>OV928044.1:0-4800000 GCA_931315375.2 Opisthograptis luteolata
CGCACGCACGTGTGGGCCGACCCTGTATTCAAAAGGGTCAGCCCGGAGGCAACTGCCCACTCCACGACAAGCTCACCGCGAGCGTCAGTGGAGGGGTTGCCCCAGTCCCGGGCCTTCGCGTTCAGGTCCCCCATAAAGAGGACCTGACGTGGCGCCTGCCTTAACACCGCCGCGGCCAGGAGGTCCACAAACACCTCCAGCTCCGCGACGGTTCTATTGGGGGAGAAGTACGCTCCTATTATGGCGTACTCCCCCCAATTGGCCACCACGTATCCCGCGCCCCTCTCGATGACTGTGAGAGGGGGGGTTCCGCCCTGCCTGCTCAGTATGGCCACGGAGCCATCAAGGTCCCCAGCCCAGCAAGGGTGCTGGGGGGGGACATAATAGGGCTCCGCGGCGACGGCCACATCAATTTGCCACTGCGCCAGGGACTGCATCAGCAAGTCCTGAGCTCTGGCGCAGTGGTTGAGATTCGTCTGAAGGTAGCTGTGATGGCTGACTAAAGACATTAGTCAGACATCGCAGCTACCTCGTTCGCCAATGCGCGAACGCCCGCCGGGGAGGCCACTCGTGGGGCCTCGGGGGCGGCCACTGTCCGTGTGTTGGCCGCCTTCCCACTCGTCTTGGGAGGGACGCAGCTGCGTCCCCCCATTATGTGCCCAGAGGGCCTCCCGACCTCGGCGCAGATCGCGCAGCGCGCCGCGACCTTCCCGCAATTTGCGGATCTGTGCCCCTCCTCCCCGCACCGGTAACACAGATCGCCCCGATTGGCTGCGGCGGGGCACTGGGGGCGGGTGTGGCCCAGCCCCATGCACCTGTAGCACCGCATGGGGCGCGCCCCCATCGCCGTGACGCCCACCGAGCTCCAGCCGATGAGGATTCTGCCCTTTTCCAACACCAGCTGAGCAGCCGGGATCGGGCAGGCCACGAGGCAAGACCAGGAGCCATTCCAGGCCTGGCGAATGTCGCCAGGCCTGACGAGGTGCACTGGGCACCCCCCCGCCTTTGCTATGGCTGCCGCCACCTTCTCCTTGGTGGCGGCATCATCCAGGCCCGTTATCCTCAGGTCCGTGACTTTCACGGGCCTGGAAACGCTGGCCACGTCGGACAGGACTTCCCGCAGTTTGCCTGCGAGCCTGTCCGCCTTGTCGTCGTGGTCGGAGCCAGCTATTTCTAAGAGCCTGGCTCCCGTGGCCGTCGTCCTGAACCGGAGCTGGTCAATACCCAGCTCCTCCAGGTCCACCTTGGTCTGTGCCTCGTCGATGAGGGTCTTGTACGTGACCCCCTTCTCGACGGCGTCGGGCTGCAGCGACAGCACGACTGCCGCCGTTTTGGGGGCCTTTGGCGCCACCCTTGGGGCCCTATTCCCCACCGCGGGGCCTTGGGGCCTGGCAGTCCCGTTTACAGGGGGAGCAGCTCCTCCTCTCCTCCTGTTCCTCCTTCCTCCTCTCTTCCGCTTCCTCTTCCCCACCGTGGTCCAGGCGTCTGCCTGTGGGGCAGAAGTTGGAGCAGCCACGGGGGCAGTGGGAGGGGCGGGTCTCCTCACCTCTTGTGTTCCCCTCATGGCCGGGGGAACATACGGCCTTGGAACCGTCGTCGGCGGGGCAGCAGCTGCCTGCCTTGGAGCCGGCGCGGCCGGCTTGGCTGCGACTGCAGCATAACGCGCCGGTGCCTGCGCGGCCGGCCTGGCTGCGACTGCAGCATAACGCGCCGGCCTCGGTGCCTGCGCGGCCGGCCTGGCTGCGACCGCAGCGTAGCGCGCCGGCGCTGGTATCGGCCTGGGTGGGGTGGCAACCACTGCCGCCCCCTCTGTCGCCCTTTTTGCATCCGCCCTTAGTGGCGGCCTCATAATTGGGGCCGGGAGGAGGCGGCTCTCGAGTCCCTCGAGCCGGGCATTCATCATCTCGCCGACCGTGATGGTCAGCGAGCGCCGCAGCTCCTCCACTAACTCCGCTCCCTGTATAACGGCGGTAGGCCCTCTCGACGCCGAGTTTTCTGCGACAGTGGCTGCGGCGACGGCCTGATTGGTCTTGGCCGTGGCCTCCGCGTAGCCCTGTCGCAGCGCCTTCACCATGGCTTTGGAGGCGTCAACCTCCAAGAGCAAGCGCGCGTTATCGGCACGGAGACGCCTCGTCTCCTCTGCCTCCGTCCTGCCTGCAAGTGTGTCCACCACTTCCCTAAGGACCGAGGTGGCTCTCTTGAGGCGGGCAATGTACCCGCCCTTGAGGTTACCCGATTTCTGGGCAACCTCCAAAATTGCAGCAAGGCCCTCTCCTGCTTGGGCCCTGAGTTCTTGGGCGTTCATTTGGCTCGCGTCTCTAGTCGTTGTGACATCCGAGTCACTCTCCGAGACTGCTGCGCCCACCCCCTTCCTGTAAGCCCTATTACGCAGGGCTTCGTCCAGCTCCTTGTCGACCGGCGAGGCCGGCTTCAAGAAGGTCTCCCTTCGAGGCACTGTCTTCACAGACCTCCTTCCTCGTTGCGCGGTGGTGACCTTGGCGGCCATCATCGATCCCTCGTTTTCCGTGTCTGAGTCTAAGTACCCAGGCACGAAAAACGAGGAAGAATAGTGAGGCCGCTTCAGGCCAACATCGCCCTCAACTCCACTAAGATCCATGTCGGAGGCGGTCCCCGCATCAGATGCGGTTCCAGCGCCCGAAATGGATCCCTCCGTCGTTGGCTTCGTGGGCGGGCCCTTAGGCCTCACCCCCGAAGCTGCCCTGTTGGAGGCGGGTTCGACGTAAGTCGACTCCGCCGCCAACAAATCGGGCGTCCCTACGTTCTCCAGGGAGGCAGCAAACCTCCCTGAAGCATCGCGCGCCTGTTTTGACATAATGTCGCAACAGACCGCAACCCAACACAAAACGGTACAACACACAATAAGAACAGTCAATCACAATTAGTCTTGAGTACAGAGCAACTTTAGCCGAGCCCGATCTGCCACTCCGTTACGGTGGTCAGATGGGTCGTTTCCGGGGAACGCGACGTGGACGCAAAGCTCTGTGGGGGGTCCCCCAACCTAACCTAACCTAACCTAACCTTTTTTTTTTTTTTTTTTTTTACAAACTTCGTCGTCCGTCTTTGGTGGGACGGGTGGGGGTTACTGTAATAGTCTACCCACCCGCCCCGACGGGGAGGCCCGGAACTCCTACATTCCGGGCCCCGACAACACACCAAACAATAGGGGGGGGGGTGTCCAGCTTGAAGCGACACCCCCCCGACACGACACCACACCATTTCTGGTGGGGCGGGAGGAGGCGATCCAAGCGCCTCCTTCTACCGCCACTTCACCCTAGTTTTACATAAATGGGCGGGAGGAGGCGGGAAAGACGCCTCCTGCTACCGCCCAGAAAAGAAAAATACACACAAGATGGGCGGGAGGAGGCGGAAAGGACGCCTCCTGCTACCGCCCAGAAAAGCCCAACTAGTGGGGAAACACCCTCTACTAGTGGGGCGGGAGGAGGCGGGCAAAACGCCTCCTTCTACCGCCCCTCCGCCTGTGCCGGATCGGGTCAAGGAGAGGATCTTCCTCCCTGACCCGCTCCGCGGCCTCCTTCTGCGCGATTGCGTATTCGCAGAAGGAGGCCACAGCCTGCCACGCCGTGTCGCTGCCGAGCATGGCACGAATAACGCTCGGCAGGGACAGGTCCAGCCCTATGTGTGCGGAGAGTGTGTGTCGCTGTGTTGACAGAGCGACACACACTCCCAGCACGTGGGGCGCCGTGTCTTCTGGCGCCCCACATTGGTGGCAGGCTGGGGTCGGCTCACGTCTAGCGATTTGGTGCAGGTATTTTCCGAAGCATCCATGCCCGGAAAGCACCTGCACCAATCGGTAGGTGAGCGACCCATGCCGCCGCCGCATCCACTCCCCGAGGACCGGTCTCAAGGCCCCCACCGTCCACGCACCCGGCACCGGTGGGGCCAGGTCCTCCGTCCACCGCCCTATCAGGGCGGCCTGCGCCTGCCTTCGCATGCGCGTTACCTCCTCCCAATCCGGGGGCTCTCCGCGGGTCCTTCTAGCCGAGACAAGATGGTATATCTCGGCGAGGACCTCCGCTTGGAGCTCCCAGGGGGGGTCTCCGGCAAGCGCGCATGCGGCCGTCCAGGACACCGTCCGGTATCCGCGTATCGCCCTCGTCGCGATGACCCGCTGCGGACGTCGCAGCAGGGCCTTATTGGCGCGTCCGAGGGCGTCCGCCCAGACCGGCGCCCCGTAGCAGGCCATACTCCTGGTGACGGCGGAGTATAGCCCGCGGCAGTTGGCGCTAGGGCCGCCCACGTTGGGCAGCAGCCTCCCCAGTGCGGCAGCGGCACTCACGACCTTCGGGGCCAGACTTGCAAAATGGGCCCCGAAGGTCCACCTCCCATCCAGGATGAGGCCCAGGTACTTCATCTGGGTCCCCACCCGGATCGGGACCCCGTCCAGGACGACTTGAGTGCCTGGAGGGGGTCCCCCCCGAGGCCCGTGGAACAACAGGGCCTCGGTCTTGGAGAGGGCAACCTCTAGTCCTAGGGAGCGGATGCGGTCGACCACCAGGGCTGTCCCCATCGTGGCCAACCGCAGCGTCGCTCCCAGGTCCCTCCCCCTGGCCACGACTAGGGTGTCGTCCGCGTAGCAGGCGACCCGCAGACTTGCGGGAAGCGTGCCGCGGAGCACCCAGTCGTAGCCGACGTTCCACAGCAGGGGTCCCAACACTGACCCCTGTGGAACGCCGCAGGCCACGCGACGGCGCCTCAGGCCGTCGCGTCCCTCCACGAGGATCTCGCGGTCGCGGAGGTAGTCGCCCAACAGCCTCCTCAGATACAGGGGCACTCCATGGTATCGGAGCGCCTCCTGTATCGTGGCGTGTGGGAGGCTGTTAAAGGCGTTGGCAATGTCCAGCGAGACAGCCAACGCCTTATCCCCCTCGGCGACCGCGGCCTGCGTCCATCCTTTGAGCCAGAGCAGGGCGTCTATCGTCGACCGCCCCGCCCTGAACCCATACTGGGCCTCGGACAGTCCGGGCCCAGTGCCCTCCAGGTGCTGGACGACCCGGGACGCTACGACTCTTTCGAGGAGCTTTCCCGTGTCGTCCAAGAGCACGATTGGCCTGTAAGCGGAAGGTGTCTCGGCGTCCCGACCATCCTTCCGCAGCAGGCACAACCGGCCGTCCTTCCATATCTTCGGGAACTGTCCAGACGTGATGCATACGTTGAACAGTTCCCGAAGCGGACCGCCCAGTGACTTTAGGGCGATCCGCAGCACTGCACCTGGAACCCCGTCCGGTCCCGGGGCCGTCCTCTTGCCGTGCATCCGAGCGACGGCAACCTCCATCTCCACCTCCGTGACGGGGGGGATGGAGTCCGGGTCCGGCACCTCCTCCTCCTCGGGGAGGATAGGCGACATCACTGGAGGGGTGTGGTCTGGGTCTCTGTTTGGAAACAGAAACCTAACCTTTTTTTTTTTTTTTTACGTGGGGAAATCTAATGATACCATTCAGCCGATGGGGTCAGCCGAATGGTTATGTGGGACTTGCACCCTAACTAAAACCACCACGATGAGCAATCCTGGCCGCTAAGCAAAATTAATGTGGGGGGGACGGTTCCGGGTATGCGTAGCATTCTACTTCCCCGTCCCCCAGCGGCAGGCCCCAGGTGCTGGGCCGCAGACCTAGGAGGGGTTTCCTGGCTCATAGGAGGAAACCCCTCACCGACGAGCGGGGCTATACAAGCTGGCGAGGGCCCCCATGCCCCCCCGCCAGACCCCGAAATACCGGGATGGCCCGAGGTCGCTGTAAAGGCAACCCCTTGCCATCCAAGTTTACAATCAGGGGAGGCGTTAATGTCCGAATGATCCGAAGATCATTCGGACATTCCCGCCTCCCTGCCGAACGAGTATCGGACTCCACCGACAAGGGGGGTAGTCAACTTGACCTTCCCCCGAGTCCTGGGAGGGACACAACTGCGTCCCCCCATCACGTGCCCGGACGGCCGACCGGATTCCGCGCAGATTGCGCAGCGTGGGTCGGCCCTCCTGCACTCCGCCATACGGTGGCCCGTGTCTCCGCAACGGAAACATAGGGCACCCCTGTCCGCTGAGGCGGGGCACTGGATGCGGGTGTGACCAAGTCCCATACACCTATGACAGCGCATGGGACGCACTCCCAGGTTGTACACCCGCACCGTGCTCCAACCTATCCGTAGTCTGCCCTTTTTCAGCAGCCGTTCGGCCGCTTCCACAGGGCAAGACACCCGGACGGAGCCCGCGCCGTTAAAGCCAGGATTGATCATCCCGGCCTTAACTTTCTGCGTTGCGCAGCTCCCCGCCTCTGCGACCGCCTTTTCCACAGCCTCCCTAGTGGCGCCGTCGTCCATGCCCGTGATCCGAAGATCAACGGACTTGACGGGCCTCGCGACGAACGCCACTTCGGACACGATCTCGCGGAGCTTCTCCGCGAGCTTGTCCGCCTTCTCGTCCATATCCGGCCCGGATACCTCAAGCATCCGGGCCCCCGTCGCCGTCCGGCGAAAGCTGATGTGGTCGATCTCGAGTGCCTCGATATCGACCTCATCTTGCGCCCTCTGGATCACCCTCATGTAGGTGACTCCCTCTTCCGCGGCCTCAGGCCTCAGCGTGAGAACCACAGCCGCGGTCGCGGGAGGCCTAGCAGGTGCCTTTCTCCTCCTTTTTGGGGCGGCAGGTGTTGTTGCCGCCCTGGCCCCAGATGTAGTGGGGGCCTTCGCCTTGGCCCCAATCGTGGTGGGGGCTTTCGCCCTTGCCACAGGGGCAGGCGCCTTCTTCTTTGCAGCGGGAGGGGGAGCAGTCCCCTTCCCCTTTCCCTTCCCTTTACCCTTCCTTACCACCGTTGCCCAGGTCTCAACTTGGGGAACGGTGGCAGGGAGCGCAGTTACCGGTGCCGGTGCCACCGTGGCAGCAGCAGCCTTTGCACCTCCAGCCCCCCCGCCCACACTGGGGGCAGGTATACGGGCCGGTTTGGGCGCAGGCACAGCCGGCGGGGCGGTGTCCGTCGCCGCCCTCCTGGCATCCGCCTTCAGCGGCGGCCGCAGCACCGGAGCAGGCAGGAGGCGGTCCTGGATCCCATCAAATCGGGCATTCAACATCTGCCCGATGGTTGAGATCAAGGAGCGCCTCAGCTCCTCCACAACTTCAGCCCCCAAGATGGTAGAGGGGGCCGGCATCACGTCCCTGGCAGCCGCAGATGTAGCAGCCGCTGCCGCGCTCGCTTTGGCTTCGACGAAAGCGCTTCGCAGCGCCTTCACCTCCGCCTTTAGCGACTCCACGTCCAGGCGCAGGCAGCGGTTTTCCGCTCTCAGCAGCCGCGTCTCCTCCTTTTCAGTCCGCCCCGCGAGGGTGTCGACGACCTCGCTTAATTCGGAGGCAGACCTTTTCAGGCGGGCGATAAACTCCCCCTTGAGGTGCTTGGATTTTAACGCAACCTCAAGTATGCGGGCAACATTCTCGCCCGCCCGAGCCCTCAATTGTTGCGCGTCCATAGTGCTGGGGTCTCCGGCGGTCGCGGCAGCACCGGATTCGCTTCCGGTGCTCATCGCAGGGTCGGAGCCCTCAGCAGCAGGCCTCCTGAAGGGCCTGCGGCGCAATACTTCTTCCAACGTCTCGTCCGGTGTTGTGCGGAGCCTGACGAAGGCGTCCCTAGGTGGGACACCCGCCGGCCTCGCCTTCCCTCTTCTGGCGGTGTTCACCTTAGCAGCCGCCACCCCCTCGGTCTCCGAGCCCGAGCATAACCGCCCGGGCGCGAGTACCGAAGAGGCCGGCCTCTTACGGTGAACACCACCACCTTTCCTGTCCAGAGATGATTCCATCGAGGTGACGGATCCCGTATCATCGGAATCCGGCACCTCCACGGAATCATCCGACACTATCAGAGAGGTTCCGGAAAGACCCCTAAAAGGGTTTCTCCGGAACCTCCCCAACGCGTCGCGTTGCGGCTTGACGCAGCCAATCCTCTCCAGCCTCACTCCCAGCTCCTTCCCTTTCACACTCCCAAGCACGAAGTTCTCCTCCTGGCGTTGTTTGCCCCCCCCAGAATACGAGGGGCAGGATGCCGAAGCACCGAGGGATTCTCCAGCGGCATCACCGCTGGTACCCTCCTGGGGTAAATCAATCTTTTTAACACCGGCCATTTGGAGAGTGGCAGTTTATAGGCATACCGGCCTTTCTCCCTCCACGTCGACTGGTTTTTTACCGTGGTTGTCTCCACTTGGGCAAGCCCCTATCCGTCCGGCAAGCCCCTCACCTTCCGGCGAGTTCGCCGGCGGTGACCAACGTGGTCCCCGCCGCCTCCGACTCGCGTCGCCGCTACTCAGCAATACCGCCGAGACGCCGACCGAGCCCCGCAACCAATCAAGGCTGCACCGCCCGCAACCGTCGCTACCCGGACTATCCAGGACGCCGGCATTGGGCCCACCACGGGCAACTCCGCCCCTCCTGGGGTCCGATGTTGTGGACCCCTGTATCCGGTTATTGGCCGACGTTAGACAAAGCCCCCCAACAAGGAGATTTTATCTAACGTCGTTACCAGGGTGCACCAGGCCCGACGGCTGCCGTTCCCCCCCGAACGTATCCAAAGGGGACAAGCAGCAATCAGGCACACGAGGAGGTTACCGGATCACGCACCCCACAGAAACCTTTTTTTTTTTTTTTTTTTTTTAACAACTTCGTCGTCCGTCTTTGGTGGGACGGGTGGGGGTTACTGTAATAGTCTACCCACCCGCCCCGACGGGGAGGCCCGGAACTCCTACATTCCGGGCCCCGACAACACACCAAGTAATAGGAGGGGGTGTCCAGCTTGAAGCGACACCCCCCCGACACGACACCACACACATTTCTGGTGGGGCGGGAGGAGGCGATCCAAGCGCCTCCTTCTACCGCCACTTCACCCCAGTTCACACAAATGGGCGGGAGGAGGCGGGAAAGACGCCCCCTGCTACCGCCCAGAAAGGAAAATACACACAAGATGGGCGGGAGGAGGCGGAAAAGACGCCTCCTGCTACCGCCCAGAAAAACCCAACTAGTGGGGAAAACACCCTACTAGTGGGGCGGGAGGAGGCGGGCAAAACGCCTCCTTCTACCGCCCCTCCGCCTGTGCCGGATCGGGTCAAGGAGAGGATCTTCCTCCCTGACCCGCTCCGCGGCCTCCTTCTGCGCGATTGCGTATTCGCAGAAGGAGGCCACAGCCTGCCACGCCGTGTCGCTGCCGAGCATGGCACGAATAACGCTCGGCAGGGACAGGTCCACCCCTATGTGTGCGGAGAGTGTGTGTCGCTGTGTTGACAGAGCGACACACACTCCCAGCACGTGGGGCGCCGTGTCTTCTGGCGCCCCACATTGGTGGCAGGCTGGGGTCGGCTCACGTCTAGCGATTTGGTGCAGGTATTTTCCGAAGCATCCATGCCCGGAAAGCACCTGCACCAATCGGTAGGTGAGCGACCCATGCCGCCGCCGCATCCACTCCCCGAGGACCGGTCTCAAGGCCCCCACCGTCCACGCACCCGGCACCGGTGGGGCCAGGTCCTCCGTCCACCGCCCTATCAGGGCGGCCTGCGCCTGCCTTCGCATGCGCGTTACCTCCTCCCAATCCGGGGGCTCTCCGCGGGTCCTTCTAGCCGAGACAAGATGGTATATCTCGGCGAGGACCTCCGCTTGGAGCTCCCAGGGGGGGTCTCCGGCAAGCGCGCATGCGGCCGTCCAGGACACCGTCCGGTATCCGCGTATCGCCCTCGTCGCGATGACCCGCTGCGGACGTCGCAGCAGGGCCTTATTGGCGCGTCCGAGGGCGTCCGCCCAGACCGGCGCCCCGTAGCAGGCCATACTCCGTGTGACGGCGGAGTATAGCCCGCGGCAGTTGGCGCTAGGGCCGCCCACGTTGGGCAGCAGCCTCCCCAGTGCGGCAGCGGCACTCACGACCTTCGGGGCCAGACTTGCAAAATGGGCCCCGAAGGTCCACCTCCCATCCAGGATGAGGCCCAGGTACTTCATCTGGGTCCCCACCCGGATCGGGACCCCGTCCAGGACGACTTGAGTGCCTGGAGGGGGTCCCCCCCGAGGCCCGTGGAACAACAGGGCCTCGGTCTTGGAGAGGGCAACCTCTAGTCCTAGGGAGCGGATGCGGTCGACCACCAGGGCTGTCCCCATCGTGGCCAACCGCAGCGTCGCTCCCAGGTCCCTCCCCCTGGCCACGACTAGGGTGTCGTCCGCGTAGCAGGCGACCCGCAGACTTGCGGGAAGCGTGCCGCGGAGCACCCAGTCGTAGCCGACGTTCCACAGCAGGGGTCCCAACACTGACCCCTGTGGAACGCCGCAGGCCACGCGACGGCGCCTCAGGCCGTCGCGTCCCTCCACGAGGATCTCGCGGTCGCGGAGGTAGTCGCCCAACAGCCTCCTCAGATACAGGGGCACTCCATGGTATCGGAGCGCCTCCTGTATCGTGGCGTGTGGGAGGCTGTTAAAGGCGTTGGCAATGTCCAGCGAGACAGCCAACGCCTTATCCCCCTCGGCGACCGCGGCCTGCGTCCATCCTTTGAGCCAGAGCAGGGCGTCTATCGTCGACCGCCCCGCCCTGAACCCATACTGGGCCTCGGACAGTCCGGGCCCAGTGCCCTCCAGGTGCTGGACGACCCGGGACGCTACGACTCTTTCGAGGAGCTTTCCCGTGTCGTCCAAAAGCACGATTGGCCTGTAAGCGGAAGGTGTCTCGGCATCCCGACCATCCTTCCGCAGCAGGCACAACCGGCCATCCTTCCATATCTTCGGGAACTGTCCAGACGTGATGCATACGTTGAACAGTTCCCGAAGCGGACCGCCCAGTGACTTTAGGGCGATCCGCAGCACTGCACCTGGAACCCCGTCCGGTCCCGGGGCCGTCCTCTTGCCGTGCATCCGAGCGACGGCAACCTCCATCTCCACCTCCGTGACGGGGGGGATGGAGTCCGGGTCCAGGACCTCCTCCTCCTCCTCGGGGAGGATAGGCGACATCACTGGAGGGGTGTGGTCTGGGTCTCTGTTTGGAAACAGACCCACCAGCACCCTCTCCAGGACCTCCGGCTCGAGGGACTCCGCTACGGGGGGCGCTTGGCCCCGGAACTTTTTCCGGGCCGCCTTATACGGGCGCCCCCACGGGTCCCTATCGAGGCCCTCCAGGGCCTCGC
Organism: Opisthograptis luteolata; assembly: GCA_931315375.2. Lineage (NCBI taxonomy): Eukaryota > Metazoa > Arthropoda > Insecta > Lepidoptera > Geometridae > Opisthograptis > Opisthograptis luteolata. Next base: position 11,167 of record OV928044.1, read on the forward strand.
CCCAGGATGTCGCCTTCGACTCCCCTATTGCCAGCTGTAGGGCCCGCTTCGCGTCGCGGTACGCCTCATACAGCTGGCCTTCAGCTGCCAGCTCCTCTGCTGACAGCTGGTCGTCCGTGCGGCCGCGCCGCAGTCGTCTGATGCGGACATACGGCCGCTGTGCCGCTGAGCAGGCCTCCCTGAGCGCCGCGATCTCCCGGCGCCACCAATACACCTGGCGGCGCCCCTCGTAGCGGCGGGCCCTCGGCATGGCGGTGTCGCAAATGGCCGTTAATGCATCTTTAAAACGGCCTGCTGCGACATCCGCCACGGGGTGCGTGCGCCCCGCAACCCAAGCTTGGACGACGGCCGCCTCCTCTGCCAACTCGACGTCTAGGCGGCTCATCGTCCACCGCGGGAAGTGCGCACGCATCTCCCGGCGGGGCCCTCCCGGATGGTCGGAGGGACCCATCTCGAACCTGATGTATTTGTGGTCCGAGAGGGTCTCCACCTCCGATTCTACCCTCCAGGCCCGGACACGCGCTGCGGCTGCTGGGGTGGCGAACGAGAGGTCCACCACGGACCCCCCACGCTGCCGCACGCACGTGTGGGCCGACCCTATATTTAGGAGGGTCAGCCCGGAGGCAACTGCCCACTCCACGACAAGCTCACCGCGAGCGTCAGTGGAGGGGTTGCCCCAGTCCCGGGCCTTCGCGTTCAGGTCCCCCATAAAGAGGACCTGACGTGGCGCCTGCCTTAACACCGCCGCGGCCAGGAGGTCAACAAACACCTCCAGCTCCGCGACGGTTCTATTGGGGGAGAAGTACGCTCCCATTATGGCGTACTCCCCCCAATTGGCCACCACGTATCCCGCGCCCCTCTCGATGACTGTGAGAGGGGGGGTTCCATCCTGCCTGCTCAATATAGCCACGGAGCCATCAAGGTCCCCAGCCCAGCAAGGGTGCTGGGGGGGGACATAATAGGGCTCCGCGGCGACGGCCACATCAATTTTCCACTGCGCCAGGGACTGCATTAGCAAGTCCTGAGCTCTGGCGCAGTGGTTGAGGTTCGTCTGAAGGAAGCTGCGATGGCTGACTAAAGACATTAGTCAGACATCGCAACCTCCTCGTTCGCCGATGTGCGAACGCTCGCCGGGGGGGCCACTCGTGGGGCCTCGGGGGCGGCCACAGTCCGTGTGTTGGCCGCCTTCCCGTTCGTCTTGGGAGGGACGCAGCTGCGCCCCCCCATAATGTGCCCAGAGGGCCTGCCTACCTCGGCGCAGATCGCGCAGTGCGCCGCGACCTTCCCGCAATTCGCCGATCGGTGCCCTTCCTCCCCGCACCGGTAACATAGGTCGCCCCGATTAGCTGCGGCGGGGCACTGGGGGCGGGTGTGGCCCAGCCCCATGCACCTATAGCACCGCATGGGGCGCGCCCCCATGTTCGTGACGCCCACCGAGCTCCAGCCTATGAGGAGCCTGCCCTTGTCCAGCACCAGCTGAGCAGCCGGGATCGGGCAGGCTACGAGGCAGGACCACGAGCCATTCCAGGCCTGGCGAATGTCGCCAGGCCTGACGAGGTGCACTGGGCACCCCCCCGCCTTTGCTATGGCTGCCGCCACCTTCTCCTTGGTGGCGGCATCATCCAGGCCCGTGATCCTCAGGTCCGTGACTTTCACGGGCCTGGAAACGCTGGCCACGTCGGACAGGACTTCCCGCAGTTTGCCTGCGAGCCTGTCCGCCTTTTCGTCGTGGTCGGAGCCAGGTATTTCCAGTAGCCTGGCTCCCGTGGCCGTCGTTCTGAACCTGATCTGCTCAATGCCGAGCTCTTCAAGGTTCACCTTCTCTTGCGCCTCGTCGATGAGGGTCTTGTATGTGACCCCCTTCTCGACAGCGTCGGGCTGCAGCGACAGCACGACTGCTGCCGTTTTGGGGGCCTTCTGCACCACCCTTAGGGCCCTATTCCCCGCCGCGGGGCCTTGGGGCCTGGCAGGCCCATTTACAGGGGGGGCAGCTCCGCCTCTCCTCCTGTTCCTTCTTCCTCCCCTCTTCCTCTTCCTCTTCCCCACCGTGGTCCAAGCATCTGCCTGTGGGGCAGAAGTTGGAGCAGCCACGGGGGCAGCGGGAGGAGCGGGTCTCCTAACCTCATGTGTTCCCCTCATGGCCGGGGGAACATACGGCCTTGGAGCCGTCGTCGGCGGGGCGGCAGCTGCCTGCCTTGGAGCCTGCGCGGCCGGCTTAGCTGCGACCGCAGCATAGCGCGCCGGCCTCGGTGCCTGCGCGGCCGGCCTGGCCGCGACCGCAGCGTAGCGCGCCGGCGCCGGTATCGGCCTAGGTGGGGCGGCAGCGTAGCGCGCTGGCGCCGGTATCGGCCTAGGTGGGGCAGCAACCACTGCCTCCCTCTCTGTCGCCCTTTTGGCGTCCGCCCTCAATGGCGGCCTCATGATTTGGGCCGGAAGGAGGCGGCTCTCAAGTCCTTCGAGCCGGGCGTTCATCATTTCGCCGACCGTAATGGTCAGCGAACGCCGCAGCTCCTCCACCAACTCCGCCCCCTGAATAATGGCGGGAGCCCTCCCCGACGCCGAGTTCTCCGCGACAGTGGCTGCGGCGACGGCCTCGTTGGTCTTAGCCGTGGCCTCCGCGTACCCCTGTCGCAGCGCCTTCACCATAGATTTGGAGGCCTCTACCTCCAAACGCAGACGTGCGTTGTCGGCTCGGAGACGACGTGTCTCCTCTGCCTCCGTCCGACCTGCAAGGGTGTCAACCACGTCCCGAAGGACAGAGGTGGCCCTCTTCAAGCGGGCGATGAACCCGCCCTTTAAGTTGCCCGACTTTTGGGCAACTTCTAGTATGGCGGCAAGTCCTTGACCGGCTTGCGCCCTCAACTCCTGGGCGTTCATTTCGCTTGCGTCTCTGGTCGCTGTGACGTCAGAGTCACTCTCTGTCGTGCGACCAGAGGCAGCGCTCGCCCCCTTCCTCAAAGCCCTGACCCCACAGAAACCTAACCTAACCTAACCTAACCTAACCTAACCTAACCTAACCTTTGATAACGCTGGGGAAACCATCATAGGTACCCCCCTGGTCCCACCCCCTAGCGGGGTGGGGGGGAGGTTATGTGGGACTCTAACCGCACTAAAACCCCAGCGTGTGGCCGACGGCACAACAAGGAACGGAGTTACGGGCCCGCTTTTCGCATATTCGTTCCGCAACTCCGCTCTGTCGACATCTGCCCCCTCCGAGAGGTGGGGGCAGACCCTCCTCAGGAAGACTTTCTTCCATCCGTCCAGGTGACTTTTAAATATACACATACAGATAACAGAATAAAATACTATAAAACAAATAACAACAATAAAACACATAATATACAATAGACACATAATAAATAACAACAAATAAATAAATCACCACACAGTGAGGGCCTTAGATAGTTATGGCCCTCCGAGCGGGGACGGAGTACGCCGCTGATGGGCTCTCCTCCGTCTCACTCGCGCTCTTCGAAGCGGCAGAGAGAGCGGATTCGCCTCTCGTTCGCGCTCTTCGCTCTCCCTCTGCGTCATAACAACTTCGCAGTAGGAGTGCATCGCCACCCATGAGCTCTCGCTGTCGACCATCTTTGAAAGGATGGTCGACAGCGAGAGGTCAGCTCCAATTTCCGAGACCAACGCTGAACGTGGTCCCGCGGCTCCCGGGCAACTTTCTAGCACGTGTTGCGCCGTTTCTTCAACATGCCCACATTGGTGGCAGGCCGGGGTCGCTTCCCTTCGCACTACGTTGCACAGGTACCTCCCGAAGCAACCATGCGACGAGAGGACCTGCGTCAGGCGAAAGGAAAGCGACCCGTGCTTCCTTTTGACCCAGCCTTCGAGTACGGGCCGGATCGCCTCTAAAAAGCGGGAGGCTCCGGCCCCCCTCACTGGGCCAACACCAATCCTCCTGCTCCATGATGCCATGGCAGTGTCCCTGGCATCCTCTCTCCATTGGTTTACCTCCCGTGGGACCGGGCGGAGGTCGTCCTCGAGAGCTCGTTTCCTCCGCCAGTACACCGAGGACAGAACCTCGGCCTCAAGATCCCACGGGAGGGACCCTGCTAGAACGCAGGCCACCTCGTGGGACAGCGTGCGATACCCTCTGCAAACTCTCACGGCCATTACCCTTTGGGCCCTGAATAATGGGGCGGACTCTCGGATGTTGAGCGAGTCCGCCCAGATCGGGGCCCCGTACATGGCCATAGACCTGACTACCGCCATATAGAGATGGCGGCAGCTCTGGTTACCTCCTCCAAGGTTCGGCAGTAGGCGGCCGAGGTTTGTGGCCGTCTTCACCAGTCTCGGGGACAGCGAACCAAAGTGGGCACGGAAATTCCATCGACTGTCGAGGACGACGCCAAGATACTTAAGCGTCGACCCGACAGCGATACTCGTGCCTCCCACAGTGATTGCTGTCCCAGCAGGTGGCGCTCTACGGGGGCCATGAAAGAGGATGGCCTCGGACTTATGGAGCGCCACCTCTAGACCCAAACGCCTGATGCGGGCCACTATTGCCGCGACTGCAGCCGTGGCCAGCACTGTTGCCTCTCGGACAGTTCCGCCTTTGGCCGTGACAAGAGTGTCATCGGCATAGCAGATTATGCCGACACCACGCAGGTTCGCGCCCCTCAACACCCAATCGTACCCGATGTTCCACAGGAGTGGCCCAAGAACGGACCCCTGTGGAACACCGCGCGTCATGGTGCTTCGCTCCTCCCTCTCGCTCGCCGGGTACACCACCTCCCGGTGCGACAGGTAGCTCCTTATGATGTGCTGGAGGTACTGGGGAATGTTGTGATGTGCCAATGCCCCAATGATGGTGGCCCACGGCAGGGTGTTGAAAGCGTTGGCGATGTCTAAGGACACCGCCAGCAACACCCCGCCGTTGGAGCATGCCTCCGCAGACATGTCGCGAACTCGAGAGATGGCATCGACTGTAGACCTTCCCCTCCGAAAGCCAAACTGACAATCCGCCAGATCAGGGCCACATTCTTCAAGATGCTCGACGAGGCGGGCTGCAATAACACGCTCAAGGAGCTTGCCAGCCTCGTCGAGCAAAACAATCGGCCGGTAACCAGCCGGCTCGTCCGCCGGGCGTCCCTCTTTCCTAAGGAGGACGAGTCGGCCCGACTTCCATCTTCTTGGAAAGATCCCCTCCTTGAGACACCGGTCAAAGAGAGACCTCGTGCGGGGTTCCATTTCTTCCAGGGCGAGGGCCCACGCTCGACCGGGAATTCCATCCGGCCCGGGAGCCGTGTTTTTGGCCTTCATCCTCAGGACAGCCGCACCGAGTTCTCCCTCTGAGATCTCCGGCACCATGTCCACGTCCATGGCAGGCTCTGTCAGGGGCACTGCTACAGTGGGAGGGGCGAACTCGGTCCCCGGGCAATCGGGGAACAGCCCTTCAACCACCCGCCTGAGAACCTGCGGAGGCAGCGTGCTGGTGATGGGGGGCGTCCAGGGGCGAAGCTTTTGCCTCGCCCACCGGTATGTAACCTAACCTTTTTTTTTTTTTTTTTTTTTTTTTTGTTCACGCTGGGGAAACCATCATGGTACCCCCCTGATCCCACCCCCTGCGGGATGGGGGGGAGGTTATGTGGGACTCTAACCGCACTAAAACCCCAGCGTGTGGCCGACGGGCACAACAAGGGAGGGGAGTCGTGGGTCCGCTGTTCGCATGACATACCATAACTCCCCTCTGTCGACATCCGCCTCCCTAAGGTAGGGATGCGGATCCATCTCGGCAGCAAAGGGCTGCATATATACCAGGCGACATAATAAATAAACTTTACATAAACTACATAGACAATAAACAAATAGGGTGATAGATATATATAAGAAATACTATTACATAAATATATACATAAATAGATATATGTCGCCCCACACGGGGGTGCACAATCGGCAACAACCCCTGAGCTCCATAGGGCCCAACCTCTCCGCCTCTCCAGAAGAGGCTGAGCGGGGCAAAGATAAATCGCCGGTAAAGACCGACGAATGGGGTGTGGGCCTAGTCGGTGGGCAGTCCATCAGGTGGGACGAGGCCTGAGAGCTCCCCCGGGTCATCACGCCGGGTTTGCTCCCCCGTTGGCGAGACGGGGGGAGAGATCCCTCCGACGTACCCTCTTTCCATCCTGCCCCGCTCACTCCCGAAGTGGCAGTAGAGGTTATCCTCTCTACTTCACTCCTGCTGGATGACAGTTTTAAGGCGTGACGGCCATCATACTCCCCTCGTCGTGGATAGGATGAAAATGAGGATGATGAAGATGGAGAAGAGTGGTTGACGTCCCCACGAACTAGTGCTCGTGACGACGCCCACCACTCCCCGGAAGATGACCCCCCCTATCCCCAGAAGCCGGGAAGAGTTGTAGCCGTCCGCGGGGTGCAATCCCCATTTGGTGATCAGCCAACTGGGTCCGCTGGCCCCTCAGACGACTACCCCTCCTCCCAACTGTGTCCAGCCATTAGCCGCCGTTCCGCAATCACTCCGGTTTACGAAGTGGTTGCTGAACGGCGTTGCCCAGGGTGCACCACGTGGAGGTTGCCGGACCTGACACCCCGGTATGTAACCTAACCTTTTTTTTTTTTTTTTTTTTTCACGACTTCGTCGTCCGTCTTTGGTGGGACGGGTGGGGGTTACTGTAATAGTCTACCCACCCGCCCCGACGGGGAGGCCCGGAACTCCTACATTCCGGGCCCCGACAACACACCAAACAATAGGGGGGGGGTGTCCAGCTTGAAGCGACACCCCCCCGACACGACACCACACCATTTCTGGTGGGGCGGGAGGAGGCGATCCAAGCGCCTCCTTCTACCGCCACTTCACCCTAGTTAACACAAGTGGGCGGGAGGAGGCGGGAAAGACGCCTCCTGCTACCGCCCAGAGAGGAAAATACACACTAAATGGGCGGGAGGAGGCGGAAAAAGACGCCTCCTGCTACCGCCCAGAAAAACCCAACTAAAAGGGGGGAAAACACCCCCACTAGTGGGGCGGGAGGAGGCGGGCAAAACGCCTCCTTCTACCGCCCCTCCGCCTGTGCCGGATCGGGTCAAGGAGAGGATCTTCCTCCCTGACCCGCTCCGCGGCCTCCTTCTGCGCGATTGCGTATTCGCAGAAGGAGGCCACAGCCTGCCACGCCGTGTCGCTGCCGAGCATGGCACGAATAACGCTCGGCAGGGACAGGTCCAGCCCTATGTGTGCGGAGAGTGTGTGTCGCTGTGTTGACAGAGCGACACACACTCCCAGCACGTGGGGCGCCGTGTCTTCTGGCGCCCCACATTGGTGGCAGGCTGGGGTCGGCTCACGTCTAGCGATTTGGTGCAGGTATTTTCCGAAGCATCCATGCCCGGAAAGCACCTGCACCAATCGGTAGGTGAGCGACCCATGCCGCCGCCGCATCCACTCCCCGAGGACCGGTCTCAAGGCCCCCACCGTCCACGCACCCGGCACCGGTGGGGCCAGGTCCTCCGTCCACCGCCCTATCAGGGCGGCCTGCGCCTGCCTTCGCATGCGCGTTACCTCCTCCCAATCCGGGGGCTCTCCGCGGGTCCTTCTAGCCGAGACAAGATGGTATATCTCGGCGAGGACCTCCGCTTGGAGCTCCCAGGGGGGGTCTCCGGCAAGCGCGCATGCGGCCGTCCAGGACACCGTCCGGTATCCGCGTATCGCCCTCGTCGCGATGACCCGCTGCGGACGTCGCAGCAGGGCCTTATTGGCGCGTCCGAGGGCGTCCGCCCAGACCGGCGCCCCGTAGCAGGCCATACTCCGTGTGACGGCGGAGTATAGCCCGCGGCAGTTGGCGCTAGGGCCGCCCACGTTGGGCAGCAGCCTCCCCAGTGCGGCAGCGGCACTCACGACCTTCGGGGCCAGACTTGCAAAATGGGCCCCGAAGGTCCACCTCCCATCCAGGATGAGGCCCAGGTACTTCATCTGGGTCCCCACCCGGATCGGGACCCCGTCCAGGACGACTTGAGTGCCTGGAGGGGGTCCCCCCCGAGGCCCGTGGAACAACAGGGCCTCGGTCTTGGAGAGGGCAACCTCTAGTCCTAGGGAGCGGATGCGGTCGACCACCAGGGCTGTCCCCATCGTGGCCAACCGCAGCGTCGCTCCCAGGTCCCTCCCCCTGGCCACGACTAGGGTGTCGTCCGCGTAGCAGGCGACCCGCAGACTTGCGGGAAGCGTGCCGCGGAGCACCCAGTCGTAGCCGACGTTCCACAGCAGGGGTCCCAACACTGACCCCTGTGGAACGCCGCAGGCCACGCGACGGCGCCTCAGGCCGTCGCGTCCCTCCACGAGGATCTCGCGGTCGCGGAGGTAGTCGCCCAACAGCCTCCTCAGATACAGGGGCACTCCATGGTATCGGAGCGCCTCCTGTATCGTGGCGTGTGGGAGGCTGTTAAAGGCGTTGGCAATGTCCAGCGAGACAGCCAACGCCTTATCCCCCTCGGCGACCGCGGCCTGCGTCCATCCTTTGAGCCAGAGCAGGGCGTCTATCGTCGACCGCCCCGCCCTGAACCCATACTGGGCCTCGGACAGTCCGGGCCCAGTGCCCTCCAGGTGCTGGACGACCCGGGACGCTACGACTCTTTCGAGGAGCTTTCCCGTGTCGTCCAAAAGCACGATTGGCCTGTAAGCGGAAGGTGTCTCGGCATCCCGACCATCCTTCCGCAGCAGGCACAACCGGCCATCCTTCCATATCTTCGGGAACTGTCCAGACGTGATGCATACGTTGAACAGTTCCCGAAGCGGACCGCCCAGTGACTTTAGGGCGATCCGCAGCACTGCACCTGGAACCCCGTCCGGTCCCGGGGCCGTCCTCTTGCCGTGCATCCGAGCGACGGCAACCTCCATCTCCACCTCCGTGACGGGGGGGATGGAGTCCGGGTCCAGGACCTCCTCCTCCTCGGGGAGGATAGGCGACATCACTGGAGGGGTGTGGTCTGGGTCTCTGTTTGGAAACAGACCCACCAGCACCCTCTCCAGGACCTCCGGCTCGAGGGACTCCGCTACGGGGGGCGCTTGGCCCCGGAACTTTTTCCGGGCCGCCTTGTACGGGCGCCCCCACGGGTCCCTATCGAGGCCCTCCAGGGCCTCGCCCCAGGATGTCGCCTTCGACTCCCCTATTGCCAGCTGTAGGGCCCGCTTCGCGTCGCGGTACGCCTCATACAGCTGGCCTTCAGCTGCCAGCTCCTCTGCTGACAGCTGGTCGTCCGTGCGGCCGCGACGCAGTCGTCTGATGCGGACGTACGGCCGCTGTGCCGCTGAGCAGGCCTCCCTGTGCGCCGCGATCTCCCGGCGCCACCAATATACCTGGCGGCGCCCCTCGTAGCGGCGGGCCCTCGGCATGGCGGTGTCGCAAATGGCCGTTAATGCATCTCTAAAACGGCCTGCTGCGACATCCGCCACGGGGTGCGTGCGCCCCGCAACCCAAGCTTGGACGACGGCCGCCTCCTCTGCCAACTCGACGTCTAGGCGGCTCATCGTCCACCGCGGGAAGTGCGCACGCATCTCCCGGCGGGGCCCTCCCGGACTGTCGGAGGGACCCATCTCGAACCTTATATACTTGTGGTCCGAGAGGGTCTCTACCTCCGACTCTACCCTCCAGGCCCGGACACGCGCTGCGGCTGCTGGGGTGGCGAACGAGAGGTCCACCACGGACCCCCCACGCTGCCGCACGCACGTGTGGGCCGACCCTGTATTGAGGAGGGTCAGCCCGGAGGCAACTGCCCACTCCACGACAAGCTCACCGCGAGCGTCGGTGGAGGGGTTGCCCCAGTCCCGGGCCTTCGCGTTCAGGTCCCCCATGAAGAGGACCTGACGTGGCGCCTGCCTTAACACCGCCGCGGCCAGGAGGTCCACAAACACCTCCAGCTCCGCGACGGTTCTATTGGGGGAGAAGTACGCTCCTATTATGGCGTACTCCCCCCAATTGGCCACCACGTATCCCGCGCCCCTCTCGATGACTGTGAGAGGGGGGGTTCCGTCCTGCCTGCTCAGTATAGCCACGGAGCCATCAAGGTCCCCAGCCCAGCAAGGGTGCTGGGGGGGGACATAATAGGGCTCCGCGGCGACGGCCACATCAATTTGCCACTGCGCCAGGGACTGCATCAGCAAGTCCTGAGCTCTGGCGCAGTGGTTGAGGTTCGTCTGAAGGAAGCTGCGATGGCTGACTAAAGACATTAGTCAGACATCGCAACCTCCTCGTTCGCTTGTGTGCGAACGCCCGCCGGGGAGGCCACTCGTGGGGCCTCGGGGGCGGCCACTGTCCGTGTGTTGGCCGCCTTCCCGCTCGTCTTGGGAGGGACGCAACTGCGTCCCCCCATTATGTGCCCAGAGGGCCTTCCAACCTCGGCGCAGATCGCGCAGCGCGCCGCGACCTTCCCGCAATTCGCGGATCTGTGCCCCTCCTCCCCGCACCTGTAACACAGGTCGCCCCGATTGGCTGCGGCGGGGCACTGGGGGCGGGTGTGGCCCAGCCCCATGCACCTATAGCACCGCATGGGGCGCGCCCCCATGTTCGTGACGCCCACCGAGCTCCAGCCTATGAGGAGCCTGCCCTTGTCCAGCACCAGCTGAGCAGCCGGGATCGGGCAGGCTACGAGGCAGGACCACGAGCCGTTCCAGGCCTGGCGAATGTCGCCAGGCCTGACGAGGTGCACTGGGCACCCCCCCGCCTTTGCTATGGCTGCCGCCACCTTCTCCTTGGTGGCGGCATCATCCAAGCCCGTGATCCTCAGGTCCGTGACTTTCACGGGCCTGGAAACGCTGGCCACGTCGGACAGGACTTCCCGCAGTTTGCCTGCGAGCCTGTCCGCCTTGTCGTCGTGGTCGGAGCCAGCTATCTCTAAGAGCCTGGCTCCCGTGGCCGTCGTCCTGAACCGGAGCTGGTCAATACCCAGCTCCTCCAGGTCCACCTTGGTCTGTGCCTCGTCGATGAGGGTCTTGTACGTGACCCCCTTCTCGACGGCGTCGGGCTGCAGCGACAGCACGACTGCCGCCGTTTTGGGGGCCTTTGGCGCCACCCTTGGGGCCCTATTCCCCACCGCGGGGCCTTGGGGCCTGGCAGTCCCATTTACAGGGGGGGCAGCTCCTCCTCTCCTCCTGTTCCTCCTTCCTCCCCTCTTCCTCTTCCTCTTCCCCACCGTGGTCCAAGCATCTGCCTGTGGGGCAGCAGTTGGAGCAGCCACGGGGGCAGCGGGAGGGGCGAGTCGCGCATCCTGTGTTCCCCTCATGGCCGGGGGAACGTACGGCCTTGGAGCCATCGCCGGCGGGGCAGCAGCTGCCTGCCTTGGAGCCTGCGCGACCGGCTTGGCTGCGACTGCAGCATAGCGCACCTGTCTTGATGCCTGCGCGGCGGGCCCGGCTGCAACCGCAGCGTAGCGCGCCGGCGCCGGTCTTGGTGCCTGCGCAGCCGGCCTGGCTGCAACCGCAGCGTAGCGCGCCGGCGCCGGTGTCGGCCTAGGTGGGGCGGCAACCACTGCCGCCCTCTCAGTCGCCCATTTGGCATCCGCCCTCAATGGCGGCCTCATAATTTGAGCCGGGAGGAGGCGGCTCTCCAGTCCTTCGAGCCGGGCATTCATCATTTCGCCGACCGTGATGGTCAGCGAACGCCGCAGCTCCTCCACCAACTCCGCCCCCTGTATGATGGCGGGAGGCCCTCTCGACGTCGAATTCTCCGCGACAGTGGCTGCGGCGACGGCCTGATTAGTCTTGGCCGTGGCCTCCGCGTAGCCCTGTCGCAGCGCCTTCACCATCGCCTTGGAGGCGTCAACTTCCATGCGCAGACGCGCGTTGTCGGCACGGAGACGCCGTGTCTCCTCTGCCTCCGTCCGACCAGCTAGGGTGTCCACCACGTCCCGAAGGACAGAGGTGGCCCTCTTTAAGCGGGCGATGAACCCGCCCTTTAAGTTGCCCGACTTTTGGGCAACTTCCAGTATGGCGGCAAGCCCTTCACCAGCTTGCGCCCTCAACTCCTGGGCGTTCATTTCGCTTGCGTCTCTGGTCGCTGTGACGTCAGAGTCACTCTCTGTCGTGCGACCAGAGACAGCTGCGCTCGCCCCCTTCCTCAGAGCCCTGTTGCGTAGGGCATCCTCCAGTTCTTTATCCACCGGCGCGGCCGGCTTCAAAAACGTCTCTCTACGAGGCACTGTCTTAACAGTCCTCCTCCCTCGTTGCGCGGTGGTGACCTTGGCGGCCATCGATCCCTCGTTATCCGTGTCTGAGTCTAAGTACCCAGGCACGTAAAACGAGGAAGAATAAGGCCGCTTCTGGCCAGCATCGCCCTCCCCACTGAGATCCATGTCGGAGGCGGTCCCCGCATCAGATGCGGTTCCAGCGCCCGAAATGGATCCCTCCGTCGTTGGCTTCGTGGGCGGGCCCTTAGGCCTCACCCCCGAAGCTGCCCTGTTGGAGGCGGGTTCGACGTAAGTCGACTCCGCCGCCAACAAATCGGGCGTCCCTACGTTCTCCAGGGAGGCAGCAAACCTCCCTGAAGCGTCGCGCACCTGTTTTGACATAATGTCGCAACAGATCGCAACCCAACACAAAACGGTACAACACACAATAACAACAATCAATCACAATTTTAGTCCTGAGTACAGAGCAACTTTAGCCGAGCCCGATCTGCCACTCCGTTACGGTGGTCAGATGGGTCGTTTCCGGGGAACGCGACGTGGACGCAAAGCTCTGTGGGGGGTCCCCCATGTAACCTAACCTAACCTTTTTTTTTTTTTTTTTTTTTTTTTGTTCACGCTGGGGAAACCGTCATGGTACCCCCCTGGTCCCACCCCCTGCGGGGTGGGGGGGAGGTTATGTGGGACTCTAACCGCACTAAAACCCCAGCGTGTGGCCGACGGGCACAACAAGGGAGGGGAGTCGTGGGTCCGCTGTTCGCATGACATACCATAACTCCCCTCTGTCGACATCCGCCTCCCTAAGGTAGGGATGCGGATCCATCTCGGCAGCAAAGGGCTGCATATATACCAGGCGGCATAATAATATACATACATAAACTACATAGACAATAAACATATAAGGTGATAGATATATATAGGAAAATACTATTACATAAATATATACATAAATAGATATATGCCGCCCCACAACGGGGGTGCAATTCAGCAACAACCCCTGAGCTCAGCAGGGGCTCACCTCTCGTCCTCCCCAGAAGAGGCGAGCGGGACGAAGATTAATGGCCAGCAGAACTGGCCAAAGGGGTGCTAGCCTAGCCAGTGGGCACTCCATCAGGCGGTGAGAGGCAGACACCTGAGAGCGTCACCCGGGCACCACACCGGGTTTACTCCCCCGTTGGCGAGACGGGGGGAGAGATCCCACTGACGTACTTCCTTCCTTCCCGCCCCGCTCACTCCCGAAGTGGCAAAGAGAGGTACACACTCTCTACCTCACTCCGTCTGGGCTGACAGTTTTAAGGCATGACGGCCATTATACGCCCCTCGTCATGGATATATAGATGAAAATGAAGATGAAGATGGAGAAGAGTGGTTGACGTCCCCACGAACTAGTGCTCGTGACGACGCCTACCACTCCCCGGAAGATGACCCCCCCTATCCCCAGAAGCCGGGAAGAGTTGTAGCCGTCCGCGGGGTGCAATCCCCATTTGGTGATCAGCCAACTGGGTCCGCTGGCCCCTCAGACGACTACCCCTCCTCCCAACTGTGTCCAGCCATTAGCCGCCGTTCCGCAATCACTCCGGTTTACGAAGTGGTTGCTGAACGGCGTTGCCCAGGGTGCACCACGTGGAGGTTGCTGGACCTGACACCCCAACCTAACCTAACCTAACCTAACCTAACCTAACCTAACCTTTTTTTTTTTTTTTTTTTTTAACGACTTCGTCGTCCGTCTTTGGTGGGACGGGTGGGGGTTACTGTAATAGTCTACCCACCCGCCCCGACGGGGAGGCCCGGAACTCCTACATTCCGGGCCCCGACAACACACCAAGTAATAGGAGGGGGTGTCCAGCTTGAAGCGACACCCCCCCGACACGACACCACACACATTTCTGGTGGGGCGGGAGGAGGCGATCCAAGCGCCTCCTTCTACCGCCACTTCACCCCAGTTCGCACAAATGGGCGGGAGGAGGCGGGAAAGACGCCTCCTGCTACCGCCCAGAAAGGAAAAATACACACGAAATGGGCGGGAGGAGGCGGAAAAGACGCCTCCTGCTACCGCCCAGAAAAACCCAACTAGTGGGGAAAACACCCTACTAGTGGGGCGGGAGGAGGCGGGCAAAACGCCTCCTTCTACCGCCCCTCCGCCTGTGCCGGATCGGGTCAAGGAGAGGATCTTCCTCCCTGACCCGCTCCGCGGCCTCCTTCTGCGCGATTGCGTATTCGCAGAAGGAGGCCACAGCCTGCCACGCCGTGTCGCTGCCGAGCATTGCACGAATTACGCTCGGCAGGGACAGGTCCAGCCCTATGTGTGCGGAGAGTGTGTGTCGCTGTGTTGACAGAGCGACACACACTCCCAGCACGTGGGGCGCCGTGTCTTCTGGCGCCCCACATTGGTGGCAGGCTGGGGTCGGCTCACGTCTAGCGATTTGGTGCAGGTATTTTCCGAAGCATCCATGCCCGGAAAGCACCTGCACCAATCGGTAGGTGAGCGACCCATGCCGCCGCCGCATCCACTCCCCGAGGACCGGTCTCAAGGCCCCCACCGTCCACGCACCCGGCACCGGTGGGGCCAGGTCCTCCGTCCACCGCCCTATCAGGGCGGCCTGCGCCTGCCTTCGCATGCGCGCTACCTCTTCCCAATCCGGGGGCTCTCCGCGGGTCCTTCTAGCCGAGACAAGATGGTAAATCTCGGCGAGGACCTCCGCTTGGAGCTCCCAGGGGGGGTCTCCGGCAAGCGCGCATGCGGCCGTCCAGGACACCGTCCGGTATCCGCGTATCGCCCTCGTCGCGATGACCCGCTGCGGACGTCGCAGCAGGGCCTTATTGGCGCGTCCGAGGGCGTCCGCCCAGACCGGCGCCCCATAGCAGGCCATACTCCTGGTGACGGCGGAGTATAGCCCGCGGCAGTTGGCGCTTGGGCCGCCCACGTTGGGCAGCAGCCTCCCTAGTGCGGCAGCGGCACTCACGACCTTCGGGGCCAGACTTGCAAAATGGGCCCCGAAGGTCCACCTCCCATCCAGGATGAGGCCCAGGTACTTCATCTGGGTCCCCACCCGGATCGGGACCCCGTCCAGGACGACTTGAGTGCCTGGAGGGGGTCCCCCCCGAGGCCCGTGAAACAACAGGGCCTCGGTCTTGGAGAGGGCAACCTCTAGTCCTAGGGAGCGGATGCGGTCGACCACCAGGGCTGTCCCCACCGTGGCCAACCGCAGCGTCGCTCCCAGGTCCCTCCCCCTGGCCACGACTAGGGTGTCGTCCGCGTAGCAGGCGACCCGCAGACTTGCGGGAAGCGTGCCGCGGAGCACCCAGTCGTAGCCGACGTTCCACAGCAGGGGTCCCAACACTGACCCCTGTGGAACGCCGCAGGCCACGCGACGGCGCCTCAGGCCGTCGCGTCCCTCCACGAGGATCTCGCGGTCGCGGAGGTAGTCGCCCAACAGCCTCCTCAGATACAGGGGCACTCCATGGTATCGGAGCGCCTCCTGTATCGTGGCGTGTGGGAGGCTGTTAAAGGCGTTGGCAATGTCCAGCGAGACAGCCAACGCCTTATCCCCCTCGGCGACCGCGGCCTGCGTCCATCCTTTGAGCCAGAGCAGGGCGTCTATCGTCGACCGCCCCGCCCTGAACCCATACTGGGCCTCGGACAGTCCGGGCCCAGTGCCCTCCAGGTGCTGGACGACCCGGGACGCTACGACTCTTTCGAGGAGCTTTCCCGTGTCGTCCAAAAGCACGATTGGCCTGTAAGCGGAAGGTGTCTCGGCATCCCGACCATCCTTCCGCAGCAGGCACAACCGGCCGTCCTTCCATATCTTCGGGAACTGTCCAGACGTGATGCATACGTTGAACAGTTCCCGAAGCGGACCGCCCAGTGACTTTAGGGCGATCCGCAGCACTGCACCTGGAACCCCGTCCGGTCCCGGGGCCGTCCTCTTGCCGTGCATCCGAGCGACGGCAACCTCCATCTCCACCTCCGTGACGGGGGGGATGGAGTCCGGGTCCGGCACCTCCTCCTCCTCGGGGAGGATAGGCGACATCACTGGAGGGGTGTGGTCTGGGTCTCTGTTTGGAAACAGACCCACCAGCACCCTCTCCAGGACCTCCGGCTCGAGGGACTCCGCTACGGGGGGCGCTTGGCCCCGGAACTTTTTCCGGGCCGCCTTATACGGGCGCCCCCACGGGTCCCTATCGAGGCCCTCCAGGGCCTCGCCCCAGGATGTCGCCTTCGACTCCCCTATTGCCAGCTGTAGGGCCCGCTTCGCGTCACGGTACGCCTCATACAGCTGGCCTTCAGCTGCCAGCTCCTCTGCTGACAGCTGGTCGTCCGTGCGGCCGCGTCGCAGTCGTCTGATGCGGACGTACGGCCGCTGTGCCGCTGAGCAGGCCTCCCTGTGTGCCGCGATCTCCCGGCGCCACCAATATACCTGGCGGCGCCCCTCGTAGCGGCGGGCCCTCGGCATGGCGGTGTCGCAAATGGCCGTTAATGCATCTCTAAAACGGCCTGCTGCGACATCCGCCACGGGGTGCGTGCGCCCCGCAACCCAAGCTTGGACGACGGCCGCCTCCTCTGCCAACTCGACGTCTAGGCGGCTCATCGTCCACCGCGGGAAGTGCGCACGCATCTCCCGGCGGGGCCCTCCCAGGCTGTCGGAGGGACCCATCTCGAACCTTATATACTTGTGGTCCGAGAGGGTCTCTACCTCCGACTCTACCCTCCAGGCCCGGACACGCGCTGCGGCTGCTGGGGTGGCGAACGAGAGGTCCACCACGGACCCCCCACGCTGCCGCACGCACGTGTGGGCCGACCCTGTATTGAGGAGGGTCAGCCCGGAGGCAACTGCCCACTCCACGACAAGCTCACCGCGAGCGTCGGTGGAGGGGTTGCCCCAGTCCCGGGCCTTCGCGTTCAGGTCCCCCATAAAGAGGACCTGACGTGGCGCCTGCCTTAACACCGCCGCGGCCAGGAGGTCCACAAACACCTCCAGCTCCGCGACGGTTCTATTGGGGGAGAAGTACGCTCCTATTATGGCGTACTCCCCCCAATTGGCCACCACGTATCCCGCGCCCCTCTCGATGACTGTGAGAGGGGGGGTTCCGCCTTGCCTGCTCAGTATAGCCACGGAGCCATCAAGGTCCCCAGCCCAGCAAGGATGCTGGGGGGGGACATAATAGGGCTCCGCGGCGACGGCGATGTCTATTTGCCACTGCGCCAGGGACTGCATCAGCAAGTCCTGAGCTCTGGCGCAGTGGTTGAGGTTCGTCTGAAGGTAGCTGTGATGGCTGACTAAAGACATTAGTCAGACATCGCAGCTACCTCGTTCGCTGATGCGCGAACGCCCGCCGGGGAGGCCACTCGTGGGGCCTCGGGGGCGGCCACAGTCCGTGTGTTGGCCGCCTTCCCGTTCGTCTTGGGAGGGACGCAGCTGCGCCCCCCCATAATGTGCCCAGAGGGCCTTCCCACCTCGGCGCAGATCGCGCAGTGCGCCGCGACCTTCCCGCAGTTTGCGGATCTGTGCCCCTCCTCGCCGCAGCGGTAGCACAGATCGCCCCGGTTAGCTGTGGCGGGGCACTGGGGGCGGGTGTGGCCCAGCCCCATGCATCTGTAACACCGCATGGGGCGCGCCCCCATGTTCGTGACGCCCACCGAGCTCCAGCCTATGAGGAGCCTGCCCTTGTCCAGCACCAGCTGAGCAGCCGGGATCGGGCAGGCTACGAGGCAGGACCACGAGCCATTCCAGGCCTGGCGAATGTCGCCAGGCCTGACGAGGTGCACTGGGCACCCCCCCGCCTTTGCAATAGCTGCCGCCACCTTCTCCTTGGTGGCGGCATCATCCAGGCCCGTTATCCTCAGGTCCGTGACTTTCACGGGCCTGGAAACGCTGGCCACGTCGGACAGGACTTCCCGCAGTTTGCCTGCGAGCCTGTCCGCCTTTTCGTCGTGATCGGAGCCAGGTATTTCCAATAACCTGGCTCCCGTGGCCGTCGTTCGGAACCGGATCTGCTCGATACCGAGCTCCTCCAGGTTCACTTTTTCTTGCGCCTCGTCGATGAGGGTCTTATACGTGACCCCCTTCTCGACGGCGTCGGGCTGCAACGACAGCACGACTGCTGCCGTTTTGGGGGCCTTCTGCACCACCCTTAGGGCCCTATTCGCCACCGCAGGGCCTTGGGGCCTGGCAGTCCCGTTTACAGGGGGGGCGGCTCCACCTCTCCTCCTGTTCCTCCTTCCTCCCCTCTTCCTCTTCCTTTTCCCCACCGTGGTCCAAGCATCTGCCTGTGGGGCAGCAGCTGGAGCAGCCACGGGGGCAGCGGGAGGGGCGGGCCTCCTCACGTCTTGTGTTCCCCTCATGGCCGGGGGAACATACGGCCTTGGAGTCGTCGTTGGCGGGGCAGCGGCTGCCTGCCTTGGAGCCGGCGCGGCCGGCTTGGCTGCGACTGCAGCGTAGCGCGCCGGCGCCGGTCTTGACGCCTGCGCGGCCGGCCTGGCTGCGACCGCAGCGTAGCGCGCCGGCGCCGGTGTCGGCCTAGGTGGGGCAGCAACCACTGCCGCCCTCTCAGTCGCCCTTTTGGCATCCGCCCTCAATGGCGGCCTCATTATTTGGGCCGGAAGGAGGCGGCTCTCGAGCCCTTCGAGCCGGGCATTCATCATTTCGCCGACCGTAATGGTCAGCGAACGCCGCAGCTCCTCCACCAGCTCCGCTCCCTGAATGATGGCGGGAGCCCTCCTCGACGCCGAGTTCTCCGCGACAGTGGCTGCGGCGACGGCCTCGTTGGTCTTGGCCGTGGCCTCCGCGTAGCCCTGTCGCAGCGCCTTCACCATCGCCTTGGAGGCGTCAACTTCCATGCGCAGACGCGCGTTATCGGCACGGAGACGACGTGTCTCCTCTGCCTCCGTCCGACCAGCTAGGGTGTCCACCACGTCCCGAAGGACAGAGGTGGCCCTCTTCAAGCGGGCGATGAACCCGCCCTTCAGGTTGCCCGATTTTTGGGCAACTTCTAATATCGCAGCAAGCCCTTGTCCAGCTTGCGCTCTCAATTCCTGGGCGTTCATTTCGCTAGCGTCTCTGGTCGCTGTGACGTCAGAGTCACTCTCTGTCGTGCGACCAGAGGCAGCGCTCGCCCCCTTCCTCAGAGCCCTGTTGTGGAGGGCTTCCTCCAATTCTTTATCCACCGGCGAGGCCGGCTTCAAAAAAGTCTCCCTGCGAGGAGCTACCTTCGTAGTCCTCCCTCTCCCTCTCTGCGCGGACGTGACCTTGGCGGTCGCCGGTCCCTCAGTCTCCGTGTCTGAGTCGTAATACCCAGCCACGTAGAAAGAGGAAAACGGCCGCTTCTGGCCAGTCCCGCTCTCAACTCCACTCAAATCCATTTCGGAGGCGGTCCCCGCATCAGATGCGGTCCCAGCGCCCGAAATGGATTCCTCCATCGGTTGCTTCGTGGACGGGCCCTTAGGCCTCACCCCCGAAGCTGCCCTGTTGGAGACGGGTTCGACGTACGTCGACTCCGCCGCCAACAAATCGGGCGACCCTACGTTCTCCAGGGAGGAGGTGAACCTCCCTGAAGCATCACGCATCTGTTTAGACATGATGTCAAAACAGACCGCAACTCTACCAAACAACGGAACAAAACACAGTATAAAACAGTCAAATCGCAATTAGTCTTGGAAGTACAGAGCAACTTTAGCCGAGCCCGATCTGCCACTCCGTTACGGTGGTCAGATGGGTCGTTTACCAGGGGACGCGACGTGGACGCAAAGCTCTGTGGGGGGTCCCCCAACCTAACCTAACCTAACCTAACCTAACCTAACCTTTTTTTTTTTTTTTTTTTGTTCACGCTGGGGAAACCGTCATGGTACCCCCCTGGTCCCACCCCCTGCGGGGTGGGGGGGAGGTTATGTGGGACTCTAACCGCACTAAAACCCCAGCGTGTGGCCGACGGGCACAACAAGGGAGGGGAGTCGTGGGTCCGCTGTTCGCATGACATACCATAACTCCCCTCTGTCGACATCCGCCTCCCTAAGGTAGGGATGCGGATCCATCTCGGCAGCAAAGGGCTGCATATATACCAGGCGGCATAATAATATACATACATAAACTACATAGACAATAAACATATAAGGTGATAGATATATATAGGAAAATACTATTACATAAATATATACATAAATAGATATATGCCGCCCCACAACGGGGGTGCAATTCTGCAACAACCCCTGAGCTCAGCAGGGGCTCACCTCTCGTCCTCCCCAGAAGAGGCGAGCGGGACGAAGATTAATGGCCAGCAGAACTGGCCAAAGGGGTGCTAGCCTAGCCAGTGGGCACTCCATCAGGCGGTGAGAGGCAGACACCTGAGAGCGTCACCCGGGCACCACACCGGGCTTACTCCCCCGTTGGCGAGACGGGGGGAGAGATCCCACTGACGTACTTCCTTCCTTCCCGCCCCGCTCACTCCCGAAGTGGCAAAGAGAGGTACACACTCTCTACCTCACTCCGTCTGGGCTGACAGTTTTAAGGCATGACGGCCATTATACTCCCCTCGTCATGAAATATAAATGAAAATGAGGATGAAGATGGAGAAGAGTGGTTGACATCCCCACGAACTAGTGCTCGTGACGACGCCCACCACTCCCCGGAAGATGACCCCCCCTATCCCCAGAAGCCGGGAAGAGTTGTAGCCGTCCGCGGGGTGCAATCCCCATTTGGTGATCAGCCAACTGGGTCCGCTGGCCCCTCAGACGACTACCCCTCCTCCCAACTGTGTCCAGCCATTAGCCGCCGTTCCGCAATCACTCCGGCTTACGAAGTGGTTGCTGAACGGCGTTGCCCAGGGTGCACCACGTGGAGGTTGCCGGACCTGACACCCCAACCTAACCTAACCTAACCTAACCTTTTTTTTTTTTTTTTTTTTTTTTTTTTTTTTTGTAACGCTGGGGAAACCGTCATGGTACCCCCCTGATCCCACCCCCTGCGGGGTGGGGGGGAGGTTATGTGGGACTCTAACCGCACTAAAACCCCAGCGTGTGGCCGACGGGCACAACAAGGGAGGGGAGTCGTGGGTCCGCTGTTCGCATGACATACCATAACTCCCCTCTGTCGACATCCGCCTCCCTAAGGTAGGGATGCGGATCCACCTCGGCAGCAAAGGGCTGCATATATACCAGGCGACATAATAAATAAACATTACATAAACTACATAGACAGTAAACATATACGGTGATAGATATATATAAGAAATACTATTACATAAATATATACATAAATAGATATATGTCGCCCCACACGGGGGTGCACAACCGGCAACAACCCCTGAGCTCCATAGGGCCCAACCTCTCCGCCTCTCCAGAAGAGGCTGAGCGGGACAAAGATAAATCGCCAGCATCTGCTGACGAATGGGGTGTGGGCCTAGTCGGTGGGCAGTCCATCAGGGGGACGAGGCCTGAGAGCTCCCCCGGTGTCCGAACCACCACCGGGTTTGCTCCCCCGTTGGCGAGACGGGGGGAGAGATCCCTCCGACGTACCCTCTTTCCATCCTGCCCCGCTCACTCCCGAAGTGGCAGTAGAGGCTATCCTCTCTACTTCACTCCACCGGTGACAGTTTTAAGGCATGACGGCCATCATACTCCCCTCGTCGTGGATAGGATGAAAATGAGGATGATGAAGATGGAGGAGAGTGGTTGACGCCCCCACGAACTAGTGCTCGTGACGACACCCACCACTCCCCGGAAGATGACCCCCCCTATCCCCAGAAGCCGGGAAGAGTTGTAGCCGTCCGCAGGGTGCAATCCCCATTTGGTGATCAGCCAACTGGGTCCGCTGGCCCCTCAGACGACTACCCCTCCTCCCAACTGTGTCCAGCCATTAGCCGCCGTTCCGCAATCACTCCGGCTTACGAAGTGGTTGCTGAACGGCGTTGCCCAGGGTGCACCACGTGGAGGTTGCTGGACCTGACACCCCAACCTTTTTTTTTTTTTTTTTTTTTGTTCACGCTGGGGAAACCGTCATGGTACCCCCCTGGTCCCACCCCCTGCGGGGTGGGGGGGAGGTTATGTGGGACTCTAACCGCACTAAAACCCCAGCGTGTGGCCGACGGGCACAACAAGGGAGGGGAGTCGTGGGTCCGCTGTTCGCATGACATACCATAACTCCCCTCTGTCGACATCCGCCTCCCTAAGGTAGGGATGCGGATCCATCTCGGCAGCAAAGGGCTGCATATATACCAGGCGGCATAATAATATACATACATAAACTACATAGACAATAAACATATAAGGTGATAGATATATATAGGAAAATACTATTACATAAATATATACATAAATAGATATATGCCGCCCCACAACGGGGGTGCAATTCTGCAACAACCCCTGAGCTCAGCAGGGGCTCACCTCTCGTCCTCCCCAGAAGAGGCGAGCGGGACGAAGATTAATGGCCAGCAGAACTGGCCAAAGGGGTGCTAGCCTAGCCAGTGGGCACTCCATCAGGCGGAGGGAGATACACCTGAGAGCCTCACCCGGGCACCACACCGGGCTTACTCCCCCGTTGGCGAGACGGGGGGAGAGATCCCACTGGCGTACTTCCTTCCTTCCCGCCCCGCTCACTCCCGAAGTGGCAAAGAGAGGTATACACTCTCTACCTCACTCCGTCTGGGCTGACAGTTTTAAGGCATGACGGCCATTATACGCCCCTCGTCATGGATATATAGATGAAAATGAAGATGAAGATGGAGAAGAGTGGTTGACGTCCCCACGAACTAGTGCTCGTGACGACGCCCACCACTCCCCGGAAGATGACCCCCCCTATCCCCAGAAGCCGGGAAGAGTTGTAGCCGTCCGCGGGGTGCAATCCCCATTTGGTGATCAGCCAACTGGGTCCGCTGGCCCCTCAGACGACTACCCCTCCTCCCAACTGTGTCCAGCCATTAGCCGCCGTTCCGCAATCACTCCGGCTTACGAAGTGGTTGCTGAACGGCGTTGCCCAGGGTGCACCACGTGGAGGTTGCTGGACCTGACACCCCAAAAAGTTGCTGACACCCCAACCTAACCTAACCTTTTTTTTTTTTTAACCCAGGGGAATGCATTTACGCACCAGCCCCCCCGGTGCAATGCCCCACCCAGAAGGGGAGGGGCGTCGGGGGGAGTGTGGGACTCGCACTATTTAGCGTGCACTACTCCACTAAACCCCTGGGGTGTTCCGCCGTCTTGGCATTGGACGGGGTTGTGGTACCATTTTCATAAACCACACTACCCCGTCGGCCGCTGTCCGTTGATCAGACTCGCCTCGCGGGGGGAAATTGATTATCTTCCCCGCATATAAACGAACAGCGACGCCCTGGAACACGTAGGGCGTCGCTTCCTCCTCATGTTTGGGACCGAGATGTTCAGGTCCCCGGCGGGGACGGGGCGGGAAGCCTACGTCGTCCCCGGATCCGTGCTCTCCGGATTGGGAGGGAGGCAGGGTCCGCCTCTCTCTCCCGCTCCTCTGCTTCTTTGTGCGCCATTACGGTTTCGCAAAAGGCGACAACACTATTCCAATTTGCCTCGCTGGCGACCATTTTGGATATTATGGTCGCCAGGGACAGGTCTCCTCCAATGGCTGCGACCAGTTCCTGTCGCGGCCCCTCCGCTCCCGGGCATGCCTCTATGACGTGTTGGGCGGTATCCTCCGCCCGGCCGCATTGGTGGCATTCCGGGGTAGCCTCTCTTCTTGCCACATTCGCGAGATATCTGCCGAAACACCCGTGTCCGGACAGAATCTGCGTCAGGCGGAAAGTTAGACCGCCGTGTCTTCGCCGGGTCCACCGTTCGAGTACGGGACGGATCGCCTCCAAGAGTCGGATGGCGCCGTCCCCCCTCCTGGTGGGCCCTGCGAGGAGACTTCTTCTCCACGACGCTTCCGCGTCCCGCCTCGCATCCCTCCTCCACCGCACCACTTCCTGAGGTGCGGGAGGAAGGCCGCGCTCCCTCGCCTGGGCCCTGCGCCAAAAGACCGAGGACAGAACCTCAGCCTCTAGCCCCCATGGCAAGGAACCGGCCAAAGCGCAGGCCACCTCGTGGGAGAGTGTGCGGTATCCGCGGCACACTCTGACTGCCATGACCCTCTGGGCCCCCTGAAGGGCGGCGACATCTAAGGGGCGAAGAGTTCCCGCCCAGATCGGGGCCGCATAGAGGGCCATTGAGCGCACCACCGCCATGTATAGGCGGCGGCAGGCCCCGTCTCCTCCTCCAATGTTTGGAAGCAGTCTGCTCAGAGCAGCTGCCGTCCCTGTGAGCTTCGGCGTCAGCTGGCGCACGTGGGCGTCGAATCTCCATCTGCTGTCCAGGACGACGCCGAGATATTTCAGCGTCGGCGCGACAGCGATGGAGACTCCGCCCACGATGATGCTGGCGCCAGCAGGAGGTGCTCTCCGAGGTCCGTGGAACAGAATGGCCTCGGATTTCTCCAGCGCCACTCTCAAACCCAATCTCCGAATGCGGTCAACCACCGCTGCAACACCGGCTGTGGCCCGTATGGACGCCTCCCGGTAATTTTCTCCTCGGGCGGTGACTAGCGTGTCATCGGCGTAACACGTGACGCCGATGCCAGTCAAGTTGGCGCCCCGGAGGACCCAGTCGTATCCTACATTCCAAAGCAGGGGCCCTAAGCACGACCCCTGCGGAACGCCCCGATTTATCTGGGTCCTCCCCTGCCCTGCTGCCGTCGGGTACACTACCTCTCTGTCTGAAAGGTAGTCCCCCACAAGGCGCTGTAGATACCGGGGGACGCCGTGGTACCCCAATGCCGCCTTTATTGTGGGCCACGGGAGGGAGTTGAATGCATTGGAAATATCCAACGATACTGCCATCAACACCCCTCCCGCAGAGCACGCTTCCTCCGATAGGTCCCGGACACGGGATATAGCGTCCACCGTGCCACGACCTCCACGGAAACCAAACTGTTGGTCGGCCAAGTTTGGGCCGACAGACTCGAAATGCCGGACGAGGCGGGCCGCTACAACTCGCTCGAGGAGCTTGCCGGCCTCGTCCAGTAACACAATGGGGCGGTACCCGGCAGGCTGGTCTGCCGGACGCCCCTCCTTCCTTAGAAGAACCAGCTTCCCCTCCTTCCAGCGTTTGGGGAAGCGGCCTTCTTCCATGCAGCGGCTGAGCAAACTCCTCAGCCGCGGCCCCAACTCATCCTGCACAAGTGCCCACGCGCGTCCCGGGATCCCGTCTGGACCTGGCGCCGTATTCTTGGCATTCATGCGGAGGACAGCCGCTCCGAGTTCACCTTCTGAGACCTCGGGCACTCGGCTGTCCTCCTCCTCGTTTTCTCCCGCCTGTGATGCCACCGCGAAGGGAAGGGCAAATTCGGTCCCCAGATCCCCAGGGAACAGCCCCTCCACGACCCTTTGGAGCACTGACGGTTCCAGCGTTGTAGTGGCTGGGGGGGCCCAGGGGCGAAGTTTGCGCCTCGCCATCTTGTACGGCCTCCCCCAGGGATCCCGCTCGAGAGTTGCGAGCAGGTCTGCCCACGCCTCCGCCTTCGCCTTCTTGATGGCCGTACGCAGGGCCACGGATGCCTCGCGGTATTCCGCGTAGAGGACCTCCGACACCTCCGTTTCTCGGCGCCGTCTTCGCCGGTACCGCTGATAGCGCCGGCGTCTCGCCACACACCGGCGACGCAGCCCGGCGATCTCCTCGGTCCACCAAAACATCTGACGTCGCGACGGAAGCCCCCTCACCCGCGGCATGGCAGCGTCGCATACGGCCACCATGGCCCTGCAAAGGTTGTTGGCCTCCTCGTCCACACTAGTCGGTTCCGCCGGTGGGGGATTCCACGCCTGGACCATGGCTGCTTCCTTGAGGATCTCACTATCCAGACGCTTCAAGGCCCAGCGACGCTCCCGAACCGGCACCCTCCTCTCCATGGCTCCCGTGGACGAGGCGACGCTGAATCGGATGTACCTGTGGTCCGACAGCGTCTCCTCGTCCACCAGAACTCGCCAATCATTAACACGGCGTGCGAGCGCGGGGGTTGCGAACGTCACATCAATCACTGACCCTCCCCCTCGCCGCACGCACGTGTTCTCTGAGCCAATGTTACAAACGCAGAGGCCCAGTGTCCCGACCCATTCGACTACGGCCCTACCCCGTGCGTCCGTCGCCGGGGACCCCCACGCCAAGGATTTGGCGTTGAGGTCCCCGAGGACTACGACGGACCGGGGATGGCTCCGAGCGACAACATCTCCGACCTCATCCAAGAAGGCCTCGAATTCGACGAGGGGCCTATTTGGGGAGAAGTATACACCCACGACCAGCACCCCGTCGATCGAGGCCGCCACATAGCCCCCACCCCTGGACATCAGGTCGAGGGGCGGAGATTGCGCCGAACTTTGCGTTGTGATGGCCACCAAGCCGTCCCGGTCTCCCACCCAATCAGTTCGGGGCGGGACCACATACGGCTCGGCGACCACAGCGATGTTTACCAACCACTCCGCCATAGACTGCAGGAGAAGATCCTGAGCCCCCGCAGAGTGGTTGGCATTCGCCTGGAGGAAGGTTAGTTGCATACTAACCTACCTCCATGCTGCCCGTCTGCTCCGGTGTAGGGAGGCCAGCGGACTGCGACTGGACCGTGGTCTCCATCGCAGCCGGCTTCTTTCTGGTCTTGTTCCTGGCTGGGGGCTTGGCGCAAGCTTTGCCCCCAGAAAGATGATCCGCCGGCTTCCCAGCAGCTGCGCATAGTGTGCAGTGTGGGGCGGCGGAGCACGTAACGGCCTTATGGCCGTTCCGACCGCAGCGATAGCATTCATCGCTGCGGTCCACCTCAGACTCGCACTTGGCCTTAACATGGCCCAGCGTGAGGCATCGGAAGCAGCGGCGGGGCCTCGGATCTAAGACCCGTACCCGCGCAGCCGACCACCCAACCAATAGACGGCCGCCCCCTGCGACAATCTTTTTTGCGGCCGTTAATGGGCAGCGTACAAACGCTGTTCCCATTCCGGCCGGTCCCTTCCGGATCAGTCCAGCACTTATGGCCGATTCTGGGCAGCCCCCGGCACTGGCCAGTGCTGCAGTCAGCTTCGCCTGGTCGATGGAATCGTCCAGGCCGGTCACACGGATGTCCGTGGAGATTTCCGGCCTGGAGATCACGACGCCTTCTGCGCCTGCGAAGAGCTCTCGCAGCTTTCCGGCCAGGGTGTCGGCCTTCTCCCCTTTTTCGGTGCCGGGGACTTCCAAGACCCTGGCTCCAGTCGCCGATGTCCTCATTCTGAGAGGTGGCACGCCAATGTCTGGAAGGCTGATTTTGTTTATGGCCTCGTTTAGGACATTGGCGTACGTCGCGCCTCGCTCCACTGCTGCCGGCTGCAGTGTGATGACCACAGCTGCTATGCGTGGCGGGCGGAGTTTGGCTGCCTTCTCCTTGTTGGTGACGGGCGGCCTCGTCGTCATCGGTACCGGCCATGGGGCCTGGCTCCGTGCAGGACGCTGCGGTTCCGTCCTCGTGGTCTTCCTCCTTGCGGACCCCCGTTTAACCACCTCCGTCCACTGCCCTTCCTGGGGGGCTTGTGGACGTGGCGCCGGTGCCACGGGGGCACGTTGTGCTGGGGCTGGGATCGGAGCAGGGGCAGTGGCCGGGGCAGGGACCGTTTTCCCTTTCCCCTTCTTCTTCCCCTTCTTCTCCTTTGTCCCCTCCTTCTTGCTTGCCGCACTTCCCGCCTGCTCTCCCTTAGAGACCGGAGCGCAAGACGGGGCAGGGGTCACCTCGGGGGGTGGGGGCGACGACTTGGCCGTCGCTGCCGCCTCCCTCCTGCGGTCCGCCTCCAGAGGAGGCCTGTAGCTCTTCTCTGGAAGCAACCTTCCGCCCACCTCGAGGCCCTCGAGACGGGCACTCACTATTGTACCGATTCGTTCGGTAATCCGCCTCTCCAGCCCTTCCTCATCGACAGCGGCGACCGGGGCCTGGGTCTGTGCCATCCGGGTGGCCATCTCGCGTCTCAGCTCTTCGAGCTGTGCCTGCAGCTTCTTGTTGCTCTCTATAAGGAGAGCCACCTCATCGGAGACTTGCCGCGACCTCACAACCTCGAAGGATCTTTGGATGGCTCCAACCGCTTCCTTTAAGTCGCGGACCAAGTCTCCCTTGATGTTCTTCGACCTGAATGCTACGGCGAGGATGGTCGAAGTTGCATTCTCGAGCACCCCGTCGACCGCCACCAGGTCGGTTTCAGTGGCCATCTGGCCCTCCTTGACGTTGGGGAGTCGGGAGGTCAGCTGCAGCCGTTCCTCCCTCTTCCACGCCATCTCCTTCGCAAGATCCGCCTCCGCTTCAAGGCGTATCTCTTCTTTCTTCTGCCTATTGTAGTCCTCCTTTGCCTTTGCCATGCCGACGTATTGGCCCGTAGTGGGCGGACGTCCGCGGCCTCGCTTGGATGTGGTCAGCTTGGCTGGTGACGCCCTGGTTTCTCCGTCACTGAGCCTGGCTCCATCCTCCGTAACCCTTCGCTTGCGGAATTCGGAGGCTCGGGAACTTGGTCCCGGGACCTCTGTCACGCTCATATCAGACGATCTTCGGTCCGACTCCTCCTCCGAGTCCCCATACGCCGAATAGAACTTTCGGCGCGAGTCTCGCGATGACGCAGATGATCGCGTCACCCTCCCTCTCTTCTCGGTCGTGGACGACGCCACCGTTTCTAGGCTGGCATCTGAATCAGATGACAGCCGCGAAACGGGCCCAGCTAATCGCCCTACCTTCTCCTCTTCCTCCTTCTTCTTCCTCTCTATCCTCAAACTCAACCTCCCTGTCCTCGTCGTCACAGTTGTTGCCCCCTCCGTATACACGGGGCAGGACGCAGAAGCGCCGCGGGATTCCCCAACCTCGCTGAGGCTGGGACCCGCCCGGAGAATATTTTCAACTGTTGTAACTTCCATTTCAGTCTTTTTTGTTCGAAGAGGGGTGTGATCCCCCCTTGACAGTTGAAAGGCATGACGGCCTGGGATTGGCGCCCTCGCAACTGGTCTCACCCCACCAGCTATGCATCCCCTGGGCGGGCGCCAGACCACGGGATTGGGCACTACACACACACACAAAATATAACAGACACACACAAATAAAATATACTACACAAATAAAATACAACATATACAGAACACACAAATAAATATAAATAAACCCAACTCCAGCCGCCGCTTCCCAGGCTACCCGGGGCGCCGGCTGGTCACCAACCGCGGGCCTTGAAGGCCCGCCATCCCCCGACCCGAAGGTCCGCTGCAGCCGCGATGAAACGCGGCCGCCCAACACAAACGCCCGACAAGGGGGCCGGGTTGACCACCCCTGCCGCGCCCTCCTCTGACCCGAAGGTCGAAGAAACGGCCCGAAGGCCCACCGCCTCGGTCCTCAAAACGTACAGCGCACTATCAAGATGATAGTGTGCGCAGTGAGGCCCCAAGTGTCCAGCCATTAGCCGCCGTGCCGCAATCTCTCTGGTAGCGGAGAGGTTGCGGGACGGCGTTGCCCAGGGTGCACCACGTGGAGGTTGCTGGACCTGACACCCCAACCTAACCTAACCTTTTTTTTTTTTTTTTTTTTTTTTTTTTTTTTTTTTTTTTTTTTGATATCCCAGGGGAATGCATTTACGCACTGACCCCCCCGGTGCAATGCCCCACCCAGAAGGGGAGGGGCGTCGGGGGGAGTGTGGGACTCGCACTATTTAACGTGCCATACCGCACTAAACCCCTGGGGTGTTCCCTCGGCTTGGCATTATGGACGGGGTCGTGGTACCAAACAATATACCCACTAACCCGTCGGCCGTTGTCCGTTCATCGGATTCACCTCGCGGGGGAAGTTGTGTGACTCCCCCACATCTCAAGCAGTGACGCCCTGGAACACGTAGGGCGTCGCTTCCACCTCATGGGGGGACCCAAGATGTTCAGGGTCCCTCCATCGGAGACGGGTCTCGCCGCGGGCGGCTTCCCCGAATCCGCTTCTTAGTCGGGGGTCTGGCGCAAGCCTTACCCCCCGAAAGGTGGTCCGCCGGCTTCCCAATCGCCTCGCAGAGCGAGCAGTGTGGGGCGGCGGAGCATGCAACGGCCTTATGGCCGTTCTGACCGCAGCGATAGCACTCATCGCTGCGGTCTACTTCTGCGTCGCATTGGGCCCTTACATGGCCCAGTCGCAAACAGCGGAAACAGCGGCGCGGTCTTCGGTTAAGAACCCGTACCTGCGCCGCTGACCATCCCACCAGTAAGCGGCCGCCACCTGCGGCCACAATCTTCTTGGCGGCCGTCACCGGGCAGCGCACGAATGCAGTGCCCATTCCGGCCGGCCCCTTCTTGATTACGCCAGCACGTATGGCCGACGTAGAGCAGCCCCCGGCGCTGGCCAGAGCTGCGGTCAGCTCCGTGTGGTCGATCGAGTCGTCCAGGCCGGTCACACGGAGATCCGTGGTAATCTCCGGCCTGGAGACAACGACGCCTTCTTCGCTGGCGAACACCTCCCGCAGCTTGCTGGCCAGGACGTCCGCCTTCTCTCCTCTTTCTTCGCCGGGGATCTCAATGACCCTGGCGCCCGTCGCCGCCTCCCTCATCTTTATGGGGGGCACGCCAAGCTCTGCGAGGCTAATTTTGCTTTTAGCCTCGCTAACCACTTTGTGGTAGGTCATGCCTCTTTCCTCCGCCGCGGGGCGCACCGTGATGACAACGGCTGCAGTTCGCGGCGGTCGGAGCTTAACCGCCTTCTTTTTGGGCGGCGGTGTCGTCTTCTTTGGCCCCCGCTTGACCACCTCCGACCACTGCCTCTCCTGTGGGGCTTGTGGTCGTGGCGCCGGTGCCGCGGGGGCACGTGGTACTGGAGCCGGTTTTGCAGTGGCGGGAGCAGGGGCAGGGACCCTCTTCCCTTTCCCCTTTTTTCCCTTCCTCACCACCGTGCTCCATTCCATCTCCTCTTCTGCACTTCTCGCCTGCGCTCCCCTTGGAACCGGGGCGCAAGACGGAGGCGGGACCTCCTTGGGGGGCGCCGGCAAAGTGGTGGCGACTGCCGCCGTTGCCGCTTCCCTTCTGCGGTCCGCTTCCAGAGAAGGCCTGAAACTCTTCTCCGGAAGCAGTCTCCCGCTCACCTCTAAGCCCTGGATTCGGGCACCCACGATGGCGCTGACACGCTCTGCGATGCGCTTCTCTATTTCCTCCATATCGATGGCGGCGACCGCAGTATTAACTGCGATGTGGGCCTGGGCCAAGGCCTCAATCTGGGCCTGGGCCTGGGCCTGGGCCTGCTCCAATCGAGAGGCCAACTTGCTGTTAAGCTCGTCAGCCTTTCTCCGCTGGGCTCTGAGTCGAGCCATCTCCTCTTGATCTTCGTCGCTCCACATCCTAACCTTATCGAAGGCGGATCGGAAGGCGTCAATCGCGTCTATCATGCTGCCGACGATACTCGTCTTTGATAGCTCCACTGGACCGGAGGCAGTACCGAGCATCTTCATGAGCAACTTCTCGACAACCCCCTCGACTGCCTTCATGGGCTCCCTCTTCATCGGGTGAGCCTCCTTCTGCTTGGGCCTGTCAGCCCCCTCCAAAGCCTGCGCTGTGCCAACGTCCCGCCCAGTGGTGGGCTGACGTCCGCGGCCGCGCTTGCTTGTGGCCATTTTTGCTGGCGACGACTTGGACTCGTCGTCGCTATGCCTGGCCACCTCCTCTGGCACACTTCGCTTGCGCTGTGCCGTCCTGTCGGCTCGGGAGCTAGGTCCCGCTGCCGACATCTTCTCCTCCGAGGCGTCCACACGATGGGGACTTTCCTCCTCTTCTGATTCTTCCGCCGAGCGAAATTCTCGGCTAGAAGCCCTCGACGACGACGCAGTTGATCGCGTCGTCGGTCTCCCTATCTTTCCGGTCCTAGACCGCGTCGACGACGCCACCGTCTCCATGCTGCAGTCCGAACTGGATGACAACCTGGAGACGGACCCAGCTAGTCGTCTCTTCCTCTCCTTATCCTCCTCTACTCTCATCTTCCTCCCTTTCGACGTCGGCGCAATTGTTGCCCCCTCCGTATACACGGGGCTCGACACCGTAGTGCCACGGGATTCCCCAGCCTTTGGGCTGGGACCCGCCCGGAGATTATTTGCAATTGCTGACTTATCCATTCTTGTTCTTTTTTGTTCGAAGGGGGGTGCGATCCCCCCTTTGACTCCCACGCATTCAGCCAGCGCCAGGCGAGAGCCGGACCTGCCACTGGGACCCCCCAACCCCACACAGAATAAAAGACACACACAAATAAAATACAAATACACAAATAAATACAATAAATACGAACACACAAATAGATACAATATACACACACAAAGAACTTCGGCCGCCACTTCCCAGACTATCCGGGGCGCCGGCCGACCACCAACCGCGGGCCTTGAAGGCCCGCCATCCCCCGACCCGAAGGTCCGCTGCAGCCGCGATGAACGCGGCCGCCCAACACCAAACGCCCGACAGGGAGGCCGAGTTGACCAACCCTGCCGCGCCCACCTCTGGCCCGAAGGCCGAAGACTTGGCCCAAACGCCAATACCACCTCGGGCCTCAAGAACACGCTGCGCACTATCATAAAACGATAGTGCGCGCGGTGAGGCCCCAAGTGTCCAGCCATTAGCCGCCGTGCCGCAATCTCTCTGGTAGCGGAGAGGTTGCGGGACGGCGTTGCCCAGGGTGCACCACGTGGAGGTTGCTGGACCTGACACCCCAACCTAACCTAACCTAACCTAACCTAACCTAACCTTTTTTTTTTTTTTTTTTTTTTTTTTTTTAACAACTTCGTCCTCCGTCTTTGGTGGGACGGGTGGGGGTTACTGTAATAGTCTACCCACCCGCCCCGACGGGGAGGCCCGGAACTCCTACATTCCGGGCCCCGACAACACACCAAGTAATAGGAGGGGGTGTCCAGCTTAAGGCGACACCCCCCCGACACGACACCACACCATTTCTGGTGGGGCGGGAGGAGGCGATCCAAGCGCCTCCTTCTACCGCCACTTCACCCTAGTTTACACGAATGGGCGGGAGGAGGCGGAAAAGACGCCTCCTGCTACCGCCCAGAAAGGAAATACACACGAAATGGGCGGGAGGAGGCGGAAAAGACGCCTCCTGCTACCGCCCAGAAAAGCCCAACTAAAAGGGGGGAAAACACCCCCACTAGTGGGGCGGGAGGAGGCGGGCAAAACGCCTCCTTCTACCGCCCCTCCGCCTGTGCCGGATCGGGTCAAGGAGAGGATCTTCCTCCCTGACCCGCTCCGCGGCCTCCTTCTGCGCGATTGCGTATTCGCAGAAGGAGGCCACAGCCTGCCACGCCGTGTCGCTGCCGAGCATGGCACTGATTACGCTCGGCAGGGACAGGTCCAGCCCTATGTGTGCGGAGAGTGTGTGTCGCTGTGTTGACAGAGCGACACACACTCCCAGCACGTGGGGCGCCGTGTCTTCTGGCGCCCCACATTGGTGGCAGGCTGGGGTCGGCTCCCGTCTAGCGACTTGGTGCAGGTATTTTCCGAAGCATCCATGCCCGGAAAGCACCTGCACCAATCGGTAGGTGAGCGACCCATGCCGCCGCCGCATCCACTCCCCGAGGACCGGTCTCAAGGCCCCCACCGTCCACGCACCCGGCACCGGTGGGGCCAGGTCCTCCGTCCACCGCCCTATCAGGGCGGCCTGCGCCTGCCTTCGCATGCGCGCTACCTCTTCCCAGTCCGGGGGCTCTCCGCGGGTCCTTCTAGCCGAGACAAGATGGTAAATCTCGGCGAGGACCTCCGCTTGGAGCTCCCAGGGGGGGTCTCCGGCAAGCGCGCATGCGGCCGTCCAGGACACCGTCCGGTATCCGCGTATCGCCCTCGTCGCGATGACCCGCTGCGGACGTCGCAGCAGGGCCTTATTGGCGCGTCCGAGGGCGTCCGCCCAGACCGGCGCCCCGTAGCAGGCCATACTCCTGGTGACGGCGGAGTATAGCCCGCGGCAGTTGGCGCTAGGGCCGCCCACGTTGGGCAGCAACCTCCCTAGTGCGGCGGCGGCACTCACGACCTTCGGGGCCAGACTTGCAAAATGGGCCCCGAAGGTCCACCTCCCATCCAGGATGAGGCCCAGGTACTTCATCTGGGTCCCCACCCGGATCGGGACCCCGTCCAGGATGACTTGAGTGCCTGGAGGGGGTCCCCCCCGAGGCCCGTGAAACAACAGGGCCTCGGTCTTGGAGAGGGCAACCTCTAGTCCTAGGGAGCGGATGCGGTCGACCACCAGGGCTGTCCCCACCGTGGCCAACCGCAGCGTCGCTCCCAGGTCCCTCCCCCTGGCCACGACTAGGGTGTCGTCCGCGTAGCAGGCGACCCGCAGACTTGCGGGAAGCGTGCCGCGGAGCACCCAGTCGTAGCCGACGTTCCACAGCAGGGGTCCCAACACTGACCCCTGTGGAACGCCGCAGGCCACGCGACGGCGCCTCAGGCCGTCGCGTCCCTCCACGAGGACCTCGCGGTCGCGGAGGTAGTCGCCCAGCAGCCTCCTCAGATACAGGGGCACTCCATGGTATCGGAGCGCCTCCTGTATCGTGGCGTGTGGGAGGCTGTTAAAGGCGTTGGCAATGTCCAGCGAGACAGCCAACGCCTTATCCCCCTCGGCGACCGCGGCCTGCGTCCATCCTTTGAGCCAGAGCAGGGCGTCTATCGTCGACCGCCCCGCCCTGAACCCATACTGGGCCTCGGACAGTCCGGGCCCAGTGCCCTCCAGGTGCTGGACGACCCGGGACGCTACGACTCTTTCGAGGAGCTTTCCCGTGTCGTCCAAAAGCACGATTGGCCTGTAAGCGGAAGGTGTCTCGGCATCCCGACCATCCTTCCGCAGCAGGCACAACCGGCCATCCTTCCATATCTTCGGGAACTGTCCAGACGTGATGCATACGTTGAACAGTTCCCGAAGCGGACCGCCCAGTGACTTTAGGGCGATCCGCAGCACTGCACCTGGAACCCCGTCTGGTCCCGGGGCCGTCCTCTTGCCGTGCATCCGAGCGACGGCAATCTCCATCTCCACCTCCGTGACGGGGGGGATGGAGTCCGGGTCCAGCACCTCCTCCTCCTCGGGGAGGATAGGCGACATCACTGGAGGGGTGTGGTCTGGGTCTCTGTTTGGAAACAGACCCACCAGCACCCTCTCCAGGACCTCCGGCTCGAGGGACTCCGCTACGGGGGGCGCTTGGCCCCGGAACTTTTTCCGGGCCGCCTTATACGGGCGCCCCCACGGGTCCCTATCGAGGCCCTCCAGGGCCTCGCCCCAGGATGTCGCCTTCGACTCCCCTATTGCCAGCTGTAGGGCCCGCTTCGCGTCGCGGTACGCCTCATACAGCTGGCCTTCAGCTGCCAGCTCCTCTGCTGACAGCTGGTCGTCCGTGCGGCCGCGCCGCAGTCGTCTGATGCGGACATACGGCCGCTGTGCCGCTGAGCAGGCCTCCCTGAGCGCCGCGATCTCCCGGCGCCACCAATACACCTGGCGGCGCCCCTCGTAGCGGCGGGCCCTCGGCATGGCGGTGTCGCAAATGGCCGTTAATGCATCTTTAAAACGACCTGCTGCGACATCCGCCACGGGGTGCGTGCGCCCCGCAACCCAAGCTTGGACGACGGCCGCCTCCTCTGCCAACTCGACGTCTAGGCGGCTCATCGTCCACCGCGGGAAGTGCGCACGCATCTCCCGGCGGGGCCCTCCCGGATGGTCGGAGGGACCCATCTCGAACCTGATGTATTTGTGGTCCGAGAGGGTCTCCACCTCCGATTCTACCCTCCAGGCCCGGACACGCGCTGCGGCTGCTGGGGTGGCGAACGAGAGGTCCACCACGGACCCCCCACGCTGCCGCACGCACGTGTGGGCCGACCCTGTATTGAGGAGGGTCAGCCCGGAGGCAACTGCCCACTCCACGACAAGCTCACCGCGAGCGTCAGTGGAGGGGTTGCCCCAGTCCCGGGCCTTCGCGTTCAGGTCCCCCATAAAGAGGACCTGACGTGGCGCCTGCCTTAACACCGCCGCGGCCAGGAGGTCAACAAACACCTCCAGCTCCGCGACGGTTCTATTGGGGGAGAAGTACGCTCCCATTATGGCGTACTCCCCCCAATTGGCCACCACGTATCCCGCGCCCCTCTCGATGACTGTGAGAGGGGGGGTTCCATCCTGCCTGCTCAATATAGCCACGGAGCCATCAAGGTCCCCAGCCCAGCA
This sequence comes from Opisthograptis luteolata, assembly GCA_931315375.2. Lineage (NCBI taxonomy): Eukaryota > Metazoa > Arthropoda > Insecta > Lepidoptera > Geometridae > Opisthograptis > Opisthograptis luteolata. The sequence continues at coordinate 47,484 of OV928044.1, forward strand.
AGGGTGCTGGGGGGGGACATAATAGGGCTCCGCGGCGACGGCCACATCAATTTTCCACTGCGCCAGGGACTGCATCAGCAAGTCCTGAGCTCTGGCGCAGTGGTTGAGGTTCGTCTGAAGGAAGCTGCGATGGCTGACTAAAGACATTAGTCAGACATCGCAACCTCCTCGTTCGCTGATGTGCGAACGCCCGCCGGGGGGGCCACTCGTGGGGCCTCGGGGGCGGCCACTGTCCGTGTGTTGGCCGCCTTCCCGTTCGTCTTGGGAGGGACGCAGCTGCGTCCCCCCATTATGTGCCCAGAGGGCCTCCCAACCTCGGCGCAGATCGCGCAGTGCGCCGCGACCTTTCCGCAATTCGCTGATCGGTGCCCCTCCTCCCCGCACCGGTAACATAGGTCGCCCCGATTGGCTGCGGCGGGGCACTGGGGGCGGGTGTGGCCCAGCCCCATGCACCTATAGCACCGCATGGGGCGCGCCCCCATGTTCGTGACGCCCACCGAGCTCCAGCCTATGAGGAGCCTGCCCTTGTCCAGCACCAGCTGAGCAGCCGGGATCGGGCAGGCTACGAGGCAGGACCACGAGCCGTTCCAGGCCTGGCGAATGTCGCCAGGCCTGACGAGGTGCACTGGGCACCCCCCCGCCTTTGCTATGGCTGCCGCCACCTTCTCCTTGGTGGCGGCATCATCCAGACCCGTGATCCTCAGGTCCGTGACTTTCACGGGCCTGGAAACGCTGGCCACGTCGGACAGGACTTCCCGCAGTTTGCCTGCGAGCCTGTCCGCCTTTTCGTCGTGATCGGAGCCAGGTATTTCCAATAGCCTGGCTCCCGTGGCCGTCGTTCTGAACCTGATCTGCTCAATGCCGAGCTCCTCAAGGTTCACCTTCTCTTGCGCCTCGTCGATGAGGGTCTTGTAGGTGACCCCCTTCTCGACGGCGTCGGGCTGCAACGACAGCACGACTGCTGCCGTTTTGGGGGCCTTCTGCACCACCCTTAGGGCCCTATTCCCCGCCGCGGGGCCTTGCGGCCTGGCAGGCCCATTTACAGGGGGGGCAGCTCCACCTCGCCTCCTGTTTCTCCTTCCTCCCCTCTTCCTCTTCCTCTTCCCCACCGTGGTCCAAGCATCTGCCTGTGGGGCAGAAGTTGGGGCAGCCACGGGGGCAGCGGGAGGGGCGGGTCTCCTCACCTCTGGTGTTCCCCTCATGGCTGGGGGAACGTACGGCCTTGGAACCGTCGTCGGCGGGGCGGCAGCTACCTGCCTTGGAGCCGGCGCGGCCGGCTTAGCTGCGACTGCAGCATAGCGCGCCGGCCTCGGTGGCTGCGCGGCCGGCTTAGCTGCGACTGCAGCATAGTGCGCCGGCCTCGATGCCTGCGCGGCCGGCCTGGCTGCGACCGCAGCGTAGCGCGCCGGCGCCGGTGTCGGCCTGGGTGGGGCGGCAACCACTGCCTCCCTCTCTGTCGCCCTTTTGGCGTCCGCCCTCAATGGCGGCCTCATAATTTGGGCCGGAAGGAGGCGGCTCTCCAGTCCTTCGAGCCGGGCGTTCATCATTTCGCCGACCGTGATGGTCAGCGAACGCCGCAGCTCCTCCACCAGCTCCGCCCCCTGTATAATGGCGGGTGCCCTCCTCGACGCTGAGTTCTCCGCGACAGTGGCTGCGGCGACGGCCTCGTTGGTCTTGGCCGTTGCCTCCGCGTAGCCCTGTCGCAGCGCCTTCACCATAGATTTGGAGGCGTCTACCTCCAAACGCAGACGTGCGTTGTCGGCTCGGAGACGACGTGTCTCCTCTGCCTCCGTCCGACCTGCAAGGGTGTCCACCACGTCCCGAAGGACAGAGGTGGCCCTCTTCAAGCGGGCGATGAATCCGCCCTTTAGGTTGCCCGATTTTTGGGCAACTTCTAAAATTGCAGCAAGCCCTTGTCCAGCTTGCGCCCTCAACTCCTGGGCGTTCATTTCGCTAGCGTCTCTGGTCGCTGTGACGTCAGAGTCACTCTCTGTCGTGCGACCAGAGGCTGCGCTCGCCCCCTTCCTCAGAGCCCTGTTGGCAAGGGCTTCTTCCAACTCCCTATCCACCGGCGAAGCCGGCTTCAAGAAAGCCTCTCTCCGAGGCGCTACCTTCGTAGACCTCCCTCTCCCTCTCTGTGCGGACGTGACCTTGGCGGTCGCCGATCCCTCCGTCTCCGTGTCTGAGTCGTAGTACCCAGCCACGTAGAAGGAGGAAAACGGCCGCTTCTGGCCAGTCCCGCTCTCGACTCCACTAAAATCCATTTCGGAGGCGGTCCCCGCATCAGATGCGGTCCCAGCGCCCGAAATGGATTCCTCCCTCGGTTGCTTCGTGGACGGGCCCTTAGGCCTCGCCCCCGAAGCTGCCCTGTTGGAGACGGGTTCGACGTACGTCGACTCCGCCGCCAACAAATCGGGCGACCCTACATTCTCCAGGGAGGAGGTGAACCTCCCTGAAGCATCACGCGTCTGTTTAGACATGATGTCAAAACAGACCGCAACTCAACACAAAACGGAACAAACACACAATAAACACAGTCAATCACAATTTAGTCTTGGAAGTACAGAGCAACTTTAGCCGAGCCCGATCTGCCACTCCGTTACGGTGGTCAGATGGGTCGTTTCCGGGGAACGCGACGTGGACGCAAAGCTCTGTGGGGGGTCCCCCAACCTTTTTTTTTTTTTTTTTTTTTTATCGACTTCGTCGACCGTCTTTGGTGGGACGGGTGGGGGTTACTGTAATAGTCTACCCACCCGCCCCGACGGGGAGGCCCGGAACTCCTACATTCCGGGCCCCGACAACACACCAAGCAATAGGAGGGGGTGTCCAGCTAAAGGCGACACCCCCCCGACACGACACCACACACATTTCTGGTGGGGCGGGAGGAGGCGATCCAAGCGCCTCCTTCTACCGCCACTTCACCCTAGTTTACATAAATGGGCGGGAGGAGGCGGGAAAGACGCCTCCTGCTACCGCCCAGAAAAGAAAATACACACAAAATATGGGCGGGAGGAGGCGGAAAAGACGCCTCCTGCTACCGCCCAGAAAAAAAAAAAAAAAAAAAAAAAAAAAAAAAAAAAAAAAAAAAAACCCAACTAAAAGGGGGAAAACACCCCCCACTAGTGGGGCGGGAGGAGGCGGGCAAAACGCCTCCTTCTACCGCCCCTCCGCCTGTGCCGGATCGGGTCAAGGAGAGGATCTTCCTCCCTGACCCGCTCCGCGGCCTCCTTCTGCGCGATTGCGTATTCGCAGAAGGAGGCCACAGCCTGCCACGCCGTGTCGCTGCCGAGCATGGCACGAATAACGCTCGGCAGGGACAGGTCCAGCCCTATGTGTGCGGAGAGTGTGCGTCGCTGTGTTGACAGAGCGACACACACTCCCAGCACGTGGGGCGCCGTGTCTTCTGGCGCCCCACATTGGTGGCAGGCTGGGGTCGGCTCACGTCTAGCGATTTGGTGCAGGTATTTTCCGAAGCATCCATGCCCGGAAAGCACCTGCACCAATCGGTAGGTGAGCGACCCATGCCGCCGCCGCATCCACTCCCCGAGGACCGGTCTCAAGGCCCCCACCGTCCACGCACCCGGCACCGGTGGGGCCAGGTCCTCCGTCCACCGCCCTATCAGGGCGGCCTGCGCCTGCCTTCGCATGCGCGCTACCTCTTCCCAATCCGGGGGCTCTCCGCGGGTCCTTCTAGCCGAGACAAGATGGTAAATCTCGGCGAGGACCTCCGCTTGGAGCTCCCAGGGGGGGTCTCCGGCAAGCGCGCATGCGGCCGTCCAGGACACCGTCCGGTATCCGCGTATCGCCCTCGTCGCGATGACCCGCTGCGGACGTCGCAGCAGGGCCTTATTGGCGCGTCCGAGGGCGTCCGCCCAGACCGGCGCCCCGTAGCAGGCCATACTCCTGGTGACGGCGGAGTATAGCCCGCGGCAGTTGGCGCTAGGGCCGCCCACGTTGGGCAGCAACCTCCCTAGTGCGGCAGCGGCACTCACGACCTTCGGGGCCAGACTTGCAAAATGGGCCCCGAAGGTCCACCTCCCATCCAGGATGAGGCCCAGGTATTTCATCTGGGTCCCCACCCGGATCGGGACCCCGTCCAGGATGACTTGAGTGCCTGGAGGGGGTCCCCCCCGAGGCCCGTGGAACAGTAGGGCCTCGGTCTTGGAGAGGGCAACCTCTAGTCCTAGGGAGCGGATGCGGTCGACCACCAGGGCTGTCCCCATCGTGGCCAACCGCAGCGTCGCTCCCAGGTCCCTCCCCCTGGCCACGACTAGGGTGTCGTCCGCGTAGCAGGCGACCCGCAGACTTGCGGGAAGCGTGCCGCGGAGCACCCAGTCGTAGCCGACGTTCCACAACAGGGGTCCCAACACTGACCCCTGTGGAACGCCGCAGGCCACGCGACGGCGCCTCAGGCCGTCGCGTCCCTCCACGAGGACCTCGCGGTCGCGGAGGTAGTCGCCCAGCAGCCTCCTCAGATACAGGGGCACTCCATGGTATCGGAGCGCCTCCTGTATCGTGGCGTGTGGGAGGCTGTTAAAGGCGTTGGCAATGTCCAGCGAGACAGCCAACGCCTTATCCCCCTCGGCGACCGCGGCCTGCGTCCATCCTTTGAGCCAGAGCAGGGCGTCTATCGTCGACCGCCCCGCCCTGAACCCATACTGGGCCTCGGACAGTCCGGGCCCAGTGCCCTCCAGGTGCTGGACGACCCGGGACGCTACGACTCTTTCGAGGAGCTTTCCCGTGTCGTCCAAGAGCACGATTGGCCTGTAAGCGGAAGGTGTCTCGGCGTCCCGACCATCCTTCCGCAGCAGGCACAACCGGCCGTCCTTCCATATCTTCGGGAACTGTCCAGACGTGATGCATACGTTGAACAGTTCCCGAAGCGGACCGCCCAGTGACTTTAGGGCGATCCGCAGCACTGCACCTGGAACCCCGTCCGGTCCCGGGGCCGTCCTCTTGCCGTGCATCCGAGCGACGGCAACCTCCATCTCCACCTCCGTGACGGGGGGGATGGAGTCCGGGTCCGGCACCTCCTCCTCCTCGGGGAGGATAGGCGACATCACTGGAGGGGTGTGGTCTGGGTCTCTGTTTGGAAACAGACCCACCAGCACCCTCTCCAGGACCTCCGGCTCGAGGGACTCCGCTACGGGGGGCGCTTGGCCCCGGAACTTTTTCCGGGCCGCCTTATACGGGCGCCCCCACGGGTCCCTATCGAGGCCCTCCAGGGCCTCGCCCCAGGATGTCGCCTTCGACTCCCCTATTGCCAGCTGTAGGGCCCGCTTCGCGTCGCGGTACGCCTCATACAGCTGGCCTTCAGCTGCCAGCTCCTCTGCTGACAGCTGGTCGTCCGTGCGGCCGCGCCGCAGCCGTCTGATGCGGACGTACGGCCGCTGTGCCGCTGAGCAGGCCTCCCTGTGCGCCGCGATCTCCCGGCGCCACCAATATACCTGGCGGCGCCCCTCGTAGCGGCGGGCCCTCGGCATGGCGGTGTCGCATATGGCCGTTAATGCATTTCTAAAACGGCCTGCTGCGACATCCGCCACGGGGTGCGTGCGCCCCGCAACCCAAGCCTGGACGACGGCCGCCTCCTCTGCCAACTCGACGTCTAGGCGGCTCATCGTCCACCGCGGGAAGTGCGCACGCATCTCCCGGCGGGGCCCTCCCGGACTGTCGGAGGGACCCATCTCGAACCTGATGTATTTGTGGTCCGAGAGGGTCTCCACCTCCGATTCTACCCTCCAGGCCCGGACACGCGCTGCGGCTGCTGGGGTGGCGAACGAGAGGTCCACCACGGACCCCCCACGCTGCCGCACGCACGTGTGGGCCGACCCTGTATTGAGGAGGGTCAGCCCGGAGGCAACTGCCCACTCCACGACAAGCTCACCGCGAGCGTCAGTGGAGGGGTTGCCCCAGTCCCGGGCCTTCGCGTTCAGGTCCCCCATAAAGAGGACCTGACGTGGCGCCTGCCTTAACACCGCCGCGGCCAGGAGGTCAACAAACACCTCCAGCTCCGCGACGGTTCTATTGGGGGAGAAGTACGCTCCCATTATGGCGTACTCCCCCCAATTGGCCACCACGTATCCCGCGCCCCTCTCGATGACTGTGAGAGGGGGGGTTCCATCCTGCCTGCTCAATATAGCCACGGAGCCATCAAGGTCCCCAGCCCAGCAAGGGTGCTGGGGGGGGACATAATAGGGCTCCGCGGCGACGGCCACATCAATTTTCCACTGCGCCAGGGACTGCATCAGCAAGTCCTGAGCTCTGGCGCAGTGGTTGAGGTTCGTCTGAAGGAAGCTGCGATGGCTGACTAAAGACATTAGTCAGACATCGCAACCTCCTCGTTCGCTGATGTGCGAACGCCCGCCGGGGGGGCCACTCGTGGGGCCTCGGGGGCGGCCACTGTCCGTGTGTTGGCCGCCTTCCCGTTCGTCTTGGGAGGGACGCAGCTGCGTCCCCCCATTATGTGCCCAGAGGGCCTCCCAACCTCGGCGCAGATCGCGCAGTGCGCCGCGACCTTTCCGCAATTCGCTGATCGGTGCCCCTCCTCCCCGCACCGGTAACATAGGTCGCCCCGATTGGCTGCGGCGGGGCACTGGGGGCGGGTGTGGCCCAGCCCCATGCACCTATAGCACCGCATGGGGCGCGCCCCCATGTTCGTGACGCCCACCGAGCTCCAGCCTATGAGGAGCCTGCCCTTGTCCAGCACCAGCTGAGCAGCCGGGATCGGGCAGGCTACGAGGCAGGACCACGAGCCGTTCCAGGCCTGGCGAATGTCGCCAGGCCTGACGAGGTGCACTGGGCACCCCCCCGCCTTTGCTATGGCTGCCGCCACCTTCTCCTTGGTGGCGGCATCATCCAGACCCGTGATCCTCAGGTCCGTGACTTTCACGGGCCTGGAAACGCTGGCCACGTCGGACAGGACTTCCCGCAGTTTGCCTGCGAGCCTGTCCGCCTTTTCGTCGTGATCGGAGCCAGGTATTTCCAATAGCCTGGCTCCCGTGGCCGTCGTTCTGAACCTGATCTGCTCAATGCCGAGCTCCTCAAGGTTCACCTTCTCTTGCGCCTCGTCGATGAGGGTCTTGTAGGTGACCCCCTTCTCGACGGCGTCGGGCTGCAACGACAGCACGACTGCTGCCGTTTTGGGGGCCTTCTGCACCACCCTTAGGGCCCTATTCCCCGCCGCGGGGCCTTGCGGCCTGGCAGGCCCATTTACAGGGGGGGCAGCTCCACCTCGCCTCCTGTTTCTCCTTCCTCCCCTCTTCCTCTTCCTCTTCCCCACCGTGGTCCAAGCATCTGCCTGTGGGGCAGAAGTTGGGGCAGCCACGGGGGCAGCGGGAGGGGCGGGTCTCCTCACCTCTGGTGTTCCCCTCATGGCTGGGGGAACGTACGGCCTTGGAACCGTCGTCGGCGGGGCGGCAGCTACCTGCCTTGGAGCCGGCGCGGCCGGCTTAGCTGCGACTGCAGCATAGCGCGCCGGCCTCGGTGGCTGCGCGGCCGGCTTAGCTGCGACTGCAGCATAGTGCGCCGGCCTCGATGCCTGCGCGGCCGGCCTGGCTGCGACCGCAGCGTAGCGCGCCGGCGCCGGTGTCGGCCTGGGTGGGGCGGCAACCACTGCCTCCCTCTCTGTCGCCCTTTTGGCGTCCGCCCTCAATGGCGGCCTCATAATTTGGGCCGGAAGGAGGCGGCTCTCCAGTCCTTCGAGCCGGGCGTTCATCATTTCGCCGACCGTGATGGTCAGCGAACGCCGCAGCTCCTCCACCAGCTCCGCCCCCTGTATAATGGCGGGTGCCCTCCTCGACGCTGAGTTCTCCGCGACAGTGGCTGCGGCGACGGCCTCGTTGGTCTTGGCCGTTGCCTCCGCGTAGCCCTGTCGCAGCGCCTTCACCATAGATTTGGAGGCGTCTACCTCCAAACGCAGACGTGCGTTGTCGGCTCGGAGACGACGTGTCTCCTCTGCCTCCGTCCGACCTGCAAGGGTGTCCACCACGTCCCGAAGGACAGAGGTGGCCCTCTTCAAGCGGGCGATGAATCCGCCCTTTAGGTTGCCCGATTTTTGGGCAACTTCTAAAATTGCAGCAAGCCCTTGTCCAGCTTGCGCCCTCAACTCCTGGGCGTTCATTTCGCTAGCGTCTCTGGTCGCTGTGACGTCAGAGTCACTCTCTGTCGTGCGACCAGAGGCTGCGCTCGCCCCCTTCCTCAGAGCCCTGTTGGCAAGGGCTTCTTCCAACTCCCTATCCACCGGCGAAGCCGGCTTCAAGAAAGCCTCTCTCCGAGGCGCTACCTTCGTAGACCTCCCTCTCCCTCTCTGTGCGGACGTGACCTTGGCGGTCGCCGATCCCTCCGTCTCCGTGTCTGAGTCGTAGTACCCAGCCACGTAGAAGGAGGAAAACGGCCGCTTCTGGCCAGTCCCGCTCTCGACTCCACTAAAATCCATTTCGGAGGCGGTCCCCGCATCAGATGCGGTCCCAGCGCCCGAAATGGATTCCTCCCTCGGTTGCTTCGTGGACGGGCCCTTAGGCCTCGCCCCCGAAGCTGCCCTGTTGGAGACGGGTTCGACGTACGTCGACTCCGCCGCCAACAAATCGGGCGACCCTACATTCTCCAGGGAGGAGGTGAACCTCCCTGAAGCATCACGCGTCTGTTTAGACATGATGTCAAAACAGACCGCAACTCAACACAAAACGGAACAAACACACAATAAACACAGTCAATCACAATTTAGTCTTGGAAGTACAGAGCAACTTTAGCCGAGCCCGATCTGCCACTCCGTTACGGTGGTCAGATGGGTCGTTTCCGGGGAACGCGACGTGGACGCAAAGCTCTGTGGGGGGTCCCCCAACCTAACCTAACCTAACCTAACCTAACCTAACCTAACCTTTTTTTTTTTTTTTTTTTTTTTTTTTTTTTCACGACTTCGTCGTCCGTCTTTGGTGGGACGGGTGGGGGTTACTGTAATAGTCTACCCACCCGCCCCGACGGGGAGGCCCGGAACTCCTACATTCCGGGCCCCGACAACACACCAAGCAATAGGAGGGGGTGTCCAGCTAAAGGCGACACCCCCCCGACACGACACCACACACATTTCTGGTGGGGCGGGAGGAGGCGATCCAAGCGCCTCCTTCTACCGCCACTTCACCCTAGTTTACATAAATGGGCGGGAGGAGGCGGGAAAGACGCCTCCTGCTACCGCCCAGAAAAGAAAATACACACAATATGGGCGGGAGGAGGCGGAAAAGACGCCTCCTGCTACCGCCCAGAAAAACCCAACTAAAAGGGGGAAAAACACCCCCCACTAGTGGGGCGGGAGGAGGCGGGCAAAACGCCTCCTTCTACCGCCCCTCCGCCTATGCCGGATCGGGTCAAGGAGAGGATCTTCCTCCCTGACCCGCTCCGCGGCCTCCTTCTGCGCGATTGCGTATTCGCAGAAGGAGGCCACAGCCTGCCACGCCGTGTCGCTGCCGAGCATTGCACGAATAACGCTCGGCAGGGACAGGTCCACCCCTATGTGTGCGGAGAGTGTGTGTCGCTGTGTTGACAGAGCGACACACACTCCCAGCACGTGGGGCGCCGTGTCTTCTGGCGCCCCACATTGGTGGCAGGCTGGGGTCGGCTCACGTCTAGCGATTTGGTGCAGGTATTTTCCGAAGCATCCATGCCCGGAAAGCACCTGCACCAATCGGTAGGTGAGCGACCCATGCCGCCGCCGCATCCACTCCCCGAGGACCGGTCTCAAGGCCCCAACCTTTTTTTTTTTTTTTTTTTTTTACGTGGGGAAATCTAATGATACCATTCGGCCGATGGGGTCAGCCGAATGGTTATGTGGGACTTGCACCCTAACTAAAACCACCACGATGAGCAATCCTGGCCGCCAAGCAAAGTTAATGTGGGGGGGACGGTTCCGGGTATGCGTAGCATTCTACTTCCCCGTCCCCCGGCGGCAGGCCCCAGGTGCTGGGCCGCAGACCTAGGAGGGGTTTCCTGGCTCATAGGAGGAAACCCCTCACCGACGAGCGGGGCTATACAAGCTGGCGAGGGCCCCCATGCCCCCCCGCCAGACCCCGAAATACCGGGATGGCCCGAGGTCGCTGTAAAGGCAACCCCTTGCCATCCCAGTTTACAATCAGGGGAGGCGTTAATGTCCGAATGATCCGAAGATCATTCGGACATTTCCGCCTCCCTACTCGCAGTGAAGCGAGCTCCCCCCACGAGGGTAGCCAACTTGGCCTTCCCCCGCGTCCTGGGAGGGACACAGCTGCGTCCCCCCATCACGTGCCCGGAAGGCCGACCGGATTCCGCGCAAATTGCGCAGCGTGGGTCGGCCCTCCTGCACTCCGCCATACGATGGCCCGTGTCTCCGCAACGGAAACATAGGTCACCCCTATCCGCCGTGGCGGGGCACTGGGTGCGGGTGTGACCAAGTCCCATGCACTTATGACAGCGCATGGGACGCACTCCCAGGTTGCTCACCCGCACCGTGCTCCATCCTATTCGCAGCCCGCCCTTTTCCAGCAGCCGCGTGGCCGCATCGATAGGGCAGGCTACTAGGACGGTGCCCGTGCCGTCAAAGCCGGGGTTGATACTCCCAGCCTTGACATGTTGCTGTACGCAGCGTCCCGCCTCGGCGACCGCCTTCCTCACTATGTCCTGGGTGGCGCCGTCGTCCAAGCCCGTGATCCGGAGATCGGTGGACTTAATGGGCCTGGAGACAAGCGCCACGTCGGAGAGGACCTCGCGGAGCTTCTCCGCGAGCCTATCCGCCTTTTCCTCCCTCTCAGGGCCGGATAGCTCAAGCAGCCGGGCCCCTGTCGCCGTCCGGCGAAACTTCACATGGTCGATCTCGAGGTCCTCGAGATCGACTTCCTTCTGCATCATGCAGAAGACGGCATGGTACGTCACTCCCTCTTCCGCGGCATCGGTCCTCAGGTTGAGGACCACAGCCGCGGTCGGGGGAGACGCCGCAGCCTTCCTCCGTCTTCTTCTTCCTCCCTTCCGTTTAGGGGCGGCAGATGTTGGTGCCGCCCTGGCCCCTGAAGTGGGGGCCTTCGCCTTGGCCCTCGCAGTGGTGGGGGCTTTCGCCTTTGCCACCGGGGCAGGCGCCGTCCTCTTCGCAGAAGCAGGGGGAGCAACCCCCCTCTCCTTAGCCTTCCCTCCTTTGTTCTTCCTCCCCACCACCGTTGCCCAGGTCTCGACCTGGGGAGGGGTGGTAGGGAGCGCCGTCGACGGTGTCGGTGCCACCGCGGGCGCGGCAGCCTTGGCGCCTCCAGCCCCCCCGCCCACAATGGGGGCAGGTTTACGAGCCGGTGTAGGCGCAGGCACGGCCAGTGGGGCGGCAGTCGCCGCCGCTCTCCTGGCATCCGCTCTCAGCGGCGGCCTCAGCACCGGGGCAGGAAGGAGGCGGTCCTGGATCCCCTCAAATCGGGCATTGAGCATCTGCCCGATGGTGGAGATCAAGGAGCGCCTCAGCTCCTCCACAACCTCGGCCCCCAAGATGGTAGGGGGGGCCGGCGTCACGTCCCTCGCGGCGGTGGCCGTAATGGCCGCCACCGCGTCGGCCTTGGCTTCGGCAAAAGCGCTTCGCAGCGCCTTCACCTCCGCCTTCACCGAGTCCAGCTCCATACGCAAGCGGCTATTCTCCGCCCTCAGCCGCCGCGTTTCTTCGGCCTCTGACCGCCCGGCGAGGGTGTCCACCACCTCGCTCAAGGCTGATGCCGACTTCTTCAGGCGGGCGACGAATTCCCCCTTGAGGTTCTTGGATTTTAACGCAACCTCAAGTATACGGGCAACATTCTCGCCCGCCCGCGCCCTCAATTGCTGCGCGTCCATAGTGCTGGGGTCTCCGGCGATCGCGGCAGCACCGGATTCACTTCCGGTGCTCATCGCAGGGTCGGAGCCCTCAGCAGCAGGCCTCCTGAAGGGCCTGCGGCGCAACACTTCCTCCAAGGTCTCGTCCGGTGTTGTGCGGGGCCTGGCGTAGGCGTCCCTAGGTGGGACGCCCGCCGGCCTCGCCTTCCCTCTTCTGGCGGTGTTCACCTTAGCAGCCGCCACCCCCTCGGCCTCCGAGCCCGAGCATAGCCGCCCGGGCGCGAGTACCGAAGAGGCCGGCCTCTTACGGTGAACACCACCACCTCTCCTGTCCAGAGATGATTCCATCGAGGTGACGGATCCCGTATCATCGGAATCCGGCACCTCCACGGAATCATCCGACACTATCAGAGAGGTTCCGGAAAGACCCCTAAAAGGGTTTCTCCGGAACCTCCCCGACGCGTCGCGTATAGGCTTATTTCGGCTAAGCCTCTCCAGCCGCACGACAAGGTCTCCCGCCTTCTTAACTCGTCCCAAATTCTCTACGCTCTCCTCTTGGCGTTTGCTGCCCCCCCCAGAATACGAGGGGCAGGATGCCGAAGCACCGAGGGATTCTCCAGCGGTGGAGCCGCTGGTACCCTCCTGGGGTAGTTTATTCTCTTTACAATCCGCCATTTAGAGATTGACATTTTAAAGGCATGACGGCCTATCTCCCTCGTCCGTTGGTTTTTTACCGTGGTTGTCTCCACTTGGGCAAGCCCCTATCCGTCCGGCAAGCCCCTCACCTTCCGGCGAGTTCGCCGGCGGTGACCAACGTGGTCCCCGCCGCCTCCGACTCGCGTCGCCGCTACTCAGCAATACCGCCGAGACGCCGACCGAGCCCCGCAACCAATCAAGGCTGCACCGCCCGCAACCGTCGCTACCCGGACTATCCAGGACGCCGGCATTGGGCCCACCACGGGCAACTCCGCCCCTCCTGGGGTCCGATGTTGTGGACCCCTGTATCCGGTTATTGGCCGACGTTAGACAAAGCCCCCCAACAGGGAGATTTTATCTAACGTCGTTACCAGGGTGCACCAGGCCCGACGGCTGCCGTTCCCCCCCAGACGTATCCAAAGGGGACAAGCAGCAATCAGGCACACGAGGAGGTTACCGGATCACGCACCCCTCAAGGCCCCAACCTAACCTAACCTAACCTTTTTTTTTTTTTTTTTTTTTTTTTTTTTTACAAACTTCGTCGTCCGTCTTTGGTGGGACGGGTGGGGGTTACTGTAATAGTCTACCCACCCGCCCCGACGGGGAGGCCCGGAACTCCTACATTCCGGGCCCCGACAACACACCAAGTAATAGGAGGGGGTGTCCAGCTTGAAGCGACACCCCCCCGACACGACACCACACCATTTCTGGTGGGGCGGGAGGAGGCGATCCAAGCGCCTCCTTCTACCGCCACTTCACCCTAGTTTACACGAATGGGCGGGAGGAGGCGGAAAAGACGCCTCCTGCTACCGCCCAGAAAGGAAATACACACGAAATGGGCGGGAGGAGGCGGAAAAGACGCCTCCTGCTACCGCCCAGAAAAACCCAACTAGTGGGGAAAAACACCCTTACTAGTGGGGCGGGAGGAGGCGGGCAAAACGCCTCCTTCTACCGCCCCTCCGCCTGTGCCGGATCGGGTCAAGGAGAGGATCTTCCTCCCTGACCCGCTCCGCGGCCTCCTTCTGCGAGATTGCGTATTCGCAGAAGGAGGCCACAGCCTGCCACGCCGTGTCGCTGCCGAGCATGGCACGAATAACGCTCGGCAGGGACAGGTCCAGCCCTATGTGTGCGGAGAGTGTGTGTCGCTGTGTTGACAGAGCGACACACACTCCCAGCACGTGGGGCGCCGTGTCTTCTGGCGCCCCACATTGGTGGCAGGCTGGGGTCGGCTCCCGTCTAGCGATTTGGTGCAGGTATTTTCCGAAGCATCCATGCCCGGAAAGCACCTGCACCAATCGGTAGGTGAGCGACCCATGCCGCCGCCGCATCCACTCCCCGAGGACCGGTCTCAAGGCCCCCACCGTCCACGCACCCGGCACCGGTGGGGCCAGGTCCTCCGTCCACCGCCCTATCAGGGCGGCCTGCGCCTGCCTTCGCATGCGCGCTACCTCTTCCCAATCCGGGGGCTCTCCGCGGGTCCTTCTAGCCGAGACAAGATGGTAAATCTCGGCGAGGACCTCCGCTTGGAGCTCCCAGGGGGGGTCTCCGGCAAGCGCGCATGCGGCCGTCCAGGACACCGTCCGGTATCCGCGTATCGCCCTCGTCGCGATGACCCGCTGCGGACGTCGCAGCAGGGCCTTATTGGCGCGTCCGAGGGCGTCCGCCCAGACCGGCGCCCCGTAGCAGGCCATACTCCGTGTGACGGCGGAGTATAGCCCGCGGCAGTTGGCGCTAGGGCCGCCCACGTTGGGCAGCAGCCTCCCCAGTGCGGCAGCGGCACTCACGACCTTCGGGGCCAGACTTGCAAAATGGGCCCCGAAGGTCCACCTCCCATCCAGGATGAGGCCCAGGTACTTCATCTGGGTCCCCACCCGGATCGGGACCCCGTCCAGGACGACTTGAGTGCCTGGAGGGGGTCCCCCCCGAGGCCCGTGGAACAACAGGGCCTCGGTCTTGGAGAGGGCAACCTCTAGTCCTAGGGAGCGGATGCGGTCGACCACCAGGGCTGTCCCCATCGTGGCCAACCGCAGCGTCGCTCCCAGGTCCCTCCCCCTGGCCACGACTAGGGTGTCGTCCGCGTAGCAGGCGACCCGCAGACTTGCGGGAAGCGTGCCGCGGAGCACCCAGTCGTAGCCGACGTTCCACAGCAGGGGTCCCAACACTGACCCCTGTGGAACGCCGCAGGCCACGCGACGGCGCCTCAGGCCATCGCGTCCCTCCACGAGGATCTCGCGGTCGCGGAGGTAGTCGCCCAACAGCCTCCTCAGATACAGGGGCACTCCATGGTATCGGAGCGCCTCCTGTATCGTGGCGTGTGGGAGGCTGTTAAAGGCGTTGGCAATGTCCAGCGAGACAGCCAACGCCTTATCCCCCTCGGCGACCGCGGCCTGCGTCCATCCTTTGAGCCAGAGCAGGGCGTCTATCGTCGACCGCCCCGCCCTGAACCCATACTGGGCCTCGGACAGTCCGGGCCCAGTGCCCTCCAGGTGCTGGACGACCCGGGACGCTACGACTCTTTCGAGGAGCTTTCCCGTGTCGTCCAAGAGCACGATTGGCCTGTAAGCGGAAGGTGTCTCGGCGTCCCGACCATCCTTCCGCAGCAGGCACAACCGGCCGTCCTTCCATATCTTCGGGAACTGTCCAGACGTGATGCATACGTTGAACAGTTCCCGAAGCGGACCGCCCAGTGACTTTAGGGCGATCCGCAGCACTGCACCTGGAACCCCGTCCGGTCCCGGGGCCGTCCTCTTGCCGTGCATCCGAGCGACGGCAACCTCCATCTCCACCTCCGTGACGGGGGGGATGGAGTCCGGGTCCGGCACCTCCTCCTCCTCGGGGAGGATAGGCGACATCACTGGAGGGGTGTGGTCTGGGTCTCTGTTTGGAAACAGACCCACCAGCACCCTCTCCAGGACCTCCGGCTCGAGGGACTCCGCTACGGGGGGCGCTTGGCCCCGGAACTTTTTCCGGGCCGCCTTGTACGGGCGCCCCCACGGGTCCCTATCGAGGCCCTCCAGGGCCTCGCCCCAGGATGACGCCTTCGACTCCCCTATTGCCAGCTGTAGGGCCCGCTTCGCGTCGCGGTACGCCTCATACAGCTGGCCTTCAGCTGCCAGCTCCTCTGCTGACAGCTGGTCGTCCGTGCGGCCGCGCCGCAGTCGTCTGATGCGGACATACGGCCGCTGTGCCGCTGAGCAGGCCTCCCTGAGCGCCGCGATCTCCCGGCGCCACCAATATACCTGGCGGCGCCCCTCGTAGCGGCGGGCCCTCGGCATGGCGGTGTCGCAAATGGCCGTTAATGCATCTTTAAAACGGCCTGCTGCGACATCCGCCACGGGGTGCGTGCGCCCCGCAACCCAAGCTTGGACGACGGCCGCCTCCTCTGCCAACTCGACGTCTAGGCGGCTCATCGTCCACCGCGGGAAGTGCGCACGCATCTCCCGGCGGGGCCCTCCCGGATGGTCGGAGGGACCCATCTCGAACCTGATGTATTTGTGGTCCGAGAGGGTCTCCACCTCCGATTCTACCCTCCAGGCCCGGACACGCGCTGCGGCTGCTGGGGTGGCGAACGAGAGGTCCACCACGGACCCCCCACGCTGCCGCACGCACGTGTGGGCCGACCCTATATTTAGGAGGGTCAGCCCGGAGGCAACTGCCCACTCCACGACAAGCTCACCGCGAGCGTCAGTGGAGGGGTTGCCCCAGTCCCGGGCCTTCGCGTTCAGGTCCCCCATAAAGAGGACCTGACGTGGCGCCTGCCTTAACACCGCCGCGGCCAGGAGGTCAACAAACACCTCCAGCTCCGCGACGGTTCTATTGGGGGAGAAGTACGCTCCCATTATGGCGTACTCCCCCCAATTGGCCACCACGTATCCCGCGCCCCTCTCGATGACTGTGAGAGGGGGGGTTCCATCCTGCCTGCTCAATATAGCCACGGAGCCATCAAGGTCCCCAGCCCAGCAAGGGTGCTGGGGGGGGACATAATAGGGCTCCGCGGCGACGGCCACATCAATTTTCCACTGCGCCAGGGACTGCATTAGCAAGTCCTGAGCTCTGGCGCAGTGGTTGAGGTTCGTCTGAAGGAAGCTGCGATGGCTGACTAAAGACATTAGTCAGACATCGCAACCTCCTCGTTCGCCGATGTGCGAACGCTCGCCGGGGGGGCCACTCGTGGGGCCTCGGGGGCGGCCACAGTCCGTGTGTTGGCCGCCTTCCCGTTCGTCTTGGGAGGGACGCAGCTGCGCCCCCCCATAATGTGCCCAGAGGGCCTGCCTACCTCGGCGCAGATCGCGCAGTGCGCCGCGACCTTCCCGCAATTCGCCGATCGGTGCCCTTCCTCCCCGCACCGGTAACATAGGTCGCCCCGATTAGCTGCGGCGGGGCACTGGGGGCGGGTGTGGCCCAGCCCCATGCACCTATAGCACCGCATGGGGCGCGCCCCCATGTTCGTGACGCCCACCGAGCTCCAGCCTATGAGGAGCCTGCCCTTGTCCAGCACCAGCTGAGCAGCCGGGATCGGGCAGGCTACGAGGCAGGACCACGAGCCATTCCAGGCCTGGCGAATGTCGCCAGGCCTGACGAGGTGCACTGGGCACCCCCCCGCCTTTGCTATGGCTGCCGCCACCTTCTCCTTGGTGGCGGCATCATCCAGGCCCGTGATCCTCAGGTCCGTGACTTTCACGGGCCTGGAAACGCTGGCCACGTCGGACAGGACTTCCCGCAGTTTGCCTGCGAGCCTGTCCGCCTTTTCGTCGTGGTCGGAGCCAGGTATTTCCAATAGCCTGGCTCCCGTGGCCGTCGTTCGGAACCGGATCTGCTCTATACCGAGCTCCTCCAGGTTCACTTTCTCTTGCGCCTCGTCGATGAGGGTCTTATATGTGACCCCCTTCTCGACGGCGTCGGGCTGCAACGACAGCACGACTGCTGCCGTTTTGGGGGCCTTTTGCACCACCCTTTGAGCCCTATTCGCCACCGCGGGGCCTTGGGGCCTGGCAGGCCCATTTACAGGGGGGGCAGCTCCGCCTCTCCTCCTGTTCCTCCTTCCTCCCCTCTTCCTCTTCCTCTTCCCCACCGTGGTCCAAGCATCTGCCTGTGGGGCAGAAGTTGGAGCAGCCACGGGGGCAGCGGGAGGAGCGGGTCTCCTAACCTCTTGTGTTCCCCTCATGGCCGGGGGAACATACGGCCTTGGAGCCGTCGTCGGCGGGGCGGCAGCTGCCTGCCTTGGAGCCTGCGCGGCCGGCTTAGCTGCGACCGCAGCATAGCGCGCCGGCCTCGGTGCCTGCGCGGCCGGCCTGGCCGCGACCGCAGCGTAGCGCGCCGGCGCCGGTATCGGCCTAGGTGGGGCGGCAGCGTAGCGCGCCGGCGCCGGTATCGGCCTAGGTGGGGCAGCAACCACTGCCTCCCTCTCTGTCGCCCTTTTGGCGTCCGCCCTCAATGGCGGCCTCATGATTTGGGCCGGAAGGAGGCGGCTCTCGAGTCCTTCGAGCCGGGCGTTCATCATTTCGCCGACCGTAATGGTCAGCGAACGCCGCAGCTCCTCCACCAACTCCGCCCCCTGAATAATGGCGGGAGCCCTCCCCGACGCCGAGTTCTCCGCGACAGTGGCTGCGGCGACGGCCTCGTTGGTCTTAGCCGTGGCCTCCGCGTACCCCTGTCGCAGCGCCTTCACCATAGATTTGGAGGCCTCTACCTCCAAACGCAGACGTGCGTTGTCGGCTCGGAGACGACGTGTCTCCTCTGCCTCCGTCCGACCTGCAAGGGTGTCCACCACGTCCCGAAGGACAGAGGTGGCCCTCTTCAAGCGGGCGATGAACCCGCCCTTTAGGTTGCCAGATTTTTGGGCAACTTCTAAAATTGCAGCAAGCCCTTGTCCAGCTTGCGCCCTCAACTCCTGGGCGTTCATTTCGCTAGCGTCTCTGGTCGCTGTGACGTCAGAGTCACTTTCCGTCGTGCGACCAGAGGCTGCGCTCGCCCCCTTCCTCAGAGCCCTGTTGTGAAGGGCTTCTTCCAACTCCCTATCCACCGGCGAAGCCGGCTTCAAGAAAGCCTCTCTCCGAGGCGCTACCTTCGTAGACCTCCCTCTCCCTCTCTGTGCGGACGTGACCTTGGCGGTCGCCGATCCCTCCGTCTCCGTGTCTGAGTCGTAGTACCCAGCCACGTAGAAGGAGGAAAACGGCCGCTTCTGGCCAGTCCCGCTCTCAACTCCACTGAAATCCATTTCGGAGGCGGTCCCCGCATCAGATGCGGTCCCAGCGCCCGAAATGTATTCCTCCCTCGGTTGCTTCGTGGGCGGGCCCTTAGGCCTCACCCCCGAAGCTGCCCTGTTGGAGACGGGTTCGACGTACGTCGACTCCGCCGCCAACAACTCGGGCGTCCCTACATTCTCCAGGGAGGAAGCGAACCTCCCTGAAGCATCGCGCGCCTGCTTTGACATGATGTCGCAACAGACCGCAACCCAACACAAAACGGAACAAAACACAATAAACACTCAATCACAATTATATCGTCTTAGAAGTACAGAGCAACTTTAGCCGAGCCCGATCTGCCACTCCGTTACGGTGGTCAGATGGGTCGTTTCCGGGGAACGCGACGTGGACGCAAAGCTCTGTGGGGGGTCCCCCAACCTAACCTAACCTTTTTTTTTTTTTTTTTTTTTTTTTACCCGGGGAAATGCTGTTACGCACTAACCCCTCCGGTGCAATGCCCCCCCCAGAAGGGGAGGGGCTCGGAGGGAGTGTGGGACTCGCGCTGTACTAGTGCGCCATACCGCACTAAAACCCCGGGGTACTGTTCCGCATCGTCCTTATGCGGGGGGGCTGGGTATCCAGCAAGCCTCGACTTCCAGCCCCCCAACGACGGGTGCCCGCTGTGATAGCGGGGCCTCTCCGCCCCTCTCTGACAGGAGGGGCCCGGGAATGGCCGGCAGTACTCCTCGGCCAATCCCGTCCAACGGGGTGGATGGTGGACTTATTGTCCATCACCCGGGGGGGGGGTGACGACGGTCGTGCTGTCGTCTTCTCCTCCCTGGTCTTCGTCTGCGGAGCGGCGCAGCAAGAGGGTCTTCCTCCCGGGCGCGCTCCGCCGCCTCCTTTTGCGACATGACGTTCTCGCAAAAGGAGGCGACCGCTGTCCATGCTCCTTCGTCTTCCAGCATGGCTTCGACAACGCGGGGCAGTGAGAGGTCCGGCCCGGTGACCGCAATCAGGCTGTTCCGCAGCTCTGACCAGGCCGGACACTCTTCGAGCGTGTGCTGCGCCGTGTCCGCTGCCGCGCCACATTCATGGCACGACGGGGTTTCCTCACGTTGGATGCGGTGCAGGTGCGAGCCAAAACATCCATGGCCTGATAGCACCTGCACCAGACGGAACGAGAGGGACCCGTGCGGCCTCTCCAGCCAGTCTTGGAGGACTGGCCCTATTGCGTCCAATGTTCGCCGTCCGAAGGTGGCGGAGGCGAGTTCGGCCTTCCAATGTTGGATGACTCCGTCCTTCGCCTCCTGTCGGACGGCCTCCCGCTCTTCCGGCATGGGGTGTTCACCACGCGCCTTGCGCTGCGCCGTCCACTCGTATACCCTGGCGAGCACCCACGCCTCCAGCTCCCATGGAGGGGTGCCGGCCAGGGCACATGCCGCCGCGAAACCTACCGAGCGGTAGGCCCTTGCCACCCGCTGTGCAATGGCCCTTTGGGGCCTGCGGATGGCGGTAGCGTTCTCCCTTCTGTTTAGGGAGTCCGCCCAGATAGGGGCTCCGTAAAGAGCCATACTCCTTATGATGCCGGCATACAGGCGCCGGCATCGCGCCTTGGGCCCCCCCAGATTTGGGAGGAGCCACGAGAGGGCGTCCGCGGTCTTGAGCAGGCGCGTTGACAGCCCGCTGAAGTGCGGACCGAAGCGCCACCTGCTGTCCAGAACTAGGCCCAGATACTTCATCTGGGCCTTCACTTCTATCCGGACGCCCTCCACTGTGATGTGGGCGTCGGGGGGGATGCGCTGCCGAGGCCCGTGGAAGAATACGGCCTCGGTCTTATGCAGTGCCACCGTCAGTCCTAGCCGGCGGATCCTGCCCGCAATTAGGGATCCGCCGGCCGAGGCCAAGTTGGCCGCCTCGCTGAATCTCCTCCCCCGGGCAGTGAGGAGAGTGTCATCCGCGTAACATATGACACTCGTGCCCTGGAGGAGGGTTCCCCGCAGGAGCCAATCAAATCCGATGTTCCACAGGAGGGGTCCAAGCACGGACCCCTGTGGAACACCGGATTCGGCGCCATAGCGTCTAACTGACGCGGTTCTGTCGGCGAAGAGGACAGCTCGGTCCTCCAAGTAACTGCCTAGCAGTCGACGCAGGTATTCGGGCACTCCGTGATAGCGGAGTGCCTCCAAGATTGTCGAGTGGGGGACGGAGTTGAAAGCGTTGGCTATGTCGAATGACACAGCCAATACTCCGTCCCCAGCATCCACCGCTTCTTTCACCTGCCCTTTGAGCAGGGCCAGCGCATCCACAGTCGAACGCCCTCGTCGGAAACCGAATTGGGCGTCCGACAGGTCTGGCCCAACTTCGCTCAGGTGGCTGTTCAGCCGGGCAGCGATGATCCCCTCGAACATCTTACCGACCTCATCGAGCAAAACAATGGGCCGGTATGCCGAGGGGGAGTCCGCCGGGCGGCCTTCTTTGCGCAAGAGGCACAGCTGCCCCTCTTTCCAGCATTTCGGGAACCTTCCAGCCGTGAGACACGCGCTGAAGAGGTCCCGAAACCTCTCCTCCATTTGGGAGGTGGCGATGGCCACCACTCGTGCAGGAACACCGTCCGGTCCCGGGGCCGTCTTTTTGGCGCGAAGGCGGAGAGACGCCACGCAGACTTCTGCCGCCGAGACCGGGGCTTCCTCCTCCTCCTCCTCTGACGAAGCCGAACTTCGCGGAGGGTCCATTGCTGGAGGGGTGAAGTGGGTCCTGCCCGGAAACAAGGATCGGACCACCCCATCCAGCAACGCCGGCTCCAGGGACTCCGTTACGGGGGGACCGCGGAGGCGCAGTTTATTCCGCGCAGCCTTGTATGGCCTTCCGAACGGGTCCCTGTCCAGGTCCGCCAGCATTTCAGCTCTCGCCGCGTCTTCGGCGGTGAACATGGCCACCCTGAGAGAGGTCTTGGCCTCGTTGTACGAGGCGTAGAGAGTGACCTCATTGGCCTCATCTCGAGGGCGGCGCCGCCGACTCCGCGTATACGACCTCCTGGCCGCAGTGCACGCAGCCCGAAGTTCCGCCAGCTCCTCCGACCACCAATAGACGGCGCGGCGGGGGGGAGGGCGACGAGACCGGGGCATGCTGTAATTGCACACCTCGGTCAGAGACCCTCTGAGTTGGGCCGCGGCGGCGTCCACATCCCGCATGTCGGCAGAAGGACTCAGCCAGTCCTGAAGGAATGCCGCTTCCTCGGCCGCTTCTCGATCCAGGCGGGTGAGAGCCCATCGAGGAAAGGGGGAAGGGCCCGAGTGGGCCGTCCCCCGGGTGGGGTGGGTGGAGATGTCAAACCGCACGTAGCGGTGATCCGACAAGGTCTCCACCATCTCCACCCGCCAGTTCAGGACGCGTGCGGCTAGAACGGGGGTGGCGAACGAAACGTCCACCACTGACCCTCCCCGTTGCCGCACGCAAGTGTGAACTGACCCTCTGTTGAGGAGAGATACACCACACGACGCCGCCCAGAAGTCGACGGCGGTTCCGCGGACGTTGCAAGAGCCGGCCGGGTTGCCCCAGGCCGTAGACTTGGCGTTAAGGTCGCCCAATACGGCGACCTGTCGGGGCGCCGCCCTCGCGACCACCGCTGTGAGGACTTCGAGGAATGTCTCAAAGTCCGAGAGAGGGCGGTTCGGGGAGAAATAAACGCCCACCAGGGCTATGTCTCCCCACGCGGCGGCCACGTATCCCGGTCCCCTCTCTAAGAGCGAGAGGGGAGGGGAGTCTGTGGAAGGCCGCGACACCAATGCCACGGTGCCGTCCTGGTCACCCAACCAACTGCCAGGCACCGAGTATGGCTCGGCGGCTGCCGCAACATCTACCAACCCCTCAGCCATGGACTGCACCAGCAAGTCCTGGGCTGCTCTGCAGTGGTTGGTGTTCGTCTGAAGGATGCGATATACGGACCTAGACATCAATCGGACATCGCATCCTCCTCCGCAGCCGCCGAGGTTCCCGTTGCAGGGACAGTGGCGGTGGTTGCAGCAGGCTGGGTCGGTGCCTGTGCTTTACCCTTCTTAGGGGGAGGGTTGCAGCTCTTCCCCTTCATAACGTGGCCTGCCGGACGGCCACTGGCGGCGCACACCGCGCAGTGCGGCGTGGCGACCTTGCAGGAGGCGGACTTGTGTCCTTCCTTGCCGCAGCGGTAACAGGTGTCTATCCTGTCCACCTTGGACGGACAGAGGGCCCGCGTGTGTCCGATTCCGAAGCACTTGTAGCAGCGCAGAGGCTGCTGTACAAGTGCTCGGACCGCGCTCGAGCTGAAGCCGATGGTGAGCCGTCCTTTGTCGAGGACGGCTTTGGCTGCTGCAACTGGGCACTCGAGGCGGATGACCCCCATGCCGCCGCGCCCGGGCCTGATGGCACGGGCCTGCACCGCTGCGGCGCTGCAGCTTCCCGCTGCTGCGACTGCCGCTACCACCTCCTCTTTGGAGACGGAATCGTCGAGGTCCAATATCTCCAAGGTCACCAGCTTGACAGGCCTGGCGACCTTGGCCGCGTCCGCGATGACCTCTCGCAGCTTGCTAGCGAAGAGGTCCGCGTCGGCAGCGCTCTGCGCCCCCGAGAACTCGAAGAGACGGGCGCCCGCTTGTGTTCGGCGGCACGCGACCTTTTCGATGCCCAGCTGGGCGGGATCGACGTTGGCGCGGGCTCGTACCAATATCGACTGGTACGTCTCCCCCCTTTCCGCTGCCTCCGCGGTGAGAGTCACCACTACGGCATCGGTCTTGGGGGGAGCCAGCTTCTTGTTTCCGGCTGAGGTCCTTCCGGCTGCAGGAGCAGCGGAGGCGTTCTTGGAGGCCGACTTCTTCCCCTTTCCTTTTCCTTTCCCCTTACCGGTCTTGGACGGTCCGGGAGGGGTCGTGGTGGGGGGGGTAGAGGCGGCCGCCGACTTCGGCTTCTTCTTGGCCTTGCCTTTTTTCCCAGCCACCTTTGTCCACGCGTTGGACGGGGTGGTGGAGGGTAGAAGAGCGTCCTCCGTCTGGGAGGATGGCCCCGGCTGTGGCGGCGACTTGGTCGCCGTCTTCTTGGCCATGTCCTTCCCTTGGATAGGGTGGGAGGATGGCCCCGGCATTGGTTGCCTCTTGTCCGACGCGAGTGGCGGTCGGAGGCGCTTCTCCGGCAGGAGCCGGTCTTCGATTCCTGCGATGCAGGCTCTCGTGAAGGCCCTTTCCTCCATGATCACCTTGCGGATGGTGTCCTCAAGGTTGGAGGAAGGGGCCTCAGCCGCAGGTCTCGGGTCGGCTTTGTTGGGCCGGGCCGTGACCTCAGCCAGCTTTTGGTGCAGCTGGCTGACTTCTGATTGCAGGCGATCAACTTTCGCCTGCAGCTGTCGAGTCTCCTCGGTCGCCTTACGCATCGCCAGCTCCGTGACGATGCTGCAGATGCTTGTCGCTCTGCACTTAAGGGACTTCTGAAAAGTCCCTTTCAAGTTTGACGATTTGGAGGCGATCGTTATGATCTCCTCCTTGTCTTCCGCAGCCATCTTCTCCAGTTCCGCCAAGGAGTAGTCAGCGTAGTTTACGCTGGTAGCGCCATAGCCCGATTTGGCCCGGGCGGAGCGCGCCTGTTGCTCCTTGGCGGCTACCTTCTCCTCCAGGTCCTTTTGGAGCTGCTCCCGCTGCGCCAGGTTCAGCTGGCGTTTGGCGTCAAACAGGCCCACGTCGTGGGTATCCGCCGACACTTTCTTCTTCGCTCTAATCTTCTTCTTCGGCTTCGCCGATTCCGAAGACCCTTCGGACGCGGTCTTCATGAAGGCCCGCTTACGCGAAGCCTCCTGCTGACCATCCACCGCCATCGAACTAGTGTCCGACTCGAGGAATGCAACGGACTCGTCGGAATCCGTCTCATCATCAGCCCCGCGATAATAGATGCTGGCCGTGCTGGGGGCACGGCTAGTCTCAGACGCCGAACGGAAATCCGCAGGTGAAACAACGCGCGCCTCTGACGCCGAGGCGACATTGGCAGGTAGCGTGAAACCGCTCTCCGCAGCCGACGAAACATCGTCGGTGTGGCCCTGAGAAGGGCCTTTTTTAAGGAATCGCCCGGAGGCGTCCCGTGCAGGCATTTTAGGCATGTCCGCAGTGTCGTAGGATTTCCGCATTAATTCGCTACGACGCACAGTGCAACTTTGGCCGAGCCCGATCTGCCACTCCGTTACGGTGGTCAGATCGGGTATCGTTACCGGGGAACGCGACGTGGACGCAAAGCACTGTGGGGTGGTCCCCCAACCTAACCTAACCTAACCTAACCTAACCTAACCTTTTTTTTTTTTTTTTTTTTTTTATAAACTTCTGCCACCGTCTTGGCGGGACGGGTGGGGGTCACTGTAACAGTCTACCCACCCGCCCCAACGGAGAGGCCCGGAACTCAAACATTCCGGGCCCCATAACACCCAGGCAATAGGGGGGGTGTCCAGCTTGAAGCGACACCCCCCGACACAACACCACACCATTTCTGGTGGGGCGGGAGGAGGCGATCCAGGCGCCTCCTTCTACCGCCGCTTCACCCTGAAACTATATGGGCGGGAGGAGGCGGAAAAGTCGCCTCCTTCTACCGCCCAGAAAGAAGAAACACAAGATGGGCGGGAGGAGGCGGGAATGACGCCTCCTGCTACCGCCCAGAAAAGCCCAACTAGTGGGGAAACACCCTCTACTAGTGGGGCGGGAGGAGGCGGGCAAAACGCCTCCTTCTACCGCCCCTCCGCCTGTGCCGGATCGGGTCAAGGAGAGGATCTTCCTCCCTGACCCGCTCCGCGGCCTCCTTCTGCGCGATTGCGTATTCGCAGAAGGAGGCCACAGCCTGCCACGCCGTGTCGCTGCCGAGCATGGCACGAATAACGCTCGGCAGGGACAGGTCCACCCCTATGTGTGCGGAGAGTGTGTGTCGCTGTGTTGACAGAGCGACACACACTCCCAGCACGTGGGGCGCCGTGTCTTCTGGCGCCCCACATTGGTGGCAGGCTGGGGTCGGCTCACGTCTAGCGATTTGGTGCAGGTATTTTCCGAAGCATCCATGCCCGGAAAGCACCTGCACCAATCGGTAGGTGAGCGACCCATGCCGCCGCCGCATCCACTCCCCGAGGACCGGTCTCAAGGCCCCCACCGTCCACGCACCCGGCACCGGTGGGGCCAGGTCCTCCGTCCACCGCCCTATCAGGGCGGCCTGCGCCTGCCTTCGCATGCGCGTTACCTCCTCCCAATCCGGGGGCTCTCCGCGGGTCCTTCTAGCCGAGACAAGATGGTATATCTCGGCGAGGACCTCCGCTTGGAGCTCCCAGGGGGGGTCTCCGGCAAGCGCGCATGCGGCCGTCCAGGACACCGTCCGGTATCCGCGTATCGCCCTCGTCGCGATGACCCGCTGCGGACGTCGCAGCAGGGCCTTATTGGCGCGTCCGAGGGCGTCCGCCCAGACCGGCGCCCCGTAGCAGGCCATACTCCGTGTGACGGCGGAGTATAGCCCGCGGCAGTTGGCGCTAGGGCCGCCCACGTTGGGCAGCAGCCTCCCCAGTGCGGCAGCGGCACTCACGACCTTCGGGGCCAGACTTGCAAAATGGGCCCCGAAGGTCCACCTCCCATCCAGGATGAGGCCCAGGTACTTCATCTGGGTCCCCACCCGGATCGGGACCCCGTCCAGGACGACTTGAGTGCCTGGAGGGGGTCCCCCCCGAGGCCCGTGGAACAACAGGGCCTCGGTCTTGGAGAGGGCAACCTCTAGTCCTAGGGAGCGGATGCGGTCGACCACCAGGGCTGTCCCCATCGTGGCCAACCGCAGCGTCGCTCCCAGGTCCCTCCCCCTGGCCACGACTAGGGTGTCGTCCGCGTAGCAGGCGACCCGCAGACTTGCGGGAAGCGTGCCGCGGAGCACCCAGTCGTAGCCGACGTTCCACAGCAGGGGTCCCAACACTGACCCCTGTGGAACGCCGCAGGCCACGCGACGGCGCCTCAGGCCGTCGCGTCCCTCCACGAGGACCTCGCGGTCGCGGAGGTAGTCGCCCAGCAGCCTCCTCAGATACAGGGGCACTCCATGGTATCGGAGCGCCTCCTGTATCGTGGCGTAACCTAACCTAACCTAACCTTTTTTTTTTTTTTTTTTTTATTAACTTCGTCGTCCGTCTTTGGTGGGACGGGTGGGGGTTACTGTAATAGTCTACCCACCCGCCCCGACGGGGAGGCCCGGAACTCCTACATTCCGGGCCCCGACAACACACCAAGTAATAGGAGGGGGTGTCCAGCTTGAAGCGACACCCCCCCGACACGACACCACACACATTTCTGGTGGGGCGGGAGGAGGCGATCCAAGCGCCTCCTTCTACCGCCACTTCACCCTAGTTAACACAAGTGGGCGGGAGGAGGCGAGAAAGACGCCTCCTGCTACCGCCCAGAAAGGGAAAATACACACAAAATGGGCGGGAGGAGGCGGAAAAGACGCCTCCTACTACCGCCCAGAAAAACCCAACTAGTGGGGAAAACACCCTACTAGTGGGGCGGGAGGAGGCGGGCAAAACGCCTCCTTCTACTGCCCCTCCGCCTGTGCCGGATCGGGTCAAGGAGAGGATCTTCCTCCCTGACCCGCTCCGCGGCCTCCTTCTGCGCGATTGCGTATTCGCAGAAGGAGGCCACAGCCTGCCACGCCGTGTCGCTGCCGAGCATGGCACGAATAACGCTCGGCAGGGACAGGTCCAGCCCTATGTGTGCGGAGAGTGTGTGTCGCTGTGTTGACAGAGCGACACACACTCCCAGCACGTGGGGCGCCGTGTCTTCTGGCGCCCCACATTGGTGGCAGGCTGGGGTCGGCTCCCGTCTAGCGATTTGGTGCAGGTATTTTCCGAAGCATCCATGCCCGGAAAGCACCTGCACCAATCGGTAGGTGAGCGACCCATGCCGCCGCCGCATCCACTCCCCGAGGACCGGTCTCAAGGCCCCCACCGTCCACGCACCCGGCACCGGTGGGGCCAGGTCCTCCGTCCACCGCCCTATCAGGGCGGCCTGCGCCTGCCTTCGCATGCGCGTTACCTCCTCCCAATCCGGGGGCTCTCCGCGGGTCCTTCTAGCCGAGACAAGATGGTATATCTCGGCGAGGACCTCCGCTTGGAGCTCCCAGGGGGGGTCTCCGGCAAGCGCGCATGCGGCCGTCCAGGACACCGTCCGGTATCCGCGTATCGCCCTCGTCGCGATGACCCGCTGCGGACGTCGCAGCAGGGCCTTATTGGCGCGTCCGAGGGCGTCCGCCCAGACCGGCGCCCCGTAGCAGGCCATACTCCGTGTGACGGCGGAGTATAGCCCGCGGCAGTTGGCGCTAGGGCCGCCCACGTTGGGCAGCAGCCTCCCCAGTGCGGCAGCGGCACTCACGACCTTCGGGGCCAGACTTGCAAAATGGGCCCCGAAGGTCCACCTCCCATCCAGGATGAGGCCCAGGTACTTCATCTGGGTCCCCACCCGGATCGGGACCCCGTCCAGGACGACTTGAGTGCCTGGAGGGGGTCCCCCCCGAGGCCCGTGGAACAACAGGGCCTCGGTCTTGGAGAGGGCAACCTCTAGTCCTAGGGAGCGGATGCGGTCGACCACCAGGGCTGTCCCCATCGTGGCCAACCGCAGCGTCGCTCCCAGGTCCCTCCCCCTGGCCACGACTAGGGTGTCGTCCGCGTAGCAGGCGACCCGCAGACTTGCGGGAAGCGTGCCGCGGAGCACCCAGTCGTAGCTGACGTTCCACAGCAGGGGTCCCAACACTGACCCCTGTGGAACGCCGCAGGCCACGCGACGGCGCCTCAGGCCGTCGCGTCCCTCCACGAGGATCTCGCGGTCGCGGAGGTAGTCGCCCAGCAGCCTCCTCAGATACAGGGGCACTCCATGGTATCGGAGCGCCTCCTGTATCGTGGCGTGTGGGAGGCTGTTAAAGGCGTTGGCAATGTCCAGCGAGACAGCCAACGCCTTATCCCCCTCGGCGACCGCGGCCTGCGTCCATCCTTTGAGCCAGAGCAGGGCGTCTATCGTCGACCGCCCCGCCCTGAACCCATACTGGGCCTCGG
This sequence comes from Opisthograptis luteolata, assembly GCA_931315375.2. Classification (NCBI taxonomy): domain Eukaryota; kingdom Metazoa; phylum Arthropoda; class Insecta; order Lepidoptera; family Geometridae; genus Opisthograptis; species Opisthograptis luteolata. The sequence goes on from OV928044.1 coordinate 76,236, forward strand.
ACAGTCCGGGCCCAGTGCCCTCCAGGTGCTGGACGACCCGGGACGCTACGACTCTTTCGAGGAGCTTTCCCGTGTCGTCCAAAAGCACGATTGGCCTGTAAGCGGAAGGTGTCTCGGCATCCCGACCATCCTTCCGCAGCAGGCACAACCGGCCATCCTTCCATATCTTCGGGAACTGTCCAGACGTGATGCATACGTTGAACAGTTCCCGAAGCGGACCGCCCAGTGACTTTAGGGCGATCCGCAGCACTGCACCTGGAACCCCGTCCGGTCCCGGGGCCGTCCTCTTGCCGTGCATCCGAGCGACGGCAACCTCCATCTCCACCTCCGTGACGGGGGGGATGGAGTCCGGGTCCGGCACCTCCTCCTCCTCGGGGAGGATAGGCGACATCACTGGAGGGGTGTGGTCTGGGTCTCTGTTTGGAAACAGACCCACCAGCACCCTCTCCAGGACCTCCGGCTCGAGGGACTCCGCTACGGGGGGCGCTTGGCCCCGGAACTTTTTCCGGGCCGCCTTATACGGGCGCCCCCACGGGTCCCTATCGAGGCCCTCCAGGGCCTCGCCCCAGGATGTCGCCTTCGACTCCCCTATTGCCAGCTGTAGGGCCCGCTTCGCGTCGCGGTACGCCTCATACAGCTGGCCTTCAGCTGCCAGCTCCTCTGCTGACAGCTGGTCGTCCGTGCGGCCGCGCCGCAGTCGTCTGATGCGGACATACGGCCGCTGTGCCGCTGAGCAGGCCTCCCTTAGCGCCGCGATCTCCCGGCGCCACCAATATACCTGGCGGCGCCCCTCGTAGCGGCGGGCCCTCGGCATGGCGGTGTCGCAAATGGCCGTTAACGCATCTTTAAAACGGCCGGCTGCGACATCCGCCACGGGGTGCGTGCGCCCCGCAACCCAAGCTTGGACGATGGCCGCCTCCTCTGCCAACTCGACGTCTAGGCGGCTCATCGTCCACCGCGGGAAGTGCGCACGCATCTCCCGGCGGGGCCCTCCCGGATGGTCGGAGGGACCCATCTCGAACCTGATGTATTTGTGGTCCGAGAGGGTCTCCACCTCCGATTCTACCCTCCAGGCCCGGACACGCGCTGCGGCTGCTGGGGTGGCGAACGAGAGGTCCACCACGGACCCCCCACGCTGCCGCACGCACGTGTGGGCCGACCCTATATTTAGGAGGGTCAGCCCGGAGGCAACTGCCCACTCCACGACAAGCTCACCGCGAGCGTCAGTGGAGGGGTTGCCCCAGTCCCGGGCCTTCGCGTTCAGGTCCCCCATAAAGAGGACCTGACGTGGCGCCTGCCTTAACACCGCCGCGGCCAGGAGGTCAACAAACACCTCCAGCTCCGCGACGGTTCTATTGGGGGAGAAGTACGCTCCCATTATGGCGTACTCCCCCCAATTGGCCACCACGTATCCCGCGCCCCTCTCGATGACTGTGAGAGGGGGGGTTCCATCCTGCCTGCTCAATATAGCCACGGAGCCATCAAGGTCCCCAGCCCAGCAAGGGTGCTGGGGGGGGACATAATAGGGCTCCGCGGCGACGGCCACATCAATTTTCCACTGCGCCAGGGACTGCATTAGCAAGTCCTGAGCTCTGGCGCAGTGGTTGAGGTTCGTCTGAAGGAAGCTGCGATGGCTGACTAAAGACATTAGTCAGACATCGCAACCTCCTCGTTCGCCGATGTGCGAACGCTCGCCGGGGGGGCCACTCGTGGGGCCTCGGGGGCGGCCACAGTCCGTGTGTTGGCCGCCTTCCCGTTCGTCTTGGGAGGGACGCAGCTGCGCCCCCCCATAATGTGCCCAGAGGGCCTTCCGACCTCGGCGCAGATCGCGCAGTGCGCCGCGACCTTTCCGCAATTCGCTGATCGGTGCCCCTCCTCGCCGCAGCGGTAGCACAGGTCGCCCCGATTAGCTGTGGCGGGGCACTGGGGGCGGGTGTGGCCCAGCCCCATGCACCTGTAGCACCGCATGGGGCGCGCCCCCATGTTCGTGACGCCCACCGAGCTCCAGCCTATGAGGAGCCTGCCCTTGTCCAGCACCAGCTGAGCAGCCGGGATCGGGCAGGCTACGAGGCAGGACCACGAGCCATTCCAGGCCTGGCGAATGTCGCCAGGCCTGACGAGGTGCACTGGGCACCCCCCCGCCTTTGCTATGGCTGCCGCCACCTTCTCCTTGGTGGCGGCATCATCCAGGCCCGTGATCCTCAGGTCCGTGACTTTCACGGGCCTGGAAACGCTGGCCACGTCGGACAGGACTTCCCGCAGTTTGCCTGCGAGCCTGTCCGCCTTTTCGTCGTGGTCGGAGCCAGGAATTTCCAAAAGCCTGGCTCCCGTGGCCGTCGTTCTGAACCGGATCTGCTCAATGCCGAGCTCCTCCAGGTTCACCTTCTCTTGCGCCTCGTCGATGAGGGTCTTATAAGTGACCCCCTTCTCGACGGCGTCGGGCTGCAACGACAGCACGACTGCTGCCGTTTTGGGGGCCTTCTGCACCACCCTTTGGGCCCTATTCCCCGCCGCGGGGCCTTGCGGCCTGGCAGCCCCATTTGCAGGGGGGGCAGCTCCACCTCTCCTCCTGTTTCTCCTTCCTCCCCTCTTCCTCTTCCGCTTTCCCACCGTGGTCCAAGCATCTGCCTGTGGGGCAGCAGCTGGAGCAGCCACGGGGGCAGCGGGAGGGGCAGGCCTCCTCACGTCTTGTGTTCCCCTCATGGCCGGGGGAACATACGGCCTTGGAGCCGACGTCGGCGGGGCGGCAGCTGCCTGCCTTGGAGCCTGCGCGGCCGGCTTAGCTGCGACCGCAGCATAGCGCGCCGGCCTCGGTGCCTGCGCGGCCGGCTTGGCCGCGACCGCAGCGTAGCGCGCCGGCGCCGGTATCGGCCTAGGTGGGGCGGCGGCGTAGCGCGCCGGCGCCGGTATCGCCCTAGGTGGGGCGGCAACCACTGCCTCCCTCTCTGTCGCCCTTTTGGCGTCCGCCCTCAATGGCGGCCTCATAATTTGGGCCGGAAGGAGGCGGCTCTCCAGTCCTTCGAGCCGGGCGTTCATCATTTCGCCGACCGTGATGGTCAGCGAACGCCGCAGCTCCTCTACCAACTCCGCCCCCTGAATAATGGCGGGAGACCTCCTCGACGCCGAGTTTTCCGCGACAGTGGCTGCGGCGACGGCCTCGTTGGTCTTAGCCGTTGCCTCCGCGTAGCCCTGTCGCAGCGCCTTCACCATAGATTTGGAGGCGTCTACCTCCAAACGCAGACGTGCGTTGTCGGCTCGGAGACGACGTGTCTCCTCTGCCTCCGTCCGACCTGCAAGGGTGTCAACCACGTCCCGAAGGACAGAGGTGGCCCTCTTCAAGCGGGCGATGAACCCGCCCTTTAGGTTGCCCGACTTTTGGGCAACTTCCAATATCGCAGCAAGCCCTTGTCCAGCTTGCGCCCTCAACTCCTGGGCGTTCATTTCGCTAGCGTCTCTGGTCGCTGTGACGTCAGAGTCACTCTCTGTCGTGCGACCAGAGGCTGCGCTCGCCCCCTTCCTCAGAGCCCTGTTGGCAAGGGCTTCTTCCAACTCCCTATCCACCGGCGAAGCCGGCTTCAAGAAAGCCTCTCTCCGAGGTGCTACCTTCGTAGACCTCCCTCTCCCTCTCTGTGCGGACGTGACCTTGGCGGTCGCCGATCCCTCCGTCTCCGTGTCTGAGTCGTAGTACCCAGCCACGTAGAAGGAGGAAAACGGCCGCTTCTGGCCAGTCCCGCTCTCGACTCCACTAAAATCCATTTCGGAGGCGGTCCCCGCATCAGATGCGGTCCCAGCGCCCGAAATGGATTCCTCCATCGGTTGCTTCTTGGACGGGCCCTTAGGCCTCACCCCCGAAGCTGCCCTGTTGGAGACGGGTTCGACGTACGTCGACTCCGCCGCCAACAACTCGGGCGTCCCTACATTCTCCAGGGAGGAAGCGAACCTCCCTGAAGCATCGCGCGCCTGCTTTGACATGATGTCGCAACAGACCGCAACCCAACACAAAACGGAACAAAACACAATAAACACTCAATCACAATTATATAGTCTTAGAAGTACAGAGCAACTTTAGCCGAGCCCGATCTGCCACTCCGTTACGGTGGTCAGATGGGTCGTTTCCGGGGAACGCGACGTGGACGCAAAGCTCTGTGGGGGGTCCCCCAACCTAACCTTTTTTTTTTTTTTTTTTTTTTTTTTTTTTTTTTTATCGACTTCGTCGACCGTCTTTGGTGGGACGGGTGGGGGTTACTGTAATAGTCTACCCACCCGCCCCGACGGGGAGGCCCGGAACTCCTACATTCCGGGCCCCGACAACACACCAAGCAATAGGAGGGGGTGTCCAGCTTAAGGCGACACCCCCCCGACACGACACCACACCATTTCTGGTGGGGCGGGAGGAGGCGATCCAAGCGCCTCCTTCTACCGCCACTTCACCCTGGAATAACTATGTGGGCGGGAGGAGGCGGAAAGACGCCTCCTTCGACCGCCCAGAAAGAAAACACACACAAGATGGGCGGGAGGAGGCGGAAAAGACGCCTCCTGCTACCGCCCAGAAAAACCCAACTAGTGGGGAAAAACACCCTTACTAGTGGGGCGGGAGGAGGCGGGCAAAACGCCTCCTTCTACCGCCCCTCCGCCTGTGCCGGATCGGGTCAAGGAGAGGATCTTCCTCCCTGACCCGCTCCGCGGCCTCCTTCTGCTTGATTGCGTATTCGCAAAAGGAGGCCACAGCCTGCCACGCCGTGTCGCTGCCGAGCATTGCTGTTATTACGCTCGGCAGGGACAGGTCCAGCCCTATGTGTGCGGAGAGTGTGTGTCGCTGTGTTGACAGAGCGACACACACTCCCAGCACGTGGGGCGCCGTGTCTTCTGGCGCCCCACATTGGTGGCAGGCTGGGGTCGGCTCACGTCTAGCGATTTGGTGCAGGTATTTTCCGAAGCATCCATGCCCGGAAAGCACCTGCACCAATCGGTAGGTGAGCGACCCATGCCGCCGCCGCATCCACTCCCCGAGGACCGGTCTCAAGGCCCCCACCGTCCACGCACCCGGCACCGGTGGGGCCAGGTCCTCCGTCCACCGCCCTATCAGGGCGGCCTGCGCCTGCCTTCGCATGCGCGCTACCTCTTCCCAATCCGGGGGCTCTCCGCGGGTCCTTCTAGCCGAGACAAGATGGTAAATCTCGGCGAGGACCTCCGCTTGGAGCTCCCAGGGGGGGTCTCCGGCAAGCGCGCATCCCCAACCTAACCTTTTTTTTTTTTTTTTTTTATCGACTTCGTCGACCGTCTTTGGTGGGACGGGTGGGGGTTACTGTAATAGTCTACCCACCCGCCCCGACGGGGAGGCCCGGAACTCCTACATTCCGGGCCCCGACAACACACCAAGCAATAGGAGGGGGTGTCCAGCTTAAGGCGACACCCCCCCGACACGACACCACACCATTTCTGGTGGGGCGGGAGGAGGCGATCCAAGCGCCTCCTTCTACCGCCACTTCACCCTGGAATAACTATGTGGGCGGGAGGAGGCGGTAAAGACGCCTCCTGCTACCGCCCAGAAAGGAAAAATACACACGAGATGGGCGGGAGGAGGCGGAAAAGACGCCTCCTGCTACCGCCCAGAAAAACCCAACTAGTGGGGAAAAACACCCTACTAGTGGGGCGGGAGGAGGCGGGCAAAACGCCTCCTTCTACCGCCCCTCCGCCTGTGCCGGATCGGGTCAAGGAGAGGATCTTCCTCCCTGACCCGCTCCGCGGCCTCCTTCTGCGCGATTGCGTATCCCCAACCTAACCTAACCTAACCTTTTTTTTTTTTTTTTTTTTTTTATTAACTTCGACCTCCGTCTTGGCGGGACGGGTGGGGGTCACTGTAATAGTCTACCCACCCGCCCCAACGGAGAGGCCCGGAACTCAAACATTCCGGGCCCCATAACACCCAAGCAATAGGGGGGGGGGCTCCAGCTTGAAGCGACACCCCCCCGACACAACACCACACCATTTCTGGTGGGGCGGGAGGAGGCGATCCAGGCGCCTCCTTCTACCGCCACTTCACCCTGGGATAAACAATATGGGCGGGAGGAGGCGGAAAAGTCGCCTCCTTCTACCGCCCAGAAAGAAAACACACACAAAATGGGCGGGAGGAGGCGGAAAAAGACGCCTCCTGCTACCGCCCAGAAAAGCCCAACTAGTGGGGAAACACCCTCTACTAGTGGGGCGGGAGGAGGCGGGCAAAACGCCTCCTTCTACCGCCCCTCCGCCTGTGCCGGATCGGGTCAAGGAGAGGATCTTCCTCCCTGACCCGCTCCGCGGCCTCCTTCTGCGCGATTGCGTATTCGCAGAAGGAGGCCACAGCCTGCCACGCCGTGTCGCTGCCGAGCATGGCACGAATAACGCTCGGCAGGGACAGGTCCAGCCCTATGTGTGCGGAGAGTGTGTGTCGCTGTGTTGACAGAGCGACACACACTCCCAGCACGTGGGGCGCCGTGTCTTCTGGCGCCCCACATTGGTGGCAGGCTGGGGTCAGCTCCCGTCTAGCGATCTGGTGCAGGTATTTTCCGAAGCATCCATGCCCGGAAAGCACCTGCACCAATCGGTAGGTGAGCGACCCATGCCGCCGCCGCAGCCACTCCCCGAGGACCGGTCTTATGGCCCCCACCGTCCACGCACCCGGCACCGGTGGGGCCAGGTCCTCCGTCCACCGCCCTATTAGGGCGGCCTGCGCCTGCCTCCGCATGCGCGTGACCTCCTCCCAATCCGGGGGCTCTCCGCGGGTCCTTCTAGCCGAGACAAGATGGTAGATCTCGGCGAGGACCTCCGCTTGGAGCTCCCAGGGGGGGTCTCCGGCAAGCGCGCATGCGGCCGTCCAGGACACCGTCCGGTATCCGCGTATCGCCCTCGTCGCGATGACCCGCTGCGGACGTCGCAGCAGGGCCTTATTGGCGCGTCCGAGGGCGTCCGCCCAGACCGGCGCCCCGTAGCAGGCCATACTCCTGGTGACGGCGGAGTATAGCCCGCGGCAGTTGGCGCTAGGGCCGCCCACGTTGGGCAGCAGCCTCCCCAGAACCTAACCTAACCTTTTTTTTTTTTTTTTTTTTTTTTTTTTACGTGGGGAAATCTAATGATACCATTCGGCCGATGGGGTCAGCCGAATGGTTATGTGGGACTTGCACCCTAACTAAAACCACCACGATGAGCAATCCTGGCCGCCAAGCAAAGTTAATGTGGGGGGGACGGTTCCGGGTATGCGTAGCATTCTACTTCCCCGTCCCCCGGCGGCAGGCCCCAGGTGCTGGGCCGCAGACCTAGGAGGGGTTTCCTGGCTCATAGGAGGAAACCCCTCACCGACGAGCGGGGCTATACAAGCTGGCGAGGGCCCCCATGCCCCCCCGCCAGACCCCGAAATACCGGGATGGCCCGAGGTCGCTGTAAAGGCAACCCCTTGCCATCCCAGTTTACAATCAGGGGAGGCGTTAATGTCCGAATGATCCGAAGATCATTCGGACATTTCCGCCTCCCTACTCGCAGTGAAGCGAGCTCCCCCCACGAGGGTAGCCAACTTGGCCTTCCCCCGCGTCCTGGGAGGGACACAGCTGCGTCCCCCCATCACGTGCCCGGAAGGCCGACCGGATTCCGCGCAAATTGCGCAGCGTGGGTCGGCCCTCCTGCACTCCGCCATACGGTGGCCCGTGTCTCCGCAACGGAAACATAGGTCACCCCTATCCGCCGTGGCGGGGCACTGGGTGCGGGTGTGACCAAGTCCCATGCACTTATGACAGCGCATGGGACGCACTCCCAGGTTGCTCACCCGCACCGTGCTCCATCCTATTCGCAGCCCGCCCTTTTCCAGCAGCCGCGTGGCCGCATCGATAGGGCAGGCTACTAGGACGGTGCCCGTGCCGTCAAAGCCGGGGTTGATACTCCCAGCCTTGACATGTTGCTGTACGCAGCGTCCCGCCTCGGCGACCGCCTTCCTCACTATGTCCTGGGTGGCGCCGTCGTCCAAGCCCGTGATCCGGAGATCGGTGGACTTAATGGGCCTGGAGACAAGCGCCACGTCGGAGAGGACCTCGCGGAGCTTCTCCGCGAGCCTATCCGCCTTTTCCTCCCTCTCAGGCCCGGATAGCTCAAGCAGCCGGGCCCCTGTCGCCGTCCGGCGAAATTTTACATGGTCGATCCCGAGGTCCTCGAGATCGACTTTCTTCTGCATTGTGCAGAAGACGGCATGGTACGTCACTCCCTCTTCCGCGGCATCGGTCCTCAGGTTGAGGACCACAGCCGCGGTCGGGGGAGACGCCGCAGCCTTCCTCCGTCTTCTTCTTCCTCCCTTCCGTTTAGGGGCGGCAGATGTTGGTGCCGCCCTGGCCCCTGAAGTGGGGGCCTTCGCCTTGGCCCTCGCAGTGGTGGGGGCTTTCGCCCTTGCCACTGGGGCAGGCGCCGTCCTCTTCGCAGAAGCAGGGGGAGCAACCCCCCTCTCCTTAGCCTTCCCTCCTTTGTTCTTCCTCCCCACCACCGTTGCCCAGGTCTCGACCTGGGGAGGGGTGGTAGGGAGCGCCGTCGACGGTGTCGGTGCCACCGCGGGCGCGGCAGCCTTGGCGCCTCCAGCCCCCCCGCCCACAATGGGGGCAGGTTTACGAGCCGGTGTAGGCGCAGGCACGGCCAGTGGGGCGGCAGTCGCCGCCACTCTCCTGGCATCCGCTCTCAGCGGCGGCCTCAGCACCGGGGCAGGAAGGAGGCGGTCCTGGATCCCCTCAAATCGGGCATTGAGCATCTGCCCGATGGTGGAGATCAAGGAGCGCCTCAGCTCCTCCACAACCTCGGCCCCCAAGATGGTAGGGGGGGCCGGCGTCACGTCCCTCGCGGCGGTGGCCGTAATGGCCGCCACCGCGTCGGCCTTGGCTTCGGCAAAAGCGCTTCGCAGCGCCTTCACCTCCGCCTTCACCGAGTCCAGCTCCATACGCAAGCGGCTATTCTCCGCCCTCAGCCGCCGCGTTTCTTCGGCCTCTGACCGCCCGGCGAGGGTGTCCACCACCTCGCTCAGGGCTGATGCCGACTTCTTCAGGCGGGCGACGAATTCCCCCTTGAGGTTCTTGGATTTTAACGCAACCTCAAGTATACGGGCAACATTCTCGCCCGCCCGCGCCCTCAATTGCTGCGCGTCCATAGTGCTGGGGTCTCCGGCGATCGCGGCAGCACCGGATTCACTTCCGGTGCTCATCGCAGGGTCGGAGCCCTCAGCAGCAGGCCTCCTGAAGGGCCTGCGGCGCAACACTTCCTCCAAAGTCTCGTCCGGTGTGCAGGGCCTGACGAAGGCGTCCCTAGGTGGGACGCCCGCCGACCTCGGCTTTCCTCTCCTGGCGGTGTTCACTTTAGCAGCCGCCACTCCTTCGGTCTCCGAGTCCGAGAATAAACGCCCGGACGCGAGTACCGAAGAGGACGGCCTCTTACGGTGAACACCACCACTCCTCAATCCCAATGATTCCATCGAGGTGACGGATCCCGTATCATCGGAATCCGGCTCCCCCACGGAATCACCCGACACTTTCAGAGAGATTCCAGAAAGACCCCTAAAAGGGTTTCTCTGGAATCTCCCCGACGTGTCGCGTGAAGGCTTATTCCGGCCAAGCCTCTCCAGCCTAACAACGAGGTCTCCCCCCTTCTTCACTCCTCCTAGACTCTCCGAAGTCCCCTCCTGGCGTTTGCTGCCCCCCCCAGAATACGCGGGGCAGGATGCCGAAGCACCGAGGGATTCTCCAGCGGCATCACCGCTGGTACCCTCCTGGGGTAAATCATTCTTTAAACAACTCGCCATTTGAAGAAGTCAGTTTACAGGCATGACGGCCTCACTTCCTCGTCGAGTGGTTTTTTACCGTGGTTGTCTCCACTTGGGCAAGCCCCTATCCGTCCGGCAAGCCCCTCACCTTCCGGCGAGTTCGCCGGCGGTGACCAACGTGGTCCCCGCCGCCTCCGACTCGCGTCGCCGCTACTCAGCAATACCGCCGAGACGCCGACCGAGCCCCGCAACCAATCAAGGCTGCACCGCCCGCAACCGTCGCTACCCGGACTATCCAGGACGCCGGCATTGGGCCCACCACGGGCAACTCCGCCCCTCCTGGGGTCCGATGTTGTGGACCCCTGTATCCGGTTATTGGCCGACGTTAGACAAAGCCCCCCAACAAGGAGATTTTATCTAACGTCGTTACCAGGGTGCACCAGGCCCGACGGCTGCCGTTCCCCCCCAGACGTATCCAAAGGGGACAAGCAGCAATCAGGCACACGAGGAGGTTACCGGATCTCGCACCCCGAACCTTTTTTTTTTTTTTTTTTTTTTTTTTAAACTTCGTCCTCCGTCTTGGCGGGACGGGTGGGGGTCACTGTAACAGTCTACCCACCCGCCCCAACGGAGAGGCCCGGAACTCAAACATTCCGGGCCCCATAACACCCAAACAATAGGGGGGGGCGTCCAGCTTGAAGCGGCACCCCCCCGACACAACACCACACACATTTCTGGTGGGGCGGGAGGAGGCGATCCAAGCGCCTCCTTCTACCGCCACTTCACCCTGAAACTATATGGGCGGGAGGAGGCGGAAAAGTCGCCTCCTTCTACCGCCCAGAAAGGAAATACACACAAAATGGGCGGGAGGAGGCGGAAAAGACGCCTCCTGCTACCGCCCAGAAAAACCCAACTAGTGGGGAAAAACACACCCCTCCTAGTGGGGCGGGAGGAGGCGGGCAAAACGCCTCCTTCTACCGCCCCTCCGCCTGTGCCGGATCGGGTCAAGGAGAGGATCTTCCTCCCTGACCCGCTCCGCGGCCTCCTTCTGCGCGATTGCGTATTCGCAGAAGGAGGCCACAGCCTGCCACGCCGTGTCGCTGCCGAGCATGGCACGAATTACGCTCGGCAGGGACAGGTCCACCCCTATGTGTGCGGAGAGTGTGTGTCGCTGTGTTGATAGAGCGACACACACTCCCAGCACGTGGGGCGCCGTGTCTTCTGGCGCCCCACATTGGTGGCAGGCTGGGGTCGGCTCACGTCTAGCGATCTGGTGCAGGTATTTTCCGAAGCATCCATGCCCGGAAAGCACCTGCACCAATCGGTAGGTGAGCGACCCATGCCGCCGCCGCAGCCACTCCCCGAGGACCGGTCTTATGGCCCCCACCGTCCACGCACCCGGCACCGGTGGGGCCAGGTCCTCCGTCCACCGCCCTATTAGGGCGGCCTGCGCCTGCCTCCGCATGCGCGTGACCTCCTCCCAATCCGGGGGCTCTCCGCGGGTCCTTCTAGCCGAGACAAGATGGTAAATCTCGGCGAGGACCTCCGCTTGGAGCTCCCAGGGGGGGTCTCCGGCAAGCGCGCATGCGGCCGTCCAGGACACCGTCCGGTATCCGCGTATCGCCCTCGTCGCGATGACCCGCTGCGGACGTCGCAGCAGGGCCTTATTGGCGCGTCCGAGGGCGTCCGCCCAGACCGGCGCCCCGTAGCAGGCCATACTCCTGGTGACGGCGGAGTATAGCCCGCGGCAGTTGGCGCTAGGGCCGCCCACGTTGGGCAGCAGCCTCCCTAGTGCGGCAGCGGCACTCACGACCTTCGGGGCCAGACTTGCAAAATGAGCCCCGAAGGTCCACCTCCCATCCAGGATGAGGCCCAGGTACTTCATCTGGGTCCCCACCCGGATCGGGACCCCGTCCAGGACGACTTGAGTGCCTGGAGGGGGTCCCCCCCGAGGCCCGTGAAACAACAGGGCCTCGGTCTTGGAGAGGGCAACCTCTAGTCCTAGGGAGCGGATGCGGTCGACCACCAGGGCTGTCCCCACCGTGGCCAACCGCAGCGTCGCTCCCAGGTCCCTCCCCCTGGCCACGACTAGGGTGTCGTCCGCGTAGCAGGCGACCCGCAGACTTGCGGGAAGCGTGCCGCGGAGCACCCAGTCGTAGCCGACGTTCCACAGCAGGGGTCCCAACACTGACCCCTGTGGAACGCCGCAGGCCACGCGACGGCGCCTCAGGCCGTCGCGTCCCTCCACGAGGATCTCGCGGTCGCGGAGGTAGTCGCCCAACAGCCTCCTCAGATACAGGGGCACTCCATGGTATCGGAGCGCCTCCTGTATCGTGGCGTGTGGGAGGCTGTTAAAGGCGTTGGCAATGTCCAGCGAGACAGCCAACGCCTTATCCCCCTCGGCGACCGCGGCCTGCGTCCATCCTTTGAGCCAGAGCAGGGCGTCTATCGTCGACCGCCCCGCCCTGAACCCATACTGGGCCTCGGACAGTCCGGGCCCAGTGCCCTCCAGGTGCTGGACGACCCGGGACGCTACGACTCTTTCGAGGAGCTTTCCCGTGTCGTCCAAAAGCACGATTGGCCTGTAAGCGGAAGGTGTCTCGGCGTCCCGACCATCCTTCCGCAGCAGGCACAACCGGCCGTCCTTCCATATCTTCGGGAACTGTCCAGACGTGATGCATACGTTGAACAGTTCCCGAAGCGGACCGCCCAGTGACTTTAGGGCGATCCGCAGCACTGCACCTGGAACCCCGTCCGGTCCCGGGGCCGTCCTCTTGCCGTGCATCCGAGCGACGGCAACCTCCATCTCCACCTCCGTGACGGGGGGGATGGAGTCCGGGTCCGGCACCTCCTCCTCCTCGGGGAGGATAGGCGACATCACTGGAGGGGTGTGGTCTGGGTCTCTGTTTGGAAACAGACCCACCAGCACCCTCTCCAGGACCTCCGGCTCGAGGGACTCCGCTACGGGGGGCGCTTGGCCCCGGAACTTTTTCCGGGCCGCCTTGTACGGGCGCCCCCACGGGTCCCTATCGAGGCCCTCCAGGGCCTCGCCCCAGGATGTCGCCTTCGACTCCCCTATCGCCAGCTGTAGGGCCCGCCTCGTCTCGCGGTACGCCTCATACAGCTGGCCTTCAGCTGCCAGCTCCTCTTCTGACAGCTGGTCGTCCGGGCGGCCGCGCCGCAATCTCCTGATGCGGACATACGGCCGCCGTGCCGCTGAGCAGGCCTCCCTAAGCGCCGCGAGCTCCCGGCGCCACCAATAGACCTGGCGGCGCCCCTCGTAGCGCCGGGCCCTCGGCATGGCGGTGTCGCAAATGGCCGTTAACGCATTTCTAAAACGGCCTGCTGCGACATCCGCCTCGGGGTGCGTGCGCCCCGCAACCCAAGCCTGGACGACGGCCGCCTCCTCTGCCAACTCGACGTCTAGGCGGCTCATCGTCCACCGCGGGAAGTGCGCACGCATCTCCCGGCGGGGCCCTCTCGGACTGTCGGAGGGACCCATCTCGAACCTTATGTACTTGTGGTCCGAGAGGGTCTCTACCTCCGACTCTACCCTCCAGGCCCGGACACGCGCTGCGGCTGCTGGGGTGGCGAACGAGAGGTCCACCACGGACCCCCCACGCTGCCGCACGCACGTGTGGGCCGACCCTGTATTCAGAAGGGTCAGCCCGGAGGCAACTGCCCACTCCACGACAAGCTCACCGCGAGCGTCAGTGGAGGGGTTGCCCCAGTCCCGGGCCTTCGCGTTCAGGTCCCCCATAAAGAGGACCTGACGTGGCGCCTGCCTTAACACCGCCGCGGCCAGGAGGTCCACAAACACCTCCAGCTCCGCGACGGTTCTATTGGGGGAGAAGTACGCTCCTATTATGGCGTACTCCCCCCAATTGGCCACCACGTATCCCGCGCCCCTCTCGATGACTGTGAGAGGGGGGGTTCCGCCCTGCCTGCTCAGTATGGCCACGGAGCCATCAAGGTCCCCAGCCCAGCAAGGGTGCTGGGGGGGGACATAATAGGGCTCCGCGGCGACGGCCACATCAATTTGCCACTGCGCCAGGGACTGCATCAGCAAGTCCTGAGCTCTGGCGCAGTGGTTGAGATTCGTCTGAAGGTAGCTGTGATGGCTGACTAAAGACATTAGTCAGACATCGCAGCTACCTCGTTCGCCAATGCGCGAACGCCCGCCGGGGAGGCCACTCGTGGGGCCTCGGGGGCGGCCACTGTCCGTGTGTTGGCCGCCTTCCCACTCGTCTTGGGAGGGACGCAGCTGCGTCCCCCCATTATGTGCCCAGAGGGCCTCCCGACCTCGGCGCAGATCGCGCAGCGCGCCGCGACCTTCCCGCAATTTGCGGATCTGTGCCCCTCCTCCCCGCACCGGTAACACAGATCGCCCCGATTGGCTGCGGCGGGGCACTGGGGGCGGGTGTGGCCCAGCCCCATGCACCTATAGCACCGCATGGGGCGCGCCCCCATTGCCGTGACACCCACCGAGCTCCAGCCGATGAGGATTCTGCCCTTTTCCAACACCAGCTGAGCAGCCGGGATCGGGCAGGCCACGAGGCAAGACCAGGAGCCATTCCAGGCCTGGCGAATGTCGCCAGGCCTGACGAGGTGCACTGGGCACCCCCCCGCTCTCGCTATGGCGGTCGCCACCTTCTCCTTGGTGGCGGCATCATCCAGGCCCGTTATTCTCAGGTCCGTGACCTTCACGGGCCTGGAAACGCTGGCCACGTCAGGCAAGACTTCCCGCAATTTGGTTGCGAGCCTGTCTGCTTTCTCGTCATGTTCCGAGCCGGCTATTTCTAAGAGCCTGGCTCCCGTGGCCGTCGTCCTGAACCGGAGCTGGTCAATACCCAGCTCCTCCAGGTCCACCCTGGTCTGCGCCTCGTCGATGAGGGTCTTATAGGTGACCCCCTTCTCGACGGCGTCGGGCTGCAGCGACAGCACGACTGCTGCCGTTTTGGGGGCCTTTTGCACCACTCTTGGGGCCCTATTCCCCACCGCGGGGCCTTGGGGCCTGGCAGGCCCATTTACAGGGCGGGCAGCTCCTCCTCTCCTCCTGTTCCTCCTTCCTCCCCTCTTCCTCTTCCTCTTCCCCACCGTGGTCCAGGCATCTGCCTGTGGGGCAGCAGCTGGAGCAGCCACGGGGGCAGCGGGAGGGGCGGGTCTTCTCGCCTCTTGTGTTCCCCTCATGGCCGGGGGAACATACGGCCTTGGAGCTGTCGTCGGCGGGGCGGCGGCTGCCTGCCTTGGAGCCGGTGCGGCCGGCCTGGCTGCGACTGCAGCATAGCGCATCGGTCTTGATGCCTGCGCGGCGGGCCCGGCTGCAACCGCAGCGTAGCGCGCCGGCGCCGGTCTTGATGCCTGGGCGGCCGGCCTGGCTGCAACCGCAGCGTAGCGCGCCGGCGCCGGTATCGGCTTAGGTGGGGCAGCAACCACTGCTGCCCTCTCTGTCGCCCTTTTAGCGTCCGCCCTTAAAGGTGGCCTCAAGATTGGGGCCGGGAGGAGGCGGCTCTCGAGTCCCTCGAGTCGGGCATTCATCATCTCGCCGACCGTGATGGTCAGCGAGCGCCGCAACTCCTCCACTAGTTCTGCTCCCTGCATGACGGCGGGAGGAGCTTTTCGCATCGCCGTGTTCTCGGCGACAGTGGCAGCGGCGACGGCCTCGTTCGTCTTCGCCGTGGCCTCCGCGTACCCCTGCCGCAGCGCCTTCATCATAGACTTGGAGGCCTCCACCTCCATACGCAGACGCGCATTGTCAGCACGGAGACGCCTCGTCTCCTCTGCCTCCGTCCTGCCTGCCAGCGTGTCCACCACGTCCCGAAGGACAGAAGTGGCCCTTTTAAGGCGGGCTATGTACCCGCCTTTGAGGTTACCCGATTTCTGGGCAACCTCTAGTATGGCAGCAAGGCCCTCTCCTGCTTGGGCCCTGAGCTCTTGGGCGTTCATCTCGCTTGCGTCTCTGGTCGCTGTGACGTCAGAGTCACTCTCTGTCGTGTGACCAGAGACCGCTGCGCTCGCCCCCTTCCTGTAGGCCCTCTTGCGTAGGGCTTCTTCCAAATCCTTATCAACCGGCGAGGCCGGCTTCAAAAAGGTCTCCCTTCGAGGCACTGTCTTCACAGCCCTCCTTCCTCGTTGCGCGGTGGTGACCTTGGCGGCCATCATCGATCCCTCGTTTTCCGTGTCTGAGTCTAAGCACCCAGGCACGAAAAACGAGGAAGAATAGTGAGGCCGCTTCAGGCCAACATCGCCCTCAATACTGAGATCCATGTCGGAGGTGGTCCCCGCATCAGATGCGGTTCCAGCGCCCGAGATGGATCCCTCCATCGTTGGCTTCGTGGGCGGGCCCTTAGGCCTCACCCCCGAAGCTGCCCTGTTGGAGGCGGGTTCGACGTAAGTCGACTCCGCCGCCAACAAATCGGGCGTCCCTACGTTCTCCAGGGAGGCAGCGAACCTCCCTGAAGCATCGCGCGCCTGCTTGGACATAATCGAAGCAGACCGCGACTCAACCTGAACGGAACAAACCAAAACACATAAAACACAATCCAATTTATAACAGTCCTGAGTACAGAGCAACTTTAGCCGAGCCCGATCTGCCACTCCGTTACGGTGGTCAGATGGGTCGTTTCCGGGGAACGCGACGTGGACGCAAAGCTCTGTGGGGGGTCCCCCTCGCACCCCGAACCTAACCTAACCTAACCTAACCTTTTTTTTTTTTTTTTTTTTTTTTTTTTTCATAACTTCGTCCTCCGTCTTGGCGGGACGGGTGGGGGTCACTGTAACAGTCTACCCACCCGCCCCAACGGAGAGGCCCGGAACTCAAACATTCCGGGCCCCATAACACCCAAACAATAGGGGGGGGCGTCCAGCTTGAAGCGGCACCCCCCCGACACAACACCACACACATTTCTGGTGGGGCGGGAGGAGGCGATCCAAGCGCCTCCTTCTACCGCCACTTCACCCTGAAACTATATGGGCGGGAGGAGGCGGAAAAGTCGCCTCCTTCTACCGCCCAGAAAGGAAATACACACAAAATGGGCGGGAGGAGGCGGAAAAGACGCCTCCTGCTACCGCCCAGAAAAACCCAACTAGTGGGGCGGGAGGAGGCGGGCAAAACGCCTCCTTCTACCGCCCCTCCGCCTGTGCCGGATCGGGTCAAGGAGAGGATCTTCCTCCCTGACCCGCTCCGCGGCCTCCTTCTGCGCGATTGCGTATTCGCAGAAGGAGGCCACAGCCTGCCACGCCGTGTCGCTGCCGAGCATGGCACGAATTACGCTCGGCAGGGACAGGTCCACCCCTATGTGTGCGGAGAGTGTGTGTCGCTGTGTTGATAGAGCGACACACACTCCCAGCACGTGGGGCGCCGTGTCTTCTGGCGCCCCACATTGGTGGCAGGCTGGGGTCGGCTCACGTCTAGCGATCTGGTGCAGGTATTTTCCGAAGCATCCATGCCCGGAAAGCACCTGCACCAATCGGTAGGTGAGCGACCCATGCCGCCGCCGCAGCCACTCCCCGAGGACCGGTCTTATGGCCCCCACCGTCCACGCACCCGGCACCGGTGGGGCCAGGTCCTCCGTCCACCGCCCTATTAGGGCGGCCTGCGCCTGCCTCCGCATGCGCGTGACCTCCTCCCAATCCGGGGGCTCTCCGCGGGTCCTTCTAGCCGAGACAAGATGGTAAATCTCGGCGAGGACCTCCGCTTGGAGCTCCCAGGGGGGGTCTCCGGCAAGCGCGCATGCGGCCGTCCAGGACACCGTCCGGTATCCGCGTATCGCCCTCGTCGCGATGACCCGCTGCGGACGTCGCAGCAGGGCCTTATTGGCGCGTCCGAGGGCGTCCGCCCAGACCGGCGCCCCGTAGCAGGCCATACTCCTGGTGACGGCGGAGTATAGCCCGCGGCAGTTGGCGCTAGGGCCGCCCACGTTGGGCAGCAGCCTCCCTAGTGCGGCAGCGGCACTCACGACCTTCGGGGCCAGACTTGCAAAATGAGCCCCGAAGGTCCACCTCCCATCCAGGATGAGGCCCAGGTACTTCATCTGGGTCCCCACCCGGATCGGGACCCCGTCCAGGACGACTTGAGTGCCTGGAGGGGGTCCCCCCCGAGGCCCGTGAAACAACAGGGCCTCGGTCTTGGAGAGGGCAACCTCTAGTCCTAGGGAGCGGATGCGGTCGACCACCAGGGCTGTCCCCACCGTGGCCAACCGCAGCGTCGCTCCCAGGTCCCTCCCCCTGGCCACGACTAGGGTGTCGTCCGCGTAGCAGGCGACCCGCAGACTTGCGGGAAGCGTGCCGCGGAGCACCCAGTCGTAGCCGACGTTCCACAGCAGGGGTCCCAACACTGACCCCTGTGGAACGCCGCAGGCCACGCGACGGCGCCTCAGGCCGTCGCGTCCCTCCACGAGGATCTCGCGGTCGCGGAGGTAGTCGCCCAACAGCCTCCTCAGATACAGGGGCACTCCATGGTATCGGAGCGCCTCCTGTATCGTGGCGTGTGGGAGGCTGTTAAAGGCGTTGGCAATGTCCAACGAGACAGCCAACGCCTTATCCCCCTCGGCGACCGCGGCCTGCGTCCAGCCCTTGAGCCAGAGCAGGGCGTCTATCGTCGACCGCCCCGCCCTGAAAACCTTTTTTTTTTTTTTTTTTTTTTTTTTTTTTTTTTTTTTTTTTTTTTTAATTCCTACTCCCTCCGTCTTGGCGGGACGGGTGGGGGTCGCTGTAACAGTCTACCCACCCGTCCCAACGGAGAGGCCCGGAACTCAGACATTCCGGGCCCCACAACACTAAGCACCTGGGGGGCGTCTAACTTGAAGCGACGCCCCCCCAATACGACGACCACACCTTTTTGGTGGGGCGGGAGGAGGCGATCAAAGAACGCCCCCTTCAACCGCCACTACACCTACACCTTTTATGGTGGGGCGGGAGGAGGCGAGCAGAACGCCTCCTTCGACCGCCACTGCACCCAACTATCTACTAGTGGGGCGGGAGGAGGCGGGCAAAACGCCTCCTTCTACCGCCCCTCCGCCTGTGTCGGATTGGGTCAGAGAGCGGATCTGCCTCCCTGACCCGTTCCGCGGCCTCCTTCTGCGCGATTGCGTATTCGCAGAAGGAGGCCATCGCCTGCCACACAGTCTCACTGCCGAGCATTTGCATAACAATGCTCGGCAGGGACAGGTTCCCCCCTACGTGT
This sequence comes from Opisthograptis luteolata, assembly GCA_931315375.2. NCBI lineage: Eukaryota > Metazoa > Arthropoda > Insecta > Lepidoptera > Geometridae > Opisthograptis > Opisthograptis luteolata. The sequence goes on from OV928044.1 coordinate 95,180, forward strand.
GATGAGAGTGTGTGTCGCTGTGTTGATAGAGCGACACACACTCCCAGCACGTGGGGCGCCGTGTCTTCTGGCGCCCCACATTGGTGGCAGGCTGGGGTCCGCTCACGCCTAGCGATTTGATGCAGGTACTTTCCAAAGCATCCATGCCCGGAAAGCACCTGCACCAATCGGTAGGTGAGCGCCCCGTGCCGCCGCCGCATCCACCCCTCGAGGACCGGCCTTATAGCCCCCACCGTCCACTCACCTGGCACCGGTGGGGCCAGGTCCTCCGTCCACCGCCCAATTAGGGCGGCCTGCGCCTGCCTCCGCATGCGCGTGACCTCCTCCCAATCCGGGGGCTCGCCGCGGGTCCTTCTAGCCGAGATAAAATGATATATCTCGGCGAGGACTTCCGCTTGGAGCTCCCAGGGGGGGTCTCCGGCGAGCGCGCATGCGGCCGTCCAGGACACCGTTCGGTATCCTCGTATCGCCCTCGTCGCGATGACCCGCTGCGGACGCCGCAGCAGGGCCTTGTTCGCGCGACCGAGGGCGTCCGCCCAAACCGGTGCCCCGTAGCAGGCCATACTCCGTGTGACGGCGGAGTATAGCCCGCGGCAGGTGGCGTTGGGGCCGCCCACATTGGGCAGCAACCTCCCCAGAGCGGCAGCGGCACTCACGACCTTCGGGGCCAGACTTGCAAAATGGGCCCCGAAGGTCCACCTCCCGTCCAGGATGAGGCCCAGGTACTTCATCTGGAGCCCCACCCGGATCGGGACCCCGTCCAGGATGACTCGCGTGCCTGGAGGGGGTCCCCCCCGAGGCCCATGGAATAGTAGGGCCTCGGTCTTGGAGAGGGCTACCTCCAATCCAAGGGAGCGGATGCGGTCGACCACCAGGGCTGTCCCCACCGTGGCCAACCGCAGCGTCGCTCCCAGGTCCCTCCCCCTGGCTACGACTAGGGTGTCGTCCGCGTAGCAGGCGACCCGCAGACTTGCGGGAAGCGTGCCGCGGAGCACCCAGTCGTAGCCAACGTTCCACAGCAGGGGTCCCAACACTGACCCCTGTGGAACGCCGCAGGCCACGCGACGGCGCCTCAGGCCGTCGCGTCCCTCCACGAGGACCTCGCGGTCGCGGAGGTAGTCGCCCAGCAGCCTCCTCAGATACAGGGGCACTCCATGGTATCGGAGCGCCTCCTGTATCGTGGCGTGTGGGAGGCTGTTAAAGGCGTTGGCAATGTCCAGTGAGACAGCCAACGCCTTATCCCCCTCGGCGACCGCGGCCTGCGTCCAGCCCTTGAGCCAGAGCAGGGCGTCTATCGTCGACCGCCCCGCCCTGAACCCGTACTGGGCCTCGGACAGTCCGGGCCCAGTGCCCTCCAGGTGCTGGACGACTCGGGATGCTACGACTCTTTCGAGGAGCTTTCCCGTGTCGTCCAGAAGGACGATTGGCCTGTAGGCGGAAGGTGTCTCGGCATCCCGACCATCCTTCCGCAGCAGGCACAACCGTCCGTCCTTCCATATCTTCGGGAACTGTCCAGACGTGATACATACGTTGAACAGTTCCCGAAGCGGATCGCCCAGTGACTTGAGGGCGATCCGCAGCACCGCACCTGGAACCCCGTCTGGTCCCGGGGCCGTCCTCTTGCCGTGCAATCGAGCGACGGCAACCTCCATCTCCGCCTCCGTGACGGGGGGGATGGAGTCCGGGTCCAGCACCTCCTCCTCCTCGGGGAGGACAGGCGACATCACTGGAGGGGTGTGGTCTGGGTCTCTGTTCGGGAACAGACCCACCATCACCCTCTCCAGGACCTCCGGCTCTAGGGACTCCGCTACAGGGGGCGCCTGGCCCCGGAACTTTTTCCGGGCCGCCTTGTACGGGCGCCCCCACGGGTCCCTGTCGAGGCCCTCCAGGGCCTCGCCCCAGGAGTTCGCCTTCGCCTCCCCTATCGCCAGTTGTAGGGCCATCTTCGCGTCGCGGTACGCCTCGTACAACTGGCCTTCAGCTGCCAGCTCTTCCGCTGACAGCTGGTCGTCCGGGCGGCCGCGCCGCAATCTCCTGATGCGGACATACGGCCGCCGTGCCGCTGAGCAGGTCTCCCTAAGCGCCGCAATATCCCGGCGCCACCAATATACCTGGCGGCGCCCCTCGTAGCGGCGGGCCCTCGGCATGGCGGTGTCGCATATGGCCGTTAACGAGTCTCGAAAACGGCCTGCTGCGACATCCGCCTCGGGGTGTGTGCGCCCCGCAACCCAAGCTTGGACGATGGCCGCCTCCTCTGCCAACTCTACGTCTAGGCGGCTCATCGTCCATCGCGGGAAGTGCGCACGCAACTCCCGGCGAGGGCCTCCCGGATTGTCGGAGGGACCCATCTCGAACCTTATGTACTTGTGGTCCGAGAGGGTCTCAACCTCCGACTCTACCCTCCAGGCCCGGACACGCGCGGCGGCTGCTGGGGTGGCGAAAGAGATATCCACCACGGACCCCCCATTGTGCCGCACGCACGTGTGGGCTGACCCTGTATTTAGGAGGGTCAGCCCGGAGGCAACTGCCCACTCCACGACGAGCTCACCGCGAGCGTTGGTGGAGGGGTTGCCCCAGTCCCGGGCCTTCGCGTTCAGGTCCCCCATGAAGAGGACCTGACGTGGCGCCAGTCTTAACACCGCCGCGGCCAGGAGGTCAATAAACGCCTCCAGCTCCGCGACGGTTCTATTGGGGGAGAAGTACGCTCCTATTATGGCGTACTCCCCCCAATTGGCCACCACGTACCCCGCGCCCCTCTCGATGACTGTGAGAGGGGGGGTTCCGCCCTGCCTGCTCAGTATGGCCACGGAGCCATCAAGGTCCCCAGCCCAGCAAGGGTGCTGGGGGGGGACATAATAGGGCTCCGCGGCGACGGCCACATCAATTTGCCACTGCGCCAGGGACTGCATCAGCAAGTCCTGAGCTCTGGCGCAGTGGTTGAGGTTCGTCTGAAGGAAGCTGCGATGGCTGACTAAAGACATTAGTCAGACATCGCAACCTCCTCGTTCGCTAGTGTGCGAACGCCCGCCGGGGAGGCCACTCGTGGGACCTCGGGGGCGGCCACTGTCCGTATGTTGGCCGCCTTCCCTTTCGTCTTCGGGGGGACGCAGCTGCGCCCCCCCATAATGTGCCCAGAGGGCCTTCCTACCTCGGCGCAGATCGCGCAGTGCGCCGCGACCTTCCCGCAGTTTGCGGATCTGTGCCCCTCCTCGCCGCAGCGGTAGCACAAGTCACCCCGATTGGCTGCGGCGGGGCACTGGGGGCGGGTGTGGCCCAGCCCCATGCATCTATAACACCGCATGGGGCGCGCCCCCATGTCCGTAATGCCCACCGAACTCCAGCCGATGAGTAGCCTGCCCTTTTCCAACACCAGCTTCGCAGCCGGGATTGGGCAGGCTACCAGGCAAGACAGGGTGCCATTCCAGGCCTGGCGAATGTCGCCAGGCTTAACAAGGTGTACTGGACACCCCCCCGCCTTTGCCACCGCCATCGCCACCTTTTCCTTGGTGGCGGCATCGTCTAGGCCCGTTATTCTCAGGTCCGTGACCTTCACGGGCCTGGAAACGTTGGCCACGTCAGACAGGACCTCGCGCAGTTTGCCTGCGAGCCTGTCTGCCTTCTCGTCGTGTTCGGAGCCATGTATCTCTAGAAGCCTGGCTCCCGTGGCCGTCGCCCTGATCCGGAGCTGGTCAATACCCAGCTCCTCCAGGTCCACCCTGCTCTGCGCCTCGTCAATGATGGTCTTATAAGTGGCCCCCTTTTTTACGGCGTCGGGCTGCAGTGATATCACCACAGCCGCCGTTTTGGGGACCACTTGCGCCGTCCTGGGTTGCCTGGAGGCCTTACTCTGCCTGGCAACCGGGGCGCAAGGCGCAGCTGAAGACGCCGCAGCAGCACTCTTCCTACCTCTCCCCCTGTTCCTTCTCCTCCTCCTCTTCCTCGTTACCGTCTCCCATTCTCCCTGTTGTTCGGCGACCGGGACGGCGACGGCAGGGGCTGGAGGGACGGGTCTCCTCGCACCCTGTGTCTCCCTTGATGACGGAGGGGCAAACGACCTAACAGCCGCTGTCTGAGGGGCCATGGACGGCCTGTGGAGCTGTACGAGCGGCCTCGGGGCCTGCACAGCTGGCCTTGGGGCCTGCACAAACGGCCTTGGGGCCTGTACGATCGGCCTCGAGGCCTGCACAGCTGGCCTTGGGGCCTGTGCAGCCGGCCTTGGGGCCTGCACGATCGGCCTAGAGGCCTGCGCGACTGGCCTTGCTGCGACTGTAGCGTAGCGCGCGCGGCCCGGCGCCAGTATCGGCCTAGTAGGGGCGGCAGCCTCTGCCGCTCTTTCTGCCTCTCTCTTGGCATCCGCCCTAAGTGGCGGACGCAAAACCGGGGCTGGGAGCAGACGGCTCTCCAACCCTTCAAGACGAGCGCTCATCATCTCCCCGACCGTGATGGTCAGGGATCTCCTGAGCTCCTCCACCAAATCCGCCTGCTGCAGGACAGACGGAGCCTGCTGAATCTCCCTATTGTTTACCGTGGAGGAGGCGGCGGCTATTGCCTCGGCGGTACGGGTCTGTGCATCCGCAAATCCACGGCGCAACGCCTTCACCTCCGCCTTGGCGGCCTCCACTTCGAGTCGGAGGCGACCGTTCTCTGCCCTTAGGCGACGGGTCTCCTCCGCTTCGGTCCTACCCGCGAGGGTATCTACGACCTCCCTTAGTACTGTCGACGCTCTTTTTAGGCGACCGACAAACTCACCCTTGAGATTGCCCGATTTTGAGGCCACTTCCAGGATGGCAGCAATGCCTTCTCCTGCCTGGGCCCTCAACTGTTGAGCATTCATCGTGCCAGCATCCCTGGCAAAAGTGACAACATCTGATTCACTCCCAGACGTGTCCCGACCTTGTTGGGCCTTGCTAGCCCCCTTCCTGTAGGCTCTACCACGCAGAACCTGCTCCAACTCTCCATCCTTCGGCGAAGCCGGCTTCAGGAAAGTTTCCCTCGACGCTACCTTCCCAGCTCTCCTCCCTCTCATCGCGGTGCCGACCTTGGCAGCCATCGATCCCTCGGTTTCCGTGTCTGAGTCTAAGTACCCAGGCACGAAAAACGAGGAAGAATAAGGCCGCTTCAGGCCTACATCGCCCTCAACTCCACTAAGATCCATTTCGGAGGCGGTCCCCGCATCAGATGCGGTTCCAGCGCCCGAAATGAATCCCTCCGTCGGTGGCTTCGTGGACGGGCCCTTAGGCCTCGCCCCCGAAGCTGCCCTGTTGGAGGCGGGTTCGACGTACGTCGACTCCGCCGCCAACAACTCGGGCGACCCTACGTTCTCCAGGGAGGAAGCGAACCTCCCTGAAGCATCACGCGCCTGTTTAGACATGATGTCAAAACAGACCGCAACTCACCCAAAACGGAACAATCCAAAGAACATACAACACAATCCAATTAATACAGTCCTGAGTACAGAGCAACTTTAGCCGAGCCCGATCTGCCACTCCGTTACGGTGGTCAGATGGGTCGTTTCCAGGGGACGCGACGTGGACGCAAAGCTCTGTGGGGGGTCCCCCCCGCCCTGAAAACCTTTTTTTTTTTTTTTTTTTTTTTTTACCAACTTCGTCGTCCGTCTTTGGTGGGACGGGTGGGGGTTACTGTAATAGTCTACCCACCCGCCCCGACGGGGAGGCCCGGAACTCCTACATTCCGGGCCCCGACAACACACCAAACAATAGGGGGGGGGTGTCCAGCTTGAAGCGACACCCCCCCGACACGACACCACACCATTTCTGGTGGGGCGGGAGGAGGCGATCCAAGCGCCTCCTTCTACCGCCACTTCACCCTAGTTTACATAAATGGGCGGGAGGAGGCGGGAAAGACGCCTCCTGCTACCGCCCAGAAAAGAAAATACACACAAAATATGGGCGGGAGGAGGCGGAAAAGACGCCTCCTGCTACCGCCCAGAAAAACCCAACTAAAAGGGGGAAAACACCCCCCACTAGTGGGGCGGGAGGAGGCGGGCAAAACGCCTCCTTCTACCGCCCCTCCGCCTGTGCCGGATCGGGTCAAGGAGAGGATCTTCCTCCCTGACCCGCTCCGCGGCCTCCTTCTGCGCGATTGCGTATTCGCAGAAGGAGGCCACAGCCTGCCACGCCGTGTCGCTGCCGAGCATGGCACGAATAACGCTCGGCAGGGACAGGTCCAACCCTATGTGTGCGGAGAGTGTGTGTCGCTGTGTTGACAGAGCGACACACACTCCCAGCACGTGGGGCGCCGTGTCTTCTGGCGCCCCACATTGGTGGCAGGCTGGGGTCGGCTCACGTCTAGCGATTTGGTGCAGGTATTTTCCGAAGCATCCATGCCCGGAAAGCACCTGCACCAATCGGTAGGTGAGCGACCCATGCCGCCGCCGCATCCACTCCCCGAGGACCGGTCTCAAGGCCCCCACCGTCCACGCACCCGGCACCGGTGGGGCCAGGTCCTCCGTCCACCGCCCTATCAGGGCGGCCTGCGCCTGCCTTCGCATGCGCGTTACCTCCTCCCAATCCGGGGGCTCTCCGCGGGTCCTTCTAGCCGAGACAAGATGGTATATCTCGGCGAGGACCTCCGCTTGGAGCTCCCAGGGGGGGTCTCCGGCAAGCGCGCATGCGGCCGTCCAGGACACCGTCCGGTATCCGCGTATCGCCCTCGTCGCGATGACCCGCTGCGGACGTCGCAGCAGGGCCTTATTGGCGCGTCCGAGGGCGTCCGCCCAGACCGGCGCCCCGTAGCAGGCCATACTCCGTGTGACGGCGGAGTATAGCCCGCGGCAGTTGGCGCTAGGGCCGCCCACGTTGGGCAGCAGCCTCCCCAGTGCGGCAGCGGCACTCACGACCTTCGGGGCCAGACTTGCAAAATGGGCCCCGAAGGTCCACCTCCCATCCAGGATGAGGCCCAGGTACTTCATCTGGGTCCCCACCCGGATCGGGACCCCGTCCAGGACGACTTGAGTGCCTGGAGGGGGTCCCCCCCGAGGCCCGTGGAACAACAGGGCCTCGGTCTTGGAGAGGGCAACCTCTAGTCCTAGGGAGCGGATGCGGTCGACCACCAGGGCTGTCCCCATCGTGGCCAACCGCAGCGTCGCTCCCAGGTCCCTCCCCCTGGCCACGACTAGGGTGTCGTCCGCGTAGCAGGCGACCCGCAGACTTGCGGGAAGCGTGCCGCGGAGCACCCAGTCGTAGCCGACGTTCCACAGCAGGGGTCCCAACACTGACCCCTGTGGAACGCCGCAGGCCACGCGACGGCGCCTCAGGCCGTCGCGTCCCTCCACGAGGACCTCGCGGTCGCGGAGGTAGTCGCCCAGCAGCCTCCTCAGATACAGGGGCACTCCATGGTATCGGAGCGCCTCCTGTATCGTGGCGTGTGGGAGGCTGTTAAAGGCGTTGGCAATGTCCAGCGAGACAGCCAACGCCTTATCCCCCTCGGCCCGCCCTGAAAACCTAACCTAACCTTTTTTTTTTTTTTTTTTTATAAACTTCGGCCTCCGTCTTGGCGGGACGGGTGGGGGTCACTGTAACAGTCTACCCACCCGCCCCAACGGAGAGGCCCGGAACTCAAACATTCCGGGCCCCATAACACCCAGGCAATAGGGGGGGTGTCCAGCTTGAAGCGACACCCCCCGACACAACACCACACCATTTCTGGTGGGGCGGGAGGAGGCGATCCAGGCGCCTCCTTCTACCGCCGCTTCACCCTGAAACTATATGGGCGGGAGGAGGCGGAAAAGTCGCCTCCTTCTACCGCCCAGAAAGAAGAAACACAAGATGGGCGGGAGGAGGCGGGAATGACGCCTCCTGCTACCGCCCAGAAAAGCCCAACTAGTGGGGAAACACCCTCTACTAGTGGGGCGGGAGGAGGCGGGCAAAACGCCTCCTTCTACCGCCCCTCCGCCTGTGCCGGATCGGGTCAAGGAGAGGATCTTCCTCCCTGACCCGCTCCGCGGCCTCCTTCTGCGCGATTGCGTATTCGCAGAAGGAGGCCACAGCCTGCCACGCCGTGTCGCTGCCGAGCATGGCACGAATTACGCTCGGCAGGGACAGGTCCACCCCTATGTGTGCGGAGAGTGTGTGTCGCTGTGTTGATAAAGCGACACACACTCCCAGCACGTGGGGCGCCGTGTCTTCTGGCGCCCCACATTGGTGGCAGGCTGGGGTCGGCTCACGTCTAGCGATCTGGTGCAGGTATTTTCCGAAGCATCCATGCCCGGAAAGCACCTGCACCAACCGGTAGGTGAGCGACCCATGCCGCCGCCGCAGCCACTCCCCGAGGACCGGTCTTATGGCCCCCACCGTCCACGCACCCGGCACCGGTGGGGCCAGGTCCTCCGTCCACCGCCCTATTAGGGCGGCCTGCGCCTGCCTCCGCATGCGCGTGACCTCCTCCCAATCCGGGGGCTCTCCGCGGGTCCTTCTAGCCGAGACAAGATGGTAAATCTCGGCGAGGACCTCCGCTTGGAGCTCCCAGGGGGGGTCTCCGGCAAGCGCGCATGCGGCCGTCCAGGACACCGTCCGGTATCCGCGTATCGCCCTCGTCGCGATGACCCGCTGCGGACGTCGCAGCAGGGCCTTATTGGCGCGTCCGAGGGCGTCCGCCCAGACCGGCGCCCCGTAGCAGGCCATACTCCTGGTGACGGCGGAGTATAGCCCGCGGCAGTTGGCGCTAGGGCCGCCCACGTTGGGCAGCAGCCTCCCCAGTGCGGCAGCGGCACTTACGACCTTCGGGGCCAGACTTGCAAAATGGGCCCCGAAGGTCCACCTCCCATCCAGGATGAGGCCCAGGTACTTCATCTGGGTCCCCACCCGGATCGGGACCCCGTCCAGGATGACTTGAGTGCCTGGAGGGGGTCCCCCCCGAGGCCCGTGAAACAACAGGGCCTCGGTCTTGGAGAGGGCAACCTCTAGTCCTAGGGAGCGGATGCGGTCGACCACCAGGGCTGTCCCCACCGTGGCCAACCGCAGCGTCGCTCCCAGGTCCCTCCCCCTGGCCACGACTAGGGTGTCGTCCGCGTAGCAGGCGACCCGCAGACTTGCGGGAAGCGTGCCGCGGAGCACCCAGTCGTAGCCGACGTTCCACAGCAGGGGTCCCAACACTGACCCCTGTGGAACGCCGCAGGCCACGCGACGGCGCCTCAGGCCGTCGCGTCCCTCCACCAGGACCTCGCGGTCGTGGAGGTAGTCGGCCAGCAGCCTCCTCAGATACAGGGGCACTCCATGGTACCGGAGCGCCTCCTGTATCGTTGCGTGTGGGAGGCTGTTGAAGGCGTTGGCGATGTCAAGTGAGACAGCCAACGCCTTATCCCCCTCGCCGACCGCGGCCTGCGTCCATCCTTTGAGCCAGAGCAGGGCGTCTATCGTCGACCGCCCCGCCCTGAACCCATACTGGGCCTCGGACAATCCGGGCCCAGTGCCCTCCAGGTGCTGGACGACCCGGGACGCTACGACTCTTTCGAGGAGCTTTCCCGTGTCGTCCAAGAGCACGATTGGCCTGTAAGCGGAAGGTGTCTCGGCATCCCGACCATCCTTCCGCAGCAGGCACAACCGGCCGTCCTTCCATATCTTCGGGAACTGTCCAGACGTGATGCATACGTTGAACAGTTCCCGAAGCGGACCGCCCAGTGACTTTAGGGCGATCCGCAGCACTGCACCTGGAACCCCGTCCGGTCCCGGGGCCGTCCTCTTGCCGTGCATCCGAGCGACGGCAACCTCCATCTCCACCTCCGTGACGGGGGGGATGGAGTCCGGGTCCGGCACCTCCTCCTCCTCGGGGAGGACAGGCGACATCACTGGAGGGGTGTGGTCTGGGTCTCTGTTTGGAAACAGACCCACCAGCACCCTCTCCAGGACCTCCGGCTCAAGGGACTCCGCTACGGGGGGCGCTTGGCCCCGGAACTTTTTCCGGGCCGCCTTGTATGGGCGCCCCCACGGGTCCCTATCGAGGCCCTCCAGGGCCTCGCCCCAGGAGTTCGCCTTCGACTCCCCTATCGCCAGCTGTAGGGCCCGCTTCGCGTCGCGGTACACCTCATACAGCTGGCCTTCAGCTGCCAGTTCCTCTTCTGACAGCTGGTCGTCCGGGCGGCCGCGCCGCAGTCTCCTTATGCGGACATACGGCCGCCGTGCTGCTGAGCAGGCCTCCCTAAGCGCCGCGATCTCCCGGCGCCACCAATACACCTGGCGGCGCCCCTCGTAGCGCCGGGCCCTCGGCATGGCGGTGTCGCAAATGGCCGTTAGTGCATCTCTAAAACGGCCTGCTGCGACATCCGCCACGGGGTGCGTGCGCCCCGCAACCCAAGCCTGGACGGCGGCCGCCTCCTCTGCCAACTCGACGTCTAGGCGGCTCGTCGTCCACCGCGGGAAGTGCGCACGCATCTCCCGGCGGGGCCCTCCTGGATTGTCGGAGGGACCCATCTCGAACCTTATGTATTTGTGGTCCGAGAGGGTCTCCACCTCCGACTCTACCCTCCAGGCCCGGACACGCGCTGCGGCTGCTGGGGTGGCGAACGAGAGGTCCACCACGGACCCCCCACGCTGCCGCACGCACGTGTGGGCCGACCCTGTATTCAGGAGGGTCAGCCCGGAGGCAACTGCCCACTCCACGACAAGCTCACCGCGAGCGTCAGTGGAGGGGTTGCCCCAGTCCCGGGCCTTCGCGTTCAGGTCCCCCATAAAGAGGACCTGACGTGGCGCCTGCCTTAACACCGCCGCGGCCAGGAGGTCCACAAACACCTCCAGCTCCGCGACGGTTCTATTGGGGGAGAAGTACGCTCCTATTATGGCGTACTCCCCCCAATTGGCCACCACGTATCCCGCGCCCCTCTCGATGACTGTGAGAGGGGGGGTTCCGCCCTGCCTGCTCAGTATGGCCACGGAGCCATCAAGGTCCCCAGCCCAGCAAGGGTGCTGGGGGGGGACATAATAGGGCTCCGCGGCGACGGCCACATCAATTTGCCACTGCGCCAGGGACTGCATCAGCAAGTCCTGAGCTCTGGCGCAGTGGTTGAGGTTCGTCTGAAGGTAGCTGTGATGGCTGACTAAAGACATTAGTCAGACATCGCAGCTACCTCGTTCGCCAATGCGCGAACGCCCGCCGGGGAGGCCACTCGTGGGGCCTCGGGGGCGGCCACTGTCCGTGTGTTGGCCGCCTTCCCACTCGTCTTGGGAGGGACGCAGCTGCGTCCCCCCATTATGTGCCCAGAGGGCCTCCCGACCTCGGCGCAGATCGCGCAGCGCGCCGCGACCTTCCCGCAATTCGCGGATCTGTGCCCCTCCTCCCCGCACCGGTAACACAGATCGCCCCGATTGGCTGCGGCGGGGCACTGGGGGCGGGTGTGGCCCAGCCCCATGCACCTATAGCACCGCATGGGGCGCGCCCCCATTGCCGTAACGCCCACCGAGCTCCAGCCGATGAGGATTCTGCCCTTCTCCAACACCAGCTGAGCAGCCGAGATCGGGCAGGCCACGAGGCAAGACCAAGAGCCATTCCAGGCCTGGCGAATGTCGCCAGGCCTGACGAGGTGCACTGGGCACCCCCCCGCCTTTGCTATGGCTGCCGCCACTTTCTCCTTGGTGGCGGCGTCATCCAGGCCCGTGATCCTCAGGTCCGTGACTTTCACGGGCCTGGAAACGTTGGCCACGTCGGACAGGACTTCCCGCAGTTTGCCTGCGAGCCTGTCCGCCTTGTCGTCATGATCGGAGCCAGGTATTTCTAATAGCCTGGCTCCCGTGGCCGTCGTCCGGAACCGGATTTGCTCGATACCGAGCTCCTCCAGGTCCACCTTGGTCTGCGCCTCGTCAATGAGGGTCTTGTATGTGACCCCCTTCTCGGCAGCGTCGGGCTGCAGCGACAGCACGACTGCTGCCGTTTTGGGGGCCTTATGCATCACCCTTGGGGCCCTATTCCCCGCCGCTTGGCCTTGGGGCCTGGCAGGCCCATTTACAGGGGGGGCAGCTCCTCCTCTCCTCCTGTTTCTCCTTCCTCCCCTCTTCCTCTTCCTCTTCCCCACCGTGGTCCAGGCATCTGCCTGTGGGGCAGCAGCTGGAGCAGCCACGGGGGCAGCGGGAGGGGCGAGTCGTACATCCTGTGTTCCCCTCATGGCCGGGGGAACATACGGCCTTGGAACTGTCGTCGGCGGGGCGGCGGCTGCCTGCCTTGGAGCCGGCGCGGCCGGCTTGGCTGCGACTGCAGCATAGCGCATCGGTCTTGATGCCTGCGCGGCGGGCCCGGCTGCAACCGCAGCGTAGCGCGCCGGCGCCGGTCTTGATGCCTGCGCGGCCGGCCTGGCTGCAACCGCAGCGTAGCGCGCCGGCGCTGGTATCGGCCTAGGTGGGGCGGCAACCACTGCCGCCCTCTCTGCCACCCTTTTGGCATCCGCCCTTAGTGGCGGCCTCATGATTTGGGCCGGGAGGAGGCGGCTCTCCAGTCCTTCGAGCCGGGCGTTCATCATTTCGCCGACCGTGATGGTCAGCGAACGCCGCAGCTCCTCCACCAACTCCGCCCCCTGTATAATGGCGGGAGGCCCTCTCGACACCGAATTCTCCGCGACAGTGGCTGCGGCGACGGCCTGATTAGTCTTGGCCGTGGCCTCCGCGTAGCCCTGTCGCAGCGCCTTCACCATCGCCTTGGAGGCGTCAACTTCCATGCGCAGACGCGCGTTGTCGGCACGGAGACGCCGTGTCTCCTCTGCCTCCGTCCGACCAGCTAGGGTGTCCACCACGTCCCGAAGGACAGAGGTGGCCCTCTTTAAGCGGGCGATGAACCCGCCCTTTAAGTTGCCCGACTTTTGGGCAACTTCCAGTATGGCGGCAAGCCCTTCACCAGCTTGAGCCCTCAACTCCTGGGCGTTCATTTCGCTTGCGTCTCTGGTCGCTGTGACGTCAGAGTCACTCTCTGTCGTGCGACCAGAGACAGCTGCGCTCGCCCCCTTCCTCAGAGCCCTGTTGCGTAGGGCATCCTCCAGTTCTTTATCCACCGGCGCGGCCGGCTTCAAAAACGTCTCTCTACGAGGCACTGTCTTAACAGTCCTCCTCCCTCGTTGCGCGGTGGTGACCTTGGCGGCCATCGATCCCTCGTTATCCGTGTCTGAGTCTAAGTACCCAGGCACGTAAAACGAGGAAGAATAAGGCCGCTTCAGGCCAGCATCGCCCTCCCCACTGAGATCCATGTCGGAGGCGGTCCCCGCATCAGATGCGGTTCCAGCGCCCGAAATGGATCCCTCCGTCGTTGGCTTCGTGGGCGGGCCCTTAGGCCTCACCCCCGAAGCTGCCCTGTTGGAGGCGGGTTCGACGTAAGTCGACTCCGCCGCCAACAAATCGGGCGTCCCTACGTTCTCCAGGGAGGCAGCAAACCTCCCTGAAGCATCGCGCGCCTGTTTTGACATAATGTCGCAACAGACCGCAACCCAACACAAAACGGAACAAAACACAATAAACACTCAATCACAATTATATCGTCTTAGAAGTACAGAGCAACTTTAGCCGAGCCCGATCTGCCACTCCGTTACGGTGGTCAGATGGGTCGTTTCCAACCTAACCTAACCTTTTTTTTTTTTTTTAACGACTTCGTCGTCCGTCTTTGGTGGGACGGGTGGGGGTTACTGTAATAGTCTACCCACCCGCCCCGACGGGGAGGCCCGGAACTCCTACATTCCGGGCCCCGACAACACACCAAGTAATAGGAGGGGGTGTCCAGCTTGAAGCGACACCCCCCCGACACGACACCACACCATTTCTGGTGGGGCGGGAGGAGGCGATCCAAGCGCCTCCTTCTACCGCCGCTTCACCCTAGTTTTACACAGAGATGGGCGGGAGGAGGCGGGAAAGACGCCTCCTGCTACCGCCCAGAAAAGAAAAATACACACAAGATGGGCGGGAGGAGGCGGAAAAGACGCCTCCTGCTACCGCCCAGAAAAACCCAACTAGTGGGGAAAACACCCTACTAGTGGGGCGGGAGGAGGCGGGCAAAACGCCTCCTTCTACCGCCCCTCCGCCTGTGCCGGATCGGGTCAAGGAGAGGATCTTCCTCCCTGACCCGCTCCGCGGCCTCCTTCTGCGCGATTGCGTATTCGCAGAAGGAGGCCACAGCCTGCCACGCCGTGTCGCTGCCGAGCATGGCACGAATAACGCTCGGCAGGGACAGGTCCAGCCCTATGTGTGCGGAGAGTGTGTGTCGCTGTGTTGACAGAGCGACACACACTCCCAGCACGTGGGGCGCCGTGTCTTCTGGCGCCCCACATTGGTGGCAGGCTGGGGTCAGCTCCCGTCTAGCGATCTGGTGCAGGTATTTTCCGAAGCATCCATGCCCGGAAAGCACCTGCACCAGTCGGTAGGTGAGCGACCCATGCCGCCGCCGCAGCCACTCCCCGAGGACCGGTCTTATGGCCCCCACCGTCCACGCACCCGGCACCGGTGGGGCCAGGTCCTCCGTCCACCGCCCTATTAGGGCGGCCTGCGCCTGCCTCCGCATGCGCGTGACCTCCTCCCAATCCGGGGGCTCTCCGCGGGTCCTTCTAGCCGAGACAAGATGGTAGATCTCGGCGAGGACCTCCGCTTGGAGCTCCCAGGGGGGGTCTCCGGCAAGCGCGCATGCGGCCGTCCAGGACACCGTCCGGTATCCGCGTATCGCCCTCGTCGCGATGACCCGCTGCGGACGTCGCAGCAGGGCCTTATTGGCGCGTCCGAGGGCGTCCGCCCAGACCGGCGCCCCGTAGCAGGCCATACTCCTGGTGACGGCGGAGTATAGCCCGCGGCAGTTGGCGCTAGGGCCGCCCACGTTGGGCAGCAGCCTCCCCAGTGCGGCAGCGGCACTTACGACCTTCGGGGCCAGACTTGCAAAATGGGCCCCGAAGGTCCACCTCCCATCCAGGATGAGGCCCAGGTACTTCATCTGGGTCCCCACCCGGATCGGGACCCCGTCCAGGATGACTTGAGTGCCTGGAGGGGGTCCCCCCCGAGGCCCGTGAAACAACAGGGCCTCGGTCTTGGAGAGGGCAACCTCTAGTCCTAGGGAGCGGATGCGGTCGACCACCAGGGCTGTCCCCACCGTGGCCAACCGCAGCGTCGCTCCCAGGTCCCTCCCCCTGGCCACGACTAGGGTGTCGTCCGCGTAGCAGGCGACCCGCAGACTTGCGGGAAGCGTGCCGCGGAGCACCCAGTCGTAGCCGACGTTCCACAGCAGGGGTCCCAACACTGACCCCTGTGGAACGCCGCAGGCCACGCGACGGCGCCTCAGGCCGTCGCGTCCCTCCACCAGGACCTCGCGGTCGTGGAGGTAGTCGGCCAGCAGCCTCCTCAGATACAGGGGCACTCCATGGTACCGGAGCGCCTCCTGTATCGTTGCGTGTGGGAGGCTGTTGAAGGCGTTGGCGATGTCAAGTGAGACAGCCAACGCCTTATCCCCCTCGCCGACCGCGGCCTGCGTCCATCCTTTGAGCCAGAGCAGGGCGTCTATCGTCGACCGCCCCGCCCTGAACCCATACTGGGCCTCGGACAATCCGGGCCCAGTGCCCTCCAGGTGCTGGACGACCCGGGACGCTACGACTCTTTCGAGGAGCTTTCCCGTGTCGTCCAAGAGCACGATTGGCCTGTAAGCGGAAGGTGTCTCGGCATCCCGACCATCCTTCCGCAGCAGGCACAACCGGCCGTCCTTCCATATCTTCGGGAACTGTCCAGACGTGATGCATACGTTGAACAGTTCCCGAAGCGGACCGCCCAGTGACTTTAGGGCGATCCGCAGCACTGCACCTGGAACCCCGTCCGGTCCCGGGGCCGTCCTCTTGCCGTGCATCCGAGCGACGGCAACCTCCATCTCCACCTCCGTGACGGGGGGGATGGAGTCCGGGTCCGGCACCTCCTCCTCCTCGGGGAGGACAGGCGACATCACTGGAGGGGTGTGGTCTGGGTCTCTGTTTGGAAACAGACCCACCAGCACCCTCTCCAGGACCTCCGGCTCAAGGGACTCCGCTACGGGGGGCGCTTGGCCCCGGAACTTTTTCCGGGCCGCCTTGTATGGGCGCCCCCACGGGTCCCTATCGAGGCCCTCCAGGGCCTCGCCCCAGGAGTTCGCCTTCGACTCCCCTATCGCCAGCTGTAGGGCCCGCTTCGCGTCGCGGTACACCTCATACAGCTGGCCTTCAGCTGCCAGTTCCTCTTCTGACAGCTGGTCGTCCGGGCGGCCGCGCCGCAGTCTCCTTATGCGGACATACGGCCGCCGTGCTGCTGAGCAGGCCTCCCTAAGCGCCGCGATCTCCCGGCGCCACCAATACACCTGGCGGCGCCCCTCGTAGCGCCGGGCCCTCGGCATGGCGGTGTCGCAAATGGCCGTTAGTGCATCTCTAAAACGGCCTGCTGCGACATCCGCCACGGGGTGCGTGCGCCCCGCAACCCAAGCCTGGACGGCGGCCGCCTCCTCTGCCAACTCGACGTCTAGGCGGCTCGTCGTCCACCGCGGGAAGTGCGCACGCATCTCCCGGCGGGGCCCTCCCGGATTGTCGGAGGGACCCATCTCGAACCTTATGTATTTGTGGTCCGAGAGGGTCTCCACCTCCGACTCTACCCTCCAGGCCCGGACACGCGCTGCGGCTGCTGGGGTGGCGAACGAGAGGTCCACCACGGACCCCCCACGCTGCCGCACGCACGTGTGGGCCGACCCTGTATTCAGGAGGGTCAGCCCGGAGGCAACTGCCCACTCCACGACAAGCTCACCGCGAGCGTCAGTGGAGGGGTTGCCCCAGTCCCGGGCCTTCGCGTTCAGGTCCCCCATAAAGAGGACCTGACGTGGCGCCTGCCTTAACACCGCCGCGGCCAGGAGGTCCACAAACACCTCCAGCTCCGCGACGGTTCTATTGGGGGAGAAGTACGCTCCTATTATGGCGTACTCCCCCCAATTGGCCACCACGTATCCCGCGCCCCTCTCGATGACTGTGAGAGGGGGGGTTCCGCCCTGCCTGCTCAGTATGGCCACGGAGCCATCAAGGTCCCCAGCCCAGCAAGGGTGCTGGGGGGGGACATAATAGGGCTCCGCGGCGACGGCCACATCAATTTGCCACTGCGCCAGGGACTGCATCAGCAAGTCCTGAGCTCTGGCGCAGTGGTTGAGGTTCGTCTGAAGGTAGCTGTGATGGCTGACTAAAGACATTAGTCAGACATCGCAGCTACCTCGTTCGCCAATGCGCGAACGCCCGCCGGGGAGGCCACTCGTGGGGCCTCGGGGGCGGCCACTGTCCGTGTGTTGGCCGCCTTCCCACTCGTCTTGGGAGGGACGCAGCTGCGTCCCCCCATTATGTGCCCAGAGGGCCTCCCGACCTCGGCGCAGATCGCGCAGCGCGCCGCGACCTTCCCGCAATTCGCGGATCTGTGCCCCTCCTCCCCGCACCGGTAACACAGATCGCCCCGATTGGCTGCGGCGGGGCACTGGGGGCGGGTGTGGCCCAGCCCCATGCACCTATAGCACCGCATGGGGCGCGCCCCCATTGCCGTAACGCCCACCGAGCTCCAGCCGATGAGGATTCTGCCCTTCTCCAACACCAGCTGAGCAGCCGAGATCGGGCAGGCCACGAGGCAAGACCAAGAGCCATTCCAGGCCTGGCGAATGTCGCCAGGCCTGACGAGGTGCACTGGGCACCCCCCCGCCTTTGCTATGGCTGCCGCCACTTTCTCCTTGGTGGCGGCGTCATCCAGGCCCGTGATCCTCAGGTCCGTGACTTTCACGGGCCTGGAAACGTTGGCCACGTCGGACAGGACTTCCCGCAGTTTGCCTGCGAGCCTGTCCGCCTTGTCGTCATGATCGGAGCCAGGTATTTCTAATAGCCTGGCTCCCGTGGCCGTCGTCCGGAACCGGATTTGCTCGATACCGAGCTCCTCCAGGTCCACCTTGGTCTGCGCCTCGTCAATGAGGGTCTTGTATGTGACCCCCTTCTCGGCAGCGTCGGGCTGCAGCGACAGCACGACTGCTGCCGTTTTGGGGGCCTTATGCATCACCCTTGGGGCCCTATTCCCCGCCGCTTGGCCTTGGGGCCTGGCAGGCCCATTTACAGGGGGGGCAGCTCCTCCTCTCCTCCTGTTTCTCCTTCCTCCCCTCTTCCTCTTCCTCTTCCCCACCGTGGTCCAGGCATCTGCCTGTGGGGCAGCAGCTGGAGCAGCCACGGGGGCAGCGGGAGGGGCGAGTCGTACATCCTGTGTTCCCCTCATGGCCGGGGGAACATACGGCCTTGGAACTGTCGTCGGCGGGGCGGCGGCTGCCTGCCTTGGAGCCGGCGCGGCCGGCTTGGCTGCGACTGCAGCATAGCGCATCGGTCTTGATGCCTGCGCGGCGGGCCCGGCTGCAACCGCAGCGTAGCGCGCCGGCGCCGGTCTTGATGCCTGCGCGGCCGGCCTGGCTGCAACCGCAGCGTAGCGCGCCGGCGCTGGTATCGGCCTAGGTGGGGCGGCAACCACTGCCGCCCTCTCTGCCACCCTTTTGGCATCCGCCCTTAGTGGCGGCCTCATGATTTGGGCCGGGAGGAGGCGGCTCTCCAGTCCTTCGAGCCGGGCGTTCATCATTTCGCCGACCGTGATGGTCAGCGAACGCCGCAGCTCCTCCACCAACTCCGCCCCCTGTATAATGGCGGGAGGCCCTCTCGACACCGAATTCTCCGCGACAGTGGCTGCGGCGACGGCCTGATTAGTCTTGGCCGTGGCCTCCGCGTAGCCCTGTCGCAGCGCCTTCACCATCGCCTTGGAGGCGTCAACTTCCATGCGCAGACGCGCGTTGTCGGCACGGAGACGCCGTGTCTCCTCTGCCTCCGTCCGACCAGCTAGGGTGTCCACCACGTCCCGAAGGACAGAGGTGGCCCTCTTTAAGCGGGCGATGAACCCGCCCTTTAAGTTGCCCGACTTTTGGGCAACTTCCAGTATGGCGGCAAGCCCTTCACCAGCTTGAGCCCTCAACTCCTGGGCGTTCATTTCGCTTGCGTCTCTGGTCGCTGTGACGTCAGAGTCACTCTCTGTCGTGCGACCAGAGACAGCTGCGCTCGCCCCCTTCCTCAGAGCCCTGTTGCGTAGGGCATCCTCCAGTTCTTTATCCACCGGCGCGGCCGGCTTCAAAAACGTCTCTCTACGAGGCACTGTCTTAACAGTCCTCCTCCCTCGTTGCGCGGTGGTGACCTTGGCGGCCATCGATCCCTCGTTATCCGTGTCTGAGTCTAAGTACCCAGGCACGTAAAACGAGGAAGAATAAGGCCGCTTCAGGCCAGCATCGCCCTCCCCACTGAGATCCATGTCGGAGGCGGTCCCCGCATCAGATGCGGTTCCAGCGCCCGAAATGGATCCCTCCGTCGTTGGCTTCGTGGGCGGGCCCTTAGGCCTCACCCCCGAAGCTGCCCTGTTGGAGGCGGGTTCGACGTAAGTCGACTCCGCCGCCAACAAATCGGGCGTCCCTACGTTCTCCAGGGAGGCAGCAAACCTCCCTGAAGCATCGCGCGCCTGTTTTGACATAATGTCGCAACAGACCGCAACCCAACACAAAACGGAACAAAACACAATAAACACTCAATCACAATTATATCGTCTTAGAAGTACAGAGCAACTTTAGCCGAGCCCGATCTGCCACTCCGTTACGGTGGTCAGATGGGTCGTTTCCAACCTAACCTAACCTAACCTAACCTAACCTAACCCAGTTACGACCGTACAACCGTGCAAACAACATCTGCTCCGCGCGAAAAATTCGGCAAAAATAGTAAAAGTGCAAAAGTGAAAGTGAAAGTGAAATCTAACCGTGAAGTGTCCTACAAATAACCCGCAAACGTGTGGGCAAGTCGCTGAGTCTCCCGGTTCCAGAGTTATTCCAGCCCAACTTTGGACGACCACAACTTTTGGGTCAGTGCAGGTACACTTTAGATCCTTACGGCAAATTAAAGGCCCCGTCAAACTACATCTTTTGACGGAAGAAAAATTGAAATCCGTCGGGAACTAAAGGAGCTAGAGCCATCGGCAGGTACCGTAAACAACCTCAAAACACGAGTTTCAAACCGTGTGTTTCGCAAGAAGGTTACACGAGGCACTGACCCAGTTACCGGTAGGGCGCCGAGACCGGCCCGAAGACTCGCAGCCCGCCCATCAGAAACCAGCCATCGTTCTACGTCACAGCAGATAAGACGTCACCGCCCAGACACCGCGTCATCGGTGACTCCACCAACTGTGACGTAAGCACCTACCACACCATCCCAACCCTTCCCAACTCAACTCCCGCCACAACCCTCATCCCCCCGCACGCACACACAACACCCCCCCCTCCTCACCCCCTTTGACGAAGTACTCGTCAATAGTCTCCCCACGAAACCTCCGCCCCCCCTCCCCCCTACCCCTCTACCCTTCCCGCAAAATACCCCTCTGCCCATAACTCCTCGACGGATCGCCCTAGAGGAGCGTGCGTGGGGTCGCTGAAACCGGGAAGAAGAGGACTACAATCCGGCCCCTAAGGAATTGCAATTTTCCCCCCCTTGATTTTTGAGAAAATACCCCTCTCACGATAGCTCTGCCGTCCAACATTGCAGAGTCTTGAGAAAAGGGTCATTGACTTCAGAAATTCAAGGGCTTCACTTCAGCCCCATAAGTTTCCTCAAATTCCCCTCCCCTCTTTCCGAGAAAAACCCCTCTCACCATATCTCAGCAACACGTCATCGCAGAGAACCGTGAAAAGGGTCACCAAACTCGGAAAAAGGAGACCTACAATCCGGCCCCTAAGGTTTTTCTAAAATCCCCCCTCTCCTCTCCGATCATATACCCCTCTCGACATATCTCCGCATCAGAACGTCGCAGAGAACTGAGAAAAGGGTCACCGAACTCGAGAGAAGAAGGACTGTCATCCACACCCGCCACACTTCACCCTCCTTCATCGTGCTTCACTTCTGCACCTGTGCTTCACTGTCCGTACACCATCAAGCGCAAGTCGTACTCCGTGCCCTGCAACAAGAGAGAAGAACAACTCTTCGCAGCAGCAGCAGGATCACACAACACCAGTGAGTCCATCCAGAAATATATAATTTAAAAAAAAAAAAAAAAAAAAAAAAAAAAAAAAATTGACGTATAATAAGATTTGACGTTTAATAACCTAAGTTAAAAGAACTAACAAACAATGTCTACCAAGAGCGCAAAAATCACGCGCAAGTCGGCGGCGGAAACCGTTCCTCCCAAAGCGACTCGATCGCTGCGTGAAAGGGTGCTCCACCGCGTCTCTGCGGTAAAGTCAAGATGGTCGCCCGAAAAGCGTCAGTTGCAGCCATCGCTATCCCTGACTGACATCCCAACATCATCCAGCTTCCCCGATCCCACCCCGACCGCATCCCGCGCAATGTCCCTCAGGGAGGATACAATCCCCGAGGAACCAGTACGTGCGGAGCTCAGGGGCTCTTGCGAAACGGTCGACCAGCTGCTGGAGGAGGTTGGCATACCGAGGATGCCCAGCGAAACCGCCGAAACCGACATCGACGACCTCGACGCGTCGTCGGTGGGTTCAAACCAATCGGCGAGAAGGAGGATGAGCATCCTCTACACCTCCCCCAGAAGGGGCACAGGAGTGGAGATGGATATGGCGACAAAAGTGGCGAATGACTTGCTGCAGAAAGGAAAGGAAGCGCTGGAGGCAGCGGGAAACATGAAGAGGGAGTGCAAGGCGGTAGCGCACGACAGTCTGCAGGGTCTCTATGAGACGGTGCTGTCCCTCGCGGACTCGAGAAGCAGGCACAAGTACAACTTGGAGAGAGAGCGCTCGCGGCATGCACAAGAACTTGTGCGCGCCGAGAGGGCTCACACAAAGGAGTTGGCCACGATGAGACAGAGTCTCATCGGGGAAGTGTGCCAAGCCCGCGAGGACCTCACCGGAACCCTGAAGGAGGTGAAAGCCATTCGTAGCTGGCTCGGCTACGAAACGGAGGAACCCTTCAGGCAGATCAGGGAGGTCCAGGGCGATCTGACGTCTTTAAGTAAACTGTACCACCAAGAGTGCGAGAAAACGAGGAAGGAGAGCGCGCACACCTCAGCGAACCCTAACTGGGGGAGCATTGAGGCCGACATCTCCGGACTCGGCAAAAACATGGCCAGCCTCTCGAACCAGCTGGACGCACTACGCAGAACAGTGGAAGAAGTTAAAATAAACGTCAGATCGCCAGCAGACACGTCGGCGACACAAAATTTGCACCCTACTGACGCCTCCAGCCTTCACAGACTAGAAGAAAAACTGACAGACATAAAAGACATACTAACACACATACAAACACCAGCCTCACAACCACCACCCACACAAACACAAACTCCCACAATCGACATTGCCAGGCACCTGGAACCACTCTCGGAGAAATTGGAGATGGTGTCTTCTGACCTGCGCACTCTGCGGGACCGTAAACCCCAGGAACCAGCGCCCGTCGCGCTAAACCTGGAGACGGAATTCGCGATGGCGGAGGTCAGACAGACGCTTGACACAATCAAGAAGAGTGTGACTGAGCTAGGTTCGACCGACAGACCACCAAGACCGGAGGCCTGTGCTCAGACACAACTCTCCCAGCCCGAGGGGGATCCAGGTGCCATGACAACTAGCAGAATGACTTACGCCAAGGTCGCGGCTAGACCTCCACCTACCCTGAAACCGAACCACACCCTGATCATCTCGTCAACGGATCCCAAAAACACCGGGGAAAACGTCATCGAGAGGATCAGGGAGGCTCTGGACACAAAAAATACCGGAGCCAAAGTGGATCGGGTAAGGAAGGCCCGTAACCAGAAAGTGGTCCTCAGTTGTGGAACAAAGGAGGACCTAAATCTGGTGAGGAGCCAAGTCCAGCTCAGGAAAGACCTGAAGGTGGAAATAGCCAAGGCCACAAATCCTTTACTTATTATTAAAGATGTGCTATCCTACCACACGGACGCGGAGATAGTTGAGAATATAATCGCGCAGAATAAAAATCTACTGCAGGGCGTCGAACTAAAGGAAAGCACTCTTAAAATAAGATACAGGAAAAGGGCGAGAAATTCTCTAGAATGTCATCCCGTGCTAGAACTTTCACCGCAAATCCACAAGAGATTCCTGGAAGCAGGAAAGCTCTACATAGGACTCCAGAGGAGACCGGTGTGGGACCACTCCCCTCTGGTGCAGTGCACCAGATGCCTGGGATTTGGCCACACCAGAGCAATCTGCAAAGAAAAGGACGACTTGTGCAGTCACTGCGGGAAAACCCACTCCTGGGAAAAATGCAAAAGTAGGCTGAGCGGAGAGCCCCCAAAATGCAGAAACTGTTTGGCCGCGCGTAGCGAAACCACGGACACGTCTCACAACGCATTCAGTCCCGAATGCCGCGAGAGACAGAAATGGGACGCTATAGCGAGGTCAAGAGTAAGTTACTGCTAAGGGCACCGCCAGAGTTCTAAGCTCAGTCCCCCAACAAGTAGACGACACAGGTTTGCACTTCATCCAAGTAAACCTGCAACGCTCCAAGATCGCGACGACCGAGTTACTGCAAGTATGCCAGAACAGACGCATATCGGTTGCCTTAGTACAAGAGCCGTACGTAGGCAAGACCGGAGTTCTGCGGCAGTACCCGGGCGTGAGAGTAATTCAGTGTACCCTAAACCGTGAAAAACCAGTAAAAGCGGCGATACTCGTTTTCGGCGACCGGCTGGAGGTCATTCATGACCCCCAATTGGTAACTGAAAACGAGGCGGCCGTTATGCTGGTTGGAGGGAACCTGAAACTTGGAGTCGTATCCGTCTACTTCGAAGGGGACCAAGACATCGAGCCATATATAAATAGAACTAAAGAAGCCTGCAGAAAGCTCAACACGGGAAATGTCATTGTGGCGGGTGACGTCAACGCATGGAGTCACTGGTGGGGTAGCAGCTCTGAAGACCAGAGAGGAGCCGCGTACAACGCCTTTCTTAACGAAGAAGGGTTGCAGATACTCAACACGGGCGACACACCAACTTTCGAGGCATACAGGAGAGGCAGAATCTGCACTAGCATAGTAGATGTTACGGCATGCAGCACGCCCCTGTTAGGCAAAATCGAAAACTGGAGAGTGACCAGAGGTCTTATAACATCAGATCACAATGCCATATTGTACACACTGCGCTTAAGCAAGGCCCTAGAACCCTTAAGGCCGATCACAACGCGCAGGTACAATACCAAGAAGGCAAAGTGGTCGGACTTCTGCTCACTTTTCAGCACATCCCTGGTAGAGAGGAACATCAGTGTCGCCTCCGTGAGGAAATCAGCAACCGCAGAAGATCTCGAAGCAAAACTCGCGTCCTACACGGAAGCAATCCACCAATCTTGCGAAAACACCATCCCACCAGCAAGCCAGTGGAAAGGGAGTGGAAGGCCCCCGTGGATGACGAGAGAGCTTGACGATCTCAAGAAAGACGTTCTACGAATGAAGCGGCGCATAAGGAACGCTGCCCCGTCCAGAGTGAAATACGTTATTGACGACTACAACAAGGTTAAACTGGAGTACACAACCAAAGCCGAGAAAGCGCAAACAGAAAACTGGAAGGAGTACTGCTCGACTCAAGAAAGAGAAAGCATGTGGGACAAGATCTATAGGGTGATCAGGAAGACGGCCAGACGGCAAGAAGACGCTCTCCTGAGAAATACCGAAGGTAGAACTCTTGACCCACAACAGTCAGCGGAACTCCTCGCCAAAACTTTCTACCCTGACGACGCCGAGGCTACAGACCTGCCTTATCACACGAGACTCCGGGAACTGTCAAGGAGAAACCTACCAGAGGATCTGTCGGAAGATGACCCACCCTTCACTCCAGCGGAATTGGATTTGGTGCTTGCAGCGCTGAATCCAAAAAAGGCCCCTGGACCCGATGGGCTCACTGCCGACATATGCAGCATGGCTATCCGAAGCAACAAGGAAGTGTTCATGGCGATTGCAAACAAATGCTTATCGCTGCCGCACTTCCCCGCGCAATGGAAAATAGCCCATGTTGTCATAATCCGAAAACCGGGTAAGGAAGACTACACCCACCCAAAGTCTTACCGCCCGATAGGCCTCCTCTCAGTTCTCGGAAAAATCGTGGAAAAGCTCATGGTTGGAAGACTCCAGTGGCACCTTCAACCCACACTCAGCAGCAGACAGTACGGATTCATGCCGCAGCGGGGCACCGAAGACGCCCTCTATGACCTGGTAGAGCACATACGAGAGGAAGTGAAGAACAAAAAGATCGTCCTCGTAATCTCCCTGGACATAGAGGGGGCCTTCGACAACGCGTGGTGGCCAGCTCTAAAACAACAACTGAAGGCAAAGAGATGTCCGAAAAATCTCTTCAGGCTAGTGGAATCGTACCTCAGTGACCGTAAGATCAAGGTCAACTATGCCAGAGCAACGTACGAGAAAGAGACGACGAAGGGTTGTGTCCAAGGATCCATCGGAGGACCAACTTTCTGGAACGTCATTCTCGACTCGCTGTTGCATACACTGGTAAGGGAAAAAGTCCACTGCCAAGCCTTCGCAGACGACGTAGTCCTTGTGTTCTCAGGCCATGTAATCACCACCCTAGAACAAACAGTCAACAGTGCCCTCGAGACAGTAGTGGGTTGGGGATCTCGTAATAAGCTTAAGTTTGCACCGCACAAAACGCATGCGATGTTGCTGACAAAAAAGCTGAAATACGACACCCCCAACCTCTTCATGTCGGGCACTAGACTAGATCTCGTGAACGAGATGAAGGTCCTAGGCCTGGTGATAGACCACAAACTCACCTTTAAATCGCACGTGTCCGCTCAATGTAAAAAGGCAGCGGATATTTACAAACAGCTAGCGTGTGCTGCAAGGGTGACGTGGGGTCTTAATGGCGAAATCATAAGGACGATATACGTCGCTGTAGTGGAGCCCATCATGACGTATGCCGCGTGTGCATGGTCCCAAGCCGTACTGCTGCAAATGAACCGTGACCAACTCGACACTTTGCAAAGAGGATTTGCACAAAAAATTAGCAAAACATACCGCACGGTTTCGTTGACGTCGGCGCTCGTCTTGTCGGGAACCCTCCCACTCGACCTGAGGATCCAAGAAGCAGCAAACCTGTACAAAGTTAAAAAGAACCTCTCCGAAGACTATCTGCCAGCAGGAAAAGAGCTCGAGAACGTAGTGAGGCACATCGATCTGCCCCACCCCTCCGCAAGCATTGCGGTGGAGTACGAGCTCTTGGAGAATGCGGATCCTGAGACTCTACACTCCCACCAAGTTATCGGCCCCCAAATATACACGGACGGCAGCAAAATTGAGGGCAAAGTTGGTGCTGCCGCAACTTGGTGGGAGGGAGGATCGGAATCCGAGTACTCGACATTTAGTCTCCACCCTTCGTGCACTGTCTTCCAATCTGAGCTTTATGCGCTTTATAGGGCGACTCAAATGGCGAATTCTAGCAGAGAACCAGTGGTCAACATCCTGAGCGACTCGAGATCTTCGCTCGACCTGCTAAGAAATCCCAAATTGAGTCACCCCCTAGCAAGGGCCATAAAGGAATGTATTGGAGATAGAAGAGCAAAGGGAAGAGAGGTCAGGCTATTCTGGTTGAGGGCACACGTGGGTACCGCCGGAAACGAACGAGCCGATGAGCTCGCTAAGTCGGCGGCACTCAGCAATTCTGCCCCAAACTATGACAAGATCCCCCTGTCCTACGTCAAACGCATGATCAGAGAGGAGTCGGTCCGCAAGTGGCAGGACCGGTACGACACCTCCAGCACCGGCGCGATAACAAAGATGTTCCTTCCGGAGGTCGATAAGGCATACCGGACGGTCAGAGCATCGATGTTCTCGCACCGAGTCGTGCAGGCTTTGACGGGACACGGGGGAATAGCCGAATACTTGTACAGGTTCAAGCTCAAGGACAGCCCGGGATGCGAGTGCGATCCCGACGTCAGCGAAACGGTATGGCACGTCATCCTCGACTGCCCACGCTTTTTGTCGGTTCGTAACGATCTGGAGACCGGAATCGGTGCGAACCTTCAAAAGGCAAACCTATCACACATCCTAACACACCCTGACACCAGACAGCCGTTCCAGGACTATGTGGAGAAGATCTTCCGCATAGCAGCCAAGAGGAACGCAACCACAAACACCACAACTCGTCCCAACATCTCCACCACGCAAACCGACCACGCCCCCATCCACGATGTCCCGCCGGCCCGTCCTGAAAGAACGCTCGCACACCTTCTAGCGTTCGGACAGATCGGGATACCGGGACTGAGGATCAGGGGTGTGGCTCTCTTCATGGACGGCAATACCGAAACGTTCGGAATAAGCTTCTGCAATGCTTTATCGCAAAGCAATGTGACCATTTCACCTGGTCTGGGCGCTCTACTGAACGGCAGCACTGCACGAACGAAAATGAGGCGCAGAGTCTTCGAAGCGCTCCCTGAGCTGGAAGTGGCCGGTCACCGATGCCGATTAGTCAGATCTCGTAACAAAACGATCGCGATGTTCGGCTGGGGTGACGAGTCTCCTTTCGCTCAGGCGTGTTCAGTGCTCGCCAGAATCGGAGAACTGGAGGAAGGCGCTGGAAGCACCGCGCGCGTAATCAGCGTGGACGCAATGCTGGTCGGGTACGAGAGAGGAGAAGTTGTCGACCGAGTAGGTTGCTTGAAAGCCTCAGAACACCATGAGGTAGTCGTGTACGAGGACCGAGGGGAAGATCTCAGCTTTCTCAAAGTCGAACGACGCGACGTAGCAACAACATCGACAGACTCCGGATCGAACCCGATCGTGCAAAGCGGATCTCAGCGTCTCCAACAGCAAGAAGCGTCCAAAAGAGCAGAAGCTAAACGAAACGGAGGAGGTAGTTCGAAGGAGAGAGCCCAGTCGAGAGGCATAATGAAGCTTTTCACCGACGCCCTGAGCAGCCTCACGCGCGGATCAACAACTGAAGCCGTGAGAGCAGCGGAGAGACAGGTAGCGGCGGTGGAAGACTTCCTCAGACCGTCTCCAAAAGCTCCCATACCACCACTCACCAAACGCACCAGAGCCGACAAGGGACAAGTCAGTCCGCCTAGACTCCGACCACCGACAGGACTACAAGACCACTTCGTAAACGCATTCCTCGAGTTTCAAGCCATCGTTGCAGCCAACAAAAAGGTTAAGACGGCAACCTGCGACAACATCCTGCAGGCCTATCGCCGAGAAAACCTAGGCTTGCTGAAGGTGAGACTTGAGGAAGCTCAGGCAGCCATATACAACAATTCCAGCTCGGAAGTCATCAGCGGGTCAATGGCCGGTGACTATATGGCAGCCTACAGTGCGACTGTTGGTTTTGTAACCCTGGACGAGGAGGAGACGCAGCGGACAGGACAGCCCAAATTTTGCACACCTTTAAGTGATCCAATTGTGGTCATCGCCCAATGTACCAAGATAATGCTCGAGGACAAAATACTTGAGACGGCGAAAGCCATCTCAGGTTCGTTAAATCCGGGAGCGTTATTGGAGGATTGGCCGGTACCGAACATCAATTGGATCAATGGGGTTCCCGGTAGCGGCAAGACAACGTGGGTCTCCAGGAACTTCGATGTGGACAATGACGTAGTAGTAACCAACACAACCGAAACAGCCAGAGAACTAAAAGAAGTTTTAGCGCAGCGCATTGGAAATGCGGTCAAGTCCAAGGTGCGCACTATGGCTTCAATACTGGTCAACGGGTTCAGAGAGCGCAGCAGGTGTAAACGCCTGCTTATAGACGAAGCTCTCATGAACCACTTTGGAGCCATAGTAATGGCTGTCCGGTTGTCGGGTGCTACTGAAATTGTCCTCATCGGAGACATAAACCAGCTGCCTTACATCGATAGGGAAAACCTCTTCGAGATAAGGTATGCTCGTCCAGACCTGGTAACCCACATTAACAGAGAACTGTCTTGCTCCTACCGAAACCCCATGGATGTTGCATATGCTCTGCGCGAGGTGTACACGGGAATGTACTCAGCGAGACCAGTAGTGCATTCCCTTAAGATCGAGAGCTACACGGGCGCGCAAGTTCCACCCACCCTCCCCAACACCCTATTCCTTGCCTACACCCAGGACGAGAAGAAATCCCTGCTCAGCCAGGGATACGGGACAGGCACGGGATCGCGTACCCTCACCATCCACGAAGCCCAAGGACTCACGTACGAGTCCGTGGTTATCCTCCAGACCAGAGCCACAAAGTTAGACCTACACGATAGCGTCCCACACGCTGTAGTTGCAGTATCGCGACACACCACCAGTTGCATATACTACACAGACTGCAGCGAGGACGCTGTCGGGAGGTTTATCAGAGGGGCGATGACAGCAACAACGAAGAGGATAACTGACCACAACATCAAAATGGCAATGAAGGCGAGAGACGCGGTGGTCGTGGAAAAAATTAAAAAAAGGACGGGAGCAACGGTTTCCGTTGCCAACAAATAATTATAATAAAGATTGTGACTGTAATAATAATAATGTGTTGTATATGTAAATGTGTAATTAAATGTGTGTAAATGTAAACGTAACAACTGGAGCATTCATTGTCACTGGAAGGTCGTAGGCTCGCGGTGGCTGCGTGTGGCGGGTCGTTATCTTCCCTCTAATATGGTCGAGGAAAGCGATGGCTGGCACACGAGTCATGCTCGTGAACGGGCGCTGCGAGTGGGGGCCGGTTTGCTCCAGTTGTTTAATTAAGTCTGTATAAATTGTGAATGTCGTCAAAATAAAATTTAAAAAAAAAAAAAAAAAAAAAAAAAAAAAAAAAAAAAACTAATTATAATTATAATTATATATATATATATCTGGATGGACAAATGCACGGAGTGCACGAAAAATTGAGCAAACAAATAGAGACCGTAAGAAAATAAAGTTAAATAAATCTAATAAGTGTATGGGCCCCGAGCCTATAGATGAATGTAAACAGGGAGGAAGGTTTAGTCGGTAGGTCGCCTAATCCCAAGGCGGAGTCCGACATAACCAGGCCCGTGCCTGGTATCCATGAGGATTCCCCCTTCCTGGCCGCGAAAAAAAAAAAAAAAAAAAAAAAAAAAAAAAAAAAAAAAAAAAAAAAAAAAAAAAAAAAAAAAAAAAACCTAACCTAACCTAACCTAACCTAACCTAACCTAACCTAACCTTTTTTTTTTTTTTTTTTTTTTTTTTTTTTGTTCACGCTGGGGAAACCGTCATGGTACCCCCCTGGTCCCACCCCCTGCGGGGTGGGGGGGAGGTTATGTGGGACTCTAACCGCACTAAAACCCCAGCGTGTGGCCGACGGGCACAACAAGGGAGGGGGGGAGTCGTGGGTCCGCTGTTCGCATGACATACCATAACTCCCCTCTGTCGACATCCGCCTCCCTAAGGTAGGGATGCGGATCCATCTCGGCAGCAAAGGGCTGCATATATACCAGGCGGCATAATAATATACATACATAAACTACATAGACAATAAACATATAAGGTGATAGATATATATAGGAAAATACTATTACATAAATATATACATAAATAGATATATGCCGCCCCACAACGGGGGTGCAATTCTGCAACAACCCCTGAGCTCAGCAGGGGCTCACCTCTCGTCCTCCCCAGAAGAGGCGAGCGGGACGAAGATTAATGGCCAGCAGAACTGGCCAAAGGGGTGCTAGCCTAGCCAGTGGGCACTCCATCAGGCGGAGGGAGATACACCTGAGAGCCTCACCCGGGCACCACACCGGGCTTACTCCCCCGTTGGCGAGACGGGGGGAGAGATCCCACTGGCGTACTTCCTTCCTTCCCGCCCCGCTCACTCCCGAAGTGGCAAAGAGAGGTATACACTCTCTACCTCACTCCGTCTGGACTGACAGTTTTAAGGCATGACGGCCATTATACGCCCCTCGTCATGGATATATAGATGAAAATGAAGATGAAGATGGAGAAGAGTGGTTGACGTCCCCACGAACTAGTGCTCGTGACGACGTCCACCACTCCCCGGAAGATGACCCCCCCTATCCCCAGAAGCCGGGAAGAGTTGTAGCCGTCCGCGGGGTGCAATCCCCATTTGGTGATCAGCCAACTGGGTCCGCTGGCCCCTCAGACGACTACCCCTCCTCCCAACCGTGTCCAGCCATTAGCCGCCGTTCCGCAATCTCTCCGGCGTACGAAGAGGTTGCTGAACGGCGTTGCCCAGGGTGCACCACGTGGAGGTTGCCGGACCTGACACCCCAACCTAACCTAACCTAACCTAACCTAACCTAACCTAACCTAACCTAACCTAACCTAACCTAACCTAACCTAACCTAACCTAACCTAACCTAACCTAACCTAACCTAACCTAACCTAACCTAACCTAACCTAACCTAACCTAACCTAACCTAACCTAAACGTGACGTGCGGTGAAGCGTTCGCGTTCGCGTTCGCGTTCGCGTTCGCGTTCGCGTTCGCGTTCGCGTTCGCGTTCGCGTTCGCGTTCGCGTTCGCGTTCGCGTTCGCGTTCGCGTTCGCGTTCGCGTTCGCGTTCGCGTTCGCGTTCGCGTTCGCGTTCGCGTTCGCGTTCGCGTTCGCGTTCGCGTTCGCGTTCGCGTTCGCGTTCGCGTTCGCGTTCGCGTTCGCGTTCGCGTTCGCGTTCGCGTTCGCGTTCGCGTTCGCGTTCGCGTTCGCGTTCGCGTTCGCGTTCGCGTTCGCGTTCGAGTTCGCGTTCGCTTTCGCGTTCGCGTTCGCGTTCACGTTCGCGTTCGCGTTTGCGTTTGCATGGCATGGCATGGCATGCCTTGTGCCTATCACAACACTATTGTACTGTATTTGTTAGTAGTGAGCATAAGTTATTTTCCTGACCATGATACTGATGCTTCATTGCCTGATAGCACATAATCACTCGTCCCGGGCGCGAGTGACTACATCCACACAGACAACATGTGAAGCACATGGAACACAGCGCAGGAAAAAATACAGGTGCTACTACAGAACATTCAATTAATTAATGTATGGTTGTACTGTACTATTTTACTGTATTGAGCATACACATATTTATAATCCGAACCATGATACTGGCGCTTCATTGCCTGACAGCACATACTCACTCGTCCCGGGCACGAGTGACTACATTCACACAGACAACTAGTGAAGCACTTAGAACACAGTTTTGGAAAATATGCTACTAGAACAAGATAAATTGAAATACCAAAAGCGACTTCCAATTGGAACACAGCGCAGTAAAATACAGAATACATATTGAAAGGCCCATCATGGAACTCTCCGCCCAATATGAGCAGAGAAGACCAAGACCGTTTTCCAATTGTACTATTTACCTTTTAGAACTCCCCACCCAGCATGAGCAGAGAAATACCAAAAGCGACTTCCAATTGTACTATTCAGATCTCGGAACTCCCCACCCAGCATGAGCAGAGAAATACCAAAAGCGACTTCCAATTGTACTATTCACATCTTGGAACTCCCCGCCCACCATGAGCAGAGAAATACCAAAAGTGGCTTCCAATTGGAACACAGCGCAGTAAAATACAGAATACTATTGAAAGGCCCATCATGGAACTCTCCGCCCAATATGAGCAGAGAAGACCAAGACCGTTTTCCAATTGTACTATTTACCTTTTAGAACTCCCCACCCAGCATGAGCAGAGAAATTCCAAAAGCGACTTCCAATTGTACTATTCAGATCTCGGAACTCCCCACCCAGCATGAGCAGAGAAATACCAAAAGCGACTTCCAATTGTACTATTCAGATCTCGGAACTCCCCACCCAGCATGAGCAGAGAAATACCAAAAGCGATTTCCAATTGTACTATTCACATCTTGGAACTCCCCGCCCACCATGAGCAGAGAAATACCAAAAGTGACTTCCAATTGGAACACAGCGCAGTAAAATACAGAATACTATTGAAAGGCCCATCATGGAACTCTCCGCCCAATATGAGCAGAGAAGACCAAGACCGTTTTCCAATTGTACTATTTACCTTTTGGAACTCCCCACCCAGCATGAGCAGAGAAATACCAAAAGCGACTTCCAATTGTACTATTCACATCTTGGAACTCCCCACCCACCATGAGCAGAGAAATACCAAAAGTGACTTCCATTTGGAACACAGCGCAGTAAAATACAGAATACTATTGAAAGGCCCATCATGGAACTCTCCGCCCAATATGAGCAGAGAAATACCAAAAGCGACTTCCAATTGTACTATTCACTTCTTGGAACTCCCCGCCCACCATGAGCAGAGAAATACCAAAAGCGACTTCCAATTGTACTATTCACATCTCGGAACTCCCCGCCCATCATGAACGGAGAAATACCAAAAACAACTTCTTCGTCTTTGATACAAAACTGATGAGCTGCTGCTGCCATTCAGCATATCATGCAGCTTCGTGACACCTCTTTAGTTTGGTGTGCCATCTTCGCTCCGCATTCATAAAGTGGCCTTTTAATGTGGACGCTATTTTTAAATTTAGCAACAGTACTTTTTTTTTCTTTTCATAGTCGTCACCACATTCGTTGGACTTCTACGCCATTATTTCTATCGTTGTAACCTTTAACCACGTCTGTTGCATTTTACTCATCGTACGCCCCAGATTCAGTCTTATATTTCCATCCAAGATTCCGATGCTTCATTGTCTGATAGCACATACTCACTCGTCCCGGGTGCGAGCGAATACATTCACACAGACAGCAATTGAAGCACTTGGAACTCAGCGCAGGAAAATACAAACGAATACACGAGCTACAGATAGAGCTAAACGAACCTACGAGCTACAGATTGCAGTCCAACGCCATTGAATCTACATTTCTTCAACTCATCTTTAGTGTCCCATTTGGACAGCTCCTTTTTGTGTTGTTTTTGCACCAAATCAGCAGCAAAGATGATGAGCTGCGCTTGCATTCAGCAGCTCATGCAGCTTATTGCATTTGCCTATTACGACATGAGGCTCTTAATGTCGTAATAGGCACAAGCAGAGCGGTATACTGTTTGCTTGTACTGCTT
Source organism: Opisthograptis luteolata (assembly GCA_931315375.2). Taxonomy (NCBI): domain Eukaryota; kingdom Metazoa; phylum Arthropoda; class Insecta; order Lepidoptera; family Geometridae; genus Opisthograptis; species Opisthograptis luteolata. Next base: position 129,131 of record OV928044.1, read on the forward strand.
GCTGGTGTGTATTATAACACAACTGTTTTGTGCCATCTTAGGAGATTCTTTTGAACCAGCAATTTTCCCATTTGTGCAGCCCCTTTTGTGTGTTGTTTTTGCATCAAACGAGCATTAAAGCTAATGAGCTGCTGCGTTCATTCAGAAACTCATGCAGCTTATTGCTTGTTGTTTGTGCCTATCACGACATGGGGCTTTTAAAGCAATATTTTAAAGAACAGGGCGGTGCACTGTTTCCTTATTCTGCTTGTCTTTGTGTAGTATATCACAGTTGCTTTTGTGCCTTGTTAGATCTTTTTATATCAGCAATTTTCCCATTTGTGTTGTTTTTGCATCAAATCAGCACCAGAGCTGATGAGTTGCTGCGCCAAGCTCACGCATTTTCGTATCATCTCTTAAGCATTGAGTGTACAATCTCTGCTACATTTAGCATTTATATTTTTCCTTAAACATTTATAGCATTTTTTTTTTCTTTATTAAAGATATATGAGCTGCATTGCTTGATAGCATAAATACCACACACAGACAACAAGTATTTGAAACACAGCACATAAAAATGTAGATAGGCTAACTGCCTTGGTTAACTGTATTGCTGTACTGTATACGTACTGAGCATTAGTTATTTATTTATTATTTAGTCACATATATTTCCAATTATGATACTGATGCTTCATTGCCTGATAGCACATACTCACTCGTCCCGGGAGCGAGCGAATACATTCACACAGACAACATGTGAAGCACTTGGAACACAGCGCAGGAAAATACAAGTGCTAACTGCCACTTCATAACATTGAACCCAATTAATTCTAATTTGTTATTTATTAAATTAGATTTTGTTTTTACACCTTTTTACAGGGTAGCGTTTGATTATGTACATAGTCGCAGCCCAGCAGACATCAAATACGATGCTTAGACGTTAGCCAGAACGCGACACCAGCACTAATCATCGTTCGCAGCATCAACCATATAGACTGACGCCACAAACGCAACTTCCTGTGATGTACAATTCTATAACATATACCGGATGGCAGGCGCCTACGTATGGTAAACCACGTATGAGCTCCCACCCCCTGTTTCCGCCGATCCGTCACGGATCCATCTTCTTTGCGTGAAGGCGAAAGGCAGCTGCAAAAGGGTTAATTAGGAGAAAAACCCATCGCTACCGCCTAACGACCTCCCCTCTCCCGGGGGCCTCAACTCTGCGTCCTACGCTCGCTGGACACAAGAGGAGTCTCCACTCGGTGTTATATACTCGTACAATTGTATAACATATGCCGGGCGGCAGGTGCTTACACATGGAAAACCACGTATGAGCTCCCACCACCCCCACCGATCCATCACGGATCCTTTCTCTCCTTGTAAAGGCGAAAGGCAGCTGCTAAAGGATAAATTGGGAGACATAAACCCTCTCGCTACCACCTAACGCCATATTTCTCCTGGAATCTGCGTCCTACGCTCGCAGGACACACGACCAAGTCACATATTGTAATTCCCCGCCCACCATGTGCAGAGAAATACCAAAAGCAACTTCCAATTGTACTATTCACATGGGCATGTGCGTTTCCTTTCACTCATCATACTTCTTCGTTTTTTATAATTCAATCCAAGATAGTGACGCTTTATTGCCTGATAGCACATACTCATTCGCTCGGGTGCGAGTGAATACATTCACACAGTCAGCAAGTTCACTTGAAACACAGCGCAAGAAAATAAATGTTATTTGTTACTTCGAAATATAAAACTAAATTGTATCACATTGGTTAGCGCCAAAGGGCAATGACCAATATAATGTAATTGTGGCTTTTCCACACCATAATAACTTAACTCACTATGGTATGGTGCTGAGTATTATATTTTCGAAGTAAAGACATACGAGTAGTATGTCGGTCGATCGTATATAATATGGCACGTGCTCGCTACGCGAAGCTGCAACGCACTCGGCGGCCCCGCGTCCTCGTGCATGCTTCACGAGAGCGAGCCGCCGCGTTCGACCGGTCGGTGCGGTGTCCGCGCCGGTAAACATTAAAACAAAATCAAATTTTGTTTTCTGAATGGTACCAAAATCATATCAACAATATCATTTCCTTTTCAAAACATGGTGTTGATTTGTTATTTTTATCTTTTTATAGGGTAGCGCTTAACCATGTGGTAAAAAGTGCCTGTAGTAACGTAGACGACGAACGACTCTCTACGCTGCGTCTACGTTGCATGTGAAACCACGCACTGGCTCTTAAAAAAGTGAGACTGTCGGAATACCGATAGGTGTTTGGCGACAGATGGACACATGGTGGCTAGCCAGGCGAGCACTAGAATATAAAATACCCAACCACCAAGCTAATCGAGTCCACGAGCTACGGCTCACAAGCCGCCGTCACTACCACTGAGGGTAAATTGATTCGGCTCATCTCTATACGGTCTATACCACTCCACCGATCGCTTTACATAGGTATCTCTTATAATATTCCATAAATATTTCGCGCTGTCATTCTCTTTCATGTTCACTTTTCGGAATATGGCGTTATTTACATTTATTTGTCTGATCGCGCAGACCCAAGGTGGATGCTATTATGTTCTTAACATGTCACTATTATTTATCAATTAGGCGGCCGAAGCCAATTACCTAAATAACTAGTAAAATTTCACAAGTGAGTAATTTAATTCACACCATAAAAATAATAGTAAATTTTCATGAAATTTTTTATTTTTTATTATCTATTAAGTTTATCATACAAATTTCATCCAAGATAAAGATGCTTCATTGGCTGATAGCACATACTCGCTCGCCCCGGGTGCGAGTGTTTCCGCACACACAGACAACAAGTTCACTTGAAACACAGCGCAAGAAAATACAGATGCTTCTAAACGTAAAACTAAATTATATTAAATTGGCTATCGCCGTATGGGCCATGACCGGATATAATATAATTGTGGTGTTCCCATGCCATCATCTGCCATATAGCATACTATGGTATAGTACTGAGTATTACGTTTTCGAAGTAATCACCATGAATGCCAACATGCGTGTAGCCGGAGCGCACTCGGCTGCTCCGCATTCTCATGTTGGACGAGGCACCGTCGCTTTCTATGCCCCCGAACGTTGTAAAACCGAGTTTGGGTGTTGTATAGAAATTAATTTATATGTATATATTTTTAATTTTATTTTATTGTTTTACTGCTTACAGTGTAACTTTTGAGCACAAGTCACCTGATGTTAAGTGACGATGTGGTTGAAGGTGGCGCCACGCTACACCTGTATTGGGCATTGGCTCTCAAGTGGTACTGACGGAACGTACCGATATAGGTGTGGCGTGTGGCGACAGATGTTAAACTTGAGGGTGGTAGCTAGCCAGGCGAGCACTAGAAAATGCCCTACCACCATGCTAATTCGAACTCACGAGTTGCGCCTCACATGTCGACGTCACTTCCACTGAGCGTAGATCGATTCAACCCATCTCTATGCCAGTCGACCGATATCTCCTTTAAAGATCTCATATAACCCAGATAACTTTATTTTGCCACTCTTCTTCCTGTTCACTTTTCAGTCTATGACACTGTTTATATTTATTTGTCTGTCCGTGCATGCCCACGGCGGATGCCAGTACATTTTAAACATGATATTATTATTATACATGCTTATTCATCAATTATACGGTCGAAACCAATTACCAAATTAATTAGTAAAATTTATCAATTGAGTATTCACACCATAAAAATAATAGTAAATTTTCATGAAATTTTTTATTTTTTATTATTTACTAAGTTTATCATACAAATTTCATCCAAGATAAAGATGCATCATTGCCTGATAGCACACACTCGCTCGCCCCGGGTGCGAGTGTTTCCGCACACACAGACAACAAGTTCACTTGAAACACAGCGCAAGAAAATACAGATGCTTCTAAACGTAAAACTAAATTATATTAAATTGGCTATCGCCGTATGGGCCATGACCGGATATAATATAATTGTGGTGTTCCCATGCCATCATCTGCCATATAGCATACTATGGTATAGTACTGAGTATTACGTTTTCGAAGTAATCACCATGAATGCCAACATGCGTGTAGCCGGAGCGCACTCGGCTGCTCCGCATTCTCATGCTGGACGAGGCACCGTCGCTTTCTATGCCCTCGAACGCTGTAAAACCGAGTTTGGGTGTTGTATAGAAATTAATTTATATGTATATATTTTTAATTTTATTTTATTGTTTTACTGCTTACAGTGTAACTTTTGAGCACAAGTCACCTGATGTTAAGTGACGATGTGGTTGAAGGTGGCGCCACGCTACATCTGTTTTGGGCACTGGCTCTCAAGTGGTACTGACGGAACGTACCGATATACGTGTGGCGTGTGGCGACAGATGTTAACTTGAGGGTGGTAGCTAGCCAGGCGAGCACTAGAAAATGCCCTACCACCATGCTAATTCGAACTCACGAGTTACGCCTCATATGTCGACGTCACTTCCACTGAGCGTAGATCGATTCAACCCATCTCTATGCCAGTCGACCGATGTCTCCTTTAAAGATCTCATATAACCAAGATAACTTTATTTTGCCACTCTTCTTCCTGTTCACTTTTCAGTCTATGACACTGTTTATATTTATTTGTCTGTCCGTGCATGCCCACGGCGGATGCCAGTACATTTTAAACATGATAATATTATTATACATGCTTATTCATTAATTATACGGTCGAAACCAATTACCAAATTAATTAGTCAAATTTATCAATTGAGTATACACGCCATAAAAATAATAATTTTTCATGAAAATTAAAATTATTTATTTTATATTTATTTATTATATCATACAACTTTCATCCAAGATGAAAATGCTTCATTGCCTGATAGCACATACTCACTCGTCTCGGGTGCGAGTGTTTCCGTACACACAGACAACAAGTTCACTTGAAACACAGCGCAAGAAAATACAGATGTTAATTGTTACTTCGAAACATAAAACTAAATTATATCACATTGATTAGCGCCTATGGGCACAACCAATATAATATAATTTTGGTGTTCCCACATCATAATAATTATGCCAAGCACTATGGTAGCAGACTATGGTGTGGTACTGAGTATTACATTTTCGAAATATATTAGCAGAACCAAAAGGCACGCCGACTACGGACGCCGCACTAGACGCTGCGGACGCCCGCCATTAGGCACATAGGATACATTAGTATCTCACACATCCTCTCGATGCAATCATCCGGCCGTATACAATAATAACATTGTGCGTGCCACCTCCGTCAAGCAGGAGCGCACTCGGCTGCTCCGCGTTCTCTTGCTTGACGAGGCACCGTTCCTTATTGTGCCCTCGAACGCTGTGACGCCCAACTCACTTTGAAGTACTACTAAACTAACATATATACATATAACTAACTAGCAAACCCGGCGAACTCCGTTTCGCCACCAGATGATGGCTTCGTTTTATGTAACATTTCGTTTGGTGATCAAAAGAAGACGAAAAATTTTTTTTTGTTTTATTTTAAACCATGCAAATGATAAATTTGTCCTTGTATCTGTAATTGCAAACAATCATTTGTTGAAGAATACGGTGTAGTACATGCTATGTATCAGAGATGGCGCTGCATGTGAAAAAAGATTTTCCCGCTTTTCTGTTGAAATTTTCCTGAATTTTCTTTGCTATAAACCTCACGGAGCCCGAGACCTTTCCAACGAATGCAAAACCGTGGAAATCGGTTCGTGCGTTCTGGAGTTATAGCGTCAGGAAGGAAAACCCGACTTATTTTTATATAATAGTTTTAGAGATAATTACTTAAAAAAAAGGCGCTTTCCTCTATGACGTCACTTCCGACCGGCTAGATTGGATCATGGCGGGTCCCGCGGGGGAACGCCTCGGCGCCCGCGTCGCGCGCCTGCCCCTCACTCTTCCGACTCCTCTCGTGACGCTAGGAATAGACGGACGTTGTACTTGTATACTTACTTGTCTACCTATTTGTACTTTTATTTTGTTAGAATACCACTTATTTGCAACATTTGATTGTAGTTTCTAATTATAGATTTATAAAGAGTCAAGATTTGATTGTTTGTTCAAATTGAATAGACTCCGAAAGTAATGGACCGATTGGAAAAATGCTTTCACCATTAGAATCCTACATTATCACTAATAAACATAATATGTGATAGAACATTTTCAAAAACGTAAGGGATCCGCATGAAAACTTCAATAATGTGTAACCCAAGGTGTGAAAAAATCCCAAAATAATCCTTACGTCACGTACGCTGCGTAAACTATGGACAATAGAGCAGTGATGTGCTACAGTTATGTAGCAGACATAAATATTGCAGCAAAATTGTTGAGCTCGATCTGCTTGCGCCTTTGTATTGTGTAATTTAAGCCAGGAGGAGAATAAATATCACCCCACATAAATCTCGATGAATCACTCTAACCACCAGCCACCCAAATATCTTCCCTACCCAAACTCCCAATACAATCGACTGTCACTACTATTTCCCGCCAAAATGTACCCCATCAAAATTGATAGAAAGAATATAAAGTTGCCATCCACATAAAATGTGTGCAATCGTAGACATTCTGCCACAGATATAATTATTATAATTTAATGAGTATAATGGCAATATTTAAGTAAGAGAATGAAGTTACTATGAATTCTAATTGTTACGTGTTTTTTATAGTTATATTCTGACATAAGAATTATTGCTCGTTAACAATTGTTTGTAGCTTTTATAATATCCATTGTGAAATAAAGCTCTCTTGTCCTTCATTTTCAACCAACTTCAAAATAGGAGGAGGATCTCAATGCGACTGTATTTAAAAAAAAGATTTGTTACCTCGGGTGAACCGATTTTAATGATTTTTTTGTTATTTGAAAGCTGGTGCTTCCCGTGTGGTCCCACTTCATTTTGAATTTGGTGCAGTTCTGACAATGTCACCCATGAGGTAACCTTTGAGGTAGGTTTTTTTGCTTGCAAAGTTGCTTGTTGTACAGACGAGAAATAGGTATTTAAAAATGTAGCGCCCGAGCGGAGACGCTCGCTTAGTTTCAATCGCTTACTTACAATTATTTCCTTTGTAGAATGTACTAGTCAATGCCTAGTTCAAATGAAGAAAGTCATCGTAGCTCGTTACTACGACAAAGGAGAAATTAAATATTGATTCTGTTAAAATTATTTTGACGTATAAACAATAATAATTATAACAATAATTATTATATTGCCTCTTCCTCTAGTTTTTAAGTAATGTTGTTGTTGTGCCCAACAGGGTCCATAATTGAACTTAATAATATAATGACTAACTATTGTACATTATGGAATGCAATAAATTCTTTGAATCTTTGAATCTTTAACCTTTGAATTTTTATTATCGTAATCGGATTGGAGCTTGTTCTGACTAGACCTCGACTGACTATAATAAAATGATAATTTGCAAAATAGCGTCATGGTATTAAAATTCTGACAAATGTAGAATTATTAACCATCAACCTGCGGCTTAACTAACGATACATCTTTAACAAAACATTATTTTGAAAATGATTGAATGTATGTAGTTGTTATAGCAGGCGACTGCGCGTACTACATATTTAGTTCGCGATTGAACGCGTATTATCAGTTAGCCAGTAGTCGTAGCACTGCACTCGTGTATCGAGCGGAGGCGCCGTCCGTCCAGCAAGCGCGGAGGCGCCGACCGTCCAGCAAGCGCGGAGGCAATCAAACAAGCGGGTCAGTACTCTCAAAGAGTTTATTGTTTTGTTCTTAGAACTCGTAATTGAATGCATACATTCTCAACATTTTCTCGGCACATCGTTTGTTACACACAGATTCTTAACGTAAGTCACAGACGTCGATCACAAACTCTACAACTACGCGCTAAATATTTAATATAGATATCGTTCGGAACCCGCAACACTTCCAAATAAAAAATAGAACTATATTTATAATTTAAGTAGCGATGTTCAACGGAGGATCGCAACGCGGGGGCGGTCCGCTCCTCGGCCGCTCACCGCTCACAGCCTTACATCTAAAATAGTTAATTTATCTCAAAAATACAGACACCCTAGGTTTCAGAAACGCGAAGGGTCCGAAGCGCTCCGCGTCCGAACGCAACGAGGTAACCGTGCACGATCACAATATAGTCCTTGTTGTAGTGCGATAATAAATAAAATAAATAGGGGGGCGCTAGACGGCGGGCTTGTCGCAGCGCTCGTCGGCCGCCAGCAGGCGGTCCAGCTCGGCGTCCTCGTAGAACACGGTGAAGTGGTCCGGGTTGGCGACCGCCTCGAAGATGGAGCACACGGACGGCTTCACGTTGTAGAAGTAGAGCGGCTGGCGGCGCGCGTGGAAGTCGGCGGTGAGCTGGTCGATGCTGGTAGCGGCCGTGTAGTCGGCGGAGTAGATGTGCGTGCACTCGATGACCACGGGCACGCGCGCGCCCGCCGCGCACTTGGTCACCAGCCGCCGCACGTAGTCCACGGACGGGAACATGAGGCAGCGGTCCGGCGTGATCATCAGGTACTCGGCGCCGCGCTCCGAGCGCAGCAGCTCCACGGAGAACTTGGGCCGCGCCGCGTGGTACAGGATGAAGATGATGTTCACGATCACGCCGATCAGGATGCCCAGCTCGATGCGCAGCGTGAGGCACAGCACGAACGTGCACAGCCCCGGCACCAGGTCCAGCTCTGCGGACACCGACCGGATATATTATGTTACCGTCGGCTTCGCAACGGTAATCACAAAAATATCAAATACACGCACGTAAACCCTTCCTCCCGGACGGCCCGGGCCCCAGCGACGCCGATATTGCATAAGGTGCTGCCTAGCTAGCCGAGCAGAGTGAGCGGCTACCACGCAACTTTTTTCTAATATCGTGATATCTTTCGAATGAAATGTCCAAATTGTATAATTCAAAAAGTTATATTTATAAAGGTATTAAAGCAGTCTTGAATATAAAGTTTTTTTTTTGACAAGGACTAATACCAAGATACAAATAAAGAGCCTTTTCCAGAGGCGGCCTTTCAATTACATTTTTAAAATAAAGATACACCTATTGTGGCATAACTATAATAGTTAGACAAACGCTGTCGCGACACTTTTTTAAAATAAGAATATGTTACATTATAGTATTCTATCATCAATAGTTTTCGCAGCGCACGCGATTTAAATCATATTTTAGGTCATTTTTTACACCTTTTGTAGTGTTAGTAAGGATCCCTATTCAAAAAAATGTATAATATAGCCTATGTCCGCCGCAGATAAACAGAATTTTTCAAATCGGTGCAGTAGTTTCGGAGCCTATTCGATGCAAATAAAATAAACAAACAATCAAATCTTTCCTCTTTCTAATATCACTATCACTATCACTACTTATTATAAAACAAAGTCCCCGCGCCGCGTCTGTCTGTCTGTCTGTCTGTTCGCGATAAACTCAAAAACTACTGCACCGCATGCTCATGTCATGCTGTTTTCACCAATAGATAGAGTGGTTCTCGAGAAAGGTTTTAGGATATAATTTATCAAGTTTTTGTATACATTGGCTAAAATATAACGATATTTGTTGGAGAGGTCGGAAAAAAATAAGCCGTCTGGGAGCTTTCAACGAAAACGCTGCCTAAACCCTTTGAGATATAACAAAATGATGTACTGTGGAATTGTGTATCTTATACAGGTCTACAAAAAAGTCCGCGATGGCATATGTTTATCTCTTAAGGATAACATACTATAACTACTTATTTACTTTTTAAAAGTTGATAAAAAGGCCGACTAAAATCGGACCAAGTTTTCCATACTTTTATATTAATCCTTATCAAAATAAATCATTTCGTATTAAAGATTGTTCCAATAGCTGTAGATTACTTTTTGAATTGTTCAAATCGGACATTCTGTTCGAAATATATTACGAAATTAAAAAATGTTCAACTAATCGAAAAATAAACTCGCCGCGCGCCGCACCGCAGCGCAGCGGGGAACGCGGTGAGGTGAGGGGAGCGGGAACCCACCGAAGGCGGGAGTCGCGGGAGAGAGAATCTATGAAATAGGTAAAGTGCGGTCGCGGACCAGGAAGACCTTTAGCTGCGCGGTTTAAACGCGCGGTCGGAAAATCTGAACTTAGAATTAAAATAGGATAATGGATATAGCAGATAACGCGGCACCGAAGTGCGGGAATAATTTTGGAGTATACGAAATATAAACGCTTTCGCACCTAAACTACTGAACCGATTTAAATGAAATTTGGTATAGGGATAGTTTGAGCCCTGGGGAAGGACATAGGATACTTTTTACCGCGATAAACTGTAGCCCACGTGGGTGAAACCGCGGGTAACAGCTAGCTATATATATTATTGAGAGCGATGGTGGCCGACCGGTAACGCGAGCGACTTACAAGGCGTCGACACCGAGTTCGAATCCTCTCGGCCGCACCTATGAATTAATAAGCTATTTGCGGATTAGCCATCGCTCGAAACGGTGAAGAAAAGCATCGTGAGGAAACCGGCATGTCCAAGAACCGCAACATTCAAGGGCTTGCGACATCTACCTACCCGCACTGGGTCAGCGTGGTATAGTACGGCCCAGAGTTTATTGAGTTTATTGAATATATACTTTCCATTAAAATCCGAGATTCTCTTGTTAAAATGCATTTAAAATATAAAATCAACAAATTACTAGGAGAAATAGATCAATCAGAGTTCATTAAATTATGGCAAAAATGGATCGGCGACAGTAACCTAAGCTAGTATATTTAAATAATATTATTATCATTTAATGTGTATAAAATATCTATGATTTATGTATTTATATATTATAATTATTCATTACTATATTTTTGTATATATTATATACTAGCTGGCGCCCACGGCTTCGCCCGCGTGGAGGTCGGTTATCGCGACCAAAAGTAATCAAGAAATTTTGATCCCGTTCCCGCAATCAACGGGAACCTATTCCAGGTATAAAAAGTAGCCTATGTATTATTCCAGGTTATAATCTATTCCTGTCCCAAATTTCAGCTGATTATCCCAGGCTATAATCTGTTCATAGCGATGATGGCTCAGTGGTAGTGACGTCGACTTGCGATCCGTAGGACGTGGGTTCGAATCCTACAATGAGCTTGAGCTTTCGATGAAGGAAAACATCGTGATGAAACCATAGCTTGGTGGTAGGGTATGTTCTAGTACTCGCCTGGCTAGCTACCACCCTCTTGTTAAGAATCTGTCGCCAAGCACCTATCGGTGTGTTCCGGCAGCCTCACTTGAGAGCCAGTTCCCAGTCCAGGTGTAGCGTGGCGCCATCTTCGACCACATCGTCACTTAACATCAGGTGACTTGTGGTCAAACGCTACCCTGTAAATAGTAAAAAAAAATAAAAAAATATTCCTGTACCAAATTTCAGCTGATTATTCCAGGCTCTAATCTATTCCTGTACCAAATTTCTGAAGTTATCCCGAAGAATATATAAAAAAATTGAGGTTTATACCTTAACGAATTTTGGGTAGGTATACTCATTTATACACTCGCACTTCCTGTTATCTGCCCAAGTAATCACAACCCAAATTCTATTATATCCACACCATTAATAGTACTTTTTCTAATATAAAAACTATTTTATAAAAAACAAATCTATGCAAACTCTTTGCTTCCCAAGTTCCCACGTGTCCAAATCTTTAGGCTAAGCGTATACTGAGACGCAATTGATGCAGTGCGGGGCAGCGCTGATTTTTTGTAATATCTATGCTTAAGCAAAGATACGATGTTTCTTTTCATTTTGCGGCAACAATGACTAATTTTCTAAATTTAGTTAGTGCGTATTATTCAATGCGCAGGATAGTATTTATATCACACGTTTATACATAATACGTATTTTAAAAAAGCATGAAGACATAAAAGCAACGCTCTTACAAACTGTAAGTAACAATTCATTTCATAATCTGACACTAATCCTGATTAAAAAACTTCAGGATGGTAGAGAACCTCCTCCGTAATAGTAATCGCCCAGAAAAATACCTGCCGGTCGTTGCTTGCCTCTTCTTTCGCTGGTGCAAGGAAGTTAGAACAGACATAGCTAGTTATTCGGTTGACTTTTGAACGTGATGAAATGTTGCATCCCAGTAAATAAGTTTAATATCAAACTCAGTTTACTCGTCAACTTGAACACTGTTCTTGATACCAGTTTTTAGTACTTTATAACAGTGTATCTGTGTAATTTACAGCATCGCTCTTGGACTATGCCGTGTACTTCCGTCGCCTGGGTCTCAACATATGTACGCTTACCCTTATGGTAGCCCGCAACATCAATGTCACTACCAAGTAGTTCTAAGTAAATAAGGTATTATAAGATCATGTCTGCTACACACGTAACGATATATCGTTACTTTAATCGTCTTGGGTTTGATGAGAGCGTATAGTGTCATCACTAACTTAGGATTAAATAGATGGCTCTATATTTTTTTTTATTACAGTGTGTTGATTTTTGTTTGCGAATACAAAATAAATCACAATCATCGTTTGATTTTCGTTTTTGTAGCTTTGAATAAAATCTTCTAAAATTTTTTGGAGTCCGCTTTCTTCTTATTTCAACATTCGCGAGGACGCGTCCACTTGCAAAGAAGTCCTTTTTGTTTGCCCGTGTCCGACGTCGGTTTCATTGCAGCAAAACACATCAAATTATGCAAACGATCAAGTCGATATCAATGAACTAAAAATGTTACTGCCACCGCTCATCTCAGCAAACCAGAAATACTGCAACGATTTTTCATACACACTTTCGATATAACCAGAGCAATTAGAACAGATACATCGCTACGATAAATTGTTACGTGTGTATACACACTAATAATCATCATGCCAATAATATTCTTCCTGACATGTAAACAATTCAACAGAATGTTGCCTAGCAACCATGTAAAAGATTTCGAAAACTTTAGTTTTTTTAGTTTTTTCCACGGAACCCATGCATTATTCCGGGATAAAAGTAGCCTATGTTAATCTCCGGTGCATAAACTATCTCTATGCAAAAAATTACCCTAATCCGTTGTTTTATTACGCCGTGAAAGTCGAACAAACCAACAGAAAACACACTTTTGCATTTACTTAAATGTGGGGATGGGGATGGCGATAGGGGTAGCTGCGGTTCGCGTTTACATCCATGGTATTCCCTACTATCCCGCAAGAATCTTTTTCCGGGTTAAAAAGGAACCCATATGCTATCCGGGCTACAAAAATCTAATCGACCCGACCAAATTTCCGACGTGATGCTTTAAATTGATATAACTTTTTTATTTATGAACCGATTGAAATAAAACAAACACTAAATGTTAAGTGGAGAAAACCACAATATAATAATGAAAACCGCATCCAAATCGGTTTAGCCGTTTCTGAGATTAGCGTGCACAAACAAACAGACAAACAGACAAACAGACATACAGACAAACAGACAAAAATTCTAAAAATCATTGTTTTGGGTTCTACTGCGTTGATAAAGGCCCCCAATAAAAGTTTTTCTCAATTATCTTCAATGTACAGACAGCGATGAGTTACAGATTTATTATATGTATAGATATATATTTATATGTTATTCATTATTGCTAGGATATCAATGAGACTTATTCATATTATTTTGTATACATGTAGTCGTATGTATTTAGTGTAGAATTTCAATCGCATGCTTGTAATTGTTAGTTTTAAGGTTTTTGCAATGTCCATACAGTATTTCACCGCTTATCGCAATCTGTTCTGTGGTTCGCTTCAATCGTAGCTCACCCAAGCACAGGTTTCGACCTATTTGGGTGGCTATTAGTCATAACACCATAATGTTTTTTTAACTGGTATTTACAAGTCTTAGGGACTCATGCGCGGCATCCCCTTGTAAAAGGTGTAAATTAGACGGTAAGTGTTTTTTGAATAAATAAATAAATAAAATAAAAATAAATATTCTCTCTCTGAGAGAAGACCAGAGTCCCAGCAGTGGGAACGTGAAAGGCTGATGTTGATGATGATGATGATGATGTATATATATATAAATATACATATTATCTATACTAATATTATAAAGCTGCAGAGTTTGTTTGTTTGTTTGTTTGTTTGTTTGTTTGTTTGTTTGTTTGTTTGAACGCGCTAATCTCAGGAACTACTGGTCCGATTTGAAAAATTCTTTCAGTGTTGGATAGTCCATTTATCGAGGAAGGCTATAGGCTATATTTTATTTCCAAAAAAAATAGGGATCCGTAAGAAAATTGCTTTTTTGCAACCCAAGGTGTGAAATCGAAAACCTTTTTCTGCGTGCGCTGCAAAAACTATTGACAATAGAACGAAACAATGTATTACGGGTTTGTAGGTCCTATTAAGATCTACAAAAAAGTCCGCGAGAGCATATGTCTAACTATTATAGTTTTGCCACAATAAGTGTTTTATTTATTTAAAAATTTAATTTTAATACCGCCGCTAGGAAAGGCTCTTTATTTGTATCTTGGTATTAATCCTTATCAAAATAAATTACTTCTCATTCAAAAATGCTTCAACCCCTTCATATAACTTTTTGAATTATTCAATTCGGACATTCCATTCGAAAGATATCATGAGTTTAAAAATGTAAGTAGTAGTAGAAAAATAAACCCGCTGCACCGTAGTGCCGCGGGAAACGCGGTGAGGACCGAAGGCGGGAGAATATTCTATGAAATAGGTAAACTGCGGTCGCAATTTACGAACCAGGAAGACCTTTAGCTGCGCGGTTCAAACGCGCGGTCAAAAAAAATAGAATTTAAATAGGATAATGGATACAGCAGGTAACGCGGTGAACCAAAGTGCGGGAATAATTTTGGAGTATATACGCTTTCGCGCCTTAACTACTGAACCGATTTAAATGAAATTTGGTATAGAGATAATTTGAGCCCCGGGGAAGGACATAGGATACTTTTTATCGCGATAAACTGTATCCCACGCGGGTGAAACCGCAGGGAACAGCTAGTAATATATACATATGTATAGTATAGATGTAACACGCGCGCACCGGCGGGAATAACGATCATCGAACTCACTTTTGGCTCGCCACATCGGCTTGATGACGTTGTACTCCACCATGAACAGAATAGCGGAGATGATGACCGCGGCGAGCGCCGCCTTCGGGATGAATTCGAAGTACTGCGTGAAGAACTGCAGCGCCAGAATCACCATCACACCTGCGGGGCGGGAGGCGCACGGTGAGCGAGGCGGGGGCGGGGCGGGGCGGGGGCGGGGGCGGGGGGCGCGGCTCACCCGTGTAGAGGCCGCTGAAGGTGGTGCGCACGCCGGAGCCGTTGGAGACGACGGAGCGCGCCAGCGAGCCGCCGCCGGGGTAGGCCTGCACGAACGAGTTGGCGATGGACGCCACGCCGAGCGCGATCATCTCCTGCGTGGCGTCGATCGTGCGCCCGTCGGAGAACGCCTTGCAGATGGCGATGTCCTCCAGCAGCACGATGAGCGGGATGACCAGCAGCCCGGAGCCCAGCTCGGACACCATGTCCACGAAGTCGGCCGTGCTGTTGTCGGCGCGCACGTAGCTGAACGGCGGCAGCTGCGGCCGCGGCACGCCCGACGGGATGGCGCCTGCAACGGGACACCGGTCGCCGCGTGAGACGGGGCGGGGGCGGGGGCGGGGGCGGGCGCGGGGCGGGGGCGGGGGACGCACCCATCAGGCGGAACGGCGACGCGCCGTGGGTCGCCACGAACCAGTAGCCGAGCAGGCCGCTGCACACCACCACGATGGCGTTCCGGCACGTGCCCAGCATCCACATGCACTTGGTCACCACCTTCTGTCGCGTGCTCGGCCCGTCCTCAGATTTCGTTCCCAATTGTATCATTCCGATTTTCTGCAACGAATAACGATGCGTTAATGTACGATGACAAGGTGCGTCCGGGCGGACGGCGAAGGGGCCGCGGAGGGAGCGCTCACCCTCATGAGCAGCAGCAGCGCGATGCAGGCGAAGCCCAGCACGGGGTCCCAGAGCGCGGCGTCGTGCAGGTTGCGGAAGATGGAGATCCACTGCTGCAGGAAGGTTTCGCCGCTGACGGAGATCGCGAACAGGTCCTTGACCTGCGAGGTGGCGATCATGAGCGCCACGGCGGACGTGAAGCCGGAGGAGACGGGCCCGGACACGAAGTTGATGAGGAAGCCGAGCCCCAGCACGCCCATGAGCAGCTCGACGACGCCGGCCAGTAGCGTGAGCAGCACGGCCTTCTCGAGCACGCCGCCCGCCACCTGCCACGTGAGCAGCGACGCGATGGCGGTGGGGCCGGCGGGCACGGCGCGGCAGCCGCCCAGCACGATGTACACGAAGCAGCCGAGGAAGGAGCCGTACAGCCCGTGCTGCGGCGGCAGCCCCGCGATGTTGGAGTACGCGAGCGACTGCGGGATGACGGTGAGGCCCACGGTGATGCCGGCGATCAGGTCGCCCACCGCCTTCTCCGCGTTGTACTGCGGCAGCCACGCGGTCACCGGCAGCCGCTTGTGCAGCGTCTTGCGGTTGAAGCGGCGGCGCAGCGCGGCGCGCCACGGCTCGCGCGTCCTCGCCTCCGACACTGCAAGGGGAGGGGGGTGACGTCACCGGCGCCGGCGCACGGCGCCCGCCGTCCGCAGCGGCGCTACTCACGGATGTGGTCGTTGCTGGCGTGCTTGTCGTCGGGCGGCGGCAGCGACCCGGAGGACGCGTTGTGCTTCCGTCGCGGGATCATCCTGCGGGGGAGAGGGCGCGTTACAACACAAACGAGATGTGCAGGTGTTCGAGGCGCGGGAGCCACACGTGGTGTCCGCTCGCCGCCGCTACGGCGTCAGTCGCACAGCGCGCCGACTGACGCCGGCCGCCTGCCACTGTTTAGTCACACCTCCCGCCATTTACCTTACCTACTCTGATCGAACCACGAAATTAGTTATTTAATTGCATTTTTTACAAGCCGCAATCCGATACACTTCATATAAGGTGGAAGTGCATCGTCATTGCGGTCGCCGAAAGTAAGGCCGCAGCTCGGAGGCGGACGCGTATAGCACTTATCCGAAATAATCATTTCATCTATACTAATATTTTATAGAAGTAAAATTTGATTGTTTGTTCGGATATAGGGATCTCGTAAACTTCTGATGGTTTTTTTTTACTGATAGGAAACTACATTATCATTGAGCGGGACGGTATGTTTTATTCTGCTAAATAAGTTTTCAGTAAGAAATCACGATATTTTGTATGTCGGTGAAAAATGAGACGAGTGGCGGCTTTTTCCTGTTGTCAAAATGTTTGCGTACTTGTGTGAGGCCGGGGCGGTCGCTAGTTTATTATAACGTATTAGATAAGTTAGTAGTAAATTGTGGTAGTAGGTACCTAGACCTACCCACCAATATAACTTTATCTTGCTAAGTCTGAATTTGTGCTCATGACATACCGACCTACATTGTTTGATATTTATGTATTAAACATATTTTGATATTTCATAACTCAAGGTTATGGCCACAGAATAAATAGTACAGAAAGAGAGAGAGTGAGAGGGAGTGGGTGGGTTCCCTACAATATAATTATAGAAAGCTGTGGATACCTCTAAGGGATTGTTACTTGTACAACTAGTGATGTCGCGTAGTAGCGGAAGAGTTACTCTAAAAACGTTATCATATTAGCCCATTTGGTAAAGTAAAGTTACAGCTAGATTTTAGCGCGTTGTTGATGCCGGAGTGGGTAGCACGCAACATAACATGTAGCGAGCGACGGCGTCATTAGTGCAGCAGCCCGCTGCCGCTGCCGCCACCCCACCACTGCACTCGATATGTTTACATTATCATACGTACAATATTAAAAATATATAAAAGATGCAGTTTTAAGAACATTATTCGTACGAATGATGGTTTCTATATAAATAATAATTATGAAGTTTCGAAAAAAACTTCAGTTCGCTTGCCGAGCATATTATACCTACGTACTTGCATTACGTAAAAAGATTGTTTAGACTTTGTAGTAAGAGACCAAACATGTTAGTTTCAATTTACTACAAATAATTAGTGATCGAATGAACCCACGATCACTATGTAAGTATTCCAAAATATCTGTGCCATTCCTAATCACAATAGCCACTGCTGCAGGTGTTCAAGGTCGCTTCAAAACAGAACGTCAAACTTGGGAGTAACTTGCCGCCACCTCTAAGGAAAAAAATAGTGCTCATAACTTTAATTAACTTACCTGTTCGACAAAAACATAACTTTGTATTGTATAATTATTTTTACAAATTGTTTTTTCCTACAACACTTGATCTTACCTGTGCCATTAAATCATTGACTTATTAGTAATCACACCTTAGTTGTTCCCCGCACCAAGAACTGCAACATTCAAGGGCATGCGACATCTACCAACCCGCACTGGGCCCGCGTGGTAGACTACGGGCCATACTCTCTCTCTGAGAGGAGGCCAGAGTCCCAGCAGTGGGAACGTAATAGGCTGATAATGATGACACCCGTGCAAAGGCGGGGCGGGTCGCTAGCTTGTAATAAGTAAACTAGCCCTTCAACTTTGTGCAAGTAGAGAAGTTGTTGACTTGGGAAGTCAACTCAAGTGGACTCGGAGGGCTCGTGTCGGCGCACACTCGTCGCGCGCTCTCTGCGACACGGAAATGGCATTGATGTCACATTTGCCAATCTTATTGTTATCGATATGATATCGCACTCGAGAGCGACGCCGTCGCCGTCCATAGCGACCCGCCTGATTCGAGATCTAAATCAACAAATCGAACATAATATCAGATCCAATCATACTGGTATTGCGCGTAACTTATTGTGCTGATCCGACATAAAAAAAAATTATTGCGCACGCATTTGGATTCCATGCCTAATATCGAAATAATTTACTTATACTCTAGAGTGCTGAGACAAATTACGGTTTATTATACTCGTGCTTCGTCCTCGAGATTAGTAACATGAGAATATTATTGAACACAATGTAGTAACGCTTACGTGACACCACTTCACCACTATATTTTAGAAAAATTTGCCACTCCCTAAGTTGGCAACACTAAAAAGTTCTTACCCCCGCTCAAGTCAGCCTACCTCCACTGTGCGTCAGTCGGTAGCTCTTCATTCGCATTTTAGTGCTCAACCACTTCGCTCGTTCGCTCATAGTTCGCACAAATTAGGCCATAATCATGCCGAAACGTGCTAGCGATAATAGTTTGAAATTCATAGCAAATTACAAAAGCAAAGTCAACGTTCACGTTGTAAAAAACGCATCATCGAGGAGACCTAAACAGTGAGTATTTTAACATGTTTTTCTCGTGAGGTAGTTTCGATTTTTTTCGCCACATTCAATAAAGACTATCTCATCGTATTCGAAGTCCGTGGCAGTAAATGCCTAGCTTATAAACACGCATCAGAGTAGTCTGTGGGACCATCTCGTCGCATTCGAATTGTAACCGCTGTAAATGCCTGGCTTGTAAACATGCATCAGAGTAGTCTGTGGGACTATCTCGTCGCATTCGAATTGTAACCGCTGTAAATGCCTGGCTTGTAAACATGCATCAGAGTAGTCTGAGGGACAATCTGGTCGCATTCGAATTGTAACCGCTGTAAATGCCCGGCTTGTAAACATGCATCAGAGTAGTCTGAGGGACTATCTCGTCGCATTCGAATGGTAACAGCCATAAAATGCCTAGCTCGACAAAATGCATCAGAGTAGTCTGTGGGACTATCTCGCCGCATTGGAATTGTAACAGCTGTAAAATGCCTAGCCCAAACAAAT
The DNA here is from genome assembly GCA_931315375.2 of Opisthograptis luteolata. NCBI lineage: Eukaryota > Metazoa > Arthropoda > Insecta > Lepidoptera > Geometridae > Opisthograptis > Opisthograptis luteolata. Next base: position 148,846 of record OV928044.1, read on the forward strand.
GCATCAGAGTGGTCTGTGGGACTATCTTGCCGCATTGGAATTGTAACGGCTGTAAAATGCCCAGCTCAAACAAATGCACCAGAGTAGTCTGTGGGACTATCTCGCCGCATTGGAATTGTAACAGCTGTAAAATGCCTAGCTCAAACAAATGCATCAGAGTAGTCTGTGGGACTATCTTGCCGCATTGGAATTGTAACGGCTGTAAAATGCCTAGCTTAAACAAATGCATCAGAGTAGTCTGTGGGACTATCTCGCCGCATTGGAATTGTAACAGCTGTAAAATGCCTAGCTCAAACAAATGCATCAGAGTAGTCTGTGGGACTATCTCGCCGCATTGGAATTGTAACAGCCATAAAATGCCTAGCTCGACAAAATGCATCAGAGTAGTCTGTGGGACTATCTCGCCGCATTGGAATTATAACGGCTGTAAAATGCCTAGCTCAAACAAATGCATCAGAGTAGTCTGCGGGACTATATCGTCGCATTTGAATTGTAATGGCTGTAAAATGCCTAGCTTGAAAAAAAAAAAAAAAAAAAAATGTACGTAGTCTATCGTCGAAATGCAACCAAGGCGCTCCAGAAATATTGGACATATTAGGAGTGGATTCATCCATAACAATATCCAATCATAGACCAGCTAGCTATTAATAAAGATGTGGCATCAATAATTGCTCATATAGCAACGTTGGGGCAAGCAAGAAGACCCGGAAACATCTTAAGAGGTACCTGATACTTGAAAACTGCAAAATTATAGCTGCGCCTCAGCTAAATGCAGAAATTAAGGTAGAAACTAATGGCGGTACCCATTTCATCATCGGCCAAAATATTTGGCCATATATTTATCAAAAATGTTCTTGTGACATACAACATTCCGAATCGGAAGCAAGGCGCATTTTGCACTTAAAGCCGCGAAGGCTGTTTCGAAATTTAGTTCAGATTTGAAACTAGATGTACCCAAAAACCGGAACCTTTGGTGTCTACTAGGAATAATTTAAACGCGATGGCGATGACCCTGGCTCACAGGTTGCTGACGGGTCCATCGCCGCGTCACCAATCACTTGTCACGCAGAACGCGCTGCCTTCGTGCACCTGCGTCGCACAACGCGTAGCAGACCCAATGCCCGCAGACCCGGTATGCAATGCTCGTAGACCTGGTCATTTTCGTGAAAAATGTTCCTTGATAATACGTGTTCGATATATTTTATCCTGGATAAACGGCTATCAATACATTTTTACCACCCAGTCCATCAACCTTGTTTACCAACGCTAAACATTCACAGATTCTGAAAAGACACGCTTGCTAGATACCTTACATAATCTGTTATCTATTGGAGCAACTTAAGTGTAAATCCTGTTCTGATCAATACGCATCACTTGTATTTTTGGTACAGAAAACAAATGGCAAGATGAGATTCATCCTGATCTCAAAAGGCTTAAATAAATTTATCACTATAAATAGGATCTTATATCGCAACAATGAATTTAAAGATGCATATTTTTAATTATCATGCATCCAGATTCGCGAAAATATTTTCGCTTTTTTATAGACTATACAACAAACTGTATAAAATCAATGCCCTTGAATGGGTTAAAATACAACCTGTCATGATTCTTTGTCCATATGTGCCTATCAAGAATGTATACAACACAACGAGACCACTCAAACGCTATTACGGGCGTTAGGGTTCGTCATTAACAAAGGAAAAAGTGTAGGGTAGTTAAACTTACCGTCATACAAAACAACTCAAATTAAATTGGAGTTACAAAATGTCAAGAAATTAAAACGTCGCAAAATGAGACGATTCATACAACTAATAGAGTTGTTAGTTTTTACCTGCCCTACCATTGCATTTGGATGGTTTTGGCTATAAAATATAGTCTATATACCAAGCGATTAGAACGCTCCAAGTTTCTTAGTTTACGAGGATTGCCTCGTCATCATTGGATGATTACGATAAATTTATGACAATACCAGTCATTGTTGCCCGATATAACAGTGTGACTCAATGTTATAGAAGCAATTCCGTACATTGAATTAGGAATGACATTAATTAGGTCTTAGAGATTTTATCTGACGCCTCAACGTCTGGGTGGGGTGCGACTTATAATGGGCAAATAACTAGTGGCTGATGGTCCAATAACAAAGCGCTATTGCTCATTTAAAACCTAGATCTCTTAGCAGCATAATTTGTTCCCAAAAAAAAAAAAAAAAAAAAACTATTTCAACAGTCAAATGTTACCGCGTAATGACAAAACCGCCGCAGAAGGCTATATTAATAGTATTGTTGGTGTTCAATACCCCATCCGAACTTATTTACCAAAGACATATTGCCTGTGATATGAAACCCATAATATTGTATTTAAAGTAGTTCACGTATAAAATCATCAAGCAATGTGATTGCTGATAGGGAATCCAGACCAACACATCCTGACGTTAAATGGGAACCTTCTAATTCAGGCTTCCAACAAGCGATAGATACATTTAAAGTGCCAAATTATTCGCTTCTCGTCTTAATAGGAAACATTATACTTACGCCTCTTGGCACAGCGACCGAAGCCTTTGCATTTGATGCTTTTACGTTAAACTGGTCCAAAACAACAGCAGTCCGTATTGAAAATAATATCAAATAAACCTGAAGGTATTGTAGTAGTGCCTGATTAGCTCACTCAAACTTGGTACCCATTATTTATACGTCTTCTTTCTTGGGGTTTACTAAAATTAAAAATCTAATGTGAAAATCCGTAACGGAACATCCAATCTCACATTACCCTGGTGGTCAGAACGTTATCCGGACGGCACTGCTACAGCGATGTGTTCTAGCATCCGCTTTAGAAATCATTGTGGCCTCGTTGTCAGATATCAGATAATACTATAAAGCAGTATAATGTTTGCCTCAAACATTGGTGTACCTTTTGTATTGAAAATGGAATAACCATGTATGTGTATCAATTCCGATAATTAATCATAGAATTTCTCGCAATGATATTTATGATAGTGATCAATATGGAACTATTAATAGCCATAGACCTGCGCTTTTCCAAATTGTTGATAATATAAATTTGTAGATGATATGCTTACAAAATTCCTCAAAGGAGTATACAAACTAAGGTCACCGCTACCGCGGTATATTCTTCATGGTATGCAATCCTGGTTACAAATTACTTAGCAGGTTTGTCTCCTAATTAAGGTTAACACTTGAACAACTATCAAATAGTGTACTAAGTACACTGCTCACAGGGTACAAACCCTATCCAAAATAATAACTGTTTGTCTTAAATAACCTAATTGTTGTTAAAATAACGGAACCGATAAAATCACCCAAAGTACGTACTCTGGATGATCTGTATGGTCAGTTTTTTATTGCCACGTAGGGTAATCGTTCTTGGTGAACGACCCGAGATTTGTCCCGCAGCATAAATAAAACTAAATGCTTGCGAAAGTCAATACAAATTTTTGTTCGCTCTAGTAAAACTCACGTCGGCGTTTCAACACAAACCATTATTCGTTGGATTAAGTCGACTTTGAAAGATAGTGGAATTGACGTGTATGTGTTTTAATCTCATAGCACAAGGCATGCCTCAATAGCTAAAAATTAGGGGTCCGCTTAGATGTTAGAAGGCAAACTGCCGAGCGGGGCGGCAATTACACTATCTTTGCCAAATTTTATAACAGATCTGTCCAAAACGAAGATAACGTGGCTCTAGCAAGGGCAATGTGTTCCCGATAATCAACATATAAATATAGAAAATTGCATCTTATTGCCTTTTATATTATTCAATAAGAAAAATAAAAATTAATGAATGATGTCATTAATTTTATTCTTACGATATTTCCTCCACTTACTCTCAACATCTACATTGTGTTCAATAATATTCTCATGTTACTAATCTCGAGGACGAAGCACGAGTATAATTAATGATTAAACGAACTTACCTGTACGTGAAGTTCTATCATAATTATACGAAGTGCTTCGTCCGAAGAGATTAGTAACACCCACCCACCCTGGGCAGCCCCCAGTGAACGCGGAGGAAATATCTTATTCTTTTAACTAAATGAAGAGCTACCGACTGACGCACAGTGGAGGTAGGCTGACTTGAGCGGGGGTAAGAACTTTTTAGTGTTGCCAACTTAGGGAGTGGCAAATTTTTCTAAAATATAGTGGTGAAGTGGTGTCACGTAAGCGTTACTACATTGTGTTCAATAATATTCTCATGTTACTAATCTCTTCGGACGAAGCACTTCGTATAATTATGATAGAACTTCACGTACAGGTAAGTTCGTTTAATCATTAATTAAATCGATTAATCCGATTATCAAATGGCTAGGATATGATGCCCAATGATCACGCGTTGAAAGAGCACGAGCCAAGATCCGTGCTGGCCACAGATGCATATTGAGCCAGATGTCGCGAACTGTGCGTGTCCTAAGTTGAGCAAAGCTCCACTCTTACGCCGCTCGGTCCGATCTCGGCCGACTTCGCAGTAGCACGTCATTACAAAAAACACCTTTTGTGCCACAAGAAACTGTAAAACACGTCGAAAGCTGTTGGTCATGTTGTTGACATGGCGTATTGAAATGTTTCGATTCATCGGCAAGTTACAAGGTAAAGATACAAAAATATGGCACGCTTGGTTTTTATGCGAATTGAGCGGTATCTATGTAGTTTAATCTGTAATGTGTGGCGCTGCTGTGCACGAGCGGCGCGGAATATAAATAATAGCCCCGGCCGTAGTGAACTAGTACGGGAACACGCGGCCGCTACACTACACGTAGTGAACTAGTACGGGAACACGCGGCCGCTACACTACACGTAGTGAACTAGTACGGGAACACGCGGCCGCTACACTACACGTAGTGAACTAGTACGGGAACACGCGGCCGCTACACTACACGTAGTGAACTAGTACGGGAACACGCGGCCGCTACACTACACGACCACACCATGATTTGTTGAACTCAGGAGGGTCACTAAACAATTGGTACAAACGGATGGAACAGTTACTCACTGAATACCAACCCGCGTCTATCTTTACCATCTACTGTTTCTTCGACACATGTAGTCATGTAGCTGTGTAACTATTGCAGTTTTTTTGCTGGCCTTTTGTTAGTTGTATTTATTCCTGCCCTACAATGAATTAAGAATTATCCAGCTATTTCTCAAGGACAAGATGAAGGACGCAATCAGCGATGCAATGCTACGTAACTACGACACGTCCTTTGAGCCGTGTGGGTATTATGTGAATCCAGAAAGTACAGGCCAGGAGTGGTCAGGCCTGCCCGACTTAGCTCCGAAAAATATGCGAACTCTTTGCTCCACGCAGTGTTTGTTTTTCATATTCAACAGATGGAATTATTTCGAAGCTCATAAAATATGTAAATTAAAAATATACATAATTTTATAGTCATAATATTGTTCATCATAACAGGATTTCTTTCTATTGTATACTAGTGGACCGCCTCGGCTTTGCACGGGTAATTAACAAAAATTTCAAAATGAACACAATATAGCTAAACCCTTCCTCCCGTACGGCCCGTCACCCGAGCCCGTGACGCCTACATTGCCGAGCAGGGTGAGCGGCTATCACGCAATGTTTTTCTAATATCGTGATATTATTATCTTTCGAATGGAATGTCCAAATTGAATAATTCAAAAAGTTATATAAAGATATATAAAGAGTCTTGAATATAAAGTAATTTATTTTGACAAGGATTAATACCAAGATACAAATAAAGAGCCTTTTCTAGCGGCGGCGGTCAACAAATAGAGAGCATACAATATTATTTTCCGAAACATCAAAGCTATCGTATCTTGTCGATTTGATGATGACAAAATATAGTTTGTCTAAATACCATTACGGCTTATCCTGAGTGTCGGCGCACTTTTTGTGCTACCGGTGGTGCCGGGGGCTGCGTGGGGAACATCACTTCAAAAGGGAAAGTTGAAAATGTGTCCGCAAACACCTTGCAACAAGTGGCAGCACTCCCATCCTACCACTGGCTAGCGTGTTCGCCGAGGGCGCCTACATTACCGAGGCCCGCACCTGACGGCGCACCACGACGCGCGGACCACTTACTGCACATTGCGTAGGTTAGTTATCAGCTCAAATCAGCTGGTGTCGTTTTGATAAGGGCTTTCTCGAAAACTAAAAAAAAAAATGGCAGAAAAAAACATGCTGACAATGATCATGAAATCGACAACATCACATAAAAACAGAGATGATCGGTGTTAATATTAGTACGTAGGTATGCTTGACAAGTGCAAGTGATCGAGTTGGACAGAACTTAGAAGGTACCTGCTTGAAACCACTGTGGAACGTAAAATAACATATATCAAAATGTCTGCAAATTCCCGGTAGCTTCGCGATAGATTATCTCAGACTAAGTATAACATTATCTAAGTATACGAAGTTGTAAACCTTGCATTATTTTTATTCAGTTTTTATAGAAATTTATTTCAAGAATTTTTAATAAGTCGACGGGAGTCACTGAATCCACCTCTATTTTTTTATTGCCATTGGAATAGTAGGGAGAACAGGGACCTCCTTCTCTAAAGTTGTCTCTTTGTTTCGCCAAAACAGCTGACCAATATTATTATGACCGCGGGAAAGATTAATCAACCATTTGACAGGAAAACTGCAGGCTATTTATTATAGTTTACAAACTTTTTGTCGGAAAATTGCAAAACTTCGGGTTATCAAAATTGTGTCGCGCACGGGTGTACTAGTACACGATTGCATCCGAGATGTCGGCGGGTTGCAGAGGGCTGCAGGGCCGGGAGAGCCGGCACGCATGCGCTGGGGGTGGGCACGCCGGCTGGCGGCGGGAACTCACTTGTGCGGGTCTCTGTGGAAGTGCAGGGTGCGGTGGTGGCGGGGTCAGCTGGGCATGCCGCGGCGGGCGGCGGCGGAGGAGCGCGGCGGCGCGGACGTGGTGGCGGAGCGTGCGCGGCACGCGGCGGCGGCGACGGGCGGAGGGGACGCGTGCGGGCGGCGGCGCGGCACGAGCGCGACTGCCGCGCCCGCCGCCGCCGCGCCGCCGGAGGCTGCGCCCGCCCCCGCGCTCCGCGGCCCCCGCGGGGGTTGAACGGGATCACCGATCACGAGAGCGGCCTTCCTCCGACTGTTACGTCATACGGCAGCTCTTACCGCAGACACGATAATATCGATCCGATCTGGCGACTGATTAGGTATACAGAGTACCTACTATTGTAATGAGTGTTCAATTTCGTACGCTATTATTGTAACAACGTAGTAGCTACTCGAACTGCCGACTCCAGCTGTTTCATATGATTAATTTGTCTCAACGTAGTAGGTAAGTACTTTCGCGCAGCGAACAGGTAGCTGCGGCCTGCGGCCGGGATCTTGCGCTCCGGCGACATTTCTTAGAACGACCCTTTTTTATTCTACTGAGCAACAAGGATAAATAACAATTATCCTCGTTGAGCTGCACTATCGAACGACAAACCTCACGACGCGCGGCGGCAGAATTTCGAGCGGCCAAACAGCCGTCCAGCGATTATAAAAAAAAATATACATATTTATATAGCATAACTCAATCAACGAAACGAGTTTGTTTATTAGCGCGCGCGTTCCTCGCTTACCTGGGTCGCTGTTATTATTGAGTGAAGGAAGCCATCCCGGGCGGGCGCGGGGTCGGGCGGCGCGCGTTGAACTCTTTTGTTGCGGCCGCGGGCGCACCCTCCGCGCGAGCGGCGCCGGCGCACGGGCAGGGGGAGCGGTGCCAACCCTCTTGTCTCGAGAGGTTTTACCGTTTGGTGGACTCGGAACTAGACAGGTAGGTCTGAATGCTAAGGGCGAGCCGCCGTGCGTCGGCAACGTGACCATAACGTGCTAAACATTGCTATTGTGCCTAATGGGCCACAGGCGCCGCATCGCATGCCGCTACACTGCGTCCGCCAGCTCGGGGCGCGGGTACAGCGCCGTGTGCCGGCGCCCAACCACTCAACCTGGAACACTGCAATGCTATCTATACCAGAAATATATTGACAAGTGTGTGTGCATTACATACATCGTTCGGCATGATATGACGCAATCCAAATTTATTGCAACAATTTAAATACTAACATCATTATTGATCGTAAAATCGTTTTATGGCATATAACCATAATATGAAAGAACCGCAAACAAATGAGTGTCTGTATGTTCCACAGCTGTAGTTAGTAGGTACTTATGTGAACCACTTCTTTGTGTGATGTTAGCAACTACTATTAGCTATTCTGTGGCACGACTACTTGAGTAGGTATTCCATCAATAAGTGATCGGCGCGGCGCGGCGGCGGAGGTGTCGCTTGCTGCTGCGACGGCGCCGCACCACCGCCGACCGCGCAGTGCGGTTTTTCCGATACATCATTCAGGTAGTTATGTTTTCACCGGGAATCTAAAAGTCCCAATGTCTGAGCTAAAGCTAACATGGACACTGGTGTAAGTATATATAAGAGATGCCGGTGGCTGGGAGCTGGGAGCGAGGAGCTCCCACCGCCGCCCCGCGCCCCCTCCCTGCGCTTCTCCTTCTAATTAGGTATACTTCGTTCATCAACTACTGAATAAGTAAACAAACGGACGCCGCGTTACGCTGTGCTTTAACAAACGCTTTGCTGTAATTGTCGGTTCAATAGTCAGTTAGCTACGGCGCGCCGTCAGTTAGCCGGCGTTGAAACCAATTGGTTGGTATACGTTATAGGTATAAGTATATACAGCAGTGGTTGGTTTGGGATCGAGGTATCTTTCTAAGGTAAGCATGCTCCATTATCGACCTCGTCATCACTATCCATCAAGCGAGGCTGAATTGTAATTTTTATTAGAAAGAAATAAAAAACAAAGTAACTAAACCGACTTGCTATTCAATAACAATAACTATTATTTATTGTGTAACATGTGTAGAGGAAGGAGACCGCCTAAAACATATATTTTCTAAGACGGACTGACATACATGGCGAGGGAAATAAAAGGCGCGTACATCGCGAATGAAGGTAAAGGTTAAAGGTTGCGTGGCCCCCTGCACACTAGGTTACGGCCGCGGCACCGGCGGCGCCGCCTGTTGCCGGATCGATGCCGGCGGGCGCGCGCCGCCCCTCTCGTGTGGTAGGTGGCCGGCGGGTGTGTGACGTTTCCCGTGCACAGGGAGCCTGGCAGCTCGAGCCGCTGTATCGTTACAAGTACTTGGGCTGGTGAGCTATCGGGTGCACACTCCGCCGTGCGCCGCGCCCGCCGTGTGCGCTGCTGAACGGACATTATTTTTGGCGGTGCAAAGGGGTGCCGGGTACATGCTTTCCAATGATTGAAGACACAAATCGAGGGGCAGTCAGTTGGTATGCATTGACTTACTCAAAGCGATACATAATGAAAAAAGATGTGATGATATTTTCTGATAGGTATAGGTTACATAGTCTTTTATGTGTGGATCACTTTTCCGTGCTCCTTGCTGTGCTATGACGTCTCATAGAGGATATGATAAAACATAAATAAATTTATTATCGCTTCATTTGGTTTGACAAAGGATCGCACGAAACGAAAAAATGTTAGCTAAAGTTTCAGTTAGGTACCTACACGTTATGTAGGAACTCAACGAGCAAACGCAGCAGCAGTGAACCCGCTTGGTTCACATCTGCTCTACTGACAACTAAGGTGAGTGAATCAAGTGCAAACGATGCATCGGTCCGGCGTCGGGCGCGGCGGCTCGGCGACGGACGCTGCGGCCGGCTCCCGCCAATAGTACGAATACAGAGCAGGCAGCGCTGTCACGTGACGGGGTCGCCGACCGCCGGCTGCAGCGCAGGCTGCACCGCGCCGTCATGTGACTCCTGCGCCGGCCGCGGTGCGTCACCGCCCGCCTGTGACGTCACGCCGCCACTTGTATGTAGTTTAGAAAGTGCGCGCGCGCCGCCCGCCGCCGCCGCCGCTGTTTCTCCGTCGAGGAGGATTTTCCCGCGAGGCACGTGATCTTCGCGCGGTACCTCTATACTATACTATAGGTAGTATGTGCCGACACTATACTACCTCTATACTATAATGTGCCGATACTATACACCCACCCACCACACATGCGAACAATCACTTGTGCGTATAAACATTATTTGCCTTCATAGGTATTATTTTAGTTACTTCGTTTAAATAACATCTACATAGGTACTGGTGTGAGGAGTAAGTATGTGGCTTTACCGATTTTTTAAATGATAGTATTATACCGTTGAGGAGTTGGTCATTTAATTTTGTGCGCAAACACCTACACCTGACGAATATAGTACCTACTTAGATGAATGCGTATACCTACAATCACGCTACACTTGCGAGTGTACACCATGCAGTCGTTAATATGCTCACTACAGGAGGGGGCAACGTGGGTAGCTAGTAGCTACCACCTAGTATTCAACTGAATAGTTTATCTTAACGACGGAAAGTGCCTTAATATTACCGAACCGTGACCGAATTCCTTTCAAGTACAGAACTACCGGCACATAGCAGGTACACATACGCAGGTACACCATACAGAACGTTCAAAACTGATAACTGCGTCGATAACGTCAATGCGACGAACTTCGCCTTCGTCGTTATCGCACACCGGAGGCACGTGCTGCTCCCGCGCCCGCTCCCGCTCCCGCGCCCGCTCCCGCTCCCGCGTCAGATCCGACCGAGCGAGGAGCGCGAAGCACCAATTAATTACTTTTAAGTTAAAGTAGGTACCTAATGAAATGAATGAATGATCATATTATTCATTGCTTACCTAGAATGTCACGTGCTGTTGCGGCCCTGCATTACACGATTATGTTACGATTGTGCCTATAGAAAAGAGCAAATAAACATGTTGATAATACACCTCTTGTTAATACCTGCCTACTTACGGCATATATAATGTTTATTGCATTGCGACAGTCACGCGTCTTGTTGTTTGATGCGCGCTCCGAGTACAAGGGGCCCGCGGCTCGCGCCTGCCGCACCTAGCGAGCCAGCCTCGTGCTGCCTGACGTCGGCGGCGCTGATGCGATCTCCACTATCTACTAAGTACGCAATACGTACTGTTTATCTCCACAAGAGGGCACATAGCATGTACCTAATCGTGTATACATACGCAACTACAAAGGTTTAACTTGTCAATGTAACATAGATTTGGATTTCCCGGGTCGATAACGTGCAGTCTGATTAAATAAAAATAAAACTAGGAGATTTTGCATTGGTTATTGTTGGATGCGGCGCGACATGTTGAACGACTGGTACTCTTTTAATTTTTTCTATATATCTTGTAAGTACACGTAGGTTAGGTGGTAGGAGAGGAGCTGAAACGCGATTATTATCATATTTTCCGATTTGCCGCAAGTCCGGAGACAATCTCTAAAAGCTTATTCTCATCGGAACAGTTTAAAACGGCGCCGCCGCGAAGATGTACGCCCATAGAGCTCAAAGCGGTAAGCGCTCTCACCCGGCTATCTAAGTAGATTTTAATTTCCGAATTGTAAAATTAGTCGCTTAGCAGTAATTCTAAGTATCGCTGCTCCAACTAATACTAATAAGTTAAACAGAGCAAGAATCTGTATAATATACTTACTGTTTCTATGGGAGTAGCTACATTGGAGCGGATCGCAAATGAGTATTGCCGATGTATACTTAATTAATTAGTATGAGCTCACGTAGGTAGCTGTACAAAGTGCGCAGTTCGACAAGACGTTATCGTTCGATTATGTAACACTGTCGAAGGATGAGAAGCGGGATCAGTTATCAGCAGAGGTATTAGAGCTGAGGCAAGCGGCTCAGTTGACTCGCGGCTTACTGGCTTAGCGTCGCCGCGGCGTCCGCACTCGAACACGACGCGGCCGTGCTGCGGGCGCCTCGCAGGTGCGCCACTACACCACCCCTGCGCCGTGCGCCCAGCAACGAAGGAGCAGAGGTCGCCATAGCTGCAGCCTGCATGCAGGACTTCACTTTTTTTTCATTTTTTAGTTACAGCGTAGTGTTTAACCACAAGTCACCTGATGTTAATCAATTGACGATGTGTTCGAAGGTGGCTTTCACGCTGCATTGGGAACTAACTTTCAAGTAAGGCTGTCGGAGCACACCGATAGGTGCTTGGCAACAGATTCTTAACATGAGGGTGGTGTGGTAGCTAGCCGGCGAGTACTAGAAAATATCCTACCACCAAGCTATGGTTTCATCACGATGTTTTCCCTCACCGAAAGTTCAATCTCACGTCCTACCGATCGCAAGTCGACGTCACTACCACTGAGCCATCATCGCTATTCTGTATTTATTTATTTATTATTATAACGGATATACCATTTACACTAATCATAACATAACTTATAACAAAATGAATACCTAGGTCAAATAAATCGATGTCACAATGAATAAATTTAACAACACAATAGAATTAAATATGAACGACGTGATTCGCAATTACAAGCTCTTCAATTGTTTTGTGTTCAAACATCACCCACTGTCGGGACCATTCGCATAGCCAACCACGCTGGTCCATGTTGGTAGACTTCGCATACCCTTGAATGTTGTTGTTCTTGATGAATAAGCCGGTTTCATCACGATGTTTTCCTTCCCCGTTTTGACCGATGGAAAATCCGTACATAACTTACTTTTGCGGGCCCGAGAGAGCGCGATGTCCACGTACGCACACGAAGCGTTTTGTTGCCGCATTGATCGCGCGTCCCGCTACGACGTGGAACTCCGTACCGGAATCTGTATTTCTCGATCGCTATAGTTTTGGGATTTTTTAAGTCAGAAGTGAACAGGCACCTTCCGGGCGTGCGTATTGTACCGTCGGCTCCATCATCGCTTAACATGAGGCGCGATTGGTGTGCGAGTCGCGGCGGAGTTGCAGCCGGTCGGCGGGCGCGGGCAATGCAAATCAATAATCGTATGGTCACGGCGATGGCGACCTGCGCGGGCGACGCGAGCCGCAGTCACGAGCCCTCACCTCACACAATGATGTCCAATTGAGAGCTGGGGCGGGTCGGTGGACGCGCGCCGCCCGCGCCGCAACGGCCCGCGCCGGCACGCAGCGCGCCGCACGCGCCTGCGCCCGCCGCACACGTGACGGCAATCATACCCACAATACAACATTCCAAGCAATCAATAGCCGATCGCAGCGCCGGTGGAGCGAGCGCATTCATCAATATCAATCAAAGATCATTATTACCATTTATTGGTGACCAAAATAACAAGTCGTCGTATCGATACGTATGACCGTTCTATTACGGTACGCATGCAGCCGTGCGTACTGTACCTCCTGCAGAGCTCCGCACCGACAAACGGCGCCACGCGCTGAAGGAGCAGGGTCGCCGACGCGATCGCCGCCCGCTCCGGAGGATTAATATAAAGGTATGGATAACACGATCTGATTTTAGTCGGCATTTTTAACAACTTTTAAAATGTAAAAAAGTAGTTGTAGTATGTTATTCTTAAGAGATAGACATATGCTATCGCGGACTTTTTTGTAGACCTATATAAGATACACAATTCCACCATACATCATTTTGTTACATCTCAAAGGGTTTAGGCAGCGTTTTCGTTGAAAGCTCCCAGACGGCTTAATTTTTTCCGACATCAACAAATATCGTTATATTTTAGCCAATGTATACAAAAACTTGATAAATTATATCCTAAAACCTTCCTCGAGAACCACTCTATCTATTTGTGAAAACAGCAAAAAATCGGTGCAGTAGTTTTTGAGCTTATCGCGAACAGACAGACAGACAGACGCGGCGCGGAGGACTTTGTTTTATAATAAGTAGTGTAGTGATAGTAATAGTGATAAGTCAAACATGTGGACGCGAGGTAGCACGTGACACGGCCGCTCCACCTCGCTCCCTTCGTATGCCAGCGGGCGGGTGGCGCGGCGCCGGCGCATTCGCTCTCTCACCGCATCCCGTCCGCACGGCACATGGTAAACATTTCTGTATTTTCGTCGTCCACGTTTACATTACGTGACGTATATTGCAGTACGGCAGGGTCCCAGCCGCCGCGCTCTCATCCCAACGCAGCGGGCACCTACTGGTGCGGCGCACTAGCACGCAGGTTTACACTATTGCTTCTGTCAAGGAAACAATTATCTAGGATCTAGGAAAATCATCTTACAAACCGCAAACAATAAATTAACTAGATTAAGCATACATAAATATGCCACAATTCATAAAATTAAACCTATACATCGTTTGAATATTAGTAATGAACTGGTGCATTCACACCTAATCATTAACCAGCATAATGTAATTATTAGTACATAGAATACAACCACAAAAAAAATTAAAATATTTTTTTAATCAAACCGCTGAAAATACTGGATAGCAAAAAATAATAAACCTTTCTAAGTTCTTAAGGTACTTACTGCAAGTATACTTAGGTAATTTTTAGTCTGCACAAAAAATCAATAAACAAAGATCACTAATTTATTGTAAGTTAACACATGCAACGACATGTGCTTGCCAATAATTGGCACCGACTCAAAATGACTCAGGTATATTTGCATTAGCATAAGAACTTAGTATTAGGGTTAAATAAAACAGGTTTATTATTTCCTACTTTTCAGTATTTTCAGCGGTTTAATTTTTTTGTTAAAACGTTTTATTTTACAATTGTTTGTAGCTGTAATCTCCTAATTACTACAAATGCTGACTGTCACAACTCAGCATTACAATCAGGGAATGAACAATCAATCATCCGCTGTTTTCCTAACCTTAGGGTTGAATTTGTTTTTCCTTATTTACTATATGAGACCACCCTCGGAGTATACCCTTTCCAATAAAAAAAGAATTACCAAAATAGGACTACTCTGTAAAAAGTTATGCGTGGTCATACATAAAAAAATATATACCTACACGTTGACTTGAGAACCTCCTCCTTTTTTTTCGTCGGTTAAAAACCAGCTACCATTGGTGAACACGATTTTATTTCGGAACCAGCGGCAGTGGCTTTTTAAATAAACCTATGAAGCAGGTAAACAGATCGAAAAGCAAATAAAGCAGCTCGTGACGAGGAAGAGATCGCCGCACAAGGCGGACCGGCGGGCGGCGGGTGCTACCGGTGTGGTAGCGGACGAGTGGCGCGCCGCCGCAGGGTCGCCTCTGCTTGGACACTAATCAACTGTACACAGTCATACTACTCCGCCGGCCCCGACCGTGGCCGCTCCGGGCCGCTTTCGCCACGCTCCGTCCGAGGGCTGAGGCCGCCAGCTCACTTGCCTTTTCCAACACTATATGTATTACGTACCTACTCGGTTAGCTCGTGATGTGCTTATGCTATGCTGCTATCTTCCAGATAACTTTTGAATTGATTTTGTTTATAGTTTGAGTGACAAACAAGCTTGCGGCTGATGCAGTCTACCGCACCGTCTCGACATCTGCAACACCTTGGGTATTGCAGGTGCGTTGTCTACCCTTGATATAGAGGACTAGTCCCTTCTTGCAGTTCACATGTAGAAGCAGTGGTATGTCCTCGGGTGGAAGATCATTCCACATCTTGCAGATCCGTGAAAGAATGGATCTCGTGAAACCCGTTGTATAAATCTGCAATATTTCTCGTGCTGATGAGTATTATAACATGCTGTGAGAAGCGAGAAACTGCTGTGTAGTCAAAAATCTATTCAGAGCATTGGCCATAACCTTCCAGTACCTACCTATATTTGTATTTGGTAGGTCGCGCCAACAGAGCTCTGCGTATCACAAACAGTGGACGTTGGTGGGAGCCGCGACAGTGCGGTGAGGCCGCGACCCCGCCGCGACTGTCTCCACCGGAACTACATTCGCAGGATCGGCGCAACACAAACAGAGCAGCTACTCGTTGGTGGCGCCTCCATATCGGCCAAGGCTCACGGGTCTCGTGACGTGACGCGCGGCTTACCTTATGTCACCCGCTAAATGACTGCTTAGCGTAAATACATACCCACGCATGTATATCAACTGCACCAAATGAAACGATTACGCAATCTATACTAATATTATAAAGCTGCAGAGTTTGTTTGTTTGTTTGTTTGTTTGTTTGTTTGTTTGTTTGTTTGAACGCGCTAATCTCAGGAACTCCTGGTCCGATTTGAAAAATTTTTTCAGTGTTAGATAGTCCATTTATCGAGGAAGGCTATATAGGCTATATTTTATTTCCAAAAAAATTAGGGATCCGTAAGAAAATTGCTATTTTGCAACCCAAGGTGTTAAATCGAAAACCTATTTTTGCGTGCGCTGCAAAAACTATTCACACTAGAACAAAATAATGTATTACGGGGTTGTAGGTCTCATTTAGATCTACAAAAAAGTCCGCGAGAGCATATGTCTAACTATTATAGTTTTGCCACAATAAGTGATCTTTTATTTTAAAAAAATATTTTTTATTGCCGCCGCTAGAAAAGGCTCTTCATTTGTATCTTGGTATTAATCCTTATCAAAATAAATTACTTTTTATTCAAAACTGCTTCAATGTCTTTATATAACTTTTTGAATTATTCAATTCGGACATTCCATTCGAAAGATATCACGAGTTTAAAAATGTAAGTAGTAGTAGAAAAATAAAACCGCCGCACCGCAGCGCAGCGGGAAACGCGGTGAGGTGAGGGGGGTACCGGGAGAATCTATGAAATAGGTAAAGTGCGGTCGCGGACTAGAAAGACCTTTAACTGCGCGGTTCAAAGGTGCGGTCCAAGAAAAATTAACTTAGAATTAAAATAGGATAATGGGTACCTACAGCAGGTAACGCGTTGAGAGGGCACCGAAGTGCGGGAATAATTTTGGAGTATACGGAATATATAC
Source organism: Opisthograptis luteolata (assembly GCA_931315375.2). Taxonomy (NCBI): domain Eukaryota; kingdom Metazoa; phylum Arthropoda; class Insecta; order Lepidoptera; family Geometridae; genus Opisthograptis; species Opisthograptis luteolata. The sequence continues at coordinate 165,602 of OV928044.1, forward strand.
GCTATCGCGCCTAAACTACTGAACCGATTTTAATGAAATTTGGTATAGAGATAATTTGAACCCCGGGAAAGGACATAGGATACTTTTTATCGCGATAAACTGTAGCCCACGCGGGTGAAACCGCAGGGAACAGCTAGTACTGTAATAAAATATTATGTACTCGTATGGTGCGCCGGGCGAGTCGGCTCCGCGGGAGGGCGGGCGCGGCTCCACTAACATGGCGATGGGCTCCGCGAACCAAACAATTGCCAATAACTATTTACGATAACATGACACAATGGACATTTGCGCATATGATCCACTAAATGATGATAGAGGTAGGTACGTTCTTGGAATCCAGGCAGCTCGACTTCAAAACTGTACGCTGTTTCTAAACCCACGTAGCACTGTCGTGACTTCTCATACAAAACTTAACAGTACCTAAATCACCCCTAATTTGTAACAAACAACGGTAGATTAGATACAGCAGCGCTAGAGATACTCGGATGAAATCTATGAACTCATAGGACAAAATTCGCTAACCAAAAAACATTAGTTATTTCAGTACCAGTGGAACAATGGTTGGTCAGCATTGATTAGGTGCAATATGTCATTAGTGCAGCGAGTGATTGCAGGCCGGTGGTGGCCGCCGCCCCGCTTCCGTCTATTCTTGCCGTTTGCTTCACCCATCACAGTGCGGAAACACACGGCCTCGTTGTACAGCTCACTTGTTCCCACCTGGTACCTACCGCCGTGTAAGGAATACAATATTTCTATTTGACTACATTACCTACGTACAGTAATGCCTAAGTACCTACGGATGCGTATATCGCTGGAGAGCAAATAACACGTTATTAACACCTAATCATCAAAATATATAAATGGCTGAAGTAAATAAATATGTACTACCGGCACACACCGTGCTCACGGTGTCAGGGGTGCGGTCGGTCCAAATAGTAATGGTAAAGTAAGCATGGATCCGTCTGACGAACGCTAGTAGGTACGTCCTACCTACCATAGACAGAAGCAGAAGATTCCTCTATAGAAGCAGGTTTTGAAGCGATGATGGCTCAGTGGTAGTGACGTCGGCTTGCGATCCATAGATCGTGGGTTCGACATCCTACAATGAGCTTGAGTTTTCGGTGAAGGAAAACATTGTAATGAAAGCTTGCTGGTAGGGCATGTTCTAGTCCTCTCCTGGCTAGCTACCACCTAAGGGTGGTTAAGGATCTTTTGATGTGTAGTGCAGTGCCACCTTCGATCGCATCGTCACTTAACATCAGGTGACTTGTGGTCAAAAGCTACCCTGCAAGAGGTTAAACAAAAAGCTTTACTTATAGTATATTGACCGCTTCTGAGTAGTTGTTCTTGGAAGCTCTATACGTTAGCACGTCGTAGGTTTTATTTATATTTACTGTGAGTCTGTGACCGTGCTATAAGACATGTGGAACAAAATACATATATTTTTAAAACACTTTTATTAGCTTGACTTGTAACTAACTAACTAACTAACTAACTAACTAACTAACTAACTAACTAACTAACTAACTAACTAACTAACAATGTAATCAAATCTTAGAAGTCAATTTTCACCTACTTCTAATTGTCGTATCGACTTGAAACTTTGTATGTGTATGTAATCTCGGTGACAATGCAATAATTTGGTATCATCCACCTGATCTGATGATGCAGCCGGAAGGTGGGTAGGGCATCTCTGCGCTGGCTACTAGTAAACCCCTCGTGTTTGGGCTCATAAGAATCGTCTTGATGAGTACAATAGATTGGAGTTGGTGACGAGGGTCTGATGATGCAACCGGAAGGTGGGTAGGGGATCTCTGCAGTGGCTACTAGTAAACCCCTCGTGTTTGGGCTCATATGAATCGTCTTGATGAGTCCAATAGATTGAACTTGGTGACGAGGGTCTGATGATGCAACCGGAAGGTGGGTAGAGGATCTCTGCAGTGGCTACTAGTAAACCCCTCGTGTTTGGGCTCATATGATTCGTCTTGATGAGTCCAATAGATTGAACTTGGTAACAAAAGACTAAAAAGTAAAAAAATAAAAATATATAGTTTAAAAAACTAAAAGAAACACTTTAAAAACGCATTCAAAAATATAAAATAATTAAATTGACTTGTGTTAGTTACGATATAATGGTTAATTCAAAAAGTGTGGAGCGCTTCTTTTACTGGGTAAATAAAAGTACACACAACCAAAAAGTGCTCCACACTTTTTGAATTAACCATTATATCGTAACTAATACAAGTCAATTTAATTATTTTATATTTTTGAATGCGTTTTTAAAGTGTTTCTTTTAGTTTTTTAATTTACAAACAGCTCATACAATAATAGGTGTTTAGGTTGCACAGGGTGTGCTGCGTTTACCAAAGCAACACCACCTGAAGTACTGCAGTAGGGGTCCATACATTTAGTGAATGGATAATAAAGCAGCCGCGCGGGTCGTCGGCGCGGGTCCGCCGCCGCGCGCCGCACTTGAAGAGCATTGGCGCCTGTCGGGCTCATTGTGACACAACCTAGCTAGTAGCTACCCTGCACCTGGTATTGTTCTCGTAATTGCTTCATTCATAATTATTGACATCGTGTGACTGCAACAGCTTGTTCTACTTAGTTGAAAAACAACCGGTTGAAGTGTCAACCGTCTGTTTATTCTATTGTGTTGTGGTTGTGACCGATTGGAAACTAAAATACGGTGTAAAACTCAACTTGCTGAACAAGTTAGCCGATTGTGTGTGTTGTGCGGGCAAGTCGCAACACAATGTTCATAGCAGTAGCCATGCACACGTCGAGTCATGTTGATTGTTTATCGAAGTCACCGGGCGGCGGACGACTATCCGATAACGGCAGTCACGGAAACGTGGACGCAGGTGTGCAGGGAGCGCGTGCGTGTCATCTCTTCCGTACAGTTATCTCAGCATTTGTTGTGTCGCGACGGAAGAGCGGGTGGCACGGCCGCGGGGAACAATACTATTCAATACAGCCAAAAGTATCACGTTTATTCCTATTAATTGATCGTATGCGTTTTGGCCAGGCTTCGAACCTGGGACACTAAGCTCCGCAAGCAGGGGCGGTGCGCCACGTACGTACAATGCACGTGCGCTGTGCGACGCAGACTGCGTGTCGGTAACGCGTCAGGCGAACGTGTTACAACTATAATTGTATGAACAAGCCGCTTGCTTGAACAAAGTAAAATGAAAATAAACAAAGTAACGGACTTTCCGGGTACCTCACCGTTGGCGTCGCGTCGATGCCCCAATTCGTTATAACTACATAGGTAGATCGTATATACGAACTAATCTGCGCGCTTTTTGCTTATCCTTATATGGAAGGGGGAGGGGGAGGGCGAGGCTCAGCCGTCTAACGCATGCATGATGCAGTGAATACTAATGAAACGGTGATAGGTGATAGTCCCTTGTGCATAGTGCACACTGGAGGTGTCACACACGCGTCTCGTAATGCATTGCACGGAAACTTAATGCGAACGAATAGGACAGCCCTTCTAATAATACTCATTGACTAAAGGGAGTTACGTCTAGTTCACGACTCATACTCTACACTCGTGCTCGTGAACTAGTGCTATTTACCATAAACTGTTACACGCGCGGCTAACTGAACGCTGCGCTGGCACGTTATCTGTCACCTAGCAGCACAGCTGGCAGATACGAGCTAGACAAGCAAACAAATGTAATGTAGTTATGACCTTCCCTTCAACGCTTCATAATAATTATTATTATGTGGGTAAATAAATATGCATGTCATATATTTAAGTATACCTACTGTACGTAAATAGAGTTAGCTAGAGCAAGGTCCTCTGGTCAAAATAAAAAAAAATCAAAATTCTAACTAACTAACTGAGATGGCGCAACGACCCAAAGTGAGTCTTGGCCTCCGATTACAAAAGACGCCACTTCGGTCTGTCCTGCGCCACCTCCTGCCAGTCCTCCACCTGGAGCTCGCGCAAATACTTCGTGACTTCGTCTTTCCAGCGATATCTGGGACGGCCGACAGGGCGACGGCCACTCGGCCAAAAAAAAAAAAAACAAATTAATCAAAATTCAAATCTTTTTTATTCAATAGGATACATTAAGATCACTTTAAAACGAACCTCCTTACGCCGGCAAAAGAACAGGCAAGAAACGCCCGGCAGGTAGTTCTATTGGCGCGATCACATTGACTTTTTTATTCTTATTACTAACTAGCTGTTCCTCGCGGTTTCACCCGCGTGGGCTACAGTTTATCGCGATAAAAAGTATCCTATGTCCCTTCCCCGGGGCTCAAATTATCTCTATACCAAATTTCATTAAAATCGGTTCAGTAGTTTAGGCGCGATAGCGTATATATTCCGTATACTCCAAAATTATTCCCGCACTTCGGTGCCCCCTCAACGCGTTACCTGCTATAGGTACCCATTATCCTATTTTAATTCTAAGTTAATTTTTCTTGGACCGCACGTTTGAACCGCGCAATTAAAGGTCTTTCTGGTCCGCGACCGCACTTTACCTATTTCATAGATTCTCCCGGTACCCCCCTCACCTCACCGCGTTTCCCGCTGCGCTGCGGTGCGGCGGTTTTATTTTTAAAACACTTTTATTAGCTTGACTTGTAACTAACTAACTAACTAACTAACTAACTAACTAACAATGTAATCAAATCTTAGAAGTCAATTTTCACCTACTTCTAATTGTCGTATCGACTTGAAACTTTGTATGTGTATGTAATCTCGGTGACAATGCAATAATTTGGTATCATCGACCTGATCTGATGATGCATCCGGAAGGTGGGTAGGGCATCTCTGCGCTGGCTACTAGTAAACCCCTCGTGTTTGGGGTCATATGAATCGTCTTGATGAGTACAATAGATTGGACTTGGTGACGAGGGTCTGATGATGCAACCGGAAGGTGGGTAGAGGATCTCTGCAATGGCTACTAGTAAACCCCTCGTGTTTGGGCTCATATGATTCGTCTTGATGAGTCCAATAGATTGAACTTGGTGACGAGGGTCTGATGATGCAGCCAGAAGGTGGGTTGGGGATCTCTGCAGTGGCTACTAGTAAACCCCTCGTGTTTGGGCTCATATGATTCGTCTTGATGAGTCCAATAGATTGAACATGGTGACGAGGGTCTGATGATGCAACCAGAAGGTGGGTAGGGGGTCTCTGCAGTGTCTACTAGTAAACCCCTCGAGTTTGGCTCATATGATTCCTTTTGATGAGTCCGATAGATTGAACTTGGTAACAAATGACTAAAAAGTGAAAAAATAAAAATATATAGTTTAAAAAACTAAAAAAAAACACTTTAAAAACGCACTCAAAAATATAAAATAATTAAATTGACTTGTATTAGTAACGATATAATGGTTAATTCAAAAAGTGTGGAGCGCTTCTTTTACTGGGTAAATAAAAGTACACACAACCAAAAAGCGCTCCACACTTTTTGAATTAACCATTATATCGTAACTAATACAAGTCAATTTAATTATTTTATATTTTTGAGTGCGTTTTTAAAGTGTTTTTTTTTAGTTTTTTAAACTATATATTTTTCTACTACTACTTACATTTTTAAACTCGTGATATCTTTCGAATGGAATGTCCGAATTGAATGATTCAAAAAGTTATATAAAGGCATTGAAGCAGTTTTGAATAAGAAGTAATTTATTTTGATAAGGATTAATACCAAGATACAAATAAAGAGCCTTTTCTAGCGGCGGCATTATTAATTTTTTTTTTTAAATAAAAGATCACTTATTGTGGAATAACTATAATAGTTAGACATATGCTTTTGCGGACTTTTTTGTAGATCTAAATGAGACCTACAAACCCGTAATACATTATTTTATTCTAGTGTCAATAGTTTTTGCAGCGCACGCAAAAATAGGTTTTCGATTTCACACCTTGGGTTGCAAAATAGCAATTTTCTTACGGATCCCTAATTTTTTTGGAATTAAAATATAGCCTATAGCCTTCCTCGATAAATGGAATATCTAACACTGAAAGAATTTTTCAAATCGGACCAGTAGTTCCTGAGATTAGCGCGTTCAAACAAACAAACAAACAAACAAACAAACAAACAAACAAACTCTGCAGCTTTATAATATTAGTATAGATATAGATTGATTGAGTTCACTAAAATCCCAAGCTTTTTTTTTGTCATCTACTAGTCCGATATTTTTTAATTAGCTTTACTAATAAGATTTCTCTTGTTTGTTTGTACACATTGGGATATGGGAACATGACTATCAACGAGTTGCGGGATCACAACCAAAGCAGACCAGACCCCACAAGCAGCACACGTTCACGAGTTGACGCATGTGCCAGCCATCGCACTCCTGGACCATATGAGAGGGAAGAGGGCGACCCGACACACGACGCCGCTGCAAGCAAAGTCACTTTCGTGAGCATGACTGTTTTGGTTGTTTACCGAAAATGGTTAGAATAGGGGAAATAGGGAGAATAGATAGATAGAAAGAAAGATAGATAGTAATCTATCTACCTTTCTATCTTTATCTTTTTCTTTATCTTTCTTTTATTTTATTTTATTTTATTTTAATTTGCATGGAAAACTAACAGCTGTAGAACACTAAATTGGTACAAACATAGTGGAACGAAAAAGCCTTAAGTAGTTTTCGCTTATAGATCGCTAAATGTAAATGTGCATGCAATATTAAACTAAACTAATACATATTCTAAATAAACATAATATATGTGATATGATATAAAATGAGAAAATAAGTAGAAGTTATGGACACAGACAGTCAAAGCCATATAAAATCACAATATAAATAAATTAATAACAAGTAATAACAATAACCTAGATATTATAAAATTGCTTATTGATTATAATTTTGAAATTATCCTGCCTCATCGTAAACAAATCAACAAACTCGGAGTATTCAGAGTTGAAGAGATTGACGGTACGAATGAAAAAGGAATTTTGACGATAGTTTGAGGTACATGGTGAGGAGTATAATTTCAGATTGTTTCTGCGAGAAACCGTTCTAAACGGAGTTAAAAGTTGGATTTTGGATGTCAAAAATGGGGAGTCAATTAAGTTTAAAACAATGTTATGAAGAAACGTGAGATCGGCCGCTTCTCTTCTTCTGAAAAGAGGCAACAAGTGGTGGTGTCTACAACTGTCAACATAATCACGATTTGGAATTTTGTGCTTAAAATTGATGAATTTCAGAAACTTTTTTTGAGGTTTTTCCAGAATGTTTATATATTTATCATAATAAGGGTTCCAGACTTGAGAAGCATATTCAAGTTGGCTTCGGATTAGGGAACAATAAAGGATCTTAAGTGTTTTAACCGATTGAAAATCCTTTGTGACTCGGAAAAGAAAGCCTAGAGTTTTCATTGCTTTTGCTGTCACATTCTCAATATGTTTATCGAAGATAAATTTTGAATCAAGTGTGATACCAAGGTCGACTACAGTATCGGTTCTGATAAGCGACTGACCATTAATTTTGTAATCGAAGGGCAGAGCCTTATTAGATCTACTAAAAGTTATGCAGAAACATTTGAGTATGTTAAGGTCGAGTTTATTGACGGTACAATAGTTTTGAAGGCTATCTAAATCCGTTTGAAGCAGGTCAAGGTCTTTACTAGTGTTAATAACTTTAAATATTTTCATGTCGTCAGCAAATAAAAGGAAATCCGAGTGTTTAAAGCATAAGTGAATGTCATTGACGAACAGTATGAAGAGAAGAGGGCCAAGAATTGACCCCTGCGGTATACCAGATGGGATGGGTGACGTGGCCGACGCATATCCATTCAGGACTACCGTCTGGCAGCGGTCCTCGACATACGAGGCGAGCCACCTAAGTAGGTCTCCTCGTATTCCAGCTGCGTGGAGCTTTGCAAGAAGGATTGCGTGGTCAATGCGATCAAAAGCTTTACTGTAATCGGTATACACCGCATCAACCTGACCTCCCGAATCCATGCCAGCAGTGACAGAATCAGTAAAGGTTACAAGGTTAGTTGTGGTCGACTTCCCTCTCAGGAACCCATGCTGCTGTGGTATGAAAGTATGTTTAAGGGCGGCGTATAATTGGTCATGTACAACTTTCTCAAAGACTTTTGCCAGCACACATAACTTAGAGATAGGCCTGTAGTTGCATACATCTCTTTTGGAACCTTTTTTATGAATTGGTGTTATGGTTGCAGTTTTCCAAATTTTGGGCATAATACCCTCATTAATTGAACGTTCAAAAAGAATGCTGATAGGAAAAAATAGACCATCAGCACAGTTTACTATCATGTGAGGATGGAGTCCATCAGGTCCAGCAGACTTGCTGCGATCGAGCGTTTTTAAGAGTCTATGTGTGTTGGAGAACGTAATTTCGATCGAACACAAGTCAGCTGGAGAGAGGATCAATTCAGAGCTCATATCTTGAGATACTAGAGGCGTTGCAGGTGTAGTTGGTAAGTAATTTGAATTAAAGAAGTTGGCAAATGCGTTACAAATACTGACACCTGAAGTAATATTCCTATTCATATATGACATGGTAGATGGATACGAGTTATGCTGTTTGTTGGATTGGATATATGACCAAAAGGCTTTAGGGTTATCATGAATCGACTTTTCTACCTTTGAAATGTAGTTAATATAACATTCATGCTCCACTCTTTTTGCTCGTTCTCGTAAGACTTTAAAACCATTTCTGTGTGTGACATTTTTATATACCTTAAATTTACGATGACACTTGTTTTTTTCTTTTAATATTTTTATAAGAGCTGGAGAATACCACACTGGATACTGACTAGGTCGTACGAGTTTGGATGGTATATATTTATCCCTCAGGTCAGTAAGTATCTTATTAAATAATTCGACTGCTTCGTCCACACTGCCGCTTGAAAGTAGCGATGGCCAGTCGTACCCACTGAGCTCGCTGACAATAGCAGAATAATCTCCTTTTGTATAAAAAAAATTAGGTCTAGGGCTAGGGGCGAGTATACACAACTGCACGAAGAGTGGTCTACAAATGAGTGCCGGGTGATAGTTGTCTTCCTCCACTAACGGATCCAAGCAGCGAAGTACAGACACATCATCGTTACATAAAATAAGATCGAGCATACTCATATGATGGTTCAGAATATGGTTATATTGGCCTAAATTATTCAAATTAATAAGATCCAGTAGTTCCGTATGATTAGGGTTATTACTGTTAGATGTTGGTAACAAATGGCTTTGATCACAAGATGCAGTCCAAACCACGTCACTGAGGTTAAAATCACCTAAGATTAGAAGTCTGTCATTGGGATTTTCAACCGAGATAGAAAGTACTTTATCAGAAAAATTAGACAATTGAGACGAAAAAGAGAACCCTTGATTTTGTTGACAGAGGTAGAGGCAACCCAAATGCAAGTTTAAAGGTGGTTGGGTTTTATTTCCATTGAATTGTAAAGTAATCCATATATCCTCCGCTGAGGAATGCCACTCGGGGCGCGCGAGCGCAGCGAGATCGCGGCGCGCGGCGATAAGGACTCCGCCGCCACGCGCCTGCCCGCGCAGCGCGTAGTCCCGGTCGCGCCGCCACACAGTGTACACGTCGCTAAACAGCTCCTCACTTCCTATTCCGTCGAGGAGCCACGTCTCCGTTAACACAACCACATCATACCTAAATAGTTGTAAATTTCTCTTAAACTGCACCGTTTTTGTTCGCAAACCCCTAACATTTTGGTAGTAAATATTAGGTATCATTATCACAATCCAGCCAAGCTAATGTTTGGCTGGAAAGTGCAATGACAAACAAAGGGTATTTGTATAATAGTTTAAAAATGTTAGTTGTTTGCGAACAGAAAACAGTGCGTAGATTACTATAACAGATTTTATGCAGTTGTGATGAGGGTTGTGACTTCTTAACGAAATAATAAGTGAGGTAGTTATAATTCCAAGAATAAAGTGTAATAGCTATACTACTTATTTGTGAAAAATAATGGTAACTGAGGATATATTTAGTGGCACTATTTAGTTCACTATGTGGCGGCTTTTGTGGATAAATCAAACTACGAGAAAAATAGTAGAATGTCAATCTTAGTATGCAATTAATAAGATTGTGTAAGTATTGTTGTTCAATTAAATGATAAGGCAAGTGAACTAGTAAATTAGAATCAAATAAAACAAGTACAACGCTATATATAAGGCAAACAAGTGTTGAATGGATATATTGAATATTATTTTTATATGGCTTCGATACAAGGTAGGAAATGAACACAGAGAAACACATTAAGAGAATATATATAAATACATTATAGAAAATACTTGATAAACACCGTGATAAAAGTCATTTAATTTTAGTTAGGTCGTCCTCATTCAATATGTGGGTTATTGGCGAAGTGTCGTTTCTTCTGACAAGAATCTTGCAGTTCTGAACCCACGTATACTTATAGTTTTTCTCGAGAGCCAGCTTCTTGGCCCTAGTTAAGAGCTGTTTGTTCTCACGTGTAAGGTGATCATTTATAAAGATTCTTGCGGGCTCGCCTGGGAAGCCTACATCCTCCGCAGTTAGTTTCTTGTAAGATCTAGCCGCGGCAACAAAGTTCTCTTTAGTATACCTTGCAAGGAAACCGACGATGATGGGCTTGATGTTTGATGAAGAGCGGGCTCTTGTCACAAAGTTAATGTCTGAAGACACAACGGGACGCCCAATAACCACCCCGAGCTTAGAAACTAGTTCAATAAGGTTCTCATTTTTCTTAAGTGGCACACCTTTGATTTCAACATTATTGGCTCTCTCGCGTTGCTCCTTCGATGAGAGATCAGCGGCTAGTTGAGACAATTCACTTCTAAGCTGAGGATAGTCAGAGTCACCGCTGCACCCGGATTCCAGGCTGGTGAGCCTCATCTCCATCTCGACAACCTTAACTTTGTTGTCGTTAACTTCCCTTTTAACATCAACCATGGAGACCTCAAAATAATGGAGTGTTTCTCTAATATCCTTCACTTCTTGCACAAGTGTGGGTAGTTGCTCGAGGCGAACATTAATACCTGCGATCCCGTCACGTAGTTCGTGGAGTACCTGTTCCAGTGTCGCAGCTGGTAGCAATCCAGGCTGTGCTAAAGGAGAGGCCGCCGTCACCGCCTGGGGTTGGCTGGGTTTACAGTTAGAACACAGCAAGGCGGCCTGCCTCGCCGGTCCCAGCTTACGATAATTCTTTTCTGAGATGTTCGCACATGAATAGCAATACGGTATTGAACACTTGGGGCACCGCACACCGTCTGAGTGCTCAACGTTGCAAGCAGGACACATGAACATTGTTGGTTATTGAGATGAACGTTCCGCGGTGTTATGAATAATGCGAATAATAACAGCGCGAGCGGTTATTGCGTGCTCACTGCGTGGTGTCGCGGAGCGAACTCAACTTTTGTAGTTAATACTACAATCCCAAGCTTGTTTGTCATTTAAATAGTCCGATATTTTATAATAAGCTTTACTAATAAAATTTCTCTTTATACGGACTTGAAATTTTGCTATAGACAAGTCTTGAATTACACTTGGGATTTTGTTGAAAAAGCGTACACATTGACGTTTGAACGAGTTGCTAACTTTATGGAGCCTAGTAGTGGGTACAGCAATTTTATCTTTGTTTCTAGTGTTAAAATTGTGAGTCACTTCTCTTTTTGAAGCTGTTTAAATTTTTCCGTATGTACATTAAATTTTCATAAATATATATTATTTGTGAGCCAAAATAATAAATTATCGCAATGAGTTGCATTCGGCCATGTTCGAAACGCATCGTCACAGTGGAATTTAAGACCGAGGTAACACAGAGCGTAGCCGGCAGTTCGCTACTCAAAATGAAGAATCATTAGCAGGCAACTGGCATTTTTTTCAAATACTTACAGTTCGAGCTCATTGTAGGGTTGGAATGGAATCCCGGAGCAGCGCGTAGGTACCTGTAGAGGCGGTGGCGCTGGCGGGCGCGGGCGGCGCGCGGCGGCAGACCGCGTGCCGCCCGCACTAGCGGGGAGGCTCGCCGCCCGCCCGGGGGCCGCGCCGCCCGCTGTCTCAATAATGGACATTGCAACACACCGTGTCTCAATATCACACTGGATAATTGTTTATTATTACAAGAGGTAGAATTTATTAAGATGTTTACTAGTATTACTTCAAATGACCAAGAAAAAATAGTGTAATAATAAACATAATATCCACAGGGATATTGGATAGTAAATTAAGTTCTCGAATGACGAGTACAACGCAGCGAAGGTAGTACCTACCTAGAAGACAAACCCGGCGACCAGATGAGGTAATCATCGGATGCAAACGGCTAAGGAAGGAAAGGACATTGAGTGTATGACAAGAGCAACATAGTAGGTGTAGAGTGTTGAGGACGGGCCCGCGCCATCAGTAGGTCGGCGCGGCGGGCGGCGGGCGGCGGAGAAAGCGCCCGTTCGCACTGGGTCAAGGCTCGCCGGCTCGGGAACTACTCTTCCGCTGCATTTTATTTCGCATGTGATGGGGTGCTTCATAAAAAATTGTTTATAAAGTTACGTGGCACGGCTCGCGCCTGTCACGGTGTAGCATGAATTATTATCCTTTACAATGCTCGATCACTGGCCACCGACACGTGGCCGTCGTGGCTTGACAACTGCATCGTCGTCCATTCGGAACCTGAAACCCTTTCGAATATGTCGCCGAGGGTGACCGGCTGCCGGATCGAGTAGTCGTGACAGTGCCGATACTTATTGTATCGCGCCACAGGGGCGCGAGACCACATCGGCGTGGTCTTCGTCTTGTTTCGGCGGACGCACTTTCAAGCTATACCTACTGCTATAAACGGTTCATTATTAGGTGATCTTACGTCGGCATAGTATCGTTGTTTACTGGGTAGGTTAGGCAGGCACTAGCCACTCGTTTGCACGAGTCGCTCCACATTAGTAGGTCACTCTGATAAAATGTAGAACAAACTAAAAAAGTAGTAGAGGCCTACCTATGAATTTTGGCTTTAAATATTTCAAGTCGAATTCAATTTGTAACGGTAACGGTTTTTATATACTTGATTGGTATAAATAAATAAAGAGCTCAAAACAAACAGCGTAACATAATTAAAGTGGTTCGTACTGTTTGTTCTACGAACTCGATGTAAACAATTCAAGTGTTATCGGGCAAACGATTTGCACGCCCCGTATTTACGCATTATACGCATACGGTCATAATAAATACTTAATAGTAGGTACTCCTTCTGAGTCAATGCGTAATGTCCCAGGATAGCTCAGTGGTAATGACGTCGTTGGCTTGCGACACGTAGGTCGCGGGTTCTAATGCTGCAGTAGGCTTGAGCATTCCGGGAGCCTCTTGAGGCCAGCTCCAGTTTTGGCGCCACCTTCTACCAGATCATCGCTTCACACCAGGCGGAGCGGTAAGCGGAAGGTATCCAGTAGGAAAACAAAATAAGTAAGCTACGTTGCGCGACCGTCACTGTACGTTACAGCTTTCCTCATCTCAGGATATCTTTGTTTGTTTCGTCGTCAAGACCTTGTCGAACTTGAAACATTTTTCAGAATCGCATCAGTAGTTTAGTTCCTAAGATTACCTCTTTATAAAAAAAACAACTTTACCTCTATGAAATTAGGGTAGTTTTACAATCTACTACTACGAGTATATCACTACTTATTATAAAACAAAGTCCCCGCGCCGCGTCTGTCTGTCTGTCTGTCTGTCTGTTCGCGATAAACTCAAAAACTACTGCACCGAGTTTTATGCTGTTTTCACCAATAGATAGAGTGGTTCTCGAGGAAGGTTTTAGGATATAATTTATCAAGTTTTTGTATACATTGGCTAAAATATAACGATATTTGTTGGAGAGGTCGGAATAAAATAAGCCGTCTGGGAGCTTTCAACGAAAACGCTGCCTAAACCCTTTGAGATGTAACAAAATGATGTACAAAAAGGTCAAGGTCAAGGTCTACAAAAAAGTCCGCGATAGCATATGTCTATCTCTTAAGAATAACATACTACAACTACTTTTTTACATTTTAATAGTTGATAAAAATGCCGACTAAAATCAGACCGTGTTATCCATACCTTTATATTAATCCTTATCCAAATAAATCATTTCGTATTCAAGATTGTTCCAACACCTGTAGATGACTTTTTGAATCGTTGAAATCGGACATTCCATTCAAAAGATATTACAAAATTAAAATGTCAATCTAATGGAAAATAAAACCACCGCGCTGCCCGCGCCCCGCCCCGCCATCCATGGCCATGCAGTGGCCGCAGCGCAGCGGGTAACGCGGCGGGCACCGAAGTGCGGGAATAATTTTGGAGAATATATACGCTTTCACGCCTAAACTACTGAACGGATTGAAATGAAATTTGGTACATAGATAGTTTGAACCCTGGGGAAGGACATAGGATACTTTTTATCGCGGCGATAAACTGTAGCCCACGCGGGTGAAATCGCGGGGAACAGCTAGTTTACATTAAAAAACGAAGGTCTGGCTGTCGTGGGCTCTGGGTCTATATATCCACACCATTAATACTTATTTATCCGCGGTTTCGGGTAACAGCTAGGTATACATATTCATAGTGTATTTTATATTTAGTGAAACCGTTTCACGGAGCCTGTTTGTTCTAAACAAGATATTCGAGTCGGTGGACAGGTTTTGCGGCAGGTTATCAAAACTCAATGCTACTGCGTATCAAACATTCAAAACAACGTATGGCGTATATTACCCTTTTAGCGTTCCGTAATCTAACTAGGAAACCTTCAAGATTCAAGTTCAAAACTTGTTATGTAATTTTCGTAGGGTTCCGCGTACAAAACTTTGAACTAAATGGCGTGTTCCCAGCCTTTACCCTCCAAACAGCTGTTTCTGAAATCTAAAAATATTCTCCCACACACACTACACAATATAGATAGAAAAAATAGATAAATAGTGAAAATAGCGAATAATGACATTTTGACATTCTCTTTGATTATTTTGACATATTTATTTTATTATTATTTCGTTGTACTTGTATTGTTTTTTGCTATTTTTATTGTATATTATTTAACATTATTTTTTCTGTGTGGTAAATGTAATTGATGTTTATCGTTTATA
Source organism: Opisthograptis luteolata (assembly GCA_931315375.2). NCBI lineage: Eukaryota > Metazoa > Arthropoda > Insecta > Lepidoptera > Geometridae > Opisthograptis > Opisthograptis luteolata. The sequence continues at coordinate 180,646 of OV928044.1, forward strand.
TCACAATAAAATATATTTTTTTTTAATTTAATATAGCAGGTACTAGCTTAAGTCCGCGGCTCCGCCCGTACACCATTTGAATTCCGAATCATGTAGTGTATACATAACACGTTATCATAGATAGCTCAGCACCGCAACGTGACAGCGCGATGAGGCACGCCTCCGTTAATAACATTGAACCCCGATTATCTGCTACGAGTAGTACTTATGTATTTTGGAACCGCAACGTAGAATGAGTAGGTGCCTATCTACTCTCCGGTGGGGACGGATGCGTGGGTGGAACTACTGAAAATGGCATGCAACAATCATAGTGGCAGCTGGTAGGGTAGAATATAACACAACACGCATGACGCAATACATATCAAGTGAAAAATTAAGTTCAACGCACTTAATGTAGGCACCACCGTTAGGTACCTACTACTGGCCCGGTGTTACTCGATAGTAGCCCCCGATTTTAAGGAGAACTCTTCTCTTTTCTAGTATTCTATTTTGTTGGCTCTAGGTTCCTAAGTAGTTAGGTACCTAATACCTACCACTTATTGTAGGTAAGTAGTAAATTGTAACATATTATGTGCTAGTTACTTCGTCATTTTCCTTATTCATATCACGCAAATAAAATGATTCTCCTAAATTGAGCAACGTTTTGTCGTTTAGTAGTAGTTACTTACTTTACAGTGTCTAGAACACGTAGGGTTGTCAACTTTTTTAATTATAAATATATTGTACAAATGTACATTGATGCGTAAAAAACTCGTAAAAAATAGTAGATACAGCATTCATTCATTATCAGCCTTTCACGTTCCCACTGCTGGGACTCTGGCCTTCTCTCAGAGAGAGAGATAGGTACCAATATATAAAATAAAAAATGGATAGGTAGGTCTCAAATTAGTATTTTATTAGCATGAATAATACCTATAATTATCATGTTATTGCTAAACAAGCTACAACCAGTAAAATATATTATTATGCATTAAATAAGTAGGTATAGGCACTTAGTAGTTTCACCTATTACATATTCTTTTAGAAATTTGCCCAGTACAGGATACTCTAGTATACTATATGTTGGAAACCGCTATATACTTATATATTATATATATATATAATACGCCATATTACCCATCATTACAAGCACGGAAGAATGTTTATCTTCCGTGGGTGATAACGTAAACATATTGTCGGACAATTCCGACAATATGTTTTGTTGTTTAGTAGGAGAGCTACATCAATATGTAGCTCTCCTACTTGTTGGTACAAGCACGCCCGAAGGCAGGGAGTGTCAGGTGCGGCCGCCAGGCTCACTACGCTGCGGCGCGGGGCGCTCGCTGAGCTGAGTGCGGAGTGGACGGATCCGTAATAACAAACCAACCTTCTCCTCATTCCGGTCCTCCTACTGCAAAGGCTGCTGTTTTGTGTAGTAGTAGGTCTGTGGTGAAGACGTATCGATAGGCACCTCCGTATATATACATATAGGCATATACCTTCTGCCAACACCTTTATACGATCAGTAATAACGGAAAACCTTGAATAATAATGTAGCATCAAATAGTACGTTACGTTAGGTAGGAAGTCCAGGCCACATTTAGAATTTTAATAGTGTTTAATTGAAAAAAAAGGTTTATAGTTGAGTCCACTCAAATAATATAGGTATGCAAAATAACATGCAGAAATACTTTGATTGAACAGCGAGTGTGCGTGTGTCCAAACTCCTGTTGACACATCCACTTTGATAGTCCGTGATTTCGGTGCCGGGCGGGACGAGTGACGTCATCACTACAATCAGCACTGAGTGACATCCCAAGTGCACCAACACGTGTTCACCGCGTCCTCGGTCAATATTAACAGAATTTAACAAATAGTTACCTGCTCATCGATGAATTCTTGATTTACCAATTAACAACTTTACATCAGCATCAACACCTACGCCACTGCTTCCTAGGTAGGTAATAGGTATAGGCATTCATAATGTCTACTATTAAGTGTTAGCATCATAACATAATGTTGTAATGTATGTCAGTACTTGTACCATTAATATAATTATGAGACATTAGCGTGACAGACGCAGCTCGTATGCCGCACCACGCCTGCTGCAGCCACGGGGGAGGCGACGGTAAACGGTCCCCACCTTCACTGGCGCTGTACAGGCGCGGGCGACGCAACGGCGCCTGAAACTATCTACCTGCACATTTAGCGCCTAAGGTGTAGCATTAGTTTTAGAGTCGTGGTGACATCCTAAAGTAAAACACGTAGAAATACACCTTCAATACCTTTATTCCAACACTGATTATTCCAGATATAAAAACTACCATTTTATAAAATATGTTTGGACAAAAAAAAGTAATTAGGCTAGGGTACACCCTATCTTTCAATATTATGGCGACTCGTTGATGGTTGGACTCGAACAGCTGACCGCTTTACCAGTTTTACCACCGTTTCTCATAAGCACACCTCGGCTGGCCTGCGGATTGCGAGGGAAACGATTTCATTGGCTTTCATCGATAGGCTCAGAGCTTGGCCAATCCGCTACCAGCCGGTGTTGCCATTTTTGAAATTATACAGGCAATATAAAGAAATCACGACAATCCTGTGTATAACAGTGTGCATGACGCTCTCTCGGCTCGCCTCGCCACTCTCAGTCGCGGGTTTGTTTTCAGAGTCCGAGTCATCAAAGCGCAGTAGTTAGCTCTCACGAGGAAAGCCAAAGGAACCAGTATACATCGCTGTAACGAGCCGTCTCTAGTTTCTCGCGGACACATCAGAGACTTTCGACGACAGGGAATGAACAAGACTTTTCTTTCCGTAATCTTTATTGTTGCGGATGCTTGGAATAAGCGCACTATACTAAAGCACCAAGGTCGTGGTCGGGCTGTTGTAGCGCAAGGCTCGACTAGCATCTGACCAAGTTCATCCATCATTTTCATAAGGAAGGATAAAAAAATGCTTTCCATAAGAACTTTGACATTGAAGTTTTGGGTAAACGTGTGAACTTGATTATCGGTTCCACACTAGGTACCTACCTGCCTAGTCTACCTAGCTATCGTAATAATTTGTATCAACTATCAGCGAATACTTCGCTGACAGCCATGCCATCGAGCAACTAAGTAGATATGAGAAGGAATTAAGGTTTTATGCATACTAAAGCAATGACGATAACCTCACTAAAACAATTATTGTTTACATGATTAAACGCCTAGTGAAAAAAGGGCATAGTAGTCTCATAAATTTAATAATCGAAATAGATAGGCGACTCCAAACGATTAATACAAATGGAGTGCTCGCCTGGCTAGCTACACTACACCAGCCTCTCAAGCACCGTGTGTTCCCGCAGCCTCACTTTACTTGAGAGCCAGTTAGTATGCGCAATAATCGTGCACACTGATAAGCTACAACTAGTTTGTCCTTAAAACCTACCTACTCGTATATCGTCATGGACTTGCCTGCATGACAGCATTACTTACACGCCTATCTACCGCAGAACGCAGAACATTAACGGGAGTCCCCGTCCACAGCAGGTAAGCCGCACAACCAATACGGATTTAACAAGTATGTACCTTCTACAACTCTACTGAGAACATCTACTGTGGGGGTTTTAAGGAAACAAGCGAAGCAGGAAAGCCGAAGTAGGTACATACCTACATCCTCAAGTTACAATGTTCGGCGATAAACAACATTACCAATGACAAAAAACGTACTGAACAAAATGTTTGTCTCTGAACTCAAAACTAAAATTTAACCATAATCGTTTTCCTTGTTGTTAAAGAGTGAATCGATTGCGTTGTGTAAAAACTGTAGGTGGTAGATACGTACCTACCATGTGCGTCAACGGGTCAATTAATAGAAAGGATATCCAGAACCGTAAGCGCAGACAAGACAAGGAAAATTGGCAATAGTTAATTATTTACCAAGGCTATATGAAACGTAAAAGGTAAGGCTTTTAGCTAACAACCGCCATAATTAGCGTTGCGGTGAAGAGTTCCACGCGCACTCGCCCGCGCCGCCCCTGAACAACACTAATAGGGGCGGGTGATTGATAACTGCGATGCTTTACGGCCGCCAGTAATTTACTTAAAAGGTCTTGCTCATTAACCGCTGCGCAGTTTCTGCGCATTACCCACGCTCACACCTACATCCTACCATAATGTATCTATACGCGCCGTACCGCAGCGCAGCGGGAAACGTGGTGAGGTGAGGGGGGCGGGAGTCGCGGGAGAGAGAATCTATGAAATAGGTAAAGTGCGGTCGCGGACCAGGAAGACCTTTTAGCTGCGCGGTTCAAACGCGCGGTCCGAAAAAAATTAACTTAGAATTAAAATAGGATAATGGATATAGCAGATAACGCGGTGAGGGGGCACCGAAGTGCGGGAATAATTTTGGAGTATACGGAATATAAACGCTTTCGCGCCTAAACTACTGAACCGATTTAAATGAAATTTGGTATAGGGATAGTTTGAGCCCTGGGGAAGGACATAGGATATTTTTATCGCGATAAACTGTAGCCCACGCGGGAGAAACCGCGGGTAACAGCTAGTATAGAATAAAACATGTTTAATTATTTGTAAATACATATATCCATAACAAATTATTGTCTACATTTAAACCTCTTCCTGCGGGAGCCGCGCACGGGTCCCGAAGACAACGTGCGGTACATAGAGCAGGGAAAAATCTTGGTGTTGCAACTGGACTCGTCCACCGTCCGGGCGAACTGATACAGGTAGGTCGACTCGAATATTACGACGTTGGTATATTTCTGTTTTTCAATTTGGCAGCCTTGAGGTCGCGGTAGGCGCTCACTGCGGCCAGGCGCGCGGCCTCCCGGCGCTGCGCCTCCGCCGCCCCGCCCGCGCCCCGGCGCTGCGCCTCCGCCGCCCCGCCCGGCAGCAGCGCGGCGAGCAGCAGCCCGCGGCGGGCCGGCGGCCGCGCGGCGCCCTCCCGCGGCCGCAGCGCGGGCGGCGCGTGCGCCACGGCGCCGAACGGCACCCGCTCGTACACCAGCTCGCGCCGCTCCAGCCGCACCTGCACACGGGCCAAGGGCTCATCTCTCGCCGCCCCGCCGATGCCAAACGAACCAATCGACGGCGCGTCATCCAACCTCGTCGGCCTTTTCCAGCTTGACTTGCTTCCTGAGCTCGAGCCGGCGCCTGCGAGCAGCTCCGGGCGCGGGGGCGGCGGGGGCGGATGGGGCGCCGCGCGCGCCGGCGCGGCGCAGCTTGCGGGCGCGCCGCGAGCGCAGGTCCTCCATGCGTGAGCCGCGGACGTCCTCCTCCTCCTCCAAGTCTCGCTGAAAAATTATTGTAACGCAACAAGTCATTGTACCGATAGTTGCGCATGTTTACAGCAAAACAGGTACCTCTCGGAGTATTTAAAAGAAAGCCAGGAGTATTAAAACGCGCGCGTACCGTACCGGGTAATCCTCCGGAGCGACATCTCCGTGTAGAGCGCGAACTGCACTGTTGATGCGAAGAGAAAACGCTCGCCCGGACTCCCCCGGCAGCTTGTGCAGACGCGATATTGGGTTGTTCCCTCCTCCGTTCCCGCTGCTGCCTGAAACAAGTGTATTTTATTCTATGCTACCGCACATTAAGAAATAGCATAACTGATGCCGACCTTTAGTGCGTGGTGATCTGTTGAGTAGCCTGGCGGCGGCGGCAGGCGGGCCCGCGGGCGGCGCGCGGGGCGCGGGGAACAGCCGCGTCAGCGACCGCGGCACCGGCTGCTCGTCGGGGTCGCTCGGCGGCGCGTTGATCTTTCCTTTCAGGCTACACACACATGTTGTTTCAGTGATCGATCGACGATCTCACAAGTAACCACAAAACAAACATTTGTTCATACGACCAAATAACAAATTATATCATAATTACATAGAAGCAGAGACTATTTATTAGTAGAAGTATGTAGTAGGTTTAAATTTAGTTGATACTGAGAATGAAGAAGATTAAGTACATACTAACGAGCTACCAAATAATTTGTTTACGCTACAAGCATTAGGTTAGGTTATATTTTTACCTTTGTAAACGTCTTGCTTGTTGTTCCAGAGGATCTTTAACGCCACGATGTTTCTTAGCGGGTATTTTACGGCCCATGACAAGGAGAGATGAGCGGCTTATCTAAAACTTCGCGTATGTTTATTTTTTTCGACCAAGGCCCAAGGTTGGAGTTGGAGTACTTGGAGTTTGGAGCATAGATTAAGTAGACCATAGATTAAGTAGACTATACAGTCAATTGGAATTTGGAGTTTTTTTTTTTTTTGTTATGGCGTCACACGATTAGTGTATTTGCCAGTGTCAAGTATAAAATATTTCAAACTCAGAGAGTTGAATCAAGTTTAAATGATGATGGTGATGATGAGATGATGGGATGAGGATAGTGTTTAAGTAAAGTAGTGGAGTTTTACTTAAACTTTACACGGACTTTTTTGGAGCAAAAATAATCCACCAATATTACACATTATCACTCGAAGAAACACAAGTTTTGGAAATAAAAACAAAATTTTCACGTTGACAATTCGATTGCCGCCAAAAAAGTTGAATTTGGAGTTGAATTTTGAAGTTTGAATTTGAAAAGCACTTGCTAGTTGCTTTGCTTGACTGACACTGACAGCCTAATCGAAAGAGACAGATTCTGTCTCTTCTCTGTCTGACAGAAAAACGACAAGTCAAAATCCTACATGATTTAATAAAAACCCGTCATGAAATAGTTGAAATACACAAAACAACCATTTGATTTTTTTGGCGGTAATCGATTTGTCAACGTGAGAATTTTGTATTTATTTTGTTTCATCTGCCCTTTATACATGAAAGAAACGTAAACATGAAACATGAAGATGATGAACCCATTGGACAGATAAATCTAGTTCAGCTCTATATTTCATTGAGATCAACTTTGTCTTTGAACTTCTCTGTTTAAATCAGCTGTTTTCTTCGCAATTATTTTTAATCTGCATGCACAAAATTTTGTTAGCAAGCAACACTGCTCTTTGGTTTGTTGTGTGTGCGCGGGAGGGAGCTTGTTTTTAGAAGCAAGGTCGTTCTTTGTGTCATAAAAATTACTTCTCGTGACGAATAATTCACAACTATCTTCCAGTGAGTGACTATTTGTGTTCAAAATAAAACAATCGTGGTGCGTGTATGTCGCGTATAGTCATTAGATTTTAGTCAAATTCTTACACTTCATACGTTCCAATGAGTTTGGGAGGAGGTCAAAACACGGACGGTTCTAATGCAGGAGGAATTTTTGTTCAATTTAACCAGGATTGCACGTAAGTAGCGGAGTATGTTCGCGTAGTGTACAGATTACAGGAGCTAGGTGTAGTGATGTAGGCAAAGATCTGATCGGAGGTGCCTTGGGGCGTCAATCAAGTTTTCCCTAGCGACGGAGAAGGTTGCGAAAGCGTTCAGTGCCACAAATTAACGTCGATTCTAGTAACGAGTGCGTAGAGCAGTCGTGCGATGATGCAATATGTCAGTGGCAGGTGTTTCGTAACTTGTGCTCCCAGGTGGAGAGCTGTAAACAAACATGGCGCGGAGCTGTGACAGCTGCTGGCGCTACGATGGCCGTACCGAACTGGTTATTGTTGTCAAACAGAGACTACTGTTTGAAACAGCTGATCACAGCAGGCAACTAGGCGTTGCACAACAACTATGAATTTTGCATATTTTGTTACATCACAATGACATTGTCCGCCGTTTTTTGCAGTTCACATAATGAAGATTATCATTATAACTAGCTGTTCCCTGCGGTTTCACCCGCGTGGGCTACAGTTTATCGCGATAAAAAGTATCCTATGTCCTTCCCCGGGGCTCAAATTATCTCTATACCAAATTTCATTTAAATCGGTTCAGTAGTTTAGGCGCGAAAGCGTCTATATTCCGTATACTCCAAAATTATTCCCGCACTTCGGTGCCCCCTCTCCGCGTTACCTGCTGTAGGTATCCATTATCCTATTTTAATTCTAGGTTATTTTTTTTTCGGACCTCGCGTTTGAATCGTGCTGTTAAAGGTCTTCCTGGTTCGCGACCGCACTTTACCTATTTCATAGATTCTCCCTCACCTCGCCGCGTTTCCCGCTGCGCTGGGGTGCGGCGGGTTTATTTTTCTACTACTACTTACATTTTTAAACTCGTGATATCTTTCGAATGGAATGTCCGAATTGAATGATTCAAAAAGTTTTATAAAGGTATTGAAGCAGTTTTGAATAATAAGTAATTTATTTTGATAAGGATTAATACCAAGATACAAATAAAGAGCCTTTTCTAGAGGCGGCATTAAAAATTAATTTTTTTAAATAAAATATCACTTATTGCGGCATAACTATAATAATTAGACATATATATGCTCTCGCGGACTTTTTTGTAGATCTTAATGAGACCTACAAACCCGTAATACATTATTTTGTTCTAGTGTCAATAGTTTTTGCAGCGCACGCAAAAATAGGTTTTCGATTTCACACCTTGGGTTGCAAAATAGCAATTTTCTTACGGATCCCTAATTTTTTTGGAAATAAAATTTAGCCTAAAGCCTTCCTCGATAAATGGGCTATCTAACAGTGAAAGAATTTTTCAAATCGGATCTGTAGTTCTTGAGATTAGCGCGTTCAAACAAACAAACAAACAAACTCTGCAGCTTTATAATATTAGTATAGATTATGAGATTGCCAATTATAGTCTTAGTATAATTTCACATTAATGAGTTTTACTTGTATGTATATAAATTTAAATGCTAATCAATCTCTTTATTCCGGAAATGATAATTTCATTGGTGAAGTTCTAACAGTGCGTATGTAATTTTTTACTGTTTGAGATTTGACTTTGGAGGCAGAAAAAATCATTAAATAAAAAATGTTACCTCTATTGTGACTATTTATTGTCTTAATAGAGGTATTTATTTATTGCATTATAAAGTAAAATTAAATTGTATGTTCATATATATATATTTTCTCTTCATTGTAAGCTTGACTTTATTTTGTTTTTAGTCTCTCCTCTAAAGTATACTTTTGACTGTTGCACTGTTACAACTTCGATTTGTTTCTTTATGTTAGGAGTGAATATTATGTTGTACGTACATGAACAATAATATTTTAATGTTATGTTGCATCATTATTTTCCATTGACATAGTGAGATTTCTGGTGTAATCTTAAGTAATCTGTGGGGCATGATATCAGGTTATATAAAGGTATAAATTAATAAGCCTTAACTTCAGTTAAACAACTTTTTGCATCTTGTTTCCTGAGGTGAACAAACCATAATTATTTATATGCCAATCTAGCCAAGTGACAGTTCCTTATTGTCTCCACTACACATGCTTATTCTATGCTGCCATGTAAACTTAAAATAGTTTGTAGTACTAGTAATGGTCCTGGACCTTTGCTAGAGTAGTTGTTTGTATGCCATTACAAAAGAAATACCTAGTTTGTTGGGTGAGGCAGAGGAAGTACTAGCACTATGTGGCTGTGGATCTGTATGGCATTTTGTTTAATGGTTCCAGCTCTCTGGTGGCAGGCAGCAGTAGTGGGTACCATTTGTTTGCGCTGACCCCGGACGATGGGGTCGAGGAAATGTATGCAAGCCGCTCGGGGCAGGACACGTGCCTGGTGGACCGTCTGTTCAGCAGCTCGCTGGTCGCCGTGGTTGCTGTCTCCGCGCCCAGGTCAGACAACCAAATCCTCTATGGTAGCGCGCAGCTTCTTTATTCTGTGGCGCCGCTCATTTACTATCTAGCCTAAACAAGCACTCACCAAAAAACAATTCTATATGCATACATACTTTCACATACTAAGTTGACATCAACTGGGATTCCCTAATAACTAGGGTTTCACAAACTAAGTGGATCAGGGACTTAGTGAAACAGCTGTTCTTTTTATTTTTCGATACTTAAAAATACTTGCAATATCACTCTCACTATGCAGTCAGACCATTGCACTGTACAATAAGTTGTCAAGCCTTTGTTTAGGTACATTTATCAAACAAATTAAAATCAATATACTTAAGCAAAATATATAATGATTATTATGCGGTTATCTATTGGTAGTAATCATGCCAAGATACAAATGGATACAACATACAAGGTCAAATGCAAATAACTATTGGTTTCTTATGTACCTCCTCACCTATGTATTCACTCAGCACTTTTCTTAATTACAATTTTACTATCATTACAATAATGGTATGACATTTACTAATTTCAATTTTTTTTTAATACACAAGCAAAAGCTAAATCCTACATTTTTTTTTTTTTTTTTTTTTTTTTTTTTATGTAATAGATTAGCAAACAAGCTGACGGCCCGCCTGATGGAAAGCGGACAAGCAGACTTTGTTTTAACATTGTTGTTGAGGGGCACGGCATACTTACTTTCTATACATCTTCTATGGGGATAAAAAGAATGCACGCAGCTTAGGAAATGTATATAGTCATTACAATAGCATAGAACATAGTCCACTCCACTATGCAAGTATTATATCTGAAGGAGAATGTGCTCAACACAAATAGTAGGCAGAACAGTGATATAACCGTACAGTTGAGTTAACGGCTACAAACGATCGGCGGGTCGCCTGCCTGCTCACCGTTTTCAGGGGTTGTCCGTCTCGCTGTGATATAATTGTGATGAAATTGTGTAGAAAGTACCTACATAAAATGTCATCGAGCGAAATCATAGACACAAAATCTAAACCTCTAAAAACAAGCCACTCGACCCAACAACTCTCTATGTTCCCTGCATATTCAGTCTAGGAGACGTGGAGAGATCCCTCTCTGGTAGAAAATGTCCAAAGGAACATTAGTGGCGAGCTGCTTGTGCTGTAATCACAACTTTCAAGGTTCATTGCAACAGAGCCCGGGCTAGCACGTCCGTTCGTTTATGTTGTAGTAAGTTGGTATATTCGATCAGCCGACGGCTACGACGCGACGGTGACGTCACCTCGCCCCGCACTCGCGCTACCAATGTTTTTCACAGCTGATAGGCTCGTATTGCGTCTACGACAAATCGACAACGCTGGCAGCGCGTACGTAGAGGCACCTATTTGCGTATGTGTACGGTTTGAACGCGCACCTATTGGCGATGAAGGTCACCGAATAATAATAAAGTATAATTGCAGCCGATGCGGAGTCGGTTTGCCGTAGCTCGCAGGGCAGTCATCGGAGTGCACGTCGAGCAAGCGATCACCGCTCGCTAGGTCGCGCGTCTGTTGCACGGCAGCGGCAGAGGTCGCGGCCTCGGAGCGCGACACTCGCTAATTATAGTGCGAGTGGGCGCGAGTCCCGAGCCGCTGCTATTTGTGTCGCCGTGGACGTGAACTTGGCCGCTGACGAGATGTCGCGGGAACCCATCTCCCACCGTCCGCGCGGGACTCGGGCCCGGCCCGCCGATCCGCACCCTCCCGCGGAACTGGGGCTCCTTCATCAAATAAAATTGTATTCATTAAGTTCGGTTCGTAATCTTGTATTTTGATAATGTAACATCGGAGCTATGAGAGACTTTTACTGACCGATACAAAGAAGCGAATAGAATAAATCTCTTCGCGGATGGGAACAGTCATCAAATCAAATCTAAAATATGTTTATTCAGTAGGATACAACATGTTATACTTTTTATCGCCTAACTTTAAATAATAGCTCCGCCTGTTCGAACCTCCTTACACCGGTGTAAGAATAGGCGAAAAATGTCCAGCAGGTTGTTTTGGGCGCGATCACAATTTCAATTTTGTGTTGTTTTACTGGTGCCTAGTACTTGAGCAAGCCGTCAGCTATACCGCGAGCCTCTAACGTAGATATACGAGTGTAAGTTTTGCCGCCGCTGCTGGTTATCTAATATTCCAATATTGCTTCGTAGCGGGAATCTGAGCCCCGGAACGATATAAAATATAATAACAAATACAAAACATCGTATTATTATGTTATCACAAGTATGCTCGTACGATATGACATATTCACATACACAGCTGCGTCATCAACATCACACTTGTTTAGAATGTTTTGACCGACACGAATTAACTAAACACAGTTACGTTTTCTGTAATTATTTTAATTATATTTTATTCTTCTTCTTCTTCTATTTAAGAGCCAAGCTCTTGTCGGTGGAGTATTTTCCATGCCGTTCTGTTTTCGGCCATCCTTTTGACCTCTTGGTACGACATGACGTCAATCCTTTCTTTAACTTGATCTATATATGTTCTTCTCGGTCTACCTCTCCCTCTCTTCCCTTCTACTTTTCCTTCTAATATGGTTTTTATATATTCGTCATGCCGTACCAAGTGGCCAAACATCTTTCCTCTTCTTATCTCTACTGTTGTTAATATCTCTCTTTTTTCTCCTACTAAGTCCAATAAAAAAAAACCAACCAAGAAGTGGTTGGTTTTTTTTTCTTTCCAGCTTATTTTCTCCATACGTCGCCAACACCACATCTCGAATGCCTCTAATCTCTCCCTGTCCCTTTTGGTCATTGTCCACGTTTCGCAGCCGTACAGTGCAATGCTCCAAAAATAAATTTTAACTAATATTTTATTAAATAAAAATAATATTAATGAAATAGGTGTGAATGTGTATCTGATATCTGTTCGTGCGGATGAACCCGCCGACGCGCGGGCTCGCGGCTCCCTGCCTTAGTTCAACGCAACGCACAGGTACTGCGTAGCGCCACTTATTCATACACCTACTTTATTCACTAACTTTTTGTTCCCGATGCGCCGCCTCACGCGGCTAACCTAGTATAAACATAATCGAGTCAAGAATGTGATTCAACGCTTTTACATCGCGAGACAATACACTCTGTGTGCATATATATGTAAACGTAACGCAAGCGGGGGCGGGCCGCTCGTTACCTGCCGCCTCCCGACCGAGCCGCGTCTGCGTTGCAGGAAGCTGATCGTGTGCCACTACAAGAAGGGCACCGAGATCTGCAACTACAGCTACAGCAACACCATCCTCGCCGTCAAGCTCAACCGCTCCGTGAGTATAAACGTTCGTTACCGGCGCCGAGGCCGCCCCAAAAACTGATGCAAACGTGTCACGATGACGAGCGCGAACCGCACTAGGGTAGCGCAGGAGGTCCGGGCGGGGTACACGACACAGGTTCCGTGTTGCAGCGGCTGATCGTGTGCCTGGAGGAGTCGCTGCACATCCACAACATCCGCGACATGAAGATCCTGCACACGATCCGCGACACGCCGCCCAACGCGCGCGGGCTGGTGGCGCTGTCGCCGTGCGTGGAGCGCTGCCTCGTGGCCTACCCCGGCTCCAGCGCCGTGGGCGAGGTGCAGATCTTCGACGCCGTGCACCTCAACGCCAAGTGCGTGCTGTCGGCGCACGACGCGCCGCTGGCCGCGCTGGCGTGGTCCATGTGCGGCCGCCGCCTCGCCACCGCCTCCGAGCGCGGGACCGTCATCCGCGTGTTCAGCGTGCCGCAGCGCGCCAAGCTGCACGAGTTCCGGCGCGGCGTCAAGCGCTGCGTCGCCATCAACTGCCTCGCCTTCAGCGCGTGCGGCGCCTTCCTCGCCGCCACCTCCAACACGGAGACCGTGCACGTGTTCCGCGCCGCGCCCGACGACGCCGCGCCGCCGCCGCCGCCGCCGCCCGCCGACGAGCCGGCCGCCGGCTGGATGGGCTGGCTGTCGCAGGTGGCCACCGCCGGCGCCACCTACCTGCCGGCGCAGGTGGCCGACGTGCTGGCGCAGGGCCGCGCCTTCGCGGTGGCGCACCTGCCGGTCACCGGCCACCGCGCCGTCGCAGCCATCACCAAGTGAGCGCCGCGCCGCCGCCCCCGCCCCGCCCCCGGGCCGGCCCCCGCTCACGCGCCCGTGTTGCAGCGTGGGGCGCGCGCCGCGGCTGCTGGTGGCGACGGGCGCGGGCGTGCTGTACGTGTACGCGCTGGACGCGGCCGAGGGCGGCGAGTGCGCGCTGCTGCGCACGCACCGCCTGCTGCCGCCCGCGCCGCCGCGCCGCGCCGCGCCCGCAGGTACCGCGCACTCGCATACAACGCGCACGCCACCTACACATCATGGCTCGCCTACAGTACAGCGGCCCCGCGCCCGCATCCCCGCCCCCTCCGCCCCCGACCGACGCGCGCCCTAAGCCCCTAACAGCCGCCCCGACTAACGACTCGAAATCGTCGGTGTCGCGGGTACTCTCATCCCGACCTCGCGGACATAACCGAATACTAAAATACTACTATCATCATCGTTCAGATCGCACATTTCTTTTCGCATACAGTACCTCATCATATAATAATTATTTGATAAAAATGAAATCGTTAAAAAGTATGAGCGCGGTTCGAGCCCGCGCCGTTGCCGGAGCGCGAGCGGCCGAGGCGGACGGGCGCCGCACCGCTCTACCGCGGAGGCCCCGCGGCGCACTCTCCGCTCGCGCCGCGCCCGCCGACGCAATCGAACCGGCTCGGGTGGACTATTCCAATGATCGGAGGGATGAAAAGAAAACGTGCCCCGCTCGCTAACAACTGCAGCGTCTGCGGGGCCGGGTGCTATTTCCATTTTGTTTGTTGCTGCAAATAATAATATAACCTATCGTCGACTCCGACCGCGCGACCGGGTCGCGAGGAACATCTCGACCTCGAGTCCTCGGGACCCGAACGATGTCGGCCGAACCGTCTGCCAATATCTTTTTGCGCGACGCGAGATAAATTAAAATGAGACAAGCGACGCGATAGTAGCCGGCCTCGGGCGGCGCGGCCGGGCCGGCAGCGCTCGCTCCGGCTCGGCCGTGCAGTGTGTGACGTGTGTGTTGTGCAGCGGCCGCCGGCAACAGTTACGCGGGCGCGCTGCGCGGCCGGGACCCCGCGCACATGACAGGTACGGTACCGCGCCCCTCCCGCCCCGCCCCTCCCCGGCGAGCGCCGGCCCCCGCGCCGGTCCATACCGGCGGCAGGGGCCGGCCCCGGCGCTAGTACCCCGCCCCCGCCCCGCCCCTCCCCGGCGAGCGCCGGCCCCCGCGCCGGTCCATACCGGCGGCGGCGGCCGGCCCCGGCGCCCGCGGCGCAGGCACGTGTCGCCCGACCGCCGCCGCGCCGCGGGCGCTAGGTCTATGTAGGTGATGGGTTGAAGTTGGACGTTTTGTTGTCGCTCCAGTATAATTGTAAATTGAAAACTAATAATTGTACGTATGTGAATAGTTTCGAGTATTGTAGGTAGCATTCGAGGTGAGGATCTCGCGCGCCGCGGGCGCGGTCGGCTTCCGATATCTGCTATCCGACAGTATTTAATTTTGTCGTGTCAATACGCCTCGAATAGCGAACGTAAAGTGTCTATTGTTCGACGACGACAATTACATTATCGGACCTACGTTTTGAAAGAAAATTACAGATTTAGTAAAATGCAAACCGTAGGTAATTATTTTATTAGGTCTATGTTATACTTTGGAAAACAAAAAGCTTTTATCGACCGAGTTTCGTTAAGTTTGAATTTATTTAATTAAGTTTTAGTGTACGATCACTAACAATTCCATGCATTATTTATTTATTACAAGGAAAACAAACAGCACATAAGAAAAAATAAAATAAAAACAAATAGGCCTAACAGTTTTCACAAATAGAAGAGGTTTAAATATACCAGTAAATAATTATAAAGAACATACAATATTAAATCTAATAATGATAAGAGAAAAAAAAAAAAAACTAAGGAAGGACATGACAAACATAAACTTTGGTTTTTAAAAATAGGATCGAACAGTGATAGAGATGACAAAACACATTTTAACACAGAATATAAGTAGACGAGGAAGAAAGTAAAAAGAGAAAAGAGTAAACCATATCAATCTGTCATTGTTTATAGAAATAAATAGACAATTGTAATATATATAATATATAAAGTGAAACTAATAAAGAGATAAATAGAGAGAAGTATATAAATAGAAAAAGAGTAAGAGAAAGAAAAAAGAAGAATAAAGAGAAACCTAACACTCTTCAAAAAAAGCAGAGCACGTATATTTTTTTAAGAAATTCGGTCTCGCAGTAAACAAATCCACATCCTTAGAGTAGGTAGTTTGCATTAAATTTTTTACAAACACAAATAAAATAAGAATTCTGTCTATAATTAGTGCTACATGAATCCACGTGAAGCGTAAGATGTTTCCGCCTGGTAATGGCACGAGTAGGTACTTGAAGCTTTATCAAAGACAGAAGATCACTGCATTCAATTTTGTTTTGCACTAGGCTGAGTAGGAAGGTTAGGTTAGATTGTCGTAGAAAACATGTTACATTTCGGTAGAAGCCATAATGTAGGTCCGCCCACTTGCTGTGCACTGGACGTCTCTGTTGGCGCACCTTGCTGGTAGCGGAGTGACGGTCACGTGGTGTCGGTGACGTCACGCCGCGGGCCTGTGCGCCCGGCCGCACTAGAATCTGTAAGCCTGTATGGAACTATTAAGTATCGGGAAAAAACTGTATCGTATGTCTAGTAAATATTGTAATCTTGAATGCTCGTTACGATCTCGTTCTATTTACACGTGATTTTCTTTTTTTTTTGAGGTTCACTGGATTAATACCTATTGTTACGGCTTTTACAATAATACTGCGACGCGTATAAGCATCTGATGCGCAGGAGTCATTACTCCGGTGGTTATTTTGATATTTTAACTTATTGAGTATTTTTGTGCCAGTTGAAATATGATTTTGTGAAACCTTAACACAAGCTACTCTCTAGATCTCTGGCGAGAGTCGTACATTGATTTGATAACAAGTGAAGTTTGGAAGTGAAACGCTTCGTGCGCGTACTCGGAATGTCTGATAGTGGAATGGGGATGGAGGAATTAAATAACTGGCAAAGATGTGGCAATTCCGGGCAGGATTCTGTTGGAGTCCTTCCACTGCATCACTAGCAAATTGTCGCTGACGGTTTCCTAAATAGTGAAGCAAACCCGCAAACGAGATGCTTATACGCTTCTACGGTTAACTAATAATGTGTTGTTAAATATTGCAACATTTGGCTTTGTATATAATATGTGTTTAGTGTATAGTATTGTGTCCGCTTGAGGACGGCGCGGTGACGTCACGGGCGCCCGCGGCTGGTTCGTACAGCGGTACGCGCCGTCTATTGTTCATATACATTGCTCCAAACTTGCAAAACTTGCAGTCTAACATTTTTTTATATTTCTTTTTATTTTATTTAATATGAACATTTTAATTTGGTAAATAAATAGAGAGTATTCGCTTCTAGTTTGCAGGAAAGCCTATCAGAAAATCCTAAGTCCTAAAGATTTCACGATAAACGGACGGTGCGGAACTTTCTCCCCTCGAGATCGGCTCGCCCTTGACCTTGGTAATTTTTTGAAGACTTTTTTGATACTGGGATCGCGGTCGACTGACCGACTGACCGACAACGCTCACCCTAAACGGTAAATTCCAGAAACACGAAGTGGAGTAGTAAAACAAAAGTGGGTAGGTACCTAGGATTACAAGTAAAATGGAGAGATAAATGTACCGCACGTCGCGACCTTGTACGAACCATCCGCAACGCGCAAGGGTCACTCCCACCCTACTTTTACGGAAAACGTTAGCACATTTCGCGGGACGAGTCGTTTCTTTTGATTACTGTTGAAACGTCGAACCCGCGGGAACGTTTTCCGTAAGAGAGCCCGGGCGGCCCCTCTCGCCTGACGCCGCCCCCCCGCAGAGTCGGAGCGCGCCGGCGAGCTGGGCGCGGCGCTGGAGGGCTCGCCCCCGCGCGGCGCCTTCGACCTGCGCGACCCGCGCCACTTCCCGCCCATGCCGCCCGCCGCCGACCACTAGCCCGCCCGCTCCGAGCCGCCGGCCGCCGTCCTGCGCTCCGGTTCTCCGATCGATAAAATTAATTCAAATATGGATCTTATGTAATGTAAAGTGTTAGCGTGAAAGGTTTCTCTTCTCCCGTGCGGTGTCGTGGAGCGTCCGACAGCCGCGGGCCCCGAGGGAGGCTCCCGCCGTCGGACGAGCTCGCACCTGGAGTCGAGCGGGCGAGGAGCGCGCCGCACTCGGCGCCCACTCGACCACCTCGACCCTAATGTTTCTCGTTTTCCTACGCTAAATTAGATTATAAGTACGTAACGGTTGATTACCTACATTAAAGTTTGTGATTGAATTTTCGGATCGAAATATTTCTGTAATATAGTATTCCAAATTGTATATTTTTAGATAGGTATTCGTGCGGCCGCAGGAGGCGCTTGTATCATAGCTAGTTGTACCGCGCGCTTGTGATATCTGACGACGGATGGACATCTGGATGCTTGTTTAGTGTTAGGATGTTTGTGACGCGGGCGTCCGTCGCCCGATCTAAACGTAGAAGAAAAAAATAATCAGTGTAGAAAATTTCCAAATTGTAAATAAACCCGATAGAACTCGGCGGCGGACCCTGCGAGGGGCGCGGCGCCGCAAGTGTTGCCACATCTGTTCACTAACACTTGCGACGCGAGCTGGCGCTGCAAGTGTTGCCACATCTGTACCCCTAGTACAGGTTCACCGATTACGGAGACGGTAAACTTTTTCGAGAGCTCGTCCAAACGAAAAGTTCGATTGTAATCGGTAGGATGAGTTTAATTTTTCGAATAGAGTTTACACCATATCGAACATCGAGTAGGTCGAAACGAACTTCACACCATATGTTTCTATCTCTTTTTCACATTTACAAAAAGAAGGAGACAAATATATGCTGTATTTTTTATTTCTATGGTTCGGCGTTTTAAATTTCGTTCTTTTTTTTCTGTGGTGTAAATTTTCAATGGCGTCTATCGTGTTTGTTTTGTTATATTGTTTCTGACATTTTCATTTTTCAAACCAAAACAAAAGTGATAATTATGATGAGGACAAGCGCATAACAATTTGAAAGTGATTATAGATTTCATCGCATCACAATTCGAAGTGAAAATAGACTTCATAATAATATGTATCACAAAGAGCTGTAAACCCTTCCTTTGTCAGCCGATACCTGCACAGTGTGTCAGAAACTCGACTGGGTATGAATAATGCGCGCTTATGTACAAGCTCCTGTTGCTCCTCATCATGGCGGTCAGCTACGACAGCCTCCACGGCTAATCTCCACGCAAAAAATCACCTCGGTAGCATAATTTAAACTAAACACCTAACAAGCTCTCACCAAGATTTATCAATCGAGTAAAAGTTTTCGTAATCGTCAAAATTTACCATCACTAACTTGTCAAAGTGGCAACTTGTACTGCCTAAATGCAAAAAGTAACTCGAAAACTTTATTCGAGATCAAGTGCAACGATTTGAAATAACTCGTCATACCGATTTTAGTTCCTCCAAGTTTCCGTAAGAGGCGCTGAAGGAAAATGTATGGAAGAGACGAAAACGATATAAAGTTTAGGTAAACGATCAAAACCTGTACTAGGGGTACTGTTCACTAACTCTTGCGACGCGAGCTGGCGCCGCCGGACGGGACGCGGCGCCGCGCCGTTTGACTCTGTATCGCCATTCGAGCACCGCTCGTGTACAAACTGTACATATTGAATAAATATTTTTACAAAACGGAAATTACTTGTTTCATTCGTGTGAAATAAAACTCTCAATGATGTACCAAGACAAGTAGATTTAATTACGCACATAATTATTATCTTCTTTTTGTGATGGAGTTCATCATGGTATAGGTAGGGCACCCTGTATGCGCACGGGTCTCGTCTACAAGATACTAAAACTAAAGTAAGTTTCAACTTTTCATACCGACTCAAAAACCAATGAAAGATTTTTTCTGTTCACATAGAAAACTTAGCAAAATACAAAGTAAGTTACTAACATCATAAATTTTTTTATTAATTTCAATGTTGCAATTAAACACTGTTCAGTGATTGCCGAGTTAACTTCAAGTAACTGCCTACACAAAAAGCCATTTGCTGGTGCACCCAGTCGACGACATAACACTATTTTCCGTAGCGTGTTCCAGATCAACGACGTAGGATCCTTGGGATAATGATTGTTGGCGGTGCGTGGCGGCTCGTCGCTCTCGTACGTAGCTACTATTGGGTACTGCAGTGTATTGGTGGTGCGGCCAGGGTGCTCGGCGATGTTACATGTACAGACCAGTTTATTGTGATCGACAAATGAGGATTTTGAAATGAAACACTTTCTGGAATAAATATACACCTCTAATTTTAAATTCGGTAATCACTCCGGTCTTACATGTAACAAATAGTACAATAGTATTTACAGTCCCATGGTTTTCACAAATAAATCTGCGTCGCCTCGAATAACTCGCATGCCCCGCGCGGATCCCTCCCCCCCCCTCCGCCGCGGCCACTATCCTCAACGTAATAGTTTTCTATTTCACTTGTAAAATAAATAGTAATTTTATTTCGTAAAATTTTCATATGTTTTATGACGATGGGACATTATTTGCCGTTTTGTAGATTGCCAATTTTAATGTCCTCTATTTGCTACTGTTAGGGCAACGAGTCGAAGGAAGGACCGATTTCAAAATTAATTAATTTCGGAGATACAAAAAATATTAAGTGGATGTTACATCGATAAAAACTATTACGCTAACGACGGCAGGGCGCGACGAGGCGCCTGCGCAGGACACCGCGCCGGAGGGGGAGGGGCGCGACCTCGACTACAACCATTAAATGCAAGCGGAAAACATCCTTGCTGAGATTTCTACGAACAGCTCCCGCTGCGCATTTGAGCACTTCTCAGAAGAGTACGCCCTTCGACTCGTTCCTCTGATATTTTATTCTTTATTATCATCACTCGGGCAAGCGAGGCGAAGGGTAGAGTCGGCTGAGAAATATTTGTTGACATGAACGCGACACGCTGGAGCGAGGCAGCCCCCGGCGCAGCGGCGGAGCGCCTACATCTCGCCCGGGTTCCTGCAACAAGACGCGCGGTCAGCACCTCGCCGCGCGGGTGGGGGGCGGGGGGGGGCGGGCGGGTACCTGGGCATGGCGCACATCTCGCACGAGTCGTGCTGCGCGGCGTTGTGGAACGTGCACAGCTGGCAGGTCCACACGCCGCCGCCGCCTCCGCCGCTGCAACACGAACAACACTCTTTATGCACGATACACTGATATACTTTTTAGCGCGCAAGCGAACATACGAATAAAAAAGGGGGGGTTCGTTTTTATATAATGTACATTTTAGCGGAGCGCCGACGATTTCGACCGATACAAATTATCGCTTCGAATCGCGAACATCTTTTGCGAGTCCGGAGCCCCGAACGACCCCGTACTCGACTTTGGCCCCCTCTCGCGGAGTAAAACTTTTATTTTATTTTATTTGGACATCCAAACAGCTTACTAACTAAATTTAGAATATACAATTACAGAAAGAAATTAAGCCAATCACAGGAGTCACATATAAAAAGAATAAGGTAGGTTTTAAAACAGGAAGTAGAAGCGTAACATAATATAACAACAATAGAGTAGGAAGATAAAGAAAGAAACAAAATACAAAGGTAAATAAATAATTAATCAGTAATAACATAGCCATATAAATCTAAATGGATGACGGATTTAAACAGTTAGTATAGGTCTACCAGGATCTGATGGCAAAAAAAAAGTTTAATAAATAGCGATTGTCATATGGCAACGAAAAAAATGTCATCAGCTGTCAACTGAAATTTCGAGGAATTGTTTATGGTTTGGCTTCAAATTAGTAGGAAGGACAAGGCTTGATACTTTGGTTTATTGCATCTTTCGTGTGAACTGAAGAAGCTTTCTCTCGAATAGGGATCGATGAATGGCGAAAATCTTGTGAACATGTAATAAAAATTGAAAATCAGTTCATAGAACAAGATCGATTGAGATGCAGGAGGAAAGGTTTATCATAAATACTGCGTCTTCCTCGTCTCCCTCTTCCGTTGAAGACTTTTTTATGGATGTGCAGTATTTGGAACCATTTTCAAGTTCTGATAGATAACCTTTAATCTATACTAATATTATAAAGCTGCAGAGTTTGTTTGTTTGTTTGTTTGTTTGTTTGAACGCGCTAATCTCAGGAACTGCTGGTCCGATTTGAAAAATTCTTTCAGTGTTGGATAGCCCATTTATCGAGGAAGGCTTTAGGCTATATTTTATTTCCAAAAAAATTAGGGATCCGTAAGAAAATTGCTATTTTACAACCCAAGGTGTGAAATCGAAAATCTATTTTTGCGTGCGCTGCAAAAACTATTGACACTAGAACAAAACAATGTATTGCGGGTTTGTAGGTCCCATTAAGATCTACAAAAAAGTCCGCGAGAGCATATGTCTAACTATTATAGTTATGCCACAATAAGTTTTTTTTTTATTTTAAAAATTTAATTTTATCGCCGCAGCTAGAAAAGGCTCTTTATTTGTATCTTGGTATTAATCCTTATCAAAATAAATAACTTCTCATTCAAAACTGCTTCAATCCCTTCATATAACTTTTTGAATTATTCAATTCGGACATTCCATTCGAAAGATATCACGAGTTTAAAAATGTAAGTAGTAGTAGAAAAATAAACCCGCTGCACCGCAGTGCCGCGGGAAACGCGGTGAGGTGAGACCGAAGGCGGGAGAATATTCTATGAAAAAGGTAAACTGCGGTCGCAATTTGCGAAACAGGAAGACCTTTAGCAGCGCGGTTCAAACGCGCGCAGGATAATGGATACAGCAGGTAACGCGGTGAGGGGCACCGAATTGCGGGAATAATTTTGGAGTATACGGAATATATACGCTTTCGCGCCTAAATTACTGAACCGATTTAAATGAAATTTGGTATAGAGATAATTTGAGCCCCGGGGAAGGACATAGGATACTTTTTATCGCGATGAACTGTAGCCCACGCGGGTGAAACCGCAGGGAACAGCTAGTTAATGAATAAACTCATGGACAGAGTAATTGGAGTTTTCATCTAAATTTCGAATTCCACATTCGCCACAGTAAGATTTTCAATAATTATCCTTGATCTTTGGATAATTTTTTATATTTGCATGTATCACATACAGAATCAGCCACTATAGGGAAAAAAAGTATCAAAACGTTTTACTCCAATTTCCCCTAGTATTGCTAGCGTCAATTTCTTTCCCTTTTTGCCATCAGATTCTGGTAGACCTATAATTAGTTTATTGATTGTCTAGTCAAAGAATTGACTATGAACAATTTTTTTTTAAATATTCTGCCTTGCCGCAAATAAATCTACATGTTCAGAAAATATGCAGTTGAAGCTCTTAAATGTGCGTGGAAGGAAGGAATTTCCACGGCAGTTAGTCAGACAGCGGGGGATGGACAGTCGAAGTTGGGCAGTGCGACACGGGAGACGATACGGCGTCACAAGCTTGATCTCGGCCAGCAGGGGTGGGCAGTCAATCCTAGCCAACACTAGATTGTGCAGGAAGGAAAGATCAGCCGCCTCCCTCCTTCCTAATCGAAATTGAGGTTGGGGATCTTGGCCTCGAAGTTAATGAAGCGGAGGAAGCGGTTCGGGTGTCCGAACAAAACAAAAGAGTACCTGGGGCGGTCGAGCGGCGGCGGCGGCGCGGCGGCGGCGCGCGCCAGCGCCTCCAGCGCGGCGGCGGGCGGCGAGGCGCGCCACGCCTCCGCCGCCCCCGCGTCGCGCGCGCGCACCGCCGCCAGCAGCGGCTCCAGCTGCGCCAGCGACAGCGGCAGCGCCTCGTTGCAGCACAGGTACAGCAGCACGTGCAGGTCCGACATCGCCTCCAGGAACGAGTCGGCGGCCTGCAGGTGCGCGTGCAGCGCCGCCAGCGTCTGCAGGTGCGCCGCCAGCGGCCGGTGCGCGGGCGGGAAGCGCGCCGCGGGCGCCAGCGCCGCCGCCCCCGCCGCCGCCCCCGCCGCCCCCGCCGCCGCCACGCCGCACGGCACGTCCACCAGCAGGTACGCCACGGGCACCAGCCGCGCGCGCACGCTCACCTCGTTGCCGTACGAGTCCCGCTCCTGCGGACGGGCGGGTCAGCGGCGCGCGGGGGGGCCCCCGCCCCGCGCGCCGCACGCACCTTGTAGTACACGTCGGGCACGTACTGCGCGTCGCCGGACGCGCGCACGGCGGCCAGCTCGGGCGCGTCGCGCGTCGGCAGCAGCACGCCGGCGCGCACCAGCGCCGCCGCCTGGTTGGACACCTGGTACCCCTCCAGGTGCACCGCGTGCGCGGCGTCGCCTGCAACACGCGCCCGTCAGCCGCCGCGCGCGCGCCCGCCCGCGCCGCCGCGGCACTCACCGGTCGCGCACACGGTCACGAACTTGGAGCCGAAGTACCCCGAGGCGGAGTGGCGGCACGCGTTCGGGTGCAGGTTCTGGAGGTGGCCCGCCGTGATGCACTCCTGCGCCGACAGGAAGTGCGCGTCCCCGCCGCTGCAACGGAAGCGCGGAGGTGAGCGGGGCGCGGGGGGGAGGGCGGGGGCGCGGGCGCTGCTCACCGCACTCGCTGCACGGTGCCGGCGGCGGCGTCGAGCGGCAGCAGGTCCGTGAAGATCCAGCCGACGGGGCGCAGGCCGAGGCGCGCCGCCACGGCGTCCACGAGCGCGGCGCGCGGGTCGGGCGCCAGCGCCAGCTCGTCGCGGCCGGAGCGCTGCGGCGGCTCGTACACGGCGGCCACGCGCGCGCGCACGCCCAGCGGCACGAGCGGGTGCGGCTCCACGCGCCCGTACAGCAGGCCGAGGCGCTGGTGCCCGGTGGCGCGCCAGTAGGACAGGAAGCGCTCCACCAGCGCGGGGTGCTCCACCAGCACGTTGTCCACGTGCCGGTAGGGCTGCCGCGCCAGCGTCACGGCGCCCGGCTGGCACTTGGAGCAGATGCCGCGCGGCCAGGGCGGGTGCTCCGTGCAACCTGCGCACGCCAGGGTACAACCGAGTCACGTGACACCTTCGCGAGTGATGCGTAATTTGTGCGCAATATTTTTAAGTTGCACAAAACTTCGAGTATCAATGTATCTTAGCTATTGGTGATGCTGCGTTGTTTCATTATAATATATTATGTATTGCCCTGCACTTGTGTATTAGAAACACGTAAACTTGCATCCAATTTTAATAATAAAATTAAAATAGCAAACTGACCGGGTTTAATTTTGAATGACGGCTCGTTGAGAGAGATGAAGTTCTTTGATTGGATCTTGCGCAGGTAGGCGTGAAAGGACATGTGCTTGATGTTGTGCTCCTTCAGGTAGTTCTCGTCCCAGGGCTCCAGCGGTGAGCAGTGCACGCAGCATCCGTTTGAGTTGTGCCGACATCTGAAAACAATCAATTATCAAATGCAGAATATTTTAGTAATGCGCACCACTTCCTGTCAGTAGTCAATAGTACTTTATTCAATAGGATACATTGTGATCACTTTAAAACATCCTGGCTTCTAGACAGACAGACAACAAACTACCAGAAGACATTGTGTCGGCACCTTCAGTGAATTCCTTTAAAAACAGACTGGCCAAGTGGTTGCGAACGAACAATGCTTCCTTGCTACAGAATTGACTTTTCTCTGGACACTTTTGGACATTGCTATAATTCAACACAGCATGATATAGTCACATCAGCCTCGCTGCTCGCTCGCTGATTACCAAATAAATAAATAAATAATGCAGTGACAAGTAAAAATATAATAATGGCAATTCATCTTGGAATGTTTACTATCACTACTAACAGTTTTTCATCTCGCTGCCTCTGTATACTGCCAGACTCTTTATACAGTTCAAGATCCAGGTCATCTTCCTGCGGGGCTCCCGCTGCCGCCCCCGTGTGGGTCGGTGTGTGTGCGGGGGAAGGTACTACGTTGGACTTTGATGTGCTTGCTACCGCCGCCTGGACAGCTGTTGATGGCTCATTTTTCATCTAGAAACATACAAAAGATATTAATATAATATGTATTTTACACACACACACATGTACACAAAGTTTATTGATGATTGAAAATGTACAAATTTGGTATTATCCCTACTAATATTATAAATGCAAAAGTAACTCTGTCTGCCTGTAGCCCACGGGAGTGAAACCGCAGGAACCAGCTAGTATTATCATAAAAGGTAGTGGTTTAATGATTTGTCACACTCAGCTTAAATAAGAATACAGTACATAAACAGATTTAAATTGTTCCTACAAATATTCATAGATAATAGTATGTTTAAATAGTTGTATCATTCTGTGACAGAAGCGTTAATATTAATTTACTTTATAAAACTTTATACAGATAGCATAGGATAAATGACTGACCAGGTTCATACAGAACAACTTATTCTAAGTACTTACTAAATCATTAAAATTGAATTTAATCATAAGACATACAAATGGAAGTGAGCTAGTCTAATAAATTATGTTGAGCATACAAAATAAAGGATCTCCTCACATCAGCACTAGTGGAGGGTTGGTCAAAGAGCACAGCGCCGTTGACAGGACTCAGGTAGAGCATATCGCCGTGCTGCAGGTTGTAGTCGCACAACCGCTGCGACTTGCTGGACACGATCTCCTCGCGCCGTTGCCGATCTTTGTGCAGCGCGAACCCGAACGAGCTGAGCTCTAGCGACGCGAACACTCGCTCGAACAGCGTCGCCGTCACATCGTCCGCCGCCGCCTCCACGCGCGCCGTGCCCTCCGCCGACTGCACGCGGAGTATCTGCACATCACATACACATTGCAGCAGCGCCGTAGTATCACCCTTCAAAAATGTCGAGTCATCGACTTCTCCAAGGTGCTCAACCACGTCGCTTAGCTTTGTGCATGATATTTCTATTCACCCTATGAAACATTAGGGGGAAAATCTTTCAAAATATCAGAGAGGACGAGCGAGTTGAAGCGTAACCGATGTGGTGGTTGGTTGGTTGGAGGCTGAAGGAGCCATAGGAGAATCGCATCGGAGTTATTTTTATGGGACAAACTATGCCATTGAACACTTTTGAATTGAGATAATTACCATTTTCTTTGCTCCCGACATTAATTTGGAATCATATGATCAGAATAAAAAGTTAAACCTGCAAAACACTAACAATGCACAAAAAGACAGCACATTTAGTACATGACATTCAATTCAACTAAATTCACGCACGTCGCATACTGAATTACTGACCATACCATAGGGATGAGTAAAAATAATCGATTCTTTTCAATGTTGATGACATTTGAACACTAAAATGTCATCTGATTTTTCAACTACTAAAAGATATTGAGTTTTATATTTTTATACGTATACGTACTTATTTCAGTATGTCCAAAACTCTTAGCAACATCCATACTATTCCATATACATATTTTCATTATATGTATACCAGCTGTTCCCCGTGGTTTCACCCGCGTGGGCTACAGTTTATCGTGTTATTAGTAAAGCGAATTAAAAAATATCGGACTATTAGATGACAAAAAAAAGCTTGGGATTTTAGTGAACTTGCTCCAATTCAATCAATTAGTAATTGTTAGTTATAGTTATATCAGTTAGCTCGCTGCGCTCGTGAGCGGTGGTCGTGCTAATAATTACTTGCTAACGTACGGTAGTAACTAACTTGCGAATCATGTTCAATTGTCCAGGATGTGCGGTCGACCACTCTGATGGTGCTAGTTGTTCAA
The DNA here is from genome assembly GCA_931315375.2 of Opisthograptis luteolata. Taxonomy (NCBI): domain Eukaryota; kingdom Metazoa; phylum Arthropoda; class Insecta; order Lepidoptera; family Geometridae; genus Opisthograptis; species Opisthograptis luteolata. Next base: position 208,084 of record OV928044.1, read on the forward strand.
ATTGTGCTGTAACATATTGCTTCACGTGTGCTAACATTACTAAAGGCAACTACCGCAAGCTCAGGGCAAGAAGTCAATGTGATCGCGCAAAAAAATTACCTGCCGGGCGTTTCTTGCCTGTTCTTTTGCCGGCGTAAGGAGGTTGGAACAGCCGTAGCTAGTTTTAAGTTGACATTTTAAAGTGATCACAATGTATCCTATTGAATGAATTTTTGAATTTAAAAAGTAACGTATGTCCTTCCTCAGGGTTCAAACTATCTCTGAACCAAATTATTATTTTATAATTTTTTTAATGTCATTTAAATCGGTTCGATGGCGCGGTGGGTTTATTTTTCTAATAGATTGTCATTTTAAATTCGTAATATCTTTTGAATAGAATGTCCAATTTGAACAATTCAAAAAGTAATCTATAAAACAATCTTGAATACTATTATTTATTTGGATAAAGATTATTAAGATACACAATTCATACATTATTTTATTAAATCTCAAAGGGTTTATTCAGCGTTTTCATTGAAAGATCCTCGAATGATTGAAAGCGAAACCTCCAACAAATATCATTATACTAGTTGCGCCCCGCAGTTTCATTTGCGTCTTCCTGTTATACCGCAGGAACCTTTTTCCGGGATAAAAAGCAGCCTATGTTTTAATCCAGTATATAAACTATCTACATTCCAAATTTTATTCAGATTCGTTCAGTAGTTTTTTCGTTATAGAGTAATAAAACATCCATCCATCTATCCATACTCTCACGTTTAGATTAATAAGTAGGATAATTAGGATTAGTAGGATATGATGAGAGTTTGAGAGTACGTAGTTAATTTTTAAGTAAGCTTACTCTTCACTAGCAAACACATTTAGCGTTATTAAAGTGAAGCCGAAACACTGAAGATTATATCTAAAGGTTACATAAATCGATTATAGTGTAATAAAAAATAGTTTATTTATCCGTTCGGTGCATCCCTAATAGATGACAATAATCTATGACAAGACAAGATCACTCAGCTGTCAGCTTTTTGCTGTCAACACTAACATTTTCTTCCCTTTTTCGTAATTTCTAAGATATATGCTTTTTAGGTAATAAAGCAATCAGCCAAGATAATTAATTATAGATTTCTTTTACCCAATATGAGTTTTAAATTTAAAAAATATTATTTCATTCAATTTATCGTAAAGAAATGTCAACGTCAAAAAAAATAATTCGATCGAGTCTAAAGATGTGACAAACGGCTTAAAATTAACACCGCGCTTAAAGCATTCCGCTTATATTATTAAGCCGCTTGAAAAAGTCAACGAACGCTTAAACGCTTTTGTTTGAATTAACGGAGACAATGGAGACATGTTTAATAGCGACTAGTGACAAACGCCGAGAGTTAACAAAAGCGTTTAATGATTTGTGGCTTTGCTAGTGTTGTTACTAGCTTAAAGAAATTTGTTATTATTATGTTGCAATTTGGAATAGTTTTTTATATTTTTTTTAATATTTTATATCTTCTATCTTACTAAATAAATACTTTAGACTACAAAGTAACAATATTTATGAATTATGAACTTCCCTTCGTACTTATCAGGCGGTTGTCTGAAATGAATTATCAATCCATTAATCACTGGGTTTCATTTCAGGCGTACTTAGAAGTTCATTGATTTTATTTACATCATGTATTATTTACACTTGTTTTCACTACGGTATATTTACATTCTTGTTTTATATATACATGAATAATGCCTTTTTGTTGTTTTTTTGTTACATAACACATAAGTCTCGAAGCTCATTCGCGCGCGTAATGTAAATAAACAAAATAAGCCCTCGCTAATTTGTCAACAACAAAAAGCGAACTAGAAAATTAAATGGAAGACGGAGGAATTAAATGGTTGTAAAACACTAACCAACAAACACAAGGCGTTGCCAGTCCCCCACAAATATTACGTAAATAAGCAGAACGTAATTTAGCCGCGTAATATGACATCTAATTCAATTAATACTGCGCCTTCAGTGCATAGAAATAAGGTTGAAATAATGTGAATCCAAATCAATTATAAATCTTTATTTTGAGTCTTACGCTTATAACAATCAGATTTTATTTTGAAATGTATACCTATCGGAATAAGGTTTGCATTTGTTTGGACTTTGGAAAAAAGTCGTCAACGTTTAAACGGAGTCGGCTTATTTTCATCAGCCCGCGCCCCGCTTATGCGCTTATTTTGAAGAGCGACGATTTTCAGTGGTATCCGTATTGGAATAAGGTTTGCATTTGTATGGACTTTGGAAAAAAAACCGTCAACGTTTAAACGGAGTCTGCTTATTTTAATAATCCCGCTTATGTGCTTATTTTTAAAAGCGGCGTTTTTAAACCGCTTTTCGTTTAAACGCCCACCTCTAATCGAGTCATGCTCTTTGACTTTGACACTTTTGACAGCTGTGTTTTTTCAGAAAAGGAAGTCAGAGTCAGAATCAGGAATTTCAGCACGAAATGTAAAATATTTGTGTACAATGTACAACATTTTTTCAAATTAGCTAACTCATCTCAGTCGAAGAAATAAAAACAAAACTTTATCCCCTTAAAATAGAAGACTGTATAACACAGAAAACTGTTCTAAAGCGCAGAGGTAAGCCGATTTTTAATAGTTTAATTTTTACGTGAAGACAAAAGTACCATCGATATTGCAGCGGTTCACTGTAAACCACAACGGACCTAAGAGTTAATAAGTTGTTTGGAAGGGATACGTGTGAAGGTGCGCAGCGTTCGTCTGTCCGTTTATAAATAGTGCAGGTAGTTGGAGCCGCGACGTACGTCCGCGCGGTGTGTCGTGCTCGGGACGCCTGCCGCTTGACGCTCGGTGCATGGCGATTGTCGCTGCACCGCTGCAGAACCCGCCTAACTTAACGCCTGCAATTTCATGTGAAGGAACACAATATATTGTCCATAAAAGTGTGTGAGATGTACTATCATAATTAATTATATTGCTGTGTGATTGATAAACTCAGTGAACTGTGTGTGCTTCTTATATTCTGGTAAATATAAAATTATAATTTCATGCAAACTAAAATGAACAACTAATGTCCGTAAAGCCACAAATACTCACTATTATTTGCAGTTACCAGAAAGTGAATTGACTTACTCTAATGCTAAAATTCAATTACATACAATATGAAAACATTTTCAAATAAAACAGCTAAAGTCAAAATAGAAAAGATAGCTCTACAATGGTGTCGATTCGGTTTTGCATTCCCTAAAACTAAACTAAGTTTGACAGGTCTAAAAGTAATGTTGTCCTGTTTTACTTCAGTGGTTAGAAAAAGACAGCAATACTATTTGACTTTTTAATTATTTTTTTTGGTTCTCAGAACTGAACGAACACAGAACAAAACACAACACACACACAGAACTGGTTGTGGACCCTTTAGACATTCGCACCAACATTGCCCCTGATGTCACCAATAATGGCAGCACTTATTAGCAGGGTTGTTACGGATGCAAAAATTTAGACTTCCCCGGATGCAGATGCGGATGCGGATTATTAGAAGTTCACATGCGTGGATGCGGATTTAGGAATTAAAAAAAAACAATTATATAAATTTAAAGTGCATAAATATCAATTTATAATTAACTTTTATTTATTTAATCATATTTCTGCAAAAACCAAAATAAACACGAAGAACGCGCCACTCTGACTCTGCCCACTTTCCTTACATGTTGCTACTTGTTGATGTGAATCTGCATCCGTAAAAACTTTGCATATCGAGTTTGTAAATAAATAAGTTAATGAAACAAAGAATAGAACAGATAGTATCGCTGCCAAGTATGGTAATATAGTGTTGTTGTATCTTGTGCAGGTGACAGGTAGAGGGCGCGAGATGGCGGAGGAGGGCTCCCCCGTGGAGCTGTACGTGTACGACCTGACACTGGGCTTTGCGTCGCTGCTGGCGCCTGCCATCATCGGTAACTACACGCTCCTCTCCTGCTGCCACCTACTCGCACTGGGATCGCTACATGACTAGCTGTTAGCATTTAAAGTTATTATAGCTTCAGGCTTCAGGCAGGCCGCTTTTGGGCCCCTTTTCAACTTATCCCTTCTTCCCTACTTATTTATTTATTTAATTTAATTTAATTATTTAATAAAAAAATAATTAATTTAATTTAATTTTAATTTAATTTTTTATTTTTATTTTACTTCTGTCTGTCTCGCTTTCACGCCTAAACTACTGAACCGATTTAAATGAAATTTGGTACGGAGATAGTTTGAACCGCTAGGAACAGCTAGTCATCTATAAAGAGAATAGATTTCATGTTTGGTTTGCTCCTCGTAAACTAAACAGCTATTGAACCAATCTTGCTGATATTTGGTATGGACATTGTTTGAACACTGAAGGACGTAGGGTAGGATACTTTATAATACGATAAACTGTAGTCCGTGCGGGTGAAACCGCAGGGAACAGCTAGTAAGTAATGAAAAATAAAGAATATGCACACTAAGATGTGCTCATAGGATACAACTAAACATCGAAAGATGGTGTTTAGCAGTCTGTGCAGCTTGTCCACCAGTAGTCGTGTTTCCACACCGATGTGTTGGTTTCTGCTATCATCCCAAGAGCGGGCGGATACGAGCGACGGCCGCCGCGACGCCGCGCCGCGCGAGGGCGTGGGCGCGGCTCAAGGACTAACCGATGTGTTGGACTACTTACCTGATTCAAGACTCATTTCGGGGAATGCTATTTAAATAGTTGTAGGAATGTGTTCTCCGACCCCTCGCATCTCGAAGGGAGATGAAACATTGTACGTAATAGAGACTGTGTCGGCAGGGCGCGCGGTGGAGGGCGTGTGGCACACGGCGGTGGTCGCGTACGGCCGCGAGTTCTTCTACGGCGGCGGCGGCATCACCAGCTGCGCGCCGGTCAGTACCGCCTGCTCCTCCTCTACCACCTCGATTATGACCTGACCTTCTTCCTGCCCTTTTCCATTCTTCTTCTCGCCCTAGCCGCTGAATCCGCATACAGTCAACACGTCACGTCGTATAGAATACTTGTAGGTATAGAAGGCGATCGCGTAGGTGGCGTAGGTTAGATTACGAAGTTGAGCACCGAGTGCGGCGTATATTATTTTTTGTTAAATGTTCAGATTCTGTAGAAAGAGATTCCTACAAATCAGCATTTCGTAAACATCGCTGAGACAATCAAACAAAGCTTGTTTTGTGTGTGACCATGAAGAATGGAACGAGAGGATTTGGGTAAACACATTTACCTTTACAAAAATCCAAGTTTCTTATTTGTTTTATCGTTTCGCACGTTGCCTGCACCCAGCCAGTGCCAAGTGAAATTATTTTGGTTCGTAGTTTGAATCGCAGCCGCTCGTCGCTCGCTGGTTGCCGTAGTAGTAGGTAGGTAGTAGGTACCCAACGCATGGTTACACTACGGTAGGTACAAGACTAGACACTACACTACAAATATTAACAGCAAAATGCAATAAATTAAGTAAATTTCGTTGCGCCCTGTGCGTCCCTCCAGCAGCCTGGGAAGTTGTAAAGGCCGAATAACCAACAGCAGTTAGTCCCTTCTAAAGAAAAAGAAAAGATTATATTTATTGTCATCTTGGACGGGAGGGACGCGCACCCGCGACTTAGCTACCTACCAACGATTACGTAATATAACAGTCTTCCGACAATCCTTTGAAGATCTCAAATATTATGTTAAAGGTAACAGATGCTTGTTTAAAGAACATTAAAATAAACATGTGTGTTGTAGCGAGTCGGTCAAAATAGTCGACATTGACACACTTCTAAAGAAAGCAGGTACCTATCAGTAAGTGTTACGCGTCAATTTAGAAAACAGATTTACAGAGATACTACAAATGAAAGAAACGGTCGTAAGGAAATGTCCGCAGCGCTCCACACGTACTAACTACTACGTACTAACTACTACGAGTGCACTATTTAAGTTTCTGGTGAACAATAACAGAACTTTCCGTCCTAATCACCCCGCGGTTGTCAAATTTGGTAGAGGGCGCCCTGTGCGGCACCCCCCGCAGCCCGGTGAACTTGTACAGGCAGAAAAGTCAACATCAGGTTTTAAAATAAGAAGAAAATCGTAGCACCGCCGCGGTAATGTAGATCCAGGGACCTGGCACCCACGACGACCTGATAATAACTAGCAAATGTTCTAGTCGCTAAGTAGTAACTTTTCAATTCGATGATCCATTTTCAAATTCCCTTCAGTTTTTTTAGCGTAGGTAATAAAGCGTTTGACCACAGTCTCACCTAATGGTGATGACTGTTGGATGATAGAGCATGCTAGACCAGCATGCCGTTTTGGGAGACTTCAACTCAAGATTTGAAGTTCTCGCTCTCCGTAACGTAATTTATAAAAGATCGATAAACTGGCAACTTTACGGCAATGTAAATGCGCTTGATGTGTATGTATGTTTGTTGTGGATCCTCAATAGATCTTCATACCCTACATACGGGGAATTCCGGTCCGGGGTTCCGGCAGAGCTGTCATAAGCAGAGCTATGATTAAAAAATCGTTATTATTGTTAGTTCTTCTTTGCGTCTTGAACTTAAAATATCGCTGATGGGGTACACGTTTGAAAAATTGAACGATATCAGCAAATTTTATCTCTGACTGTACCTACCTAAGGCAGGACTCGCTACTGACAATAATGATACGGAAGGGGAGATAATTGAACCGTGTATCGGATCGGCAGCTACCGCTGGCCCACGCGACTTCTATTCTCAGGAACGGAACATATTTTTTGGCATCGCATGAAAATAGCTTCGATATCTCATTGAGAGAAGGACGCGTAATGACGCAGAAGCGTACATAAAAATAAAGAAAATACAATTTATGTACCTAAGTAGGTATATTGTAAATTTCCCGATAAAGGTAATGTATCTATCATTTTGTATATTATTATAGTATGGTACCACTTTTTGCGCGTCTTCAAAGCGCTTGTGCACTGATCCAAGATTTCACTAATATTATTTAGTTTACCTAATAACTTATATTAGTTCACATGACTAGAATATGGCAAGAGAGAAAATAAAATACCTGTTGTATCCCGTAGGTATCGATGTTTCCTTCCCTGTTATTTCCTGTTGTTGTTGTGGTGAAACAATAACGCGTTATCTTCATTTTTATATCTGCTTCTGCAGCGAAGAATGTTGTAAACACATCATAATCAAATAAAAGTTTGTCATAAAACTTGGATTGGAATTTAATGTCATCGTAAGTAATATTAGACGCGTATTAATAAACTTCATGGCGGACGCATGCTTCGCGAGTTCGCGGTATTTTGGTCCTATTACCCGCGAATTACGACTCTTCAACCACCACAAGCTGACCCCGCGTTCTCTCGGAGCCCCCGCCGCGTTGTAAAGAGGAGAAGATCTTCGCGGATTGGTCGCGAATCTCGCGATAGCATGGAGCGCATTTTATGTGTAAACATTATATCTATTTCCGTCCACGGCACGGCGCCAACGCGACAATAACCGATGTGCAACGACTCCGAAACGGTCGTCACGAGCACCGCTCCGAGTTCCGCATGTGCCGTTATGTCACTTTAATAATTGCAAGGAATGTGGGAGACGAATGCCGACGCTTGCGGCTTGCAATCGGGACGACATTTGAGTTAGCATATAATTATCTAGGAGCAAAGTATAAATTCGCGTTGCTTTTACGATTAACGTTTCAGAGTAAAATTCCTGTATAAAGTGCCGACACCTAGCAATAGCGTATAAATTGCATCAAAACGAAGTTGCCGTTGAAGGTACAGAACGCGTTTTCTCCGAGCGGCCGGCGGTGAACACGTCGGTGGTGAACACGGCGGTGAACACGTCGCCGCAAGCGATTCATTTCCACGCACCTCGGCGTTTGTGAAAAACAAGTCACCTTTACCATTCGTGACAATTCTCGCGTCTTTGGAGCAGTATTCTGTTTTGTTGTTACTATTTCGAGACGTTTGTAAATGTGGAGCAGCGAGTGGTTGTCTCCGAGCGGGCGCAGGCGCAGTGGGAGCTGCGCTGCATCGCTGTCTAATTATATTATGCCGCTATGACGCTGGCTGGACCACCTCCTCGTACTTTAGAGGATGGCACAATGTATATCAGCTTAGAATAATTCCACCATGTGCCACCGCCCACCATGTCCCAGTTCTGGTTTGCCATTTGTTTAGGGTTGTCGTGCTTGCGTTCTCTGAACACGCTCTGACACGGCAGCAAAAGAGCAAATACATATATTCGGAACTTCAAAAGTGTTATCTCGAACAAATAAATGTTTCGCAGTTTTTACACGCTTTGTCTTCATCGAGGCAACTGAAAGCAGGGCGGCGCCGCGGGGCATACAAGGCGCACGGCATCCGTCCGCACCTGGACACTAAACACTTCGGGCGCGCGCGAAAATAGACGAGATTCGAACACTCGCATCCACTGCGGCAATCGCGACCTGCGCACCACGTTCCGGAACGCTCTCAACATAATACTGGACAGTATTATTACCTACAATATACTGACTATTGATAAAACTCCCACACGAAAATCTCCCTGTTTTGACTTTTATTTTACGTAGACAAATCCTTTTCGTCCCATCGAGTTGTTTTAATTATGCAGTTCCAGTTAACACCATAACCGAACTCGGTCTAACATGATTTACATATAATGATTTACATTATGATTGCACTGATCGATAGAGTTGCTAATAAGAATCGAAACCTGGAAGCTAGTAGGCAATATTCGGGATAGTAAAGAAAGTAGTATATTTTAGTAATTTTGTTGTATTGCCCACAGGGCAGCACACAGCTGGGGCAGCCGCACCGCGTGGAGCGGCTCGGCGAGACCTTCGTGCCCTACCAGCTGTTCGTGGACTACATGCACGGGCTCGGGACCACCACCTACACGTGAGTGTCGGGCGGCGGCGCACTGCCACACTAGTTTGAACTTCAACAGGTCAAAATACTGTGCAGAAATGCACTACGTTCGTCAGTTATCACATGATTACTCTCTTTGGGCCCATCCAAATTCCACGATCTTCAGATCATTATAATATCAGATAGGCGCGTCAAAAATATAATTAAACTTTGAAATGAGAAGCCGGAACGTCAAAAGATGATATAGCGACGATGGTCTCGGTGTACGCGGTACTGGACTACACTTCCGGCACGGCTCCCGCCGCACGCGGGCTCGTTATAGCTAACTAGTTTTATCTATAATTCATAACTGCAACTGTGAGCTCATTTATTAATATCTGAGCATTCGCCTCGGAGCCCCGGCGCAGTGCAGTCCGCCCCCGCTTGCAGGCCCGCCGCGTACAACCTGCTGGAGCACAACTGCAACCACTTCAGCGACGAGGTGGCGCAGTTCCTGTGCGGCGCGCGCGTACCCAAGCACATCCTGCAGCAGCCCGAGGAGCTGCTGTCGGCGCCGCAGCGGGGCGCCGTGCAGGCGCTGCTGGACGGGCTGGCGCCGCGCGGCGCGCAGGTACCCGAGCACATCCTGCAGCAGCCCGAGGAGCTGCTGTCGGCGCCGTGCAGGCGCTGCTGGACCCGCCTCCTCGCAGAAGGAGACCCTCGCCTGCCACGTGCTCTCGCCGCCGAGTGTGACGATCCCACGCTCGGCAGGGAGCCACCCGCCTCAACACTAGATATGACACCTCCTATGTATCGTTTCTTTGCATTTTATTACTCCCCTCTTACTTATTTACTTATTTAAAGGAAGACCAACAGCTTATACATGTTTGGAAATTAACTACTAAGAAACAGATAGCCAATTATAGATCCTCACGGATAATAACGAGATAATATATAAAAATAACAGCGAACAACATAATGAATGGTAAACCTTATACATAAACATAAACTTAGAACATATAAATAAAGTATTCTCTAAATAAGTAAAATAAAAAATATTAATCAAAAAATTGTCTGCTCAGCAGCCGTCTAGCCGATGCCACACTTGTACAGAATAACTCTATGTCGAGGCACTTATCAAGTTTATTAAAGTTACGTTATTCTCGCCCTTTCTCTCAACCCTGGTAGACACGAGATTCGGTTCAAACCTGCATTCGGACGATGATGTTTTAGATCCGCGTCGACCTTGCGGTACATCCGATTTTAGTGGCTCTGTAAACTTAATCCAGAAGATCCAAGCAAAATGTAATCGCTGAGTGAATAAAGCTCAGCTTCCGCGTCCGGATACGAAACTTTCTAGTTTCTAAACCAAGTAGTAGTATAGGGACTCGTGGGACCGAATATGGGGCCAATTGGCCGCCATCTTGGACGATGAACCCTCCGCAGTCCGCGGCGCGGCGCGCAGTGAATATTGTTATCGATAACCGCGAGCCGCGGCCGCAGGCGGCGTGTGTAGCGTGTGTAGCGTGAAGCTCCTTCCAAGTGTAGTGCGGCGCGGCGGACCCTCGCAGGTAACCCGCACAAGTATTGCTTTATGAAACAGCTCCGCACTAATCGTAACACGGCGCGCCCTCGAGAGGGGCGCTCGCTGCCTGATCGTGCCAGTCCCCGCATGTCACTCCCTGTTGTGTTGTTTTATTCATTTTGGTTCGCTTTTACTTGTTGCCCTGTTGCGTGCAGTAGTGCGCACTAATGCCTCCGTCCACGTTGCAGGAGGGCGGGGCGGCGGGCGCGGGCGGGGCGGCCGCCGACCACCAGCGCCGAGGAAACTGACGTGTAGTATGTTAAGTCACAATGTACTAATACCGTAATAAACTAATTGTAATGGATTTCTGAATTTCATTTGTGCCCCTCATCTCTATTCGATTCTGATTCGATTTAGCCTGTTTTAAAATGTGTGATTTTAAAAAAGGAATAATCGAATCAGAATAGAATTTTCAAAGCAAACGTGTTTGTAAACACCGCGCCGAACGAATAACACTCGATTATACGAACTGGTGGTCGCATCGTCGCCAGACGAGTATACTACTATTATAATAATTTTTATTAGAAGTTGAATGCTAACGGCTAACCGTTCGTTGTGGAGTTCTATGCGGGAGGACTATGCACAGCAATGCACGGACCTCTTCCAGTTGATGATTAGCACTGAATCCATTCGTTTTCTAATACTAGGGCTATAACAGGATTGCCGAACCGAGGGGGATAGGTAGGTACCACAAAATAGCGTGGCATGTTACAAATGTTGCTAGACTAGTCGAAAATGCTTCGGCCACAGACGCAAGGCGGTGCCATGTAGGGGCTGTGGGCGAAGCATGGTATTGTATGAAGTAGCGCCGGCCTGGTAGCGAGGCAGACATGCGCCGTGTTGTTGCAGACGGTGTGCGCGGGCGGGGCGCGGCGCGCGCGCAGGGACAGCCCCGACTACGACGCGCTCAACAACCAGATCGAGGAGGCCAGGTGTGTGTGTGTGTGTGTGCGTGCGTGTGCGGGTGTGTGCGTGTGTGGCGCCAGCACTGGCGTGTACTACTTGTCTAAAATCTCCACTGAAATGGCGAAGCTGGGGAGGATATCCAAAAGAATCCGACCGGGGTGGTCATGTTCCGTGTGACATTCAGACCACCAGGATCCCCTAGCCTGATCCCCGTGGGATCCTATTGAATTCATAACGTTAAGCTCCTTTCACACTAAGGAATCCTCTGCCATTGTGTTGTGTATGTGTGTTTGCGTTTGTGTGCTATACTGTCATCGGCGAGATAATAACAACGACTAAAGTTTGAACATTTGGAAGGTATGCTCTGGGTGTAGCTAAGGTCCTCCGCGGATGGACCGCTCCTCGTATTTGGTCCTACGTTACCGGAAGCCTTACCAAATGGTACGCGACGCGGGACCAGACGAGTTGCAATAGAGCGATGGAACGGTTTCAAAAATCGCGAGTCCCATTTCGCGTTTCGTCTTTCAAGATTTAAAATTTTAAAATATCTATGATTTATGTATTTATATATTATAATTATTCATTACTATATTTTTGTATATATATGTATGTATATGTATATTTATATGTTATTTATTATTGCTAGGATATCAATGAGACTTATTCATATTATTTTGTATACATGTAGTCGTATGTATTTAGTGTAGAATTTCAATCGCATGCTTGTAATTGTTAGTTTTAAGGTTTTTGCAATGTCCATACAGTATTTCACCGCTTATCGCAAACTGTTCTGTGGTTCGCTTCAATCAGTAGCTCACCCAAGCACAGGTTTCGACCTATTTGGGTGGCTATTAGTCATAACACCATAATGTTTTTTTTTAACTGGTATTTACAAGTCTTAGGGACTCATGCGCGGCATCCCCTTGTAAAAGGTGTAAATTAGACTTTAAGTGTTTTTTGAATAAATAAATAAATAAATAAAATAAAATAAAATAAAGATAAGTTAGTTATTTAGACAACACTAGGCTTTTAGAATAAGTTCACACTAAACGGAACGTGGAGTGTCCGATTAGCTGTTTTGATTCGAATGGACAAACGAACTGGCAGTTTTACTTCTATACGCAGGGTAGGGACGGGGACTTGTGACCGCACTAACCGGCTAGGGTCAAGGTCATGCCACCCATACTCATCACCTCACAAGGGCGGATCCAGGACTTATTTCAGGCATAAAGGCCAGATTAGTAATATTGCACCGTATACGTGTAGGGGCATATAATAACAACAACAAAGAATACAAGAAACCAATTATATCAAACCGGTATAGTGGGTATGTATAGGTATTAATGTCTCAGTCTCAGCTCCTTGCAAGTGTGGGTCCGCCCTTGTTACGTCGGGTATACCGCCTCCCCCCTCCCCCCCCGCAGGCCGGCCGCTCCCCCTCCCCCGCGGCTGGCGCGGCTGGCGCGTGCTGCGGCGGCGGCGCTGCGCGTGTGGCGCGAGGTGCGCCGCCGCACTCCCCGCTCCAGCTGCTCCCACAAGCCGTTCTGATCTCCAGGAGGGAATAACCACGGATACCTAATGTTACCTGCTGTTTATTAAGATACTTACAGCTTTGCAATTATTAACGGATGGACGTTGGGGTCTAATACAAACGTGACGAGCAGGTGGCTGAATGCGTACCGAGTTACGCGTGGCTCTATGACCGTCGACTAAACGAAGACTGGCGTGTGATTAGATGATTAGTCCTCTTTTCGCGTTTTGGAACTCATTTGGTGTAGAAATATGCTTTTGAGCAAAAAACCTGAATACCTACTTAATATCCTTTGGTACGTAGATGTTTGTAACGTTCATACGCCGCCGTCACAAGCTTATACCCGACGTGGACAGTCAGTTTTGGACCGCTGAACTAACCTCCCTGCACTGTTAGAATTTATATGAATGACGTCATATGCGTTGACGCACGAAGTTAAAATTTTAATCAATTTTAAATGAAATAACTAAAAATTGCTTCCTTTAATAGAACCCGGAGGCTCTCGGAAGGTTTGTGTTTATTTCTTTGACTGAATAAATATCGTAAAAATTCATAGTGTTTTTACTTTGTTTCATTTGTGCGCTTGTCGTAGTGTTTCTGAGACTAGCAAGATTAGGGACATATTATGCAGAAGTATATGTATCAATGTAGAGAATATTGTCATATTTGTTATTCAAGATAGCATTTTTATTTGTTATTTTAATGTCATGGAATATTAAATGGTATTTAATGAGTAGTAGAGTTACGAGGAATACGAGATCTAAAATGAAAAATAGCTCTATTATTATGACACTTCCGATTCCTACATAGTTCATACTTAAAGAAATATTTGGTTTTGGTTGTACTTACTGTTTGTACCTGGCTAAATAGTTTTGATGCCATTAGAAGATTTCCACTTTTGATTTATCGATATTAGAGTAGCTTCAAAATAAACAAATAAAAAAAGAAATTAAAAGAGAAATCAAATTTCACTCGTTTCTTCTTGAGGCAGAGAAACGACGGGATACATTTTTCTATTTATTTTTTAGGATATCAACTAATAGTTTATTTTACCCCTTACTAATGCCTAATGTTTGAACCAGCTTAATTTCTCCACAAGTGCTGCGCCGTGGACGGTGATGGGTTACGTTTCTAACCCCGTGTGGTGTGGTGCAGGATCCAGTCGCGGTCGCTGGACCGGCAGCGCAGCTCGCTGGCCGACAAGCTGGCGCGCAAGGAGCGCCGCAGGGAGAAGAAGCGCAAGAAGCTGCAGCGCGAGCACGGGGGGCCCGACCCTGACCCTGACCCAGGTGACCCCACAGGCCTGTGACCTACAGGGCCTATTCACACCGGAACGGCACAGGCCGAGCGGACCTTTTCGAGCTTTTCAAGCGATACCTACTGGTATTTTAACTATGTAGATACAGTATACAATTATTTCACACTGAGAGTGCTCGCCGCACCGCTGCTTCCCCGATGTGAATCGAGCCTTAACTTGCAATCCTACAACGCTTGAGCTTGAGTTTGCGGTGAAGGAAAACATCGCGATTAAACCATAGCGATATCTACCACTTAAAGTTGAGAATCTGTCGCAAATATTGTCGTTCCCCGGCAGTCCCACAAAAGAGCCAGTTACCAATGCAGGTGTGGCGCGGTGCAACCTACCATCAAATCGTGTGTATGTCTACAGCTTCCTCAATGCGAAAAAGTGAAATCTACATATGACAACTTTCAGTGTCGATTTGACTGCCTCACTGTTTCAACTCCTAATTTAGGTGCCAAAAAGCCTTCGATTTTATGAGCCATAAACTGTGTGTCAGCCGACGACACGGGTCATCAGCTCGCACTTCTGTATCTTCGGAACGAATGAGTATTATAGCTCAAAATTTGAGGAATAATTGTTTGCCAAATAAAACAAAAAAATTAAGGTTCTAGCTAGAATACTTTTTGAGCTATGAGCTATAACAACTGTGTAAGCCGGCGACCCGTGTCACCAGCTTGCACATGTGTATCTCTGAAACGAGTGAAGTTAGAGTTTCGTTGAATAGCTCAAACAAGGTTGTATAATGAAATACCTTGGCTGGAAAAGTTTCAAGTCTCTACATAGGATACTTATTGAGATATGAGCTAAAACAAGTGTGTGCAAGCCGGCGACACGGGTCCTCAGCTCGCACACCTGTATCTCTGAAACGCGTAAAGGTAGAGATTCGTTTAATAGCTCAAAATGTATCATCTCTTAAAAATCAGGTGACTTGATCCGTAAGAAGTAAGGAGAAAACTTGCAGGAGGAGGAGGCGTCACAGCGACCCTGAAACGAAATGCCTATACTTACTAGCTTCTAGTATGTGTGGTATTGAGCGTTCGTCAAGTACTTCCTGAATGAATAACGCTATGAATAATATGAACTGTCAGCATTATTAGAATTTAATTTATTTCTTCCCAGCGCCATCTGTTGAGGATCGATGAATGTATTTAAATAAATCACTGTCTACTTCAACGAACCAATTTCATCTCTGTACGCGAAATACGTAGGTATCTAATTTTAATAGCACCGTTTAGAATGTTCGCTGAAACGTGGCTACCTTCGACGGAAGACAGATGTCGCCACTCGCTGCTGCGACAGAGCTATTGTAAAAGTATCCGCGGGCGCGCGGGGCGATCGACCGCGTCTATTTATTGTCTTCCTTTCCAGTTGAACGAGCCGCATGTAGGTCGCCTCGGGGAACCACGATACGACCTACATAGCCGCCGGGGATAAGTAGCAAAGAAATCTTTGCGAAATCGCTTTCGGCAATCGATAAAACCGCGCCGAACTTTCGGCGGAGAAACTTTATCAATCTCAAAATAAACAGGGTATGCACACCGCAGAGATTTCAGGGAGGCCACGTCCGGTCCCTTATGTTTAAGTTTCGTCTTCAGGCGGAGATGCAAGTCTCTGGACTCCGCGTCGGGTCCTCGTCAGTCAGTTAGCTAAATGTTCCGGCATACTGTTTACACGGCGCGAGCGGTGGATTCCCTCCCGCAATTATAAATATACGAGGAGTGGTGCTGGCGCGGCGCCAGCTCCCCCCCTCCCCCGCGGCACCGTCACTGCCGCCGCTCCAGCCTCCGCCACCGGCTCATCTCCTCGCGGCGAGTGGCCCACATCACGTATTTATACAGTTCTATTTCGGTCCGGTCGAGCCGCAGTGTTAAATCCACGTGCCGAACGTAAAGTGAGCCCGCCGCCGCCGGTCGCGCATCCCCGATATCGAAAGGAATCGATCTATTGACCCCGGATCGAGTGCTCGTGTCGCGGTAGAAGGTGACGAGTGCTTCCGCAGCGACCCCCGAAGGTTCAGTTTTGAGGTTAGTGTGTCCGCGCGAGGGCGCTATTTTATACGGTAGAGGGCGCTCGCGGGAGTCAGATAACCACAACTTTATCGAGCTGTTGATGCTCGCATATCGCTCGCGGCCCCGGCAGCCCGAGGGGACTGTTTGTTTACCGGCCTGAAGCCGAGCGCGGGCCGCACAGAGATCCGAGCCGCACCGCTCTGCCGTTCGGAACGTTACCGGAGAAACAGTTCACCCGAGTGGCCTTAAATATTTGTAGTTCCTTCCTCGATACCGTGCATCGCGTACCAGCTAGTTTCGCATCGAATGGGGGCGCGAGATCGGGGTGTTTCGCGCGGGAGCTTGATAAACAGCTCCAGCGGGGGCGCTGCGAACTGGGAGAGAGTAGTTGAAGGTGTGTGAGCCGCGTCTGGTGCCCGCAGATATGGCGGAGGCGGTGGAGAGCGCGCCGCTGGTGGAGGAGCTGCCGCTGGGGGAGGAGCTGTCGCCGGGGGAGGAGTTGTCGGCGGGGGAGGAGCTGCCGCGCGCGGGGCCCAGCGCCGCGCTGCAGGAGGAGGCGGACGAGCGGCGCCGGGAGGAGCAGCGCAAGCGGAGCCGCGACCCGCCCATAGTGTACACGGACGTCGACGTGAGTACACGCCAGGGACACTGCACCGGCCCTCCGCACAGGACGTTCACCATCATTTCATTTTAATCGATTGCTCCTGGTAAATATGGATTTTGACTCGCGTATGAAACGACGCCGGTCGAGGAGGTCGATGACAATGTCGAACCGTGCTGATCATTATTTTCTGACAACTATTTAGTATTTACACTTCCGTTTCCTCTAAAAATACTGTTGACATCGGCTTCTGCATCTTCTTCTGTTGTAGACACTTCTGTAGCATGAATATATACCTATCTGAAATTAAATACAGAACCACAATATCTTTAAAAAAAAATTGTAATTGATATGAAATCGATAACCTAAAGTAAATATCGATAAATCACAATAAAAATAAAGGCGATACAATAATGTGATACGTCAATGTAACGATATTGTATGCCCAAGCCTATCTCTGTGCTGATGTTTGTATAAATTGCGAATAAAATGTGCGCGCGTGGGCGATATCGCAGCAGGCGCGCCCGGCCACCGCGAACCCACATCGACGCATAAATATTCAGTTCAGACACCTCATTTTATAAGAACTATTGTATCTAGGTGTCAGATTCTCTCGTTAAAATGCATCTAAAAATAATGCGATGTTTAGGAACATGATTTCATAAGTTTGATAGATATCTGTTTCTTTCTGTCGATGCTATCTAGGCACCCACAAGTACGCGGATGCTCGACAAAATCGTTGCTATAATGATCTTGTGAAATCATACGCGAGAAAATAATGGCACATCATGGAATTAGTGTATAGTTAGCGAAGGTCGCCCCTGACTCATTGGCAGCAGTAAACATGAAAACTACGTCGCACTACCGCCCGCCCCCGCCCCCGCCCGCCCCGGACACGTAAACACCATAGCTCATTACATCCAGAACATTCCACGTGTAAAATAAGCACTTGCACCTGTCAACTAACTCTCATGTTTCATTGATATGTGCGCAAGTGCTATGTAAATATGATCACCAATCACCGAAGTCTAGTCATGTGAATGTATAGAGTCGCAACGATAATGTCTATCGAAACAACTATATTATGCCACCAACGACTGGCGGTAAGTAGATGAGCTCGTGTTTTCACAATGATATCACGGTTGCATGTGTCGGAGCACCTGCGCCCCGACACAATGGGCTTTACTTGTTTAGAAGCTCATTTGCAGCCAAAAACTTTTCACTGAATATGAATAAAGTGTTTAACGAGAGGCACGTCAGGTGGCCCGCCGTGCAGTCACGAAGCGAGTATGTCTTTACACTAATTACCCGAAACTACTTACTCAGTATAAATGTCAAAGTAAAGCGATCCCAATCCCATCCCCGACCATTTATTAAAAAGAGTTTTGATGCAATTTGTGACTCTCTTTGCGGGTATACTAATATACTTCTCGTAGACAACTGCACAAGTCACATCGCAGAACTATCAGGAGCGCCTAACGTTCTAGTAATAAGGTTGATATTTGCGCAGGGCGTGGCGGAGTTCGAGAAGCTGACGGCGGCGCTGCAGGGCGCGGCGCTGAGCGCGGAGGACCGGCAGAGCCTGGACGAGCTGCACCAGTACCTGCTGGGCGAGGGCAGCTGGGTGCTCGGGGACGACTTCCTCGCCTTCATCGGTAACACTTCCACCTCCATCGTCTCGGCTCCGGCCCGTTCCGGAACCCTTCAACCGGGGGTATCCCTTGTTCGTTCCGGTCTCCTTCAACTTATTAAATTTTGAACAGCGGCGGGGGACTAAAATCAAATCTGCTGGGACTCCACACTTGAACGTCTTTACCCGTTTTTTTCGCGAACCTGTGTGGAAGTGGGTACGTTAAGGATCCGGGGTCGCCCTGACCGAGGATGGGCGTGTTGCAGGGCGGCTGCTGGGCGAGCCGGCGCTGGCGACGGGGCGCGCGGCCTTGCTGCGCTGCCTGTGCGCCGCCGCGCTGCGGGAGGACGTGGCGCTGCTGCTGCACCAGGACCGGCGGCACCACGCGCTGCTCAACTACGCGCAGCGCATCGACGCGCACCCGCTGGACGAGCAGCGGGCGCTGGCGCTGCTGGTGAGTACCTGCGGGAGCACGTGGCGCTGCTGCTGCACCAGGACCGGCGGCACCACGCGCTGCTCAACTACGCGCAGCGCATCGACGCGCACCCGCTGGACGAGCAGCGGGCGCTGGCGCTGCTGGTGAGTACCTGCGGGAGCACGTGGCGCTGCTGCTGCACCAGGACCGGCGGCACCACGCGCTGCGAGTCCCCGCGGCACCCGGGGCCAGCAGGCGCAGCCCGCCCGCATCCGGCTCGAAGGACCATCATTTCGAACGTCACCTCAAACATGAACTATTTGATTTGAACGCTTATCTTATCGCTTTCAGATGTGCAACCTGTTTGAGAACCTCTCCTCGTCGGAGTGGCTGCTGTACATCAGCGAGTGGGAGCACAACGGGCAGCCGCTCTCCAACATCCGCGTCACCACCAAGGTACGGACCCGCGATATAACGTCAGCCACAAATGAAAGCAAAACTTCCCAGTATCGCTTTCACCGAAACTTTTGCTTTAAACAAAGCAATAGCAACGTTATGCCGTGCGAGCTCCAGCTAGCCCCCAGTGACGCCCCCCGCCCCCGCAGGTGTGCGTGCACGCGCTGCTGAGCGAGGACCCCGCGCTGCGCGAGACGGGCACGGCGCTGGTGCACAACATCGCCACCAAGGAGGTAAAGACCGTGGTCTGTATCCGTCTCCGCTCTGTAACTATACCTCCGCACCCGTCACGTCTCCTCTCCGCCGCGAGCGGTAGTACGCAACGTGCGGCTCAATCGGACACTCCAAGCTGTAGCGGTCGCATATGTTCATGAAAACCCCTCGCGGTGTGGGAGGAGATCGTGAAACGAAGGTGTTTTGTTTTCTTAGTAACGACACGGTTTTCTATAGACTCACGAGTGTTATTTTTGTTTCTGACATTGTAGCGTACGACCAAAAGTCACCTGATGTTTACTGACGATGACGATCTAAGGTGGTGGGTTTGGATACAGATGACTATCGACGCCCTCTTTCCGATTGTAATATTTGTACTGGAAAACCGTATCGTTACTACTCGTTACTGTATCATCTATTAAACGTACAAATCTTTTCATCATCATCATCATACTTATCCGTTCTCCCTGCTAGCACAGGCTTTATCTCGGAGAAACAGTTTGGGCCATAATCTACCATACTGACGTATTGGTAGATAATGGACGTTAGGTTGGCAAATTTTTTATTGTTTTCAAATACAGCGTTATCAGACTTTGTACTGTAAAAAAAACGTTGTTCAACTATCTCTAGACACTTTCCTTTTCCTTTTTTTCACATAACCCTTGAGCACGTCGAATACATAAGTTAAAGTCGATATTTTTTGTGAACCGGATGTATTTGAAATATTCCACGAGCTACATTCCTTCAGCTGGTGCCTTACAGCGCGAGATGATAACACCTTACTACTAGATGGTGGATAGTAAACATGTCTCGTGTCATGGTCTGTCGCAGCATCATCTTGATGTCTTAAATTCGCGTGTCTACAGCTATTTTTGGCGGCCACCGTGCAGCGCTATTTTAAAGTTGGTTAACATTATTGCTTGGTTTGCTAACCCCGCTCTGTCGATGTAAAGTTGCCGCAAGTCGTTGGAACTTACCAGCGCGTGCTATACTTGTGCAGAAAACCCCTGCTGCTATCGAGACCATTGCAGCTTATGGTTTACGATCACACTAACATTATAAATACAAAAGATTATGTTTGTGTGTGTATGTTTGTTACTTCTTCACGCTGAAACGGCGTAACGGATTTGAGGTAACTTATTCATATTCATTTATTGCCTAAACATTAATTTACAAGTCAAATAAAAATAGTATTAATCATAAAGATTATAATAAATTACTACAATTCACACAAAGGTATTAAGTTACAAAAATAAAATAATTTAATTTAATAAATTCAATATAATTATGAAACGATTGTTCAATAAGCCAACGTTGAAGGCGAAATTGAAAGCGTCACCAGCTAGAGGCTGCGACTATATTGTCTGGCAATGGATTATACACTGCTGAGCCAAGTTAGCTACGTGAGTGAGCTTGGACGACCTCGTATAATACCATTACCTAGTGAGAGCGCGAGTACCGGCTGACGAGTGCCGCGCGTCACGTTATGTAACAGATAACGTTTGTTAGCGCCTCACTCGCGGATTAGCGCCTGTCCTTATGTTGTTGCCCGGCGTCACTCCTGTCGAGGCACCGCTTCCTGCGGCTGTGCTAACACGCTCATTACGTTTCCTCAACTAACATCGCATGTTTTTCTTAGGATTCCGTTAACAAAGTTGGAACTCTAGTTTTGCCATATCCATCTGTCAGTTTGTAAAGGCTGTTTTGATCAGTAGCAGTAGTTAAAATTTATAACGCCTCAACTTTATGGCATGGAAGCTTCACCTGTAAAGTTTCATTCTAATAAAAACTTGTTTTTCTTCTTAAATTAATAGAGTGACTAATATAAGGGACCTCGGAGTAACTTTTGATCGTTCCCTTACTTTTCATGACCACACTTCAAACCTTGCCAAGGAATCTTTTCGACGTTTAGGGTTTGTCCTTCGTAATGCCAAGGATTTCCAAAACCCGCAGGTAATACGTGTTTTATATAACTCTCTTGTAAGAAGCAAGTTGGAGTCGAGTGCATGTGTATGGAATCCCCATCATGTGACCTACGCACTTATGCTTGAAAAGGTTCAAAAAGCATTCTTGAGGTCTTTTTACAAGAAACTTTTTGGCTACTACCCTTATCTTTATCCCACTGGGTTCTTGCTAGGCCAACTTGGTTTCAATTCCCTCGAAGTAAGAAGGTTGCTCGACCAGCTTGCAACTTGTTGCAAAGTTTTGAGAGGACGCATAGACTCCCCTGACCTGCACAATAACTTGTGCAGGTTGTCCGTCCCAAACAACCTCTGGCGGCATAGACCTAGCCGACGACGCATACTTTTTGACGTTCCCGGATGTCGAACTGTCGCCCGAGCTGAGTCCCCTCTCTGTCGATCCTTGCACCATCTCAATGCACTCCTGGATACCAACACTGATATTGATTTATTTGTTGATAGTTGGAAAACAGTTTTAGCTACATGTTTAGGCTATTGTGAGCGTCTGTAATTTTTCCCTTATATTGTTTATTATTTTTATGATGACTAATAATTTTTGTGTAATGAGTGTAAATGGCATGCCGTTCTTATCACAATAAACAAATTCAATTCAATTCAATTCAATTCTTATATACGCTACTCGCGTTTGACCACAAGCCACCTGTTGTTAATTGACGATGTGCTCGAAGGTAGCGCCACGCTACGCCTGCACTAGGAACTGGCTCTCAAGTGCGTATGCCGGAATGGCCGGTCGGGGTGCTAGCTACCCAGGTGAGCAATAGAGAAGCTACGGAACAGTGTGTAGTCGACACGCGCTCGGCTTGTTGTTACCTTATCTTATTTGCGTTAGTTTCGGCATGTTAGTAAAGCTTGGAAAGCATGCCTGCACCGCGCGTGTCACGTGACGACAGATATTACCTACTTTCAAAATTGAATTGTTGAGTTTTTCCAATTATGTTGCTTTATATTTAGGTATATAAAATATTATTATCTGTATATATTTTTTCCAAATTCCACCTTATATTTGTATTTCACAACATCCGGATTGGTATATTAGGTATGTATATTTCATTAGATAACGAAACCGTCAAAGAGAAAGATAAACCTTCCCTGTAGACTCCGTAAAGTAAGTAATTCCGTGCAAGTAGACCGGTAGCTAGTTGGGCACCCTCCCCTGCGCAGTGTGTGCGACATGCACGTGCGCGTGTGTGCGTGCGGCGCCGCAGCTGTGTGTGTTGCAGCGGCTGCGCGCGGGGGCGGCGCTGCGCCGGCTGCTGCCGCGCCGCGCCAAGTGCAAGGTACCGCGCCGCCGCCTAACCACCCGCTGCTAACCGCCCACACCTTCAGCGCGTGTCTGTCCGCTTCCCATATATGTTGCCACCACATCGCCCGAAGACGTCGCTCCAAAAAATCCGTAAAATATTTGATACTACGATTTCGACATCTATGTTGCGCGTGTTCGCTCGCGGGCAACAGTTTTCTGTGAACGTGTAGGAAGAAAAGTCTACTGTTTTATAAACCTTTTATGAAGAATCATTTATTTGCTACAAATTATACTAGAAAACGTGAAACAAATGCATTATATGTAGTAACTGTACAAAAGATGTATTGTTGCAAACCGGCCTCAGCTCAACGTTGTGCTGCTCGTTTGACCAGTGCTGGTCTTCCGTTGTAGCAGTTTTTGACGACGTCACTAGCATGAAGGATTTCCTGGAGCACCTTGGAAATATATTTATTGATAGTAACTTTCACATATAATACGTATTAGTTGGTCATACGTCACGAGCAGGGTTTCCGTGACCGTGATACAGACGTGAAATCTCGGAGCAGTAACCTTGCGCGCTTGTCATTGTGCGACATGCTTCATGCTTATGTAAATGTTCTATTAAATACAGTACCTACAAGTGGCGGTACAGCTCCCTAGAGCAGCGCGCGAACTGACAATGCAACCTTGTTAATAACTTATTTTAACGCTTATTACGCTTTCTATAAGTATATGATATGGTATAATTTGGGCTTTGAAGCCATGATCCACCACGCTGACCCAATATCAGTAGTTTGATGCATAAGTGGCATAAGTTATTATCAGGCAGATATTCATACATCCATAGGCCCAGGCCTCGCCTGATGCCGGTTTCTGTAAGAAGTTTTCCTTCACCCTCCGTATGAATAATTCAACCGTGAAACACAATCTGTTTTAATTTAAACAAATATTCATGTTAAGATAGGTGTTATTATTACCTGCAATTCAATTATTTTTTTAATTGAATAATGATCCCCTCATGTTCGACGTTGCTGTGCTTGCAGCTCTACCCGCTCTTGTGTGCCTCCATTGCTCTAGCGCGTGCTGTTTCCTTCAATGACAGTGGAATAACAATAATATTGTCATTGAATTATGCTAGGATTGTTATCAGAGCTGAGAACTTCTCAGAAAACTACGTTTGTAGGAAGGCAAAGTGACGTCGCGCTTCGAAAGATATAATATTATGTAGCCACACAAGTGTAAAGTCAGCAGCGAAGGTTGTGATATATCGTTTTACGATATTTATTCTCCGCGATACCCAATCCACGCCCCAGTGTTTGGACAAGCATTTATAATTACAACTTCGCGGAAGTTTTATAATTGTGCCAATAAATTGCCTGTTTCAAGGAATATTTCCAAATGTTGATCAGGCGATAGTTTATTGGGTATAGGAGAAGAGAGCCCGCACTTGGTCTGTTATCATTTTCGTGGATATCCACCTGGTCGCCGGACATTATCGGCACCTTGTCCACCGGCTTCAGCCAACTCTTCAAATCAGAACACAGGCATGCTGCCTAGTGGGCAGTTGGTGGTACAGATATTTCGTTGTCTTGAACTAATATGTTGTCGTGGTAGCCTTGTGACCCATCGGCTACTCATCGATAGCTCGTGCCACAGGGCGAAGCGTGTAAGCAAAATGTTTTTAAAATATCTATATCTGATCTTAATATATATTTAGCATTCGCCTTTCCTGTCGATACAGTGTGACCTCTCACGGCCGCTACATATGTTGCGGTCGGTCTCCCGCGGGTAGGTAGGTGCCGTGCCGCTATCTAGATGAATTACTTTATGGCGCTACTTCACTACGCGTCTGTTTGTACACATTTTAACGTTTTATTGCCGGGTGATTACTCGCTTTATGAGCTCCGTTAAAGGTTGTCCCTATCTCGATCTAAACATATTACGACAGATCAATATTTGCGGAGGAAATTCTTGCGAATGAAATAATTACCTACCTAATGATATTTCAAGAATTCTTTCGGTCACCTTCCGGTATCAGCTTAAATAAAAAATATATAATAGCTTCGTAAAAAATAAGTAAAAGCAAGCAAGGTCAAGAGATTTGTTCACTTCACTACCTCCATGCTGCATAATTATTAGCTCGAACAGGAAACTCTTTTTACAGCGTGTAGGTATGTCTCCAGCTTCCTCAATGAGATTACGTGAAATCTACATAATATATGCCAACCATAAGTGTATATTTGGTGCAATCATTGTTCCAACTTCTAATTTAGGTACCAAAAAAAAACATAGATGCTAGAAACCAATTGCTGTGTGCTGGAGACGCGGGTCATACGTAGATATCAGCGAGGAAGCTGGAGACATGCGCACGCGTCCGTCCGCGAGCCGGCTTGTGCAGGCGGGGCTAGTGACCGGGCGGCTGCGCAGGTGTTCGACGAGGTGTGCGTGGAGCTGTGCATGGCGCTGCTGCAGCTGCTGCAGCTGGCGCCGGCCGAGGAGCACCTGTTCCGCGCGCTGCGAGCCCTGGCGCGCCTCGCCGCGCACTCGCAGGACGTGCCGCAGCTGGTGGCCGTGGTGGGGCCCGACCCCGCCGCCTACAGGTGCCTACATCACTTACTTTGTTCGCCCAGTTTGCTGTTTACACTTTCGTTTTCAGTCTTAATGCACGCGAGTCGATACCATTGAGATGACGCTAAAGTTTGCTGGTCTGGATTTACTGATATATTATGCGTGTCCAGATTACAAATATGCCCATTTCTATCTGCGGTCGAACACAAAATTGTTTCAATATGAACGGAATATCGACGATTAAGAATCTAGTAGACTACCAAGAGTGTCCAAATCGGCCGTTACGACCCGAGCTTAGATTCATATTGATAAGCCGACTCGATTCCAAAAGCTGTTGATCTGGGTTCCGTTTCTCCCTTATGTTCAGCAGGGCTCGATGTGCCAGCAGCTAGTGCCGAGGAGACTGCCGCGCCCTGCACGCTTGTCTCGTGTTGCAGGGGGACGAGCGCGCGGGTGGACGAGCAGATAGACGCCATCGCGAAGAAACTCAAGTAGGGGACGAGCCGCCGGGACCCACGTCACGTGACGCCGCCGACGCAGACGTCGTCGCGACAACACCGTTGTTGTCGTGATACTTAGTTACCGGGTTTGTTTTGTTGTAATATTTGTTGTTTAAACCCTCGGCAGTTGTTTTATATTTATTAACGTTGAGCATTTTCTGCGAATATTTATTGGGTATTTGTGAATTGAAATGTTGTTGTATTTCCATGCCTACCTGTACGTTGGTTAGTTTACGAAACAAGTTTGTTGCTTTGATGTAGCTCGTATAAATCAAATATGTAATAGGATATTTAGTAAAAGTATCATGTTACCTGTGTAATATTCATTAGGTAGGTATTAATGCAACACGTTGTTGGCTAACGATTGGCCTAATATATACGAATTATAAATGCGCTGGTTAGTTCGGAGCTGCAGCCGCCGCCGCCGCGCAGACACAGATGTTGCCGAACTGATTCTGATCTAGATAATCTTTATCTGTAAGTGAAACTATTGGTACACACAATAACAAAAACCCCATCAAAATTCAACTCACAATTAATGAGGAGTGCATTTACAAAATAAAATATCCTAGTTTATATTCATCAGCCGGCTAAGTGGTCACATGTTTACAAGTGCGCACGAAGTGTTCTGAGATTTAAATTAGATGTGTGTTGGTGATAAATAATGGCTGGTTGTCGAGCCGCGGCGGCGCCGATGTGTAGAGTGGTGGGTTTGACCGCCTCACCTTTGCGGACAAGATTTCTGCTTCTTAATGAGTCGTAACTCACGTGCTGCACGTTATTAATTATTTATAAACTACGTTTTATAACGTAATTATTGATTGTGCTTGTAAATAAAACATAGTCACTATGGTAACTAATATATTAAGTCGTGAAATGTAGTGTAAGTACCTGAGCTTAAGTTTATATAACTGTACTATAATGTATTATAATGTCTTGCTATACCTATAGGTAGCGCTAACACTAGTGACGCGGTGCATTTACACGATTGTGTCGGGGGAGTATTGTAACAATAAATATATTGTGTTTTTCATATTGTTTTATTTACTTACCTGTTAATCATACCTTCACTGTTGATGCGCGGAATAGTGCAGGATTAGTTCCAACTCAATTGGTGCTAAACATCAAATCAAATCGGACAATACTTACGTTACGACAATATTAGAGAGGAATCTAACGTTACAATACGTTACTCAATCAATAGTACTTTATTCAAAATCAATATCGTTAGTACCGTAGAAACAATATTATATGAGGCGTGCATCAGTGACGGACACGTTGTCCTTCTTGTCTAGATGTGCAGTGGTGGAGGGTGGAACTGATAACTTGCCCAACCACTGTCTCATTAAATAGTTTCGAATCGTGACACATCTTTCAAGTTTATAGTCAGGGCGTACAGGATATATGGGGTCAACCTGAAACCATAGGTACCCAATGATAAAAATAAAACAAACGAATACCTACCTCATTTAGGAAAAAAAATATTTGAACATGGAAATGTTAGAGAGCAATGCGCCGACGCATGTCGGGTCAGCATCGGTCAACCACATTATTATAGTTTGTTTTATTTAGCATCTTTATGTGTAGCGTTTCATCACAAGTCACCTGATGTTAAGTGATGTGATTGAAGGTGGAGCCATGCTACTCCTGTTCTAAGAACTTGCTCTCAAGTGAAACTGCCGGAATACACCGATAGGCGCTTGGCGATGGATTTATAACTTGAAAGGTCATAAACTGGTATGGTATGGTAGCTAGTCAAACTGTCTATGAGCTTATATTTGATAGACATTAAAATTGTAACAAACTAGATATCTAGAGAAATAGAGACACTATGTATGACTAAATTTAATATAGACAAAAACTGAAATGTTGGCTAGTGGATAAGTGTTTAATGTATATTCAATGGCACATCTATGAACCCACACCCACCATCCTGATGCACACTACTAACACTCTTAGATGCGTACCTACCTGCATTAAAAGGAACACCCCAATTTTGTAACATTTCATATAACTCCTACAGTCTGGCAGAAAATATTTGAATGCTGAACTTAACTATGTTCAGTTCAGTAGGTAACTACCTACTCGATAAACATAAGGCTTAACCGTCGACCTGACCAAATCGGGGTACCCCGCTAGGTTTAATATCAGTCCTCGAAACACAGTGGTCCTTAAGGCGTCAGTCAGTGCGCGGCTATCGCGCAGAGGTTGCAAAACGATGCCTGCGCGTTAATGTTAATGAATTCAAATGCTTTTGACTTTGTTTATTTATACTAAGGATGACCCCAAATCTGCTGGTTTTCTCAATAAACCCCGTCCGGTGGCGCCGGAGCTCGCAAAAGCGGAATCCGCGCACAGCGCGCGGTCGTGTTTGCCCTCGCATTGTTTGCTCCCGCGACGGAAAGGTTCACGCGACGCAGAGATAACGAAGAGAACGAACGAACGAGCGCGGCTGTTGTCAGTGCTCCAGCAGGCTGGAGGCGCGCCGCTCGCGTCTCACTCTCGGCATGGAGGAGGAGGGCGTCCCGTTCGGCAAGGAGGAAGGGGAGCGCGGCTGGCGCGGCGCGCTGCGGCGGCGGCTGCCCGTGCTGCGCTGGGCGCCGCGGTACGACCGCACGGCGGCCGCGGCGGACCTGGTGGCCGGCGTCACGCTGGGCCTCACGCTGGTGCCGCAGAGCATCGCCTACGCCTCGCTCGCCAACCTGCCCGTGCAGTACGGCCTCTACTCCTCCTACATCGGTTTGTATTCCCACCACACGACCACGACCCGCCCTACACTCTTTATTCTTCTAAATTTTTTCACTGGACTTTAAAGTCTATAAATTCTAGGTCGCACAACTTTACTTTGCGTATGTATTTCCCGTAGTGCGTAGTGGTGACAATATTATTAACGAAACACTACTGCGTAGCGTGAAATTGCGGGTTCGATTCCCACTATAGGTAAAAATATTTATTCATAGTATAGAAAAGTGTGTCAGCTTGTGATCAGCCTAGGTTTTGGTGGTTGAAGAAACAAAAATAGAACCTGCGTCTAAGTATTTTTATATTTCTTCTCGTTTTTTTATTCCGGATTTGATTTTGAAGTTAGTAAAATGAACGAAGCACGTCTCCCCTTTTCAAACACTAGTAGATACTACTACTACACTGATCAGCAATCGAGCACGCTAGGTAAGGCGGAGATCGGCTGAATGGGCCGCGGAGACTTTCGGTAAACATGTGTTCATTATGCCTCATTTTACCGACCGACCAGCTAGCTAATCGCGTAGCTAAGTTGCGTACAGGCATTATTAAGGCCTATGTAGGAGGTATGGGCATGAAATCGACAATTGAACACCATCGCGGTTGTTAGAAGTATGTTATTAACTAAAAATTACAAATAAGTAAGTGTAGTAAGTAATAAGTGTAACGCGCAGGCCGCGTAGCGACTGAATAGTAAATTAGCTTGTTTACGTACGATACAGCACCTATACCGTAGCCTCGGAAACTTGGGAATTGGGATAATTATATACTATTTAAGAAATAGATATTAAAATATTGTTACTCTGACTGTAGGCAACTTAAAAGAAAGCATAATGCTCAAAAAATCACTATAAACATAAGCCTGAAAATAACATTCCGGATCAAAAACGTGGCTTTGTCTAGAGTAATGTCCAGCGGTGGGCGATAGCACGAAACATTATAGTTATAGTGGGCTCGTGGGGGGTTATTCCTTTTTCATGTCATAACTTATATCACTGCGGGGGGGGGTGGGGGGGGGCAAAAATAATATGTCCTAACCACAACAAGTGGCGCCAGTTCCACTGGGGGTCGTATATAAGTGGGTTCGTGTCCTTGTGCAGGCACAATGCTGTACGTGGTGTTGGGCACCGTGAAGGAGGTGTCCATCGGGCCGACGTCGCTGACGGCGCTGCTGACGCTGCAGCTGTGCCGCGGCCTGCCACTCGAGTGCATGCTGCTGCTTACCTTCCTGTCCGGCTGCCTCGTGCTGGCCATGGGCCTGCTGCGGCTAGGTACTGCCGTGCCGTCCCACCCCGCGTCACCGTCGCCCCAGCCTACAGAGAATTAACGCAAGCTTGCCGCCAGGGTTTCTGGTGGAGCTGATCTCGCCGGGCGTGACGAGCGGGTTCACGTCGGCGACGGCGGTGATCATCGTGGTGTCGCAGCTGAAGGGGCTGCTGGGGCTGAGCTTCACGGCGCAGTCGGCGGCCGACAACGTGCGGCAGCTGGCGCGGCGCTGGCGCCTCGTGCGCCCGTCCGACGCCGCGCTCGCCGCCGCCTGCTGCGCGGCGCTACTGCTGCTGCGGGTGCGTCCCACGCGTGCTGTGAACACCAAAACTCCTGCAATGCACATCGTCGTTGTGGGGACAGACGCTTCTCGCGACATTCCCGAACTCTTCCAGAACGGGCGGGACTTGACATAAGGACCAATCTATACGAGTACTTCTATATTATAAAATATCCGAAAGTAGGTATCCTGATGCTCTTTTACGCCTAAACTGCTGAACAGATTTTGGTTAAAATCTGGTATGGAGATATTTTGAACCCTGGGGAAGCACAGGATACTTTTTATCGCGATCAATTAGTAATAAGAATAAAATTGTCAATGTGATCGCGCCAAAAAAAATTACCTGCCGGGCGTTTCTTGCCTGTTCTTTTCCGGCGTAAGGAGGTTGGAACAGGCGTAGCTAGTTTTAAGTTGACGTTTTAAAGTGATCACAATGTATCCTATTGAATAAACATTATTGAATTTTGAATTTTGCGATAAAACGTAACACTCGGGCGAAGCTGCGGGACCCGCGGAACGCAACTAGTTTTTATATCATTATAAAATAACTGAGGTTCATTGCAAATATTTAATTAAACAAAATGTATCGTAGAACAAAGATAAAACTCATTCATTAACTATAAACGCAAATAAAATAAATCACTTCTTTGCTTAGTAGGGAAGTAGGTTGCGTTCTATATCTTGTATCAACACAAAAAAAAATATGAATGTTTTAAGATTTCTAGATAAACTCAGGAGTGGTCATAAAACATTTTAATAAGTAGATAATCACGTTTTAAAACACAAGACCGGGGTTAACTAAACTAAAATTGGGGTTAACTTTAAATATTTTGTTTAAGATTTTAAATCGTAGGTGTAATAAATTATTCCGATATCGGATTCACACTAGATCATCTGATCTCTATAAATACAGGTCGGTAGGTATTCTCGTAAATAAAAGCCAACAACATTGTAATGTTATGTTCCAGCAATTGAAGGATCTCCGAGTGAGTCCGAAGCGGCCCAAACTGAAGAAGGCGCTTTGGCTCATCTCCATCAGCAGGAACGCGCTGGTGGTGGTGAGCGCGTCCACCGTCGCCTACTGCCTGCACGACCCCGACCAGCCGCTGTTCAAGCTCTCAGGTACTGCCACCTTATTGCCGGCTACGCACTCAGCGGGGATTGCATTCTAGCATTTACCTACATTATAATATCCTTATTACGGAGTAATATTATGGTAGTATGGGCACGCATGAATTAATTTGAAATTGAAAAACATCTGTTAGGTACGTGGGAGGCGAACATCAAATAGGTGGGCAAAGTGGTTTTCTAAGCTTCAAGCAATTCATTATGCCTCATGAGGCTTTGTGAAGCAAAGTGGAACTACCTGAGACCTGAGCTCGCGTGGAGTTCCAAACTATTTTCTACGAGAATTTTCTCTTAGGTTTTTTACCATGAGTGAGGCAACTTTTTTTTTCAATATATTAGGCTCGGTAGTTTATTTCTTAGATATATAGATACATGGAGAAAATAAGCTGCGACCGACAGACTCACCGGCACGAGAACGATACCACAAAACTTCCGTTTTTTGAATGTACGAAAATCTAAAAATAAGGTGGCACTGAATTTATTATTACATCACGCCGTGTTCGCATCAAGAAGGTCGCGCTACTAGAGTGGTGGTTGCAGGTCGCGTGGAGGCGGGCGTGCCGCGGGTGTCGCTGCCGCCGTTCAGCGCCACCATCCACAACAGCACCGTGGGCTTCGTGGGCATGGTGCAGGAGCTGGGCTCCGGGCTGCTGCTCATGCCGGTCGTCATGGTGCTCGCCAACATCGCCATCGCCAAGGCGTTCAGTGAGTAGCCGCCGCCGGCCGCTGCGGCGCGCCGGGCCGCGCGCTCAGCTCCCGTGTTGCAGGCGGCGGGGCCCGCGTGGACGCCTCGCAGGAGATGGTGACCCTGGGGCTGTGCAACGTGGCGGGCGCGCTGGTGCGGGCCATGCCCACGTGCGGCGCCTTCACGCGCTCCGCCGTCTCGCACTCCAGCGGCGTGCGCACGCCGGCCGCCGGCCTCTACTCGGGTACTGCTCAACTATACGTTTGGCGAAACGTTCCGTCGTGGTGGCGACGAGGACTGGCTCACGTCCGATCTGTTCGCAGGAATAATAACCCTGCTGGCTCTGATCTTCCTGACGGACTACTTCTACTTCATCCCGAAGGCGTGCCTCTCCTCGGTGCTCATCTGCGCCGTTATATTCATGGTAAGTGGCAAAGGATATATGTAGTTGGGTGAGAAAAACTAAATCGTGAACTGAATGTCGTTCCGACTGATACCTCCTATGATTTGGATAATGACGTCCCTGTTGCTGGTCCCAAAGTATAGTTGTGTACATACAGTGTTCAATTCATCGGAGATATCGACAGCAAGTCGTACATTATGAATCAATTAACAGGAGTGAATTGTTCGATAACCTGCGACCGCGGCTCAGATAACTCGGGGATCTTCCTTTATGACACGAGATACTATATTGTGTTGTTTACTACGTCACCGACGCCGACGGCGGCGAGTGGGCGGCTCCGCTGCTGGCCGACGGGCAGCGGGGTGCTATCATAGCATATATAAATACAATTGGAACGCAAATATCGTATAGTTCGCTCACTGCGAACAGTTTAAAATGACAATAGGTTTATATCTTATGGATATTTGCGACACTAGAGGCGTTGTCGACCCCGAAAAACTCTTTTGACGTCCATCTTGAAAAATTGCACCAGTGACTGAAACAGCATCACACGGTTACGTTGGAGTCAGCAGGGGTGCGACGGTCGCGCTTGTGCAGGTGGACGTGGCGGAGGTGCGGCGGCTGTGGGCCCGCGACCGCGCCGAGCTGGCGGTGCTGGTGCTGACGTTCGCGGTGGGGCTGGCCTGCTCCGTGGAGCTGGCCGTGCTGGCGGGCGCGCTGGCGGCGCTGGCCGCGCTGCTGCGCCGGCTGCTGCTGGCGCCGGTGCACATGTGCACCGTCAAGGTACGCCTCGTGCCCGTGTGGCCGCTCCAATGCGGAGGCACCAATTATATGTTAGTAATGAAATGATATGTTGCGTTAGAGCGCGTGGGGCCCGGTGTCGGTGGTGCGGCTGCCCGCGGCGCTGAGCTACGTGTCGGCGGCGCGCACGGGGCGGCGCGTCGCGGCCGCGGCGGCGCGCGCGCGCCCCGTGCTGCTGGACTGCAGCCAGCTCGCCTTCCTCGACTACTCCGCCGCGCAGGTCAGCTCGCTATATTCTCTTCAACGATGCGAGAGCGCCTACACGTTTACGCGAGCGCGCCCACCTCCGGCGCCGAGCGCTTGCTCAGCGCGTTCCGCTCGTGCGTGCAGATGGTGGAGCGGGCGGCGCAGGCGGCGCGGGCGGCGGGGCAGGCGCTGGTGGTGTTCGGCGCCGCGGAGGGCGTGGCGGCGGCGCTGGCGCGCGTGCCGGGCCTGCCGCCGCGGCCGCTGCGGGCGCGCGGCGTGCCGGCCGCGCTGCGGGCCGCGGGGGAGGCGCCGGGGGCCGCCGGGCCCGCCGGGGAGGCCGCCTCTCTGTTACACAAAGAACAACAAAATGCACCTGAAAATAACGTGTGATATAATATTATAATGTAATTTTTTCCATTAGGTATACGATATCCTTATTCATTTTAAATAGTGAGCGTCGATTACGACCGCGAGTCAGGATAAGTAGAGTTTTGAGGTAGAAATAGATCTTTTAGATGCGCGAGTACCGTTTCTTACTAGTTTTTAGCTCTCGGATCATCCACCATTTTATTTCATTTCAAACGCCTACAGTCGCGCCACTCACTGTAAGAGATGAAACTGTTGAAACAGAATGGCAATATAGTTCAATCGATTGAAACTAGATGGCGTTGCTAAACGAGCCCGACTTTTCTGAATCGCGGTGACGAGATTCTCCGCGATGACACGACCATCTGCGAGTTTGTATATACTGGTATCGCTTCTCGGCCTTTTGGCTAAGATCAAAGTGTAGTATCTGTTCTTTTCAGCTTAATATCTGAAAGTTCCCTCATTGAGGGACCAGTATATTAATCTGATTTTTTTAACTCGACGGGATGTTCGGGGCTCGCTCCACTCCCGTCACGGGTCGGCCCGGCATTGCAGTGTCGCCGGGATCGGCCCACCATAATCAAATTGAATGTACTGAAATTCTGACATGTCAATGTATGCCGGAAGTTCAGATATAATATATCACATCTATCATCCATGTATGAATAATTGAAGTTCAGACTAGCGATGGGTAAACCTTACATTCTCTTCAGACAACATACTGTTTAGTTAACATGTTCCATTGTTCCATGTTCTCCCTTCACGAAGAAATCTTTCATTTACCGGTCACCGGTCGGTACGAACTGCGAATGTCAATTTTTTTTTTATGATCTCGGCTTATATTCTATGGCACTAGAACCCGTTCAAATTGCACCTAATGCGTAGACGTAGAGAGAGACTAACGGCCGTTTCCAATAACCTGTCTATCTATGGTTTGCCCTACTAGAGATAGAAATTTGACATTACTTCTATGGAGCTTATGTCAAAATGATGGTAGAAAAGTAGCTGACCGTGCCCATGTTTCCATAAGTGTACCAGATCCAGCCATATCCACCATGTTTGGTGTTCAAAATGTTTTACGAAATACGTGCATGTTCAGCAACTTTTATCGCTGACAGTACCTGTCTGTAATAAATAATACAGCGTAGTATCTGTCTAATTACTTTAGCAAGTAAGTATAAAGAAGATCATGTAGGTTCAATACAATGTTGTATATGTACTATTGGTATATTTCAGTTATTTTTATCATTGCTGTTTTGGAGGTTGTTGAGCATGAAATGCCAACGGGAGGTATTCCGACAGCGTCTGCTAGTCGTACATTTAAAAGTAATAAAGTGTTTTACATTTTATACTGTTTATATTAATGCTTTTCATTTTATTCCCCAATTCTTCTATCAATACATTTACCTACTCCATAATTTCCTCATAAGGACAATTCCGAAGAAGCCAGATATTTTTTGTATCTTACAGGGTACCATATCGTTTGACACAGGTAACGTGAAAGTGACAGTTGTACTTAATACTAATCTAATGTCTAATAGTGACAGTGCAGTAGTGTTCGACGAAATGTTGGAAAACATAACGTTAACGAGCACTCAACCAACAGCTCTCAACAGTCACAAGTCACAACGGGGTCGGCACTTAGCATTAGCACTCTTGACTCTTGGCACGCGTCTGTGGCTTCATTCAGTAGTAATTCTACCTTATTTATTTATTTATAATAATGCACACCAACATAATAAACAATATAACACAAATTTACAAAGATCACGCTATAGTCAGCTCAATTCCAATTGTTATTACAATTATAGGCGTAGACTACATGCAAAAAATAGCAGAATAATTTAATATTATATTTATTAATGAATACATAATTTAAGATGTCCAAAAACTAAGTGCAAACTAAGATGGTTTTAAAAAGGTCGTTGAGTGCAAATGATTACAGTTGAAATTAAGAAACCAAGGACAAGGATATTGTATTACTATTATTTAAAATCAAGATTACTCGCCGCTGCAGTAATGTATGTATAGTACATTACTGTACGGCTATACAAATTTTTTTCACATTTCAATCTACTGTTATGGAGGTGCGTAAGAATAAGAAACATCGCAGAATGTTTCAACGTTCACCGGTTCATGAAACCGGCGAACAACAAAAAGACCGAACGATAGTTCTATTGGTAATTTGGCATTTGTGTTCTGCTCCCTGCATCAAGGACGTCCCTGCATACTTTCCTTTGACGTTGCCAGTGTTGCCACTGTTGCCAGCTCTACGTATATTTCGTAGCTAAACGAATGTTGATAAAATACTCGCGCGTGTCTATGAACTTCGTATTTTCAAACATATTCGCTATAATCCAGTCAATAACAATAATGTTTCTACATTTATAAAGTTGTAATACAATATAAATGTACGTTTTTTTTCTAATCTACGTACTTACAATTCTTGTTCATTCTATGTTGTTAGTGTTCCGTACTCAAAGGGTAAAACGGGTTACGGGACCCCTATTACTAAGATTTCACTGTATATTATGTTTCTCATGAATCGTGATTAGTTAGGGCCGGTTTTATAAACAATGTACCTTTTTTTGGTAACTCATTAGTAACTTATCGACTCGTAAATGATACGTTAGTATATTTTACTGATTGTTGTATTATAAACGCATTTTAACTGTCCGTAAGAGAAACGAACTTTTTACGTGAATTGGCTACTTGTCATTTCACTATCAACTGTGAAATTTCTATCAAATTTTAATGAGTGAGACCTTTTTGGGATTTTGGGTGCAATGGAACTGTCAACGAATGGTACAAAGACATTTAGGAAAGAATAGAAGAGATAGGAGATAAGGTCATGTGATCTGGAAACGATACCCAACTGACAACATACTAAAAATGGTGTTAACTCTGCCACAGCAATTAATAGTGATGTACCATTTAGCCGACAGTATATCGACCATGGCGACGGTGACCGCTTACCATCAGGCGGGCCGTCTGCTTGTTTGCCAATCTATTGTATAAAAAAACTATCGATAGTTTGGCAACACTAAAAAAAATCAAATTTAAAATGGTTCACTAATGGTGGTTTGTCAAAGAATTTGCTTCAATTGACATTACATTTTTCGAACACGGAACTTGAAATGATTCATCCTGTTATTCCATATCTATGTACAAAAGAACAGTCAACGTCAAATCAAACTATTCGTAAGCTCAAACCACTACCATCTCCGTCGGTAAGGAGCGTCCGTAAAATGTTACTGAAATTAAACGAACGGATTTTTACAGCACGGAAAATATGACAATTAGATCAAATTAACCGAATTAAGGTATGACATTTAACTTACAGACGTTTATAAAACCGGCCCTTAGACTGTTGAAATTTTAACAGATGATGTATTTCTATTGTCACTACTATAACAACAAATAGTTAAAAACAGAATAAAATAAATATTTAAGGGGCTCCCATATAATAAACGTATTTTTGCTCAATATTGATAATGGCAACAGGTAGACACTGTTTTTTACCGTGTTTATAGCTAATGGTACGCATTTGGCTAATTTTATAGTCTGAACTGGCAACACTGCTCTCGCAGCCGCACAGCGGCTGCCATTCTGTTCAATAACAAACAAGTTCATTTCGTTCACTAATTCACTACTTCACAGTTCAGGTTCACTCACTCACTATTCATCGACCGACTGATTCCGTTGGATGTGTCCGTGTCGCGTCTCGCAAACAAAGAATATTTTTAAAAGCATGTGCGAATTCTGAATTAAAAGACAGATTAAAAGTGTGCTTGGTTAGTGTACGGACGTCGTGTGGTCGGCGCGTGTATTTAATTAAAATCAGTTATATTTCGACTCGACTGTCGAGTGTTTATGTATCGGGTAGCTGAGCGTTTGTTTTGCAAACAGATAGTTTACCCTCGAGCTGTGTGATTATGCGGCTGGTGTGAGTGAGCAGTGGCAGTGGTGCAGCAGAGTGTCGCTGCGACGATGCAGGGGCTGTGGTGCGTGTGGGTGGCGGCGGTGTGGGCGGCGGGCGCGCGGGCCTACGTCGCGCACAACATGAACAGCCTGAGCCGGCACCTGCAGCAGGACATGGCGGACGTGATGGAGTTGGCGGCCGTCAACTACTCGGAGCCAGTCATCAACGCCACCTACAAGGCTAGCGTCGAATTCGACATGCGCGCCATGGGGCCGCTCTACAACTCCACGCATATGGTCATCGACGCTATAGCGAACAAACAGGCCTATCCTGAAGGTAAGAACTTGGATCATCCCTTTGGACGCTAAATTCTGCTTACTGTGACATTATTTCAACCCCACAAGAGTCGTAAAGCTCTTGGAAGTAGTTGCTAAGTTGAACTTTATCTTTAGAACAGATGAAAAAGATAACAAAAACAAAGGTGAGTTTCCTATTATTGGACCCAATATGACATTAGAGATATATAGGTACTCTCTTAAAATGCGAACAGTGTAGGTTCCTTTGTTGTAGCACCAGTCTTCCCTGTAATATTACCAAGAAATTATTGGTAATTTTATTGATTTGTCAGTTATTATACCTTGAGTTTAATTTTACACTGCAAACAATATATAATGAGCAGGAGGAGACTTGCCTCCCTGAACCTGGCCTGCACCCAGGGTTCTTCCGGCCTTCCATACATTTACTTGGTTAACAGTGATAAACTCCTGATATGGCACCCTCCCCTGGCCACCCTACCAGCCCTACCTACTCAATAACTGGGTATGCCCGTACAAGTGTAATGAGTAATTTATCAAGTATTTTCAAAGCAAAAGCTTTATCGAGTGTGCAAGCTAGAAGCATTCTGCAGCTATGAAGTCATCTCAATAGCTTTGCGAGTCATCAAGTTCCTTTTCATTCATACATGTATTATACATCATAGTTGTTGTGTGAAAGCTCAGTTTTAACTAAACCTTGACCAACAAAACATTTAACAGCCAAAATGTAATTATATAAATACATGATACAAAGTTTGAGAAAAATTGAGGAAAAATAAATACTATTGTGTTCACAAGGAGTTAAAATCATTAACAGAGAGAATTTTCTCCCAATAATGCAGTTAAGATAAGTTATTCTGTCACCTCGGAGTGCATAACACTGGCAGGAACATTACGTTGCCACACACAATATAGGGGCACAGAACAATGGCCACACCGTGGGCCGTGCCACGCTCCGTGAATGAGCTTGTAAACATTCTCCCAAGAACAATGCAGCCCAATCCCTATCAGCCATCATCGAGAATGTGGACTGACAATGAAAATATGTAATGACTTTAAACAGCCTGTTCCATTTCAGATTAATTAAATACTTGATTTACGTTTAAAATACAAGATTACAATTATTATAATTATGCTTATAGCCATTTATTTTTGCAACACCACATAATTATTGCAGAACTAATTAAAAAAATCATAAAATAGGTAGGGGAAATTACATTGTATAGACAAAGTTATACATCAAGTTAAGAATCTGCCTCCAAGCACCTACTAGTGTGTTCTGGCAGCCCCACTTGATAGACTCAATACAGGTGTGGCGTGGCGCCACCTTCTACCATATTGTTACTTAACATCAGGCGACGAGTGGCCAAATGCTCCCTGTAACATGCAAGCACTTGCCGCCAGGTTTGCTGACTCACTAACTGCACATACTTTCCTACGAAAACTAACTACAGAGTTGCAGACACTTTCCTATTCTTTATTTCTATCTATCTATTCTCCCTATTTCCTTGATTTCCTTGACTTTTGACTATAACTCTATCTTGATGGAAAAATAAATTGCGGCAATTTGGATTTATTTAACACTTCGCAGTTCGCTAGATCTAATAATGAACTGGCTAGGGTGGGGCCAAAACTACCGCATCAAGCAGAGAGCCGGCAATCTAATTCGGAAGTACTAAACATGCGTGCTTAAATAACATTATGTTTTTGGAGAGAAAAATTTGGACTGCTAACGGGGTTCAAAATCGCGACTCGTCACTCCGTCATAATCGCATTAAAATATGCACATAAGAAATGTAAGGAGTACATGCAAACCTCAATTAAGATGGTTCCGAAAAAATTGTCATATTATATACTTTTTTTAAACATTGAGCGGCTCGCATAAGTATTCCGACGACGGATGTACAGAAATAGCTCTACAAGTTGTCGCCTGACCCGAGGCTGAGGGATGAACTGTGTAATTTGTTCAGATATAAATATATTATGACTTTGATTCTGCCGACATGACGGACGACATGTATGTGATGATAGCACTCTGGATAGATTAGTAGCTAGTACAGAAAGCTATCAGTTACCCATGTTCACAGTAACTAGCCTCACATAGGTCATCCTAAGCCCTCTTATACATACAATACTAAAGGCGAGCTTTAATGCTCTACATGTGACCGGGTGTTTAAAACCAAGTTCAGTTTGCGAGCCACATTAGGGGTCGCGCCAGAAATTTATAGCTTTTAGAGTCGCCGTCATCAAAATCGATAAGGAGAGCTTAACCGTACTGTAGAGATTTTGACTTTTCCGTGACCCAATGATAACATCACTGGGAAAAAATCCTCACTTTCCTTCTGTCAAATCAGGATCAATAAGTCTTCAGTAGCACAAGACACTAACGACAAAGGTTCCGGTGTCAATTCCCAGATGCCACTATGTTGACGGCAATGATTGATACCGATATACCCAGTAACGCGTACACGGTGCGATGTGCGTCGATGTCCTGTGTGTGCAGTAGTGTGCCCGGTGCGCGTGTGAGGGTGGCCATGTTCACTGCGCAGGCGCATGTCGCGGCCGTCGACCTTGCGCCTCCCGCCGCGGGCAGGGTTCATCATCGCTCCATTAGCTCAGGAAAAGAACAATGTACCGAGGTGGAATTTATAATGCGTTGAACCAACTGGTTCAGTCGCAAAAAGCTTTAAAAATCTAGATTAACACAGTTGCTATGATACATCTTTCATTACTTTGTGCCTACTTTGCTGGCGTGTAATCATACTTTATCAAGTCCGATTAATCCTATTCAAATCTATGCAAAAGCATTGAATATTTTTACTCGAAAAGTGTTCATTTTAATCGCCTTCAATACGCTACTCAGTTACACAGCTAACAATCAATAAATTCCCAGTAGTAACCGTCGACGGAGATCCATTCAACGATAATAAGTAGCTCATTTTCGTGGACGCCGTGCGTCGCGTCGGCTGGATGCTGTCGGCTTGTGGCGTCAGGTTCATCAGGAGTTCAATGTAAATATAAATATATGAATGGCGGAGCAACTACCATGAAATTGCTTGTTACATTAAAGATGACACTTTTTTTTTGTGAAGAGAACCGGACTGACCAATTGACCATGTCTTTGTAAAGGGATAATAAGAATACTCATCATAGCAAGATACATCTTTCATTACTTTGTGCCTACTTTGCTGGCGTGTAATCATACTTTATCAAGTCCGATTAATCCTATTCAAATCTATGCAAAAGCATTGAATATTTTTACTCGAAAAGTGTTCATTTTAATCGCCTTCAATACGCTACTCAGTTACACAGCTAACAATCAATAAATTCCCAGTAGTAACCGTCGACGGAGATCCATTCAACGATAATAAGTAGCTCATTTTCGTGGACGCCGTGCGTCGCGTCGGCTGGATGCTGTCGGCTTGTGGCGTCAGGTTCATCAGGAGTTCAATGTAAATATAAATATATGAATGGCGGAGCAACTACCATGAAATTGCTTGTTACATTAAAGATGACACTTTTTTTTTGTGAAGAGAACCGGACTGACCAATTGACCATGTCTTTGTAAAGGGATAATAAGAATACACCCCAGTCCTCATGCGAAGGTACAGATTATAGCTTTAGTACTGTACCTACCTGTACCTACCTACCTGTGAGTGAATATATTGATACTAAGTTGATTGTTACAGTTATTACAATAAAAAAAAATGTTGAAGAAAAAAACACTTGCTTGGGATGGTAGTGAAGTTTCAATCAATTAGAATTGTAAATTATAACGTGCTCAAAAAACTACCTGCCGGGCGTTTTGCCGGTGTAAGGAGGTTGAAATAGGGGTCGCTAGTTTTAAATTTGACCTTTCAAAATGATCACAATATGTTGTACATCATACTAAATAATCAAATGTTTTTGATTTTAATTTTGTCTTCTTTCGTATTGGTACATACCTACCAATATTTTATGAATAATTGGTGAAGTTATCAGCGTCTCGCGGAGACGACATAACTGGTTGGCGTCGCGTCGGGTTTTCATTGTTCCCAGCTTCTTATTGAACGCGAGGATACCCTCCCACCCCTCCCGCCCTCACCGTCTGCACTCCCGAGACTTGAATTCATTAGCTTGGAATCTCAGAGATATTAAAATGGTAATGTTTTTACGGAAATAAGAAAGTTAATAGTTATTGGAGTGGTTAAAACCAGCGAGACGTTTGCCCGATGGTTTGGATAGCAATGCCCAAATAGACACTGCAATAACGTCGTCATTCTAAGATGAGACATTGGTTACTACCAGTAGTTTCTTTCACTGACTGCTGCGTCCTTCATACATAACATAGAAATTAGAAACTATTACAATTTTATTGTATGCAGAATATTATAGCTAGAGGTACCCAGTTATCCAGTTGCTGGGACTCGCGTTCTCTCAGAAAGAGAGAGAGTACCTATCTACCTCGTGGGCCCAGTGCGGGTCGGTAGATGTCGCATGCCCTTGAATGTTGCGGTTCGAGGACATGCCGGTTTCCTCATGATATTTTCCTTCACCGTTTTAAGCGATAGCAAATCCACACCATAACTTATTAGGTGTTGGGCCGAGAGGATTCCAACTCGGTATCGGCGTTACCGTTCGGCCACCATCGACTATAGTGTCTATTGTCTACCTAATCTCTAAGATAAATCTTTTTGGTTGCAGGTAAGCAATAATACCCCATACAGAGTAAGCACTAAGTGTCCTCTTTTAATTCACCAGCTAGCATCCGGCGAGTCTCGTCTGTATTTATAGATATCTGACCGTTGATAACGGTCGACCAGTCCCGCTTACGGTGATGTCACAGCTGAGATGTTGATTGAGAATATAAGTTTAATGTTGATAAACCTGTACAACTGCAATCCAATTCAAATACGTATTCAAAATAGTCGTGTATCTACGACTTGAGTGTTTTCTCAAATACTATACTGATAAGGTGGTTGTTTCAAGACATACGTAGGTACTGCTTACTTATGAGATTAAGATAGTGTAACTAGATTTTACCGTTATCACCTCTGAGACAAAACTAGATATATATGTACATACACACACAAGCGTTTATGGTCTTTGAATCAAATCAAAATATATTTATTTAGTAGAATACATCATGTGATCACTGTAAAAACTAGCTACCAGCTTGCCTTACATCGGCAAAAGAATTAATTATGTTTTCTTATTATTGACTGGTGCAGGCATATAAACGTGCGATACGATACGGTCAACACAGGTCATGTGTCGCTGGTTACTCCATGAAACTTATTTGGAATGCGGCATATAAGCGCTAACTGTTACTAAACGATTGCGGTTTATTCCGTAGCGCTTTTATATTGAAACGTAAGAAATGTCTGTTCGTACAGAATATAAAATTGTACTACGTCTATTAGCTTCGTTCATGTTAATCCATAGTTAAGTCGAAAGGCAGTAAATCTCTCTGTCCAATAAATTCTAATTAGTGTAGTTTATTTGTTACCCAGCTGTATTTTCTCTGTGTAGTTTTCCTTGTTCATTCCATGAATTCTGACGAATGTAAGGAAACCCATATCAATTCTTCAATATAGCGTCGGTCGTACATGCGTCAGGTGCGTCATGCAGAGCCACTGCCGGCTGCTCCCCTGATCAACTCGTTCCGCACGCTCATTGCACTACAGTTCACTACACCCTTTATGGTGTTCAATTACAGAACGTGCATTTTCATGGGAAAGTGGACTGCAGAAATTCGTGGTAGACTCATTGATGAGAAGTACAAAAACAAATTATAGAAAAGTTGAATAGGTACCCAAATAGACTGGGTTTTCGTTTGTCTCTGAAGTTCTGCTACAATAGCTTTTGTCGGTGTGATCACTATCACATCATTATTATAACACAATGATGTCATCATTATCTTGAGATTCAACCAGGCAACAAGCCGTAGAGATTCGGATCAGTGTCGCAAGCTCGCTAGTCACGGCTGGTTGCAGCACCGCGCCCGCTGACTGCCGCTTTGTGCAGTAGATTGCATTCCTCGCGCCATTGCCAGTGTCGGTGAGGCAACCGCTCAAGAGATCTCTTTGAAAACGCTGCACAG
Organism: Opisthograptis luteolata; assembly: GCA_931315375.2. NCBI lineage: Eukaryota > Metazoa > Arthropoda > Insecta > Lepidoptera > Geometridae > Opisthograptis > Opisthograptis luteolata. The sequence goes on from OV928044.1 coordinate 252,032, forward strand.
AGCTTATTGGTTTGTTTGATTGGATCGGAGTGGCGACGTATACAATGCTTGTGGCAATTAGTCTCCTATTGAAATGCTGACCAACAATACCTATTATGGGAATAACATGTACCATCACAGAGAAAATAACGTCAGCACATCGATGCCAACTTCGTTGTCTGAAACGGAATAAGTACCTATTGGTTATTTTGTCCCGTAATAAAAAGAGTGGCAAAGTTTCTGCATTTCAATTTCTTCTTGGATTAGCGCGGTCTCGTTCCATTTTATCTCTTTTATTAAGTTTTAAGTGTTGCTCCGCTACAACTTTCTCTGGCTTCGATGACGCGACTGCACCTGAGGTTGTTGCGTTACACGTCCTCGAAACGATTGTTTATGAACAATACCTCCGACACTCCAACAAGATTTCCTATCGAACGTCCTACATGCTTGACTCGACAAGACACCACTGAGATACTTACAACTTACAACACAGTCTCCATCAATGGCATATTGTGAAATACATACGGATACCATGTTCATTGCCTTGTCAATCTTTGTTTGGCTAATTATGAAACGTTCTGTGAGTCACGTTAGTAACTGTAATATCGAATTTGATTTGATAAATGTATATATATATATACGTTCAGTTCTACTAATATCGTCAAAGCAACCATTATTTCTTAGTAGCTTCTTGTCCGTAACAAAGTTTAAAACTAAATTAATCTCTCATATCCGGCCCGCGCGGTGGTTCCATCGATAGCCAGCCAGTTGGCGGTGCTGGCGGTGGCTAATTAAGGTCACTTCGTGTTCGCTACTAACGCTGTGCCAAAGTTACTTGGAGTTCGACGTTTCAATTGCATCTGAATGCGGTTTATGATTGTGGAATTCATAGTTTTGACCACATTCAAAATAACCAACAGATGATGCATAATTGTATTCAACCGATGAAAAATTTTGTTAAAAAGTTTCGCCACGCCTCGCACAGTAAAATACATCTGACAACAATCCTATCATATTAAAGTTCTGGGTACAGAATGGCATCGCGCGGTGCGGCTGTGGGTGGCGAGACCTGACAACAATAAAACACATAAAATACAATAAAACAAATAGAAAATAACAACAAATAAATAAAATCACCACACAGTGAGGGCCCCAGATGTTCAGGGCCCTACGGGCTGTGTTGATCTATTGCCCACTAGTATTGTAGCTTTATAAAATAGTTCAGGATGCATCAAGCTGCTGAGGTACTGCTGCTTAATACAAGATTTAACTATTATCTTTTTGATGTGAAAGATAAAAAAGTCCAGAGAGAATAAGACCAATTTTGGACAGGAAATAAAGCTCCAACGCCTACGATATTCTAAAATGTGTAAATGTGAGAGCAAAACGATGACAGACGGTGCCCTAACGTTTGAATCAAGAGCTAATGATGGGTTGTTTAGAAATCAATGTTTAACAACAAAACGAAACCGTAATGAGTCAATAACGCATCAACAGACATGTGTAAAGACCACAAAAGCTAACAGAGTGCACGCCAGCCATCCTCACGCCTAGTCGTTAACCGCTGGTGGATGGTTACACAACTAACACAACCCTACAGTTTATTTGGACACCTGGCATGAGCTTATGGTAATAGGGTCGGATATATTTAGACATGTACACTTCAATACGTAGGTGAGCCACCAATAATGTCGTCCAGATATGAAAAATATTAGAACCACTTATATTATTTTGGCTAAGAACTTATCTTCCGAATACTACTTTATCGGCGTGAGTGGTCCAAAAATTACAAAACAATGATTTATGATATTTAAACAGTGTCAGATATCATTGTCAGTTTTAAATTCACCTGTATTTCTATTTGATATTAAGGGCTACACAGATCAAAGTACGAAAAACACAGACACACATTTTTGAAATTTTACGTGCATTAGCTTTATCCAACTGTTATTTCCCGATGTTAAGAGCTCTTGCTTGCTCATCCTAATCTCGCGTAGTCTAGATGACAACTGTAGCTGTCAGTGTGTATGCCACAGTAGGAGCAAAGCTGCACTTCGTTATCAGCTGGGTGCTAGTTGAGCTTACAAACACGCGGCGCTGGCATTGTTTTCGGCACGAGCACGTGCGTCGCCGCTATCGTCACCCAATGACCCGGCCACGGTGTATTCTGATCTGATATCAAAAAGTGCTATTTGTTCCACACTCCTCTTCGCTTCTGTTTTTTTTTCTTCGAGAATTGCATTATTACCTTCTTATATGTATATACTGATTGTGACATTGTTGTGGGCAAAAGTATTATTTTAGTTTTGCGATAGTTTTCAGCATTTTTGTTGTTGCGGTTCCGAATATTGAATGATTGTTGAAAAAACACTTATCATCGTGTAATTACTTCACCCTGTCACGGCCTTTTACTCGGCAATAAATTGCTTCGTAGAAAGTTGGTTAACTTGTACATTCAAATAATTTGTTTAAATACTTTATATGGTAATGGCCCTTTTACCGCAATCTCGAGTACTTGCCGGACTACCGCTCTGCGGCCGGCGCGACGACGGATGTTTGCCAGCCGCGGCCGCGAGGTACATACCATCCTCCGTTTGTTTTACCGGACCTTCACATTGACGGCACCGTTGTTGTTCCCAAATGTTACACTCAGCTTTTATATCTGCTCTGAGACACTCTTCGGCTTGTTAATCCCATTTTCGTTCATAATGATAATTGTCTGCTAAAGAAACATGTTTATGTAGCAAATAAGAAAATAGACCTTCTCGACTAAGACAATAACTTAAACACAACACCCGCAGAAGTAAATTATTGGTGCACGAGCAGCTGAGAAGCGTTGAAATGTATAGTATTCTATACTAGTAGTAGTAGTTGTCATAGAGCTTAGTAGTCGTTCAGAATGAGAGTAATGATTAATTATGGTAATGACCACTTCCCTTTCCGCTAGGTTTCTAATAAAAAAGCGATAATATTGCGCAAATAAATTGAACTTTTTGTATACAATCTTTATGAAATTTCCCTGAATTTTGGTATATTTTAGATATAATTTTGCACAAAATACCAGGCTATTATAACCGTTTAGGAGTTCGTTTGTATGACAATGAATGATAGGTAGTTTAGCCCGGCGAGCGCCGTTGATAAGATAGCGTTGTGTTTGTTGTGTAACTGTAGTTGGCGTTAACACAGATGCGACGCGCCGCGACGTCACGAAGGCCGCCTCGCCCCCCGCACTCACCGCCGCACCCCGCCAACTCCCTCACTGATAACAATAACTGCTATCGGTTCATGCTCGCCTAGTGCTTTTTCAGGAGGCATACTGTGAAAAGCAGTTTTCACCGTGACGTGAACGTAATTTTTACAGTGCTTGTGAAAATAACGGTGCTAATTTACAGTTTCATGTTCTCTGTGGTTTGACCTAAATATGGGGCGTCTAAATATCACGATAGTATGCTGAAGGCAATGCGTGTGGGGTAGACCATTTTGTTTACATTGGGCTTTTAGCCAACAATATTTTTAAAAAGTATTTTATTTTATACATTTATAATTGCTGACAAACTCTGTGGAAATAAAAATCATTGTTTACTTCGTTTTTCGTTATGAATGACTAAGTACCTACTTATGGTAACGTAACATTATTATAATGACGTACTTAACGCTGTACTGACTTAGATAAGGTAGTGACCAGTGAGGTAGTCTGTAAACACATTTCCACTACGCGCTGAGAAACATCAGTTCTTGCAGACTTTCCCATTTCTTAAGTGAACGCTTCAGTAGAAGCAATGATAAGGTAAACTCACGGCGATAACTGTCAATGTCGGTTTCACATTATTACAACTTGTTGCCAGATGCCAGTAGGGTTTAAGTTGTAAGATCTGTTAATAAGATTTATAAAATTACCACATTAATTCACACGATCATTAATTCCGGCCTTTGTACGCATTACTAGGTCAATAAAACCTTTTGTTCACTGAAAGAATGAAACGTGGCCAAATAGGGCGACCCGAATACAGGCACCACATAGGGGTGAGTTGGTGCGGTACATCAGTTCACTTGTCCCGGATTTGGTGGGGCGATCTGGGTCGCACCTGCAGTGCGGAGCGACCCGGCCCTCGACCTCCTTCGTCGGTGCATTGCGTTACTGTTCCCGACCCTGAGCCGGCACGGAACGCTGTTAGCCCCATGGATTACCAAACTGTTGATGACTGTTTGCCTTTACGCAGTCTTTCCCTTAACTGGAACAAAATATTCTGAAATATCAAGCAAAAATTATTTACAAAGTAGTTTTGTCAGAAAATGTTACGCATTACACATTACTGATGCTTGCTTATGTTATGACAAATAGCACTTTGCTGTTGAACTATAATTGCATATCATTAGATAGCTGACAGCTAGCCAACTAGTAAGCTGAAAGGTAATCCATCAACACACATCAATCAGCCTCCCGTATGTACGTGGGATGGGGTCCATTATAAAAATAGCGTCAGATCGACGCAGCGGGCGTCCGTCACTGTGCCATTCTATAACTGGTGATATTAATTTAACCTTCGTGCTCCCCTCATCGCACGGCAATCGTCGACCAAGCACGAACCTCTACATGCTAATATCCTTTGGACAAAACTATAGGTATCTCAGCAGAAATTTAAAATTATGTTGATCTGGTTTATACACGGATAACAATCTTATCGGACTAGATTAGTCACAGCCTTATTATCTGCGATCATAAACTTCTTTACTGTATCATCCGAAATGTTTAAATAAACTGAAAAAATATTCGTAAATGACACAATTGTCATGGAATTAATCATGAAATGATGTCTTTAACTTTATTAAGCGTTTCTATACTATAAAACACTTAGTATAGACCTTTTCATTAAAAGCTGCTTTGCTCTAGTAGAACGCACAAATATAGCATAGCAGTCTATGAATGCAATAGCACTCAACTGCAAACAGCTGAGTAATGAAGGCTTGTTAGGCTTTGGTGATGGAGTTTGTCTCTCTAAACACTTGAGAAGTAATGTTATCAACGCTTCAGTGGCACTCGGTCCTGTACACAAGTGTTATAAATGCGACATCACGGAATGTTTACAAATCTCTAGCTCGCTGCGATTCTGAAACTCTCCGTTGTATGCGAGTGGGTGAATTGGATTCCGTAATCGTCTCAATAAACACTCTAAAAGCATCGCTTCTGAAAACGTTAGGAATTTCAACACTCAGTCGACTCTTTTCATTGTTAGTCGTGAAAAGATTTTTTGGATTATATAGAGTTAGTTTATATTACCAGCCGGAATCTTAGCTTTTCGATAAATCAACTTCACAAATGCCATTATCTCCAGAAGTGAAGATATTTTGTGTGCGAAGTGAAGCGAGAGTTATGGGTTCACGAACGACGTAGTAAAAGCAACGTCTGCTGTTAGATGTGCGTTACAAAATTCCATTAACCTATACTGTAGTAGTAGTAGTAATATTATGCTTTATTGAACATCAAACAATATCAACACAGAATATATAAAAGTGAGGTTTGAACAATGAGCTGCCTTATCGATTCAATCAAATTTATAAAGGCGTTTAGTGACTATTACAAAGTTTAGCTAGTTTTATTTAGCCCTTTGTTTAGCTGGTATCTCACGTTCATGTCCAATTCTAGCTGCGAGGAACAACATTAAGGCCAAACGGTTTTGTATTTGTTTTAGCTTCCTGATCATTATCGCTTTTAAATCTTGATTTAACGTCGTTTCCTCGGTCGGTGTTTATGTTGTGTTTATATAGTTAACGCGATAAGCATCCCTTTGATCTCGCTAGTCGGTGGGTGGGGGTGTCGTCTCCGCCGCCGAACAGACGTGCCTTGTTGTGCACAGCCCAGCGGGATGCTCGTGCGCAACTGGGTAACGCAGTTGCATAATTGTTGTCTATTTCAAACCAGCCCGATTGACGTTCGATACTATTGATAGAAATAATGTAACTCCCAAGTTTTCGCGAAGCACATATCAACCCAGAACGGTAGTGTATGTACGAGTATCTTTTACTTCTAAAGACGTAGGTATAATATATAGTTTAAATACGTAGGATGAGAAATCAATTCGTTTTTAACTTGTCGAACTCGCACGTGTCTCGGCACTTGTGCGATTATGATTGAACTCCACGTGCAGTTCGCGGTAGTACAGAAGTAGTCAAGTGCATCGCAGCCTGCGACATTGTTTGATTGTAATTTATTACCTGATAAATGAATACGTGAAACTTCATGTAAACAGGTCTTATCTGTTTGGGACTCCCCATGTATCTTATGTTAAACACTCACATCCGTCAGGATTTCCATGTTATTGTATTCATGGAAATAACAATTTCTTTTATTTTTCAAAGGTCTGGAATCGCAATATTTTGTTTGGATATTTGAGAGCAATGTGCAATTTGTAGATTAAACATATCTGCGGCATTAGTCAAACGACTTCGTTTGCCATTACCGCGTTTTATTTATAAATATGTTATACATTATATATAAAATATATAACTCAAAATAGGGTTGTATACATAGCTTTTTAAAGTTGTTAGTCCATAAACCGCAAGTAAAATAACTACATGTGAATATCAACTCGCTGCTTTATCAAGCGACTAGCCAGCCGCAAGAAAAACCAACCGCTAGTGGCATTGAACATGTTCAATTCTGACCGCTGCTAGTTTCCCTCGCTAGTGCGCGTGTGATTGCAGAGCAAGTGGGCTCATTAGCAGCCACAGCGAGTAGGTTGCGAGCACAGCTCTTTTTACCAGCTATTAAAAGCAACTTGAAAAAGCTACCGTGTCATCGAGGTATACCAGCAAGTAGGTTGGCACACGCAGATTGGCGCTTGAAGCAACTGGCAGCCTCAAAAAGTTGTATGTGTCAGAGTCATTAGATGACGGTTGATTCGACGCGAAGGGAACTAAGAAATAGGTTTGTTCGAGTGACAGTCGGTCACTATTATTTAAAGCACTGTAACCGTCGGCGTCGTTGGAAATGTAGGCGAGGCAAAGGAGAGTGAAATGCGTTCCCTTGAGACTTGCCGTTAACCTTCACTGTTACGAGTACCACTAAACAGACGTTATTCGCATTCTGTTTGTTTAGTTACATGATTAAATTGAAGAATAAGTTAGATGTTTTGTATGTTTTTGGTCTACGTAGTTTTTATCCGCATATTACAAATGTTCTGTTTAAAAATATTTTTATAGTCCAAAAATCTGATGAGATCGACAACTCTCGATTAATATGTATATCCAAAACCTCATAATATAATTATATTGTCTTTTCTATCATCAGCCTAGTACGTTCTCACTGCTGGGACTCTGGCCTTCTCTCAGAGAGAGATTATGGGCCGCAATCTACCCTTAAATGTTGTGGTTCTTGGACATGCCCATATCCTCACTATGTTTTCCTTTACGAGCGATGGCACATCCACACATAACTTTAAGTCATAGGCGGAGAGGATTCGTACTCGGTGTCGGTTTTTTTTTAATATTACGGCGTAATGAGTAGTCTCCAACACGCGCCTTCATGCCCACTGAATAGCTTTTCCACTGGGGTTATGATAACTTCAAAGGGACTCCGCTGGTATGTACGCACCGCGCGCGTGCGACGTCGCCCGAACTCTCGGAACTGCGGCCCGATCGCGCTAATTTTAAACAACTACGAACGTCTCAGGTCTAGCTGTAGTTACGGTGCGCATGGGGTTCAATTCCGTTCCAGCTAATATGGAATTCGGTATTGCGTTAATGTTTAAACGCCAACTTGAGATGCATCGTAACTGGACCGTAGCGCTTCAGCGATCGTTGTTAGAGATGAGACATATTAGCAAATATTTGTGCTATTAAACTGCTATAATCGACTAATTGCACAGAAAATTTGACTTTCACTACTCTAGTTTTGACAGATGCTGAGATGACAGCGCGACATTTCGTTGACTCATGTAAAATAATAATAGTTTGAGGAAAGTTTTTCCTACTTTTACAAGTATTTTAACTATTAAAAACCGAGTTATTGAACTTCCGCATCAAGTATTTGGTTGGTGCTGTGATGAAGTATATTTTTGTGCCGATACTGACCTATTTTATGCATAATAGGCACAGTATTTCACCTATTTGTGATTGTGAACACATTGGACTTTGGAAATGGAAGAGCGCTGCTGATGCATAGCTGCTACTGATAGAGTTCCCGGGAAGCCACCGCCACCTTGCTCTGGGACGGGTACGGTCCAAAGAGGCAGTTGCGGCACAAATATGGCAAGCATACGCCGAGGGCCATATCAATGCGGAAGGTCCTGCCAGAAGAGGGAAAGAATGGGCGAAGGTACTATTTACCTAGTTACTCAGAAGTAACAGCAACACAGTAACGGTAACTTGCATAGATGCAAAGAAAATATTGTTGCATATGTGGAAGACCATAAATGCAGAGCCAGGGAAAAATGATGAATGTAAATGCTAGCCCAGCTTGGACCCAGCAATATCCCTACTGTACTACTTAGATATTGGCCTTCTGCTTGATGTGAAACAGAATCAATTTACCTCAAATTATGATGTAAGTATATTTGTCATAGTAAAATTTTTATGTGTACATAATACTTTACTTTATTAAACCAATTCTCATAATGTAAATGTCATCCACAAAAACAGTCTGACATGGATGAGAAAGCCTAAGGATAGACAGACAGTACTACCTTGCACAACTACATTGTAAGGGTGATGATCCTCCGCAGTTATGAAATGCAGGCAGAAGCTGTATAAACAAATGTCCAAGCTGTCATATCTTTTTATATTACATAGTTTGACCGCAGCTCACGATTAATGATGGCCTAAATGGGCCTAACCTTTGAAAACAGAGGCTGGCGACTGATTTTTCTTTGAACTTGTAGGTGGTAGCTAACCCTAGCACTACAAACACAGCTCACACAGCTCTATGATGATGCTCAAATTTATTATTGTTTTAGTGTACAGTCAGCAACAAAAGTAGCTGATCGTTCTCGATTTTCAAATGTGTTTCAAATCAGTAATTATTATTGTTTTTTTTTTACATTTTATATGGTATCATTTTGACCACAACATAACACACCTGATTTAAGGTGATGATGAGGTCAAAAATTGGTGTCTAAGATGATGTAGATAATAGAAAAAAAGTGTGATTGTTCAGCAACTTTTGTTGTTGACTGTACCTATATAAATTATGTAGTAAAATAACCAGCAGTATCCTTCCTATCATAAAGCTGCCTTTCAAATATTGATACTCATGGAACTCACTATCTGTTATCTGTTGTTTCAGTACCTATTGTCAACCACCGCAAGGCCCACACAACCCCAAGTCATCCTGTGAAGTCGGAAGATGAAAAATAGTTATAACTATATTATATTATCTCAGAATAAAAACATGTTTTATGTAAAGTATTTTTTATTATACCTTAAGTATTTTATCTTGCTTCACTGAAATTCCTCTTAAAATATTCACACATTAGTCATAATATTAACTTAACACATAAAATTAAATTACAAGAAAAATGAAAGGGATAAACCTAGTAGTTAATCTAATGAAATGACACAATACTTTGCACTGCTATCAGTGAATAATGTAACATCATGTCTACCAACAAGCACCGGCAATGAAATACCTTTATTACAACACTTTTATTAATTTGAATATATAACCTAAAATTCATTTATTATTATATAAAGTGCTGGTAAAAGGCTGTATGTTTTGTTTATTACACAATTAAATTATACCTGAAACAAGCTTTAAACACTTCAACAATGTTCAGCAACATTTCTAGTTTTCAAGTGTCTATCATCTATCTTGATAATGATAGCCCTCAGCCTGGATCTCAGACTGAGATAGGTGTCCTAATTGTGGGTCTCAACTCCTCAATGGATATCCTAAAATAACAAGAACATAAATAAATTAATCTCAAGAAAATACTAACACATCACATAGTTTTTTTTACAACAGAGGCTAGGCTAGCGTTTGACCATAGTCTCACCCGATGGAAAGTGATGATGTGGTCAAAGGTGTAGCACGCTTGCCCAGTAAAGAACCAGTAAGAACATAAAATCTAGATTAGTTTGTACATACCCAAAATATACAAATCATCTGCAGTGACGGTGTGAAGCCGTTCAAGATAACCATTCATTGGATGGTTGGACCACACAACCCTGTCATGTGTAGACCCAGGGTAACATGCACTCATAATATATTTAAATTTGTGGCATATATCTGAAAGAAAAGGGTAGGAATTACAAGGGTTGTTCCCATAACATGACCAATTGGCAAGTGTAAAATATAATACACTAGGTACTTACTATCAGAATATTAAGGGAATGGAATCCTTTTTCTATTAAAATACCGTTCGATGTTCTTAGCAGAACACACACCCCATCGATACAATGCAGTAATCCAGGCGTTTTAAACATTCTAAAAAACAAAAAAGAAAATTGTTTTTTTGTTTCTGGCATTGTTCCTAGTAAATAATCACAACATTATAGCCTAGCCTAAGGTAGGTGATCTAGTTTACCACATAATTAGGCACATACCAATGAGTTTCTTTTAATAGTAAGAGGATTTATAGCCCGCATTACTTGGAACTACTTTGGTGGTTTGTGAATCAAAGCAATGTAATTTTATATTAGTAGGTATACCTACATGTTTATTATGTATTCTTTGTAATTATATTAGTTGATTTATGCACTTATTCTCATTTATCATGTTCCCTCTTACATTGTTTAAATGGGAAGGCTTTATTTATTACAATTGACTTGTATATTAATGTATATGGCTTTTGATACACAGCCTGTGACACACAATGCTCCTGACTATCTCCTACAATCATCTGATATGATTCAGTGGCATAGAATGCCCCAAAACCTAGAACAATTTTATTGTCAAGAAACTTAATTTTGTTAACATGAAAAAAACAATGTAGGTACAAACATAATGTAAAGTTTTGCCTATCGCTAGCGCTATAATGTAAAGCCTATCCATATTTCGCTTATTCACAGACCATTAGGGAAAGACAAAGTAAGATTTTGATGGCTATAATGCGGAATTATCATAACATAACCTTACCTTGGTTTCAATAAACAAAGCATCAGAACGAAGCGTGGGTGGCTTATGAGGGGTTAACTCTGTTATTACTTGGCGAGTTAACTCCTTAAACAGTCTATAACATTATATAAACTGCCTATCACTCATATAAAAAGCACTAAGTCTTTGCACTTGTATTTTTCTTCCTCGCAAGGTTCCGAGCCGCCGCTACATCTAATTCATGTGCCCTTTCCAATTAATCCATGTACGCATACATTTTACCTAAGTTTTTGCTGTTTTTGTTGTATAATTTTGTCTAAAAGTGGTAAAGCACCGCACAACGATCGTGAAAAAGTTGTAATTTACTAACTTTAGCAAAACCGTTCGTTTGACAGCGTGAACGATCCAACTCTAATTACGCTACGGCTCAACTTACGATAAAATCATTAGCGCGATACGAAATGTTCAAAAAGTCAAGAAACGGCTGAGGTTCAGTAGCGGTTCAGCTGTAATTTATTAGTGCGATCGGGCCGCTGGTTCATTGGGTTACAGTTATACACTGCTCGCTCGAACAAACGGCTGTAACGGTCGCCGCGAACACTCGCTATTCAGCCTTTGTGGAGGCGATGACTCAATAGCATTTTGTGTAAAGTGTCAGTGATACTTAAAAGCTGACGTTTTAAGGAAATGTTGTTGCGCCGACGTCGGCAGCGGAGAAAACTTAGGAACCATTGTTTTGACGTTATAACAAGAGCATTGTACTTATTCCTGACACATTACTATAATATAATAGTAGTGTGTTATTTTGCGTAAAACGCTGTTAGAATTATAATATTCAGAGATCGTAGTAGAGTACCTAGTAGTTCCACCGACATAATAATTTCTTGAAGTTTGTACTTTCTGGATGAACACAGGTCCCGCATTCATTCCCCAATGGCCTACCCGAGCGAAGCCAAGGTTCAGATGAGATAAACGTTGCTGCCTAATTTACTTAGCACTTTCACTTGTAGTTGGCAGTAAGGAGTGATCATTGGGCGTACGAGACGTCCCATGGAGTATTCTGTAAAATCTTGTTATATATTTCATTGTTTATATTTCCTTCGATTAAGAACCTATTGCTTGTACTGTTAAGGTACAGATTGGCCTGAGCTTTAGATAAATTGAGAAAAGGTGAGTGGTAGGTAGCGCCGACCAGTTTGGTACAGTCATTCCAAAAGTATTGGAAGGTCACCGAGATTGACGATGACGCCGGTCCTCGCTTGTGGTTTGACTGTAGAAATGAAGTTCTCTACTTTGAAAACAAATTTTGGTGAGGCTTGAGTATCAGCATGTTAGAATTATCCCCAAGGTGACTGAGGGGATGTCTCATCTTAAAGTATAGCTTAAGAGTAACTAAAACGTAAAATAAATGTATGTATATACATATATATGTATTTAAGTGCAATATTTACACGTATATAACTTGTACATGATTCTAAATTTTACATCATCTATTGCGTACTCAGATAACAGTTCATAACAGATACATAACTGCCTACAGATTATAACATAAAAATGAAAAATGGACTAACTATTCAATGAAACAAAAATATAAAGCTAACTCATACGTGTAAGCTAAAATGAGCGCGGTGCGGAACCCTCTGCGCGCGAGTATGACTCACAGCTGACAATGGACCGGTCCTGCTAATTATTACATATATGGATTTAATAATGAAACTATCGTTATCGAAGTCAGTAGAGCGAGCTGTTTAATTAGTGCGACTGCGACGCCTCGCGCTGCTCCCCGCGCGGCGTGACGTCACGAGTCAACCACCTCGCACCTAACGTCATCTTCATTATACGTTAGAGACGATCTTACGATATACAAATAAATGGTCCTCTTTGTTCAGCTCACAAACTATAATCTGATTACGAATATCCCACCAGAGGGGGCTGCAGTTACAGTTGTTTCATCATTATCCACTGCTGGACATAGACCTCTCCCAAAGTACGCCACTGAGCCAACCGCTGCCAGCCATTTTCCGTATATCGTCGTTCCACCAATGGAACTACATTAGGCACGAGCAGACCGTGCAATACTATAAATGCGAAAGTAACTCTAACTCTGTCTGACTGTCTGTTCGGCTTCCACGCCTAAACTACAGAACAGATTCAAATTAAATTTTGGTACAAAGATAGTCTAGAGCCTGAGAAAGGACATACCTTTTTATCGTGATAAACTGTAGCTCATGCACGTGAAACCGCGGGAAACAGCTATTCATGTATATTTTTTTTTGTGTAATGAGTGTAAATGGCATGCCGTACTTGTTACAATAAAGAAATACAAATATGTACAAATATTTGTAAAATTGATCTTTCAATATGACGCCATTGTTACAAAACTGTTTTTTTCTTTTGTCTCTTCAGGGTTAGTAAAAGTTTTCTAAATATCTTTTTTTTTAAATCAGTCAATAAAACGGGATGCGGTTCGTTTGGAACTTTAAAATTGCCTATCTGTGAAAGCGAGTATTGTATTTGGCCCACCTAGTTAGTTCAGCATGAGTACGCGAGTAGAAAGTGTTTAAACCGTGGACTTTTCCCCCATTGTGTCTATTACGCTGGTTGGGAAACGTCCGCGCGCACGCTGGCTGCACACGCGCTATTGGTCACTGGCCGCTCGGCGCCGGCGGAGGAGCGAGTGCCATTGCAGCAGATGTTGCAATTGAGAGCAGTAGGCGATGGCGATGCTAAATTGACTGAAACGATGACCGTTTGTAGTAGTCTCCGAGAGTCGCCGGCGTACAGTGCAACTAGTTCTTTAAAAACACTACTGTGCGTGTCTGATTAATGGCTCTATGCGACGCGGTACAATATCTAGAGCAGATTCTATTAATAACACCATATATCATAATGCTTTGATCGTTAAATTGAAATAGAGTTTAGTGTTATCAATTTACCATAACCTTCCCCACGTTTAATCCTTATCACACAACTTAGCAGCTGTGCTAGTTTGCCCCTCAGATAAGATTGCCCTACAGCGCCCATCGATCTCCTCAACACGCGCCGCGAAGATAACCGTGCTCAACACGTGTCCCCATTCGAGGGGCTGCTCGATTCCAGCCGCGGCACAAACAGTCCAGCCAGACATCGGGCGGTCGATAGTTCCATACCCGATAGTCTCGATACATCGATAGGCGCAATTACACCATCGACTCGCGTCGTTGAGGACGGAAAGTTGTCCATTAAGTTGATGAAAACAACTTGTTTGTAATACACGTTATGGTGTATGCGAACTTGACCGTAACTGTGCTATGTAATGTAAAGCAAGGCTACAGCACGTGAGCAAATTAGTATGCTCGCTGTGAGCCGCGTCTGTGTTCCCTTCGCTGCGTACGTGGCGTCTGCTTATCGCGGTGCGTCCGTCGACCTCTGCCCTTTGAAAACCGTGTCACTGGTCTCTAATCAGTGTCTCTATTTCTAAACTCGCGGAGACCCCGATCTGTCACACAATTTTGTGATTTGGCTAGTGGTTCAATCTACTAGTGGATCTATGTGTTCCATTAACATTTATCTCTGCGGCTAGCTTTCTCAAGAACGACGCGTAGCTGGAAAGTGAACCGGGTGAACTTGCGGCAATCCAATTTTACACGCGTTTCTGTATAGAGACAGCGTCCGCCGCCGTCCCGTGCCGTTAGTCATTCGCATGGCCTTTATTTCAGCAGAACAATTACTTGATCCCAATTGCTTATAGACGGCAGATGGCATGGCTATGTTGTAAAGTAATATACAAATACTTTGATGGTTATAATGTTGTGAAACGTTTAATTTAAAAGGCAGTATTAAAGACTTCAATTGTCATTGAAGTCTTTAATCAACTCATTGTCATTGGTACACAATCAAGCTTTATCTCCTATACCTACCCTAAATCCATTGAAAGTAAAAGATTAATCAGATATCAGATTGGTAGGTGGGTTAAACTGATTCACCAACACGATGGTGGCAGGCCTCGCCTTTCTCACAGCGATCACTTGCCCGTGACGCTCCTGGCTCCGCCGTGTAATGGAATACATCACGGTGGTGGTATTTACTTCCTGAGGGATTTTGTAGGCTCAACCGAGAATGTTGCGGTCGAATCGAACTATAGCTATAGGATTTGGAAGGAAAATTTATTCTGATTATTCAGGATCGTAGGAAACAGTTATCTGTTTCCTACGAACCAACTGTTATCAGTTGGTTTGACATATTTATTTCCGTATAGATTATACTTGGGGGGTATTGAGGATCCTGGAAAGTAAGCACTTATAACCTTAACGGAATCCTCTCCGTTTCAGTAGATATGTTCACTAGGTTCGTAGCTATTTCTATCATGTTCAAGTCTTTCAATTGCCAGTTAAATGGCCGTTCATAAAAGTAACCGTTCGACCGCGGGTTCGCTCGGATCCAATAAAGTTAATTTTACGACCAATCAAATTTTAAATAAGCGGGTCGCTGCTTCCACGAAGTAGAACAAGTTGGAGTTAACGTTCTTATTGCTTCTTAAAATAGATCTAAAATTAATCTATTCTCATGTTAACAAATGTAATTTAAATACAAGTACCCATTTATAATGTATTTTAAATTGAAAGTGCTCCCATCACATGAAGTGCTGTAATATCATACTTGTTGATATCAAAGATATTTAGCATAGTTAGGTAGTCAATTGTGATTCAGCAGCCTTGGAACGGAAACTCACCGGATACTATATTTGCCTACAATTCATTGCATATTTGCTACCTACCACATAGTCTGCTAATGACCTACTAATGTGACAGGTTGGGATACCTATTTATGTACTGAACCACCGGCGAGCTCTCATCCGGCGGCCCTCGCGACGCGACTCATTGACTTGGACACTTGCGAGGGTCGGCCCTCCTGACCTTTTTTTACATTTCCACGCACATCATTATGTTTTTGCGACGTTGAGCTTTATTTCAGCTTCATGACCTTCCCTCGATAACACTCCTGGAGGTGCTCGCTGGAGCCTTTCTTGATTTACGGCTAAACTTGCGCTTTTGTCCCTGCGGCTCTATTACGACATTATTTATAGCTTTATTTTTGTTTGCCTTGTTTTCTAAATGTTTGTTTGTAGAACAACAGGCTATTCGGCAAAATAACCGTCTTGATGTTATAAGATTCGATATTTTTTTGTACAAACTTGTATTTGAAAACAAATCATTGTTTCTTTCCATTAGTCAATAGTACTTTATTCAATGGGATACATTGTGATCACTTTAAAACGTCAACTTAAAACTAGCTACGTCTGTTCCAACCTCCTTACGCCGGCAAAAGAACAGGCAAGAAACGCCCGGCAGGTAATTTTTTTGGCGCGATTGCATTGTCAGTTTTATTCTTATTACTAATTGATTGAATTGGAGCAAGTTCACCACAATCCCAAGCTTTTTTGTCATAATATAAATAGCATAGTACCTAATATCCGATATTTTATAATAAGCTTCCATATAGGAGGTTATAATTTGATATGTATCGTATCTGTGAGTTAATAAACAACCACGATGAAAATTTATCTGATATCCACTCTTCAAATGAAACCTGAGACCTATGACGAAGCAAAATTCCCGTGAAGGAATAATCCTGCTGTGTCTTTGTTTGTTTTTCCTAGAAGCAAACGGTAAGAGTCGTCTGCTCTGTACGGACGAGGACGTCGGACGAAACCTGATAGTCCCCCACAGAAGCGCTCATGATAGCCACCTGGGCCATACAATAACTAGGTATAGGTGTACTATCAAGACAATAATTACGAAAATAACAATAATTACACTGACGCTCACCTTTTGTACCAATATTACTAAATGTAAGAGAGGGAGGCCGGCAGGTCAAGGCAAGGTGGTGATATAAGCACGCTGATATTACGGAGTGGGTCAAAATCAAAAGTCCCAAGTCGTCATGCACAGATGTCGTGTGTCGTTTTGCCTATAATCGTTTCGTTCCACATTAGCATTTTCGTTTGTTGCTGATGAACTTTTACGAGCTACCGTAAAGGTGACGGCGACGGCTTTACCGCTCTTCCGCCTTTACCAAATAATGCTGTTCTAGATTCAGATACAATGATTACGAACTAGAAAGAACTCAATAATCTATCTTCCTATCTTAAAATATCCCCTTCAGTTCCAGTGCCGGCAACGTCCATTGTTGGCATTGCAGTTCTAAGAATATCCTGTTCTAAGATAAAATTGTCTCTAACTCGCGACGGCCCGTCCAACGTCGCACACGGACGCGCTTTTGAAGTTTACGATTCTTTTGATATTGCTGCATGTGTCGAATAAACTTCAATGTTTATTGTATTGTTTGTCGTCTTACTGCGGCTTTTATTGGAGGCTTTATAACTTTGAGTGCATTTAACGGTGTTTATGGTTTCATGGCTGTGATTAATAGTGATGTCACCTCTGTGGGGAATTAGGTACAGTTAATGTTATTTTGTACGAGTTTTCTTGACAAATAGACCTAAATCTTATATTACAAGCTTTATGTTTTATGAAAAACAATGACATGGATACCAATAGTTTGCAAGTAAATCGTGAAATTGGCAGACATGTACTTCTTCTTAATTCACGATTAATGTAAAATTAAAAACATAAGTGTGTTCGTGTTTATTTCTAAAACAAGTTAGGGATGTCCAATCTACAACTACATTGTTGACCGCTGAAACATTTATGTGGTTTCATTTCTATACCACAATATGTAATATCAGTATAGGTATATAATTGTAATTAATTAATGTTATTATTGTATGTTAAATATAATAGTAAAATTTCCTCACATTCTTCCTTATGCCTACGCGGTTGTGTTGATTTATTTGCTGTTTAGGTTATTCAAGTATGACAGAGACGAGTGTGTGTAGCCGTACAATTTCGGTACAGGTGTTTGGGTACCTACTTTGAAAAATCCGTATGTCCAGTTGAATGAAAACATGTGAAGATTGGTGGAGGAGCGCGGCGGCGGCGCCTGGCGGGGTATCGATCCGCTGCACCGGCTCCGCGCACAAAGGACGCCGCGTCCCTGCCCCGCGCCGCCGCGGCTCCCGACACCAGCACTGCCACCGCCAACACACGTTACATCTTCTAATCGAGTACACTATATACTTACTACTACTTTCCTTTGCATTACGTCAATGGATATTGACTATACGGGACGAGATCAAATTTGAAACGTTACTAATGAAAAATACTATGCTGCTTTACTGAAGCCCTGAAGATTTTGTTTTGGAGTAAAATAGTTGATCATACTGTTATCATCAGAACTATAGTCTTTCCTTTGAGCACAGTCATGTCATCATTGTTTGGGAACTTGCTCTCAAGTGAGGCTTGGGGCGACAGATTCTTAATTTGAGGGACGTTCCTAGGTTGCTGAGCACTAGATAATGCCGTTCCATCGAGCTATAGTTACGTCAAGATGTTTTCTCTCACCAACTACTACCAGCCACTCGCCCACCTAGTCGCAGGGTGTCCTACACTACGTCTGCCAAGTCGCGGTCTCCACTCGAGAACACGTCTACCCCAACGGTTATCGGTTCTGCGGCTTATATGACCAGCCCACTGCCACTTCAGCTTGCTAATTCTGTGAGCTATGTCGGTGACCTGTATTGTTATCATTGATATAAATCAGAATGGCGCAATGTATAACGTTGTTTCGAAGCTTGGCCTCTTGGCAATGAGTGAAAAATGCAATGCACAAAATAAACATAACACGTGCAGTGTCTATTTTTAGCTAGACTTTTTTGTTAGAAAATATTACGTAGCCGAGAACAGTAACTGTAGTTAGCTGTAGTGTTTCTAAATTCAGATCCCTTCACTCCCTTGTGGAGTTGTGTCTGTTCATCTGTTGTCTGAATGGTTCACGTGAAAATAGAAATGCTCTGTATTGGCCAACTATACGTCAGGTGGTCACCGTGGTCAGGTAGGTAGAGCCTTTTCGGGATACGTTGAGAGTTGCTTAGAGGTTGCGGTACAAATAAAACGGACTCGGGTTATGTTTGAATATTTTGAGGACTACACTGTGTTACGTTTATATTTATGGTTATCTGTATCTATAATCATGATAAATATATTATTTATGTATTACTAGCTGCGCTCCGCGGTTTCACCCGCGTCTTCTCGTTATCTCGTAGGAACCTTTTCCGGGATAAAAAGTATCCTATGTCCGTTTCCTGGTCCTAAGCTACCTCCCCACGAATTTTCAGCCAAATCGGTTCAACCGTTTTTGAGTTATAAGTAGTGTAACTAACACGACTTTCTTTTATAAATACAGATTTAGAACAAATCTTATCTTTGGTTATGAATATCATATGGAAACATTTTAGTAATCGTAATTTTTTTGTTTGTCGTTTCCCTTAAGCATTATATTATGTAAGGTACAGTCAGTAACAGAAGTTGGGCGTGTTGTACGACTTCTGTCGCTGACCGTACCGAATGTAAATAGGGTTGTCAGTTTGCAATAACGTCGTTCTCAACGAGACACCCTTTGTTGTACGTATCGCTCGCTCGCAATAACCCAGGAGGGAGAGGGCTCTATCCTCTCCGAATGGTTTTTATGATATTAATCGCGAGGAGCTAGCTGATGCAGCCACAGTTTCCCGGGTTTGAAATTGCCTTTATTTGTTGTTTCACACTATACTAAAGTGTCATTATAAATATGTTTGTAAACTATGTAATCAATCGGACTATTTTATTATCTCACTATTTTTCACTGATAGCGTGAACCATCTAAACAAATACATATTATTAAAAGATAGTTTGTTTGTAATAAGGTTATCTTTGGTACTACAGTTCTGATTTTGAAAGTTCTTACTAACTCTGTTTTTGTTATCGATATAATCGTAGTCAAAGAAATGTTTACCAAATTTCGGTAGCTTTAGCCAAACGCTAACCAAACGGTTCAATTTTTGTGTTGAATGTAATGTATGGCAATAATATAACGCGAACCAATTTGTGATTCTTGGAAATACCAATGTTTATTAATAAATTAGGTAAACCGGAAACCGCATTCAAATGTGTGGCCAGAAATATCATTAGTAGTACAGATAATTATGTAAAGTATTGAAATTAATAGTGTGTTTCTAATTACGTTTAATCTCTCATTTCTTTGTCCACCATGGGGTGCACGTCAGGTGGTGGTGGGCCTAATTACCGCCTCCCGCTCCTGACCCCCCCGCACCCCCCGCCGGCAGCAACAGGCTTTATCGATGGGTTTGAAAATACAAGTTGAACGACCTCCATCTGGTGGCATCGGTAAATTAATTGTGAATATTCAATAAGTACCAAGCACCAACCCAAGTCGATAGCATTTATGCTGTTTCAAACCTTCGTCGCTAATCTGATTACCATCATAAACTTCGAAGTACAGTTATATCGCTTAACGCATTTTACTTTGAAGGTAATACCAATGGTAAATCCTATAATCTTCAAATTATATTAAAAAAAGATATATATATATATAACATATCTTGGAGGCGATGTTAGTTCAGTAGTGGAGTTATCTTCCGACCTGTTGTAGGTCGTGGGTTCGTATCCTGCAACAAGCTTGTCGGTGAAGAAAGATTTCGAGATGAAACCAGTTATCTGGTTTTGGCGTTTTCTAGTGCTACAACCCTCAAGTTAGAAATGTATCGCCCAGCACACCGATAAGTGTTCCGGCAAATTCACCTGAAAGCGTGACACCACATTCTGACTTGTGGTCAAACGCCTGTATGATAACTGGTTGTTATTCTTCTTCAAGAGCGGAGCTCTTGTCGGTAGAGCATTTTCTATCTTGTTCGGTCCTCGGCCATCAGCCATTTTGGTTAGGTCCATGCGGTTCCTGTTATATTTTCTCAAACAAGGACCAACAAATAAAAAGAAATTACTATTTCCTAAGGGTCATTGACTTTTCCTAACGCGTTTCTAACTTTACCGTGTTTAAATTTCTGTTTTGAATGTGATCATTAATTAATTATCATAACTCATCGTAGTTATTACGTCCCCACCAGCTCTGGGAGTCAGGCCGTTGTACTGTACTAGTCTAACAGGTTTGTATTCCTCGCGATGTTTTCCTTACAAGAATATGATAATATGGTGACATTTTGACACATATCATATCTCCCGTATGGTCTAGTGGCTAGGATACCTGGCTTTCACCCAGGAGGCTCGGGTTCGATTCCCGGTACGGGAAATATGTTTTTTTACTGACAATTTATTTTCAAATTTGTTTTTTGTTCCAATGAAACCAAAATATAAATAAAATGTTAATTTTTACATGTGACCACTTTGGAACGTCAAACTATACGTAAAATGTTCGGCCGCCTAGCATAAATATTGTATTATCTCATATTGGTTTGTCAGCTACGTTGCTAAATAAAATTGTTGTATTGCGCCTCAAGCGTCCCAACTCTCAAGTTCCCTAGGGTCTCAAATATTTAGTAAGGCAAAGTGATTCATATAAAATTGAATCCTGAAGGCTCTAGTGAAGGACTGTTGACCTTCTTACGTTTCAAGAGTCCTCTACATGACCCCACCACAGACTACAGAAGTATCAATCCTTAATGAGGTACTGAACAATCCTTATGAGATACTTTGTTGTTTATTTTCAGCACTTATGTTGTGTTTTGACAAGTCAAGTAGGAACCTATTGACATCCTGAGGTTGTTTTTGTCACAAATTACTGTAAAAATGTGACTTCATTGATTGAACTTGATTTTATGTTAAACAAAACGTCATCATTGTCATCAGCATCTACGACCTTTCATATTACACTGTTGGTTATAGGTCTTTATTTATGCCATTCGCCTCGGTCCTGCGCCAATCGGATTCAGGTTTGTTCGACTCGCGATCGTAAAAACATAGTTTATTAAAATAAATGAAATCATGTTTGCCACTCTCATAATTTTACGCTCTGGTCAAATAATGAGACTCCGGATCCACAATCGATTTACGACGATGACGGCATCCTTGCGAAAAGCAAGCAAAATCAAGCAGCGCTATTGAAGTCATTGAGAGTTCGTAAGCATTATTGATTTACCGCCGCTCGTTACCACAAGTTTCAGCGATTGTGTGCGAACTTACGCGTGTAATCATTTACGCGCAACGTAACTCTTTGTCTGGGCAATAAAGCGTGTAGGGTTGCCGTTAGCTAATGATCTCTATACCTAGACTGGGTCGTATTAATTAACTACCCACCGTTTTCCTCCTATTTTGACAAGGAAAAAAATTATCCCTTGTTCATGTAGGTTTGTATTTAAACATAATTAGGCCAATGAACAACATTCTGTACAACGGCTCGAAGGACCATGACGCAAATAGTATATTATTTAAATGTCAATTTATACCATGCCTACGTTAATCTGATTCATTCGCTTCAAAGAATCCTGAAAACTTTGTGTGGGGCCATAAAGCGAATAGCTCGCAAGCAGTAGATATTACGCACAGACAGTAAAGCGTTGTTCAAAGTTACTCAAGTTATTCAACGTCGCGGTGGTAACATTAGTAACCCTAGTCCGCCGTTTAGCGCGGGCAGTAGAGCGCGGCTGGCGCGCACGCGCACGGCCAAGGCTGCTCAATTATGTTTCCTGTTGATTTCCTTTTATGAATGTTTACCCAAATCGGACTACTTCTTGGTACTGCGGGCACTGCGGCTTATTTTATGAAAATAATGTTTTATCCTCTCGGCTCCGCACTACGCACTCTCGGCACTTAATAAGTAATTATGTGTGTTATGATGAAGGGAAACATCGTGAGAAATCCGGCATGTCCAAGAACCACAAAATGCAAGGGTATGCGACATCTACCAACCCTCACATTACGGCCCATACTCTCTCTCTGAGTAATAGGCTGATGATGAACCGTATAGCAGGACTAACGAAGTGTACTTTATCTTAGTAAATATCAATCTAAAATATCTGAATGTATGTTGCTTTACCAAGTATGGGTGTTCTGAAGTCACCACAGCTTGCAATACTAAAATCTGCCGTAATAGCCAATCTCCAGTTCATCCGCCCAGCCTCACCTGGCAACTGAGTGAGACAGCTCAATTATCTAAATGACTTGATTGTCGCAGGTAGTACGTTACCCTTGTCTCGGAGGATACTCCTCATGAGCGCAGCCAACGGTGCGGAGAGGTCGTCACCACCAGAACCGTGGGCGATGTATTACACCCGTTATAATGTGTATTGTTTCTGTTTGGTTTAGTACTTCGACTAAACAGATGGAATATATATATCTAGACTACGTAGTTCCAAAAATTTATAAAAAAGAAAATAAAATAAATGGAGGACAAATTTTATAAGCATGAAAAAGTATAATGAGCAACTTAAAAATTAAATGACAAAAAAGATTTGGGCTCGTCCGGGATTTGAACCCGGGACCTCTCGCACCCTAAGCGAAAATCATACCCCTAGACCAACGAGCCGGTTAATATAGTTGCCAAAATAAACCGGTCGCCGCGCCGCGACCGCTGTATGATATTAACACTCACCGCACCTCCCACCGTGCTAGAATTATTGCTGTAACGTCAATGCGACGACCTCTACCTCTGTGGTAGAACTGTAGGGCGAGAGTCCATATCAAATACTGTTTTGGTCGTTATTCTAAAATTTCAGCATTGAAAACTTAGAGCATCCATTTCCATTGCTACAACTTTTCCAAATAGTTAGGCTTGTTGTAGTGTAAACTGGGTCACAGTAATGGCTCGATTAGAATTAATAGTAGCAGAGTGCATGCGCCCGTCGAAACTATAAATTGGACCGCGGACCGGCCGTGCGTTACTTACCTACCTTGTCTGTAACGCTACAGTCAACCTTACTGCATCATGTGCAAAGTCCACATTCCCATGCCTAGGTAAAAGTAGAGGCAAATTAATTCTCACGCTTGATGAAATGCAATTGAAGATGATCCGCCGCGACGCGATAGCTTGCAGATGGTAATTTAAGAACTGTGTCGTTACTCGCTACGTGTGCCGGCCAGTTCGCGGAATACAATGAACTCGACACATTCGCAAATGGCACGTTTCGATTAGACAAGTGGCATACGAGTATATCTGTGAGGATACAGATCGTGTAGCTGTATTAGCTTACAGTCCCAGTACTTGTTTTACACACACCCACTTATTGTAAATTGAATACTATTAGCAGACTGTTGATTTCGAACCGATATGAGCGGCACTTATTGGATTGGGTTTCACTTAAGATTTGGTTGTTAGGTTGTTGTGTTATACCTTTGAAGAAGTTGCTGACTTTAACGAGACATGTAGTGGATGCAGCTTTTTATCTTTGTTCCTAGTATAACGTTTTGTGTCAGCAGAGTGACAGGAGCACGTAGTAACACTATGTCTTTGGTTGCAGGCATCGTGAAGGTGGCGGACGGGTACGTGGACCTGGCGTCGCCGCGCGAGCAGTGGCGGCCGCTGCTGGCGCACTACGCCGGCCCCACCGCCGTGCTGGCCGCCGCCGTGCTGCTGGCGGCCTCGCTGCCCCTCGCCGGGTCAGTCTCCATCTTTACATATTTATTTATCTTTATTACGTCAGGCGGGGGGAGGGGGGGGGGGGGTCTGATCAGAAGTGATGGTAAGCTACGTTACGCCAGGCGCTGAAATGAGGCGAATACTAGAGAATAGCCCTCCCTGCTATGGTTTCTGTTTTTTTTTACCGAAAGCTGAAGCTGATTCTAACCCCTGAAGGGTCAAGGTCGTGCACGTCAGCGCTCCACAGATCTATTTCTATCCCAAATGTGCAAGGACAATGAGCACTGTAAGAATAGCGAAACTGAGCATGAATGTCTGGAAGCTTCCTACGTTCCGGTTCTATGGGTATGGCTACCTGTGAAATTACTGAAGTCAGGGTTATCTCATTTGACTCAAGGGACGGATGAAATGTATTTCTCCAAAGGGTACGTTCTAGATGGTTGGGACCTAAGAGGCAATGGGCTGTTATGTTGTTTACCGCATAACATCAGGTGGGTCATTGTTTGGTGAACTGTTCTGAAAAAGAAGAGTCAAGAAAGTAGTCAAGAAATCTGGTGGAGTTTTATAACTTCTGGTAACTCCAAAAAATATTCCGGGTTATTACGTTAGTAGCAGTTAATGACGTATTGTTGCAGACTGTTCTGGTGCTGCTGCTACTGGTGCCGCGTGGGGCGGCGGCGGCGGCCCTTCGACCGCAAGTACGACTCCTGCCTGAAGGGGCTGCTCGCCATCATCCTCATAGCGCTGCTCACGCTCTTCCTGTGAGTACACCTGCATCACCACATAGAATTCCTACTTTCCTTCAAGTTTTCCATCTGTCTAGTTAAATAAATAAATATCGCGGACAATTGCACACAAATTGACCTAGTTGTTATTTTTTCATGCCTAAACCCCTGAAGTAATCTTGATGAAATTCGGTATGGATATACTTTGAACCCTGAAAAAGCATACATTTTATTGCGACTAATTGTTGAGATGTAGCTAATATGTTAAAAATGAAATATCCCCTTATTTTTTTGTTTGTTAGACTGCGCTGATTAGAATTTAAATGTTGCAAATAAACCACCGAGAACGATTACTTTTTCCCCCGAAATATAAAGCCGCGCGGGAAAACGAGGATTTCCTTTTGCCAACTTTATCAAAATCTTTGCGTACCCTCGCAAGGTCGCGGGGCGGGTCGCTAGATCTGACCAATATCTATAGTAGTCAGTCAGGTAGCGATACGCTCCCCGTGGGCGTTCCTCGTGTGGCCGGTGAACACCCGTTTCCCGTCGTACCTCAGGTTCGGCGTGGTGTGCCTGTTCGCCACGGACTCGCAGCTGGAGACCGGTGCGGCGGAGGCCCCCGCGGCGCTGCGCGTGGGGCTCCGCGACGCGCAGGAGTTCCTCAACGCCACGCAGGCGCACGCGCGCTGGCTGCTCGTCGTCAACTACGCCGAGCTCGCCGACCGACTCAACACCGTGCTCGTCAGTACGTATCCCTCCCCCCTAATCTCACGCGAGATTCTTCAAAACTTCTATTCTTCTAAACGTGTTAGATTAATAAGAAAAAGAAAGTAAAAAAAAAAATCCCGCAATTTTACACCGTCTTCTGCGAGAAAAATAATTACGTGGTATTTGCTAAGACCCCCCCTAAATGCGATTTGGAAATATTTAACTTGATCCCCTCCCCCCTAGAACACCTCACGTAATTAATGGGATGCGCGTTTATTTTGATTGCGGGGAAGAGGGTCACGACACGAAGCGATCTTATAGACTGTTATTCCGTGTAACTTGTGGCGACGTGTCGCTGTACCTACCCCTCCCGTGGTGCGCAGCGAGCGGCGCCATGGTGTCCCTGAAGCTGGGCGAGTACTCGCGCGCCGTGTCGGTGACGATGCTCAACAACCTGGTGCTCAAGCTGGACGACGTGCGCGCCGACCTGCTGCAAGTGCGGAACGCCACGGCGCAGCTGCGCACGCACGCCGACCGCCTCAACTCAGGTGCCTCGTCTGTGTACACACACACGCACACGCACACACATGACGTGTTCTATATATCTAGGTTCTAGCGGCTGTCTCATTTTTTTTAAATATTTGAACCACACGCCACTTGATGTGCCTGAACAATATGGTCAAAAGTCACACACCTGGATTGAGATCTGTCTCTAAATTGAGAAGCCGGCTGCTAGCCATCAAATAACCTTGTTGTCGCGAAATAATGGCGATATCGAACTTTTTTACACAGTTTCAATTTCACATTGTCGTCGATTGCAGTTCAATACCGATCAATTTAGACAATTTAGAAACTTAATTTTCTAGCAGTCAACCACATATCATCGTAGATGTTACTGGAACATGCTCTACATTTGTACGTTGTAATAAAGCGACGTTGCTTCCGCCAGGTCTCCGCAAAGTGAAGAACCAGCTGCTCCAAACGTTGGCGAACTGCGACCAGCCGAAGTGTATCGCGCTGCAGAACAAGTACAACATCGGACAACTCAACACGGAGATCCAATATAGCCAGGTCGGTGGGCACACACTCTCGGCTTTCACTGTGCCATCGTCGATCTCTCACTGTATTGATCATCAATCTATTACGTTCCTACTGCTGGGACTCTGGCCTTCTCTCAGAGAGAGAGAGAATGTGAGCCGTAATCTACCACACGGACCCAGTGCGGGTTGGTAGATGTTGCTTGCCCTTGAATGTCGTGGTTTTTTGGACATACCGGTTTTACTTCACCGTTTTGAGCGATGGTAAATCCACAGATCCAACTTACTAAGTCATAGATGTAGATGTGGGGCCGAGAGGATTCGAACTCGGTGTCGGCGCCTTGTAAGGCGCACGCGTTACCGTTCGGTCCGTAGTTTTATTTTCGACAATAACTGCAAACTTGTAATGTATGCGTATTATTTCATGCTCACTTGGATAAGATGCTCGATAAATACTTCCCGACGGTAAGTCCTTCAAAAATACCTTTTCATTCTAAAGATAGTCACAGCTGTACAGTGATTAATAGTTTAAGAATGGATGACTAATGCAATTTGTTTAATTGCGTTGATAACTCTATCAAACAGAATTATTGCTGATAAGTATATTGATGGTAACAATACTGATAAAAACTTCCCGTTATCTAGTGTTTCGGGGAGGTTTGTAAATACAGACCCGATATGCCGAGGTGTTGTACCGGGGTATCCAAAAAGTCGGGTCTTTTCTTTACATGTTACAAAGTAGCGTTTGATCACAAGCCACATGATTGTAAGCGTCGTTGAAGGCACCACGCTTGGTCTGGATTGGGAACTGGTTCTTAAGCGAGGCTACTGGAACAAATCGATAGCGTTGTCAAATCAAATCAAAAGTTATTTATTTAGCAGGATACAACACGTGATCACTTTAGAACATCGAACTTTAAACTAGCTACACCTGTTCCAACGTTCTTACACCCAAAAGAACGCCCGGCTGGTGACTTCTCGGTAGAGCGACATGACATGCCTTAGTGACATGAGTTGTTGTGACGTTCCAGTTGCCGGACGTGTCGGAGCTGCTGAACAACGTGACGCAGCTGCTGGGCAGCAACATCAAGGCGGAGGTGGGCGCCGGCCAGCAGGTGTTCCTCGACATACAGCAGGGCATCCGCCGCTCCGTGCAGGAGCACATCCCCAGCGTGCAGGCCGCCATCGCGGACACAGGTGACGCTCGCTCGTCTCTAGGAACAAGACGAGAAATTCTAGTATACAATAAAATTATTGCGCTCGCTTCGCTCGCAGCTATCTCAAGTTGACTACCTATTTTTAATACAATTAAATCGTGTATTTTCACAATTATTTTTATTCGGTTATCGAGGAACTTAATATTATTTGTTTTAACAATGATTCGTGTCACTTTAGAATAAACGCGCCCGCTTCGCTCACACCTTGAAATGTCGTTCGCGTTCCGCTGGAAGGTACCCGTTACCGGTCGCGAGGGTGAGCATTTGTCCGACGTATAGCGCTGCGTTGCAGGGCGGCGGCTGGAGGCGGTGGCCGACGAGATCACGTACGCGGCGGGCAACGCGAGCCTCGAGCTGGGGCACCAGCAGGCGCTCGCGGAGCGGCTGCAGCACGCGCACCAGCAGTACGGGCCCTACCGCCGGTACGCGGGGCTGGCCGCCGCCACCGCGCCGCTGCTGGTAGGTACCCCGCCCCCCGCAGCACGCGCCCTACCGCCGGTACGCGGGGCTGGCCGCCGCCACCGCGCCGCTGCTGGTAGGTACCCCGCCCCCCGCAGCACGCGCCCTACCGCCGGTACGCGGGGCTGGCCGCCGCCACCGCGCCGCTGCTGGTAGGTACCCCGCCCCCCGCAGCACGCGCCCTACCGCCGGTACGCGGGGCTGGCCGCCGCCACCGCGCCGCTGCTGGTAGGTACCCCGCCCCCCGCAGCACGCGCCCTACCGCCGGTACGCGGGGCTGGCCGCCGCCACCGCGCCGCTGCTGGTAGGTACCCCGCCCCCCGCAGCACGCGCCCTACCGCCGGTACGCGGGGCTGGCCGCCGCCACCGCGCCGCTGCTGGTAGGTACCCCGCCCCCCGCAGCACGCGCCCTACCGCCGGTACGCGGGGCTGGCCGCCGCCACCGCGCCGCTGCTGGTAGGTACCCCGCCCCCCGCAGCACGCGCCCTACCGCCGGTACGCGGGGCTGGCCGCCGCCACCGCGCCGCTGCTGGTAGGTACCCCGCCCCCCGCAGCACGCGCCCTACCGCCGGTACGCGGGGCTGGCCGCCGCCACCGCGCCGCTGCTGGTAGGTACCCCGCCCCCCGCAGCACGCGCCCTACCGCCGGTACGCGGGGCTGGCCGCCGCCACCGCGCCGCTGCTGGTAGGTACCCCGCCCCCCGCAGCACGCGCCCTACCGCCGGTACGCGGGGCTGGCCGCCGCCACCGCGCCGCTGCTGGTAGGTACCCCGCCCCCCGCAGCACGCGCCCTACCGCCGGTACGCGGGGCTGGCCGCCGCCACCGCGCCGCTGCTGGTAGGTACCCCGCCCCCCGCAGCACGCGCCCTACCGCCGGTACGCGGGGCTGGCCGCCGCCACCGCGCCGCTGCTGGTAGGTACCCCGCCCCCCGCAGCACGCGCCCTACCGCCGGTACGCGGGGCTGGCCGCCGCCACCGCGCCGCTGCTGGTAGGTACCCCGCCCCCCGCAGCACGCGCCCTACCGCCGGTACGCGGGGCTGGCCGCCGCCACCGCGCCGCTGCTGGTAGGTACCCCGCCCCCCGCAGCACGCGCCCTACCGCCGGTACGCGGGGCTGGCCGCCGCCACCGCGCCGCTGCTGGTAGGTACCCCGCCCCCCGCAGCACGCGCCCTACCGCCGGTACGCGGGGCTGGCCGCCGCCACCGCGCCGCTGCTGGTAGGTACCCCGCCGCCTGCACGCCCCCCACCCCCCGGTCCCCCCCTGCTCACTGGTGCCGCTGTACACAGATGCTGTGCCTGTTCGCGCTGGGCGTCACGTGCGGCGTGTGCGGCAAGCGGCCCGACGTGTACGGCGCCTCCGACTGCTGCAACAAGGGCGCCGGCTCCAAGTGTCTGCTGTGGTCAGTACCTCACTCGCATACTTATACTTTCACTATCTATTACACATATATAACAATCGTTACTTTTGTAATTATCGTTTAACAAGTATTAATTTATCTTTTGCCAAGTACGACTATTAGTATCGATAACCACTAATTATCTATTTATTAGTGTTAATTATTCAGTTCTCGATTGTACTAATTATACTAATTACCAAGTGTTAAACGATTTAAAGCATATTTTTGCAACTATGTAACAACTGCGGTATGCGATTGCACCCTCGGCATAATCACACAAATAAAAAATGTATGTACTGATTTCATAAAAAAAATTGAATGGAGTTGGCGTGTATGTCGCATTAAGACGTAAGCTCCTTTTAGTCCTGGAATAAGATTTGTGTGGTGTAACTGGAGAACCGTACATATAACCGTGTAAACGCAGTAACGAACGAGTCCCTGCTTACACGATATTGAGGTGAGGGTTGTGTTGCAGCGGCGTCGGCGCCATCTTCGTGTGCGGCGGCGCCATGGCGCTGGTGCTGGCGGCGTACTTCCTCACCGGCGTGGCCGCGCAGCGCTTCCTGTGCGACCCGCTCACGTGAGTACCCCCTCCACAAGCACCCCAAAAAAAAAACATTATATTTTATAGTTTTCTCGCATTGTTACAAAACATCTTTCGGGAAACAAAAACAGCTTGATATTAGTCAAGACCCCCCTTTCCTCCACGTGACATTGAGTGAGTTTCAGCTAGACCCCTTCCCCCTAAACGCCTGGTCCCCCGCCGGGGTCCCAGTGGTCGGTAATAGTACCCCTCGTGTCCTCAGGGAGCCCCGCGACAACCGCCTGTTCGCCGACCTGGAGAAGTTCGTGGACCTGGAGAAGGCGCTGTTCAACGAGCGGCGCGACCCCGACTTCAACATCACCTCCGTGCTGCTGCACTGCCACGACAACCGCACCATCTACAAGGTACCCCCTCTACCCCATCATCAGCCTGTATCAGTCCACTGCTGGACATAGGCCTCTCCCATGATACGCCCGGTCTTCGGCTTTTCTCATCCAAGCACTGCCAGCCACTCGGCGCAAGTCGTCCCTCTACCCCGTTTGCTTACAACCTGTCTGCAGGTGGTGTACACTTGCACTGAAAATGCTCGTGTTCTCTTCAGATTGGTCGTTTATATCATGCATTGTAATAAGCATAGATATATGTAGTAGTATAGATAATGATAGGTAGGGCTTTGTGTCAGCGCCAATGAACGCTGAATCTAGAATGCGGTGCGCGCACGCAGCTCTGACGCTCGCGGGGCGCAGACCCCCTCGGTGCGCCCCCCCGCACCCCGCGCTACCTCGGCCGGCTTGTGCTAACCGGGCGCGTGTTGCAGACGCTGCAGCTGTCGCGGCTGTACGACGTGCAGGCGCTGCGCGCGGAGCTGGGTGGCGCCGTGGCGGCGCGGGTGGCGGCGCTGCGGCCCGCGCTGCCGCCCGCGCCCGCCACCATCCTGCGCCAGGGCGCCAAGGACAAGCTGCGCCAGCTCGCCGACACCGGCCTCTCCGACTTCAACTTCGAGAGGATCCTGGACGCGGTACGCGCGCCCCGCCGGCTGCACCGCGACCGCGATACACGCTGCCGGTGCTCATTGCTTTGTTTACTGTGCAGCTGGAGAGCAACATGACGTCGCTGCAGCTGGACTCGCTGGCGCGGCAGCTGGAGAGCACGGCGCGCTCGCTGGCGCAGCCCGCGCTGGCGGCGGAGGCGGACGCGCTGCGCCGCGCCGCCGCCGCGCTCACCGCGCTCGCCGCCGACGAGCTGCAGCCCATGCTGCACTACTCCGCGCAGCTCAACGTGAGTACTGTGTGCGTCCCGCTCGCACGCGCGGCCGCCTTGATGCGCGCGTCCCGCTCGCACGCGCGGCTGCCTTGATGCGCGCGTCCCGCTCGCACGCGCGGCTGCCTTGATGCGCGCGTCCCGCTCGCACGCGCGGCTGCCTTGATGCGCGCGTCCCGCTCGCACGCGCGGCTGCCTTGATGCGCGCGTCCCGCTCGCACGCTGATCGCCCCTCCCGCCCGCAGGTGACGGCGCTGCGGCTGCGCGACGAGCTGCGCTTCAACCACCGCTCGCTGAAGGAGGCCATCGCGTACCTGATGAACGAGACCGCGGAGGCGGAGGTCTTCCTCAACACGAAGGGGCCGGAGCGGCTGCAGAACGTGAGCACTCTCGCCCTGCGACCGGCGCGGCTGCGGGGCGGGGGCGCGCGCTGACGCGACTTGTGCCTTAGATCTCGCGGGAGTACGCGGCGGTGCTGGGCGGGCAGCTGGACGCGTACCTGGCGCGCGTGGCGCGGGCCGCCGAGCACCACGTGGGCCGCTGCGGCCCGCTGTCGCACGCCTTCAACGCCACCCGCGACGCCGCCTGCAGCAAGATACTCATGCCCATCGTGAGTACACGCCTCACATGCAACATACGGGTTGGTCGATGTTGCGAAACCATCGATGATAGATTGATATTGACATCGATAGTTGGTCCAATACTTTTTGACAGTTGACTGTAAAAGTAATCGTTTTAAAAGCGCAGAACCACTCGTTGCACTATTGATATAGGGTTGCACCAGTCTTAGATGACATTAATATTGCAATAATGCCTAAATATCTCACCGGAAGTTTTTTCAAGTTTGGGTAGTTGAAACCAAGGAACACTGTTCCTAACTTGCACAGGATCTTATTTCAGATCTGTCGACAGTTCGATTATGTCCATGACATCGATGTTGGAACATGTTCATCGTATCGACGATGACGATGGCTCAGTGGTAATGATGTCGGCTTGCGATCCGTAGGGCGTGGATTCGAATCCTACAATGAGCTCGAGCTGTCGGTGACGGAAAACATCGCGATGAAACCGTAGATTGGGGGCAAGGTATTTTCTAGTACTCGCCTGGCTAGCTACCTCCCTCATGTTAAGAATCTGTCGCCGAGCACCTATCGGTGCGTTCCGGCAGCTCTCACTCGAGAGCCAGTTCCCAGTCCAGGTGTAGCGTGGCGCCACCTTCGACCGCATCGTCACTCGACATCAACCGGTACGCTATGTATTCCCAGAACGGGTACTGGATGTCGATGTCGTGGTGCGTGCTGCTGTTCGTGCCGCTGCTGGTGGTGTCGCAGCGGCTGGCGCGGCTGTACCTGCACGCCGACCCCTACCCCGGCCCGCTCGTCGAGGCGTGAGTACTGCCCACACCCCCCCGCCCCCGCGAGCTGCCCAACGACACGGCGACGCCACATACTAAAAATTTAAAAATAACTAAAATTTTAAATTTTAAAAAACTTCCGACATCTTGGACCGATTTTCATCAAACATAGCTAAAAATGCCTTACATCATTTTGGAAAAGAGCTGATAATCTTACAATGCTGGACCGATATTAACCGAACAGCCAACAGCTCCCGCAACGAAACTGGCTTTCAAATAAAAAAAACCGCATCGAAATCGGTCCATCCGTTTGAGAGCTACGATGCCACAGACAGACAATGACGTCAAACTTGTAACACCCCCCTTCTTGCGTCGCAGGCTATAAACTGCAATGGTCACTAAAGTGTAAACCATATTGCATTGTTTTCAACTAAATCTAATGCCTTAAGTTGCATAGAGACAGGTGAGTTTTTTTCGATGGTCTCCGAGGTCAAATTCTTAACTGTCATAGTTAAAAAATTATGTTAGGAACCTTGATTCCGATACGAAAACACTAAAACTTTTTTTTTAATTCGGACATCTTTAATATTGGGACAACTTTACATCCCTTTCCCTTAACAGTTAATTTTGCGGCCGAAACCCATGAAAAAACTCATCCTGTACAAGAAAAAAAAATTTACAAACAAATTACGTCACGCGGCTGTATACCGATGTGTCCCGCGTGCCTCCCACTCCTACAATAATATAATGCAATAACTGAACTCTCCATGATATATTATTTTTATTCATGTTGAGGCGATGCCGTGACGGTGAGCGAGCGATTACCATAACGTTCTTTGCAATGTGAGAACTGTAACCACATTCTGTTCTACTCAATGCAAAAAGCAACATAATAACTTTGAGCTTATGAACTTGTTTACATTAACAAAAAATGCCTTTTGAACCTAAACGTATGAGAAAGATCTAAGTAAGTCTGCAATGGTATCCAAAACAATTAGGGCACCAATGCCTAAGCAATTTTGCAACAGAGTTTGGAGTTTTTTAACAGTCCACAAAAGGTGGTAAAAATAACAAAAATGTGGCTACAATTCTGCAGACATTGTGTTGCTCCAGCGGAATAAGTCGAATTTCCTATCATTGCTGCAACAAGACATTAATACCTCCATTTGAATACCAGTATTATTTCACCGGAGCAAAAACTTAATACTGCCGCGGTCGGCATTCCAAGCGATGATGGATGAACGTGGCACACACACGGAGTCCATCAACGCCCAGTTGCCCCCAAGGCCTTGTTTAATTCTTTTCTCAAACAATGCGCGGATATTCAAACAATAAAATCATTTATCTTCAACAAAATATGGATTTATAGTTTGACGAGTAACGATTGAATCCTGTTGAATAACAAACCGTATTTACGTATTAATTTTTTTAATGATTGAACGTAATAAAACCCTTTTGAATGATTAAAGGAAATTGCTGACATTCAACTAGTGCTTATAAATCGATTTATCTCCAAAAAGGTTCTCTAAATAAAGATTGAATATCCGGGCATGCGCGAGGAAACCATATCTCAACCAAATGAAGCAGTAACATTTCAAATTACCTTTACATTTTCGTTACTGCTACATTGAAAAATTATAAATCGCCCAAGAATGATTGAATCTGACGAGCATTGCATACAACCACTCGCACCGAGAGCACGATACTTCAGCTTCAATGATCGCCGGCACTTGTAACAACGCATAGTGTCGCCCAGCGGCCGCGCCTGCGGACTCACCCCCGCAGCGCCGCTCGCGGTCTCGTCTCATTACTCTGGGCTGTCATATCCACGGTCATCGCCATTTCGACAACTGTTTGCAGTTTATTTTATCAAATCTGAATAAACTGTGACCTGTGAGTGGTCCGTCTCTAATCATGTAAATAGACGATCAAGTGTTGATGCAAGTCCGCAGTGTTCAATTAATGTTATGAAATTTATTTTCGCAATAACAGATCGATGAAGCAGTGCTCTGTTTCAAAACTATTTCAACGTAAACTGCAAACAGTTCTTATTTTTCTGTTGTTTCGTTTTCCTTATATTTTTGACTAATTTGTTTGAGTTGAGTTCTGCCATGAGTTGTTTTGTATGAGTTTGTCGTTGTTTGGGTTTGCTGCACCCTCATGTCTCGTGCCGTATGTAGCGCCGACCTCCGCCTCTCTATATATACAAACGCCGCATCGGACCGGACCTTGCTACTTACCTTACATATCAACATTGAAACGATATTGGATCGTGAGTGACGTCAACCACTAAAACACACTTGTTATTAATTGTTATTCCATTATCTGTATTGGCATTGATTTTAATAAACAATAATCATGATCCAATTTCACTTAGAATAAAATATACTTACATATTTGTTACGTTGGAACGCGTTGAGACGCATATATACTAGGCACGTCCTCAGTTGACGGTTGAAGAGCTATCGCTGCGTGTTGCCCGCTCCCACACTCACACCGACGCCGGCAGGGTTGTCCGAACGACGCGACCTAACCGCCTCGCAATCGAACATCTTGTGATTTTGATTCAGTTATTTTGTGTTAATTATTGGTTATTCATGTCATCGCCATCAACGCGTAGTATACGTTGTTGTCAGTGTTACGTTATAATAACAGAATCTCATCGATTTAGACTAGAACCCGATCTATTTCGATAAACACTTGAATGTTGTCAAAATTTTAGGCAAATTGTTCCGTTCTGGCGGGTTGTTAACCGTAATGGGTGTGTTTAACAGTGAGTATGAGCCGATGTGCCAGAAGCGCGGATGGTGGCGATGACCCTACGCCTCGTCCGGTAACACACACAGATACGTTCGCGCGAACTGTCGCGCCGACACACACACCGCCCCTTCGTCATTATATGTTAATTATTTATTATCTCTGGTTAGGAGATGTGCGCGTGGTGTCGGCTCGACGGTTGGCGCCGGTACTAAAGTTCGTGGCGTGTGCTCTTCGACTTGATAGCGGCTTGCACGATACTCTTTGTAGTACGACCTTTCCCGTTTTGTTCATTGGACTAAGCACAACTTTAATTACGTTTTAACAAACTTGTCTTGATAAAATTGGTTTACTTCTGTGATAGTTTCGTTTTGGATTACTGTCTATACATATTAATTTATCCAATTTTTGTTGCTGTGATACAACTTTTTGCGGGGCTACATTTAGTTTTCCCTGGGAATCTTCAGCATTGCCGCAGGCTGGCAGGAGTTGTCTTGCCTCCCGTAGTCCAATGAACACGACGCGAGTGCTCGGCCCTGGTATGTCGATGTATGTACGTCAGGTCCCCAGTAGCCGCCGGGGTGCCGGCATGCCTATACATTGCTTGCGGCCCGGTCCCCCCCCACCCCCCACATCCCGAGCGCGCCCGCGATGTATCGACCCAACTCTAGATTGTCGTTTTGTTTGCCGCCCGCGTACAACTAGCCCCCCCGTAGACCCCCTGGTTCGATTTGGTTGGTTTATATTTGTTTTGTTGAATCATCACCCCCATCACAACTATCTCGGGAGTAGTGTGTCGTGTAGTGGACTATGTTTAAGATCTAATGCCGTTTGAGTTTCAGAATCATAGGATAAACAATATGAATCTGTAGAACGTCTCCCAGTAGTGTATCTTTTGTTCGCTAGATGTTGACTTTAGATTTGATCTTTCTATCTTGTTCGAGGAAACTTTAATTTATCTACGATCATAATTTTATTATGTGTCTGATATATATGTTAGTATTATATTTCTGTCACGGTTACAATTTCCCATATCGTTGGCATCGTTCTTCACTCCACAGTAAAGTACATTGTTTAAATATTTTGTATTCCTCTCTCGTATCTAAGTGGATGCCCTCTCGAGGCCCTCCCCAACACAACCGTCACTCCAACTGCTTTATTTTATTGAGTTCTCGGAGCTACACTAAGCAGAGTTTGTATCGAAACAAGGAACCGCTCGCTTCAATAGATTCGATTTAAAGGACGATTGATCGGGGAGTAGTGCAACGATTCCGCTTATTAGTTGGTAACGAAGTGTGCCCCCTGGTCGGTGCAAGCTCTGACTGTGTAGCGCGAGGTGGGCGCGGACCTGCCTGACCGTCTGTTGTCTGTTGCAGCGAGTATTTGTATGACGCGTACGCGGACCGCGATAACGTACCCCTTGCCAAGTAAGTGCCCTTAGGACACCCTCCACCCCCACCCCGCCCTGCACCGCCTGCCTGCCCCCGCCGCCACGCCGTGCATGGCTTCCCTTTCTACTCTTAACGAATCTAGTACGCCCGGACATCGGCCCTCCGGTTGCATGCACCTTGTCCGGGCTTCACGTTTCTGCGCATGAGTTTGAGCTTTTATTCTAATCTTCATTTCCTGTGGTAAAGGTACAAACGTAACAATGTAGAAACTAAGTGTACCTAAACAGTAGGTCGACAGGAAGCATGTTTGTAAAACTAAAAATACTAAAGAGACGCACGGACGCGAGACTCCCGCACGGAACCCGGAACCGTTTGATTTTGTTTTAGTTTTACTTGAGTTTATTTATTATTTTTAGTTCTTTTTCTTTTACTTTAACAACGCGGAGGGACCACATCTCATCGAGTAGGGGTGCGACTCGCTATATAAATATAGATGCGAAGATCTGATACGGGTCGAGTGTATCGGTATCTGTTAAAAATACGCAAAATTATTCTTACGAGAAAAAAAACCAAACGTCAGTGAGTTTATGACGTTTCCGCGGCGCATACCGATACACTGGGGCCCTGACGCGGTATCCCGCCACTAGCGGCTGCAAGCGCAGCACGCTGGACATCGAGGGCAAGATCGCCGAGTGGCGCACGCGCAGCGCGCCGTCCGCGCCGCCCGCGCCCGCCCCCGCGCCCGCGCCCGCCCCCGCCGCGTCGCGCCTGCTGCTGGCGGGGGAGGAGGTGGTGTGCCGGCTGGTGCCGCCGCACGCCGCCGCGCTGATGGACGACCTGCGGACGCGGCTGGACGCCAAGGACGAGGACAGCGAGTCCGGCATACACGAGTCCGAGTAACCGCGCCGCGCAGCGCACCGCGCGCCGCTGAACGAGTTTTGATTCGATTTTGTAAACTGCCAGGATTCTATGTCGTTTCCTATCATGATTTTCTGAAACGACACCATTTTTAAGGGGAAGTTTGCAGTAAAATATGTCACTTTTCACATCGCTATATCCGCGAACTATCAGTTTACTGAATCGAATCAAAAACCCGATTCAGCCCTGCACTCTGCGGCAGACCCAGTCAACACTACAAGGACTGTGCTGACTTTAATTCGATTTAGTAAACTGTCCCGATTCAATGTCGTTTCATGAAATAATGGTACCCTTTTTTTATAGGAGGGAATTTTATAGTGTGTTACTTTTTCACATCATTATCTTTTTGTAACCCGTAAAGTATCAGTTTACTGAATCGTATTAAATGTTGGCTATGCAGTAGAAGAAGTTCAGAAGCAACGCTATGTTCGGTCCCGGGGCCGAATTACTCGTTCCTTGAAGGAACATATCGTTGCTTCTCGACAGACCGGTCTGCGTCGCATCATAGTCTGGCGCCCACATTGCTCGAGCTAGGCAGGATTGTGTATTTGCTATTTCCATTAATGTACAAACAGATGGATGTCAGGTCTAATGCAAACGTGACGAGTAAAGTGGCTGATTTTATACTGAATTAACCCATAAACGAGGTTTTATGTACAACAACAAACAAAAATATTAACTATGTAAAATGGCATACAGCCTAATTTTTGCTTGCAACAATTTATCAGCTTGTACAACCATGTTTTCGCGTTTTAGACCTCTTTTGGTTTTGACACTTGATCAAAGGATCCGACGTCCATCTCTTATGCACGTCAATGACTATTTATTTTATAGGAATGTACCGAGAGAGGTATTTCTGTCAACGCCTGAACGTTGAACGTCATACCATAACCTCGTGTATAGCTCGATAGCTAAGAAATAATTTATTTAAACTCCTATTAATAAAAAAAAAACTCAATTCAAATGGAATCGAGTTGTATGTCGATTTTTTCATAAGAGTAATTTTCTTAACAATAATTTTAAAAAGTATTTCTATTATTGATATTGAGGGCTACAATTAACGTTGCAACACAGGCATGAGGCATGATAATTGCGGTTTGATAACCTAAAGTAAGTTCGATCTTTCATATTGAGGCTTTCAAGCCGGTAGCCTGTAATCAACTAATTAATCTATATTCAAATGGTTTCTCGTCAATGACTCGATGTATTTCTAGATACAACTTTAACGAGCATTTTTTTAGCATGAGAGTTGTAAGGTTTATAAATTAATTACTTATTGTAATCAATATTAACGGATTTTTTATGAATAATATTAATGTGTAATTTCCAATACGATTGTTTTTGTATAACGAAATAACTGAAATGAATCATACTACCTATTTGAAGAATATTGTATGCTTTTATAGTATTTGGAAGTGATACTTGTGACATAAAGATTTGAGCGTATCTACGCATGTAACGATTGCGATGCATTTACAATGAAATTTAATGTCATTAAAATGACTTTAAGATAATGAGTGAAAGCGACCAATTTATCATAGTCGAGTTGTATGTACGTAGCCGTAGTTTGGTCTCCGATTGTCTTCCATGGCCGGCGCCGGAGCGCCGCGGCCTCCGGGGCCTGTCCACTGTCGTAACACATTCATATCAACAAGTTTACAAACGTATAGGGAATTAAAAACAGGATATTGGCGTTATATATTTACGCTTTCATTGTAATATTATGTGGTATAATAAATACGTCCATTTGCTTGCAAAGTAACCGCTTGAACCTCGCCAGACTGAGCTACTCTGGATCAAATGTTGGACATTGTATTTTTACATATTTTTTTTGAAAATCATATGTGATGACGTCGTATGAAGTCACCGTTGCATGAACAGTAATCCACGTACTCATAGACGTACCAAAGGTGTTTATAATTATACGAAAGTGTGTTTGCGAATTTTGTGCTCTGAGATAGTTTATGAGCCAGAAAGGGACAAAGGCTACGGAAAATGCCCGGTTTCTGTTAGAGTCTCCACGTACGTGGAGTTAAGCTAAAATGAAATAAAACAGTAATTGTTATCGCTCATATTCTGTTGTCGAAAACTAATGACGAAATTACAGTGCGCGCATAGAGGCAGGCGCTAACCGTGGTCGATGAAACTTTTAATTCCCATCGGCCCCGGTGCTGGGAACTTGACGATATAACGGGTCATCATAATGACACTTTCTGTGCCATCGGCACTTGTGAACGGCAATGTTGAAGCCCGGTAGCTTCGATGGACCTAAAAACAAAAGGTAAATGAACACATTGGTACCGTGAACTGAGGACGCCTCGCCAACTAAAGTGATGCCATCAAATACACACGTCCAAACTTTGATCCAAGTAATATTTGTACCCCGTATACTAAAACGCAACGCTTGTACAAGTTTTTGATCCCAAACAAAGTATTCATACTGTAGTGTAGGGCTAAAGTAATTTGGAGGCATTTTCACATTGCATAGTTTTGATATTCACTTACTGTAACGATTAGCTAGGTAGCGATTATTATAAAAATTTTATTACGTTTTTATAATTATGTAAAGAAGACTAAACAGAAAATCACTTTGTATAATAAACTTTTTTGAATTATTATATTATGCATAACAAGACAGAAAAAGAAAAAAAAAATTTGGAAATGCTTTATAATTACGAAATGTAATATTGTACTTATGAATACCTTTTTGATACAATGCAATGTACTGATAAAATATTTTTTAAACGCAATACCTACATATATATACAGTAATATAAACTAACGCTTGCATATCAGAAAGTTACCAATTAAATATTTACTATGTAAGTGCTTCTTTAAAAGACGCTTTAGGGTTAATTTATCAAAATTGTAATCTTCGTCTTTTTATTATCATATTTATCGTGTATAAATGAGGCTATAACGGTCGGCGAAATTTCGCACATTATCGAGAAAATTATTGGCATAATTGCAGAAAAGGCCGGAAGTTCAATAACAAAAATTCACAATCAGATAACAATTTCTATCTTATTTCATTCAAATAATACAAGTCTAATAAAGCTCTCTTTATAACGGTTGTAAAGGCAGCCATCTTATTTAGTGTTGTGAAATTTCGCCGATATATCGATTGTAACCGTGATGCAAATGGCACTGAAGTGAATTGATATTAGGAATTAATCTGAACTAATAATAATCGTGTTGTATAACCATGACATTCGTAATGTACATAGTTTTAGTTAGCTAATACTGTACCGCTCGTGTTGTGTTTATTGGGACATTTCGATGTTTTACATTTATACCTACATTGTAAGGTAACAATTTGTAGCATAAGTAATTACAATGTAATCGTTCGAGTGCTGCGCGTTACTCGGACTCGACGGGTAGGCGCAGGGATGTACGGCTATACAATAAAACTCTGGTAAAACTCTCAAGTTGCGTTTGTTGGCTGCGTTTTCCGGCTTGCAGTATGGGTACTCCGCTAGCGTAGAACCTCTCTCTATTGTATCATAATAATATGTTTATTTTCCGTTGTGTGTGTTGGCTTATTTCCTTTGGTGTTCTTTCCTCTCTGAGACTAACTCACTAAGTGTTGTGGAACGTTGTACGGCTAGAGTCCACGTGCGCGTGTGAGCCACCTAACCCGCGCGTTGTGTCATACTGACTGTACTGGTTGAGCCAAGTCTCTTCGCTTGTGTACCATCCCGCATGAACCCATTGAGTTGCCGTTCCTTGTAGAGGAGTTTCGCTACAACCTTTTAACTGATGTAACTTGGCTGCTGTAGTTTTGGAACATATTGATTTTGATGAACTCGATGCAGAAATGACTCACTTAACATTTCTCTGGTTCTATCATATCTTAACTTATTAACATTGAATGATTCGACCAAAGTAAACGCTCTTGAATTCCAGATTTAACGTCCTTTAACAAAAGTTGTTGCTGTCCACTCCCAGTCTTCAATTTAACTGTTACGCCATATCTTTAGCGGTCTGACTAGCTAAGCTTACCAGAGTGAGTCATTTCTACTCCCCATATCCAGTTGCGTTAACATATTTCTTTATGTATAGCGCCTACAAGGCTGAGAAGCGGTCCGGACGGGCGCGGGCCCGCGAGGGGGAGGCGGCGGGCGGCGGGCGCGGGGGCGGCGCCGCGGCCGGCGGGGGCGGCGGGGGGGGCGGCGGCCCGCGGGGGGAGCCGCGCGGGGAGGTGGCGCCGCCTCTCGACGCACACCACGCGCGCAGATATAATGATATGGCACCAAAGTGAGTATTTAACCATTACGAAACATGATGGACGCATTTCAATGTTATTGCATATCTCACATTTGCATGACACATGCTCTCATATTGCATTATGGCACCCATGTATGTTCACAACCCGGTACACTAAAAGAGGAATCAATCCTCCAAGAGTACAGAACGCATTTATTGATTGGATTTGTTACAAATCACTTGAACTATCGCCACGTAACCACGCGCGGATACAGAGAAAGGTCAATGGGTGCAGTTGCCCTCCCTGAAGTACGATCGAAGCACTTACAATTTTGTAATTCTACTACATATTTTAATTCGTGACAGCAACTGCACTAGTACCTACACCACCCTTGAACGTAAGTCTGGATTCGCGCCTGCACGTAGCATTGTAATTCTCATTAAGCTACACCTAGCGACATCTGGTGACGGGTCGAGTGAAGCAGCGACGCAATTAGTTTTGCGTAAAGTCGCATGTTACATGTCAGCAAGTAGTACGTAACGCTGGAGGTGGCAGTAGTGCGCACTGTGGGCGCGCGGTGACGGGCGGCTTGTGTTGCAGGCACTGGGAAGAAGGGCCGCCGCGCTACCACGGACCCACTGAGTACGAGCGACCTCCCCCATACTACTATCCCGGACCAAAGTGAGTTCCATCCTCCGAGCCTCCGTCCCTGTGTGGAGTCTACATGTGTTACTTCATATATTAACGTATGATTTTAGCGTGTTTGTCGTTTAACTCTTAGTCATGATCTCACGGTTAGGAGGCTTTTTACTGATAAATATTATCATGTACCTACTTTGTTTGCAGATTGTGTAATTATACAAAGCTATCAATCAATTAATTACAAAAAATGAAAATGAAATTGATATTGGACTGTCAATATAAGTTAGAGTGAAGAGCGCTGTGAACTGTAAGGCAAGCGCGACGCTTGCCATCAGTCGAGCGACTGGCCTATCCTATCTCGTCATTCAATTCCTTAAAGAAATTCTGAGGAACTACTAGTGGTATCTACAACTGAGCACTCCCATGCTTAGGATAGCAATCGTTAGATTATGGCCTTCGAGCGGACTGGAAACTAACCTATCCGTCAACCCGCATTAGACCCGCGTTCTATCTCTGAAAAAAGTCCTGTGTCCCAGCAGTGGGAACGTAATAAGCTGAGGTTCCCTCCAGTAAGTGTATATATGATGTTAGCAGCACTCCGCGGCCGCAACACTACCGGCCGGAGGTACTCGGGCGGCGCGTCATGTACTTTGACGACTAGGTTCCCGTCACATGACTACAGTTACTGTCACAATAGGTACTCCAAGTGCTCTACTGCTGAGGTTTTGTGCTGTCCGTTTTTGGGGTGCTTTTTGTTGGGATCTAGTTGTATTGAGTTTACGGTGAACTTGGTTACGTCTGGTTTGTGGCACTTCACTCACTCGTAGTTTATATTTCCGCCTGCCAGAAATCCATCTTTGTTTCTTATGTTTTCTTGTGAATTGACTTTAATTTATACTTGATGGGAGGGCATTTTCTTGTGCTCGCCTGGTTAGTATGTGTCACCAAGCATCGCTATTGGCGTATTCCGGTTGCCTCATTTGAGAGCCAGTTTCTAATTCAGGTACAGCGTGGCGCCACCTTTGACCACATTGTGGCTTAAAATCTAGTCAAACGCTACCCTGTGAGAGTAATTTTTTTTTGTTTACTTTTTTCTTTGTGTTTCAAATAAATCATTGGCGATCAAGTACCTAGTGGGAGTGGTTAGTTCGCACAGTTGGCATCCGTTTGTTTGTCCCCAATATGTGTTATTTGTAACAAAACCTCTTCCGACTACACCCTTAACCGTTTCGTTATATTTTCCAGCGATAGACAGTAAAGTCGCTCTCACTGATCCGGAGGAAGGCATGCTGAAGTATTGACCACCACCACCTGACGTCACCAACTACCAGCAGATGGG
Organism: Opisthograptis luteolata; assembly: GCA_931315375.2. NCBI lineage: Eukaryota > Metazoa > Arthropoda > Insecta > Lepidoptera > Geometridae > Opisthograptis > Opisthograptis luteolata. Next base: position 296,459 of record OV928044.1, read on the forward strand.
AGGGCTGGGAAGAAATCCAGGCTAGCGCTACCTGTGCCGTACTGGGTGGGGACTACGTACAAACCGCATAGGAATGAACTTAGCCGCTTTACAAAACTGTCCAATATTCAAAATTATCAAATAAAATGTCTAAATTATTATCTCTGGTGGTGGTACCTAGTAACATAAGTAATAAGTAACGTCCCTCCCGATGTATCCAAGTCGCAGTTTTAAAAGATCGCTTTTGTAAAGTGGCTGAACGTAGGGCCGGTCCAGTCCGGACCCTTTGGATCCCACATATTTTTGATGATAATTATTTAGTCGTGGGATATGATAGATATACTCAGCCTTCAAAGGCGGACATGTTTAATCTTACAATATAGAGTAGGGGAAAAAGACATCGGGGTTAGTAAACGTGTTGGTCGCACACTCTGCCGCCTTCACGCGGCGCCCGCGGCCGCCACGAGCCTGGTGGCTCGTCACACGTTTACTATTTCCATTCAAAAATAAATAAAAAAAGTAATGTTGTCTTCTTGTAAATAAGTAATGCCACAGTAACTGCCGTTTCGTCGACTGTGTTCAGTTCTCAATACTTTTTGATGTACGTTTTCTTCAGCTCAACTTGTATTGTAGACATATTATATATATATATCAACCGAACGCTCGGTCTTTTGGCTTTAAATGATTTACATTAATATAGTTACTTTGTAATTGTTCGTTGATGGCGGGGCAGCGTGTACCGCACAAAACTATGTTTGGTTTCTAAATCTGTGAGATTCTTTTACGTTAATTTTGTAATTATAATAAATGTTCTAGTTAGTAAGTTGTAGGTTGCGTCTCTCCACTTTTCAAATGAGCCGTTTATATGGGCAGTAGTATTGAGGAGGCGAGAGACCCGCGCCGGTCGAGTGAAGCGCGTGGGACAGGTGGTCAACAAATTAACGCTGAGCCCTGTCGAAGAGTAATCTGATATAGTAATATGTCGCCAAGCATTTATCGTTGTGTTCCGGGAGCCTCACTTGAGAGCCATTTCCCAATCTAGGTGTCACTTTTGACTGGTCATATTTCCAACCTTTGATCTCTACCGACTATCCTTCCTACAAGCTTCAATAGATGCTCGCGTGCGTCGTAGTTGTAAGATTCCACTCGTTCACACATCACGGAGCGAGATTGTAATGCATTTATTTATAATTAAACTATTAAATAATAAAAAAAAAACATAATTAGTAATATGAACGTGCACTTGTATCGTGTACTAGTAGAGTAAGTTAACGGGAAGACGCAGTGCGGACGGTCTGCCAAACTCACTGGATTATATCTATTGCTTTACTAAGTGTATTATATCACAGTATATTTTAGTTATTAATTAAATGTTTAACGCTGCAAGTGGGAACTACCCTTGCTTAAAACAATTATCTAAATACTCCTTCAGAGGGTATTTCCACTTGCGGACAGGTTTAATTTATAAAAGTTGTTAAATGATTTATTTGTGATACGTAAACATTTTTTTTCAAAATCTTACGTTTTTTCATTATTAGTAAAAAGTACGTTTCATATTGAACGATATGTGCAAAGAGGTTGTTTCTTAGAACAGCCCGGATGTATTTGACGTTTTTTATTTGATTAACAATTTTTATAATTTAAAGCTAGTATAAAGCCGGTTAGTGCTAGTCTAGTGTACCACTGACCGTCGATATATTATTCTATATTTAGTATAATTTTGTGATTATCCATATTATTTGAATTATATTTTAAATTGTTGACTTTTAGTGCGAAGTGCAAATGTTTATTTAGAAAATTAAATATTGTGTCATATCGTATGTGTTAGGCGTGGGAGGTCTGTATGTAACGGTTCGCGAGTGCAATGCCAAATATGTCAAGTAGTGTGTTCAATGTTCCCGCCGCGACTCCCGCGGCGGGGCTCACGGCTCGCCATCTCGTATACTATACTGAAACGGCTGGGTGGCGCCAGAGCCGAAATGAAATTTCTCGCCATTTTTGTTATTATATTGAGAAACTCCTTGAAGCCAAAACGTCACAAATATTTGATCTCTCTGTGTGTTCGCGTCTGTCTTCCTTATCGCTGATATAAGACCGCTATAAGATTAACACTAACATTAGGGCCTCTTGTTACTGCTCGAGGCATGCTCATTGGGCTATTTGACTGTACTATTTATTTATCTCAAAGTTTCTAGTGAATCGTAACGATGCCAGTTTATTTTGTAACATCTTCGTAAATAGACGAGTTATAAATACTTGAAATCTTTGAATGGCAAGTGACGGAAGCACATTAGTGTGACGCCATTTGTCAGTACTGCCAAAATGTTGACATTTCTCGCTGTAAGAGAAAGAGACAGCGCGATGAATTTGAACATCTATAAATTTTTTTTTCTATCAAATAGTCTGTAGTTATAAAAGTACCCTCGGGGAGTACCACCGGCCCGCCACCACAAGCCACCCCCTAGACTGTGCGGTCTTATACCTCTTGGGAGTTACCTTTACTAACATTTCCTGCTCACTTTTATTACTAGAACAAAACTATTGTGAAACATAAAACTAAATGTAATTTGTTTTAATACTGCTCAATTGTTTGTCGCGCGGTGCTGAGTGACGCATCCGTGTAGTAACGCAGCACGTAGACGTTAGCGGTTGTATCGGTTTAGTTGTGTCGCGAGACGAGGGCGCACACTAGTGAATGTTAGGTAAGGTTTAGTTTAGGGAACGTGTCGGGAACGTAGAGTAACCAAAAAGTTTTGTAAGGAGCCTCGCGGGAGGCTGCGGCCGCGGTGGCGACACGGATCGGAATAAATACGTTTGATTAATCTCCAACTTGTGTTGTTTTATTTATATTTCCCAATAAGTTTTGAGTTTAGGTAAACTTGCATCTCCGCAATTTGAATAAACTTTCAATTAGCATTAAATCGTCATGGCATAGTAACATGAATTTTTCTAATTAGTTGATGTTGTTAGTTTGATGATGTTTTGTGCTAAAATTTGAAGTAAATAAGTACCAGTTAGGAATGCCGAGACAATGTGGGTATTGTAAAGAATAGGTAGCTCCAATCAGTAAAGTTGGTAATCAAAATTTGTCCATTGTACAAAATAATGAGTCATATACATTTAGTACTTCGAGCAATTAACAAAGGTGGACGATCTCTTGTTTGTTTATCGTCTCTACGTCTTCATATTTATTGAAGGCTGTTTTATAAATAAATAACAAAAATAAATTTCATAGAGGGAATTAATGAAATGCCGCTGTAAGATAACCAACACTTTATTCATCGTTTAGTCGCCACTACACTACGTTAAATTACTAGGGTATAAATACAATATGTATAGCTAATACTGTCTGTCACGGAAGGAGCCACTGGAGATCTCATGTGCTGCGCCACGGGCGCAAGCTCTGGAACAAACGGAACAATCAGAAACTTAGGAACTGACTAACTATTGAGATCTGGTTAGTGTCAAAAAGCCTTCAGACTTTCCTTTCCCTTCCAAAGGGGATGTCATTCATTCACGTAGCAACTGAAATATGGATCCAAGTACTGCATAGATATAGTATATGAAACGAAGGACAGGCTACTTTTATGGAGGAAAAGTATCGCGCGGGAGAAATTGAGGGGCACAGCCAGTTTAGTAAAATTATTTCAACATAAGCCACAGGCGAAATATGTATGTCTCCTTGCATACAGAGGAAATGCTACACAGGTATCCTAGCCAATCCTGGTGTAGAGAGGCGCCACCTGGGACGACATTGATAGGTAGGTAAGTGAAACGTTAACATAAAGGATGTCAGATACGGGGTCAATCAGCAGCAATCCGCACTGGATTGTCACGGTACAGCTACAAAGGCACTGTTAGTGTGTAGATAGAACGTAACGAGATGTGTGGGTACTGACATGTGGCGAGCGGCCTGGACTGCGCCTTCAGCAGCAGCGCGTCCAGCTCGCTGCGGCAGGAGCAGTGCAGGAACTCTCGCGGCCGCACGCCGCGGAACACGGCCGCTATCGACGGCTTCACGTTGTAGAAGATTATCGTCTGCCCGCGCGAGTGGAAGTCCTCGATCAGAGACTTTATGCCCTGCAACGGAACACTTCATATTAGCTGCTTAGGTACTTACATGCAGTTCAAAAGTTGCTGAACATGCCAATTTGCCTGGCTAACTACCATCCTCAAGAAGAATTTATCGCCAAGCACCTATCGGTGTATTCCCACAACCTCGCCTGAGAGCCAGTTCCCTATTCAGGTGTACCGTGACGCCACCTTCGACCACTCTGTCACTATACATTGGGTCAATTGTGGTTAAAGGCAGTATCCACAGTTGTTGGGTATCTAACCTAAACCTGATTCTTGCCTTAGGATAGCAGTCGTTAGGCCATTTCTGAGGCTTAGAATGGTCTGAAAACTTCGACACTAGGGTTGATGGTATCGGAATTGACCTATTCGCCAATCGCCCATACTTATCTCTGTTTCTCAACAGTGAAAAGGAAACATTACAGGCTGATGATGACAATGATGATGATGTAGCTGTACCTTGGCGGCGGTGAAGTCTGCGGCCTGCACGTGCGTGGCGTCGATGACGAGCGGCGCGCCCCCGCCGGCCGCCTTGCGCAGCGCGCGCCGCACGAACTCCGCGGAGGGGAAGGCGAGCGAGCGGTCCACCGTCGCCACCACGTGCTCCACGCCGGACCCCGACTGCGGGCGGACGGTAACGGTTACAGCACGCGGTACCACGGCCGCATTCAATGTGGCAAGCACTAATGGAGCGCTTGTAGGAAATCTCTAAGCATTTATATACGTGAACTTTGCTCATGGATTTTTATCGAGATGGGATGGGAAGATGGGAGTGATGGGGTAGGCTTGGACTTTCACCTCGTGTTTCTTCTCTTCTCGTCAATGGAATGGAAGGGAGTTGGGGTTTTGTATTTGTCAATTGCCATACTTGTCCTTGTTGATTAATCTAAGGTGGTACTATATTTAATCTGACGGTTAGGAGTAATATCTCTGTCACATTTTGCCATTACTTACGGATGTAGTTTAGGTACATACATTCACACTTCCACACTTAGACACACACATACATACTTAGTTACTGATATATCTCAAAACTTTAAAGGATACATTCAATTCAGAGATCAGACGGGAGACGTCAAGAGAAACGATCTACTTCTGTGGTGGATGGTCGGAGGCAGACGGTGTATACTCACGATGGTCCTGGTGACCTTGACGGAGGGTCGCGCGGACGCGTACAGCAGGAACAGCAGGTTGACGGCGATGCCGATCACGATTCCGAGCTCCAGCCGCAGCATCAGGCACGCCGCGAACGTCACCACCGCCGGGATTATGTCCAGCTCTGAGGATGTCATCAGGAGCTCGTTAATTATTACTTGCCTACTTACTTGAATGGAGGGAATAATCAGTTTATTAGGAAAAGATAATATTAGTTTTATTTCCGTTAAAAATCTTATTATCCATTCATATTGCAACACAACACACAACACATGATTAGTACAGTCAGTGACAAAAGAAGATTGCCATGGTGTCAAAAATTTTCAAAAATGTTCGGTTTTAAAGATGCTTAAAAAATCTGGAGAATTGGACATGTTTAGTGACATTTGTCGCTGAGCGTACCTAGATTGTACATTCGATTTGAGAAGATAATTAGTAAAACTTTAATACCTAAACCTTCGAAGTAGCTACTGAAGAAGCTTACTATGAACGGAGTTATCGTGTTTACTGCAGGACAAAAGCTATCCCACCCTCCGAAGTTGATAAGGCACACTAGTTCTCATTCTGCTAGTAGTTATTCTGCCCTAAAGCAGCGCTTATGCAGACGTGGTGCTGATCACAAAAAAACGACATCTTAATCTCAATTGTACGAGAAACTCACTCTTAGTCCGCCAGATAGGTTTGAACACGTGCAGCTCCATCATAAAGACCACAGCCGCTATGATCACCGCCGCGAGCGACGCCTTTGGAATGTAGAAGAAGTATGGAGTGAAATACTGAAACACAAAGAGAAACGCATATTAGATACAATTTTAAATGTAGGCCAAGAAAACATGTTTTATTTCACCTAACTTTACTTCTATTAGATATTCAAGAATGATACCTTGCTCCGGTAGACCGGTACGGTGTAGTGTACTTACCGTACGTACCTAATAATGGGATGTTTCTACTCAAAACCGACACGTCACACAGAAGATACAAGTGTTACAACTTCAACCATGAAATAATGTATGTAACTCCGAAGTTTCGGTCCAAAATTTCGTGTGATTTGTATCAAAAAACCAATGCATTCCGAAATCGTCATGAAATAACTGCTGTCAAACCCGAAAAACTAGATTCACAGGCCAATCTAAGTGACATCTTCTCTAAGATATCACTTGACGTTTCGTACGTCCTAAAGAAATTCTGTCAAACCCAAAAGTAATTTCTTGGGTTTGACAGAATTTCTTTCTTAACGTTTCGTAGAGACAGTTTCAAGGTAGGGGTCTACTGATTCAGACAGTTCTGACTCACCGCCGTTGTGAACATTCTGAACTAGTTAGCCACAGTTACCTGCAGGGACAGTATGACGAGCGCGCCGGTGTAGAGGCCGCCGGCGGTGGAGGCCACCCCCGAGGCGTGGTTGACGGCGCCGCGGGACAGCGCGCCCGACACGGGCATGGAGTCCACTAGCGACGACGCGATGTTGCACACGCCCAGCGCCAGCATCTCCTGCGTCGCGTCCACGTACTTGCCTTCCGCTGGAAACGAACACGGGTTGTTGGTGATTCTGTGGCCGCAACCGGGATTACATTGCAATCGATTTCCTACCCGTTCATCTCCGTGACGCTATCACTTGGCACAAACAAGAGTGTAACAGGAGATTTCCTTTTCCCATGGAAACAATAGCATCTCCATCTCTAACATTTCCTACAACCTCTACCACCAACAGCAATGCGATTAGAACAGCTATGTTAGCGACTTGACGCTGTAGTACTTCGCTATGTAATGGATGGGATGGTTTCGACAGATGCTTTCGGGATAAATGCACAATGTATTTCAAGCTTGTCGTCTGGCTTTATCGATCCCAGAATTAATAGAACTAAGATATAGATGCATTTGAATTGCTTCACATGCTCTCAAGCTTTCTTTCCAAGTAAATGGTCGAAGAAAAATGCAAAGGAAAGAAAGTTGGAGAGAGAAGAACAAACCCTGAAGTATTCAGAATAGAAGCATTACTCATTTAAAAGAGGAATGAGGACCTAGAAGATGCATCGGGTACCACAACAAGCCGTAACTCACAGAAGACCTTGGCCAAGGCGATGTTCTCGAGGATGGAGAGCAGCGGCACCACGAATATGGCGGAGCCCAGCGTGGACGTCATCTCCACGAACGTGTACGTGTGGTTGCCCACCGTGGCCGAGAATGGCGGCGGCGCGATGGCGGGCAGGCCGGGCTTCACCTCACCTGGGGGCAGAGGGGAGTAAGAAACGTTGGTGACAGACCGAGATATAGGTACATATACTTCTGTGCTATCTTTGTAAACTTTCTCTTTAGTAAACTGCTAAATTACATCTCTGATTGAATAGATAAGATATATAGTATCTACCTATATAGGCGCAGTCAGTCAGCCACATAAATAGCTTAACATGGCCATTTTTCCAACTCTCCTAAGGGTTTGGAACTCCAAACCTGGATCTGGTACACATTTGTAAACTTGGACGTATTCAGAAACTTTAGACTCATCTTATTTTTTTTACTTCTGAAGTTGTAGCGTTTGATTACAAGCAACATAACTGCGATACGATGCGATACGACATCATCATCATTATGTGTGTGTGTGTGTGTGTGTGATGTGTGAACAATAAGTTATTACAAGAAGCAGAAGACAAAGTGTACTCACCGGTGAGCACAAACGGTGCCTTCTTCTGTGTGTCGAAGTAGTATGCCAGCGCGGCGCACACCAGCACGACGAGGATGTTCCTGGTGGTGGCGAGGAACCACAGCGCCTGCCCCACCAGCCCGCGCGCCGCCGACGCGGGCTCCTCCGACGACGATACTTTTATGTCCTTCACTTTCTGCAACGGAAATTAGAGATATTAGAGATCTCTCGTGCACAAAGTAGGGAGTTGTATCTAAGTAGCTAACTTTCGTCTCCCTGGTCTTGCTATGTGGAGGTGATTCAGTCACGTTTATCGTCACCTGGCTGGCACGATACGTCACGTTTCTATCATTAGAATAGAATAGGAAATAAAAATGTATTGAATTGTGTGGATACCCTCTGGTTTTGGTGGGACTTAGCCCCTCGCTGACAGCTACATGAATTTACTAAATTTGGTTATTTTCTTTATGCGTAGTGTAGGCAGTTTCGCCTTTATCATAAGGGCACGTTGGAGACGAACCCAGGGCCCCCGGCCTGGCTTTAATATATCAAAACATTTAAATTTTATCTAATTTTTTTTGTATTTCAAAAAATATAATAACTGACTTTAGAATTTCCAAACTGGCTCCTGGTATATTACAAAGGTAGGTATTAAAATCTCACCCTCAGTAAGAGAAGCACCACGATGCACGACACCCCCAACACCGAGTCCCACAGGCGAGTCTCTCCTATGTGCTCGTAGATGCCTTGCCACACCTGGGGATGAGCGTTATTGTTAAAACAAATATATAAACGAATATTATAAATATAGTTAAAATAAAATAGTTATGGAAACGCAATCGTCTTAGAACGCCTGAAGCGAAAATGCGGCGCGTTAATTATTCAAAATAATAGCGCTGTGAGAGCGCCGGGTTTTCGTATCAGGCGTTTCGCTGTATATCTGACCGAAGCCTGACCTGAAGGCCACTAGAAAGTGACGCAAACCAACAATGCGAATAAAAACTGTTTCAAATTATGCCGGCAAGAAATTGATACGCCTTGAACACTTTAATACAGTTTTAATCATTACGTTAATTTGTTTTGTTCACGCCAGGAATGCTGTTGGTACTGACATGTTTACCTATTTGTGGTGATTAAAGCATAATAAGTTGATTGGAGTTTTTAAATAACGATAATTGACATTGACATTGACGTTAATTAAATAATGAGCCATCGCCCTAATCATTACTAAATGTGCTTTACTGGGTACTCTATGAATGCTAGACACAAGTACAAGTAGATATGATACCCTATTCTGTCACATCGTGAGATCGTTCTCAAGCAAGCACCTTTTGCTTGGTGGTGGCATTTTCTTGTGTTCGTCTGGCTAGCTACCACCAGTCGACAAGCACCTTTGGTCTATTCCTGCAACCTCACCTATGAGACAGTTCCCTATCCAGGTGTAGTGTGGCGCCACCTTCGACCACTTTTTCACATAACATAACGTGACTTGTGGTCTAATGCTACTCTGTAAAATGTCAAAAGGAATAACCTCTCAAACGCTACGCGTTTCCCACATCCAGATATTTCCTACCCTGATTAAAACATTGTCAACCTATCGTGCTGCCTGGACCCAGGACCCTGGGTGAGTGTTACCTGCAGGAACTTGCCTCCCGGGAAGCTGAGGCCCAGGATGTCCTTGACCTGCGTGGTGGCGATGATGATGGCGGCCGCCGACGTGAACCCCACCGACACCGGCCCGCTGATGAAGTCGATCAGGAACCCTGGGGAGTGAACACGAGGGAATAAGGGCCAATAGCATGCTGATCTTATTTCTTTTCTTCTTACCTATCTCCCTAGATGAATTTCAATGTAACAAATAAGCGTATATTTGTGCGCCACAATAACAGAACTGCGCTGATTCACACAACAATAGCAACAAGCTGAGGCGGCGGAAGGCAACATAGAAGATATTATGAAAGCCTCGTTGAACTGCAGGTGTGTTGCAACACTTGCAATCGTTCATACAAAGGTTTGAACAAACCATACACACGAATATGTGTGTATATACACACACATGCACACGACACTGAAATATGTGTGTCGTGAAACAACAATACGACAATGCAAAGCGACACACCGCTCTGAAATTTTATTATGTGTCATATATAAACACGTTAGAAGCTATGCATTATAATTCCGACGTTATGAAAAAACCAAAGATAATGTCAACATGTTATGTAATTTCTCAGATTCTGGAATGCAGTTGCGCCACCCACCTTTAGCAAATTGAAAGGTCGAAAGAGCACGAATTTATTATTCCTATTTAATCACAACGCGGCGTTCAGCCGGCTAATTACATGTATAAAATGTAGGTACGTGTATGTTTGTTCAGTACTTCTTCAAACTAAAACAGCTTCACGGATTGGAGTGAAAGAGAAATAAAAAAAGTAAAATTTGGAGAACCTCTGCTTCTTATCCCGGGGAAGAATTCCTGCGGGATATCAGGCAAACTGCGACTGTAGCCGCGAGGCGCAGTTAATAAAGTAAATATTTATTGTTTTTCAAAGTAAGCATTGTTTACCTACACTAAGAAAAAAATTCTGACTTTCCTTCTGAGTCTTTTCCTTCCAAGACCGATTTCTTCCTTATTTTACCTTAATGTTCCTTCTGAATCACAAGTCCTTCCCTTTTGACTCAGAAGGAAAACGGTATTTCGGAAGGTCTTTTTTCTTCGTGTATATTTGCGTAAATGATATGCGGAGAATAGTCCTAGGAAAATTATTCTGTACATCCAAAATTATACGCGTGTAAACTGATTTTACCAACGACCTCAACAAAATAAAACGTGACATGGGGCTTGAGCTACACAGACAACACTACATGATTGTGTCAAACAAACTTATGTCATTATTTGACTGTTACATAGGTGGGATACAAAAGTCCGCCATTATGTAATACTCACACTTAGCCCAAATAAGTAAGTATCAAAGATGTTGCATTGGTCATAAGATCACGTCGCCTTATAAACACAATTCATTTCCGCGAAAGTTTATAAAATACTGTTCGAAGCTACTCAGTTTGTAAACTAAACGTCAGGGTTCAAAGTTTACTTCTTTGGTGAAGTTTTTATTTGTAAACAGCTACAACTCAAGATTCTTAGGCGGATACATCTATTTTAAAAGAATACTTTGTTTTGATTATGTTTGTATCCCGCAGCCTTGAATTTGTTCTCCCTCGCAGTTTTCTCAGTGTGCTCAGAAGCATCAACACCATGTGGCCTATTTCAATGATCCGCGCCGTAGCCGTAACTAACGCGATGACTCACGAGGATCCTAACATAATCTTTACAATTACTTTACATGAATGGACTGTTTATTCTAGGAATTTCTGTGTAAAGTTTGAATATCTTTATGAAATTAAATAAAAACTTCTATTAATAGCCCTTTTTAAAAGTACTCGACAAACTGAGCATGATGAGCCTCAACACGGTATCCGCGGCAGTTCTTTCCAATATGCTCGGTTAGAGACAAGAATGACAAGAACTCCATCATCAATTCCGTGATGTTAACATGTTGTAATGTCATGGCAACGAAGTAGATACCTAAACAACAAAAAAAAGCTCTGGGTATAGGTACCAAATGGGTAGATATTGTTAGGTGTTCGTCGTCATCCTGCCATGTCCCCATTTTATTTAGGGTCGGTACAGTACATCGTTTCTCTTTGTCCAAGCATACTGCTATTGTAGGGTGTTAGCTCGCTACCGCTCGGTTCCTATAACTTCTACTGAGGCTCAAGAGATCCAGGATGCTTGGCGGTCCGTGCTTTGAGTCTCAAAACTATCCTTGTCACAATGCTACAACACATAGGGGATAATTACCCTTATTCTTTGCCGAGGACTACGACTGACAAATGGATAGATAACCAAGTAAATAGTCTCTAATAACTTGTGACCCATCTCTTGTGAAAATCCTTACCTAGTTGCAGTATCCCCATGAGCAGCTCGACGCAGCCCGAGAGGAAGGCCAGCAGCACCGCGAACTCCGGGCCCAGGCCGTGCAAGTTCTCCCTCGTGAGGATGGCGGCGATGGCCGTGGGCCCTATGGCGGAGTCCTTCACGGACCCGAACACGGTGTACACGAAGCACGCCATGAACGAGGAGTAGAGGCCGTACTGCGGCGGCAGGCCCGCCACGCCAGCGTAGGCTATCGCTTGCGGGATCACGGTCAGACCTACTGTTATACCTGGAACGGGACAGTGGAATGTCAGAGAAGAATGGAGACAGTTTGTTGTGCTCATCCTACAGGGTATGCAAGAAACTAATCAGTGTTTCTGAAGCATCTATCGGTGTGTTCCAGGAGTCTTGCTTAAGATATAGTTCCCAATCCTTATTAGTGCGTTTAGGCAGCTTCACTTGAGAGCCAGTTCCCAGTCTTGGCGTAACGTGGCGATCACATCGTCACTTAACATCAGGTGACATAACGTCAAATGCTACTCCATATGAAGTAAATATAAGGAAAAAAACATGGTTAGAAAGTTATGTTAAGTGGTGTCCTTTTGGGTACAAGAGTTCTGTGTAAGTCTAGCCAGACATAGCAGCAGTGGATGAATACTTTATAACTAAAGCATAGAATATTGATTATTTATAAGTCCTGGATAACAACGAAGATTTATTTTGTACTCGTATGTCAACTCGCAGATAATGTTTCCGCGTGATAAAACTTTAATTCAAATGAAACACGTAATAGTTTAATTTCACGAGAAATCATTTCATTCTTCGTCAACATTTCAGCAGAAACGATCGTACTCTGCTTGACAGATACATAATATGCCATTGTACCAAAACATCCACTCGCACAAGCCGGTAGACACCGGAAGCCAACAATCGTGGTTCAGTTGACCAAGTCGATGACAATCTGTAATTGCGATGAAAATTCGGAGGAGACCCATGAAAAAACTCCAATTCCCCGTATAAAAAGATACGTCCACTACGTTACGACTAGATTTCCAATTTACTCTATTTTGAATAGTGAACGATCTTCAAGGAAATATTAAACATACAATTGTGTGGAAATGCGAGGAATTGCGGAAAGTAATCATCAACTCATAGCAAATTGTGAGAAGGTGTCAAACAATGACTCAATAGAATTCAATTAACACTCATCGTCCGACCTCACTGATTGAACAATGGTCAACAGTCAGCGCAAATATAATTGGAATGGTAGGTAACACATTTGGATACCTAGCTGTTAATATTAGTACAACAGCTAAGTTATTACATATATGCGAAAACTAGCAGCTGAATGCGAATAAACAATTCAATTATTTAAAATGTAAAACAAAACTCTTAACAATCGTTTCCATGCCTTTTTATGATCACCATATTTCTTTACTTTGAAATTTCTTACTATTGAATAAGTGGTAAGTACAATTGTTTTCATTCTTTTCGAATAGAAAACTATTTATAATGATTTTGTAAAATGTTCTGTTCTATATTATATTAAAATTTTATTTTATAACATGAGCTCACCTTGGCAATGAGACCACTTATCGTCGTAGTCAATGTTATCAAATATTTACTTATTAAAGTCACAGAATGGATGTAAGTACTATCGTCAATAATAAATGTAGGGTAAACAAATTTACTTAGCTATGTGATAATATACTTCCGAATAAATATATAGTAGGTCATTGACAGATCGAGTAGGTTAACAATATTTACGATCCATTTTCAATAATCAAATTATTTTTGTTAAGCCACACCTGAACTTAATATTTGGTAAGGTGGAGCCACGCTTCACCTGGATAGGCAAGGCTCTCAAGTGAGACTGCGCCAGAACACACCGATAGTTGCTTCGTGAATAGCTAGACAGGCGATCAAAATACCTTCATCATCATCATCACCATCAGCCTGTATCACTCCACTGCTGGACATAAGCCTGTTCCTCTCCCAAGTTACGCCACTGAGCCCGGTCTTCGGCTCTTCTCATTCCAATCGGTGCAAGTCGTCGCTGCACCTAGTCGCAGGGCGTCCTACGCTACGTTTGCCAAGTCGCGGTCTCCTCATACCCTACCACCAACTAATGATTTCATCACGATGTTTACCGTCACCCACAGCTTACGGGTTGCAAGTCGACGTCACTACCACTGAGCATCGCTTCAACGTTCAAGGCGAACTAGAAATCGGTCTAGATATTCAGATTTCTAGTTACTGCATAATTCGTGTGTTCGTTGTGAAACAGTATCGGCGTTGCAGCGGTCTGATCAAAATGGACCTGTGACGGCACAATACTGCCTATTTCACGCTTCAGTAGTGCGCCAGGCGCTTTGTCCGCTTTTTGTGCTTTATAGCAAGGACAAAGAGGTCATAGTCCCTTGTTTTTGTTACATTTGCAATGGACGGTCCTGGTGCTGATAAAAGTGCGGTTGGAAAACGATGGCGGGTCAACGCACTCTGAACGTGTCAGTTAATTTCATGAATGGTGTAGCTTAGATCGAGTAGTGGTTCATTGACCACCAATCACCATCGTATGACCAAGAATTCCTTCTAACTACTACCTAGAAATACAAAACAGAAGAACACAGCGTTACATAAGGAGTCTTGACATCGTGATAAAACCTTAGCTTGGTGCCTTGGTGCCTCAAGAATCTATCGTCAAGCACCTATCAGTGTGTGCTCGCCAGCTCCACTTGAGAGCCAGTTCCCCATTCCGGTGTAGCATGACGCCACTTTCAACCACATTGTCACTTAACATCAGATGATTTGCGGTTAAACGCTACCCTGCACAAATTAAACTGATTACGACATGGCTTCGCGCTGTGACCTCTGCCACCGTCTCTCACTCACCAGCTATGACGTCCGCTAGGCCGCTCTTGAGCGAGTACTTGGGCAGCCACTCCAGGATGGGTATCCTCCGCAGCAGGGTCTTGGCGGAGCAGCAGGCTCGCGCCCGCCGCGCCAGGTCGCGCCGCCACCCGCGCTCGCTACCGCTCCCGCTGTCGCTGTCGCTCTTGCTGGGGAACCCGTTGATGTAGGCGCCATTTGTGTCTGGAGAATGTAAGTTTATTTATTGGAATAGCAACGGCAAAAATGTACAGTAGGATAACTTTAGAAAGTCAATTACAGATTCTCACGAATAGATACTAAATAGTCGATACAAACATGTAATACATAACAAACTGGAAATACGATAGAATAGTTGAAATTATGCATTTGGGGCATTAGGTATTTCTGGTAGGAAATGTAAGCATAGGTGACAATGAATCACACTATAATTACATATTATAAATGCGAAAGTTGTGTGTGTATGTTAGTTAGGTACTTCTTTACGCTGAAACAACTCAACAGATGAGAGTGAAATTTGGAATGGTGGATAGTACTGGATAGCTTATACCCTGAGTTAGCAAATAGGTTACTTTTTATCCCGGAAAATGTGTAATCACAAGAAAACCGCGGGCACAACAAGTTTATGAAAGGAGTCATTTTGGAGTTCGAAACGTAACGTAATTATGACCCAGATTGACATAATATGATCTCAAAGCTCACCGTTGACTTTGAACAACAAAATAAACGATCAATTCAACAGAAAATGATGAAAATTCCTCCACAGATCAAAAATGTTAAGTGTTGCACCTCCATGCCCGCGTGATGTGTCAACCAAAACAATCGTGCTGTGTGCTCGCAGACATGACATTGTTGATGCAGAAGGAGTAGGTACTTAGGTACCTATCTGCTATACATGTGGAAATGTATCGTCTATTGATTGCTTTGTAAACAGTAGTCGCGGCGGAAGGCCACGAGAGGGGTTTGACAGACCGTCACTAGTCTGTCTTGTTCTTAGTATAGTATAATAGATATATGTGTTTGAATTTACATGTTAATAGCTGATAGATAGCACCCATATTATGCTTAATTTGGGGTCAACCCCATATGTATTTTCGTCAACTCTCCCCCCTGTCAGCCGTTATCCCTTCATTCAGCACCCTTTCATTAATTAAATCTGTCCATAATACAATCCATTCACCTTTTCTTTGGTCTTACCTTCCACTTCGTCAGCAAGTCATCTTGATAAATTAGATCCTAAATCTCATTTAGGCCCTGTAATTTTTTTCCTTCGATCCGAAACCAAACCGATTGCGGGAACAATGCTACCCATTGGCAACGTAGTAGACAATGGTCCACAGGTTCTTAATGGGACCAGTGCAAGAAAATCTCAAAGTGACAAGCACAGTGCATTGCCCTGCAGATTTTTTTTAGTGTTGCTTTAAAATTATCCAGCTAGTTCTATTTATGCCACCTGTATGAAAATAACCGCTTATCTGAGTCGTGTCGGTCCGAATCCGTGCATCACGACTCACGAGCGACGGCGGTTCGTCCATTGTAAATTGTAAACTAGCTCTCAGCTGAGTATAAAAACTGGTTAAGGCGCTGGTTCCCAAGCTAAGCTGAAAAAAAAACTATCTATCTGTGTAATTTTGGTCTAAAAAAATCTAATAAAAATATATGTCAATCTACTTGATATATATAGCACCTTCAGGCCAAAAAATGCAAAAAATATATTTATATATATTGATAAAAAATGTGCAAAGTGCCCCATTTTCTACAAGTTTAATACTTCTTTACTCCTAAACTATTTAAGTAACAAAGACTTGTTAATACCATCAGCGTATTAAGAAATATAATACCCAGAGCACCTTCACGCCACTCTTTGAAAATATTGCTTTAAGTATCTTCTCACGATGTAGCATGCTTTGTCAGCTTAACGCTGACAATTGCCTAGATATTTTTAAAGTCGCCTAACGTCTCAACACGCAAAGATATTTAAATATTTTGAAGGTACTGGTGGGGAGTGGCTGGGGCGTTCACCCTAAGCATTTAAGGAGGCTATACATTAATTTGATTAGAAGTAGGATAGATTATGGCTGCTTTCTATATGACAATAGTGCCAACTGTCATACAACCAAGATAGACAAAATTCAAAACCAGGCTCTCAGGCTAATTGGCGGCTTTATAAAATCTACTCCCATTCATGTAATGGAGAGTGAATTGTGCCTTCCACCTTTATTTCTAAGAAGGAAGTACTTGTGTTATAAGTATTGTCTTAAATCTAAGTCATGGTCCAATAATCCGACTACAGTCCTTTTGGACGCGCTCGGTGCTCTTTGTACTAATAGGTATTGGGCGCGAAAAAAAAAACCTTTGTTGATGTTAACATACAATGAAGTCAAACCCGAAATATGTATCTCATCTAACCCACTAGAAATGTTCTTGCTTAGTGAGTGGATAACAAATATTAATACGAAAAAATATATAACTGATAGTTTAGAGTGTGTACAAAGGACAAAAAAAGATTACAACCACAATATCCTAAAAAATGATGTTTTATGCGAATTAAATAGAAAATATAACAACTATTATAAAATATATACAGATGGTTCAAAGAGCTCCGGCGCATCGTCAGGGATTGCATATTACGATGCAACTTGTAAACAGGCAGAGTGTTATAGGAACACGTCGCAGGTATGTATAATGACCTTGGAGCTATTTGCTATATCGGCGGCGTTGTCCTATGCCGAGTGTAATAATGTACACAGAAATATTGTAATATTGAGCGATTGTAAAAGTGCCTTACAGCATATCTCGCGATGTACGACGGGTAGTCGGGGCTATCCTATTGCTTATAATATTATCCGTAAGTTAGAAAACCTTCAAAAGAATCAGGTCAGTGTACAATTGCAGTGGATACCATCTCATATTGGCTTGTATGGCAACGAGGAGGTTGACCGCCTCGCTAAATCAGCTGCTATTAATGGTTCAGAAATTTTCATTCTACCCTCACATTCGGAAATATTACCTATATATAAAATGTCATGTTATGAGCACTGGCGAGAGTATTTCGACGAACGTTCCAAAAGTAAAGGAATTTGGTATAAAATTATGCAGGGTCAACCTTATCGGTCGCCGTGGTTTGTTGGTGACATTAGTCGCAAGCTTGTTGTTATCGCTCTGAGACTGCGCTCTGGACACATTCCACTTAGAGTTTTCGCGCATATGATGGGTAAAGTACTGTCACCTAACTGCGAAGTGTGTGACAAACCTGAAGACGTGCATCACATTCTGATGGAATGTGTCCGGAATCAGACTGAGAGACGGAAAGTTTTTGCCGAACTTGGTGTGAGAGAAGCCAATGTGGGCGTGATTCACAGCATTTTGTCGGTTCCAGAATCAAATGAGGCTGGAATGATTTACAGAATGGTAAAATCCTTTTTCCAGTCTGTGAATTAATCCAGCCACCTTCTTTTGCTTTTTATACATATTTTTTTTTATATATTGTTAACTATCTACTTACTCTATTGAATAGATAGTATTATAGATTGGTTTCTGTATGATTTATGTCTTCTCTAGTCTATAAGGTTTTTGTTAAGTTACGATGGGGCTGGCATAAACGCCATGTTTAAAAGTCCCTAAAAAATATATGAATAAAAAAAAAAAAAAAAAAAAAAGTATCTTCTCTCGATTATCGTATATAATGTCTCTTCGAAGAAATAGACCTGGGACAGATGGACCGGCAGACACAAAAGTATCTAATTTTATAAGGAACAACTCAAATCTGGCCCAAGGATGTGAAATTATAATTATTATTTGTCCTCCCATCATTATCACACACCACCTTTTCAAATATCATATTTGCGGCTCTTATTTTTATTTTCTGTTGTTTGCCTTAGTTTTGTGTCTATAGATAGATACTTATTGAGCAAGAAATTACATCGTCACACAGAAAAAATCCATACACAAACATTACAAATGCGAAAAACCTGTGTCTTTCTGTTTGTTACCTTTTCACACCACTGAAACGATCTTGGTGCAATTTAGTATGGAGATAGATTGAATCCTGGAGAAGGACTTTTTATCGCGATAAAATTAATACACGTGGAACAGCTGGTAAATTTCTATTAGTACAAACATTACATGTCATACTCGCAAACCTTATATTCTCGCTGCTTCGTAAGACCAATCAACTTATTCCATTTACCTAAGTCTGGGTTCGAAAAGAAACGAATAGGTATCCAAGTTAAAAGCGACCTTCAACAAAAAATCAAAAACTGTAATGTCCGTGTCTAGTTTTTGCCAATTCAGTAACCTCGATTATTGTGTCAAACGCATTGTTTTCGCCACTGCACCGGTAGGCACCACGGCACATAACGTAGTCCATTGTTACCGGGCCCACAAAGGGTCCGTTTGTAACCCCTTGCCGCTGGCAGCTGCAGACAAAGACGAGGGACCACCAACATCAGGGAAACCGTTCACACAGTCATGTCAGTCTTTCGTCTCGTAGTTCAAAGTAAACTGACCTCTCACGTGAATTTCTATTAAGCTTCTGAGTTTTATATAACTTCATCAGCTATCTATAGTTCCTTCTTCATTTTGACCTTTTTGGTATTTCTCTGTTGGGTAGCCTATTTCACCCATCCATATCCTAATTTTTTCGCCATATCTCTAGGTATTGTGATAGTTTAGACCGCTGTCTGACTGGACCACGTCATCACCTTATACTGGTTGTAGTTTATCACAGGACAAGTCATCGACATTAACAGTCTTTTCATAAACTATTTAACGCTTTCAAATTGGGAATTACAGTCTGGTGGAGCACAAAGAAAAATAAGCTGAAATATATATGTTGGCTTTTGAAAAATTGCACGCTATCTATGCGGAGTTAGTAAGGTAAGGTACGACTTTAGACTTTACATAATTATGCTACTTATCAGTAATTCTGAACACCGTGAACGTTCTACGGATACCGAAGTGTTGTGTTTGTGTGTTTGAAGTTTGTTCATCAGTATCGTTAGACTGGCATGTGGCATCTTCTTGTAGGTGACGCTTATTATTTTGTTTCTGTTGATTTTGCAATGTCAGAATTAGGTACGTTTTCAACTACCTCTCCGAAAATTTGTGCTAAAAACTAGTAACTTTCGGCCTATGGGAGATATAAATTTGACATTACAGAAGTAATGTCAATTTTTATCTCCAGTGGGCAAACCGCCGATAGGTTATTATTAAAAAAATATACCTACTACAAGAAAAAAGTTAATTTTTGTCCTTGCTTGTTACAGACGGAAAGCTTTCACACACATTTTTATTTCTCGTTCAGATGCTAGCTGACAGGTTTCTAATTACCATCACGCAGAGGAAATGTGACTAGCCTGTCAAGTAAGCGAAATGGCCAACCTCCCGTGCTAGCGGCAGAGGATCAGTAACTGGTAATTAATTAGGCACTCGACACCAAACCTGACCTACGACGGCGATTCTATTACCATAGCGAAAGTTTACATGGGTGGCAGTGGTGATTGTTTATTCTATACTAGCTATTACCCGTTTCTCCGACCGCGCAGATAAGCACTTTTCTTCAAGCGCAAATAGGCCTGCGTTGGACCGCAATGATGCGGTCACCGATTCTCAAATTATAGCTCGGTAAGCACAAACGCTGGCAAGGAGTCCAGTCTTTAGTTGTTTGTGCATAATGAATGTGGAAGCAAAACGCTTGAAAATGAACTATAGCTATTGTGTGCCTGGTGGATTACGGCCCATACTTTCAGAGAGTGGCCTGTGTTCCAGCAGAGGGAACGTAATAGGCTGATGATGAATTGATGATGGACGATAAGAGTAAAAGGAAAAGCTCTCTCTAAGTTACTCTTAGGTACCGACTGGCGACCTGGCGACAGCGGAACCCGGTGTATCTCAATCATTATGTACGTAACTACTAGTAAGTATATATATACGTATTTAGAAGTCGTGTCGCGTCTGTCTACCATCGATCATGTGATGCGCTCGCGCAGGGAAATTCACGCAAACAGGTGCTAGGTGTGGGACAGCTTTCTATTATATTTACATAAATTACATGTATTTGTTAGTGTGAAGTGGCAAATACACTTAGTCGCGAGATGGCAATTCTCTTTTTTATCTAAATACACTTACAAAGTCCTTAGTCCCTTAGAAGTCAGTTTTTTTTGCTTGCAACATGTCTTGTTTCCGAAGTCTTCTGAGGCTTTCTCTGTTATTTTCCACACAATATACATAGTGTTTACCGGCCTGCCTCAGTAGCATACAGAGATAGCGTGGAAGGAACAATACCTAACTAAGTGTTATGAATCCAAATCGATTTGTTATGATAAATCAGTACGCGAAAGAATTGGACACGAGAATCAGACACGGCGGCGGTGGTGGGTAAATGCGATAAGTATTTAACGATCCGTAGTACTTACTACTACATAGTACTAATTCTTTTCATAATATAAACAATTTTACCGTTGTTTTTACAATAGAAACAAGCAAGCAAGGTTGGAAGCAGAATACAAATTAAACTACATACATAGAATCTCTTGTATTTAGAATTTCAACTAAAAACTCAGCCAAGTGCGAGTTGGTTTCGCGCACCGAGAGTTTCGTTACTAACTTGTTATTATTTTTGTAATTAAACAACTACATAATAATTATGTATTGTTAGACTGCCAAATTTCATGACTCTATAAGTCAACGGGAAATCGAAAAACATTTGAAAATATCTTTTGATCGCGTTGACTTACAAGTTCGATTTTTTTATAGCCGAAAGCGCGGGTTTTTGAAAAACGCGTTTTTGACATACAGACGGGCGGACAAGAAAGGTTTCGTTTTTCCTTTTGAGATACGGAGGATGATAAGCTTGCTCAATACATATAATAGAGTGATGAACGGGTGCTGCTTGTGGGGTCTGGTCTGCTTTGGTTGTGATCCCGCAACTCGTTAATATT
The DNA here is from genome assembly GCA_931315375.2 of Opisthograptis luteolata. NCBI lineage: Eukaryota > Metazoa > Arthropoda > Insecta > Lepidoptera > Geometridae > Opisthograptis > Opisthograptis luteolata. The sequence goes on from OV928044.1 coordinate 318,072, forward strand.
CATGTTCCCATATCCCAATGTGTACAACCAAACAAGAGAAATCTTCTTATTAGTAAAGCTAAATAAAAAATATCGGACTATTAGATGACAAAAAAAAGCTTGGGATTTTAGTGAACTTGCTCCAATTCAATCAATTAGTAATAAGAATAAAATTGTCAATGTGATCGCGCCAAAAAAATTACCTGCAGGGCGTTTCTTGCCTGTTCTTTTGCCGGCGTAAGGAGGTTGGAACAGGCGTAGCTAGTTTTAAGTTGACGTTTTAAAGTGATCACAATGTATCCTATTAAATAAAAAAGTTTTGAGTTTGAGTTTGATGGTGGCCGAACGGTAACGCGTGCGCCTTACAAGATGCCGACAAAGAGTTACTCGTATACCAAACTAAGCAGGGACATTACCAACTGCACCACAGCCATCAACGTTATAACCATATGAGTGTTCGTTCGAGAACTTAAATGAAAAAGGAAATGGCCCATCCGTAGAGGGAGGTGTGGGAACGCTCCCACGACGGGCTGGTCGAACTGGCGAGAACTGCCTCCGTTCAGTGTCCATACCATCCAAGCGTTATGTCCTTGATACATATACATGCATTACATACATAGGTACGTCTATTTTTCTGTCTGTTATACCAGTGCGCGAATACAAATGATTCAATTCGAATCATTTGACTTATCCGAATGACATTTGTAACTAATAGTAAAATTGTTCGACTGCCTGTCTGACTGCGACTGTCAACTGCGCCAGAGTCGGCCCTATAGCACAGTATATAAACTATAGTCGCCACGAGTCGCCAACTTAGGTAGTCGCCATGACTTGTTGCGCGAGCGGCGACTGCCGAGTCGACTGATTAAATAATTACAAATAATTAGCGACTCTGAACATAGCGGTTACCAAATTACCGATTTTCAAGTCGAGCATAAAAATTATGTAGCCGCAGATTATATTATTCGCATTCATAAGTGTATTCGTATTTACCTAGTCCTATACACTGTAACTGTGTCAGTAGTGTCATTTTGACAGCACGGGCTACGCCACTGTAGTATCCATTATTCTGCCGCCTGTGACCTTACAAGGTGACATATGTTCAATTTTAAGAATCGACGTCAACAATAACAAGTACCTGAAGGTATTTATTAGAATTCTTTGGCATTTTGCGTATGAAATAAAACAATTTATGTAACATCTTAGCCAGGGTCTAACCAATAGGGTCTCAAGATTTCAAACTTCGAAATTCAGTTGACTCTTTCGATTTCCGGGATAAAATCTTATTCTGTTTTAAATTCCTATCGGCCTTTTTACATAATTTATGAACTACTACTACTTATTTACTACTACTACTTTTATCCAAACTTCCCCGTTTGTTTTATTAAGATTTTAGCAATTATTATTCATGTACTTACCTACCTATACCTATATACTCGTACCTTAGGGCTATACACTTTCGTATATATTTTATATTCATAATTTCAAATTGTGCACAGTTCATTCTACGATTTCTACGAAACTTAAGACTACCAAAAATGAGTGAAGGGTAAACAAACAGATAATTATTGCATTTTAATCATTTTACTATAGACAAACGGAATCATGAGTGAATGAATGAACTGACCGACGCATGGTGCACGTCAGCGCGGCGCGTCACACTCGCGCCTAGTGAGTTCCAAATAATCCGTAAAAAGTATCCGTAAAAAGCGCGAAGGTGTTAGAAGGAAGCTCCACTCGGTTGGCTACCTTGACCGCGCAATTACATGAAAAAGCTAATTACTCACCAGACTCTTACCAATCAGAGTCAGGAAATTGAAATTGTCCGTAAAAAAGGCAAAATATCTGTCTATCAATAGTCAATACACTCCTAACGGTGCCTACGTTTCAAAGCCAAGTATGTAAATGCTACTCTTCAGCAAAAATAATTTCGTACAATATTTTAGCTACTTACTTGTGTAATAAATAACTGACATACGAGTAGGTACAGGATAGTACCTAAACGTTATTTTAAACCACCTTATATATATTATATTATAATAATATATTACAATTATAATTATAATTAAATAAATATATATATATATATATATTATATTATAATTAAATAAAAAATTAATAAAAACAAAACAATTAACTTAAAGTACCTTGAACCTTGAGACTCCCTGATTTAATATCATTGTTTGTTTGAAGTATTATTTCAAAGATTCATAATTAACATGCATGAGGTACCTACTTAATGATAATAATGACATTATTATATTATCCCATCATTAACATAATTAAATTAAAGATTATTTATACAGGTTTTCTGCAGAGTACTACAAGTAGGTCGCTCTGGCTACAATACTATCGTCAATGGTTAATGCAGGTAGACTTAATTATTTACTTTTCTTAACTATGTCGTAATTAATATGGCCCATTTAATTGATACATTTATTGATAGATTTCAGTCTTCATTATTCTTTGAAATCTTTCATTATGATGATCCTCCAGATTGGTGTTATAAAATGTTAATGTGTTGTTGTGGTAATGTTTTAAATGGCAGGAAGACGTTTTTGATATTTTTCTCGTTTTGTTTTCAGCTGAAGCAAGCAATAAGTTTACAAAAATCTATGAAAGGGGTTTAAATAAAGGTATGTCTCTTGTATGTGTACTATTATCAATATTAAAAGTCGGTACTTTTGTTTCCTCTCCATTTACTGATTTTAATATTCACCTGCAGGACTATAAAGTACTTATAATAAACAGGAAATTCTGTGATTGCGACCACACAAACATTATTATCTATAATAATATGATGACCGTTTTACAGCTTTATAATGTATCTATTATTCTCATTCAACACTATACCTAAAAGATTCATTATGTTGTTAACTATAACAGCAGCAATTACTATAACAAATGTCTTTTAAATTCAGTACCCACTACAAAAAATATCGTAAAAAATACTGATGTGCAAATGACAAACATCACACAGCCTAAAAGCGGGCTTAGAAGCATGAAATTCTGTACAGGAGTTCCATATTTAACGTAGATATGAAAGAATTTTTTAAAGTTCATCCCCTAAGGGGTGTCCGATGAGAAATCCTATGGTTACATAAAAATTGTCGCTTTGCATAGATGTAAGCAATGTGAATTTTATTACAGTTGGCTCTCGATCAGGTGTAACGGTCGATCGCTTTGCATTGTGATTAGCCAAGCTAATTAATTAACTGATTAATCTAGCGCTCGTAAGTAGTAGGACTATGATAACGAGGTTGAAGTTAGTATTGACGTGGACCATACGAGCACATTGACTTAGACACTGTAAACATTAAAGTTTCCGTTCTTCTTGATTAGAGTCCAATTATAAGTAATAGTTAAAAGTCTGTCGCCAAGCAACGAGGCGTTCCGGCAGCTTTACCTGAAAGCCAGTTCCCAGACCGTAATCCAGTACATCGTTACTTAACATCAGGTCACTTGTGTTCAAAATATGAGTTATGAATTTGTTTGCTCATACATCCATTTAATTCTCTATAATAAAGCATTCTTGCACTCCTTAGTTTGTTGAATAGTTTGAGTCTGGAAGGGTTATTGAAAGTTACAACAGAATAAATCAGCAATATAATTTTGCTTTTGTGAATAAATTACTGTTGATCTATAACAATACTCAATAACCTAACTGTAGGTAAATAAATGAGAACGGCCCATCAGCAATTTACCGTTAATTCATGAATGATGGAATGCAAATCGCACAATGAACCTGATCTAGCTTGTATAGCGGGAAACCTAGTTACTGATGACCTTATAAACGTTATATACGATGCTTATTGAAATATGTAAGCAATACTGAACCAAAAGAAAATTATCAAGGATATTAAAGAGTGTTTAGAAATAGAGAACAGTCTACGCAGCAACAGAGCAACTAAATCACTTCGATCGATTTATTTGCAAAGAAATAATTTATGAGCCGCAGAGTGTATTGCTTGCCTCTTATCCAGGAAAAATGCTCTTGGTTAAATAATACAAAGAGCTGAGAGGGTTTGTAAGTTTTTTTTGCAGAGTTTTTAGATTTTTTTCTTCAGGACTACTGATCTGATTATGAAAATGTTTTCCCTGTTAGAATACTTGTATCCCTGAGTGTCATAGAATGTGTTGAATACTATGCGAAACTGCAGGGCACAGCTGGTTCATGGTAAATTGGCGTAATCTATTGAATATGCATTATTTGAAACCAGATAACACCTGATAGATGTCGAGGACCCGGCGAGTCAACTCGACGTGGCAGTTCTTGTTTAGAATTGCAAAAAGTAGTCGAAGGTTTTATTGCTCAAATTGATACTTATTGTTAATATTAATAGAGAAAATAAATCTAAGATCAATGATGATCCTTAACCTACTGACCTTAATTACCCATTACTTTAGCACAGCAAAGCAAAACAAAGTTTGATTAACTGACTTTCATAGTTTCAGATATTCCAGAAACTGAGTCAGAGGAAGTGATTGAGAAAGGAGGTAGCGAAGCACCACGACCACAACATCACATCACACCAGGTGACTTGCTATCAAATCCATGTAAGATGTAAAAAAGATAGGAAGGAATCGCAAGTGTATAAGTGTTCCAGCTGTCACCGGATACTAGACAGAAGTAAAGTAACGCTCGCCAGCGGTTACCGGATACGGCGGATACTAGGACTAGAGTGACGCTCGCCGCCGCATCACCCAGGAAGTAGTGGATCGTAACAAGTGCTTAAACGCAGCAGTGCGCAGCGGCGCGGTGACGTCACGAACCGATGGATTATATCGTGCAGTTTTTCTGGTGCATCTTGCTTCTGTCGTCAAATTCTTGAGATATTTTCTTTCCTAACGGTCACAAATGTAATAAGGAACTAGCGCTGCCACCCCCCACGTGGAGTAACTACTCTTTATTGCTGCCAAAATTATCCTCCTTTCCCAGAGCTCAAGCTGTTGCCATGTCAAATTTCATCAAGATCTGATCTGTGGTTTAGGTGTGAAAATATAATAAACAGATAGAACATGGAGAGTTACTTTCGCATGTAAGTTGCTTTCGACACTAATCTTTTTTTTTTGCTTTTATTTAAAAACACTACTTGAGTACCTACGTATTTACTAAATCTAACATTACCAGCCTTATTGGGGAAGGGTCAACTAGAAATTTATACGAGTGTACATTTGTAAAAATTTTAACTTTTTTCTTTGGAAGAAGAATTTTGTTCTTTAATATTACTGTCAAGGGTCATGCACACAGCCAAATCTGTGGTCATGCACCACAGGCTTACAGACTATTTGGCCACAAGTCCACCGTTAAAGGTGGTGATGGTGATACGACGTTTGATTTGGGAACCGACTCACTCTGGGAGTCGACTGCACAGTCAGTATATCGTCAATTCAATTTACGTGGAGCTTGTATATTAAAATTTCTATTAAGCATAAGGGATCTGCGAGCCCATTCTCGTTTCTAAGGTCTCTTAGGATGGAGTTTTGTTTTGACACAGCAGCTGGTGACCAAAGGTCTGCAGCAGTGCAGACGACACCGATAGCGGCACGCGACGCAACACGTGCGGCATCTAATCAACTGCAACTTGCGTAACCGACAAATGTAGGCCGTTTTTACCATTACTATATTATACTTATATGACACAGACACAACAATATGGATGAATAGAATGTAGAAAATAACGTTATTATGAGCGTGACCTTTTCAATGAGTACCTAATAAGTTGAATTCATATTTTTCTTCTCTAATATTGAATGCTTGTCTTGTTATGTAAGGCATACTTTAATATTATGTTCAGAAATAAAATAACTTAATCTTTATCTTTACCTAGTTGTGTTCTTTTGGAGCAATGGAGTTTTCGATATTATTGCAAGATTACATTCTCCTCTTACATACACATTTCACCTCTATAATATGAAGTAAAAATTAAAAAAAATAGTCAACAAGTAAGTGGTGAAACTCTGTCGAGCACAGCAATTATTTATTTGTCTAGGTTTTCTAGCGGAAATAGCACAATACTATTTTAATTTAAGTGCAGGAAACAGGTATTTAGGTATTTATGTCGATGGTATGATTAAATTACAATCGCTAAAGCTAGCTGCTAGGAATGAATAAGATTTTTTTTTTAGTTTCCAGTCCAGGTGTAGCGTGGCGCCATCTTCGACCACATCGTCACTTAACATCAGGTGACTTGTGGTCAAACGCTACCCTGTAAGTAATAAAAAAATAATTGAATTTTTCGAATTTCCAAATTACTCTACTCCAGGTTACAATTGCCATTGAATGAATTTTTTTTTGATAATTTTGTAAATGTTTACACTATTTGATAATGTTTTCAAATTAAAGTAGCAGTAAACCATTGTATTATTTATATTAGAGGGCCGACGTCAAGTAGAGATGGGAGCAAATTATAATCATGTTATAATCTTTGTGTTATTTTTTTTTTTTTTTATTGATTAAGTTTTCCACTACAAGCTCGAGGCCCGTACAGTTGTCAATACATTTTCTTATAAAATAATTCGGTTATTCCGCGTTTAAATATAATTAAATTATACTATGAGCTAATTTAAAACTAAGAGGTTGTGCACATTGGGATATGGAAACATGAACATTATACAATTAAAACATGCGGGAAAAACATTTTAACAATTATTAGTTATGGGATTACAACTAAAACAGACCAGACCCCACAAGCAGCACCCGTTCACGAGTTGACGCATGTGCCAGCCATCGCTCTCCTCGACCATATTAGAGGGAAGAGGGCGACCCGACACACGTAATCTTTATGTTTAGCATTCTTAATTGTACATTCTTCTAATTTCACTTATTAATTTGTTAAATTCATCATATTTGTGTTTACGATAAAATGTGTTTTATTTAGGAATCCAAAAACAAAATAAAACAAAACTGAACCTAAATTAAACATGCGACAAAAGTTATGCAGAGGTTGGTTGTTATTATTATTATCTTATTTGTACTACATAATGTAGGTACTTACTGGTGGTACATTACACTTTTATTAAATAGCACGGTGTTTGCTAAACAGTAGCTAAATAAAGGCAATTATAAATTATTACATTATGACAGTGAGGTTCTTCCGTGTGTCAGAAAAAGAGTGACTTTATGGGAAATAAAAATGTCAACTCACTAGGATAGATGGTGGAGCAGGTAGTTCTGTGGCAGGCGTGGCAGGAGTCCTTCCCGTCCGTCAAGGCCAGAGCCTGCGCCAGGCTCGAGCGCGGGCACAGCTTGCACCCCCCGTTGTACCTCTCGCACAAGCACACGTTCTTCTCCAGCCCCTCCACTTTCAGCTCGTTCAGTCCAAACTTATCGCACTCCTGTTTCACCAACGACGCGGCTAACTTATCCGAATGCTTCAGAAACTCGCACGAGTGAGGGCAGACGTGACACTGCCGAGCCGCCTCCAAGTTTCTGTTCGATTCTGAGTTGACATTGTCGTTCTGGTTGGAGTCCAGCTCGGGTATAGGGTAGTGCCTTTCGTTCTTTTTATTCGTGCTGTCCGTGCTCCCCGCCATGTAAGACGTGAGCGTCACTTCGGATGCCGACCGGAGGGTATTGTTCAACTTATATTTCGTCATTGTAATAAGAATTGATAACTGATTTTAAAAAACGGTTTTGAACGCTGACGCTCGGGACATTTTACGTTAATAACTGCATTTGTTTACTTTTCACAGCACTAGTTCTAAATTTAAATTTTGTTCATTATTAGTAATATCACAGATCGTTTTTTTTTCTCGCCGTTTTGTTTGTGTTTTTATTTTTTAAATAGGAACTTATTACGCTAAATTCGCGTGCTATGAGCGTTGTCGGAGCGCGGTGTGCGCAGGGTGCCGCGGCGAGTGGACGCGGGTTGAATGGCGCGAGCGGAGTGGGACCGCGGCAATAACTGGCAGTGAAATGGCGCGAAATAGCTAGCGAACAGGTGGAGGCCGCTATTTGCCTGAAAAATGAGTTAGTAAATTGTTGTTGATGATGACACCAAGCATGTTTCACACTAAGCGCTTACAATTCAACTTGAATAATGCACTATTGGATAATGGTTTCAATAATTAATAAAATTATTATAAGCGAAATTAAAAATAATTTTTGGAAATAGGTAAAGCAAATTAACGTATTCGTTTTAAACAAATAATTATAGTTTTTTTTATTGCAAAGCGTAATCTAAAGCATACTACAGTTTTATGACGTAATATGAAATTACAACATAACATTACAGATATAGCACAGTGACGGTAAAATAGCATGAAATATGCAACTGTACTATTTATCCGTAAACGTCAAACGCATACCAATAAGCACCTCATCCCTAGCGCAGTATAATGGGCGTAGGTATAATGAATGACTCAAGTAGAAAGTTGCATAATTATCTAAGTACTTTTAGTTGCTATACTCTATACTATTATCATTATTATTATTTCAAATTGTTAGTATACTAATATGAGTATTTTTGTCTTGAAGACATAGTTTATAAGACTGTAGTTTTATCACAATGCAGGGTCGTAGCTAGGTGCTGGCTGAGGGGGTAGCATCCAGAGACATTTTTCTCAACGGGTCGCTGCTGGGAATTATTTGAAAAACATAAATGTCGAATACGACGTTTTAAAGCGATTATAATTGACGAATCCTGCTAAATAATAATAATATTGATTTGAAAAATAATGTTATATTTTAGTCAGTAGCTGTAGTAGTAAGTTACATGACAGTAACACGCTAAAGTGATAAAAAAATAACAAAATAATCAAAAACCAAAATATTACTGTGCAAAAAGTATCGCCCGAACAGGGACTTGAACCCTGGACCCTTGGATTAAAAGTCCAATGCTCTACCGACTGAGCTATCCGGGCCTTGATGTTGATGCCGAAATATAGTTTTACAAGCCGATCGAAATAAAATAAAAATAATATCTCTGCACAATTGATATCGTAGGGCGATGAACCTTGCTGAGGTAACGAAAATTAAACAAGCGGAATTTCTTTTATGTAGAATACCGTGCTCGCCGAGTGTGAGTTGTATAGTAGGGTCGCCAACCCTTCTACTGTATTGAGGGTTATTTCTTTTCTCTAACCTATGAAACAAGTCTTCTTTTTATGCAGACGGCCCGCCTGGTAGTAAGCGGTCACTGTTGCTTAAGGACATTTGCAACACGAGGGGCGTTGTCACTGTGTTGGCGACCATGAAGAACTCCTTTGACTACTTCAAATCAAATCAATTATTTGCCAGTATAAATAGGTATTGGGTACATTGCAGGTGTGAGTTTTTAAATCGCCATAACTGTTCCGTTAGGCATGCAATCATGAAGGGCTGACTGAGGTACTACTGAGGCAAAATGTTAACAGTCTTTGCTTGAAAAATGTATAAATCCGCCACTGGTTAGGGATGGGGAATATTTATCGATATATCGATATTTTTATTGAAATATCGAAGGGTTGATATTTCAAGATAATTATAATAAGTAAATAAGTGTTATATATATTTTACAATTATAAACAGTTTACATACAATCATAGAAAATGTATTTAAGAGTACCAATAACTTATACGTAAGATATAATATAAATACGTGGTCCAGGTGGATACCAATCTCTTCTCATTACTGAGAGTAAAAATAACAGTAACTCATTAGTTTTCCCTCAATCAGTCTCTCCTGTCGTTTATTAATTCTCCGTAGTAAGGGTGGTTAAAATTAGGTGGGTAAATTAAACTGTTAAAAATGTCGACATTTCGCTGTCGATAATATCGTAGTAGAGCGATGGTGGCCGAACGGTAACCGCGTGCGCTTTACAACGCGCCGACACCGAGTTCGAATCCTCTCAACCCTACACCTATGACTAAGTTATGTGCGGATTTACCATCACTCAAACGGTGAAGGAAAACTTCGTGAGGAAACCGGCATGTCCAAGAACTGTAACATTCAAGGGCATGCGACATCTACCAACCCGCACTGGGCCAGCGTGGTAGTTTACGGCCCATACTCTCTCTCTGAGAGAAGGCTTGTACTATCGTAGTATCGATACTAAGGCACCTAAATCGATATCGATACATTGTCAATATCGCTCATCCCTACCCCTGGTGTCAATGCTAGTAGCTAGTTATCCAACATCGAACTTCCTTATAATTTTGTCTGTAAATAGTAACTTTTATGGAGCTTCGCACTCTAATAGTATAGCAACCCATCGTAATTCGGTTCGATCACCAATTCGCCACTATACGAGCGGGGGTAGGGCATTTAACGACGTACGTAAACACCCTGATGGTCATTGGATCGCAAGGGCGAGGGCAAGGCCAAGCTCCTTGCGATTTACATGGGAAGGGCCGGTAACCCGTGTTATAGAACTAAGTTTTTATTAGGCTTGTTGTATGTCTGTTAAATTCTCCAATCTATTTGTGTGAGTAAAGCTTAAGCTTTTCACGTTAAACATGTATATACTCGTATACAGTCAAGATCAAAATTGCGTTTATAACCGACGCGACTTCCAAAAAGGGAGGAGGTTCTCAATTCGACTGTAGTATTTTTTTTTAGATTTGTAATGTGTGTTTGTAACTAATCTTCTCTGACAAAATCATAGTCACGTGTGGCGTCCATGCTGCGTTTGTCCATGTCGTGACACAAACCCAAAACAACACGTCGCGTCGCTCGGAATGTTTTACATTATTGCTCAGGAGTCATTTATGTTTACATTAGCCACATTGCATAATATGTGAGTTTGCTGCTTCAAACGAGTTTTAATTGGCTCATTATTGTGTCAAGCCTCTGATTATTTAATAGCATCTTGATGGATCTAACACGTAACCCCGGTCCCCCGCATGCATGCGCAAACGTCGCATAGGTATAATGAATGAATGAATGAATGAATGAATGAATGAATGAATGAATGTTTATTTATTTGCTAGAACATAGGTTACATTGGTTGGTCGCTTAGCTAAAGTTTCTCTACATTCAACTTTACAGTTGTGCAAATATTTATAAATATATTATTACTTTACATAAGCCTGCTTATTCTTATAAATTAAAATATCCCACAATTACAAAACTAAAAAATAAAAAAAACGAAACGTCAGACACATTCACACAAGTAAATAATAAAATAAAAATAAATGTATAGTAGTTAGTAGGTACATATCGTCATCGTATTAGAATAGAATTAAATTTAAATTTGAAGAATTCATCCACAGAATAAAAACATTTGTCACATAGCCAATTATATAGTGTCATGTTAAATTTTGTCTCATTTAAATCTGTAAAGCTCTTTGGTAATTTATTATATATCCTTACTGCCATGGTGTAACAGTTTTTATCACAAACTTTGAGCCGATTTCGTGGCATCACCAATGGTTTTTGTACTATGCTTCTTTTAAATTTCGTGTTCTCATTGTTTTCAAAGAGAGAAAAATTCTTCCTCACAAATTTGCACATTTCAAAAATATATAATGAAGGTAGTGTAAGCAATTTTTGTTCAATAAATACAGGCCTGCAAGAATCCGTCCATTTCATGTTAAAAATTGCTCGGAGACATTTTTTCTGAACTACAAATGCTCTTTGGGCATCTGTTGAATTTCCCCATATAATTATTCCATACCGAAGAATGGAGCATACATACATTTGTGCCGTAATAAAGAGAGCAATTAAGTACATATGAAGTAGAAAGGGAAGCAATATTACTAAAGTTACTAATTTAATTGTGTTAGTATCAAAATCCTCCATAAATGTCCCAGGTGAGATTTTGACACCTTGCTCGGTCTTCGGATCGGTATCAATATCAATACTATCCTACTAATAATATAAACGTGAAAGTTTGTGAGTATGGATGAATGGATGTTTGTTACTCTTTCACGCAAAAACTACTGAACGGATTTGAGTGAAACTTGGAATAGAGATAGCTACTTTTTATCCCTGAAAGTTCCTGCGGGATAACGGGAAGACGCGGGTGAAACCGCGGGCCGCAACAAGTTATTTTATGTAACAGAGTGGCAAACGCCGAGTGGATGGCAGTGTTTGGAGTAGAAGAGCTGAAGAAGACGGCGGGCGTACCGTGGGAGACGCCTATGTCCAGCAGTGGACTGATACAGGCTGATGATGATGATGATAAGTGGCAAAATAGCAGACGGTCTGATGAGATCAAACTAGGGGCGATGCCAACCCTAAGGAACTCTTTTGACACCCAATACCCGTCTATTTTATGGCACAACTTGTAGAGCTCGTTCCACAATGATCTGACAGTTCTTTAACTAAAGTTTTTTTCAGGCACACCATCACCGGAAGCAGTAAAACATCATGGCTGGCAGGACTAGACCCTAAGCCTTAGCACTTCCTGTAAGATACAGATCCCGCCTTGAGAGTGACTATAGTCTCACTTAAAACCTAAATTACCCATCTAGATCTTATGAAGACAATAGGCTGGCATCATCTAATTCTCGACCGTAGACGTTGATTAAAAGCCAGTAATTGGCCATTTCCTCAATGCCAAGGGGAGATACGTCAGCTATGTCCTTAGATGCAGTGACGAGGTGTTTTGGGCGGATGTGGTGAATACTGGTCTTGGTGATGCTGGGCGGAGTAAGGTAATTGTGTACAAGTACTTAGAATTAATTTTTAAAGCGCGTGTAAGTGAAGTCTCGTGTTTAGAATCTGCGCCTCTTATAAGTAGTCTAAATTTAAAATTATTATAGAGTAGCGTTTGACCACGAGGGTCCTGATGCTAAGTGACGACGCGGTCGAAGGTGGTGCCACGCTACTCCTGGATTGAGAACTTGGAAATAGTGGCAAAGGAGTGGAACGCCTTGCCAGCGTCTTTTGTTTTTTGATAACATTAATTTGGGAGCCTTCAAGTCAAGAGTGTGTAGGTATCTTCTAGGCAAGCATGCTCCATCATTAACCAAGTCTGGTGAGAATGTGGTCACATATTTAACGTTTGATAACATTTAGATGAACCCAGCTGTTCCCAGCTGTGACTAAAGTTTATCGCTCGAAAAAGTATTTAATGTCCATTCGCAGGGTCCTAACTATCGCCATACCAAATTACCAAAAGGAGAAGAATCTAAAGAAGATAAAACGATGATCATTCGATTACCAGACCTGCCAGGCTTCTGTTTATCAGGAACCAAATGTATGGTTGCTATATGTATAGTCTCTAAAAGCCTCTTGAAGCGCAAACAAAGCCTACTGCGGATAAGGTTCCCTGGGTATCAATTTACATCTTGCTTGTCAATGTCAGATACATTATGTCGTGTCACGTGTGGTATATTATAAGGTTTGTACACAAATTACTTAGATGATACCCGTTTTCTACATTCTGGTAATGACGCGGCTTGAACACTTTCTTTATACCCAACATCAATTCACCATTGTAGGCATATTCTATGTGCTTTTCTTGATTACAATTAAAGGGGAAAAATGTTTCCAATTAACGCCATTTTTCAGCATGATAATTATTGCAATCAGGTATAATCAAATTGGCTTGACTTATTAAAGTTGACAAACTCAGTGGCTGTTTTTTATGAGTCACTCGTACGGAAAAACATAAACCTACTTCTGTTGTAATATTCTCACGCCGCCGTCATTTTAATTGTTTGGATTCCGCGATTTTATCGAGCGTGCGTAAGCATGAGTAAAAGATGCTACTCACAATAAAATGAACCTAACTCCGATATCTCAGCAGCTTACCAAAGTGTTGGCCTCTGAAAAGAGAGAACGCCATTCCTTTCTATCCTGCGGCCCGATCGCGCTAATTTTAAACAACTACGAACGTCTCAGGTCTAGCTGTAGTTACGGTGCGCATGGGGTTCAATTCCGTTCCAGCTAATATGGAATTCGGTATTGCGTTAATGTTTAAACGCCAACTTGAGATGCAAAAAAAAAAACAATATAAAATACAATATCTAATTAAAATCGATACATATTTAAATTTGTTTAAAATTGCATATGTACAGATAAAATCTTTATTTAATCTACCTTCCAGCATATTATTATAGTTTCGCATACCCCAGTGTGTATTAATATCGTTGAAAGTCAATAATTAATCATACAATGAGATGGACATTTTACAACGATGAAGCTTAGTAGTAGTGTCGTCGACTTGCGATCAGTAGGACGTGGGTTCGAATCCTACAATGACCTTGAGCTTTCGGTGAAGGAAAACCTCGTGATGAAACCATAGCTTGGTGGTAGGGCATTTTCCGGCAGTCTCACTTGAGAGCCAGTTCCCAGTCCAGGTGTAGCGTGGTGCCATCTTCGACCACACCGTCACTTAACATCAAATGACTTGAGGTCAAACGCTAACCTGTAAGACATAAAAAAAGCATCAGGTTTAATGTAAATGTGAAATGTGACGTGAAAAGTGGCAGTGAGTGTGGTGGTAGTAGGTTTAAACTGAGTATGTTAACCTATGAACGAGGTTTCATGTACAACATTACGAATAAACTTAAACATTTTAATTGATATCATGTAAATAACATAAATATTTTTTGCTTGCAACTACTTACTTATCAGCTTCTGCAGCACCGACTGACCGTGTCACAGACACGCGACCAAGCGGAGACTGTTTTAGACCTCTTTTGGTTTAGCCCGTTTTGAGTGAAAGACCCGCTGTCCATCTGTTGTACCTAGTGTCAATGTTGAAAGTCTCAAAAAAGTCTGTCAAGTACTATTCGTCCGGTTTAGTAACTTTAGTATCCGGTCGGCATTGGGCCTGACCTGCTTATGTCAACGTTTTTTCGGATAGACTGGCCTTTTAAATAAGCACTAGATGCTAATTAATACCTAAAGGCGCAGACTGCAGAGTGAAGACCTTCGGAGCGTTTTTACTAACACTGGGGTTTAGGTATTTGCTGTAAAAAATACTGTGTTCTCATCCATTGTGATGATGAATGTGGTAATTAGTCAGGTTCTTATGTTAGTATAAGATCATTAGCTTGAGTCAGTGGCCTCTGAAATGTTTTTGCTTGACGACTAAAGCGATTGGAGGCGGGCGGCGATGGCAACACTGGCAACACATACCTACATATTTATAATGCATTCCTACTTGAGTTTTGTACGATTTTACTCGCGGTAAGATTCAAACTGGAACATGGTCATTACCCAAAAAAAAAGTATGCAAAAAATCATGTCGATCTGTTGTTTAGAAGTTGGAACAAACCAACAAAAACACTTGCAAGTTTATATAGGTAGGTAAGTGTAAGGATAAACCACGTACCTATTATTGGTAAACAAAATAAAACCTGTCATTATCAACTCCTTGCGAAATTTTTGACGTAGAAGCTTTATAACACGTTTCAATTTTATTCTTCCGAGGCAAGGAGTCCGGCATGCCATTGAAACTTGTGGAAACGAATGCTTGTTGTCGGGTCTCGCCTTCTCAACAAATACCTAGTTAGTCAGTGGATTGATTACCTAGGTATCACAACGGATGCCTGCTCCTCCAGTAGCTCATTTCCTTCTCTGGTATATGGTTATTGGTTATAGAAGTCACGACCGGTATCCAGTGACAATGGCTAACCTCCTTCATACAGTCATAACAAATATTGTGTCTCCCACTAGCAGACCTCTTTGTTGTGGATTTGTTTTTATTTCCGAACAACTTCACAAAACATCTAATCGAATATACACTGATGCAGCTACCTACCTATTACTTCACTGAAGTTATGTAGATACCTACTTATAAATAGTGTAAATTACGTTATTTTACCATCAGCTCTCTTCTATCTTTACCTATCTATCCCTTTACCTTTTTCCTATATATTTAGAGATTGGGATCCTCACTTTTCTGCATCAATTCGACCTGTCGTGGGTTTTCGTTCTGACAATTAGGTTTGCTTGAGGTCTCTTTCACCTTTTTGTTCACCTGTTCACCTTTTCTTCATGGGTCTTCTTAACTATATCCAGCATTCTTTCACACATAAAGTGCTAGGTGGACTGTCGTCTTTTGGAATTTCCCCAGGTGATTTTACGCGCATACGAGGGTGCTATCATTTTACATCGTAGTGAAACAATTCCACTCGTGAACATATGTTAATCAAAGCCATGATAACTAGACCTCCTACTTTATACAGCTATGCTATTAACCTGCTGTTACGCTACTATTAGGGTTTTTGCGCCTGCATTATCACGAGAGCAATTTCAGTTTTTGTGCTTTGTTCTTTCAAATCTTTGTCGTTTAGGCCTAGATCATTTAAGTGATCACTAATGCTTCTAGCTGAACCAAGTAAGCTCAACTCATTAACCAACCAATCATTTAATTTTAGCTCTTCACTAATCTATTGTGAACATCAGCATTCAAATGGGACCTAGGTTCGAAAGTTTTTGTGCGGTCGCGGAAGACGCGAGGTCGCCGTAATCCACAAAGTTTCGCGCGTTTCCGCGTTTCCCCCCAATTTACCCGTGACATGACACCGTGACGACAAGATGGCGGCGGTACCGAACACGTTTGGGTGCTGTCACTGTGGGCTGCGCATCCGTTTCGGATAGCAGGCTGAATTGATTACGGAATCGCCATGGGAAACGCGGAAATTACCTCTAAACATGATTATTATGGTGTTGACATATAAACAGCCAGTAACATCGTTAAATAAGATTCCTGTAACTGTTGCCATGATTGGAAATCGTTTGGTGACTCCTACCTACTCCTTTCTGTTTATCTCCCGTATATATTATGTGGTGATGGAGTCAGTATTTCTGATCTCTCCAACAGTTTTCATAATCTTCTCTTGATGTTCGGCCAGTTTGCACAACACATTCCATGCCCGGCAAGGTTATCAAATTGTGTTTAGGACTTCGAGTAGCTTAACTAGCCACCACGTCAGTCACCACGAATAAGAATTATCTCCACTTCGCTCTATGTACACAATTTTCATCGTTGTTTTTGAACTGCAAAAGAGTTATGAGTGGTCCCTGCCATTGTCGATGTTTCCTGCGAAAGGTAGATAGGTACAACCCGGGGGTATTCAAGTCAAGAATGAATAGGAGGGCAGGAGTGTTACACTTTCGACCACGTTGTCGTTTTCCATCGAATGGGATCGTTGGTCAAACGCTAGCATATTCAGGTATAAAACAAAGAAAAAATCGCAGAAGGGAATCTTTGGAACGGTTTGTTTTACTGAAACTTAGGCACTTTCCTTTTCTCTACTTATGTTACCTCTACCTACATACTTAATAAATACCAAGCTTCTTCCAAACTCCGTTGAAAAACATCTTCCTAATCGTAGGTACCTATAGTATTCAGGTCTTTCTTTCAACTGTACAATACCATCTATTCCCCGTCGCGTTTGTCTGCTTCTCGTTTCTAAAGTCTAAGCTGCCACTTCACTTTCTCAATAAAAGATCTACTTACTTCATAATTAAGTAGGTACCTATAATAAGCTACAATAAAATCCATCTATTGTCATAATGGATGACGCACACACCCCCCATAGCGAATGACAAATATCAATATGTATTATTGTTTTACGTTCTTAGGTGTGCTGGGCTGCTGGGCCCTTTATATTTACAGCTGGTCGACGGAATAGTTGATTAGTTTCTAGATAAGTAGATACCTACCGTAACTAAAATTGCTGGAAACAGATTATTTATATGATAATTCTTTTATTTCGATTGATAAGCTCCAATACAATCAATGATGCTATAACTAAGATCATTGCATGTTTTTTTTTTCATTATTTTCATAGTACATGGTTTCAACTAGATATTTTTATTTTTAGCGCCATCTATACAAAAATGTATAAACTAAATGGGAGGCTAGCTGCATAGCTTTGCTTGTATTGATATTAGTTCGCGAACAATATGCTAGATGGCGGTTTTTCTAATCACAGAGTTATGATAGTTCTAGGAATTTTATCTAGATTGATTGTTGTTATCATTGTTTATTTTGATACAATGTTATTTAAGTTCCAAGTACGGAAGAACTGTTCCCAAACTCCTATCGGTGTGTTCCGGCAACCTCACTTGAGAACCAGTTCCCTATCCAGGTGTAACGCGACGCCACCTTCACATCACATAATACAAGATCATTCACATTCACCACACTTAAAAAATTCAGTCCTAAATAACGCCCATCAAACTGTACTAAAACTGTTTTGAATAACGTTTTAGATTATGCTATGTACGAAGTTCAAATTTAATTTGTCGTTTGCGGTCTGCTAAAGCTAAACAGCTCTAAATATATAAATATGAGTTTATTTATTTTAAAACGTATCTAAAAGTGACCAACTTATTATTCACTTATATTTATACAATACAAGCGACCCGGCCGGGCTCGCACAAATTTATACAAACCTTCTGGGAGAAATTCCCTAAACTATAGTGGAAGCCTTATCAAAATTCGTTGAATTAATTATAGGTAAGTAGGTAACTAGGTATTTGTTCTGGTATCCAAGGCAGAGACAAATAAAATTAGTCGAAGATCATAAAAATCAGTCCAGCCGTTCTTGAGTTCTAACACGACTTTGTTTCATAATAGTATAGGTATGGAAATAACATCTTTCATTAGTCGCCCAAAACCTAATACAATAATGTAATACCTAATTAGAATGAATGAAAGAGCTATATCAGTAATGGTCATTTGTATGATAATTTAAATATTACATTTTTTATATTTTACTAGCTGTTACCCGCGGTTTCACCCGCGTGGGCTACAGTTTATCGCGATAAAAAGTTTATTTTTTTCGGACCGCGCGTTTGAACCGCGCAGCTAAAGGTCCTCCTGGTCCGCGACCCCACTTTACCTATTTCATAGATTCTCTCTCCCGCGACTCCCGCCTTCGGTGGGTTCCCGCCCCCCTCACCTCACCGCGTTTCCCGCTGCGCTGCGGTACGGCGCGCGGCGAGTTTATTTTTCGATTAGTTGGACATTTTTTAATTTCGTAATATCTTTCGAACAGAATGTCCGTTTTGAACAATTCAAAAAGTAATCTACAGCTATTGGAACAATCTTGAATACGAAATGATTTATTTTGATAAGGATTAATGTAAAAGTATGGAAAACACGGTCCGATTTTAGTCGGCATTTTTATCAACTTTTAAAGTGTAAAAATGTAGTTATAGTATGTTATCCTTAAGAGATAAACATATGCCATCCCGGACTTTTTTGTAGACCTGTATAAGATACACAATTCCACAGTACATCATTTTGTTATATCTCAAAGGGTTTAGGCAGCGTTTTCGTTGAAAGCTCCCAGATGGCTTATTTTTTTCCGACCTCTCCAACAAATATCGTTATATTTTAGCCAATGTAAACAAAAACTTAACAAATTATATCCCAAAACCTTCCTCGAGAACCACTCTATCTATTGGTGAAAACAGTATGAAGATCGGTGCAGTAGTTTTTGAGTTTATCGCGAACAGACAGACAGACAGACAGACGCGGCGCGGGGACTTTGTTTTATAATAAGTACCTAGTGATTTCACAGTTATACATACACACCAAACTTCCCCGTGGGTTTTCCGATACCGCAAGCGTTTACGTGTTAAGTAGCGTGCTGCAGTAATGCGTTAGTAATATTGTTACAATAATATTAATTAGGTATATTTGATTACACATTCCAATAATATGAATACCTAGGCACTATTGCTCTAGTTTTCCACCGTCCATGCTGCTTACATTTTTTCTGACAGTTCCACAAACTTATTTGGCTCGGTGACGGTGACCCTGTCATCAATTGGGGTCTATCTGTAATTATCATAGTATAATAAATATATGTTAATCTACGTATAGCAGAGGGCCTTGAGAAGAATAATATGAAAAATTTTTTTAAGAAAAATGTGCTTGAAACCCCTTTTTTAAAGCTGCAACCATTTTTCTCCAGATTTGTAAATCACAAAGACTCATTACTGCCACAACATTTTTAAAATTCAATACTCAAGGGAAAGCGATTTTTTGATTCATCATTGCTGGACATAGGCTTGTCCCAAGGTTCGCCACTGAGCCCGGTCTTCGGCTCTTCTCATCCAACTAGCCACTCGGCGCTCGGCGCAAGTCGTCGCTCCACCTAGTCGCAGGGCGTGTCCTATACTACATTTGCCAAGTCGTGGTCTCCACTTAAGAACACGTCTACTCCAACGTCTATTTCTCTATTGTTATTTTTAGCGATTGATTTTATGTTGTCGTTATTCCCAGATCGACTTGAGCTACCTACCCTCTGTCGCCTGCGGGGCGAGGCTGTGGATGGCAGGGCCCTGTCTTCATACAAGGATCGTTAGTTCCAACCTTGGCCACCGGCTCAGTAGTAACACTGTACATGAAACTTTGTCGAAGAAATGGGAAGTTTTTTAAAGGTTGAAAAAACGTAGTTCCAAAACTATAGAGAGATGGCGCTAGCTAACCATGGACATCTATTTTTCGCATTTATTCAAGGAAAATCAAAAGCACCGGAGCCTTTACCTATAGCCAAACACGGTTCAGCGGCGGAATGCCTGAAAAAAAATATTTGTCTGTCAGCCACTAGGTACCTTTAACCAGTTTGCCACCAACCAACTGTAACTGCAATTCACTGCTTTATATTTGCTTGCTCCATGATTAGCCAATGTTATTTTAACACTATCGTTTTTTTTTATCTATTTTTCGTTTAATTTTTTGTCGGAAAACTTTCCGTTATTTATTTTATACCAGATCATTTTTAACCACATGCCACAAATTTTGGTAACGTGTTTAGGAAATTATGATAAAAGGTAGATATCTAGTTATTATAGAAAAAGGAAACAAGAATTTTATTTCACATTCATAAATCGTATAATATTTATTCCTTTTGACATAATTCACAATTATGAAATAATACATAATTTTTTTTTGTCTTTCAAATTGCACAATTACAACAACAGATCGATTTAACCCTAACAATTAAAACTTATTCTAATTAATATTCGTATAACCATAAAGAAATACTAAACGTCTTCAAGGAATATATCTAGAAATCTAGAAATACCATTTATTTGTATTATGCACCACATTATTAATGGAAATTATAAAATATTTTACTAATCTAAAATAAATATATTAATATTTTCCGCCAGCTCCCTGAGGGCTTTCATTTAAAAATACTTTTGAAATGGAACAGGAATAATATTGTAAATATTTATAAACTAGTTAATTATTATTTTAGATAGGAAAATTGGAATATCGTTGCTCGCAAGACACAATGTTTTGTACTTTGTGTTAGAAAGATAAAAATTGACATAGAATTGAAAATTACACATCGTAAAATTACTCTGTAAAAATATATAGATGAGTGTTTTTTATCTAATTAAGTTTATTACATTCATATCTAGTTATCTACTTAATACTGTTGAACGATGGTTCAATGTTTGCCAAAAGTATATATTATAATAAAAATGCTCAATGAAAAAGAAGTGTGCAGATTTACACGATAAATTAAATGTACTTTCAGACTTAACGTAATTAATCCTAATAAGCTAACCTCGTTAAACATTCTGGAAGAATTCAAAGGAACCTATTCACAGAAAAAATTGTAGAATATCTTACATCACAGCAATCGCCTGAGAGTCATAAACTTAACACTAAAAAACTAAGCATTAATATTGTCAAAAATATTTTGTTTCATTTTTCTTGTTCATAGATTACATCATTAATTTATATTAAAAGAAAAATATCGAAAGTTCAAACTAATCTTTGGCCTGCAGATCTTTTTTCTTGTCATTTATCTTTAACACGATTGTGCTCTTTACTCCCTAACCTTACCATAAACTAACACTGAGATTGGAAAAAATTAAGACGATTATACATCTATAACATCACGTGTACATCCTCGTGAACGATGGATGAGAGAGATGGATGTCATTTAAGTACATTATAACAATTCATTTTAAGTAATACGTATGGCAACTTGAAATGCTCTTATACATTACGCTTAAATCTAAACACTTATGAATAACAAATAAAAATATTTACTTATTAAATAAAATTGGAATGTATCAAATTTTATCTAAAACACTACGCACTCTCAATAATGGTAACAACAATTAAAAATACTTTATCAAAAATTCGTAGTTCTAACAACCATCAAAATCGACTGGACTCTATTATAAACGTTTCAAAATATATTCAAAGAATATTGTGGACACGCCAACGTAGGCGTCGCCGTGTCGCGATAATTGACGGGACACACCGACCGACCGATCACCCGACACCGTGACAGCGTGACACCTTCGATACAACCTTGGTTCAAACTATACTCGAAACATTGAGCTATCCGTTTTATTATAACCACATTCAGAACTTTTCGAACACCTATCTAAACTCGCCACTCCACCAGTGACAAAATTACAATTTCCCTTCAAAATCACTTCTTTATCCATCAATATATTTAATTAGCATTCAAAATTGAACTTTTCCTAACACTATCCAATTACTAACAACAGAAACGTTTTTGAAATTGACTTTTTGGTAACATTTTGTCTCCTTATCCTATTACGTAAACGTCACGATTAATTTCGGATAAATTGTAGCCGTTACATTATATAACTTTGGACTGGATTTGATTACGTATTTCTAGCAACAAAACTAAAAACTTTTCATCATTCAAAACACCAACTTCACAACTTGTAATTCTCTTACAAGAACCAACGATCCATTTCCTAAAATACAATGAGCATCAACAATAATTACCCTAACTATAATGTCTGACTATGATCTACAACTCTGTCTTCACTTTGACGAAGTTGGGGTTGTCTGTTTTGAAGTCTGGACCCTTGTGGCCGAACTGGTAGACGAGACGGGCTGTGGGCACGGACACCAGGACCCCTTGTCTGTAGTGGTACCGCATCGCTCGACTGAACTTCTCGAAGGTCATGTTCTTATTCTGCTTCAGCTTACCCCAGAGCTTGGCTACTTCATCTGGTTTCACGAATCTGGAAAGACGAAAGAGTTTTTGTTAACACTTGCTTTCACAATAAGGTTGGCGGTACAAGGAGGAGTGTTGTGACATGGAGTGCTGTGGTATGATTTACATTGTAGATGTCACGTGCTTGATAGCATCATTGTAGTAGTTGATAATACATGCTTCTCTGAAAACTAATCACTATTTTGCACGTGATTAACGTTTTGCTACTTTTCATCTATTTTTACTTGAGTATAGGTAACATATGAAAAGTAAAAATATTAGATAACACTTCATGAAAGTACAATATCTCTATTGTACTAATCAATAACCATCTCTCTATTGTGAAGTAAAGAAATAAATTACCCGGAATATACAATACTCCAATACATTGTGTAATCCTACAATTCATGATTAATTACATACCCTGCATATTTAATTAATAACATACATATTTAAACGTATTTGGGATATATAACATATCAAATCGATATCAAATGATATGCAAAAAGACGGAACACATGATTTTATAAATGTTATCTAATACAAAGTGATTTTTTAAGATGTTTCATTTCTATATTAATAAGTAATGATAATGACCGACATTGAAATTATTATCATGTCTAAGCTGTAAAGTAAGTAATCAAGGCAAAATTAATTTATATTCACAGCTTCAGTTTGCGACTTCATAATAAAGGCATCATTAATATTAATTGTTATAATTAATTGTTTGAACAACACCTAATCGTTAATTTCCTAAATAATATATATTTCTTTACATTCATTTTACAGGGTAGTATTTGACCACAAGGGACGATGTGGTCGAAGTTGGTGCCACGCTACATTTGGTCTGGGAACTGTATATCGAGTAAGGTTGCCAGGACACCTATTGATCCTTAACAGGAGGGTAATTGACATTACAATATAATATTAATATTATGCATTTCCACGAGAATGCGTATTATTATTCTGCTATGTTACTTCTTCAAACTACATAATCATCGATGTATAAACAATTGCAATAGAGTCAAGTTCAACGAGTGGAGTTAATTACATGTCTCGTCATGTAATTTAATGCTCATTAAATGGATTCGCAGCTTCTATCGGCGATATCTGTGCAGCTGGACATAGGTTCTATTAAGTTTAATGTGTACAGGTAGGTATAGATGTAAAGCGTCCAGATAGTTACTATGATCAGAGTCAAGGATTTCTTGTTAAGATCATTAGCATTAGCGTAACACTTAGCAAACGTGACGGTCGGACGGACACGCCTGTAGGTATAGTATACGCTAGTGTTAACATGTTGTTGTTTCACAGTGTCCTATATTATAGTCTCAGCACGTTGGCCCTTCTCTAATATAAACTTGTATGCGGGTTTTTCTGTTTTTTTTCTAAAATTTATTATTGACTAGATTTTGCTCACAGTTTCACTCGCATGGAGGCGTTTTATTGCTTTATAACATAGCATATGGCACGTATAGTGGACGTTTTCAATACAACTAAAGAAGAACCAACAAGAAACTCAGAGACAATTTTTTTGTATTACATTCCGGCAAATATTCTTTTGGCATACCTACATGATAATATGATACTGGATTGAATTCACTTTCATGAAAATGTTATTAATGAGGCTAAGTTATTCGTTATTTTTCACTCAGTTACACATTTGTGACAGAAATCCTGTGGGAAGCTCCGCGCGGGTACAATCGCGGGGAACAGCTAGTAGAACATAATTTTAATGAGACCGACATTGCTAGTAACATTGTGACATACACAATACAGGAATGGCCTTGCTATTGACAAATCGTTCACAATCGGTGGCGGCGACTACGTACATTGCAATTCTTATTACGAGTGACTGGTTCACGTGAGTCAACTCACTGACACAGGACCGCATTCATTCAAAAAGGTGATATGTTAACCGCAAAAAGTTAATAAAAACATGCATACATACATATTCAGGGGCCAGGGGTTACCTAATTAGACGATGGAATTATTATAATAAATTGAATGAAAATAATTTAACATTATTTGGACCGGGCATGTCTTCTACATCCTAACGGTTGTCAAAAAGACTTGCTTGGCAATAAAACATTTGAGTAAAAGAAAAAAGATATTCTTTGGAAAAATTGGAAATTTTTCTTTTTATAGATTTAACTGACTTTTTAAGCTTTAGTGTTTAGGTAATGTTTGTTTCGTATAATTTCATTCCATTGACATGTTAATTCATCAATACATACTTAATACGCTAACTATCTTGAATAGATAATCACTATTCAACGCAACAATAGTAAATACACATGAACAACCTAGTCTAATTACCTATTGTCGTCATAAAATCATCTAATTACCTTTTCTAATCCATAAAAGCGTTAGCATTGATTCCTAGGTCAAATGCAAATAAACTAAGAGCAGATCTTGTGGATGCTGCGAATAGAATCTAGGTAGGTACTTACATTTGCCATAAAATGAGCTAGACATAAAATGTAGCCGTGGCATTGAAGTTGGCGTGATCGAGGACCATGGTGTTAAAAAAAGATGTAATTACATTGTCTAATTACTCTAAAGTATTCTTGAGCTGTCATGTTTGATATAGGGATGAGATGGTGCAATCTTGGTCGTGGTCAATTTTAAGCTAAGCTTAGAAGTTTAAAGACCGATGTGGGGCATTGGATTTCTAGACGACTGTGAAGTGTTAGGGTTTGATGATTTATAATAATGCGCAAGTAGGTATATGTTCCGTGCCTGGGCGTTAAGGTTCGCGTTTGGTCAGCTTGCGACCCGCAGGTCTCGGATTCGAATCATGAAATTGAGCTTTCCGTGAAAGAAAATATTGAGATGAAACCATAACCTGGTTGTTTAGCATTTTTTTGTCGCCAAGCATTGTTAACGGTGTATTCCGACAGCTTGAATTGAGAGCCAGTTCCCAATCCAGGTGTGGCGAGGCACCAACTTGGACCACATCGTCACTATATATCAGTAGGTGTCTAACTTATTATATTATTAAACGTTAGCATGCAGAGATGAAAAAAATAACGTCGAGTTTATTTCTATTTAAAATATATAGTTTAAAAAACTAAAAAAAACACTTTAAAAACGCACTCAAAAATATAAAATAATTAAATTAACTTGTATTAGTTACGATATAATGGTTAATTCAAAAAGTGTGGAGCGCTTTTTGGTTGTGTGTACTTTTATTTACCCAGTAAAAGAAGCGCTCCACACTTTTTGAATTAACCATTATATCGTAACTAATACAAGTTAATTTAATTATTTTATATTTTTGAGTGCGTTTTTAAAGTGTTTTTTTTAGTTTTTTAAACTATATATTTTTATTTTTTTACTTTTTAGTCTTTTGTTACCAAGTTCAATCTATCGGACTCATCAAAAGGAATCATATGAGCCCAAACTCGAGGGGTTTACTAGTAGCCACTGCAGAGATCCCCTACCCACCTTCTGGCTGCATCATCAGACCCTCGTCACCAAGTTCAATCTATTGGACTCATCAAGACGAATCACATGAGCCCAAACACGAGGGGTTTACTAGTAGCCACTGCAGAGATCCTCTACCCACCTTCCGGTTGCATCATCAGACCTTTGTCACCAAGTTCAATCTATTGGATTCATCAAGACGATTCATATGAGCCCAAACACGAGGGGTTTACTAGTAGCCACTGCAGAGATCCCCTACCCACCTTCCGGTTGCATCATCAGACCCTCGTCACCAAGTCCACTCTATTGTACTCATCAAGACGATTCATATGAGCCCAAACACGAGGGGTTTACTAGTAGCCAGCGCAGAGATGCCCTACCCACCTTCCGGCTGCATCATCAGATCAGGTCGATGATACCAAATTATTGCATTGTCACCGAGATTACATACACATACAAAGTTTCAAGTCGATACGACAATTAGAAGTAGGTGAAAATTGACTTCTAAGATTTGATTACATTGTTAGTTAGTTAGTTAGTTAGTTAGTTAGTTAGTTAGTTAGTTAGTTAGTTAGTTAGTTAGTTAGTTACAAGTCAAGCTAATAAAAGTGTTTTAAAAAAAAGAGTTTACTTTAAAACTGAGGCCAGACTTGCATTTATAATTTTCAAGACTCAACCTCGCTGCTCACTAACTGCTACTGCTAATTATTAAGCATTGTTGTCTTCACTTCCGACACTTTGTCTAGAGCCACCAGCAATCGAAGTTTATAGCTTACTAGTACTCAAACTATTGAACGGCTTAGTTTTTTTTTGAAAAAAACAACAATGGACTGCGTTATAAAAGATAATTGAATGAAAAAGTTTTGTTATAGAGTACTTCACTACTGGATTTTGATTACAATAAAACATAGCCTACGACACTCAAAAATGTTGTAAGTATCTATCAATGAAAACATTATCAAAATTGGATTAGTAGTAGATAGTTCTGTATATCAACTACCTACATCCAAATTTACTATACTGAATACTATTTTACATTGTTATTGGCACATGTAGATAACGAAACTTTAAAATAACTTTATTGCAAGTAAATGTACTGTAGGTACAGTCAGTCACAAAGGCTTTGACAGAGTATTACCATAAATGTCAGACCACCTCCAAAAGTAATGTTTTTAACCTCGAAATCTAGGACAAACATGTCTTTATTTTTTAAGATTAGTTAAATAGGAAGACCCTTCTACTATTATCAGTCATCTTAACATCTAACGCTAATATTTCGTCTCAGGGCCAAGCACTGTTTGGCTACTAACCTCGCCTTACATATGAGGTACGTAATCACATAAACTTTATACACTTTCATAAAACAGGTAGTCAGGAAGTCTGTACATAGACACGTAGCAATTATTATCTCATCTAAACCCTTGACCGACAAAATAGATCAGTTACATTTGGTTCCTAATACCATCACGGTCGAACATAGTTCATGTTTTTGTAGATAATAGAAAACTTTATTTGTTACAAATTTGAGTGAAACAAATGAAACAAGAATACGAAATTCGAGATCATAAAACAATACCTAACATACTTGCTGGATAAAACAAGAATATTTTTCCTATCATAAAAAAAAAATCGATTGATGATTGATTTTTTTTTGATCAATTTGATGTAAATATCCGTAGTCTTAGGTAGTCATTTTAATAACTTATGCATCCTTCCAAGTAAATATTATTTGAAATTGTTGTTCGCAGAAAATACGTGACGACCATCGGCTAAATGCCAACAAATTTACCTACTTTTTCTTTTGCTTATTTACTTATGTGGTAGAACAATTATCATCATAACTTCTACGCCGTAGAAGAAAACCACTTCTACGGTTTATTTAGCTATTTGGACCCTCAACGAAAACAGAGGTGTGTTTTAAGTTTATTGTGTGTATCTGTACGTCTGTCTATCTGTCTGTGGGATCGTAGCCGGATGAACTGATTTTGGTTTTTAAAACACATTTATTATTTTTATTTGTAAGGCGAGTTGATTGCGAGTGTTCTTAGAACTATGGATGTTAGGGGATTGTTAAATTTTAATCTTGTTTGAAGAAGTTCGCACGAAATATTCAATTAATAATGTGGTAATTTCCAGAAGTGGCCATTCCTGGACGGCCAAATTCAAGAAGTTTTTTTTTTTTAAATAAGTATAGACGTCTGTGGTTTTGCCACAATTTGCCGAGTGACGCGTAGGAGTTAGTAAGATTTTGTTTATTTTTTTGGCGGCAAATAGAACTGTCACAATGAAGTTTTTTTTTTTTTTTTTTACAAAATTTTGTTGTTTCGATCTATAATGTGTGATATTGGTAGATTTTATTAGCTAGTATGTGTTCGTTAAATGTGTAAGATGAAAGAAAAAAGTTGCTCCAAAAAGTCCGTGTGAAGGAAGTGCCACACTTTACTTAAACATAAAGGGCACTATCCTCTTTGGCTCGGCTTCTAGTTGGGTCACATCATCTCATCATCAATAATATTTGACATATTTAATGCTTGACACTGTCAAATACACTCGTGTGCTGTAGGTAATAACTAAGACTTTTTTGGCGGCAATCGAACTGTCAACGTGAAAATTTAGTTTTTATTTCCAAAACTTGTGTTTCTTCGAGTGATAATGTGTAATATTGGTGGATTATTAACCATTATGTGTTCGTTAATGTGCACGAGTGTGGGAAATTGAAATAAAGTTGTGCAAGTGACTATTCTAGTAGCTCCAAAAAAAGTCCGTGTAAAGTTTAAGTAAAGCGCCACTACTTTACTTAAACACTATCCTCATCCCATCATCTCATCATCATCATCATCATGTATACTTGATTCAACTCTCTGAGTTTGAAATATTTTATACTTGACACTGGCAAATACACTAATCGTGTGACGCCAATACAAAAAAAAGATTAAGGAAAAAAAATTTTTTGCTAAAAATGTTTTCTAGACGTTCGTTTTGACTACACATGCAACCCGTAAACAATATAGTTTAGTATCAACCGCGATCTTATCATGTCATCTAGCCATTTCACGGCCAAGCATACCCATTTGGTAGCAAGTACGAGTGCGTCAAGTGATTAACCTTGCGCTCGCCCTCACATGAACTGCACGCTCGTGATTCAGATAGTTTGGGATGCGAGGAGCGTGCGGGCGAGGCCGCAGGAGCCTCGTGGTGCACCAGGCCAAGGATACGGCCCTACGTGACGGGAATCCGGCTCGAAGGCTCGAGAGGGCCGGGGATCGAGGGTGGCTGAGCAGACGTCACATGTGTCTTAAAAATTACGCTGAGACATGTGAGAACCGTAATGACAGAATAACCTCCCTTTCTCCGCGGTTTCATCCGCGTGAACTACAGTTTAGCGCGATAAAAAGTATTCTATCCTTCCGATTCGAACTATCTCTATGTCAAATTTCATTAAGATCGGTGCAATAGTTTTTAAGTTTATCCGATACATACAAAAAAAAATACATTTTTTTATAATAAAGTAGCTGCATCCCGTGGTTTCACCCGCGTGGACTACACTTAATCGCGATAAAACGTTTTTTTTTTCTGGAACACCCTTATCGCCTAGAGGTATAAAAAACAGCCTACAACCTATTCTCAGACCTACCAAATATACACAAAAAAGTTCATACGAACCGGTCAAGCCGTTTCGGAGGAGTTCGATAACAAACACACAT
Organism: Opisthograptis luteolata; assembly: GCA_931315375.2. NCBI lineage: Eukaryota > Metazoa > Arthropoda > Insecta > Lepidoptera > Geometridae > Opisthograptis > Opisthograptis luteolata. Next base: position 348,026 of record OV928044.1, read on the forward strand.
ACATGAGATTTGTATCTATATATTAGGAAAAACTTAAGTACCTACCTAATTAGATTTATGGGTTCACAAGGTTTGTGTATTTAACTGTTAATTATTAATAAACCCAATTTTCAGTGAATTTTCGAAAAGCTCTTTGGACCTCATCACACCTAATTCATTTTGCGCAGCTTCAATTCAAGTTATATGTACAACAAAAACACAATATTCGCGCACTCAAAAGTTATTTGACCCTCACAACCGTCGAAGTTTTGCACCAACAAAAGTTTATAGGTACATACCACATTATATATATACACAATTATACACCTCGTATAATAACAAAACCAAACCTGTCGTGGACCGCTCCTTACCGACTTGTATAACTTTTTAAACACGTTTTTGCCATACTCGAGATTCGACCTGACAAGTATTATGTAGCTTGTTTTATAAAGGTAAAGGAAACTTTGTGGAAAAACATTGCTTGCTTAACCTATTCAGCGCAGTTAGAGGTCCAGCCTGCCAAGACTGTATCCCAGGGTCTAATCCTGGCTGCGGGAGGCAACTTTTATGTGGCATAATCCCCTCAGCTTGAAATGGCGGTGTATCCGGCAGCCCCACTTGAGAGCCTGTCCCCAATCCAGGTGTAGCGAGGCACCACCTTCGACTACATCGTAACTTAACATCAGGTGATTTGCGGTCAAACCTTGCCCCGTAACTTGTAAAAATGAACTTGAATTTGAAGTTTCAAGTTTGATGACTTTATGACACTAAAAGTGTCAAATTCGTCTTTAAAGGAAATTTTAGGAGTGTAGTATAATATTTATTGTTGGATGTTTTGGTATATCGACGTAAACTTGATGTTTGACATTGATTCTAATGTGTACAATGTACATTGACTGCGCCCTTGGTTTCACTCGCATTGATAATAAATAATAAGATAAATAATTATCTGGAATATAAAGTAACCCATAAGCAATCTCTATTCATAAAATCACGTCGATCGTTTTGCTGTTGCTGCGTGGATGAATGACAAACCGACAAAAAACAATTGAGTCATGATTGAAGAATACTACTAGGATACTTCTTACTGCTTCTTGCATAAATATCAAAATACCCTTAAAGTTGTAGGGGATTCATCATCATCATCAGCCGGAAGAGTCCTGTGGTGAACATAGGAATCCACTTCATGAACGCCTCCATGAACGGCTTTTAGCCATTTGTATCCATCGGCTCTTACAATGTCGTTTGTCCACCTAGTGGGGGGGGGGCCTATCTACAGAACGTCTTCCGGTTCGTGGTGCAGGGGATTATTATACTAAAATTGACAAATTCCCCTTTAAGGGAAAAATCTACAGGATTTTGAAACAAACCCTATGCTATGCTAATTGCTATGGTATCCTGGTGGGTACGAGTAAGTTGAGTGTGTAAGCGTTATATGAATTTACTAGCTGTTCCCCGCGGTTTCACCCGTGTAAGCTACATACAGCTTTATGCATGCAAAGACTCAGCCCGATTGGTTTAAAATTGACAAACTTTCATCCCCTATTTTATCCTCTTGGGGGTAGAATTAATCAAAATCCTTTCTTAGCGGATGCTTACGTCATAACATCTACCTGCATGCCAAATTTCAGCCCGATCCGTCCAGTGGTTTGGGCTGTGCGTTGATAGATCACTATGTCAGTCAGTCACCTTTGAGTTATATATATTCAGATTGTTATTCAATAGCCGGCACCTATGTCCTTTACTTCCAGTAGCATAATGCAATTCTTAACGCATCTCAAGATCAACCTCGAAATATGCCACAAAACTATACGTGGCATAAATAAAAAAAACCTACACTATTTATGAGTACAGACCTACTACGTGGTTTATGGTATACAAGCTGTGCTTCACGGTTTCACTCGCATGGACTAAAGTTTTTCGTAAAAAGTGTCCTATATCCTTCTCTGAAGTTTAAGCTATGTCCATACCAAATTTTATCAAGATCTGTTTAGTGGTTTAGGCGTGAAATGGTAACAACAAACTGTGAGACAGAGTTTTGTATTTACATATTTGTCATTGTATGGATTCTACCCGCGTCCTCCAGTTATCCTGTAGGAACCTTTTTGCGAGATTAAAAGTAGCCTTTGTTTTAATCCAGGGTGTAAGCTATCTCTATTCCAAATTTCATCCAGGTCCGTTTAGTAGTTTTTGCGTGAAAGATTAACAAACATCCATACATCCAACAACTTTCATACAAACTTTCACGTTTATAAATTGTAAGTTAAAGCCCTGGGAATCTCTTCGCAGGCAAAACCTTGGAGCACAGCTAGGTCCAAGGTCCAAGGTAGATAAATAAGTACCGTCGCGGGGAGTTACTGATTTCAGACATGGCTAGTTAGCATAAAATGTGTGGGCGATTCGCGGAATGCCATATTCGTATGCAGCGGACATACAACCTGTATTGTGATGAAATTAGTTTGTTATGTGTGTTTGAGTGTGTATGTGCGTGTTTGGTCGGAAACAGGATCCGTGTGTGTGACCTACAAGTCATTATTTAACGACTAGCTTCTCGATTTTTGTTTGGAAAGTAGCTAAAAGACCGTATTTGATGCGATTTTCTTGGTTTTAGGGTTGGATTTTAAGAGGGCACCTTGTCGTCATCAGTCTTCAAAACAAATCACATCACACTAATGTTATAATTGTGATAATTTGTGAGTGTGTATGTATGTACGTCTTCACTTTACAACGGCACAATAGATGTGAGTGGATTTTGGAATGGAGATATTTGGCTGGCTACATTTTTTGTTCCGGAAAAAGATTCCTGTGTGCGAACAAAACACCGTGGGCTAATAATTCCATATTACTGTCTTCAGCGTATGGAGAATTTATAATTGCGTATCGAAAGTAAAAAAAAATCTTGAAATACCTAAAGATATAGTAGTCCTAACAAGAATCGTGAGCAAAACAAGGTTTTTTTCCGATGTTTATCAACAGATACTTTTTGTTTATAGCTTGTTTTCACTTTTGAGGCTTTAAACAAGTAAATCTATAGCTGGTGTTCTAGAATGACGCTCAGGTGTTGTATAAATACTTGAGTAGCGATCGAGTGATATATTTGTATCAAAGGACAGACTCAAATCTATAGCTTGAGCGTTGAGCGTCATGGTAAAATAGCAGTCTAAGTTTCGAATAGGGACTGAGATACAGATGGCAACATCACGAAATCAGCATAGGTGAGGCTGAGGTATCCCTCATCAATCAATCAAGGCATTTATTGACACAATTAAATTAATAAAGTAATTATGAAGCCTCTGGTTCCCGAACTAGTGGGAACTGAGTTTCAGGAAACAGATTCTTCTCCCATATAAGTGTGCTAATAAACATAGTGTACAAAATTAAATTAAAGAAGAGAAAAAAAATATAAATTTAACATGCAGATTCCAAAATAAAAAAGCAAAAGTGAATTTGTATTTATTTGAGGGTGCTTGTGTGTGCGGTTAAATAAATATTGAGTGGAATGGAGTCATCGCGCTGTGACATCAAAGTCCTAGTTCCTAGTTATCTATCTGATGGGATATGACGTCACGTGAAAATTTGTATGATAATAGGGAATTGCACCGTGCAACGGTAAGTATAGTTGGTATAGTTAAAGTGACAGTGTTGCATTACGTTATCTGTGGAATAACTAGTTTAAAATTCTGTAGAAAGCTACAAAATCTATGGGTGCTTTACATAAAACTGTGGCAGAAATTAAAATCATAGAACTCATTTAAAAGCGATAATAGCTCAGCGCAAGTGAAGTTGGCTTACGACCCTAAGGTCGTAGGTTTGAATTGTGCCGTGAGGAAAGTAGTTCGACAAAGGGACTTTAGGCTATTTTCTAAAAAAAAACTGCCTTGATGATTTTAACGTTTAACTCTCAGATTGTCGTGGTGGTTTTTTTTTTACTTTTACAATGTAGCGTTTGACCATAAGTCACCTGATTAGGCAACGATGTGGTCTCGCGTGGCACCGCGCTACACCAATACTTTGGGAATAAACCAGATCTCTGAAAATCTTTGGAAAGATTAACCTGATATTAAAAATTCTTTCACTATACGAAAGCGGCTCGCCTGACTTCCACCATCATGTTAAGAATCTGTCGCCAAGCAACTATCGGTGTGTTCCGGCAATCCCACTTGAGAGCCAGTTCCCAACCCAAGTAGCGTAGCGCCTTCGACCACATCGTCATAACTTGGTGTCAAAAAATAAGGTAAAGAAAAATCTACACTATTAAAATCAAAATCAAAATTTGTTTTATTCAATAGGATACATTGTGATCACTTTAAAACGTCAACTTAAAACTAGCTACGCCTGTTCCAACCTCCTTACGCCGGCAAAAGAACAGTCAAAAAACGCCCGGCAGGTAATTTTTTTGGCGCGATGACAATTTTATTCTTATTACTAATTGATTGAATTGGAGCAAGTTTACTAAAATCCCAAGCTATTTTTTGTCATCTAATAGTCGGATATTTTTTAATTAGCTTTACTAATAAAATTTCTCTTGTTTAGTTGTACACATTAGGATATGGGAACATGAATTTGAGTTGCGGGATCACAACCAAAGCACACCAAATCAGTCTAGAATACTATAAGTAAGGTAATGTTTTACTGTAATAAAAATCTTGTGCATTATCGTCACGTGAGTGAAACAGCTGGGAGCAGCTAGTTATACCATAAGGTGGGTTGGAGAGCTGGTAGAGTCGTACGATATCGCCAGCGGTGTCGGTGTGCGTAGAGAACCGCTGATAACGTTATCGCACCACTGCTCTAACGATTTGTATAATTAAGACTATCAGCTTATTCACGATAAGTCAATACAAAAAAAAAATAGTATTTTTATATTATAATTCCGTAATATTTTTACGGTGTTGTGTTTTTTGAGTTGATATTAGGGATATCATAAGGTTGATTGATAAGGTTGTACTTGTTGTATTTTTAGCTAAATTTTAATTTGATATGTTTAGTCTTAATTAATTTTCCGGCTGCAGTTTGTAAGCGAATGTTTAATTAGTTGTAGTACATAATTTAGTCATTTCCTTTTTAATTTTATGTACCTACATGTTTCTTGTTGGTAATATAAAACAAATTATTGTCATCACTAATATTAGAAATGCGAAAGTTTGTGAGTGAGCGAGTGTGTATGTTTTTTTCTCCTTCACGTTGAAACGACTCAACGGATTTTAGTGAAATTTGAAACGCAGATAGCTGATATTCTGAATAATTTTTTTTTTTTAAATAAACCTTATTAGCCCTGGTTGCAACCCATAGTAGTTAGTATCTACTACAATCTACGTTGTTTATCTTATCTTATAATTATGTGTTTATATATAAATATATTTTAATAAATACATACCAAATGTAGGTAATCCATTGAATGTTAGAATTAGGTTTTATAACGGGATAACGAGAATAGCATTCTCGTGATCATGGCGCTTGCAACAGTGCCGAAATATCGAGAACTCAAACAAAAACAAATACATGGCAATTATCCCGTTATAAAACCTAATTCTAATGTTTTTGACCATGGTAGTTTAAAACAGTATATTAATCCATTGAATGCTACAAAACGTATTTAATAAAAAATACAATAATACGTGTTTTTTATTGTCACAAAACTTTTACGTGCAGACGAAAAACTGTTCGAAATAACTTGTTATCTGTCACAATATTTTTAACGGAAATTCATTTCTTATACTGTGGTTTCATTCAATTTGTTTGTCTCTTGAAGTTCAGATTTTCTTCGAATCAAATTGGCAAAGAACACCTTACTGTGTTTATCGAGGTCAGGCTACGCTATACAAGTTAGCACTCTATCTCATATGTGGGAATGCACAAATTTGTTTAAAGGATCACAGACGTGTCATTTAAAATTCACTGGTTGTCTGATTTAATGGGTTCCAGGTACTGCGTGAAACTCGCAAATAAACAAATGAACTCATAGCTTTGACTTTTTTTTGGTTAAACATTTGTTAATAGTTTATCTAGACAAGTATGCAACTTATAACTGCCATGCAAAGATATATATTTCATAAAAATTGTTTCCCGATAAGTGTTGTTTTCCACTATCAGGTTACACTTACTATATATAGGTAAGGTGAGACGATGGCCAAGAAAAAATTATACTTATTTATTTTTTATTTTAAAAGGATAAATTTTGAGGATCGCAAAAATGTTCAAATAAGTTTTCAGTATGCAATATGCATTATGCATTGGCCACATAAGCCAATGAAATTAATTAAAAAAATAAAGTTATCAATTGTGTTTTGTTTTCGAGTTTCACTTTTTTAATTTTAGTTATTTTTATCTATGGCTACAAAGTTTTCGCCAGTAATTTTTCGATTATAAAAAATTTTAGAATCTTGACATGATAAATTTCATATAAGTTTATTATTGGAAATAGATGCATTTAAAACTACAATTGATTTTTAAGAACATACTCGCGAATGATTCACCTAATGGAATGAATATATTATGCTAGAAATATTTTAATATAATGACTATACCAAGAAAACGTTTCAATAAACTATAATTCCACTTAGTTCTGAGAATCGAGATTATTTTAAAAACTGTTTGTTTTTTTCGATAAGTTCTCAGAACGAGCGCATGTGGTGGACGCCGGCCTTAATGTGATGTTGCATTAAATTTCGTTAAGGGGTAGTACAAGGGCTGAACATTGGGGTTCATTACAACCATTATCCGCTGTGACTATAATAAAAAAAATCTATGTGTAATAATTTTACTATTTAGTTAGCTAAATATACTTAACCTGGTAGCTAGCTAGCCACTAAAACCAAGCTATGGCTCAATAACAGTATTTTCCTTCATCGAAAACTCAACCATTGTACGATTCGTACCCACAACCTACGGAGCGCATGCCGACGTCACTACCACTGGGCTATCATCGCTTCAAAAGGATTAATTTCTTGTAAATGCTAAGCTGCTATTTTCATTCCATCCGTTGACTGGGTTTAGAAAGCGATTGGAAGAGAAAGCTTGGCTATAAACACGAGTCTTTGCAAAAAAAAATAGTAAGTAGGTACTACATTTTTTAAGGGTTCTTTTAGTACAAGTTTATATAATGCTGAGCCAGGCGCAAAGCTGTTTGTTGATAAATCTCTGAGCGACTGTACCTTGTTTACGTCATTGTGTCAAGTTATAACTGTGACTGTCAAACTACAGTGTGACAGATGTTATGTCAAATCAAGGTGCACAAATAATATTGGTACAGTCGATCGTGCGCCACCTGACGTGAAAAAAAAGTTAGTTTTCTTCCCCATTCTTAGCTACTTTAGCTAGTTGATACGCTTGGCAGTTACTTCATGATATTTCAACCTTTGACAGGCAAGTTTGACATAGTATTTATTATGTAGGCATATGAATGTTTACATTTTGAATCTAGCTGTTTCTTGCTATTTCACCCATGTAGAGATTTCTACAGAAACTAACTAACTCCGATGGCTCAGCGACTAAAAGTGTGTCTTGACCTCTGAAACGAGAGAGCACCACTCCTCACTATCCTGATCCCTGAGTGATCTCAGCCCAGTTTAGAGTCTGGAGTTTTGCTTAGATCCACCTTTACTGAGTCCCTTAAGTACCTTTTAATTGCTTATCTTATTACAGGATAGCAATTGACCATAAGTCACCTGATGTTAAGTGACGATGTGGTCGAAGGTGGCGCCACGTTATATTCACCTGGATTGGGAACTAGCCCTCAAGGCTGTGATTTATTATGATTAAATATTACAGTCCATATCACTTCGGGATATAGATCTCAAAACTAGTTTTAGAGAATACCGCCCACATTCATTCACACTTACACACACAAATAAACTTTACCTCCTTTTCATATTAGTATAGATACGTCGAAAAGTGAATATGTATGCAGTTTCAAACTCAAAATACTTTGCAAATAAATCATTATTGTCATAATAAACTTTATCAACAAAGCTGTGTAAAAAAAAATGACCACAGTTGACCTTAATCCACCAAAGAGATAATTATAGACAATCAAGCTGACAGCTCACCCGTATGACGTGTCAAAATCACCAGACAGCTGTCACTTTTCTATTTACAATCTCTAAATCAGCCGATTTCGAGTCACTGATAGTGACGATTTGCGAATGGTAATGTTTACTATTGAAAATTGTATTTATTTCACGTTTTCCTCAGTCTGTCTCGCTCGCACTGCGCCTGCGTCGGTATAATCGCGGCGGTGAACGGTATTTATATCTTGACCCGTATCTTGGTAGCAGTAGAGCTGCGATCTGTACAGCAAATTTTTTTGCGGGTGAGTTACAGTTGAGTCGTAAACAAACACGTCTTTATTCTGTGTACAAGCTCTACATTTCAGATTCAATTAATTTTAGGTAATGTTGCTTTTGTAATTTTTTTAAACTTTTTACTTATAATAACGACATCAAAATTTCATAGGCATAGTTCTGATTCAACTAGTTGATTCCCTCTAGCTAGGGGCTTACTAAACTACTACGGAATCCACCACAACTAGTAATAAATCAAATAGTTACTATCCATTAAAAAAAATGAGAAAAAAAACTAAAAAGTACGTACAATAGATGTTTAGTGTAGGTAAAATAATTTTAAAAATTAGAGAGCTATTTCTGGGCAGACTTATTTCAAGACGATATAAAAAAGTTATTTGACTATTTTTTCTTATGAAGTTAATCGATATTATTAATAAGCAGCTAGTGATTCAGATTGTTGACGTCAGTTTATGTAACGTGCGATAGGCGGAGATAACATTATTAAAGCAAAGCATTTCTCAAGAACTGTCAATAATAAATCCTGCTAGTATATTAGAGTCAGCTTTGTTTTGTCTACTTCTGGCACTTGACGTTTCACGTCAGAGAAAACGAAAAAAAACATTGAAATGTTTGTTTGTAATGTCAAAATAACATAATATGAAAGTGTCTGTTCCGGCTGCTATCTCCGAAAAGGCAGGACCAATTTCGATGGGATTTTTACTGCCAGATAGCTGATGTTATAAGGAGTAACTTAGAATACTTTTATTTAGAAAAAACAAATAATGTTACGAGTAAAAAAATTAAAAACAATAAATGAAATTTGGTATGGATAGTTTAAATACGTAGATTACGTTTTATCGCGATAAACTTTGCCCTGTGGTTTCAAATAGACCACAGTTTATCGTGAGGAAAAGTATCTTATATCCTTTGCCAATATTAAAACTATCTCCATTGCAATTTTCATTGAGATCTGTGTAACGGTTAACGGCCGGTTTCAATAACCGATCTATCCACGGTTTGACATAAATTTGACATTACTTCTATTACTTCTATGCTTATGTCGTATTTCTATCTCCAGCAAATCGTGGATAGATCGGTTATTGAAATCGGCCGTTAGGCGTGAAAAGGTAAACAGACAGATAGGGACTTTCGCATTTATAACATTAAGTTTAGATAGATGTACTAGACTTTTCTTAAATTTTTATCATACTTATGGATTACTAGCTGTTCCTCGCGGTTTCACCCGCGTGGGCTACAGCTTTATGCATGCAAAGTCTCAGCGGCCTGAAAATGCCAAAGTTGCATACAAACTTTCATCCCCTATTTTATCCCCTTGGGGGTACAATTAATCAAAATCCTTTCTTAGCGGATGCCTACGTCATAATATCTACCTGCATGCCAAATTTCAGCCCGATCCGTCCAGTGGTTTGGGCTGTGCGTTGATAGATCACTATGTCAGTCAGTCAGTCACCTTTGAGTTATATATATTTAGATTGCCGTAGTACTTGGATGCTATTAAATGCTATTTAACCTACAGTTAAATATTACCTCCAGTACTATTGAAGGTTGTTAGTTGTCAGGCTGTAAAGGCCATAGAAAAAACACAATGAGACGACGCAGAAGAAGTTTTCGCGTGATAGATTTGCGATTACTGTTTCATAACACGAGCTAGGTCTTGCAACGTCTATATCTACTACAATTGTAAGGGGTAATACGTTCCCACTGCTGGGATACACGCCGTCTCTCTTAGAGATAATATATGAGCCGTACCACGCGCGCGGGTTGGTGGATTGGATATGCTAGTAGTGTTAGTAGTGTTTGCATTCTCTAAAACTAAACTGAGTTTGACAGCTCTAATTGCTGTCTTTTTTTAACCAATGAAGTAAAAAAGGACAGCATTACTTTTAGACCTGTCAAACTTAGTTTAGTTTTAGAGAATGCAAAACCGAATCGACACCATTGTTAGAGTTTTTATACCGCGGCGCGGCCTCCGACATTTTTTGGAACAGTTTTTTGTTTTTAGAAATTGAAAAATTATCCTTCATTTATGTATGAGAATTTTTTTCTTTTGCCTATTGAAAAATCATCATGTGTGAGAGATAAACGCAAAAGACTGTGTTTGCTTAAATAAATAAACTCTGCATTTTTATAAAGTGCCAATAAGTAAAATATATGGCCGTGTAGTGTTGGTACTTGGATCCAAGTCTCAGCTCATCAACACTTGCGCACGCCCACACTCATGCCTTACATATTATTATGATCTGTGCTACTTGTAAGTATGTATAAAGAGCATATTTTATATTTCACGAAAAGAAAACTTTTTTTTTGGTCAAATGTGGTTGTGGGGATCGAGATGTCTGGAAGGAAATGGGGAAGACCTCTAACCAGCAGCGGGAGTGAATAGTAAAAAAAAAATGATTTTGAAAATTGCTACGTTTTTGAAACGTTCATGAAATATCTATTTTATCGTTTTGCCTATATAGTCATTCTGCAATTCAAGTTTTCTGTAATTACATATAACGTTTAGCTTATCTAGGCATTATGCCAACTAGTTATTTTGCAATGAAGTCATTCGGCCTATCTAGACATTTTAAAAGAAGTTTAGGTTTTTCATTTCGCCTACACAGTCATTCTGCAATTGAGTCGTTTTATAAAGAAAATGATTGAACGCACAGACTTTTTACGATCCATTCTATATGACCCGAACCCCGCACGGTAGTTATAACGTTTGAAATTCAATTATGTTTCATTCACTGTTTTACTAATAAAAATAAATATTTAACTACTTGAATAGAATAGATTATTCGCCTTATAACCATGTTTGTTACACTGGACAAGTCAATTTTACAATAACTTGATCGAATGTGAATCGTTTATCAGCGACGCGCTGTTGATTTTGATCTCAACGAAATGGTATCAACTAAGAATACAATCACACGTAATGCATGTCAACGACCTCTTATTGTTACGCAATTAGCAAATGTATGCTACTACATTCAAGGTCGCAATTTCTCCTGCAGCGGGTTTCCTCACCGTTTTCCTCTAAAACGCCTTGTGACGTCACGTCACCGTTATTAAAACTAGACATTCCTAATTATGCCGATTAGCATACTTGTCAGCGACACACGTCATCGCGGGGCGTGCACACGACGCGCGCGTGTGTGTGTGGAGGCGTGAGTGTGTGCGGCGATCGCGGGGAATCCCGTCGTGCAAAATTGTTGTTTATTTTTTATTAACTTTTGAGAAGTTGGAGGTGAGAGTTATTCGGCCAGTTTTTGTTGCAGTCCGTGCGGATTGCTTTTGTAAACAGTAGTGGAAAATAACTGCATGTTTCGTGGAAATAATTATTAGTTATACTGCTGAGTTATTTACCAGATAGGTTTACTGGTTTGAGCTAGTTCGTGGTTCCTATTAGATTCTAGTAGTGGTCAAACAAAGGAAACGTTCTTTACGGGTCAGAGACTAACTGGTATGTAATCGACGGAACCTGAAATAGTGACAAATAGAGTCGATATAAAAAGCTCTACAACCAATTTAAGAGTTAAGTAGGCACGTTTAACACAGAAGCTTGTTGAAGTAGGTACAAGTTCCTTTTCCTTTATGTATAAAACTCCGGTCTTTGTAATTCTTCGACGGTGCGACCAATTTTGATGAAATTTTGTACGATAATTTTTGATCTGGATGAAACCGCAGAGACAAGCTTGTTGTTAAGTTGTATTGTAATGTACAGTCAATGTTATTTTAGGTGGTCGTGAAATTAATATTTTTCCTGATACGTGTAGGTATATTGATGGTAGGTATAGGGTAGTTAGGTACTACGTATTGAATGCATGGAAGGGTCCAGAATCGAGGTTTACCTTGTCTTCGACAGTATTTTCGTTTTGTTCATAGGATAACGTAAAAAGGCAAGGGCTTATTCAACAAAGCTACGTAAAGGGCAGAAAGGTCGGACTCAAAGACTTCGCCACTTGCCTTCAAGTGGCCTTTTCCTAATTACGACCAACTAACCGGAGTACTGCGCAAAACAAAGAGAAAAAAATAAGAAAAATCCTCACAAAGACAGGCACCCGGAAGCCTCCCTCCTTACTAATCAATATAATAGAGCTACTACGAGAAAAAATATACGTATATACGCAAAGCAAAAGAATTTCGACCCTAAACGCAAGGGAGTAGGGTGAAACATCGCGGGGAAGGGCGCGAGGCTGCCCTAGTTATAAATAGATTTTCACGAAAAAGAAATGTTACAGGGAATTTGGTGCAAGGCCCCGCACAGAGTAATGATTGTGAAAGAGAATACACACGACTTGAATTTTTTATGTTTTCTTTTAAGGCTAGGGCGAGGTGAGCTGCTTAGACCACAGATAGCACTAATGGAAATGAGATTGTGGTCGCGGTAGCCTAGCTCCGCCTTAAGTTTGCCTCAAGTTAATGCAGGAAAAATTAGAACTAAAAAAGTAACTCGAAAGCCTTGTAATTAATTCACTTTAATTGACTTATCGTATAAACAAGTCCTTGTTATTTGTAAAATAGGAGAAAAACGGTGGAAACCACAAGCCACTTACATATGTTTTTCGACATTTAAATAACTTGTTGGGCCCCGCAGTTTTCCTCCCATCACAACCATTTTCCGAGATAAAAAGTAGCTTATGTGGCAATCTAAGGTCCATTATAAATTTCACCAAATTCCGTTGAGGCGTTTCGGCGTGAAGAAGTAACAAACATACCCACTCCCTCACTCAGAAAATTACGCACTAGTGTGATAAAAATAAAAAATTAAAAGGAAGATCCTCTGTTAAATATTATTTAGATTAACATACATTTTTTTGGTAATTTTTTAAGTTAATGTTGCTGAGAAAAATGGTTACAGTTAACCACATGTTTTAATTCTTTGCAAATACATCGAAGTTGGAATAAACATTGATCAGGGTGTTATTGTAAAATTAAAACGAATCTTACGACACCATAAAACAATGTTATTGAAACAATAAACCTACATATACTATACCTACTAAGATACACGTATTAGTGTCGACTATATCAATTTACGTTAATTAACTATTCTGAACAATAACCAATTAGTATATTATAGTGAAGATAAATTAAATAAAGTCACTCAATATAGAGACGCACTTTGGGAGCAAGGTCAACAAATATAGACCTTATCACCACCACATACCTCTACAATTTATATGCAAGTTACATGTATATTGTACAAGTAGGTACATGTGTATTAATTAACGCATTGGTAAGAATAAACTAATAATAATTAGTGATAAATTTTAAACAGCATGTTGCCGACCGTGAGGTTTGACGTCAATGTAGCGCTTAGGGTCAACGGCCTTGTGCAAAGTTTGAGTCCTAGATTTGATTCCCGTTAAAGGAAACATATTTGACAGATGATATGATACAACCTCAGACCTTAGTGTTGACAACTGAATATCAGGTTTTAGGACTATATCGAATTTCAAAAAGGGCTAGATTTGCCCTAAAAGGTCTTGATATCTAGATAATTATAGTTCCAAAAACTAATTTTAAATAACCTATGACTCTAGAAAAGAAAGAGGCTTTCAATCAGTGACAGTTTTTTCAAAAACGGATCAGTTGTTCCAAATATTACCCCCTACAAGCAAAACAACATGCACAAACAACTGTCTCCTCCCCAACCGTAGCTCAGACTCCCACTAGGTTTCTCTGAATCTATGGAAACAGACACTAAACGGATCGGGGATCCATAACACCCAGACTTCAGACACGGAATAAATACTTGCGCTTTTTTTTTCGTCAAGAACAAATATTTGTCCCATAGCGGGAATCAAACCCGCAACCTCACACTTCACAGTCACACGCCACATCGGTCACATAATAACTTAATAATATAAGACACTAACAAATAAAACCATTCCCTATCAATTTCACAAAAAGCCACGCTCCTATAAAAACAATCGTATTCTCTGGCTACGAACTAACCTCGCTCTAATTTCTCTGGACCACACTCACAGACGCAATTAAGTCGCGTACACGAGCTGTCGGGGGGGGCTGCAGCCCCCGCACTAGGGGGCCTGCACCCCCCACCCCCTGCGGGGGAAAAAACGCGCGTGGAACGAGAGAAAAAGAAAAACGCGGAAACAAGTTCCTGCGACACGTGACTGCTGGCTTCCCGGGCGCGTTGCCATGGCGACCGCAGGGCTGCCCAAAATAACAGCTCTCGCTTCCATTGCAATTTTTTGCGGGAACACGTTCCGTTGTTAATCTACATAATGCTTCGCTAGCTGAAATGTGGCGGGAGTGGGTGAAAACAAACTTGTAGTTCGGGTTTGATTTCGGTGAAACATCTAGAGGACGTGATGGCGTTGAATCAATCGTTCTGTTTCGTTATGAGTTTGGTTTTTGTATATATTATTAACTTCTTTACTACTTTTTTTTTATTTAATAATGTTTTAAGTCTTTTTTTCTTTAATTGAAATTGTTACGTTACTTCAATTAAAAAAATTTTTTAATTGAATTGAAGTAACGTAGTCCGTTAATGAAGAAGACGCTCGCCCGCCGCGCCCTGTTTTGTAAGAAATGTAGTAGAAGTAGTAAGTAACCTTTTTGAAAGAGCTATAAATATTTACTTCGTTTAAATGTATTGTGTTTAGTAAACTTATTTAAACTGCGAAATTTCATAATAAAAATTATGTAAATTGTATAATATGTAAAATTTCACAGTTTTCCTTTTAGATACAACATTTCTCTGTAAACTACTACAGATAACAGTTATGTTGATCCTATGACATTAAATCAATAGGTATTCTACTATATCGCTAACTTTTATCTGTGTTTAAGTTTTGTACAACAAGCTTTTTATCTGCAAAATAAGTACAACATTGTGCAAAATTAATAAATTTAAACAAAAAGAAAAAGCGGAACAACAATAAAAACTAAATTTTTTTCACCACAGAATATACAAAAGAAATATTTTTAATCGATAAATATAATCTAAGCTCCACCCCGGCACGTGTACCGCTATACAACCGGAAGCTTCGTCCTTGGGAGCGTAGCAACCCCGGAAGAAAAAAAATCTATAATAGTACGTAGATGCAGGGTGGGGGAGGCCCCGCCACCACTAATGTTGAAAAGAGAGGATCTGTCTATGCGACTACTCGACGATTTTCGAAATTAGGAAGCTTCTGAGTTTTGTGTTGGTTAAATGTTTCTTGCTACGTGCGACCCTGAGTCTAGGTACCTAACTACTTACAAACTTAGTTCTTAGTACTTTGAACGTAGTCAAAAAGTTAGCTCAGAAGTTTATTGGAACAGCTATAGTTAGGCTCGGCATGCGTTGCAACGCCTATTTTGTTTTGTCTAAAACCCTTCGCGGGATCGCTCTCAGAAGTTTCATCGTAATGGGATGAATAGTATAGGATGGGACAAATAAACAAAGATTCTTCTCAACTAATCTTATAGAGGGATTGATTTTTTGTATCTTTGTAAGGGTTAAACTCAAACGCTACTAAACTGATTTAGAAAAAATCTTTCTTCTTTCTCAATACAAACAAAGCGTCATTATCAACGAGTAACTTATGTGCTATTTTGTTTTAAAAACACGAGATTCTTTCGTAAAATTGTAGCAACGTAACCCAAGGTATACTTCCAATAAAAGAGATATATATTTACTACTAACGGCCGGTTTCAATAACCGATCTATCCACGGTTTGACATAAATTTGACATTACTTTTATGGAGCTTATGTCAAGCTTCCATCTCGAGTAAGACAAGTAAGCAGATTCTTTTAATATTAGGTTATTTGATGGTAATATAAGAGTGTAAATACCTGCATCATACAAAATGTGAAATCAAGATAGCCCTAAGCTAATAGCAGGTCGACTTTTTGCTACCCGCATACAAATATTTTAAACGCACGCTCTATCATTCATCATTAACTTTATAACAAAAAGCAGACAAGGTCAGAGGCAGAACGATAAGCAAAAACCAAACGGCAACCATTCCGACAGTTGTTACCTTTAAACAATAAAAAAAAAATATTTAAAAGCGTTTTTAATAACAGGAATTGTCGTTCGTAACTCCTTTGATTGTTTTTTTTGATATTTTAAGAACCCTTTTGATTTTGGCTTGAGGATTGAGTAAGCAATTATAATTATTAATTGTTTACGTCATATTACAGAGTAACGTTTAACCACAAGTCACCTGATGTTAAGTGACGATGTGTACAATGCTACAACAAGATAGAGAACTTCCTCTCAAGATAGATTTTAATACCAGCGAGCAATAAAAAATGCCGTAACACCATGCTAAGATTTCACTACGATGTTTACCTTCAACGAAATCTCAAGACCATTGCAGGATTTGAATTAACGATCAACGACGATAAGTCGCAAGCCTACGTCACTACCACTGAGCTATCATCGCTTCGTATAAAAAATACTGACTCACTTTGATTGTGCAAAGTAATTACATGCCATGTTATGTGTATTAAAAATGTTTGTTTGTATTTTTATATATACAGTGGGTGTGGTGCGCGGAGGTTTTATAAAGTCATGCGAACTAAAAATCAAGAATAAATAGCAAAAATATGAACTAAAAAAAATTGGTTGTCTGTAAAGTCGGTTAGTTGAACGTGACAACGTCGATTGGCCGATTGTGCTTCTTTGTCGCTCGTTCCGCGCTCTCACTTGCACTTCAAGCCTTACATGAAACGCCTCAGAGCGAGGTAACGCCGCATGAGTCACGCTTAGAGCGAGGTAACGCCGCATGAGTCATGTTTTTTCGTGCGTGCAGCCGGCTCTATCGAATTATAAGACGTTGTCACGTCAAAAGTTGAATGGGTGGTAGATGACTGCCCATACCCTCTCTCTGAGAGACGGCAAGAGTCCTAGCAGAGGTAACGTAAAAGTTGAATACATTCTTCAATTATAAAATTGAATTAAATAAACCTTTAATGACTCTAATATTGAATCTATACTTTGTAAATTGCACTATTGTAGTTAAGACAAAGTCAATCTACTAAAGCAATGGAGAACATTTAGGTGACAGTCGGGGACGAATACTATTTGAGTTTCAGTTTAAACGATCCTACTGGAATTTTGCTATTAAAATATTTTCCTGTAACCTATAGGTACTGTTTTAGTTCTTCATCATTGTCCATCAGTAACTTAGATTTATTTGAAAACAAAAAAATGTAATCTTTACCAAACTAACATTATTTGCATACATTCTGATTCGTAGCAGCTAGGAGTTCCCCGGTCTGTCGAGGTCAAATCTTTTGACCTATTTTATTATAACTTAACACAACCTTACCAAGAAATTTCTCACACTTTCTTGAAAACATTGTACCTATCCAGATTATCAACTTGAAACTTTCTATCGTTATCATTTTTTGATTTTGTTTCATGATCTAGAATAATTCTTTCTTTTTCTTCTCAACAAGCAGTAGATAAAGTAACCTCTCACGTAATTTTGACGCTTAAAATTAAAATTTCATTCCACGTTGACCTATTTTTCATAAAAAAAATCGTCCTTTGCATACTTCACTGACCTTAGCTGGTCGCCGATCAGCAAGTTTATGATTATGTACACTAGAAACAATTATGTATATAAGTTTCCAAGAACGGATATGCTAACACTGAACCGGTTTTATGCTTCTTGGTACCTTACTTGTCGATATAAAAAACTAATATCTAGAATATTGGAAATATGAATAGGTAACAATAACAATGTAGCAGGTAGGTAGGTGCGAGGAATGCTGGAATATGTGCTGTTTATATCAGATAACTTTAATGTTATATGACAATTTGTTCTCAGCAGAAGCTATGAACATCATTACGCGCTAAGTAGAAACCTTTTTTGACGTGACAACGTCTTATAATTCGATAGAGCCGGCTGCACGCACGAAAAAACATGACTCATGCGGCGTTACCTCGCTCTGAGGCGTTCCATGTAAGGCTTGAAGTGCAAGCGAGAGCGCGGAACGAGCGACAAAGAAGCACAATCGGCCAAACGACGTTGTCACGTTCAACTATCGTCAGTAAACCGACTTTACAGACAACCAATTTTTTTTTTTAGTTAAAAAGAAACTTGAAAAACCGAATGAAAATGAATAAAAACAAATTTTCACTTGAATTTGTTCAAATTTGAAGCAGGCTCTCGAACAGTGAGAATGGAAATAATTAAAGAATTACCTTCGTACAAGAGGCTATCTCAAATCGCATCCGATGAAATTATAAACCAGTAGCGGCCATACCCATAAAATTGATTGTAATTATTATCACTGCAAATTAAATTGGTTCTAATGACACCCATAATAAAGACCACAACATAACAACTGAAGTGGTTAGCGCAAATGATAAAGCTGCAATTCGAGATGTTACATTAGACTTTGCAGGTAAGGAATTAGGGTTTAAAATTGATAAATAGGTGATTTGTGTGAACCGTCAAGCAAGGCCGGAGCGAAACCGGTGCAGCAAGGTTAAGGCAAGTGATAAAAAACAAACAAAACACGAATAAGTTATTATGATGGTCGAAGCCCGTCCTTAAAATCTTCGCAAACCTCAAAAGAATGCTTTTAGGGAACATTGACTTAAGGCGGAGATTACAAGCCCAAGCTCAAAATTAAGGTTTATTACAGCCTTTTTCTGTAATCAAAAAATCCTGGCTAAACTAAAGCCAAAAAAAGAGTTTTTCTTCTAAAAATTAGAAAAAAATGCATTACCCAATTTTTAATGTTTTCATTTAACCGTGTTTATCCTATTCTATAAAGAACATGACTGTGTTAATATAATCAGTCAATTAAAAACTCATTATTCATAGGGCCTTGCAGCTAATTTTCGCAAAAGCTGCGTTTATTTTTAACGATTTTTTAAATGTTGTTGTGACTCCCACATCGACGTCATGCCTCATTGGCCTGCAGGGTGAAGCTACTGAGACCTGTACCTTAACATGTTTTTGGGGGTAATGAACTAAGGACAAAGATATTGAGGCCCTTCAATTTTGTGAATAATTGCATGACTCGTCTCGAAAAAGAGACAAAAAAGATCACACAAGAAAATTATGTAGATTCATATCAGGTTTTCATGCACGTTAAAAACGTGGTAACATTACAATAAAACCGGTTGTGCTGTAGCTAATGATGATAACTAGATGAGCTCGAACACAATTAGACATCAAGGAGAAAAATACATACAACTCTGTTTACATAGCGACCTCAAGTTTGTTTTATTTTAACTGAATGCGTCACTTCTGCTAAAGACGATCTTAAACTTTTTCGTCTGTAAAAGAGAAGGTCTTCTCTTTATGTTTCTGTAAAGCTGCGTACGGAAAACGCGTTCCTGAGTAACGCGTATACGCGTAGTCGGGATACTTTGTCTATGCGTATATTGGTTCTCGTTTGCGTTCTCCAAGATTGTACGCGTAGCTGCAAGTATAGCGTTTCACGACACGCGTAACCGACTACGCGTAGGTCGCGTAAAAATGTACGCGTTGTCCGTACGCAGATTTACGAAGGAAGTCTCCTTTTTACATTTCTGTCATATCTGTACCCTTAGTATAAACGTTATAGTTTACTATCGCTAACTTGTCAAAGTGGCAAATCGTACTGTTTAAATAAAAAACTGTAAAGTTTTCGAGTTAGTTTTTGCAGTGACGCCTTCGCATCTGTATCTCAAAATCAAGAGGTTTCTAAATTGATAGTGAACTCGTAGCAACAAAGAAGCGTCATAGCAAGAGACAGATCGACAAATTGATCGGCCATCGCGTGTCAAGACGATCTCGTTTACAGCAATGACCTTAGCAGCTATAGAACCTAGGTTAGGACATACTTGCGCTAGTAAACTAGATAAAAATAGAAATAGGTACGAGATAACAACGCAGACTATAACTGAAAAACCTTATAGAAGAACATGAAAGCGATTTTCTTTAGAGATAATATATGTATTTTACACTCCAACGTGAAAGTTTATGAGTATGGATGTTTGTTACTCTTTCACGCTAAAACTACCGAACGGATTTGAGTGAAATTTAGAATGGAGATAGCTTATACCCTGGTTTAACACATGGGCTACTTTGGCTACTTTTATCCCGGAAAATGGTTCCTGTGGGATAACGGGAAGACGCGGGTGAAACCGCGGGGCGCAGCCAGTTACCTATAATAGGGTTTCCCTAACACATTAACAAGGTTTTTTTAAAAGGGAATTATCAAAGTATTTCTATGTAACCAGATATATCGTATACGTAGTGGGTCTACGATATTCAAGGCCGTTTTTATTTATATTCCTTTACAAACCGTTGATAAGAGATAAGATATTTAAATCTAGATAGTTTTATGCAATAAACTTCGTGGCACTTACGAGTAGCGTATTTTAAAATAACCAGAAGTATCTTTCTAAATAAAGCAATATTTGTTCATGCTTAAATATACTGTTCTTAAAATTTGTGTCAAATAAAAGTTGGTTAAAATTTTGTGGTATTGTTTGCCTTTAATTTTCCAATTGGTATCATTTTCTACAACATTTATGATTCTAATTATATTAATCTACAACTGAAGGACTTGGCAATGATTGACTTGCGTTGCAACGTCGCTCGTCATGATTAATTAGTATCTATCTACAACGTTTCACGCCATCGAAAACAAGAGAAAACAAATTTTAATTATGATGTGTTTATCGAACGTTTTATTATAAGGGTCAAAGTAATTAAGACAAGTAGTTGTATTTTATTATGGACATATTATAGAAGATGACCCCAACGAACGCTTGGCAACTGAATCATAAAGTAGTGTTGATGGCATTGATATATAATTGCATATAGGTACAGTATCAAATAACAAATTAACAACAGGTAGCTATGTCGAGGGATGAAATACAAGCAAGTTCTACTCAGGGTAATCCATTTAAGTAAAGTAATGCAACACACCCATGTATGTAAAACAGAACAATCTATGTGGCCTTCGAAGATTTGCGTCAACTTGACACACATTGTCCATATAAAACAAGTAATGGTCAACAGTCATATGAACATTGCGACTTCAATAGCTAAGCCGTAAAACAGTTTACTGTCAATAGTCAATTTTATTTATTCAATAGGATACATTGTGATCACTTTAAAACGTCAAACTTAAAACTAGCTACGCCTGTTCCAACCTCCTTACGCCGGCAAAAGAACAGGCAAGAAACGCCCGGCAGGTAATTTTTTTGGCGCGATCACATTGACAATTTTATTCTTATTACTAATTGATTGAATTGGAGCAAGTTCACTAAAATCCCAAGCTTTTTTTTTTTTGTCATCTAATGGTCCGATATTTTTTAATTAGCTTTACTAATAAGATTTCTCTTGTTTGGTTGTACACATTGGGATATGGGAACATGAATATTAATGAGTTGCGGGATCACAACCAAAGCAGACCAGACCCCACAAGCAGCACCCGTTCACGAGTTGACGCATGTGCCAGCCATCGCTCTCCTCGACCATATGAGAGGGAAGAGGGCGACCCGACACACGACGCCGCCGCAAGCAAAGTCACTTTCGTGAGTATGACTGTTTTGGCTGTTTACCGAAAATGGTTAGAATAGGGGAAATAGGGAGAATAGGTAGATAGAAAGAAAGATAGATAGATTAACTACAATCCCAAGCTTGTTTGTCATCTAAATAGTCCGATATTTTATAATAAGCTTTACTAATAAGATTTCTCTTTATACGGACTTGAAATTTTGCTATCGATAAGTCTTGAATTTCACTTGGGATTTTGTTGAAAAAGCGTACACATTGACCTTTGAACGAGTTGCTAAAGTCAAGTGCCCACCACGTGCCTCCATCGTGATAAATAAATGATGCATGCAAAGAGATGCGTCGGCCAAGTCACGACTGTGCACTGCAACACCCCTAAATTAGAATGACATGCTCACCTGAACTTTCCCTGCGAGTAGTCCTCCCATTTGATGATGGCCGGGCAGAAATTCGGGTCTCTCAACAGATCTCTGAGGAACTCTGGTACTGAAACGCTTCTCGGACGCTTCGTGCTCATCTTCCGGCCGCTGCCTTTCGGCCTGCCCGGCGGTCTCTTGGTCATTTTCCGCTTGTCGTCTTCATCCCCGGACTTGCTGACATCACTGCCGTACGAGCATTCGGGAGAGGCGGTCTCAGATAAGCGGAACGGGTCATCGGCTTCGTCGCTGGAGTCGCTGGGCCCCTGCAGCAAGCTGCTGTTGTTTGGCCTATAGTCCGAATCGTACACTCTGTTCCTGTGATCCAACGAGTCTAGATCCAAAACCGTCTGCGCCGGCTCGTCTTGCTGGTAATGATCGCTCACTGCGTGTCTGAATACCATCTCTCTGTTGTAGGGGAACACGAGCATCTCCTTGCTGAGACGTTGTTGCAGCTTCTCAAAGATGCTGTCGGCTAGTCCTCTCGAGCAGAAAGTGTCTATGCTCGGATGCATCATCCTGTGGTGCACCTCTTCGCGCTTCATGTTCCGCAGTTCGATTCCGTGCACGCGGAAGTTCTGGAAGGGTACTTCGTATTCACTGATCCCGAGGTCCTGTACGGTGTCGATGATCCAGGACACGGTGTCGTCCTCGTTCCATTCCACGACGATCTTCTTCTTCCAGTCATCCCGGTGGTAGTCGCGGAAGCTGACCAGGTTATGGTACACGCAAGTGGTGCTCTCGATGTCAGCCTCAGCGAAGGTGTCGTAGGAGCCATCGGAGTAGTAGTTCCCGTAGTTGTGCAAGGCGGTGCCTTTCCCGAAGACTTTGAAATCATCAAGTCTCGTGGGCGGGGCCGGCGTCGTGTTGTAGTACAGGTCGCACATGTTCTGCGGATCGTAGGGGGGTCGCGCGTAGTCGATCATTGTGGAAGACGTGCGGCGCGAACGACGTTTCGCGGCGGTATGAGCTCAGAATCCGCTGTGCCCCGCTTATGAGTATAAAATCGCGATGTTTACATGATGCGTCGGGCGCCCGTAGTAAACTCGGCGCGTGGGTTGACTGCCTGCCCACTTGTTTACTAAGCGCTATCGCGAAATCTACCGATTAACTTCTCATGGCGGCAATTTTTTTCATTGAAATTTATTAGGCTGTACTTACGTGTCGCTCATGTTAGGTAAATGTAGGCGCAAGGATAGCGAGGCGTTTAAAGTGAAACGCGAGTTATGGTTCAGAATAATAATGAATCCAAAGTTTAAATATTTTTTTAGCGCTCAATTGCGCCGAAATGGCTGCATTTATTTCGGTCAAGTTTGGTACGGAGCTCTAGATTAGATTTTGTAGAAGCACGTAAGGTAAGTTTCATGCCAGGAAAATAAGGAAAAGATTCTGAAGGAAAATGAGAAAATCGCGAGAGATTTTTTAATTTTTTTATTATTCTTTTTCAGTGCATGATATCGATGGTCGGTAATTAATTTTGAAAAAATTAATTACAGTGCCACTTTGCATTCTAAAGCTTTGTTCGCCATTGTACACAGCCTTTTAATCTACACAGATTTTCATAGTAATCTTATATATAAAATTCTCGTGTCACAGTTTTCGTTGCCATACTCCTCCGAAACGGCTTGACCGATTTTGATGAAATTTTGTGTGCATATCGGGAAGGTCTGAGAATCGGCCAACATCTATTTTTTATATCAATTTTTTATCGAGTTAAATGTAGTCCACGCGGGTGAAACCGCGGGGCGCAGCTAGTAATAATATAATTTATTAGGCTAATAGTTTATAATTAATAATGCCCACACACATACACACAATCACATCATCATCATCATATTTCTTCGACCTTTTGAAGTGATAACCAGTGATATTCTGAGTAGTTCGATTAGTGCATCATTAGTAGAGTGTTTTAAAATGTTTGTATGCTGTACATAAACTATTTCTAATAATATTTTGATAACCTTTATTGTTTTGGTATTTTATTCATGCTGTTGCTACCAGTGGAGATTTGTGCATTGTATTTTATTTTTATTTTATTTAAAGTGCTTACAAACTATTCTTAAATTGTTAGCAAAAAAGTCAATATGTTGGCATTGTGTTGTGAACGCATCAATTATTTATTTATGTTTATTTAGAGAGTTCAAATTGTTTAGTATAATTAAGTCGTTAGTTAGTCTTCCTAAATAAATAAAATAAATTACTGATCTCTAATTAAAATTCCCTATCTACGGCAAAAAAAATTTTTTTGGTAAGTCTGTTGTTTGGATGTCTTATAAGCTTATCACACATTACCCAAACACATCACAAGTGAAATACAGACAATGTAATTTAGGTTTGTAGTTATAACTTTGGTAGCTATTGGCTGTACGGACAGACATACTTACATTATGTACCCCCTTCCAGTAGGACACAAAGAAATTATTCATGCATTTGCTGCAAGGGACATATAGATTATATTTTCTATATATGTATTGAACTGATAAGATTCCTAGTATTGGTGGATTTTATAGCACTGGCAGTATTATGTTTATAATAAGTTTGGGCTTGTAGTGAACTTGTTCTAATTCAATAAATTAGTAATCAAAATAAAAAAGATCGATATAAATGTGATCGAGACCAAAAATGACCTGCTGGGTGGGTTTCTTGCCTGTTCTTTTGCCGGTGTAAGAAGGTGTAACTAGTTTAAAATTAGTGATCATAGGTTATATCCTACTAGACAAATATTTGTCGAATTTGAAAATATAGTTGTTCCCCACTGTTTCATCCGCCCTATAAGAAGTATCCTATGTCATTCCCCAGGGTGCAAACTATAACCTTAACAAATTTCATCAAAAACGATTTAGCGGTGTAGGCGTGAAAAGGTAACAAACAAACGGACAGAGTTACTTTGTATATACACAAACCATCGCAAACAGGTTTTTGCACCATCAATATTTTTACAGGACAATATCTTTTTGTTTCTTGCCATCTTATTCGAACCTGCACTTTTGAGTGCAATACCTAAAAAAATACTTTATCGCCTCCTCGTTACGCCGACAAAGCTGACCGCAAATATTTTTTGACACGGTTCAAAGTAAACAAGTTAATCATCAAACATAAGCCGCACGTTCCTCATGTTATGTCGATATGTGATTCAGTCAGGATTCCCAGTTCATATTACAGGCTTAGACCACCTAGACTTTGTGGCAGTAATGACGTCACAACACGTTACACGAGTCACGAGGATCTGCCGTGATACAACACCACAAATCGAGTGTTAGGCTCCTCTCTAAACACTCGAGCAATCGCGCGTGAAACTACGTAATTGGAAACAAAAAAAATGTTGTTGGATTCCTCAATACGTTCTAGATTTTTTTAGAGAATCGTTAATAGATCAGTTTTAAATAGCGTGTTTTTAAACAAATAAAAAAAAGGTGGAATTCAGTATTGATGATACAGTTATAAAAGTAACACATACGATTAGCGCACTCAATGTCTTTTCATGTTTTTATTTAACTTTGTTTCCATGGATGATGGAAAAAAATGTCACGTTTCTTATGCCCTGTAAAATATATTGATATCCTGAAAAATGTTTTCAACTATGCAGCTCTTTTTAATTATGTGAATTTCCTGTTTCTCCAACCAGTACACAAGCAATTTTCCTAAAAATGATTTCTGTATGGCACCAAAGAGTCCGCGAAAGAGCGTGCGTGCAAAGTCTCATAGTTTCTAGTTTTCCACATAAGTTATCAGCATTCAGTCTTTATTCTACTGCATATCTATTGCATTGTTCTTTATTGCGGTCAATGACCTACACAGGGGTAGGTACGTTATGTAAACAGTGAGTAAATTCTTTTAATCAGTTGATACATTTTATTGCGTTAGAAAGGTTCTTATTTTGTATAGAAAAATGTTAGTTTTGGATTTTTTGTCATAGAAATTATATACTGTTGCAAATTGGCTCTGACGACCGACGCCGACGCCGACGTGGGGAAATATAACAATTGCAAGGCGTGGCGTTGCGGGTTTGGTAGTTTGATTGCCGATACGCAAATAGAACAAGATCATACATTACAAAAGGAACAAAACCCCGACTGCGCCAAAATAAAGCAACCTATATGTCACTACCACAATAAAGATGAATCTAATGACACTTCATATGTTAAAATCTGGGGTGTAATTAGTTGTATTATGATCCTAAATGCATGGCCATAAACGTCAACTTTACGAGAAAGTGTGTTGAAAAGCTATTTAAGACTTGATCGCTGGGCAAGGATCGTCTTCGTCACGCAGTGGTTACCTGAGGACGGGCGACGTCACCGAAGCAGGCCCAGAGGGCGATGACGTGATGACTTTGAAGGCTTTCAAGAGCGGTGGTCTAAGATTGAGGGACCAGGATATTTAGATATGAGAGAAGCCGTTGCCCGCCAGTGTGAAAGTATAGGTTAAAAACAAATATATTAAAATAAAAATTAATTGATCACTAATTCTCTATACAATATTTTTGTTTGTTACCTTGAATAACTGTTCGCCTGCGTCATTAAATTTGTCACTGATCAGCTTCTATTTTAGTTTCATGAAATATGAATTCATACCAAATTAAATAGAATCAATCGTTTTTTAAGAGAATTCTGTTATATTGATATTTTGCTACTTTGATATTGTGGACGATTGATATGATACAATGGGTGAGCAGTCAAATGCGAAGCGTAAAGCCACAGGTTCGTTTCCAGCTACGGGAAAAATATTTGTACCTTTTAAATAAACTAACTAACTCCGATGGCTCAGCGACCCAAAGTGTGTCTTGGCCTCCGAAACGAGAGAGCGCCACTCTTCTCTATCTTGAGCGATTTCAGCCCAGTTCAGAGTCTGGAGCTCGCGCAGGTCCGCATCCACCGCGTCCTTCCAGCGGTATCTAGGGCGTCCGACCGGCCTACGGCCATTCGGTCATACATAAAAATGGGCAAATATTTTTTTTTGTCTGTTGCGAATTCGCAATAATAATATAGCCTATAAGTGTGAAACCGGGGCTGGTTACTAGTATCTTTAGTATTTGATAACACAAACGTGCATTTTTATATTTCACTGCAGGAAGGAAATCCCCATACCTACTGTATAAATGTTAAATGGCATTTTAATATAATTAACCATTTCATACGTTATTTTATACTTCATTAGTTGAATATAACATGTATAATCTAAAAGTGTTTTTCCTTGTTTATGATTTGTAATGAATGCTAACAATTACTGTTAACTGGACAGGAAAACTTTATATACTGTATATATTGTAACTGAAACGAAATGATTAATAAATTATGAAAGTTGGGGGTCTATTTTTGATCCGTAGTAATTATATTTTATTTTATTACTAGTGGTGCCCCGTGGTTTCACCCGCGTCTTCCTGTTACCTCGCAAGAACTTTTTGCCGGGATAAAAAGTAGCCTATGTGTTATCCAGAGTATAAGCTATCTCCATTAAAAATTTCATTCAGATCCGTTCAGTAGTTTTTGCGTGAAAGAGTAACAAACATCCATCCATACATACTCACAAACTTACACGTTTATAATACATATTAGTAAGATTCTTGAAAAACTAACAGCTACAGCTAACAGCAGTTAACAAAAAAGACATTTAAACCATAAAATAATAATAATAATATTAAAAAATATGTTTTTTTTGTCAATAACTAAATTTCAAGTTATAAAAAACGAAACCTTAAAGGAATAGCCACTTTGGTCTATCCTGCGCCACCTCCTTCCGGCCAGTCCTCCACCTGGAGCTAGTGCGAATCGCGACTTTTGTTATCGGAGGCCCAGACTCACTTTGGATCGTTGCGCCATCTCAGTTAGTTAGTTAGTTAAAAGAAAAGCTTATAATTAAACATAAAACAAGCTTGGATTTGCTATTTACAAAAAAAATCAATTGCTGTTGGTTATTATCGCTAAAACTCAAAGACAGCCTGACCATATTTGTTTTTTGTTAATTCAGTTTTGTGCGTTATTGTCAAGACAAGGTTTACACGAAAGATTTTTTTGGATTATCTGCCGGAAAATTGGAAAATTAGGGAAAAACCGAAGGTGCTTTTGGATTCTGTATGTGTTAAAGTGCTGCTTACATTTTGCCTACCAGAAGCCGGGGCGTGTCACTACTAGATAATAGAATAGAATAGTAAATGCAGCACCTAACCTGCCCCACTGTGGCGGGTGACATATCGCTGGTTCATCAACCTGAACCGAGTACTTTCTCAACTACACAGTGTCGAAGTCAGAAGGGAAACTCCAGCGCCGCGGGAAGTACGCCGCGCGGGGGTTTACCACCTGCCGCCGGGCCGATAAGATGCTGCCGGATTAGTGGGATGGCTTGGCACGAGCTAGATTACGTCAGTCACTGTAGGTTGGCACGTGCTCTAAAATTGCATAGAACAAAAAAAGAGAAAAATACCCCGAGTGCGTAATGTAGTTTTAGTTTTACATGGTAAATTATAAATACGAAATTAACTCTGTTTGTAATACATTGATAATGTTTGGTGTAGAAATAGTTCGAGCCCTGAAAAAGGATATAGGACACTTTTTAATGCAATAAAGTGTAGTATCAGTAATGCGTGGATTTTTTTACATTTTACTGACCACAACTTATCACACTTGATTTTAAGTGATGATTTTGTCAAAGGTTGGTGTTTAAGATGATGCCGGTAATCGGAAATTATGTTATTGTTGAGCGACTTTTGTCGTTGACTGTACGTATCTATCAGTTTGTTCTGGCAGTTTCACTTGAGACCTAGTTCCCAATCCATGTGTAACGTGGCACCTCTTTCAAGTTTAATTCAACCACATAATCACTTAACATCAGGTGACTCATTAGTCACAAAAAAAACCATGACCATTGACCATTTGACCATTGTCAAAGGCTACGCTGGATCTAGTAAATCACAATAAACATTTATAAATGTCATTTAGGAAGATCGAAACGCTACCTACTTTTGGTATTTACTCAAAAATTGCAAGGCACGCATTCTGACCTTTCCATTTATAAACTTTTTATGAAACTGAGTAAATTAATCCGCACAAGATCAACCGTATAATAAACTCTACTTACATAAGTAGTGAGTTTTTTATGCGCCAACATAAAAAGAAGATTTTGTAATATAAACCAGACGTAAGGTCGCATGCAACATTTTACCTGCCCACATTAACTTGGCACGCGACTCACGCCAGGTTATCTCATGCGTCATAAGTATAAAAAACTAGATATATAATCAGGTTTTAACACTGAGCTAGTATTATTATTTTAATTATGCGTATTGAAATATATGAATAATAATTTTGCAAAGTCAAAAAACCAGTGTGTGTAAACTTTTGAACTGATGGTAGGTGAGACGCGAGTTATACCATCGGTTGATAAATACTATCTGACGAATAAAGGCATTTGTTTAAAGGCGATGGTGACCGCTTCTCTGCAGGCAGACCGTCTGCAAAAAATATAAAAGCACCATAAGTTTATTCAACGTAACATGTCTATTTTTATATGGAATAGTGCAGCCTTCTCTGAAACGGTTCAGTTAAATATCAGCTCGAAGCCTTGGACAGTAGACAGCGAGTCAAAAGGCTCATTAGCATTAGCAACGATAAGTTGTTGAAGGCCAGGCTTCAGAGTCATGGTAGTAAAGTTTTTACTGGTTAGCATATAATTACAAGTCACCTCATGTTAAGATATGAGTATTTGAAGGTGGCTCCACGGTATTCCTGGAGTCCTGGACTGGTAACTAACTCTCAAGAGTGTGGTAACTAGCCAGACAAGCACTAGAAAATGTTCTATAATCAACATTATAAATGTGAAACTTTGCGAGTGAAATAAGAAGAAAGACCTTTTTTTCTGACTCTGTCATTGTAATGTACACTACAGCTTGGTAGTAGAAGAATAATATCTAGCATTACGGTGGAACCCCCAAAAGATATCTACTCCTCCTAATTTCCACTATCTACCGGATAGTGGTTAAACGGTGTTTGGTGAAACAAACCAACATGCTCATGGGATATTAGTAAAAAATGCATTATAGCTATATTATTACATTGTTTACCATAATTATTGTTCTTGATGACCTTCAAAATGCCGCAGCTTGTCAAGTCGAGAGCCACCAAGACTAGCTAGTCTTACCGGTTTTGCGTAGGGATAACAATCGCCTATAAACAAATAAATTACACGAGTAGGTACTCACTTCTTTAATTTTTTGACTGAACAAAACGTGTTTCGAGTAATCGCTTGTGAGTTTTTATCCCACGGTAACTTGAGTGTTTGATCTGATCTTTATGTGTAAAGTAAAGGTAACTATCGCTTTGACGCTATAATTTGGCAATCTTCACAGCAAGGGTACCTTCTGCATGTTACTCTGTCGACCGCATCATCAATTAACATCAGGCGAGGTAACGGTTAAAACGTGCGGTTTGGCAGCCCACTTGAGAGCCAGTTCCCAATCCAGGTGTGACGCGGCGCCACCTTCGACCACATCATCACTCTATCTGGTGAATGTGGCCAAACGCTCTCCAGCCAAAAATAATACTTATTGATTTATTTCTATTTATTTATTATACATAATATTAATCTGCAGAACGATTTAGAAGCATAACATTTAGTACTACTGTCATTTGGTTCGAAATATCTATATTAACCTCTAGGTTACTTGTTACGTTTTCCGGGAGCTTTGAAAATTGGTTACTTTATAGATTTTGGTGCTATTTACGAATTTCGACTCTGCAATGCTGAAGAACCTAATGTGAACGCATTATGACAACATTAACGCATAATAGTTATAAGCTCCTTACGTGTTAAGACACTATTGCACATTCATGATGAGCTAAATGCACTAAGAAATAAGGTAAGTTTTAAAACAAAATATTGCTTGCGTTAAGTTAAATAACTTACACTATGAAAAACAAAACAAATTCCCTTTTTTGCCGGTCAAAAATTAGATAGCGTCCAAAACAAGACATATACGACCTCGCGTAGACTTATGTAGCTCTGGCCACCTCTACGCATCTGCTACGCGTCACATTTTTTGTTGCCATTATAAATTATCTTTTTTACCCGAGTCTGATAAAATGACGTAATTGTATAAGTACTATATAAAAACTAGTTCTTAATAATGGAAACATGTCCTTGAACGATGCGAAAATGGGCGGTTAGAAGTGGATATTCTACGACGTAGAGTCGTAGAACAAATTTATATTCTGTGGCAGAACCACGGTAGCTTAGTAAAGCGACTGACTACAGTGTCGGGGGCTCCAATTTAGATTTTTACATTTTACAGGGTAAGGTTTGACTACAAGTCACGTGATGTTAAGTGACGATGTGGTCGATGGTGGCGTAGAAACACTTTGGTAAAAGCGACAGAACTGTATTCTGCAGTCACGAGTTCAATTTTTTTCACATTTAACAAGGTAGCGTTTGACTTCAAAAGTCAAAAAAGTCAAAAGTCAATTTTTCTTTATTCAATAGGATACATTGTGATCACTTTAAAACGTCAAACTTAAAACTAGCTACGCCTGTTCCAACCTCCTTACGCCGGCAAAAGAACAGGCAAGAAACGCCCGGCAGGTAATTTTTTTGGTGCGATCACATTTACTATTTTCTTTTATTTTCAAAGTCGTGATGTTAAGTGACGATGTGGTGAAAGGTGACGACATGCTACGCTTGGACTGGGAATTGGCTTTCAAGTGAGGTTTCCGAAACACACCGATAAATGCTCTTGGAGACAGATTGTTAACTAACTGGAGAGAACTAGAGAATGCCCTTTGGTTTTTTTCACGATACTTTCCTTCACCAAATGCTTAAACTTATTGCATGATTAGAACCCACGACCTACGGGACACACGTTGACGTCATTACCACTGAATGATCATCGCTTCCAATCTTGATGACTAACTTTATTATCAAAAGGAAGTACTTTTCATCACATTGTCACATTCTGTTAGACGAAATGAAGGTGAAATATTTATTAAATATATAGTTTACATAATATTTATATTATCTAAGTGATATAATTATCATTTTAATTTTTAAGCAGTTAGATACAAGTTTTTCAAATGTCAATGTAATTTGAATTAGTTATAGGGGAAGTACCTACCTTGAAGCTGTAACAAAAAACAAACATGTTTTTGATGCGAAGAAGGCTAGTGACGTTGACTTATGACCCGTGGGTCGTGGGTTCCAATACTGGAATGAGCTTGAACTTTTGTCTTGATGAAAATGAGACTGTAGCTTGGTGGTAGAACGTTTTCTAGCGCTCACATGGCTAGATACATCCAGAATCTGTCGCCAAGCACGGTGTGTTCCGGCAGGTATCCTGGAATTCCTGCAAGAACTACAAAAAGCATAGAAATTTGTGACATGATCAGAACCCCGCCTGTTAGAAGCCGCCACTTCACTTGGCTTAGCGTATTTGTGTAGCATTGCTGTCTCTTTCAATCTACAGGGCTAACTACAGAGTGAAGAGGACAGCAATACTACAGGAACACGCTACGCCAAATAAAATCCTGCCTTAACATTTGCAGTGTCCCAAGAAACAAGTAAGCGCCTGGCTAGAAAAACCAGTCTTACAAGGAAAATCAACTCATCAATGGGCGAAGGCATTCTGGGAAGTTACTTAACACTAATCTGCCTCAACTTGTAGTAACTGTTATTAAATCTATGTTGTAATTTGTAAGATTGGAGGCGAGGCGCGTGCCACGGGTACCTTATACCTATACCTATGTAAGCAGTATAGATACTTGTAGATTGATTCAGAGTTGATTCAATTTCCTTACGTGTTGCTAGATTAATAAGCGATGGTAGGAGAAAATGACGACATTGAGATTCGTTCAAAGCCTATGTTTAGCAGTGGACTTCTTCTGGCTGATGATGATATGATGATATGAAGAAAAAATAGCCAACCTACATTGGGCTGGAGTGGTAGATTACGGCCAATAGTCTCTTTACTCTTCAGCACACCATGACGCCAACCAGTTGGTCATTCGGTAACCAAGTCACAAGATTATATACTTATGTATATAGGTAATAGGGAACTTCCGACACTCGACACTCTACGTGGAGTGATTGGTCACTCTGACGACATCAGTTGACTCAGTGACGTGTTAATTGACCAAAGCTTTTGTTTCAAGGGTTGTGACCAAGTGACCGCTGTTGTTATTGCTGCGGTAATTCAATGTAACACACGTGAATGAAATACTATGCGAGTAAAAGTTCCACGGGAAAAAGACCTTCCGAAATACAGAAGGAAATATAAGGATAAGTAAGGTGAAATAAAGAAGGAACAGGTTAGATTTTGGAAGGAATCCGTCTTGGAAAGTAAGACTCAGAAGGAAAAGGAAAGTCAGGATTTTTTCTCTGTGTGGTAGTGAAATTTCTTATTGTAAGTACTTACACTACTAAAAGTTCAGACACTTTCTGCTTGGTCCATTATCAGACATCGAAACGGCTAGATCCCATCGGCATGTGGAATGGTGGAAATTCCATTCAAACTGAAAAACTAATGAACCAACCTAGATGAGATTTGGTTTGGAGATAGTTGGAACATTGAGGCAAGTCACAAGATACTTTTTATCTTGATATACTGTAGTCCAATCGGGTAAAACCACGGGAACAGCCAGTATCTCATAATTTGTTAATTTTGTAAGATTGTTTAATTGTGTTTCGCATAATTTAAAACAGGATTGAGCACTGCTTGACGTCACAGCCACTTAAATTGCTTTTGATTGTATCTGTCAATGTTATTAGCAAACAAAATTTAAATTTTATCACTCTGGACTGGACTCTACGAGCTTTCCGAGGCCACGAATTCTCAGTCGCTTAAGATGAGGAATCGGCAATATTGGCTGCAGGGACCTCCTTTTTTCTCAACAATTACAAAACATACAAAGCTAATATTTATGTACATTAAAGATCATGGTTTTGACTACAAATTGTCGGAAGGATAACACGATTGGTTAACTTTCATAGCAGAGAAACAATGATCGAAAACTGCCCTCTAAAAAAAAGTTTTTCATTTTACAGACATACAAAACCGATCTAAGAGTTGAATTATTTTTTTTGTATGGTATTTACACATTCTTCAAGAACTACAGATTTAGTTTTATGAAATTAACGATAGTGTCCTCTTAAAACATCTTCTATCTACAACGTGTAACATAATTTCCATATTTCTTCCAGAAATGTACCTGACACAGCCCTAAAACAGCTGACTATTTTGACCATTGAGGCACGAGATCAATAGTCAAGATGAATAGTCAGTCTTGTATCATTTTACCATAGCTGTAGTCCGAACGATACGCCTACGCTGCGATTAGACTCGTTGCGTCTTTACGATACGCCTATGAGACGACTACACTTACGACTCGTGTGCAGAAAGCCTTGGTATTTCGTTATTTCTTCTGTCGCCTGCGGGGAGAGGATGTTGATAGCAGACACTCAAAAGCCTCCGGTGGAGGAAAATTGCCCAAAATGCTGGAGGCATTGCCATATTGAACGTTAAAAAAGTTTCAATGTTTTAGCCTAACTTAGAACAGAACCATTATTGTCGAACGTTGTGTGAAAATCCCTGTAAATTTTGTGATGGCTTATGTCATGAGCTCTCCATTTGATTTTGAAGTGTTGAAGTTTAATATTTTGGGTGGCACTGAACTGTAATGGGAAATGTGCCGGTAAGCGACTTGTCCATATGGAAATGGGTATCCTGTCAGCTCTAATTTGCATTTCACAGTTCATGGAAGATGAGTCGGCAAAAAGGTATCAAAAAGACGCATATCTTCTAAATATGCTAAACAAAGACGGGTCAATTAGAATTTTGATTTGTTGGATTTATTTCCGCCCGAGTAGCAGAATATTCACGATTAAAAAAACTTAAGTAAGAAAATAATTTAAACATACATTTTGTATAAAATGGCTAGTTTGATGACATCTCCTTTCATTGCGTACCTTTAAGCTATGCTGTGTGGAAGTTCACCGTGATAGATCGGTATTTTATTGAGTTTTCATTTATTTTCATTCAGTTGAATCTGAAAAGACGTGTGCCACGTCTAAATAGCTGAATTGATTTTGATGAATTTTAGGATAGAGATAGTTTGAACCCTAGAGACGGCATTCAATAATTTTTATTGCTATAAAATGGTCAACGTAGGTGAAATACTTTTGAATCGATGATGTCTCATGTCTTGTACTCGTAGTAGTGTCGTCTTGCGATCCGTAGGTAGTGGGTTAAAATCCTATAAAGACCTTGAGCTTTCGGTGAAGAAACCAATACATAGCTTGACGATAGAGCATTTGCTAGTGCTCGCTTGGCTAGCTACCACATAGTTGAGAATCTGTCGCCCCTATCGGTGTGTTCCGGCAGCCCGACTTGAGAGCCAGTTCGTAATCCAGGTGCAGCGTGGCGCCACCACTTGTGGTCAAACGATACCCTGTAAGTAGTAATAAAAGAAAAAAATGCGGAAAACGGCTAATAAAAATGTAAAATAAATCCATTTTATATCATTTTGAATCATAAACATTTGTTTTTCTCTGATTGTCAGATGCAGACCCGTGAATTCACTAAAACTGGTTCTCCTTGAGTTCAGAATCGTCCTAAAAAACGTCTGGACGATGGCTGTGACCTTAGTATTTAGAATTACGATCCACGAAATATCTAACAACAACAATGCGATATCTGGTTTGACTTGTATGTTTTTTTTCTATGCTAAAGATCTGCTGATTGGCTAGCGAGGTAGCCAATCAAAATCGTGAGTTAGAGTTATAGATTAAAGTCAGGGTAATTATATATTATCATGTTAATGTGGTTACGTGGCGGAGATGCATCCTCTTCCTCTTTGCAGGAATGTTGCAAAGAGTAACTAGGAGTCTTCCGGGTAGCGAAGAACTCAGGTTAAGAGTTTTGGCTTCAGTAGTGATTTGTCACAGTCCAACTAATCATCATCATCATTATCAGCCTTTCACGTTCCCACTGCTGGGACTCTGGCCTTCAACTAATACATTTAAAAAATTAAAATAATATTATACACATCAACTTGATTACCTCCTTATTTTCGTAATAACAATAAAACTTTTTTTTATTCCACTTGAATTTAACATATTGGGCGGTAAAAAAAATTTACTCTGAGTGACTCTGGATTTTTTGCATATATTTCTGCATGATTATAAAATTTAAGGCTTCTTTTAGTAATATGAATTTTTCAAAGAAGATATTCCTTCATCTAAGTAGGGACTTACAAAACATTTTCACGTCTGATTGCAGATTGAATTCCGTAGATAAGTTCTTTATACATATATTCCAGCAAATATAAATGATTTGATCGATGATGATGAAAATAAAGCCTGCTACTACCTTATTTAGCACAATATTCAACTCACATCTACTTCCATACATTCCAGCAATTTGCAAGCAAAGGCGCAAGTGTGTATGACGAGTCTTTCATATACAACTTTTTTAACTATTAAAGCAAGGATGGCTTAGTGGTAGTGCAGTTAGACGCCAGGACGAGGTTCCCAGGTTCGAATAGTGCAATGAGCTTGAGCTTTTGGTGGAGGCAGAAGTCATGAAACCATAGGTGGTCGGATATTTTCCAATGCTTCCCAGGCTAGCTACTTCGTTTAACATAACCCAACCCACCAAACCCTTAGAATTTCTGTTTGGCTTGTTTTATAATATAATATACAGTCCTAATGAGAATAGAGCGATGGTGGCCGAAGGGTTTAGGCGTGCGACTTACAAGACGCCGACACCGAGTTCGAATCCTCTCGGCCCCGCACCTATCTATACATATAATAAATCTGTAACTCATCACTGTCTGTACATTGAAGATAAATGAGAAAAACTTTTACTGGGGGCCTTTATTAACGCAATAGAACCCAAAACAATGGTTTTTAGAATTTTTGTCTGTTTGTCTGTTTGTCTGTTTGTCTGTTTGTTTGTGCGCGCTAATCTCAGAAACGGCTCAACCGATTTGGATGCGGTTTTCATTATTATATTGCGGTTTTCTCCACTTAACATTTAGTGTTTGTTTTATTTCAATCGGTTCATAAATAAAAAAGTTATATCAGTTTAAAGCATCACGTCGGAAATTTGGTCGAGTCGATTAGATTATTGTAGCCCGGATAGCATATAGGTTCCTTTTTAACCCGGAAAAAGATTCTTGCGGGATAGTAGGGAATACTAAGGGTGTAAACGCGAACCGCAGCTACCCCTATCGCCATCCCCATCCCCACATTTAAGTAAATGCGAAAGTGTATTTTTCTGTTGGTTTGTTCGGCTTTCACGGCGTAACAAAACAGCGAATCAGGGTAATTTTTTGCATAAAGATAGTTTATGCGCCGGAGAGTAACATAGGCTACTTTTATCCCGGAATAATGCATGGGTTCCGTGGGAAAAACTTAAAAACCAAATTTTTCGAAATCTTTTACATGGTTGCTAGGCAACATTCTGTTGAATTGTTTACATGTCAGGAAGAATATTATTGGCATGATGATGATTATTGGTGTATACACACGTAACAATTTATCGTAGCGATGTATCTGTTCTAATTGCTAACCGATCTCCGGTTATATCGAAAGTGTGTCTGAAAAATCGTTGCAGTATTTCTGGTTTGCGCAGATGAGCGACGGCAGTAACATTTTCTGTTCGATAAATCATTGTTGATCGACTTGACCGTATTTGCATAATTTTGATAGTAGCGTGTGTTTTGCTGCAATAAAACTGACGTCGGACACGGGCAAACAAACAGGACCTCTTTGTAAGACGCGTTCGCGCGAAAGTTGAAAAATATTAGAAGATTTTAGACAAAGCTACAAAAACGAAAATCAAAAGATAATTGTGACTTGTGATGTTCGAAATCAAAAATCAACACACTGTTATAAAAAAATATAGAGCCATCTACTTAATCCTAAGTTAGTGATTATACTATACGCTCTAATTAAACGTTTAAATATGTAACGATATATCGTTACGTGTGTAGCAGACATGATCTTATTATACCTTATTTACTTAGAACTACTTTGTATTGACGTTGATGTTGCGGGCTACAATAAGGGTAAGCGTATGTTGAGACGCAGGCGATGGAAGCGCATGGCATAGTCCATGAGCGATGCTGTAAATTACACAGATACACTGTAATAAAGTACATAAATCGGTATCAAGAACAGTATTCAAGTTGACGAGTAAACTGGGTTTAATATTCAACTTATACAACATTTAATCACTTTATAACGTCAAACTAATAACTAGCTACGTCTGTTCTAACTTCCTTGCACCAGCAAAAGAAAAGGCAAGCAACGACCGGCAGGTACTTTTTTGGCCGCGATAACGTTTACTATTTCGGAGGAGGTTCTTTACCATCCTAAAGTTTTTTATTCAGTATTAGTGTCAGATTATGAAATTAATGAGTTATTGTTAGTTACAGTTTGTAATAGCGTTGCTTCTATGTCTTCATGCTTTTTTAAAATATGTGTTATGTATGAACGTGTGATATAAATACTATCCTACGCATTGATTAATAGGCACTAACTTAATTTAGAAAAGTAGTCATTGTTGCCGCAAAAAGAAAAGAGAAAAAAGAAACATCGTACGCTGATCTTTGCTTATGCATAGCAAAGATCAGCGTACGATGCAGCGCTGCCCCGCACTGCATCGATTGCGTCTCAATATACGCTTAGCCTAAAGATTTGGACACGTGGGAACTTGGAAAGCAAAGAGTTTGCATAGATATGTTTTTTTTTTAAATAGTTTCGATAAGTAGTAGAAAAAAGTATTAATGGTGTGGATATATAGACCTAGAGCCCACGACAGCCAGACCTTCGTTTTTTAATGTAAACTAGCTGTTCCCCGCGGTTTCACCCGCGTGGGCTACAGTTTATCGCGATAAAAAGTATCCTATGACCTTCCCCAGGGCTCAAACTATCTCTTTACCAAATTTCATTTAAATCGGTTCAGTAGTTTAGACGCGAAAGCGTATATATAATCCGTATACTCCAAAATTATTCCCGCACTTCGGTGCCCTCTCACCGCGTTACCTGCTGTATCCATTATCCATTATCCATTATCTTAATTCTAAGGTTTTTTTTCAGACCGCGCGTTTTAACCACGCAGCTAAAGGTCTTCCTGGTCCGCAACCGCACTTTACCTATTTCATAGATTCTCCCGCCCCCCTCACCTCACCGCGTTTCCCGCTGCGCTGCGGTGCGGCGCGCGGCGGGTTTATTTTTCCATTAGTTTGACATTTTTTAATTTCGTAATATCTTTCGAATAGAATGTCCGATTTGAACAATTCAAAAAGCTATTGGAACAATCTTGAATACGAAATGATTTATTTTGATAAGGATTACTATAAAAGTATTGAAAACACGGTCCGATTTTAGTCGGCCTTTTTATCAACTTTTAAAATGTAAAAAAGTAGTTATGGTATGTTATCCTTAAGAGATAGACATATGCTATTGTGGACTTTTTTGTAGACCTGTATAAGATACACAACTCCACAGTACATCATTTTGTTATATCTAAAAGGATTTAGGCAGCGTTTTCGTTGAAAGCTCCCAGACGGCTTATTTTTTTCCGACCTCTCCAACAAATATCGTTATATTTTAGCCAATGTATACAAAAATTTAACAAATTATATCTTAAAACCTTCCTCGAGAACCACTCTATCTATTGGTGAAAACAACATGAAAATCGGTGCAGTAGTTTTTGAGTTTATCGCGAACAGACAGACAGACAGACAGACAGACGCGGCGCGAAGGACTTTGTTTTATAATAAGTAGTGATAGTGATAGTGATGCTGAAAGTTGTTCTGTGCATGCACTGAAAAATAATCTGACTTTCCTTCTGAGTCTTTACCTTCCAGGACCGATTCCTTCCTTATTTTTACCTTAGTTTTCCTTCTAAATAACAATTCCTTCCCTTTGGACTCAGAAGGAAAACGGTATTTCGGAAGGTCTTTTTTCTCCGTGTGCCCCTTTTGTACAGGTAAGAACATCCTGCGAATATAGAGTTTGGGTTGTGGTTACTTGGGCAGATAACAGGAAGTTCAGGTGTATAAATTAGTACCCTAAATTCATTAGAGTATAAAGCTCAATTTTTTTATATCTTCTTCGGGATAACTTCAGAAATTCATCTGGCTGAAATTTGGTACAGGAATAGATTATAGGACGGAATAATACATAGGCTACTTTTTATTCCTGGAATAGGTTCCCATGGGTTGCGGGAACGGGATCAAAATTTCTTGATTACTTTTGGTCGCGATAACCGACATCCACGCGGGCGAAGCTGCGGGCACCAGCTAGTAACTTAATAAGTTATGTGCGGATTTGCCATCGCTCAAAACGGTGAAGGAAAACATCGTGAGGAAACCGGCATGTCCAAGAACTGTAACATTCAAGGGCATGCGACATCTACCAACCCACACTGGGTCAGTGTGGTAGATTACAGCCCATACTCTCTCTGAGAGAAGGCCGGAGTCCCAGCAGTGGGAACGTGAAAGGCTGATAATGATGATGATGATGAATGAGAATATGCATTCATTATAGACGTTATCTGAAAGTATCTACCTAATTTTTACTTAAGTATAATACACCACTACCAGTTATTCAACCACCAAGCAGTGATAATGCAAACTGACAACAGTGGATACGGCCGTTTCCAGTAACCGATCTATCCACGCTTAGCCGTACAAGAGATAGAAGTCTGACATTACTTTTTACCTTTTACCTATGTCAAATTTCTATCTGCTGTAGGACAAACCGTGGATAGATAGGTTATTGGGAACGGCCGATAAGGATAATCTGGCCGATCCGCGAGCGCAGCCAGCAACATGTTGGAGCTCCCACGCACTCGCCGTAACAGTGACGTGCTTCTATTGCACATGATGGTATAAAAGCAATTGACGCGCGCAAATAGGCAAATTTAAAATAGGCACAAAAAATAGACAAACGCTACAATCAGGCAAGCAACTTGCATCTTGGAATCGTCACTCAAATACATAAAACCACAAAAATGGTCTCGAATTTCTAGTTAGACTTGCCTATTTCCCCACGATATTGTCCTTCACAATTTTCTGTACTTACATAGTAACAATTACGTGTATGTAAACAGTCCCATACAATTATCATTTCTACAGATAGTAATCTCCAAGGCTGTATGTGAACATATTATGCACTGCTTCTTATTCAATGAGAACGGCGGCTTTGTTTGTCCCTAACGCACTGTCGCCATTAAAGTAACGACTTTACGTGTACGAATTATAATATGTACTTACTAGTCTC
The DNA here is from genome assembly GCA_931315375.2 of Opisthograptis luteolata. Classification (NCBI taxonomy): domain Eukaryota; kingdom Metazoa; phylum Arthropoda; class Insecta; order Lepidoptera; family Geometridae; genus Opisthograptis; species Opisthograptis luteolata. The sequence continues at coordinate 389,475 of OV928044.1, forward strand.
CGCGGCTTCAAATAAACTTCTATTTAGGCTGATTTCTCTGTGTTAAATAACAATTTAGATGACAAACAAGCTTGGGATTGTAGTTAAACAAACATACATGTATACATATTGATTTACGTCCGAAATTAATAATCGATCCGGATCCGTTTTTTTTTTTTTTTTTTTTGTTTTGTTATGGCGTCACACGATTAGTGTATTTGCCAGTGTCAAGTATCAAAGATTTCAAACTCAGAGAGTTGAATCAAGTTTAAATGATGATGGTGAATGGTGATGATGAAGATGAGATGATGGGATTAGGATAGTGTTTAAGTAAAGTAGTGGCGCTTTACTTAAACTTTACACGGACTTTTTTGGAGCAACTAGAAAAGTCACTTTCACAACTTTATTTCAATTTCCCACACTCGTACACATTAACGAACAAATAATGGTTAATAATCCACCAATATTACACATTATCACTCGACGAAACACAAGTTTTGGAAATAATAACAAAATCTTCATGTTGACAGTTCAATTGCCGCCAAAAAAGTCCTCCGGATCCGTTTTTCGCGGTATTGAATCAATATGTCATAAAACCACAGACTAAGTATTTCCAAACCAAGCCTCTTTGAATGCCAGTTAAAAGGTTTTAAAAATTGAAATTCATATATTTTTTTATTTATTAATTTATGTAAATTGTCATAACAACATGACCCTGTTAGGGTATAGCATATAGATACAGACATAAAATTCTAGTTAAGGACAACACATACATAAAGAAATTATATTATACTTAAGTAGGTAGGTATATACGATATTATTTTAGAGGTGGTGAGATTGTGACGCTTCTATCATCAATGAATTCTTAAATTGTATAATAACATTTTTTAATTAATATATTTTTAAGATTTATCTGAAATATTTTTTATTGTTTTTCATTTCTTAGTTCTACCGGTAGTTTATTAAACATTATTATAAGCATGTAGTGAGGCCCCCCCTCTTCATTATTTCTAATTTAGGCTCTGGTGCTATATATATGTAGAAGCGTAAGGATTACGAATATTCGAAGCCCCCACGTCCACGTTTTTACATATATACATAGGTAGGTGGGTGGTAGGTAGGTATGTCAGGTCAGGTATGATTTTGGAAAACACTCCGAGACACATTACAAGGTGGGGTAGCCCCAGGGGCAATTATTTCTAGTATAGATAGCTCTGGTTATGTTGTATTATCATTCAACACATAAAAGTTTTCCTCCAAGTTTTGTTCGTATATTTCCTTAGTTCCCCATATGAATGGAAATGTAAGAATACGTTTAACGTTAGTGATGATGATGATGATGATTTCATAGTACCTATTATGCAACTTGTTTCTTTTTTCGAGTTTTTTTGCTTGCCTTGCCATTCGTAAAAATGAGTAAGTATCAAAAATTAAGTACATAGGTAATCGTGAGAAAACCGGTGTATGTCCATGAACCACAACGTTCAAGGGCAAAATTAAACTCAAAATGTTTCTATAGAAGGATACAACATGTATTGTGATTTATCATGCTTGTTCAAACCTTACACCGGCAAAAGAAAAGGCAAGAAACGCCCGGCAAGTAATTTTGTGGGCACTATTACTTTGACAATTCACCCGCGTCTCGCCTTTATCCCACAGGAACCTTTTTCCGGGATAAAAAGTAGCCTATGTGTAAATCTAGAGTATAAGCTATCTACTTTCCAAATTTCATCAAAATCGGTTTAGTAGCTACGGTGATACGTGGTAACGAACATTCACACACACACACAAACTTTCGTATTTATAATATTAGTAGGATAGGATAGGATGGTCTGAAATTTTTAAATAAGCTTTACTAAGTAATAAAATTTCTCATTTTTATGGACTTGACATTTTGCTATCGACAAGTTTTGAATTTCACTTGGGATTTTGTTAAAAACAGTACACATTGCCCTTTGAAGGAGTTTTTGACTATTATGGAGGTAGTAGTGGGTACCTAACTGCCTACCTAGATCAATTTTATCTCTCTTCTCAGTGTTTAAATTGTGATAATCACTTTTTATCGATGTCGTTTTTCTTATTGCTAACTGACTTTTAAGCAAGTTCAGTATACTAAGAATCTGTTGCCAGGCACCAATCTGTATGTTCCAGGAGCCTTGCTTGACAGCCAGTTTCCAGTCAAGCCGTAGGTAACGCCACCTTCGACCACATCGGCACTCAATCACGTGACTTGTGGTGTAAATTTCCACTGTAATTTGTAAGTCTGGCGAGCAACAGAAATTATTCACTACCTTGTATGATTTCGGCACGATGTTTTATTCCGCTGAAAGTTTCAGGTCGCGTTTGTTTTAATTTCTTTAAAGTTGAGCCCACCCTACCACCTGTATTGGAGAAAACTTTATGAAAGAACTTGAAAAGTCACGTTTTTAAACTTTGTTTCAAATGTCGTCTCGTGCACGTTTCCACGAAATAAATCCGCCATTAACAGTAGGTAGTCCTTACTCATTTATTAATAATCATGAAGGTGGTTACTAGCCAAGCGATCACTAACAAATGCACAAAGCGACAGCATAGAATATACTGGTGTCATTCGGTTTTGCATTCTCTAAAATAAACTAAGTTTGACAGGTCTAAAAAAAAAAGAACAGCGTTACTGTCCTTTTTTTACTTCATTGGTTAGAAAAAGACAGCAATATTAGCTCAAGCTCATTGCAGGGTTCGAACCAATCATTATCATTGTCATTGGTGCGAAAATAGGGCTGGGCTATTTTTGCATTTAAGATCTCTTTTAGTTTAGACGCTAAGAACCCGACATCCATCTCTACGTCAATGTATCTGTCCCATCAATTAATGAGTAACTACTACAGCTTCAATTATAACATCAATCGCTCACAGCGGCGGCGCAGTGATACGCAATTTTCAATAAATAAATATATTAACATAATTCAGTTACATCATCGAGTACCTACATAATAATATACCTAAAATGTAACTTATGTACGCGAAATATGTATACTTACACAGTAAAGGGAACTCAGTACGGTCAACGACAAAAATCACTGAACACAAACAATTTTCCGATTTCCATTAGCATCTTAAAAACAAACATTACTGTTTTACGACACACTCGGAAAATGAAGTATTTTCAGCTATTTTTATCGCTGACTGTACCTGCGGTTGGTATGCGCATTATAAAAAAATTATACAGTAGTTGTGTCCAACGGGGTTGTCATCAAGGTTAAGCTCTCTGTCAAGGAAAATTGTGATGCAACTATAAATAGGCCACTTGGTGGCAGAGTGACAAGTGCTCAACTGGCTAGCTACCACCCAAGCACCGCTATCAGAACATTCCAGTCTTCTTGTAGCTTCACTTGTGTTAGAAATTAAAGAACGCAATGTTTTATCTGTTGATTTGACAAGTAGAGCGCTGTCAGTGTGAACCGTCACGTAGTTGACGCGTGATAAAGGCGAGCATTCATATTCATATTCATATTCAATCGTTTATTGCATTCATATGTTAGTATACAAGAGATCTTAGTGGTTATAAGATTAGCGAACATATGGACCCGAATAGCGTATAGCAATGTAGCAATGCATTTGGGGTAAATAAGCAAGAGGGTCGAGATGTTGAGCCTTCTATGTTCCCACTGTTGGGACTCTGGCCTTTTTTCAGAAAGAGAGTATCTATGGACGGTAATCCAACCACACGCGGGCCCAATGTGGGTTGGTATACGAGTATGTCGCATGCTCTTGAATGTTGTGGTTTTTGGACCTCACGATTTTTTCCTTCACCGTTTTGAGCGATGGCAAATCCGCACATAACTTATTACTCATAGGTGCTGCATTGAGAATCTGGCTTGACTTTTCTTTAACACTTGAGAGCAAGTTCTCAGTCCAGTCATAGCGTGGTGAATGTGGTGATGTGGTACATTCGACCACATCGTCATTAAACAATAAGTAATTTGCGGTCGGTCGCTATCCTGTAGGAACTAAAAACGAGTCTAACATGACGTCTGTGCATCATGTTTTTTTATCTGTCAGACATGCAAAACTAGAAGCCTCGACCTTCGAGATGTAGTAATGCAGACGTGAGTGCAATACTGACAGCTGAGAGGAATAAACCTCGAGGTTTAGGCGATGAAGGTGTTTTTAGATAATGGTGGCGTCATAAGAGAAAAAAAAACTATGTACCTGATATATTTGGTGGAAATATGTGGGCGAAAAGACAGAGGAGTAAAGTCACAAAAATAGCTGCTCTACTTCCCAAAAGTGTATTTTAACAGAAATGTTTTTTTTCAACTTACAAGGGTAGCATTTGATCACAACACAACATGATGTTAAGTGATGATTCGGTCGAAGGTTGGTGTTTAAGATGATGAAGAAAATCGTAATTTTTTTATTGTTCAATGACTGACTGTACCTAATCGGTACTACCGAGACTGGCCCGGAAATCTAGGGGTGTCCGGCCGTTTGTATCAAGACGTCATACTGTTCCCCCTACTTCTGCTGTGGTACAGTGCATAATACACTTTTCATCTTCAACCAAAATATTACGTTCCCACTGCTGGGACTCTGGCCTTCTCTCAGAGAGAGAGTATGGGCCGTGATCTACCACGCTGGCCCAGTGCGGGTTGGTAGATGTCGCATGCCCTTGAACGTTGTGGTTCTTGTACATGCCGGTTTCCTCACGATGTTCAATCTTCTCTATATTGTTATTTTAACAAGTTTAATATATTACTATGTTGATAATGTCCTGTTACGCAAGCAACAGTGTAATTTAGCATTCGGAATGTGGATGAAATCAACCGTTTTATAAAAAAAAAACCATCTGGTTATTTCTTATGTTTTCCTCATTGTATTGACCGTATATGAGCATAATACGAATTATGAGTTTAATATATTCGCTTCGGTACATAAAGTTATTTAAATATATAGAGCAGGTGGTGGTTTATTTAATTAGATTATGAACTTTAAATTTATTTCATTATTTTTGTGACCCTAAGTTTTAAATATACAAAAATCCTATCCTACTAACTTTATAAACGTAAAAGTTTGTAAGTATGGATGTATGGATATTTGTTACTCTTTCACGCAAAAACTACTGAACGAATTTGAGTGAAATTTGGAATGGAGATATCCTGGATACCCTGGATTAATACTGCTACTTTTTATCCAAGAAAAAAGTTCCTGCGGGATAACGGGAAGACGCGGGTGAAACAGCGGGCGCAGCTAGTATATATTGCATTGCTTAGCATTATAATTATGTAGTTTCATTAAACTTTTCCAGTTCCAGTCCCAGACAGTTCCCAGTCCAGGTGTAGCGTGGCGTCATCTTCGAACACATTGTCACTTAACATTAGGTGATTTGCGATCAAACGCTACCCTGTAAAAAGTAAAAAAAAACCTAGAATTTCTAATTCAGGAACCTGCATTACTCGCCATTCTGAAAAAAATGTTTCATGTCAAATTTAAACTTTATGCATCATAATAATAAGCCTGACTTTGGATTAATTACAGCGACCATAAATCAGGATTGTAATATCATGAAAAATGACACTTTAGAACCAGCTTTTGTGTTATTTAACTTCGCAACTCATTTTTTGATAGATTTTTAATAACCCATAAAAAGATGAGAAATGAAAAGATAAATTGTTCAAGTCCTGATTTCAAGGTTAAACTACCTGAGACGGGTTTTTCGAAAACGTAACTACACAATACATGTACCTTCTGAGCGTCATCAGGGGGCAATAAAGGATTCAGGGGAGGGGGGGGGGGGGGGGGGGGTAAGGCAAAAATTGTTATTATTAGGGTGAAAAAACTGCTATGGTCCTACCCGCAGAAACGTTTAGTATTCTCGTGATCATGGCGCTTGCAACAGTGCCGAAATGTCGAGAATTCAAACAAACAAACATGGAATCAATCTTACATGGATACAATCTTATTTCAAAATATTGAAAGAGGCTTTTTTGATAGACATTAATAAACTTGCGAAATGTATTTTTTTAACAGTTAGGGTATTTGTAAGTCAAAGAAAAAAAAGAAAAGAAAAGAAAGAAAAACCACATTGTACGTTTAGAACGCGCTATATAAGAATGTACCAGGAAATTATGAATTAGCAAGAGTTCGATATTTTTGACGCCCCCTACAATACCCCTGTGTCCGCACCTGGCTGCCATACCCAAAGTCTATAGCTATAGTTATGTCAGCTGCAAAGTTCAAAGGAAGTATTAAATGAGCGAACCGTGTTGTCGTGCTGATGACCTAGCTTTAAATGGTATTTTATTGTGCAAATTGGATGGCTCTCAGTGCACTTAGCGTGATATTGCGTGTAATAGCCGCAGAGTGTTACGTGGAGGCTTTTTTCGACTAACTGGTGACGAACACAAGTAGCCATTGTTAGTGCACGTAGCTTACATCAGGTGGTAGAGAAGTGAGCTTAGCAAATAGCTAGAGTTTACATTGTGTAAGTTCTAAGGGGCTACTTACAAAATACGGCAAATTTAATTTTTAGAAATGTTTACTAGATATTATATAGATTTACATAGGTTGCAGCAGTAGGCATATAGGTTTTTTGTTCATTGATGGCAGTCCTCCTCTCCTCTAGTTTTAAGTAATGTTGTTGTTGTGCCCAACAGGGTCCATAATTGATCTTAATTATATTATGAGTAACTATTGTACATTATGGAATGCAATAAATTCTTTGAATCTTTAGAGTCTCTCCCCGTCTAAAGAAAAAGTCAAAGATGTATTGCCATGTCACAGGTGGTCAGGTTTGTCTGACATGCATTCACTTAGGGAATAAGGAAGTAAATCTAGTATAGCTAACTTTTTAGTTTTTCTTGACAGCATGAAATTCAATTCAATCAATTAGTAATAAGAGTAAAATTGTCAATGTGATCACACAATTGAGTTTCTAAAAAATATATTAATGAAAAAAAACGACTTTTATAGTTATTTATATATTTTTATATATCGTCAGAAATGGACCAAATGCTGCTGCCAAAACTCCAGCTTTCAAATAAAAACGTTTTCAGTTTTCACGGTAGCGCTTAACCTCTTGTCACCTATGAAAAAATAACAAAAATTATCGCTAAAAACAGCATTTCTGCAACCTCATCACATAACATCTTGTAATTTTGTATTAAATCATAGTTTTTTTTATTACTTACCTACTCTTAATTTAGATTTTATTGTAATTTGTGTAATCCTATTTTGGACTTATTATATAAGAAATGTTTGTCTATTTTATAATTGGAACGGTATTGGATTACAAAATAAATAAAATAAAAATAAATAACCTTTGGATGTAATAATAATTTGAATTTAATTTAATATAACTAATAATTTTAATATTATTCAAGTGGCATCCTCATTTATCTCACAAATAATATTGATAACAATTTGAACTCTGTGACATAATTATTAAATTGCTATTAATTGGCTAAAACTTAAGATCATCTTTATTATGTACTTAGACAAACACAAAGTGGTAGATAAGTTACCATCACGGCTACATTTCAAATCGAGTGCAATGTAATCGATAAGGAAACAAAAATGCAGTGCTACCGAGATATAGCAACAGTATACGATTTTTTAAATGGCTGTGCGATGACTGGAGCAAGTTACTCGCTTGATGGTAAGCGTCAAGTTTGTCCATAACAGTACAGTGCTACCCAGAATTTTACAGTTCAAATATCTGTGCAGCAATACACTGCGCTCGCCATGATATCCGATCAGAAATATATAAATTTGTCGCCGCTTTGGCAATATTTAGAGTGGCAAGAAATGTGTCCGGCTGTCATACTGTCGAGTCCAGAAGTCATGCGTCATCTGACAGCGGAAAATCTACCCAACACGGGCCCTAAAACAACTACGAGCGAGGGTAGACGATAAGGATTGCATTTTCAGAGAATGGAGGTGATCAGACGCACAGAGTGTATTGCGTGTTCGGCGGAGTGCGGTTAGTGAAACTAGGAATTGTGTCGCCATGGCTGATGGGTTTGCTGATTGTAGTTGGGTTGTACGGGACAAGTGGTTTCTTTATTCTCCTCGCCCGATAACATCACGCCTACCTGCATCCTGGCATTGATGTTATAGCTCTTTAGTCGAGGTTCCAGACACTTCTGATATTTATAGCACCGCATTCACTGCTAGTGCCTATATATTTATCACTGTAATGTAATTTACTGGAAACATTGCTCTTCAATCCAAAATAGTAATGTTTGCACACAACTGCTTCTAATAACAGAAAAAGGTAATGATTACAATAAATTATTCGTATCAAACACGAAAGTCCTTCATACTATGACTAAGGCAAGTTAGGTTCATGCACCTAAGTTAAGCGGTCCACGCTCGATAAGTTAGTACCTCATCTCCTCATTTTTGGATACATCAATGTTTATATACGAAACCTTTTAAAGTTGTTGTTTTTTCAAATTTGCATTTGTGTCTTGTCTACAGACGTCATTCATGACATTATAGCAGGTTTATGGAATTAAAAACTAGAACTATAAAAAGCGCTGTTTTATAATAATTTGATACAATGTTATGTGATTATATTCTGCACAAATCCACAATGCTTACAAAAATTAATGGCGCGTGCGAACCATCTTATAATGGGTGCAGTTGTTCGGGAAATCTTTTGTGTAAATTCGGAGGACAACACTTACAGAGATGTGACGAAGTTGAGTCTTGGAAATCCCACACCTCGCGATTTATGCGCTCCTTTCTCCCGCATACTTGCAAAATGTGGAATGAGCTTCCCCCACAAGTGTTTCCGCTGTGCTACAGATTGCAATCCTTCAAGATGGGTGTAAAAAGAGTTCTTAAAGGTCGGCAACGCATCGGCAACTCCCCTGGTGTTGCAGATGTCCATAGGCGACGGTGACCGCTTTCCATCAGGCGGGCCGTCAGCTTGTTTGCTAATCTATTACATAAAAAAAAAATAAAAAATATCTCGTTAGTCACTTTTCCAAAAGGTGGAGATAGCCCAAAACGTTATTATTTCTAATCATTATCCCACACACAACTGCACTTATATTGTCATGCAAGTTTGTGAGTGTACCTATATACGTGTATATTTGTTACTGTAAAGGCCGGGGCCGACGGCAGGCTCGTCAACTGACCAGACCACACGGCGAACGATGAATATACCCTGCCTGTTGCCATCTGACACTCGATCCCACGGTTGGTCGTCTGGTCTGTAGCGGCTTGATTTGTTGGAAATTGAACCTTAGGAACGATCAAAGGAGCAAGTACAACGTCATGGCCGGGACCTACGGCTTGCCTTTACACAGAGTAGACCGACCGATTGAATTGGAGCAAGCTCATTAAAATCCCAAGCTTTTTTTTGTCATCTAATAGTCCGATATTTTTTAATTAGCTTTACAAATAAACTTTCTCTTGTTTGGTTGTGCACATTGGGATATGGGAACGTGAATATAAACGAGTTACGGGATCACAACCAAAGCAGACCAGACCCCACAAGCAGCACCCATTCACGAGTTGATGCATGTGCCAGCCATCGCTCTCCTCGACCATATTAGAGGGAAGAGGACGACCCTCTTAGGGAGACTTGTTTCTCGTAGACCCACTCACAGGTTCGTAGGTATTCGCAATAAGATGAGGAATTTCATTCCTAATTGAGGAAATAATAAGGAAGTTTATGTGAAACTTTATATTTATTCAAAACGCTTAGTTTATTATTATTAACGTATCTTAGAGTATAGGAAAATACGGTAAACAGCCGCGTGGTAGGCTTTTGTAGATGTTTAAACTGGCTAGTTTTCCTTCCAGCGTCTTCCTTCTTCCCGTGGGAACTCTGCCTTTTTCCGGGAAATATTCAGCTTACGTCCAGCTTGATGGTAAGTTTTACATGTAGTTTACAAATCAGTCAAGGATAATAAACATATATTATGACTAACACATACAGTACAACATGCATACTCATATTAGGTACACAAAACAATTTGACTATCTACTTTCTGGTCTATCCAAGGTACAAGCTATCTCCATTCAATATTTCACTCAAATCCGTTAAGCCGCTTCAGCGTGAAGAAGTAACAAACATACACCCACTCACTCTTCCATCCACAAACTTCAGTGGGGCTGTTTGATTGGGCAAAGTGGAAGTACCCCACACGGTAAGCTGAAAAAATATATCAGAAAATACCTAAATTACTTACTCATTAATTCCTATCAAACCAAACCTTTAAAATAATAAAACATTTATGGGTATATTGTTGAAATGGCGTCATAGCACCATACATTTCTGTCGCATGCAGTGATAATGCTAATTAGCAACATGTGGTCGAAATTATCGTGTTTGACGCTATATAGGTACTCGTTGGTACCTAACGGTGATAACATAAGGAATGTTATTAATATATAATAGTAATATAGGTACCTACTTATCTAAAACTTTTAGGAGAAGGGTTTATTGGTACTTCTATAAAACTAACTAACTAAGATGACGCAACGACCCAAAGTGAGTCTTGGCCTCCGATAACAAAAGACGTCACTTCGGTCTGCCCTGCGCCACCTCCCGCCAGTCCTCCACCTGGAGCTCGCGCAAGTCCTTCGTGACTTCGTCTTTCCAGCAATACCTGGGACGGCCGACCGGGCGACGGTCACTAAGTTGCCCTATGTGAATCGGGTACTGGCTCTCATGTCTCTGCCGGAACACACCGACAGGTGCTTGGCGACAGATTCTTAATTTGAGGATGGTAGCTAGCCAGACGAGCACTAGAAAATGCCTTACCACCAAGCTATGGTTTCATCGCGATGTTATTCCATTATTGAAAGCTCAATCTCATTGTAGGATTCAAACCCACGACCTACGGATTGTAAGCCTACGCCAAAATACCTTTAAATATAAATTATGTCTTTTCTCGGAATTTAAGCGTCATATTTGTATTATTAGCAAAGGACCTATTTAAACAAGTATATATAAAATTAAATGTAATATACGAACTTTTAATATTTGCTGATCAACTAATTAATGGTGATTACCTACTTATTATATAAAAACTATGTAACAGAATACTTATGAAGTCACTGGAATAACCAGAATTATTATAGAAAATATATGATTTACGAGTACATTGTGCTTTTTGTGGTTATAATATTAAGCATTGCAATTTTCAAATATTATTTATATAATTCTTAAACATTTTTTCAGTTGATCGAAATTTTGTACAGTAATTTTATAAAAGAAAATGAAACAAAATTACATAAAACTCTTTTTTACTGTTATGTTATACATATACAGGGTAGCGTTTGACTACAAGTCACAATGTGGTCGAAGATGGCGCCACGCCACACCTGTACTGGGAACTGAACCTAGAGTGCCACCGGTAGCGGGGCAGGGCTCAAGCTACTAGTCACCGATGTGATTAGTGTGTGTTGGTAGGGTGACGTCACTCAATTATATATTTCTACCATTGGTGAGTAGTTTGGTAGGTAGGTACTCATTATTATTCGTAGGTACCTATGTGCAATATTATTTGCGTAGTTTTCATTTATTTATAAAACGTATGATAATGTATAAGAAATATTTTTAACAAACACTTTTATAGGCATCATTAAAATTGGAATAGGTACGTAAATGTAGCGTTTGACAACAAGTCACCTGATGTGGTCGTGGAGAGCTAGTTCCCAATCCAGGTGTGGCGCTACGTTCGACCACATCATCACTTAGCGTTCGGTAAGTGGTTTCAAACGCTACGCTGTAAAAAGTCAAATAACATGAGATATTTGCATGTAGGTACTGTTGTTGTTAATCCATTTTTTGGTTCGTCGATTTTTAGCAAAAAAGTAAAAAATAAATACCTACATTCACAATTGTATCGCAATTAATAGGCTATTTAAATGTACGTAATAGGTAATTTCTCATTATCACTACGTCGTATAAAGCAAAGTCGCTTGCCGCTGTCTGTATGCCTAGATCTTTAAAACTATGCAATGGATTTTAATGCAGTTTTCAGCAATAGATTGAGTGATTCAAGCGGTAGGTTTATATGCATAAAACAATCATATTATAGTACAGAGAAGCCAAAAATGCAAAATATTGTAAACGACTGGCCCATATTAGTACAGTCAGCGACAAAAGTAGCTGATCGTTCTCGATTTTCCAAATGTGTTTCAAATCAGTAATTATTATTGTTCTTTTTTTACATTTTACATGGTATCATTTTGACCACAACAGCACACCTGATTTTAGGTGATGATGGTCAAAAATTGGTGTCTAAGATGATGATTTTTATAACGATGATGGCTCAGTGGTAGTGACATCGACTTGCGATCCTTAGGACGTGGTTCGAATCCTACAATGAGCTTGAGCTTTCGGTGAAGGAAAGCATCGTAATGAAACCACAGCTTGGTGGTAGGGTATTTTCTAGTACTCGCCTGGTAAGGTGGTAGCTACCACCTTCTTGTTAAGAATCTGTCGCCAAGCACGTATCGCTGTGTTCCGGCAGCCTCACTTGAGAGCCAGTTCCCAGTCCAGGTATAGCGTGGTGACACCTTTGACCACATCGTCACTTAACATCAGGTGACGTGAGGTCAAACTTTACCCTGTAAATATATAAAAAAAAAATGAGGATAATAGAAAAAAGTGTGATTGTTCAGCGACTTTTGTCGTTGACTGTACCTATTTACATTGCACCCGTGCGAAGCTGGGGCGGGTCGCTAGTGTGAAATAAAAAATAAATGTCATATTAAGCAGTTTCATTGTACATAGCATGCCATTGACCTACTAACCACCGAAACAAAGCTATATCCAAGTAGTGAGTACCTAATCCTCAACTTCCTTGTAGTGAGGTTTCCTTCCTCACCTGGCGAGGCCTTACGTAACGAGTGCGAGCGTTATCCTCAACTCGGTGACATCAGAGGAGTTCCCTTGGAGCTGACTTGCTAACGAAATTGTGAGATTCTGTGCTGCCATGCTGTCGTGCTTTGAACGATTTTTAACCGACTTCAAAAAGGAGGACGTTTCTCAATTCGACCGTACATATTCTTTTTTATGTTTCTTTTTTATAACTTTGTCGTTTATGAACCGATTTTGATAATTATTTTTTTGTTGGAAAGGAGATGTCCCAAAGGTGGTACCATGAAAACGAAACCTCTGTTTTATTTTCACCTGGCAGCACCAAGGTGGTGCGAGCTCGGTGGGTCCCGGCGACCCTGCGAGCGAGGGTCGAGTCTGTAGTCGAGGCTATCGGCTAAATAAGACGACGACTGCGACGCATACGTAATTGTCGCCTAGAACTTAGCAGGAGAAGGTTGTCTGAAGTTGGGACGTGTCAGAGATTTCAGTTGACGACGCGACCGAAAGATGTTTTTAGGGTTCCGTATCCAAAGGGTAAAACGGGACCCTATTACTAAGACTTCGCTGTCCGTCCGTCTATCACCAGGCTTTATCTCATGAACCATGACAGTAAGACAGTTGAAATTTTCACGGATGATGTATTTCTGTTGCTGCTATAAGCATAAGGTATAATGAATGAACAAATACTAAATAACAAGAAAATATTTGAGTGGGCTCCCATACAACAGACAGCATTTTTTGCCGTTTTGATATTATTATGCTGGAGAATCCTAAATTAAAATGTTTTTTTCTTCGATTTTCCTTTTTGCATTTTGCTCTTTACTTTTTCCTTGAACTTAGTTTGATACAAAAGAAGTAATACAGGTGAATTTTACAATGTAATTATGTACTATAAAATATATGTTACATAATTAAAAGAAAAACTGCATAATCTACAACTGCTAGTAGGACATCTGCTACGAACGACATCTGCTAGCAGTCAATATAACTTTTTAGATCACCTTGCCAAGCATGACAACCGAGTAGGCATTTAGAGTTGTTAGTATTGTAGAATTCCCAAAGATGGCGCTATTATAAATGAGGAAATCCTTATACTGGTATTTTGTTTGTTTGATTTACAGGCAAAACTGAGCCTGTGTTCATTATTTGTTTATTCTGGTTTCGCGAGTAGGTATGCTAAAGCTGAATATACAAACAATTATTAAATACATTCCAATGTTAAATAATGATTTAAAAACATAATATCTAAAATGTGTAAGTTATATCGGAGTAGGTAACAAAATAAAATGCTTACTTGTGATGAGTTGCAATTTATTAAAAACTTCTTTTAAATTTTATTTTAAGATATTTGTATCTAGATATAGATTTACCTACTATCAGGTATAAGTACTAATATGATAAAAAGGAAATATTCGTTTGTTTGTTTGGATGTAGGCTGTGGCATATTATTATTTTATTTTATAATCTAGAAAAACAACCATAATTTAGATAGGCCTTTTTCAGTTTTTGCTAATGGATATTTATGCATAGTATTGTCCTAAGATAATAGGAAAAATTTACAAATGAAATAGGTAACAATACAATACAAATAATAATACAGCCTTGAAAATGATACAAAGAAAATATACATACATCTTGCCAGATGAACCATACATTTAAAACAATAATATCTAAGTACTAGCACCTACTTTGGTTCTCTGAAGAAAGCATTGTTAATAATTAGCTTAAAACCGCCTCATCCGTCATAAATAGATTCATCTATCTAAATAATTATATATAACTCAAAGGTGACTGACTGACATAATGATCTATCAACGCACAGCCAAATCACTGGACGGATCGGGCTGAAATTTGGCATGCAGGTAGATGTTATGACGTAGGCATCCGCTAAGAATGGATTTTAATTCTACCCCCAAGAGGATAAAATAGGGGACGAAAGTTTGTATGAAACTTTGTCAATTTTAAACCAATCGGGCTGAGACTTTGCATGCATAAAGCTGTAGCCCACGCGGGTGAAACCGCGGAACCTGGTTTTTCCAAGGGAAAATTGTCTTTTGGCGACCTCAGATACTGTGATATTTTCTTAAAAGGAGTGAAGATGGTATTGATTGAGTATCTGTGAAGAATGTTGGCTACCCTATCAGTCACTCCTTTCGAATCGAGTTGCGAGTGACATGTGTGAAAATGGTAATGTCATCGTAAGCAAAAAACGTGCGAGGAAGCGGGTAGATAGATACGTCTGCCCGTTATAACTTCAACAATCCTACCCGCAGAAACTTTTAGTATTCTCGTGATCATGGCGCTTGCAACAGTGCCGAAATATCGAGAACTCAAACAAAAACAAATACATGGTAATTATCCCGTTATAAAACCTAATTCTAAGGCTACTTTTTATTCCAGAAAAAGGTTCCTTTGGGGAACCACAGGGCACAGCTAGTATTTGAAGTGTTAAGATTATAAATAGTTAAGATTTTCAAGCGCGTTGTAGTATTTTACGCATAATTGTCAATACTCGTTCAATTGAACGAAATAGCGGAGCCGGGAGCCGGTTTTCAACAGTCATCATCTAAATGATTTGACCGTAACTTGTCCTCTAAACAGTCGGACCTCTCGGGGAAGACACATCAGACGTCCTGCAATTAACCCCAACCTTAACTTTTGGCCGCTTCGTCATCAGGCAGAAAAAAAATTATGATTAGAACAGTTATCTATATGTACTTTGTACCTACTATGTTTTGCGACATTTGACATTGGGGAGGTGTCGAATGGCACTATTTATACGACAAAACAATAACATAATTGATAACAAAACAAAACAATCGTAGTATACCCAGAATACGCATCTACCTTCAAGACTTCCTCAATGACGACTTCACAAAATTACTCGAATGGATTGGTCCGCACCTACATTGCTTTACCTTATTCGGGTCCATATGTTCGCTAATCTTAACCACTAAGATCTCATGTATACGAGTAGGTACATATGAATGCAATAAATGATTGAAATTGAAATCATTTTCAACAAAAAAAATGTTAGAAAAATATGTGGCTTAGATAAAAGACGTTTTTGAAATGAGTAGGTAAGTGAGTTAGTTAGGTAACAACATCGTAAATTCGTAACGTAAGAAAACAAAAAAAAAAAAACTACAACCTGTTTATCGTTGCTTGAATTTAAACTTCAATCTTCCGGCTATTACCTAGGTACATCGTTTTACTCACTCTTGGCGTCTAAGAGACTATTGAATAATTAGCATCATTATTATTTTTTTAAGTTTGCCACGATACCGTGTCAAAAAAAAACCTAAGTACAAACACTTTTTTCTACGCAAACTCCGCAGTAATCAGTTGCACATTAATAATTGAATGTTTGTACGATGCCTTATAAAAACGAGGTAAATAAAGCTATGGACGACCAAAGTCTGCTTGACGAAGATCGGCGCCTAAATCACAGAATACGTAATAGTACAAGGTCCTAAGTCACCGCCCGCCAATGACAGAATGCTGCCTAAAGGTAAACGCACATCTGTCTGCACTAAACGCGCCAATCTCCGCTCGCGCTGCAGAGCACTGTACGCCATGCGAAGACCTTATATCTAAGGTTTTTGACGCCAAGCTACCCAGGTGGAAAATATTGCCAGTTTACATTTTAAAATAGGTAATTGTCTTGCGTTACCAACAGATATTGCATGTGGTGAACGGCGATAACGAGCTAGTAGGTATTTGGGTAGTGTCAGGCGCCATTTAATATTTTTAGTGTGTATAATTGTTTACTCCTACTCTTTTTTGTAATTACCTACTTGTGTTTTTTTATGAATGCGGAGACTAAGCGGCACCGGCGCGGCGCGGCGCGGCAGCGGGCGGTAGGTACTGATTGACAAGTGTGCGATCACCTTTAGAAAACATAACTAGATTTGAATAGAGTATAACTTATATCACTTGGTTCTCAAGGTAAAGTTCATTCAGGTTGGAGCGAGCACTCGTGTGGGTGAACCGGCCAGAGGGACCGGTTACGATAGTGTAGTATTGCATTTACATTGTATACAAGTGCGTAGTAAACAAAGACGCGTCTTTGTTTAGACGAACGTGAAAAACAAGTAAGTATAAAAAAATAAGATTATGTCATAATTTATTTATAATTTATTTATTTATTCATTCAATTATAACGGCTAAGCCAATTACATAAATTTCATCACAGTTAAACCAAACTAAATACGAATTACATCAATGCAAAATGTCAATACAATAAAAATAAAATCTTAGTTAATATAAAAATAGTAATAACAATAATGATAATTAATAAATCCTCGCAATAATTATGTAAGTTAGATTTATAATAACTGTAGTTTAAGTTAGTTTATTTATTGAGCTTAGCGAGCCAGTCGCTCGCCTGGCTACTGATGTATTATTTCGTTGGGTACCTACCATACAGACAGTTCAAAATTCTGTGCGGCAGCGCACATCGCTCTTCACCATGAGATATCTGATGATTAATCCCTTCATGCCCTGTAAATTCAAAGTAGAAAATACAGGCGATGAAACGTATATAACTAAAATTCAAATTACAATTTGTAAATACACTTAGGTACTTATCTATCAATGATGATAATTTGAAGCGAGCATAGCTCAGTGGTAGTGACGACGGCACACGACCTTGAGGTTGGCATATTTATTACTTATTTACTGATCCGAAAACTTGATTTTGAAAGAATTTAATAATAGCTGAGGCAAGTGAAATTTCAGGACTGGAGGCCAATATTATAGGTGAGATATAAAAGTACAAAGACTTTGCTGGCTAGGCTACCTAGAAACAACAGCAAGAGATCGTGCAGTGAAACCATCATACATGGGACGGTCGAGTGGCTGTCGTCCTGGCCGTCCCAGGTATCGCTGGAAAGAAGACGAAGTCACGAAAGACTTGCGCGAGCTCCAGGTGGAGGACTGGCAGGAGGTGGCGCAGGACAGAGCCGAAGTAGCGTCTTTGCCAGGACTCACTTTAGGTCGCTGCGCAGTGTTACCAACTCTCAAAAATATTTATCCATAAAGTTGTTTCAAAAACCCCTAAAATCGCCTTATTTATTTAGTTATCCCCCTAAAAAAATATATAAATATAAATTCACGTTTTTTATATTTATTTTCCTTAGGCATCAATTACACATTTCTTGTCGACACACAGTACAAACCAAACCAAAATCGAAATAACAATCGTCGCAAGAATATTTTTAATCTATTTTTTTGGCGGTATCCTACCTGACATAAGATTTTTTTTGTCAAACATACGTACAAGTATAAAAAAATATACACAACAATAACCGCCCCAAGCACAGACGATAAAATGACCGCCGGTGGTGCCAGTATTGCCGTCAGACACCACAGAGTGGTTGTAGAATTACGTACTAGATGTCGATAGGTCAAGAAATAAATATTAATATTATTAATTTAAAAATATTAAGGAGTCGAAAAATCCCTGAAAATACCCCTAAAAATTTCAGACCCCTAAAAAAATCCCATCTCACTTATTTACCCCCTTAATCTGGGGGGAAAACCCCTAAGTTGGGAACCGTGTCGCTGTGCCATCTCTGTTAGTTTTCTAGAAGTACCAATAAACCCTTCTCTTAAAAGTGTTTGATAAGTACCTGTATATTTGGTCTGTTTGGGGTTGAAATTCTTGGTCCCTGGGGCCCTGCCGCTCTTATGCTTTTTAAAGGAGGACTGGCAGGAGGTGGCGCAGGACAGACCGAAGCGGGGCCAAGACTCACTTTGGGCGTTGAGCCATCTTAGTTACCTATGTTTTTTAGTTAGTTTTGTTTACAACAAAACTTATTTTATCGTATTGTTTAATAACAGCGGCTCTGATAACTTTACTATCACAACGTTGTTTGTTTTCTATATAGAGAGTGTTTAGCCAGTGATAAACTGTGATCTAGTGTTTTATAATGGAGTGGAATAAGTCGCGTAATAATATAGAATGAGACGATATCGTGAAGATTTATTCTTCCAAATGAAGTTATTTGTGGCAAGTTTTGTTGATATTAATTGCCCTTTGTATTCAGAAAGTCTTTTAATACTCCTGCTCTATTAGTTTCGAAGTTTTCACCTGACATCATCGAAGATGTCACCACGCTACGCCTGGTCTCGGAAGTTCTTGTGGTACATTCGTGCGAGGTCGCAGATATTCGCGATGCGATGCAAATTCGCAGTTTTGTGTGTGAGCCCTTACTTGTGAACTACGATTTATAGGCGAAGATTTATTCCGTCTCTCTACAGTTATACTTTCCCCAGGTCATGCTGTTCCTTATCTGGGGGGCGGTGATCACCGCAGCCCTCTACCTCTACTTCAAGCAGCTGTACTCCCAGTTCAGCTCGAAAGGAGTGAAGAATCTTTCTCCAGTCCCAGTGCTGGGCAACATGGCGCGGATGGTGATGAAGAAGGAGCATATGGCTCACCATATACAAACATGCTATGACTCGTTTCCTGAGGAAAGGTTGGCTCCTTTTTTTGTTCTGGATTTTACATAATGTGATATCACTAATGATGTGTCCCAACTCTAATGTCGGAGAAAAAACATCACTTCACTTTCCAACAAGAGTGGGCTAAGATATACGTTGTAATTAATGATTAAGCATAGTCAATTGTTCATAAACAAGTCTTTCACCAAAATACATGGTGTCAGAAGTGGGACAACCATACACTGCAGAGGGTTGTAAATAGGGTCGCACTTAACATGTCAACGTAATTTGCATAATAACCTACTGGTTTCAAGTAATATAGTTTAATTTTGCAGGGTGACGTTTGACCATAAGTCACCAGATGTCGAAGGTGCCTCGCTACTTCTTGATTGGGAACTGACTCTCAAATGGGGCTACAGGAACACACTGATTGATCCTTGGCAGTAGATAGCCAGGCGCGCCAATGTACCACCAAGCTATGGCTTCATCACAATGTTTTCCTTCACCGAAAATCCAAGAAATCTATCTTTTTTGTTCTATTTTTTATGTCATAGAGTGGCAAACAAGCAGACTCCCCGTTTGATGTTAAACGGTCACTGTCGTTTATGGACATTTACGATGCATTGACGACCCCTACGAACTCTTTTCACACCCATCTTGAAGGACTATATTATTACTTGTATTGGTAAAGATAGTAGAGATATAAATAAAGAATCACGCATGTTTTCTCATAGGTTTATAGGCAGGTTCGAGTTTATCAACCCATCGCTGGTCATCAGAGACATCGAGCTGGTGAAAAAGATTACAGTTAAGGACTTCGACTACTTCGTTGACCATCGCCCTATTATCGACGAGAATTCAGATCCACTGTTCGGGAGGAACCTGTTTGCTATGAGAGGTATCTTTTATTAACTATTGTCTATTTTTTCAATTCTCATTAACATTTTTTTTCTAATTACTAATCTCAAGCTTTTAGTCATCTAAATTCAGAGAATCCCAGAGTTTATCGGTAGAAGCTGAGAACATACTTGGTTTAATATCAGCTAATTTTATCATTAGGACAAGAATGGAAGGACATGCGCTCCACTCTCAGCCCTGCTTTCACCAGCTCCAAGATACGCGTGATGGTGCCCTTTATGGTGGAAGTTGGAGACCAGATGATTAAAGCCCTCAAGCAGAAGATTAAGGAGTCTGGCAGTAAGTGGTTTCTGCACAAGTAGTATAGGTTGAAGAGACGGGTCAGGCTATTATGCTCCTTTTGACGTCATACTCATAACAATTACTTTCCTAGAGGAATACGAAGACGTGGACATCAAAGACCTGACCACCAGATACGCCAACGACGTGATCGCATCCTGTGCCTTCGGGCTGAAGGTGGACTCCCACCTGGATGTCGACAACCAGTTCTACGCGATGGGCAAGACTGCTTCGAATTTCCAGTTCAGACAGTTGTTGATTTTCTTTGGGTTTTTATCTGTACCAAAGCTGATGAAGGTGAGTTATTTGTAACAATGTAGAGCCAGATTTTGCCATGAAAGGTCTACTCAATCGTGTTGTGTGTAGCAGACATTAATGTAGAACTATTCAAAACGCACTCATGAGAGTTTTTTTTTTTAGTTGAATTATGCTGACGATCCTTATCGGCCTCTATATAGCTTCATTGGGCGGGAGAGCACAAAGTTAGGACTTTCAGCTGTAAGCCATCAACTGAAGGTTCTAGTACAAGAATCACTAGGGCACCTCTGCGATGCAGGCCTTGGCTTGTACCATTACTGGGACGTGAGAGTCGAGAGGTAGAGACTGAGCTTGGAGAGAAAACCTGGGACTCTAAACTTAATTTAATTTATCGGGTTTCTGAGCATATTATCTAAAGAAATTTCTGTTTACCAATATAATAAAAAATAAATTTTTGTTTTTAGCTTCTCAGGATTAGTCTTTTTACTGAGGCTACAAAGGACTTCTTCCGGAACTTGGTCAAAGACACAATGCAGGAACGCGAGGAGAAGAATATCATCAGACCTGACATGATACATCTCCTCATGGAAGCCAAGAAAGGTAAGAATGTAATTAATACTTTGTACTTGCAAATTCTGAAAGCTATGTGGGTGATTTTCGTTCTTCAGCGAATTTCCTCATTTTGGATTTTGTCACGTAAAGAATCTCCAAGCAGGGATAATTTAAAAGCTTTTTATTCAATTGTCATTTGTTCTACAGGACGTTTAATCCACGAAGAAAAGACAACCAAAGACATAGACGCTGGATTTGCAACGGTAGAAGAATCTTCCGTCGGAAAGAAAGCTATTGACAGGGGTAAGTACTGTACACTTAATAAATGGTTATACAAAACATAAAATATATAAACCTGATGATAAACAAACAGAACGTTATATACGGGAAAACAGAATCAACTTAGATGAAGCTGTACAGGACATCTTGATTGCTCTTAATTTCTAAAATCTGTCAACAGCATGGAGTGACAACGACCTGGTCGCACAAGCGATCTTGTTCTTCATCGCCGGTTTCGAGACTGTGTCTTCAGGCATGTCTTTCCTTCTGCACGAGCTGGCTATAAACCCGGACGTGCAGGAGCGTTTGGTCCAAGAGATCAAAGAGAATGACGCCAAGAACGGGGGGAAGTTCGACTACAATTCAATTCTGCACATGACTTACTTGGATATGGTTGTCTCAGGTTGGTGACTTAAAGTACTGTAGAAGTAAGACTTACAGTAAAAAGTAAATTAACATAACAAAGAAAAATAAGATTCGACAGAGCTAGCTAGATCCTAGCTTAGGGATTCCTCTTTTAACCAAAATGCTGGCCTGTAGTTTGGACAAAGCAATGCGGCCAGCATTTTAGGCACATTAAAGGACATAAAGGATCGTTTGAATCTATAGACCACATTTAGTTCAAGCGATCTGATAAAGGTAACCATGAATATCATTCTTTGTATAGATGCCACAGTAATTATGTAAAGATGCTTAAAGTTCAAGGCGTCATAACCTTGATATTGATTCTTGTATAGATTAGTTAGTATGTAACTAATCTTTTTCGTGATTCAGTATGTTTCTTGAAAAATGTTGATATGTTTCTAGAGGTGTTAAGACTCTGGCCTGCTGCTATTGCTTTGGATAGAGTCTGCGTCAAGGACTACAACTGTGGCAAGCCGAACAGCAAGGCTAAGGATGATTTCATAGTAAGTTAACAGGTTGATACCATTGTTTTAGTCTTATCAATACTAGACGTAAGGAGGCATAGGAAGACAAGAAATGGTTCTTGAAATCTTACCAAATGTATACCTATACTAATTCAGCTATTCAACCTCTTTCAATTTCCAGCTCCGCAAAGGCAGTGGCGTCGGCATCCCGGTGTGGGCGTTCCACCACGACCCTCAGTATTTCCCGGACCCCGAAAAATTTGACCCTGAGCGTTTCTCCGAGGAAAACAAGCATAAGATCAATCCTTTTGCTTATATGCCCTTTGGAGTGGGACCCAGGAACTGTATCGGTAAGGGCCATAAACTGAAATCCTCATAGATGGAGCAAGACAATGGAGACTTGTGGAAAAAAATCACAAATTCCCACCATGAGGCTAATGGGCTCTTGGTAAGGATATATGGAAAAAACAATCCCAAATCATTGATGGAGCAAGTCAATGGAGACTTGTGTAGTAACCC
Source organism: Opisthograptis luteolata (assembly GCA_931315375.2). Lineage (NCBI taxonomy): Eukaryota > Metazoa > Arthropoda > Insecta > Lepidoptera > Geometridae > Opisthograptis > Opisthograptis luteolata. The sequence goes on from OV928044.1 coordinate 412,401, forward strand.
AAACATTTCTATACATTGAAATTGTGTTTGCAATAGGCGGTAAAGCCGCGGGCAACAGCAGTAAGTTTATTCAGATAATTATATTTCAAAGGCAGGTTGCCGTTTGAAGATGAGAGATGTTTCAGACTAGATTGCTCTGAAACAATCGAATCATTATCAGCCTATTTCGTTACAACTGCTGGGATACAGACCTTCTCTCAGAGAGAGTATGGGCCATAATCGACCATGCTGACCCAGTCTGGGTTGGTAGATGTCGCATGCCCTTGATTATTTTAGGATGTGCTGGTTTCCTTAGGATGTTTGCCTTTACTGTTTTCAGCGATGGAAAATCCGCACGTAACTTATGAAGTCATAGTTGCAGAACCGAAATGAGATTCGAAGGACTGAATCCGTCAACCGATATCAATTATCGTCATCATCATCATCAGTCCATTACGTTTCCACTACTGGAACTCAGGCATTCTCTTAAAGATATCAGATGAAGTGTGGATTAGTTGCCGTTAAGGATCCAATAACCTACAAGTGACTGGTCATTAGTTTTCTTACATTCACCTTTTTTCCAGGGTCTAGATTCGCACTATGTGAGATGAAGGTGATGGCATATCAGTTGTTGCAGCATATGGAGATATCTCCTGGTGAGAAGACCTGCATACCATCGGAACTGGCCTGCGAGACCTTCAACCTTAAACTGAAGGGAGGCCACTGGCTTAGGTTAAAGATAAGGAACTAGATGTGGAAGATAATGTTAGTGTCTTAATTGTTCCCAAATAAGCTATTTATGGTATTTTAATACGTTGATTAACCGACCAAAGTAAATTGTTAAAGGAATTTTTAAAGGAATTTAAAGGAATTATAATCAGAATTGATTTAGCAAAGGTTGATGCTAATACCTATTACAATAATCAAATATTGAAATGAAATGAAAATACATTTATTACTGACACACACAATATCGCACAAATTAGGGACAAGAACAAAAAGTAACAATCACACATAAAATACACAGGTGCGACATTGCGCGATGTCAGAAATAGGTCCCGGCTCAGCATACAACTGAGGCTGTACACCAGCCTCAGTTACTGATATTATGTCAAATGTTTCACGTTTTCGTAAAGATTTTAATGTCACAACTGGACAAAAATGTTTTTGGGAAGAACGTAAACACGCATATTGTTTGTATGATCTCTGACATTCTTTATTGTATTAAAATTGATCTTGTGATAATATTATGTAGCCTGTATGTAACTGATTTATGTACGTAGTAATATATTCTGTGTTTATGGTTTTGTGTAACTATGTTTGATTTTATATAAATGCTTCTTTCCATGGGACGGCGGGTATGGTAGCAAAGACGGCATTTCCCCTCAGTGGCAAAAACAAATGTAACATTTATTACTTATACCTATGCTTTTTTAGTTACGTATATATATATTATGTTTTGCTTTTCTTTTGCTTTTCTCATAACACTAGCACAGCGTATCATAGATGGAAGTGAGTCGAGGAGAAGGCGCTGTAATGTAGTTGTTCAAATTCAATTTTGTTTAATTTTGACTACTTATATTTTATTTTGACCAAGTGATACGGGTGACCAACATGCTGGCTCATATTTTGGTCAAAAAATTAGCATTGCCATTAAACGACGCAATGCTGCCAGCATTTTGGGCACCTTGCCGTCTTCTGGAGGCTTACCAAATTTTTAGTGTACTGTGTTTGATTTATTTTTAAATATTTTTTTATCTTGTATCTTCTTAGAATACATTTTTGACCAAGTATTTTATCAATAATAATTATTGTTTACATAAGTGGATGTATTGTTTGACATATTAATGTAAATTTCTATAAATAAAAAAAATAAATAAAAATCGTTTATTTCAGGCAATAGACCCATAAAAGTACACATACAATGACATTCGAAACATTTTACAGAAATACAATAAAAAGGAAAAAAAAAATGTATGTAATATATTAATTGTAATTATGTATATAGCAGCAAAATAAATATATATAATTAAAATAGAATCACGGTGTCTTTCCACCGCACCGTCATGTACCGTTACTTTTTGTTGTTGTCCATGTGCACAGAAATCCAATATTTAAATATTGGACTCTGGACATTGTCAGAGACAGCCTCGAGTATCCTGTTACCAGAGCGGCGCAGTCGGCTCCAGAATGAAGCCACCCGCGCTCTGATTACTGCAAAAAAGTCTGGAACCCCCGAGTCAGCAAACATGCTCGACGCACTGCAGTGTCTCGGCAGCTTCATAAGGACCCGGTACGCATCATTGTACTGGACCCTTATCGTGTTGATGGCTTTCCGAGTGAACTTAATCCACAACTGGCACGTATACATGCAAAGGCAATACGCCTTGAAGAGAGTGGTCTTTACGTCCGCACTACAGTTGGAAAATCTGCGAGCGAGCATGTTACTTCTGACCGCGAGGGCTCTCCGCTCGCGCTCAATATCAACATCGTCATGCAGCCGCTCTGTCAACAGGTGTCCTAAATACCTAAACTGCTTCACAACATTAATAGTTGTGCCGTTCAAATATACGCCAGGTACCCTGTCCGGACCTTTACCCGATCTAAACACCAACATTTCTGTTTTGGAAACATTATATTTCAATCCATGATCATCAGCATAATGTTCACAGACTGAAAGCAGCTTCCTCAGCCCCTTGATCGAGGGACTGAGGAGCACCATGTCGTCCGCGTAACTCAGGTTATTCACACACACATTTCCTAGATGACAACCGACCTTGGTACTCCTCAGTTCCCCGATCAAGCCGTTCACATACAAGTTAAAAAGGTCCGGAGAGGTAAGCCCCCCTTGACGAACGCCACATTCTAGTCTATAATTACTAGATGTTGTGTCGCCCCATTTCACACTATTTGTTTGATTTCCGTACCAATATTTCAACAGATTGACCACCTGACTAGGAACTTGTGACGCTAGTAATTTGGCCCAGAGAATCTCATAATTGACCAGGTCAAATGCACGACTCAGGTCTAAAAAGCATGCATAGATGGTAGTATCACGTGACGTGTAGTAATCAACAGTACTTTTTAGGCTAACGATTGCAGCATCTGTTGAGAGACCGGCACGGAAACCAAACTGCGCATCATCAATCTTAATCTTCTTAAGCAGTTCAGGGTGGATTAGCCTTTCTAAAGTTTTACCGATTATCGTACCTAACGATATAGGCCGATAATTGGCCGAGGCACTAAGATTACCCGTCTTATTTTTAACAATAGGTACCACAGACGTTTTCATAAGGGCCCCAGGTAGATAGCTGTATTTTATACACAAGTTAAATAGGTGACATAAATGATCATTAATTTTATCGCTCGCCCAAAGTATGTGCTCAATACTGAGACCATCATAACCAGGTGACTTGCCATTTCTATCACTACATCATTATTGTTATAAAGTTTACTTTTAAATTGTCACTTAGTTTATTAGTTACTTATGTTTATTTTTCCATAGTTTATTGTTACGAAACAAATATATACGTGTTGTTATTTTATTTATATTTTATGTTACTTCGGTGTCCCGCTTTCTTATCATCATTTGGTGACTAGAAAAAATAGATGTCCGAGTATGACGTCAAAACAATAATTCTATTTATGACTATGAGTGCTTGCTGAGATAATTCTGATCTTGACAAGGTAATAACTACCTAGGTACTATTAGCATACGAAATAAACAATGCAAATGTAGTTGCAAAGAATATTGATTCAGAAACGTGTGTAATGTAAGTAGTAAAGTAGTTGCAAGGAATCAGAAACGTGTGTCACATGGTCGAAAACTCACTATGCATCAAAACGTTCATACTATATGAATGTAGAAATGATGTGTGTGTATTTGTATGTGTGAGTGTCATTCGTCGTGGTTGTTACTGTAATGATGTTATTACTATCAGTTACTGGATCAATTTAGCAATTGAAAATTTGGAATAGGCTTAATAAAGCCTAATAGGCTAATACTAAAATAATAATCATAAGAGTACTGGAAATTGGGACTAATTACAACCAATCTTCTCTGTAACCTATCTTCTTATATATAAAAATCAATTGCTGTTCGTTAGTCTCGCTAAAACTCGAGAATGGCTGGACCGATTTGGATAATTTTGAACTTGAAATATTTGTGTAAGTTCAGGGAAGGTTTAAAAGGTGACTTTTATTGGCGATACGAAGTTCGCCGAGTCAGCTAGTATTTAAATAAAAATCAATTGCTATTTGTTAGTCTCGCTAAAACTCGAAAACGGCTGAACCGATTTGACTAATTTTGGTCTTGAAATGTTTGTGGAGGTCTAGGGAAGGTTTGAAAGGTAAGATAGATTAGAATATCTGCCGGGAAAACCCTAAAAACAGCGATTTTCTCTTTCCCATATAAACGTTTTAATTAATAAAATGTAGAGTCAATTTGAACTTTATTGCTATTTAATAAAGTTGATTGATTTTTTGATTTTTCGATTAAGGCAGTACGAAGTCTGCCGGGTCAGCTAGTTATGATAGAAAAATCAAAAAACTTGTCTATAGGCCTTTAGAAGAATATGTTTTTCACAATTTTTTTCAAACAAATATTTTCAAGGTGCGTCTCTTAAAACAACGGTTTTTTGCGTTTCGACCGTTCATAACCCCATAAATGATTAAACTCAATTACAGCGTCACCGTTCCAGGCCAGATAAGTTCGTGGCACTGTACTTGGTGATACATCGCGATGCGTAGAACAGAAACACCTCACGTCTTGCTGCTGACCAGAACCACAGTATAGAACATATAAATAATATCAGATACCTATATAATCTGTTGATTTCATGACGGACAGAACTTAATCAGTCGTGTTGATGAGCCAGCCAGCGCTGGTTCTGATATTGAAGTGAATAGTTTTGTATCATTTGTAAATACGTTAAGGTTTTTTTGTGGATAGCCAACAAAAAAAGGGTGAGTATTAATCTTTGGTTTTTTGTTTTTTTCCGAGTTTGTGTGAAAATAAAATTGGAGACGGCAGGCGCGTTAGCTCATGACATTTTACGCGGTATGTCTTTACATTTCATTTAATGTTCGTTAATTAAACGCTGATGATCAGTGCAGCGGTCACTATGCCTTTTCAAAACATGATTAACTCATTCAAAGGAATCTGAGATTGCGGGAGATCAAGATGTCTGGAAAGTAATGGGACTTTTGTCTAGCAGGAGAATAATGTCAATAAAAAAATATTACAATTTTGAAAGGATTATTGTTAATATTACACAATAAATGATTGAAACAATATATTTATCCTTGCTAATATTATAAATGCGGAAGTAACTCTGTCTGCCTGTCTCGCTTTCACGACTAAACTACTGAACCGATTTAAATGAAATCTGGTACGGACATAGTTTCAACTCTGAGGAAGGACATAGGGTACTTTTTATCGCAATAAACTGTAACCCAGGCGAGTCAAACCACGGGGAAAATCTAGTAAAGGAATAAAGTGTAAATGAATTTCAAATTTAGGCGAAGGAATTTCGTTGAGCACCTTGATGAAGCCATAGTTTGGTGGTAGGGCATTTTCCAGCACTCACCAACTCTGCCCTCCAGGAAATGCTGTACCTCATCTGGCTGGCGGTGATCGCCGCAGCCCTCTACCTCTACTTCCGACAGGCGTACTCCTTCTTCAGCTCACGAGGAGTGAAGACCTTGCCCCTCCTCCCACTGTTGGGCAACTTTGGCCGCGTTTTGCTGAAATTGGAGCACTTCGTAGACCATATCAATAACTGCTATTTTTCGTTTCCGGATGAGAGGTAAATTTATTAGACTTAAAAATGAAATATTTCATCACCTAGTTTTGTATGCTAGCTAGCTGCGTCCCATGGTCACACCCATGGTTTTCTCATCATCCCACAGTAACCTACTTTAGAGATAAAAAGTAGCGTGCTATTATCTGTATGAGTACCAATTTTGTTCCAAAACCATTAAGCTGGTCTGGCGTGAAAGAGTAACAAATATCGATCCATCCATCCATCCTCACAAACTTACACATTTATGATATTAGGTAGCATAGATTGAGTTGCGTAGCTCAGTGTTACTACTGGTCTTAGTCATAGTATGTTTCCAGCATCTATAATTGTTATGTAAGTACCTACCTACATCTAGTTGCAATATTATTTCTATAACACTTCAAAAACACAAAGGAGCTGTTATTATCAGCTATTAATAGTCCTAAGGTAGTTTATCTTCTTAACACTATCCGTATCATTGTTTTGATTAAGTACTTAATAATATAATTGCAAGATAATGCCATTATAATTGAGGATGCTTCACATTTTGTTTCTATGATTTTTTGCTTCAATTTCAAACTGAGATGACTTTTCCTTATTCCTAAAAGTTTTTGTTACAGTTGGCATTGGTGAACAGTTTTATCTTCCAGAACTATGTGCTTTGTTAAGCTTCTTATAATGCTGGACATTATCTCACCTTGACATTGCAATCCTTACAACTTCAAGCGAACGGTAGAAATTAGCATACATTGACGCGTTTTTTCTGCTTGATAGAATAATCATCAACATCCTATTACGTTTTTACTGCTGGGGCACAGGCCTTGTCTCGGAGATAATATGGGCTCTAATCTACGACGCTGGCCTAATTCAGATCAGTAGAAGTAGCTTGCTCTTGAATATTGTGGTTCCTGGAAATGCCAGTTTCTCCACGATCTTTTCCTTCACCATTTTGAGTGATGGCAAAACCGCACGTAGCTTTGTAAGGTGTACGAGTTAACGTTTGGTCACCATCGCTTCGCTTGAAAGAATAGTGCCTTGTAATATTCCTTTATGGATCTGAGACGAGCAAGTTTCTCTAGGATAAGTCTTTTAAAGAGTTGATAGTTGATACGATGACTGTCTTGTCTTGTGTGACAGACATGTTTTTTTCTCGCAGGTTCGTAGGAAGATACGAGTTCTTCAATCCAGTGCTATATGTACGTGACATTGAGCTTGTAAAGAAGGTCGTGGTCAAGGATTTCGAGCACTTCCTCGATCACCGCTCCCTTGTTGACGAGACCACGGATCCTCTGTTTGGCAGGAACCTCTTCTCTATGAAAGGTACGTGTATTAATTGAATGCCTATTTGGTGGCGTTTGACCACAAGTCCGACGGAGAAGAAAGGTTCACAAGTGGCGACCACGAACCGGAAGATGTTCTTAGGTAGGCCCCACACTAGGTGGTCCGACAACATTGTCAAAGTCGCCGGGGTGCCGATGGACGCAAATGGCTAAGAGCGATTTTTGGTGGCGTTAAATGGGGGAAACCTATGTTCAGCAGTGGACTTCTTCCGGCTAATGATGATGATGATGATGACCACAAGTCACCTGATGTGATGCCATGCTACGCTTGGATGGGGAGCTATGAGAATGTTTCTTCGAGTTAGAACTTCCTCGTTGTATTGAAGAGTATAATTTGGGATGTGGTAATTACATTGGATCTGCGTGACTTCTGAACACTGTGATTCGAACGTTCTCATCATTCAATCCTCTGTAAAATGATTCATCAGTTTGAATCATCATCAGCATCAGCCGGAAGAAAGCCACTGCTAAACGAAGGCCACCGCCTTTGAACACCACAATGAATGGCCATTTGCATCCATCGGCTTAGCTTGAATATGATTTTCCAAATAGATTTCAATCCAACGTAGTAATTTTCAGGACAAGAATGGAAGGATATGCGCTCCACCCTCAGCCCTGCTTTCACCAGCTCCAAGATACGCGTGATGGTGCCCTTCATGGTGGAAGTTGGAGACCAGATGATCAAAGCTCTCAAGCAGAAAATTCAGGAGTCTGGCAGTAAGTGCTTGCGTTGCTTAATGGTTGAAGGAGGTTCTTGGTAACTGACCGCTTGCTTCGCTATCCACTTTTAGTGCTAGCCACTAACCTCAAGTAGAATTATTGCCAGTCACTCAATAGACATTATCTTATAGAAGAATGTATAAACGTGGATGTCAAGGACCTGACCACCAGATACGCCAACGACGTGATCGCATCCTGTGCTTTCGGGCTGAAGGTGAACTCCCACCTGGATGTCGACAACCAGTTTTACACGATGGGCAAGACTACTTCGACTTTCCAGTTCAGACAAATCATCTTGATCTTCGGGTTTATGTCCTTTCCGAAGCTTATGAGGGTAAGGGTTCTACATGTTTAATCCTGCCTATCATTTTATAACTTCTTTTTTAAAACACTTTTACTTTACATCTATGGCTTCATACGGTTTGTGTATTTATAGTAAGTGTCAAGTATTACATTTTTATGTAAATGTCAATGATGAGATGATTTGTGACAGCTACAAGCCGGGCCAAGCTCGATAGTCCCCTTTCTTTGTGTTTAACGCCCAAAATTAATAATCGATCCTGATCCGTTATCCGCGGTTTTGGATGGACATGTCATGTCATAATATGTTATTTTAGTACTAGTGCTTGACATATTACTACTAAAATGACATATTAGTAGTGACAAAGTTTTCGGAGCACCTAGGAAAGCCACTTTTAAAAACTTCATGTCCATTTCTTACATTCGTACATAAACGAGCACTTAATGGTACATTTCACCATTATGACACATTGTAATTGTAACCCAAAAGAATCACGAGTTTTGGAAATAAAAAAAGATCCATGTTGGGATCAACTACCGCCAAAAGCCATGCAAATTATCCCTCAAGTGTAAAATTAAGCACATGTATATTTTGCCACAATGTTTTCCATTAACAGTTTTTGTGCCATAATTTAGATAAATCTGCACTGCTGACTATGGAATTTTAGCTCGATTACCTACCTTTTATATTAAGTTTATTTATCTACATAAAGTTGATTGTTACTGCCAAGGCTATGTATAATATAATGACGTTTATTTTACAACAAACAATACAGTAGTGTGTTTGATGTTTGATGTATGCGAGTGGAATATAGGATTGAGTATATACACTTATCTAAATGCGCATGACATACGGCCAGTTTCAATAACCTATCTATCCACGCTTAGGCCTACTAGAGACAGAAACTTGACATTACTTCTAAGGAGCTTGTATCAAATTTCTATCTCAGGTAGGTCAAACCGTGATTTGAATAGACCTGTCCCAGCTGTAGGAAAATAATAAACATCGGGGACCATTCATTGCACACTAATTGACCTAGCTCCAAATTAAGCTCGAAACTTGTGTTATGGGTAATAGACAACGATATACATACTTATATAGAGAAATAAATATATATCTAGATAGAAATATCCAAGACTCAGGAACAAATATTCGTCTCATCACACATATATTTGCCCTTACCGGGATTCGAACCCGGGACCGCTAGCTTCGTAGGCAGAATGAAGATAAATTAAAAGGCTCACTGTAGGTACATTATATATTCAAAGTAAGCTATGCCACGTTTATGATAGCACGACAAAGTTTCTGACTTTCTCACTAATTTCCAGGCTCTAAAGGTTGGTCTTTTCTCTGAAGAGTCCAAGCATTTCTTCCGGTCCTTGGTGAATGGCACAATGAAGGATCGTGAAGAGAAGAACATCATCAGAACTGACATGATTCATCTGCTCATGGAAGCCAAGAAAGGTATATAGGCATTATAGATAAAAAGATCCAAAAACACTACTTGAGAATTAAAGTCGAAATTCTCAGTAGTCAATTGGATTGAAAAAAAATAATTGAAACACATATTTGTTCATCGACAATTTGTTTTTCAGGAAAACTAATCCATGACGAAAATACGTCGAAGGACGTAGATGCTGGTTTTGCAACAGTGGAAGAGTCATCAGTCGGGAAGAAAGCAATTAACAGAGGTTTGTAGCTTCCTGGTACTATTTGACTTCAATTTTTTTTCTTGACATGTCACAATTTCTTTTTAATCCCTATCTTCCATGTACCGAGTGTCTATTGAGATACTCATTCCCTGAAGGATAGGGGGACGCTACCTAATATGCTACACTGATACCGTCCCTAGCACTAAAATTGTGATAACCACTTTTCTTTTTAAGCTAATAACATTTCTGCGTATGATATGCTGTTCCACACAACGAACTTTTTTTTGAAATTATTCACTAGTTTGTCTTTGACCGCAAGTCACCTGATGTTATGTGACGATGTGGTCGAGGATGGCGCCACGCTACACCTGGACTGGCAACTGGCTTTCAAGTGAGGCTGCCGGAACACACCGATGGTGTTTGCCGACAGCTTCTTAACACGAGGGTGGTAACTAACCAGGCGATTACTAGAAAATACACTACCACCAAGCTATGGTTTCATCACGATGTTTTCCTTGTGTTACTTATCATGAATTTTGTTAATAGTATGGACTGATGATGATCTGGTCGCGCAAGCGGTTCTCTTCTTCATCGCCGGCTTCGAGACTGTATCCTCAAGCATGTCTTTCCTCCTCCACGAACTGGCCCTCAACCCTGACGTTCAGGAGCGGCTGGTCCAGGAGATCAGGGAGAACGACGCCAAAAACGGAGGGAAGTTCGATTACAACTCCATCCAGCACATGAAGTACATGGATATGGTCATATCTGGTAAGGTTCTCGAGTAACGACTACGAACCGGAAGACGCTCTGTAGGCCCCCACTAGGTGGACCGGCGACACTGTAAGAGTCACGGGGAGCTGATGGATGCAAATGGCTAACAGCCGTTTATGGTGGCGTTCAAAGGCTTATGTTCAGCAGTAGAGCAACAAAGGCTGATGACGATGATGGTGAATGGGAGGTTTGCTGGCAGACAATAAAAAAAATATTGCTTATTTAATTTTGATCTTGGCTTCGAGTCTGGTATTGTAATTAGTAAACATGATTACGTTCCGGCTATCCTAAAATCTGTTTTTTATATCACATAATAATTATGTTGTGATGCGATACAAATTATAGTCATTCATTGACGTATTTTTATGTTTTTTAGTGGTGTTATCGGATGAATTTATCATTGTATTTGTTTGAGTTGGCGGACAAAATTGTGTTATGTGTTTTTTTTTCACTTTGTCCATAGCTTGTCTATTAAAAAATTGCAAACTTTACTGTGCTCCGCATTGAAGGGTAGTTAAATTTCAGGACATAAAGAGATGATTAATGAACGCAGTGCTTTGTTCGTAATTCGACATTGACATTGCTTAATTTGACATTGACTTGCTCGTCTCGTCTCGTCACTCAATTGCCTTAAAGATCATCATTATTGTCAGCAAAACTTTTTATGACAATTTTGCGCATCCTATTCCTTCACCAAAATCTGATTTATCTCTATCTTTGTACGTGATCAATATTCTTTGACATTTTGCAGAAGTGCTGAGACTGTGGCCTCCTGCTATTGCCTTGGATAGAATGTGTATCAAAGATTACAACTGTGGAAAACCAAATAGCAAAGCTACGAAAGATTTCATTGTAAGTTTGACCTTATTATCTTATCCTTAGCAAGGTTTGGTCTCATTTAACATTGAGCATAGGGTATTGGAGAAGCTTGCAGGTTATTGGATGGCATCAGAAAAGGCCAAAGTCTTCATGATAGAGTCTGGTGTGACAGACTTCCTGATGAGAGAGCGAGACGGCACGTCAGCAATTCCGATCCAACTAATAATGCAACACACTGCGCTAAATGTGGATGAGCCTGCAGTTCTCGTATTGGTCTGTATATTCACCAAAAAAGAGTCCCTAAAGTGCCACTGACAGGGTTTTAATTAGGTTGTCAGTCACAGTCGTCTTGCCGTGTGTTTATGCATGTAAACTTAGCAGTCAGAACAAGACTACATACCGATATCCATTGTTTGTCATAAATTTGACATTACTTCTATGGAGCTTATGTCAAATTTCCATCTCCAGTAGGGCAATCGTCGATAGATCAGTTAATGGAACCGGTGCCGTTAGGGTTCGTTGAGTTATTTTAACACCCACAAAATCACTCTACCTCTAACTAACCTTATTGTCACTAATATTTTTATCATTTCTATGCCTTTTTCAGCTTCCCAAAGGGACAGGCCTCGGCATCCCGGTGTGGGCGTTCCACCGCGACCCTCTGTACTTCCCGGACCCCGATAAATTTGACCCCGAGCGTTTCTCCGATGAAAACAAGCATAAGATCAACCCTTTCGCTTATATGCCTTTTGGATTAGGACCCAGGAATTGTATCGGTATGAAATATATGTATTTTTTTTAATTTTATAACTTTGGCCGAGTTGCCGTCGCCATCGGCCGTCCCAGGTATCACTGGAAAGACGAAGTCACGAAGGACTCGCGCGAGCTCCAGGTGGAGGACTGGCAGGAGGTGGCGCAGGACAGACCGAAGTGGCGTCTTTTGTTAACGGAGGCCAAGACTCACTTTGGGTCGTTGTGCGTTCTCAGTTAACTTCAGTTCGTTTTTAGTTTAGAGTTTATGGGTAGTTTAGACCACATGGTCAAACGATTTTTGTTTAAAGTGACGATGAACTTATAAGGTACCCTAACAATTTCGTGACGTACTTAATACTATCCAAGGTTCTCTATGACGTATATGCCATTAGAACAGGTGTGGTGGATATACCACCTGTAGGTATGCACAAAACGTTTTGCTTCTACATTCATCACGTGTGCCGCTAAAGAGTGGAACTCCTTGCCAGAGTCTGTGTTTCCCAACAAATATACCTAAGTTGGGAATCTTCAAGGCAAAAAATAACAGGCAACTTCTAGGCATCCATGTTACACCTTCGACCGCATCATCGCTTGGCATCAGGCGATGAAAGAAATCCTATCGCTTGCACCAGCCCTCTAGCTTCTAAGTGACCTTAATTTTTTCCAGGGTCCAGATTCGCCTTATGCGAGGTGAAGGTGATGGTATACCAACTCCTTCAGCACATGGAGATATCCCCCAGTGAGAAGACTTGCATACCAGCCCAGCTGTCGCGTGACACCTTTAATATAAAGCTGAAGGGAGGCCACTGGGCTAGGTTTAAGATTAGGAACTAAAGAAAATTATATATATAAAGAAAAAATTGTATTGTGGAGAATGTGGTAATAAATAACTTCTAATAAAACCTAGTTTTACAATTATTTTTTTCAACGCCATCTAGTTAATATGTAGAGCAACTTTTAGAAGTATTATAAACTGACTGGAAATCCAAGAACAAGAGAGACTCACTACATTTTTGAACCTAGAAGAGACCAAGTATTGTAGTGTTTGTAAATCTGAACCGATAGATGGCACCACATACCTGTTAAGAAATATATCAAACTATATCTGTTACTTTATCACGCTGACCCGGCGAACTTCGTATCGCCAATAAAAGTCACCTTTTAAACCTTCCCTGAACTTCCAAGAACATTTCAAGATCAAAATTAGCCAAACCAGTCCAGCCGTTCTCGAGTTTTAGCGAGACTAACGAACAGCAATTGATTTTTGATTTTATACATAAGATTAGGCTTCATAAGACTAAAGACTAAGGTTCAAATTTCTTAAATAAAAGTAGCATAAGTTACTCCTTTTAGCATTAGCTATCCGAGTGAAAGTCCCGTCAAGATGATGATGTAAGTACCGCCAATATAACAAATTGCGCCCCGCGGTTTCACCCGTACGTGTCTTCCCGTTATCCCGCAGGAACATTTTTCCGGGATAAAAAGTATCCAGGGTATAAGCTATCTCCATTCCAAATTTAATTCAGATCCGTTCAGTAGTTTTTGCGTGAAACAGATCCATCCATCTAGCAATTTTTTAGTAGAAATTTTCTTTTAGTAGATCTCAGTTATTTTTTTAAAAACATTTTGCCTACATACTAAGTACGCCTTGAAGAAAAGGATAGGATATACCTAGGCGATTCATTAATATCCTACCCTATTCTACTTATTGTTACGGCTACCCTCAAGAAGTAATTTCCCTACCCACAGCACCGCACTTCCGAAGGAATAATGAAAGAAATAAAACCTTACCAATACACAAACCGACTATAGGTAATAAGGGGTAGCGTTGCGATAATCAAGGTTTATCTTGCCATTTCGGGAACAACCCTTATTGTGGGGCCAGTAAAATGGAGATAATGCCAAAAACAAATACAATGACGCAGTAAAATCACTTTTTTTACGATTAACAATTAACGTTTGACCAAGTCAACTGATGATAAGATCGATACCTACCGCCTAATGTTTTCTGTGACTATTTCTTTTTGTATCGTAATAATTGTTACGATCCCGGGACATACAAGTCAAAAGTTGCTGAGCAAATCTATGTCTTTAAATTTCCTAAGCATCTCGAAAAACAAATCAATATTTTGCTAATCTAATACCATTTGGAAACTTTTGTCGTGATCAGTTATTTTTCACGCTGACTGTACCTACACATTTGGAAATCTGAGTGTCATCAGTAAGTAAATGTGTCGCTAACTGTACATTTATAGCTTCGGACAGGTCTCTTCTAAAACACACCATTGTGAATCTATATATTATGCTCTTCATCCCACACAATCATATAGCACCTCCGTAGTTTGTCAAATCGCAATCTTCGCCTCAAAAAACGTCTTCTTACTCCAACGGTCTGATATTTGAATAAAACCTCGTCGCATTCCGAGTCTGAACACTTTTGTTTTCGCTCATCTACTTTTCCGCTTTAGTATTTGATTGATTTGACATGTTTGAGATCAAACAAAATGAGACCAGGGCAACAATAAGAAGAAAATAAGATATTAGAAAACTGCAAAAGAATTATCTGTGAGACCATAACTGCTGCTATTATATAGTAGTAAAGATCTGATAAAAAAAGAAGATAAATCCTCTTTGTCAAGCGATTATTATTTTTTCGCTCAAATAGCTCTTTTCATTTTCCGCTCCGCTCGCCTCCGCTTTAGAGGCCCGTCATCTGATTGGTGTGAGTGATGTTCATTGGTCGGCAAGTGGATCGGCTGCCATCAGAGCTGCTTATCGCCTTATTGGCGGCCATGTTAATTGGAGCAAGAGCGAAAATGTTTTATAGAACGACTTGTAATAAGACTTGGTTAATAAGGCAAGATCGATTTGTAGTCAATTGGCGTACACTGTGCCTTTATTACTTCAAGGGGATAAATTAATAAATGAAATTCCTAATTTGTTAATTTACTTCCTCATCATCACGTGGAGCCTGATGGAGCCATGAAATACCGAAAGCTAGTGCTTATGTATTTTAACATATTTAGCAAAACCAAATTTTAAGTAACCTAGGGCCCCTAACTGGTGTACCTTAAAGCCCTGCATACCTAAGACGGTCCTGTCCCAAGGAAATCCTTTCACTCAACATCTCTCAAGAAACAAACGACAAACGTTTCGTCAAATTGACAGTTTAAATTAAGCACTGAATGAAATCCAACTCTATTTTTGTATTATTAAATTGCCAAAAGTATTGCCAAAATTTACTTATCTGTGCCGCTTTTGGATAGACTTTTTCTAAACATCTATATGAACTGGTTGGTTAACTAGTTGAATATAATTAAACTTTAGTGTTTTACAAAACATCTTTAACACCATAAATTGCCAATTTGGTACACAAATGGAAAATTGGCCGTGACCAGTAACTTTTGTTTTGTCGATGACTGTACATTATGAGTGTACCTAATCTATTTTATTTAATTCTCTTTTTGTTGTAATTTGTAACACAGCCAACTAACGATGACTGTCATTTCATTAAATGCAACTAGACAAAATTCTTCATGGCAAAAGCGAGGGATGTTGTTTTCTTCTAATAGACCCCAAGTAGGTACAGTCAGCGACAAAAGTCATACCTACTCGTTTTACAAATGTGTCATAGATCAGTATTTTCGTTTTTTTATGTTAGCGTTTGCCCACAACACAAAAAGTGATAAGGCGGTCAAAGGTTGGTATTTGAGATGATTAAGGTTATGGCAAATTTGTTATTAATCAGCGACTTTTGTCGTTGACTGTACAAAATCCCTTCGGAACGTTTTCGAACGTAAGACGTTAAAATGTTTAACTCTAATTAAAATTCAGGGAACCACTCTACGCCATTACAGTTCTGTGGCTTTAAACTTGAAACTTTGAAATTAAGTACGTCAAAATTTCCTGGAGCACACAAACACATAAACAGAATAATAAAATGTTAAGAAACACTTTATCGTGGGGGATGTAGGCGGAAACATACGGGAGCTGGTTCTAGCAAACTTGGTTAGCATAGGTATGTGTTTTGGTTATATGATACGACCCGCCGCGGATGCAATAAATACAAATATGCGACAGTATTTTACAAATCTTTTCGTCCGTTCTGTAGGTACTATAATATGTATGTATTATACATATAAACCCTCCTCTTGAATCACTCTAACTATTGCTAAAAATTGCATTAAAATCTGTTGCGTTGTTTTAAAGATCTAAGCATAGGTATTAGGTATCGATGGGGAGACGAAGTCACGAAGGACTTGCGTTCACTCCAGGTGGAGGACTGGCAGGAGGTGGCGCAGGACCGAAGTGGCGTCTTTTGTTATCGGAGGCCAAAACTCACTTTGGGTCGTTGCGCCATTTCAGTTAGTATTTTTGCTTCTCGCGGTTTCTCTCCGTATGTTTTATTTAACGCAGTTGATGTGTACTAATGTAGCAAAGCTTTTAGCCACACCCTGCTTCTAGCCACCTGTCGTCATAATGGCCTCATTATAGGAACAACACTGCTTCTTGGTTATGCACTCCTGGTAGTTGAACATGAAGTTTGTTGAATTTCATCATCAGTCTATTACGGTCTCCCATCGCTGGGTGGGATTCAGGGAAGAAGAAAAGGAGAGACGCCAAAGAGATGTGGGAGGGTGTCTAACATGCTTTTTTTCATCATCATCATCATCATCATCATCAGCCGGAAGAAGTCCACTGCTGAACATAGGCCTCCCCTTTTGAACTCCACCAAGAACGGCTATTAGCCACTTGCATCCATCGGCTCCCTGCGACTCTTACAATGTCGTCGGTCCACCTAGTGGGGGCCTACCTACAGAACGTCTTTCGGTTCGTGGTCGCCACTCGAGAACCTTTCTTCCCCATCGGTTATCGGTTCGTCGAGCGATGTAGCCTGCCCATTGCCACTTCAACTTGCAAATTCTGAAAGCTATGTCGGGTGACTTTGGTTCTTCGGCGAATTTCCTCATTTCGGATTTTATAACGCAAAGAAACTCCAAGCATAGCTCTCTCCATGGCCCGTTGTGTGACCCTGAGCTTTTTCAAAAGGCCCACAGTTAATAACTTTTTAAGTTAAGTGCTTTTTTTACTATCGTATAAAATAATTTTACCAAAAAAAAAAACACGGTTGTAATTGACCACAAGTTACTTGATTAAGTGATGTAGTGGTCAAAGTAACACAAAAAAGAAACAAACACGCGTGTGTACACATTTAAAAATACATATTTACTTACTTTTTAATATTTGAATTGAAGTATCGCACTAATTTCTAAATTGATTTATACTAGCTATGCACTGTCGTTTTACCCGCGCGGAGATACGAGTACCACCTACCTATAGAAACTGCGCACTTTCTAGAATAAAAGGAAGCTTATGTTAAAATTGTTTGTAAAAATCACGTCAATTCTTTTCACTCCGTTGCTGAGTGAAAGAAGGACAAACCAAAAAATCAACAACTAGCAAATAAATACGCTTTCGCATTTATATAAATTTAAGAATTATAAAGTGTGAGCTGCGTTTGACCTCAAGTCTTCTGATGTGATCAATGGTGGCGCCACGCTACGCCTGTAAAACCCTGACCACGCCACGCCTGTGTACGGCTTTCACATGAGGCTGTCGGAACACACCTATAGGTGCTTTATACGTTTTTAGTTGTAAAAAATAAGCACTAGTAGGTTTTAAAGTAATCAATGACTTTGACTTTGATATTTACTACTAGATATATTATCCGCAAAAAACTATTGACCTAAAAAAGGTCAGATAAAAATAGATGACGGTTATTTATCTAGATGACTTGCCCTCTGAGCTGGGGTTGGTAAACATTCTGATACGAAACAGCTATCGCATTTAATTGAGTTGATGCAATGGAGAGAGAGAGAGAGTGAGACAACGATAAAGAGTTTTTATGTCTTAACTGGCCGTGCCCCGCGGTTCACTTCTCTTCTTATAATTTCACTTCTCTCGCTACACCTTCTTCAATCTCCCAAACGGATCCACTGTCAGCTCTTTCAAAAACCTCTACAGCTTTCTCACCAACGACTTCAGCAGATTGCCACTTATAAATAATCTGGATCTCCTTAGATGACGCATCTTCGCTTTCCAAAAGACTCTTCGTCAAACGTGTTCTTGTAAACCCTGGACATAATGCTATGACTCTCACACCGTGTTTGCTAAAATTCTTCTCATGTCCTAGAGATTTTGAGAAGCCAACTATACCGAATTTAGTAGCATGGTATACAGGCGAAAACGGTTGCACACGATATCCTAAAATGGATGATACGTTTATAATAGTTCCACCATTTCCATCTGTGTCTTTCCTCATGTGCTCCAAAAATTTCAAAGACCATTTAATTGTGGCGGTTAGGTTTATATCAATACACTTTTTTGGATCAAATTCGTCAGTTATACCGGCACAGTTAATTAACACATCAACTTTATTATTTTTGCCACAAATCTGAGTAGCATCTTCTAAGTCTACAACAACGTCATGTTTGATAAATACAGCTTTGTCAGCACCAAATTCTGAAGTCAGTTCTTCAACAGCTTTGTTTCCTTTCTCTTCGTTGATGTCTACCAGAATAGCTAATTCAGCTTCTTCCTTTAGGTAGTTTTTTGCGATTTGAAATCCGATGCCTTCAGCTCCTCCAGTAACGATGATTGTTTTGTTTTTTATATCCTTATCCATTGTTGACGCAATGTCACTACAGGTTCCGCTTTGGTCCTTCTTTGCGGATTGCCAATGTGTAGGTTTTTTGTAACTGGCAGCTGTTGTTGGCCTCTACTAGCCTTTACACCTTCTGCTTGACTGAAAGGACGTTGACACAGACATGAGGCGAGCAATCCCGCTTCGTTCTTCACTTTGTGTACCGCCAAATAGAAAACTGAAAATCCTTCTACGTCAACTGACTGCTAACATCGTTTTTATATCGCGCATGATACACAATATTATTAATGCCAAGGATGTACGTATTCAAGGGCGGTTCTAGGATTAATTTCTGGGGGCACGAGACCTAGACAAGTGCCCCCTAATATTGCACTATGTCTTTGGGATTCATTTTTTTATCTATGACCTACATAAAAATACTTCAGCACGTCACTGCATCGCACGCGAGTCGGATTACTAGAAACAGACAAAACGTTGCACTCCAATTCTTTACGTTGATGTTAATTGTGCGATATACTAATTGTCATAAATACGCTTCGAGTCTCAGCTCTTTGCTTTATTTAAACGGTCTGGCGGGGGCCCGTGCCCCTGTGCAATCAACCTAGATCCGCTCTTGTAAGCGTCACTGCATGTAATCTACAATAATATGTAGAGAGAAAACATTTGCTTGTTTGTTCGTTATGGATTAACTTGAAAACTATTGAACCGATCTTAATGAAATTTGGTATGGAGATAGTTTGGACCCTGAGGAAGGACGCAGGATACTTTTTATTGCAATAAACTGTTGTCCACGTGGGTGAAACCGCGGGTAACAGCTAGTACCTAATAAATCAGCACAACGATAAGATTTTGCCGTCTGTGTTGGTTCTGTTTCTTTACAAACAATATTACTACATATTGTAGACATTCTTTAAATTATCAAATGGCTCAAGATTATCAAATTGTGTTATAAGAAATAGTGGTGGCGTTATCACTTTTCAGCCTGTTTTGTCTATCTTTATTGAGGTATATTCGATAAACATATTTATTTATATTCAAATTTATGTCTGTCAATTTGTCTGTCTATTCTCCGCCTTATTACTTCAAAACTATGTTTATTACACGCGTAAACCAGTGTTCGGATTATTTTTAGGGTTCCGTACCTCAAACGGAAATAATAGAACCCTTACATTGTGATGATATCTGTCACCAATCACCTATCTTTTACATTCTGAAAAATGCACAGAGCTCGCACAGATTAAATATTTCCTATTTGAATGTAAATTAGTCTCTGGATATTTTGTCCAATCTTCGCTAAATGTGCCGGCTATAACACGGAATGAGCTAAAACTAGGACACATTACTAGGGTTGCTTGGTGACATGCCATTATCTAGTGCCCGAAGCACCTATCAGCGTTATCCGGCAGCCTCTCTTGACAGCTAGTTGCCAGTCCAGGCGTAGCATAACGCCGTCTTCGACCAATCAGGTGACTCGTGGTCAAAAGCTACCCTGTAAGATGTAAAAAAGGGTTGTCACTGTAAAGAAAAATATAACATTTGGCGTTACACAGTTGTTGCTATTTCTGATTCTAGATAAAATAAAAATGTGTAGGGAAAATAACCAGAATTGTTTGACAGCCCTAGGATTACAGTACCACAGCGTCACTGTAAAGCGAGCCAAATGATACGTCACATAATAGCATATAAATGTAAAACTGCAGATATTTATTGCTCTCTTTAATACTAAGAACTACTTCTACTGTAATTATTAACTACTAAAAGGAACCTCTTTTCAGGTTTTTTTTGTAATAATTAATAAGAGAGTGTGTGTTCAGTTTATAATATAGGGTAGCACAATAAAAAACTTTGAATATATTTATTAAAACCCATTTAAAGACCGTAAATTACTATAAAAATATTGTAACAAACTAGTAAACGGTAGTTTTATAGTAGGATTGACAATATTATAATATATTTATTAAAACCCATGTAAATATTTATTCCTACTATAAAATATGGTAACAAATGCTCGTATTAACAAAATAGGAATACATTTATGAAAACTCATAATTGTAAATATTAATTAGCATAAAAATATTGTAACAAACAAGATTAATTAAAGTAAGATATTAACAAAATTGGAATACGTACATAAAACTAAACATTAACAACGACAAAACTGTATCAAATAAATAAAAAACCCCGTAAATAAAATGTATGAGTAGGTAACACATTATAGGCTACTGATATTTTTAATTATACCCCACAAGGTATTAACATTAACGAACCAAGGTCGACAGTGTAACTTCAGCAATAGGCCTAG
The DNA here is from genome assembly GCA_931315375.2 of Opisthograptis luteolata. Lineage (NCBI taxonomy): Eukaryota > Metazoa > Arthropoda > Insecta > Lepidoptera > Geometridae > Opisthograptis > Opisthograptis luteolata. The sequence goes on from OV928044.1 coordinate 433,485, forward strand.
ATCCTTCAATCAGCCAAGCTGACCCACTGTCTCCCTTCTCAAAGACATCCACCGCAGCCTTACCCACCATGCCCACCTTCTGCCAAGCCTGGGCATCCAGAAACTCCTTAAAGTCCCCCTTGCACGAGTCGTCCCAAGCCTTAGGCTGAGAAGTCAGCTTGGTCTCAGTAAACCCGGGACATATAGCAGTCACCCGGACTCCAGTCTTTTTAAAGTTGTACTCGTGTCCCAAGGACTTCGTGAACCCCATCACTGCAAACTTTGAAGCCTGATATATCGGCAGGAACTGGTCGATTCTGTACCCGTAGATCGATGCTAAATTGATGATTGTGCCTCCGTTTCCTTCTCTATCCTTCCTCATGTAGTCCCAAAACTTCAGTCCCCACTCTATTACAGCAGTGACATTAATATCAATGGTTTTCTTTATCAGCTTATCGTTGAGTATACCGGCGTTGTTGACAAGGACATCAACTTGCTTGAAAGTGCCAAATATCTTCTTGGATACTGCGTCCAAATCTGTTGTGACGTCGCATTTGTAGAAGACTGCTTTGCTGTTCCCGTATTTTGCTGTTAGGGTCTTGATTGCTTCTGCTCCCTGCTTTTCGTTAATGTCAAGGAGGATCACTAGTTTTGCTTCCTTCTTGAGGTAATTATCAGCTATTTCAAAACCGATGCCTTCTGCTCCTCCGGTGATGACGACGGTCTTGTTCAGCAAGTCTTTAGCCATGGTTACGTTTTGTCTGAGGGCAATTGACTGACTGATCGATGATTGCATGTATTCAGTTATAATCTCGGTAGTTGTTTAACATTTAAGCTATCTTAATGTTATGCTTTGAATGGAGAGAAAACATAATAAGCTCAAAACAAAGTAATTAATTAGATAATCATTTAGTATTTTCTGAAATGATTGTGGAGTGTAAATAAATATGACAGATAGGTATATTATATGTAACATTTAACTCGAATTCATCAAATTTGGTGGGCAATAAATAAAGCATGCTTATATTCGTCCCGGGGTGAGTACTAGAAGTTTATTAAAAAAATATGTTATATTAATTTTTGTTTAGATAATTATATCTTTTGACGGTTAAAAGACTTGCTTATCCTTCTTTCTGACAGTATGTTTTGTTCTTCCCTCTTGTAGTTACGACTATCGTTAAACGTAAAATAAAGGTAAAGAAAGCTTTTTTTCTATTATAAAACAAAATTTAAACAAAACAACATCAAAAGCTCGTTAGCTAGCACGGGAAATAAATGAATAATGCAGGAACAAGCAAAATGCCATGAAGATTAACTGCATAGAATGTAGTCATTTGCTAATCTGGATTTTCACTCTTTTTTCTATAGATCTTTCATTTGCATGATGCCGGTTTTATTCTCAAGTAACTGATAAAGATGATTACAAAAATGCCAACCCAATACATTCACCTGCCCCTTGACTAGGTTTTTCAGTATCTAGAATATAAGACACTACGCGAATCTAGGATCCACAACACCCAGACACGGAACAAATAAATGTGCTTTTTTTTTCAAGTCACAAACATTTGTCCTGCTGCGGGAATCAAACCCGCGACCTCACGCTTTGCAGTCGGCTGTGCGCCCATTGCGCTACATCACTCGACGTTCTGTTTGTCATCTGTCATTAGAAACTACATTTTACATCTTTTTAATTTACATAACAAAAAAATAACATTTTTAGCTTCAGAAAACCTGCAATAGAATAGCATTTTTTTATCGCATTTTAAAATTGTCAAACTCTAAAAAACGTCAAACTTTACCGCGAAGGTTTTGAACCAAAAAGTTGATAAATATTTGATAGAAAAACTGGTAAAGCAAAGCAACACATGCCGGGCACAGCTAGTAATAAAATAAAAATAACCTGAAATTGCATAAAAAAGTTACAATATGTCAATTTCAATCATTTTCCCGTACAAAAAATCCATTACCCAATTACGTGACCGTTTTCAAATGTTTCCTGAAGAATACTGATAAAATATTGTCATGGTTAAAATATTTAGTTGTTTTTACTAACATTAGATTTGAAAAATTAGCTAGTTTTTTATAGTTCCGTCCCTTAAAAGGAAAAACGAAACCCTTAATAGAGCACTTCTTTATCTGTCTGTCAGTTTGTCTGTGTGTCAAGACCTTGAGGAAAGCCTCAAGAACGCGTTGAGTTATTAAGTTGAAATTTACTCTAAATCCAAAACGGTCTTTCAGCTGTGAAAATATCAGACTTTTAAGTCAACGTGATCAAACGATATGACCCTTTATGTGTCCCATATTTTGCGATTTTACAAGGGAATCAAAATTAACCTATAGGGTGCTCTCCGTTGACTATAGACTCATGAATTTTTTTTTTTTTTTTTTACTATTTACAGGGTAGCGTTTGACCACAAGTCACCTGATGTTAAGTGACGATGTGGTCGAAGATGGCGCCACGCTACACCTGGACTGGGAACTGGCTCTCAAGTGAGGCTGCCGGAACACACCGATAGGTGCTTGGCGACAGATTCTTAACAAGAGGGTGGTAGCTAGCCAGGCGAGTACTAGAAAATACCCTACCACCAAGCTATGGTTTCATCACGATGTTTTCCTTCACCGAAAGCTCAAGCTCATTGTAGGATTCGAACCCACGTCCTGCGGATCGCAAGCCGACGTCACTACCACTATTATTGGACATCGATTTATTTGACCTAAGTATTTTGTTATGAGAAGTTATGACATATGATGATTAGTCATTAGTGTAAGTGGTATATCCGTTCTAATTAATAAATGAATAAATAAATGATTTTTGTAATTATATTTAAAAAAAAAACTAGTTTGAACGGAACCCTCGGTGCACAACACAACTCGCACTTGACCGGTTTTTAACTTTTTACGACCATATTATTTCTTATTGAAGAATTATTGATATCGTTGTTGGATCACCTATATAAATCAAATAAAACAGGTAAATAGCGCCTGTAATGGAATTTAACTCAACGTCGCTTGAAGATAAATTAAAAACCCAAGGGGCGCCTAAAATTGAACATCTCTCGTCAAACGGTACAGGCACATAGGGAATAGCGCCCCAATTATTTACTTGTACGATAGGGATGGGGATGAAAATAATAGACTGCCTTACGTAAGGTACGTAATTAATGTTCCCATATCCCAATGTGTACAACCAAACAAGAGAAATCTTATTAGTAAAGCTAATTAAAAAATATCGGACTATTAGATGACAAAAAATAGCTTGGGATTTTAGTGAACTTGCTCCAATTCAATCAATTAGTAATAAGAATAGAATTGTCAATGTGATCGCGCCAAAAAAATTACCTGCCGGGCGTTTCTTGCCTGTTCTTTTGCCGGCGTAAGGAGGTTGGAACAGGCGTAGCTAGTTTTAAGTTGACGTTTTAAAGTGATCACAATGTATCCTATTGAATAAAAATGATTGAATATTGAATTTTTTTGAATTTTGAAGGGCATGTATTATTTTGTTAAATATTCTACTAATATCATAAACCTGAAACTTTGTGAGTATAGATGGATGGATGGATGTTTGTTACTCTTTCACGCAAAAACTTCAGAACGGATCTGAATGAAATTTGGAATGGAGATAGCTTATACCCTGGATTAATACAAAAGATACTTTTTATCCCGGAAAAGGGTACCTGCGGGATACACACACTCTCTCACTTGAGAACGGTTCGATCGATTTGGCTGTTGTTTTTTGTTTGATGTAATTATCAGGACAAGATTTTTGTAGTTTAGTTTTGTTTTAGAAAATCCACCGGAAAATTAGCAAATTCGGGAAACTAAAAGTGCGAAAGTGTTTTTTTTTATGGGAATGTTGTGTGAACTCAAGACCCTTATTGTATACCCATGCGAAGCCGGGCAAATCGCTAGTTGATATAAAAGTTTTATGTTTTATGTTAAATCTAATAAAACAACCAACAACTTCCATCATAAGCCTTCTACAAAAAAAAAACATTTGATTTTAAATTTAAGCCAGTCCCATGTTTTATTTTCAGCGTAGCCTGTAGAGAAATATTAAATGGCGCGCTTCCTTAACAAATCATATCCGATATTTACGGACAAAGCGTTTTACCTACAAACGTCATGACTTGACATGACAAAGGCTTTTGAGCGGGGCCCTTCACTGCAGGCTGAATAGTCAAAGCGCTTTGGAGGAGCCAAGCTTTTTCTTTTGCATTAAATTAACTTCGTGTGACTGTACCGTATTGAATAGGGATGTAGTAGTCCGGCTAGTCAAAGACAAATTCAAAAATACGTTAATTTACTTATTACACCCCTATGCATGAAGACAAACATTCCTTCCAAATTGTGGTTCCACCCGTGTGGGCTACAGTTTATCGCGATAAAAAGTATCCTATATCCTTCTTCAGGGTTCAAACTATCCCTATACCAAATTTCATTTAAATCAGTTCAGTAGTTTAGGTTTAAGCGTAACAGACAGACAGACAGAGTTACTTTCGCATTTATGATATAATTATTGAAGTAGGGATACACCGGATTTTATAGCAATGATGGCCCTCTTGGTGGAGTTACCTTAAACGCAAGATGACAGCCAATAAAGACGTTATACGCATGAGCTTGCCTAAAACGCTGTTTGCCCTAAACGAGGGATGTCTATGAAGCAGCAGTGTTACGGCAGCCTCATTTGAGAGTCAGTCCCCAATCCAGGTGCAGCTTGATGCCACATTTCACCACATCGTCACTTAACATCAGATGACTTGTGGTCAAACGAGTAAGTAGTAAATATATAAGAAAATCAATACGTATTAGGCCGGATATTCGGCCAGCGACTTTGCCCATCTCTAGTTGTGAATTTCGACGTGACGTCCCGTTCCACGTGTACTGTAGGTACTTTGTGCATGCTCGCCGAGCTGGCAAAGTGAGAATATATTGTGATAGATTATTTGTTTATGTTTCGCGATAAAATGTTCAAGGAATTCTGTAACGTTACGAAGTTTTCAAAGAGAAACGCGAGACAGTAATTGAAATGGATTATAAATATATTTTGGGGGAATTAACGGGACGGGATTGGTATTAGAGGCTTTTATGGAGGTACACCTATACACTGTAGATTGTAGACTGGGGGTGTAGAGCTAGGGAGTGAAATCTTATGTTAGGTAGTGTAATTCAAGCCAGGAGGAGAATAAATATCACCCCACACAGATCTGGATGAATCACTCTAACCAGCCACCCAAATATCTTCCCTACCCAAACTCCCAATACAATCGACTGTCACTACTATTTCCCGCCAAAATCTACCCCATCAAAATTGATAATTTTTTGTTTTATTATGGCGTCACACGATTAGTGTATTTGCCAGTGTCAAGTATAAAATATTTCAAACTCAGAGAGTTGAATCAAGTTTAAATGATGATGATGACGATGATGATGATGATGGGATGAGGATAGTGTTTAAGTAAAGTAGTGGAGCTTTACTTAAACTTTACACGGACTTTTTTGGAGCAACTAGAAAAGACACTTTCACAACTTTATTTCAATTTCCCACACTCGTGCACATTAACGAACACATAATGGTTAATAATCCACCAATATTACACATTATCACTCGAAGAAACACAAGTTTTGGAAATAAAAACAAAATCTTCATGTTGACAGTTTAATTGCCGCCAAAAAAGTCCAATTGATAATTGATAGAAAGAATATAAAGTTGTCATCCACATAAAATGTGTGCAATCGTAGACATTCTGCCACAGATATAATTATTATAATTAAATGAATTAATGAGTATAATGGCAATATTTAAGTAAGAGAATGAAGTTACTATGAATTCTAATTGTTACATGTTTTTTATAGTTATATTCTGACATAAGAATTTTTGCTCGTTAATAGTAGTGTTGTCCTATGAGTAATTTATGTTTGTTCTAGGTACACCATCATCACTGTGTACCACTGTGTGTATATAATTTTGTACTATTCCTCTGCTTTTGGGTTGTCTGGAAGAGATTGCTTTGAGTGATAAGACCGCCCTTTATGTTACTTACCATTTAGTTTTGTTGTTATTCTAGTTTTCAATTTCTGTGTATTGTGGTGTACCAATCAAGATTTAATCGTCTTATGTTTTTTTTTGCCTTTTACAGGGTAGAGTTTGACCACATTAAGTCTTGACGTTAAGTGACGATGTGGTTGGCAATCTAACTTGAGAGCCAGGTCTATTTGTAGCATTTCGTAACCATCAGGTGACTTGTAGTCTAACACTACCCTGTAAGATATAAAAAAACTGGGTGGGCTACAACCTGTTTGACAAGTATCCCATTTGGTAAACCCCATGAAGAGCGCAGTGGAGTTTAAAACTATAGATTAGAGTTTTTTGGCGGCAATCGAATGGTCAACGTGAAAATTTTGTCTCATCATCATTCTCATTTTATACTTGATTCCACTATCTGAGTTTGAAATATTTAATACTTGACACTGGCAAATACACTAATCGTGTGACGCCATAACAAACAAAAAAAAACTCCAGATGGCCAGGGTCGTTTTGACACATAAAAAAAAATACTAAAACGTTTTTTGCTCAGGTCAAACTGTGTTACCAGTTGTGGTGGATCAGCGCGTTAGCTTTAGCAAAGCTTGTAAAACTGGCCATCCAAATATCATGCTCCTATCGCGAATAATATACATTCTCGTCAAAGCCACATAGCGGTTCATTTTTACCGAATTGCACTCAAACGTACCAACAAAACCACACGAGTGATGTTTGCTTTTACAAAAAAAGGTTTTTTACATAGTGTAGGTATGTACTAGGGATGTTATGGGTACGAAATTTCGGATCTGAATTCGGATACGCCTGTAGGAATACTGTTAGACCAGTTTTAGATAAGGTTACGAGTACAAAATTATTTCGGATTATTCGTTAGTTTCGGATAGTTCCGGTTACGGGTAAGTATTCAATTTTCAAGGAATTGCAATGTAATCCCATTAAGACTGACGAGTTATTATTAAGCAATTTAAATAATGAACAATCAAGTCATGGAGTCTAAACAAGATGTATTCTACAATCTATAACGTTAATAAAAACTAAAAATAATTATGCGAACGCCATATTTTATGTCTAGTCACTTTTTTTATACTGACTTTGACGTTTAAAAATTTTTGTTACAAACGCTAACCATCACGTAAGCCTGTTTTTAATAGTAGAATGAGCGTTCGGCGTACCTTCTCGTTTCATCTTGGTAACCAACTAACTTTTTTTGTTCGCTTATGGTTATAGGCGTTATCGATTGTAGAAAAAGAAACTGACTAGGCTCCCATGTCTTACATAGACTTTGCCTCTATCCGAAATTATCCAAAACTTTTACATCGGATTCGGATACTAAAATCCGAAAGTTTCGTTTACAGTTACGGTGCTTCATAGCATCCCTATAGTATACCTGACGCCCCTATCTGAAATTATTCAAAACAATGTAAAAACATCGGATTCGGATACTGATATCCGAAAGTTTCGTTTACAGTTACGGTGCTAGCATCCCTAGTGGTATATCTAACGTTTGCAAAATCTGCAATGGCTCGTTTTGCAATCAGACGACAGCGAAACCGATGCATGTTCAGCGAGACACTCCAATCGAATCGTAATACAACGATGCCTGCCTTTGGTGTACAGAAAGAATGTGTAATGAGAAATAGAAAAACTAAAAACGAGAAAGGCTTCCGTTTCATTTGGCTCAGTTCTCTGTTTTAGTCGACACAAAGTAGCTATGATTTTCTATTAGTTTTCATAGATATGGAAAAGGTGATTTTCGGAGCATAATGTCCTTTACTGTAATGTCCGTTGAACCGAAATGAAATTGTAAATGTGGTCGCGCCCAAGAAATTACCAGCCAAGCGTTTTTTGCCTGTTCTTTTGCCGCCCTAAGGAGGTTGAAAAAGGCTTAGCTAGTTTTTTTTCTTTTTTTGTTATGGCGTCACACGATTAGTGTATTTGCCAGTGTCAAGTATAAACATTTCAATCTCAGAGAGTTGAATCAAGTTTAAATTATAATGATGATGATGATGAGATGATGGGATGAGGATAGTGTTTAAGTAAAGTAGTGGGGCTTTACTTAAACTTTACACGGACTTTTTTGGAGCATCTAGAAAAGTCCCTTTCACAACTTTATTTCAATTTCCCACACTCGTACACATTAACGAACAGATAATGGTTAATAATCCACCAATATTACACATTATTACTCGAAGAAACACAAGTTTTGGAAATAAAAACAAAATTTTCACGTTGACAATTCGATTGCCGCCAAAGTCCGCTTAGCTAGTTTAAAATTTGATGTTTTAAAGTGATACCAAAAAAAAAAACATCAATTTTTATTTTTTACCATGGAACAGAATTTATATATTTTTTTAAAAGGTAGCATTTTACCACAAGTAACGAAAATGGCGCCACGCAATACCTGGATCGGGAACTGGCTTTCAAGTACCGGAAAACACCGATAGGTGCTTGGCGACCGTGGTAGCTTACCAGGCGAGCCCCAGAAATGCCCTACCACCAAGATATATAGTTTCGACAAAAACACGATCTGCGGATTGCAAGCTGACGTCACTACCACTGAGCCTATAATATCACTCCAGTGCTTACAACTGATTGAGTTGGATACTATTCCATGACCGATAAGTAGGATTAACAGATTCGCTGACCCAGCAATCTGCCTCTCGCAATATTGACGGTGAGCTGTTGATTGTATTTCATTATAAGCTTGGTGATCTACTGATAATGGAAGATGCTGCGATGGAGCCACTTGTTTATTCTACGAGTGGGCCGGAAGGGCGAGGGCCGGATGTAGGAAATGGTGGAGTGTAAGACATGACAGAAAGCGATTTGGCTTTATCGGATTCTGCTGTCTAAAGCTTCACCCAGCACGCGATAGAGAGGGGCAACACAATTGGTCAGGGAGTAACGAGAGCGTTAAAAAAAACCGCTATAAATAGTCAAGGCAATATTTTCTACAGAAAAGTATTAGTTTTTTATAAATCTGGAGAAAAATGCTCATAGCTTTTAAAGAAAGGCAATTCGCATAGTGTTATTCATTAAGTATAATGATAAATACAGTATTTTTATATTTTTCTAAAGATCTCATTCTATGTATGTATGTATGTAGTTTCACACATTATTACTATCATAATTACAGAGAAAAATAGTTGTAATTAGTCTCAAATTTCAGCATAGTGTATGAGTCATCCTCTTAAAAGGATTTGACTGTATTATTACCTTATTTTTGGAAAATATATCTACAGTGACACATCTGAATCCGTAAGCATAGCATCTTTGTATTTAGCTACCAACTCTCGTTCTTATAACTCGCACCACTCGCTGAGCTAAGAAAATATTTAGGGCGTACTTCCTGCGTCCAAATATATTGCCTTTATACGCCGCACTTATTGGCCTGCCCGTCAACGCTCCGGCCCCCACACAGATTCTTTTTCCATTACGCCTTCACGTGACTTTACTGCTATTTTATAAACATACCGACTACTACCTTGTGAAGAGGAAGAGAGAGAGAGAGATTTTATTTGGGAAAATTGCACACAATAATATATATGTTTTGGTATCTGGCGTGAGCACCACTTATCTATATAATTATAATAGGGATGTTAACACTAATTACAAAATAATGTTTAATCTTACTTTTATGTTAGTTTGTATTATTTAGGATATCGAAAAACATATTTTTGTATTTAAATATAACTTAATAATATAAATAAAATGATTTTAATTGCTATATTTATAATCTCTTGTCACGTGACTGCAAACACCAAAAAGAGCTTCTTACGTCACTAACCACTCAGGCGATTTGTGCTTCGATGGTTGCCCGCGCGTCGGTAGCCGCGGGTCGGCGTCGGGGGTCGGCGCGGTGGTATGGTTACGAATCGCGACCATCGTGTTTTTCGGTCAGTGACGTCATGTCAGTCACGTGACAGTTGTTAGTGTTTTGGCGGAAGAATTCATAATTACTCTAATTTTGTATATTTTCTCATCGAAAATACTAATAATTTTAAATAAAATATTTTTTTTGGTAAACAAGAGTCAATCTTTAAAATAAAAGCAATTCCAAAAAATGGTTAACATCCCTGTTATGCATAAATGTTTGTCTGGTGTAAAGCGTCACTTGTTGGATGATGGATGTGCGTCGTGGTTCACTTCAATGAAACCATGGTGTAGGTGTAAATAATGGTCTTCTGTAAATTCATTCACATTAGTTAAGTGGTTATTCGTTATATATAACAAATAATATTGGAGCACGCGGAAAAGATATACTTGCAGCGGCAATGCCGAGCGCGTGGTCCGTTGACAAGTTGTGTTCTTTTGAGGTTTTTTTTTGTTTTGTTGTTGCATCACACGATTAGTGTATTTGCCAGTGTCAAGTATAAAATATTTCAAGAGTTGAATTAAGTTTAAATGATGATGATGATGATGATGATGAGATGAAGGGATGAGGATAGTGTTTAAGTAAAGTAGTGGGGCTTTACTTAAACTTTACACGGACTTTTTTGGAGCAACTCGAAAAGTCACGTTCACAACTTTATTTCAATTTCCCACACTCGTACACATTAACGAACACATAATGGTTAATAATCCACCAATATTACACATTATCACTCGAAGAAACACTAGTTTTGGAAATAATAACAAAATTTTCACGTACACAATTCGATTGCCGCCAAAAAAAAGTCGTTGACAAGTTGTGTCCTTTCGAGGTTATGTGTCAGTCTGTCAAGGTGACAAGTCATTGTCATTGTCATTATAGTTGCCATAGACAAACTCGTATAAAGACGCACAAAAACAGTAACATCCTTCTAATCGGCAGAACCGATTTGGCTGGTCTTAGTTTCCATTATCTATGTAACACTATAGCGCTTTACAGCTGTTAGTTTTAAATAAAATAAAATTGGTGGGGAGGTAGCTTAGAACCAGGAGACAGACATAGGATACTTTTTATCCCGGAAAAGGTTCCTACGGGATAACGGGAAGACGCGGGTGAAACCGCGGGCACTGCTAGTCTACTATATTATGTAGTAAGGACGCATAGATTTTTTACAAGAACAGTTTATTCTTATAAATGTACCTACTTACGATTTAAAGTAAAGAAGACAATTATGAGTTAGATAGGTACCTACATAATTACAATGAGTAAGTCTGATTGAGAGATTCCCTCTAACTTTTGACAATGGGTGAAAGGACTTGAAAGAAATATCATCATCATCATCATCATCAGCCGGAAGAAGTCCACTGCTGAACATAGGCCTCCCCCTTTGAACGCCACCATGAACGGCTATTAGCCATTTGCATCCATCGGCTCCCTGCGACTCTTACAATGTCGTCGGTCCGCCTAGTGGGGGGCCTACCTACAGAACGTCTTCCGGTTCGTGGTCGCCACTCGAGCGAACCCGCGACCGAAAGCAAGCCGTTACTACCACTGAGCCATCATCGTTTCATAAAATCGAAGCGATCCCGCGTGCAAGTCAGCAATAAACACATTTAGCTGAGTTAGGGTAAGCGTTAACAGGGCAAACTCAACTGATTGCTTCACAAGAACCGAAGGGTTAGAGATGTATGATAAACCAGTATTGAGTACTGATACCAAGAACAGGTATTATGACTCAGAATTACTCGGCATTGTGTGCGTGATATTTGAGTATTGCACTAAGCTAGAGTATTTGAGGATTATCTTGATGCTAATCTTGAATTGTTTCAATAGGGATTGGATCCGATAAATAGTTATTGAGTTTGGTGTCTACAAAGAAAATAGCTAGCAAAGTAATTGTTATATTTTAATAATAATAAGTGATCGCAACATAGTACTAATACATAAACTTTTTAAACTAATTACACTAAAATAAATAAAACTCCCTCCATAAATTTACATATTTTAAAAATGTAGTTTGTTTTGTTGTCATGAATTTACTTCATAAATTATATTATTCATAACTCAAACCCCAGAGGGAGTTATAATGAGTAGACAATATAAATAGCTAATTTACTAGTCAAACACATATACTTCTTCTTATTGCCTTAGTCCCATTTATTAAGAGTCGGCGCAGTTTTAACTTCCACTCTTCCTGTCAGCCGTCATCGCTTCGTTTTGTTAAGAAAGATAATACACCAATAAAACCTGGTGACAGGTCTACTTCAACGACTGCACAATATATACTAGTTACCGGGTATTAGGTATCAAGTATTAGGTAACAGGTATCAGTAAGTGCTGACAGCTCTAGAAAGTTTTTGAAGTTACAGCTCGCGGCGAACTACGGAACGATTAGGGAGGAGCCGGTAATGGAATAAAAAGCAAATTTCGCCTCATCGCAACTTGTGATTTTATGAGTCGCACTGCCTTTATTTGTCTGATAAGTACTTACTTTACTCTTTAAGCCTGGGTTTCAATCTCAGTAACTGCATGCGACTGAAGAATGGTGATAACGAAAATGTTAAAGATAACTAAAAAAAAGTCTAGGAAATAATTGCAAAGAGTTGCTGGAAAGCCTTTGGTTCTGTTTTTTAAGTTCTGTGCTTCAACAACGAGGAATTATAGGATCGCTTTGTTGTCCATCTGTCTGTCTAAACCCTTTTTCACAAGAACAAGTTAAAGTATCAAGTTGAAAATTATATCAAAATACTCGGCTCTACAGCCTCTTCCAACTGTGAAAAAAACAATTTTCTAAGTCAACGCGATCAAAAGATATGATCGTATATGTCGCATATTTTCGCATTTTTTCGATTTCACAAGGGAACCAAAACCTATATAGGGTACTTCCCGTTGACCTAGAGTCATGAAATTTGGCACGAAGCAAAGTCTTACAGCACATGTAAAGGGAAAAGTTTCAAAAACTCAACGTTGTGCTGGTCGTTTGATCAGCGTTGAAGCCGTTTTTGATGACGTCACTAACATGAAGGTAATTTTAAATAACGAAATGTTAAAACAAATACCTGTTTATCCATAAAACTATCAGTGGACATTTACGTATTCCTACGAGTAGGTACATAGCATATAGGTAAGTTATGGAATTAAAACTGCGAGGATGTGTGTGTGTTCTAAGTGACAGATTGACAATTTAAGCCTCTTATTTGTGTAGGATTAGACCAAACAAGTATTTGACAAGTCTGCGCAATCCAATCCAATCCTGTCTTCGAGCATCAATCGGGTAGTCAAAGGCATTTTCATTTCTTTTGTTGTCAGCTTCAGTTCTGAATCATCAGAGGACGAGGTTTCCTTGTCACAGTTCGAAGCTAAAAATAAATTACTTTGACAGTTAAAATATTTTAGTTTTGTCTCGTCTTGTAAAAGTGCTATACATTTTCATATATTACAATTGATTCTTTTTTGGAGTCGACTCTAGCAGAAGTGAGATAAATCTCTAGTGATATTTCTTTCTCAAATTCTACAATGAGCTTGAACTTTCTGGGAAGGAAAAACATCGTGATTAAACCATAGCTTGGTGGTAGGGCATTTGCTAGTGCTCGCCTGACTAGCTACAGCTACCACACTCAAGTTAGAAATCTGACACCAGGCACCTTTCGGTGTGTTCCGGCAGCCCCGCTTGACAACCAGTTCCTAATCCAGGTATAGAGTGGCACCAATTTTGGCACATCGTCACTTAACATCAGGGTACTTGTGGTCAAATGATAGATAGAACAACTCTTTAATGGCACACGAAAATACAGAGAAAATTATAACTAGAACGGTAAGTGCTAAAGTGGGCGGCCTTATCACTCAGAGCGATCTCTACCAGACAACACAAAGGCAGACGAATAGTATGAAACTATGTATAAATTAAATTATCACTATTTCCTTCCCCTTCTACTCCCCCCAATTACATACCCCGAAACACACACACTACCACAAAACTGCTCCCCAAACTTGCAACCATTGTAATCATTATTTTTTTTGGTTTGCTTGACAATGTTTAACATTCTAAAAACAATATAATTAATTAACGTTGTCGAGTTTCTAAATAAAAAATAAAATAATACTGCGGTCCTGTAAAAAGTAAAAATAAGCAAAAAAATTGTAAAAAAGTACATTCTTATAGGACAAACTTGAACTTAAAAGCTTGAAGCTCTTTCAAAAGATCAATAGTAGTACCTACCGTGGGTCCACTCACAATAACACTTCAGAACGCGATCCTCCCTGTTCCCACAGCGGGTTTCAAACAAATTTTCCTGCAAATAATATCGGATAAAGGCATAGCTTCCTCGAGATTACATTCTCTGTGAATATAACCTATACAAAATAAAATACCCTTTCAGGGCCGCCCGTTTTCTTCCCCTATTTAGTGTATATAGCGGTTTTATATTCAAGAATGATATTGTACAAATCTCTCGTTTGCATTCGTTTATGAGAATCGTGTTATTCCGAAACATAGAATTGTGTTTTTGACATCGTTTTTTTGTTATCTTAATGCTGGGGCCACACTAACGTTTGGCATAAGTGTGGCCACGACATTTCACAACGGCATTCACATTGGCGTTTGCCGTTAGCCGATAACTCAAGTGCACTCACGTTGACCGTTCAAGTGTAGCAACTCACTTATAATTATTGCGTTAATAATTAACGCAATATTTATAGCGATGATAGGCATGCACTGATAGGTGCTTGGCGACAGATTCTTAACTCGAGCCAGTTCCCAATCAATAAAGGTGACCTTAGAGGTTAAGTCACTTAACCTCAGGTGACTTGTGGTCAACCGCTACCAAAAAAAAGTCATTCCCTTACATTTCTTTAGTTTTCTATTAGTATAAACTTTTAAAACGCATTTTGGCTAAGAGCGCTGTGCTACCAAAAACTAAAAACATCAATTTCTAAAAGCGACAACTGATCGTCGAGCTGAAACTTACAGCCACCAGGGACCAAGATTTACAAATCATCCACTCCAAACTCCGTGGCTGGATTCAAGTAGCTGGACTTGAAATCTGCGCCACAAAGGGAAGAGCTCCGACGAGAGCTCCGATGAGGGCTACGATGAGCTGTAGAGAGGCTATGTTGCGAAGCCACAGGACCGCAGAGCCTCTTAATGGCTGGCTACTTGGCTCCTGCGCTATTTCCGGATTATTTTGCGTACGGCGCTGTCGAAAATTTGGATGAGTGACGGCCAATTTAGTCCACTAGCTGCGCCCTGGTTTCACCCGCGTCTTCCTTTTTCCGGGATGAAAAGTAGCCTATGGTCTTAATCGAAGATATAAGCATAGTACTCTCCATTCCAAATTTCACTCAAATTTGTTCAGTAGATTTTGCGTGAAGGAGTAACAAACATCCATACTCACAATCTTTCACGTAGGTATATAGTATTCGCAGATAGAATAGGTAACGTAGTTATAAAGTATGGAGACAGTGTTTGTCCATCTCAACATTTCCAAGTTAATTATAAACTCACTTTTTGTGATTAACATTATCCATTTAACATTCAGCATGAATTACTTTGAATTTGTGTTGCTATTGTCAACATTTAATTATGTTGCTTACCTTCACTGTAAGCTTGTTAATTATTTTACGATAATGTCACCTTGGCAACTAATGTAAATAAGACATCTTGATGGTAAACGAATATTTATACTATTTACTAGCTGACCCGGCCACGCGTTGCTGTGGCTAAAGTTTTTGTTATATTACATTATAGTAAACAATCTAAGAGGAACAATAAGAGAACATCAGTCACGGAGTCCACTATGCTTTTTCATACAGATGGTATTTGTAAAAAAATATCTTGATCTCCTTATTTGACTTTCTACTACTATAACCCTTTAGTACAATGAAATTTCGTTCACTACAAAATAAATTTAATTAATTTTATAGCGTCAACAACACGTGGTAATTATGCTGTTAAAATGTAGCTTATATGACACGTTCGTAGATTTACCATAGCAGCGCCATCTATTGATTACTTAATCAACCCAGTCGAAAGGTATCGACATCTGTTAGAATCATTTGGAGTTAACAGATAATTGTGACTGTCAAATAATAACAGACAAATAATTAGCAATAAATTAAAATTGCGACCACGGCAGGTAATCACAGAACATCGTCTATGCTCTTAGAAGTGACCTGCGCCAGATGAGATTGGTGAACATGAACACTTTGAACAGGCTTCATTCATTCAATTTCATTCAGTAATTCATTATTTATAATCTATCAGACGAAGTTTTGTTTGTGTTTTTTTACTTTTTGTGAAATAACGCCCGCCATATTTTCCCGGTCCCGCACAGTTTCGTCAATTTCTCTTTTTAACTTTGATTGCTTGCGAAAGTTGCGAAGCGATTAACGAAGAAACAAAAACTAGGTACTTGAAATTAAAACCGTTGCTCTTTAGAATTACATTAAATTTTATCTTACATATCATTTCTATAATGACAAGGATCACAAGGTTAAAAACCTTGTATCATCAATCAACAACTAACTGCTAACAGACAAAAACGTAAGTAGAGCTAAGCCTGTGCCGACTTAAATTACATGAAATAGCATCTTGTTAGGTTACAGAATAATTTATTACATTTAGGTTATGTTTGTTTTAGAATAATAATGTCATCTCGCAGTCTCGCTCGCGCTGCATTGCTGATTGTAGCTGAACAATCAACTCGTGCTTTTTTGGCTCTCGAGACCAGAGGAAAATTTAGTTGGACTTGGTACAGCCACATAGTCAATATATAGCTGATGTAAATGCTCCAACAATAATTATGTGGCCATCAATTCGAGGAAAAATATCTTAGGAAGAGGAGAAGACTGCTTGTGAGTCACTCAACCCTATTTGGACCAAAAGAAATTGAAACCATGACTCTTGAGTAAGTAATACCTATCATTTATAGAAATATAAAAATAAAAACAGAGATTTTGTATTGAACATAGATATAGAGCCTAACATGAATGTCAATGTGGCCAATATGTATCCAGCTGGTATCGGGTTTGGTATTTTTTTAATTTTTTTGTACTGCAGTATATTTTACCCACCATATTCACAAAATCTTGAAATGCCTGGTCCCAGTTACTACACCCAACCCGATAGTCAATTATATTATTATGTATTAGTTATATTCGGTTTATAACGATGAATCAATGTATAATTCTATGTAGCTTGTTTAATATAGGTACATGCCCATACTGTGTATAATAATATAATTTCTTAGGATTTGCACTGTATATCAGATTGTTCAATATTGTATAGTACCTAATTTGATTGATGTATAGCTGTTGTAAGTACAATTTTGTATGATCGCATGTGCCTATTCTATGTGTCATTTTCTTGGATTTGTATTACATATATTTATCAGACAGTTAATTAAATCTTGTATGGTACATACCTAATCTTAATTTGATTGATGTATAATTAATAAGGAGCTTATTTAATATAGGTACATGGCCATTCTGTGTATAATTTCTTTAGATTTGTATTATAATCAAATTGTTAATTCAATTTTGTATAGTACCTAATATTAATTTGATTGCTGTAATAGTTGTAAGTAGCTAGTTCAAGAAAGGCACTTGCCCATTCTAATTTCTTGGATTTGGATTATATATATCAAACAATTAAAATTTTATATAAACCCCCAACTTAATTTGATTTGATTGAAGAAATTGTAAAGTTCCGAATCGAAGTGGTAGTATTATTTATCTGAATATAAATTTAAATATTAAAACTGAGTTTCATTATTTAAAAACCTTAAGCTATTGAAAACATAAAATAGGAAATGGAATGGGTTATCGATAGTAGGTTGGGTTTAAATGTCCCATCACTACAGATCGATATCGATATTTGCCGCCTGACGTTTCAAGCACTATCGTCACAGAATACTCCATAGTAACCTTCATCTGGCGCAGGTCATTTCGTTCACTTCTCTAACGATTGTGTCGTTCTATGGGTGATTTCCATCTATACGTAGTATATAGTCTACTTAATCTATGATTGCGACTATAATTTGAGATTTAAACTATCCTATCTCTCAAGTTGGATCGAACTGCACATGGTGTGCGAATTTTATTATAATCGGTTAAGTGGTTTAGGAGTCCATTGAGGACAAACATTGTGACACGAGATTTATATATATTAAGAAGATTACTAACTTCTTTTCAGACGTACCTACCTACAATATATGAAACAATGTAATTTACTTCGCGATAATTTATTTTCTAGCACTCGCCTGGCTAACTGTTGCTAAGCACCTATCGAATTGTTCTGGCATCCTTATTTGAAAGCTAGTTTCCAATTTAAGTGTAGCGAGCCTTCGACCACAACGTCACTTAACATCAGGTGACTTGTGCTCTATCCATGGGCTAAACAACTCCGGTCCCGGATTGGATTTATGTATATATCCCACTTCGAGCAAAGATCCGCCTAACATTTTATATATCCGCCTGATATTGTATATCCGAAGATATAGTTGTGTCCGGAGTTACCCATGGCTATTGTTCTCGAACGATGGCCTTAAGTAAAAACTACTGATTATGCAATTTTATACATAGTTTTGATTAGCTTCTAATGAAAACTAATGCTAATGCTTCTTCTTTTGTTTGCATTATTTTGCATAGAAAAGAAATTTATTTGTTCATAATTGTGTAAAATTACTGACTTAAATTACAGATACGTATCTAAAATAGTACAAACAAAACTATCGACTTTTTATGTTTTTGTCGTCAATAAAGCACACATTATTACTATCTTTCTTCTCTTCTTTACTTAACTTCTCTTCTTTGCTTAACTTTTCTTCTTTGCTTAACTTCTCTTCTTTACTCTTCTTAGTATAACTATTAAAGTAAAACTTCATAAAGAGAATGAAGAAAGAACTGATAAGAGTCATGCAGAAGTAGTGGAAGAATGCTGGAATGGGGCAGGGTGACAACTTCTGCTGGTAATGGAGGTTGGACACCACCAGGATGAACTGGACCTGCAAAAACAACCACAGTTGAATATCACAGTTTATTGGATACGATTTAATAGAGTAATGACAAGGCCTCAGAAAAATAACTGAAATAATACTTCTTAGCCTGTGAAAAACATTGGTTTTTTGACATTACAGGCGATA
The DNA here is from genome assembly GCA_931315375.2 of Opisthograptis luteolata. Classification (NCBI taxonomy): domain Eukaryota; kingdom Metazoa; phylum Arthropoda; class Insecta; order Lepidoptera; family Geometridae; genus Opisthograptis; species Opisthograptis luteolata. Next base: position 452,515 of record OV928044.1, read on the forward strand.
GATACTCTTTCTCGTCAGGAAAGTTACCACCCTCAAGTTAAGAAAACAGTGATGCAGGCTGATGATGATTCCACGTAGAGTGTACAATCTAATATTATATAGAAATTTCGTGTCACAGAGTTTGTTATCGAACTCCTCCGAAATGGCTTGACAGATTTTTATGATTTTTCGGTTGGCCTGAAAATAGGTCGTAAACTGTTTTTGTACACCTCTAGATTTTTTTATCGCAATAAATTGTAGTTCACCGCCCACAATACTTCTTTTGAATTTCATAGGAATGTACCAGGACATCATGAGTCAGGAATTGGTTATTGTCTCGCAAGTTGAATAGTTCAATTAAATTTCGTAAAGATGTACCAGGACATCATGAATAACCAGGAGTTGAAAATGAGTGTACTCACTAGTTGAATCTTAGTTAAATGCTTCTTCCACCATATATATTTAGCGTACTTCGGCCCCAACGACGCGATGCCATAGTATGCGTACATCAGGACGTGAACGAAACTGTTCAGCATCCCCACCACCACGAAATGGTCACATGGGTGGTGCATCAGGTGTAGCCACGTCCACGTCAACATCGCCGAGTGGTGGTACAGGTGTAGGAAGGTTATTTGGTTGTCCTTCTTCCGGAGTACGAAAAAGACTGTGTCTAGCAGGTCGAGATGCTTTGCTATGAAGTATGGATAGATTTCGTTTATGACCTGAAATTGAACCGTGCATGTGACATTAGGATGAGAGTAAATGAAAAGTAATCATAAAAATAAATTAAGAAACTATTAATTATTAAACCAAGAAATTAAAGTACTGGTAGCTGAGCTGAATGTCATCGGCGAGATAAAAGCGCACAAACTTCGCTGGCTCGGCCACCTTGAAAGAATGTGAGGGGATCGTGCGGTCAAACGAGCATACAGTGGACGGCCGAGTGGCCGTCGCCCTGTCGGCCGTCCCAGGTATCGCTGGAAAGACGAAGTCACGAAAGACTTGTGCGAGCCCCAGGTAGAGGACTGGCAGGAGGTGGCGCAGGCCAGGCCGAAGTGGCGTCTTTTGTTATCGGAGGCCACTTTGGGTCGTTGCGCCATCTCAGTTAGTTCGATTTTTTATTTATGAATATTAAATCTTATCTTACCCCTTGAAGCTCTTCTCCTTGTGGACATCTTGTAATGATCACATTGTAATTATAGATGTATCGCAAGTACTGAAAGAAAACGTACAATTAACTTTTTCCTAGTGAACTGACTGGCTTACTGGTAGACTAGATTTTCCCAGCGGTTTCACCCGCATGGGCTACAGTAAAAAGCATTAAAGAGTACCCTATTTCCTTCCGCATTGTTTACACTAGCTTCAAACAAAATTTCATCAAAATCGGTTCAGCGCTTTAGGCGTGGAAAGGCAACAAGTAAGCAGAGTTAATTTCACATTTACAATACATATTAATAAGTATGGATGGTAAGTAACGAAATTCAACGAACGATTGTACTGGTCAACCTATTACGTTCCCACTGCTGGGACACGTTCTTCTCTCAGAGAGAGGGTATAGGCAGTGATCTACCACGATAACCCAGCGCGGGTTGGTAGATGTCACATGCCTTTGAATGTTTTGGTTTTTGAACGTCATGCCGGTTTTTTCTCGAAACTTTGAATATTTAAAATTTTAAACTTTAAAATCAAATTAAACTTACAATAAACACTAAATAAGCCGAAAACGCCACTTGAAAAGCGTTATACGCTAATAGGACATTCGTCAATTGAAACGGTTGTCTTGTCTTCATATACGATGGCAATACCCGTGTGACTAGAAGTAAATATATGGACAGGACAAGGGCTAGCCCTGAGAGAGTCTGTGGTAGAGACCATGCTTGGGATGGTTCTGGAAAAAAAAAGAAATTTTAGTTATTCTAGGGATGGGCAAGTGAAAAAACTTATCGATAGTAACTGAGTGAAAAATATCGACTTATCGATTCATCGTAATTTTTTGTCGAGAATTTTTTTAATTTCTTAATGTATTTATAAAGGCTTCATTATAAACATTTAAAAGGCATCTTTTAACAAAAATACCAAACTTTATTGTTATCTAACCGGCCTTTCCCAATAACTGATCATTTCACCGTTTAGCCCTACTAGAAATTTGATGTTACTTTTATGGAGCTTATGTCAAATTTCTATCTTCAGTAGGGCAAACTGTGGATAGATCGGTTATTGGGAACGGCCGTAAATATACTGATATTTTAAAATAAGCTTTTCAAAAATCCAATTAACTAAAATTTGATATCCGCGTAAAAAATAGGTACTTACGATAATTTGGAAAGATTTCAAAATCTTCAGCAAGTTTCTCGTAAATCCCTTCCATAGCTTCTTTCTATTTATCTCATTTATTTCATGAAAGTAACCAATAAAACTAAACTGATTAACAAAACATTTCACTTGTTGTTTTCACTAAACTCAGCATGAGAATGCATTGTTGAGTGCGGAACCAAAAAGTTATTTAAATCTAACCTCTTTAGTATGCGGTTTAAATTAGTCTGTATTGTATTCAAATAGTGCTCCTTTTGCATGTTAAAAACATCGTATTGTTTGTTTATGGTAATCAGTACTAGCCATGCGGTTACAAGTGATAGATTTCCCGTTACTACTATGTATTTTTAAAAACAAAAAACCGTGGTATCTTTGTAATAGTGTTGCCTAATTGTGTGTTTAACTGAACAAGTATCAACATTAGATGCATTAATTAGTAATAAAATCGTAGAACAAAATATAGATAAATAAACTAATAATGAGGAAAAGTAGAAGGGAAGAGAGGGTAGACCGAGAAGAACATAATATATAGATCAAGTTAAAGAAAGGATTGACGTCATGTCGTACCAAGAGGTCAAAAGGATGGCCGAGAACAGAATGGGATGGAAAATACTTCACCGACAAGAGCTTCGCTCTTAAATACAAGAAGAAGAAGAATAAACTAACAATAATTTATTCTACAATCACTTCATTATGTACATATACAAAGCAGTTACAATGCAAAAATCATTTGGATATTTGGTTAAAAAAAAATGATCAAGTTTATTATTCCAATTTAAAAACAATTTTCTTTTTAAACGCTCATATTTTAATTGTTTTTTTTGTGATATCTTACCTGAACCTACCTACCCGCTTTCCATCAGGCGGGCCGTCTGCTTGTTTACTAATCTATTACTACATATAAAAATGGAATAAAAAGTGGGAATAATAATTTTGCCTCCGGCAAGGGCATGTCTAGGGTCAAATGCATACCTTTTTGCGTTAGGCATTTGGACCCGTGTGCCGTATGTCGCGAGAGTCAGAATTTTTCGATAGGTATTATATTTCATTATACATAAAACCATCAACAATAATTGTTCTATACAGCTATACAAGTTACACATCCATTAATACTTCGTGCCTGTAACATTAACAAACACGGATAAAGGATCCTACAAACCGAAATCAAAAGAAAACATCATTTCACCTTATTATGCTGGGGCCACACTAACGGGAAATGCCGTGATGATTGACGTTTGACATAAGTGTGGCCACGACATTGGACAACGGCATTCACATTGGCGTTTGACGTTAGCCGATAACTCAAGTGCATTCACGTCAAGTGCGGATTCAGATTTCAAGGCAGGGGGAGGTCCTAAAGTAGGTAGACGTCTTGTCAGGACAGGCTCCAATTCGATTACAATGATAAATCTACCTAAAACGACATAGTTCTTTACTGTTATGCGTCAAAATAGTTTTAATTATAAGATGTTCCTATTTATTTAAATTATTATAGACATTATAATAACAAAAAAAAGAAAACAACTAAACCTTAATATATAAAATATTTAAAACTACCTATCAGACTAATCAATACAACTACATAATCTAAAACCAGTTGGAATTTAATATTAAATTAAATTAATTATTATTTTTTTAGTATGTACTTAAAAAAAATTCTCGTTTGTCGTGTCGAGAAACGAGTTGCCTGGACTTTTTTGGCGGCAATCGAATTGTCAACGTGAAAATTTTGTTTTTATTTCCAAAACTTGTGTTTCTTCGAGTGATAATGTGTAATATTTGTGGATTATTAACATTATGTGTTCGTTAATGTGTGCGAGTGTGGGAAATTGAAATAAAGTTTTGCAAGTTACTTTTCTAGTTGCTCCAAAAAAGTCCGTATAAAGTTTAAGTAAAGCTCCACTACTTTACTTAAACAGTATTCTCATCCCATCATCTCATCATCATCATCATCATCATTATTTAAACTTGATTCAACTCTCTGAGTTTGAAATATTGTATACTTGACACTGGCAAATACACTAATCGTGTAAGGCCATAAAAAAAAAAGAAAACGAGTTGCTGGGGCAACAGAATGTCAACTTCAAGGGAAATGTCAATGCCTATCACGTCACGGCGATTAGAGGTTGTATATTAGGGTGATATCTTGGTATCACTAATACCGAATATAACGTTTTATTGATATTAGGGTATCATAATCATACCTAATACGGGATATTAGTCAAATATTAGTTAAGTTTTTGATATTGGTTTCAATGCGTAGTGAATACGATTGTTTTTTATCCTATAATTTTTTTTATTTTCATCTCTTGTACAAAATTGTTGATAGAATTGAATAGAGTTATATTTTTCATTATACATTTTTTGTTTTCATTTTTTACATTGATTTATGTTATGTATGTACATTAATAATTATTAGTTACAAATTAACATTTAAAAACATGAGTTTTTATTAACAGCCGTTAGTATCCTTTCTCTTAGTTTTGCGCGAGATACGACGATGCATTTATTGCATTTACCGCGCGCAACGCTGCGATATTAGCAGCTGGCGCCGGCGATCGCCGTATCGACTATCGTGAATTTCTTGTATTCGTTTAGTTGTATTAATATCTGTGCTAATACCTCGGAGCCAAATATTCTGTATCAGTATACGGAATACTTGGCACGTATTATAATCCCTATACCTAATATGAGTATATTAGTTATGTACTTATGTGTACACCTTTAATGGCGATAAATTCCTTGAATTTCAAGCTAGGTGGACGTTGCTGGTGCTCTCTATTTGATGAGTCTAAATTTGTATTATATGAATATATTGTACTTATCATAATCGAGCGAAGAAAAAAAGAAAACAGATAAAAAGAAGATGCTACAAATGCACAGGAAACGTACACTGTAAGTCTATTTATGTTATTGAAATCATACGCGAGCCAGCCAAAACAATAAATTGTTTATATTTTATTTCGTTTGGCCGCACACAAATTGCAGTAAAAAGGCGTCCAATGGTGTTTAACTAATAAACCAATCATAAATATATTTGCTCAAATGCGAATTAGATTGACGCACCCAGTGTCCCGTACATACCACTGCACAATATGTATTTGCACCGACAAAAAGTATTTCTTAATCTCATGTTTATTTCCCTTTAATACCATACATTCAAATATACTTTTGAAGTAAGACCTATAAATATATTAATTAAACTTTTTTTTATTTTGCAGTAACAATGGAGGAAATATTCACCAATCTACTAGCTGAACCAAGCAAGCAGTTCAAGGGATTTGTTCGAATGTCAGCAACCGATTTCGAATTCCTTCTAAGCAGAGTTGGCCTTTGATAGAAAAACAAAAAACTAAATTTCGTGTTACTATACCTGCGAAAGTTCGGCTAGCAGTCACCTTACGATATTTAGCTACGGGAGATAGCTACTGAAGCTTACATAATTTGTTCAACATGTCTCACCAAGTAATTTCCAATATTGTAAGGGAATGTTGTGCTGCTCTTATATCTGTATTGAAGGACATGATCAAGTTACCTAAGAATGAAAACGAATGGCTACAAAATGAATTCCTTACATTTACCAAAACCTGAAGCATTTTACACCCCATCGGGCTACACTGACACAATTATCAGCGGAGAAACAATAAATCCTGGAACTTGGAGACATGAAATTGGAGAAGGCGAAGGCGCTTTCAGGTCAATGAGGAGTATTGTACGACGTTCAGCTTTAACAGCAAACGAGGTTCGGAATAAAATCGCTGAACATTTAGGGACATGAATTAGATTAAATTACATACATAAATCTAGGTTTTTTTTATAATTAACCTATGCTATCCCACTGCTAGGCAAAGGTCTCCCCCATTTCCTTCTATGTTCTTCTTCTATCTAGGTTATCTATCTTTAATTTAATTAAACTAAATTTTTGTACTTTGGTAAATAAAACAACATACTCTGTATTTGTCATTAATTTATTTATTTCTTGAAGTATGTAATCAACGCGGCTTTACATATTATTTCAATCTTTTTTGATTAAGTATCTTTATTTCACCGGAATCTGTTATTACTATCTGTGAGGCACGTGCTGGTGGTAATTCTAAGAAATTTTCTTGGGAAGCTTGAACTGCGAACTGGTCTAGAGGTGACGGAGTGTTTATTTTCATAGTTTGGAGACAGGGATGTGGAAGGTTCTGGAGGTGACTGGTATGCGGATGGATTTGGTGATGGACTGAATACTTGATGGTGTGAGAACTGAGAAGTAGAAAATTGAGGTACTGCAGACTGTTGTCGATCTGCAATACATGTATGAAATACTAAATTGTGAATATTGTTCATTAACATATCATATTCATCATCTTTCTTCTCTTTAATGTATTCAAAAGCTTCGTCCATTTGACTTCGTGCTGCTCTGATCTCTGGAGGCAAATCCTCTCTCTGTTTTTTCTGTAAGTAAATCGCTTTGTTGGGAAGATTTATTTTCTCTTGAACATTTTCTTTTTTTCTTGTATATTTTGTGAAGCTTCTTCTCTATGTGAAGACAGATGAGGACTATTCTCATTTCCATCATTGTTTTCCTCCTTTATTCCTTGGACCCCACTGTAGTTGTTTATCTGAAAGAAGATAAAAAAATATGTAATTAAATAAGTTTGAAAGTCGGACGAACAAACATGCGGAAGAACGGCCAGACAGACAGGCAGCAAAGTAACAGCAATTGGGTTGCTTTCTAGTATATGTATATATATAAATATACATGTATATATACCTCTGTATTAATGTGCGGTTTCATATACCCCTCGTAGGAAACTGTCCATCGTTTCGTATGCAAATCAATTAGTTGTGTACACATCATCTTTGCCAGCTCCGGATTTCAAAGACTTCTTAAATTTGATTAAATGGGTTCTATAATATCCCATAAGGCTTTCCTTCTTCTTTTTAATTTCTTCAATGGATGCTTTAAAACGTATTAGTTCCATGATTCGTAGCCAAGCATTATGTTGCAATTTACAATTCTTGAAAGTTTGGTGTTTCGGATCCACAAACATGGCTCTGTTTGCAGAATCTCGAGGAACGCAATTAGGTACTTTCTCATTAATCCACTCCATCTCCATAGCCATAGTCGCGCTCGCGGTGCACTGACTGACACTGACATGATAAAACGTAGACACTGACATATGACACACTACTTTTATTTAATTCTGGCGTTAATCTCTATGATGTACCGCCACTCGAGTTATCGGCTACCGTCAAACGCCAATGTGAATGCCGTTTGGCGTTATGTTGTGGCCACACAACATTTTGAATTATTTCTACTCTGCATGTTAGCAAAACGAAGGAAAAGAGACCTTCATTTCCCAATCAAAACAGAAGTAACGAAATTTGATAAGCGTGAGCGCGAAAAATTTGATGTATTTCTACTCTGCAAGTTAGGAAAACGAAGTTTATGAGACCTTATTTATTTCACTATTAATATAAAAGCCACAAAACTCACAAAAGGGCGCGAGCGGGGAGAGCGCAAAAATATTGCTTATTAAAATGATGTCCCTTACAAGTACCTACGTGCGTTCCGGGTTCCATTCAAACACATAAACATACAAATGCATGCGTTCAAAAACAAACCTGATTTGTCTGATGTTTTTAATCTATTGAATTCCATTAAATTTACTGGAATTAACCTACTTTTATCCATTACTCGCGCTCACCTCGCGCAGCCCTTCCATTACTTCCTTCATTCCCCGCTGATTGGTACTTGGCAGCAATGCTAGTCAACCTAATTTCAATCCAGGGGGGTCATGACCCCCGTGACCCCCCCCTGGATCCGCGCTTGATTCACGTTGACCGTTCAAATGTCAATAATTAACGCAATATTTATCGCGAAGATAGGCATCGACATTTCCCTTGACGTTGACCTTAGTGTGGCCCCAGCATAACAGTGCCTTTTGAGTTGCCACAGAATGGTACAACAACAACATTACAACAAAGACAACAGAAGAAGAATCGCCTTTTTGTTGTCGAACACACAATGCATTTTAAGATACACATGCCCGGTTGCTTACAAAGCTACAAGCGAAGTTTGACAGAACGGAAACTAGAATTTCTTCATTCAGATATTACATAGCTTTACAAAACGTTTGTTCAAAACGAAATGAAATTGTAAGACTTTCAAGTTTTCAAGTTTTAAGTTTATATACGAGGATACATACATGGGCCAAGCACTCAAATTGCAATTTCCGTTGGATACCTAAAATTGATATTATTATCATCGTGACAAGTGGGTTATGCAGAGTACGAAACACCCGGTTGTCGCTTCCTGAATCTGTGAAGGAAGTATCTAGATGACGTCATAAAGATGGCGGTTCTTGGTTTTAAGTTTAGACAAAAATCTCATTAACAACTCATCCGATTTATACAAATTGGGTATTATATGACAGGTGATTGAATTGTTAATAATACCTAAATGTTTAATATTTTTGCCGTTGTAAGTTTTGTGAGTAAAAATATATTTAACGATAGACAAAGCATTTTGTAGGATGGCGAAGTGGCGGCCGTTCCAGTTATCGCTGGAAACACGAATTCACGAAGGACTTGCGATTTTTACATTTAAGAGAAGAAAGTAGAAGAAGATTGGTGAAATTGCGGGGCACTGCTTTAAATGTAGTTATAATATAAAGTCTGCATATTTCATTTATCCGGCCAAATCCCAATGGAGCGACGTCCCTAGTTTTAATAAAGCGCCGTCATGTAAATTAGTTGACATCTCGGCGAGATATTATTATCTTCAGGCGCTTTCATCGTCTCGTTTGTGAAGACTACTGTGAAGACATATAATACAACTTTATCTTCTAGCTTACCGTTGAAGCTTGTTTGATTTTACACTTGAGTGCTTAAAGACGGTATCCTAGAATAGTTTGACGCTTTAAAGTGATCACATGTTGCATCTTACTAATTCCTACTTCCTACTAATATTATAAACGTGAAAATTTGTGAGTATGGATGGATGGATGTTTGTTACTCTTTCACGCAAAAACTACTGAACGGATCTGAATGAAATTTGGAATGGATTTTATAACCTGAATTAACACATAGGCTACTTTTTATCCCGGAAAAGTTCCTGCGGGATAACGGGAAGACGCGGGTGAAACCACGGGGTTCTCTTTGAAACTATGAATATTTTTGAGAATTATGTTTATTCAGCTATCAGAGATTGTTAATGAACGAAAACAGTGTACTTATAAATACTTACGCAATATATTTCAAGAAAAATAGAAAGGAAAAATATGTAGATTATCCTATGATCTGTACGAAAATATGAAAGTATTATACTATAGAGATGAATGGCTCCTATCGGCTGTGATGTGACGAGGAAAAAAGAGGTCTCATAGATATGAGTATGTTAGTAAAGGACGAATCTGTTAAGGGGAGGTTTTGCCGTCGCAAAACTGAAACTGGTGGCTTACCAGAATCACCTATCGCGATTCAGCTGGAAGAAGTCCTCTGATGAACATAGGCATCCTCCTTTGTCAAAGAGATCGCGCCGAAAAAATTACCTGCCGGACGTTTCTTGCCTGTTCTTTTGCCGGCGTAAGGAGGTTGGAACAGACGTAGCTAGTTTCAAGTTTGACACGTATCCTATTGAATAAATGAATTGACTTTTGATTTAATACATATTTTAGAACCACGTGACAAGCTGATTTTTTTTCATAATTTATAAGTAGTACATACATATTTACGCATCTTTTAGTGAACTGTTATCCAAAGATTTTGAAGCCTATTTTTACACTTGTCAATGTCTTGTTTAGTAAGTAAAAAAAAAATCATCTTCTTTATGTGAAACAAAAATAGAAACCAAAAGTGCAAAACCAAGTTCACTTAGGCATCGAAATAGAACAGCTACAGCAAATGCTAAGGCATCACTTACAATGCCAAAAATAAACAATTTACGTTAACTTCCGTACGTCACGCCCTTAAGACAAAATATGGCGAGAATTTTGCTCCATGACATCGTAGTCCCCTATTTTTTCCTGAATTTTGGTGTTAATCTTTGCATTAAATTTTAGTACCTATGTAAAATATCAGATTGCAAGTACATTTGTTTTTTTGATAAGTTACATAGTGTGGAAACTTGGACCCTATAAAAACTTCTTTGATTGGAACGTCGTCTTTTGACGTGTCGTTTTAAAATATGTCAAGTTTTAAAAGAAGCACAACTTTTAGACATTGTATCATTATTCCTAAAATAATAGCCAAATAAATTAAGAATTGAATTGGTTTTATTTTGGAAGAGGAAATAGACGAATGACACCAAACCTCCGAAACATTTTTCTTTTTTTTATTAAGACTAGAAGATTTTTTTTACCATAAATTTATTCCTGTAATCTTTATTTTTTTAAAGTAAAAATTAGCACGTGCACGCTATTAACCCTTTCGCTCAGTATCTAACGGCACACCCTGAGCGATGGCAACGCATTTTTTTACAGTGAAATAATTGTTTTCCAAGTTTGTCCATGCTGGCCTTTCCTCTTAACGGTTCGTCTCAGCTGTCACGCGCCTACATCAATCTTATCTCTGAATATTTTCGATCCCACCCACCCCGTGGAGCAGAAAAAAAATATGCCACAGACAATTTTTGCAAGAGACTCGCGAGAGTGACGGGCGTTTAATCAAGATATCGGAGGTTTTGTCTGTGGGGACCTTAGGGCGATGTTTTTGGAGTTATGGAGTTTCTGACTTTGACAACAAAGGCGATCAGCTGGAAATGACTAACGTGAAAGCGCTTTTATGACGCGTAAAATTACATGAATGCATGATTTCAATTGCTATGTGTCTAAGTGAGGACCTCGCGGGTATTCCCCAATGTTCAAGGTTTTCAAGTTGAGGTGTTTAGTTGAGCAGTGTGCCGCCATAATGTCTTTACAGGAGGTGTATTTGTGTCTTAAAAAATAGAATTATATATACATCATGTACCTATATTATTATGTAGATAAATGTAACGTCAAATCAACCTAATATACTCGTACAGTTGGATATATTATTTCGCTCATCGAAAAAATACTTAACCAAAAAAAAGTTATTTTTATATATTCCTTAAAGTGCACGCCCTGCAGCGCCCACGAGTGGGAAACTCGCGAGCATCCCCCACTGCTCAACTATTCCGAGTTGAACAGCTCAGTCGAGTACTCGTGCCAGCAACAAAAGATCGCGAAAATCTATAAAACAACGGTGTTGAGCACGGGATACCGTGCTCCGGAACTTGATAAAGTTCCGTCGCAGAACGGAACTGAGACAAGAATTCGGAAAACGGCGCGGCGTCTCCGGACCCTTTATCAAATGTTTGTAACGTAAAAATAATGGTATCAGAGACATGCGGCGCGAATTCGCGAGATTGGACCGCTGGCGCAGGTAAAACTAACGCAGTAGATTGTCTTCACTCCTTGTAGTCGGAGGTCTTGTGGCTAGATAACTTAGACAATAAAGTTAGCCACTATATAGCTTACAAGTTACGCCCCGTCTTCCCGTTATCCCGCAGGAACCTTTTCCGGGATAAAAGTAGACTATGTCACACACACACTATGACTATGACATCTACCTGCAACTCATAGCAGGAAGAGTGGGTCTGGACTGCCCTATCTTGAGGTACTGGATTAAGATGCACATAGGGCACTCCAGATTCACACTAGCTCCTTAAGGTATCATTTAATTATATTTTGATTTATGATTTATGTTAACTTAATTTTAATTTATCCTAATTTTATTTTGATTTGAATTGTAATTAATTGATTTTTTATATGTCTTTTGTTTTAATTATTTCTTGTGTTGTCATTGTGTATGGACCAATTAATTGTCTGAAATAAAAAAATATTATTATTATTATTATTATGTGTTAATTCAGGGTGTCTAGGCTATCTCCATTCCAAATTTCATTCAGATCCGATGAGTAGTTTTTGCGTGAAAGAGTAACAAACATAAAATATGTATGACTCACTCACAAACTTTCGTGTTTATAATGTTAGTAGGAAGGATTGGATTCAACTCAAACAATCATTGATAATCAATTACGATAATTGATGACGTGATAAAATGCGACAATAGATCAGTAGTAGTGGACGTCGACTTGCGACCCGTAAAAGATGGGTTTGAATCCTTGTAATTTTTTTATGTACTAAAGAAAAACAAGCAGACGGCTGAATATGGGAAGCGGTCAGCGTTGCTTTTATGGCAATTGCAACACCAGGGAGTTGCCGACCCTTAAGAACTATTTTCACATTTCAGGGCTCGATTGTGGGAATTAATCCTTTTTTTTACTACTGACAGGGTAGCGTTTGACGCCACAAGTCACCTGATGTTAAGTAACGATGTGGTCGAAGATGGCGCCACGCTATACCTGGATTGGGAACTGGTTCTCTGGACCACACCGATAGGTGCTTGGCGACAAATTCTTAACTTGAAGGGTCCTACAATGAGTTTGTTCTTCTTCCGTATAAAAAACATTGGTAGCAGGGCATCCCTTACACTGTGGTCTCATTCCTGGCGAAATTCCTGGGAGCGCGAGTTTCGCGAGGCACATTTCCAAAAGTCATCCGTTATCCTGTCCAGGACCACCTACGCCGGATTCTTCGGGACATTACCATGATTCGAAAAAGATAATACCACCTAAAGCTTTCATGGACACTCTTTTCTTTGGGCTTGTTATTCGTTAGCTTTAGAACGTTGGCTGGGATGGGACAAAATGGCGCGGTGGCGTTCTAAAACAGCGTGAGAAAAACAAATGATAGCGACATTTAGTTTTGACATAAGCTTACAGTGCTTTTGCGTGCAGCTGTCACTGTAATTTCAGTAAGTTTCTGAAGTGAAAAAGTTTTAAAAAGGCTCTAATGGTCTTGTCAGAGTTAGGTCCGCTTTTGTTGTCGCTAAATTTTACTTTGATCATCTCCATTTTTTTAAAAATTTTCGTCACTCCCGGATCAGAGAGAATAGGTACTTCATGGGCCAGCGTGATGTGGTCTAATGCCATACTTATACTGTCAATGACAAGTCGCTGAACGCGAACCATTTTCCGATTTATTTTAGCACCCTGAACACCAACCAGTACCTTCTATTTCAAACCTTCCTTCTTCCTCAAACCATAGATCATCAAACAGAAAGGTTTACATAATGTTATACCTAAATACCTTATCTCGGCAGTTACACACATACACAATAACACATCCAACAGGCCTCACGTCGCAATTTAAACTAGAACCGAGTGGTTATGTTAGCAAAGATACAGCGCTGGCGGTAGTTAAGTTGTTTGTTACCTACCGCAAATGGGCGGTAGCAAGACCCTCCACCTTAAGGCGCTGGCTACAAAATCTATCTTAAAGTTGGGGCTTGTTATAACCGTTTTTCTCTGTAACCACGATTGTTAAAAATCTAAGAATTAAATATATTAATCAACATGACATTTAGCCGAGGGCCTTGGGGCGAAAAAAGTAGGAAACAATATTTTTATGTAATGAAAAAAAAATGCGCAACTAGCTCATTAATCTCGTTTTTCTATGCTTTTTTTGTATTACGAGGGAAAACGATGATAATTGAGTACCTATTAGGTTTGAATCAGTAGTAGGTACTCGTAGATATGGCGGGCACAAGTGGTAAGTATTTACGACGGTCAAAAAGTTAGCATTGCCATTCAACGAGGCAATGTTGCCAGCATTTTGGGCACCTCACCGTCTTCTGGAGGCTTACCAAATTTTTCGTGTAGTGCGATTGTTTTATTTAAAAAAAATTATCTTGTATCTTCTTTTAATAAATAATTTATTCATATTATAATCTTAATATATGAATAAATTATTTATTAATTATTTATAGTATTTTTTTATGTAGATCGGTAAAGAAGCAGACAGCCCGCCAGATGGTAAACTGTCACCGTTTCCTGTGGACATCAGGAACACTACATTCTTAATACCCTACTAATATTATAAATGTGAAAATTTGTGTCTATGTGTGAATATTTGTTACCACGTATCACCACTAGACTGATTTTGATGAAATATGAAATGGAGATAGCTTTTTATTCCGGAAAAATGTACCTGTGGTATAACGGGAAGACGCGGATGAAACCGTGCGGTGCAACTAGTAGACAATAATTTCCTAGCCGTAGAATTTTTTCTCTTGAAGAAGGACGTATTTATTGAAAACGAACATCTCACATTACATTTACCTAATTTCAGTTAAAGTAAATCAGAATGTTCAAATTCCTCCTTCAGGCAAACCATACAATTATTTACAAATGATTTAGCAATAATTTCGACGTTCTTTGGAGATTTCGGGCATATTTCGCAGATTACCAATTGGTATGAATAAGAATGTTTAGACAGTAACTCAACTTTAGCGAAACGAAAATAACAGTTTTTATCACAGACTTGTATTATCGAATACTGAATTTGGATTATATTAAAAAATTCTAGCTATTTTATTGGTACAAAATCAAGTAACACTCCTATATACCCTTATAGCGAGTAACTTGTACAAAAAATACTATAAGTATTGATTTTTTAATGGCATCATAGCATAGAACGATAACGTTCTATGCTATGATGCCGTTCAAATATAAAAAAAAATCTATAACCCTGGCTTCCTAGCATTTGTTTTAGATTATGGAATGTTGTAGGTACTAATTATAAAAATAACATTAATAAAATTAATGTAACATATAAGCATATCTGCTTGCAGACCAAATGTCTACAACTAATGTTTAAGATTTTTTTGATTTATTTTTTATTACGTACAAGTTAGCGTGTGACCACAAGTCACCTGATGTCAAGTGACGATGTGGTGTGTATGACAGTGTTTTTACGAGTGTTCTAGCAAATAAAATGATGTGATTGATTGATTATTATTATCCCATTATATGTCCCTGAGTCTTGGGTATTTCTATATAGATAGATAGATAACATGAGTATTTATTTCTTTATATAAGTACTTATTTATATCGTTGTCTAGTATCCATAACACTAGTTTCGAGCTTAATTTGGGGTCAATTTGTGTGCAATGCTCCTCCGATATTTATTTATTATTGATTGAGTCATACATCCTGTTGTTCGCTTGAGGTCCCTTACTACAATTGAATGTACTGTGCAGTACTCGATGTAATGTATTAGCGACTGGAATGTTGATTGTCTGCCGCTATAAGCGAGATCATCCCCAGTTTGTTCAGGTGCGGCGCGACTGCTAGCAGGCCCACGTCATACCTTTAAAAAATTCAGAAATTGTAGTTAACTGACAGATCGAAACGTCACTTGTCAAAATAATGTCGTCAAGATGACAAAAAACTTGGGAATTAATCTTGCTGTAATTCAATCAGTTATTGTTGATAAGAATAATCGCACCCAATCATTTTTGGGTGCGATCACATGTACAATTTTATTTTTGCGATTCTTGCCTGCTCTTTTGCCTTCATAAGGAGGTTAGAACTGAGGTAGCTAGTCTTAAGCATGAAGTTTTGAAGTGATGAAGCTCCGTAGGTATCGTACTAAATAAACAAATTTAGATTTTGGATCTAATCAAGAAACGATGAATAAAATTAGTCAAAAAATCTATTTAGGTAAGTAGGTATGTATGTATGTTTGAGTGTTGGGTCAGTGCTTTCAATTATTTATAGCATGATGGAAGTAAAAATTGGGTACGACATTTGAACTACCTTCAATAAGCAAGAAATAATTTGTGAAGTAAACTTATAGCGATTTGAATAATTTTAAATTAAATCGCTTTAAGCTTAAACTATGACCCAACCTCACCATTTTGAATACAACTTAAAATCGTGAACAAATGAGCTCTATACCGGAATCAGTCAACCGTGACGGTACCGCATTTATACCGGTTTTGTAGCGATATATTTCAGAGCGGTATTAACAACGTGGAAATCCCTGGACGTTTGGATCCATCAGAAACTCTTGCAATTAATGTTTTGTACGATTATTTTTTTACTAGCTGTTCCCTGCGGTTTCACCCGCGTGGGCTACAGTTTATCGCGATAAAAAGTATCCTATGTCCTTCCCCAGGGCTCAAACTATCTCTATACCAAATTTCATTTAAATCCGTTCAGTAGTTAAGGCGCGAAAGCGTATATACATATTCCGTATACTCCAAAATTATTCCCGCACTTCGGTGCCCCTCACCGCGTTACCTGCTGTATCCATTATCCTATTTTAATTCTAATTTTTTTTGACCGCGCAGCTAAATGTCTTCCTGGTTCGCAAATTGCGACCGCAGTTTACCTATTTCATAGAATGTTCTCCCGCCTTCGGTCCCCCCTCACCTCACCGCGTTTCCCGCGGCACTGCGGTGCAGCGGGTTTATTTTTCTACTTCTACATACATTTTTAAACTCGTGATATCTTTCGAATGGAATGTCCGAATTGAATAATTCAAAAAGTTATATGAAGGGATTGAAGCAGTTTTAAATATAAAGTAATTTATTTTGATAAGGATTAATACCAAGATACAAATAAAGAGCCTTTTCTAGCGGCGGCATTAAAATTAAATTTTTAAAATAAAAAAAACACTTATTGTGGCATAAGTATAATAGTTAGACATATGCTCTCGCGGACTTTTTTGTAGATCTTAATGGGACCTACAAACCCGTAATACATTGTTTCGTTCTATTGTCAATAGTTTTTGCAGCGCACGCAAAAATAGGTTTTCGATTTCATACCTTGGGTTAAAAAATAGCAATTTTTTTACGGATCCCTAATTTTTTTGGAAATAAAATATAGCCTATAGCCTTCCTCGATAAATGGACTATCCAACACTGAAATAATTTTTCAAATCGGATCAGTAGTTCCTGAGACTAGCGCGTTCAAACAAACAAACAAACAAACAAACAAACTTTGCAGCTTTATAATATTAGTATAGATTTCTAGGTGTGACTCCTGGTTTCACCCGCGTGAAATATAGATTGACGCCATAAAATGTGTCCTACATAAATTAAGAGTTCATACAAAAATCATAAAAAGCACGTTCGGTTTTGGTGAAATTTTCTCAGCCACTTTTAAACTTTTCATCCCATACAAATCTTAACTAACTAACTGAGATGGCGCAACAACCCAAAGTGAGTCTTGGCCTCCGATAACAAAAGACGCCACTTCGGTCTGTCCTGCGCCACCTCCTGCCAGTCCTCCACCTGGAGCTCGCGCAAATCCTTCGTGACTTCGTCTTTCCAGCGATATCTGGGACGGCCGACAGGGCGACGGCCACTCGGCCGTCCACTGTATGCTCGTTTGACCGCACGATCCTCCCCCATTCTTTCAATGTGGCCGAGCCAGCGAAGTTTGTTGTTTGTTTGTTGATACAAATCTTATTCAAATTATAAAAAAATAACATTTATAACAGTACCTTTTTTTTTTTTTTTTTTTTTTTTTTCAGTACCTAAGCCAACTCGGTCCAGCCGTTTTCATATGATGTGCTTACCTTTGTTTTAGAGATAGAATAGGTAACTATAATGGATAGGGAATCTAACCTTTTTTCACGCTAGGTGGTGCATGATCGACTGTACCTAAATTATTTCTGCACCTTGATACATGAAATCAAACTATTGTTTGACAACCACAGCTATAACTTGACACAACGTCATAAATAAAGTACAGTAGCGTTTGACCACAAGTCACCTGTTGTTAAGTGACGATGTGGTCGAAGGTGGCGTCACGCCTGGATTGTGAACTGGCTGTCAAGTGGGGTTGCCGGAAATGCCGGAATATGGATTCTTAACACGAGGGTAGTAGCTTGTTAGGCGAGTACTAGAAAATACCTTACTACCGGGCTATGGTTTCATCACGATATTTTTCCATAACCGAAAGCTCAAGCTCATTGTAGGATTCGGACCCACATCCTGGCCATCTGCAGCCATGCCCACGACACCACAGATAAAAAACCACACCACAGATAAAAAAAAAAATAACGATCCAATCACTGCTCCAGCGCTTTCATCACTGCTTATTGTCAAAGTTGGAATTCTATCAAACTTGTATTTGAATGATCCCTCTAATATATAGCGAGAGAGCGTAATGATCACCTTGAGGACTCGAGGACTCGCAAGAACTGATCTTTTGACCACAGTGTAAATAATCAGATGGACAAGTTTACCTTTAAAGTTTTCAAACATTCTAGACATAGCGTGGTACGTCCTGCGACCACATCTTCGTTTAACATCAGTGCAAGAATAAAATTGTAAATATGATAGTGCCCAAAAAATTATTACCGGCTGGGCGTTTCTTGCCTTTTCTTTTGCCGGCGTAAGGAGGTTGGAACAGGCGCAGCTAGTCTAAGTTTGACGTTTTAATTTTATCATGAATGTATCTTATAAATAAAGAAATTACGATTTTGATTTAATTTTGACACAATTCAACTAAATTTCGGTAAGTTGGTCTGAGTGAACCTACTCAATTTTTTACACTGTGTGTTAATGTAATTTCCAATCGAGCGCGTTCGGTGCTTTCCTGAAGGATTATCGAGTCTCTAACCCGTGGAGTGCTCCTTTGCCTCTTTTGAGCATGGGGCAGGAGTCTGATTGGAGGTCCACAATGAAAGAACTGCCAGCTCTTAGATAAGTAACGTATAGTTAATGCATGGGGTGTAGGGAACATATATTTTAATATCTATTAATTTGTTGTATTTATTTATTTACACTTAACAAATCAGTATTATATAATATTTCATATTTATTTACGTATAGGTTAACTCCCTGACACACATCACACACATACATCACGCTATCATACATCACACGGCACAAACATATTATATCGCACGGCCAAAGCCGGGCGAAACCCGTAGTGCAGCGGCGGACCGTTATTCCGGTATACACATGTATACCTACGACAGCGGCCTGCGCGCCCGCCGGCCGCTCGCCCGTTCCGTCGCCAGTCGAGCCGCATCAATTCCTCGCGAAGCCCGTGTCGCTCGGCTAACCACCCGCACCTCGCGCTTACGTCTTTTATTGTTATAATTCGCCTATATCGTTCTATGTACTTTTCTACCTGTGCCTGTGCTGTATATCTTTCCATCTGTGACTCTTTTAACTTTCTCCTTCTTTATTATTTTCTCACTTGTGTTTCGTGCAATAAACTATTTATTCTTGTGCACCGCGCTTGGGACTTTTCATTTCAAGCCACCTTCTACAAGGGACCACGCAAGTACCTAAACTGGTGACCCCTTCGAACACGGAGAAGAGTCATGTCGAGTGGAAACGACTCTGACGTGTCCAACGTTACAACACGTCGACGACAGCGCGTAAAGATGGCGGAACGCGTGGAACGTAATTCGACACCTCCACCGCCGGCACCGAGTCAACTTCGAATACCACCATTCTGGCCGGAAAAACCAGCAATTTGGTTTGCACAAGTGGAGTGCCAATTTGCCCTAATGCGAGTGACCGATGACACGGCAAAATTTTACCACATTTTGGCCACACTCGATCGCCAGTACGCCGCCGAGGTTGAGGACGTATTAACGAGCCCACCCGACTATGCCCGCTTAAAAAGCGAACTCATCAAAAGGTTGTCTACGTCACGGGAAAACAAGGTGAAACAGCTACTGACGCACGAACAGCTCGGCACACGCAAGCCGTCCCAATTTTTGCGTCACCTTCAACACCTCGCCGGACCGGACGTACCAGAGGATTTTGTACGCACAATCTGGATAAGCCGGTTACCTACCTCATTGCAACCGATCGTCGCGTCGCAACCGACGCTACCCGCGGACGCACTCGCCGACCTCGCCGACCGCGTCCACGACATCGCAGCGCCTACACACCAGGTCGCAGCGACCGCGACACCAACATCGACGTCACCCATTGACGAGCTGGCGCGGCAGGTAGCTGAGTTGACGCGGCAGGTGAGCGCCTTAACCGCGCAGTCACGGCAGCGCTCACGGCCAACGGAACGCCGAGGCGGTGACCAACGGAACCGATCGACGTCACGCCGTTCCCAGAGCAACTACCGGCGGTACCCCATCTGCTGGTACCACAGCAAGCACGGGAACGAAGCGAAGAAGTGTGTGAAGCCCTGCGACTACACGGCGGGAAACGCTCCAGGCAGTCGGTGATGGCGACAAACGACTGCCAAGCTCCCACGGGTCGCCTCTTCATCAAGGACAACGGAACCGGAACTGAATTTTTAATAGACACTGGTAGTGATATTTGTGTGTATCCGATTTCCGCTTTACGTGAGCGACGTACAAAAACTTGTTATCAGCTCTGTGCTGCCAATGGTTCGGTTATCGACACATACGGCTACCTACAACTGAATTTAAATTTAGGGTTACGCCGTAATTTCCCATGGCGTTTTGTTGTCGCTGACGTCACGAAGGCAATAATTGGTGTAGATTTTCTTTCATTTTACCGCCTTATCGTAGACGTCAGTGAACAAAAAATTGTCGATAGCTTGACCAATGTCAGCACAGTAGCATCTATATGTAAACAAAATTGTCTTGTCTCTAGTGTTAAAATCTTGACTGGTGGCGATAGTAGGTATCACCAAATTTTAGCAGAATATCCGGAAATAACGCGCCCTGCTGGTACTCCGGGTATCGTCAAGCACAACACTACACACCACATTCGTACTACACCAGCGGCCCGATCGCGCTAATTTTAAACAACTACGAACGTCTCAGGTCTAGCTGTAGTTACGGTGCGCATGGGGTTCAATTCCGTTCCAGCTAATATGGAATTCGGTATTGCGTTAATGTTTAAACGCCAACTTGAGATGCACCGTAACTGGACCGTAGCGCTTCAGCGATCGTTGTTAGAGATGAGACATATTAGCAAATATTTGTGCTATTAGACTGCTATAATCGACTAATTGCACAGAAAATTTGACTTTCACTACTCTAGTTTTGACAGATGCTGAGATGACAGCGCGACATTTCGTTGACTCATGTAAAATAATAATAGTTCGAGGAAAGTTTTTCCTACTTTTACAAGTATTTTAACTATTAAAAACCGAGTTATTGAACTTCCGCATCAAGTATTTGGTTGGTGCTGTGATGAAGTATATTTTTGTGCCGATACTGACCTATTTTATGCATAATAGGCACAGTATTTCACCTATTTGTGATTGTGAACACATTGGACTTTGGAAATGGAAGAGCGCTGCTGATGCATAGCTGCTACTGATAGAATTCCTGGGAAGCCACCGCCACCTTGCTCTGGGACGAGTACGGTCCAAAGAGGCTCTTGCAGTTGCGGCACGAATATGGCAAGCATGCGCCGAGGGCCATATCAATGCGGAAGCTCCTGCCAGAAGAGGGAAAGAATGGGCGAAGGTACTATTTACCTAGTTACTCAGAAGTAACAGCAACACAGTAACAGTAACTTGCATAGATGCAAAGAAAATATTGTTGCATATGTGGAAGACCATAAATGCAGAGCCAGGGAAAAATGATGAACGTAAATGCTAGCCCAGCTTGGACCCAGCAATATCCCTACTGTACTACTTAGATATTGGCCTTCTGCTTGATGTGAAACAGAATCAATTTACCTCAAATTATGATGTAAGTATATTTGTCATAGTAAAATTTTTATGTGTACATAATACTTTACTTTATTAAACCAATTCTCATAATGTAAATGTCATCCACAAAAACAGTCTGACATGGATGAGAAAGCCTAAGGATAGACAGACAGTACCTTGCACAACTACATTGTAAGGGTGATGATCCTCCGCAGTTATGAAATGCAGGCAGAAGCTGTATAAACAAATGTCCAAGCTGTCATATCTTTTTATATTACATAGTTTGACCGCAGCTCACGATTAATGATGGCCTAAATGGGCCTAACCTTTGAAAACAGAGGCTGGCGACTGATTTTTCTTTGAACTTGTAGGTGGTAGCTAACCCTAGCACTACAAACACAGCTCACACAGCTCTATGATGATGCTCAAATCTATTATTGTTTTAGTGTACAGTCAGCAACAAAAGTAGCTGATCGTTCTCGATTTTCCAAATGTATTTCAAATCAGTAATTATTATTGTTTTTTTTTTACATTTTATATGGTATCATTTTGACCACAACATAACACACCTGATTTAAGGTGATGATGAGGTCAAAAATTGGTGTCTAAGATGATGTGGATAATAAAAAAAAAGTGTGATTGTTCAGCAACTTTTGTTGTTGACTGTACCTACATAAATTATGTAGTAAAATAACCAGCAGTATCCTTCCTATCATAAAGCTGCCTTTCAAATATTGATACTCATGGAACTCACTATCTGTTATCTGTTGTTTCAGTACCTATTGTCAACCACCGCAAGGCCCACACAACCCCAAGTCACCCTGTGAAGTCGGAAGATGAAAAATAGTTATAACTATATTATATTATCTCAGAATAAAAACATGTTTTATGTAAAGTATTTTTTATTATACCTTAAGTATTTTATCTTGCTTCACTGAAATTCCTCTTCAAATATTCACACATTAGTCATAATATTAACTTAACACATAAAATTAAATTACAAGAAAAATGAAAGGGATAAACCTAGTAGTTAATCTAATGAAATGACACAATACTTTGCACTGCTATCAGTGAATAATGTAACATCATGTCTACCAACAAGCACCGGCAATGAAATACCTTTATTACAACACTTTTATTAATTTGAATATATAACCTAAAATTCATTTATTATTATATAAAGTGCTATGTTTTGTTTATTACACAATTAAATTATACCTGAAACAAGCTTTAAACACTTCAACAATGTTCAGCAACCTTTCTAGTTTACAAGTGTCTATCATCTATCTTGATAATGATAGCCCTCAGCCTGGATCTCAGACTGAGATAGGTGTCCTAATTGTGGGTCTCAACTCCTCAATGGATATCCTAAAATAACAAGAACATAAATAAATTAATCTCAAGAAAATACTAACACATCACATAGTTTTTTTTACAACAGAGGCTAGGCTAGCGTTTGACCATAATCTCACCCGATGGAAAGTGATGATGTGGTCAAAGGTGTAGCACGCTTGCCCAGTAAAGAACCAGTAAGAACATAAAATCTAGATTAGTTTGTACATACCCAAAATATACAAATCATCTGCAGTGACGGTGTGAAGCCGTTCAAGATAACCATTCATTGGATGGTTGGACCACACAACCCTGTCATGTGTAGACCCAGGGTAACATGCACTCATAATATATTTAAATTTGTGGCATATATCTGAAAGAAAAGGGTAGGAATTACAAGGGTTGTTCCCATAACATGACCAATTGGCAAGTGTAAAATATAATACACTAGGTACTTACTATCAGAATATTAAGGGAATGGAATCCTTTTTCTATTAAAATACCGTTCGATGTTCTTAGCAGAACACACACCCCATCGATACAATGCAGTAATTCAGGCGTTTTAAACATTCTAAAAAACAAAAAAGAAAATTGTTTTTTTTGTTTCTGGCATTGTTCCTAGTAAATAATCACAACATTATAGCCTAGCCTAAGGTAGGTGATCTAGTGGACCACATAATTAGGCACATACCAATGAGTTTCTTTTAATAGTAAGAGGATTTATAGCCCGCATTACTTGGAACTACTTTGGTGGTTTGTGAATCAAAGCAATGTAATTTTATATTAGTAGGTATACCTACATGTTTATTATGTATTCTTTGTAATTATATTAGTTGATTTATGCACTTATTCTCATTTATCATGTTCCCTCTTACATTGTTTAAATGGGAAGGCTTTATTTATTACAATTGACTTGTAT
Organism: Opisthograptis luteolata; assembly: GCA_931315375.2. NCBI lineage: Eukaryota > Metazoa > Arthropoda > Insecta > Lepidoptera > Geometridae > Opisthograptis > Opisthograptis luteolata. The sequence continues at coordinate 476,535 of OV928044.1, forward strand.
ATTAATGTATATGGCTATTGTAACTTGCTGAATGGCTTTTGATACACAGCCTGTGACACACAATGCTCCTGACTATCTCCTACAATCATCTGATATGATCCAGTGGCATAGAATGCCCGAAAACCTAGAACAATTTTATTGTCAAGAAACTTAATTTTGTTAACATGAAAAAAACAATGTAGGTACAAACATAATGTAAAGTTTTGCCTATCGCTAGCGCTATAATGTAAAGCCTATCCATATTTCGCTTATTCACAGACCATTAGGGAAAGACAAAGTAAGATTTTGATGGCTATAATGCGGAATTATCATAACATAACCTTACCTTGGTTTCAATAAACAAAGCATCAGAACGAAGCGTGGGTGGCTTATGAGGGGTTAACTCTGTTATTACTTGGCGAGTTAACTCCTTAAACAGTCTATAATATTTTATAAACTGCCTATCACTCATATAAAAAGCACTAAGTCTTTGCACTTGTATTTTTCTTCCTCGCAAGGTTCCGAGCCGCCGCTACATCTAATTCATGTGCCCTTTCCAATTAATCCATGTACGCATACATTTTACCTAAGTTTTTGCTGTTTTTGTTGTATAATTTTGTCTAAAAGTGGTAAAGCACCGCACAACGATCGTGAAAAAGTTGTAATTTACTAACTTTAGCAAAACCGTTCGTTTGACAGCGTGAACGATCCAACTCTAATTACGCTACGGCTCAACTTACGATAAAATCATTAGCGCGATACGAAATGTTCAAAAAGTCAAGAAACGGCTGAGGTTCAGTAGCGGTTCAGCTGTAATTTATTAGTGCGATCGGGCCGCAGGTCCGCCAGTTTCCTGCTCACCGCGACGCCTTGCCCCCGACAAACTCAAAATAGCTAAGCAAGAGTTTGAGGCCATGTTAGCTTGCGGAACAGCTCGTCCGTCTGATAGTCAGTAGTCGTCACCTCTCCATCTCGCCTCCAAAAAGGACAATGGATGGCGTCCATGTGGCGACTATAGACAACTCAACGCACGAACCATACCCGACAAGTATCCAATTAGACATATACACGATTTTTCGCACTGTCTGTCTGGTTGTAAAATTTTTTCGGTTATTGATTTAGTGAAGGCCTACAACCAGATACCAGTCTTCAAGGACGACATACCGAAGACTGCAATCACCACACCCTTCGGTTTGTACGAATTTCCTTTTATGACTTTTGGACTTAGCAACGCCGGGCAAACTTTTCAGGGGGCCTACTTCAATCTCTTAAATCAGCATTATTTTAATATTACATTGCTAATCGATACCATGAAGTTACTAAAGTAATATTACTTTAATATTGAAGACGCAGAGACGTTTTGGTGACGTCACGTTAAATCGTTCATTCAAACAACATTACTTTGGTACTCTGAGGTGACTTTTGACATAAAGCAATATTGTTTTTATGTCAAATTTAGCGATGATAAAAAAGTTACTCGCGCGCAGCTGAAATAACATTGTTTTCTATATTTTATTAAAGAAAACCTATAATTTTATTCTAAACAGTAAGTGAAAATTAACTAAACGTTTTGTTTGTGTAATTCTTTAAAATGAATGTGGTTTAAGTGTACCTATGCAACATATATAAATGTGATGTGATTGTAGATGGCTGATGAATACGAGCTATTTGAGTTTTTGGAAGCAGACAATAGTGAAGGCCACTCGTCGAGGAAGCAGCGTCGGAGAGAATTGCGTGACAAGTGTGATCCATTCAATTTGGACGAAGCGGAGTTCACTAAGCGATATAGGTTAACGAAAGAGCTGACGCATAATCTATGTGACGAGCTTAGGCCTCTCATAAAGGAACCTACAAAATTAACAGATTTGTCTGTAGAAACAAAGGTATTATATTGATTAACCTATAAAATAATACTATATTTTATGTGGCATCAATACAAGTTTGTTATTCTCGCATTTTATAGGTACTGACTGCTTTGTCGTTTTATGCGACTGGTTCCTACCAACGGCCTACAGGCAGTATTGAGGGTCATTTCATTGCTCAGCAGACTGTCTCATCAGTCATCACACAAATAACTGGTTGCCTTAATGCCGCTCACATTAGGCAAAAATATATCTGCTTCCCAGCCAGTGACCAAGACAGAAACAGAATTAAAACAGAGTAAGTATGTGTATACATAATATAATTTTCTCCAATGTGTTTCTACAGTGACTAACCAATTTCCTAAGAAAAATGTACTTACCTGTCTGGTATATTATAATACGCTTTGCTTAACAGAGAAAACGAAAATGAAAAACATCATGTTTGAAAGAAATTTAACTGTTTAAAAAAAATTAACATACCCAATTTTCCCTTCCAGATTCTACAATAAATTTAAAATTCCTGGGGTCTTAGGTTTGTATCAAATATTTTTCTCAAATGCTAGATGTAGTTTATAAAAACTAATACAATTAATAAGTATTAATACAAGCTTATTTGTTTCCTTAGGTTGCATTGATTGTACTCATGTGGCTATAGTACGCCCTGCGATCAATGAAGAGCGCTACTATTGCCGGAAGCATTACCATTCGTTGAATGTTCAATTGGTAAGTTATAATCAATGTATGCATTTATTATTCCAATTTAATTTCTAAACCTTAATAGAACTATAGTGCTGAAACAAGTATTTTCCAAAATATTACACCCTATTACATTGTAAGCTACATAACTATTATTTGAAAGCGAGATCAAAAATATGAATTAAATAGTATAACCAGAAAAACAATTTAGCCAACTACTATTTGTTCACAAAAACAAAACAAAAAATTTGGTTTATAGTAGGATACGAAAATAAAAATAACTTAACATATTATGTACTAGAGAGTAAAATAACTACTAAAATAAAACTACTAAAATTACTTTAAGATAATTGTTAATCAACTATCTGACAAAAACTCTATTGTTAAACACTCTAAACAATTATAAATCAAAAAACAAATACATAAATGTACATACATGCCACATGTCACAGCTTACAAATTTACAATAAAATCAGTCTTATTTATTTTTTCCAGATTTGTGACGCAGACATGAATATTCTAAGTGTGGATGCAAGTCATGGTGGTGCTACCCATGACTCTTTCATATGGGCTAATCATCCACTGAAAGCTCATCTGGGAGATCTGGATAATACAGAGAATATCTGGTTTCTTGGTATGTTTTCTTATTTGTCATATAATTATAACAATGCAGTTTCTAACTAGTACCTAATAATCTGTTAAAATTCACAGCTGACTCCGGATATCCATTAAGAAGGACAATGATGATACCAATTTTGGATTCCGCACCAGATACACCTGAGGCACATTACACTGACTTGCATGTACGCACAAGGAACATCGTTGAGCGTACTATTGGGCTTCTTAAAGCACGTTTTCGATGCTTGCTTGTTCACAGAGTCTTACATTATTCACCAGAGGTAGCTGGCTCTATTGTAAATGCTTGTGTAATATTACATAACATTTGCAATAGAGCTAACACTCCAGTGCAACAATTAAGCAATGAAGAGGTGATTCGAGAAGCCCAATTGCAATTGAACTATACTGCAGCTATAGAGAATCCACACAGCAACAACATGGCACTGCAACTGGGTTGGACTATGCGGAATGTTCTCGTTCAGCAGCTCTGGGAAAGGCGCCATTTATAATTCTGTAAATAGAATAACAGCTGTATGTTAATAAAATTGTAATCTTATGTTTTCCCTAGATTTCTTTGTTTTTTTAATTATGATAATAAATGTTAGTTGTAATTTTGTTTAAACCTGGGGATGGTCACTAGGATACTTTAATAGCGATAAACTGTAGTTCATGCGGGTGAAACCGCGGGAACAGCTAGTCATCCTACTAATAAAATAAATGCGTAAGTTTGTGTGTGTGTGTGTGTGAGAATGTTTGTTACCACTTATCATCGTAACTACTAAGCCGATTTGGAATGGAGATATCTTATACCTTGGCTACTTTTTAGCCTGGAAAAAGTTTCCTGCGGAATAACGGAAAGACGCGGGGTGAAACCGCGGGGCGCAACTAGTAATAAAATAAAATATGAATACTATGTTGATTTTAAAATACCTTTCAATGCTTTGTAAGGTGTTCTGAATATTTACAAGAGCATGGCTACTCCTCACGGCAGCTTCAGCTCTTAACCTTGACGATTCTACGAGAGCACGTCTCGCGGCCTCTTGCGACATCGGCGGTTCCCGCCTGCGGCGCCGGCGCCGCGGGGAGCGTGCTGCTGGTGCTGGTGCAGGCTCATGTGAGCGGGAAGGAGTAGAGTTTGGGGAATTCGGTTCTGTAGCAGGTGTTGGTGCAGGCTCATGGGAGAGGGAAGGAGTTGCGTTAGGAGAATGTACTGTAGAGTCTAAGGGCTCCCTTAATAAAATCGACTCTGAGGCTGGAGAATCCTCTACAGCGACAGTACTTGGATGCTATAACAAAAAATAATAATGTATCATTGTCATAATAAGAAAGTATTTTATTGTATGCCCTACAAATCTGTCCTACTTTAACAATGTTGCAGTAGTAAAGCTCCTCTAGTTGAAACCACATTAAAATATTGTCTAGGTACTGAATCTCAAGTTACAAGTAGATTGATTGCCTTTAGTTATATCAAAATAATAATGTGATGTAGAATAAAAATTGATTTTGGAATATAAATATTTTCACTTACTTCAGGAAATGGTTCAACCCGCACACCTGTTAATCCTTGACCAAAATCTTCTCCAAGAATTTGGAGAAATTTTTTATCAATTTCTGCCAGTGGCTGCACATTGGAAGGGCCTCCTCCGGTTGCCAACTGAGCAGTTCGCAAGGCACTAACTCTTTTCTTTATTTTGGCCTTGTAGTCTACCCAGTACTAAAAAAATATTGGTGTTTTAATACAAATTCACACAAACTTTAAAACGTAAACACTTTAATTCATTTACTTTAGACCACTCGTTCCACTCCTTGTGAGCACCTTCGCCTTGGGCATTTAGCATGTCAGTCACATCCCTCCACCTTCTCTTGTTATATTCCTTGGCCTGCAGGGATCGGTTGTGGCCAGTAGCGACGTCTCTATGGGAATTTAAAAACTCCCATAGCAAGTCTAGCTGCCGTCCCGAAACCCTACGAGTTCTGATACTGCAAAAATCGTAAACACCCACTTGAACCACTTGAAATTCCTTAGAAGCGTCGAGAAGTTTTAATATGATGTATATATATTTGTTCCAATGAAATCACATTTTATTTTACTTACTTTCTGCTTGACATTTGACACAAATAATAATAAATAATTAAAATAAACAAATAGTTCTTTATAATTAGCAAAGTAATTCTTAAATTTCAAACGCGCCGCGTATATTTCGTCTGACGTCTCAATATCACCACCACAGACAGGTAGATACCGAGCATGAAAACCATTCCGTTATATCAAATTGAACAGTTAGAATTCATGTTTCTTTTACATTTATCATTGATATTGAGAAAACAATATAATATTTAGGTTTAAATGCGATAAGTGTTTCTTTTTTGTTTTAATTAAGCATTTCTTTTATTACATTGAATTAATAACTATGGTACCAACATAAGAAAACTTATAATTTATATGCGTGTTCCGGAACGTTGTCTCAACGACGTGCGAAAGTGACAACGCTCTATGAAAATGAAGCGTTGTCTCGTTCTATCATATAGCAGTAATAGATTTTCATTCGTTCTTTGGCAGGAATAAATCAACATTGTTTCTTAAAGCTCATGGTATGATTAAGAGTAACATTATTTTAAGGTTAAAACAATATTGCCCGGAACCATGATGGTTTTGTAAAAGTTGGTGGTTGGCCTCCAGAGATTTGTTGACGAACTGACTCGCGGACTAGATTTTTGCTACCCATATTTAGACGATTTTTTAATATTCAGCAAATCGTCACGTGACCACGAAGACCACTTGCGCCAGGTCTACGAACGCATGCGCGACTACGGCGTGCTCATCAACACGGCCAAGTGTGTCTTCGGCGTGTCAGAGGTTAAGTTCCTAGGTTACCAAATCTCTGAAGAGGGCACCAGACCTCTGGCCAGCAAGGTGACGGCAATATCCGAGTTCCCGGTTCCTAAAACCGTTAGGGAACTCAGAAGGTTTTTGGGCATGATTAATTTCTACAGGCGATTTTTGCCCAACTCTGCCCAAATCCAAGCGCCCTTGAACGCCTTGCTGACCGGATCCGTTAAAGGTTCGCATCCAGTCGTGATAGAAGGAAATTCGCTGCAAGCCTTCGAAGATTGCAAAAAGAGCCTATGTGATGCAGCTCTTCTAGCTCATCCCGACACGCAGGCTAAATTAGGACTAGTCACGGACGCCTCCGATACGGCGATAGGTGGAGTCCTACAGCAGTGCAAGGATGGTGACTGGCAGCCCTTAGCATTTTTCTCGCGCAAGTTGAGCCCATCGCAAACGAAATACTCACCGTACGATCGCGAGCTCCTTGCCATCTACGAGAGTATAAAATACTTTCGTCACATGCTAGAGGCCACTCACTTCACCGTCTATACTGACCACAAGCCGCTGTGTTACGCTTTCCACGAACGGAAAAGTAACTGTTCGCCACGTCAGTATAGACACTTAGACTTCATCTCGCAGTTCACAACCGCGATACAGCACATATCGGGCAAAGACAACGTTGTCGCTGATGCCCTTAGCCGCGTTTGTGAACTGCAGAGGCCTGTCGATTTAGAAGTGATGGCCCAGCAGCAAACCACAGATCCTGACCTTGCAGCACATCTTGAAGGCGAAACTTCACTTCGCCTGGTAAAGATGAGCCTTCCTGGTAGTCGTACTGAATTGTACTGCGACGTCAGTACACCGACTCCCAGGCCATTTGTCCCCAAACAGTTGCGTCAACAGGTATTTAGCTGTCTTCACTCACTCAGCCACCCAGGTGCCAACGCTACAACCAAACTCGTTGCTCAACGCTTCGTTTGGCCACTGATGCGGAAAAACTGCCGTGAATGGGCTAAGGCATGTTTGACTTGCCAGCGCTCGAAGGTAACTAGACACGTTGCCTCACCTTTAGGTACGCACGACTTACCTTCAGCGCGGTTCAAACATGTCCATTTAGACCTGATCGGCCCGTTACCGCCCGCTGGTGACTATCGGTACTGCCTCACAGCCGTCGATCGCTTCACGCGATGGCCGGAAGTTGTGCCCATTACCGATGTCACCGCCCAAACAGTGGCCAAGGCGTTCATCACCTGTTGGGTTGCCCGATACGGTTGTCCTACCGAGATCGTAACCGATCGCGGCGGACAATTCCAGTCGGCACTGTTTCAACAGCTATCCAAGTCCATCGGTTACGATCACCGTAGGACAACGGCGTACCACCCACAGTGCAACGGTTTGGTTGAACGATTCCACCGACAGTTGAAGGCAGCTATTACCTGCCACGCGGACGCAAACTGGGTGGAAACTCTGCCACTCGTGCTTCTCGGCATTAGGAGCGCCTTCAAAGAAGACCTTCAGTCTTCATCGGCTGAGCTGGTGTACGGTGAGCCACTTCGTCTGCCCGGAGAGTTCTTCGGCCACGACGTTGCCCACTACACCACCGACATCACCGACTTCTCAGCCCGAATGAAGTCCTTTGCCGAGAAGATACGTCCCGTTCCACCTCAGCACCACTCCAACACACGCAGAACCTTCGTTTTCAAGGACTTAGCCAGCTGTAGTCACGTATTCCTCAGGGAAGAAGTGCTACGTGGCTCACTTCAACCCGCTTACACCGGCCCATACGAAGTTCTGAAGAGAGGTGCGAAGAACTTTACGATCAGCGTTCGTCACAAAGACGTGACAGTAAGTATAGACCGCCTTAAGCCAGCCTATCTGCTGTCCGACAGCGACACGCCATCTCAACGAGAGATGCCACCAGCAGACCCACCGCCACAGCCACCTGATCCTCCGACGCCATACATAACACGTTCGGGAAGACGAGTCCGCTTCCCGGATTATTATCGCCCGTAGACACGGTCTCTGGAGGGGAGTGATGTAGGGAACATATATTTTAATATCTATTAATTTGTTGTATTTATTTATTTACACTTAACAAATCAGTATTATATAATATTTCATATTTATTTACGTATAGGTTAACTCCCTGACACACATCACACACATACATCACGCTATCATACATCACACGGCACAAACATATTATATCGCACGGCCAAAGCCGGGCGAAACCCGTAGTGCAGCGGCGGACCGTTATTCCGGTATACACATGTATACCTACGACAGCGGCCTGCGCGCCCGCCGGCCGCTCGCCCGTTCCGTCGCCAGTCGAGCCGCATCAATTCCTCGCGAAGCCCGTGTCGCTCGGCTAACCACCCGCACCTCGCGCTTACGTCTTTTATTGTTATAATTCGCCTATATCGTTCTATGTACTTTTCTACCTGTGCCTGTGCTGTATATCTTTCCATCTGTGACTCTTTTAACTTTCTCCTTCTTTATTATTTTCTCACTTGTGTTTCGTGCAATAAACTATTTATTCTTGTGCACCGCACTTGGGAATTTTCATTTCAAGCCACCTTCTACAAGGGACCACGCAAGTACATAAATGGGGTAATAAATAAGTAATAGGTAACGTCCACGCCCACAGAATCTCAATTTATAGCGGCTCTGTAGTAGTCACATCGGCTAGCGATCCATAGGACGTGGTGGGTTCAAATCCTACAATGAGCTTGAGCTTTCGGCGAAGGAAAACTTCGTGATGAAACCATAGCTTTGTGGTAGGGTATTTTCTAGTACTCGCCTGGCTAGGTCACCATTCTATTAAGAATCTGTCGCCAAGTATACCTATCGGTGTGTTCCGGCAGCCTCACTTGAGAGCCAGTTCCCAATCTCAATCAGTTTATTGCTATAAAAATTCCTATCTCCTTCCTCAGGGCTTTATCTCCGTACCAAATTTCATTTAAATCGGTTCAGTAGTTTAGGGACAGACAGACATACAGACAGAGTTTCTTTCGTATTTATAATAATAGTATGGATTGTATCGTCAGCACAGTACCTGACGACTACAAAAAGCTCTGGGCACCAGCGTCTCTTATTGAAATTCAGTTTAAGAAATGTTGAAATGTACCGCTACAAAATTATTAAAATTTATGAAACGGTACATTTTAAACCTTAAACTGAATCTTTAAGAGATGCTGGTATGCTCCCAGCTTCTATGTGGTCGCCTGCACTGGCAAAGGCTATCGGTAACCGCTACTGAAAAGCTGCTTTCACGTCCAATAAGTTCGTTATGACGAGCAAATTGAATTAAAAACCGCATTTACGACAAAGGTTGCTCAGTAACTTTGTTAGAAAATTCAATTATAAATATCAAATGTAACTGAGGCAGGTTGCTCTAAAGTTGATTGCACTTTGTGTGCTACTAAGGCAATTTTATTAAGCCTTTGGTACTGACTAGCTGTACCCCGCGGTTTCACTCGCGTCTTTCCGTTATCCCACAGGAACTTTTTCCGGTATTTAAAGTAGCCTATAAATAATTTATTCCTTTAAAATAGCCTGTTAATGCAGGACAATGGACAAGACAAAAATTATGTCTAATGTCTTGCATTTTCACAGACCAGACAGCACGGCACGGAATGTCGAATACACCCTGTTTTCTGGCGTTGTCGGTGCGCGTTTGATCGTTCCTAGTGATCATTTTCCAACAAATCAATCTGCTCCTGACCAGACCACCTACCGTGGGACCGGGGTGTCCGTACCTGTGCGTCCTAGTCTGAGGCTATCCTAATATTTAGAGCATTATCTAGTGCTCGCCAAGCTAATTTAAAAACTAGCATATCCAGGGTAGTCTTCAAGTTAAAAGTCTTAGATACCACCGCTTTGCACGTATTAGTGTATACCTACTGGCAGCTTCACCCTCAATCCAGGTGTATCGTGGCGTCACCTTGGAACTCGTCACACTGAACTTTAGGTGACTTGTGCTTAAACGATACCGTACTCGGTGTAAAAATAAAAGTAGTTTTGAAAGCAGGGGAAACCAATTCTAATTCGAAGATGCGAAGGCTAGGTTAGTCTTTTTTGTTCTTGGTTAGTAATATGTTAGTGGCAATGGGCAGGCCACATCGCTCGGCGAACCGATAACCGATGGGGAAGAAAGGTTCTCTAGTGGCGACCACGAACCGGCAGACGTTCTGTAGGTAGACCCCCCACTAGGTGGACCGACGACATTGTAAGAGTCGCAGGGAGCCGATGGATGCAAATGGCTAATAGCCGTCCCTATGTTCTTCAGCAGTGGACTTCTTCCGGCTGATGATAATGATGATGATGATGGATAAGTAGTTAAAACTTACAATATAATAAAATATAAATAAATAAAATATCGGGGACCATTGCACACAAATTGACCTAGCCCCAAATTAAGCTCGAAACTTGTGTTATGGGCACTAGGCAACGATATACATACTTATATAGAGAAAATAAATACTTATATAGATAGAAATATCCAAGACTCAGGAACAAATATTCGTGCTCATCACACATATATTTGCCCTTACCGGGATTCGAACCCGGGACCGCTAGCTTCGCAGGCAGGGACACTACCAACTCGGCCACCGCGTCGTCGATAATCATTCTTAGCACTATCATTCGGCTACCCCAAAATTGAAATCGTGTGTGTGTACCATTTTCAATATGGCATATTTCAATGGTCACCCATCTAAGTGATAGCTGGGCTGTATCCTGCGTATCCTAAGATAAAAAAAAAATGTTAATACCGGTCGGACAAGTTATGCTACGAGAGATTATAACGGTGCGCATTTCAAAGAAAATAAAACCGTCGTAAAATATACTAAATCATAGATAAATAGATGCACGGGTTTCGATAGGACTTGGCTATAAAATGTATACAGCAACAATAAAATGTGACATTTATTTTAACATTAATTTAAAGTTAAAAATTGTTGGTCACGTTCGTAACATTGTTGTATGTTTTCACCCAACGCAAATGCATCACGTAAAAAGTTTAATGTTTTGTAATGATCATAAATTGCTTTTATATGGCAGGTTTTAACGAAAAAATTGTAAACGAAATAGTAATACTTAGTGTAAAATGAACAAATAAAACCTGAGGCATATATACACCACGACTCTGGTCATATAATAAATAAATAAATAAATATCGGGGACAATTGCACACAAATTGACCTAGCCCCAAATTAAGCTCGAAACTTGTGTAATCCCCTTAGGGCATGACTTTTGAAAGTTCCTTTCTTAGTGAGTATTGAGTAGGTACCCAAGACAAATGCATGGTAAATTATAGAAAGCGTATGTTTACATACATTTTCAGTATTTTACCTTTATGGGGAAGGAACAATATCCAAGATAGACCAATATCCTTCGGAAGCCAAACGTGGACGTGGCCTTCCCATGCTGGTAGAAGGCATTCTCAGTTTCGATGTGAGAATCAACCTTGATACCAAAGGCGCATGAGCTAATGACGTCATTGGTGTAACGCGTAGTTAGGTCTTTACTTTCAATATCAATGTAGCCATCTGCAGAAAACAAAGACGAATGAATAGGCAACGGCAAAACGTTAGCAGTTCTGCTTTGCGACAAAAAAAATATGCTTTGAAAGCGCAAGCGTTTGTTCCTATTCTGGTTGTTATGGATCCCCGATATTTAAGTATAGTTTCTGATACCGTAGAGGTACCTACTCTTTGTTATGGTTCAGTTATGTCACTCAATTTTTACTGCTCCGCCAGAGAACTAAAGTCACCGTCATAGCCCACAGAATTAGCAAGCTGAAGTGGCAGTGGGCTGGTCATATAAGCCGCAGAACCAACAACCGTTGGGTAGACACGTTCTTGAGTATAGGACGAGTGAGTGAGGAACGGGACAATCGTGGGGCTGAAACCAACAGTGAAATCGAGTATTAGGTGAAGTAAACATCGCAATATAAATCATAGCATAGATTTACTTTAAAGAACAATACAGAAGGATCACCCCGTAAAGATATTTCAATAAATTGATAGGAATTTAGGTAGATTTTTGCACAGAAAAAAAATATGGAGCATTTCCGTATGACCAATAAATAATCGCGTGCATTTATACTCGTAGTCGTATATTAATGCTAAGTTTATAATTTTTATTTTTTCCACAAACAAAGTTTTGTCTATGTCTCTTCATAAAGACATCGTTAACATCTGTGTTTCTCGTTTCTCGGCTCTCAAAAGCCTGTCCCCAATCCAGGCGAAGCATGGCGTTAACTTCGACCACATCGTCACTTAACATCAGGTGACTTGTGATCAAACGCTACACTATACGAAACAAAAAAACGGATTTAATGCAGGATCTCTGTGGGAATAAAAATAACATATTATCTGACAAGGCGATGTGGTTCGCTCTGACGCAGTCTCGAAGAAGTGGTACCCCCTTCCCCTACCACCTACTGATACATTAAGAGTACATTGCCATTGAAGCAAAATGTCATCTCCCGATGAAGAGTGTCTAGTAAGGCTCATTAATAGTGTCGTGGGAGGCTGGAGGGATCCCGGGATTACGGGAAAGGTGAAATATTGCGGTGTCGTGGCTGAGATTACGCGGTTTACCTGCGCGTCATTTATCAACTTCATCTGGGATCTCAGGAGAAGACGTAAGGCAGGGGAATGAGCGGCCAACTATAGTTTTTTTTGTGTATCGTCTGACTCTATGCCATCTGATGAATCTATCTCACTAATATTATCTAACTAGGTATGTGAAAGTTTGTGAGTGTTTGTCACTTCTTCACGCTGAAATGTTTCAACGGATTTGATTTGAGTGAAGTTTGAAATAAATATAAAGTTTATACCATGTTTTAACACGTAGGCTACTCTTTAGAGGGGAAAAAGATTCCTATGGGTAACGGGAAGACTGTGGGGTGCAACTAGGTAGTAAAATGAATTAATTTGTAAAAGTGATCGCGCTCAAAAAATTACCTGCCGCGCGTTTCTTGCCTGTACTTTTGTTTACGTAAGGAGGTTGGAACAAGCGTAGCTAGTTTTATGTGAGATGTTTTAAAGTGTTGTATCCTACTTAATAAATGTATTTTGATTTAATTTAATTTGAAGGTTAAATTAAATCAAAATCAAAAAGTTCAAAGTGCCACGCTGTATTTGGAATGATAATACGTAATTCGCTCTCCAGTGAGGCTGCAGAAGTTACGCGCTTGGTAATAGATTACTTGAAATCGACTTGAAAAAGCTCTGCCAAGTAAGTATAAACTAAATAATTGCCAATATATCAGGAAAAAAATGGAGAAATAGCTCTCCACGATATGAAACATTATAATGCTTGCTACCTTTTGGACCAAACCCGAAAGAAGGTGATGTCAACGTTCCGATAGCTGTCCAAAAAGAAATCCTGCGTATAAACTATTTTTAATTTCACGTTTCTTTTGGACTTTTTGGAAGGGATTACTGTGGTCACGACGAACTTCCGGGAAGTGTACCCGAAACCAAGACAAGAATGTCCAAAGGCTTCGTAGAAAATTTGAGAAGATAAGTATAGTTTTACTTGTTTACCATCTACTTACCATCCGATGGGATAGTGTTATCAACGCCTTTAAAAAAAGGGTAGCAAATTTCCCGTCGCATTTTTAAATTTAATTAAAAAGAACTTGAAAGAGAACGTTGGAAAATAATTACTACGGAACATAACTGTATTGATGCTGCACTCAATTAGATGCTTCCGGCTGAGGCAGTGGAGTGGATGTATCGGGCGTACAAGTTAAAAAAATATACATTTTATTTCAACTTTACATCAGCAATATTGGTAGCGTTGGCAAAGAAAAAACGAGTTTGAGAATATTAAGCGTCAGTTGTTTTTACTACTTACAGGTTAGCGTTTGAACACAAGTCACCTCATATTAAGTGACATTGTGGTCACATGATGTTAAGTGACACGCTACACTTGGATTGGTATTAGTATGTGGTATTAGTAATATGTCATATCATGATATGTCATTTTAGTAGTAATATGTCAAGCCCTAGTGCTAAAGTGACATATTATGACATGACATATCGATCCAAAACCGCGGATAACGGATCAGGATTATTAATTTCGGGCGTAATAATATAGGTTACAAACACTATAAAAGTTTTCGTTTCCTTCCATACATTTTTTTGCACCTATTTGAAACTTGGAGGAACTAAAATCATTAATACGGGTTATTTTAAATCGATGTATTCGAATTCTTACAAAGTTTTCAAGTTACTTTATGAATTTAGGCAGTACGAAATGCCACTTTGAAAAGTTGGCGGTATATAGTAAACTTTGACGTTTACGAAAACTTAAGTAGTATTAGTTTTCAAAACGTATATGTACTAGGGGGTACAGGCTCTCAAGTGTTGCTGCCGGAACACACCGTTAGATGCTTGGCAATAGATAAGCTAGCCAGGCGAGCCCTACAAAATGCCCTGCCACCTTGCTATGGTTTCATCTCGATGTTTTCCTTCAGTGAAAGTTTGAAATATTTGTCGTATTCTTCTTCTTCTTGCCCTGGTCCCATTTATTTGGGGTCGGCGCAGCATGTTTTCTTCTTCCACTCTCCCCTATCAGCCGTCATCGCTTCATTCACTCCCCTTTCATTCATATCAACCCTCACACAATCCATCCATCTTTTCTTTGGTCTTCCTCTTCCCTTCCATCCATCAACATTCATATCCATCACTTTTTTTGTAATATGATTATCATCCCTCCTCATAACATGTCCATACCAAGCCAAACGATTCCCTTTCAACTTATCTGTCACTGTTGCTACTTTCATACTTCCTCTAATAAATATTTGTCTTATTAAGGGCAATAAATAGATTATTATTAGATAGATTATTATTATTATGTTTTGCTTAAATGTGTAGTTTGACTAGTTTGATAGTTTGTTTGTCTGCCAACGCTACGTTTGCGCCAGTATATATAGCATAGCAATTACAGTAACGCGGCTTTGGCTCTGCTCATTATTTCTATATATTCGCGGTGGTGCGCTTTCAAGTCACCGAGTGTCTGCGGAGTTCGAATAAATTTAAGACACTTTTAGCCGACAAAAAACTAAAAATAATACAAAATAGACGTCTCTCTTTTAAATTCTAGAATTGTATGATTGATTTTGTTGGGCGATTTAATTAAAAATCTCTCGAGAAACCGATCAATGCTATTCAATCTATATCAGTAGTTGCTATTAAAGAAAAAAAAAAAAAAGTAGTACCATTTACACTTTTTAAAAAAAAATTGTCCTGCCATAGACTACCAACGGTTTGGGGTAGCCGATAGGTATAATATAGTGTTCAGTGTAATTGTTCAACGGCAACAGTATTTTTTAAATTGTTTCAGCTCATATAGGCACTGCATCCTTCGCGGACCACTTTGGTTGCTACCGGGGATCACCTGTTATGAACCACTGATCTACATGATAATAAAGGCATGATACACACGCCTTTGTGTTGATAATGGAATCCATGTCATTGTCATACAATTTACAACTCAATCACAGACAGACAATAACGCCGAAGCGTAGGTTACGCGGCTCATGAAGAATTCAGCATCGCATCAGAGATATCATCGCGAGTGGAATCTGGTCGCCGTTGCATAGCTAATGAACCATCCATTAAGCGATGTTTCAACAATTCACGTTTATTTACAAAAAAAAATACGCTGAATTCTTGTTTTAATGTATAACACGTATATGAGTTTCAGAACTTTTAGTGAAGGAAAACATTGCGATGAAAACATAGCTTAGCTTTAGCATTTTCTAGTGCGCGCCTGGTTAGTTACTAATATGTTGACAAGGACCTATCGGTATGTCCCGGCAGCCCCGGCAGCCTTAAGAGCCAGTTCCCAATCCTGGTGTAGCGTGGTGCCGCCTTCGACCGCATCGTCACTTAACATCTTGTAATCAAACGCAAACCTGTAAGTTGTACCTAAAATAATGCTCGCACACAAAAAGAGACATACATTGAACATATTATAACAACACAACATGAACATTGTGTTTGTCTAACATTGCTGTACAAATAGCTCAGAATGTGCTATGGACGAATCCACAGCGCTAATTTTCAACCAAGACCTAATTGAGGGACGCGTGACGTGTACATTTGTAAATTCTATGATTCATAACTGCCGACATCCCTGCTAATATTATAAATACGAAAGTAACTCTGTATGTCTGTCTGTCTGTTACACTTTCACGCCTAAACTATTCATCATCATCATCAGCCTGTATCAGTCCACTGCTGGACATAGGCCTCTCCCAAGGTACGCCATTGAGCCCGGTCTTCGGCTTTTCTCATCCAACCACTTGACACAAGTCGTCGCTCCACCTTGTCGCAGGACGTCCTACACTACGTTTGCCAAGTCGCGGTCTCCATGCAAGATCACGTCTACCCCAATGGTTATCAGCTCTGCGGCTTACATGACCAGCTCACTGCCACTTCAGCTTGCCAAACTATTGGACCGATTTAAATGAAATTTGGTACAGGGGTAGTCTAGAGGAAGGACATGGGCTACTTTTATCGCGATAAACTGTAGCCCACGCGGGTGAAACAGCAAGTAACAGCTAGCAATCTACGCTACACATATCCAGTATGTTTACTGAAGAGAATTCCAGCAAATATTCAGCATTTCCAGTACAAATATAGAACAAGGAAACTCAGTTAAGGTGATTCCAGTTTGCGTTCCGCGTGAAATTACGTTATGCTGTTTTGAATTTACACTGTCGAGAGCGACTTGGTGTTGGTAAATATTTTAGTTTGCGGTAGTTTATGAGGTTTTCAAGTGCTTGATTGTGTTGTTTATACCACGGGGATCGTCATTGTGATCATCATTAGCTAACTACGTTCCCAATGGTGAGAAACAGGCCTTTCTTGCGATGTTCTCCTTCTCCGTTTTTGAGCGATCCATGCGAGATGCGAGGCTGCGATGGAATTCGAATTTGATATTGGTACCTATATGAGCTTAACGAGATATTTTATGCATAATATAAATTGTTATATATAATAATACATTTCTTATAAATTGTAATATTATTTCTCTGTATAAGTTTTTTTTTATTGCTAATAGTTGTGCGTTTGACCGCCATCCCGCTTGTTGCCAAGCGATGATGCGGTCGACGGTGTAGCACGCACACCCAGAAGGTTTATATTTTGTGTTTATTTCGATGGTAAACTCTACTACTACTTAACCGATTGTCCTTGTTTTCACTAATAGGACATTAGCTAAATTATCCCTTTGTGTCATAGGCTAAGTTTTAATCTGACGAAGTAGACTTTTCAGTAAGAAATCACGGCATTTGTAAAACATGTTGGATAAAATGAGACAACTGTTTTATTAGCATTCAATGCTTAAACGAATTGATAGAGTTTTTGAAATGTATGAAATAAATATAGACTTCTAAACGGTCTAAAAAAAAGTTTGCATTATCAAATATTTAGCGCTTTATCTACAAGGTTTTCAATGGTTTTTCGGAAAAATTTCGTAGATGTCAAAATCACGAGTGAAGGCGGGGCGAGAAGCTAGTTTACATTTTTGATCGGACCTACATATTTTCCTGTTATTTTCCTATCCTCGATTAATTAACCCGGTACCCTAAAAAAGAAAATGAAGGGTTAAACTAACCCTGTCCTGTAAATTTAATTTGAAAACTATGAAATTTCGTAAACTTCTATCCGAGGCTATCAAATATGGAATGGACAGACTGTTGGACGGTTTGAATTATTTATTCTGTCTCATCAAATAATTCTCAATTAAGGGTTGTTGGGGCTCAATATTTAAATTAGGGAAAGGGAAGAAATATTTGAGCTTTTATTATTTTTCACTTATTTTCACCAATAAAAGAGTTTGAGGTTTTACGTCTCGTCTTGAAAAATCCTGTTCAAATATTTGTTTTCGATTTTTCTTATTATCATTATTTTATTAGCTACTAGACCCACCCCGCGGGTTTTCCGCTATCCTGCAGGAACGTTTTCCGGGTTAAAAAGTAGCCTATGTGTTAATCAGTAGCCTATGTGTTAATCTGTAGCCTATGTGTTATTCAGTAGCCTATGTGATAATCAGTAGCCTATGTGTTAATCCAGGGTATAAGCTATCTCCAACCCAAATTTCACTCAAATCCGTTGAGATGTTTCAGCGTGAAGAACTAATAAAAATACACACTAATATGGAAACTTTTGAATTTACAAATTGAGGTGAGATATGGTCAGGTGAGGTGTGTTTTTGTATTTTTTTGACTTCTTAAGGGATTTTGTTTTGATAGCGTTTGACTACAAATCACCTGATGTTAAGTGACGATGCAGTCAAAGCGGCATCACACTACACCTGCAATGCGATTCTGCAAATTGTATCTCACTAGGCGAATTCGATTACGTGAACCGCACTCATTTCGACGTTCATCTCCCTTTCACGCAAATCGGCATTCCGCGTGCTGAGAATATGGCAGCGAAGTGAATATGACCAATGAGCGCTCAGTGAGTTTACTAGGGAGTGCCGCACACCGTTTTGTTTCGAATCGGTATTATCGGTTTTTAATAATTTCGTATTTAGAGCGTATTAATAGTTAATTTAGTGAAATTATGGTATAAAATTGACAAAAAGTATTAACACGTTACAAATTTGGTCTGACAAAATGCGCAAAACATATAGAAAATGATTTTACAATATTGTTGGGCAGAATGAAGTGAACGTCTATAGCCAGAGCCGGCGACCACACCAAAAAAAATAGTTTGTTGACAATGACAAGGTGTCACTCACTAGCAAGCTTTTTTTTTTTTTTTTTTTTTTTTTTTTTTGTTATGACGTCACACGATTAGTGTATTTGCCAGTGTCAAGTATAAAAGATTTCAAACTCGGAGAGTTGAATCAAGTTTAAATGATGATGGTGATGATGATGATGAGATGATGAGATGAGGATAGTGTTTAAGTAAAGTAGTGGTGCTTTACTTAAACTTTACACGGACTTTTTTGGAGCAACTAGAAAAGTCACTTTCACAACTTTATTTCAATTTCCCACACTCGTACACATTAACGAACACATAATGGTTAATAATCCACCAATATTACACATTATCACTCGAAGAAACACAAGTTTTGGAAATAAAAACAAAATTTTCACGTTGACAATTCGATTGCCGCCAAAAAAGTTCACTAGCAAGTTTAAGTTTCGTTCACGGCAGCAGGTAATCACAGAACATCGTCTATGCTCTTAGAAGTGACCTGCGCTAGATGAGATTGGTGAACATGAACACTTTGAACAGGCTTCATTCATTCAATTTCATTCCGTAATTCATTATTTTTAATCTATCAGTCGAAGTTTTGTTTTGTTTGTGTTTTTTGACTTTTTGTGAAATAACGCCCGCCATATTTTCCCGGTCCCACACAGTTTCGTCAATTTCTCTTTTTCACTTTGCTTGCTTGCGAAAGTTGCAAAGCGATTAACGAAGAAACAAAAACTAGGTACTTGAAATGAAAACCGTTGCTCTTTAGTCTTTAGAATTACATTAAATTTTATCTTAACATATCTATAATGACAAGGATCACAAGGTTAAAAACCTGTATCATCAATCAACAACTAACTGCTAACAGACAAAAACGTAAGTAGAGCTAAGCCTGTGCCGACTTAAATTACATGAAATAGCATCTTGTTAGGTTACAGAATAGTTTATTACATTTAGGTTATGTTTGTTTTAGATTATTAATGTCTTCTCGCAGTCTCGCTCGCGCTGCATTGCTGATTGTAGCTGAACAATCAACTCGTGCCAGCTATTTCGATTTTTTGGCTCTCGAGACCAGAGGAAAATTTTGTTGGACTTGGTACAGCCACATAGTCAATATATAGCTGATGTAAATGCTCCAACAATATGTGGCCATTAGCGATGGGTTCTTTCCCGAGTATTTATCCGCTGGACAGTAAATACTCATAAATACCCGTTTCTTCTCGAGTTTTTATCCAAACTGAGAGTAAATACTCTGACGTCATTTCAAAGGAATAATGCGAGTTGCAATGCAAAATTGACGTGTATTAATTATGTTAAAATTTCATTTTGTTGGTACGGTCGCATGTAATAACAAGAATTAACTACGTTTTATAGTTTAAAATAATGTCATAGTATTAAATTTCTGAAAAATGTACTCGGCATAAACTTTAAATTTATGTAACCATATAACCCAGTCGGGTTAGACGAAAAATGGCCTCCACATTGCATTAATTCCTATCCCAACAATTATTGCATTAGCTATTCGAAGGGTCAGTGGTCTAAATTCAAAATAGCGATCAACCTCGATCTCGACATTAGCCGCCATCTTGGTTTTTAGTTTTTCGTTTATAACTTGGCCCATGCTCACTTCTCGAGAAAAAATATATGTCTGAAGTGGTTCATTAACTAATTTACTGCATTTAATTCTCCATTTATTTTTTCGTACGACCGAAATTTTTCGAATTAAGCTTGAAAAGACGGGGAAATTTAATTATTATAGTAAAATCTAATTTAACATTGACTAAGGAATAAGATAAACGAAGTTGTTTGGAACAAGGGTGTCAATAATTTTTATCTGCTTTTTTTCTGAGGCTTAAAGGCGGCAATCGATCTGTCAACATGAAAATTTTGTTTTTATTTCCAAAAATTGTGTTTCTTCGAGTGATAATGTCTTGTGAGATATTGGTGGATTATTAACCATTATGTGTTCGTTAATGTGTACGAGTGTGGGAAATTGAAATAAAGTTGTGTAAGTGACTTTTCTAGTTGCTCCAAAAAAGTCCGTGTAAAGTTTATAAAGTTCCACTAGGTACCTACTTTACTATAACACTAGCAAAAAAATAAATGGGGCAGTTAATGTAGAAAATCAAATAATGAACAACTTAAGCCATAATATTTTTTCTCGAGAAGTGAAAAAGAGGCAAGTTATTAACGAAAAACTAAAAACCAAGATGGCGGCTAATGTCGAGGTCAAGGATGATCGCTGTTTTCAGTTTAGACTCCCACTGACCCTTCTAAAAGCTAATGCAATAATTGTCGGGATAGGAATTAATGCAATGTGGAGGCTATTTTTTGTCTAACCCGACTGGGTTACATGGTTACATAATTTTAAGTTTATACTGAGTACATTTTTCAGAAATTTAATACTTACTTAGATATTATTTGAAACTATTAAACGTAGTTATTACTTGTTATTACAGGCGACCGTACCAACAAAATGAAATTTTGACATATAATTCATTACATTAGTCATTTTAGAAAGTTATTCAATATATATCTTAATATAGTAAAATCTATCATTGTTTAGACTTTAGAAAAAAAAAATTTATTCAAATTACAAAGAAAAGGTCTGAACTTTCGTAATTTTGATTGTTATTAAAATATATGATCATTTTTTCCAGGATTTTTAATCCTTACTTATAACTCACGATTATATCCCACTATTTGTAGTCGTAAAGGCATAAATCATTATTGTAGAAGCAAAGATAGGTCCTAATCTATCATAACATAATCTAATAACACGAATTGGAGCTAAAACCAGCAATGATATGTTGCAATTTTCGCGCAAAAATATTTACTCACGTATTTGGATAAATACTCAGTAAAAATGAGTAAAAACGGATAAATACCCATATTTTCCTTTCTTCTCAGTATTTACTTTTTGAGTATTTACCCAGTGCCCATCTCTAGTGGCCATCAATTCGAGGACAAATATCTTAGGAAGAGGAGAAGACTGCTTGTAAGTCACCCAACCCTATTTGGACCAAAAGAAATTGAAAGCAGGACTCTCTTGAGTAAGTAATATTATAGAAATGAAAAATAAAAACAGATTTTGTATTGAACATAGATGTCAATGTGGCCAATATATATCCAGCTGGTATCGGGTTGGGTATTTTTAAATTTTTTTGTACTGCAGCATATTTTACCCTCCATATTCACAAAATCTTGAAATGATTTACTACACCCAACCCGATAGTCAATTATATTAACTATGTATTAGTTATATTCGGTTTATAACGATGAATCAATGTATAATTCTATGTAGCTTGTTTAATATAGGTACATGCCCATTCTGTGTATAATTTCTTAGGATTTGCACTGTATATCAGATTGTTCAATATTGTATAGTACCTAATTTGATTGTATAGCTGTTGTAAGTACAAATTTGTATGATGGCATGTGCCTATTCTATGTATCATTTTCTTGGATTTGTATTACATATATTTATCAGACAGTTAATTAAATCTTGTATGGTACATACCTAATCTTAATTTGATTGATGTATAATTAATAAGTAGCTTATTTAATATAGGTACATGCCCATTCTGTGTATAATTTCTTTAGATTTGTATTATAATCAAATTGTTAATTAAATTTTGTAGAGTACCTAATATAAATTTGATTGCTGAAATAGTTGTAAGTAGCTAGTTCAATAAAGGCACTTGCCCATTCTAATTTCTTGGATTTGGATTATATATATCAAACAATTAAAATTATGTATAAACCTCCATCTTAAAATTTGATTTGATTGAAGAAATTGTAAATTTCCGAATCGAAGTGGCAATATTATTTATCTGAATATAAATTTAAATATTAAAACTGAGTTTCATTATTTAAAAACCTTATGCAATTGAAAACATAAAATAGGAAATGGAATCGGTTATCGATAGTGGGTTGGGTTTAAATGTCGCATCACTACAGATCGATATCGATATTTAGAGGTGGGCGTTTAAACGAAAAGCGGTTTAAAAACGCCGCTTTTAAAAATAAGCACATAAGCGGGCTTATTAAAATAAGCAGACTCCGTTTAAACGTTGACGGTTTTTTTTCCAAAGTCCAAACAAATGCAAACCTTATTCCAATACGGATACAACTGAAAATCGTCGCTCTTTAAAATGCGCATAAGCGGGGCGCGGGCTGATGAAAATAAGCCAACTCCGTTTAAACGTTGACGACTTTTTTCCACAGTCCAAACAAATGCAAACCTTATTCCGATAGGTATACATTTCAAAATAAAATCTGATTGTTATAAGCGTAAGACTCAAAATAAAGATTTTTAATTGGTTTGGATTCACATTATTTCAACCTTATTTCTATGCACTGAAGGCGCAATATTAATTGAATTAGATGTCATATTACGCGGCGAAATTACGTTCTGCTTATTTACGTAATATTTGTGGGGGACTGGCAACGTCTTGTGTTTGGTTGGTTAGTGTTTTACAATTACAACCAAACCGAAATGTTCCTCCGTCTTCCATTTAATTTTCTCTAGTTCGCTTTTTGTTGTTGACAAATTAAGTTCAGCGAGGGCTTATTTTATTTATTTACATTACGCGCGCGAATGAGCTTCGAGACTTATGTGTTATGTAACAAAAAAACAACAAAAAAGGCATTATTCATGTATATATAAAACAAGAATGTAAATATACCGTAGTGAAAACAAGTGTAAATAATACATGATGTAAATAAAATCAATGAACTTCTAAGTACGCCTGAAATGAAACCCAGTGATTAATGGATTGATAATTCATTTCAGACAGTCGCCTAATAAGTACGAAGGGAAGTTCATTAATTCATAAATATTGTTACTTTGTAGTCTAAAGTATTTATTTAATAAGATAGAAGATAAAAAATATTAAAATTAAAATATAAAAAATTATTCCAAATTACAACATAATAATAACAAATTTATTTAAGCTAGTAACAACACTAGCAAAGCTACGAATCATTAAACGCTTTTGTTAACTCTCGGCGTTTGTCACTAGTCGCTTTAAACATGTCTCCATTGTCTCCGTTAATTCAACAAAAAGATTAAGCGTTCGACGACTTTTTCAAGCAGCTTAATAATATAAGCGGAACGCTTTAAGCGCGTTGTCAATTTTAAGCCGTTTATCACATCTTTATCGATATTTGCCGCCTGACGTTTCAAGCACTATCGTCACAGAATACTCCATAGTAACCTTCATCTGGCGCAGGTCATTTCGTTCAATTCTCTAACGATGATGTCGTTCTATGGGTGATTTCCATCTATACGTAGATTACGTAGTATATAGTCTACTTAATCTATGGTTTCGTTTCGTAAACAAAACAAAACAAGTTGAAGTTGTTATATTTCGGAGTATTTTTTGTGTTTTGAGTTTAAAAACTTGAACTTTGAGACTACAAAAACCTAATGCCACAGACACTATCGAGTTATGACGGAATGTTAAGACCCCACATGCTGGGGTTCTCGAGATAGCAACGCTTCGGGAAACCAATGGCTCGGTAGCGCGAAGTAACAAGTGTTACATATACCAAATTCGTGGGTCGTGCGCATGCACGTTGCCGTCGGCCGTTTAGACGATTCTTATAGTTGAACATGAGGTAAGTTGAAATTGTATCAATAGTCAATAGTCAATAGTCAAAAATGTTTATTCAATAGGATACATTGTGATCACTTTAAAACGTCAACTTAAAACTAGCTACGCCTGTTCCAACCTCCTTACGCCGGCAAAAGAACAGGCAAGAAACGCCCGGCAGGTAATTTTTTTGGCGCGATCACATTGACAATTTTATTCTTATTACTAATTGATTGAATTGGAGCAAGTTCACTAAAATCCCAAGCTTTTTTTTTTGTCATCTAATAGTCCGATATTTTTTATTTAGCTTTACTAATAAGAAGATTTCTCTTGTTTGGTTGTACACATTGGGATATGGGAACATGAATATTAACGAGTTGCGGGATCACAACCAAAGCAGACCAGACCCCACAAGCAGCACCCGTTCACGAGTTGACGCATGTGCCAGCCATCGCTCTCCTCGACCATATGAGAGGGAAGAGGGCGACCCGACACATGACGCCGCTGCAAGCAAAGTCACTTTCGTGAGCATGACTGTTTTGGCTGTTTACCGAAAATGGTTAGAATAGGGGAAATAGGGAGAATAGATAGATAGAAAGAAAGATAGATAGATTAACTACAATCCCAAGCTTGTTTGTCATCTAGATAGTCCGATATTTTATAATAAGCTTTACTAATGAGATTTCTCTTTATACGAATTTGAAATTTTGTTATAGACAAGTCTTGAATTTCACTTGGGATTTTGTTGAAAAAGCGTACACATTGACCTTTGAACGAGTTGCTAACTTTATGGAGCCTAGTGGTGGGTACAGCAATTTTATCTTTGTTTCTAGTATTAAAATTGTGATAATCACTTCTCTTATCTAGTTACATAGAGCTTATTCTAGTTTGATTCTAATTCTATTTGGTACCATGTACGGCTAATAATGAACTACAACTTATTACATGCATTTACAATAGTTTGCATCTTAATTTTAGCCAGACTACCATGTACCTAATTAGCTATCTATCAGGCATAGCAGGCAGCAGGACATAGGTACTTGCCCTTTATTCTTTTCTCTGAGTAAACAAGACTGGGCAAGAATTGGGATATGTCTAGGTTGTTCAAGTGAACACAATGTAATTGTTGTCTGGGTTATGTTTTGCATCTTTCCAACTAAACCAAAAATACCTTATTGTATTTAAAATTCTGATCACTTTAACTTATGGCTAATGCAATATTATTTTTTATAGATTGAGGCGTTATTTTCTGTTGCAGACACCGACACTGCCACTGCTAGTATGTATCAATGTCATTAGTTTCATGATTTACAAACAACATAATAAGTAGCCTAACTAGAATAGGACAGTAGTATTAATATTCTAGTACTTGACAAGGTATAAGGTACAACTATTTTCACATATTATTAAAAGAAACTGCTATAATAATAATCAAAATTATTTTTTCTTATACAGCTCCAAGAAGACGCAGAACTAGGATTTGGTGCTCAGAGCCACCACCGAGACAGAGTCAGTTTGCTCGAACCACCGAAAGATTTGTGAGGCTGGAAGAACGCCGCATGAATTTAGAGGAAAACAAGGCATCTCTCATGCAAGCTGATTTAGAACGCTCATCTCAGAGAGAGCATGCATTATTAGAGGCCCTCACCAATGTAGGTAATAGGATGGCTGAGCATAATGAAATTATGGCTGAAGCCTTAAAAACTTTTGGAGACGGTGTTACAGCCTTATGCGATGCAAATTTAATCTATGATTAAATTGGAGTTTTAATTACCATAATATCATCATTTTTGTTATACGATTGGATTTAATTATCATTTTTAGACTTTCTAGGTCATATTATAATTTTAAAGTTGATAGCAAAATAATTAATATTTAACTAACTCCGATGGCTCAGCGACCCAAAGTGTGTCTTGGCCTCCGAAACGAGAGAGCGCCACTCTTCTCTATCTTGAGCGATTTCAGCCCAGTTGAGAGTCTGGAGCTCGCGCAGGTCTGCATCCACCGCGTCCTTCCAGCGGTATCTAGGGCGTCCGACCGGCCTACGGCCATTCGGTCGTCCCAAGTAAGAACGCTTTGCCGCCCGATCCTCCCCCATGCGGACTACGTGGCCAAGCCAACGTAGTCGGTGCGATTTAATTTCACCGATCACGTTAGGCTCGCCCACTAGATCTTCGATCTCTTGGTTTCTCCGGATCCTCCACGTGCCATCTTGCCGGCGAGTTGGTCCCAATAACTTTCGGAGAATCTTTCTTTCCGCTATTAAAAGCTTGTTCTCCTCCTTGAGTGTTAGTGTCCAAGTCTCGCATCCGTACATCAAGATCGGCCTGATGACAGTTTTATAAATTTGGATCTTGGTTTTTCTACTGAGGAGTTTGGACACTAACACCTTATGGAGGGCTGCACTGCACCTCAAGGAGTTAATATAACAATAATAATAACAATAATATTTAACTGTTTGTATTTACAACTGTATATCGTGAAACCTGTATGTATCTTATAAAAAATGTTAGTTTTAACTGTTACTTAATATTATAAAAAATCTCTCTGTAAAAGATTTCTTTTTTTTAACGACAAGACTGCCTATTTTCTTAGTGGTACTTGTATTTCTGATAATTTGATATGGGGATCAACAGTAAAATAAGAGAACAATAGAAGATTGCATAAAAAAAAGTGAGGTTTTATTTGCTTCTTCATCACATAAATATTAGGTAATCTATTTAATTACTTCCTAATATAGACAACAGTAAATGTCAAATCCTATTATCCTACTAATATTATTATAAATGCGAATGTTTGTGTGTGTGTGTGTGTGAATGTTTGTTACCACGTATCACCGTAACTACTAAACCGATATTGACGAAATTTGGAATGGCGATAGCTTATATCCTGGATTAACAAATAGGCACTTTTTATCCCGGAAAAATGTTCCTGCGGGATAACGAGAAGACGCGGGTGAAACCGCGGAGCGCAACTAGTATAAAAATTATGACAATAAACATGTTTTAAAAACTATAATAAATACAAGGGAAATAAAACAAGTTAACTATAATTAATATTATACACTCGGAATATAATAAAATAAATTGTTTTGTAGACTGTTTTAATAACTCACTTACGCCTCATCAGTAAAATACTAACTTTTATTTTGACATTTCAAATCGAGATCGTAAGCGAAATGACACCCGCGTGAAGCGACTATTGTGTTGTCAGAATGCCGATTTGCTCGACAAACCGAGCGTGATCACTTGTGTGTAGTTCCTTGCCCTTGCGCCATCATTCGGGTGGCGCTGGTGGAGCTGACGGTTTTGTCAGAATACAAATTTGACATCTCGCCGCGAGTTCAGCGCTCACTCCGCTTTCACGCAAATTAGTTACAACGCAGAATAGCACTACTGGTCAGGGAACTGGCTCTTACGTGAGACTGCCGGAGCACACCGATAGGTTAGGTTAGCTAATGGGAGGAGAATCTGGTTCCTGAATCACAGTTCCCACTGGTTCGGGAACCAGAGGCTTCATAATAACTTTGTTAATTTAATTGTGTCAATAAATGCCTTGATTGATTGATTGATTGAGCTAAGGTGAGGTGAGATGAGATGAAGTGAGCTGAGGTGAGGTAAGCTGAGCTGAGGTGAGGTGAGATGAGTTGAGCTGAGGTGAGGTAAGATGCAATGTTCATTAGGCGTGTTAGTACGTTAATTTTCCTACTTGCTACACTCCGTAAACAACTTTTTACAAATTAACATCTGACCGTCGCCACATACCGTCGGCAGTTATCTGGCAGTTGCCCATTATAGCCCTCGGTTCATTAAGCAATCTTGTTTCGGGACGATGAGCTGAGTTACCAGTTACTCTCGTAATTTTGCGTAGATTCGTTTGTGCAGGGGGATGATAAGCAATAGATCCTTTTTTTAATATTATAAATGCGAAAGTAACTCTACCTGTATATATTGTATCTTTTTAATACCTTTTTACGCCTTAACCGCTGCATCAATCTTAATGAAATTTCGTGTGGAGATAGATTGAACCTTGGGAAAGGAAGTAGAATAATTTTTATTGCAATAAAATGTAGTCCACGCGAGTGAAACCATGGGGAACAGCTAGTATCTAACATATCAGAGTGAGAAGTAGGACTTTGAATTGTTGAAGACAAGTATTACGCTTACCGTCACAAAAGTGACTTGAATAAAAAAAAACAGAAAAAAAACTTTTTCATTACTGTTTTAGATAGATACGTCGTACAATTTTGAAATTAAATTATTACTAAAACACTTCATCGTTATAAAATTACCCGTACCAAATTATCAGCAAGCTCTCATTAAGAATTTCACTAACTCACTAAGCAAATCTCGACTCTATCTCCCACGCAGAAGACTCAATTTCTTTTACCAAACTTCCAACACTAGGGTATCCCTTGTCACGCCAAAGCCAGACATTTCCATGTATTAAAATATTTCTAGGACGTGAAACGGACACGCGATTTCCCCGCCTTTCCGTTACGGAGTGTGGGAAGAAACGGCGTGTCATCTGTCGCCTTTTTAAAGTGCTAACGTGTGGTCATTGTGTTTTATCTGTATTATATTCAATGTTCATGTTGAAACATTTGAACATACTTTTTTGGCGGCAATCGAATTGTCAACGTGAAAATTTTGTTATTATTTCCAAAACTTGTGTTTCTTCGAGTGATAATGTGTAATATTGGTGGATTATTAACCATTATGTGTTCGTTAATGTGTACGAGTGTGGGAAATTGAAATAAAGTTGTGCAAGTGACTTTTCTAGTTGCTCCAAAAAAGTCCGTGTAAAGTTTAAGTAAAGCTCCACTACTTTACTTAAACACTATCCTCATCCCATCATCTCATCGTCATCATCATCATCATCATCATCACTTGATTCAACTCTCTGAGTTTGAGATATTTCATACTTGACACTGGCAAATACACTAATCGTGTGACGCCATAACAAACAAAAAAAAAACATTTGAACATACAGGGTGCTTGGATATGGATGTTAATATTGAAAATCCTGATTTTGTTAGGAATAGAGGAATTAGTTTGGGCCATATCATCGGTTTTAGAGTTCATTTGTATTAATTTTGTCATTGAAATTCATCACATTCAGCCATGTTATAGTCTAAGATCGCTTAGAAAGACGTACGCTTACCTGTTTATACCTGCCTACCCAAGAGTTGTGATGGAAAAAAATCGTCACCTAACGTTTGCATATTCTATAGGCTTCTACTTTCGTTTAGTATGGAAGTTGTCTATTAAACAAACCAGTAAAACAAAAAAAAAATTAAAAAAAATTCATATTCTGGAATTTTTTAGTCAACTCATTTGCAATATAAGTGTAGCATGACATATTTAATTTGATATAAAACACTTTCCATCCATTACCTAACCAGCATGGTAAAGGTCGTTCTTTAAGGGATCCTAAAATATTTGATTTCTAAATGAAAATTTGATAATTGGGTACGTCTTTTGTCGCTGATTGTACCTACCCATTATTCCAAGTACTTAAATAGTAACAAAGAGAACACTAAATAAGAAAACAAACGTAAACCTTCCTGAGATCGAAATAACTATCATTTCTCGACAAAAATGCACTCACGCTCCCACTGCGAGTGTACTTTTACATCGGTGGAGGATTAGTGATGGGACATACTTGTTAAGAAAGAAAATGTTAAGAATCTAAAAGTCAAAAAGTCAAAAGTCAATTTTTATTTATTCAATAGGATACATTGTGATCACTTTAAAACGTCAAACTTAAAACTAGCTACGCCTGTTCCAACCTCCTTACGCCGGCAAAAGAACAGGCAAGAAACGCCCGGCAGGTAATTTTTTTGGCGCGATCACATTGACAATTTTATTCTTATTACTAATTGATTGAATTGGAGCAAGTTCACTAAAATCCCAAGCTTTTTTTTGTCATCTAATCTGTCACCAAGCACCTATCGATGTGTTCCGGCAGCCTCACTTGAGAGCCAGCCCCCAGTCCAGGTGTAGCGTGGCGCCATCTTCGACCACACCGTCACTTAACATCAGAGGACTTGTGGTCAAACGCTACCCAGTAAGTATTAACAAAACCCAACCCTGTGGTCCTCGTTATTTTGACGTCTTGTTTCGTCTTTTAAAGCGACGATGACTTACTAATCAAAACTCCAAAACAAGAAAACTTAATCAAAATCGGTTCATCCGTTCGGGTGCTACGATGCATCACACACACACACACAGACACGTCAAACGTATAACCCCTCGTCGTTCACCTGAGTAAAATATCTGAGCTTCACATTTAAATTCTATTTCCGTAAACTCCATCACTAGTAGAATGCTATCTAAGTATAAATTAGACACTAAGTACAGGGAGTGCATTCTTTGAGAGCGCACTGGTAGGTAATGAGCGTTCCTGAACTACTTTGGTAACATACGTTAACTTAGAAATACTACCAGCTTGGATATACACTCTTTTATCTGTTACTTTCTTTAAGTTAACTTGAAAGCGATTAGCTTTGCAGTAAGTTACAACCGTTAGAAAGACAAGAGTGATTTATCTCTATAGCGATATGGAATACAAACTATTAATATACACTAGTAGCGCCCCGCGGTTTCAACTCGCGTCTTCCCGCTATCCCGCAGGAACCTTTTTCCGGGATAGGTGTAATCTAGGGTATAAGAATAAAATGAGAATACATCAGCTGTTAAAAATGGGGCATTGATCATTAGTCGAGATCTGGGTGGTTCCAAAAAATAAGATTACCAAAGAGCCCTGAGTTCCACAATTCCTAATGGTCCCGCTAAACTTGGAGACTTGGAGAAGCTATAAAACAGATAATGTCAATTTGAAATTGGCTCGCGGCCTTTCTGCTTGCAATGAGGCAATCTGCTCTGATAAAAGTTTGAGAAACTTTGTGGCTCGCAAATATGTGAGAATTTATGTAAGTCACCTTGGATTTTCGTAAATATGCGCTAAGAGATGGCTTTTTACGTTGTTTGTGACAGTGAAGTGGTTAATTCGGGAAGTACTTAGTCTTATCTGGTTAATTTATGAAGTGGTCACTTCAAGAAGTGGTAAGTTGTATGCATTGTATTTATTAGCACAAAAACAAAGTGTGTATTCACATTATTTCAGGTACATACACAGATAAGAAAAAATAATTTAGAAACTTATACGCTTAAAAAAATGTCACAGTATATTTAGAAGCGAGGACAACATGTTTACAATTATTTTGAAAAATTCGTTTTCTTATTTCATTTGAGCGAGTAACAGTGTGTGTTATACATACAGTAGAAAAAACATTTTCACATTTTAATTATGGTCCTTAATCAGGAAACTTTATTTGCTTAAAATGTGAGTAAAACAGTAATAACAACATAAAGATAGATCTGACACATTTTAGCAATGAAACAGCATTCAAAATCTTAAAACTATTATAAATTTTTTTAACTCTTAGCTACTAGTATTTAGGGAATGAAAACTGTGAATCAGCCTAAAGGTGAAAACCACCAACAAAACAAGCGTTATTAGATGAGAAAAAAAACAAGGAAAATAGATATTTACAATCATGGTGGCTCAGCATGATACGCTAGGTAACGTCACGTAATACATTGCGAAATGCTGCAAAGGTAAATAATTTCCTGTGAGTGTAAAATCATCCATATTTTATAGTCCTCAGGGAAAGTTTTTTGATAACCAATTTCGTTTATTTTTTATGGAGGAAAATCTTTTTTTGCGTAATAGTCAGTGGCGTAGCGTGCCTTGGTGGGGCCCCGTATAAAAATTTGTTTGGAGTCTAATACCTACTACTAAACCAGATTGTATTACAATGTAATGCACAATAGGGATGTTAACACTAATTACAAAATAATGTTTAATCTTACTTTTATCCACTCAGGCGCTGCCGTCGCACGCCTTACCGTCTCTAAAGCGCTGCGCGGTCGAACATATTCACCAACCGCAAAATACCGCGTCATTGTTTTTTGATATTGTCGTTTTTACTTAATTTGTAGTAAACTTATTTAATTTCTGAAATTAGTTTCAGAAAGTAGACAGATTGGGCATTACACTAGTATGATTAGTATAATGAATATGATATTTTTAAATACACATTACCACGTTAACTTTGTCGTCATGAAATTATTACGTTCATCTGTTGTAAAATGTTTATAAATTTCCGAATAGCAAAGTAAATAACAATTCTATCAAAATAAGAATTAGATAGGTTACACGTTGCTAAAAATAAATGTCAATAACTAGTTATACTGTAAAACACTTCACAATTCTAAATACGAAATTCTCCACAAGTTTGTAAAGTTGTACCTAAAAAAGCAAATTGAAGCCAGTGTCTATTTTTTTTCTACATCCATAGATGTTTTTCTTTTATCCGATAGTGCTGTTCAACTAGTAATGATTTTAGTCGATTATAATCGTGTGTCACGGACAATAGTCGATTATAGAGGCTTATTTACAACACTTGTCGTTGAATCAGCTGTGGGCTTCGATCGTTACCCGCAGCGCTTTAGCGCGCGACGCGCGGGCAACCATCGAAGCCCGCATCGCCTGAGTGGTTATGTTAGTTTGTATTATTAGGATATCGAAAAACATATTTTTGTACTTAAATATAACTTATTAATTTAAATAAAAATGATTTTAAATGCTATATTTATAATGTTTTGTCACGTGACTGCAAACACCAAAAAGAGCTTCTTACGTCACGTCACCACTCAGGCGATTTGTGCTTCGATGGTTGCCCGCGCGTCGGTAGCCGCGGGTCGGCGTCGGGGGTCGGCGCGGTGGTATGGTTACGAATCGCGACCATCGTGTTTTTCGGTCAGTGACGTCATGTCAGTTGTTAGTGTTTTGGCGGAAAAATACATAATTACTCTAATTTTGTATATTTTCTCATCGAAAATACTAATAATTTTAAATAAAATATTTTTTTTTATGGTAAACAAGAGTCAATCTTTAAAATAAAAGCAATTCCGAAAAATGGTTAACATCCCTTGGTTACATAAAACGCGTCAATAAACACTGCTCTCTGTGGTTTATCATGGTATGTAATCGATTATTTTGGGATTCTCCCCCGTTGAAGTAAATGACAAACGGCGAAATCCCACAGCCCGCGATAACCGATGTAGAGTGTTGCCAACTCTTAAACGCACGCTTTACGTGGGAAAAAAAGAAATAGCTTTTTTTGACTTTTGTCATTTCTGAAATTAACAAAAATTAGGGAAGTATTTGTTAATTTTTGCTTACACACGTCGGGGGCCCTCGTGGCTTGGGGGCCCCGTATAATTGCTACGGCAGATACGGCGGTAGCTACGCCCCTGGTAATAGTGGCACTTTAAGTGATAGCCTCATTTACCTTGAGAGCCAGTTCCCAATCCAGGTGTAGCGTGCCACCTTAACATCAGGTGACTGGACGTCAAACGCTACACAACCAGTGGTAAAAAAATTATTGATTAAACTCTGCTGGAATTAAGCTTTTTTATTTGCTGTTCCACTCCTTCGCCGTTCGCATTATAAATGTGGAAGCGAAACGTTTTGAGCGAATTGGGGGAATTTCAACCATGTACGGATGACGTGTTTCCGTGCGACTTGTTGTCCGATGGTGGAATGGGGATGGTGGGATGAGGTTATGAAGTTCCATCGCACACTCTTCGAAATGTAGTCTATAAAAGACAGATAGGCTGGCAACTTCACGGCGGCGGCTTTTTTTTTTTAATGGTTGCTGAATTGATGTAAAGACTTTACTTTATTTATTTTACATTTGCAGTTTTTAGAGTATAATTTGATATATAAATAATGCATAGTCCAGCATAATGTTTAGTATAGTATTACAATAAATGTATAATTGCAGCAAAGCCAATTGGTGTGTTCTGGTAACCTTAAGAGTCAGTTCCTAGTTCAGGAGTAGCGTCGAACTATCTTCATTACATCCGGTGTTTTATGGTCAAAAAAACCCTGTAAGAACTAAAAAAAAGAGTTATTTTACCACGTCGCGCGTCGGTTCAGTTTGTGACCACCACTGGCAGATCAGGTAGGCAATAAATTTTGTTTTGCCTATCTGCCTTAATATAATCCTTTCCGTTTTATGGTCTCGCATATTTTATTACCATGGATGATGTTCATAATAATATGGGTAGCTTTTTCACTAAGCTTTTCCTGCGGAATTTTGTATTTCAACTTTTGTAAGAATTTTTTTGTGTAGAATTTGGAAAGCAGCGCTAAAATAAGGGCCTGGCCTTGAAGGGTGTGTGACGGTAAATTTTAGTTTTTATTAATTTAGATAAATTATGTAGCTCTGTTAAGTTATTGATTATATTCCAATTGTCATACAAACAAACAGGAAAGGGTCACCTGTATCAATGATAATAATTAAATGCAACATATTATCTAAATTACCGTCAACAGCAATTACATCTTGGTAGTGACGTTGACATATGATCCGTAGGTCATGTTTCAGCTATGAACTTGATTATGATGAATCTATAGTTTGGAGACATGACGGTTCATGTCATCAAGTACCTATCTTGTGTTTCGGCAGCTTCATTTGAATGACAGTTCTCAATCGACGTGTAGTGTGGTGGTACCTTCGACTACATCTTCACTTAACATCAGGTGATTTGATGCAGAAAAAATGTTTTAAATATTCAAATCAACCCAACAGTATACCAATCTCACTAGATTTGAACAATTACACCCCGTGTAAAAAGCCCAGCCTTCACTTTATTTGGTTATAAACCACTCCACTTTGTTCGCAAATATAAAGTCACTTTTTGATCTGTTCGGACAGTATACCGTTAAAATTTTTCATACGGGTAGTTTTGGCTACGAATCCGGGATTTGAATCAAACCCGTCCTATTGTAGAGAACCAGTGAACTGCAAATCTGCAAAGCGTCTAAATTTTCGTACGTACTGAGAATTTGGCGTATCGTTGTATAATAAATCTTAAAGTATGATATATTTTTTTCCTTGCATGGTCTTTACTGCAACATGTATGAAATCATTATAGCATAATTCTAATATTTTCATAGTTGACGCGTGCAGGGCATTGCCGCGCAGGATTATGAATTGTTGCTGTTTAAAATTCTAGGTAGCACTAAAAGGTAAGCGTGACGCTTACTATTACCTAAGCCAGCGACTGCTCGTCTCGTCACTAAGTTGCTTATAAAAACAAGAAGAAAATCCTTAAACTTTCGCCAGTTTACGTGCTGTTGTCAGCATCGGATTCGACGTCGGCAAATTCAGATTCACCGTCCGTACTGGCTTTAAAACTTCTCGATTTCAACGTAAGCCGATAAGCGATCGTTGCAGTCGCTTTCCTCGCATCTCACAAAAATATCTCCGCGGAGGACGCTGAATCAAACCGCATCTATTGTCGATACTCACTGAACTGTGAATCTGCAAACGGCCTAAAGCCGAGTATCCATTGCTACGCAGAATGTGCACTGTGCATGCAGAGGCGCGTAGTGTTAGCTGCGTGGGTTTATTTCTCTGTCGTGCGTCTTCGTTTCTATTGCAGGACAGGGGATTGCGCACGGATATTGATGACGCTACAAGCTGATACCCGTTGCTGTGAAGTTACACCTCCGTGTGTTGTAAGAAGGAATATATGTATAGCGTACGTCACGCTGAGCTACGAAGTCGATGCACCTGTTCTTTTGTCTGTGTATAGGAGGAGCAGACGTAGCTAGACGGAGAAAAAAGACCGTTTTCCTTCTGAGTCAAAAGGGAAGGATTTGTGATTCAGAAGGAAATCTAAGATAAAAAAGATCGAAAGAATCGGTCTTGGATGGTAAGACTCGGAAGGAAAGTCCGAATTTTTTTCTCAGTGTAGCTTTGAGTTTATCGTTTTAAGAGGACACATAATTATTATATCTAAATACACATATTTTGAATTTTGTATTGGCGATGTCATTTGCCCACGTAGCGTGGCCGTGAGACGCATGTCATAATTTCGCCTACATTTTCCACATGAAAAGAAAACATTTATTTCTGACATACACAACATCGCACAATATAAGAACAAGAACAATAATAACAATTACACACACTTAGTATGACACTGCGCGATGTAAAAATCAGCATACAACTGATTTTACAGATTTTCAGCCGGAACCTACGTGCGTAACGTGGGCAGTAATGGACGCTCGGCTTAACTCCGCTCGTGGACGTGGCGCATTTTTCCGTTTGTTCAGGCCCTAGCGTAAATATTGACGGCGAGGAATTGTTTCTGAGGACTGCTCGAGTGCTCTCAGTTCGTATGTGGGATAGTTAAAGATCCCTTTAATATTGCAGTGGGAAGTAATTTTTAATTGAATGTTTTATTTGGAACTAGCGACCGAACCGCAGTTTAGCCCGCGTGTGAAGTTTTGCGCGCAGTTTTGTAAAAACATGAGTTTAATAAAAATATGGATGGGTGTCCCTCTAGTATTTTAAAAAGCACTTTCATCCTACAAACTGTCTTGGAAGGTAAAGACTCAGAAGAAAAGTCAGTATTTTTCGCCACTCGAGAACCTTTCTGCCCCATCAGTAATGAGTTGTTGCCTGTTGCTAATTTATTATTTCTTATTCATTAAAATAACAATAACGACTGAAACGATAATGGCTGAGTCGACTTGGTCGTGGGTTTAAACCAACGAACTTGAGTTTTCGTGCATGATGAAACCATAGCTTCAAGTTAAGAATCTGTCACTAAGTGCGTAGCATGGCGCCACCATCGACCTAACATCAAGTGACTTTTGACAGGTAGTTAAACACAACCCTGTTAGATGTAATTGTAACTGCTATTGCTAGTAATGATACCCCAAACAAAAAAAGATTAGTTTAGTTTCATACTTAACCATCTCACTCGCACTAAACACAGTTTTCCCTACCAAGTATTTAATTTATTATTACAAGCAGTTAAATTGTTTCTTGTCCAACTTTATTCCAGTAAAGTAAAATTAGAGCAGCAAAATAACAACCCTTATTAATAAATCAAGAACAATTCAGCAAATCTAGTTTAAGTGTAATATCTGAGTAGGCTTCAAAATTCAAGCATTTAATTTAATTTGTCTG
The DNA here is from genome assembly GCA_931315375.2 of Opisthograptis luteolata. Taxonomy (NCBI): domain Eukaryota; kingdom Metazoa; phylum Arthropoda; class Insecta; order Lepidoptera; family Geometridae; genus Opisthograptis; species Opisthograptis luteolata. The sequence goes on from OV928044.1 coordinate 513,911, forward strand.
AAGATATTATTTAACTTACAATTTTAGTTGTTTTTGGAAATAATCTTTACTGTAGGTACTAGAAAAGGTGTTAAAGAGACAGACTTGTGGATCTATTTTTAAAACATTTTCTGGTCATTATAATGATACGTGACTGTTGGTCTATTTGATAACTTCGGTGGGATTTAGAAAAGAAAAAAATATTATTGTAAAAGACATTGTAGAGATAAAGATTTCACTGACAGTGTTTTAAAAATTCGTCAAATGTGGACCCCAATTGATGTATTTGCAAAGATGGCAGCAAATCTTTAACAAACCTATTTGCCTATTAAAATACTTTAGTAGGTACTCATTATTTTAAATGCTTAGAATTAAATTGTGAGTAGAAAATGTGAAAACAACTACCACATGTGCTTTTGAGTTTTTACTTTACAGGTTTTTCATTGTTTTGTTTACATCTTATAGGCGCTTGAAATGGCCAAGAGTTTCATCATAATAAAATAAATAAATAGATATGGGGGGCACAGGCTAGGTAAAAAAAAAACTCGAAACTTGTGTTATGGTACTAGGCGACGTTATAACATAAATACAGAAATAAATACTTATATAGATAGAATAATATTTGTTTTTACCGACAATAGCTGTTCTTTCTGAATTTATTTAAGTTTTCATCAAATGAACACGCCTTGTCACGAGCCTTTTGCGGCTTTGAATTTGAAATTGAATTACCTCTCGTTCAAGAATTGTTCCAGTTCCAACTAAACTCAACACAAAGCGAAATCAAAGTAAGTAAGCATCCCCAAAGACGTTGTAACTAACCGTTTAATGAATTAATCCAGGTTCAGAGGCGAGCTACGAAGGATAAATACTGCACTACACTACTGTGAACAGTATGGCAACTCGAGTGGTGTAGGTTTATTTGTTTACTTTCTTTGAGGGCTGTGGGATCCAGAGCAGGTCGAATTTTAGAAACACGTTGAGTAATGCTTTTTTTGATTTCACCTATTTATATTGGTAACTAGCTGACCCGGCGAACTTTGTATCGGCAATAAAAGTTGTCTGAAGGATTTTTTTAAATATTATCTCACCGTTTAAGCCATTCCTAAACTTATCAAAATTAGCAAATCTGTCCAGCCATTCCCAAGTTTTAGCAAGGCTATCGAACAGATAGTGATTTATATATAAGAAGATTAATTACATGTACATTTTCATTTTTTTACTTATACATTGCATTATACTAACCCAGGGATTATTGTTGTCCGTAATAAAGAACTTTGAATTGAATTGCATTTTGACTCTTATGTAAGCCCATTATAAAGTACCTGGTCGGATAGCTACGATTAAATCTATGAATGTGTGGGCCTGACTGTTGTCTAAGTTAAGTGATGATTCGACCGAAGGTTGATGTTTAGGATACATGAAATAGGATAAAAAGGATATTTTTCAGCGACTTTTGTCGTTGACCGTACAAGTCGTCAGTGCCCATACTGTTCGTGTCATGTATTGTGTAAATATTGACCTCCGCAGTCTGGGCTCAGCTTGCAAACACCGATGGTGAAAGCTTTCATAATTTCTATTCGGTTTCGTCGAATTTAAACCCGAAATAACCGTACAGCCAGCAGATAACTGTTGAGGCAATAATATTATTTTATTACAAAACAAAGTTAAATTTTAAGAGCATTTACTAATTCAATGTAATAAACCACTCAAACATGCTGATGTTCACTCTAACGACGCGTCAAAAAAATACTGTAGAACTGAAAAGTAAAGTCGCAAAGGATCTGTGGGCCGGTGAACGATAGTAAGATAGAAATGATAGATTAACTTGAATTTTAAAGGAACTATAATTTTAGATTTAATTTAGACAAAGTAACAAAAGAAACGTAAAATAACAAAAACAATAAATGGTAAGGTAGGCAAGGGAATATGGGACACACAAGCGCGCGCGCAGTCGAGAGAGGACTGACCCCCGCCCTCAGCTGTCACGAGACGAGCGGGGCGCAGAATAGCGCGTAGTTACTACGCGCCGTACCAAAACCTGTTTTGTAAGGGGCTGGCCCAAGTTGTTCAAGAGGAAGCGTTTTAAACTAATTTAGGTGAATGGGCCAAGTCTTTACAATAGTGGTTCTGGTACGAAAACAAGATAGATACGCCACAGATCTATTGGCGTGTTCCGACAGTCTCACTTAACCATAGCATGGGGGAAGGGCCTGGCAGCTATTGCCAAACACCTATCGATGTGTTCCGGTAGCCTCACATGAGAGCCAGCCCATCCAGGTGTAGCGTGACGCCACCTTCGACCACATCGTCTGTTAACATCAGGTAACTTGTGGTTAAACGCCACACTGTTAGTAAAAAAAATCTATGTGTTTAAGATATTCTCTTAATTTATGTACGATTTTGATGGAGAATGTATTATTTGACTATTCAAAGCAGTTTCTACTGATTAACGTAACGTTAATGTCTTTATATTACCGATATCTGATAATAATTATGCCATAATGAATACCTTATAAATCCTGTCATTATTCAAACCATCTCCAGAGCCTTTAATCAAGCCATAAAGACGCTTGATAAGCAATTCCGGGAAACCTTAAAGGAGAAATTGTTTGAGGAAGTAAAACCAAGGTCTTTCATATAATATAATAATCATGTTCAATGTGTGTTGTTGGATGGAAATGTAATCAGAACATGGGAAAGCTTATTTTGGGCACGATAATTGTTTTTTTAGTCAATAATAATTTACGAATGAATGTCTGATTTTTTTAGACTAGATTGAATAGGTATCTTCTAGGCAAGCACTATTATCGATATAAACTCAGAACCAGCCATCAAAAAAAAGTTGCGGTCACGGTCACATGAAAATCGGAAATACGAGTATATGTCATTCCTTTATTTTATTTACTTTTCAGAATTTTCTAATACCTATTAGAAAACTAGAACAAGATTATACTTTACAAAAGGAACAAATAACCCTACTGCGCCAAAATAAAGTACCCTAGGTCACCACTACAATAGAGACGAATCTAATGACACCACATAAATAATGTTAAAATCCTTTAAGCCATTTAGGCTACAGGCCGTATCAAAGAAATAAACATACATACATTCGCTCAAAACACGAAACCCTCCTTATTTCGCAGTCGGATAAAAAATAACCATTGTAGAATGAATCTTGGCTAGGCCCCCGGATCTGCGAGCGATTGAGAAAACGTGTGATTTCGTTAGGGTGATTGTCTATACATTTCCTATGTGTCGTATCTAAGCGATAATATCCGAGTAATATCGACCGACAATCGACGTAATTCTGTATTGTATCTCGTCATAAGTAAACACACCGAAGCACACTGATAGCTATATAGTAAATAAAGTCCCGTCCCAATCCATCTCAACCACAAATAGTCCCGCCACGTCATTAAACTTTTGAAGTACTAAACTTCACAAGCTTCAGAACACGATCGCAATCCTTTGTCGAAATTCCTAACTATTTGTTCGTTTAGTAAACAAGTCGGTTGCCTCGACGACTTGCGAAGTTTCTGGTGTCGCCGAGCGGCGCACCGTTTGAAAGATGACACGGGACTTAAGAATGGGCTGGGATGGTTTTTAACAACAAGCAAGATGATGTTCCTATGTCGGCCCATATTTTTTTTACCGACAAATAAAGGAGGAATTTATTTGGCCATCATCACCAACATTATTCTGTCTTCCAACTGCTGGGACACGGGACTTCTCTAAATCTGTCGCCAAGCACACCTATCAGTGTGTTCCGGCGTCCTCAATTGAGATCCAGTTAACGATCCAGGTGTAGCGCGACACCACCTTTGACCACATCGTCACTTAACATCAGATGACTTGTGGTCGAATGCTACCCTGTAATTAGTAAAAAATAACATCATTAGCCTGTATATAACGTTCCCACTGCTGAGACTCAGGACTTCTCTCAGCGAAAGAGTTTTGGCTGTTATCCACCACGCGGGTCCAGTGCGGGTTGGCGGATAGGCTAGTAAGATCACTAGATCTTACTAGCCAGACCTAATGTCAGAATTTTCAGAGTATTCACGACCGTTAAAAACCCATTAAATAAAATGGCTAGATTTATGTAGTGCTTTGGACTTTTTTATCTAAACTATTTACGAGTAACATTATAAATGTGACAGTAACACTCTGTCTCTTTGCTACCTTTTCACGCCTGAACCGATTTTGATGAAATTTGGTATGAAGATAGTTTTAACCCTGGGAAAGTATATAGAACACTTTTTATAGCGATAAGTATCATGCGGACGAAACCACGGGTACAGCAAGTAACTTTATAAACAGAAACAAAATTATTTCAAACCCGTTTTTCTATTACATTTATTTGGATTTTTCTAGAACAAAAGATAGTCTACCCTCAGAAAAGAAACAACAGCCTTATATTATGTTCTAATGTGTGCGCAAAAACAATCGCGACGTACAGTATGTTCACAGATAAAAATAATAACCAGCGAGCGCGTCGTAACACAAGTAAACGATGTATTACATAACTTGTTCCAATATGCAAACCCATTATGGGTTTCTCTCTTCTATTTTCCGTTTAACCTTCCCCACACACAAACGTTGCTATTCTCATTATACATGTTACTGTCAAACCCTTAAGTTTTCAGTCACAATTAGTTTTGACTGAAGCCTGGCAGTCAACAACATGTCAATGTTTATATCATACCAGTTGCGCCCCACGGTTTCACCCGCGTCTTCCCGTTATCCCGCAGGAATCTTTTTCTGGGATAAAAAGTAGCCTATGTGTTAATCCATGGTTAAAGCTATCTCCATTCCAAATTTCATTCAGATCCGTTCAGTAGTTTTTGCGTGAAAGACTAACATACAAACATCCATCCATCCATACTCACAAACTTTCACGTTTATAATGTTAGTAGAATACTGTAGACTTCAGTGTAACGCAATAAAATGTACCACATAAGGTTCACATAAAATCTCACCAAAAAGCATTTTTAGTTGCAACCGAATTTAAATTTTTTCAGGACAACGTTTTCAATGTTTTTCCCCATAAATACTCGGACATACAATAAAAAAATGCCAAAACTGTCCAGCAGTTCTGAAGTGATGACGCTTACCAACGAACACAGGTAGTCTGATGACTTGTAGACAAATACTAACTTCTAAAAAGTAAAAAAAAACCTTTATTAAAAAAGATTTTTAAGTCAAAACTAATTTTGACTGAAGCTTGCATTAAAAAGTGATTTGACTGTATTTTAACCCCCGACGCAAACAGGAGGAGGGAGGGGGGTTAACATATCTGTATGAGTAGGTATCTGTCGCTCTTAAAAAGATAAACCGATTTAGATTTAATTTATTTTATTTGTTGTAAGTTGACTTTTGATCGAAAAGGTTCTTATGTAACAATTGTCAGGAGTATTTTCAATCGTTTTTTTTTGGATAAAATTATATTGAACCGTTTTAAAGTTTGACTGTAGCATACATAATAACAACTTGAAATTATACCTCGCATCTCCAATATCGAGTGATTCAAGAGGTATATTGATCGCCGTTGTAACAGCAAGATAGCTGATAGTTCACATCTTGATAAAGGGCCGGATCATTGGTCGGATGGTTTGGATTAAGTTGACGAGCGTTTGTACATGGAATCAAAGGCTCTACTTAAAGCTGGCGCATCTATTTATAGAGATCTAATATCCTAATAATCCTTGATCCTTTAATACTATGTGCAAAAGGTTTGTTATTGTAATATAAGCATAATACACTACTAGTTGTGGCACGCGGTTTCACCCGCGTCTTCCCGTTATCAAACCTTTTCCCGGGATAAAATGTGGTATGTGTTAATCCAGGGTATAAGCTATATCCATTCCAAATTTCATCAAAATCGGTTTAGTAGTTACGGTGATACGTGGTAATAAACATTCACACACACACAAAATTTCGCATTTATAATAATAACACAGTATATAAAGAACAGTAGGTTAGCTATGGCCGCTCGACGAGTTAATTGCCTACTCTTGCGGTGACGCATAGGCGGCGCGTTCCGTACTGAGTGCATGGCCGCGGCCCCGGCCGCCTCCTTTTTTTTATGTGATTGTGTGCGTGAAAAGTGCGTGCGTACACGGTGCCGCTACTCACGCACACATTCAAACCGGCGACGGCCGATTTATATGAAGCTGAACTACTACTCCTTTACTATGATATTAAGTAGGATTTATATCGCTACAGCTGATCCCCGCGGTGTCACTCGCGCGGGCTACAGTTTATGTCTTTCTCCAGGGTTCAAACTATCCCCGTAACAAATTCCGTTTAAGTTGGTTTAGTAGTTTAGGTGTGAAAGCGAGACAGACAGACAAACAGACAGACAGGCAGAGTTACTTTCGCATTTGTAATATTAAAAGTAGGGATGACAAACCTTGAGCATATTATGTTAACGCCCCCATAATCACATACATAGCTCAGACCTCTAACTAAGTTTTTCTGTATCTAGGGTATCAGAAACTACAGACACAGAACAAAATTTGCGCTTTTTTTGCAATACACATATATTTGTTCCGGTGCGGAAATCGAACCCGACCTCACGGTTCGCCACATCTATCGGTCGTAAATCGACGTTTTTTTAGCTTGTAGCGTTTGTCTACAAGTCACATGATGTTAAGTGACGATGTAGTCGAAGGTGGCGTCACGCCACACCTGGACTGGGAACTGGCTCTCTAGTGAGGCTGCCGGAACACACCGCTATAGGTGCTTGGCGACAGGTTCTTAACTTTAGGGTAGCTAGCCAGGCTCTTCCACCAAGCTATGGTTTCATCGCGATGTTTTCCTTCACCGAAAGCTCAAGCTTATTGTATGATTCGAACCCACGTCCTAGCTGACGTCACTACCACTGAGCCATCATCGCTATAAGTAAGCGCTGGCTCTCCAGTAAGGCAGGAAGATATCGGTACAAGTTTAGCCCAGTTTGACTGCATAACAGTTTGACAAATATAATTGTTTCCGGCGGAACAGAAAGTTTCTCACTGGGTAGTTTAGAATAGTACCTAGTATATTTTTGTCTGTTGCTTCAGTAATGCTGCTAAGTTATGACTTTTGGCTGGCGGCCCACGAACTTGAGCGTGTGTTTGTAGTGTGCATTTTTTTGTGAAAATATGCTTTGAAGCCTAGGTCGCAGGTGTAACTCAAGAGTCATTACAACAAATGAGCTTGAGATATTAGTGAAACAAAACATCGCTAAAAACAGGCCAAGTGCGAGTCGGACTCACGTACAGTCAGCGACAAAAGTAGCTAATCATACTTGATTTCCCAAATGTGTTTTAGATCAGTACTGTTTGGTTTTTTTTTTCAACTTACTATAGTTAGCGTTTGACCACAAAACACACCTGATTATAAGTGATGATGCGGTCAAAGGTTGGTGTTTAAGATGATGAACGGAATCGGAAAGTTTGAAATTGTTCAGCAACTTTTGTCGTTGACTGTACGAAGGGTTCCGTACCATCCTTACTAATAATTATAAATGTGAAAGTAACTCTGTGTGTCCATCTCGCTTTCACGCCTCAACTCCTAAAACGATTTAAATGCAATTTAATACGGAGATAGTTTGAACCCTGAGGAAGGACATAGGATACTTTTTATCGCAGTAAACTGTAGCCCACGCGGGTGAAACCGCGGAGAACCGCTAGTATACAATAAATAGGCCTTTAGGCTATTTTTCGAAATTACTGCCTTGATTATTTTAAGCATTTTATAAAGTTTTCGGTACTCCCAGATTGGTATGTGATACCCACCCCCTCTGTTGCCTGCGGGGGGTGCGGCGTGAGGCAAAAGATACCAGTGCCTTAGAAAACAAGATTAATCTCCCAAAAAGGAAATCCCATAACGTAATAAATGTAAAGATCTCTTTTGAAGTGTTCGCAATATATCCCACTTTCGAAATTAAAGAAATCCCACACCTTTTATTAAGCCGAGCGCTCTCGCTTCGTTACGATTTGCACAAATATTCGTGTCGATTGTATCTGCGAGGGAAATGGGAATTCTTTTGGGAAGCGGCAGCTGAGCCTTTGTAACGATAAGCTTAGCTATATCATATACAAGCTGCGCCCCGCGTCTTCCCGTTATCCAGCAGGAACCTTTTCCCGGGATAAAAAATAGCCTATGTGTTAATCCATGGTATAAGCTATCGCCATTCCAAATTTCACTCAAATCCGTTAAGCAGTTTTTGCGTGAAAGAGCCACAAACATACATACGTATATACTCACAAACTTTCGCGTATATAATATTAGTAGGAAATAGGATTGAGCGATGGTGGCCGAACGCTCCCCGCGACTCTCTTAATGTCGTCGGTCCACCTAGTGGGAGGCCTACTTACAGAGTGTCTTCCGGTTCGTGGGCGCCACTCGAGAACCTTCCTTCCCCATCGGTTATCAATTCGTCGAGAGATGTGGCCTGCCCATTGCCATTTCAACTTACAAATTCTGATAGCTATGTCGGTGACCTTGGTTCTTCGGCGAATTTCCATGTAGTGGTGTAGATTTGCCATCGCTTATAAGCGGTAAGGGAAAAAATTGTGATGAAACTGGCATGCCCTAGTACCACAACATTCAAGGGCATGCGATGATGCGACATTATCAACCAGCACGCGGCCAGCATGGTAGACTATGGCCCATACTCTTTCCCACTATATAGCCCTATGGTGGGGTTTTTAAGTACGTAGGAGTCTCACTACACTAGCAGCCCTTTTCAACTGATCCTTAAAGATTTCCCCAAGCAAAAATAAAATATTATTTGAAACTACTATACATTGTAAATCTTATAAAACAATTATATAAAGTAGTAGTTATATAGACCATTACGATATTACGTTATTAATTCATAGAACGAATCTTTGTAAGATTAGAGTACTTTATTCTTAAATAAAAGAAATAATAACGCACTGCGAGTGTAATAAAAGTTCATTTAACAAAGAGACGGCAGTATTTTTGCCTAAGATGCTTTAATTAGCATCCTTATCCTAACACTTAACATAAATGCGAAAGTTGTTTTGTCCTTTCACGTAGCAATGTAGCAAAAAGTAGATTTTTGTCCATTAAGATAGTTTGTCGGCTGCAATAGCCTACTTTTTGTTGAAGGACTTTCCGGGATAACCTTACCTGCATAATTTTATAATTATTTTAGTGACATTGCTGTATTAGTTTTGTATATAAAATTTTCTTTAAGTAAAAATTGTCGCTGCATATTTTAAACTAACTAAGATGAAAATTGAAGATTTTAAAACCTGAGAACCAAAACTGTCTTTTTTGACACAAAAGATTGAACACCGAAACACAAAAGTTGAAAAAGAATCAGTTTAAAATACCTTAGTCAAACAAACCGCTGGCTCTCCGCCATAAATGCAAGTAGGAGCGGGAACTCTCTATAACAACTTTTTTTAATCTCCGTACTTTTATAATATTAAATTAGATCCATTGTGATCCCTCACAAAAGCTGTCTGCCATTCCACTCGGAGTCTTTTTTTTATTAATACTTTCAAAACAATTCTTTTAACGTCCAGTTTTAAAGTAAATGCTTTAGTACCATGCCACGGTTCATTTTACAAGGCTTGTTTTGAAGACACAAATAAAGTTTTTATCGTTGCGGAAAGATAATAATAGAATGTTTATAACTCCAACTAACTAAAACAATAAAAAATTAGTTATGAAAATTATAAATTATGATTGTGCCCAAAAAAATGATTTGCTTGGTGGTAGGGTATTTTCTAGTACTCGCCTGGCTAGCTACCACCCTCTTGTTAAGAATCTGTCGCCAAGCACCTATCGGTGTGTTCCGGCAGCCTCACTTGAGAGCCAGTTCCCAGTCCAGGTGTAGCGTGGCGCCATCTTCGACCACATCGTCACTTAACATCAGGTGACTTGTGGTCAAACGCTACTTTGTAAATAATAATAAAAAAAAAATGACCTGCCATTTAAGTTTGCCATTTTAAGTGCTCACAGTCATGCTGTATTTTACTAATTAAATATATTTTTGAAATCGAAAATTTTTATTTGACTCAGTTACTTTAATAAACAAAGCAAAAAAACTAACTAACTAACTAACTGAGATGGCGCAACGACCCAAAGTGAGTCTTGGCCTCCGATAACAAAAGACGCCACTTCGGTCTGTCCTGCGCCACCTCCTGCCAGTCCTCCTGGAGCTCGCGCAAATCCTTCGTGACTTCGTCTTTCCAGCGATATCTGGGACGACCGACAGGGCGACGGCCACAACAAAAAAACAACGGGTATATAAGTAAACGGGCCCAGTTTTAACCATGGTTAAAAACATATGAAAAGTTTGATAGTTAGTTATTTAGTCAAGTTTATTAGTTAGTTATTTAGTCATTATTCAAGTATTTCATACATTTTCAACTATAGGTAAAATTTAAATACGAATGAAAAACCGGCCATATGTAAAAACCGATTCGTCCGCGCCCTACGCGCCGAACGCGCCTCAAACATCCAATCTGCTGAACTAATCGAATTCAACAGATTGTAGTAATGTTTGTTTAGCTCCTAAACGCTGTGCCTATTTTCTAGACCCAGTGACGTAGGCTGAACAAAATGAACAGTAAAATCTTTACATATTGCACAGCTGCGTCATTTTCTATTCATCCATCATGTTTGGTCTTGTTTTGCGTCATACACGTCTAAAAAAAGTTGCAGTCAGTGGGCGGTTACGAATGTTTGTCTTAATCGAGACATTACTACACTGAGAATAAAATCTGACTTTCCTTCCGGGTATTTACCTTCCAAGACCGATTCCTTCCTTATTTTACCTTAGTTTTCCTTCTGAATCGCAAGTCCTTCCCTTTTGACTCAGGAGGAAGACGGTATTTCGAAAAGTTTTTTTTCTCCGTGTAATACTGATAATAGACTATGAAATTAGTAAATTAAAACACACAATCACACATAGCATAGGAAAAAGGTTCCTGCGGGATACGGGGAAGACGCGGGTTGAACCGCCAGGCGCAGCTAGCGGTATATTTCCATACGCCAACTATTCCCGCATAAAATTAAAGCGTATATATCTACGTATATCTTGCGTCCAATTCCGCGTGTTGCCATAAATCGGCTAGTTTTGCGGACCGGTCCCGATAAAGCGTAATTTATGCTGTGGTAAGCACGGTCACCCTGCGTTATAGCGGGATATGCCGCATTTGAATATCGTAAGGGTTATACGGCGTTTACTGTATGAGCCTTAAATTATACGGTAGTTACCAAACATACATTATTACTACTTATTATATTTTATTGTAGTTTTTATGGCTGCTTTCTGTAAGCTAGTTAATTAATTTTTTGTCATATAAAATTTATTTATGTTGAAAAGACTTTATAAAAATGTAACTGTATAAACTGTACTTTCTAAGTATTTAGAATGTTTTCTGCTAAGTCTTAGCACAAGGTAACGTTTGATCACAAGTCACTTGAAGTTAAGTGCCGACGTGGTCGAAGGTGGCGCGACGCTACACCTGAATTGGGAACTGCTTGGCGACAGATTTTTAACTTGAGGGCTAGCCGGCGAGCACTAAAAATGCTCTGCGAAAAAGCTAGACTTTCATCACGATGTTTTCTTTACCGAAAGCTCAAGCTCATTGTAAGATTGCGACCCATGCTGACGTCACTACCCCAGCGCGATCACGCAAAATGGCTGCCACTAGCCGCCATATTGTCAAATTGACTCAGTCGGCTTTTTGTATACATTTTCCTTTATGCCTCATAAAATAAAGTAGAAAATCTTGTGAGCCGCTTGTGTTTATGTAATGGGAGAGCAGTCAGCCTAGAGCTAGCCCCTCTTCCGGTTTCCAGGAGCCTAGTGAAGGTTATGACTTCCGGTCTGGAGGGCGCAGGGTCGCGCCTAACGAGTTCAGTGACTCACGTGTAGATTTATGAAGGGTTTAATTGTTAGGTAAATAAGTAGTGTGATGTTTACAGAGCAACATTATTAGATTAAGCTAGGGTTGAGTGCTAAGAACTATAATTAATTATACTGTGAATACATGTGTACACACATTTATATAGTTTACAAGCTGTTTCCGCGGGTTTGCCCACCATGAGATTCCCAATGGACTTTTATTACAATAAAACATTGTACCTAACTCAAAAATGGTATTGCTGCCAAACTATTTTTATTCAAAGAAATCCGTTGTTTTAAAATGGGTTTGAGCTTTTGGTGATGGAAAACATCGTAATGAAATACTATACATTGGTGGTAAGCATTTTCTAGTCTTCGCCTGGCTAGCTACAACCTTCACCTTAAAAATCTATCGCTAAGCACCTATTGGTATATTCCTTCAGCCCACTTGAGAGCCAGTTCCCAGTCCACGTGTCTTGAATAGCTTCAAATAGGAAAGTCGGAATGCCAGAAGCGGACAAAACCTTCCCTTCACGTTTTTTTCTGTCAATTAATTTAATTTTATTTTAATTGGACAACCAAAAAGCTTTCTTACCAACTAAATTTAGACAAAACAACGATAGGAATGAATTAAGCCAAATACAGGTGTCAATAATAAGAATTTTGTGATATTTTGCGAGTTACTGTTTTAAACTACCATGGACAAAAACATTAGAATTAGGTTTTATAACGGGATAATTACCATGTATTTGTTTTTGTTTGAGTTCTCGATATTTCGGCACTGTTGCAAGCGCCATGATCACGAGAATACTAAAAGTTTCTGCGGGTAGGATTGTTGATGTTATAACGGGCAGACGTATCTATCTACCCGCTTCCTCGCACGTTTTTTGCTTACGATGACATTACCATTTTCACACAAGTCACTCGCAACTGCTGTGAGATCGAGAACTCAAACAAAAACAAATACATGGTAATTATCCCGTTATAAAACCTAATTCTAATAATTTTGCGATTTTTAATTTAGGGTAGTTAGAAAATAATGTTATCAAGCCGGTATGCCACACAGTGGGCACAGGCCTGCTTTCAAAGAAAGAGTATGGGGCATAATTCACCACGCGCCGGGCCCAGTGCGGGTCGGCAGATAGGCTAGGTTAGACTTTTCAAACCGCCGGAAGGCCTCTAGTACCTCTACAAAAACTAAGTTCCTACTTCTAAAACAAACGGGATATCTTCGCCGAAAGACAAACAACCTGAGGCTATCACGTACGAACTAACTTATCATCTTAATCTTGACCTATTGGAGCCAAGTAACCCAACACGTAGGTACGCTGCTATCTATGAAATGGTAATGCATGTTAAATATGGCAACCCATTGCGGTTTAACATTTAACTTAATTTATCACAACTGTCTTGGTGACTGATAATAGTACATAGTTCTGTTTTTGTTTGTACCGAAAAGCCACAAACTTAACAAACATTTTGGCTTTGGTTTTGTTTTGTTATTTATATTATTGCCTACTAGTTGAGTCCGCGGTTTCACCCGCGTCTTGCCGTTATCCCGCAGGATCTTTTTCCGGGATAAAAAGTAGCCTATGTGTTAATCCAGAGTATAAGCTACTTCCATTCCAAATTTCATCAATATTGAATTAGTAGTTACAGTGACACGTGGTAACAAACATTCACACACACACACAAATTTTCGCATTTATAATATTAGTAGGATAAAAGGATGAATTCTAAAACTACAGTTATTTTAACTTTGTAGTTTATGTAGGAAAATCCATGTATATCCACTCTTTGATTAATTATAGATCTTCAACAGCTATGATACACCCAAAGAGCATCTAAAACAAAGAAAATAATATTCAAAATCGGTCCATATTTGACGGAAAAATCAGTAATCAGTATACACAAAAAAATACATACATTCGAACATAGAACCTCCTTTTTCATAGATGATTAAAAATAGGTACTTACTTCAAAAACTTGAGGTCTTAAAAATTGAGGTCCTTCGTGATATATTTCGAAAGAAACTCAAAACGGAAAATATTGGTGCTAGTAAAGGTCCTACGGACAAGCTTAGGGGTCGGCCCAACCCCCTTAAGACAGTAACTGCACAAGGGTAAGATTTGACACAGTTTGGGCCTAGTCTCGGTTATCGCTCAGCCGAGCTTAGCATAATTCGGTTTTATCGCCGACACAGTATTAAACAAGACAGTAGGACACCTCCGCGTGATTTTATCAAATATCAATAATTTAATTTTTATATTGGCGTCACTCGATATGTGTGTTTGCCAGTGTCAAGTATTAAATGCATCAAACTCGGAGAGTATCAAGTATGGTGATGATGATGAGATGATGGAACCCAGCAACAAGCTGGGTCAAATTTAAGTAAAGTACCTACTGGCACTTTACTTAAACTTTTGCACGAAGTTTTTTGGAGCAAGTAGAAAAGTCACTTTAACAACTTTATTTCAATTTCCCACAGTCGTACACATTAACAAACATATAATGGTTAATAATCCACCAATGTTACACATTATCGCCCGAAGAAACACCCATTTTGGAAATAAAAACAAAATGTTCATGTTGACTCCCCAAAAAAGTCCCCACATTTTTCTACCATTTTCCTTTTTGTAAAGAAAGCTAACTGATTTGTTGTCTGTGTTTGAATTATCGAGATCTAGACATTCTCAATGTTTTAGAACTCTTGTTATCTCGTTAAAGCTTGTCCTGTTTGCTTTGTTTTAACTGTATGTATTTCGTTCGAAGTTTTTTGAGCAAATAGTATTTTCTTTGCTATATATTTGCCCTTGAGCTCTGTTGGCCTACAGGGTCAGTCGTTGTGTAACTTTTTTAGGATGGCTGTGTCTGTGTTAGATAGATATTTCTGAAAAGTAAACATTTTCAATCTGTTTTTGCATCTCCATCGTATTATGTTAGTATTTTTATATTGCCACAGTTTTTAAGCGACTTACGACCGGTTTCAATAACCGATCTATCCACGGTTTGCCTTACTGGAGATAGACATTTGACACAAGTTCCATATAAATAATGTCAAGTTGACGAGATGTGCTTGTCACTCGCTTGATGGTAAGGGCCACGTTTGCCTATTCCCTGAATTCAAAGTAGGTATGCCAATATAAAATAAAAACACTTAGCTAAACCTTAAAATGTAAAATAAAACTACCTATCAAACTAAACAAACGACTTAATCTAATAAACCACTACCAGTTGGCTACGTTCCACTAAATGCTGGCCGCATTGCCGCGTTGAACGGCAATGCTCATTCGTTGCGCAAAATAACGGCCAGCATTTTGGTCACGGGTAGCATAGACCAGTCGCTTTGATATATCAATATTATTATGCCAATATTAATTTTGTTCGAATCGTTATATTAGTGATGTGTACATTTTAAACAAACACATCCAACACATAATTTATAAAAAAAAACGTCAAGCTCATCGCATTTTTTACACTTCGACATTCTGGCAAGAATCACCGAGCTTAAATGAGAGAAAAAAACACGAATTTAGGGTAAAAAATTCGGGTAATTTCCCCCGCGGCGGAGACAAAGCTCTGCGTAGGAAATTAGTGAAAAGATTCACTAATAAGGAAAAATTACCCCGGTCCTATTGTCGGCTCTTTGAAGCTAAATGGAGCTAATGCTTTGGAGCCTAATGGTAAATGGGAGGAGAGTAGATAAAATAGTTTTGTGTTTTAAAGAATCTTTGAGAAAGTTAGGCGAAGGTTAGAATAAAAAAGCACCATTTCTGTTGTGTGGCTGTCTTGGTGTCACACTGTTTACATGTAGACCAACTATTGAAAAAGCAGTTGTGACATGTTACACTTGTTGGGGCAAAAACCGCGACGTTTGCATCTTGGCTTGGCTAAGTAACTTGTGGTCAAACGCTAACATGTAAAAAATAAAAAAGGATCGAATGATTCAATTAATTCCTACATAACATAAAGCTCGGGTCCAACGGTCCGTTTTGCAACAGATCAGACCAAATCACACCGGCCCGCGAATACACCCTGCCTGTGGTCGTCTGAAGTTTTGCGTGCACGATCGATCTTAAGCTACATTATGGAAAAATCAAGCCGCGTCAGACCGGGCATCCCTGTATCCTACTATAATGTAATAAACGTGAAAGTTTTTGAGTATGGATGTTTTTTAATCTTTCACGCAAAAGCTACTGAACGGATTTGAGTGAAATTTGGAATGGAATGGAAATATGGAATAGAACTCTGGATGAACACATAGGCTACTTTTTATCCCGGAAAAAGTTTCCTGCGGGATAACGGGAAGACGCGGGTGAAACCGCGGGGCGCGGCTAATATCTCATAATTTCCTATCGCTTAATAAAGTTTCCGCTCGGGTCTTGGATGTTTGCAATGTGTCGATGTGTGTGTCCAGTCCCCGTTCCATCGACTCTGACTCCTACGCGGGGGCTGATGTTTAATTTAATCGTTAGTCTGGAACAGGTGGTTTGTTTACCTTCCCTATATAAGGGTCGAGTCTCGGATAAGAATAAAAAAAAAATGTAAGTAGGTTATGTTTAACCACTTAAATAGTATACAACAGTCTCATCCCACAGGCTAAAGAGCCTCGTACCAAGATAAAAAAAAACATTTCAAAACCTTTTTTTCACTTCTTAAACGGTAGCTTTTGACTAAGTCGCTTGACGTTAAATGACGATGTCTGTGTTTGAAGCACATTTTTTTTTCGACTTTTAGGTAAAAATATTTATTTTCTTTTTGTTTTTTCCCCTAAAGACTGTTACTTGTATGATACATATAAATTCATGTAGGCTATTATATGTAAAAAAAAATCTCAATTAAAATTACCAAGAGAAATGGTTTTCAGCGTGTAGTTTTTTACTCGAAACTGGCACCTTAAAACTCATCCCGAAGATCAAATAAAACTTTCACAGTGTAAGCAAATCAGTGATTCAAAACGGTAAGTACGATTGGAACCAGCGAGTTACGATTCGAGTTGAAATATTCAGAGTGCACTTATTTACTTTGTCTTCCACTCGACGGGCGGTCAACAGTTATTTTTATTGCCCACAGAGTAGTAAAGTGCGGTCGGACCATTCGACACAACCGTTGGACTTCCTGTGGGAATTATTTATTACTTTCTTCGCTCACTACTGTGACAGGTTAGATAAGTAGGTAAGGAAACCTGAGTGAATTGTAGCACATACACTGACATACATATTGTATTTACTGTAAGATTAATTTAGAACAATAGGTGAACCGCTGACTACGAAGCGAGGGGTCGTGGGTTCAATTCCCGTTAGAAAAATAATTGTATATATTTAGAAATATAATTGATCAGTGTCTGGGCATTGTTGATCCCTAATCCACATAGTTTCTGATACGAGTACTCTAGAATCTAGATTGTCAGAAACTATGTTCCAGAGTCTAGGTAAAGAGAAACCTAGTTGGGGATTAGGCTATGTATGTGATTGTGTGGGCGTTATTGATTATTATTATTTTTGTAATGATTTCGCATGTTTTTTGCTTACAACCAATCACAACATACTTCACTAATACTTCTTGGCCAAAAAGCCAACTACTTTTATGTTTTCTAACAGATAAAATTATTATTGCTTGGTATGTAAAAAGAAAACAGTTTTTAAATGTATATAATTGAATGGCAAACACGGCACGCCTATGCTAAGCGGCCACCGTTATCTGTAGACATTTGCAACTCTAGTGGAGACCCGTTACCTACCTGTGCCAACATTACATTCTCCATAGGACGCACTGTGTCATCTTTGTTTGAGCGCGCATTTTTCCGACAGCGGAACTTGATTACAGGGCATTCTCCGAAGGACATTACATTTTTGTTGCTCTCAATACTATCTTCCTTCGGCGTATTTTATTGACATTCTGTTTATTCTGTAACTATGTACCTGCACTTGAAACTTTAATTAAAAGCGACAAAAGAAAGGAAGGTATAATTTCCGAAGTAAATGGCAATAAAATTAAACAAATAAAGCACAACCTTCCGAAATTATATGTAGTTATTTTTTTTTTGCTTTGCAGTTTTTGCATTTCGTTTTGTGTTAGAATTTTATTTTTAAACGTCAAAAAGGGGGAGGGGGGTTTAACTTTGACGTGTCTGTGTGTTTGTCTGTCTGTGGCATCTAAGCTCCCGAGCGGACGAACCGATTTAGATTCGTTTTTTTTTCTATTTGAAAGGTGACTTGATTTAAGAGGTTTTTTAGCTTAAATGGTCGGAAATTTTGCCATTTTAGATTTAGTTTCTATTTTCGCGTACCTACTATAAAAAGACCTTTAATTAAAGTAATACTTAATATCATCTATTTAACTTAACCCAATTACAAAAATCCAATTTTAAAGTATTTTTTTATGTGTATGACTTTTAATTTTTCGATATTAGTTATTTTCCAAAGTTTTTTAATAGACATCAACAATGACATTATAGATTGTGTCTGTATAGACAGAACACTTCACCCTACAATATTTACCCTGTATCTACACAGCACAAGGCTAAGTACAGGATTTATTCATGCCTTCTGGTACACAGAGAATACTAAATCGCCTCTCGGGGGTATCAAAGTTACCTAGTTTATTACTTTCTCTGAGGATTTACAAAATACAAGTTCAGTGAGATTTACATTGCAATGTATTTTTGTGCAATTTATTTTTCTCTATTTTTTTATTTCCGATAAGGTAACAAAAAATGAAATGCTGTGCGTTGGTTAGCGCATGATTTGATTTGTTTTGGGATTTTTTTTCTAAACAAGTACTACATTTTACTAAATTTAATCGCAATAACAAGTATCCTTTATTTTTCCCTCCATTTGTTTTGGTTTGAGTTCTCGATATTTTTACACTGGCAAGCACCCCGTTCCTTATTTTTGATATGTGTAAAATAAGGTTTTTTTTTTTTTTTTTTTTTGTTTTGTTATGGCGTCACACGATTAGTGTATTTGCCAGTGTCAAGTATAAAATATTTCAAACTCAGAGAGTTGAATCAAGTTTAAATGATGATGATGATGATGATGATGAGATGAAGGGATGAGGATAGTGTTTAAGTAAAGTAGTGGCGCTTTACTTAAACTTTACACGGACTTTTTTGGAGCAACTGGAAAAGTCACTTTCACAACTTTATTTCAATTTCCCACACTCGTACACATTAACGAACACATAATGGTTAATAATCCACCAATATTACACATTATCACTCGAAGAAACACAAGTTTAGGAAATAAAAACAAAATTTTCACGTTGACAATTCGATTGCCGCCAAAAAAGTCTAAAATAAGGTTATATGAGCAAGAAAAATTGGCAAAATTTGCCATAAAATTAAATAGTTTGCAAAAAACTAAAAGTACATTTATGTATGTGAATTATTTCAGGAATTATTTAACTTAATTCCTCCATCATCGGACATCAAGACAAACGGCCAGACGCTAGCGGTATATGGTGGAGATTCCACCGGTTCGCACGAAGCGTTTTGCTTCTACCTTCATCATGCGTACCGCTAAGGCGTGGAACTCCTTGCCAGAGTCTGTGTTTCCCGATCGCTACAATTTGGGGATCTTCAAGGCAAGAGTGAACAGGTACCTTCAGCGTGTGGGTGCTACACCGTCGACCGCATCATCGCTTGGCAACAGGCGGGATGGCGGTCAAACGTACACCAATGAATTTTTTGGTTGCATTGAGTAAATGTTTTAAAATAGCACTTTATTGTACAGCGCTAAGCGCTACATTAACTACCTCTATTTGTAATCAAAAGTTACTTTATAAGATGTAATAAAAAAGAGATAAAAGATGTAGATATAAGCGTACCAAACAACACTCCATCAAATTTAATAAACAAACACGTCATACAAGTCTCAACTAATCTAATTTTCTATTCTCTTCCCATCTGAATATATATATATGTCAAGCGACAGACGTTACGACGGGAAATTCGAGTATTTTACGTAAATAAACTAATGCTTCGCTACAGGTGCTCGGAGGCTGTAAGAAATTGTTATTACGTTTCGAATGACATTTTGTTGGAGTTCTGTTGACTCGAGACTTCTTTAAGTGAAAGTGCTTGTCTTTTTAGTAGTTCCTTTGTATGAGTTGTTGGACAGTTACAAAAGATAGACGTCTATTGATATCCCAAGAGATATGTGTGTTTAAGGTAATAATATTTATTTGCGACTGCTATTTGATTCTGTGCTGCATGGGCTGAAATCGTTCAGGATAGGCAGGAGTGGTGCTCTCTTGTTTCGGAGGCCAAGACACACTTTGGGTTGCTGAGCCATCGGAGTTAGTTACGAGAGTTAGTTTTTTGCGAATGCTTGAGAAAAAAAGATTGTCGTGAAGAAAGAAGAATAAAACTAAGAAAGTTGAATTGAAATCAGAATAAATATATGTAGGTACTAGAATAATGTGTGATCACTTTAAATGTCAAATTTACGCCTGTTCCAACCTCCTCACGAAGGTAAAAGAAGATTCGAGATAACAATCTATCACCCATCACCTATTGGTATGTTCTGCACCTATGGTGGTCGGCAGTCTCACTTGAGAGTCAGGGGCATAGCGTGGCATCGCCTTCGACCACATCCAGGTGCTTGTGGTCAAACACTACCATGACATTCGTAGAATTTTGTGCCTAACTATTCATAATCCTGTGCCCTACGCTCTTCTACTCACCTTGAAATATTCAATATTGAATTTCTATACGACTGGTTATTGCTCTTAAAATGAAAAATATATGAATACAATATTCTAGAAAAACTTTTATGTTAAATTAAAATTCTCCGTATTACTACTCATTGCGACTCTCCTTTAAAATACTGTCTTGATCATCAAGTGTAGTGCTTATATTCAATTTATTAAGGTAAATATTACATTCTACGTTTGTCTGTCTTGAAGTAAATAAATTTATGTTAAAAAGTAACTAAAAAAGGAATATAAATAAAAAACTCGTTTGACATTCAGATATTTCAATTTATTCTGTACAATATACATATAACTTTATTTTAATGTTAGGTTTCGTACGCTCTCAATGACAAACTAAACATATTTAATTAACTAGTCAATAGTTTATTTAGGCCGTTCTCTCACGGAGAGATACAAAAGGAACGTTCCTAAAGTCGCTTGAATACTACCACCCTTGTATTTCAATGGTAGTCCGCACACGACGCTGTTAAGCTGCGGTCCAACGGCCTGCTTTTCAACAGATCAGACCGGACGGTGCACGTTGAATACACCCTGCTTGAGGCCGTCTGCCGTTGTGCGTGCTCGTCTGATCGTTTCATTTTCAAACAAAAACAAAACAAAACAACCGGTGAGTCCGTCCTCGTCCTGGTCTGATGCTATTCATCAAGCTGTCGGTTAGATCATTAGCTACCAGCGGCATTTTACGGAAGTTACCACTTACTGGTCACTTCGTGTGTAGACCATCCTTGAAATACACGCAAGATGATACGCTAATTCTTTAGTGATTTTAGCATTCGACTAGTTTCTTTTGCGTTCCTCCGTGGGTGAATGGCTTAAAATATACAACGAAATTAATTGTACGTGAAAAACAATGACAAAAATTTACATTTAATTATATTATATTCTTGACAAACATTGAGAGAATACAGTGCAATTCAAAATTGACAACATTTATGCATTTATATTAATTAATTAACATTACTTTACGAATAATAATAAATTGCTTACAAATAATACGTTGGCACATCCACTTATTTATATTTACAAAGGATACACAATTACAATTATCACACTGGTTTCGTATCGTTAACTTTATGGGGATACGCCTGGCGAGAATAAAATCATGATTTATTTTTCTGTTGGCGATTATAATATCAACTTCCTGCCCAGAAGGACTTGTACAAATAATATGTGCTTTTTCTAAGTAATCGGGTAAGCGTGTAACCACAGTTTTGATAAAAAGTAATAGAGCACGCTTGCCTTGAAGATTCACTCCAGACTTGAAGGCTCCCAAATTGTACTTTTCGGGAAACAAAGACGCTGGCAGGATGTTCCACTCCTTCGCCGTTCGCATTGTAAATGTAGACGCGAAGGGCTTTGTGCGGATCGTGTCAACTAACTCCCTCTGCAAAAGGCGTAGTCATAGCGTAAGCGTATCGTAAGACGCGCGTAGTACGAGAGTAGTACGAGCCCGTACGTCAACACAGAGATGACGCAACGCTTCGTCTGCGAAACAAGTCCGCAGACGAAGCGTTGCGGCATCTCTGTGACAAGAACGCTACGACGCCGTGTGCGAAGGGGCAAAAATGCGCGATTGCTATTCCAATTTTATGTTCGTATATGTTCCAAATAGAATGATAACTACTAATCTTAGTTATTATTAATAATCAGTTGACAGCTGTAACCGCTCGCGCGTAAGCGAATGGATATGAGTCTTGTCGAGTCGAGAGATTTTCATGAACATTATTTGACGCAGCGAAACGACTACAAAATGGCGATGCTTCTTCCGTCACCATAAGTAATATGTCACAGTGGTTACTCTACGTAACGAATTCTTTAATCCTTTAGTTATCAAGTAGTGTAATTAAATTTCGGATGTAGATGATAAATTTGGAGCTGCACCATCGAACTGTATCCCTCAATTTCGATATCATCAGTTTTTTGTTTTGTCTCCCATTATGGAAGCAAATTTAAAGAAGTATTTATGTCAAAATCTTTGACTGATTGGATTTTTAGTGAGTTAGTGGCAATTTAAAGCGTAGCTAGGCGTATCCACATAACAATATATAATTTTGCTGCGTCGTTGTCAAACAACCTAAAAATATAATAATATGCGTAAAATATTAATGTTTTAATTTTATTTATTTTGTAATATGTAACGTCACGATTTTTACAGTATTTTTATTTGTGTGTGCTATTTACATTTAGGTATATAGATATTTACTATTATCTATTATGTGACTTAATCTAATGGATTGCGATATAACTGAAAAAAAGAATATTTTTACAATAATAATTACGTACATTGAGCAAAAATACTTTTTGTTTGTGTAATCTATCTTTAGAAGTGCTTTCTTTTACAAAAAAATCCTTTTGTGTAAAAATATAAACCAATAGTCACATACACTTTGAAAAAAATAAACCACAATTTTAAAGTTTCTAATTAACAAACCATTCATTATTTATCTTTCGGAGTAAATATTGAAAAAGTGTAATATTAAATTCATATTTACATATTTTATTATACATACGAACGTAAAGTCAAATATTTATCAAAGAACAAAGCTTGCGCTCAAATTGCGATGGAATCATATTAGGTATTCAAAAGCCAAAGAATTCTCTTTCTGCGGGTAGAACCGCGTTGAGGCGAGTCAATGTACTTTAAAGTGGAAATTAAAAGAACGTTATATGTGTGTTTATATATGTTTACCTTGAAAGGTTCTATTATTTACAAGATAAAAAAAAAACAGTTTAAAACTGTAATTTTTAGTTTCCTGGCGCAGCGCCGTGCTACGCCTGGACTGAGAACTGGCTCTCAAGTGAGGCTACCGAAACACTGATAGATGCTTGACGACAACCCACGCTGGGCCAGCGTGTCAGTCAAACAGGAGTCCCAGCAGTGGGATTAGGCTTTACGATGGCGGATCATTGCCTAGGTACAGAAAAAGAGAAAGGGCAAAATTGCAGTAGCACCTCAATGTTCATTCGCTCGAACGGAAGGCATGACGCGTATCTCTCCGTGTGTGATGTGGTGTGTGTGCGATTGGTAACTACGCTCTTTCTGATTGGTTTATATTATACACAGTCATGTACGTGTGAGAGAGTGTAAAAAGACATAAGCACGATTATCTTTCATGCCATTGTATTCAGGTGTTGAAAATTGGCTCTTCCCACACATTTATCAAATTTCTGAATTAGAATTAAGGTTCTAGATTAGTACCTCGATATTTCTAAATTTTGGAGTAGGTACTCAAATATTCTGTTTCTTGGCGAACAATTTAATTAATCTGTAAGTTGGAAACCAATTATTTCAAAGACTTCACTGTATTACGAGACTTACAAGGAATTTAGTTCCAAATATTTAATTAAAAGTTTCTGCAATTAATATGATATCCTTTTAATGTTATGAATTAGTTATCGAATACCTAACGACTGGTATTTGAGCGGTAGCTTTGGTCTTAAGAGCAGTTTACGCAAAATGCTAGGATTATCTGATGGTCTCATTCAAATGATTCTAAAAAGAAGGTAAGCGCTTTTACCTTACGTTAGAGTGCAAGGAAATTAAAAATAAAGATTTAATTAATTAATAATAATAAATAAATATCGGGGACAATTGCACACAAATTGACCTAGCCCGAAATTAAGCTAATTATTTTTTTTTTTTGCTTTCTATCCACGGTTTGACATAAATTTGACATTACTTCTATGGAGCTTATGTCAAAATTTCCATCTCCAGTAGGGCAAATCGTGGATACATCGGTTTTTAACACCGGCCGTAAGTCCTCTTATATGAATTTGTTTCATTTCCATGTCGATGTAATCGAATTCCGTGTTTCATACTCCAACTCAATGAAGAAAAGGTTGCCTGTTGAGTGTCACTGAAAGCTTTGTTGCTGAGTGCTAGGCCCTTGGAGCGCTTGCTTTAACAGACAAAACGACAATCAGAACATCCTTGCAATTCCTGCACAAACCGTCAAGTTACCTAAAAATCTCACAGCTCAAAAATTTTGTGTAACCCACAATATACCTAAAGGCACAACACTGCGAAATTTGTGTGACTGCTTCGTAGATATGTCATATCATTGCTAAGTTGATAACATTGAAGATTGTCTTCATTAAATAACTAAAATAACTAATAAACACTGTGTTTCTGATTGAAGGTAATTAGTTAATTAGTTTTCGGTGAAATTACAAGGCGTAGATTTAATATGTAACATTTCAGAGTGACGAGCACAGAGCGTTGCTGCGCAGGATTTTTATCCTTTGAAGTTCAAATTTCTGGGTGGCCAAGCTTAATGCTTACAGGCAAGAGACTTGGCCTTCTTGTTACTCAGATATGAAAAGAAAAACAATGCATAGATAAATGGACTCTTAATGCAGATCAGACATTGTTTTGGTGTCGTTTTATTTAACAAAGAAAATGTTGTGAAGCGCTTTGAAAATGTCAACATCATCATTGGCCGTATATAAAATGTCCACTGCGTCATCATTAATAAAAAAAATCGATGTCACGAATTATAATTCTACTTTTTTACATTATATCACAGAAATTTATGTATTCAACTTTTTTATCTAAGTTAGTACTTGTACATATGAATTTAAAACTCAATCTAACAATCTTTCCTAATTATTTGTCTATTTTTCTAGATTGTATGCGTGGTTATTTTGTTTCCCGATTGGCAGTGACGTCACAAAATCCGTAATGTTGTGACTTAGGGCTGCCATACAGTTCAATACCGATCAGTTCAAATTATTTAACTAGTAAAGGCACTTGTCTCCGCAGCAGTAGCAGGAACGTCCAGAAGGTGAACTCAGCGCGGGTCCGGTAAGAGTTACTGCTGGCCACGGCATCTGGAACAAAGGAGGATTTTAAAGACCTAAATAACTGATGGGTGTGAAAAGAGTTCGTAAGGATTGTTTCGCTTCCACATTTATAATGCGAACGGCGAAGGAGTGGAAAACCCTGGCAGCGTCTTTGTTTCCCGATAAGTATAACTAGGGAGCCTTCAAGTCCAGAGTGAATAGGTATCTTCTAGGCAAGCATGCTCCATCTTCGGCCTCGTCATCACTTACCATCAGGTGAGACTGGGGTCAAATGCTTGCCTGTCTCTTATAAAAATGAGTCGTCAACGCAACAGAACGACCCTATTGTTGAAATTTCAATAGGCAATGGTGGGCCGTCTGCTTGTTTGCTTCTCTATGACATTAAAAATTAGATATTTTATCTGTGATAGTGTAACAGATTTTCTTCAAACTAAAATATCATTTTATATCTCAGACAGTAAGTTAGTTCGTAAGAACTGAACTGAAAGGAAAATAAAAGGGTTTTTTGGAGCAATTCACCTGCCACCGAGCAAATGTTCTTTCAATTGCCGAAACTATTTCAGTGTTAATTTAAAACCCTATGTGTTTGTTGATGTGTACGATTATTGGAAATTGACGTTATGTTATGAAATGAGATTTTTCTAGCTGTCCTAAAAAGTTAGTGTCAACACTTTACTTAAACATAAAATGACTTTTTGCGCGGCTTTTAGTAAGTAGCTAAGTCACATAATGCGCAAAAAACATAATAAATTCTTATTTGATACTTTTCTAATGCAATAAACGTGCTAAACCATAAATATATTGAAAAAAGAAACAATAAAACCCGTTTCAAATCGTTTAAAAGTTCTCTACAAATATAATAAATCAGGTTTTTTATTTGTAGATGTTTAGTTTTATATAGATAGTTTAGCTCTAGTATTTAGTTTAATTTTTTATCCAATTGTATATTTATTATGTTGTTTTGTTATATTATATCTAATCAATGGAAAATATCGGGGACAAATTGACCTAGCCCCTAATGCTTACTAAAAAATATAATAATATCAAGTTGCCACGTTGTTGGCTTCCTTCATTCACACCAAAACCGCTAGATCAATGAAGCTAAAGATTTGCATAAAGACAATGAAGATACTAATAAAGGTAACTAATTCTCAACCATTCAAAATTTCCGCCCGAAATTGGCAAAAAACAAGCTGACAAATTCTTGATTTTGTCGCAGGACACCGCGGCCGGCTACCAAACTTTTTCGTTTTAAATATGGCCTACTTATTTCCAAAACAAAGGATATTTCAGCACCTTCTACCTGCGGGACGTACTAAACGTGATATTTTGCATAATTTCACTAAAAAAGAAGTCGCGCGACTCGTCAAGTCATTTGCAAGGCAGATTAAGAAATTTCGCCACATTATGTTCCGGTTCCGAAGAGGGTGCGATTATAAAAGGTGTTAACGATGTCTGCGCTGTGAATTTGGTTCATTTAAGCAATAGTATAAGTTAAGATCTTTGTTTGTTAGTTTATTTGCTTCTCAATCGTGCCAAAGCGGCGAAACAGACTATTTGAAAGAAGGGTATTTTCTAGTACCTCTCTTAAGAATCTGTCGCCAAGCACCTCTATTCGTGGTTTCCGGCAGCTTCACTTAAGAACCCGTTCCTAATAAAGGCGTAATGAGACCAATGGTTTGTGGATCTATAAAACAAAAAAATCTATACATTTTGTGAAACAAAAACTTAGCATTTTCGCGGAAATAAAATGACCTGTACCTACTAGGCATTCTTATACAGGTTTAATATGTATTATGAACATGATTTTTTTATTGAAATTTACAAAGATCTCGCTGGAAGACTTAGGGAGTCCACACGTGACCAGAATGCTGGCCAAAGAATTATATTTTGGACAAAGAATAAGTCAATTCCACCAAGTCAATTCCGCCAGCATTCTGGGCACGTTGCCAGACATCAAGGATCGTTTGAACTATCTATAGAACTTCTTTAGTAAGTTCAAACGATCCAATATATGTGCCTATATATATAAACGTATAAATAACTGTAGGCTTGTTTTATTTTATAGTTTAGTTTAGTTAAGTTATTCATTGTTATTTTGTTTTTATTATATTAGAATAAATCAACATGTATACTCATTAAATTTACCTCTTCATAATATTATAACAGCAGTTTATCTAAGTTAATGTAGATACTCAACATCAAGTAAGCTTTAATGTCATTAACCTAAAAATTCAAATGAAAAACAAACGATGTTACTGCAAATATTGAAACCTTGCGAGAAATATCATCATTAATCTAGGGAAACTTTATGAAAGTAAAGAAAGGGGCTAATATTCGCTGTAAATAAAAAATGATGAATGAAGACAAACAAGCTTCTTTTAGCCCCAAAATTAAAATGTATTACCAAAAAAAAGTGCTGAAACATTCCCGTAATCTTCTTAGAAAGAAAATTTCTGAGCTTTCAGGCATATTCTGTTAAATTCAACACGTTATTAAGACGGAAAAGTGTTTCGATGAGCTTTAGTCGACGCGGGTTTATTTTTGCTGGCAACATTTTTATTTTGACATATACAGCTTTCTAGGCTTTTTGCTTTTAATAAATCGTAAGGCCTCGCCTTAACAAACGGTATTAATTTTGAAAAGTCAGTATTAAAAAAAAAATTAAATGTGATCGCGCCTAACTGCTGGGCGTTTCTCGTTCTTTTCCCGGTGTATATAAGGAAATTGAAACATGCGTAGTCAGTTTTAAGTGCTAATGACTTTTTTTAGCAGTCGGCCCGCTTTGAAAAGCGCCTTGAAAAAAATTAAAAGCGGTCACCGTCGCCTATGGACATCTGCAACACTAGGGGAGTTGCCGATGCGTTATCGACCTTTGTTTTTCTAGAACTCTTAACACACCCATCTTAAAGGATTGCAATCTGTAGCACAGCGGAAAGACTTGTGGGGGAAGCTAATTTTGATTGGAAAATGTTATTTTAGGTGAAATAGGAACAAATCAAATCTATTGATGAACTGAATTAATAAGAACCTATTTCAATTTCAACATTTTTCGGCTATTCGCTCATTGCGCCACATTTATAAATGCAATAAAACAAAATAAAAAGAGTTTTAGTCCTACTAACAAATAATTAAATAAATATCGGGGACAATTAATTGCACACAAATTGACCTAGCCCCAAATTAAGCTCGAAACTTGTGTTACAACTCGTATTATAAATGTGAAAGTAACCCTGTCTATTTGTCTGTATTTCACGCCTAAACTACTGAACCGATTTAAATGAAATTTAGTACAGAGATAGTCTAGAGCCTGGGAAAGGACATAGGCTAATTTTTATTGCGATAAACTGTAGCCCACGTGAAACCGCAGGGAACAGTTAGTTTCCTATAAATAACAAGCTCAATTATGTTGGATAAGGTACTTATAAATATTGCTATTTTTAAAATAATAATAGTAACCAACCCGCACTGGGCCAGCGTGGTAGATTACGGCCCATACTCTCTCTCTGAGAGAAGGCCAGAGCCCCAGCAGTGGGAACGTGAAAGGCTGATGATGATGAATAGTAAATAATTTATTATAAGAAGATACAAGATAAAAATATATTTAAAACTAGCGGCCCGCCCCGGCTTCGCACGGGTATTTAGCAAAAACGCAAAAATTATAATACACACATTATTGGAGTTTTAGTAAGGATCCCTAATTTTATTGAAAACAGACATCAATATTTATACAATACTAACGTCACTCAATTGTTTTGCCTTCCCGGAACCTCTCCACTAACACTTGAACTTTATGGTATGGTATTAAAGTTCAAATTGACTTAAGTATTATTACGAATCGTTTGTATGGGGAAAAGAAAAGGGCTAATTTTAGTGTTTTCCCGGCAATTATTCGATTTTTCTCGCCGTAAAAACCATTATTGGACTTCAACGAACATTTAAAAAAATGAATTGGTAAAATTGGTCCAGGCGTTGTTGAGTTATGCGCTTACCAACATATTTTGCGATTCATTTTTATATTATAGAAAGATGTAAACCCCAAAATGCTGGCAGCATTGCCTCGTTGAATGGCAATGCTAATTGCTAATGCTAATTTTTTGACAAAAATATGAGCCAGCATTTTGGTCACCCGTCGCGTTATATACGAGTAGAAGCTTTGCCAAGTAATAATTATTATTCATAATTCATTTTTCTGTAAGTACCCCAGTCCGAGTAAAGGTCGAAATCAATTTGTCCCTATCTTGTGCCACATTTAGTCACAGTATAATTGTACTCATTTCCTTTGCTCTCACTTGTATATAAAGTTTCTAAACAGTTCCCACTACTCTAGACGTCCTGCCGTCGTTGCCGATTGAATATTGTATTCTATTTGACGTTCCGGGACGTCTCGAGTCGTACACGACTTTGTTAAATATTAATGTCGTAGAGTTTCAAGCGTGAAGATGTGAACCTATTTAAAGAGACGGCAAACGCGAGGCGTGTGTGAATAGTTGCGATGTATTGAAATGTGTGAGAAATTGAACAACGACTGTCTACGGAGTTAGGGATGTGGTGTAGATACGAAAGTATCGATACTGTACTCGGTAGTAATCGCAACGGGAATGTCGATACCAGTATTGGAATCGGACAAATGTATCGAGTTATACTCAGGACATTTAGTGGTTTTTAGCTTTAGTATATAAGTAGTAAAAAAATAATTGTAAATGCGATTACACGCAAAAAATTATTTGTCGAGCGTTTCTTGCCTGTTCTTTTGCCGGCGCGGAGTATGTAGTTAGTTAAGAATGACGTTTTAAAGTGATCACAGTCAAGTTGTATCCTATAAACATTTATTGAGTTTGATTGGTTGGTTGGTTATGTTTTTTCGTATCACTGTTAATGAAATCTAGAAAATTGTCTAATAGATTTTATTACAATTCAACATTATTTCCCTTGTATTTATTTTAAATTATTTTTATATGAGTCCTTAACATAAATCGTAATAGAAAAAAAATTAACAGCTATAATGAAAAAACATCGAGTGTTGTGACAAGTATCGAGTACAAAATACTCAGCATTATCTAAAAGTATCGAGTCACAGGTATTAGAGTATTTTTTCGGATCCCTATACAGAGTGGAGTAGGAATGGTAGCACGTGTTATCGCCGCCTAAAGTTTTCGGGCTTCTTTAGTGCACCTGTGCTTGTAGCTTAACACTCAAATGGATTTATATTTAGTGGTTTAGTTGCAAGTTCGTTATATTTAGTCAGTTTCAAAGCTTTTAGTGAATTACTTTTGCAATCGCTATCATTTTAGACAGATTTATGAGTGAAAAATTTTAAACAATATTTTTTTTTAGATTAAAATATGAGATCATTTTTCAACGCCAAACATAAAAGTAGCTACGCCTGTTCCAACCTCCTTACAAAAAACAGGCTAAAAATATTAGTCTTTCTTTCTGTCGCGTGACAAAACACACTGCATGCAACAGTTGCGCAACACTTACTGTTCTTACTAAACATGTACGAGGATATATGCGGGCGGCTCGCGATGTACAGCCGCACGGACATGCTGCGCTCGTGCGGCGGGCGCGTCTGCAACGTCGCGCGACACCGCAGCGACAGATAGCCGCGGTGCGTCGGGTAGTCGTCGGGGTACACGTGCAGTGTCCGCCATGACGCGCGCAGACCGTCCCCATCTGCCCCCGATATGTGGGTCTCTTCTGTGATTACTGGATCCTGGAACAAAGGTAATTAATTTAATATTAAATTTATTACATACTAGTTGTTCCCCGCGGTTTTGCCCGCGTGGGGTACAGTTTATCGCAATAAAATGTAGCCTATATTCTTTCTCAGGTTTTAGACTGTCTCTGTACCAAATTTCATTTTAATCAGTGTTGTAGTTTCGACGTGAAAGCGTTACAGATAGACAGTTACTTTCGCAATTATAATATTTGTAGGATATAGGGAATACGAGTATAAGGAAGTAGGGATTTAATCTACTAACAGCAATTTAATCATTTCCTAAACTTTTCCAAGTAAACAACATTATAACCGGACAGCAAGTATTCAAATCCTTTTTTCAGGATCTAAACTATCATAGAATAGCTAAGATACCTAAAGTATTTCAAACAGAAATATCGTCTGGGCCTAGTCAAGTTGCAAACGTTTCTTTTTCTACAATCTTTAACGCCTTGTGACGTTACGTTTGTGCTTGTCTTAGTGCATCTTGGCTACCATTTTGTATGGGATGCAGCGAACGTCATTGTAGACGTATGTTCTGACCACGTGACATATTGATGAAATCATATCATTTCCATACATTCATTTGTAGAAATGCATTTTGGCTAGGAGCTCAGATTTCGTCTTGCATACAAGTTGTCATAGAATAGCTAAGCTACCATATTTCAGATAGCAATGTCGTCTGATTTCAAATGTCTATCTCTGTAGAGACAGCTTTATTTATGCCTTTCAATCAGTTTTTATTGCATTTATGGCGTACAATAAACACGCCACGTTAGCCTTCGACAAATGCACGAAACACGTACAGACTATGTGATTTGGTTATGAAAGCAGCGAAATAAAGTGGTGGATACTAGCTATGGCCTGCGGTTTCACCCATGTTCAATCAGTTTGTGATAAGAAAAAAAATTAAATGTGAGCGCGCCAAAAAGTGAGCTGGCGTTTCTTGCCTGTTCCTTTACCGGCGTAAGGTTGGAAAAGTAATCACATATTGTATCCTACTACATAAAATATTTTGATTTCAGTATTACTTAGCCGGACCAGCCATGCCCGAACGCTAAAAAACCTATGTGTGCAAACGTAATAGTAAATATTAGTTCATAACTTTAAAACTAGATGGCGCTGTTCATTGAGCCATGGTTTTCTAGATCGCGGTGACAAGATTCTCCGGCGATAGTTTGAGATACATGTGTTTGGACGTAATATAGACGACATCAAAAGATAATCACATGCCCAAATTGAGTGGTTTAATTTTGGGGTACGAGTACGAACAAACGCTACTCTGAAATAAGTCAAAAATAAATCCACATTCTTAATTTTTCACTTCTATACATAAATTACTACAATAATCTTTGGAAAGCTCAAGTTTTTTGCAAGTGGTACAGGACTACAGCCCATTACTGTTCTCAAACGCTACTTTGTAAGAAGCAAAAAAAAAAAATCGCAGCGTCTATTTCGCTTCTATACAAAATTTTCTTTATTATCCTCTAATAACGTTTCATAAATCATACGTACTCGTAGGTACACGTGGGAAGCTCGCAAGTACAGCTCATTAGTGTGGGAAGTTAATTATGAAATGCCCGACGGAGTTGCTAAGCCACATGTTTTGTACCTAATTTCACGTACCATTGACCGTATTTGGCTTTTGAAGTTGAAAATTCCACAAATTGGTCGGAGATTTTCCGTTCATTGAGCAACTTTCCCCGGAGGTTGGTATTACTTGTGGAACAAGCCCAATCTTCAATCATTGCTGTTGAGTTGGAATTAGAAATTTTTTTGAGACACAATTTGGGTTGTCGCTTTTAAGCTTTGAGAGTTTTAGGAGGTCGAAATGGGTTTGAAGAAACTGAAATAAAACAAAATAATCGGGGATCAATGCACACAAATTGATCGAGCACCAAATTAAGCTCTAAACTTGTGTTAAGGGTATTAGACAACGATGTACATAATTATTTAGATAGAAATATCCAAGACTCAGGAACAAATATTCGTGCTCATCACACATATATTTTACCCTTACAAAAAGGAATTATATAAGAAAGCATCAGGCGACTTGTGCTCAGACGCTACCCTGTAAATTAACAACAAATCATCTGAAATAGTCAATCGTTTAACTATGTTTGAGAGCTAGTTCCCAGTCTAGGTGTAGTAGTGTCTTGTTTCCTTCGATCACAAAAAACGCATACGAAAAAATATATCAATCAATCATCAATCATTATCAGCCTTACACGTTCCCACTGCTGGGACTCTGGCCTTCTCTCAGAGAGAGAGTATGGGCTGCAATCTACCACGCTGGCCCAGTGCGGGTTGGTAGATGTCGCATGCCCTTGAATGTTGCAGTTCTTGGGCATGCCGGTTTCCTCACGATGTTTTCCTTCACCGTTTTGAGCGATGGTAAATCCGCACATAACTTATTAAGTCATAGGTGCGGGGCCGAGAGGATTCGAACTCGGTGTCGGCGTCTTGTAAGTCGCACGCCTTACCGTTCGGCCACCATCGCTCTAAAAAAAAATATATAATTTTATTTATTACAAGGGTAGTTTTTGCATTTTTATGATTCTCAAATGATTTTCGACTGAAAAATAAAGTACTATACGCCTATTCGGCAGTAGACGGCGTCCGTACATTACTACTTGTTTCATGGCACGCCATAACGAGAAAAAGAGAGAAAATAGAGGTCAAAGTGCAAATTTCATTCGACTTGAGTTATGCCCTTAAGCTAGCTATGTCGGAGGCCTTCAAGCGACCTGATCACTTCGACAGTAAAGTCTGCCACTAGCTTATACGAAAGAAGATCATTAATTATAAACCGGCACGGATTAATCTGATAGTACTCCATCCACTGTCCTATCTCCACGCTCGTCCACGACGGGTATCCGAAACTATTTGCATGCAAAACTACGTCCCAAATAGTTCCGATGCGAAAGATGGATTGCCTGACACCGAGGCAGTTAGCCATAGTTAGCTGAAGTTCGCCATTGTTTAGAAGCTAACTGGGCTTGAAATGTCAGAGGTTTTGGCGGTTGATTTGGGGTCAATCGTTTTCAACTGATAACGTTTATTAGGCACGAATTTATTGGCTTTTGGTAACTTTATTTTAAGTCCATATAAGAGGGAATCTTATTAGAAATTGTGTTGTTAAATAAATCACACACTATTTAGGTAACAATATAATTAATAAATAATAAATATCGGAGACAATTGCACACAAATTGACCTAGCCCCAAATTAAGCTCGAAACTTGTGTAACGGGTACTAGACAACGATATACATACTTAAATAGAGAAATAAATACATATATTGATAGAAATATCCAAGACTCAGGTACAAATATTCGTGCTCATCACACATATATTTGCCCTCACCGGGATTCGAACCCAGGACCAAAATTTTGAAATAGTTTAGGATTATCGTAAACTTGCTACAATTCAAATAAAAGTTATAAGAAAAATGTATAGAATTGATCGGGCCCAATGAATGTCCGGGCGTTTTTTTCCGGTGTAAGGAGATTGAACCAGGCTAGTCCTAAGATTGTCTTTTTAAAGTGAAAATGTTGTACTTTATTATAATATACCTATCACTTGAGAGCCAGTTTGCAATCCAGGCGAAGCGTGACCACATCTTCGTTTCATAACAGTGAGCCCAGGAAAATTTCAAAAATTCAAAATTCAAAAGTCAATTGTATTTTATTCAATTTTTTTTTTTTAATAGGATACATTGTGATCACTTTAAAACGTCAAACTTAAAACTAGCTACGCTTGTTCCATTCACGAGAAGTTACATTTAATTTTACGTATGTACATTTACAACGTAGATAATAAAAAAACTGATTACATCGTATATTTCATCAGATTTGGTTAAAACACACTTGTGAGAGAATCCAATAACATCACAAATGTAATGTTTTAACTGCTACGACGTAGAAAGATCTACGAATAACGCTACTCCGTAGAACGTGTAGCAGTATTCGTAGACAGTTTCCCAAAAGTAATAAGCAATCTAGATGATGAATAGCAACTCACTGTGTCCATTGTTGTCGGAACACTGCAATAACTTTACTGTACAATATTTCATAGAACTGACAACTTGCGGAAAAATACTGTACACACAGAAAAAACTTGAAAAATATTGAAAAAAATGCCATGCCGTCACTTCATACAACATATTACCTCTTAACTGAGAATGACCCATACACAATCAGTTGGAATAAAAATAAAAATAAGATTCAAAGATTCAAAGAATTTATTGCATTCCATAATGTACAATAGTTAGTCATTATATAATTAAGATCAATTATGGACCCTGTTGGGCACAACAACAACATTACTTAAAAACTAGAGGAGAGGAGGACTGCCATCAATCAACAAAAAACCCATTATTATGCCTACTGCAACCTATGTAAGTCTGTCTATATATTTAGTTAACATTTCTTGCAGTTAGATAATTTCTAGATTGCTATAAAAAAATGATTAATTACTTGGTTGTCTGAAAGATATCGCTTTGTCAAAAAAGTCAAAAAGTCAATTTTTCTTTATTCAATAGGATACATTGTGTACACTTTAAAACGTCAAACTTAAAACTAGCTACGCCTGTTCTAACCTCCTTACGCCGGCAAAAGAACAGGCAAGAAACGCCCGGCAGGTAATTTTTTTTGGCGCGATCACATTGACAATTTTATTCTGATTACTAATTGATTGAATTGGAGCAAGTTCACTAAAATCCCAAGTTTTTTTTTGTCATCTAATGGTCCGATTTTTTTTAATTAGCTTTACTAATAAGATTTCTCTTGTTTGGTTTTACACAATGGGATATGGGAACATGAATATGAATGAATGGTAAGACCACACTTTGTGACACCTAACTGATAGTAAGTGATGTTTGTCTAGAAAATACCTATTCAATCTTGACTTGAAGGCTCACTAATAATACTTCCTTTTTTTACTAATTGCAAGGTAGCGTTTGACCACAAGTCACCTGATATTAAGTGACGATGTGGTCGAAGGTGGCGCCACTCTTCACCTGGGTTGGGAACTGGTTCTCAAGTAGGACTGCCAGAACACACCGATAGGTGCTTGGCGACAGATTTTTAACTAGAGGGTGGTAGTTAGCCAGGCGAGTACTAGAAAAATACCTGACCACCAATCTATGGTTTCATCACGAAATTTACCTTCACTGAAAGCTCAAGCTATTTGTAGGATTCGAATTCACGTCATACGGATCGTCAGCCGACCTCACTACCACTGAGCCATCATCGCTATAAGTGACTAAAAATTAAAAATGTTTATGCTGTTGATTGTTTACTTAGGGATTAACAACTTGACTATTGTATGCTTGTTTTTTGGAACACTACCATTTATTAACAACGAATTTATACCACACTAGCTGTTCCCTGCGGTTTCACCCGCGAGGGCTACAGCTTTATGCATGCAACTCAGCCCGATCGGTTTAAAATTGACAAAGTTTCATACAAACTTTCATCCCCTATTTTATCCCCTTGGGGATAGAATTAATCAAAATCCTTTCTTAGCGGATGCCTACGTCATAACATCTACCTGTATGCCAAATTTCAGCCCGATCCGTCCAGTGGTTTGGGCTGTGCGTTGATAGATCATTATGTCAGACATTAAAACATTTGTATTTGTAGGTAAACTTATCGGGAAACAAATACGCTGTCTACTCCTTAGCCGTTCGCATCTCTCGTACAGTCAGCGACAAAAGTAGCTGATCGTTCTCGATTTTCCAAATGCGTTTCAAATCAATAATGTTTTTTTTTACATTTCACATGGAATCATTTTGACCACAACATAACACACCTGATTTTAGGTGATAATGAGGTCAAAAATTGGTGTCTAAGATGATGAGGATTACAGAAAAAGTGTGGTTGTTTAGCGACTTTTGTCGTTGACTGTACAAGCAAGCGTTAGTGTGTGTGCCTTAAAAAGGTCAGTTTTATTCGACAGCTCATACTGTATTGCAGTGGCATTCGACCCGAGATGTCAGGCGGAAATTCTTATAGACCCATATCGTGTCCCGTGCCCTCTTTGCGTCGGGTGAGGTGATCCAAACATTATTGCTTGACTACAAAGTACGAGGCTTTATGTAAAAGACGTGAGGTTTTTGAAGGTATCTTTTTATTCGTTATTACTTTGTTAATGTTTACAATGATATAGGTATTATTATAAAAAAGAAGCTTAGCTATTTATAGCTACAAGCGTCTTTTCCCGTCATACTAACTGTAGTAATCTAAATACTATGTATAACTCAAAGGTGACTGACTGACGTAGTGATCTATCAACGCACAGTCCAAACCACTGGACGGATCGGGCTGAAATTAGGCATGCAGGTAGATGTTATGACGTAGGCATCCGCTGAGAAAGGATTTTGATTAATTCTACCCCCAAGGGGATAAATAGAATATATAAAATAAGACTACCTATCAAACTAAACAATACAACTATGAAGTGAAATATATTCGTACAAATATTTTACTGTCAACCACTTGACAAGTGTGAATCGAAAAGTAGTAGTCACTTTAGCCACATTTACTTAATCGGAAAAAGATATGAACTCTATAAAACTAGCTAAAACCCGAAAGAAGTGGAACTTCAGTGAATTACACTAACATTATAAATGCGAAACTATATGGACGGTCGTATACCTACAACATAATTTAAATAAAAGTTTCAATAAAAGACAAAAACCGGTACTAAACCGGTAACGGAAATCCATAAGACTTTTGAATTATTGGTCTAATGCTTGCTTAAAAGCCTATAGAAAAGGTTTCAGAATAGAGCAAAAGAAAGTGCCTCTTTTTTCCACATAACAGCTCACAAAAAGGGTCAGCAGGCAGCGCCCTTTTAAATAAATAACTCATGCCATTTAATCCGGTTTCCGGTATGTCCGGTTTTCCGGAACGTCTGATTGGGGCCGTACGCCTAACCTTATTGTGTTATGATATTTATTGTGCGTTTCACGGCTCTGCTAGATTAAATCAAGGCAAGTTTTTTTTTGTTTTAGTAGCTTGACTATGTAGCTGATGGGATTCTTAATGGAGAATACTTTCAGCCATGGACATTTATAGTGTATAGATTGTTAATGTGGACAGTTTGTACAAACAAAAGTGTGTTGATGTTATTTTCTATGATTTTAATGAGTTGTTAACAAAATTAGCTGATCACAATCATTTTCCAAATGTAAAAGCGAAGGAATTCGAAAAAAGAGCTTTTCCTATAAATTAAGCATTTTACAATTTTGACCATTGGCTATCGTATATTTCGTACTGATATGTGTCAAACCAATCCAGCTCAATTCAGTTGTATTGTGGTGCCACTTTCAACCACATCTTCGCTCTACGTCAAACGATATACAAAAAACAATTTTAAAGTCAAACTGAAAAATATGCTTTTGTAGCAGGATACAACATTTTGTGATCATATTAAAACGTCAAACTTAAAACTACCTCTATTCCAACCTTCCTAAGAGGACGCCGTGATAAACAATGAATCTGAAATAAGCTCCATACAAAAACGCAAGCGAGCTGACTAATGCAGTAAGGTCGTATGCGTCAAAAAAGGTTTTTTTCGTTTAAAATGAAAACTATCGTTAATTTTATAGAACTAAACCTGTAGTTCTTTGGAGAATATGTATATGTCATACAAAAAAAATAATTCCACTCTTAAATTGGTTTTGTATGCCTGTAAAATGAAAATCTTTTTTTTACAGGGCAGTTTTCGATCATTGTTTCTCTGCTATGAAAGTTAACCAATCGTGTTATCCTTCTGACAATTTGCTGTCAAAAACATGATCTTTAATGTGCACAAATATTAGCTCTGTATGTATGGTAATTGCTGAGAAAATAGATCCCTGCGGCCAAAATTGCCAATTCCTGAACGCCCAGCACGACATTTTTGGGCACAGTAATAACTTTCTCATACAGAAACCAATTTCAAAATAATAAGATAAATATATAAAGCAATCTAACACTAATGAAAACAACAAGCGGCCTTATTCAAAGCGCCTGTGTTTCCTATTTAGCGTTAATAAGTAATATCCTCCCCAGCTTGACCCAATCAAATTGTAATCAGCTTAACCGACGAAGCGTTACATAAAACAGCTAATCATCAGAATTCCTATTAATTCTGAATTGACCCCTTTATACAGATTAGGACAGTATGGCAGTTTCTGCTTTTTCGTGGAACACAGTGTTTGAACTTAGAAATTGACGTGTTTTGTGTCACGCAACAACTGTTTCCGCTGGCAGCAGTTGGATGACAAGAGCCGAAGATCAGACTCAGTGACCTTGGAAGAGGCTTATGTCCCGCAGTGGACTGATACAGGCTTATGATGATGATCAAGCAACTGTTTCTTTGCTATGCTTATTTTTCTTTAAAACAAAATAACTAGGAAGAAAAAACCGGAGAAAAGTGGGATGGATTGTGCAAGGGCAGATATAAATGAAAACATGGCTGATAGGGTAGAAAAGAACGTACTACGCCAATCCCAATAACCTACTAATGTTATAAACGTGAAAGTTTGTGAGTATGGATGTATGGATGTTTGTTACTCTTTCACGCAAAAACTACAGAACGGATTTGAGTGAAATTTGGAATTGAGAGAGCTTATACCCTGGATTAATACATAGGCTTTTTACCCGGAAAAAAGTTTCTGCGGGATAACGAGAGGACGCGGGTGAAACCGCAAGACGCAGCTTGTGTAAAAATACGAGTATATCTGACATAAGCTGCTAGTTTTTGTTAAAATTCTCTAATAATAAATAACTAGCAACTTACTTAAAGAGAGTCGTTAACAAAAAAAATAAATAAATATTTACGTCCTTATCGGTCCTGGTCGTAGATTCTATACTGCCCTGCAATTATAGTGTAGATTATAGGGCGGGGTGACCTCAATACCGGAAATTAAACCTTCGGTGTGAAAATCTTTGTAAGGATTTCATTTTCACTCTTTGAAACCGTTGTTATTATGACCCTTTGTTACCGAGACGGTTCGCCAATTTCGGGGAATTCTACTTTTATTGCTTTTCATATATTAACCTATGGAAGAGAAAAAACCGGTATTAAATTTTTTTATCAAACCGTATTCGTTATTGGCGGTTGAATAATTACTGAGCTTTTTTATATGACACGTTGAAAACGAAATTTCATGCGTTTTTTTGCCTTTCAATCTAGTATCATGTGTACACAATTATTTCTTCTCAATTTATACATTATTACAGTCAGTGGTGACTGCTTGGGAGTTACTACTTAAATTTAGTGGAGAAATTAATAAAAAGGGGAGTCTTAGGGCAAAAACATGTTTGGGGTTTTGAGAGTTTTCAAACATAACCTGCAAATAAATTGCACGACAAAACATTCCCGCTATTCCGCTATTGTATTAGAACTGTAACAATTTTTTTCTGTACATGGCGTCAGTTATGATGCTAGCTAGATATATACAATAGTATCCGCTATTTTCAATTTTAATTTTTAACTCTAAAGCTTTAACTACATATTTTGTTCATTAAAAAAACAACACTTTTAAAACATAAGTAGACGTTTTATTTTATCAGTTTTTAAGGATTTTGGTACTATCTAAGCCTAAAAAGTATTACCTAGGGAGATCTTATGGATGAATTTGGTAGAGGTTGGCAGAACTACAACAAAAAAATGTATATAATATGTGGCAAAAAAAAATGCAATATAAAAATTTCAAATGTCAATTTGTAACTTTAAATGCGTGTCAATCAAAAATATCCGTAATGAGGTTATAACCTAATCAGCAATGACACTTGAGTACCGCGGAGTTGGGTCAGTGTTTACGATTTAAAATGATTATCTCGTAAACTCCAAACGTCAACCCTCGACAATTCAATAAAATCGTGGCTCGCATAATAAATATCATAAGACAATAAGGACCCAATCAGACGGTCCGGAGAACCGGGCGTACCGGAAACCGGATTAAACGCCACGAGTTATTTATGCGGTCCCCGGGTGTGAAAAAAAACGTTCTTTATTTGGGGGTGTGACAAATCTGTTTTAGCCTTTTCGGGTATTTCTTATGTCACACTAATATTATAAATAAAAGTTTGTGAGTGTGTGTTATTGTAACTTCAACTCACTGAAACGGCTCAACAGATTTGAGGCAAAATTCAAAATTCAAATGTTTTTTTATTCAATAGGATACATTGGGATCACTTTAAAACGTCAACTTAAAACTAGCTACGCCTGTTCCAACCTCCTCACGCCGGCAAAAGAAGAGTCGAATTTGAAATGGAGAATGCTTAAACTAATCTATATTATTTTTGAACCATCGGACGAACCTGCTCTCTGTTTGTTTTTTTAGTATGAAGTGACGTATACGGTATGAATAACAAATATATGCATCATCAAAATCAAGTAGGACGTAGGCTATAACAAAGGGAGAATGGAGGACCGAACGGCAAGTGCAAAATCGCCCATTGTGCCTGTCGATCGCGCGGCACCATTGTCCCTATAATTTACACAGTCATTTTAATTTCTACACGTCACTCGAAGCGATTCCCTCGAAAATAAGGTCGGGGGCCGAAAATAGGTCTTTGTTCAACAAATTGGTTCAATATTTTTGATGTCTTCCGTCAAAGAATAGCTCTTTGTTGAACAAATTGTTTAATATTTTTGATGTATTCCGCGAATGTGATTAAACAGTTGGGCGTCGCTAAAATTAATTTTGTAATTTATGCGTTTGAATTAATTTTAATTCTTTGTTGGAGACGGAATAGTGGTTGCTTTATGAAATCGGTAAATTAAAATCTGTTTTAAGAACAAATATCGCGATTGTGTTAACATGTTGGTTAAGGGTAAGTCGGTAGGACAGCTTTTTAAAGTGATCATATTATGTATCCTATTAAATAAAGAAAATTTGTTTTTTTTTAGTACCGGATTATTCATGTTATTTCAGTCCCTCAGTAATTACGACATTTGTAAAACAAGTCTAAGAAAAATGAGACAACTGGCTGCTTTATCAACTTACACAGATTGTAAAAGAGTAAAGCAGAAAAAAATGGCTGGAAGAATCGAATACATGGAAAAATTATATATTCTCTACGGAAAGTTTATTATTTTGGGATCAACGTGAGGAATCCGACGTTAATAACACGAGGTTTAGTTTGCCTAGCATCTCATTTGGGCGAGTAGAATATGGAAATATTTGGCTCTGTTCGTTGGCTTTTGGGTATACGTACTCTTCATTATTAAATTCGGTCCAGTACGTATTTGTACATATTTTTGGTTTACTCAGATCTATAACTTCGTGATGAAACCACAGCTTGCTGGTAGGGTACGTTTTAGTGCTTGCCTGGTTTGCTACCCCTTAAGAACTGTCGCCAAACACACATTGGTGTGTCCCGGCAGCCACGCTTGAGAGCCAGGTTCTAATCCAGTAGTAACATAATGCCACCTTTGAACACTTTGTCACATAACATTAAGGCATCTGAGATCAAATGTCACCATGTAAGAAAAACTTTTTTAACATTTGTCGTTTTGCTACAGACTTACATAATTCTTGAAGCAGTTTATTCAATGGATGGTTTACTAACTATACGTGTAGCCAGTTAGATGATTCGGGTCATTGGACCTTTAAACCAAACTAATGAATATTACGTATCAGCTTTGATTAAAATGTTTAAAATAACCAATACCAATCAGTGAAGTACCATGAGCGTAACCACATATCGAACTAAAGTGTTACTAGTATCAAAATTAGTTCGTTAAAATTGAACGCCACTTTATAACATGGATTTGAAATTCAGTGTCGGTAAATAATTAGCGAAACTCCAACATAACATGCCGTGTTATGTTTTGCTGTAACTGAGAACATAAATTACGTTTTATGTTATGTTAAAACTAACAATTCGTGTAAGGCAAAATCCATTGTTACGTTTGCTTATTAAATTTACCATAAATCGTGGGTAAGTTATGAATATTTAAACCTAATCACTGGTATACACAGTGAAGTTAATTGCCAGTACAGAAGACATGAATCCAACATATTATTATCAACTTCATCAGCGTATTACGTTCCAACTGCTGGAACACAGACCTTCTGTCGATAGTCTAACAACTGCTAACTAAGACAACAACTGCTACCAAAGAAAACAAAAACCAGCAACTTAATATCCCCTCGAAAGCACGGAAGCACTCAGTTGTAAATACCACTGGTGGTCACTGGTCACCCAATCAAATAGTGAAAACACATTGGTATTGTTCAAGATATGCTATGCAGAATTTCTAATCGAAACATAAGTGAAGCTCAAAAATCCCGATCAAAGACAAACTCTTGGAAATTCCAGTTTTTCCTCACCGTTTTAAGCAAGTCCATCGTCATCATCAGCCTGTATCAGTCCACTGCTGGACATAGGCCTCTCCCAAAGCACGCCACTGAGCCCGATCTTCGGCTTCTCTCATCCAACTGCTGCCAGCCATTTTGAGTATGTCATCGCTACACCTAGCCGGAGGGCGTCCAACACTACGTTTGCCGAAACGTGGTCTCCACTCGAGAACACGTTTTCCCCAACGGTTGTCGGTTCTTCGGCTAATATGTCCAGCCCATTGCCACTTCAGCTTGCTGATCCTATAGGCTATGGCGGTTACCTTGGTTCTCTGTCGGATCACTTCATTCCTGATACGATCCTTGAGAGAAACTCCAAGCCACCATCGTTCACACGTAACTTACCTTCTGCTCGGGAGATTGTAGATTCTTACTTTCTAATTACTTCTTCACTAACCTCCTGTTTTTCAGAGTCCACGAACCAGTCCAGGATGGCGGCTGGTAGCGAGTAGTCTGACGTACAGTTGACCATCGCCTGCTCGCCTGCCTGCACGAGGGTCGGCAGTCCTGTGATCAGCGGGTCGTACTCCGGTAACACTGAGGAAATACGTTTGGGAGTTATTATCTGTACTATGGATAACGCTTGATGATGAGGCATTTTAAGGGTAGCTAATGTTTATGTTATAGTTAGACAGTACCAGCAGCTGCTGGAATACACCGCCGAGCAAATGCCCTACCAACAAGCTTTGGCTATGGTGTTATCACGATGTTTTCCTTCACCGAAAGCTCAAGGTTTTGACTCCACGGCTTATGGGTCATAAACTTACGTCATTACTTCTGAACAATCTTTGCTTTAATCTATTCAATTCTC
Organism: Opisthograptis luteolata; assembly: GCA_931315375.2. Taxonomy (NCBI): domain Eukaryota; kingdom Metazoa; phylum Arthropoda; class Insecta; order Lepidoptera; family Geometridae; genus Opisthograptis; species Opisthograptis luteolata. The sequence continues at coordinate 558,173 of OV928044.1, forward strand.
TACGAGTAGTTTGTTATATGACGTATATACAGCACCGAAATCACTAAACCTAAGAATTTGCATATCCCTTTGGCAAATTTGCTAAAACATCCCCAACTTGGTTGATTTCTCACCACATTATTGTATTGATTATGCGTCGTTTCCGAGAACAAGTCTTTAGGGATGTTTGTCTAACATCCTTAAAGCAGGTTGCTACTAAATTTAATATAGAAATAGTATATGTACAGACTCTTTTATACCCCCTTTTTGCGATATATTTGGCTTTGTATTAGGAGCTTGTAATGGGGTTCGTAAATGTACTACCAACAGTTTTCTTCTACCATCACCACCGTCATCAGGTTGTTACGTTCTCATTGCTAGGACACTGACATTCTCTCAGAGAGATAGAGAGAGTGAGAGAGAGAGTGAGAGAGAGAGAGAGTATTGGGCTACCACGCGGGCCCAGTGCAGGTTAGTAGATGTCACATGTCCTTAAAGTTGCGGTTCTTGGATATGCCGTTAGTTTTTTCCACTGAAAATCATTGCTGCATCCTGGTTTAAGAGATTGCGTGTTGGGTTAGAATCCCGCAGTTTACTTGAACTTCTTGTGAAAGGAAACATCGTGCTGAAACTATAGATAGGTAGCAAATAGGGCTTTTTTTAATGCTAGTCAGGCTTGCTTCCTTCAAGTAAAGAATCTCTCCCGATGCACCTATATAGATCAGTTCCAACAGGCTCACTTGAGAGCAAGGCCCAGTCCATACACCGTCACATACATACGTCTCTGCCTTCTGCAGTCAGACTCTTTAGTGATGTGCCACACGTGACAAGTGTGGTCAAACGCTAACTAACCTAGATGTGGTTTCAAAGTCAAGAATTTTCACCAAACTCACCAGCTATCGTCATTTCAGCCGACCGCCTGTCCACCGCAAATCTGGGCCCCTCGCTGGAGACCTCACACGTGTACTTGCCGGACCCTTGGTCTGGCTTCACCGCTATCTCGCATGACGTCACATTGCAGAAGCTGTTCGTGATGGTCACACCGCTGCTGTTGAACGCTCGGCTTTCGTACTGGGGGAAAAGGAGTCAGATTAGAACGGTCATTAAACTTGCACGTGCTGATTTTTTTTTATGTAATCTATAAAGATTAGCAAACAAGCAGACGGCCCGCCTGATGGAAAGCGGTCACCATCGCCTTTGGACATTTGTAACACCAGGGGAGTTGCCGATGCGTTGCCAACCTTTAAGAACTTTTTTCACACCCATCTTGAAGGATTGCAATCTGTAGCACTGCGGAAAGACTTGTGGGAGCTCATTCCTCATTTTGGAAGTATGCGGCAGAAAAGAGCGTATAAATCACGAGGTGAATGGTCGCAAAGCGGATTGACTTGTTCATCATCATCATTGTCATCATCAGCATATTTCGGTGTCACTGCTGGGATTCAGACCTTCTTCAAAGTGTTGTAGGACATGATCACACTCGAACTTTTCTTGTAATCCCGCAGGAACCTTTTTCCGGGATAAACAGTAAGTAACCTAAGTGTTTATCTATCTCCTTTCCAAATTTAACTCCAATCTGTTGTGTCGTTTTAGCGTGAACAAGTAACAAACATGCACACTTACAACCTTTCGCATATGTTGTACTCGCTATGCCCCGGGGTGCCACCCGCGTGGACTACTAACAGTGGACTACAGTTTAAGATATCTGTCCGAGCATAGGGTAGTTTGAAAAACAGCGCTGCGCTCACATAATTATTGTTATGTGAATGCAGCACAAGCTGAAGCTGCCCTATAATTGATTAGTTAAATAAGTAACTGGAACATAATATGCTGTCTGTGTTATAGTGGCAATAAATTGATTTTTATTTTATTCATTTTTTATGATAAAACGTATCCAATGTCCTTTCCCATTGCTCACACTATTTCCACACTAAATTTCATCGAAATCGGTTCAGCGGTTTAGGCGTGAAAAGGTCACAAACAAAACAAACGGAGTTACATTATTTTGCATTTATAACATTACTATCGATAGTTTACTTTTATATAGTGGAGCCTAATCCCTTACTTATGTGTCCCAAAATCACAACGAAACACAAAACTTCTCAGAAACATTTCTTATTTCCTGATTTTACTTGCTTGAGAAAATGTGAGACCTTTGAAGTTTCTGAAAGTTCTATAAATCTTTGATAGCACAACCTTTCTTTCTATTTTTGTACGAGGTTTAGTTTGTCTGCAAAATACGATCTGGAGTTCAGACTTGAAGCGCTTTTTCGTGGAATTTGAAGCTAATATTTAATCAGGTAGCTAGTAACTGTAATCTGGGTTCTTAAAATTATGAAAATAGGTACTTAAGAGAATTACTAAGACGACTCTTAATGTTGAATCTGATATCGACTCATTAATATCACACTAATTTAAACAGGGCATGTGACATCTATCAACCCGCACAGCGTGGTAGATTACATTCCACTCTCCCTCTGAGAGAAGGCCAGAGTCCCAGCAGTGGGAACGTGATAGGCTGATGATGATGAATTGAAACAGTTTTATGCATATTTTTATTTAAAACTGGCATTGAGTTACAGAGTTACTTTCAAAATTAAAACATTAAGTATAGATTAAAGTCTTGTTGGATAAACCGTTTCAGTAAGTTAAAGGTTTTTTAAAGGTCGACTTTTTATTTACACAGTAATATAACAAATTGATCTAGAAAAAAAACCGCTTACTTTTTTTTTATCCACGAATTTTTAATTCCACTCCGCCTGACCGCATTTCAAAGGCCCGATTTCGAAACTTAGCTCCTTAAATATTTAGCCAGTTTTTAACTCTGTCGTAGGGATGGCGATCTTAGATCGATTAATCGAATAATCGATATTTTGGGTCAAGAAAATCGAATCCTTTTATCGATCTTGAACAATGTATCGATCCAATAAATCGATTTTAGACACTTGAAAATAAACATCCGATTTTTTTCTGTATCGATCAGAACTTAACAATTTGAATATTTGCAATTACTTGAACGCACCCAAACAGAATATGGCAAAGACGATATTTTTTATTCAATAGATGGTGATACACATTTTATGCTAATTATGTAATGATTTTTGTTCGATTTGGAAAAAAGCAACGTTCTTGGAGAAATAGATTTTCTAGATGTCAACTTTTCGATTGGTTATACTTCAATTCGAATCGATTCAAAAATCGATAATTATATAAAGGAATCGTCATCCTTACTCTACCGTTTTCAATCAGGCTTGAATAATGGAAGCAGTCGGTGAAATTATTTGTCGTAAGTTTGGAAAATGTGTACTTAGGGAAACTCCACAAAAGAGGCCCACATCGTATACAAAAGTTTGGAAATACCTAAGTAGGCAACATTATTGAACACACAACTTTAGAATAATTAATTATTGTAAAATAACAGCTATCCTATTATTTTTGTCCAAAAGTCACCTGATGTTAGTTAAGTGACGATGTGGTCGAAGGTGGCGCCACGCTACACCTGGACTGGGAACTGGCTCTCAAATGGGGCTGCCGGAACACAACGATAGGTGCTTAGTGACAGATTTTTAACTTGAGGGTGGTAACTTATTAAAGCTATGGCACATATATTATTTTGACCTGTAAAAAGAATCTAACTCTTGATTGTGATATGTGATTGTGTGGGCGTTATTATCAAACTAATAATACGATCACAGATTTTTTTATATCTTTGTGTTTGTTAATTATTCAAGCTTGATTGGCTTCATTGGAATATGTTTGTCCCATTATTTCAACTGATTGAACTTTCAGTTGAACTTGGTAGAATAGAGGAACGAATTTCAGTGAATTTTGGAATACAGATAGTTTGCACCCTAGGTTAAAATAAGGTACTTTTTATCCCGGAAAAAAGGTCCTGCGGGAATGCCGCGAGTGTAACTGCGGGGTGCAACTAGTCATTGCTTAAATAACGGCAACATAAGTCGTTACATCAAGGATATTACAGCTTCCACATTCTCCGAAAGCACACATTTTCGGCTTCGTGTTTTTTTTATAAATAATGGCGCAATTTACGCCCCTCAATAGCCTCCTATATAAGCATTTAATATGTAAACACAATTACTAAGCCTCACATACTTTTGCCTGTTATATCCCTATACCATAATTTATATTCTCTAGCGACCCGTCCTGGCTTTTCATGGCAGCAAATATAGGGCGTAGGTCTGTACTCGTATTTTGAGTTCTTAGAAATCTGCCATCGTAAAAAACACTAGTGTAATAGACGTATATGGTTCTTACACGTTTATTACAGACAAAAACATAGAAATCACATAGAGTCAGGAGGAGAAACCGAGAGTTATAAAAACTATAAGAATAATTTGTGACGCGCTCGTTTTGCGTGCAGTTCACGAGGCGACGCTTGGACCACTGAATGATTTGCCTCGGCTTTCCGTCCGCGCGCGCGAGCGCCGCGTCGCCACAAATGGCGGGAAACGGTGATGGCGGGAAGCGACCGTTACAGCCTGCCCCTCTAACCCGAACGAAGCGCCCCCGCAGTCGGGTTAGCCTTATGAGGTCGACCTAGCTTTCGTTTCCCCTGAATAGGAGCCTGGATGTGGCCAACGAACGGAGTTAGTAGCGAAGTGTGACGCTTGCCTAACTGAATGCCGTCGTTGCCTTGCGTCTTGAGCAACACCAGATCCCCTACTTTATGACGCCCGCTCGGCGATTTGAGGCTCTTGCGCCACCTGAGCGGTTCATGATATGACTTCGCGATTACCTCTGCTCCATCGATGTGTCCCCTAAACTTGGACATGGCCCACACGACAGCCAGGGCATCCCGTTCCGTCATGCTGTACCTTTTCTCAGCCGCTGTAAGAAGACGGCTGGCATACTCAACAGGTTGCTCATCGGCTCCCTCCCCCTGGAGGAGAGCAGCGCCGAGAGCATGACCAGTGCTGTCAGTTCTGAGGACGAACGGTTTCGTCTCGTCAGCTTGACGAAGAATCGGTGCTGAAGCTAGGAGGTCCTTAACAGTCTGAAAGGCCCTCTGCTGTTCGGGGCCCCACTTCCAGGTACTCACCTTCTTCAGCAGTGACGTAAGCGGCTGAATGACGTCAGCGTAGTTGGGCACGAAATGCCTGAGCTAGCTCGATCTTTGAAGGAAGCACTTCAGATGTTTCGCATTCCGAGGACTCGGCGTTTCAACCGTGGCGGACTTCTTATCCGGATCGACATGATTTTGGCTTACCTTCACTTTGTGCGAGGCAAAGTCCGTAGGAGGTCGGTCGGCGGCACCCTGGTCCACACTGCTGCGCGCGAACGCGTTGAGTGCGGCCCTGTGCTCTGACGACCGTTTCGCCCCTGCATTGTCGCGCGGCGACATGTCGGCAATGTCTGCTCGCATCAATTCCGTACAATTTAAGGTGTAAGACTTGACGAATGGGAATATTTGGTTGGAGCGGTCAGAAAAGTACCAAGACTCTTGCTCCACGTCCAACACTATTCCCGCCTTGGCGATAAAATCGCGGCCTAACAACGTTCTAGTGTTCTCGCCAGGGAACACCATAAACTCGACCGGTACCTGCCTACCCTCTAAAACTACCGGTACTGTAGCAGTCAAGACTACCTTTGACTGGCGCAAGCCGTCCGCAAGCCATATGGTGCGCTCCGACTCACGAAATTTTACCCCGTCTGACTTTAGGATAGAATATAGCTTAGGACTGGCGATACTAGATGTGACGCCAGTGTCGACGATTGCAACGCCTTCCCTCTGCGCAATAACAACGCTTAACGTAGGGAGCGATGACGTCATCACCTGTACACTTTCATTGGTAACTATGTTGAATTCCGACGGTTTCGTAGTAGGCCCCTTTTTACTTAGACAAGTTTCACATCTCGACCGTACTACCCTGGGTTGACCACATTCATAACAACGTATCGGGTTCGACCCGGCTTTACCGCTATTCGAATTCACCTCATTCTCGAGTTTATTATTTACCGCGTTTTCAGTATTCTTATTATTATTCTTTAAGTTACGGCAATCGGCAACAACATGACCGTAAAATTTGCAGAACGAACAACGAACGCGACTACCACGTTTCAAATGCTCGTTCGAGTTAGAAGGGAAGTCCGCGCGGGTAGCATGTAGCGATGGGCGTTTTCGGATATTTACGACATCGATGCGCACCGGCATCGGAGATCCGGCATCCGATGCCCGCATCGTTATTTGGCATCGTAACAAAGTGTTGAGTTGCGTAGGGATGTGACTAGGAGATAAGAAAATCGATTAATAAATAATCGATTTATATCTCTTTAAACAAAATCGATTTGTAAAAAATCGATTATTTATATAAAAATAATCGATTTTATTCAATATTTTTTTCCCAACTATTCGAATAGTTACATTTTTTTGTACATTGTAATAAAATTACCTAATGTAAAAAAATCGATTTAATTTTAGAGAGTAAGTAAAAAATCGATTTTTCAAATTTAGATAATCGATTATTAAAAATCGATTAAAAGAAAAAAATAATCGATTAATATAAAAATCGATTATTTTTCACATCCCTAGAGTTGCGTAGATCAAGATATTATGATAATAGAAACTGGTGCGAGCGTGAGCGATAAGATTGTGTGATAGAATCAAGAATAATAATTTCAGATTGTTAAAAAAGTTTTTATCATCCCACAATAAATATTATGGTAAAAATGTATAAAACGGGAAATAATTACTACATTCGGCCTTGTGATAAGTAACGTCACGCCATCTATATAGATTTTTAGGTTTCAAAACTTTTAATCGAGAGTAAGAAAAATATAAATTCCGCTATACATAGTAGTTACATATAAATACAATAGATGGCGTTGAAAGATACTATGCGGTTATGACCGAATACGACCGAGACCACGATATCGATGAGGCCCGAATGCCCGATGCCGATGCGGCATCGGCATCGGCATCGAAACGACGCGCCGTTTCGTTGCCGATGCCGTGCGGCGATGCCGATGCCGATGTGTGCCGATGCCGAGCAACGCACGAGACGTTTCGATGCGCATCCGTTTTTCGATGCCTAAGGAATCGGATGCCGGCATCGGGTACTGGCATCGTTATTCGGCATCGTTTTTTAGAAAACGGCCACCGCTAGTAGCATGTAGCAACGCTCGCTTTCGCGGTAGCACCCCGTTGGCACGACTCGCGCGCCACGTGATCGGGGCTCGGTGCAGGGCGCGAATTATTATTATTCGAGCTAGAATGCGGCGTATGTTCGATTTCAGATATCGAATCTTCCGTAACTCTCGCTTTCTCTAACAAACAATCAATACTATCGCTAATTAGGTCTCTAGACAATAGTTTTCTTATTCTACGATGCAATAACCCGTAAATAATGTCTATTTGCATAGGAATAGGGACTTTATACGGTAACTTTACTAGGAGGGAACGCACTTTACACACAAACACATCACCGCGCTCACTATCTTTTTGTTCATTAGCAAAAATATCTCACAGTACCTACCTTAGATGCCGGTTGTTGAATACCGTATACGGCACGCAGGCGCGCGACTGCTTCCTCCCACGTCGCGACGCAGGCGCGGGCGCCGCGCCACCACACGGCGGCTTCGCCCACTAGCAACATGGGGAGGCCGCGCAGCGCGTGCTCGTCGGTCACGTCACGTCCGCACACTCCTTGTAGACCTCGACAGCGTCTATGAACGCCTCGAGCACCTCGGCGTCCCGCGGTTCACCGTCGAACTGCGCCGTGCACTTCGCGAAGTTCCCGCTACCTCCGCGGGGCGCGGCGGGCACGGGCGAGTTCGCCGACGGCGCCGGCGTTGCAGATAGCGTTCTTAATGTCTCGATGAGGGTCCTGTTCGTCTCCGCCTGCATTCTGGCGAACGCTTCCATAGCGCCAGCAAACAATCTCTCGGTGTCCACGCTCGTAGAAGCACCGGGGCTGGCGGCGTTCGCTGGGGCGGGCGCGGGGACGGGGGCGCCGTGGGCGCGCGACTCCGCCGCCGAAGCGTACCTTTCCTCGGGGCCGCTTGCGTCGTCGTCGGTTTTCTTACTTAGAACTTGTGAAGCTCGCGTTAATTTTGGCATCGCGAGTTATACCTAAACTTTAGGCCGTAAACACTTTTCGTAAGTTCGAAGCCACAAGTTGGGCAGCCACTTGTAAACTTGTAATAGACGTATATGGTTCTCACACGTTTATTATAGACAAAAACATAGAAATCACACGAGTCAGGAGGAGAAACCGAGAGTTATAAAAACTATAAGAATAATTTGTGACGCGCTCGTTTTGCGTGCGGTTCACGAGGCGACGCTTGGACCACTGAATGATTTGATAATTTGATTTGCCTGCCTCGGCTTTCCGTCCGCGCGCGCGAGCGCCGCGCGCGCCGCGGCGCCGCCACAAATGGCGGGAAACGTTGACGGCGGGAAGCGAGCGACCGTTACACTAGTATTTTTTTTTTAAATGACCTTTTTCGGTTATCTAACATTTTCATCGATAAACATAGACGCTGTGTAGTTCCACTTTTTGTCAATAAGCCGCCCACTGGCGGGGTAAAGGGATTGCTTGAAATTTTAAACTCCACTTTTCCCACTTTCGAATTCGGTGGGGTAAATTACACCAGTGTAAAATTTCGGTGACCCTGTCCCACTAGGGTTATCAATGCTGTTTTTACGAAGTAGGTAGTGTCTATAACTCTAGAGAAGTAAAAAAAGTGATGATGGGACAAAGTGGACGGCTTGAAATTTTGAAGTCCAGTTTGCCCAACTTTCCGATTTCTGTGGGGCTAATTGCTAGGCAGCGTGTTTTACTTCTTCACTGTTCGGATTATAATGGTAACTAGTTGCACCCCACGGTTTCACCCGCTTCTTCCCGTTATCCCGCAGGAACCTTTTTCCGGGATAGAAAGTAGCCTAGTAGAAGTAGAAGGGTTATAAACAGATCAGAGGAATGTCGACCATGTATGTCGCCTTGTTGTCTGGTCATTGAAATCAGAAGAAAAAGATCATGTATTTCTAAATCACTTATAAACGTTTTTAATCGACAAATGCCACTACAGCATAAATGACTTCCTCAATGACTTCACAAATGACTAGAATGGATCGGTCCGCTTCTACATTGCTATACCCTATTCGGGTTCATATGTTTGCTAATCTTAGTTAGGTACTAAGATCTCATGTGTGTTTGTTTTGACATAATAATATTATGAATGCAATGAACAATAGGAGATGATTTATTAAAGTTATGTAGTTCCATCGCGCACTCATTAACATTAAAAGTGAGGTAAACTAAACTAATACATTAACAAATAAAACGTGGTTGAATTTGACCTGTCGTGGGCATTCTGCCGTTAAATTTCTGTTTGTACCTACTTCCATTTTAACTATGAGAGTGCCTTCTACAAATCAAAAAATTAAGTCTAATTAGTGTAATTCGCAATTCTAAAGAATATTTTAATGAAGAAAGTTTCCTTTGACCTTAAGACTGCTGTAATTAGAATTGGAATATTAATATTTATTGTGACTTGTAATTAATAAATGGCTCCAAGCTATTTCAATCCGAAGGCTTTGAAATTGTAAGTTAATGTTTAAAAAATAAGTATACAAGATAGTCGACTCAATTCAAAATGTTTATAATTGTTTTTGGTCATAAATCATTATATATTTTTATTTTTAAAATGGTTTTCTGCGTCGTTTTTGAGCGACTCCGTCATTATTTACCATCAAGTGAGACTGTGGTCACTTGATCATCTATATAATAAAAAATATATAGACAAACTAGGAAAAAAATAGACATTGATATGGGCTGTGATGGGATTCAAACTGGGTGTCAGTAACTTAACAGCAATATGGCTGCTTAATTATTTTATAAGTACATAGTACCTAATCATAAAAAAATACAGCGGAAGAGCCACTTGTTCCCCGTACATAACCAGTACTGGGAGAGGACAAATAATTCCTATTCCAAAACCAGGTTTTGTAAAAGGCATTTTTCTTTCCTTGTACAAAACCAACGTCATAAGAGCACTAGGTATTTATCTTATAATGATTCAACGATTCCATTTACAGTGAATAAGTATGAAATCTTTTATTGTATCTTGTTTTCTATAAAAAGAAAAGCCATTTCCAGATAAAATCTGGCTCGGACACCTTTGTAATACAAACTAAGATCTGATACACAGGTAATTGAATACAGTACTCGCTTTGTGTGAATTTATTCCGTTATGAGGAAAGAAAATCGTGTTTTTAGATAAGCATTTACTTATTCTCAGAAGTTGAGCAATTATGGCGAAGCTGTGGATCTCTTTGGTTGATTTTTGACAGAGACAGACTAAAAAGGCAAGTGACACGATCAGATGAAGCAGCCATGCCATTCATGTATAAGAATGTAAGTGCCAGCATTAGATAACCGACCTGGACATATTTTTTTCCATCTAAGCAGACTCAGTATTTTTCTTAGCTAAAGCAAAGATTTATCTTCGATATAACTTGAAACTAAGTACAAAGTGTCGTACATTACACGTTCTACGTAATAGAATTAAACCACAATACGGCTGAACTTGGCTCGTTGTTACTTTTTAATGGTTTTTTTATTCATAACTGTTTCACTTAGAATTGAGAAAGTTGGAATATTCTTTGGAAAAAATACTTCTTGAGATAATTCGGTTTGTGTCCCGGGTGGGACAAATTGGGTTCAGTGCGGCCTTTATGTTTTTAGGAACATTGACATTTTGTTATTACAATAACTAGCGAAAAATTTCCAACCAAGCTGGTTTTCATCCTCATAATATTATAAACGTGAAAGTTTGTGAAAAGGATGTACGCTACGGATGTTTGTTACTTTAAAAAAAAACTACTGAACAGATTTTAGTGTAATTTAGAATGAAGATAGCTTATTAGCTTATACCTTTGATTAAGACATAAGCTACTTTTTATCCCGGAAAAAGGGTTCCTGCGGGATAATGGGATGACGCAGGTGAAACCGTGGGGCGCAGCACTTATTTATTTATTTATTTGGTAATAGGCGAGCAGCCCGCAGGCTGATGTGCCTATATCATGCTGTGTTGAATTATAGCAATGTCCAAAAGTGCAGAGAGAAGTCAATTCTGTAGCAAGGAAGCATTGATCTTATAAATGGTTTTCTTCACTAAAGTACTAGATTCTTTGGTATCGTCATCTTCAAGCTTACAAGACTATTAGGTATCCTCTAACACAAGGGCCAAGATGCCGTTGGACCGTCGGTTAATGTATAATTTATTTAAAGCAGCCAAAACTTCTTGGGCCTATCTTAGTTTGAGTTAATTTACTCACTAATGTAAGGCGGAAGTTATTTAATAAGCCTAAGGGTGAAATTAAGCAGATGAGTGGGTAGAATTTTAGCAAATTTGTAGAAATGAATGTAAGGTCGTTTAAGAAAATAATTGTAGTCGACTTACGCCGAGGGACTGGCAGTAGTTGGAAGAAAAGCGTAGGTACCTTAAGGTCAACAGTGGAATTATACAAGCTGACGATGATGAGGTGTAGACGTTGTCTAGTCTTGTGTGGTACAGTCAGCGACAAAAGTAGCTAATCATACCAGATTTTACAAATGTGTTTTAAATCACAAGCAACAAGGCAGCGTTTAACCACAAGTTGTGGTCCACAACTCAACAAATCTGATGTTAAGTGATGATGCGGTCAAAGGTTAATGTTTAAAACGGCAAAGGTCATAGGATTTTTTTTTTGTTCAGCGTCTTTTGTCGTTGACCGTACCACTTTCAAAATTAGGAGGAAAAACAACTAAATTTTCTATGAATTGGAACTTTAGAAAACGTTAACTTCTGTACTGGTATGAAGTAAAGTCTGCGCGGTATACACACGTAAACAGGCACAATAAAATAGTCCTTATCCTCGAAAATTGACCCACTTTCCTCTAAAAAATAGCATCATAACAAAAATCACAAAAATATAAACCCAGCAGATTATGCTAAGCAAATACGTGTGGAAGGCGTGCAAGGCGCACCATAAAGTGGGGAATAGAGCCTATCTAAGTTCCTTGCGGGCTATAAAATCTTTCTTTTTACGCGGAATGCGCGAAAACACGCGAGATTCTCTCGGTTCCTTCAAAAAGGTCGTTTATTCAGCTAGATGGATATTTACGCAGTATAAAGGCCGGTTCTCACTGCTTTTGATCCGATCCACTGATCCAACATAAAAAAATACGAGAACTATTACGGGACGACCGTTGTGCAACAATTTTCAGGAAATGCGTTTTTTTTATCTCAATCTAAGTCTCTTATGAATATTTTAAGCGATGATGTAATATGGTCTATATATAATCATATATAATATAATAATATATCGATATATAATGATATATCAAAGCGACTGGTCGATGCTACCTGTGACCAAAATGCTGGTCGTTATTTTGCGCAACAAATAAGCATTGCCGTTCAACGCGGCAATGCGGCCAGCATTTTGGGAACGTTGCCAACTGGTAGTGGTTTATTAGATTAAGTAGTTTGTTTAGTTTGATAGGTAGTTTTATTTTACATTTTAAGGTTTAGATATGGTCTATAGTTAAACTAATAACAAATTACTTAAGTACATACAGATTTTGTAATATTAGTAAAAGTATAAGAAATGTACGCAGTGAAAACTTGTAATCAGGCTTCTTCTCTCATATTTATAAAATGAAATATTGATGTTCTTAGCTGTCAGTTTTACAAAGTACACCTGTCATTGTGTTCCGGCAGCTGCACCTAGGAGCCAGCTCCCAATCCATGTATAGCGTGACGCGACTTTCAACTATACCTACCTACATCGTCACTTTACATCAGGGGACTTGTGGTCAAACGCTACCCTGTAAAAAGTAAAGAAATAATTAGAATAAGATAAGTAAACTGAAAAAAAAGATTTTTTGATATAACGATCCATTTTCAAAACACTTTCATAACCTAACGATGGATCAAGCGCAGTGACTACAGGCCTTAAAATGTGTATTGACGCGGTATATAGAATGAACGACAAGCGTTATTTCGTGGATGCGACGGAGATACATCACGTGTCAATGTTTTCATACGGTTCACGGTTATTATCGGGGGAGTACGTAAATGATGAAAGATGATGGTAGCGTAACGATGATATGATGGTAAGTTTATATATTGCTGTATGGTTAGATAAAAAGTAACAGATCCATACAGTTGCGTTAGAAATATGATTTTTTTATTAATATATTTGGGACAGTAAAGAAACTATAATAATATCAAATGCTTGCATGAACCCAATGGCCACATTAATTTGATGGCCAAAGTATGCATCGGCTCTTTGATCTTTCGTCTCTTCTATATTTCATTTAATTATATTTTTCCTCATAAATTCCGCCTTTGAGAGAAGGTAAGCTCGTCATAAAGTTTCCAATAATTTTATTCAACCAAAACGAGGTGCTTAACAAACCACAGACGTGTACAAATAATCCAAATTCGGGGATGAATTAATTCGTTCCTTATCCTTTACACAAGTCCCCGTCACAGAAGAGAAAGGACAGTAAGTGTACTTGATGGTAGAGAGTTTTCTACCAAAATCACCGACATCGCTCTCAGAATTTGCAAGTTGAAGTGACAATGGGTAGGTCACATCGCTCAACGAACCGATAACCGATGGGGAAGAAAGGTTCCCGAGTGACGACAACGAACTGGAATACGTTCTGGAAGTAGGCCCCCACTAGGTGGACCGACGACATTGTAAGAGTCGCAGGGAGCCGATGGATGCAAATGGTTAGTGGCCGTTCATGGCGAAGTTCAAAAGGGGAGGCCTATGTTCTAAACCTGGAGTGGGAACTGGCTCTCAAGTTGGGCTGCCGGATCGCACCGATAGGTGCTTGGCGACAGATTTTGAACTTGGTAGCTAGCCAGGCGAGAAAATAACCTACCATCAAGCAATGGCTTCATCACGATGTGTTCTTCAAGCTCATAGTAGGATTCGAACCCACGACCTACGGATCACAAGCCGATGATTCAATGTATTAAGTGATTCGTGGAAATGGACTAAAACCTCGAGATGGTCTACTGCCTATACGACCCGCACTCCGATCTATCCTTCACAGGATCAGTCGGCTCCCTGACAGGTCAGCATTTCCCGAAACCCAAAGATACGTACTTGATAGGTATTTTACGTAACCGAAGCGAACGGGATTTCCGCTGAAGAGGATTCCATGTTGATTTATAATCAGGATGACGGTCGGTACTTGGCTTGAAAATTGTCCTTTTGTGTCATTACTTTTATTGCTGTAATTGGAGTAAGCTAATTGATTATTAAAAAAATTGCTTCCGACTTATAAAGGGCCCTTATTCGCTATGATCATCTAAGCACGTAACGCGGGCACGTTACGTTTTCTGCGTGGAATTACCGCTAAAGCACGTACTTGCCAATGACGTCACACGTCATTGGCAAGGAATCTTGATGGGATCTAAAGCTGGCACGTACCACACATTCACACATATGTCTGTGAATGAGCGCATGGCATAACGTCGCACTGCACACGCATCATGAAGAGTATCTTTCGTCTCTCTCGCACGCGCTGAAGGTTACGAGCGTGACAGAGATAGTTATTGCTTTGTTTTTTCTACTGTATAATGAAATGGCTTTGGCGTGAGTACTGTGAATGAGCCAGCGTTGGATAACCGACTTGTTGTTACGGGGTTTTTAAATTTACAGATTAATTAATTGTATTACAGCAGTCACGCGAAGAAATACTAACGAGCGTTTTAGTAATAGCTAATATTGTAATTCATTATGTAATGTTCGACACCCTTTTGGTTTGTTTTGGAGTCACGCAAGTATTACAAAATGAATTTCTCAGTTGACTTTTTAGTTAAATGCCAATTTAACACGTAGTGATAGTAGTGGTGAAAGTGGCTACAATCTTATTTCATAGAGATTTTATATTATAGCAGTAGATACCTTGTACAGTCAACGACAAAAGTTGCTGAACATGACAACATGATGGATATAGACCTCTCCCAAGGTACACCACTGACGGCCTTCGGCTCTTCTTATCCAACTACTGGCAGCCACTCGGCGCAAGTCGCCGCTGCACCTTGTGCAAGGCGTCCTACACTACGTTAGCTAAGTCACAATATTCTTACCAAGTTATTGACGCATACTACCCACCAATTTTTGTGTTACTTCAGTTCAGTATCATAAACCAGAGAAAGCAAAAACTGAGTCCATAATTTTTTAAGTTCCCACACAAATCCCACCACTCCAAAATACGAAAACACGAAATATTACTAAAAGTAAATCCTAATTATTCCCTTGGCGTCTATTTAACCTGCTTTTAGTACTGTACTAAAAGGTATTTAAGTACTTTACTAATCCCTAGATGGCGGCACTGGAGGTGACATTTTAAAAACCACATAAAAAAGTTGTAGCATATTTTAAGGTGTTGACAGTTACGGCGAGCAGTTGTGCTTAGGGCTGGTAGACAATGATCTTCGACTTTTATTTTGACAGCTGTCAAAATCAAGGCGATTGCGATGACAAGAGTAATTATAAAATGTAAAAGAATACGTTTTTGTTTACACGTTGACATGAGAACCTTCTTTTTTTATCTGTTAAATATTGCTACACTGTTTGGTGTGGACCAACCCTTATATAAAGGGATAAATTTCATCTAAAAGTCCTAAAGTAAAACAAAAATCTAGTAAATATTTTGTTTAGTTTAAAGCTTTTATGGTTAGATATAAAATGTGTGCGGTGTTGTAAAAGCTTTTAGGCATATCATAGCTTAATACAGGCAGGGATCCAAGATTTCAGCCAGGGGGATGAGGAGGGAAAGGGAGACATAAGGAGGGGGAGAATTTATTCTTATAAATAACTAGCTGTTTCCCGCGGTTTCACCCGCGTGGGCTACAGCTTTATGCATGCAAAGTCTCGGTTGAAAATTGACAAAGTTTCATACAAACTTTTATCCCCTATTTTATCCCCTTGGGGGTAGAATTAATCAAAATCCTTCCTTCGCGGATGCCTACGTCATAATATCTACTTGCATGCCAAATTTCAGCCCGATCCGTCCAGTGGTTTGGGCTGTGCGTTGATAGATCACTATGTCAGTCAGTCAGTCAGTCAGTTTAGAATCACTGACAAACATTATACTTGTTTAATAGAAAACCTCAATTTTTTTGTTATCGGTTAATAATAAAAACAAGTTTTCCAAAACTCGTTTGCCACCTTTATCACCGACAAATCAAACATCCTGAACATACTTTTTTAATTTATAAGTGATCACCGACTTCTGTAATATTACGATGTTTATTATATAATGACTCGATGGGTCAACAGTGAAATAAGTAAAAAATTATTGAACAGCGGTTTTGTAAAAGTGTGCACGTGTAGCGACTTATGTCGCTGACTGTACAACCTTGATTAGGAACTGAAATTTAAAAATCATCTATTTAAAAATTTTTAAAACCGCTTCAATGTATGTACAATATCTGTATATATTTAATAACATTTCTGAAGCTACCACAAGAACCACGTAACGACTTTTCCTCAACATTGTCATGTTAATATTCAGTTTAATGTGCGCAAAGTCACGGGCAATTGCTAGTAAAATGAATAGAAATGAACCGCATTCGCTCCGGTTTACTAAATTTTATGTACATTTTCTTTGCTGGAGATAATAATGTAAAACTGAAATGGGTGTGACCATGGTGACCTTTTGCTACTATTTTTATTGTGAGGATTTTTTGCCGGTAAATAAAATTAGTTTCTGTTAACCAAAATAGATGGCGTTAGACTGAATAAAAAATATCTGTCAAACTTGTCCACAGACTATAAAACTAAAAAGTTTCTTCTACTTATATTTTCATTTTACAGGACAGCATTTGACCTTAAGTCACCTGAAGTTAAGTGACGATGTGGTCGAAAGTGGCACCATGCTACACGTGGATTGGGAACCGGTTCTCAAGTAGGGCTGCCGCAAAATAGGTGCCTGGCGACAAATTTAATTTTTTTTTGACATCTTGCACGGCAAAGTTTCGCCATAAGTCAGCTGATATTAATTAAAGTATGGATGGTATCCTAGAATCAGTCTTCTACAATTTTTAGCGTAGAAAAAAGTGATCAAAGAATAAAAATCTGCCTCGACCTTTCTACGAGAAGATGAAAGCATAATTAAAAATATATCACCATTTTCTCCAAACTAATTTGCCCCCAAGGGCTTGGCCACTTTCGAACAAAGAAAACAGACTTTTAATTTTTAATTTGACGCCGTCACCACCAACTTTTATTTAATTAGTCAGAGCAATTAATTTTGAAGTAAGTTCTTCTACTTCAGTATGAGAAATTGGGGACATGCTTAGGTACTTGACTTGTTTTATATACTTTAGGAAGTTCTGAGATAAAAAAAAAGTATAATTAACTAACAGATTTTTACATCTTTACAGGGTATCTTTTGACCACAAGCCACCGATATTAAGCGATGATGTGATCGAAAGTGGCGCCACGCTACAACTGGACTGGGAACTGGCTCTCAAGTGAGGCTGCGGAACACACCGATAGGTGCTTGATGACAGAATCTGAACTTGAAAGAATAACCTCAATAAGTGTTTTAGGTTTTTTTTAGATCTCATTATGTAGCTCTTGATTGAAAGTCAGAGTATATTCTCGATGTCCACCAGACTACCACTAACTCAGTTCCCAATCCAGTAGTAGCGCGACGCCATCTTAGACCACATCGTCACTCAACATCAGGTGACTTGTGGTCAAATGCTACCCCCTGTAAGGACTAAAAAAACTGGACCCCACTGGTAAACAGTGACACAATTTTATAAAATAGCTCTGCAGGCTTACCGCGGATCACAAAACGACATAAACTTTATCGTAAACTCTTTTAATTTGACACAATTGGTACCGCCGAACTATCACGTGGTCCATCGACTAGCCATTTCCATTATGGCTACATTGAATGAACAAAAAGGTACGTAGTTTGAGCAAAAATAAACAATAGACGATAAATTTCGTACCGCGGAAACACTTTTACATTTCAAAACGATGGTAAAAGTCAACGTTGAAAAAGGTAAGTCTCGGGCAACCTTTTACACCATATTTCCGCCAAATTTGCCTGTGTTACAACACTTGCATTTTTAAACTCGTGATATCTTTCGAATTAAATTTCCGAATTGAATAAATCAAAAAGTCATAATAAGGTATTGAAACAGTCTTGAATATGAAGTAATTTATTTTGTTAGGGATTAACACCAAGATACAATTTATTTTTTTGAAAATATTATATAACCATTACACCAGGAGATAGTGTAGATTTTTCCAACAGTGAAAGAATTTCTCAAATCGGTCCACTAGTTTTGGAGCCTATTAATGAAAACAAACAAACAAATAGTCAGATTTTTTCTTATAGATATATAATTATTTTTGTTTTACGTCATTTGTTTTCTGTCTGTCTTATTACGAAAATAGTGTTGCCAAACTATCTATATTAAAACTATCGATAGTTTTCATTTGAATAAGCCACACTATCGAAAGGCCTATAAATACTACCGATAGCTCAAAATGAGGCAATAGTACCTATCGAGTGAGTACAATACTATCGATAGTGTTGTTGCTCGCGAAGAATAAACTATGGATAGTTTACCTACTGCTCGTAAATAAAAAACTATCGATACTATCGATTATTTTAGTCTATCGATACTATCGATAGTTTATACTTCGCGAGCAACAACAATATCGATACTATCGATAGTATTGTACTCACTTGTAGTATTGCTTTGTTTTGAGCTATTGATAGGATCAATAACATCGATCGTATCGATACTATCGACAGTGTTTCGATTGGTTGACTATCGATAATTAAAAATAAATAATTAAATATCGGGGGACCATTGAACACAAATTGATTAATCATCGATAGTCTACTAGCGATGGGCAACACTAGTTGAAAAACATTTGACATTTCGTTGGTTCAATTAACCATTACAATACGATGTCTCATCCCGGTACCAATTTTTATACTGGCGTAAATGACAATTGTAAATGTAAACGAAAATAAAACCATTACGATCGGGCAACCGCGGTCGGCCTGCTGATAGGTGGCTCAACCGTTAGTAAACATAAACGTAATCTTAATATATATAAATCTCGTGTCACAATGTTTGTCCTCAATGGACTCCTAAACCACTTAACCGATTATAATAAAATTCGCACACCATGTGCAGTTCGATCCAACTTGAGAGATAGGATAGTTTAAATCTCAAATTATAGTCGCAATTTTAATTTATTGCTAATTATTTGTCTGTTATTATTTGACAGTCACAATTATCTGTTAACTATATGAAGTTTTATAAATGTTTCCTTCGACACATACACCACTTACATACACGCACACACAGTCACACCCAGTCACACACACACACACACACACACACACACACACACACACACACAAAAAACGCTCTTTTCGCGCATTTTTTATTACCTACCTACCCTTAATTTAGATTTTATTGTAAGTTGTGTAATCCTATTTTGGCCTTAATGTATAACAAATGTTTGTCTACTTTTATAATTAAAACGCTGTTGGATTACCTAAATAAATAAAAAAAAAAAAAAAACTCCAAATGATTCTAACAGATGTCGATACCTTTCGACTGGGTTGAGTAAGTAATCAATAGATGGCGCTGCTATGGTAAATCTACGAACGTGTCATATAAGCTACATTTTAACAGCATAATTACCACGTGTTGTTGACGCTATAAAATTAATTAAATTTATTTTGTAGTGATCGAAATAACAAAAACTTTAGCCACAGCAACGCGTGGCCGGGTCAGCTAGTATACTATATGTCAATGTCAGATGTCAAAGTCATAATGACAGATGTGTTTGTGTACTCTCTCGCACAATTCCGACCCTAGGTAAAGGATGTGCAGAAGGTTGTTTCAGTCTATGTCTGGATTGAGAATTGGCTTTAACTAAGGTGGACAAAAACAAGTTTACGCTACCTTACATTTCAATACACCTTGACGGACAGAGGACAATAACAACGGAACTCTCGTGACAGCCTTGGTAGCTCACGTGACGTGAAACTAAAGCCATAAGAGAAGTTGAGAGAGCCATACGACGTAGATCAACGTTTTTTACTGACACGCGTCACGCGAGACGGAACGGTTTGTCACGCGATCGAGGCGTGTCACGCGTCACGTGCAGGGGAATGATTGTTTAATGTCAGAAATTCAGTTGAATATTACATTGTACTGGTTTCTTTTTTAAATTGTGCTGTGGGGCTTTCTGTTGCTTTTTCAGCATAATAATTTTCTAGCACTTAGGGGTTCCAGTTAGACGGGATTTTTAAGGTTTTATGATAACCTCGTGATAACCCTCGTATAGGATCACTCTCGTGACTGTTTGTCTGGCCAGCACATTTTCTCAAAATTTATTGAACAAAAAGCTTAAAAAAAAATTACATAAAAATAGAATGGCAATCCGAATTCCGGTTGTGTGGGGTATTTTCTATGCTTATGTGCTCAAGTAAAGGATCTGTCACCAAGTACCCATCGGTGTGTTTCTGAAGCCCCTCCGACCACATCGTCACTTAACATCAGTAAAGTAGTCAGAAGCTACTCTGTAAGTAAAAATAAAACTCATTACAGAACTCTGTCCCACGAACTGCTGGTCGCATTATGACGTCACTACCGCTGAGATTCTATGGCTACAAAATCACCTTTCCAAGAAAACTAAATCTAGGCAGATGCAATTCTAAACTTTCAATACATTTAGAGTATGTACCTACTTGTTCGGTGTTACGAAGCGTGGAGACGACGTGTTTGGCGTTACTCGAACGACGGCAAACATTCTTGTTTGGGCAGACGGTACAGCAAAGAAATCATATTTTTCAGAATTTCGCTTAAAATTTGTTTGAGAAATTGAGACTAAAATGTTTGAACTTTTATGCATAATGAGTATGCATAGTACCTACTGAAAGTATATCTCTGAACATTATTCATTTGAGTGTACCTACTGAATATAGATCTCTGAATACTATAGTAATGAATTTGTATTTGTCTCAATTAAGTATACAGTTAAAGTGGTATTGACGTCGGCTTACGCTCCGTAGGTCGTGGGATCAAATCCTACAATGAGTCGCTTAACATCTGGTGTCTCGTCAAACGCTACCCTACATCGAATTGCGTGAACGCCCTCTTGGCCTGCGATATGGTTTCAAATATACGGAGAAGTGCGACTTGACTCGCAACGCTCCATGATGTATGTACATGAAACTTGAATCGACAATCGACTCGATATCGCTTGAACTATATATTTTATGTGGAGACGACATAAGCATTTGCTCGATGAGAGCACGGTACAAGTCGAACATTCGGCATGTCAGTACAGAGGGCCGAGCAGCTCGATGGCGAGCGCAGAGCACCCAAACTTGCTCCACCCGGCTGTCAGTTTTTTGGGGCGAATCCCTTAGAAAGTTACATTAAAAGTCAGTCGCTACATTACGAGTCCGCCATATTGACTACAACTGTTGGAGATGGAGCACAGTCAAGCATATTATTATGTTCATCGCGAAGATTCAGGTGCCGTGAGCATTTGCTCACAGCGACAAATTCTCCATGCGAACGCTCATATCAGTCCCCACCTTTAGGCGACGACAGAAAAACATCGGAGTGAGATCTAAAGTTTCGTTTCTCTAAAAATGCGGAATACTTAAAACAGCTTGTAAATTGGGATCTTCTTTTATCTATCCGATCCAGAACCCTCCGGCAGGCACCCGCGGGAATGCACCGGGATAATAAAAAGCGGCTAAGTTTGATTATCCGAATAAATCCCGGGAGTCCCAGAAACTTGAACAACTTTAATAATAAGTTTAATAACGTCTTATTTGAACTTGCTACGGCAATTCATTGCTGTTTTCCGTTGTAAAATATTTAAAAGAAGATTGTGTTACAAGGAAGCGAAATATACATACAGTATTTCAAGATGGGTGTGAAAGGAGTTCTTCGGGGTTCATCATCGTCCTGAATCAGTCCACTGCTGGACATAGGCCTCTCCCAAGGTACGCCACTGAGCCCGGTCTTCGGCTCTTCTCATCCAACTACTGCCAGCCACTCGGCGCAAGTCGTCGCTCCACCTTGTCGCAGGGCGTCCCACACTACGTTTGCCAAGTCGCGGTCTCCACTCAAGAACACGTCTACCCCAACGTTAATCGGTTCGATGGGTTATGTGACCAGCCCACTGCCACTTCAGCTTGCTAATTTTGTTAGCTACGTCGGTGACCTTAGTTCTCTAACGGATTACCTCATTTCTGATTCGATCCCTCAGAGAAACTCCAAGCATAGCTCTTTCGATAGCTCACTGAGCAACTTTAAATCGGGGTTAGCAACGCATGTAATTGTAATTAAAAAAAAACAACCAGTAACTTTTTCCGTACAATATTTTCGTTCGATCTCTTTGGCCGCAAAGCACTAAGGTAAATATTCGTGTCCCTAATGCAAAATCTATTCTGTCCTTTGTGACAGAAAGCTTCTTTGAAAAAGACCTATTTTGTTTCGCACTTATTGTAAGAACCAATCTTCGGTTTTCGAATAGATGGGATGACAAATTGTATGTGATGTTTTTGCTGGTTGTATTGAGGTATTAAGGAGATGGGCGACTGATGTGGCGCAATGGATGGAAGGCCGACTGTGGAACGTAAGGTCGCAAGTTCGATTCACGCTACGGGACAAATTTATTTTTATTTTCTTTATTAGAGATAGGCAAGCTTTTGACCCCAGTCTCACCTGATGGTAAGTGATGACGAGGTCGAAGATGGAGCATGCCTAGAAGATACCTTTTCACTCCTGACTTGAAGGCTCCCATATTATACTTATCGGGAAACAAAGACGCTGGCAGGGTGTTCCACTCCTTCGCCGTTCACATTATAAATGTGAAAGCGAAGCGTTTTGTAAGTTTTGTTTTGTTTTTATTTGTATTTTACATACTTTTTTACATTTTTCACATTCTCACATTTTTTACATACGTTTTGTGATCATGTACGGTCAACAACAAAAGTCGCTGAAAAATAACAAATTTTCCGACTTTCTTTTTGATTTGAAACACCAACCTTCGGCCGGATCATCACTTACCATCAGGTGTGTTCTGTTGTGATCAAAAGGTATTTTGCTAGTTGTTAAAAACAACATCACTGATCTAATACGTAGTTGGAAAGTCTCAGCTACTTTTCTTACATCCATACTAATATTAGAAGCTAGTTGCGCCCCGCGGTTTCACCCGCGTGTTCCCGTTATCCCACAGGAACCTTTTTCCAGGATAAAAAGTAGCCTATGTGTTAATCCAAGGTATAAGCTATCTCCATTCCAAATTTTACAAAAATCCGTTCATTAGTTTTTGCGTGAAAGAGCAACAAACATACATACATACTCACAAACTTTCGCGTTTATAAGATTAGTGGGGTGACTTTCTACTTCATCATCATCATCATCATAATCAGCCCATTTCAGTCCACTGCTGGACATAGGCCTCTCCCAAAACACGCCTTTCTACTTTATAACATTAAAATCGGTACGACAACGGCATTTATAAAATATTCCTTGTCAACAAAAATAATAAATTGGACATTAATGTTTTAACATTGCAAATAGAAATTTAAAGATACATCTAAATGTCCCGGCAAAACGATATTAATAGCGTCATTAGATGGAGATCTTAATGAATTTTAACTAACAGAGACATCATGAAAGGAAGCTGAGAGGAAAAGTCGAAATTAGTAATAGATTGGTTTTGTCTTCAATGTTTTCTTTATATTTTTGAAGTGATGATAGCTTGGTTTCGTTCCGTGATGAAACCATAGTTTGGTGGGGGGGTGTTTTCTAATACTCGCCTGGCTAGCTACCATGTTAAGAATCTGTCGCCGTGCACCTATCGGTGTGTTCCGGCAGCCTCACTTGAGAGCCAGTTCCCAGTCCAGGTGTAGCGTGGCACCTTCTTCGACCACATCATCACTTGGCCAGTTGAAAACTATACATCAGTCATTTTATAAAGTTATTCAACTTATTTATATAATTATAAATACTCGTATATTTTAATTGTGATAAAAACTGGCCAAGTCAAGTCTAACCTACTTTAAGATCGCAATTTTTTTTTTAAATTATAGCAATTGTTATTGTTATAGGTATCCAATAAAGCAAAGAAATAGAGTTTAATACTTGTTCATAATGTTATTTTGTTCCTATAAATACATATTTGGATTTTGCATAGAACTTGGCACTCATTTTGATCTCCATTCTTTTTGCGGCGAAGCCCACAGAACTTGGCTCTACTTTTTTACATTTATGTTTTTGGTGGGATAATACACCAATATAAAACATTCCAAGAAACAGAAGCTTTGGAAATGAAAATTAAATTTTCATGTTGACACTTCAATTGCCGCCAAAAAGCCTCCACCACGATCTTTAACATCAAATGTCAAGCTTAATACATAAACACATAAAGGTATACCCACACACCCACACCGGGCACACAATGCATTCACTCACACATTCAAGCTTTGTCAAACACAACTCCAACGCACAACTAAAACCAACGCGCGCTCGTACAATGAAATACAACATCTGTTGTATTCCTTCAGCCCTACCTTCCGCATATTGTTCGAATAGGGAATATGCATCGATTTTTTTTATTTGTTTAATCCACTTATTACTTCGTTATAACATAGTAAAAAATATAAATCCTGTTAAAATCGTTCAAATGAATTTTTAAAATAATATTTAAAGTACCGATTAAATTTGACCTGTTTGAACGCCCTTATTTTTCGCGCGCTTTTGATGACGTCACATCACTCGTCCAGTACTGTTTTCTCTATGTAATGACCGCTAATATTTAAGAATTTTCAGTTTATATCGCTTTTTCGACAACGGAAAAGGCTAAAAAACCATTTTATGGACACACCAGACTGCCAAAACACTATAATAAGTACACCGGATAAAGTGTTTTTTTTCTATTCCAAGTGATATGAAAATACGTAACTGTGTAAGGTTATGAGAAGAGATGAAGTGTCTCCATCATCGTATTTACTTTGTTGTGAAGATCATTTTAATGTTAGTGTATTGTATTTCGATAGTTAACATGGTGTGAATTGGTCAAAGTTAACTTTCGCAGACATAAATATTTTGATTATCAAGTGGAAGAAACTAACTCTGTTTACACCAAGTTTATACCAGCCTGACCATTATCATTCCTGTCTTTTCTCCGGAGATTTATTTTAGATTGAGAAAGAAACCTATCTTATATAATATAAAATACAACATCATGAGACAACAAGAGGGAAAAGTTATGCTTCGGTTAAAACAAGGTGTTGTAGCTCATATGTGAAACATATTATGTTTCAGTGCCAAAAACAAAAATGCCACCACCACAAGAGAGAATGTGTGCGATTGAAAGACAAAAAATATCGTTATTATATAAAGCTCTCACTGAATTTGCTGTCAGAAGTACAAATACTTTACTCCACAAACAAGTTACTATGAAGCCGGGAACAGTACTTTTCATATTGAAGGCTGTGATGATTATTAAGCAAGGCCCAGTATATCTCACATGGATGTCTCCGAGATGAAGAAGATTGAAGCCTCTAGTAATACAGACCAAGTACACTGTGATGAAGCTGTGCAAGTAAATATTAGATCAAAGTACAAAAGTAAAGATGTTAATGTTAATTTAACTATTGAAAAGAAAAATGTACCTCTATTTCAATAATGTAGGTAATAATGTTAGTCTGTGGTTTGACAAAATAATATGCAGGATGTTTTAATAAAAAAATGAAATAATTATTCCTTAGTTTTATTTTTAGGTATGCATATTCAGTTAATAATTAAAGAAACTTGAACAACAAAATACAGATATAAATGAAACCTTAAAAATTAAAATCAAACTATGTTACCTACTGTTACATATAAAATATAACTCAGCGGACGAAAAATCTGGATATGCGGTCATTATAAAAGCATCTATTTTTGGCAAATTGTCCGATCGTGCTTTGACAAAACCACTTTCAGTCATTGTTCTTGATGTTTAGTACTGTCACTATATACCAAAACCGCACTAGGCAATCGAAAACACTACAGAAATCAATTTTTAAGTAATTTTTCTTCATATTAGTATGAATATCGAAGCTAGACTGCGCCGTGTGACGTCATTTTTCGAATCGACCAATGGTGAAGCGATTCGCAAATTTGAAATTCCCACGCTTATTTTGCACTTTTTGATTAAATTTTTAAGGTATTAATTACAAATTAAATAAGAAAATAATGGTTTAGGTGTAATGTCAAGGCCATAAGGTATCATGGAAAAAAAAATCAAGTAAATCTAAATCACATGCATATTCCCTATTTTGAAGTGTCATTTCGAACCCAAAGACGTTAAACAATACGTTTTTCCCTTCAAAACTTTTACTTACAGAAAATTGAGGACAAAAAGGCCTCCGTTAAAAAAGCTCGCCACGACAGAAAGTCGGCATGTAATTTAGCATTATCGCACCATCGCTTACGTCTTTATGCGTCTGGAACAGGCCCTCGAGCCTCGGTAGAGCCTCTAAGGGCGTCTTGCCATTCAGACGGTATCATTAAAACGCGCGAAGTTAAACTACCCGCTCTTTGCGCTTTCCCTTTGTCAACTTCAGCTTTTTTTGCTCACCTACGCTTGTTTTGATTTTGTTTACGTCGCCGTGCTGCCTCTAACTAGATCGTATTGTGAGACACGTTGAAAAGCCGCTTTTTTGAGGGTGCGAAATTTCAGAGACGGTGTTTTGAAATGTTAGTTAGTATATCGTAGGGACGCACAATTTGTAAACATTGTAAGAGAATTTTCTACAATATGTTCCTGTCATGAATATTTATGACGGGTATTCACGCGATATCAGTATGTTTTAGGTACAGTCAGGCCACGTTCAGACGCTTGGCAAAACGGAGGATACCTACAAGTGGCAAACGGCGGCTATGCGGCAAATTTCTGTGTACGTGACCTTTAGGCAAAGAAGTTTACGTAACAATGTTTTGAATATTAGAATAAACACGTGTAGTTACTAGAAATGGCTCCAAAAGGTCAATGACCAGCGTTATCGCCGGGTTAACACACTGTGCGCTGCGACCCCACGCCGCTCTCGCTCGCGAGGTCAGCGTACTACGCGGTCATTCACCCCTGCTTCGCCAGCAACTCACCTCTTGCAGCGTGTACCGGAAGATTTCGTGCGTGCCCCAGTACCATTTGACAGAGTGAAGAGGCGGGTCAAGCGCCTGCCTCATGTAGGTACACCGTAGCTCTGCTTCGCGCCTCGGGTCCGCCCAGCGAGGCACATCCAGTGATGTGATTGTGTGGGACAGGCTGCGAGCTGCAACAATAATAACATATGAAGTATGCTTGCCTAGATGATACCTGTTCACTCTTCTTTAGAAGGATCCCAAATACGATTTTTAAATCTTACAGGGTAGCGTTTGACATCAAATCACTTGATGCTAAGGTACACCACGCTAGGCCTAAACCGGCACTTGGCTAGAAAACGGCCAAGTTATGGTCTCATCACCTGGTTAATAGTTACAAATAATGAGAAGAGAGAGACTAATTAAGAAGTTCCATCACCTTATTCGAATTATTCTACTTCAAAAGCTATTCTAGTGAAGCATATATAAAATTGAAGACGTATTGCAAGCGCACCGTCATCCAATCAAGAGGATTTGCATTTTGAAGAGAGCTTAGCAATCGAGAGCGAAACGATTCTGAAATTTTAGAATAAAAAAAATCAGGAAGAAAAAATACTCGCAGACTTATCTAAATAAAGTTACACGTTTTGTTCAATGCAATTTAGTTTAATGACAGCGACCTAAATCAGGTTTTTTATTTGTAGATATTTAGTTTTATATAGATAGTTTAGCTCTAGTATTTAGTTTATTTTTTATCCAATTGTATATATTATGTGGTTTTGTTATATTATATCTAATAAATAATTACTATTTAGTTTATAATTAATTAAATTTAGGTTTTTTTATGTAATAGAGTGGCAAACAAGCAGACGGCCTGAAAGTAAGCTGTTACCATCACCTATGGTTTAGAAAAGTGCTTTTTCTATGGGATTTTTGTATGAACTTAAGATCTTACAGCACATCAACTATTTATATTTGACTACCCTTGCGAAGCCAGGTTGGTTAGCTAGTAAGAATATGAAGCATATTATAAACCACAACGTTTCGACCACTATACGAGTTTCATAGACCCTTCGATGTTTGCATTAGAACCTGCTCGTGTTTATCTTTGGCAGCAGGGCACTCGGGTATTTTTTATGAATGTCGAGTTTTGTACGTTTTGCCATCCAAAAAAGAATATATTTTCTGTTTTATTAAGAGAACGGTGAATGTACGCAAATCTTTTTCAATAAGTTGGCTCTTATAATGATTACAACTCAACGACTGTCTGCAACTAATATTTATTTATAGGTTTTGCAAATAAAAGTTTTGATTGATGGATTGAAAATACATCACTCACCATAAAACAAATAATGTATGCACTATAATCTAAATATATATAATTCAAAGGTGACTGACTGACATAGTGATCTATCAACGCACAGCCCAAACCACTGGACGGATCGGGCTGAAAGGCATGCAGGTAGATGTTAAACGTAGGCATCCGCTAAGAAAGGATTTTAATTAATTCTACCCCCAAAGGGATAAAATAGGGGATTAAAGTTTGTATGAAACTTTCTCAATTTTAAACCGATCGGGTTGAGACTTTGCATGCATAAAGCTGTAGCCCACGTGTGAAACCACGGGGAACAGCTAGTAGGTATAATACTTTAAGATTGATGCTCTTGACACTGATAATAATGACCGTGAGCCTTTATACTTACTTACGAGTATCTACTAACCGCATCTTATTTCTGTCAATCCAAAGGTTGTCTGGTAGAAATCGCTCTAAGCGATAAGACCGCCCATTGTAACACTAGCTCTAAGATCTTTTCTTTTATGTTGTTCTATTTTTCTATTGTTGTGGTGAAACAATAAAGTGATATCTATCTATTTCTTACCACTTTAGGTATGTTATTTGTAATGAATAGTTACTTACTCGTACGTATAAAGTTTCGAACAAACCGGTTTCGGTTCTCGTTGAGAACCCATATTATCTCCTATTTGTACGCCTCGCTAGGCGAAACGTGTAGATACTTAATATTACATTTCACACCTCGCATGTTTTGTATGCAAATACATGTTTGACTAACAAATCTTCATCTTTATCTTTAACAATGAGAAAGCTATCTTATACGCCGAAGATCCTAATAAAGTATTAGTTTTAGCACTACAAGGCTGGTATTCTAGAATGATGCTCAAGGGACAATCACTACTTATATAAGCACAGATTTGTGTTTGTCATTTCATAAATCAAATCATCAAATTCGTATAAAGAGAAATCTCATTAGTAAAGCTTATTATAAAATATCGGACTATCTAGATGACAAACAAGCTTGGGATTGTAGTTAATCTATCTATCTTTCTTTCTATCTATCTATTCTCCCTATTTCCCCTATTCTAACCATTTTCGGTAAACAGCCAAAACAGTCATGCTCACGAAAGTGACTTTGCTTGCAGCGGCGTCATGTGTCGGGTCGCCCTCTTCCCTCTCATATGGTCGAGGAGAGCGATGGCTGGCACATGCGTCAACTCGTGAACGGGTGCTGCTTGTGGGGTCTGGTCTGCTTTGGTTGTGATCCCGCAACTCGTTAATATTCATGTTCCCATATCCCAATGTGTACAACCAAACAAGAGAAATCTTCTTATTAGTAAAGCTAAATAAAAAATATCGGACTATTAGATGACAAAAAAAAAAGCTTGGGATTTTAGTGAACTTGCTCCAATTCAATCAATTAGTAATAAGAATAAAATTGTCAATGTGATCGCGCCAAAAAAATTACCTGCCGGGCGTTTCTTGCCTGTTCTTTTGCCGGCGTAAGGAGGTTGGAACAGGCGTAGCTAGTTTTAAGTTGACGTTTTAAAGTGATCACAATGTATCCTATTGAATAAACATATTTTTGATTTTGATTTTGATTTTTAAAAATATCGACGGTGGAAAGCAATACTGCTGTAATTGACATAACCTCAAAAAAAATTATTACATATTTGAAATCAGAAAAAAAACTGCGTCGAATGTGACGACTCTCGTTGCGATAGGAGCATCGGAAGTTTTTGTACAGCGTTGAATTTTTTTGTGACGAACGCATATTTTCAGACAGTAAAATGCTGTAAAACGCACTAAATCTACTCATTTGTTTGCAAGGTACAGTTAAAACGTTTTATCAATCGAATATTTGCATTGCGTGTCAGTTACAGAATTTATGCTGATCGAAGAATTATTCTATGTCACTCAATCGCTACTCAATTACTGGTCCAACGTGGCATCACGCTACACCTGGAGTGGGAACTAGCTCTCAAGCAGGGCAGTCGGAACACACCGATAGGAGTTAGGCGACAGATTCTTAACTTGTGAATTAGGATTTTAATGAAATTTGAAATGGAAATAGCTTACACCCTCGATTAACACATACCTAGGCTACTTTTTATTTCGAAAAAGGTTCCTACGGGATAATGGGAATACGCGCAGCTAGTAATTTTTATTTATTTTTACTGCAAATAGGTATGCATTTGACCGCAATCCCGCCTGTTGCCATGCGTAGATGCGGTCGACGGTGTAACACGCATACCTAGAAGGTACCTGTTCACTCTTGCCTTGAAGATCCCCAAATCGTAGCGATCGAGAAACACAGACTAATTTAATATAAACTTCAGGCAGCGACCGTCAAATTAACCATATTTCATAATGCCACTTGAAAATTGCTCAACTAAATTCAGTATACATATATGAAAGGTTATCACATATGAATTTCGCTGTAATAGGCGCTTTCGACCCCAGTAGTAACCCTTTAGAAACTATTTTACATTATTTATCGTGTCAAAACTACCCCGCTGATACTGTAGTGACGTGAAACGACACCGCATGTAAAGTAGGGTTAAGTGGATAGTGCTGATGTAACCGTTACTTGAACTTTCGGTTTCAGATTTATTGCTGTTAATAAAGCCGAATTTGAAACAAAGCATTTTGTTTTAAGAAATATTGCAGTCATTTTAACTCCAACCTTGATCAATCTTAGCTTGGTGATAAGGTATTTTCTAAAGGTCAAGATAGAAATCTGTCGGCATGTACCTAACGGTGTGTTCCAGCAGCCTCACTTGAGAGCCAGTTCCAAATCCAGGTATAGCATGGCGCCACTTTCGACCTCATTGTCACTTAACATCAAGCGAGTTGTTGTTAAACGTTACCCCGTAGGCACAAAAAAAGCTATGCCGAAAATCTATGACATGACAGTTAATAATCTATGAATAATATAGTCTATGATATGTTGTTTTAGGCGTTGCACCCTCTATCAAACAAACGTCCTGCTTGTCTCTTTTCGTCGTTTTATGTTTCAGTAAGCCCGTATCCAAGGATTTAAAAACCTAGTTGGTATAAAACCCAGGACGAAAGTTTAACAATAAACATCCAAACTTTCATTGTCGATGGAAAGTTTTGCTCGAATATAATTTTGGCTAGCCGAATATTTCATTTTGTCTGTTTATTACTATTTTATTCGATTTGAATGTGTGTGAGGGTAGCAAATAATATGTGCAGTGGCTTTATATAAGACCATAGATATGAAAAGTTTTGTAATTGGATAAATAACTGTAATCATACCTTTTTTTTAGAACTATGTAATAATATACTTTTTAGAACCAAATGTTTAAATGTAATCAAGTGAAAGTCATATTTCGACGCTATGAATATATTACATCTTGTAAGACACCACAGATGAAAAAGAAAAATTCTCAGTCTGTGGATATAATTTTCGTCAAATTCGAATATCCAAGCCGAATATGCGCGTAGATATGTACCTATCTACATACAGCTATCTCAGCTCTAATTTAAGCGGGTGCCACCTAGTTGATTATTTGAATATGATGAAGGGATTAATTCAATTCCAATGGTTCAATGATCCAACTGATCGAGGCGATCAAAACCAAATCGGTTTCCAATACCTACCGTCCCCGGATGCCTATTTATTGAGCCGTTTTAGGGTATCTAGAATTATCGAACGGTTATGGCGTAGTACACTGTTATGTCTATGGCGAGAAAGACGTAGTAGCTGTTATGTAGTCTGTGGTATAGGTTAATTTTGAGTGCGATAGTGATGCTAATAGCTCTCTGGAATCCAGTTATGTGTCGGTTGGAATTGAGAGGGAATAGATAACTCAAATTAAGCGTTCACTGCTTCATTATGTTTGTAGAAGTTGTATTATTTAGTAATTCTATGGTCGTTTTCTGAGATTTTGTGTGCATGCATTTCGGTGCGCTTTTGACGCTGCTAAAAGCGTATTAAGCGCTAATACATAATAATTTGATAATATAGCGAAATGTATGCATGTAGTGGTACTTTGTGATTTTGTCACACAGCATTGTACGTTCATGACACTTATTGTATATGAATATATTTTTATTACTTATTCATTCTGAAATAGCTCAACATACTTGAGTGAGGAAGGAGACAACTAAAAACTTGGTTTAAAAAACATGGCTACATTTTAGTCTCGAAAAGATTCATGTGGGATAACAAGAAAAACGCGGATGTAACCGCTGAGCATTATTATAGTCCTAACGTACCTCATAATTTGTATTTTTTTACATAAGTTTGCAGTTGCTCAAATGAAAATGATTGTTCAAACCTCACAGTCAGTTATTTCACAGTTTCTCCCCACTAACTAAAGCAGGTTTCTGACAGTCTGGTAATATCTAGGTTAACTAAGTTCCATTTAAACTTTTGTCCAAGAAACTGTATAAAGATCAAACAGGGCGTTCACTGCTCGTTGCCATTAAAATTCATTAAAAGCGCCTAGAATAAAAAGCTAGGACCTATGAAATATTTCACGCATGTCCACATTACAAAACATTTTTAGCAGCAACACAAACCTCCCATCCTATGAATAAAATTAGTTACGAATTCCTTTCAAAGTAACTCCCGCGAAACTAAGCAAAACCTTTTTTTCATCCCTTTAAACCAGAGGCGGGTATGCGTAGGTTCCTTAATAAAACATTCAGTGCGTGGCCCAGTTGAGAGCGGGGTAGGTAGCGGCGCGGGTAGCGGAGCGGCAAGCGTGTAAGCGCATTTCGAAAAGCATTATAAAAAATAAATGTAAATAGATAAAAAGCTTAACAATTGATAGATGTGCCAAGTTCATTGGTAATAATTTGCTAATTGGGTCAAGGTTTCAAAGCTTGTTACATCGACGCAGAGTAGCTTGTCTATCGGTCTTTTAACGGACACATTGGACAAAAATTGCACAATTCAATTCCAATACTCTTAACATGTTTATTTAGGGGGATACTACATGTCATCACTTTAAAACGTAAAAAACAGATAAGAACGGCTGGTCTTTTGTTGGGCACGATCACGTTGACTGTTTATAATTGGATTTAGGGCAAATTTACTATAATCTCAGGCTTAAGATTTTTGTTTCATATGGAGTGAAATTAAGGCCCTTGCCTTTTAGTTCCAAACAGCCCAACGCGCTAAAAATTGGGCCAGCTAAGTGAATATCGCTGTCCGCCTCCGCTACCTGCGCACGCTCTCAGTTGCGCCACGCAACAGTCTTGTTTACCCTCCTTATGCTCACGCTATAAATTTTAATTCGGGCGCAGGTATCGTCGAAAACGTTACTGGGTCGAAGTGTTTCAGGATTTGCATAAATAAGCCCCATTTTATTAGAAAACCTGTACCTACACCAGACCTGTGTTGGCTAACGTTACGATAGCGAAAACAATCTTCTAGCTTCTACCAGAGCCATTATATCACCAATCGCTACTATAAATCTGAAATTATCACCTCACTGCACTGAATGCCCTCCTGGACACCAACCCCGACTGTGATATGTTTGCTGATGAATGAAAGGAAATTTTGTCAGAATGCTTGAAGTACTGCGAGGCGAATGCGTGATAGTGGTGTCTTTATATGTAATTTATTTCTCATCCTACATTTGTTTTCTTATTTACCCTGTTTTCTACTCTATTAATGTTTCTATTCTATTCTATTATGTTGTATTTTAATTTGATTGTGCTTTAGATAATTATTTGACCTCTATATTTTTTTTTATGACATGTTATTATAATTAGTATACTCGTAAGTGGTAAATCCGTTCTAATTAAATAAATAAATAATAAATAAATAATTATCAATGTAAGAGATGACGCTCAATATATTATGTTACAAGTGTGTAAAAGTTTGGAAATTTGTTGAGAAGATTAAAAAAATCCAGTGAAAGTACAAATATCAAAGATACACAACAACTTCAACCATAAAGATAGATTAAACTGGACACGGCAAGTGAGTCAATTCTTATATGGAAAAAGGGCGTTACATTATTTCGACTTACGTACATTCAAAGATTAAGCATTTTTTGTTTTGAGTATAAATCAATGAGAATCATTATTAACCTGATTCTATTCAGCGAAGTAATGGTAATTCGCAAACACATACATTTTTACAACATGTTTGTACTCTCAACAAAAATTGTGTAACCTATCTGGAACCTATTTACTCTATTTTCTGCTCTAAAAACATATTTTGTTATGTAAATCAAACGCGTTGGTAGGTGTAGGACTGTAGGTACTCGTAAGTCATAGGCAAATAAATAAACCTACAACTTTTAAGATCTGTGGAGTTTGAGTCATAAACTTGACCAGCGTTTTCTTATTTACGTCTGACGTCCTACTCCGATGGCGGCCGAGTACGGACTGAATTATGCGGCGTAAAAGTTGGATCTTAGCTCAAACTTAGGACTCGCAAACTGGGTAAACTCGCGTTGTCCAGTTCAATCTATGTCTGTGGCTTCAACACATAATACCGACTCAATGTCCCGACAACAGATGTTATCTCGCAGTTCCCCCACTTGATGAACAAACCTCCAAGTCCGAAAACTTTTATATTGCTTTCTACAGATTGGGTCCCAAACATAACACAATATGGATTTTATTGCCAGATAATCAGCTTGTGGTAAAAAAAGGATTTTGATTCCCGTGACTTAATAACAGAAAATAAGAGATAGCCTTTTTTATACAATGAATTTAGGCTCAAACTTAAAATCGTTTCTAAGGTTACTTAATAAATGTCATTTAGTAATGCGTACAAGTTAATCCACATCCTAAATAATAGTAAATGACGTTTGTAAAAGTTACGCATCGTTTATAGTTTGTGATTACGAATAGTAAAAAGAAATGATGTCGATTATAAATAGAAAGTACTTAAAAATGACATTTGTTAGAGTTCGACAACGATTGTAAGTAGTACTGAATATTGTGTGTTGCAGTTAATCAACTATTATAAGCACCTAGTACTAAATGATATTTGTTAAAGTTAAACAACGATTAGAAGTTATACTAAATGTCGTTTCTTAAAGTTACACAACGATTATAATATCCTAAATGACATTTGTTAAAGTTACACAACGATATTAATTAAGTAGTACAACAACGCTGTTTTTTTTTAAAGCAAACTTTTAAGTCATTTGTTTTACGCTGTGTGTATGTATGTCAGTCAACAGCAAGAATTTTATTAATTAGACGTACCAAGTTAGTCTACTGCCACGTAGCAGTACCCGGAACAACGTCGCCGACATTCATTGTCTGACCTCCGTCAGAAGTTATCGCAAGTTCTCCGACCGTCCGCGGAGTAACCGTGAAATAATAATCAAAGTTGTTTTGTTGATTTGGGTGATGGGGAAAGAATGGAAGAATCTTGTAAGATAAACAAATTACTTCTTAAAAACTGTACGAACAAACTTTATACATATGTACATACTTATATAGATTGTTCTCTTCCTTTTAGTTTTGCCGTAGTCGGGTAAAAAAATGTAGTCTATGTAACTCGGATCATAATAAGAAATTGATTGACATTGACCCACCTCGGAAATTCGCCGAAGAACCAAAGTCACCGACATAGCTCTCAGAATTTGCAAGTTGAAGTGGCAATGGGCAGGCTACATCGCTCGACGAAACGATAACCGATGGGGAAGAAAGGTTCTCGAGTGGCGACCACGAACCGGAAGACGTTCTGTAGGTAGGCCCCCCACTAGGTGGACCGACGACATTGTAAGAGTCGCAGGGAGCCGATGGATGCAAATGGCTAATAGCCGTTCATGGTGGCGTTCAAAGGGGGAGGCCTATGTTCAGCAGTGGACTTCTTCCGGCTGATGATGATCCACCTCTTCCATCAAAATTGGATGAGTAGTTTAGACGCTACAGTGACACATACGTATTTTTTTTACATCGCAGTATCACCACGTCTCTTTAATACCTACATGTTGGGAACAAAGGGTTTTTTCGTGGACAGAAGGTATCATGCTATGCAGAAGTGAGAACGACTATCTTGCTATCTCTTGCCCGCCTGCCGTGCGCTTTCTTGTCGTGTCATTGACTCTTAAAGTGTTAATTTTCTCGATTTAGTGTTTTTTTAGCTGATATGAATGTAGTATTATGATGGGGCCGCACTAAGGTCAACGTAAAGGGAAATGTCAATGCCTATCATCGCGATAAATATTGCGTTAAGTATTAACGCAATTATGTGAGTGGCTACACTTGAACGGTCAACGTGAATGCACTTGAGTTATCGGCTAACGTCAAACGCCAATGTGAATGTCGTTGTCAAATGTCGTGGCCACACTTATGTCAAACGTCAATCATCGCGCTATTTAACGGTATTTCCCGTTAGTGTTGCCCCAGCATTAGAGATATCTAGAAAGAGGCTGGAGTCACGTGACGTGGCGCTGTGACGTAGTATCGCCTGCCCAGTTGCACGTCCGACGAGCGGCACTCACCATCAGTCAACTACGCGAGTTTGTTCAAATAACATTTCTTGTAGTGATTTAGTACAGAGCGGTTATGTTTGGCTAGAGTTATCGAAGTTATTGTTTGCTAAGTCCTGATAGTTATCTTTTGTTGTTATTAAATAGTTCAGTCACTGTTAATACCTCCTTTAATAAGTCCTGAGTTAGGTTAAATAGGTTAGGTTGCGGAGCGTGCCCGAGAGGAGGATCCTCTTGCTGCACCACTCCGCAGGAGAAGAGGAGGCAGAAGAAGGCGGCAATACGACCGTCGCTTCCCTCCTCCGGGTGGTGGATAATATCATCCCCACCCACCCCGTCGGACGGGATTGGCCGAGAAGTACTGCCGGCCATTCCCGGGCCCCTCCTATCAGAGAGGGGCGGAGAGGCCCCGCTATCACAGCGGGCACCCGTCGTTGGGGGGCTGGAAGTCGAGGCTTGCTGGATACCCAGCCCTCCCGCATATGGACGATGCGGAACAGTACCCCGGGGTTTTAGTGAGGTATGGCGCACTAGTACAGCGCGAGTCCCACACTCCGTCCGAGCCCCTCCCCTTCTGGGGGGGGGCATTGCACCGGAGGGGTTAGTGCGGGTAAAAAAAAAAAAGGCAAAATTAGAATAATGTTAGAACCCAGGTCACCGTTTTGTTCTAATATTGCTACTGCTTACGTCGCCATATTGTGTATAGGTATATATGTAAGCCTTACCACCCACGCTGAACCAAGAATAACTCTATTGTGCCCACAGTTAATTGTTCCTTACTCACGCATAACGTTCCTGCTCTACCACAACTCGGCGATTACCACAACTAGGTCAGAGTTCAAGAAAAAAGCACAGTTTGCATCGGTAGAGTACCTAGTGGTAGAGTTACTGGTGGTAGAGCAACTAGCAGCAAAGTAAATGCTGGTAGAGTTCTGGAACGGATTAAAACATAGTTTGTTTTGGTAGAGTAACTGGTGATAGAGTTACTAGCGGTAGAGTAACTGCCGGTAGAGTACTAGATCAGTTTAGTAAAATCATAGTTGGTGTTGGGTAGAGTATCTGATTGTAGAGTTCTAGAACAGATTAAAAAACATTACTATGTACTGGAGAGCAAAGTTGTCAGTGAAATTATAAGGCATAAGAAGTCTAATATTTCAAGGTGACTGGCTGAAAATATTTATGTCCAACCATAGAAGTAGTTTGAAAAAGTAGCATATGTGTTAAGCTGTTAAGCTGTCTTCATTCGAAATTTCATCAAAATCGGTTGAGTAGTCACGGTGATACGTGGTAACAAACATTCACACACACAAATCTTTCGCAATTATAATATTAGTATAAATAAATATAATTATAAATATCGGGGACATCTGAACACAAATTGACCCAGCCCCAAATTAAGCTCGAAACTTGTGTTATGGGTACCAGACAACGATATATACATACTTATATTATAGAGAAATAAATACTTATACAGATAGAAATAT
This sequence comes from Opisthograptis luteolata, assembly GCA_931315375.2. Classification (NCBI taxonomy): domain Eukaryota; kingdom Metazoa; phylum Arthropoda; class Insecta; order Lepidoptera; family Geometridae; genus Opisthograptis; species Opisthograptis luteolata. The sequence goes on from OV928044.1 coordinate 596,542, forward strand.
CCAAGACTCGGGTACAAATATTCGTGGTCATCACACATATATTTGCCCTTACCGGGATTCGAACCCGGGACCGTTAGCTTCGCAAGCAGGGACACTACCAACTCGGCTACCACGTCGTCGTAGGATAGGATGTGTGAGAGTGTGTATATGATGATGATGATATTCTCTTATTTACTTAACAGTTCACTGGACCAAAGTAAACTGTTACTCTAAAAAAGGGCTGCTACATAAAATTCCGCATAAAACGGATCGTTCCAATGGCTGTTTACTGTAAGCAGTACACTCGATGTTTTATTACTGGTTACCATCTTTTCGTAATGGAACAATGCCGGCATCGGAAATATTGGATTTCCATTACGTGCAAACAGCTTATTTACTCGTACGTCTTTACGGTATTAAAATCAAGAGTACTGAAATCTTTGAGAGATGTTCTATCATCTATTTATGTATTACAATCTTAATAATAGATGTATTGAGGATGATTTCGAGATTAAGTTGACGAATTGGGGCTAGTTACAACAATTTTTCATTGTAATTAACATAATATCAAACCTTATTACATTGTTAGTTAATTACAAGTGAATTAGGTTTTTAACGGGATAATCACCATGTATTTGTTTCAGAAAAAGCACCTGTCATAGCTCACGAGGGGATACCGTGAGTTTTGTGTGTCGAGATTTGAATCGAGTTGCGAGTGACTTGTGTGAAAATGGTAATGTCATCGTAAGCAAAAAACGTGCGAGGAAGCGGGTAGATAGATACGTCTGCCCGTTATAACATCAACAATCCTACCCGCAGAAACTTTTAGTATTCTCGTGATCATGGCGCCTGCAACAGTGCCGAAATATTGAGAACTCAAACAAAAAAAACAAATACATGGTAATTATCCCGTTATAAAACCTAATTCTAATGTTTTTGACTATGGTAGTTTAAAACAGTATATAATTACAAGTGAAGCTAAAAAAAGTGTTTAAAAAAAATTTAGTAGATAGTTATTAATTATAATGATTCTACATCTATAAATAACAAAAACCTTTTGCAACGTTAACAAAAAAATACACGAATAATAAGTATGGTTCATACGAGTATATCAATTATAATAATTCAACATCTATTTATTTATTTATTTATTTATTGATATACATGAATAACTGCGCTTCGCAGTTTCACCCGCGTCTTCCCGTTATCCCGCAGGAACCTGTTCCGGGATAAAAAGTAGCCTATGCGTTAATCCAGGGTATAAGCTATCTCCATTCCGAATTTCACTCATATCCGTTTTGTAGTTTTTGCTTGAAAGAGCAACATACATACATACATACTCACAAACTTTCGCGTTTATATTTTAGTAGGACAAAGACTTTTTGCAACTTTCATCATCATCATCATCATCAGCCTTTCACGTTCCCACTGCTGGGACACTGGCCTTCTCTCAGAGAGAGAGCATGGGCCGTAATCTACCACGCTGGCCCAGTGCGGGTTGGTAGATGTCGCAAGCCCTTGAATGTTGCAGTTCTTGGACATACCGATTTCGTCATGATGTTTTCCTTCACCGTTTTGAGCGATGGCAAATCCGCACATAACTTATCAAGTCATAGGTGCGGGGCAGAGAGGATTCGAACTCGGTGTCGGCGCCTTGTAAGTCGCACGCGTTACCGTTCGGCCACCATCGCTCGCTTGCAACTTTAACCGTTTAAAATCCTGCACTGTTCTCGTCCCTAGAAATTAGGAGATAACAGATGTTAAATCTGTTCATGTAATACCTGCATACATGTACAAAATTGGCCGAAATTGGTTTAGAACTGTCACGTTTTATTTTGTACTACTACAATACAGCCCCTTTGTCTATGTGTTTTATAGCGGCTATACGGATCGCGTCACGCCCACTGCGAAACGTTGTTAGCCACAAACGGGGACATTTACACCCTCACCCTTGTTAACATTCCAACCATATCTTCCAATTTAAATCTACATCTCCACATTCAAGGTGTAACCTTCCGAAAAAACTGCAAAGCTGTCCGCCCTCGAGGGACTGTTTGTACAGGATACGGTTAAAAGATGCGCCGGAATTACAGTGGCTTGCCGTTTTGTTGGCACATCGGTTACTTTTTTTTACAACTTACAGGGTAGCTTTTGACATCACCTGATGTTAAGTGCCAATGTGGTCGAAGATGGTGTTCCACGATACACCTAAACTCGCAACTGGCTTTCAAGTGAGGCTGCCGGAACACAGCGATAGGTGCTTGGCGACAGATACTTAACAAGAGGGTGGTAGCTAGCCAGGCGAGCACTACAAAACACTCTACCACCAAGCTATGGTTTCATCACGATGTTTTCCTTCACCGAAAACTCAAGCTCATTGCAGGATTCGAACCCAGTTTAATTAAAATTGTAACCTATAGGGCACTTCCCGTTGACTTGGCATCATGAATTTTGGCATGAAATAAAGTCATACAGCACAGAAAAAAAGGTTCAAAGCTTTTCTAATGGATGCCATTGTCGGAACTGGACCAAATTGAATGAACTCTCTGTGCGCGAGTACAACTTGCACTTGGCCGTTCTTTATAACTATGTGTTACTTTTAATTTGTGCTGTTTATGCATCATTCGACAAATTAGACAGCTCGATATACAGCATCGGTTTTCTTCCCGATGTGTCAATTGATTTGCCGTGCACTATACCTACAGTAAAAAAATACGCTGATCATAAAAATCCCTGAGCGTGGATGTAATTTCGAACGGTGAATTTTTACACGTATGAGTAAGCAGTTCAGTACATAGTTGGCCGCACGTACAGTATTGGGCGAATTACTTTAATGCATAGGTAAGCCTTTTGTTTATATCATACCTTGTATTGTATTTTTCAGACTTGACAAAACTAGAGCAAAGTTTTGTATAAAAGAGTTTTGTATTTACTTCTTGATCACAAGTCACCTAATGTTAAGTGACGATGTAGTCGTAAGTGACGCCACGCTACACCTGGATTGGGAACTGGATCTCAAGTGGGGCTGTCGGTGATAGGTGCTTGTCGACTTGAGGGTGGTAGCTAAACAGGTGAGCACTAGAAAATAACAAATTATTTATAGTATTAAAATTAAACAAAAACTAAAAAAAGAATTAGTACATTTCATAGTCTGTTCGTTTTATTCTTTTTTTACGAAGGTTTCACTCCAAAACGATTAGGCCAATTTTAATGGAATTCGGCATTTTGGAATGTGTAATAAACAGTGGTGAAATCAAGCATTATGTTTCCGGAAAAGGAAAATCCATTATTTCTCAAGAAGGTTTCTCGTGAAGAATTTGTATTGAATCCCCAATACCGATAAATAACACGATGCTGTACACAATTTGTGAACGAAATTTTGAAAATTCATCAAACGCTCAAGTATTTAATTAAATAACTTCCAGATACAGGGAAAATCAAGCTTCTAACAAAGATATTAATAATTATAATATTGATTTTTAGTTAAAAGCATGACCGCAGGACCCTAAACTTTACCGGACGTAGGTAAGGATGGGCAAATAAAAAAAACAACATACATAAAAAGTATCGATAAATTATCAAGTGAAAAATATCGAAATCATCATCATCATCATCATTATCAGCCTTTCACGTTCCCACTGCTGGGACTCTGGCCTTCTCTCAGAGAGAGTATGGGCAGTAATCTACCACGCTCGGTTGGTAGATGTCGCATGCCCTTGAATGTTGCAGTTCTTGAGCATGCCGGTTTCCTCACGATGTTTTCCTTCACCGTTTTGAGCGATGGCAAATCCGCACATAACTTATTATGTCATAGGTGCCGGGCCGAGAGGATTCGAACTTGGTGTCTGCGTCTTGTGAGTCACACGCCTAACCGTTCGGCCACCATCGCTCTCATCGACATATCAACGTTTTTTGTTCTGAAAAATGATAATTATAACACCTTGCGTTTCCAGATTCGGCAAAAATACTTGCTACATCTATTTCTGTGTCCTCTTCTGTAACAACACTTCCGTAGCATTACTACTAGCAGTATACATCGCACTACACTACACCTTCGATCACATCGTCACTTAGCATCAGGCGACGGAGGTTAGAACAGGCGTAGCTAGTTTTAAGATTAACGTTTTAAAGTGATCCCAATGTATCCTATTGAATAAAGTACTGTTGTCTATTGACGTGTGGTCAACGCTATCCTGTAAAAATATAAGTGTAAATAGAGTTGTGTTAAAAATATATCGAAATTAATATGAATTCGATTCTGCTCTAAAATTTAATATCGTATATTGCAATTAAACATATCGACGGTATAAATCGATAACTTCATGATAAAGGTCGATATATCGATGTGTTTTGTCCAATCCTAACCGGGTGTACCATGTGTCCAATAAAAGTTAAGAGTTTAGAGTTGTAATCGAAAAACTCAGAGTTTAGAGTTGAAGTTATATTAATTACTTATTGAGTTTCAAATCCAGTGAATAAGATATTTACTACAAGTACTAAAAGTTACCTCTGATCATTCTTGGGCATTTGGGTAGGTTAGGCGTGCATATAAAGCGATTGTCACATCGACAACCAAGAGATTGCTGTATGCCGAAGCTTTAGTATTGTTATGCCGTTCATAAAATATGTAAAGTATAAATATATTATGTATGTATGTATGCATAGAATTACAAGACATAATTCTATGTATGTATGTATGTATTGTTACTGTTTGTACTTGTCCTTGTGTTGTGCGATATTGTGTATGTCAGAAATAAATAAATTACATTTCATTCTAAAGTGGTAACACTTGAGTGAAGTCGGTACTACGATGGCAACACATTTGACTTTGACCACTGACTTTTTTGACGGATGGTTTTGACAGATGATGTAAGGAGGATAGAACAGGCGTAGCTTTTTTATATGTAACATTTATATGTGATCACATGTCCTACAAAAATTTAATAAGCATATTTTTATTTAATTTGTCACAACAGAAGACCCAAAAAGCATGGCTTGTATATCCGCAAAACCTTAGGCACTGTTTGTTTTCTTCAGTAAAGGAACAAAACGGAGCAGTTTGAAAATTAATAATCGATTTTATAATTAAAACTTTCAGACGAGTTTTAATTTCAGCGACACACATGTTAATTACAAGCTTTGTTTTGATAAGGATTTGACAGTTTCACGCTTGGATTCTGTGAGAGATTAACTCGTAATTAGGTCTATTTATATTGCGCAGAGGGAAAGCTTTTAGGAGGCTTCAGAGAGTTGGACATCGCCGTAAAGTTGCCAGCTTATCAGTCTTTTATAGGTTACATTTCGGAGAGTGAGCGATGGGAAAACAAACAAAAAAGTAACCAACAAAAAAGCTTGGAATTGTACAGAACTTGCTCCAATTCAATCATTCTGTTGTGAAGAAAAAAATGTGATTAAGATCGCGCCCGAAAATTACTTGACGGGCGTTTCTTTCTGGCGTAAGGAGGTTGGAACTTGACGTTTTAACTAAATAAACATAGTCCTTTTTAGGTCACATTATTTCTAAGATATAAATGATTTGGTGAAACAATGTAGCGTTATCTATCTTCATTTACTGAGGCGTTATCTATCTTCATTTACTTAAATTTAATTTCAAATTCACATCATTATTCAAAATCTCACAAAGCAATTCACAGCACAATCCAAAGCTGAAAAGATACAATTTTTCCTCCAAAATTCCGTGTTACCCAAATTGTATACAATGGTTTCATATCTTGCCATTCCAGAGAGATATTTTATTTCTGTCCTTAATTTCCAGCGAACGACAATGAGATTATGCTTCTCATTATAATTCTACCAGCTAGGAACTGTGTATGACAAAAAGTACGTTTCATTTGTCTGTATGTAAAGTATAATATACCTATGTGTATTTTTTTAAACAAGATTTTATTTAACTTGGCTTGGCGTCCCTGCGCACCCTCGATTAACCTTGTTTCCTCCATTTAAATATGCTGAAATTCCTTTTTTTTTACATTGTGCAGAGTAGCGTTTAACCACAAGTCACATTACGTTAAGTGCCATTGGTGCGTGGTAGCTAAGCTTGTCAAGCTACCACTAGAGAATCCCTAAGATCAAGCTATGTTTTCATCGCAATATTTTCCTTTACCCAAAAGCTCAAACTTATTGCAGGATCAAACTCACAACCTAGGAGTCGCAAGATACTACCAAGTCATTGGTGGTCGAGCATTTTGCATCGTGTCATTTTATGTGTACAATGTAATATCACGTATGTTATTTATAAACAACAGTTTTACAAATATAATTTCATGTATAACAAAAAGTTTTTAGATACAAAATGTAGCAAATTCTCTCACCGTTGTATACAAATATCTAGTAGAACCTGCGAGCAAACCTGCGATTAAAGCTTAGCACGAATAGAATAATGGCGGCGGAACACATAATCTTGTTTGTGAATTATCATAATATCCACAGGCAGCGGTAAGGCTCGACGCACACCACGCGCTCAAATGTTGCAAAACTGTGGCGGAACGGTGCATTTTAATTAGGCTACAGCGAAATGTTACCGAAAGTTAGAGATGTGTCATGCGATCTAAATAATTATGTATAAAATTAACGGAATGTTTAAATTTTTGTAAGTTGTCTAAGTACTTTTAGGGTTCCGCACATCCGACGACGAAACGGAACTCTTGAACTTTCCCTCTAGTGCTTGTCTATCTGTCCGACTGTGACAGGTTTTTTTCTTCTCAATCACCATCATGCATCATCAGCTGGAAGACGTCAACTGCTGAATGTTAGTCCTTTGACTATCACATTAAAGGAGGCTAATTATTATTCCAAGGACAAATTTAAAATGAAAGGTTCATCATGTGACGTACGAGGTGGGTATTACTTAAACATTATATTATTACATAATTATTAAAAGATATACGAAAATATAGGATGGTCACCCTTATCTCTGAAAAATGCAAGCCTTAAATTTTGAAAACAAAAGGTTATATAAGTACCTAAACGAATGCTACAGAACCCTCTCTAAGCGAGTGCGACTGGTACTTAAGTGGTTTATTTCATTTCCAATTAAACATGCTTTGAATTTACTGATATTGCAATACAAACGTAGTTTCATACGAACATTATGTATTATATCGGCAATTAAAATGCAAAATTCTCTCATATATGAACAGAAACATTCAACGACAATGTTAACAGCAAAAGTTCTCGGTAGCATTTCAAATATGTAATATTATTTTCATAAATTACATTAAAACTCTATTGTGTTCAGCTTCGAAGCTAGTAGAGGTTGATCAGTAAGCATATTCTTGATACCGAAACTAGGTATCGGATTGAATACCGATAACGGGTTTTGAAACTGCCTTTTTTAATAACCGTTTTTTATGTGCTAATACGCCTTTGACCACATCTTACCTAATGAAAAATGACGCTGTAGTCGAGGGTGGATCACGTTGGCCCATGAGGTGCTCACTCTTGACTTAAAGACCCAGATTTGTACCTTTCAGGAAATAAAGCAGCAGGGAGCGAAGTCCAGTCCTCAACGGTCCCCAAAATGAAGGAGTCAGCAAAACGTTGAATGTATTTGTGATGCTGAGCTTAATTTCAATGTATGTATGGTTTCCTTATTTGTTTTATTATTAAACAAAATTCCTCACTACAGTCTTGATGCCCGTTCTGTTGTTAACACATTACAAGTTTCGTTATTTGGTTGGTATTGGGTAACTAGAGTACCGTCTCGGTATTCGGTCTCGCGATATCGCACAGCGGGTTAATTCGCTTGTTCCGGCGGTAAATAGGTTCTTTCAATAACTAGTTAGCATGAAACCTAATACTATATTTCTGGTAAGTACTATACCAGTTCCTAGTTATTGAAAGCACGGTTTGTAACGACCATCGCTAGAAGCTAGCCTTAATTCCCACTATAAAACAGAGTTAATGTATTCTGCTTCGTATTACATTGAAATACATAATGCTATGGTAAAAACATTTCCTTTATGCATGTGATAAATGACCCTCTTCGGCGTAGAATGAAGTTAATCATACCTAGAGCGGAACGCGCATTCTTTGCAGCGAATAGCAATTTGAAAACTGACAACGGTAGTTTCTACTGGTTATTTATGTATGACTGCCTCAATACTTCGCCCGCGTGCATTTCCTAGAGGAATTCCTTTGATTCATATATTTTTATACCTATTTTGTTTCGGCATAACACGTTCGGCATGACTTTGAAGGGCACAATTCTTTTTTTTGCATAATTTGTTTATAAGCGTAACTATAGTTTGGGCTGTATTTTTGCAGCCTAATTTTGAGTTACATAAAGCATAATTGATATTTGTTATTCATCTAATATTTATTAGACATAAAAGTCAGTAGGTCAAGGCGCGGCGGAGGCATGACACTAATAGTGGTGCTTGATTAACAGGTCATTAATTTTAGGGGTGGCAGCTAGCCAGGCAAGGACTAGAAAATGCCCTTAAACGGATTCATCACTTTTTTTTCAACATTAAGGACGATCCCTCTGAATTTGAACGGTATTGGCGAACTTCTCCCGGTAAGAATTTAACAATAGCTGTCATTGGGATAGCAAATGGTTTTTGAAAGATGTTGACTGAACTTATTGAAAATGGACAATGAGCCCTTTGGTGTGCCCAATCGAAGACCTAAAGTCAATAGTTACGAGAGGCCCTAGCGAGGTACTTATGAAATAATTGTGTACAATAACCACTTGATTGTGAAGAGGGGTGGGGTTTCGATTAACCCTTATGCTAGGCAGAATAAAGATTCCTAAAACTTTCCCGTTTGAATAGCTGGATCTTTGATCTGGGTAAAACTAACGCTAACTATCCTATCCTCCTAACATTATAAATGCGAACGTTTGTGTGTGTGTGAATGTTTGTTACCACGTAACACCGTACACTAAAATTTTTTTGATGAAATTTGGAATTGAGATAGCGTAAACCCGTGCAGTGAGGCTGAATTTGTCACTTTTTTCTTTGTGTCGTGACATGACGTGGCAATTGGCAAAATATAAACGTTTGTTGTTTGGACCATGGATTAAGTAGAATAGGTTAGGTTAAGTAGAAAACTATGTTTTCGACTGTCGACGTGGCAGCCACAGATAATAGTGTGACTGCGGCTGTCACGTCGGAAGACAATGTCAGTTTTTTGCCTTCTTTTTGTGTCTATTTGATTTTGTTATCTGTGTTTCTTATTTAAATTCTTGTTTTGTCTTTTATTCTCTTACTTTGTATAAATATAATATGCTAATATTTCTACTTCCATTTTTATTTTTTGTTCTCTGTTTGTACTTGTCCGTGATGTCATGAAGTGGGTTCCGGCTGAAAATCAGTAACTGAGGCTGGTGTACAGCCTCAGTTGTATGCTGAGCCGGGACCTATTTCTGACATCGCGCAATGTCGCACCTGTGTATTTTGTGTTATTGTTACTTTTTGTTCTTGTCCCTAATTTGTGCGATATTGTGTGTGTCGGAAATATAATATGTATTTTCGTTTTTAACCCTGAAAGGGTGAAGGTGAAGGTTCCTGCGGGATAACGCGGGTGAAACCACGGGGCGCAACTAGTTATTATTATTTGCTTGGTGGTAGGGAATTTTCTAGTCCTTACTTAGCTGACCCATAATTTGGAATCCCTGAAGACATCTAAGGTAATACAAACTTGTTCAATTCATCTTCATAAAAAGGTTTTAAGTCAAAACGCTAGCACATCTACTAACTTTATTCACGAACCCGCAACGGCTGTATTATGGACAGACGACCACATAAACATCACATCACGAATACATAACTGTAGTTAGGGATTCGCCAAAATACTCGAGTACCTGAGTGAAATCGATATATTTTTAACGATACTAAGTATTTTTGTACTCGTTACTTAGTCTGATTTGATACTTTTCACAACTGTCGATACTTTTAAGTTGCGCTTTTTCGAACTTAGAATATAAATGTAAACTCATCATTAATTAAGTTACATGATTAATTTATTGTGTTGGTTATTTCTCACTTAAAGTTTTCAGCCGAATAACAAAAAAAATTCTGAATAGGCCGAGTGCCAAGAAGATACGGAATGTAAATTGTGTCGCAACATTTTTCGAAATTTTACTAACTGTAATATTATTATTATTACGTAAATCATAACCCACTTTAGAGTCTTAATATGCACAAAACAGGACATTTCCAGAACATAAATTAGAAAGCAATTAGTTCACAGTTTTGAGCCAAAAAATAACCCTAATAGCACAACTTGAACTAATTACAAGCATTACTACTACAAAAGAAACCTACAAGAGAGTAGAAAACTCACCACTGAAATAATTACAGTACCTGAGTAACTCGATCATTTTTTTCCGATCCCGATACCGGTATCGATGCTGTTGTTTCGATACCATATCTCTAGTCTATCAAACGAGGCTATAAGCCGCGTCGCACACCACGAGAGTGGCTATCAATTCGCACGATGACGTTTTTATGCTCGTTTCACTCGTCCTCGATCACATTCGCGTTATGGCTGCGGTGCCATCCCGATTACCCAGGATTAATGGCTCGTCTATTTTAATATAGTGAAACAGTCAACAACTATGCTACCCTGGTACTTCTGATGTTACATTTGCAACCAGGAAAATGTGGAGATAGTATGAATACTTAATATTACAAATGCGAAAGTAACTCCGTCTGTCATTCTGTCTGTTACGCTTTCACGCCTAAACTTCCGAACCGATTTAAACGAATTTTGGTACAGAGATAAAGAGAACAGCTAGTTATCCCCATCAATGTTACCGGGTAATGGGGGCAGCGGGATTATGTACAAAACGCTACCCAGTAAGATGTAAAAAATACAATTAATGTATAACTGTAACCATTTTGTGTTTCGTGCTTCAAAGCTTTAACAGAATTGTAGATGCAATTAGAATATTTTCCTAACATAAAGTCGACACAAACGCACGCAAAGCCGCACATTACCTCGTAACTGTATTTACCGTAACTTATCCACCAATCACAAAGCCGCGCTGACTTAAAGTTACAACTTCACATAAACTTGGTGTGCGCTAGGCTTTATCTGTCACTCCATGTAGAGATGAGTTTTATTATTTTTTGGCCGTAACTCAATTTTGTGTTCGTATTTTTATTGATTTGTGTAATGTAACTTTTACCGTACACCCGATAGAAGCTCCATGATATGATGTTCCAGAGAGATATATTATTATCGCTTGATATTATCTGAGTTTTACGTTTACTTCTTGTTTTGTAAGGTTGGGGTTGTAGATATTATACATACTATGAGGTTGAAAAGATGGCTGAGGACAGATTATGATGGATAATACTCCACTGACATAAGAGCTCTTCTCTTAAATAGAAGAATAATACTCCACTGACATAAGAGCTCTTCTCTTAAATAGAAGAATAAGAAGATATTAGGTACTTTAAGCAAGTCACAGTCGATTAGTGTCATAGAAATTGAACTAACAGTTATAGCTTCTTAATAAAGGTTTTCTTAACATCAAATAATGCATAGGTACTTTTTTTTAAGTTATTCCATTCGGGTAATGTTCTCTCATACAAGAATATAAGCAGAATATCTATGTCTCTTTGTCTAGGTGGTCTGATCATAAATAAAACAAACAATAAGGCACAATACGATTGTTTTTATCCTACGAATATTATAAACGTGAAAGTTTGTGTGTATGGATGGATGGATGGATGTTTGTTACTCTTTCACGCAAAAACTACTGAACGGATTTGAGTAAAATTTGGCATGGAGATAGCTTATACCCTGGATTAACACATAGATTACTTTTTATCCCGGAAAGAAGGTTCCTGCGGGATAAAGGGAAGGCGCAGGTGAAACCGCAGTTAGTTATCTCATAAAAAATGTTTAACTGCTACTGAGTACTAGAAATTGGATCTAAAGATATAGGTTTTAGTGTTTGTTATCATGTAAAACAACTGCCTTGAAGAAGTTGTAAGCATTTTATCTATAACCCTGTCTAAAACCAAACATTTTCACATATTGTAACAACTAGCTCGTAAAACTTAGTAAATTGCTTACGAAAATCAACTACAACACGCTCAGGAAGCAAGTGCGTTCCAAAATTGGTATCGGAGCAACTTTAATGAGCCCAGAATATGCAAAACTTCATCAACTATAACTTATTTAATACCGTTATGATATAACGGTTATTATATTGCATTATACTTGATTTACTTAAAGGATGAGTTGCAATAACCTCTCCTCGTGCGCTTTATTTTGTAGACAAGTTTGCAATATGAGTCTGGAAGATTGTATTGTGTGATTTTCTCGGCTTAGCTTGTCTGGTTGTTCGTAGCAGATTAATAGGTTAAAAAATCATAAAAAATAACTCGGAAACCCATATTCGTGAAAAAAGTATTTTATAGTTTGTTCCAGCGTGTAAGTTAATTCCATTAATGTCACTTTAGTGTGAAGAAGCAACAAACATTCACACACAAACAAAATTTCAGTATGATTAATCCAGTTTGCCGATAAATATTTAAACAAACGGTTTGAAGCCATTAGTGGCCAGATACAAATACCAAATCTGCACAATTCAATTGAAAACACGTACCTAATTGTGTATTTAGAGGTTTATAAAATTGGCGCCCAGCATGGGGCAAAACCCAGTTACACAAACTTTCGCTTTTATAGTATTAGTGTCATATGCTTACTCGTTTTATGTGTGTATTATTTAGTTCAAAACTAAAATACTTTTTGTGGCTCCCAAACTAAGGTCTTTGTGTGCGATCATAGGCAAAAAATAACTAAGCAACCAAATAAATAGACGTAAAAACATTAAATGCGTAGATGTAAGTAACCATGTAGGCATAAAAACCAAACAAACAATGTTACAATTTTGTATATTGGTCGTATTTATCTTTTGTATACTTTGGTCGACAAATTAGTGAAATGAAAACAAAACCCTTATTTTATTTAACCTACCAGCGATATCCAAAGGGCAGTATATTTTGTTAGGACCGAGGCATACCGGTGTAATCGGATTCAATCCACGGAGGCGGAAAACTAAATTTCTTTTCAATCTTGCTTGACTGTGTCAATACGTGCTTTCCGGCAGGGCACAGTAAAAAAAAACTCGTCGAACGACAGTAGAAAAACTTTGGTTTTACAATTTTTGCAAGCACATAAGTGAAGATTTGACCACAGTCTCACCTGATGGTAAGTGATGACGAGAACGGTGAGCTTGCTTTTAAAAGCTACTTTTTAACTCTTGACTTGAAAGCTCCTAAATTAAATTTGTCTGGAAACAAAGTTAGCGTCATTGCCACACAGGATTGCTTGAAATATTGAAAGTTAACATTCTGGGTGTCACTGAACTCTGACGGACTTGGCATTAAGTGAGTGGTAATATTTTTCTTGATGCAGGGTATCGCTTGACATCAACGTCGTCGAAGGTGGCGTCATGCTACAACTGGATTGACAACTGGGTGTCAAGAGAGGCTGCTGGAACACTCCAACAGCTGCGCTCCACAGATTCTTAACACTCCAACAGCTGCGCTTGGCCACAGATGCTTAACTGAAGTACGGTAGCTAGCCAGGCGAGAAGTAGAAAGAAACCAAGCAAAATTTAAGGAGATGAAACTTTACATTCTGTTAGTTTTTTTCACTGTGTCTCGTAGGGTGACATTACCGTTAACCGTATTCATACGCTTCAATTTTCCTGATATTCTCCGATATTTACATACAAGTACCTACAATGTAACAAAGGGTATTTTTTTATGTGCGTACTTTTTTTGTATCTATTTTATAAAAAAAGCTATTCTGGCTTCTTTTAAAAATTACTATCGCAACTTGCAGATGGGAAATTTTGAAAAAATATTGTTTGTACTTGCCTACGTTATATTCGTACTTTAATATTACAAATGTAAAAGTTTGTAAGTGGGTATGTTTGTTACTTCTTCACGCTTAAACGGCTCAACGAATTTGGCATAAACCGGGATTTAAAAAAATCAAAATCTGTCAAGAAATTTTCGAGATTTTGCGAGTCTTATACAAATACATGGCAATTGATTTTTATACATAGTTTTATAGTTGAAGATATTTTATGTGTGTAACTCCAACTATACCAATTTTGAGTACTTACTCAATAACATCTTTTCAAATAGGTCAAAGTATGAATATTCATATACAAAGTTCTTGCTATTTCAATATTCAATCCCAACGTTGGTACATAAAGCAGCCACATAAAATGTACTCCCAGTAATGAAGTTACAACTACGTCCAACTTCTATGTGAACTGGCAAATTTCGAAACGGTACATGTTCCCTACTTCATCAAATACCGTGATTGCGGAATGTACGAGAAACTTGGCGAAGTTCGAAAAACGATTCCAGTTAGAACTTTGTCGTTATAAAAGACTAGCTGCGCTTCGTAGTCACAGTCGCAGTTTTTAAGTTATCCCGCACAAACATTTTGTTGGATAAAAAGTGGATGGAAATAATATAAAATTGCCATCCACAGAAAATCATAATGTGTGCAATCGTAGACATTCTGTTACAGATATCATCATCATCATCATCATCAGCAGCCCGTATCAGTCCACTGCTGGACATAGGCTTCTCCCAAGGTATGCCACTGAGCCCGGTCTTCGGCTCTTCTCATCCAACTACTGGCAGCCACTCGGCGCAAGTCGTCGCTCCACCTAGTCGCAGGGCGTCCTACACTCGAGATCTCCACTCAAGAACACAGTTACAATTAACACATTACATTACATTTACAGATATAATTAAATGAAATAATGAGTATAATTGCAATATATTAAAGAATGAAGTTAATCTATGAACTCTTATTGTTACATGTTTTATATATGTAAATATTGTGACTTGCGACGTATTGCTCGATAACAATAATGATATAGCTTTTTAACAGTCACAATTTCAAAGCTGTACAAGACCGTCCATTGGCAGTTCTTCAGAGACAAAATGTTCGATGTCTATGCGTATATTTCTGAAACCAACTAACAAAACGGCATGTTATTTTTTTGTTATACAGTTTAGCTTTAACTTTAACTGGGATAAGTCATGTTTTTCAAATAATTGCAGTCAAGGTATAAATATGATATCTTGAAAACTACTTTATAAAAATAAGTCCCTCATTGAAATATAATATATGTTCTTTGGTTACCTTTTTTTCATATGAACATTTGTGACAGAGCTGAAAGTGAAGCTAAATTTTGGCCAGATGAATCAGTCGAAGAATGAAATTACGAAGAACTACCCCTATATTATTGCATAAGAACCCCAACAAACCCCTAGATATTTGCTAAAGTAATATTTATTCCAGTCGAGTGTCGCGGCGAGTGTTCATTATGTCGGGAGGAAAGTTAGCGCCCCCGCGGGACCACAACTAACCGGGATCCGGGATAGATCGCTCAGATATGAATTTATGTTTTTTTTTTATGGAGCGCGGAAGGAATGAGAAAGCTCGAGTCAAGGACGGGTGATTTTAATCTGAATTTCTTGGTAACTAACTTTTTTTTCCATTGCTCGCAGGGTTGCTTTTGACCACAAGTCACAAGGTGGTACGCTACGCTAGGATTGGGAACTGGCTCTCAAGCGGAGCTGCCGGAATAGTCCTGAAAGGGCTTGGTGATAAAGATGGTACAAAACTTAGTATCCAATCTTTCAACGCGCGCAATTTTCTCATTACCCAACTTTGTCCTTATCTTAAGCCCTTCGTCTCCACAAACACATTACCCCAGCATCGTCAGTTCGTAGTTTCACTACCTTTAAATAAAAGTGGGACCCCCGGGACAGGAGGCAGCCCGTGTAAACAAACCTTTAACTGACACGCCTCGGCTGCGCGGGTTATTTAGCGGAAAATTTATTTATATGCAAAAGTAGAGTAAAAATGTTAGGATTTATTACATTTTTGTGACAACGCTTGCGCTCTGTTAGCGTTCGTTTTTGGAAATAACAAAAAAGGAGTGCTACAATAAATAACAATGGCCAAAACGGACCCGAGGTCGTATGGAAACGATCTATGTACGATAAAAATTGTAATTTTTTGTCTATTAAGATTATACAAACGATATTTTATAGAAAGTATAGAAAAAAATGACATGACATATCGATCCGAAACTGCGGATAACGGATCAGGATCGATTATTAATTTCAGGCGTAAATCTGTGAGCGATACTTACCATGAAGAAATATGTTATACGGCTGCCTAGCCGAGATGCAAACGTTTATTTCTACAATCATTAACGCCTTGTAACGTTTCTTTTGACCTTGTCATAATCCATCTTGATTACCATTTCGTATGGGATGTAGTGATCGTCATTGTAAACGTTTGTTCTGACCACGTGACATAACGTTGAAATAAGTCAATCCCATATTTACTTTGTAATAACGTTAACGATTGCAGAACGCATCTATGCTAGAGGTGCTGAGCTATGATAGCTTCTATACGTAAGTCGTGGGCTCGAATCCTGCAGTTTCTCCTGTCACTGCTCATTATTCAAGAACATTCGTCTCGGCGTGTCTTTAGCAAGGCACTCGGTGCTGAGTATGCAAGTCGCGCTCTCAAGTGCCGCTTGAGTTGCAAATTAGAACATCATCTGTGCTTAATTAGTTAGGCACTTTGCCTTGCTCTAGTCTAGTTACTCGTATTTCAGCTCTGCAATAATGTTTTCGGTATTAGAATCCAACAAGAAAACAAATTAGAACTTTTTGGAATATATTATAATAATAATGCCCGCACAATCACATACATAGGCTCTGACCCTTAACTAGGTTTCCCTGTATCTAGGGTATCAGAAACTACGAGGATCGGGGATCCACAACACCCAGACACAGAACAAATACTTGCGCTTTTTTTTTCAATGCACAAATATTTGTCGTGTAGCGGGAATCGAACCCGCGACCTCACGTTTCACAGTCGGCTATCCGCCCATTGCGCCATATCGGTCGTCATTATTATTGTTCTCAATTCAGAGAGAAGCTTTTGTATGTTACTTGATGTAAGGGGACGATGTGTTCGAAGGTGGTGCCACGTTACACCTGTATTTGGAACTGGCTCTCAGGTGGGACTGCTAAAATTTACCGATGGGTGCTTGGCGACATAATAGCTGGACAGGTGAGCACTACAAATCCCCTATGGTTTTATCAGAATGTTTTCCTTCACCAAAGCATAAGCTAGTCGTGAGTCGATGTCACAGTAGTGACTACGCTATCAACGCTTCTATTAGTTCACTTGTGTTACATTCAAACTAGCTACGCCTGTTTCAACCTCCTTACGCCGGCAAAAGAACACGCAAGAAACGCCCGGCAGGTAATTTTTTCGGCGCGATCAAATTTATAATTTTAATCTTACTACTAATTGATTGAATTGGAGCAAGTTCACTATATACAATCCCAAGCTATTCTTGTCATCTAAATAGTCCGATAAGTAGATTTATGAAGCGAGACTTTTTCATATAAGCACCGCTATTGGTGTTTTCCGGCAGGCTGACTTTACCATCTATCTAAGAGTTTATCACCCAGTTCCTAGTAAAGAAGTAGCGTGGCACCATCTTCGGTCTCATCGTCACTTACCATCATACTTACCTCAAGAGCGTTTACTATACCAACTTGCAATAAAGGTAGAGATAACTTGCAAACAAACGCTATCCGGTAAAATATAAAAAACTGGGCAAGTAAAATTAAGTTGACAGTTTTATTCCCAGAAACCCAGAAATTCTGAAACTTCAATATTTGCCTAAAAGGGAGCCCCGCGCAACTCTCCTAATCTTTATTAAAACTTTCCAGCCATAATCCCGATCGATCCAATCCCGGGTTCTCGCGAAATATAACTAAGGGATATCCTTTACGATAATAATCCTGGGATTTGCCGGGATTACACGCTTATCTATTGTTTCGCCTCAAAACTTCCCTGGATTTAGATTTTTGGTTCTGACACCTTGGGAAAACAATAGGTATTATGGAATATCTTTTATGATAAAGTTTTTGTGCGTCAGTGATAGATAGTCTGACAATATCTGGATGTTTACATCTAAAGCTGGGTTCCCACGGTCTGTTTTTTCAAACGATCAGACCACGCCGACTGGACGGCACAATGCATGTGACCGTCTAAAGTGGTGCGCCTGGGGGCCAAGTCGGCTCTTTACACTTTCCATCACTCACGTTCCATCTAGATGCATGCAGAGTCGATACCATTGAGACGACGCTAAAGTTTTGTTATGCTAAAATATTTTTAAATCTATGGGCCTTACTATTACTCAATCTGTCATGGAGATTGCTTCAATATGGACGATTAATAATTTAGTTGTAAAAGGTTAAAATCGATCATTACGGACCAGACATAGATTCATATTGATTGGCAAACTTGGGGCCCAGACAGATCCTAAGGTTCATTTTCTAACAAATCATCCGCGCAAGACCGGATGACGCACCGTGGGAACACCCAGTCGCCCGTGTCTGTGACGGTCTATCCTAGTCTGGCACTGGGCGTAACGAAAACACAAACAAAAACGCTAAATATCGCTCTATCTGAATCTAAATAACGTCGTTATCAAAAAAATAGACGTCATGAGTTATTCACAGGCAATTATAAATCGATCCATCAAAATAATAGAGCATGGCTGGTATAACTGCATCGATACTAGAGTCCATCGATATACAGCATACGATAAACAACATTTTTTCTTAATCGACAAAAAACATGTTTTCTTTTTACGGTTAAATTGTAGCGTAATTAGAAAAGTAACATTGGAAACATTAATGTAAAAAGAGATAGGATACAGCCATGACTAATGCAAACGTCATAAAAAGTATGGCGCAGAGAGTACTGAGTTGACCTATAAACAAGTCATGTTTAACATTATAAACCAACTAAAACATTTCAATTTGTGTCATGTGCCAATAACATAGAACATAATTTTGCTTGCATTAATTTATCAGCGTGTGCAGCTTTGACTGACCGTGTTACCCTTCCTCCTTAATATTCATATTCATATTCAATCATTTCTTGCATTCATATGTAATTTGTTGTAGTAGGGTAAAACCACCAAAATATAATTGTAGTTAGTATTTTTTTCCCCCATTTTAATTGAACCCGCGACCTCACTTTGCGCAGTCGACGTTTTCTCATCGCAGCACATCGTTTGTCAAAACGTAACCCACACGCCTGCTCCGAAAAAGAAAAACACGATTATTATTTTCCCGAGCCTAAGGAACCCATTTAGGGTGAGTGTTACTCAAACTTGACCCCTTCAATTTCAACAGCAATATTCCAAAAAAACTTTTATCGCAGATTTCGCGATGAAAAATGGACCGAAAGTAAATTTTGACGGCGGAAGTGATGGTTAATGGCAAGATTTATTTTTAACGCCTTCATTATTTTGATGCTTTATGAGGGTCGGGTGTTACAATAAACTTTGGAGGAATGGTAGGAAATAAATTTTCTGTATAGTAGTGTAGTAAGTTAGGTAGAGAGACATTCACGAAACACTGTTATCTAACTAATAACCCAATTATCAATAATAATCCAATAGTTATTAACCCAATAGTCAGTAACCCAATGGTCAATAACCCAATAGTCAATAACCCAAGACTCAATAACCGAACAACCAAGTAGCCAATAACCCAATAGTCAATAATAGTCAATAACTTATGAGTCAAAAACCCAATACTTTTTACCCGAATTGTCAATAACCTTATTAGTGAAAAACTCAATACTCAATAACCGAATAGTCAATACCCAAATGATCAACCACTCCTATATAAATAAACGCTATGTCTAAAAGTCCCTCTCTAAACCTTTGTTAAAAAAGGGCACAGTAGTACAAAATCTTCCTGTCACGTACTAAATGTTGTTTTTTCTGACACTTGAGTATTTCAAAGTATTCTAAAACCTTTGTTACTCTGCGCCTAACAAAGAGCCAAACTAAAAGGTACACTTAGTAACAGTAGCAGATAATAGGGGCAAATTAGTACTCAATTTTCCTGTCTATAAATTATACTTCTAGGTATCGGCTATGTGAATTGAACTTTATTAGCCCTGTAATAGCTTTTATAATTGAAGGTTTGTGTCTGCTTGGAACCGTTTGTTTCAAATAGTTGTAGGAATCGGTGATCTACACAAATTCTTTTTTTATGCAACTAATCGATGAAATGAGCAAGTAACTCGCCTGATGGTATTTTTCACGAATATGACGTCGCGCGGTTTGGACAGTTAGAGAAAGGTGGAAAATATGCGAATTTGACATTTGACTTTCTGCGCCTCAACAAAGACTGATCAGTGGTTTTATTAACCGATTAAAGGCGATTTTCTAAATTAATAAAAAAATATGAAAATAACAAATTTATGTCAATTACAGCTAACAAAATTATGTGTAATAAATGTGGAACGAGCTACTTCCCTAAGTTTTTCCGCGGTATTACAAAATGCAATCATTTTTTCTGTTAAAGGTAGAAATCTTGTAGTTTTAGAGAAAAAAGGTTGTGATTAGCCCCAGTTAACTTTCAGCTCTTCACAAGATTGGAGTTTTGCTCCATCAAATCAATACCCCTGTATCGATACTCCATAATATTTTTTCTCCACATCCTACGAAGCTACGCGTCAGCTTCTCCCGGGTTACGCAAGAGGTAATCACCGCTTCACAAGCGAGATTCACAAATAATTCAGCATTGCTCTCCGGCTTTGCTCGAGGGTACCCTGTTTTATGCATACCCGGCAGGCAAGGGACTTCATCTCGGCGCGTTAAGTCGGAAGGGAAGCGTCGTAGGCTATAAAATTTAAGATTGTAAGAGAATCGTTGGATTTAGGGTGCTTGAGTGAAAAAAAGATGACGCTTGATGGAAATGGAGGATTAAAGGGGATGTATGGTGATCTTTTGGAGGGAAGTTTAGTTATGGTTCCAATTTTTTTTTTCATGCGATCTTCTTCGTTCTCTTGTTGTTGGAAACTGGTAATCCAATTTTTTTTGCTATTGTTTTGTTCTCTATAATGGGGAGGTTTTGAAAAAGTGAGACTACTTCGATGGAAGTTTTGAGCAGAAATTTGTAGGTGAATAACGGGAAGACGCGGGTGAAACCGCGGGGCGCAACTAGTGATTGTATAAAGATTTGTAAAGAAACATTATTCATGTGAGTTATATTTTCTTTCTTTTCCATATCGATGTTATTTTTACTCCGTATCTACTGTAGGTAATACATGGATAAAATGCTGTAGGCATATTTTTAATCAAAGCTTTAGTGAACAAGTAAGATTGTTTGTTAGCTCTTTTTATCTCTTTTTGTTTGTGTTTATAATAGCTCAGCTTGTTATCTAGCAAAACTTTTTGTAGTTTTTACTGGTTAGAAAATTATATTTGTAAATGGCACGATAACTGGGTTTTTTAGGAGGACCAATACGACAATGTAAAATAATTGTAATACTTATTTCTTTTTTAGGTTTTGAAGAACCTGTAGGACAGGTTTTTCAAAACCTATTTCAGGCACCAGCTCCTCATACAGTTAGATATCATCTTGTCAATCTTGCTTGTACCTACTTGTGTAATTTTCTAATTGTGAGGAGTAATAAATAAATATATTATTATTATTTATTATTTATCAATCCCCAAATGACTGTAATGAAAAAACAACAAACTAAAAAACATGCTAAAATTCGTAAAAAAGTCAAATTTAAGACTAGCTACGCCAGTTCCTATCGCTGAGTGTCACAGGCTTCAAGGACCTGCGTGAAATCCAGACTCTGAACTGGGCTGAAATCGCTCAAGATAGAGAAGAGTGGCGCTCTCTCGTTTCGGAGGCCAAGACACACTTTGGGCCGCTGAGCCATCGGAGTTAGTTATCATTTTGCTTATAGCAACCTTATGCAAGCACGGAAGCGCTCAGTTGTAAATACCACTAGTGGTCACCCATCCAAGTAGTGACCGCAGATAATGTTGCTTAACCTAGTTTATCAGTTAATAACGACTAGGCAACGAGAGCTTCGAGATGCCCTTATTGCTCTATTATTGTAATAAAACTCTCTGCAGAGTGGCACTAAATTGATTTGTTATTTATGAATCGAAAGGTTCTGTTTTTATCTAATCAAAGAGCAAAATACAATCGACTTTGTTCCCGAGCATTGATAGATACTCGGACCACCGAAGAAGGACTTTCACTCAAATATCTTTAACAAATACATTCTAGGAAATTGTTACCTATTGTGTTTGTTTTGAAAAGTGTTTCTATTGCTTTTTCTATTGTAATAATCCTTTATTTTCAGGCACAAAATCCTTGTTACACATACGTCATTATTAAAATTGAAACACATAAAAAACAAAAATAAATCGCATTATTATCACATCGTATGCATAATCACAATAAAATAATAAACTAGCTGTGCCTTGCGGTTACACCTGCAGTTTTCCCCCTATCCCACGGGAACCTTTTGCCGGGATAAAAAGTAGCCTATGTGTTAATCTACACAGGGTATAAATTATCTTCATTCCAAATTTCACTCAAATCCGCTGATGATATGTGATCGCGTCCAAAAAACTACCTCCGGGGCATTTCTTGGCTGTTCTTTTGCCGGCGCAAGTAGGTTAAAACAGGCGTTTTAAGTTTGAAACTTTATAGGGATGACGTCATGTTTTATCCTACTGAATACATATTTATGAGTTTGAACTTATGCTAATTTAAAAATTGATGTTTTTTGCAAGATAACGCGAAATACGCGAGTTAAACCGCGGATCGGCGCTAGTAAATATTATTTTCCACGATAAGCCTTTTCGCTTGCACGGATACGCTTATAATTTATTAACACACGTCTATGTAACGGTACACTAGAGGCCGTAGAGTGGAGTGTAGCATTCCCAGCGTGGGATAAAGTTATTTTGGACGCGAAACGACATGGTAAAAGGTTCTGGGAAACTTTAAAAGCTTCATTTTGTAGCTCAGGGCTGTGCTATCAACAACCTCGGCCCGCAGGCTACAAAGGGGGTTCCTTATGCTAATCTAGAAGTAACGAAAAATTAAAAAAATCCCTTAACATAAATTTGAGCAGTATTTTCATAAAATTGTCTAAAATTGGCTGGGTATTGTATTTTTTATATGTGGGTTGGTGGTACTTATTTATAGATCTAGAGAAAATTGGTCGTCATTTTCAAAAAAGGAGGCTTTCTGTATATTTTTATTCAATGTATTTTTTTTTCTACTTACAGGGTAGCGTTATTTCTTCTAAAGGCTGTGTAGGTATAATGTAGATTCTCGGAGTCTCACTTTTAAGAAACAAATATCTATTTTGAAAGTAAGGGACGTTGGACTACAAGATGGTGAGGTGGCGCAGGAAAGACCGAAGTGGCGTTTTTTTATTATTGGAGGTCAAAACTTCGCCGTTGCGCTATGTCAGTTTGTTAGTAAATAATCTATCCATCAGTGAAAGTAGGTACTTCCAGGATCGGTCCAGTAGCTCCAGAATTACTTATTACAAACATACGAACTTAGAATATACCCTCTCAGAGGTGAAGGCGAGAGGTGCGGTTCATTATGATAATGCCGGAGTATTTCGTGATTATTTTGGGGCTTACGACTATCAGGCCGGCGTATTAGGAATGTTTACTAGAAGGGGTATCATCGTATGAGAAATGAGAATGATGCTAGATACACTTTTACTGCGCTACAGACGTATCTTTGTGTATTAAAGAAAATATGTGATTATTAACGCCGTTCATCATCATGTTTATAAGTTGTCTGTAAATGTTACTAGAATGGATCGGTGCACTCCTTCATTACTATACCCTATTCGGGTCCATATGTTCACTAATTACAACCACTAAGATCTCATGTATACAAACATAATTATGAATGCAATAAATGATTGATTTGATTTGATTTGATTTGGAAATGAATAATCTACCTATCATAATCTACCTATCTACAGTTTTGCCTTAGTAGAGATAGTTTTTTGACATGACTTCTTTGGAGCTTCATTCGAATTTCTATCTCCAGTGGGGTAAACTGTAATAGACAATAGACAATATATTTATTTGAGGCAAAAAACAGCATACACTTCACAAAATTAAATTTGATAATAAACATTAACATAACAAATAAACTTAAATAATAACAATTTGACGACCGATGTGGCGCAATGGGCGGATTGCCGACTGTGAAGCGTGAGGTCGCGAGTTCGATTTCCGCTACAGGACAAATATGTGTGCATTGAAAAAAAAAAGCGCAATTATTTGTTCTGTGTCTGAGTGTTGTGGATCCCCGATCCTCGTAGTTTCTGATACCCTAGATACAGGGAAACCTAGTTAGGGGTCAAAGCTTATGTATGTGATTGTGCGGGCATTATTATTATTAGTATTATTATTAATACAAAGACAATTAATTACAGGTTGTATTTTTTACTGAGTGCCTGAAAAATGGGAGAGTATGTTTATCGATTTATCCTTCTTTCAGACAGAGCAACGCATCAACGTAATTTATTGCACAGAGATAGTCTATGGACCGAAGTGTGACATATATTTTATTCTACTTTTTATCCCGGAAATGCATGATTTCTGTAGAAATCTCTAAGCGGGTGCAACCACCATCACAGCTAGAATTGCACATGCAAATTAAATGCTACTCAATCATTTTCAGACACAAAACTTAGATACCTACTCTTTATAAAGCCTATTTTTTTTTTTTTTTTTTTTTTTAATAATATACTATTATACCACTTTCCCCCGATTTCTACGGAGACCTTTTTTGGGTTCGTATGTTAAGGTGATGGTATTGTTTTGTTTGTTTTTAGTCTAGTATATTTAATGTTTTATTCCATTTTATGTTATATATTGCGTTTATGATATGTTGATTTAAACTGAAGTATTTTTATATTTGATTAAGTTATTTATAGATTAAGTTGGTTTGATTTTTGTACACATTTTATAATAAAAGCGCTCTAATGATTGCGCATTAATTGAAGGTTAAGTTAGGTTTGTAAGTTTAGTTATTTATGTAGTTTTAAATTTAGGTTTGTTTAAGTTTAATTATGTAGTTTTGATTTTATGAGGTATTTTTTTTTTCGTTTTTTTTTTTTTTTTTTTTTTTTTATTTTTTTTTACAATTTTAAGTATGGACGATGAATTTGACGACGTAGATTTTATGTTATTATTTTATATATTCCGATTTTTTATATGTTTCTGACTCGCATTCTTCAGAATGCGGCGAGTACATATCGTTTCTTACCTATTAATTTTTAGACAAGGCCTTTGTCACCTTGTTTTGTTTCTTTTTATTGCGTCACTTGCTACTGCAGTGCAAAATGCGATCAGGTGCGGTCTGGAATCCTTTCCCGCCAACATCTCACACAGTGTTGCAGCAGTCAACTTTATGTTTGTTTTGATTTCCAGGTCGCACCTGGCCGCACCATATTTAGGACACTCCAGTAGCAAGTGCACTATACTTTCATCTACTGACGCGTCGCAGACGCATGATGGGCTCTCTTTGCACTTGAACCGATTCAAGTACGCCGAGAACCCACCATGCCCCGTCAGCACCTGCGTCAGGATTGGTGTCAATTTACGGTTTAAGAATTTATTTCTCAAAAGAATAACATTCACTTACAGAGAAACACAATAGGTCTAAGTTAATTATTAAATGTCGGTAAGCATAGTGTGTAGCATAGTCCTATGTAGGATAATTACTCACAATATCAATATATGTACTTTCAAGTTAATAACAACGTTTTTTAAGAATTAAATTACTAGTTACAATATTTTTTTTTTTTTTTTTTCTACCTTCATTTAACACGCATTTATAACTTAGCAAGCGCAGTGCGGAACAAGAAGTAACAGTGACATGTTTACTAAGGCCTATGCTATAGTGATAAGGTATGCTATAGTGATAGCGTTTCCTAGCAGTATGTGTATATTATATACTTAATAGTCATAATGTAATTATATATTGTAATTATTTTCCAGAATATACACTATCGATCAATGAAAAATCTTTTAAAACATGGCTCCTTAATAGTTTTTTAAAAGTGCGTAACGAGTTAACTTCTTTAATATCTTTCGGTAATCTATTATATAATTTCGCGCCTTCGTACATTATGTTTCTTTTCCCGTAGTTGGTCCGCGGTGGTCTTAAGCAGATATTATTAGCTTGCCTAGTTATACGTTTTTGTATGTTCATTGTTTTTGTAAATATAATTTGCGAATGAATGTCCTTTGTTAATATTTTTCTAATTAAAATGCATGTAGTATATTTATAGGTTTGTGTTAGGTTCATGAGTTTAGTTTGTTTATAAATTTTAATGGTAGGTGTTAAATAATCGTAGTGAAATAGTGTTTTTATTAATTTATTTTGTGCTGTTTGTAATATTTGTAGATTGGTTTTTGCGGCTGTTCCCCACACTTCTATCAAATAATCTATATGCGACTTTACCATAGAATTATAGATGGTGTACTTGACAGGTCTTGGAAGACATCGCACTACGCCACGTAGCGCGCCTGTGAGTGATGTGAGCTTGGTCCTAATGTTATCAATATGTGGTTTCCAAGTTAATTGACTGTCGAGAATTAGTCCTAAATATTTTTCTCTTTGTATTTCATGTATTTTCTCGCCATTTATAGTTAGGTTTTTGTATGTACCAAGTTTTTTGTTTTTAGCTATAAAAATTATATAGTTTGTTTTGGATGTATTTATGCTTAGTAAATTTGATTGTAGCCATATGTGTAAGCGATCCAAGTCGTGTTGTGCTTCGTCTATTATAGATTCTATTGAGTGCCCTGAATAAAATAGACTCGTGTCGTCAGCGTATAATGTGATATCTCCTTTTAGACCAATCTCATGTATGCTGTTAATGTACACCAAAAACAGTAAGGGACCGAGTATTGAGCCTTGAGGGACGCCACAAGTTATTAATTGGGGTTCACTCTTACATTCACCAAGTTTTACAATTTGAAATCTGTTCTTAAGATAAGATTTAAATATTTCATAAGCAGAATTGGATAAACCTATGTTTTTTAATTTCATTAAAAGTAAGTCATGGCTCACCGTGTCGAACGCCTTTTTCAGATCAATGAATATTCCAAGAGTTATCTTCTTCTGATCGATATTGATTTTTATTGATGTTACTAAGTCTATATTTGCTGCAAGCGTATTTGATCTGGGTCGGAAACCATATTGTTTTGCAAAGAGAAACCTGGTAGATGCAAGATATTCAGTAAGACGATTATGCAATATTTTTTTCGAAAATTTTTGATATATTAGGTAAAACTGATATTGGCCGGTAGTTTCCAGGGTCCAGTTTGTCCCCTGATTTGAAAATAGGGCTAAGTTTGGCCAATTTCAACGAGTTTGGAAAGCAACCTTCATTGAGGCATCTATTAATACATTCAGTTAAATTAGAGACAATTAACACTTTGAGACATTTCACAACTTTCGTATTTATACCGTCTATCCCGGTGGCTGTGTTTGTATCTAGATTATTAATTATTTTATCGACTTCGTTTATATTAGTGGGTTTTAAAGTTGATAGCTGGGGTCCATTCAATCGTTGGTTAGAAGTTAGCTCATAAACTAGGTCATCATAATATTGCTTAGGGATTTTATTAGCGAGCTCAGTACCTATGTTGGCAAAGAAAGAATTAAAGCATTCACATATATCTTTTGGATCTGTAATAGGGCCCATCGGACTGGTAAGTTTTGCTGGTATGTAGTTCTTCTTAATTTTGTTATTAGCTAGGCTATTAATAAGTTGCCACATTTTAAAAGGATTATTCTTACAATTTTTAAAGGCTTTATGAAAATATTGATTTTTTGATGTCTGTATATCTACTTGTACCGAGTTTCTTAGTGAAATGAATTCTTCTTTTAGCTTCTTATCTTCCGGTGCCTGCTTCAAGTCGTGCCATAGGGTGTTTCTTTTATCTATTGATGAAACTAAGTTTTTGTTAATCCAATCTGTTCTCGGTGGGTTTAGCCGTTTTGTCTTAATAGTTTTATTGTTAGCAATAGCTTCTAGTAATAGGGTTTCTAATTTTTCGTATTCATCAAATATATTTGTAAGGTAATTCATTGTATCTTCGACTGTTTTGTATAGGCCATTATAGTTTACAGCTTCGTACTCTACTCGCTTGGGTCTTTCTGGTTGGATTTTGTTCACTTCAAAGTAAATTTGTTTGTGATCTGACATAGCGCTGTCAATAATAGCCATATGGTAGGTATTATCTCTCAAATTTGAGCTAATATGATCCAGTAAAGTTTTGGAATTTTCAGCCTCTCGTGTACAGTGTTTTTTGTCAATTTTATTTAAAATTTTGTGTCCGTTTTCTTGTAGTAAATATTTGTATTCTTTAACAGAGTTATCCTCACTTAGTAAATTCAAATTAAAATCACCAAAGATTATAGCCCTCTTCCTTTTTACGAGTTGAGTACCATAGTTCTCTAAAAAATTTCTCATATTTGCTGCGGGTTGCTTGTAAATTGCTCCAATGTCCAGCGAAAATTTGTCTAGATGTATCCACAGATAGTGGTTGCCATCATCGCATAACTCATCCACATAATCATGTTTTAAAGTGTCGTGGACATATATTGAAACTCCGCCTCCTCTTGTAGTTGTTCTGTAGTTGTAATAGTGTGTGTAGTTGGGTAGTTTTAATCTTTGGGCTTCATTGTCGTCTTTTATCCATGTTTCAACAAAAATAATAACATGTATAGTAGTTTGAAATGTTTCGATTATACACCTTATTTCATCTAGTTTGCCAGGCTTGACAATACTACGTACGTTTGCGTATAGAAAGCTTATAGATTTAGTTGTAGTTGTGATATCTTCATATTTAGTAACAATTTCATGCGTTACAGTATTGCGTACTTTCGCCGTGTGTAGGTTGGTTGTTGTAGATGTTGTAGACATCAGTTTTTTGATTGCTGTGTTATGATTTTTGGAATTCCTTTAATGTATTTTATAGTAAGGTCCATTTCTCCTTTTTCCTGACGTGCTCTTAGTTCGTTCTTAAGGTTCATCATAAACTTTTGTTGATATGGCGTCTGATCAGAATAGATTCGGACTGTATCCTCTTTAAAGCTGACTTTGTTGCGCAGTATAGCCTTAACCGTTTCCTGGGAGTCGAAACAAATTTTCATCGGACGTGCCTTCTTTACATCATATTTGCCGAGCCGAATGATTTTTTCGGCTCTTGGACAGCCTGGATGTATAATATCTAAAATTCTCTCTGCCTCAGATCTGTCCATCTCTCTTCTTTCTTCTGTATTATCGGAGTATTGTTCGGCAATGCCTGCTATTATAATGTTCTTACTTCTAGTTGTACGTTCCTGGAGTTCAAGAATTAGGTCATCGTATTCAGTTGGCAATACTGACTGCATTGGTGTAATTTGGATATGAGGTCCAGATTTGAGTTGCCGCATCTCATTTTGGAGAGAGGTTATTATTTCTTTGTTGGCCTGTACGGTGTTAGATAAGCTCGAAACTTGTGATTTGAGACTATTATTCTCACTAATTA
Source organism: Opisthograptis luteolata (assembly GCA_931315375.2). Classification (NCBI taxonomy): domain Eukaryota; kingdom Metazoa; phylum Arthropoda; class Insecta; order Lepidoptera; family Geometridae; genus Opisthograptis; species Opisthograptis luteolata. Next base: position 625,997 of record OV928044.1, read on the forward strand.
AAAAATCTGTTGTACTCTTAATGTCTTGTAGTTGTTCTTTTATCGACGATGTAATATTTTCTCCAATTGTGTTTATATTTTCTATTTGTGCAATGCTAGATTCCTTTAATATTCCCAAAATTTCTTTTCTAAATTGACTGAATTGGTGGGTGAATTCGTTGTCTGGTGATTTCCTTTTCCGCAGTGAAATATTTTTAGCCTCCAGTTCAAATGTACTGAGACTGGGCAAATCTGGCTGCGAGCTGCTGCTTCCTCCCGCAGATATCATTTTACTGAGCGTTGAGCTTTTTGTGGGAGAGTGTGAGACACTCATTTTATTTAATTTGAAGGTAATGAATAATCGCTCCGCTTGTCGCTCCGCTTATCAATAACACACGTACCGATATCCCTTCCTTTCACTGCGCGCGATCCGCGTATGCGGCGGCGGCCGCTTATCTTTTTTATCGAATGACAAAACGTAGCATGAATGCACTTGTCGCACACTTAAAATTGCACTTTCGCGCGATAGTAATGAAGTTTAGTATAGATTGACTTTAGTTTAATATTTTTAGAGACAATATTCGACACGTCTGCTCACTATGCTTGCCGGCGGCGAACCGAAAAAATTTCATTTTGGTCACAATTTTATGGGCCGTAGTTATTTCTGGCAGAAACAGTTTGGTCACCGCTGCGGTGCTACCCTCGGTATACCTTTGGCCCCACTTTGCGATCGTTTTTTGACGCAAGGAGTATTTGCAATGTGATACTGGACATCGGTCGTAGTATGCCTTGGTTCTTACGTGTAGAGCAGCTATTTTGGCCAGCTCATCCGCCCTTTCGTTTCCAGGCACACCTACGTGTGCCTTTATCCAGTACCACTTGATGTTGCAACCTTTCTCCTGTAGACTGGCGATGTTCCGCCGGATCGCGAAGGCCAAGGGGTGGAAAGTATCGGGGTTCCGGACCAATTCGAGAGCTGATCTCGAGTCGCTCAGCACGGCTACCGTGGTCTGCTTCGCTTTAAGCAGGAACTCAGTGGCCTGATATAGTGCGAAAAGCTCTGCCTGGAAGACCGTGCAGAACGACTCGAGTTTCATTTTCTTATTTTTGGTCTCCACCCCTCCCACCTGATACGTATATGCAGCCCCCACTTTCCCCTCTATTTTACTACCATCGGTGAAGATCTGAGTTTCCGGGAGTTGATGTTGTTTAAGTGTTTCGGGCTGCATATCGTTCAGGCAGAGGAAATCTACTTCCACCTCCTTGGCTGGATGTGGGGCCTGTAGGTAACCGACTCGCTCTTCGATCTGCACGCCTCCAAGTGCCACCGCTGTCTTGTCTCTTTTTGCTTTGTATAACTGGGCCGCCTCCCACACCCTAAGGTCTAGGGGGAGTAGCCCAGCCAGTACCAGCGCGGCGTTGTGAGAGACAGTGCGGTAGGACTTGCAGATTTTTTGAGCGAAGCCCCTTTGTAGGGTTCGAAACTGCTTCTGCACCATTATTTTCTCTGCAGCCGAAGCCCACACGCTGGAAGCGTACAAAACAATGGGCTCTATCACCGCGACATATATGGTCCTGATAATCTCCGGATTTAACCCCCACTGTATTCTGGCTGTCCTTGCGAGCAGCTTGTATATGTTGGTGGCCTTCCGGCAGACATTAGAGATGTGACTGTTAAACGTCAGTTTCCTGTCTATCGTCACGCCCAACAGCTTCATCTCGTTGACGATCTGAATGGCATTCCCGTTCATGTGAATAATTGGGGTGTCAAATTTGAGCTTCCTTGTTATTATCATGGCACAGGTCTTATGAGCAGCAAAGTTAAGCTTGTTATTGACTCCCCATGCATGCACGTGAGCGAGGGTGCCACTAGCCTCCTCTTGAATCGTGCTAGACAGTTTTCCGGAGAATACCAGGACCACGTCGTCGGCGAACGCCTGTGTGTACACTCCACGTTCGACCAGTTGGACAAGAAGTGGATCCAATAGCAGATTCCAAAACTTTGGTCCTGCTATTGATCCTTGTACACAGCCTTTCGTGGTGTTCTTTCTGCAGGTTTTGCCCGCATAGTTGACAGTGACACTTCTATTTTCAAAGTAGCTATTTATAAGTTTCCTTAAATTTAGTGGGCATTTATATTGTATAAGTTGGGCCTTAATGGATGGCCACCATGCGTTGTCAAAAGCACCCTCGATGTCCAAGGAAACCACCACGGCAATTTCTTTTTTCTCGAGGATGCCTTTGACATGTTGCATCAGGTCGTACAGGGCATCCTCGGTGCTCCTCTGTGGCACGAAGCCGTATTGCCTTGGGTTGGTTCTTGGTAATAGGTGCCAGCGGATTCTCCGTACCATGATTTTCTCAAGAACCTTCCCAAGGATCGACAGTAGTCCAATCGGTCGATACGACTTCGGTAGGCTGTAGTCGGTCTTGCCTGGCTTCCTCAGCACCACGACGGCGGCCTCCTTCCACGGGGCGGGGAAACATGCCAGGGAGAAACACTTGTTCACTATCCCCAGGAAGACTCCCCTTTCAGCAGATATTGCTCGGCAGCAAATATCCGCCGTGAAGCCGTCTAACCCTGGGGCCTTTTTGGGGTTGAAACTGTTCAGAGTCCTCTTAAGTTCGGCTAGGGTGACTGGTGGGTCATCTACGTCGTCCGCTGTCTGGTTGCTCATGGTTCCAGCTTCTTTTCTAATGGCAGTGTGGATAGCAGTATCACTACTGGCATTGTCATCTGGAAAGAATGTTTCCATGAGCAACTCGGCAGATCTTTCTGGACTCTGAACAGTTCCATCCTCAGTCAGGAGCAGATCTTCGTGTCTTCCCGACGCGGCCCTTATGACCCGGTAGACCCCGTCCCAGAGGCTTTCCCTGACTTGCTTCGTGCAGTACTTTTTCCAGCTCTCGGTCTGTGCTCGCATGGCTGCTTCCTCATACTTCTCTTTTTCTTCCAAGTAATCTTTAACTACGTAGGGGCGTCTTCGGGGGGCAGCGCACGCTATTCTTCGCCTCTTCGTGCGTACAACACCCTTCCAGCGTTCGAGATCATCAGTCCACCACGGTATGTTGATTTCATTTTTCTTAGTTTTAGTTGGCGGTATAGAGCTTTAAAGCTATAAAGCCTATTGTACCTACCTGCTTAAAATTTAACAAATGTTTTTTTTTGTTTGATCTGGTCGTTTTTTTATGTGATCAAGCAGACGGTTCACCTGATGGTAAACGGTTATTGTCGCCTATGGACACAAGTAACACCAGGGACGTCGCCGATGCGTTGTTGAGTCATGGATGAAGCCACGTCACGCAGCTAGCATTTCAATTTCAGAAGGCTGATCCATTTTTTCATTCTATAGTACAATATTATATTATCGATGCCCGAATTCCTAGTATTACCCAACTCTATCAAAGTAATCGCATTAGAAATATGGCTACTTCCCGGTAACAATACGCCCCGAGCATTAGACAGGTAGAATCCCACGTGTATACTTTCACTCGGCCCTTAGTGTACTTACCGGATCAAAGAACATATTACTATACTTGTAAAGCTTTTTTTCCCTTTACCGAAGTATGAGTATTGATTATTTGGAGTATTTTGTGCGTGATGCTGATTGTGAATACTCAAGACGACCATCTTTTGGATGGGTGACCGTTCATCATCGTCATCATCAGCCTGTATCAATCCACTGCTAGACATAGGCCTCTCCCAAGGTACGCCACTGAGCCCGGTCTTCGGCACTTCTCATCCAATTCCTGCCAGCCACTCGACGCAAGTCGTCGCTCCACCTTGCCGCAGGGCGTCCTACACTACGTTTGCTAAGTCGCGGTCTCCACTCAAGAACACGTCTACCCCAGCGGTTGTTGGTTTTGCGGCTTATATGACCAACCCACTGCCACTTCAGCTTGCTAATTCTGTGAGCTATGTCGGTGACTTTAGTTCTCTGACGGATCACCTCATTTTTGATTCGATCCCTCAGAGAAACCCCAAGCATTGCTCTTTCCATAGCTAGCCGCTGGGGTGACCGTTACTGTCACATCTTTTACATTGTCTCGCGCTTTCTTCAGCAAGCCTGTCAAACCAGACTATCATGGAGCCTCTGACCTTTTTGATGCGAAATCCCCACTGTTGCCGATGCGTTGCCGACCTTTAAGAACTCTTTTCACACCCATCTTGAAGGACTGCAATATGTAGCACTGCGGAAAGACTTGCGAAGGGAGCTCGTTCCACATTTTGTAAGTATGCGGGAGAAAGGAGCACATAAATCGTGAGATGGGGGATTTCCAGGACCCAATAGTGTGTGAATGAGCTTCATTCCGATGATCGGTGATAGAATCGCGATGTAGGGATGAGATTGAATAGCTCCTCCGAGCATTCCCCGTTGTAAACTCGGTAGAATGATACGTAATTGTAACTTTAGCTATTATCAAAAAATACAACATGAAAAGTTTGAAACATTCATCCAGGGTGCACTTCATCCCGATCCAATTTGCAACAATTACAAACTTTACAGCTACCTATTAGCAGGTAGCAGCATGAAATATTAGAAAACGCTGCTCATGTGAGTCACAGTGCGTTCACGAGGCAGTAGGACATGTAATGTATGGCCGGCTTCGCCGAGCAGTAGAGAATGAGCTCTCTGTCTTTCTCGTAGGAAGAGAGAGAGAGAAATTACTCTTTGGCCTTACGTAGATTTACGCCACTTAGCCGTCATGGATAAGTTAGAGAATAGTGACTTGCATGTTAATTATAATTCCTGAGAGTCACGAAATCTTATTTAGGGAGAGCAATCTATGTATAAGATTGTCTGAGCCTTATTTTAAGCTTCAAATTAATAAAAATGAACTAGTGGTCCCCAGATCTTCGTCTTTTATTAAGTTAATAATTGAAAAAATTAAGTTTGGACACGCACTTAATCGGACATTTTATAAATTGTACTCATGTGACAGTAAATATATCGAAAGAATGGATAAATAATGTAACACTCGCCTATAAATTAACTAAAGACAAAAGGGTAAATTATCTTTAAAAAAACCCAGAAGTATTGTTCTGTCTTTCTGTATGACCAATTTCGGCTCCCATACACTCGACAACAGCATTTTAAAACCACTTAACATGACCTACTGCCCCCAACTCCACTGCGGTGCAAGTTTCGCATCTCAATCAGGCGTCACGTCCCGGCAGAGTCGTAACTCCAAAGTGAAACTCGCATGTTTCAGAATAAGCACAACCTATAATGTAGTGTTATCGGAAATATATCAATCGGTTTTTTTTTGTTTAGAATATATGAAAATGATAACAGTATTTAGATATAAAGGTGTAGTAAACATGCTAAAGATAAGTTTAGGCTCGGTAGAAATCGTGACACAAAGGTCTGATCTAAGCCACTGATTCCACACTAATTTCGAATCCATTTAAAACATAATCTGATTAGAAAAGCTTATAAAATGTCAGACGAATTTGAATGCAAGAATGCCTTCTTGCTTGTTCTTTTGCCTTTGTAAGGAGGCTGGAATAGGCGTAGCTGGTATTAAGTTGATGTTTTGCTAAATAAACATATTTTTAGTTTGAGTTTCATTATCTTGTCACAATAAGTCTTTAATTAGAGACACCTGTGTACACACAGATGACGGTCGGTAGGCATTGATAGGCATTGATATATCTCTTGAAGTTGACCTGAGTGTGGCCCCAGCATTAGAGGGTTCATAACTTTAAAATTACGTAGAGTAAATGACATTATGGCGGATCTTTTAACTTACATTTTTATATGAATAGAATAGATTATAGCCACTGCTCACGTCGCCACCCCGTATACAACTTTTTATATAAATATATAATGCTTTCGTAAAAGGTAAAGTGAAGTTACTTCGCATTGTTATTCTATGACTATTGTAGCGTTTTTCCTTTCTGCCTAAGTGGAAAAAGGTTAAAGGTTAAATAAAGAGCATAAGGTCAAAGGTGGCTTGGTACGTGGCGATATTAAATCAAATCACTACAGGTACTAAAAGGAGATCATTCAATGAACGTGGAAACGGTATCCGGTTAATTAATTAATTTATTTATAAAAACAAATAGTAGCTTACGCTTAATATGTCATACAATCAAGTTTAAGTTTCACCTCGATATATTCTGTTACAAAAAACTCAAGCTCAATGCAGGATTTGAACGCACAGGTCGCCGACGTCACTACCACTGAGCTGTTTTAAGTTCTTCACAGATGTTTGTTACGGAATGCATTTTGGTTATTTTTACTGCGTGCAGTGACAAAAGGTGGTCTTTATTATGTATCTGTGGTCCGTGTGAACGTGTGAAAAAGTAGCAAACATACACACTCACTCACTCACAAACTTTCTCATATATAGTACTAGCTGTTCCCCGCGGTTTCACCCTTCTGAGCTACAGTTAATCGCTGTAAAAATTATCCCATGTCCGTCACTAGAGTGCAATCTCTCTACTAAATTTCGTTAACATTTGTTCAATAGTTTTTAAGATTTTCCGAACAAACAAACAGTCAAATCTTATCCCGTTATTTATTAGTATATTATATACTTAGATAGATATCGATTAGTGTGATAATGTGAGTGACATTACATCTAGCAGATTTTTCATCCAATTACTTGAGGGAAGGTAAGCTCCGAGGTGAAGTATTAGTAAAAAAATTAGGTAAAACGTCCACCATTTCGTTATTGGCTAACACGGTTCAAAGGTCAAGAAGTACAAAGATTTACTCAGTACAACCTTTCCGCAAATTTGATTTGTGGCAACCCCAACCGCCCCTAGTAACTGTAAATTTTATTATGGAACTCTGGCTCAAGGGGGTAAAAGGGGGGATCACCCTTTTATATCCGACTGTGCAAGCCAAGGGGTAATGTTTTATAGCTTATTTTCGCGGTACAGTTGATTTGACTGCGTGTGAAGTAGGTTTACGATGGCATAAGAAATTTATTTTTTCACAAATAGAACGATGTGCTGATGGATGCCACAGCTTTCTCATTTATCTCTCAATGTAAAATATATTCGAGTTGCTGAACAATTTAGCGGTGTGTGATCAGGACTCATTTTTATAATAGAGTCAGTACCTGGATGACCGAGCCTTGATCGGCTTTCTTTTTATTTGATTGAGGTACGAAAAAAACATCGTCTGAACTCGAACCGGGATATTCTGGTTTCGGAACCGTCCGGTTTCCCATCTGAGCTATCATGACCATGGTGGCGAAATTTACCTTTGTAATTATATTGTAGCAGTTTTCATTGCCTGAATACACGGATAAAACGACGTTTTCTAAAAATAAATGCTAGCTAGATCGATTTATCGCCCCCAAAACCCCCTGTACACTAAATTCCATGAATATCGTCGGAGCCGTTTCCGAGATTCATATTTTATAAACAAAAATTGCTCGTTTAAGGGTATTAATTCGATTAATAAATTAGTAATACTGATAAAATCGATTATGTAATTAGTAATTTACTGTAGCGCTCGTAGCAAAGCTGTAAAAGCAAAAATGTGATCGCGGTTAAAAAAAGACCTGCCGGGCGTTTTTGCCTGTTCTTTTGGTAGCGTAAGGAGATTGAAACTGGCGCAGCTAGTTTTAAGTTTGACGTTTTAAAGTGATCAATGTTACTTGTATTCTACAAAGTAAATATAGTTTGACTTAACTTAAACACTCAGCATGGCTATTATCTTGATAGGTAAAGACATATTCAACTTTTTCAGACTTGTTTTACGAATACCCTGAGAATGTTACTTTATCAGAATAATACATAACCTATGACACTCAGGGGTAATCATCATCATCATCATCATCAGCCGGAAGAAGTCCACTGCTGAACATATGCCTCCCCCTTTGAACGCCATCATGAACGGTTATCAGCCATTTGCATCCATCGGCTCCCTGCGACTCGTACAATGTCGTCGGTCCACCTAGTGGGACGCCTACCTACAGAACGTCTTCCGGTTTGTGGTCGCCACTCGAGAACCTTTCTTCCCCATCGGTCATCGGTTCGTCAAACCGAATAAATATTTTTGAAATCGGTCCCGTATATAGTTTAGAAGATTATCCCCTACACCCAGACAAACAAAGATTACCTCTTCATAGATAAGCAACTTATTCTAGTCTAAATACGAAAGAAAATTCAAAATATTTAAAGTGAACGACACTTTTATGCAAAAGTTTACTAAATCCAGCTCGCATTGGAGAATTAAGCGCTCTTCAGCTGTTTTCTAAACATAGTTATAGTAGGATTATGCTCACTTCTACATTTATTTGAGGACTACTCCAGCCCCACGGTTTCACCCACGTGGACTAATTCAACGTGATATTTTTCCCTTATGTTAAGAATCTGTCGCCAAGCACCTGTCGGTGTGTTCCGGCAACCTCACTTGAGAGCCAGTTCCCAATCCAGGTGTAGCGTGGCGCCATCTTCAACCACATCGTCACTTAACATGAGGTGACTTGCTACCCAGTAAGTTGTAAAAAAGTTGTGGTGATACCATGAAGCTTCATTTATCGATCTCTACACTATTCTATAAAAAGCTGTTTCATAAGAGCACAGTTTTCTTTAAAAACGTCTTAAGCAGAGCCTTAACTCACTCACTCATTTAATGAACATCACTTACCCTCATATTCTAGTACTTTAATTCTAACCTGTTCATACATCAATGATGCAGTAAGGAAATTATGTCAAAACTAGCTGCGCAAAGTGCTTTTAAAATGTTTAAAGCCTGGGTCACTCCTATGTACAGTGTACACCATACTAAAAATTGTTTAGGACAGTCAAAATCATTTTGTATGATCCATTTTTTTATAGCGACTTATTTAGTGGTTCATAAAAAAAACATATTTGAGAATTGCAACACAATGTCATATAAAAAAGTAGCTTTCTAAGGAATACTAGATGACGTTATTTTACGCCTCCAGATGACGAAAGTCATCAGTAGCATATACTTTCTAGGGTGAGACGCTGCCGCCATATTGAAAGCTGGCTTAAAATTCATTAAAATATTATTTTTGTTGGCAAACGTAGTGTAGGACGCCCTGCGACAAGGTGGAGCGACGACTTGCGTCGAGTGGCTGGCAGTAGTTGGATGAGAAGAGCCGAAGACCGGGCTCAGTGGCGTACCTTGGGAGAGGCCTATGTCCAGCAGTGGACTGATACAGGCTGATAATAATGATGATTATTTTTTACAAGTAAACTGCAAATCAACGCTGACTATAATTCACGAGTTTCTTTAAATTTTCCATTTGTTTTGAGGTAGTGAAGGGTGTCCAATGTCCATATTGAAATATCTCCTTGAGCTTTCTTGCAGAATACACTACGATATTACGTATTCGCGCTTTTACCCTTACTGCGTGTATCATATCACTAACACGTTTGTATCCTCCACGGAGCAAAGTTTACCCTAAAGTTCCCTACATCCGACTCTAGCCTAACTTTTGTTTACCCTAACTTAAGTTTAGGGGAATAACTGAACTAAAATGCGCTCTGACGGTAAGCAAGCATGTGTAGAGCCGTTAGAAGTAACTGTTATGAGATACTTGAAATGTACCGGATTAACTTAGGGTACGTTCTTTAAATTAAGAACGGGTAACGATCCGTTAGTTTCTGAAGTTATGGTCTGTTTTGGTTCTGTGTGCACTTAGCATCAGTGTTAAAGTCCTGCTATCTACAGCAGGCGAGATGGGGTATCTCAAGCCATAATTCATAATTAATTCATTCTAAATGTGATCACTATAAAACGTCAAACTTAAAACTAGCTACGCCTGTTCCGACCTCTTAACGCCGGCAAAAGAACAGGCAAGAACGTCTGGCAGGAAATTTTTTTGGCGCGATCACATTGACAATTGTACCCGATCTGCGAGTAACAAAAACCGTAAAAAATTATCGCTAAAAAAAATCTGGGCAGTATTTTCAAAATGTACTTTGCTTCATACTAACAAGTCTGTTAGATTTATAGACCTGGTTGAAACCGCGGGAAACAGCTAGTAATATTATAAATGCAAGATTAACTGGCCATCCGTTTGTTTGGTACCTTTTCAGGCCTCAACGGCTGAAAAATTCTTGATGAAATTTATTGTAGGTATAGTTTGAACCTTCTAGAAGGACATAAGACACTTTTTACTAGATTTTATTGCGACATGCTGTAATCCACGCGGGTAAAACCGTAAGGCACTGCTAGTAAATAAACGATTTTTGACGAGACAAGTTCACCGTGTTTACTATTAAAACTTTCAAAGCTTGTCAAAAATTCAGCCTCAGTCAACAATGGACCGGAAGTTGATGGAATTGTCTGGCGGCTTCATTGTCTGTGGTCACAGCCCGTCGTAAAATGCTTGTCCCACCTGTGGTCTGTATTGTCTATCATCGCCAGGTGCTATGTGAATAGACTGTAATCTGTTAACATTGTAGGATTCGAACACACGACCTATGGATCGCTACCACTGAGTCATCATCGGAAAAAACTGCAACTGACGATCCCAGAAGGCATTTCTTACTCTTCGGCTGTTCTCATCCAACTACTGCCTACTATTTTAAACAATAAAATCGAGTCTTCGTTTAATCGATTTCAGATTGCCATCCCTAGTCTCGACTAGTTAAACATTCAAACCATGTGTTTAACTGAATCGGTATTCAGAAGGTGAGGCTGAGTAAGTGAAAGCCTCTAATAATTCAGTCGAAACTAAGAGCCGATTCATTAATTAATATGATAATTTGTGACTTAACTGGCTTAACCACGTCGTGTTATAGCAAGGAATTAGTATGAAATTTCAAACATAACAACTGTCAACTTATAATTAAATTTCGCAGCCGTAAAAACTAACAAATGTACTTCTTCTTTGTATTTAATATATAAAGACACATACATACACACACACAAACATTAAACACCATATTAGGGCTCACGCTAGAAAGTTCTAGTTTTTATGGTTACTTGTTTTTTTGCTTTCTGAAGGGGTGGTAAAAAAAGCTGTAAACCCCAAAGAAAGTTTTGTATGGGAATTGCCAGGTGCTACAAAGTTTACCGAGTCATCTAGTAAACATATCTATATCTATACTAATAATAATATAATTAAAAAGAAAAGGTTTGATTGTTTGTTTGTTCCAGTTAAACAAATGATGAAATTCGGTATGGAGATAGTTTGAACCCTGAGGCAGGATATAAGATACTTGTTATCGCGATAAACTATGGTCTGTGGTTTCAAGCGGGTGAAACGGCGTCTAACAGCTAGTCTCCTATATATATAAAAATCAATTGTGCAATGTGTACAATCAAACAAGAGAAATCTTATTAGTAAAGCTAATTAAAAAATATCGGACCATTAGATGACAAAAAAAGCTTGGGATTTTAGTGAACTTGCTCCAATTCAATCAATTAGTAATAAGAATAAAATAGTCAATGTGATCGCGCCAAAAAAATTACCTGCCGGGCGTTTCTTGCCTGTTCTTTTGCCGGCGTAAGGAGGTTGGAACAGGCGTAGCTAGTTTTAAGTTGACGTTTTAAAGTGATCACAATGTATCATATTGAATAAACATTATTGAATTTTGAATTTTTTTAAATTGCTGTGCGACGCAAAAACTCTTTTTGTTCTACGAGTACGTTGTCGAGCTTTTCCACAAAAAGCTCTACTATACTACACGTGCAATGTAAGCCCAATTATTCTAGCCGAAAAGCAATTCGGTTTGTCCATATCTTATGCCCCTTGTTGTCAACGATCCAAGAGATTCAAGATAAAACAGGGTTATTAGATACGTTAATAAAGAAAACGGGTATTTTTTCACGTACTTCAATTTCTTTGTACATGACTGTAGGACATTCATTAAATTTTTTACTATTTACAGGGTAGCGTTTGACCACAAGTCACCTGATGCTAAGCAACGATGTGGTCGAAGATGGCGTCACACTACACCTGCACTGGGAACTGGCTCTCAAGTGAGGCTGCCGGACCACACCGATAGGTGCACGGCGACAGATTCTTAACAAGAGGTTGGTAGCTAGCCTGGCGAGTACTAGCAAATACCCTACCACCAAGCTATGGTTTCATCACGATGTTTTCCTTCACCGAAAGCTCAAGCTTATTGTAGGATTCGAACCCACGTCCTACGGATCGCAAGCCGACGTCGCTACCACTGAGCCTTCATCGCTATAAAACTCACTCCAGGTGGAAGACTGGCAGGAGGTGGCGCAGGACAGACCGAAGTGGCGTCTTTTGTTATCGGAGGACAAGACTCACTTTGGGTCGTTGCGTCATCTCAGCTAGTTTTAGTTATGATACAGGACAGCGTGAGACCATAATTCACGCAGTGTTTTCAGTAAGGTCTAAATCTGTCGCCAAGCACCTATCGGTGTGTTCCGGCAGCCTCACTTGAGAGCCAGTTCCCAGTCCAGGTGTAGCGTGGCACCACCTTCGACCACATCGTCACTTAACATCAGGTGACTTGTAGTCAAACACTACCCTCTAAATAGTAAAGAAAAAAGGTCGAAGGTGGCGCCACCTCACAACTTGATTGGAAACTGGCTCTCAAGTAAGGCTACAGGAAAACACTAGTAGGTGCTTAGTGACAGATCCTCTTATGGTGGTCTAAATAGGTGAACAGAACAGAAGTTATGGTTTCATCACCATGTTCTCCTTGCTGAAGCTTGCAGGTTTGAAACCCTTGACCTACGAGCCGCACGCTGACATCACTACTACTGCGCTATCGTTTCTTCGCATATAAACGACTGCATTATAGGTTACATTACAGCTCTCTCATCCTTGATACTAAATATTTACAACGAGCTGTGCCCCGCGGTTATACTCGTGGTTTTTTTGTTATGCCGCAGTTTTTTTCCAGCATAAAAGCATCTCATCTGTTAATTTAGAGCTTAAGCTATCTCTCTTCCAAAACTTACTGAAAACCGTTGAGCCTTTCCAGCGTGAAAATGTAACAAACTTACACGTCCTCACTGAGTCCCCTCACCTACAATTTTCCGCACTTTTATAATTATTTTGATGTGATTAATATCTTCTACTAAATCAAAGAAAAGTACTCCAAAATAAAAATTTGTAGGTACATAACGTTTTGTGTTTTATAATATGAAAATACCATTGAAACTATTAAAGTAATTTGAAACGTGAACTGTTTTAATTTTTGGATAGTAAACTTAATATACCGTGGCATACAACCCTTTATAGAAAGAATTCGTCTTAACGATTGATATGTCTAATGGTAGGTGAAATTATCTAACTATAACGATATCCATAATCAAAATACGTTCGTTACTTCTTCCTTACTAACCATGTGACAAACGTCACTATTTAATTAAATTATCTTCCTTAATTTAATTACTAAACTTGTCTAAAGATTTATATCATCAATGACTATCAATTTAATATCAATTAACAAGCTTTTATTATTAGGTAACCACACAAAATGACTTACCGATTAACATCCCTAAAAGTATCACGAGCATTGTAACGTCACTGCACAATCACATCATTCATCAATTCAACCACAATCCTTCACAATTTCAACATCACACGCGTGTTTACGCGACGAAGGTTTTAGGCGGGACAGCGACGTGCACCTTCCCCCGCGGCTCGCTTGCGACTGAAGGCAAATGTCACAAGATAAGATACGACCCGGGGTTTTCATTCGCATTCGAACAGCGTTTATTTTTAATTTCTTTTTTTAATTAAGCCATGACTGTCACGTAGGTCCTAGACGGTTTTGGTGCCACGTTGGGCGCCAGCTTTATGAACATTTGATTAAATGGCTTGGAGTTGAATCAGTGTTGGATTAGTAGGTTTTATTTTTAGGACCTAAAATTAATGCTACCCAAATGCTTGGTATGAATATTTTTTTAAATTGCAAAATTACTTATACGTAGGTACGAATTAGAAGAATTATTTTAGCCTCGTTTGTATTTCAAATACAGTTTATTTGCATATTTTTTGTATAATACGTAGATTTTTGTAAGGATTGTGTTATGTTAGGCACACGTTTAATGAAGATTTTATTTCAGATTAGTAGCTTGAGCGTTTCATTCTGAAGCTGCCACTAATTATTTAAATATTCTTAAATTTTAGTCATTTATTCCACCTCTATTTTTGATGAAAACGATTTCTTTAATCTGATAACCTAAACAAAATACGTTCTAGGGTATATATAGAGCACGTACGTTGTTAATTAGGTTTTGTGTTTTGAAATTTTTTTACCATGTTGGGCGCTAATTTTATAATAATATAATTACATAATTACGTGCTTTGAAGTGAATTGTTCGAAAATATAAATTCATTTTAGGCCACGTATTTCTACATCTTATTTGTCCCATTATTTATTTGTTTAAAAACTAGATGCATTTTTAGATATCAGGCACCTGCTCTAAAAGTTTGGTCTCAACTTTTTAATCTGAATTGTACCGTTTTTTAATTCAAGATGCGGTAGCAGAGTTGGTAGTGTCCCTGCCTGCGAAGCTAGCGGTCCCGGGTATGAATCCCGGTAAGGGCAAATATATGTGTGATGAGAAAAAGAGAGCACGAATATTTACCCTAAGTCTTGGATATTTCTATCTATATAAATATATATATCGTTGTCTAGTACCCATAACACAAGTTTCGAGCTTAATTTGGAGCTAGGTCAATTTGTGTGAAGAAAAAAAATTGTGAGGAGAAAATAAGTATATTTTGAATTGAATTGAATTGAATCACGACGTTTGATATTTAACACCCACCTTCGTATACCCACGAATCCTTCTCAAACTCAGTCCATAAAAAAGATTAAATCGATTACCCACTATCAGGCTTCAAACATCAAAGTTTCTAGCTTTACCCTACTCACATATCGCGAGCTTCCCTCCATACTTTACCCGGACAGCTAATACCTGCGAAAGGTAACCCATCGTACCTTTATTTATTAGCTACGCAATACACTGGGGTAATTCTCATATTCCCTGAAACGAATTCTGTTAATTTGGTGGGAGTCGGCCGCGCATGCGGAGTGCCGCCGGCATTGGACCGGATATTAAGATGATATTTGCTAGAAAAAGACATTAGTTTTAGAATAGACGTCGTCAATAACATTGTTTTAATTCAGTAATATTTTTTTCATTCTTTTCTATATAACAAAATGTATACTACATATAAAAATGAACCTAAAACTAATAACTAAAACATATTATTAAAAGGAGTCCCTTTAGGCAAGGTTCCGAAGATACTGGCAGCGTTCCCCCTTTGGATGGCTAGACTAATTCTTTGTCCGAGGTAGCTGCCAGCTCTTCGGTCTCCTGTGATGTCTACTAACCTTTTTGCTATTTCCTTAAAAAGCCTTATAGCGCTAGGACCCCACGGACTAAGGGTCTCGACACAGAATGGGTCAAAATCATATTCGGAGCCTAGACCCCTGTATTTATTTGTTTTAATTTTTTTCTGGTTTTGTTACCTTACAGCACGTATGGGCAACGGTCTGGGCGATCCGCGGAAAATTTCAAACCCGTAGGAAATTGCGTGCGAAAATAGTGACGTTTGGTTTGAAGGAATAAAAGTAGTGACGTCGTAGGTAGTGGGTTCGAATATTGCAATGCGTTTGAGCTTTCAGTGAAGGGAAACGCCTAAGCCTATCAGTGTGTTTCAGCCCTACCAATCACTGATCTTTACTGAAAATTATGAGCTTGGAGCTCAAAGCTGTTCAAAAATTAAAGAAAATGATTGACTGAATATTCACGATTCTCGAATTTTTTTTGTGATTTAGTGAATGTTTTTGTACCAAAAATATTTAAATAAAACAAATAGAACTTTCGTGAAATTGTACCATTTCAAAGTACCTACAATATCAAAGTTTAAGTTAAACTTCCTAATCATGCCTTTTACAATACATATTCAAATCGATCAAAATAATATACTCATGCAAACTAAAATCGATTTATCGCGAGTATCGAGTATACCTACCGAGTCGTATGGTGCAGTCACTAGTTACGTCGAAAAGACAAATGTCAAAACGGGTGTTTTATTTTGTGATTAGTTTAATGCATTTTATTTTATGTATAATTTGTGAAAATTAAAAAATGATTCTTATGTCGCCACGACTGCCCTAATGTAGGGTGGTGATGTTTTTTAATAAATGTATTCACTAGAAAAGGCGCAAACTCAGCTAGTTGCAAATAGTACAAGTTGTTTATTGTGCAAGTAACAAAGGTGCGCTTCCACTGTAACAAAACGATAACATCTCTATTGTTGCAGCTATCTGAAAACGGGCTACAAACCAACTGCAGATTTACATCTCTGTATCGCTACCCTGACTTCGTGGGCCGTTAGCTTTACTTTACACTGGCTGTGCCCCGCTATTACACCCTCTTCTTTCTAACACCCGGCGCAAAAGATGGGTGTTATAAGTGTGACGTTGTCTGTATATGGCATCGTAGCTCTCACACGGATGAACCGATTTCGATGCGGTTTTTTTCATATGAAAGCCAGTTTCCTTGCGGTGGTTTTTATGTTTGGTTTATATCGGTCTAGCAGTGTAAGAGTTGGTGATGCGGGTGCGGAAAAAGTGAAGCGAAATGCCGTGTTCACACCAATCGGGACGGAAACAAAATAAAGGGGTAAAGACACTCACCGTTAAGTTGGCAAATCGTCCTCCCTATGGTGTGCACAGCAGCCGGTGTAGGTGACAGTTAAAATATAGCGGATCGACGGGTGCAGCGTGCACTCGCCGAGGTTCTCGTTGCGACACTGCCTTGTACACGGCAGCGGAACCATTTTTGGGTACGCATATTGCACTAACTTTAAGCAGTTCGTGCCCTACACCCTAGATGGTGCCTCCGTCGACTAGCGTGAACAGCGGCGCGACCAAGAGTATCAGCTCTTTTTCTGATGAAAAAGAAATATGTTTAGCCTTCAATGAATTCTTCTGTGAGAATTTTAGTTCATCTTCGAGTAGTCAAATTATTACTTCACCTGAGAGAATTATGAGTACTGATACCTTACATACTGTAAATGCAAAGGTAGATTTCGTTAATAACCTGCTAAAAAATGTTGACCCAGTAAAGGGTGGTGGCAGTGACAATATCCCTCCAATATTCTATGCTAACTGTGCGGATTCTCTTGCAGAACCTATTGCTTGTATTTTTAATCGATGTTTTCACGAGGGCTTCTTTCCGAGAATTTGGAAAACTGCACATATTGTCCCAATTCATAAGAAGGGCACGAAGACATCGATTGAAAATTATCGACCGATATCGATATTGAATACGCTGGGTAAGTTGATGGAAAAAACAGCACATTGTCATCTTTATCCGCATATTTATAACAATATACCTCCTCAACAACATGGTTTCATCAAGGGTCGCTCCACTAATACTAACCTGGCTATCTTCACAAGTGATGTTTTGTGTGGGATGGATGGTGGGTCTCAGGTTGATGTGATCTACACGGACTTTGAAAAAGCTTTTGACCGTGTTGATCACAACATCTTGTTGCGCAAATTGCAGGAGCTTGGCATCTGTGGGGACCTTTTGAGATGGATGGAGTCCTACCTCCGCAATCGCTGTCAGGCTGTTGTTGTAGGCGGGCATCGATCTGACTTTGTGAATATTCCCTCGGGAGTCCCACAGGGCTCAGTGCTTGCTCCTTTGCTGTATGCTGCGTATTTATATGATATCGGACAATGCTTTACATTTGCTAACTACCTTATGTATGCAGATGATACAAAAATATACTTTAATATAAAAGACCTATCCGACTGCAACAAACTCCAACATGACTTAGATGCTTTAAATGAATACTATTCTACAAACAAAATTACTATTAATGTTAATAAATGTATGTCTATGACATTCACTCGGAAACCTATTAACTTTCATTACAAAATTGCTAATGCCAACATTAAGAAATCACATCTAGTTAAAGACTTAGGAGTCCTTCTTGATTCTAAATTATCTTTTAATGACCATATGTCTGACATTGTAAGTAGAGCTTTTAAGAGCCTAGGTTTTATTCTGCGCGTTAGTAGACCATTTACCGATATTAAATGCCTTAAAATATTATATTTTGCGTACGTAAGAAGTATTCTTGAATACTGTAGCAATGTTTGGAATCCGCAGTATATAACACACATACAAAGTATCGAAACAATCCAATCTAAATTCATAAAACATTTAAATTATCGCTCACAACACAAACACGTTGACTATGAGGAATCATGTAATTTCCATAACCTTTTATCACTTAGCGATAGACGTAGGCTTCTTGACATGTTATTTCTCCACAATGTCTGCCACGGAGCTATTGACAGCGCTGAGCTCACCGAACAGTTCCTGCAACTGAGGGCCCCTACGGTCCGCACTAGACACACGCCTTTGTTCTATCTCCCGTGCACTCATACCAATTATTATGAGAACTCGATTGTTTGTCGAACGCAAAAAAGCTTTAATAAATATTTTAAGACAGTTGATCTCTTTCATTGTAAAAAACAAGGTTTTAAATCCCTTGTTACAAATCTAATTAAGACTGATAACTGTAAATAGTGTAAACTAACATCCACCCACACCACACTCACACAGAAACACGCTCACACGCTCACACACACACACACTAACATACACACACACAAACACACACATACACCTCAAATTTGAATGTCATTAATTTTAACTAACACAGAACTTTTATATGTGTCTAAAAATTGTACCTACTGTTTCAAATTCTGTTCTGCTCTCTCAATTATTTTTTATATAAAGTAAATCCGTCATTAGATGTAAGTTTTAGTAAGTAAGCTAATCAAATAACTGTAAGGTCTGTGGATTTTGGAAATAAATAAAATAAAATAAAATAAAGTAATGTAAGACATTTATAGCTATGTTTGATGAAAATCGGTACAAGAGGGTTTCTGAAATTTTAAATTTTCTCTCATGTTACCGTTATGTTTATTTACTTTTTTTATTACTACGAAACCAGACGATAGATCGATTCCCTCTAAGAACATTGAAAGCTCTTTCCTTGGTAATGTTTGCCCTCAGGCTTTAGGTCTCAGATAAATCCTAATCTAGCACCTGACGCTTTGGAAGAGCTTTCAAACATCCATCTTCATTTGACGTTGCTTTTATCTACACCTTGAAAAGTTACATCATATTATCATTGGTAAGAGTTATATATTTTTTAATTTTGATTAATTTTCTGGCTCATAACTTTAAGATACGTTCCTCAAGTCTCATAGCCTCAAGTCCTCATAGCGATGATGGCTCAGTGGTAGTGACGTCGGCTTGCGATCCGTAGGACGTGGGTTCGAATCCTACAATGAGCTTGAGCTTTCGGTGAAGGAAAACATCGTGATGAAACCATAGCTTGGTGGTAGGGTATTATCTAGTACTCGTCTGGCTAGCTACCACCCTCTTGTTAAGAATCTGTCGCCAAGCACCTATCGGTGTGTTCCGGCAGCCTCACTTGAGAGCCAGTTTCCAGTCCAGGTGTAGCGTGGCGCCACCTTCGACCACAACGTCACTTAACATCAGGTGACTTGTAGTCAAACGCTACCCTGTATATAGTAAAAAAAAAAAAAAAAAAGTCTGTTTTTGTTGTTAATGGTGTCGATTCGGTTTTACATTCTCCTAAACTAAACTAAATTTGACAGGTCTAATGGTATTGCTGTCTTTTTCTAACCACTGAAGTAAAAAAAGGATGGCATTACTATTAGACCTGTCAAATTTAGTTTAGTTTTAGAAAATGCAAAACCGAATCGACACCATTGTGTATTAAATAAGTTTCCGCAACTTAAAAAAACCATGAAAATATGAGCTTGTGCTTTCAGTGAAGAAAAACATCGTGATGAAACTATATCTAAATGAATGGGCGCTTTATTAAAAAAGTCACTATTTACGATACAGTATTTAAAACAAGGTTTATAGAAAAATGTCCGATCTCTTTTAACAAAAAAGGTTGCGTGGCACAATGGTGCAGTTGGGAGAGCGCTACCAGGTTCAAGGTTTTAATCCTCACAGGGACTTACATGCACTTAACTAAAAGTGATTTTAAAAAGATACGTATTTTTCTCTTAATTGGTTTTAAGGTTGCCAAGAAACTTTCTTCAGAAAACCTCAAGCAAAATAACTTTCTCCAACACAGCTATAGGAGCTAGAAAGAAAATCAAAGTTTCATTCAAAGTCGGTCAAGCCAGTACTTAACGGGCTTACTTCAAAACTTGTTCGACTTAAACGCAACGGCTTATCGTGAAAACATAAGTGAATTAACAAAACAGCTCTAGTTTTAACAAATTAATTTACTTCTTTTAGCGCAAGGTCACTATGTGGTCTGGGAACTAGCTTTAAATGAAAGTAAACCTGATGAGCCTCGGTTTATTTTATGCCCATCCATTCATTTTATTTTTATACTAAACTCCGCAGTTTCACAGACCGCTTCAAGTTGAACTCCATTGCCAAAAAACCAATATAACAAATAGAGTTTACACATATTGAAAATCAAGAAAAAAATTTTTTATTAATTGGCGACACATTCTGACACGTCTCTCCTGCGCCACCTCCCGCCAGTCCTCCACCTGGAGCTCGCGCAAATCCTTCGTGACTTCGTCTCTCCAGCGATACCTGGGACGATGGTGATTGTAAGGCAACACGCATACATTGAACTATTTATTTCACTATCATATATTAAACACGACAGTTCAATTGCACTCGGGAACGGAAATTACCGCACTTTGTTTTTACGCCAAGAGTCAGGGCTGTACCAAGCGCGTACCTTCTACACCTACTTTACATGTTAACTAGACAAAAACTACTGAAATGCTGCTAAGTACTTTGTAGATTTAATTTAAATGTAGATCAGGAGTTTGGAGCGGTGCCGGTGGTGAGATAAAACTAGCTTACTGACAGTTCCGTCTTTAGCATAAAGGGACGTGGGGCCCGAGCCTTAGGCCTAATTGAGGCCTTGAGACCTACAGTTTAAACATGTTTTTAATAAAAACGGGGAGCTAATTTAAAGGCCCTCACAGATAGAAATAGGATACAAAATATATAGAAAGGAGACAAACCTTAGATTCAGATTCAGATTCATTTATTCACCCTAATAACAGTTCGTCATTTTAGGCAAGTCAATTAATTATACAAATAGAATTACATAATAAAAATGAGTAAGTATCTGTACATTCTTTTCATTCGCAGAAATTCACAAAACTAACTATAATAATAAGAAAATAGAAATTAAATTAATCAGATTGCAAATCACATTCATAATAATAATAACAAAAAAAACTAAATTTAATACGTTATTAATCAATAAAATAAATTATGAAACTACAGTTGGTCCTCATACAAAAATGAATCCCCACCCAAACGGATCCTCATAAATTCATTCAATGAGTAGAATGGATTCATTTCAAAGAATGGCTTTATTTTTTTCTCAAGAATATTGAAACTTAATTCCACTATTGACGAAGGCAATTTGTTATACATCACTATTTTACTACAGATTCCCTGTTTTTGAACTTTTGCTAGTTTGGTTTTTGGTTGATACAGTTTATCTTTATTCCTTAAATTGCGATTATGCATGTCCATGTTTTTTGTCAAATTTACTTTGTCTCTGTGGATCTCTAATAAACAATTATAAATATACAGTGATATGACTGTCATGATCTTATTTTTAAAACACTTTTAGTAGCTTGACTTGTAACTAACTAACTAACTAACTAACTAACTAACTAACTAACTAACTAACTAACTAACTAACTAACTAACTAACTAACTAACTAACTAACTAACAATGTAATTCTTAAAATATTGTCTAGCTGAGGTGCTTATGAGTGGGTGAGTCTAGAATAGGTATAAACTAGGTATTAATTAAACAAGTGAAATAGCGAGTGCGAGTGGCTGGCCGTGGTTAGATGAGAAAAGCCGAAGACCGGGCTCAGTGGCGTATCATGAGAGAGGCCTATGTCCAGCAGTGGACTGATACAGGCTGATGACGATGATGATGAAGTAAAATATTAAATTTACTGAAAACATGTTTTGCAGAAACTTATGGCGTTTGGATTGTGTTTTTATGGCTTTGTACTTCATTCAACGTCTAACCATCAAAACACCCAAGTAGTCGTTCCTCGACAGAAGTTGCCTAAAACTTAACGACACGTTACTGCCGACTTTAGATTTAATACAATTCAATTTAAACTCTAATTTTGCATTCTCATATGACCACATTCATATTCATATGATTCATCAGTTTTGTGTGCTTTCTAAAATAGTCTCAAACTTAGACCCTTACATGACTTAAAACGGCCTTGCCCGTGCTCACTGGTTAAGCTTGTCATAACGTTTCCACACTCATGTATCTGCACTTGGATTTTTTACTGTCTATCTATGTGTAAAGTTGTAACACAACCGATACACCCCTTAATATATATATTTTTTACTATATACAAGGTAGCGTTTGACCGCAAGTCACTTGATGTTAAGTGACGACGAGGTCAATGATGGCGCCACGCTACACCTGGATTAGGAACTGGTTCTCAAGTGTCGAGTGTGAATGCCGGAGCTTGGTGACAGATTCTTAACATGAGTTTTTTGCCTTTAGGGGTAACTAGTTAAAAGTTTGACGTTTTAAAGTGATCACATGGTATATCCTACTTAAAAACTAAAAAAATTTTTTTTTTGTTTTGTTATGGCGTCACACGATTAGTGTATTTGCCAGTGTCAAGTATAAAAGATTTCAAACTCAGAGAGCTGAATCAAGTTTAAATGATGATGGTGATGATGATGATGAGATGATGGGATGAGGATAGTGTTTAAGTAAAGTAGTGGTGCTTTACTTAAACTTTACACGGACTTATTTGGAGCAACTTGAAAAGTCACTTTCACAACTTTATTTCTATTTCTCACACTCGTGCACATTAACGAACACATAATGGTTAATAATCCACCAATATTACACATTATCACTCGAAGAAACACAAGTTTTGGAAATAAAAATAAAATTTTCACGTTGACAACTCAAATGCCGCCAAAAAAGTAAAAAAAAATAATTGATATTGACTCCACAGACTCCTAAGAGATACTTAGCCATAGATTAAAAAAACAAAAGAAAACACTTATTCATTTAACATAGTCGTTGTTCCCAGTAACACTAGACATTATTCACAATTGCCGGCATGTTGCGGTGAAACCGGGCACTCGGAATGTTCAACAAATCCCAAGAGGCAGTTCATCCTACTTACTGTTTGAAAAATGCATACTAGAAAATGGATATCGCAGGAAAAGGTAGGTACATAGTAAACAATACCGCGTAAGTACTTTGTAGAGGAGATTGGTAAAATAATGTGGCTGTATGTTTGTAGGTACATCATATATAGTGATAATAAGTAGGAAGTGAGGCTGACACACCGATTAGGTGCTTGCATTGTGGGTGATCACTACCCATGCCTGGGAAGATGTTTTCAACAATCTTACTATAAAAATAATATAGCTAGGTATAGCTGCGCCCCGCGGTTTCACCCGCGTCTTCCCGTTATCCCGCAGGAACCTTTTTCCGGGATAAAAGTGTTAATCCAGGGTATAAGCTATCTCCATTCCTAATTTTATCAAAATCGGTTTAGTAGTTTCGGTGATACGTAGTCACAAACATTCACACATACACACGCAAACTTTATAGGATTTCACTTTGCAAATCTAGATCTAGGTTCATTTATTTTAGAATCGTTAAAAGCGTTTCAAATCAGACGGAAAGCGCTACATTTTGTTGGCACTGGAAACAAACGGACAAATTGTGAAAAATAACATTTGAATATACAAGTCAATAGTAAACAAACTGCAGCCCCTTTCCCAAGAAACTTGGCAACTTATCTACATCTACTGTGAATCCGAACCCACAGAAAACGTTTGTAAGTTAGTGTTGTCGATCACTATTCAACAATCGATGATTAATCGATAGACTGTGGAGAGCCAACCAGTCGCAACACTATCGATAACTAAAAATAAGGCAATAATATCGATTGAGTGCAATTCTATCCATAGTATCGATGTTAATATGTTGTTGATCGAGAAAAATAGACTATCGATAGTTTACCAATTTACAATAGTATTATTTACAGGTGGTTTGTTTTTCAGGTATAATAGTCAATAGGCACAACAATTAGAATATTGGAATAGCTAAATAGTTTTATATAGGTAGTTTTCTTTGCCTAATAATAATTGATACTATCGATAGTTTTTTTTTACTAACAACAATACCATCGATAATATCGTTAGTGTTGCCTCATTTTAGGCAATATATAGTTTCGATACTCTAATCGATAGTGTGGCTTTTTCAGGTGAAAACTATCGATGGCGATATTTCGGCAACACTATTGCAAGTTCGAAGACGTGCCTTGCCAAACGGCACTGCAGCGGCGAAGCCTGAATACAAGTTTAATTAGCGGCCGCAGATGCAGCGCTGCCGGCCAGGTAGCGTCTGAAGCGGAGTTTATAATGGGACACTGGACCTGTTAATAAATCTATATTTCTATATCAAATCAAATCAGTTATATATTTGCAAGGATACAATATTTACATACTAGTTGTGCCCTGCGGTTTCCCCCGCATCCTCTTGTTATCCCGCAGAAATCTATTTCCGGTATAAAAAGTAGCTTATGTGTTAATCCAGAGTATAAGCATAGTAAAGGAGTAGTAGTTCAGCTTCATATAAATCGGCCGTCGCCGGTTTGAATGTGTGCGTGAGTACTGTGTACGCACGCACTTTTCACGCACACAATCACATAAACGAAAGAGGCGGCCGGGGCCGCAGCCATGCACTCAGTACGGAACGCGCCGCCTATGCGTCACCGCAAGAGTAGGCAATTAACTCGTCGAGCGGCCTTAGCTAACCTGTAACGTGTGTGTGAATGTTTGTTACCACGTACCACCGTAACTATTAAACCGATTTCGGTGAAATTTGGAATAGAGATAGCTGAATTAACACATACTTTAATCCCGGAAAAGGTTCCTGCGGGATAACGGGAAGACGCGGGTGAGACCGTGGGGCGCAACTAGTTCTTTAGACGAGTATATTCGTCTAAGATAAAGAAAACTACGAGTATGTTCTCGCAGAAAATACAAGGGAATTTTTGAAACCTGGTTCCTCAGCATGACCGCGGGCTAGCTATCTTATTTCCTAACTTTATCGTTTCACTTTATATTTTCTCAAATTAATTTAATATTGTAAACAGAATAACGGTGAAACAACGAATTTGTGGATACTTTTCAATTCCTTTGTGGTTCGAAATGATAGACTTGAATTCTAGAACAATTTCTTTTGAACAAAATACTAAACCAGTTGTACCTTTGTTTTGAGTACCTACCTAGCATTTTAAAAAAGGTTTAATGTATGAACCTACTTGCTGTTCCCCGCGGTTTTACTCGCGTGGGCTACAGTTTATCGCGATAAAAGTAGTATATGTCCTCTCTCAGGCTCTAGAATATCTTTCTACCAAATTTCATTTAAATCGGTTCAGTAGTTTAGGCGTGAGAGATAGACAGAGTAACTTTCGCATTTAAAATGTTAAAGATAAATATAAAGATAAATTTAATACAGTCAACGACAGAAATAGCTGAACAATCACACTTTTTCTATTATCCTCATCATCTTATAAACCAAATTTGACCTCATCATCACCTAAAATCAGGTGTGTTATGTTGTGGTCAAAATGATACCATGTAAAATGTCAAAAAAAAAACAATAATAATTACTAATTTGAAACACATTTGGAAAATCGAGAACGATCAACTACTTTTGTCGCTGACTGTACCTACCATATAAAATTTTCTCTTGTGCATAAATTTCATTTCACAATGCATTCCTTTCCTTTAGCTCAGTGACTCGCTCAAAGAATGTGCATTGAAGACTAGAAAATGACTGTTTGCTTAATACCAAGTTATGAAAGGCATAAAGAATTGCCGGACTTATCTCTGGAGCAGGTCAAATGATTCAATTTATTTCCCACACAGCGTTGAACTTTCATTTTTCTACCTCGATTCCTGTAGAGTTTCTTTGGAGGTATTATAAAAATTATTTCTACTGAGTCAGATGACCTTCTTCTTTTTGGGGGTCTTTGTTTTCTTTGAAGATTTCTACTTTTTTTCGATGGTTTTTTTTTGAGGTATCAAAAATATATATAAAATAGCCAGTTTTTTTAAAATTTAGTTCTCTAATAGATGTTGCCAGCTGTAATCATAAAATGTAAACCAAATAAAAGATCTATCAGTTGTTACTCCATCGGGAATCTTTATTCTAAGTTAATTCTTTCACATTAACCCCTAGAGGGTTAAAACTCAGCTTTATTTAAATTTTACAGCAGATGTATAAATAATAATACAGATTATAATGATTGAGGGCAATGAAAAATTTCTACCATCAACTTTGACGACCTTTCATCAAAGTAAAACGCAGACACAATTTTGAAGGCTATTTTAATGCCAGTAAAGGAAGACGGTTAAGAAAATGTACAATTTTGATGAATCTTAACTTTTTACAAGAAGTGTTATAGCAAGTCTTGCTGGATTGCGAATTGAATTGTATTTCTTAAGGGTAGCGTTTGACCACAAGTCATCTAATGTTTAGTAAAGATGTGGTCAAAAGTGGCGCCTTGCTACACCAGGATGGGCAAAGGGCTCATAAGTGGGGCTGTTGGAACACACAGATAGATGATGGCGACAAATTCTTAATTTCAAGGTGGTAGCTAGTAAAGTAGTCAGTCGAGCACTTTAAAATGCCCTATCATCAAGCTATGGTTCCATCGCAATATTTTACTTCAACGAAAACTCAAGCTCATTGCAAGATTAGAATCTACCTCACTCATCGCAAGTTCAAATCACTACCGCTGAACCACCATCGTTTAATCTTTTACCAAAAGATTGCAAGACATACCTCATTGATATTAATATTCCAACTTTTTGATACCGATGCAAAAATAACATATTGCTATTAAATAATCCGAAGGTTTAACCTGTTTGCAAAGGCTACACTGACGGCCGCGCTGACCTTTTGATACGTCCTCTATTATTGATAAGAAGCAGGTGCGGATATAGGAGAAAGGGGCGGGGGCAATAAGTACAATTGCCCCCGCCCTGACGCACGACTGAAGTACTTTTCTCCACAACAAATGCAATGTTTTTTTTTATTTACAGGGTAGCGTTTGACCACAACTCACATGATGTTAAATGACTATGTGGTTAAAGGTGGCGTCATGTCTGGACTGAGAACTAGCCATCAAATGAGATTTCCGGAACACAGACAGGTGACAGATTCACTTGAGCAAGCACTAGAAAATGGCCTACCAGCATGAGAGCTGTAGTTTCATCACGATATAATATATCCCTCACCGAAAGCTCAAGGTTATTGTAGCATTCAAATCCATAACCGTCGCAAGCCGACGTCACTACCACTGGACCCTCATCGCTTCAAATCACGCATTCGTGATTTAATTTCATCTTTCGCTTCGGATTTTATTAGAGAAATCCATTCATAAGCCATTGTTGGCTGTTAGTAAAATTATAAGTATTAGATGCGATGTGGATTGAAAAAATAAACAGCAAAGTTTTCACACAATAATTGCACACCCAGAACGAAGTCCTAGATCCGCGCCCGATAAGAGGGATGCATGAAAATGCCTCTATCGCACCCCCGCGCTGCTGCGGGAAAGTTTTCCTTTCATACTATTTATGGGTTACTGAAATACGCTCTGTAGAAAGGTTGGCTTGTTACATTTGGTTGATGGAATCTGGGTATGCAGTGAGACTGCCCCGAACTATTGAAGTTGAATCAGCTGGGAGTTCGCACTGCCACCGCAAAATTTAGAAAGTTCTATGCGTCATATTTTACTGGCTGTGACCTGTATTTGTTTTGCTTTTACCTGGATAAAAAGTAGCCTATGTGTTTATCCAGGACACCGGACATCCTAAAACTAAGAAAAATAGAAGCCGGCACGGCACTCAATAGGGTCTGGGTTGAAAATCAGCGCTGTCGTCCATAGCATATGCTGAGCTAAGTCCTTTTTGGAAGGCACTGTACACAGCAGCAGTGTTCGCACCATCATATAATATTACTAATGGCTTATGTACAATGTTACTGTTTTTTGTGCGTTTCTTTATTTTTTGTTTCGTTATTGTGTGTGCATTTTTCCCAAATAAAGTTTCTTTTTTTTTCTTTCTCTCTCTCTCTCCCATCAAAAAAACACTGATCATAGCCCAGGATAAAGAGTATTATAAAACATAGGGGAGAAAAGAGCAATCTGCAGGATTTTTATGCATATCAATTTAAGGCGCCATCTCCATTTCTTAATAATACTCGTACTAGGTATATATAATAACTGATGCAGTTGACTTTTTACAAATGACTCCGTATTAGATCGGACTATTTAGCCCAAAAAGCTTGGGATTGAAGTGAACTTGCTCCAATTCAATCAAATAATAAAAGCAAAATTATAAATGTGTTCGCGCCCGAAAAATGACCAGCCAACGTTTCTTACCTGTTTTTTTGACGTCGCAAAGAGTTTGGAATCGGCGTAGCTAGTTTTAAGTTTGAGGTTGTAATCCTACTAAATAAATGTATTTAATACTACCTGCGCCCCGCGGTTTCACCCGCGTCTTCCCGTTATCCCGTTGGAACCTTTTCCGGGATAAAAAGTATCCTATGTCCGTTTCCTGGTCCTAAGCTACCTCCCCACCAATTTTCAACCAAATCGGTTCAGCCGTTCTTGAGTTATAATTTTATTAGTGTAACTAACACGACTTTCTTTAATAAATATAGATATGAAGATGGATGGATGGATGGATGGATATATACATCATATAAACAAAATATAGACAGTCCTCATTACTCCAGTATAGATAGATCGCCGGTGGCCCCGGTCGGTTCATAACAATAACTGGCTGACAAAGTTCCCGCATAATTCGATTAAGCCGACGACTTGGGCTGTTACATTATAATTTACAGAATTTATTGTTCCCGGAACTCTGTAAGTCAGTTACTCGCTTTTATATTAGCCGTTAAACATGGGCGCTATCAGCAATTTCTGGCAACGGCTATCTAACCGTTAATTGGTTTTAATATCGATACTGATAACCGTTGCCGGATATCCGGATCAAAGCGGGTTTTTTTTTTGTTTTGTTATGGCGTCACACGATTAGTGTATTTGCCAGTGTCAAGTATAAATATTTCAAACTCAGAGAGTTGAATCAAGTTTAAATGATGATGATGATGATGATGAGATGATGGGATGAGGATAGTGTTTAAGTAAAGTAGTGGCGCTTTACTTAAACTTCACACGGACTTTTTTGGAGCAATTAGAAAAGTCACTTTCACAACTTTATTTCAATTTCCCACACTCGTACACATTAACGAACACATAATGGTTAATAATCCACCAATATTACACATTATCACTCGAAGAAACACAAGTTTTGGAAATAAAAACAAAATTTTCACCTTGACAATTCGATTGCCGCCAAAAAAGTCCCAAAGCGGGTTTTCAACTAACGAATGCGATCGTTTTCGTTAACTCGATAATGTAAATAATTATATGCCTTACTGTCTTGTCGAACTAAAGTACCTACTCGTATTACTCGACGTGTGAGTGCACAGATTAGAATAAGACGTTTCCCTGACATTTTTCTAAATCACAGAAAAGTTCAATAATAAATAGTTTTGTACACGACTTATAAATAACACTAACCCTACTTAACTACTTTCTAAAATAAAACTTTTTTTATATTTACACTCTATCACAACCTAACTTACTATTTTTTAAAATTAAATCAACTCAATGCGAAGAACAAAAAACTTTAAGGAACGCACAAGAAAAAAAAGTAAACAAACTTAACTTCTATCTAGCGGTCTAATAATTCCACCTGCGCGCGGTTGTTTCATAATAAACCAATTCTACATGTCATGAATATCGCATATTTTGTAAAGTAATCACGACCTTAAATCAATGAGCACAAAGTTTAACTATATTAACCCTTTAGAGGTCAAATTATAATGAACGGTTCCCGGCTTCCAGCGCATGCGCTCTAGCAACAAACCACTGTCCATTATAGTTTGATCTATCAATATTCAATTCCTCTCTGTTTTACATATCACGAATGATAGAGAGGGCATGGTTATTGGTCGTTCGGTTACCGCAACCTAGCGAAACTAGCGATAGCGAAACGTCACGAGAATCGAAACCAACTAGCCAACAAAACAACTGTGTGTCAGTTAGTTGGCAACGTCGCGTCCCCGTCAGTTGATAAAATGGATATCTGATAGCCGCTGCTAACCATATCAATATCGGTTGGGTACGTTAGAGGCACGGCAACCGTTTTCAGTTACGTTTCGCTATAGCGGACACATGTTTATTAGCCGTGGAATAATACAAGTTGAATAGCAATGTTATAGCAGTCATTAAAACTACTAGCTGTTCCCCGCGGCTTCACCCGCGTGGGCTACAGTTTATCACGATAAAAAGATGTCCTTCCTCAGGATTCAAACTATCTCCATACCAAGTTTCATTTAAATCGGTTCAGTAGTTTAGGCGTGAAAGAGTAACAGACAGACAGACAGAGTTACTTTCGCATTTATAATAAGTAAGGGATATATATATATAGTAGGGATTAAAAGGCTGTTTTAGACCCGCGGTTTTCCCGTTATCCCACAGGAACCTTTGGGGGTAAAAAGTAGCCTAGGTACAATCTGGGTGTCTTTAAGTCAGTGAACAGGTACCTAATGGGCTAGCGTGATCCACCCTCGACTGCATCGTCACTTACCATCAGGTGAGATTTGGTCAAACGCAAGCCCATTCATAAATAAAACAAGCAAAACTTTAACCAAAAAAAACGACTTTAAGGTTTTATCATGGATGCCATTGTCAGAACGGAACCACACGAGAAGCGTCAGCTTTCAAATAAAAAACGAATCATCATAATCGGTTCACCCAGTCGAAAGTTCTGAGGTAACAAATATAAAAATACAGGCGAATTAAGAACTTTCTCTTTTTTGAAGTCGGTTAAAAATAGGGTTTGCCAAAAATAGGGGTTTTGTTTAAAATTGCGTTTGACCGCCATCCCATTTGATCAAAGCGATGATGCAGTCGATAGTGAAACACGCATACCTAGTGAGTATCATATATAGGTATCTGGTATACCTATACTTCTTCACTCTTGCCTTGAAGATCTCAAAATATCACCTAAACTTGTTGTACCTTACAAAATGAATATTTTACAGTCAATGTCGTTAATTAAGCGTTGTTAATTTACAATTATTTCAGGACCAAAATGACTTTACCACAGGATAATCTATTGAGCCGCTTTGAAGATTATCGGTTGCAAACTTTTAAACACAAAAAGTTTCCCATTAAGTAGAATTATTAAGGAGAAGGGTCTGGAGAGTGGTTCTGGGAATTCCAAATCCCCAAGATCTAGTTTTCGTGTCATTTGCTAATTAACATTTCTGGAAATTGGCCGAAATATGAAAATTGGTCCAAAATGTGACTTTATAACGCATAAAACATTCGACCTTTACAAAGGTTTGACTGAGGTAGAATTTTCTACTATATAATTGACAGACAACGCACAGGAAAACAATCTTCAAAAAATAAAAATTTGGTAAAAGTTGCTCAAGCGATTTTAGAAGACCGCCCATTGACATTATAACATTAGCTTTAAGATCTTTCCTGGCATGTTTCTTCATTTTCTGTTACTGAAGCATTTAAAATGTGGTATTGGCGACATAATATAGAGAGAATTAGCTGGATGGCCAAGCACCTATCGGTGTTCCAGTTGCCTCATTTCAGAGCCAGTGCCCAATCAATGTAGCGTGACGCACCTTCGACCACTTCGTCACTTAACATCAGGTGACTGGTGGTCAAATGCTACCCTGTAGATCACCAAATGGCGGAGCTTAAGTAATCAGTCATAAATATCCAGAATTAATTAACTTCCTTGAAAAATCTTACTATGTTTGACTGATGAACATCTCTAGGATTTAATGACAACACCTTGCGCCTTGCACCAACTTTACTCCAAACTTCAGACAAAGAGATCAAGGCAAAAAATTAATTTTTTCATACCAACCACAACCGGACCCTGATGAAACTAATTGGAGATCCCTGCTTTTACTGCTTACAGGGTATTATAGCGTTTGACCACAAGTCACTTGATGTTATGTGACGATGTGGTCGAAGATGTCGTCATGCTACACCTGGATTGGGAAGGTTTGCTGTAGGTAAAAAACTGAATAAAAAAAATACCTAGACCTTACAATAACGTAGACTACCTAACACAAGTGCATGAACGTGTACTCTCGCAAAAGTGCATTTTCATTGCTTAACGGAACGACATTGCGGCCGGCGTTATCGTTACCGAAAGTAATTTTAGTAAAAGCAACTTTGAAAGGGTCGTAACGGCCGTTAATTTAATATCCGCCCATCGCAGGATACGATCGTCGAATTTGTAGCTCTGGTGGCATATGGCGAACTTTTCTCTTTTAATGTTGTAATATTACATTTCTTTTTATTAACTGTCAATGAAAATTGGAAGAATATTATTAGGGACAAATAAAAATATACGGAATTAAAATCAGACATATTTGTAATTGGATATTAGCATTTTTCATTCAACTTTTTAATTATTTGAGAGCCTGTTTCCAATCCAGGTGTAACGTTGCACCTCTGACCACATCGTCACTTAACATAAGGTGACGTGTGATCAAACGCTATCTTGTAAGAGGTAAAAAAAGTGAATCCAATATGATTTAAACAGTTTTCATTGGTCTGGTGTGATCAAATGGTACAAACATAAAGTAAAAAACTAGGACAGTAAAATAAATTGTATTAATGTAATCTATGAATAAAAAGTTATAAAATGCCGTAGTGGTTCGTATCTTTAAACTACGGTGTAGTTTCATCAGCTACATAATAACTCAAACGTTTGTTTTACCTTTACAAGTCACCTGATGTGAAGCGACAATGTTATGTGTGAGTATGGGTTATAATCTACCACGCTGGCCCAGCGCGGGTTGGTAGATATCAATGTCGTGGTTCTTGGACATGCCTGTTACCTCACGATGTTACCATCGCTTTCACGTTATTTCTACGTATATGTACGGCTGGCCATATATCGACAGCCTGAAGCAGTGGACTGTCGACTGCTTCAAGCTGCGACTGCATAGTGAACAGACTTTTACGTACGTACATACACGAACCGCTCGAGCAGTTGCAGTAGTTCACTATGCAGTCGCAGCTTGAAGCAGTCAGGACCGACTGCTTCAAGCTGCGACTGCATAGTGAACTACAGACTTCTACGTACGTACATACACGACCCGCTCGAGCAGTTGTTAGTTCAGTATGCAGTCGCAGCTTGAAGCAGTCGCTCCCGACTGCATGGGCAGCCTACCGTGCAATATTCGCGGCCATATAACTTCTATAACAATTTTAATACCATAATATTAAACATGTCCATACTAATATTACGACAGGCGCGGCAGGCGGCTGCCCGCCCTCATAAATTTCCCAATAAAATGTTTTAGTCCCAACAAAATTCCCGGCCCATATAACACAACGTGACAATTTTTAAGGTGGCGGTTACCAGATGAAGCTGAAACTCGTCGCTTAACATAAGGTGACTTGTGGTTGTCTACGCGCCAGCTTCGACATACCCCGCTACTGCAGGGTGCGGGGCGTACAGCAGAACCGCTGCGCGCCCGCCCGCGCCTCCCCGCGCCGTCCCCCGCGCGATCCAGCGCGGCGGCAGACGGACACGCCATTCATATTGCGACTGCGCCGCCGTAGACTTATTTAACTTATCAATTATCCGTATTAATATTGTAAAGTTTGCTACAGTTATATTAAACAGAACCATTGTATACAGTCCACTAATCTTTGATTTATCTAAGTTTTTATGCTTCACTAATTTCGATGAGCTCTCTTTTAGCTGAAAACTATCGATACATAAAAAATAAAATTTACTACCCCATTTGTCGAGATCTGGGTCTCAAGAAGACGACATAGAGATTGCTGAAAATAGGGGCTGGTTATACAACCATTTTCTCTGTATATATGACAGAGAATATAATGTTTTTTTTACATGATATGTATGATAGGATATTTGCTAGAATAAAAATGAATACTTTGGTTAAAAGTGCAAAGTATTTCATGCGTTAAGGTTACAATCATTTTGCTCCTGATCTATAAAAAACAAAGACTTCTTAGTACCACCAACTTAATATTAAAATTAAAAAATACGAGTACAATACCCAAACGAATATTAAGCTATTTTTTTTTAATTCCTGTTTTGAACGATTTTATCTTCAACGATTTTTTTAAACATTCTCTTTACTCCCAAATCAGCATGAGGTACTCCCACTGTCGCCTGCTAGGTGAGCCCACCGAGACCAGGGCCTTAAGGGACGGCCCACCATTGGATAAATGTTTTGTGATCGGCGAGCACAAGATTGGCTGTCGGAGTGTTCGCGCCCTAATAGTGAAGACATGGGGTCATACATGTCTTAGTTTTGGAATAAGACTTAATGTCAACAAGATAAATGGAGAATACATAGAACTCTAGCTGTTATTAACGGTCATTAGCCTATGTCAGAGGCCTTTTTAGGTAAATGAATTTCAACAGCAAAGCTTATCATGCAATTTTTGACGCGGTAGCCGAGTTGGTAGAGACCCTGCCTTCAAAGCTAGCGGTCCCGGGTTCGAATTCCGGTAAGGGCAAATATATGTGATGTTCCTGTCCTGTTCCTTTGTTCCTGAGTCTTGGATATTTCTATCTATATAAGTATTTATTTCTCTATATAAGTATGTATATCGTTGTCTAGTACCCGTAACACAAGTTTCGAGCTTAATTTGGGGCTAGGTCAATTTGTGTGCAATGGTCCTCCGATTAAAAAAGAAACAATTTAACAAACAAGTTATGGATTGTAGTGAAATTGCTCCAATTCAATCAATTAGTATTAAGAATAAAGTAGTAAATGTGATCACGCCTAAAAAATTACCTGCCGAACGTTGCCTGTTCTTTTACCTGCGTAAGGAGTTTGGAACAGGCGTAGCTAGTTTTAAGTTGGACGTTTTAAAGTGTTCAATTGTGCCCTACCAAATAAATAACTTCTGATTTTGATTTTTTGGGTGGTCTGTATTTTTCTGCATTCACTAGAGTTCAGTTCAGAGACTTTTTTATTGCGTTTGCAATAACTTTATGTGATAAATTAAATGCTAAAGGCGACACGCTTTGGGCAATAACCGTTCGTCTCAAATATGTTCTAGGTAACATTTGGTTATAGCATATATAAATATGTTGTATACTATATGTATGTGTGTGTTTATGTATGTGAAAGGTTCTCGAGTGGCGACCACGAACCGCTCTGTATATAGGTAGGCCCTTACTAAGAGGACCGACGACATTGTAAGAGTTGCAGGGAGCCGATGGATGCAAATGGCTAGTGGCCGTTAGCATGGTGACGTTCAAAGGGGGAGGCTGTGGACTTCTTCCGGCTGATGATGATGAATAACATGTACCCCACGGTTACCGTTGTGAAAGTGAAATTTGGAATAGATATAGCTTACATTTGCGATGATGGCACAGTGGTAGTGATTTTGGGTTGGAACCCGTAGATTATGAATACTACAATAAGGTTGAACTTTCGGTGAAGCAACATATTATTATCATCAGG
Organism: Opisthograptis luteolata; assembly: GCA_931315375.2. NCBI lineage: Eukaryota > Metazoa > Arthropoda > Insecta > Lepidoptera > Geometridae > Opisthograptis > Opisthograptis luteolata. The sequence goes on from OV928044.1 coordinate 661,625, forward strand.
TGCCTTGCGATTAAATGAAACTCATGAAGTAATAAAAATAAATGAACTCTAGATGTAGGCTGCATTTAATCCGACAAAGGGTTTCTGGGGAATAATTAGAAAATCGTGGGGCGCATAATATTATGAATGTGAAAGCAACTCTGTCTGTTTGTTTGTTACCTTTACACGCATGAAATAGTTCAAATCCTGGGCGACGAAATGGAGTCCGCCCGGTGAAACCGCTGGGAACCGCTAGTACAAAATAAACATTGACACAAGCATAGTGTATTGAACTACCCAATATCTATTCAATTAGCAGATAATTCACAACGGGTACCAGCGAGTCTTTGTTAACGCCCGCATTCGTTCATAATGCGGGCGTTATGTTTGCAAATGAGATCAACGGGAACGAAGTGGCTTAATTTACCCCGTTCGATAAAGTGTTCTTTGTAAAGCAATATATTTGATATCATGTACATTGTACAGTGATGATTGAGTTACCTACTCGTTCTTAACCGATCAACTACGTTATGCAATACTACCTGTTCCCCGCGGTTTCACCCGCGTGGGCTACAGTTTATCGCAATAAAAAGTATTCTATGTCCTTCCTCAGGGTTCAAACTATCTCCGCGCCAAATTTCATTTAAATCGGTTCAGTAGTTTAGGCGTGAAAGCGAGACAGACAGACAGAGGTACTTTCGTATTTATAAAATTAAGTAGGGATTCTTTGTGGTCACTATAATTATGGATGGGTAACTACTAGTAGGTAGGTATTTAGAACTGAGTGATTCCGTGCTTTGAAGGGTCCTTTAAGGCGTCTTTCCGGAGTGGTTAGGCTATGTAAGGAGGCTTTCGGGTGGTCTGAAAACTCCAACAACCACTAACCACTGGCCACTAGCTTATCTACCAACACGCACTGATGGGCTCACGTGGTAGATTATGGCCCATACTCTCTCTCTAGAAGGCCTGTGTCACAGCAGTAGGAACGGTGACGGTGATGAATTAATGAGTTTTACACTTCACTTGTTCCCATATCCCAATGTGTACAACCAAACAAGAGAAATCTTATTAGTAAAGCTAATTAAAAAATATCGGACCATTAGATGACAAAAAAAAACTTGGGATTTTAGTGAACTTGCTCCAATTCAATCAATTAATAATAAGAATAAATTGTCAATGTGATCGCGCAAAAAAATTACCTGCCGGGCGTTTCTTGCTTGTTCTTTTGCCGGCGTAAGGAAGTTGGAACAGGCGTAGCTAGTTTTAAGTTTGACGTTTTAAAGTGATCACAACGTATCCTTTTGAATAAAGAAAAAATGACTTTGACTTTGACACTTTAGCGTTTGACATCAAATCATCTGATGTTAAGTGACGATGTGGTGACAGCCTACGACTCAGACCTACCAAATATACACAAAATATTTCGTTCACGCCGTTTGAGAGAAGTTCAATAATAAACACTGTGACATGAGATTTTTATATATTAGAGATTATGTTAGGTGACGTGTATGGAAAAGTATTTATTAAAACAAAAGTCTCATTCATACGGCCCTTTTTAGGCCTCCGAAGGGCTATCATTATCTGTGGTCCATCTCGGACCGGCCGCCATAACGTTAGCGAATTGTCAACCCTTAGCGTCGCTAGGGGTGCAATCTGAACATCCGGCACGGAGTTATCATTAGTGCCGGACGAAAGGGAAGGTGAGTAGGGGTGGGAAGAATTGAAGGTACCGTTTGTGTCGTCATAATATGTGCTAGGAAATGTAGATAAGGATTGCGTCATCAACTATGCGTGAAGCTAAGTTCTACAATACACTTGTTATATACAGTAAATTAATATATATAATGGTGTTTCCTCACAGTTGGTTTTGGATGTAAACAAAGGCGTAATTGCGTTTCTCTATATTTCAAAAAAGAAACAACATTTAAAGCCTATAACATTTGCAAGTTTAGAAGGAGCATAGTTAGGGATTAGGTACGATGATTTTTTTTTTTTAGCGTTTATTAATTTTACGTTTTATTATTTTGTATGAATTTTTTATTGTTATTATTTTACTTCTGGATGTTATTTTAATGAATTTATTTTAATTTTTACCATTTATTTACAATTTTTTAAATTAACTTATTACTTTCAAATTTTCATTAATAATTTTTGTGTTTACTGATTTTATTTAAAATTATACATAATTGTTATTATTATTCTATCATTTTTATAATTTTAATTGTTCGTTATTTTTACTACTTTGTGCGATTTTTTTTTATTTCTATTATTAACATTCTGGATATTGTTTTAATGAATTCATTTTATTTTATTTTAATTTTATCACTTACTTTTTTTTTTTTTCTATTATATGTTATTCGCCGCCATATTGTGCATGCAGTCGGCATCTGTAACTGCAATGGCATTTAGTTTAGTACATCAATGTGTTTTTTTTTACTTAAATTTTATTAATGTACATTGTGTTGATGCCCAAATAAATAAATAAATAAATAAATAAATAAGCCTATAATCTATTTGTTTAAAAAATCAATGAAATAATCTCACTTTTTAACAATTTGTAGCACTTTGTTTACCCTCAATAAAAACCTTCAATCTTCAATGTCCATTATTGTCAATGTCACCACAACTGAGACAGCTGTTAGTTGTGAGTTGTGACATTATGATTTGCCGGTTACGCGGCAAATTCAAACTTGAAGGAAGGCATGGTTTCCTTTACATATATAACCACGTCCATCCTAATTATCTCGTACAACATTAGCGGTATAAATTTTGTAAGAAACGTGTTTTTAACCACGGTCAATGACCTAACACTGCACTTTATTTCGCCCGTGCAAGAATTCAATTATAACAACATTTGAACTGGAAATTTTGTGTTTACAGCACTTAAAATTCACTTATTGTAAAAATTCTTTCCATCACCAAAATATTTGTAGTTTTGGCTATGCAATGATAAATATTTTATGTACAACTACGAAGTTATTAATGCGAAATACATTTTTAAAGACGGAACAATTTATAACGTTACTGCTTGTTTACGCGCTTCGAGCCCATCCTAGGATTCTTATGCCGGCGTAAGGAGGTTAGAACAGGCGAAGCTAGTTTTAAATTTGACGTTTTAATGTGATCATTATCTTGTAGTATCCTACTTTATAAACAACTAAACATATTTTGAAGTAAAGAGCCCTTTTGTTATCTCCAAAACAGGTGCATATTGCACGAGGCTGTGTGTTCCCCGCTTGGCTACCAAACGGTTCTGTGACAAACGACAGCAGCCCTAGCACATACAATAATGGCCGCAAACACGGAGATACCACGCCGTTTAATTTTAATTACACACAGTAGGTTCAACTGTCACAGTGTAGTTTAGAGAGCAGAAGGAAAACTGGCAAGGTTGTACATTAATCACGCGGGCCTTGGATATGAGGGAGGGAGATAGATGACATCACAATTGATCTCGTCGGGGGGAAGAGGGTGTCGCGACATATCATTATCATCATCATCATCATCAGCCTGTATAAGTCCACTGCTGGACATAGGCCTCTCCCAAGGTACGCCACTGAGCCCGGTCTTCGGCTCTTCTCATCCAACTACTGCCAGCTACTCGGCGCTCGCGACATATGTAGTGTATTAAATATATGTCGGAAACGGGTTCGAGATTTGAAATGGATTTGACGTAATAGGAACGCCAGTGCCACCTAGTGGCGCTCGACAGAGTCTTGATGGCATTACTCGACAGGAGAAACTACACAGTTTGCTTGCGGCGGTCGAGGAAGCATCTTGGAACTGTCCCGCGTTCCGTATTACCTAGTGATTGTGGAATATTCTAGATGTACCTACATTGTTGAATCGTCAAGAATACAGTGTTAGTTTAATTTGTAATGGCCTTCTATTATTGCAACCAACACCTCCCTCAGAACGCCCACGTGAAATCTGCATACCAAGGCAGATAGTAACGGAGTAAATCCAATAGTAGGGAAGGAAATAGACCGGATTCGTCATATATAATTCTACCTCTATTATGTAACAGTAATGACACGTGAAATGAATTTTGAATTAAAACATTTATCAGAATCGGTTTTCATTAAAAACTACGTATTTTTACACATAATACACGCGATGTTTGGTGACGGGGAGAGGCGGTAACTTATAACCTCACCAATATTATAACTATAACCTAATCAATAGATTTTTTTTTCAAGTCAACTGTGAACAGGTATTTGCCAGACAAACGTGCTACCTACGAATCGCAAGCCGATATCACCGCCAAGTTGCTATAGTAAAACTTAACCCACTGCCAATTTTGAACTGTGTCGATTGTATTGTGCTCGGCACAAGTCGTTAGAGGTGACTGTTACGGCTTTATCTACGGTCGGACTCCGTGAACGATACCGTTTTGAATTACATATTTATTTCTCAGTGTCTGTTTAAAATAACAAGATAATATTATACTATACAACTGATACTTACAAATTCTGACTCAGAATCGTCATACAACAAATATCCATCTTTACTGTTGTATATGCGAAAAAACGAACTCCGTCTGTCTATTACCCTTTCACGGCTAAACTACTGAACCGATTTAAATCGAAATTTGGTACAGAGATAGTCTAGAGCCTGAGAAAGGACATGAAATACTTTTTATTGCAGTAATATTATAATATTATAATATTATTTCTCGTCGCAAATACCACAATGTCTGAAGACGAAGGTCTTCAACCAGTGCGTCCTACCTGTTATGACATACGGAGCTGAGTCATGGACACTCACGGCACGACTAGTCCACCGATTTAAAGTTGCTCAGCGAGCTATGGAAAGGGCTATGCTTGGGGTTTCTCTGAGGGATCGAATCAGAAATGAGGTGATCCGTCAGAGAACTAAAGTCACCGACATAGCCCACAGAATTAGCAAGCTGAAGTGGCAGTGGGCTGGTCATATAAGCCGCAGAACCGACAACCGATGGGGTAGACGTGTTCTTGAGTGGAGACCGCGACTTGGCAAACGTAGCGTAGGACGCCCTGCGGCAAGGTGGAGCGACGATTTGCGCCGAGTGGCTGGCAGTAGTTGGATGAGAAGAGCCGAAGACCGGGCTCAGTGGCGTACCTTGGGAGAGGCCTATGTCCAGCAGTGGACTGATACGGGCTGATGATGATGATGATGAATATTATAAATGCGAAAGTTTGTGAGTTTGTTATTTCGCTGCGCAGCTAGTGTGTACATAAAACGAACACACACACATGCATATGCTACATTGAATGAATGAATGAGAATAATATTTATTGATTAAAACCTAAACAGCTTTCTTTTGTCTGATAAAAACACATGCATAGACAAGAAATACGCACAAATATTAAAATACCCTCCCTTAAGAGCCTGCATAACGTCGTTGACCTTGCTTGATCAAGTGAAACTGCTCCGCGCACTCCGCGCATCCCCTCACCAAAATTACGCGAACTGCGGCCAACGCGCCCGAAGCGACGCTCTCGCCATGCGGCGCGGCGCGGTACCTCTACTAATCGAGCCCGCCGTATCTACATATATACACAGTAGCAACATCCTACTATAATATTATAAATGCGAAAGTTTGTGTGTGTGTGAATGTTTGTTACCACGTAACTACTGAACCGAATTTGACTGATGAAATTTAGAATGTAGACAGTTTAGGTATTGGACTAACACATAAGCTAATCTAATTTTGAAAAGTCATCTCTGAAAGGGGTTAAATAAGGTAGATAAGTTTGTATGAAAAATGTCATTCCTTGGTTCGATTGACTCAAAAATAGGTACAAATAAACCTTAAAGTAAATCATTGAAAACGCATTTTTTATTTTTTGATATATTTTACTTCTACGGGGTGTGCCATAGAGTTTTAAAGTTTGTATGGCTTTTTTTTATTCCTTATGTGGATTTTCTTAAAAGTAGGTACAAATAAACTATAAAGTAAATAATTAAATGCGTATTTTTTATATTTAAGAAAACCCCTAGAGGTTGTGCAATGGCGTTCTAAAGTTTGTACAACACATCAATTCCCACGCGGGCGAAGCCGCGGGGCACGGCTAGTAGTCGCTGCCGCGCCATTTGAATGTGCGCGTGAGTGAGTAGCGAGCGCCGTGTATGCAGGGACCGGCCTGGGACTCAGTAGGGCTGTGCCACGCGTTTGATCGCGCGCATTTATGTACTACACTGCTCGCTCGCTCGGATTTGCTGCTCTCACTGACTATTTCATTTGTATAGTTTATAATAAATCGTATTTATTAATTTATAATTATTAAAATGTCTTTAATATGCAACCCATTTATGAATTGGTAAAACATTTTAATAAATTACATGATTAAACACCTTGCGCTGTCATAATACACAGATAATATAATCTATAAAAAAAGGCATGTTAGTTACAACACTTAGGTATAAGTCGATAACGGCTGGACCGATTTTTATAATCTTTGATTTTTTGCATTTGTCTTCGTCCGGAATAAGATAAAATATGATACTCATAAATAATAAAATTAATCATTCATTTGTTGTAAATGGTATACCAAAATGCAACTGACATGGTGTAACAAAACACAACTGACAGCTAAACGTAATGTTGTCTATGGTTGATATTGAAGTTGTGAATTGAAGATGTTTTTGTTTTATGCGAGTTTATTTATTACTAACGTTAATTAATTTTAAAATCCTAAATCTGCTCATTTATTGCCTCTTATGCGGAAAGAAGTTCGCCGGGTCAGCTAGTATTTAACTAAAAATAAAAGTGACAACCCTATGCATCACCGCAAGAGTAGGCAATTAACTCGCCGCGGCACTATGCACCTACCACTCATAGCCTATAGGTAGTTCATCGTACGACTTTCAGCTACAAAAATATGCGGAGAAAAGTGGCACAGGTCCGTTCAGCACGGCGGCTCGTCCCGCACTGACTTTATGGGCGAATGAGGGGTGTACGTGCCGATTTGCGAGTATGAAATACGTAAAAAATTCGCAAAAAATAATTAAAGCAGTATTTTCAAAAAATGGCCTGAAGGTGTCCTGGGTATTATATTTTTTTATAAGCTGATGGTATTAACAAGTCTTTGTTACATATATAGTTTAGGAGTAAAGTAGTATTAAACTTTTAGGAAATGGGGACTTTGCACATTTGTTTTCAATATATAAATACATTTTTTGCATTTTTTGGCCTGAAGGTGTCCTGCTATATATCAAGTAGATTAACATATATTTTTATTAGATTTTTTTTAGAGCAGAATTACACAGAAAGATAGCTTTAAATAACCCCATTTTTGGAAACCTGCGCAAAAGTAAATTTTCTCTCATCACTTTTTTTTCTGGACGTCCTCCAATACACGTCAGTATCCCCAAACGCGAAACTCAATGCAGTAAATAAAATTGTAGCGTTCTCTCCAAAGAAGCGAAGTAGCAATCCAGGATTTGAAGTTCCCCATTATTGGCTGAAAGATTGTCATGTTTTGTCCAAGCCGAGAACAAAGCGTGGCATTGCCAAATAAACTAACTGCAAATAGTTCCCAAACCGCTGCGGTGCTATTAAGTGACTCTGCAATAAATTGCAGACCTAAATAATACGTAGACACTGTTGTACATGGAAATGCACTCAAGTTTAGTAAAAATGTATATAAATTTGTGAACACTAGTAGGTTTTTATATTGTGACGCTATGTGAACTTTACTAGCTAACCAAGTTAGTTTTTAGGGTTCCGTACCCAAGGGTAAAACGGGACCCTATTACTAAGACTCCGCTGTCCGTCCGTCTGTATGTCCGTCTGTCACCAGGCTGTATCTCATGAACCGTGATAGTTAGACACTTGAAATTTTCACAAATGATGTATTTCTGTTGCCGTTATAACAAAAAAAAATGCTAAAAAAACACAATAAAATTAATATTATGTAAGTGGGTTCCCATACAACAAACGTGATTTTTTTGCACTTTTTTATAAATAATGGTACGGAACTCTTCATGCGCGAGTCTGACTCGCAACTGGTCAGATTTTTTTAGAGGTTTCAACACTACTGAGCCATCATCGCTTCAAATATAACTCAGCCTTCTGGCTTAAAAACTTTATTATTGCTGTTTTTTTATATATGAGACCAAAAAAAACTCAGGCGGCAGAGCTTTTTGATATTGTCATATATGATAATATTTCATGTATCTCATCCCAAGAACCATTAGGTTTGTTATCAAAATTAGATCGTGGTCGTGCGCTTTTGATTATATTGTAACAGAGCAATTGACCATAATTAACTATAATTTATGACACCCTAGTCACGTTCCAGTATACAAAATAGGCCACGACTAGGGATGGAAGCAGTTTCGTAAGTTATTTCCCCTTATATGTACATACATATTCAATTTTATCGTATATCGTGACGAAACCATAGCTTGGAGATTGGGCATTTTCTAGTGCTCGTATTCTAGCTATAACCCTCAAGATAAGAATCTGTTGCAAAGCACCACTGACGGTTTGTTCCAGCAGCCTCTCTTAAGAGCCATTCCCTGACTTCTAAAATTATTATCATTTATTTATTTAGAGTGTGGCGTTTGACCGCATGTCACCTGATTTTAAGTGACGATGTGGTCAAAAGTGGCACCACGCTACACCTGGATTGGAAACTGGCACACACACTGACAGGTGCTAGGGGTAGCTTGCCAGATGAGCACTAGAAATTTCCCTACGACCATGCTATGGTTTCATTTAGATGTTTTCCTTCACTTAGCGTGTTTTACTTTATTAAAATAAACTATAACTTTCTATTTTAATTATTTATTGCAGGAAAACTTATTTTAATGCCCGTGTGTAATAAATGAGGTGCTGGCGAATAAAACGATTTAATTACGCTTCAAGTTAAACCCGTTTTTTTTATTCAGGCTTTTCATGCCCCCTGAATCTAAATCTGAACTTATTTTCAAGCAAAACGGCCTAAAAGTGTGCTACAATTAAGTTTCAAAATTGAAATTCGATAAAAACTATACAGTTACAATACAGATGTATGCTCCTCCAAGCCAGCTCCTCAAATGTAATTGGTTTGAGTAGTTTTTATCACAATAAATAAATAAATAAAATGACCTGTCCCATCCCTAGCTCTCCAGCAGCTTAAAACGCAGCTAAACCGCTATCGACATGACTAGTTGCCTGTTTTGGCCTCCGATCCGCGGAAAAATCGGAACGGAGCCAAAACAAAACCATTTCATGGACAGCCGAGCGTTCGTTATGCACCCGAAATTATTTACAGTGGTATATGTATACTAGTTTTTTGTGGGTTTTCAGTTACTTTTTAGAGGGTAGTGTTTGACTGTATAGCACCTGATGTTATGTGACGATGTGGTTGAAGGTGCTACGCTATGCTTGGATTGGGAACTGGTTCTCCGGCAGGGCTGCCGGAACACAATGGTAGGTGCTTGGGGACAGAAAGTTAGGCGAGCACTAGACATTGCCGTAAAACCAAGCTATGGTTTCATCACAATTTTTTCCTTCATCGAAAACTCTTCATTGAACCCATGACCTAGGGTTTGCAAGCCGACGTCAATACACCTAGTAAACGCTAATAGATAACAAAAAAACATTTAGGTGTGACATATTTCAACGTTATGTCACGTGGGCAGAATAAATCCAAACCCATACTAAATGGTAGCCAGGCCTTATGACAAGCTTAAACGAAACATCACAAGGCGTAACGATTTTAGAAATATAAACGTTTGCATTTCGGCTAAACGCTCTGAGCTATCGATATAAAGTTCTTCATCATCATCATCAGCCGGAAGAAATCCAATACTGAACGTTGGCCTCCCTCTTGAACGGCTATTAGCCATTTGTATCCATCGGCTCCCTGCGACACTTACAATGTCATCGGTCCATCTAGAGGTGGCCCTACCTACAAAACGTCATAAAATTCAAATCGAAATATCTAAAATATGAAGTTCTAAAACTACATGCGATTTTTTTGCTACATCGTTAGAACTCCTTGTAAGTTACAATATCATTATACTCGTATCTCCTCAAATTAATCTTGGTCACATGAGAAAATCGTATCATACAATCTCATGCAATAAGCAATCCTCCAGCCTGCATCAGCCCCAGACACTTCAGCACTTGACCTCTTGACTAATGATAATGTCCGATCCTGTAACTTGAACTTTATGGCTAAAGCTATAAGGTTTGAAATGTTAGCTTCGTTCAATGTTAGTGTAGCTCAGAGAAATGTAGTATGTGAAATTGGAACAAACGGGTGTATTCTCGTACACACACTAGTGCTTGCGTTTATATGGTTTTAATAACGTACACACATTCAAGTTTGTATTAAAAGAGGCCATGCAAAGAGGTAAAACTTATATCATGTTTTTTGTTTGTAGATTTTTAGTTACATATGATTTAGAGGTTAGTTAGTAATTTAGTTTAATTTTATGTCATCCCTACTAATATTATAATTGGGAAGGTTACTCTGTCTATCTTTCTGTCTATTACGCTTTCATGCCTAAACTACTGAACCGATTTAAATGAATTTCTGTACAGAGATAGTTTAGAGCCTGAGAAAGGCAATAAGCTAATTTTTATTGCGATAAACGGATGAAACCGCGGCGAACAGCTAGTACTGTATTTTTTTGGTTGTTATCATAAAAAAGTCGCTCAACTTACTTTAGAAAGATATTTTTACAATATTTACTTAGGTTCATCTTTATCATCATCATCATCACCATCAGCATAATACGTTCACCACTGTGACTCTGGCCTTCTCTCACAGAGAGAGTATGAGCCGTAATCTACCACGCGGGACCAGTGCGGGTTGGTAGATGTCGCATGCCCTTGAATGTTGCGGTTCGAGGACATGCCGGTTTCCTCACGATGCTTGAGGATTCCATATTATTTATTATGTTAAGAACATAATCTTAATCACAGCGACTGTAGTTGATTGCGATAGTAAGTAACCTACGTCTCTTTCAAAAGTCCAAACTATCTCCATACCAAATCTCATGCAAATCTGTTAAATCCGTTTTGGAGAAGAATAATTACAGACACGACATAAATTTTATTGTAAGCTTTTGTGTTGATAATATGGCCTTACTTCCACCGTCCAATTATTGAAGAGCGAAGCAGTGACAAAATACAAAATAAAATAAAAAATAATGTTTAATCTTACTTTTCTGTTAGTTTGTATTATTAGGATATCGAAAAACATATTTTTGTATTTAAATATAACTAAATAATTTAAATAAAACTGATTTTAAATGCTATATTTATAATCTTTTGTCACGTCACTAACCACTCAGGCGATTTGTGCTTCGATGGTTGCCCGCGCGTCGGTGGCCGCGGGTCGGCGTCGGGGGTCGGCGCGGTGGTATGGTGACGAATCGCGACCATCGTGTTTTTCAATCAGTGACGTCATGTCAGTCACGTGACAATTGTTAGTGTTTTGGCGGAAAAAATCATAATTACTCTAATTTTGTATATTTTCTCATCGAAAATACTAATAATTTTTAATAAAATATTTTTTATGGCAAACAAGAGTCAATCTTTATAATAAGAGCAATTCCGAATTAACATCCCTATTGTTTCTGTTTATAAATGGCAGTCTCTTTGAATTCTGCACTGCGTCAGCTCTCGCAAGTTGCAGTACTGTGTCTAGCGTGAATCTAGACTATCTTGTAGAGGGCTTATTAAGTAATTTACAGCGGTGACTAATCACCGCCGGCCGTCTTGGGGAGTTGCGAACTGGCTTCCAATTGGCTCCATAAATTATTCGCCTTTTCTTTCACATTGCACGTGGTAGCGTTTGACCGCAATTAATCTAAACTATCTATCTATCCCTACTAATAATAAAAATGCGAAAGTAACTGTCTGCCTGTTTGGCTTTCACGCCTAAACTACTGAACCGATTTATATGAAATTTGGTACAGAGATAGTCTAGAGCCTGAAAAAGGACATATGCAACTTTTTATTGCGATAAACTGTATATATCTTTCTATCTTTCTCTTATATCTTTCTATATGAATAAAATAGAATCGCCGAAATGTATCTGTGAGCATAACTTCAGAACGACTGCACCGTGTCGGATAATTCTTTTTCTGTTGTATTTTTAATTGTCTGGTTATGATTTTTTTTCTCAAGAACGCGTTGTTGTATAAAGTTGAAATTCATATCAAATAATCAACTCTACAGTCCCTTTTAGCTGTAAAAAAATGGAACTTGTTACCGTTTAGGTCGCATATCTTGCGATTTCACAAGGAAATCAAAACCTATAGGATACTTCCCGTTAACCTAGAGTCATGAAATTTGGCATGAGTAAAAAGTATAAAGAAAGAATGACGCCGGCATGGTGTTCCACTCCTTCGCCCTCTATTCCCCAAGATATGACTTCATCTGGATTTCTTCTGAAAGCTCAAACTAAGTGTAGGATTTGAACCCAACTCCCATTTGACGCCTAAAGTTAGTGATTGTTGGTTCACTAAGTGCTTACTGTAGAGAGATATCGTTTTGTGCTCGGTCGAACACTACTTATAAGCAAGTTTCAACCTTTGATCTCTCAAGATCAACACATCAGCCAGATATTTCACTATACGCTAGAAGATGTTTCAACATAATGCTAAAACACAAGTGAACAATGAATTTTAGTCAAATGCTACCCTGTAAAATGTTGTTATTTTAATTGTAGCTTTTGTTCGCATGTCACTACGCCTGGTCTGGGAACTGGCTCCAAGCCGTAACAAACCGATAGGTGCTTAAAAAAGCATACATTTTGGACCTCTGTCTATATATTTACAGCTACTTCGTGGTTTTATTGGATAAAAAGTAGGTAAGGTCTATTTTTTTTATGTAAAAGATTGGCAAACAGGCAGACGGCCCGGCTGATGGAGAGCGGTCACCGTCGCCTATGGGCATTTGTAACACCAGGGGAGTTGCCGATAATATTTAATATTAATATTATTATTTAATATTATTTTAATATATCTTCCAAATTTCACTTAAATCCATTCTCCGTATCAGAATAATTAATAAACATGAAAACTCTCTGTTGCGTATCCGAACGTCTCCAACCAAACGTATCCGAGCGACGTCAACATTTTTGACAACTACTGTCACTTCGCATTATATTCCGATTCCAACCTAGGCCTAACGCATTGAAATTTTGTAACCTTTTGTTTTTCTTTCAAAATTATAAGAAAATCATCGCAAATTCATCTTTCATTTTTACACCACGGGAGGAACCTGAGCGCCAACACTCTCTTATGCACACACTTTTTTATTTATAATATTAGTGTGATAATATTAATGTGATGTGATGTGATGCGTAAAGAGACATAAACATGGTTTAAATCTCTAATTAAATATCGCAAAAGAAAATCTCGTAGTTTTTATCCGAGGCCTCTCACAGACTGTAAAAGCGAATAGCGTCGGAATTTTAATTTTATACGCTTGAAAACAATTTGCATTTATTCGAGATGTTTTTAGGAAGAGGCAGTATTTGTATAGAGGTCGAGGGCGAGGTACATCGCGCAGAAGGTCTGTACTTGGCCTTAAACGCTTTGGTATTTCATTTGGAATATCTTTAGAAATTCGTTGAAAAGAACCTGTCTGTAGAAGTTTTGGTAAATATTTTTCAAAGAGAGAATTATTATAAAGATTTAGTTACAAAAATAACTGAAATATTTGAATGCAGGCTCTTGCCCGCGGCTTGGTGGTTAAAGGTGCCGTACTAAAGTGTTTAATGGCTGAGATTTACATGCATCTGCTACAGACTAAAATGTAAGCAATATTCATCGAATTCTATACCGCAGTTTTTGAGTTATAATATAACAGCGGAGACCGAAGAGCTGGCAGCTACCTCGGACAAAGAATTAGTCTAGCCATTCAAAGGGGGAACGCTGCCAGTATCTTCGGTACCTTGCCTAAAGGGACTTCTTTTAATAATGTATTTTAGTTATTAGTTTAGATTTATTTGTTTTTATTTCTTTGTTATGGTATATTATTTTTAGTTTGAAGTAATAAATTTATGGTTATATAACAGCTAAATATTGTAGTTTTGTAACACATTTCTGACACACCTGCCATGCTTTTGCCCGTAGTAGTCATAGCAAAAACTCAGTCGTAGCGTTTTTTTTTTTACTATACAGTGTAGCGTTTGACCACAAGTCACCTGATGTTAAGTGACGATGTGGTCGAAGATGGCGCCACGCTACACCTGGACTGGGAACTGGCTCTCAAGTGAGGCTGCCGGAACACACCGATAGGTGCTTGGCGACAGATTCTTAACAAGAGGGTGGTAGCTAGCCAGGCGAGTACTAGAAAATACCCTACCACCAAGCTATGGTTTCATCACGATGTTTTCCTTCACCGAAAGCTCAAGCTCATTGTAGGATTCGAACCCACGTCCAACGGAGCGCAAGCCGACGTCACTACCACTGAGCCATCATCGCTCTACTGAGCGACATCTCACATCACATTTTTTTTTCATCTCTATATCTCTGCTCTGTTTATCACATTTGATAGTCAGCTGTAGCCTGTAGCTATTGTAATCCTGTCATAGCCATACCCCGTAGACCCGTAGGTATTGCAGCTGTGACTCAGTCGTAGCCCGTAGCTGTGACTTCGTTTTAGCCCGTAGCTATTGTAGCTGTGACTCAGTTGTAGCCCGTAGTAGACATAGAAAAGAATCGAACGTAGCGCATAGTAGTCACTGCCGTAGCCCGTAGGCCTATAATAGCTATTATAGCTGTAGCTCAGCCGAAACCCGTAGTAGACATAGCCGATAATAAAGCGTAGTCAGTAGTCACAGCTGATAACCTGTAGGCCCGTAGCTATTTTAGCTGTGACTAAATCGTAGCCTGTAGCAGAGAATCAGGCGTAGCGTATAAAAGTTACAAAATTAAATAATAGCTGTATTATAAGAATTTAAAGAACAGGTATAAAACCGCGGGGTGCAGCTAGTTTTGCAACGTTTCAACCCGCTAACTTCTATTTCCTCATAAAAACCCTAACAAAAAAAAACATTTACCCAAAAGAATACATTAAAAAAATTCACACCGTCACCTCGGGCGTTACCAAACAAAGGTTCTACCTGTTATCAGGTTAACAGGCCATAAAGCAGGCCCCTGATGGCCCGTGATGGAGACAGGGTCTCATTTACTTGCACTGTAATGTGGGTAAATAAAAAGATTAAGTAAGGTGTCCTGAGAGCGACATGGCCTGGTTTATGTGTGAGAGGGTAGGCTTTTATAGGCTTTTTAGGTGTTTAGTAACAATGAAGTGGAGAGCCTAATAAGGATCATAAATTACGTATGTATTTTTTATTACTGTAGCCATTTTTCTGCCTTTGAAATATGTATGGCAGCATTGTACTTAATTTTTTTGTTTATAGTGAATAGGCTTTTATTTTGTCACATTCTCGCCTGATGTTAAGTGATGGTGCGGTCGAAAGTGTCGAATTGTTAAAATTCGAAAAAAAAAATTCAGTCTCAGTCACCAGAGGTCAAAAAAATGGCTGAGGACGGAAAAAGAAAGAAAATGCTGCACCGACAAGAGTTCTGCTTTTGAATGAAGTAACAGATAATAAAAATTTATGAATTATATTATATTAATTACATATGTATGTTTATTTTCAATACATATAATGCAATTATTTTTAGAGTTCCGTACATCAAAAAGAAAAACGAGACCTTTGTAGGATCACTTTATTTTCTCTCTGTCTGTCAAAACCCATCTTACAGAACCCTAGTTTTTTACAAAGTCAGTTTATTTTTATATTTTATTTTTAGATGATTGTAGATTTCCAGCTAGGTGTTATATGTTTGATACATATTACACAGTTATTATTTTTATCTATCCATTAAACCTGAACAAAACCAGTGGTCCCGCTGGTACATTAGATGCTCCTACGTGCCGTAACGCTCACAAAGCGACGATGCCCGTTATTTACCTCCACTTTCTACCACAGATCAAATACAGTAAGGAATGTTACGCTTTATGGTCATAGGTCAAAATATCAAGGCCGCTACGCTACGTGTACGCTGGTAAAAACATTTTTTATATCCCAAACAAAATGATCTTGCTCGATGCCAAGTCCAAAAACAACAGTAAATTTACTTTTATTTTTTTATTCTTTTTTGTTAAGCAGAGTAACTTTAAAGCAAAAAAAATTATAGTAAAAAAGTACATACCTACTTAATACCTTATTTTTAAAGTAACGACTTTATATCCAGATAAAAATGTGTTTCATATGTTTGTGCAGAACGCACCTCTTCGCGAGTTGACAACTGGCAGTGTTATATTTTATTTCTGTTTTTATATATTTGAATCTGGATTGATCTTTTGTTTGTTTTCCTTTGTTTTTTCATTATATGCTTTTACACCGAACCGAGTGCATCTTTTCATCCCCAATCTCCATATTATTATATCAGTCCTAGCAGTCACAATGTTGAACAATTGATTAAAATAAATAAAAATTAGTCTGGACATTTCCAAAATTTGTAGATGTATCGTTACATTTGGAGTCCAAACTAATGTAATATTTACTGTTGTATAATTTAGACAATTGTCACAATTGTCAAGCTTGGTGAAATAGGGGCCTGATGGTTAGTGATGATGTGGTCTAAGGTTAGTGTTTAAGATCATGGAGGTAATCGGAAAATGTGTCATTGTTTAGCAACGCCGACTGTACCTTCAGCAACCCAAGGTTCCCTTCTGCTCTCCCCCCGCTACTGCAAGCCCTCGACAGGCCACGTGAACCACTTTGTCCGCGTTATCGCGTCCCCGCTGAATGCTATCTCTGTCTTTTGTTGTGCGGGAAATTAACACGTTTTGCGTTTTAGCCAAACAATTACTCGGCACTTTTCGCGTGTCTCTTCGTTGAGCTGCGAGCCTGGTAGCGCTACGTTCACACAATATACGTTTGTGTTAACTCTTTGACGTGTTGGGAGCCTGGTAGAAAAGTAATATTGTACATGTATTATACTAGCTGTTCCCCGCGGTTTCACTCGCGTGGGCTACAGTTTATTGCGATAAAAAGTAGCCTATGTTTTTTCTCAGGCTTACGACTATCTCTGTACCAAATTTCATTTAAATTAGTTCAGCAGTTTAGGCGTAAAAGACATAGACAGAAAGACAGAGTTACTTTCGCATTTATAAATATTAGTAGGGATTAAATTTATAGCAACTGTACTTTTATAACGTAAAGGAATGTTCTGTAAATCCTACGGATATTATAAATGTGAAAGTTTGTGAGGATGGATAGAGATGGATGGGTGGATGTTTGTTACTCATTAGCGCAAAAACTAATTGACGGATATTAGTGAAATTTGGAATAGAGATAGCTTACATTCTGTTTTAACACGTAGAGTTTTTATCCTGGAAAAAGGTTCCTGGTTAACGAGAACACGCGAGTGAAATTGCGGGGTGCAGCTGGTATAATAAAATCACCTTTGTGCAGACTCTTTGATTTGTTGCGAGCCTAGTAGCTTGAAAGATGAAGTATCACTAGTAAAATTAATGAAAAAAAAACGGTATTTTCAATGTGTTGTGAGCCTGGTACTTGGCGGTTATAAAAAAAACTTGTAATAAAAATAAAATGTGAAAGTTTGTATCAATTAGTGCCGTCGGGATTTTTACTCAGTCGCTTGGCTCGATGCTCTCGGCAATACTAAAGCGCTCCATTAAAAATATGCCTCTAACGATCCATCACACATCCAATCAAATCTATCTACTATAACATTCTTGAACCTAAACTAATATAAGAAGGTAAAGTCTGATAATGAACAGATGGTAATCTAATTAAATACAATTCTGAAAATTCTTTCAAAGATAAAAAGGAGGATGTTCTCGAGTCGACATGTACCTATACTTGTTTTTTTTATGTATACGCCTAACTTTAAGAATAATGGATGATTGATTGTTCACCCACTGAATTTTAGGTGTTTTTTGTATTGAGGAAGAGCATATAAGGACATAAGATACTTTTTATTCAAATAAACTATCCCACACGGATGATCCACAAGGCACAGCTGGCAAAACAATAAAAATAACACATCGACAAACACGCGACGTTTTACATTTCGCAATAAAGCATCAAGTTTAAAAATACAAACACTCCGGCGAATCGTAAAGTTCGTTTTAAGAAATTCCTAGCAGAATATTGTCTCGGGACAAACATACGGTACCCAGAGCACGTGTTGGATATATATGGAATTATCTAGCGTCGCATCCGGCGTCGCGCGAGGCTTTATTCATCGCGCTTGGGAGCTGAGAGCAGAGTCTGCGCTCCAAATGTGCAGTTGTCATTTTATTTTTTCAGTTCTCACAGGGCAGCTTTTGAGTTCAAGTCACGTTATGTTAAGCGGTGATGTGGCTAAAGGTGGCGCTGCACGACGCCTGGCCTGGGAACTTAATAAATAAATAAATGATACATTTATTTTCCTTTCAAAGGCACAAAGTAAAGGAAATTAAGTAAGAATAATACAAATATTATGTTGAGCATCTGTTTTGTAAGGAACTGGTGCCTGCAAGGCATACATTGCCTGTGTCACAGGTCACCAGGCCCTACTCCACGGATCTGATGTAAACACATAAAAACTCTTATTCTAGCATGCAAAAGCTAACTTAATTAACAAACATTGGATTACAAAAACAAAACAAAAAATTTAAATTCTACATTATAAGTGGGCAGGTAAAACAATTTTAGAAGAAGATTCATTTCACAGGTGTTAATGGTTGTTTGCTTCACATTAAAGATTGAACGATTTTTTAAAGTAACAACCCATCTCGTCTTCTCGGTTTCGAGTTTATACTAAAATTCCTTTAAAACACTGATGGGAATCCTATAATATACACCTACATCGAACAAAAACATTAGTATATTGGTGCTCGGTAGAAAAGGGGTAAATTTTTAAAAATGCACACGCTCTATTATGGCGCTCGCCTGCAACTTACGCAAATAATATCATCTGGAGTATAATGACCAACATAGCACACTTGTTTAATATACTACTAATAATAAATGTAATAATTTAAATGTACATACTTAATAATTTAAATAATTAACATAACATTAAATAATTGACATAACTTATATAATGTACATGATATTTTAATTTAATGTACTAATAATTCAAATTTAATAAATGAAATATATCTATTATTATTATAACGGAATTAATTTATTATTTTTTTCATTAGTTTCTTAATGTTATAACAAAAACCATAGTGTTAATTATTTTAGACATAATTATACACTGAAAGTCCGATAAAGTCCGCCAGCACTCTGTTTCCGTCAAGTCGAGTGAGGCGGCGCTGATAGCATGCTCAGCGGAAAGGTTTCCTCCATTTTCGGATAATCTTCATGTATTTTCAGTATTTTTTTGCCCCCGTCCCTAATGGAAAGTTAATGAAGGTCTGCCCTGATGTTCCCTGTCTGTGGTATTTTTCCTAGTTAAAAAACGGAATTGCTAAATTGGTGCCGAACTTTCAAATACGTCTTGAATGAAGGAACAAGCTTACAGTTTCTTTTTGTAAATGATGAATTGTAAGTTCTTGGGAAATGTAAAATAAAGGCAATTTTTTATCAGACCACAATTTTTTTTGATTATCTAGTTTTACAAATCCAAAAGACTCATGCGTGCTTACATCTTACATCGTTTTACAAGGGTGCATACCCTTGAGGTATGCACCCTTGTAAAACGATGTAAGCTAGCCGATACTGTTTATGAAAAATAATTAAGAATGTTAGTGAATCTCTTGGTTGGATCACGATGCAATTATATTTTTTCTAACTGTACCCTACACCCACGGTTTGGTTATCCCGTAAGAACATTTTCGGGACAAAAAGTGGTAGGTATATGTATAACACAGAGTAAAAATTAAGCTATCTCCATTCCAAAATTTCACTCAAATTTGTCGAGTCGTTTCAGCGTAATGAAGTAGGTATATATAGGCAAGCATTTGACCCCAGTCTCACGGTAAGTGATGGCGAGGTCGATAATGGAGCATGCTTGCCTAGAATATACCTATTCACACCTATTTATGAAACATCGTAGTTAAACTAGACAGCGTAATTCCCTTTTAGCTTTCACAAATAACCGCTAATGAAGTGTCCAGAACTTAGCCTAAATTCCCTAAGGTCAGGAAGTAAACGTCGTTTATTATTTCGTCAACACACAAGTTGGTAGTTCAAAGTTACTCCGCTGCGTCCCTTCTGTACCATAGAGCAGAGAATACTCAGTATTCATAACTTTAAGTCACCACATTTCCTAGCCAACTGCCTCAAACAGAGCTCTAATTTAAAACATGGGGGACTGTGGTGTTCCCCAAGATAGAGTGGACTGAGAAGAAAATTGTATAACAAGGCAACTAACCTTTCAATTTTATTTTTATTTTTTTGTTTGGCAGCTGAAACTCACCGCATAATGCAGGCATAAGCTATCTCCATTTCAAATTTCACTCAAATCCGTTTAGCTGCTTCAGCGTCTAAAAAAAAACAAACAACAAACAAAAGAGAGAACTCTTTTGTTTGTTGTTTTTTTTTTTTTCATTTTTCCATTTTTTTAATTGATGAAGAATGTAGGTAGTTACGTCAGCCAGACGGTCAGGCGATGGCGTCTTTATCAACGCCTAGTGACGCCCACACACGCAGGCCACCTGCATAAATGCCGATACGGCAATTCTAAGTACTTTTAAGATGCATGTTAGTTTAAGTCAGTCTGTAACAAAGAGTCGTGTAAGAAAGTCGAAATTATAACTTTAATTAATAAAGTGATTTTTATTCTTTTTAAAAACTGTCTCCCCGTCCGTCGCAACTTGAGTAGGTATACTTACCAATTATAATTATTTCAAAATGACAACAATTATGTTATTATGGTGAATGAATTATACTTTTTACGTGAATATAATCAGTAGTTTGAGACATTACATTACCTCCTACATTCAAACTGACAAACCAACTTAATCTTTTATATCTGCACTTTTTTGTAACGTTATCTTTTTGTTACTGTCTTATGTGGTCTTTGGCCAGAAATGTGTGTCGACCACTTGCTCTATGGTGTAAAATATCTAGTCTATTCTACCTCCACTGACTTCCCCTCACCGGCTCGGAACAGATTGCGCGCCAACCGCACTTGTTCACAAATGAAATTTTCTTTTTATAGCTGTCAACTGTGGCTCTCACAACTTGTTACCGCGTTGTCGGCAACCAGATAAGATTTAAGCCGGTTGCTCTGAGAAGCTTTCTGTTGTATTTGTGTTCCAGCTATTCTGGAATGTGCATTTAATTAGCCTGGCTTATGAACTGTGAATTTCTAGCTGTGCCCCAAATTTCCCGCAGGTTTTATTCTTGGGATTAAAATTGGCCTTTGTTAATACGGGATATAACTAACAAGACCTCAAAGGCCCAAAGTAAAGAAAAATAGTAATTAAAGACGACATGATGTCGATTCGGTTTCGCATTCTCGAAAACTAAAATAAATTGACAGGTCTAAAAGTAATGCTGTCCTTTTTTACTTCAGTGGTTATAAAAGGACAGCAATACTATTAGACCTGTCAAACTTAGTTTAGTTAGAACGCAAAACCGAATCGACACCATTTTCATTTCATACAAAGCTTGTCCCGATAATTACGAATATGACACTAATTTGGTGCAGTCGTTAGCGTGCATTTTCATTTATGTAATTTAGTAGTATATCTGTGAGCACATTAAAACGTCAAACTTAAATCTAGCTACGCCTGTTTCAACCTCCTTACACCGGCAAAAGAACAGGCAAAAAACGTGAGACTGGTAAATTTTTGGGCGCAGCCATTTTATCTTGTTTGATACCTTCGCAGCTGTGCCAAAATTGCCTACCAAAGTATATTCAGAATCGTATTGGTTGAGGCATAATGTGTAAAAAGTTTTTTTTTACATATATGAAGATAGCTTCAGATATTTTTGCCCTCTCTGGGCCTAGGTTTAGAAGAGCTTTGACATTTGAGGTTTTTGTTTTATTTTATTTTTATTATTGTCTATTAATGTTTCATTCTAAAGTCTTCTCCTACTTTTCTTTATATAAATACGTAATGTCTCTCAATTTTTTTTTGTTAATCGCCCAGCAAAGATTGTATTTTATTATAGTAAACGGTGGATAATGCTGTGGGTGATGCAGTTATTTCGATTTTGTATCTAATATTACTTATTATTACTGTAGTACTGTATAACTGTTTATTGTCCCTAATAAATAAAATAAAAATAAAATAGAAGTAGGTAAACGGATAATAGTGGCCTCCAATAAGTACGTGACTTAACTGCTGTTTTTGTCGTTCAAGATTCAATTACGCTCAGCATATTGCACCTGCATTACCTA
This sequence comes from Opisthograptis luteolata, assembly GCA_931315375.2. NCBI lineage: Eukaryota > Metazoa > Arthropoda > Insecta > Lepidoptera > Geometridae > Opisthograptis > Opisthograptis luteolata. The sequence goes on from OV928044.1 coordinate 683,924, forward strand.
CAGTCGAAGCCTCCACTCTGTTTCCGTCAGCTGACATTAGCCACCAACGGAAATTGGCGAATGCTCAGTACGTGACCGCCTCTTGAGACCAAAACCTCACCTACACTCTAGCCCTTTGGAATAAGCACTAGTTTCACTTGACAAGAATCTTTGAGCTAGGGAAGTTGTGTAGGAATTTCAACTTTATAAACTAGGGTTGGGGGTTGGTTTTCGAGTGGTGATTGAGTTAGGTTATTGAGTTTCAAGACAGTAGAGTGTGCCTAAAGATTTATACGGCGTTACTTGCTTATGAAGTTAGAAGCGTTTGGATTTGTTTAGGATTTATGTTGCGATAGAGTTTTAAGCGTTATAGGCATTTATGGAGTCAATTTAAAGTTTCATTGGTCGTCCTTCTCCTGCCCTACGGTGCTGTGAGTATTTTAGGACCTTGTCACTATAACTGGCGCACCCGGAGACGCCCATAGACATTAATTAGCTTTAAATTCTGTGAAAATCTGTAACAAAATAATGACTTGATGCTAGTTCGAAGTTAATTGTGGTCTGTGTCAGCGATAAGTCTCTTTTGTACCATTTCAAACCCAACCTTTTGTAATCAAATTTTTCTGATATTAGATTAGGGTTAGTTAGACCTTTCTGGAGGATCGGTGGATGTCTGTGGTAAAAGGAGAAGTAATAATAGCAGGGCCGGACTGAGGCCAGATTTAGGTTGGAGCGAGATCATACTCAGCGATGGCTGGCACATGCGTCAACTCGTGAACGGGTGCTGCTTGTGGGGTCTGGTTTGCTTTGGTTGTGATCCCGCAACTCGTTAATATTCATGTTCCCATATACCAATGTGTACAACCAAACAAGAGAAATCTTATTAGTAAAGCTAATTAAAAAATATCGGACTATTAGATGACAAAAAAAAGCTTGGGATTTTAGTGAACTTGCTCCAATTCAATCAATTAGTAATAAGAATAAAATTGTCAATGTGATCGCGCCAAAAAAATTACCTACCGGACGTTTCTTGCCTGTTCTTTTGCCGGCGTAAGGAGGTTGGAACAGGCGTAGCTAGTTTTAAGTTGACGTTTTAAAGTGATCACAATGTATCCTATTGAATAAATTTATTTTGAATTTAGAAATTTTGAATTTTGACGCCCCTTACAACTTTACCTAAAAAAACTATGCACTGCACTCTTGTCTACATACCTATAGGTGGTAGGAAATTAAACAATTAATCCTACTATTCTATTAATATTCATCAGCCTATTACGTTCCCACTGCTGGGCCTGGCATTCACTCAGAAAGAGACTTCAATTACAAATGTGAAGGTTTGAGAGGATCGATGGACGGATGTTTTTGCACAATTCTAACGCTGTCTTTGGAAGTAGAAAAAAATACTTATCTCAATTTCTCTCTATTTCCATAAACGTATTTAATATCGTTTCCTTTTATTGCCGTCGGATCGAATGCCAAAAGTGTAGAATTCTAGAACATCTAGTGCGCGATCTATATTGCCAACACGTACCTACCTAAGCCTGATATTAAATTCGCCTCCCGTTGTTATGTTAGGATGAACGGTGTTTTTGTGACATAATATTTTTGGTTAATATAACAATGGTAAGAAAAAGTAACAAAAATATAAAATCTCAAAACGTCAAAATATACTTAGATATTTAGTTGGATTTATACTTTAAAACGTCAAACTTAAGACGAGCTACGCTTGTAAACCAACCTCCTTACACCAGCAAAAGAACACACAAGAAACGCTCGGCAGGGACTTTTTTGGCGGCAATTGAGTTGTCAACGTGAAAATTTTGTTTTTATTTCCAAAACTTGTGTTTCTTCGAGTGATAATGTGTAATATTGGTGGATTATTAACCATTATGTGTTCGTTAATGTGTACGAGTGTGGGAAATTGAAATAAAGTTGTGAAAGTGACTTTTCAAGTTGCTCCAAAAAAGTCCGTGTAAAGTTTAAGTAAAGCACCACTACTTTACTTAAACACTATCCTCATCCCATCATCTCATCATCATCATCATCACCATCATCATTTAAACTTGATTCAACTCTCTGAGTTTGAAATCTTTTATACTTGACACTGGCAAATACACTAATCGTGTGACGCCAAAACAAAACAAAAAAAAAAAAAAAAAAAAAAAAAAAAAAAAAAAAACGCTCGGCAGATACTTTTTTGAGCGCGATCACATTTACGATCTAATATTAATTTCTTGTTACTAAACTGATTGAATTGGAGCAAGTTCATTACAATAGCAAACTTTTATAAAGGGTGGAACATAATCTAAGACCCTATTTTCCTAAAACTTCCTTTAGTCTTTAAAAAATAAGGCATTTTTGAACATTTAATTTTCCATCACAATTAAAATTTTTTTTTACTTTCAGGTTATAACACAAGTATAACTAGCGGCACGAAACTCTAGCGCTCGACGTCATTGCGCGGAAGTCAAAAAACAGGTATCACAGGGGGCTAGAGGGACGAAGAGTGCGCGTGCGGAGCGCCGGTTGGCTAGCCGTCGTGTTCCGTCCCCCGCGCCGATACGTCGACCCGCGGACATCTGACTTTACAGGCGCGTTCTAAAGTGAATTGATATTGCCGTTCATTGTTATTGTTTTTTTTTTTGTGTTAAGTTTGAGTTCGTTTGTTGTTGGTGTTATTGTCGTAAATAAAAATTGACAGATTCGTTTTTTTTTCTACGCCCTATAAACTAAATCACTCTGTCACGTGATCAAATTTATATAGAAGTCGTTTTTTTCATGCACTCATTTAAATAGGAAAGAGGTTAATTTTGAATAGTAAAACAACCTGTGATAATACGAGCTATGCAAAACTTTAACATTAACTATAATCAACTTTTACTTTATAGAATTATATATTTGTATTCTAGATAAATCCATGTTTGCGCGCGCGACAGTACCTAATATCCTCCATATTACGCTTAGTGATAGACTAACTATTTATTTAAATATGTTCTTAAAATGATTTGGTTTTATTAATTAAAGTTATAATTGTATCATGTTCGCGACTGTACCCATGCGCAGATATCCCCTTCACGTTTCACTCAGTGCTAAACTTCCGTGCCACTACCTATACCCGATATTAAGTAACGGTCGATGGAGGTGCGACGCTACACCTGTAAATAACCAACAACTGTTTCGATATCCACAACTATTTATTATAAAACCCAAACCATTGACCGACCCCCCATCCTCGACCAACCCGATTTTCCCCCAGCCCCTGCTGGCCACGGACCTCTCAAACGTCTCCCTTCCAGAGTCTCCTAAGATACCCGCTCTCCTCCCTAGTCTATGCCCGCTCTTGCGAAGTGCCTCTTTTTACAAATAGCTTAAATTTAATCGCAATCACATAAAACCTTTCACCACCTTCAGACTCTAGCATTTTCCATAACGCTTGTGCTCGACGACAGGTGAGAGAGTGATAGCTAGCAAAGTAAGCACCACAAGATATCCAACAACCAAATAAAATGTAGAGTTAATGTACCAACAATGATAATTGATCAGGCAACGCGGACGCCGCGACCGGCGGTACGCTTCGACACATAAATCAGTTGTGCATTTTGTAAACGTCAATACGAAAGCTTGGGCGCGAATAAATCTTTCAGATTAGACTCGGTACACATGTCCCGCGCTAGGCTCCGCTCACAGTGTAGGGGGACAATGCGTTCACGAGATAACCCGGAAGTAGATTTTTTTCCCTTTAAGTTAAGAATACAGTGCACGGCCGAGTGGCCGTCGCCCTGTCGGCCGTCCCAGATATACCGCTAGAAAGACGAAGTCACGAAGGATTTGCGCTCACTCCAGGTGGAGGACTGGCAGGAGGTGGCGCAGGACGGAGCGAAGTGGCATCTTTTGTTATATCGGAGGTCTGCAATGCGATTCTGCAAATTGTATCTCACTAGGCGAATTCGATTACGTGAACCGCCGCATTCCGCCGTTCATCTCCCTTTCACGCAAATCGGCATTCCGCGTGCTGAGAATATGGGCAATATGGCAGCGAAGTGAATATGACCAATGAGCGCTCAGTGAGTTTACTAGGGAGTGCCGCACACCATTTTGTTTCGAATCGGTATTATCGGTTTTTAATAATTTTGTATTTAGAGCGTATTAATAGTTAATTTAGTGAAATTATGGTATAACATTGACAAAAAGTAATAACACGTTACAAATTTGGTCTGACAAAATGCGCAAAACATATAGAAAATGATTTTACAATATTGTTGGGCAGAATGAAGTGAACGTCTATAGGCAGAGCCGGCGACCGCACCAAAAAAAATAGTTTGTTGACGATGACAAGGTGTCACTAGTAGGGATGCAACATGGTTCATAAAAAACATCGATATCAAAATATCGATGTTTTTGAAATTGAAACATCGATGTTAAAAATATCGATGCTTATGAACGATATATTGATTTTTTTTCGATGTTTTTTATATACTAGCAGGGTTGCCAAATACAGACTTAAAATACAGAGAAAAGACGATTTCTAAAATAAAAATAATTATACATTCATTTTAGTAATGATATCTGACAAACAGTTAGTAATAATATGAACAGTGGTAGAACGACTAAACTTTATTAAACTAAACTTAAAAAAAAACAAACTAAACTCAAACTAAGCTTTATCGGTGTCGAAAGCACGCGAGCCGCGCGAGGTGAGAAAGAAATGGCGCGACTTAAGTGATTAAGTCACATGCGCTATTTCTTTCTCTCGTCACGTCACTTGACACTTGACAGACGATAGTTACGTACATACAAAGAGATGGTGCTCGCAGCTCGATGCAATAAAACATCGTTCTTAATTAACGATGTATCGATGTTTTCTTGTAGTTCAACATCGATGTTTTAACATCGATGTTCCTGAACAATACCTCGATGTTTTAAAACATCGATATATCGTTTGCATCCCTAGTCACTAGCAAGTTTCGTTTCGTAAACAAAACAAAACAAGTTGAAGTTGTTATATTTCGGAGTATTTTTTGTGTATTGAGTTTAAACTTGAACTTGAGACTACAAAAACCTAATGCCACAGAAACTATCGAGTTATGACGGAATGTTAAGACCCCACATGCTGGGGTTCTCGAGATAGCAACGCTTCGGGAAACCAACGGCTCGGTAGCGCGAAGTAACAAGTGTTACATATACCAAATTCGTGGGTGGTGCGCATGCACGTTGCCGTCGGCCGTTTATACGATTCTAATAGTTGAACATGAGGTAAGTTGAAACTGTATCTAGTTACATAGAGCTTATTCTAGTTTGATTCTAATTCTATTTGGTACCATGTACGGCTAATAATGAACTACAACTTATTACATGCATTTACAATAGTTTGCATCTTAATTTTAGCCAGACTACCATGTACCTAATTAGCTATCTATCAGGCATAGCAGGCAGCAGGACATAGGTACTTGCCCTTTATTCTTTTCCCTGAGTAAACAAGACTGGGCAAGAATTGGGATATGTCTAGGTTGTTCAAGTGAACACAATGTAATTGTTGTCTGGGTTATGTTTTCATCTTTCCAACTAAACCAAAAATACCTTATTGTATTTAAAATTCTGATCACTTTAACTTATGGCTAATGCAATATTATTTTTTATAGATTGAGGCGTTCTCTTCTGTTGCAGACACTGACACTGCCACTGCTAGTATGTATCAGTGTCATTAGTTTCATGATTTACAAACAACATAATAAGTAGCCTAACTAGAATAGGACAGTAGTATTAATATTCTAGTACTTGACAAGGTATAAGGTAGAAAGATCCCGCAACTCGTTAATATTCATGTTCCCATATCCCAATGTGTACAACCAAACAAGAGAAATCTTATTATTAGTAAAGCTAAATAAAAAATATCGGACTATTAGATGACAAAAAAAAAAAGCTTGGGATTTTAGTGAACTTGCTCCAATTCAATCAATTAGTAATAAGAATAAAATTGTCAATGTGATCGCGCCAAAAAAATTACCTGCCGGGCGTTTCTTGCCTGTTCTTTTGCCGGCGTAAGGAGGTTGGAACAGGCGTAGCTAGTTTTAAGTTGACGTTTTAAAGTGATCACAATGTATCCTATTGAATAAACATATTTTTGATTTGATTGATTTAAAAATATTTTCACATAATTATTAAAAGAAACTGCTATAATAATAATCAAAATTATTTTTTCTTATACAGCTCCAAAATGACGCAGAACTAGGATTTGGTGCTCAGAGCCACCACCGAGACAGAGTCAGTTTGCTCGAACCACCGAAATATTTGTGAGGCTGGAAGAACGCCGCATGAATTTAGAGGAAAACAAGGCATCTCTCATGCAAGCTGTTTTAGAACGCTCATCTCAGAGAGAGCATGCATTATTAGAGGCCCTCACCAATGTAGGTAATAGGATGGCTGAGCATAATGAAATTATGGCTGAAGCCTTAAAAACTTTTGGAGACGGTGTTACAGCCTTATGCGATGCAAATTTTATCTATGATTAAATTGGAATTTTAATTACCATAATATCATCATTTTTGTTATACGATTGGATTTAATTATCATTTTTAGACTTTCTAGGTCATGTTATAATTTTGAAGTTGATAGCAAAATAATTAATATTTAACTGTTTGTATTTACAACTGTATATCGTGAAACCTGTATGTATCTTATAAAAAATGTTAGTTTTTACTGTTATTTAATATTATAAAAAATCTCTCTGTAAAAGATTTCTTTTTTTTAACGATAAGACTGCCTGTTAAACCTATTTTCTTAGTGGTACTTGTATTTCTGATAATTTGGTATGGGGATCAACAGTAAAATAAGAGAACAATAGAAGATTGTATAAAAAAATCATCCCATATAATAGGTAATCTATTTAATTACTTCCTAATATAGACAACAGTAAATGTCAAATCCTATTATCCTACTAATATTATAAATGCGAAAGTTTGTGTGTGTGTGTGAATGTTTGTTACCACGTATCACCGTAACTACTAAACCGATATTGACGAAATTTGGAATTGCGATAGCTTATATCCTGGACAGATAGGCACTTTTTATCCCGGAAAAATGTTCCTACGGGATAACGAGAAGACGCGCGTGAAACCGCGGAGCGCAACTAGTATAAAATAAATATTATGACAATAAACATGTTAAAAACTATAATAAATACAAGGGAAATAAAACAAGTTAACTATAATTAATATTATACACTCGGAATATAATAAAATAAATTGTTTTGTAGACTGTTTTAATAACTCACTTACGCCTCATCAGTAAAATACTAACTTTTATTTTGACATTTCAAATCGAGATCGTAAGCGAAATGACACCCGCGCTAAGCGACTATTGTGTTGTCAGAATGCCGATTTGCTCGACAAACCGAGCGTGATCACTTGTGTGTAGTTCCTTGCCCTTGCGCCATCATTCGGGTGGCGCTGGTGGCGCTGACGGTTTTGTCAGAATACGAATTTGACATCTCGCCGCGAGTTCAGCGCTCACTCCGCTTTCACGCAAATTAGTTACAACGCAGAATAGCACTACAGGACTACTTTGAGTCGTTGTGACATCTCAGTAAGGCCCACTTGCGTCAAATAGTGGGTTAAAAATGTAATGCAAGAGTTAAGTAACTCTGTGTTAGATGTGTATATCGTTAACTCATTCTTTGTCTTGCGTCTACCTAAACTACCCCTGGGTTAAGTAACCCTGCCGGGGTCGCCAACATAATGCAATGTGCCACAGACGTATTGTATTGTTTTATGTCTATCGTTTGTTCTTAGATTACCGAGCAAAATGTAAAAGAAACAATAATGAATGAACCAAATATACCCATCTCCCTTACACTGGTGCATTTGTGCATTAGCTGTCGCCCGATCGGTGGATCCTACGATCCCTATAAGTTTTGAAAGGGCTATACTGAATGAAATGCGGTGCACTGATTGATGAATGTCTTTGTCAAAGTCAATTTGTGTTTATTGCAGTGGTTTTGTTTTTGTCAATTTGATGCATTTCCAACCAAAGTATTTCGTGGTATTTTTCTTGTTTCTTGTGAGATAGCTGTGGTTTGTGGAATAAAATAAATGAGAGCATAATTATGGCAGCTTGAATCTTCTGTGAAAATCCTTTTCTCTGATCGAGTTAAAATGATCTTGCCGAGTTTCAACTCTTCTATTGAAAAAATCTGTGTCTAGGTATTGCACTATTTCTTCATCGTCATCGGGGAATAAATCATCGAACATAATATCACTATTCATAGCGACACTGCTCAAAATCTTGAATGTAGTTTTTATTTTCACTGCGTTTGTGTTTGTGGTGTTTTTATATAGATACAAAATAAAGGACCACATGAACAAATAAACGTCAAAGCCAGAGTTAATTATTTAACCCACCAAAATCGGAGAGTTAAATATTTACCCATCTAACTCAGAGTTAACACTTAACTCACGGTGGTGCAAGGCCATTTATCAATTTAACTCTGAGTTACTACTTAACTCCGAGTTAACTACGCTAACCTTGCTTGACGCAAGTGGGCCTAAGTAAGTAAGTTAAGAAAGACAGAGATTTTCATTTTTTTATGCAAGATTGCCTGATGTTTAGCAGTCACCGTTGTCTTTGGACATTTGCAATACCAGAGACGCTGTTGATGCATTAAGAACTCTTTTCACACCCATCTTGAAGAACTTTAATTCCATTTTGTATTGCGAAATACAATGCTGCGCGGAGTCATATTAGTTTTTTATTATCTTACACTGCCACTAAACGGTCTAAATTAGAGTAGACGTAATGTATGTAATAAGATGGATGCAAATGGCTAAGAGCCGTTCATGGTGGTGTTCAAAGGGGGTGGGCCATGTTCAGCAGTAGTTCTACAAAAAGACAGCGATATTAAATATCTAGCTTTTATGTAGTACTAGTTACGCCCCGCGGGTTTACCCGCGTCTTCCCGTTAGCCCGCAGGAACCTTCTTCCAGGATAAAAAGTAAATATAGCCTATGTGTTAATCCAGGGTATAAGCTATCTCCATTTCAAATTTCATCAAAATTGGTTTAGTAGTTACGGTGATAGATAGATAGATTAACTCTTTATTGGCACACCACAATACAGAGAAATTAAATTTAAAACAAGAACAACAAGGAACTTAATACGGTGATACGTGGTAACAAACATTCACACACACACTTTCGCATTTATATAGGTATATAGTAGGATAATGGGTTTAGCAGCAAAGCGATGACTTTTTTACCATATCTTCTTTACGTCAAAACAAACATCATGGTCACAAGAATCTCCAATAGGGTAAATGCGTAGTTAGGGCCCCGCCACAGAGTAACCGACACGATTGTCGTGTGAATGTCTACAGCTTCCTCAATGCGAAAAAGTGAAATCTACATATGACAACTTTCAGTGTCGATTTGACTGCCTCACTGTTTCAACTCCTAATTTAGGTGCCAAAAAGCCTTCGATTTTATGATCCATAAACAGTGTGTCAGCCGACGACACGGGTCATCAGCTCGCACATCTGTATCTTCGGAACGAATGAGGCTACGGTGAAGTATTATAGCTCAAAATTTGAGGAAAAAATGATTGCCAAATAAAATAAAAAAATTAAGGTTCTAGCTAGAATACTTTTTGAGCTATGAGCTATAACAACTGTGTAAGCCGGCGACCCGTGTCACCAGCTCGCACATCTGTATCTCTAAAACGCGTGAAGATAGAGTTTCGCTGAATAGCTCAAACAAGGTTGTATAAATAAATACCTTGGCTGGGAAAGTTTCAAGTCTCTACATAGGATACTTATTGAGATATGAGCTAAAACAAGTGTGCGAGCCGGCGACACGGGTCCCCAGCTCGCACACCTGTATCTCTGAAACGCGTAAAGGTAGAGTTTCGTTTAATAGCTCAAAATGTAGGTCATAACTTTTCACTTTGACAACAAAATTTTGAACACCATAGACCCAGTAGTTTCAGTGCAAAAAGTCTCCCGCCAATTTCGGTTGCGTGCGGACGCGTTTGCCTTTGTGTAATCCGCGACTCATCGTGAGGATCATGGCCTCTAAAACTGTGAAGTGCGCGAGTTGTAATGTGGTCATAAGTGAGCTTTTAGCGTTTTTGACCAATGTATTGGATTATATGGATGAGGAAAGCATCCATCAGCTGGTTACGTCGTCTTTCAATGTTGAGAGCATTGCGAGTGCAAAATCCTTGTTATTGGACTCGTTACCTAATGCGAAGAAGATGCCATTGCGTCGTAAAGAAGGGAAAAAGAGAATGTCGCGAGATCTGGACGATATCATCTGTATCATGAAAAGCACAAGCGCAGAAATGTTCCCGATATTTGTGGCAAAGGATCTTCACTTAGTTCCGAGTGTGGGTTTTGATCATATCGACTGTACGCGGCTGCTGAAAGATATTGCGAAACTACAAAATCAAGTTAGCCTGCTGCAAGAAAAAACCGTTACAACGGAGATGTTCGATCTACTTAAACAAGAAATAGATAATATGAAACAAGCTTCTATTATAGATCATTTTTCATCTCATAGTAATTACGTGAATAAAAGGAGAGGAGCATGTCTACAAGATAGTTATTATGATCAAAATAGTGGCCCGATAGGTCTCGAATATGTTCCTATTAAATCGGTGCATGCGCCTGCAATGGAGGTAATTAGCCACTCGACTCCAACGCGGTCATCAACCTCTGCTCACAAAAAGGCTAAGTCTGTCTCTTTCCAATGCGAGAAACCAAATGCAACAGAAAGTCGCGGGCACGTGGAGGCGATCACTGTCGTTTCGAAAGGTGCGAGCGAGAGTCTCAGTGAAACCAGTTCTAGTGGCGGCGAGGAGAGTGTGAGCAGGACAGGGCATGCGCGAGCTGCACGCGTGGAGGCCAGGAAAAGAACTAGGGTTTCGAATACACCCGATGCACCGGTTATTACTACCTGCGCGCTCGCAGCGGTCAACGTTCCGAGCCTTATCTCTAAAGCTAATGAATGCGCAGCTGTTTCCATTGTCTCCGCGGAGTTAAGTAATTTAACTGACACAGGGAGAAATATGTCAGCTAAGAATTGCACGCAAATACCGGAAGAGAATAATGAATGGCAGATTATGCAGCCCAAAACCGCCAAGAGGTACAAGCTCATTGGACAAAAAGGTCGGGCATCTATTGATCCGGATGGCAAATTTAAAGCTGCAGAAGTCAACGTCCCTTTGTTTATTTCTAACGTCAGTAAGGAGACCAGCGAACAAGATATTATTAGTTACATTAAAGAAAAAACCAATGAAAATGTTTCATTAAAAATGATACAAATGAAATCAACTAAGAAATATAACGCATATAAATTGTTTGTTTCCAAAGCTAAGTTGAATTTGTTTTTAAATGATGAATTTTGGCCAGATGGCATTACTTTTAGGCGTTTTGTGCATTTTATGTACGGTACAAAACAAGCAGATCGTAAGGTTATAGCTAAATAGTACTTTTTAAATGGATATTAACAGTGACAAAAATGATCATTGTAGATTAATAAGTTTTAACTGTAAGTCTTTTAAGAGGTCAATTGATGACATTAGAAATATTTGTGCGATGTCAAATATAGTGTGTCTGCAGGAGACGTGGCTTTTGGATCAAGATATTCCAATTTTGGGAACAGTCAGTAGTGATTTTGAATATACCGGCAAGTCTGCTGTGGACACATCTGCAGGCATATTAAGAGGGAGACCATATGGTGGGGTGGCCATACTCTGGAGGAAGGGCATTTTTGACACCGTGTCTGTCATTGACTGTGGTAGCACCAGAGTGGCTGCAATTAAAGTCATACTAGGCGGTCGTTCTATTTTGGTGTTTTCTGTTTACATGCCAGTTAAATCGCAGGACAACCTACCTATTTTTACGGAAGTATTGAGCGAAATTAGCGCGATTGAGGAGAGCAATGATGTCGAAACTGTATTTATTTTGGGCGATTTCAATGCTCACCCAAATCAATTATTTTACAATGAGCTATCTAGTTTCTGTATGGATCGACATTGGGTTTGTGCAGATGTAGAAAAATTGGGAGCTGATTCAGATACATATACATATAATGACTTGTATCACCGTAGTAGGAGCTGGCTAGACCACTGTGTGGTCTCTCTGTCTGCCTGGCAAACAGTCGTAAGAGTAGGTATAATGGAGGATATGTTTTTGTCGGATCATCTGCCTGTTTATGTTGACTGTAATTTAGGTTCAGTAAGAGTTAAGCTGTTGACACATGATGTGCCGCGTAGTGCAGTGGTTTGGGGGGAAAGAAATGACTCTCAGATAAACAAATATCATAATCTATGTCACAATGGTTTACGAAATATAGATTTTCCTTCTGAATTCATCGAGTGCAGTCATGGGTCATGCAGCTTTAATAGTCATAGGCTTATTTTAGATAGGTTGTATGGCCAAATTGTGAATGTTTTGAAGGACGCGGCTGTTCAAACCAAAGAGCAGGCAATAGGTAAAACCTTTTACAGGAAAAGAGTCGTGTGTGGTTGGAACAAGCACGTAAGGGAGGCTCATCGGGAGGCCAGGCTGAAGTTCGAAGTATGGGTCTTACATAATCGACCAACTGAGGGCTTAATATACGATAATATGTGTCAATCTCGTAAGATCTTTAAGGGGCGACTAAAGTGGTGTCAAAATAACCAAGACCAAATTAAAATGGATCAAATAGCAAAACAGAGAGCTGACAAAAATTTTGGTAAATTTTGGAAGTCTACGGGAAAGCTCGACATTAGACCTGGCCTTCCGGCAAGTGTCGGTGGCAGTAGTGACCCAGTGGATATTGCAAATATGTTTATGGACCATTTTAAGGTGCAATCTCCTCTTGGTACAGCTGCTAGTTTGCCCGAGTTTGGGTCCTGCGTGCGGGGAGAGGAGCCACTGCTAAGATTTACAGCTGGCCAGGTTAGAGCGGCAATAAAAGGAATGAGCAGGGGCAAATCTCCCGGACACGACGGACTCAGTATCGAGCATTTGAGGTATGCGGGGGTGCACCTTCCTGGACTCCTGTCTATGTTCTTTTCTATGTGCATCAGTCACTCATATTTACCGGCAGACTTATTAAAAACTACTGTGGTGCCCATAGTTAAGAATAGGACAGGCGACATCTCGGATAGAGGTAACTATCGCCCGATCTCCCTTGCTACTACCGTTGCTAAAGTGTTGGACAGATTGCTTGATACTTGCCTGCAGAAATATTTAAAGCTTCATGACGCGCAGTTCGGGTTTCAGTCCGGGCTATCAACTGAAAGCGCAATATTGGCTCTCAAGCATACTGTCCAATATTATACTCAACGCAAGACACCGGTCTACGCCTGCTTTCTGGACCTCTCCAAAGCCTTCGATCTCGTGTCCTATGATGTACTTTGGAGAAAGATGGCTGACAGGGGTATACCGGTGGAGGTATTGAGTCTCTTTCGGTACTGGTACGCAAACCAGGTGAATCATGTTAAATGGTCTAACAGCCTCTCCGAGTCGTACAGGTTGGAGTGCGGAGTGAGGCAGGGCGGGCTGTCGTCCCCGCGGCTCTTCAATCTGTATATGGATGGCCTCGTGGAGGGACTTAGCAGCATGCGTGTCGGGTGCCGCGTGGGTGGTGTTAGCGTTAATAACATCAGCTATGCGGATGACATGGTGCTGCTGGCTCCGACTGCGAGTGCTATTGGAGAGATGTTGCGAGTATGTGAGACCTACGCTGCGTCGCATGGTCTTGCGTATAATGTGCGTAAGAGCGAGTACATGGTCTTTAAGGCCGCCGGTGGGTGTCCCGAATATATCCCTTCAATCGTTTTAAACGGATTAAATCTTAAGCGGGTATATAGGTTCAAATATCTAGGACATTTCCTTACCGACGACCTTAAAGACGATGTCGATATAGAGAGGGAGCGTAGGGCTTTGGCGGTTCGCGGTAACATGCTGGCCCGTAGATTCGCCCGCTGTACGGACCAGGTAAAAATTACGCTTTTCAAGGCGTACTGCCAGGGTCTGTACACGGGCGCTCTATGGTTCCGGTATACCAAAAAATCGCTAAACACCCTGCGTATCCAATATAACAATATTTTCAGGATGATGTTGGGACTTCCTCGTTTTTGCAGTGCCTCCGGAATGTTTGCTCAAAACCGAACGGACGGCTTTCATGCCGTTATTCGGAAGAAAGTCGCGTCGCTGATGAGGAGGGTGCGGGGAAGTAACAACAGCATCCTGAAAACCGTGGCAGAGGATCCGCATGCACCTGTACTGAGGCACTACGTGCGAGCGATGGCTGAGATAGAGGTTGTTGACTCTTCTGGTCATCGTGCGCACGGAGTGCCTCGCAGGTTCATGGTTTATTAAGCGTTTCTTGGGATTGGCTGCTACGCAATTACGCCGTGACACCGATCCTCAATAGGAGTTCATGTGTTTCTTTTTTTTTTTTATTGTGTGTTGTATTTATTGTTTTTTTTTTTTTGTAGTGTACTAACATACTTTAGTTTTTTAGCATTATTACTAACCCATGGATTTTTGTTATCCGAAAAAATAAAAGATTGATTGATTGATTGAAAAAGCAAAAAACTGATTCGCCGCCAAAAATTTCAAAATTATTTCCAAAACTTGTTCGAGCGTCGTGTTGCCGTTTCGTGCGCTACACCATTACAAGCGAATCTGGCCGTAAGGTATGAAGCAATAGGAAGCAATAAAGGTCATTTTAGTGTGGGTTCCAAAAGTCGCAGAGGTAAAAACTAAACTAATGCTATGGCCGCTCGACGAGTTAATTGCCTACTCTTGCGGTGATGCATAGGGTTGTCACTTTTGTTTTTAGTTTATAGCGATGATGGCTCAGTGATAGAGACGTCGGCTTGCGATCCGTAGGACGTGGGTTCGAATCCTGCAATGAGCTTGAGCTTTCGGTGAAGGAAAAAATCGTGATGAAACCATAGCTTGGTGGTAGGGTATTTTCTAGTACTCGCCTGGCTAGCTACCACCCTCTTGTTAAGAATCTGTCGCCAAGCACCTATCGGTGTGTTCCGGCAGCCTCACTTGAGAGCCAGTTCCCAGTCCAGGTGTAGCGTGGCGCCATCTTCGACCACATCGTCACTTAACATCAGGTAACTTGTGGTCAAACGCTACCCTGTAAAAAGTAAAAAAAAGTTAAATTAAATAATAGCTGAATGACCCGGCGAACTTCGTTCCGCGTAAGAGGCAATAAATGAGCAGATTATAAAATTAATGTATGTCAATAATTAGTTGCGCCCCGCGGTTTCACCCGCGTCTTCCCGTTATCCCGCAGGAACCTTTTTCCGGGATAAAAAGCCGGGTAGCCTATGTGTTAATCCAGAGTATAAGCTATCTCCATTCTAAATTTCATTCAGATCCGTTCAGTAGTAACAAACATCCATCCATCCATACTCACAAACTTTCACGTTTATAATATTAGTAGGATCGCATAAACTCGCATGAAACAAACACATCAACCGGTCAATTTAAATTTCATCCAGAGACAACAATACGTTTAGCTGTTGGTTTTGTTATATAACACCATATCAGTTGCGTTCTGGTAACCTACCATGTATACAAATGAACGGCTAATTTTTTTTAATTCAAAAAATATTATCATATTTTAATATGTACTTATTATCCTATTCCGAACGACGACATTTGGCAAAACGAGTGTGTGGATCCAATTCCGTTTATTCCAAATTACTTAAAATGAAGGTAAGTGAGTTTAGGTAACAGTAATAAATAATAATTAGCGATCGAGTGCGCGGGTGGAAGAGCGAGCGACACGGGCTTCGCGTCGCGGGCAGTACAGCAGACTGGCGAGGCGGCCGGCCGGCGGCCGCCGCGCCGCGGGCTGCGCGCGCGCAGGTACCTAGTCCACGTGGACTCACTACTACACGCGCAGCGGTGACGCGCCGCAGCTCGCGGTACGAACAATAGAGCGCGCGGCTAGGGATTCGTTTCCAATGCACAACTCAATGTAAACAAAGCGTTTAGATATTTCCTATATTTAAATATATAATATTATGTATGGGTATCTGTTAGAAAATAACTGTATATGTGAAATAAGTATTAAATATATATTATAATAATGTTTATGAATTTATGTATGTATATGTACTATGTGTGTATTTATCTAAGTAGTGTAAGTTTATAGATATGTAGTAGGTAGCCTACAGACAAATTCAACAAATCAACGATTATAAAAATCGGTCCAGCCGTTCACGTGTTATAAGTGTTGTAACACGATTTTATTTTATTATATAAAGTACTAGCTGTTCCCCGTGGTTTCTCCCGCGTGGGCTACAGTTTATCGCGATAAAAAGTATCATATGTCCTTCCCCAGGGTTCAAACTATCTATGTACCAAATTTAATTTCAATCAGTTCAGTAGTTTAGGCTTGAGAGCATAAATATTCTGTATACTCCAAAATTATTCCCGCACTTCAGTGCCCGCCGCGTAACCTACCCGCTGCGCTGCGGCCACTGCATGGCCATGGATGGCGGTGCGGGGCGCGGGCGGCGCGGTGGTTTTATTTTCCATTAGATTGACATTTTAATTTCGTAATATCTTTTGAATGAAATGCCCGATTTCAACAATTCAAAAAGTAATCTACAGGTATTGAAACGATCTTGAATACGAAATGATTTATTTTGATAAGGATATATATATATATATATAAAAGTATGGATAACACGGTCTGATTTTAGTCGGCATTTTTATCAACTTTTAAAAAGTAAAAAAGTAGTTTTAGTATGTTATCCTTAAGAGATAGACATATGCCATCGTGGACTTTTTTGTAGACCTGTATAAGATACACAATTTCGCCATACATCATTTTGTTATATCTCAAAGGGTTTAGGCAGCGTTTTCATTGAAAGCTCCCAGACGGCTTTTTTTACCAAAAAAATAAGCCGTCTGGTTTTTTTTTTGGCTTTGTTCTTTTTGCCAATGTATACAAAAACTTGACAAATTATATCTTAAAACCTTCCTCGAGAACCACTCTATCTATTGGTGAAAACAGCATTAAAATCAATGCAGTAGTTTTTGAGTTTATCGCGAACAGACAGACAGACGGACGACTTTGACGCGGAGGACTTTGTTTTATAATAAGTAGTGATAGTGATGTTTTACCAATTCATAAATAGGTTTTAAATAAAATACATTTGAAATATAAAAGACATATTTTATTAATTATAAATATATTTTATTATAAACTATACAAATAAAGGGTCAGTGAGAGCAGCAGATCCGAGAGAGCGAGCAGTGTAGTACCTTCTCGAATGTCGAATGGATGGGATCAACCGCGTGGCGCAGCCCTATTGAGTTCCCGGCCGGCCCTAGTCATTCCCAAAAACACCGACCGCGGCGGAAGCGGCTTTTGTCAAAGGAAAAGCCGAACCAATTATACAACGGCGATAGCATTTAACAACATACTTTAAAGAAGTTGCAATAAGGTCTATTTTTCTTCTTTATCCATTAGCCGACGCATTTACAAAGGATACAGAGTGCTTTTTTAACCACGACGGAATAGTACAGGATTCGATAAACCAAATTTGATACTTCACATATTTTATAACATATTTTATTTCGCTAAAAGTAAGAAGGGTTTCACGTCTGGTCGTCTCGGACTTCAATGATGGTGTGACCTGAAGGTGAACTTCTGAGACTGCTACTGGAACTCCTCGACGAGTAGCAAGCACTAAGTCTAAGCGAGTTTGGTTTGGACTCGCTTTGTTAGCTATTTACAGTGATGGATTTATACTAGGGCAGTCGGGGCTAGTGCCCAGGGCGGCAAATTTTCTAGGGCGGCAAAATTTGGAAAGTAAGATAAAATTTTCTATACAATATATAATTAACTAATTCTTTTAAATAAACATTTTATCTTTCAAGAAATATAATTCAAGTATTATGTATCACATTCAAATTTTGTATATTATAATATAGGAAATTTAACTAAAAACGATATCAAAACTATTAAAATAAAATTTAAGTCATAGGGCGGCATTTTCTTCAGTGCCCCAGGGCGGCACAAATTTAAATCCGGCCCTGGTTATTTAAGAAACTTTTATGAAAACTGCAGAAAAAAAAGATATTGATTATTTAAGTTCGTAGTGTCTAATGTAATTTTTTAACTTAGATGATGCTTGGATGGTTTGAACGCACTTCGCATTTTCTTTGCCATTATGCCATTGCCATTCCTTTTCACGCTTTGGAGGTTGGTCCTACTTAAATAAGTTATTAATTTACCAAACATAAACAAAAACGAATCTTTTTATTCTATGTACTAGCAAATTGATTAATATGTAGTTGTGTTCTGCCTACGTTACTAATTCAATAATACATACTAATTTTATTTCAGCTTTACTGGTTTCTTGGACAGCCCTTTTTCTAAATTTGTACCGTTGCCGCTATTTTTGGAAAATTATAATGACGTGACACTGGCAGAAATGTCCAAAGTAGACAATTGCCAAATATAAAAAAAAACTAGCAAATTGATTGTCACTGTCAGTGACATTGACAGGAGCGGGACATAGAGTCATAGACCATTGTTATGGATGCCCGCTTTTTGCGTCGAATCGATCTTCTGGATCGTAAATCAGAACCTAGTGAATCGATTATATTCGATCTCAAAATATCGTATCGTAATTATGTAAAAATAAATAAAAGTACACTACAGTATACAAATAATTA
The DNA here is from genome assembly GCA_931315375.2 of Opisthograptis luteolata. Lineage (NCBI taxonomy): Eukaryota > Metazoa > Arthropoda > Insecta > Lepidoptera > Geometridae > Opisthograptis > Opisthograptis luteolata. The sequence continues at coordinate 702,600 of OV928044.1, forward strand.
TAGAACTCAAATCAGAAAATGCTAACTTACCCGACGATAAATTTAACAACATATCATAATATTATATTATTTTTTTACTAATTACAGGGTAGCGTTTGACCACAAGTCGCTTGATGTTTAAGGACGATGCGGTCGAAGATGGCGTCAAGCTACACCTGGACTGGGAACTGGCTCTCAAGTGAGGCTGCCGGAACACACCGATAGGTGTTTGGCGACAAATTCTTAACGAGAGGGTGGTAGCTAGCCAGGCGAGTACTAGAAAATACCCTACCACCAAGCTATGGTTTCATCACGATGTTTTCCTTCACCGAAAGCTCAAGCTCATTGCAGGATTGGAACCCACGTCCTACGGATCGCAAGCCGACGTCACTACCACTGAGCCATCATCGCCATAAAAATATTTCCTACTTTCATATATTATTGCTTTTGATTGATGTCACTCGTACTTAACTAAATAATCACATTCAATTTGTAAATGAGGCTTCATATAAATAGGTTCAGTGGTATAAGCGCGAAAGCGTAACAGACAGACAGAGTTACTTTTGCATTTATTATACATAATTATTAGAAGGAAAGTACCTACTTCCTTACTTGGGTACCACGAAAACAGAAGTTCATAGGAGACAGTATTTTGTTATATAGGTAGTCATAAAAAACGATATATTTTAGCCAATAGTTTAAAGAATTTTGTATATTTTTCTTGCATTTAACAATATAGTTTATGCATTGAGTAATAAGACTGCTTTGCCGATGCCGGTTGAATGTGTGCAAGCGTCGTGTTGCCGTCACGTTCACTACACCATTGCAAGCTTATTTGGCCGTAAAGTATGAAGCAATAGAAAGCAATAAAGGTCATTTTAGCGTGGGTTCCGAAAGTCGCAGAGAGTGGGTCGCTCTTCCTCCTTTTTGGAAATCGGTTAATTAAATAAATGGTATCTACTTTCTCTCAATCTTTTTGAAAACAAATCAAACGTAAGCATAAAAAAAATACATGGCTAGAAAAATTAAATAAAAGTAGGCTCAAGTATTAATATTGGGGTCAGGGTGCTCGATGAAATGAAACTCTTGAGTGACTCCTTTCCATAAACTTGTGGACTGTATATTTAGGTTCAGATACAACACTTTGAAGCAATACCATTAAAACAGGATTTCTCTTAGCTTAAGTACAATTTTTGTGTCGGCAACTAGTGCCAGGCACCAGTGGGTATGACGCGCCTCTCGTCCAATCAGAGCGTCGCATGGCGCGCGCGCGATCTATATCGCTGTCCCGCTCTTGCGGGAGGTGCGTCTCTTTCTAATCACAGGTCAGCACATCGTGACATTTTCTAACTTAGAATTTACTAATGATGCTATACATTTATACAGGTATACATAAAGGCTATGTAGTATAATCTGCTACTTATAATAATTAACAAAAATCGACCTAATAACAATTGACAAAATCGACTTATCTATCCGTAACAATTAAGCTGCGTCAGTTTACTCATAATTTCGACGCCTAGCGAATCCGAATGTAGTAGTAGGACTCAATACCTAAAATAGATGCGCGGCAATTCGTTCTCGTGTACCTAACTACCTATGCGTCCGTAAAGAGCTACCCACTCTCTGCGACTTTCGGAACCCACGCTAAAATGACCTTTATTGCTTAAGTAATAAGACTGCTTTACTGAAAAATTCTGTTTGTTTACATTCCCAAAAACACCGACCGCGGCGAAGGCGGCTTATTTCAAAGGAAAAGCCGAACATATTATACAACGGCGATAGCATTTAACAACATATCTACTCTAACCCAGTTATAATAAGGTCTATTTTTCTTCTAATTATCCACTAGTCGACGCATATACAAAGGATACCGAATGCTTTTTTACCTACGACGAAATAGAACAGGATTCCTTGAAGAGCGACCTTCACCGAGCTGGTTAATGGTGAAAAGTATTCCATATCAAATTAAATAGGTGGGTATGCTAATAATTTTTTTGCAAATTGCAGTGCAGATTTTTTGGGATGGAGATAGCATACCTAATTATATACCTACCCTAGATTAACACATAGGCTACTTTTTATGACGGAAAAAGGTTCCTGTGGCATGACGGGAAGATACCTACGGGTGAAACCGCGGGGCACAACTAGTATTATAAATGCGAAAGTTTGTGTGTGTGTGTGTGAATGTTTGTTATTATAATACCACGTATCACCATAACTTCTACACCGATTTTGATGAAATTCAAAATCTAGATAATTTAGGTATTGGATTAACACATGGGCTAATCTAATTATGAACAATAACCCTGAATGGGGTTAAATAGGAACAGAAAGATAGTTTTGTTTCTTCCCGTAAAACTACTAATTGAAATTAGATGAATTTGTTATCGCTACCTACCATAACCGTACCTACCGGTTGTTTTTGTTTCTAAAATTATATTTGGAGAACGAACGAAAACAGTTCTTTGCAAATTGTTAGCAAGCCCTTGGTCTTGGCTCTCAGTACAGGATCTAACCGGTTATTACCTACTCTCTCTGCGACTTTCAGAGCCCACGCTAAAATGACCTTTATTGCTTTTTATTGCTTCATACCTTACGGCCAGATTCGCTTGTAATGGTGTAGCGCACGAAACGGCAACACGACGCTCGAACAAGTTTTGGAAATAATTTTGAAATTTTTGGCGGCGAATCAGTTTTTTGCTTTTTGCACTGAAACTACTGAGTCTATGGTGTTCAAAATTTTGTTGTCAAAGTGAAAAGTTATGACCTACATTTTGAGCTATTAAACGAAACTCTACCTTTACGCGTTTCAGAGATACAGGTGTGCGAGCTGGGGACCCGTGTCGCCGGCTCGCACACTTGTTTTAGCTCATATCTCAATAAGTATCCTATGTAGAGACTTGAAACTTTCCCAGCCAAGGTATTTATTTATACAACCTTGTTTGAGCTATTCAGCGAAACTCTATCTTCACGCGTTTTAGAGATACAGATGTGCGAGCTGGTGACACGGGTCGCCGGCTTACACAGTTGTTATAGCTCATAGCTCAAAAAGTATTCTAGCTAGAACCTTAATTTTTTTATTTTATTTGGCAATCATTTTTTCCTCAAATTTTGAGCTATAATACTTCACCGTAGCCTCATTCGTTCCGAAGATACAGATGTGCGAGCTGATGACCCGTGTCGTCGGCTGACACACTGTTTATGGATCATAAAATCGAAGGCTTTTTGGCACCTAAATTAGGAGTTGAAACAGTGAGGCAGTCAAATCGACACTGAAAGTTGTCATATGTAGATTTCACTTTTTCGCATTGAGGAAGCTGTAGACATTCACACCGATTGTCGGCCGCCGCCCGTTCCGCCTAATATCGCCCGCAGCCAGCGATAAAGCCGCTATATTGTATTTACGCACCAACTTGCTGTCAAAAACAATGACATTTCAGAGGGGAAATTTTGTAGACTTTTTTGGCGGCAATTGAGTTGTCAACGTGAAAATTTTGTTTTTATTTCCAAAACTTGTGTTTCTTCGAGTGATAATGTGTAATATTGGTGGATTATTAACCATTATGTGTTCGTTAATGTGTACGAGTGTGGGAAATTGAATTAAAGTTGTGAAAGTGACTTTTCAAGTTGCTCCAAAAAAGTCCGTGTAAAGTTTAAGTAAAGCACCACTACTTTACTTAAACACTATCCTCATCCCATCATCTCATCATCATCATCACCATCATCATTTAAACTTGATTCAACTCTCTGAGTTTGAAATCTTTTATACTTGACACTGGCAAATACACTAATCGTGTGACGCCATAACAAAACAAAAAAAAAAAAAAATATTTGTAAAAGTTTAGACCGATGTCGAAGTTGTCACGTTAGGCTATGTCGGAGGCCTTCGGGCGGTCTGGAAACTCTGACACTAGGAGACTAGGGCTAGTCTATATAGTACACCATCACGCTCTGGGATAGTGACCATACTCTCGCGCTCTGAGAGAAAGCCTGTGTCCCAGCAGTGGGAAAAAAATAGGCTGCCGACGATGATGATGATGATTATGTAATTTAAAAATTTACGAATCTACTATTGTTCTGGTTAACATTGGTGTCGATTCAAGGCAAGGGAATGCGATATGTACCAACCCGCACTAGGCCTGCGTGGTAGATTATGGTCCATGCATACTCTCTCTCTGAGAGAAGGCCAGGTTCTCAGCAGTGGGAACGTAATAGGGTGAGGATGGTGGTGGTGGTGGTTGTGGCCTTATTGTACCTTATTATATATTCTTGTAACGACATTTGGTGCTGTCAGTTTACTGAATGGAATAAAAAGTCAGTCACTGAACCATGGTCACCGACACAGCTCTCAGAATTTGCAAGTTGACGTGGCAATGGGCAGGCCGTATCGCTCGACAAACCGATGACCGATGGGGAAGAAGGGTTCTGAAGTGGCGACCACGAACCGGAAGACGTTCTGTAGGTAGGCCTCCCACTAGGTGGACCGACGACATTGTAAGAATCGCAGGGAGCCGATGGATGCAAATGGCTAATGGCTGTTCGTGATGGCGTTCAAGGGGGGAGGCCTATATATGTTCAGCAGTGGACTTCTTCCGGCTGATGCTGATGTTGATGATAGTCAGTCACTGTGGCGTTGCAATCGCGTCGCTGTTGCATCAGACTAGAGTTGACAGGAAGTACGGGAAGATTAACACAAGTCGGAGACAAAATTGTAGTAGGTACCTACTATATATTCTGTGACTAAACGCATTCGGCCCCGCGGTCGCCCCACTCATATTTTTACGCGATAAAACTATATTACGCATATAAATGTCCGAGATCAAGCCAGTTATTCTGGCACAATTCTACTTTATCTTTATTTTATGTAGGCATTTTGTTGTTCGGACATTATTGTCGATATTTATTATTAACGGAGTACAACACAATAATACACTCCGTGTACAAAACGTACGAAAACCAACAGAAAAACGGCTCCGAAAACATTTTAATGTTTTCTAAGCTTTTCCATGTTAATTTACTTGAAAAACTCATTAAATTTCGCGCTGTTGTAAATAATAGTATTAATTTATTCCTTCTGCGTATAATACCTCCTTTGATACGAAAGCGTCTTGGGTCATTATGAGTCGCTTTACGAAAGTTCTAGGAAAATGTGCTAACGAAGTAAATTAATATTATAAATATGTTAGAGATTAGCATATTGAAACACGGACGGTGTCGGGAGTTAACGAGCAGTTTAACATGAATTTTCGGATGTTAATTAAAACTCCAAAGTATTTTATTGGGTAATCGTAACGACCACTCAATCCTATTTTATAAACACGAAAGTTTGTGAGGATGAATGTATGGATGTTTGTTACTCTTTCACGCAAAAACTACAGAACGGATTTGGGTTGGAGATAGCTTACACGCTGGATTAACACATAGGCTATTTTTTATCCCGGAACATGGTTCCTGCGGGATAACGGGAAGACGCGGGTGAAACCGCGGGGCTCAGCTAGTCATATATATATAAAAAATAGCTATTCCTTACTTTCGCTATAACTAAAAAACGGCTAGAACAATTTGAATAAATTTTATTTTGTTGTGTGCGTAATTGTCAAGGCTAGATTCTACGAAAAGATTTTTTGGGATAATCCTCTGGGGAATTTAGATAAAATTGTTTTTGTGTGTTGGATTCTATGTTGTGGTTCTATGGGATTTTTATATACCCGTACAAAGCTGGGGCGGGGTTTTTCGCTAATTTTTTTTTTATATTGCAACGTAAGAAACTACTCTCGTAAGTAATTGACTCCTGCAAGTACAGAGCTTTTCTACGTTGGCTATTTTCTCTAGGTCCATATAAATAAGAGGCTAGTACACAAGGGTCGAAGGAGGCCATATCCTGCGTGGGGCTATAAACGTTAATTCCGCCAGGGGGCCCTCCGAGAGCTCTGTTAATACTTCTGGGGCCAATATGTCATTACCGGCAAATTCTTAGCTATCTCGGGTAAGTAATATCAACCGGGTAGGAAAACTTTACTCCGGACAGGGATTGGCGTAGGAATTGCTGATGTTAACTACTATTGCATGGGTAAAATGAGATGATTACTAAATAAGTTGTTTTCTTTGATTGCCCAATAGGCTTGTGTTTGACCAAAAAATATACCATTTTGCAATATTGACTGCGCCACCTCCTTCCAAAAAGAAAAAACGGCATAGCGCGAGTTGGACTCACGCACCAAGGGTTCCGTACAACAGTTTGTGTGTTTTTGTTATTAAACTACATATATGTACGGTCTTCAGACGTTTTCCTTTATCTGTACTGTAAAGCCTTCCTCCTTGCCAAATTTCATGACTCAATAGGTTTTGATTCCCTTGTGAAGTCGCAAAATATGTGAAAATATGCGACATAAACGGTCACAGTTGAAGAAAACTATAGAGCCAAGTATTTGATATAAATTTCAACTTGATACCACAACGCGTCAGACAGACAAAAGGCCAACAGAGTGAGAAAAACGAATAAAAAAACTTCGTCTATTCACTATTGAAAGTTTGGCAGCCAACAAAACAGTACAGGTCATAACAGCCCGTGAAACAATTTAGTTACTGCATGATACAAATTACGTTTCTGCTCCGTCACTATACTCATTTTGGTATCGATTCTACGTCTAATACCCCAGAGCTCATATCCAACACGTATAGGAAATACCTACGCAACTATCTTGTTTGGTTTCCTCGCCGCACTTGCTTTAATTGGATTCTCGGTAACTTCCACGGATCTCTGATGTAACGGAACCCTCAAAAAGTACTTAGAGGTGCAACGAGGTGTGTACACGAATATTTATATTGTATAAAGTGCCTTGAGATCATGTGATTTTTTCATAAACCAAATTTTTCACTGGATTTTCCCATAAAACAAAATCTTTCTTAGAAACCTTGTCTTGATAAATCAGCTATGTTGGTCAAGCCGTTCACAAGTGATCTTTAAAGATTTTTCTTTTTAAATATTTTTCTTTTTACTATAGATTAATTAAATTACAGGGCCTAATTTATCGGTATATATACATATGTGACATGTTCCTACACTTTCCTATCTACGAGTACTATTTATAATCATACCTATACAGGGTAAAACACGACAATATAATATATGTTTGATGGTTTGTAAGTTTGTCTTTATTTTGCGCAGCAAACGGAACCAAAATTGACTTTGAAAGATTCTCCCCGTGGATAAATCCGTGGGGCACACCTAGCTAGGTATAAATAAATGAAAAAGTGTGTCTGTTGGTTTGTTCAACATACATGCTGCAATAGGGGAAAGGATCGGCGTGATATTTTGTATAGAGATAGTTTACTGACCGGAAAGTGACATAGGCTGGGTGCTGGCTGGGTGAAGTCTGGTCTGCTTTGGTTGTGATCCCGCAACTCATTAATATTCATGTTCCCATATCCCAATGTGTACAACCAAACAAGAGAAATCTTATTAGTGAAGCTAATTAAAAAATATCGGACTATTAGATGACAAAAAAAAAGATTGGGATTTTAGTGAACTTGCTCCAATTCAATCAATTAGTAATAAGAATAAAATTGTCAATGTGATCGCGCCAAAAAAATTACCTGCCGGGCGTTTCTTGCCTGTTCTTTTGCCGGCGTAAGGAGGTTGGAACAGGCGTAGCTAGTTTTAAGTTTGACGTGTATCACAATGTATCCTATTGAATAAATAAAAATTGACTATTGGCTACTTTTATTCCAGAAAAATGCACGGTTCCCGTGGATGAAACCGCGGCGCACAACTTAATACTATCATAAGCCCTTCATTCAAAGAGGTCGTGATAAATATTAAGTAGCCTAATTAGTCTCCAACTAAAATAAACAGACACTGCTTAATTTGTATGTAAGACTAAAGGCATGTGTAGCGATGGTGGCCGAACGGTTAGGCGTGCGACTTACAAGACGCCAACACCGAGTTCGAATCCTCTCGGCCCCGCACCTATGACTTAATAAGTTATGTGCGGATTTGCCATCGCTCAAAACTGTGAAGGAAAACATCGTGAGGAAACCGGCATGTCCAAGAACCGCAGCATTCAAGGACATGCGACATCTACCAACCCGCACTGGGCCAGCGTGGTAGATTACAGCCCATACTCTCTCTCTGAGAGAAGGCCAGAATCCCAGCAGTGAGAACGTGAAAGGCTGATAGTGAATAAATAAATAAATAATAAATAAATAAATATCGGGGCGATCCGTAGGACGTGGGTTCGAACCCTACAATGAGCTTGAGCTTTTGGTGAAGGAAAACATCGTGATGAAACCATAGCTTGGTGGTAGGGTATTTTCTAGTACTCGCCTGGCTAGCTACCACCCTCATATTAAGAATCTGTCGCCAAGCCCCTATCGGTGTGTTCCGGCAGCCTCACTCGAGACCCAGTCCCTAGTCCAGGTGTAGCATGATGCCAGCTTCGACCACATCGTCACTAAACGTCAGGTGACTTGTGGTCAAACGCTACCATGTAAGTAGTGAAAAAAAAAGAATAAAATTGGCTCACTGTTCGTTTTTCTACTCTGTGGACATTGATGATGACGCGTCATTGTTCTGCGGTTCTGAACAACAACATTAACTCTCAAAGTGACAGACCGCTACCAATCTCCAGTTCGGGCTGTAAATTGTTAAAGTACATTTCTCTGGGATAACCCGCTGATATTAATGACTCTAAGGCCGCGGCCCGACTGTGCGAACAATGATCTAAACAACTCTATGGAGCCGTAATAGGCGCACTCAATTCTGGTACTGCCACAAGAGTAGTGCTGGGGCGAGGTTAATCTTGAAATATTAGAAAAGGACTCGTCGAAATTTTGTATCACAGTAGACATAACAAACAAAAGCTACTGAGCCACTGGCATTCTGATATACTACAGGAGAAAGGAGTTTAAAAAAATAGTTTAAATTTTTTGTTATTTGTTTTTTTTTCACGACTACATATTTTTTGTGACACAATAATCGTTGCGCGCTTAGCGGTTGAGTAACTGACTAATGTAAGGTAAATACTTACCCAGGCGACCTCTGCAAGGGCACCCTAATCTAGCACTACCAGAGTTTGTCATTGCTGACGCTTTATTAACTTAATTTTATTTGTGTGCATATAAAATATATAAAAAGCATTATCCTGGGCCTGAAATCAAGGAATATTATTATGATAACCACATTTTCAGTACACCTTGAAATACCAAGATTACAACGTGCTAGCAGTGTGCGATCTTGAGTAATTGTGATAATTACCATTAGGTAATATATCAGTGATAGTAATCAGTAAATGTATTAACATTTACTGATTACTATCACTGATAAATAATAATCGATTATCTATATTTTGATAATCGAATACAAATTTGTATTACGAATCTGATTACTAACACTGCTACAGTGGTCCCTTTCGTCTACTGCAAACTGTTAATGATATTAGTAATTAAGAATGGCTATAATCGAGGTAACTGGAGACATCTACATCATCATCATCTTCATAATCGAATGGTTCTATTACTACATCTGACAATCAACCGCCGCTACAATGTACCAAGACTACCCACCCCGTCCCATCCCTACGCGATCGAAACCAATGTAGGTACACTTTGATTTACAGCAGCGAATAGAGGCACGCACCGCCATCGACATTTATATCGCGGTAAATAGACCGTGGGGTAGTTACATCCACTACGGCATAATGTCACATACAATAAGTGAAATTGGTCGAATTTGAGGAAGAAACTTGTAGGTAATGTTTTTATTTACTTTTTACTCATTTGTTATCTAGGGGCACGGCAGTCGAGGAAAAAAGCGGTAAGGTCATACCATCATCATTGACGACGCGGTAGCCGAGTTGGTAGTATCTCTGCCTGCGAAGCTAGCGGTCCCGGGTTCGAATCCCGGTAAGGGCAAATATATGTGTGATGAGCACGAATATTTGTACCTGAGTCTTGGATATTTCTATCTATATAAGTATTTATTTCTCTATATAAGTATTTATATCGTTGTCTAGTGCCCATAACACAAGTTTCGAGCTTAATTTGGGGCTAGCTCAATTTGTGTGCAATTGTCCCTGATATTATTATTTCAAATTCAAATTTCAAATTTCAAAACTTTTTTATTTAATAGGATACATTGTGATCACTTTAAAACGTCAACTTAAAACTAGCTACGCCTGTTCCAACCTCCTTACGCCGGCAAAAGAACAGGCAAGAAACGCCCGGCAGGTAATTTTTTTGGCGCGATCACATTGACAATTTTATTCTTATTACTAATTGATTGAATTGGAGCAATCAATTATTATTATTATTATCCTTTTCTCGAAGCAGTTCAGGCCATTTTGAACCCCCGTCTAACTTCGTCGATATCGATAGTAAAACTATCGATAGTTCGGCAACACTATTACGTTGATCACCATCACCGTCACTTAATATCAGGTGTCTTGTGTTGGGGTCAAAGGTTACCTTTTAAGTAGTAAAAAATAACTGATCTGAAACACATTTAGAAAGTCGTGTGTTATCAGCTACTTTGGTCGCTATACCTATCGGTCTGTCCAGGCAACTTCACCACGTGACCAAAATTAAATGAAAAAGTTTCATTCAGCAGCCACAGGTTTAATTAATAAAAACAATGTTCACAAGGTTAGCCACTCAGCGGAGGACGTCCTCAAGCAAGTCGTCCTTATTGAAATAAGACATTTAGGGGAATTTCATCTCGAAAGGGGTACTTAATCTTTATGTACGTACCTCAAAATATCTTATATTGAAGTGAGTTAACCAAGCATGTGTTCCGGCAGCCCCACTTGAGAGCCAGTTCCTAACCCAGGTGTAGATTGGCGCCACCTTCGAACACATCGTCACGCTACCTTATAAGCAGCAAAAAAATGTTGCCCAAAAAATGTAGTTTTTCATAACGCTTTCATAATAACACTAGTGCCCACGCTTGTTTTTGCTGGCGAAATAAACCCGAGCTCCCCAAAACAAAAGGCGACAAACAGCAGACTTTTCCCCAAAACAAAAACCCTGAACGTAATACAAAAACGTATAATACCCGTATATTCCCTAAATCCGTACGATACGTCCACTTACGTTGTTTTCTTTGCTATTAAGAAATGAAAATAACACAGAATTATGTCAACGATCGCTGTGTATATATGGTCGATTTCTCTTTTGGCTACATCTCTCCATTTGCACCAAACTACGACCAGTTCTCTGCACACGCTAACCATTACTGCTTTATCATAAACTTCTCCGATAACTAGAGCAACTGAACAAGCTATGCATGAGGAAGAATGGGTAATAACCGAGAGGGAGCCAGTGTAGTAGTAGTAACAGTGGTCAAGATAAAACCACAATGAGTAGCGACAAAATTGGCTGCCAGTTTTATTGCAGTAGTTCGGAGATATAAACTGGTCTGCCATTGGGCCGATATGAGGCCAGTATGGGCTATATTGGGCTATATAGGGCCGCGTGAGGCCAGTCCACTTGGGCCCGGACGTGACCGTCATGGGAACGGCCGCAACAAGTTAGCGGATGATTTTCTTTATTGGGTTATTGATTTCCACTGCGGAGCGTACTTTCGAGGTATAAAAGGTTGCGTCGGAAAGGGTTTTAGAGTATTGTATCCCTTTCTTTTCTGCCTATTCTATTCCTGCTGAAAGACTTTTATTTCACCTCGTATTACAGAGTTTTTGACAGCAAGTCACCTAATGATGTAGTCGAAAGTAGCACCACGATATCTATGCCTGGATTGGATTCGAAGACAGACTATAGTATGTTATGTCTGGTTGTATTTCATAACTGACATCGGCAATTTCCGAGTCTCTATCTACTCGTTGTACAAAAATCTCTTCATTTTTATTGTTTTTTATTTACTTTTGACAAGCTAGCGTTTGACTTCAAGTCCTCTGAAGCTGGCTCTGGCTTGGAAACTGGCTCTCAAATGAGACTGCCGGAACACACTGATAGGTGACTACAGATTAGCTAGTCAGGTCAGCACTACAAAACGCTCTACCAACGAGCTGAGGCTTGATCATTATGGTATTGTGAAATTTTTAGTTTCTAATATTCTAAATACAGGGAATTCTAGTCAAAGCTGAGATCAGAGCTATATATATGTATATGATTGGTTTATCATATCTATATTTTTGCTTTTCCTACATTTCCTATGCTAGGTAAAACTTATACATAGAAAGCAATAATAAAATATGTAATTGATTCCCATTGACAACGTAATTCAATTAATAGCATCATTAATTGAACGTACTCGAACCTAACATGATATAATATATATTATTACATGTTATACAAACAGTAAGGTAACAATTAACAAACCGATAACTGATGGGGAAGAAAGGTTCTCGAGTTCTGTAGGTAGGCGTTCCACTAGGTGGATCGACGACATTGTAAGAGTCGCAGGGAACCGATGGATGCAAATGGCTAATAGACGTTCATGGTGGCGTTCAAAGGGGCCTATGTTCAGCAATGGACTTCTTCCGGCTAATGATGATGATGATGATGATGAAGGTACCAATTATAATGGAAATTTAAATAAAGAAGATATTAGCGCATGTGTCGCTGGACTCGCTATCCAAGGACAGGGTTGTCACGAATGTCGAAAATATCTCCGCGTATCTCCGCTGGCCCAGTGGGGGTTGGTAGACGTCGCATGCCCTTGAATTTTGTGGTTCTTGGACATGCCGGTTTCCTCACGATGTTTTCCTTTTACCGTTTTTGAGCGATGGTGAATCCGCATATAACCTAGTCATAGGTGCGGAGCCGAGAGGATTCGAACTCGGTGTCGGCGCGTTGTAAAGCGCACGCGTTGACCGTTCGGACACCATCGCTCAGCGTATCATTTTGCTGGCTTGAAATAATGAATTACTGTGCAGACTTTAAAACTGAAGTCTCAGAGTGACGAGCAGTATTGTCCAGCGTGACTCTGCAAAATAGAGTTTTGGGTGGCAATAAAATTGTAATGAATAGACGTGGCGCTCTTGAAGCGAACGACCTTATTTCTGGAAACATTATTTATTTACCAATGAAGAACTTTTTTTTCTAATTCAAATAAAAATATTTTTATTTAATTAATAACAATACTTCGAATGTGTACAACATGATGTGATCACTTTGAAACGTCAAATTAAAGACTAGTTTTTTAAATTGTTATATGTGAAGCGTTTGACCATACGCTAAGTGACGATGTGGTCGAAGAAGGCGTCGCGCTACACCTGCATTGGAAAGGCTCTCAAGTGGAGCTGTTTGAACACACCTAGGTGCTTGGCGACAGATTCTTATCTTAAGTGTGGTAGCTAGCCAGAAGCTGATATATATAGTCCGGTGCGACAGATTCTCCAATACACAAAAGTCGCCCATACTGCTTTAAGCAATGTCCAGTACATTAACTTAAGTAATTGCCTAATTGCACCCATACTATGATATATTCCAATTAGCTATAATGGATAGGCGTAGAATGCCTAGTCTGCTCCCCGGCAGGTGGCCACTCAGGTATTAATAATATAATAGACAAAGATGGGTGGAGAAGGTAATATGTTAGGTATACCCAGGGCCGGATTTACCCTTAGTGCAGCCCTGGGGTACTGTGAAAAATTACGCTCTATTACATAACATGGGTAAGGTAAACAATTTTTAAAGTTTTGTAAATAATACTGCAGTGTTTTTAATTTTAAACAAAATATCAATAATGTAAAAGTACTTGTTTTTATCTGCAAACATTTTCAAAAACGCAAATAAATAACTAACTAACTCCGATGGCTCAGCGACCCAAAGTGTGTCTTGGCCTCCGAAATAGAGAGAGCGCCACTCTTCTCTATCTTGAGCAATTTCAGCCCAGTTCAGAGTTTGGAGTTCGCGCAGGTCCGCATCCACCGCGTCCTTCCAGCGGTATCTATCGCGTGTCGCGTCCCACCGGCCTACGGCCATTCGGTCATCCCAAATAAGAACGCTTTGCCGCCCGATCCTCCCCCATGCGCACTACGTGGCCGAGCAAACGCAGTCGATGCGATTTAATTTCACCGACCACGTTGCGCTCGCCCACTAGGTTTTTGATCCTGGTTTTTCCGGATCCTCCACGTGCCATCTTTCTTAATGTTAATGAATAGTCAAATAGTAATTATTGTACTATCGAACCCGCAATATCACGGGTCACAATAGGCAAACATTCTGTAGTCGTACTTCCGTCCTATATATTGCCAGTGTAAACTAAATCTCCGCCGTTTCCTGCAGAAAAAACACTTTTTCGCTCCACTTGTTCGTAAGAAATCTCGATCGCATCAAAAACCAATTAAACTAATGGCCTGTGGCGGTTCTAAATGGTTTAACAACATTATTCTTATCTGCTCTCTACTAATATTAAACCGTAACGGAGACATTTATGTATATTGGAGATATTCTTAAATAGTATAACTATTTGGAAGCAGTATTTATTCCATGGTGAAAGCTCAAACTCAAACTCTATGAAAACTGCATCAAAATCGGACTAGTAGTTTTGGAGAAACGTGGCAACATGGATTTGCACAAACAAACGAAAATCCTCTCATCGCATGTACCGTCTCGTAATACAACTTGTACTCCAAGTTAACTACGCCTGTTCCGAGCTCCTTACGGCGGCAAGTTTTAAGTTTGACGTTTTAAAGTGGTCACATGTATCCTGTTGAATAAAAAACTTTTGACTAATGACATCTATTTGACTTGACTGATTTTTTTTTTGTTTTGTATGTCGTATCACTATTAGTGTATTTGCCAGTGTCAAGTATAAAAGATTTCAAACTCAGAGAGTTGAATCAAGTTTAAATGATGATGGTGATGATGATGATATGATGGAATGAGGATAGTGTTTAAGTAAAGTAGCACATTATCACTCGAAGAAACACAAGTTTTGGAAATGAAAACAAAATTTCCACGTTGACAATTCGATTGCCGCCAAAAAACTGCTTTTGAGTTATTGGCTAACGTCAAACGCCAATGTGAGTGCCGTTGTCAAAAGTCATGGCCACACTTATGTCAAACGTCAATCATCGCGCTATTTAACGGCATTTCCCGTTATTGTGAGCTTATCAATATCATATAGCTAGTTTTCCGATAAAACAAAATCAAACTACCCAGTTACTTAAAAACTCATCAGTTAATGTTAACTACAAGTTCTCAACCTACATATGACGTAGCAAAGCGATTCTGCCGCACCCGCCCCCGCTCCCGTGACGGGGTAAATTAACCTGTCCCCAGCCGCGCTGGATATTGTCGTGCGTAAGAGAAGGTATTACTTATTCACCTCCTTATCAATAACGGTATGGCTTTGCCATGATAGGGCAGGAATGGGTCAATAGAGAATGGCCTCTACATTTAATCTGACGACTTTTATCACGGAAAAAAAAGACCTTCCAAAATACCGTTTTCCTTCTGAGTCAAAAGGGAAGGATATGTGATTCAGAAGGAAATCGAAAGTAAAAAAAGGAAAGAATCATTCTTGGAAGGTAAGACTCAGAAGAAGAGTCAGAATTGTTTTTCTCTGTTTGGTTGTGTAACTCAAAATAATTAAATCCCTACTAATATTATAAATGCAAAAGTAACTTTGTCTGTCTGTCTGTCTCGCTTTCACGCCTTAACTACTGAAACGATTTGAATGCAATTTTGTACGGAGATTGTTTGAACCCTGAAGAAGGTCATAAATACTTTTTATCGCGATAAACTGTAGCCCACGCGGGTGAAACCGCGGGAAACAGTTAGTTTAAAAATAAACTACTTATGAAATAATGTATCAATTCAATTTTCATAATTCTGCCTCGAGTCATCGGTACCGAAGTTAAATCTTATCTTGGTATCTATGACTTCTCTTGTTGTTGTGCAGATTTACCATCGTTCGAAACGAGAAAAAAGTGTCGCTTGAAAACCAGTAAAAAAAATCGAGGGCACGCGAAAATTATGGCCAAAAATCTACAGCCAATCTACCCCAACATATTCCATCGCAGGAACCCCGTGGGGGCGTTAAGTCAATAAAGTGACCCGCAGGTGGTCAAAAAGGTTAAGACAAAATACAAAGGGCTTAAGTAAATAGCGAATAATACATTTCGTGATCGTAAATAAATCTTATTTTCTTTAGAGCAAACAACATAATGTTTTGTTCGGTTGGTGCTTTTTTTTTGATAAAACCTGTTTTTTGTACAAATTTGTGATGCAAAGAAAATAAACATGAAAACTTATACTGAAGAAGCGCTTGAAGCGCTCTTATGCGGCTAAAAAAAATCTGACTTTCCTTCTGAGTCTTACCTTCCAAGACCGATTCCTTCCTTATTTTACCTTAGTTTTCCTTCTGAATCACAAGTCCTTCCCTTTTGACTCAGCAGGAAAACGGTATTTCGGAAGGTCTTTTTTCTCCGTGATATTCAAGAATACCGCTACAAGTGTGTATGCTTGATAAGCGATTGAGTGACATGTTTGTATGAAATGACAGACTCAAATCTGTGTTTATCCTACTAATATTATAAACAAGAAAGTTTGTGAGTATGGATGGATGAATGGGTGTTTGTTACTCTTTCACGCAAAAACTACCGCACTGAGAAAAAATTCTGACTTTCCTTCTGAGTCTTTACCTTCCAAGATCGTTTCCATCCTTATTTTGTATGAGTTTTCCTTCTGAATCACAATTCCTTCCCTTTTGACTCAGAAGGAAACCGGTATTTCGGAAGGTCTCTTTTCTCCGTGCGAACGAATCTGAATGAAATTTGGAATGGAGATAGCTTATACCCTGGATTAATACATAGGCTTCTTTTTATCCCGGAAAAAAGGTTCCTGCGGGATAATGGGAAGACGCGGGTGAAACCACGGGGTGCAACTAGTGTTTATAAATTTGTTTGTAATCTTTGTTTTCCATTAAATAAAGTTTTAATTATGTCTACACCGCGTTTGTTTTCTCAATGACACAAGGTCTAAAACTTTTGTATATTTTCTGTACATTTTGGGCATGTTTAACAAATTCTCTCGTGCTAGGTTCAAGTTATTCTACATAATGTATACTAACATCTCTTGCGCAGTAATAAATTAGAATAATCTACATTGAACGCAAGATAAGCGTTATTAATTCAACGTTTGAGCCAGTAACATGCGAGTCTGAAGGGACCTTAATAATTAATTACTTGTTTACGATTATCTTTCTTGAGTTGTAAAATTTACTCGGTGTGGATAAAGTTTTTGATGTTTTTACTGAGTTAGAAAGGAATAAGTTAAGTAATAAGTAATAATAGGCTACTAAATCGAAGTCAAAATTGGGGTCAGTTAAAACCATTCTCTATAAATAAGATTGCAAAAAATCAAGGGAAAACAAGAGGAAAATGAATCCAAAAATGTATTTTTATACCTATCGAAAAAGCATGTGATAAGTACCCCCTTTTCTTAAAGTTTAATCATTTTTTCCTGATCTAAGAATAACAATAATGATATCATAATGGCAATTTAAAAAATCCTTTTGACTTTTATTTATTTAGTAATTGTTTATATTATAACGTTACATTTCTTACCACTGTTTATAATGTAATGCAAGTTGTCCTCACCTGTAAATACAGTGACTTATTAACATTTTATTAAGTAACTTTAAAAGTGTGTGTTACATGTGAATGTGTTGTGTACCAGTGTTGGAGAGCTCATAAATAAATAAACAAGTATTTATATCTTCAGCTACAACCGCAATACCAACTTTACAAACAACTCATACAAAATTTAAAGTAAAATTGTATTTGTCCAACATTGAATACTTAACTCACTTTGGTATAAATTGTGAACTGTTCCACCTTTCTCTTACGACATTGTCTTTTCACTTAACTTGAACCTTATCACGTGGACATAAAGCCTTCTTGTGTTTTGTTGGTTGCAAAATTAAGTTTGTAACGTGACGTCACTCGCAGGTCTTGAATAAATTCTCATTTGAACCAGCCTAAAAGTTGGGTGAAATAATAATTAATAAACAAAAGCGGTTATTTTTCGCTGTTATTTGTGTAGGTAGCTAAAAAATTAAATACTTAGTATACATTTTGTGCTTACGTTTGAGTTTAGTTGACACGTGTGACGTGTCACATGGTACAGTCAGATGCAGGGGGAGGGAACAAACATGTGTCTAACGCCCAAAGTTAATAATCGATCGTGATCCGTTTTCACGGTTTTGATTTTAGGGGTAAAGCTATCGTTATGTCATTGATTGACATATTGATCGTAAATCTATTTCTTACCGTTTATCGGTAGTAGTTTCATTCTGTGTGGCAAATTACATATTTACTAAGTTTAGTTTCTTAATTTTTATTCAGCCCCAGTGCCTAGTTTATTCTTGTCTGATACTTATGCTTAATTAAGGAATAATATTAAAAACTTCACAGAACAAATATCAGACTAACTATCAGTTAATCTTTGGTGAAATATGACGCCATCTTTGCTCTCAAGGAGTTAGCGCAGATTAGATTTGACGAAAATGCATATTTTAAAGGTGTTTGTAGAGATCCTACGCGATTGATAATGTCCAAATGTAAAACCACACTCTATCTAAAAAATTGTAATGGTATGATAGTAAAAGTATTCAATCACATACCCAGAGACATAAGAGAACTCCCGTTGAACTATTTTAAAATAAAATTACGAAGATGGCTTACTGATAATTGTTTTTATGACATTAAAGAATTTTTAGATTGTAAAGATTGACCTTTATTATTATTGACAATTTATATATCTTGTTTTTTTTTTGTTTGTTTAATTCATTGACATTTCTTCACTTGACATTGTTTTTATTGTATTATTATTTAATTCTAAAGAAGCATGTCATTGTAGTCAATCTATTAATTAATTATGATTTTTATTTTTTACAATAATGTTAAATTCAAATAATTATATAATACATTTAAATTCGTAATAATACATTTTTTTGCATAAATTTTGTACGCCAGCAATGGTGAAGCACGCTGAGCAATAATTAATATTAACACCTGATCTTAACCGTGTTTCGGACAAATAAACAATTTCATTTCATTTCATTTCATTTCATTTCATTTCATTTCGCAAAAAGTTTGCAGTAAAAAAGTGAATTGGTCTGTTTTGCCGCACAAGACAAAAAGAGAAGTTGACAAAACAATGGTAATTATACAAATAGCAATTTTGACAAGCACGAACCCCTGTACGTTGATGGATTAGCCTAAAGAGACGCCTCACTTCCATTGATAAGCCACCAAGCCTAAAAGTTGTCGAACAAAGCCCGCGCGACTAACCCCACGCGTCCTCCACTTGGGAAACAGTCTCTATCAAGTACTTAACGGTTGCGTAAACCTGTAAGTCTCAATGGGTTACCGTAACACAATTAACGCAGACCTAGTAATTAGTTGTTGAACTGTTCTATTGATTGGTTTTGTGCTATTGAAACTGATTGAACGGCGGCGACGGATAAAGTTGAAGGACGCTTTTGCAGAGTTCGCCTGAGGAAGTACCACAGTTTTGCCAGTTATTCAATCGCTAAGCAGTAGTGTGAAAATGTTACTGTGTTTCGGATTGAAGGACAATGTTTCCAGTAGTACATGCCTTAAAGAAATTTCAGAGTGACGAGCGCAGTCCCTTGCCGCGCAGGATTTTAATAATTCAAATTTCTAAGGGCCGGTTTTGTAAACGTCGGTATGTTAAAATGTGATACCAAATTTCGGTAAAATTGATCTTATTGTCAAATTTTCCGTGCTAATTTTTTTATAAAACCGGCCCTAAATGTCATTGAATTATAACAGGCAGACGTGACGCTAATCCATCACTTGTATATTTACTTAAGTGACTAAACGGAACTGATCTTGTTAAAATTTTGTAGTATGTAGATAAATTGTAATAATTAATTATAGCGGGTGAAACAGGGGTAAGAGGTGTTATATAAACAACATATTTGATAACATTACGATTTTTATATCTCTACCTGGTCTGAGTTGAGTAACGCCATAACATACAATAACATACCATAAAAAACTAGTGCTGACATATATAACAATCTTAAACGCGACATATCTACCCCGTCCTCGATTAATTAAGGGGTACATGTATAGCTCAATCAGTCCTGCTAATTGCGGATATGAATTAACATACCTACGCATACATACACGAGTAAATATTGTAGGGCAATATGACACTGATTGGCGGTTGTTGGATCGTACAAAGTACAGCATACATAGTATACATTCATGTTATATTAGATAGTTATATGGCGTGTACAGATTTAAGGTTGCTCAGCGAGCTATGGAAAGGGCTAAACTTGGGGTTTCTCTGAGGGATCGAATCAGAAATGAGGTGATCCGTCAGAGAACTAGAGTCACCAACATAGCTCACAGATTTAGCAAGTTGAAGTGGCAGTGGGCTGGGCAAATAAGCCGCAGAACCGACAACCGATGGGGTAGACGTGTTCTTGAGTGGAGACCGTGACTTGGCAAACGTAGTGTAGGACGCCCTGCGACTAGGTGGAGCGACGACTTGCGCCGAGTGGCTGGCAGTGGTTGGATGAGAAAAACCGAAGACTGGGTTCAGTGGCGTATCATAGGAGAGGCCTATGTCCAGCAGTGGACTGATACAAGCTGATGATAAATAAATAAATAAATAAATATCAGGGACCATTGCACACAAATTGACCTAGCCCCAAATTAAGCTCGAAACTTGTATTATGGGTACCAGACAACGATATACATACTTATATAGAGAAATAAATACTTATATAGATAGAAATATCCAAGACTCAGGAACAAATATTGATGATGATGAACACTTGTACTAAAAACGGTAAAGGATAACATCCCGAGGAAACAGAAAAAAATAACATCTTCCGCACGAGCGAATTTGTGGGATGAGCAATTGGTAAATGACGTAGTCGGTAATATATTATGTAAATAAACATAGGTTTTAAACCGTAGTTTCTACACGTCCTATCTCTCGAAGTGGAATAACTAGTGATAAGCACATTCATGGGAAATGCAGTGAAGCGATGCAGCCTGCCAGGACGCCATTACTGTCTCTTGCATTTTAAACTTTATTTATAAACCCTTGTCGCAAAAAGAGGGGTGTTAGAAGCTTGACGTGTCTGTATGTCTGTGGCACCGTAGCTCGTGAATGGATGAAGCTATTTCAATTTAGTTTTTTTTTTTGTATGTAAAGTTAGGGGCCGCCCCTAAGTTAGGGGCGAGTGTTTTTAGCTTTTCTGATGAAAATCGATCCAAGATGGCGGGGGTTTTAAAATTTAAAATTTTTAAAACATAATTTTTTTACCAGGCATTTTGCTATCTGAGTGATAGTCATTTTGATAGACATTTTTTTTAAAACGATGGGAAGTTAGACAATATGAGTTTATTTTTGCTTTTCATTGGCATTTGCTGCCATTTTGCGTTTTAGACAACAGTTCACAAAGATATCTCCGCGTGGCTAGTCCTGAATATTTGTAAATCTGAATGTATTACATCTGTTCTTCCTCATATATCCCTACAAACAGACAAACAAACGAAACCTCATTACATATCCCACATACAGTAAAGTAAACAACTAACACAGCTTAGAGAGCGATAAATTCGGAAAATTACAATGTGGCCGCCCAAGTTGTCGACTTAATCGAATAATGCTAGAACTTTGTCTCAATGTCGCGGCAGTTATTGTTATAACTGACTGTGGGGTCGCCAAGAACACATTTATTATGCTAAGGAACCTTTGGGGACGTTTGTTGTCATATTACTGTCCTATATTAGGCTATTAGAAACAGGGCTAAATTTTGCGGAAACCATGTTGTATTGTTTATAAAATAAACGGTCACATATTTTGATCTCGTTGACTTACAAGTTCCCATTTCTCACAGCTGAAACAGACTGTAGAGCCAGACATTTGATATTAATTTCAACCTGATACCTCAACGCGTTGTTGCGAAACGGGGCCTTGACAGACAGACTGACAGATGGACAAGGAAGTGATTCTATAAGGGCCGTTTTATAAACGTCTGTAAGTTAAATGTCGTACCAAATTTTGGTAAGTTTCAAATTCAAATTTCAAATTACTAAACTTTTTTATTTAATAGGATACATTGTGATCACTTTAAAACGTCAACTTAAAACTAGCTACGCCTATTCCAACCTCCTTACGCCGGCAAAAGAACAGGAAAGAAACGCCCGGCAGGTAATTTTTTTGGCGCGATCACATTGACAATTTTATTCTTATCACTAATTGATTGAATTGGAGCAAGTTCACTAAAATCCCAAGCTTTTTTTTTGTCATCTAATAGTCCGATATTTTTTAATTATCTTATTGTCAAATTTTAGTACGGAAAATTTGTCAAAAAGTTCAAATTTACCGAAGTAAGGTCTGAGGTGTAACTTACGGACGTTTATAAAACTGGCGCTAAAAGTTCCATTTTTCCTTTTGAGTTACGGAACCCTAAAAGTATCCTACATAAAAGTTCATACAAAAAAGCATTTTAAAATATTCTCTAATTTTTTCATAACTTTCTAATGCTGCACAGAGAATAAATGTCAAAACTTAATAAAATCGACAGTTCATCAAGCAATGTCATCTCTTCTTACTCTACAAACAGCACTGCTTGACCAATCAAAGCATGACAATAAAAAAACCATCAAAGCAAGGTAGTATGGAACTTTCTAGTGCTCATGCACCTGGCTGAATAATAAAACTAAGCATTTAGCAATAAATGCGTCCCGGCAATTCCTTTGAGCCAGTCTGACTTGGAGCTACGAGGGTGGGTCAAAAAGTTCGCGGAATGGAGGGGTTAGAGAGGGGAAGGGGTAATTGTTTTTACTTATCGCTACTTGTTGACTCAAAACAAAACTCGTAAGTCTAGGTTAGTATTTCTACTACCCTAGACATTATTGAGGGACTAGCCAAGATGCCTTCTACAATCACGTAAACGCTAGAAGAAAACTAAAAAAACGGGAATAAGATGCTTCAACTTTTTTTTGGCTTCACAAGATTGTGTATTTAAGCAGTGTCAAATATTAATATATAAAATACTAGCTGTTCTTCGCGGTTTCACCTGCGTGGGCTACAATTTATCGCGATAAAAAGTAGCATAAGTCCTTTCCCAGGCTCTAGACTAGTAGTTT
Source organism: Opisthograptis luteolata (assembly GCA_931315375.2). Lineage (NCBI taxonomy): Eukaryota > Metazoa > Arthropoda > Insecta > Lepidoptera > Geometridae > Opisthograptis > Opisthograptis luteolata. The sequence continues at coordinate 725,690 of OV928044.1, forward strand.
AGGCGTAAAAGGCAGACAGACAGACATATAGTTACTTTCGCATTTATAATAATATAATAATATATAATATTATTAGAGATTAATGTGTTAAAATTTATGACTTTTCTTGACTAACAAAATGAAAGATATCGTAAGACTGTTCAAAAGAAACATTGAATACCACGCCATTACAAAACGCAAGCGAAGCGAGCGTAAATATTTTAATCCATTTATTTTCTTGTATGTTAGCAAAAGAAATCCCATAATAAATATACATACCTTTAATCGCCTTATGGCAACCCTAATTTAAATTAAGGGGGCCTTGTGACGCCACGGCACCCATTTTGAGAACAGCCATAACCTATAATAATAAATTACATCCTAAAATATTAAGCAGAATTCACAAATACTATCAATAACTCTTTAACTCCGATATTAACTTTTTATTCTCGTCTAAAACTTCGACAACGACTCTCATCCTCGATTTGTTTTAAAAACATCGTAAAAACTTCCTGATTCTTCATAAAATACTTCGTCCGGTACATTTCACTTCACGTGAGTGTATTTACGTGCGTGTGTATTTGCTTTATTATTTAAAAGCTATTCGAGCGAAATTTTTTGGCAAAGAATTTTATGCGAAAAAAGTTTTTGACGACTTTCGCTTATAAATGTCTCGTGATCTGTACATGTACGATATTACTTTTTTTAAAGGGCAGCGTTTAAACACAAGCCATCAGACATTCTACAACTGGATTGGCTCTCAAGTGAGGCTGCCGGAACACACCAATAAGTGCTTAGCAAAACTTTGAACTAGAGTGTGGTAGCTAGCCATACGAGCGCTGGAGAGTTCTTTCATCATGACATTTTCCTTCAGCAAAAGCTCAAGTTCAGAGGCGAGTCCATTGTAACATCCACTCCCGTTTAGTAATGCTTGTGGCAAACAAGCAGACGGCTTGATGGTAAGCGGTCACCGTCGCCTATAGACATTTGCAACACGCGGAGAAAAAAAGACCTTCCGAAATACCGTTTTCCTTCTGAGTCAAAAGGAAAGGACTTGTGATTCAGAAGGAAAACTAAGGTAAAATTAGGAAGGAATCGGTCTTGGAAGGTAAGACTCGGAAGGAAAGTCAGATTATTTTTCTCAGTGCACAATGGCCAAATGGCTGACCCTGACGAACTCTCACACCCATCTTGAAGGACTGCATTTTGCAGAACTACAGATTAAAGACTTGCGAAGGGAGCTCGTTCCACATTTTGTGAGTATGCGGGAGAAAGGAGCGCTCCTATTGTGTTTTTTAATGACGGGTGAGACCTATGCTAAACATAAATATGCTTTTCCTTGACCCATTGCTGTTTTTGAATACTCCTTTTTTGTGTATGAAATAAGAACAAGGAATGTATGCTTTGCATAGATAGAGTGAGGTTTGGTAAGGTAATCCCAGTTAAGCATTACGCATGTTAAATTATTCATGTAGACGCGTATCTAGCTTAGCGCATCATTTTTCCTCCAAACCTTCTCTGGAGGAAGACGAATTTCACGCAAAGCACGTAGACTTAGGCCCGTATCAATGTTTGTTGAACTCATGACTGAGTGAAGGGCGTGTTTGAGTGCGCGCTCTACGGACGCACTCAAACAAAATACAGTAAATACAGTAGTGATGTAATTTTATTAATTTTATATAACTGAGTGAAGAGACAAGCGTGACAGTAAGCATCACTCTTGCATGAGACTTAGACAAAAATTATATAATGAAATGATGATGATGATGTGTTGAATGGCAATGCTTACCATTCAATGTGGTAATGCGGCCACCACTACCAGTTGGCAAAGTTCCCAGGTACCAACTGGTAGCGGTTTATTAGATTAGTTAGCTAGATTGTTTAGTTAGATAGGTAGTTTTATTTTATATATTAGGGTTTAGTTTCGTGTCTTCATTCTGTTATTTAAGTTTATTAAGCATTTCATTTGCATCATCATCAACCTGTTTCAGTCCACTGCTGAACATAGGTCCCTCCCAAGGTATTCCACTGAGCCCGGTCTTCGGCTCCTCTCATCCAACTACAGGCAAGTTACTATCGGCCCTGCCGGTTCTTGGACATGCCGGTTTCCTTGCGATGTTTACCATCACCGTTTTGAGCGATGGTAAACCCACAGATAACATATTGGTCGTAGGTGCGTGGCCGAAAGTATTCAAACTTGGTGTCGACGCCTTGTACGGGTCACGCGTTACCGTTCAGCCACCATCGCTCAACTCTAACAGTTGTCGGTATACAAAGCGTCACCATGACTCAGCCTGAAGCCTGCCACCCCTATGAATACAGCCCTAAGCCGGATGCGCGATAATGTATGAGTGTCGGTTACGCGTCTGCTGACATGTTTTATTTAAATCGCGTCGAACCTTGATAGCTCGCGCCCCGCGCGACACGGTGTGCCCAAGGGCGGATCTAGGGGGGCACCCCTCCCAGACTTGCAAGGAGCTGGGACTGAGAGATTATTACCTACCATACCGCTTTGGTAACATTTTAGGCAACCCTTATAGTATCACTTTGATGTCTATCTGTCAAGACCCTTTTTTTCAAGAACGCGCTGAGGTATCAAGTTGAAATGTATGCCAAACATTCAAATCTACGGTATCTTTCAATTGTGAAAAAATTGAAATTGTAAGTCAACGCGATCAAAAGATATGACCGGTTTTATCGCGTATTTAGGGATTTCACAAGGGAATCAAAACCTATAAGGTATGTACTTATGTACTTCCCGTTGACCTAAAATCATAAAAATTGGCATGAAGCAAGGTCTTATAGCACAAACATGATGCCAAGTGGCGAAGTGGTCAAAGGCGGCTACACCTGGATTGGAAACTGGCTCTCAAGTGGGCCGGAGCACACCAATAGGTGCTTGGCGATAGATTCGTTGCAAACCAGACAAGCAGTAGAAAATGACCCAATATGTTCTTATTTTCAAATAATATACAAGCATTTTTTTAATGATGATGGATGCAAATGGCTGCAGCCGTTCATGACTTCTTCCGGCTGATGATGATCATGATGATGTTTTTTTTTAATCTCAAAGTGTAATACTAGGGAGAAACTTCATACTTGTTTGGCTTCTGAGCAATAAATCCAGGACCCGCTCTTGGGTGTGCCCAACAGCCCATCTACTGAGTGCCACCCTGACAGTGTTTGACATTTGTATGTAATGGTGCACACACACACACGCATACTACATCATTAAAAATATTTCAGTAGCGACCCGCCGCAACTCCACACGGGTTGGCAAAGATTTTTACAGCGAAAGTTTTCTCAAACCCATTAAATTTGTATGTTTATTTATTTATTACTAGCGACACACATACAAGCTTTAAAGAAACTAAAATGGAGGTCAAATTTAAAAAAAAAGAACAGATCTCCCCTTAACAAAAAACTACCCTGAAAATTACACGTTTATAATTTCGTCCGCTCAAAGTTTTCACGAAACCATATTCAAATAATTTTTTTTTTAAATTTAATTTTCTAAAGTGTGTGTAACTCTTCTTTGCCACAAATAAATATGTTGTTTATTGTCAATTTTTTTGTATTAAAAACTAGCTTCCGCGTGGAACAAAATTAGAGAGTCAAATCCTAAACCAGATGTAGCATGTCACCATCTTCGACCGCACCGTCACTTAACGTCAGAAGACTTGTGGTCAAACGCTACCCTGTATGTAGTTAAAAAATAGTATTTTTTCATAAAAACTTGAATGTCACATTTCACCCAATTTAGGGGGTTCAGAAAATCTTTTTTAATTGCACCCTTATACTACCAATAGAAGCTACCCTGAAAATAAAATGTCTCTAAGACCATCGGGCCCATCGACGATTCCCACTCGCTAGCACAGTCGCTAGCCTTCCCTTGCTCTCGTTCATTTTAAAAGTCACGATAATTTGAGGCCCACTTGAGAGCCACTTCCCAATACAGGTGTAGCGCAGCACTACTTTCTACCACATCGTCACAACATCAGGTGATTGTGGTCAAACGCATTCCTGTAAAAAAAAACTAACTAACTAACTGAGATGGCGCAACGACCCAAAGTGAGTCTTGGCCTCCGATAACAAAAGACGCCACTTCGGTCTGTCCTGCGCCACCTCCTGCCAGTCCTCCACCTGGAGCTCGCGCAAATCCTTCGTGACTTCGTCTTTCCAGCGATATCTGGGACGGCCGACAGGGCGACGGCCACTCCTCGGTCCTAAGTATGCTTGTTTGACCGCACGATCCTCTCCCATTTTTTCATGGTGGCCGAGCCAGCGAAGTAAACAAAATTAATATAACAAAGTTTGTAGAATTGTAAAAAAAAATAGTATAATTTTAAATTCAGCTTTATAAAAAACTGTGCGTTTGTGCCTAAGTACTTATCTAGATTAAAAGCGAGGTCTTTCGAGCTTTTTAATGCTAATTTAAATTCATTTCAGTAGAAGTCTGTTTTTTGCACTTTACGTGACTTTACACAGAGTTCGCATTTAGCGCGGTAATTACGGAATATTGTTTGTAGTAAAATTTAATTTAATGTAATGAAATAAATAAAATAATAATATATTATTTAAATAAATATGTAAAACAAATTCGGATTAGTTACACAATTTACTGATACTACTGGCTTGCGTCCGATTGTACCGATTGTTTCCGCTGCGATTTATCAGCATTTTTTGAGTTTTCACAAATTTTCATCCTTTGAATGTGAAAGTAACTTTGTTGCATGGGAGCCCCGCCCCATAGATGTTTATTTTATTATGTTATAGCGGCAATAGTAATACATCATCTGTAAAAATTTCAAATGTCTAACTATCACGGTTCGTGAGATACAGCCTGGTGGCAGACAGCCAGACGGACGGACAGCGAAGTCTTAGTAATAGGGTCCCGCTTTACCCTTTGGGTACGGATCCCTAAAAACCCATTTGTACGGATCCCTCGGTGCGCGAGTTTTATTAATATACGTGTTGGTGGACTTGGTCACAGATATTGTTAAAAAGTATGCTGAAGCTCACGAACAAAGGCTTCATCATCATGTGAACATCGAGGCTATCCAGCTCCTCGACAACACGGACATTGTGAGAAGACTGAAAAGGACAAAACCTTTTGAGTTAGTGTAATTGAGTGCAAACAATACGTAGTTCAGTGAGTGCTACCTATAAAGAACACAAAAACAAAGTGCCTTCCCCTTAATAGAGACAATAAGAAAAGTGCTAATGGACACATTCATAGTTATATTCTACCTAGCAAGTTATGTTATATATAAATTACTTATTAGCCATTATAGGCTAGATTGTAATACCATAGAAGTATCCACATATAAATAGAAACTTCTTAAAAAAAAATAATACGTGTTGGTATGTACCAGATATTGTTCAATACAAAGTGTCGTGCTATGAAACATGTATGAAGAAAGCGTCGTGTGATTTTCGCCCCATCACTGATTTATGAGCAGTATTTTTATAGTGGCGGGAAACGGTGCTGTCGCTGGCAGGTGCAAGAGTTATTGGGAGCTAGCTACATGCCTTACAAGGTTACTTACAACACGAGGGTACACGGTGTATATAGAGAAACTAAAGTCACCCGATTTCCCACAGAAACTAGGCATATTGTAATGGTTAAAAAAAAAACAAAAACAATGGACCTATCTTGTGAATCGATTTTAGACGACCTTAAAACGAGATTTTTTATTTTTATTTTATATTGTATTTATTTTGATACACCCGGATCGCTGGGCTGGGCTCGTCACGCAGTGGGTATGGGTACCTGAGGACGGGTCACTTCGCCTAGACAAGCGGCGAAAACGAAGGCATGATAACCTTGAGTCATTGCAGGAGCGGTAGTCTGATGTTGCGGAAACATTTTGGCATCGATTGGTTGAAAAAACCTTTGAAGGGTTGAAAAAACCTTTGAAGGAGTTGCTGACTTTATGGGTACAATAATTGTGATAATGACTTCTCTTTTTAAGTTTTCTCTTATTAAGTTTTCGTAATTATATTGACAAACAACTGTCATTATTTTAGTTTCTTTAGCTCTTTGAATCGAAGTCTAAATAATTGAGGGTCACCCCCAAGTCATAGGTGCGGCCGAGACGGTATCGGTGCCTACAATAAGCAAGTAAATAATAATAATAATAATAATAATATCGGGGACAATTTCACACAAATTGACCTAGCCCCAAATTAAGCTGGAAACTTGTGTTATGGGTACTAGACAACGATATACATACTTAAATAGAGAAATAAATACTTATATAGATAGAAATATACAAATAGTTGCCATTTTCCGTATGTATCTGCTACAAAAGGCTGCGATAACAAATCTATTTTCCTTAACAACACGACAGACATTTGTTGCTTCCTTCTACATATTTTAATACCTTACCTTATAATAAAACCTGCCAATCTACTTTCCTCTCTACCCCTTCAAAGATACGATTGTAATTCCAACGTTCTGTTATGATAGGTGAAATTGAGTTAGGTATACAGATCGATCCCTACTCTGACCGATGTGGTTATCAACTTGACCGATGGTGACGGAGAAAGAGGTTGTAATGATGGTCATATGCTTGGACAATTCTTTGGAACTTTGTTTATTTGAGGTAGTTTTTTTTGCTTCTTGACAATGTAAGAAAGAAAAATGATGGTAAAAACAATTTATTGCCACTATACTGAGAGTCATAATATTAGAAAAGATACCTATCCTACTGGATGGATGGATGGATGTTTGTTACTCTTTCACGCAAAAACCACTGAACGGATCTGAATGAAATTTGGAAGGGAGATAGCTTATACCCTGGATTAACACATAGGCTACTTTTTATCTCGGAAAAAGGTTCCTGCGGGATAACGGGTAGATGCGGGTGAAAACGCGGGGCGCAATTAGTTATTTATATAAAATGAAATCAAAATGCTACGACTAAGATATTTCCACACACACCACATCGCCACAATTGATGGGGAAGAAAGCTGCGACCACGAACCGGAAGACGCTCTGCAGGTAGGCCCCTCACTAGGAGGACCGGTGACATTGTAAGAGTCGCGGGGAGCCGATGGATGCAAATGGCTAAGCCGTTCATGGTGGCGTTCAAAGGGTAGGCCTATGTTCCGCAGTGAACTTATTCTGGCTGATGATGACTTATTTTAAGTGCTGTGCGAGCGGAATCACGAACAAAAGCTAATCAACTAAAACATTTTTTCGTAGCTCCTAAAACAAAACAAGAAATTTGTGTAAGAGTATTACACCAAAATGTGGCTGGTTTATTTAGTAAGAGCCGCTTATTAGAAATTCATCTAGCCGAACTTTCTGAACAACACAAGGAACCAGATGTTCTATGTTTTTCAGAGACATTTATACTGAAAGGCCATGAGCAAATGGTAAACATAGCTGGGTATACTTTGGCATCATTTTATTCCAGACAGACAAAACAAAAGCGAGGTGGCGTGTGCATTTTGGTTAAACGCGGATTGCAGTTTAAACAAACAACCGTTTGCAATGAATATACAGTAGACAGACACTTCGAATGTTGCGCGATAGAGCTCCCGTCGCAGCATATGTCTATTTTCTGTTTGTACCGAACTCCTGACTCTGACTGTAACATGTTTATTGCCAAGCTGGATGCATTACTGTTTAAATCTGTCCTTAGATGCAATAAAAAAATAGTTTTGACTGGAGACTTAAATATTAACACACTACAAAGTAATAGTAAAGACACCAAACTTTTGTTAGATCTTGTTGGAAATTATAAACTTTATTTACATATCAATGTACCCACGCGTCAGCGATCTTGCATTGATCATCTTATAAGTAATATTGAATCAGCTACAGGTGAACTACTACATCTAGATGTCTCTGACCACAATACAGCTCAACTTCTTAATATCCCAACAGATAAAAAGGAGATACCATTGGAAGAGTACTTTGTATATAAAAGAGATTTTGATGTGCAGCATGTAAAAAAATTCAAAGAGTGCCTGTCTAGTCTATTTTTCAACGAGGTATATCAGGAAACAAACCTTGGTGCTGCGTTCAAAAACTTTCATGACACTCTAATTTTATTCTATAACTTATGTTTTCCAAAAATAAAGGTTAGAATATCCAATAGGACTCGCAGATCTAAGTGGATAACTAAAGGGCTTAAAAAGAGTTGCAAAACCAAGCGATTTTTGCGCTACAAATACTATAAAGATAAAAGTAATATAACTAAACTAAAGTATAAAAACTATTCTAAATTGCTACGTAAGTGTATTGATGAATCCTTAAAAAATATAAATTCTGAAATGATAAATAACTCTAAAAATGTGTGCAAAACATCCTGGCAACTAATTAAAAAAGAATCGGAAGCCTTAAAACAAATTGAACTTATGAGTCACATTAATAAAGAAGGGATAACAGTATCCGATCCAACTGAAATTGCAGAGACATTTAATGAGTATCTCACTAATATATCAAATACTTCTAATACGGTGCACAACACTTGTAAATCAAGTTTGTGTAGTAGTATTTTTATAAGACCTTTTAGTTGTGATGAAACACATAGAATTATTATGTCCTTAAATAACACCAACTCTGAGGGATATGATGAAATATGTACCAAAATTCTCAAAGCATGTTCGTCGGAATTGACCCCAGTAATGACCTATCTAATAAATTTATCATTTATGGATGGTTGTTTTCCAGAATCGCTTAAGCTATCCATTGTTAAACCCTTATTCAAAAAAGGAGATAAATCAAATTTAGGTAACTACAGACCCATAACTCTGATTCCAATTTTAGCTAAAATATTCGAATCAGCAATGCACAAGCGTTTGATTGGCTTTATAGAAAAGCATAATATATTCAGACAGGAACAATATGGGTTTCAAAGAGGTAAGTCAACAACTCTAGCTTGTTTTGACCTTGTGAGAAATGTTGTGGATAACTTAGATACTGGTAATCTCGTAACCGTGGTATTCTTTGACATGTCAAAAGCATTTGATATCGTATCTCATAAATTACTTTTAGAAAAACTGGACAAATGTGGCATTCGTGGACCTGCACTAAAATGGTTGCAAACTTACCTCGACAATAGGAGTCAGTTTGTCGAGATAGCAAACATTAATGAAAGTAAGGAACTCCAAAAGTACAGATCAACATCTCGAGTAAATAACTATGGAGTGCCACAAGGTAGCGTCTTGGGACCCTTGTTGTTCTTATTTTACATTAATGACCTCCTTGACGTTACTTCAAAATCTTGTATTCTGTTTGCTGATGACATATCTCTAATTGTAACTAATAAAAATAAAATTGACATTAATAACTATAACACTGACATAAATAATTCTATAAAATCAATAATTCAATGGCTTACTGACAATAACCTACAGGTGAATATTAACAAAACAAATTTCATTCAATTTAATATGTATGGTAGGAAACATAGAGACCTTGACATTTATTATGAAAATAATTCAATTACAGAAGTAGATGTTACTACATTCCTGGGTATTACACTAGACAAATATTTAAACTGGAAAGAGCATATTAATAAAGTTTGTCAAAAACTGAACAGATTTGTATATGTACTATACAAATTACGCAAAACATCCTCTCGTCAAACCGTGTTAGCAGCGTACCATGGTTATATATCGTCTGTTTTAAGCTATGGTCTCATTTTATGGGGCAATTCTACTGAGGTTCAAAGAGCTCTACTGGCCCAAAAAAAATGTGTCAGAGCAATTGGTGGCATCCCGCCATGGGATTCATGTAAGCCTCTCTTTCGTGAATTTCGAATATTACCTTTGCCTTGCATGTACATTCTAGAAGCTGCAAAATTTGTAAGAACACACCATGACTTATTCGTAACTGCTAAAGATAAATACCCCAGAAACACGAGAGATCCAGATAGAATTGTTCTGGCCAAGGTGCCAAAAACGTCAATGTATTTGAATAACTGCTATGCAATGTGTGGACGCATATACAACACTGTTCCTACAGATATAAAAAAGCTACCAAAAAATCGATTTAATAAAAAACTTAAATCGTGGCTAATGGATAAATGTTTTTATAATGTTAAAGATTTCATAAAATAGGTTCTCAATGATAACTCTCTCTGATAACTTAATATTATTTTAGAATTATGTAATGGCCATTAATATAATATAATTTTGTATAAAAAATATTTGCACGCCGCCTTGTGCGGCAAAATGTATCTGGCACTATTCTGTACTAATTCCATCTTTACTAACCGACATTTTACGCAAATAAATTCTATTCTATTCTATTCTATTCTATTCTAATATTAATGTACCTACCTAGTCTGTTGGTTGCCTTTGAGGAAGGCAGACATATATTCTCGATTTATCGTCTCAGTAAGATCGTGTGCTCAGAGTTTCAAGACTATCCTATCACTACAAACACTAACGACCCGCCCCGGCTTCGGTTGTCTGAAAGCGATTGTTTTGAGCGATAAGGCTGCCCTTTGAGACACTTTTTTTAACTATTTACAGGGTAGCGTTTGACCACAAGTCACCTGATGTACCGTAATGTCGTATCGGCCGTTAATCTATCTATCTATCTATCTGTACGAGCTGTAGCGATCGTCATTGTAGACATTTGTTCTGACCCGCTGAAATATGTCATTCGCATAAATTTTTTGTAGTTTTCTGTTAGCGTTAACTGTTCTAAAATGCAGCTTTGTTAGGCTCCCAGTAGTTACTAAGATTAAGCTGTACAAAAATACAGTCTTACATATGGATACAAACAAAAGCAAGTATAGAATAGACAATCTAGATCTATAGTGGCATGTTATATGGTAGGCAGACAGGGTTCGACACGTCTGTGTTGGGATTACTGGATAGATTCTATTGCAAAGATTAAACGGGAAATGGAAGATTTATACCAGCCCGATCTCAGGGCTTACCTAACCTACTGGAGCAAGCGTTGGTATTATCTAATTTCAAGGCTTGAGCTTTTGGTAAAGGAAAATATCGTAATGAAACTTTTTTTCTTTTTTTTTTGGGTTCCGTGTCTCTAAAGGAAAAACGGAACTCTTATAGGATTACTTTGTAGTCCGTGTGTCTGTCTGTCAACACCCCTTTTCCTCACGATCGCGTTGATGTATCACGTTGAAATTTTTATTAAATACTCGGCTCTACAGTTTCTTTCAGCTGTGAAAAAATCAAACGAAATTAGCGTTTATGACGCATATTTTCACATACATTGCGATTTTACAAGGGAATCACAACCCTAACCCTAAACCTAGTACTTCCCGTTGACCTGCTACAGCACATGGCCAAAAGTAGTAAAAGCAGTTTGTAAAGGAAAAAGTCTGAAAACTGTAAATATGTTGTTTGTGTGAAGCTTACCTATGTCAAATTTCTCTCTGGGAACGTAAGGGAACTGATTTTTCCAAACTTCAATCCTAAGTGGGACTGATAAGGTGTTAAAGTTTGTATGGAAAAAAGTTGTTTGACAAAATACAAAGCAAAAACATTAACAAAATGGTATTTCACTTTTATTTTATCTACCTACCCCTCAGGGGTTAAAAATGACATATTAAAGTTTGTATGAAAATTACAAACTTCAACGCGATCGAAGCCATCGTAGCATGTATAAATATGACAGCTGTCACTGCTAAATACAGTTTCAGCACTAAAGCCTACTAATTACCACCGGCCAGTGATCGGTAGAGGATCTATCACGTGTCAACGCACCGTCAGATGATTTGTGCGGAATGCGAGAGGTGTTCCACGATGCGATACGAGCTGATACGAGGCGTTAATGTACTTCATAACAACACGGCCCCTGTGTGTGACAACTACGTAGGTGTGCGTGACAAATCATTTGACGTTCAATGGATCTCTGGCAGAATATACGATGTGGAGGCTAGACTGTAATGCTAGGCATTTCGGCAACAGTCTAGGGTGTAAGGTACTAGTCACAGATTTAAATTGAACTAGAGATACGGGCCGGCATACGGGGTCACCGTCGTTCTTTGGGAGTCGTAATTTTGAGTTAGTCAGAGTCATAATATGTATGTTTATTTAGTAAGATACAATATGTGTCTATTCAAATGTTTATGCCAAATCATAATTTGCCTTGTTTTATAACAAAAACCATTTTTAAGGCTTATTTTGATTTAGTTAAAGCGAATATTTCAGGAACCCTTTACTGGCTTGCCTGTAAATTTTAAAACTTTTCTTGGCAACCTACAAATGTGAATATAAGTTTCTGTTTTAAAAAAGCACAATTTCGAAACTAACCAATTTCCGTGCAACTTTCAAAATGACTCTTTTCCAAAAACACCTAATTAAAAACATACAAAAGCTATATCAGTCCAGTCGTTCTCAAGTGATGCGCTTACCAATATACAGCATTCAGGTTGGTAGGTACATCTTGTACATAGAAGTAGAAGTATGGATATACAGGGTTATTTGAAATTAGCGCAACTCCTCTTGCAGGAAGCCTCTTTACTTCAATCCCAACAACATTTGTTCTACGACTTTTTAAAATTAATAATTTTTAAAATTTGAGTTTTCCCATACAAATTTATTATTAGGTATTTAACGCCTCTGAACTGGCAATTACTCTACGCTACACCCGACCCAGCCTGATTAAAGTATGAAGGGAAAGTGGATTCAAACTCCCTAGGTTGACAGGGTAAGAAAAAAGCGCGGGAAACCGTAGTATGTAGTTAGTTTACCGAATCATACGGCGCAGGAGGCTAGGTTAGGTACCTACTCACTCTTACAAAATACAGAGTAATAAATAACAGAGCTGGCCAATTTTTATGTATTTTTTTGTTTTTGTGTTATTTATCAAGATTTACAAAAAGTCGTAGAACAAATGTTGTTGATTTTGATGTAGAGAGGCTTCCTGCAAGAGGTGATGCACTAATTTCAAATAACCCTGTATATGGAAGCGGCCACAGAAGCAAACAGTAATTAAGACAGCGACATATTAATACATTCATTGGTTCATCTGCCGTGGAACCTCAATCTACATCCAGTACGTATCAGATATTTATGGGCGCGTCGGACGCAAACAGGGCCAGCCGGCGGGAAATATTAATCAACGGGATCGCACGCGGATTGAACTGATTTTAAATGCATAAACCCGCTAGGCATGTCAGGACGGATGCGTGTTACACCGCGGTGGTGCATCCGTAAAAAAAAATTGCCAGTATAACACAAAAACTTATCCTAGGTTCCAGTTACTTACAATAGTACATTACTGCCGTGGCGAGCAAAAGAGGACTTGATGGACGAACGTGTGAATGTGGGCCGAAGCGAAAGCGAGGCTCACATACGTATATCTATCAATGGCTAGTTGTGGCCAAGGCTTGTATAGTACTTTTCTCACATAATGCGCGGAAATTAAAACATAAGTAGTACCTAGGCAGAACTTTTTCCTTTCGACTTTGGCAGTACAGTCAACGACAAAAGTCGTTAAATGGTTAATGGACAGGTGCTTTTATACGATTGATGAATATTTTTTATTTTAAATAATCTTTTAATTAATGTTATAAATGATTTTTGTTTCATTTAGTTTTGTTTGTGTATGTTGATTTGTATTTTTTGTTTGTTTCATAATTTTTGTCACTTTGATATGTTTTTCAATTTTATATGATATGTATTTTAATAATTGTAACATTACATTTGCACGCCTGCTTGCAGGCTGAATACATTGGCCTATGTCTAATTTTTAAGATCTTTTGTAATGTTATGTATTCTAGCAAATAAACTAGTTGATTTGATTTGATTTGATTAAACAGTAACACATTTTCCGACTAGCCTATTCATCTTAAACACCAAACTTTGACCACGTCATCACTTAAAATCAGGTGTGTTGTGTTATGGTCAAACACTACCGTGTAAATTGTAAAGGTAACAAAAACATAGTTGATCTAAAACACATTAGGAAAATCGAGTACGATCAGCTACTTTTGTCGCTGACTGTACCTACCTAACAAGTGCATGTATGTGTAATGTATGGAAGACAATACACAATAATTTTATTCGTGGCAAAAAACAAGTGTTAAAAAGAAATTATGCATAAACTTACATAAACAGGAAGGACACGAAAACTTTTACAGTTTTTTTAACTATCAAAACCAGGGGTACAGGTGTCGGAGTAAGCTATACTACAGTTGCACTTCGGTGTGACGTCATTCAACACAGAGCCAGTTCCGTCAGTGCATGAAGATGGATCGTCTCATAACGTCAGCCGCCGCGTTAGGTACGGCGTCACTTACCGCGAGGTTACGGCGCGGAGGCTGCGGCCATCCATAATGCACTCCTCGTGTTATGGAGCTAAGGTTAGTTTGGTCTTAAAGTAGAACAGCGGATTTATGACGGAAAGTATCTGTGATGGTTGTTGGAGTATTTGTAGTACATTAGCTAAGCCCCGCGTTCACTACTTTTAATCTATACTTCTATACTAATCTATCTCTATATTCTACTAATATTATAAATGTGAAAGTTTGTGAGTATGGATGGATGGATGTTTCTTACACTTTCGGATTTGAGTGAAATTTGGAATGGAGATAGCTTACACCCTGAATTAAAACTTAGGCTACTTTCTATCCCGGAAAAAGGTTCCTGTGGAATAACGCGAAGACGCGGGTGAAACAGCGGGGCGCAGCTAGATTCGAAGTTGTATATTTGTAACGAATTAACTCAAAAACTACTGGACCGATTTCTAAAATTCTTTCACCATTAGAATGCTACACTATTCGTAATAACGGCCAAATCTGTCTGTCTGCCTTTCACGCCTAAACTACTGAACCGATTTTAATGAATTTGGTACAGAGATAGTCTAGAGCCTGAGAAAGGACATACGCTACTTTTTAGTGTGTATGTCTACAGCTTTCTGAATGAGAAAAAGTGAAATCTACATATGACAACTTTTAGTACCGATTTTGCTGCATCACTGTTTCAACTCCTAATTTAGGTGCCAAAAAGCCTTCGATTTTATAAGCCACTATCTGCTCCCCGCGGTTTCACCCGCGTGGGCTACAGCTTAATGCATGCAAAGTCTCAGCCGGATCGGTTTAAAATTAACAAAGTTTCATACAAACTTTCATCCCCTATTTTTTCCCCTTGGGGGTAGAATTAATGAAAATCCTTTCTTAGCGGATACTTACGTCATAACATCTACCTGCATGGCTAATTTCAGCCTGATCCGTCCTGTGGTTTGGGCTGTGCGTTGATAGATCACTATGTCAGTCAAGTCACCTTTGAGTTATATATTATATATGTGAAACCTCGGGGGAACAGCTAGTATTGTATAAGTAGGGATAGTACCTACGGATAGGGATTTGACAATAAATGGTTAACTTTTAGTTTCTCTTAAGACTTAATCAAGTGTATTAATTTGTATCTAAATACGTCCAGTAAGTAACTGGTCCGGCAGCAGTAACGGAGAACCAATCAGGCGGCCAAGCTTCCACAAACAACTGTACTTGCGCGTACTGTGTGGTTTCTAGTAAGATCCGGTTAAATCCGGCTTCCCGAAGTTCGGAACTCCAATTCAACTGATTAAGACGCCCACTCCTCGCGTAATCGGGTTCCGGATACTTGGTCGGTATTGGTTTGCTAACTAAATTAGTCAACTTGTCACTATTAGCCGCTGTCTATCAAAAATATATAATAACTATATTTTTGACCTTTGAAATCCTCACTTCCTACCATAAAATTATAAATGTGAAAGTAACTGTCTGTCTCGCTTTCACGCCTAAACTACTGAACCGATTGAAATGAAATTTGGTACGGACATAGTTTGAACCCTGAGGATGGACATAGGATACTTTTATCGCGATAAGCTGTAGCCCACGCGGGTGAAAATGCGGGGAAAAGCTAGTATTAATATATTTTCATTAAATCCGTCCCAGGCTTTTCTAGCAAAATATGAAAAATCTAAGGATGGATAAAGTATAATTCATTTTACTACGTTCTTTTGGATCCACAATTACGCTTCAGAAATGTATCCGTGAATATTATTGTCTCATCTCACTTGGATTCTTGGCTAATTTTATTTATATTTACTCTCAGGATTCTTGATAATTTTCATTGCTTTCAATTAAGGGTTTCAAAACGAACAGTAAAATGCTTACAGAATTGTGAAAAACAACAGCTTTGTGAAGTTAACACAGATACATTCCGCGAATTTAAAGTTTCTGATACGTATATATACCTCAAAGCAAATTTCATTATCTTTTCTTCTTGATCTGGATTTCTGAAGTACTTCATCATCAGCCGAAAGAAGTCCATTGCTGAACATAGGCCTCTACCTTTAAACGCCACCAAGAGCGGCTGTTAGCCATGTGCATCCTACGACCTATGTCCTACGGATTGCAAGACGTCACTACCACTGTGCCATCATCGCTTCAAAAAGATCATTCTAAAAGATCACTCGTTTCTAAAACCTTCCTCTTATTGTACTCAGTTTGACATAATTTCTAATAATCCGAATAATACAAACAGCTGATGAGTAACATTACCCGAAACAATCGGCGTTACGAAAGACACGGAAGGGGCATCAGTTGCTTTAGACTCATCAGAATTTCATTGCGAACGCTTACGATTTCCATTTCGATGTCCTCTGGGGTACAGTGCAGTGGAGTTGAGAAGGAAATCTAACTGGTTTGACCATCGTAACAATATTAAAAGACAAGATTCAATCCTACTAATATTATAAACGTGAAAGTTTGTGTGTGTGAATGTTTGTTACCACGTATCATCGTAACTACTGAACTGATTTTGATGAAATTTGGAATGGAGATAGCATATACCATGGATTAACACATTGGTTTTTATCCCAGAAAAAAGTATCCAGCGGGATAACGAGAAGACGCGGGTGAAACCGCGGGGCGCAATTAGTTAGTCGTAAAATTAAAATTCAAATGTGTGTCAACCCAAAGCTGAGCATTGTAGGCTCTACATGTAGTTTTGGTTCAGTTAGAGTTTCCCTACTGGCATGTTCTGTGTCTTTCCCCTGTCCCCTGTAGGTACTCTGTCCCCCGCCTTCCTCTTCGAAATAGGATTTGTAAGCGAAGTAAACTCATTAGAAGCGGGGCTTTGTCTACAATCCGAGCGAGAAATATCGGACTCAGAAACCCAACTAGGTATTCCCCTTTTAATATCGGATTTTTTCACCGAATCCTTGATGCAATTTACATTCGTATTACTTAAAGAATAAAGCTGGGACTGGAGTAGCTCGCTCTGTATTTAATTTACATTTTTGATGCGTCGCAATTCGGGAAGCACAACACAAAAGCCGTAAGAGTAAATACTTTTTTGGCAAACGTTTATACCAATGTTTGGAATGTTTTAAAATGTTTCACGTTTCACAGTTTTCTGTATTTGCTTTACAAAGAAAGAGGTATTTTACATAGTTTGATGATGAATGGAGCGATGATGACTCAGCTTTAGTGACGTCGACTTGCATTGCTATCCGTAGGACGTGGATTCGAAATCAGCAATTAGCTACATACCAATTGTACGCGCGAAGTGTTTTGCTTCCAACATTCATCATCCCGATTAGCTGTGGAACATACCAGAGCATGTGTTTCCCGATTGCTAAAACTTGGGAATTTTCAAGTCAATAGTGCACAGGTCTAGTAGTATGTGCGACAATGTCGATGGTGGTCAAACGCAGGCCTATTTGCTATTCTGTTTCCAACATAACAATATAAGGCATAACTGTTTAACACGTTCACTGCGTTATGAGGTCTAACAAGCCACATGCGTGCCTTCTCACAGGTGCGGCAGTCAAAATCGCGTTATTTCACTTTGTGCGGGCGGCGACTGTGTGTTAACATTTCCATGAGTATGACAGAGACACATCCCTGCATTATATTGGAAACGTGAAAGTAACTATCCGTTTATCTGTCTGTCTTTTAGGCTTTCATGCATAAACTACTGAACCGATTTAAATGAAATTTGGTACAGAGATAGTCTAGAGCCTGAAAAAGGATATAGGCTATTTTTATTGCGATAAACTGTAGCCCACGCGGGTGAAACCGCGGATAAAATTAAGCTTCACTTTCGAGCTATATTTAAGATGCTATTAAGAAACTACATTTGTGAGGCCGATATGGTCTCATACTGACTGCAACGAGAATCAACCATGCCTCGAAAAGACCACATACACAAAAATGGCTTCTCAGCTAGCGTTTTCAGGGTGACAACAATAGAACGCTACATTGATATTGGAATTCAATATCCGCTGCACTCTCAATATCCGACAGCACTCTTCATCGTAACGTAGAGCTGTATAAAAACAAAAATGCAGTTATCACATCCAAAAGCACAAAGCTCTGCCATAGAGGACAAATTGATTGGAGCCCGAGACCGAATTTAATCTGTTTTCGGATATATTCGCTGTCGGTACACAAACAGGCTTTCGGCTATCTGCCACATTCCCTTTCAGCTATCCGATACACATCGGCTCCTCTCCTGTGCTGACATACCTCTTGCTTCTGCAGAAATTGTAGGTACGAATTGAGTGATGAAATAAACATGCTTCGAAACTTTTGATAAGGTTTAACTGAATCTTGGCGATGCTTTGATATCGAATGTTGTTAAAGTTCAAAACACAACATTTCTAGGATACGTTTATGATTATTTTAAAACGTCAAACTTAAGACTAGCTTCGCCTTTCCCAACCTCCTTACGCCGGCAAAAGATCAGACAAAAAACGCCCGGCAGGTAATTTTTTGAGTGCGATCATGATTTACAATTTTTTTATTCTTATTTTGTTTGATACTAGTTGATTGAATTTGAGCAATCAACAATATCGTGTGATGGACGAAAACACAGATTAAACTAGATTATATATGTCAGCGTGGTTGTTTTAAAACGATGAAAATGACTAGACTGTTTGATGGCAAAGTGCGGAAGAGGCGGCGCGGCGGTACGATTGCACGCTAACGAAACGTCGGAGCCGGCCCACGAGCGATAGTGTGCTTGTGGCTCTTGCCGGACGCACTTGGCGGTTCTCCGGCTGATCGTTTGCCTCAAACTAAATGAGTTACAGTTACGTTTTCAGTTGTGTGCTATTGTAATAGTTTTTAAGAAGTGTTTTGTGATTATTAAAGTAACTGTTGTATTCACGAGTTGTCATTTGGAAATCCACCCCCATATCGTTATTGATTTAGCACCCCACAATTTAGTATGAGTCGAAAGACGGCGATAGTATTGGCCTCCTTCCGACATGTAATATGTGGTAGGTGAAATAAATTAATAATTATTTCATAATTAAATTTGAAATAATTAAATTTGTACTTTCTTGTACATTTCCAACGATTTGTTCCTGTAATTATGATTGTGGGTGGTAGCAAATTCGTACCCAAGAACACGAAAGGTAGCGAGTGAGTGTGTATGTTTGTTATTTCTTTACGCTGAAACGGCTAAACTGATTTCAGTGAAATTTAAAATGGAGATAGTTCATATCTTGGATTAGCATCTAGGCTACATTCCAGAAAAAGGGATAACGGGAAAACCACAGGTGTAACCGAGGGTGCAGCTTGTATTAAATGAGCCACCGGGGTCTGAAATGGGATTCGAGCGTTTGTCCATCAAAGCTTGTGGCAGACATCAATTACTCGCCGAATAACTCTCATTATATCAGCCAGTTTCAGTGCATTAGAGGCTAGACTAAAGTTTGATCCATCACAAAGTTACCCACAATCAGATCTACTGAAATTCCCCAACTACTTTAAGTTAGATTGCTTTTAGATGGTGAAGTTTTTCTAGACCATTAGCTATTGACCTAATGTCGCCCTCGGTAGGCCAGTGTTTAAAAGTAACAAGTCTTGGCTACTAACCACAAGGTAAGAAGTAAAAGAACTGGTATGTACATATTAATATGTCATAAATCAATATCAAATATATATGAATTAGGTTTTGAATCGAGATAATATCCATATATTTGTTTTTGTTTGAGTTCTCAATATTTCGGCACTGTTGCAAGCGCCATGATCACGAGAATGCTAACGTCCGAAATTAATAATCGATCTTGATCCATTTTTCGTGGTTTTGGATCGATATGTTAATCCATTTTAGGGGTAAAATTTGCCAATAACCGATCCGTGGATTGAATTTGAAATCTCTACATTGAATCTATCCTTGGAGACAATGTTAATGTCAAAAGTTTCTGCGGGTAGGATTGTTGATATTGTAACGGACAGACGTATCTTCCTCTTACGTTTTATGCGTACGAAGACATTACCATTGTTACCCAAGTCACTCACAACTCGATTCAAATCTCGACACACAAAACTCACGGTTTCACGGTTCTTGTGAACTTTGCTAAACCGCCCTCTGCCTTCGTCCCCTTGACCTCACGTCAAACGTTCATTCGGCTGATTACAGCCATCACCCCTCGATGTAATATCGCAGTAGGCTCAGCCAACTTGATTGCAGAACATTAGGTACATCACTTTTGCTTCATTTTACTACAAGGAGTTGATCTTCTTTATTCTATTATTAGCTGTGCTCCGCGGTTTCACCCGCGTGGAATCCATTTTATCGCGATATTTCATTTACTAGTTGCGCCTAGCGGTTTCACCCGCGTATTCCCGTTATCCCGCAAGAACCTTTCCCGGGATAAAAAGGATAAAAAGCCTATGTGTTAATCCAGGGTATAAGCTATCTCCAAACCAAATTTCATCGCAATCGGTTTAGTAGTTACGGTGATACGTGCTAACAAACATTCACACACACACACACAAACTATAATATTGATTTATTTATTTATTTAAAAAAAATATACTGTCGAATTGAGAACCTCCATTTTTTAAAGTTGGTTAAAAAGTATGCTATGTTCTTTCCCAGGATTGCAACTGTCTCAATATCAGTTCAGCGGTTTAGGCGCGAAAATGTAACAAACAAAAAGGCAGACAGATTTACTTTCGCCTACTTGTTTTTTTGATATAATATAAACTTTTCAAGTTGCTTACACAACATACATTTCTGAACGCACGCGTAAATAAATGACAATTAATAGTCAATAGTCAGTTTTTATTTATTCAATAGGATACATTGTGATCATTTTAAAACGTCAAACTTAAAACTAGCTACGCGTGTTCCAACCTCCTTAATAAATATATAAGTATTTCTTCTATTAGACTATTTTTTCTTTTTTGTTGTTATTGTTCCCACATTATGTTGGTAATATCCAGCAAACATGTAACATTGCCATATCCTTTGTTCCCACGTGCACTCCCGAGTTAATCCCGTAAAATATTGGTTACTATCCCATGATGGATTTCAGATACAGATAAAAAATATATTGCAGAAGTCAAATGTACAAAACACAGATGAAGTTAAAGTTAGTTAACTGTAAAATAAAAAAATAAATTATCACCAACTCAATCAGGTCACCTTTCAAAAAAAAAAAGCTAAATCAAAATCGGTTCATCCTTTGATCATGTCACATATAATATTATTATATAAACATGTTCACCTGGCTAGCTAGCTACCACCCTCAGTTAAGAATCTGTCACCAAGCAATTATCGTTGTTTTCCGGCAGTCCCATAATTGAGAGCCAGTTCTCAATCCAGGTGTATCGTGGCACCATCTTCGACCTCATCGTCACTTAACATTAGGTGACTTGTGGTCAAACACAGGTAGCGTTGAACGTAGTAAAAACAACTTTAAAAATGTACATAACACAAGGTATAAAAAATAATGCCATAAAAATCTCTTTTATCGCAACTATTGAAGATAGAACGAAGCTGGGATGGACTGTAAGTTATAAATAAAATAATATAAGTATACTGCGTTGCAGTGATTCACAAAGTTCGCGCAGGCACCTCTAATAAATTAATTAATATCCCGCGTTATTTCAATTTACATCCAGACTCTGAAACAAACTAATCTGAAAGTTTTTAATTACAGTCGGAGTCGGAATAGGTACGCGTGCTAATTACAGCTGAGTTTAGTATCAATGTACCGAGGACCTTATGTATAGCCTGCCTGGCTAATATCAATATGATTTACGTCCGATATAAATAACATAATCGATTCTGATCCGTTTTTCGTGGTTTTGGGTTGATGTTGATATGTCATATCATCATATGTCACTCCATACTTAGTAATTCTGTTTGCATGTTGTGTCTTCCTGTCATTGGACTTTCACCATGCCCACGTTCATTGTTTTCTTTTATTTGTGATTGTTAGTGTTAAGTCTGTTGGAAAACCAAATAAATAAAATAAAATAAATATGTCAGCTTGACAGTTTGAAGCGAAAAACGGATAAGGATCGACAATTAAATTCGGGCGTTAATATGTTATGAGAGATACAATCTTTCTTAATTATTAACGAAAACATTAACGATCAGATGGCCCGCCTGATGAAAAGTGGTCACCGTCGCCTATTGACATTGGCAACACCAGGGAGTTGCCGATGCGTTGCCGACTCTTAAGGACTCTTTTCACACCCATCTTGAAGGACTGAAGCCTTGCAGGGGGAGCTCGTTCCACATTTTACAAGTATGCGGGAGAAAGGAGCGCATAAATCGCGAGGTGTGGGATTTACAGGACTCGATAGTGTGTGGATGAGCTTTGTTCCGATGACGAGATGATCGGTGATAGAACCGTGTAAACGTATGACAATTAATTTAATTAATAATGACGCTAATAGTAGTTATTTAAGACATAGAGAAGCTACCCTTATGAGATTGTAAGCATTTTTTGACGTGACAACGTCTTATAATTCGATAGAGCCGGCTGCACGCACGAAAAAATATGACTCATGCGGCGTTACCTTGCTCTGCGGCGTTACCTCGCTCTGAGGCAATCCATGTAAGGCTTGAAGTGCAAGCGAGAGCGCGGAACGAGCGACAAAGAAGCACAATCGGCCAATCGACGTTGTCACGTTCAACTATCGTCAGTAAACCGACTTTACAGACAACCAATTTTTTAATTCACTCTGTATAGGTATTTCAGAAGCCAGCAACATTGCTCTGTTCTGGTTCAGAGGATGGGTACCGGGAAAATTACAGGCAATATTACCGGTTTATCAGCCCAATAGGTAGATAATTGTTTTTTAATTTTCCCGAACCGTCTCAATTTTTGTTTGGTTTTTTTGCGTTCGTTTAGTTTTGTGTCATATTTGATTTTGTAATCTGTGTTTCTTATTTGAATTCTTGTTTTGTCTTTTATTTTTCTTACTTTGTCTAATTATATGCTAATAGTTTTACTTCCATTCTTATTTTTTGTTATTATTATTATTATTATTTTTGTTGTTCTCTGTTTGTACTTGTCCGTGATGTCATGAAGTGGGTTCCGGCTGAAAATCAGTAACTGAGGCTGGTGTACAGCCTCAGTTGTATGCTGAGCCGGGACCTATTTCTGACATTACGCAATGTCGCACCTGTACCTATGTTTTATGTGTGATTGTTACTTTTTGTTCATGTCTCTAATTTGTGCGATATTGTGTGTGTCATTAATAAATGTATTTCATTTCATTCATTTCATTTCATTTCATTTCATTTCATTTCATTTCATTTCATTTCATTTCATTTCATTTCATTTCAATTGGACGAGTTTCGAGTGAAATGTAACGACGCATGACCAAATTGAATTGAAACGGAGAACAGTTAGGCGTGGGCAAAATATATCGATATTTCTTCGTGTAGTTATCGATGTTGTCGATATTTCTTATCGTGATATTCCATATTTATTGTAGGGCATCAAATTCGTATAATTTTTGTTATATTTGGTAAAGCATCTCTGGTTTTTTAAAATGTTATCTACTAGTATAGTAGAGATGCAATGGAAATGTCATCATGTCATGTCAAGAAGCAGATGCAGAAGTACCTAAATGCCAAAAATGTTATTAGTGGATGCAGAAATGAAAGTGTAAAATACTATAAAATATATCACTTGGTTTGACAAAAATTACTATACATCGATATTTTTCACACCATAGTTATCGATACTGTTAAAAATATCGATACAAAAAACATCGATACGATTTTTTTTCACATGCCCATCCCTATAAAAAAGTACAAGAAAATAAAAATCGAGGAAGACCGGCATTTTGTGAGGAACTCCTTTTAGGTTACATTCCATTCAAAGCTTGATTCTGAGAATATGTAGTCGGGAGCGAGACGGTACATACATTTCAATGTACCCTACAGGTATTGGTGACGTAGTGAGAGTATGGACACTGCGTCATTCATCGACGTAACGGAACAAACTTTTGTGCATTTACATCTATTAGTCTTAGTTTCATTATCTATGTATCAATATAGCGCTATACAGCTGTTAGTTTTTCATATTAAATAAATAAAAAAATCGGATGAGTGCGAGTTAAACTCGCGCACCGACGGTTTCGTACAACAGTTTGTTTTGAAACTACATTATTATATATTTTTTTTTTTTTTTTTACTATTTACAGGGTAGCGTTTGACCACAAGTCACCTGATGTTAAGTGACGGTGTGGTCGAAGATGGCGCCACGCTACACCAGGACTGGGAACTGGCTCTCAAGTGAGGCTGCCGGAACACACCGATAGGTGCTTGGCGACAGATTCTTAACAAGAGGGTGGTAGCTAGCCAGGCGAGTACTAGAAAATACCCTACCACCAAGCTATGGTTTCATCACGATGTTTTCCTTCACCGAAAGCTCAAGCTCATTGTAGGATTCGAACCCACGTCCTACGGATCGCAAGCCGACGTCACTACCACTGAGCCATCATCGCTATATTTACGATTTTCAGACTTTTTCCTTTACTTGTGCTGTAACATCTCATGCCAAATTTCATAAGTCTAGGTCAACGGAAAGTACCCTATAGGTTTTGATTCCCTATTAAAATCGCAAAATATGCGAAAACATAAACGGTCATATCCTTTCATTCCGTTAGCCATGTTAGATTTTTTTTTCACAGGTGAAAGAGGCCGTCGAGCCGAAATTTCAACTTGATACATCAACACGTTCTTAAATAAAAAAGTCTTGACAGATGGACGGACGACAAAGTGATCCTGATTAGGGTTTCGTTTTTCCTTTTCAGATACGGAACCTCAAAAAGTATTGGTAGGTATATAGAAGTACAGATGTAGATACAAAAGTGTCTGATAACTACAAACGCCAAAGAAGTGGTTGCTCATGCCCATACTCTAGGTAAGTACCTAATATATGTTTGGACCTCCTAGAACAAAGAGTTTAGCTTTAGCCAGCCTAGTCAGAGTCTCAGTGTCACCTAAATGTAAAGCTTGTCTTAGTGATGCAGACACTTGTAAGCTTTTAGAGTTACTCGCAGTAACTACGAAACACTCTGGTTATTCTTTTTTATCTATTGATTTTCCGCGTTCATAAATAAATAAATTACAACCACAAAATCATATACATAGCTCTGACATACGTGGATCGGGGATCCACAACATCCAGACACAGAACAAATATTAGCGCTTTTTTTTAATGCACTAATATTTTTGTACTGATTTCGGAATAAAACCCGCAACCTCACGTTTTGTAGTTGACTATTCGTCCATTGCGCCACATCGGTCGTCATTTAGAATTAAAAGCGCAGAGTAATTGTCAAGCTGTTTTCTTCTCAATAAAAAATTACTAGCTGCGCCCGCGGTTTTCCCCACGTGAACTAAACTTTATCGCAACAAAAAATATCTTATGTCCTTTTCTAGGGGTTTAACTATCTCCATACCAAATTTTATCAGAATCGGTTCAGCGGTTTAGTCGTGAAAAGGTTACGAAGAAAAAGAGTGACTTTCGCTTTCACTTTTAATATTAGTATGAAATTTTTTTAAGAAACATTTAAATGAAATCCTGTTTTGAAATGTAACGGAACCCTATAAAATGGTGAGCCGTTTTACGATTTTGCCTGTGGGTATTCAAATTCATTCATTTTGCAAGTATCCTGGACGTAGAGCATTCAAAATGTTAAGCAGATTAGAATCTAGGCATACCGTTTCTATTTACTTGAGGAATAATTTTGTAATGATTAAAATATATAATATTAGTGTATATAAGTAGTACCTTAAGTGCCTGTAAGTGAAGTAATTGTAGTGACCTCGGCTTGCAGCCCGTAGGTCGTGGGTTCGAATCTTATAATGAGCTTGAGCTTCCGGTGAAGGAAAACATCGTGGTGAAACCATAATTATCTTGGTCGCTAGCCAGACGAGATAGAAAAAAAATCTACAACCAAGGTATGATTCCATCTCAATATTTTGATTTTTTCCGTGACCATGAGTGTTGTTGTTGCAAAAAACGTAAATTCTATTCTATTCTAGCAGCTTTTTACAATAACAAAAAAATCATTTTTTGTCACCGAAGACTCAAGCTATTGCAGAATTCAAGCCCGTGACGTAAGCCGACGTCATCACCACTTCAAAACAACTACATTATCATAATATATCGTAAGCCCATCTCTGTGGTCGAGGTTAAGAAGCCTGGCAACACCCACAGCATAGAATTTCGACTCGTATATCACAGGGTCTGTTCTCAAGTTCTATTCAAGAGATCTGTACTCTGTAGTTGTCTCACGTTCAAGCTATATTGCACTAGCGACCCGCCGCGATTTCGCACGAGACGGCCAAGTTTTTGACAAAAACATCTTAAATCCGTTAAAAACCCTGCTATAAATAAAAGTGAGAGATTTTTCCGGAGGCATATTGTATGATTTCATACTAGCTGCGCCCCGCGGTTTCACCCGTCATCCCTTAGGAACCTTTTTCCGGGATAAAAAGTAGCCTATGTCTACTATCAGTCCGGGACGTAAGCTATCTCCATTCCTCGTCCAGATCCGTTCAGTAGTTTTTGCGTGAAAGAGTAACAAACATCCATCCATCCATACTCACAAACTTTCACATTTATAACATTAGTAGGATTAAATGTATGATTGAAACGAGGATGGCTCAGTAGTAGTGACGTCGCGATTCGTAGGTCGTGAGTTCGAATCCTACAATGAGCTTGAATTTTGGGTAAAGGAAAACATTGTAATGAAACCTTAGCTTGGTGGTAGGGTATTTTCTAGTACTCGCCTGGCTAGCTACCACCAAGTTAAGAATCTGTCAAAAGTTTCTTTGTCTCAGACATACCTAATCATAATCACTCACAAAACTCAAAACAAAGCCAAAACACGTCTGTTCCAACCTTTTTACACCGGCAAAATAAGGCAATGTATCAATTGAGTAAAATTACGAAATCTACCAGTTATATCTATGACTAGCTGGTGCCCGCAGCTTCGCCCGCGTGGATGTCGGTTATCGCGACCAAAAGTAATCAAGAAATTTTGATCCAGTTCCCGCAACCCATGAGAACCTATTCCTGGAATAAAAAGTATCCTATATATTATTCCGTCCTATTATCTATTCCTGTACCAAATTTCAGCCAGATGAATTTCTGAAGTTATCCCGAAGAAGATATAAAAAAATTGAGCTTTATACTTTAACGAATTTAGGGTACTAATTTATACACCTGCACTTCCTGCTATCTGCCCAAGTAACCACAAACCAAACTCTATATTCGCAGGATGTTCTTACCTGTACTATTATATAGGGGGCATGCACAGAAAAACTTTCAGCTTTTACATTAAAAAACGAAGGTCTGGCTGTCGTAGGCTCTGGGTCTAAAAACATATTGCCTATAAGGGTATAAATAGGTATACCATAACGAGCTAACCTCCAAATGACGACGCGGTAGCCGAGTTGGTAGTGTCCCTGCTTGCGAAGCTAGCGGTCCCGGGTTCGAATCCCGGTAAGGGCAAATATATGTGTGATGAGCACGAATATTTGTACCTGAGTCTTGGATATTTCTATCTATATAAGTATTTATTTCTCTATATAAGTATGTATATCGTTGTCTAGTACCCATAACACAAGTTTCGAGCTTAATTTGGGGCTAGGTCAATTTGTGTGCAATTGTCCCTGATATTTATTAAAAAATAAAAATAAATAAAAATAATTAACGCAGATATACTCAAAAGCATATTCATTACCCATACATTGAAAACGAGAGAACATGAAATCGAAACCTCTCATCAGCGCTTAAATCAATGAAAGGAGGGTACAAACAAACAACCCCATATTTTTGCCTATCAATATTTACAAGTGTACATTCACCCATCAATCTGTAGTGGTAAAGGTGGTGCTACACTGTGATCAACGATTCATTGTAAACAATTCTGGGTGGCTTGAAACATTTTGAACTTTTCTTGATGAACTTGCAACGTAGGTACCTTTGCCATATGGCAAAAAAAAGAGATGCTAAAAGTTTCAATTAATTTTCAAACAGAATAAAATTTATGTAAAATAAAATACGGAATTCTCTTCCTCTGAACCCAAATTTTTAACATACATTATGGAATTTGTGAACATAAATTATTCAGAAATCCGAAATTTTTTCAAAACAAATTTTCCTGTTTATAACTATCGATTTTTATTACTTGAACCTTAAATCCACATGCTATGACTCAAATAAACAAATATACGAGACAAAACAAGCAAAATGTTACTTAACTTACAAAACCGCTAAATTCGGAAAGTTGTTGAAACATTTTCCCAACAAAATGTTTCACGCCGCCCGCACATTACCGAGCCCAGTGTGGGCGCGCCTCCAGCGTATCTACCTGAAATTACACCGGCCGGCATTCGAAGCAGCGCTGACTAATTAGCAAATTGGTTCTCCGCTATTCACCAATCAGACCGTATTCAGCGACACAGCGCTGACATTTTTACACTATGGTATGAAATGGGTACCAATATACAACTAGCCAGTAAGGACACTTTCATCCCTACTTTATATTATAAATGTGTTTCCATTTCCACATTTCATATATTCCATTGCGAATGTCCGGGCTCAGTGGCGTATTTTGGGAGAGGCCTATGTCCAGCAGTGGACTGATACGGGCTCATGATGATGATGATGATGATTGCGAATGTCTTACACCTGTCGTTAGGGTGAACTGTCCTTACTGTTACGTTTTCAACTGTATCGGGTTGTATTGAATAGGGCTAGAGCGTTGCTGGGAGCGCTTTTATTCAATTTGTCACTTTGCAACGTTCGGCGGCGAAGTTATTTGATGTCTGGGAATGAAAGTGGTTTTGATTAGCTATTGCAAAAGGCTAGACTTGGCGATTTCAGCCAACGCGGTTATTTTACAAATACAAATTTAAACCTACATAAAAGTTATAAAGGTTCACTTCTTCTTTTTTTGTAAGTAATAGTCTCAAACAAGCATCTTTTAAATATAAAAATAATGTTATAGTACTTATCATTTTACAAAAAAGACATTTGGATACTTTATATACTTACGCTAACATAACGTGTTAAATCAAAACGTCACGTGTCTGTGACGTCACAATCTCATGAGGCTGTCAAAAGTGAACAATATGACATCGGCTGGACTGATTTTGACAGGACTTTCACTCGCAGATAGCTAATGTTATAAGAAGTTACTTGCCTACTTTTGTTTTAGAAGTTTAAACCCTGGGGAAGATCATAAGTACATTTGACATTTAAATGGTGTAGTGAAATCACGCAGGCTCAATCATTGTTATCTAACTACGTTGGAAATAAATCACTAATCATAAATCAGGATTCATGTGACGTAGGTATGTAGAGAAAAAATCTTAAAAGTCAAAATAGATATATGTTTCTTATTAAATACTTATCATTATTAATGAGTCTAGACAGGAACTTGAATAGCATTACGAGCAATTCCGTGATTTCCCAGTAAATACCTTGAGAAACTTAATTAATATCTGCTCATGAAATAACGAATTACAACTTATAGCTAGCTGAGTCTTAACTATATACTTTTATTTATCTTTAAAGAAGCTACGCCTCTTCCGACCTCCTTACACCCTGGATTCGCCTTAGTTCGAACGCGTACACGCTACAAACGTATTTTCGCTCTAATTTCCGAACGAAATGCTAGATTGTTATCACGAATTGTCCCAGGGCACGCCAAACGTGACACTGCATTGCGTCTACCATCTTGAGGCAAAGGTACTTCATGTGCCTGTAATTTCACTAGGAACAAAAATAAAACACTGCAACGCTAATTCATATCCCTATTAAAAGTTTCATGAAGTAGGTTATTTGTCTGAAAACCAGCACAGCAGTGCCCCTTGCAGCGAGTCATCATCAGCCTATTATGTTCCCACTGCTGGGACACAGGGCTTCTCTCAAAGAGAGAGAGTATGGACCATATCATATGCCACATGCCCTGGAATGTTTATGGTTCTTGGACATGCCGGTTTCCTCACAATGTTTTCCTTCACCCTTTTTAGCTATATGGTAAATCTCATCATCATCATAATCAGCCTGTTTCAGTCCACTGCTGGACATAGGCCTCTCCCAAAGTACGCCATCGAGCCCGATCTTCGGCTTCTCTCATCCAACCGCTGCAGCCATTTTGCGTATGTCGTCGCTCCACCTAGCCGGAGGGCGTCCTACACTACGTTTGCCGAGCCGCGGTCTCCACTCAAGAACACGTTTGCCCCAACGATTATTATCGGTTCTTCGGCTAATATGTCCAGCCCATTGCCACTTCAGCTTGCTGACCCTATAGGCTATGTCGGTAAATCTGCACATAACTTATTAAGTTATAGGTAAGGGGCCGAAACGATTCAAAGTCCACCTTGAAGGTCGCCATAAGCCTATCGGTATGTTCCGTCAACCTCACTTGAGATGGCTCTCAAGTGGCGTGGTGAACTGGCGTTCCCAATCCAGTCAAATGCGCCATAAGAAAGAAAGAAAGAAAGAAAGAATATAAATTATGTTTATTTGCAACAACAACACTCTTGGTACAAATTATAGAAAAAAAACGAAACAATATTACAGTAACAGAACTCAATGTCAGTGCACAAAAATGTCAGTGTCGCAAATCGGCCCCAACTCAGCAAAATGCTGGTTAGTCAACCAGCGCTGGTCTTCCGTTGGAACCGTTTGGTGACGTCGCAAAGAGGCACCTAACCACACATCCAACAACAAATGAAAAAACAGCGCTAGCCGATTATTCACCTCAACCACTTTTCGCGGCTTAGAATCTCCACCACTTATCGGTCGGGTTTCGCACAACATTGTAGACCGTCTAATGTCAATACTTAACGTTACCGAAAAAGGTTTTATCGTACGTTC
This sequence comes from Opisthograptis luteolata, assembly GCA_931315375.2. Lineage (NCBI taxonomy): Eukaryota > Metazoa > Arthropoda > Insecta > Lepidoptera > Geometridae > Opisthograptis > Opisthograptis luteolata. The sequence goes on from OV928044.1 coordinate 756,765, forward strand.
CAGCTTACCGTTTACCTCCAAGTGCTAAGTGCTTAACTTTTATGCCTGCGTTCAGCTCAATATGGTATTAACTGTGCCTCCGCAGGCTGTGGATCGCAGCTTTATTTTAAGACTTTGAAACCTTCACGCTTGTAAATAAGGATCGTTTTTTTTGTAAATAGAGGCGTGAAGTGTCTTTTACCTAAACAGCGTGGTGTCTACAAGAGTGTCCATCTGAATTAAGAGCTAGCGGACTGCATGGCCTCTTTTTGTCCACCTGCGAAAGAAGGATATGTTGTTTGAGTGTATGTTTGGATATTTCTTTGGCACGGCCTGTCACCTAAATGGCGTGACGGATTAATTTATGGCACATTATGAGGTGCCGTTATAGATTCGTCTTTTTTGGTGTGACGTAGGGTACTTTATTTTGCCGCAGTCGGGTTTTTTGTTCCTTTTTTAATGTGCCACGGTGCCATCCTTGGGAGATCTCCTTTCCAACAAAAAATAAGCATCAAAAATATATATAACTCAAAGGTGACTGACTGACTGACATGGTGATCTACTCATACAGCCCAAACCACTGGACGGATTGGGCTGAAATTTGGCGTGCATGTAGATGTTATGACGTAAGCTTCCGCTAAGAAATTATTTTGATTAATTCTACCCCCAAGGGGATAAAATAGAGGATGAAAGTTTGTATGAAACTTTGTCAAGTTTAAACCGATCGGGCTTTGCATGCATAAAGCTGTAGCCCACGCGGGTGAAACCGCGGGGAACAGCTAGTTGGTTTATAAATGACAAAGTTATTTGCGAACATACATAAAATATATATACATATGTACGGTCAAATTGAGAAACCTCCTCCCTTTTTTGAAGTCGGTTAAAAATACAAACGGTTCGCCAAAACCGAATAAAAATATACGGTGTCAAAGCTTCCGTGGACCACAGACCTTGTATAAACATTGTACCAAGCACGTTGTATAGCATTGCACTCCCTTATTTACACCGACAGATGGCACATGACAGCTCTCGCCTGCACCCCGTCACAAACGGGGTATGACGGACACGAGGCGACGGAAAGCGACAGGCGACGCAAACAATTCGCGACAATTACGGACAAACACACGGACCGCCCTGAATAACGGTGCTACTATATACAAGAGGGATAACAACCGTTGTCATACACAATGGGAATTTGAGAACACTGTAGTGGAAGTAAGTTATTAGACGAATGCAATGTACGGTCGACGGCAAAAGTCGGTGTGAAGCAATAGCTTGGAGAGTATTTTCCAGTGCTTGCCTGGCTAACTATCACCCCAAGTTAAGAATCCGTCGTCAAGCCCTTTTCGGTGTGTCTCGGTAAAACCCATCAATATTTGTTGAGCTTTTTATCGTGAAAAAATTTCAAAGATATTTTTACCTACACACTCACAAACTGTCACATTTAAATATTATAGTAGGATTTATATTATAAACCAGCTACTCGATTTTCTCGCTATCCCAAAGGAACTAATATAAGTAAGTACTTATTAATATAAGTAACCTATGTCACAGAATCCATACTAATATTATAAATACGAAAGTTACGCTTTCAAAACGAAACCTCTGAACCAATCTTGATTAAATTTGGTGTGGTGATAGATCGCACCCTAGAGAAGGACATGGGATACTTTTTATCGCGATAGAGTAGCCACGCGGGTGAAACCGCGGGGCGCAGCTAGGAAAATACATAACAATACTATGTGTTAATCCCGGATACAAATAAACTCCATTCAAATTGTCACCCAAATTCGTTGAACAGTATGAAGAAGCGTAAAGAATTAACAAACACACAGCTCACTCATTCAGAAACTATCACATACATATACGTACCTAATGTTAATAATGTGATTGTTTTCTTCATCATTTCTTTACTTACGTTCTCAGTTACGCAGAACAAGTTTCATGGCTGTAATTTATCACGATTTCTGCTTATTTTATTGTGTTTCTCGTAAGACTAACTGCGTGAGAAATTGAGAGTAATGCGGCGTCTCACCTCACCTCCGAAACGCGTCACGTACAGCACGACATATCACGGCCATGTGTCAGGATTACCCCACCTTCTGTAGCGGCTTGTTTACCTTGATCCAGTTGCTGGGAGTGACACTGGATCACGATTAACATCTGACATCTCACTTTGTAAACGCCAAACTTCAATATATTTTATTTAGTATAAAACTAGATACGCCTGTTCCAACCTCCTTACGCTGGCAAAAGAACAGGCGAGAATCGCCCGGCAGGTAATTTTTTCGGCTCGATCACATTGACAATTGTATTCTTATTACTACCTAATTGATTGAATTGGAGCAAGTTCACTACAATGCCAAACTTCATGTTATCTAAATAGTCCGATAAATAGTCTGTAATTAGTCAATGTAACTTGGCTGCAATGTTTAATTTTAAAAAATATTTCTAGTGTGGCCTAATCTACAGCACCTCCTGTAGCGGCTTGTTTACCTTGATCCAGTTGCTGGGAGTTACACTAGATCGGGGTTAATTTTTGATATCTCTTTTTGTGATTAGTGGATATAGCTTGGCTGATATATTAAATGTTTTTTAAATCTAATGGTTGAAATTTGCGTCACGCTACCCCTGGATTGGGCACTGGCTCTCTGGTAAGGCTGCTGGAACACATTGATAGATACTTGGCGACAGATTACTATCATGAATGTTCATTACATATTTAGATACAATTTTTACGTATCACCATTATCATAAAATTAGCCTGCTACTTTCCGCTTTTTAGACATAAGCCTCTCCCAATGTACCCTACTAGATATAACATTAATTGGCAATAATAGAGTAGGTACTTACAATAAAATACTTGTGTACATCCAAAATCATCTTGTTCTTGTAATTTGGCAATAATATCCAGTTCTGTAGCGATCCAAGTCCATAACACCACGCTGGACATTTTAAAATTATAGTGGGTACGTACATTAATAGTTATTTGAGAAATACCAAGTGATCCAGTGCTAGAGCGATCCAAGCACACATCTCCACACTCGGCAGTTTTGCCGTCCGATTTGTCACTCCGATTCGTTACTCGCGCGTTTTTGTTGAGTGAATCATTTCGTCGGCCCACCAAATGTAAGGGATGATTGAATGTCGCCTCTGGTTATATTTGACGTGCTCATTGTGCCACGTGAGATATTGAGTTCGGTGTAATTGAGGCAATACTGTTGAAGCCGAACAAGTAAATGTTGAGAAAAGTTGAGATAGACATTGATTTTGTACCCCAATAACGGTAAAACATGATGTTACTTTATAATAATAACATCTTTGTACAGTCAGCGACAAAAGTAGCTGATCGTTCTAGATTTTCAAAATGTGTTTTAAGTCAGTAATTATTATTGTTTTTTTTACATTTTACATGGTATCATTTTGACCACAACATAACACACCTGATTTTAGGTGATGATGAGGTCAAAAATTGGTGTCTAAGATGATGAGGATAATAGAAAAAAAGAGTGATTGATCAGCGACTTTTGTCGTTGGGTGTACCAACATCACTTGTTTGTACAACTAACAACTTGTTTTATACAAATTAAATTTATCTTATTCTTTGATTTTAAAAAAAAACATTTTTTATTTTATTACCGGGTGCGTTTGACCTTAATCCATCTGACGTTAAGTGACAATGCGGTCGGAGGTGGTGCCACGTTACACCTGGATGGAGAACTGGCTCCCAAGTGGGACTACCAGAATACACCGATAGGTAAAGATTTTTGATTTAGTAGAACACAAGAACATATTTTTCTATAGATATATGTGATCACTGTATAACTGCAAATTAAGAACTACATTTGTTTCAACCTCCTTACACCGGAAAAAGAACTGGCAAGAACCCGAGAGGTACTATATGATCCGGTGGCGGGAAAATGTCTGTCGTAGATGCCGGAGTAGACCTACCGTAAGTAAGTAGACCCAGGTAGCGATGGCTTGATGTAATTATTCTACCTTAATCTAGGCTTAGCGTGATTGTCGACCGCGTCGTCACTTACCTGACTTACCCCGATGTTTACTTCTCAGGAGCCTCACCTTGCTGGTGACTGAGGGTTACCTTATGCCAATCTGGGAATAACAAAAACGTTAAAAATATCGCTTATAAATTCCAGGTAATATTTTTAAAACATAGCTTGGGAACCCTCTGTGTATTCATCATCATCATCAGCTGAAAGAAGTCCACTGCTGAACCCTCCTTTGAACGGCTCCCTGCGACTTAACAATGTCGTCGGTTCACCTAGTGGGACGCCTACCTACAGAACGTCTTCCGGTTTGTGGTCGCCACTCGAGAACCTTTCTTCCCCATCGGTTATCGGTTCGAGAGATGTGGCCTGCTCACTGCTACTTCAACTTGCAAATTCTGAGAGCTTTGTCGGTGATTTTGGTTTTTCGTCGAATTACGAATTTTGATACGTTTAAAAATATCGCTGTCTTCTTTTTACTTGTTTGGTCAGAAAAAGGCAGCAATACTTCTTCACATGTCAAACGTAGTTTAGTTTTAGAAAATGCACAACAGAATCGATGCCAATGTTTAATTGAATAATAATTCCACTTGTAAAGTCTAAATAGCACAAAACGAACTGACTTTTCATTTAATAATGTAAGTACGTGCAAGGACAAGTTATGACTCCATATTCCTTAGGTAGGTACACCCAATAGCAGTACTTTACTTTCTTCTCACTGGCTTAGAAACTAAATTATGTTTCCTCAATACAAAGCGCTCCGAGCCACAACTAAGCACACCCGCTATAATGTCGGCTTACAGCACCCTTGTCAAAAGTGCTAATCTCCACCCCCCCATTCATCAAGTTTTTTCACTCTCTTTCTATTCCCAGGACGATTGTCAAAGACCCGCTTGTTAGTGCTTTTACTCTAATTTGTACAGAAATATGAAATATGCTTTTGTTGTAAAATTTCATTGAAATTTTTGGAGGTTTCTCGTGAGGAATTTTAACTAAATCGACTTTGCTTGTTGTTGTTTTTGTTAAACGTACAAAGGAGTTAAATTAGGTTCTATAGTTGATACTATACGCTCTCTTTTTGGTTATATTTGATAAGATGAGTTTGCACTTAGCCGTAACGATTTAGTATAGTTGCATTTTATTATTGATTTATTCTACTAGTTACTGTCATATAAAAGAAAAAACCTTTGAAAAAAATAACTTTTGTAGGTTTTTAAATCTTTCAAAATAAGTTTCACTTGTAATAATAAACTATATTACAGAGTCATTGTGAAAGTTTGTGAGCGTTCTTTTTCACGAGGGAATAAGGATGAGGTATAATTTAAAAACCGCGGGTGCTGATAGTAACTTAAATATATGTAGTCCCAGAGGATTTTATTAAAATAATACACTAGCCCATAACATTAACGACAATGTAGCTTAATAACAGTGGCAGAATTTTCAAAATCGGTTCAGTAGTTCCGGAAATAACCTTCCACATTTAAGCTCACAAACCTTACCTCTTAATAAATTCGCACCAAATCTTCTCACTACTGAAAACGCCATATCTGTGTGAGATCTCAATCAATCTCTATACTGAAGTGATGCTCAGTTACTACGCTGTAACCACAGTGTAATCCCAGCATCATTCGAGCTGTAAAACAGCTTACACCGCGCTTTATCTTGCACTAAACGCCGGGAATCAATTTGAGCCATTATTAAAAACTGCGCCTCATTTAACTCATAGTTGGGGATGGTAAAGATATGATATTTCGGATCTGAATACAGAAATGAATATATGAATACAATTATATCAGCTTCGGATATGTAATTATTTCGGATTATCCGTCAGTTTCGGATAGTTTCAATTACGGATTGACTACTAGATTAAAGTAAAATATAAACACAAATAGTATGTATGTATGTATGGAATATTTTACTATTCTATTCTAATTTTCTTTTTCTTTTCATATTTCTTATTTCTTGTATATTTTGGAATTATATACAAGAAATAAGAAATAGGGTTGGGGTATTTAGGGTTGGCTTTGGCCGTCTAAAATAATGTGTAATAATAAATAAATAAATTGGTTTTATTTAGTCGCGAGCGGTGAAACAAAAACCTGTCATAACATGTTGTTTATACGAAACTATTCGAAACTTGTGAAACGGATACCGTTACGGTTACCGATATATTTTTATTTCGGATATCCGATAGATTCGGATTCGGTAACTTTTACGGAGCCTCATAACATCCCTGCTCATAATCCTTGTTGAGAGAGTATGGTGTGGCGTCATAATAAAACGCTTCATGTTTATGATTGTGGATAAAATAATTCATTTCCGACATTTTATTTCTTTTGTGGGGAGCCGATGGATGCAAATTGCTAAGAGCCAACAACCTATGTTCAGCAGTGTACTTCATCCGGCTGATGATGATGATAAAATTTTTTGGTTATGTATGTAAATAGTTTTATTAAAAGATCACGTAATGTCAAGGAGGTTCTCAAGTCATCACGTATTTATGTCTGGCGCCGACACAAATATACTTAGGTATACTAAGATTGTCAACAATACGACGACTTGTTTTAATAACTCCATACAATACTCCATAGACCATTAAATAACAACAATACCTAAACCCACCAGTCCTATCACCAAAATACTAAACTAAAACAATAACCTGAAACAATAGCCAGCTAACTGTGTTAGACCGCTAGCTCAATAAAGGCGCTTTAATCCAGTTGATTCCGGTTATTGCCGGCCCGATATTACCGGTTTGCACCGGATCATGGCAGATATTAAATTAACGCTCGCCGCCGCGCCGTCGCCGTGTTAATGAAACTGTGCGTTTTAATTTATTAAATACATTGTGGTTTATGCTTACATTATCTTACAAGCAACTGTGCTGAGTTTTTTAATAAGTACGAGTATCTATCTACAACCGTGACCACAATGGTTTTTTTTTTTACTAAACTCAAGCACAAGCGTGACATATGCGCGTTTGTTGCGAACAATTTATTTATAGTACGCGACCACCTCTTTGTGGTTTGTTATGTAAAATATATCATACACTAGCTGACCCGGTAAACTTCATACCACGTGACAATTCCCAAAGGTACAACTTTTTTTCTAAACCACACCAGTAATTTGGCAGACAAGACAAAAAAAAAAAAATCAGTACGAGCCATTTTGGAGTGTTTGCGAGATTAACGGAGGGCAATTGTTTTAGAAGAAAATCCATACCAAACACAGCGGTTCATACTTCGAGTAAAAACTTTCCAAAGTTACCCGAATACTACGTTGGTTAGGTACAAATCTACACGATTGTGACAATTCACAACTTGGAAAACATACCTACTGAAAGACGATCCCTCAAAAACTTAGACGATAACAAAGTAATCCTGATTCCTTCTGAACTCTCAGCTACACAAGCGGAATAGTTCCCGCAGTGTTGCCAACGCGCTATCAGGTTTTGGGCTAGATCGAATTTAAAAAAGGCCCGGTTTGACGCAAAATGAAAAAAAATCCAGATTGCCAAATAATAATAAAATTTTAAATATTTATTAAGTTACTTTAAATTTTTATTTTTATTTTTTATAAAAGATTATTATTTTGACTTTCAAACGTCAAACTTAAAATTAGCTTCGTCTGTTCAAACTTCCTTACGTCGGTTAAGGAACAGGCAAGAAACGCCTAAAGATATTTTTTGAGCCCGATACATACATTTACAAACTTTATTTTAATAAATGAATTGTTTGAATTAGAGCAAGTTCACATATCCGAAGCGTTTTTGTCATCTAAGTATTTTATAAAACGTTTCCGTTTTACTAATAAGATTAAACAAATTTAGGTAGCTAGGTACCTGCCTATAACCATAATTGATTACCTACATACTGTGAAGATTTTTATTTTAAGCACAATAGGTATTCGCCGCAGTCTCTCCTGATGAATAAAGAAGAGAATCATAAGATTACGTTATTCTTCTTCTTCTTTTCACTTAAGAGCAGCACTCTTATCGGTGTATCATTTTCTATTGTTGAGACGTTAGTTTCCCCACTTGACACATCAATTTTTGACTAAAACCATGACCTAAGCAGCTAAACAAGACAAAAAAGTGCTAGATCTAGCCCTGAAAAGACCAAGCTGGCACCACTGCCTTCCCAAGCTAGCTTGTTATGGCAAGCGCTAACCCAACACAATGAAGGAAAACGAATTATGTGACCCTAGATTAATGTTCGGCGGTGAGGAGCCTGATTGGATTAGGACTTAGCTCTATATATATAGAACAGGCTAATATAAATCTGTCTTTCTAGTAAGATTGTCTAGCGCAAATCTCAATGACACCTGTACGGATGGAAGTATGTTTGTAAGTTCGTCTTTGTTTTGCAGGGGCCACACTAACGGGAAATGCCGTTCAATAGCGCGATGATTGACGTTTGACATAAGTGTGGCCACGACATTGGACAACGGCGTTCACATTGGCGTTTGACGTTAGCCGATAATTCAAGTGCATTCACGTTGACCGTTCAAGTGTAGCCACTCACATAATAGCGTTAATATTTAACGCAATAAGTATTTATCGCGAAGATAGGCATTGACATTTCCCTTGACGTTGACCTTAGTGTGGCCCGGGCATTTCACGTAGCAACGAAGAAACTGTCAACGTGTTTCTAATAATATGCTACAGGTACAAGATAGCGTTTGACCGCAAGTCACCTGATGCTAAAAGGCAGCGCTATGCTATATACTTACACCTGGATTGGAAACTGGCTCTCAATTGAGGCTGCCGGAACACACCGGGGCTTGGCGACAGAATAACAGACAGATTTTTTTCTTCACCTCACAAGGTCGGAAAGATTCTGTTTGTCATTCGAAATCTGAGTGCAGATAGATAGATAGATAGATAGACAGATAGACATTTTATTCATAATTTTTACAATTATAGGTCAATATACAAAAAGAGTACATATAAAAAAATATGCAATGCAAATTAAAATTTGACTAAATCAAATTAACAAAATTAAATTAAATTCATGAAATAAAAATCAATTAAATAATATAAAAATTAAAATAATATTATAAAAATGGTACCACAAAAAAGAAATTCAAACATCACAATGTATGAATTCTTCTCGACGAGCCAGTTTTTTAGATTGTGTTTAAAGCTATTGAGACTGGTGCAAAAGTGTATTTTGCCCGCTAGTGTGGAAAATATTTTTAAAATTGGAACCCTTCTATTCAATAATTTCCCATACCGTCAGTCCACTTAAAATGCAACAATACTAATTATTCATCCTAGTGCGCCAACCTCTTTTTGGAATAATCGCACTGGCCAGCACGACGATTACATGAAAAAAAATCTTATTTTATTTGTTTTTCTTGCACCTAGCATTTTCTTCGCTGTAGTGAGGCGATTTTATTTTTTATTTACACATACTTTTCCTTTTCTTTATTTTTTTTTCTTCTTTTTATTGCGTGTCTCAGTTTTGTGGGTCCCCGATTCGCGTAGTTGATGACCTTACAGGGAATCTTGAAAATGTAATTGGGGCAGCCAGTATCGCAATTTTTTTTTTGCCTAAATCAGCTATTTTTCTGCTTAGCTAAACTTTTTAATATCCACACACCGTCGCTCAAATAACGGGTCGGTCGTAACTCGTGACGCGCACGTGGAGTAGATAATAAAGTTGGCTGCAACTCTTGACTTTTTCAAAATTACTAAAAACGTAGTTACTTAGTACCTACCTACAGTAGGTAATGGTAGCCTCTATTGATCTCAATAAAATGCCTCATTTTCATTGGTTGCGACTCGTGCACAAATCTTTTTGGTCGCACAATGTGAATTTCGTGGCTCTTTACTCGCTTAAAGAGTTTCTAAGCAATTGTACGTGGTATTTTAATGCAACGTATGCATAAGGTTCCAGTGCAGGCCCGAATAATGGAAACTGGATCCGCAAACAACTGCCAGGTCCACTCGATAAACATTGCGAACATGCGCAGGGCTGCCTCTTGCACAAAACTGAATACCTGCCACCGCCACCGACGCCACCGCAATGAAGCGATAATAGCTCAAGTACTTCGGACTCATCGGTCGAAGATTCAATCTTGTTATGAATTTGAAAATTTTTTTGAATCGGGGAATGGGGATACAATTAAAATACACACAGGTACAGTTTGAGCATTTGGTTAAGAAAGAAATCGCAACGAAACCATAGCTTGGTGGTAGGGCATTTTATATAGTGCTCTTCTTGGCGAGGTTTTTTTTTTTACTAACTTCGTAACCTTTGACCACAAGTCACCTGATGTTAAGTGACCATGTGGTCGAAGGTGGCATCACGCTACACCTGGATTGGGCACTGGCATCTAAGCCTGATTTTGACTGTAACCCCCTCCTGACTAGCTACCACAGCTTTACTAGAGTTCCCATCCAGTTAAATGGTGCCACCTTCAACCACATCATCATATATAGTCGTATTTTTTATTAGACGAGGCCAACTGACAGTAGCTAATGTCACTTTGTAAAATAATGTTGCCAAATTTAAAGTAATAGTGATGCTTTCAGTTCTCGTTCAATCAGATGAATGAACAATGAGTGTGAACAGTTAACCATTTCAAACTATAAAAGAATATTATTCATTCATTCAGGAGTTATTTCAATCATCCACTTTGTCACAACACTATTTGTATTTCATCAAAAACTGACAACACAAACGTCAGTTGACTTCGTCTAATTGAAATACGACTATAGGTAACATCAGGTCAAACGCTATACTGTTAGAAGTAGAAAAATATTACACTTTTAGGCGCTAAGAAAAGAGTTACATCACTAAATATAGCTAAATTTAAAACGTTTTTACGCAAAAAGAAATTAAAGAAAAATAACAATAACTTGAGATGAGCAACCCTAGAATCAAGTTAGCCAAGCCACGTTACTCGCTCGGTTAAGTGACATGTGCTCGCAGCTGGTACTTCATGCAAGGGTTAACTGATGTTACACTTACTTAGTTAACCTAACTTGGACATTAGTTTAATGCGTGTTTTCAATTCTGAGTGCTTGATAAGTCTACTTAGTCTTTGCTTGAAGTTATTCAAGATGATTATAATTTCATATGAAAAGTGTTAAGTATTATACTCATATATGTATAATTATGTATAGTAAGCATAGATTTTTTTTTATGTAACTGAGTAACGAGAAAAGCAAGTCGTTACTCGCTATCCTGATATTATATAACATGTTAAATCTGTTTATGTCGAAATCCACAGCCTCAGTAATAATAAAATGATTTAAAAATTGCTAAAAAAAAGCAGGACAGTTTAAAAAAAAAATTGCCTGAAGGCCCTCTAGGTACTGTATTTTTACCGACGAAAGGAGAAGGTTCTCATTTCGGCCGATATATTTTTTTATGTATGTACACCGATTTCACCGAGGTTTCTGAGCCGATTTACGTGATTCTTCCTTTTTTAATATATTGATTGAATTAACAAGTTATTGTTATTTACAGACGCGGAGAAATATGTTCGTAACTTAATTCTTCGCACATTTTTTTTTCATTATATATAATTATGGTAGTGAAATATGGAAAATAAATGTAATATATGCTAATAGATTACAAAGCAGAAATATAATATGCAATATACCTATGCTGCTGTGTATTCTATTAACATTTTACATTACATTTATTTTTTATTTTTCACTATCATAATTACAGAGAAGAGTGGATGTAATTAGCTCCCAATTATCAGTTTAATCTCGAATTCATCCTCTCAATTTATTTTGATTGATCCGTTACGACCGACAGGACCTTATGCCACGTGGGCTACAATACAATAACTAAGTACTTAGTATAAACAAAAACAGAGCATAGAATTTAACAGTTATGGCAACTACACCATGGTTGTACTTACCACCCGGGGCACGGACAGTCATCCGTTCCGCTTACACGTTCAGCCAAGTAGATAAGGACCACCATTGTGCAGGGGGAATAATTGTGAAGGTATACTGCTGAAGCAGTCGTAGAGCTTCCGAAAATTTCCACACGCACACATGCGCGCGCGTTTACTTACTCTCTATGGAGGCACGCACACGTTTGACCGCTCGATCCTCTCCCATTCATTCAAGGTGGCCGAGCCAGCGAATTTTGAGAATACAGTGGTCGGCTCAGTGGCCGTCGCCCTGTCGGCCGCTGGAAAGATGAAGTCACGAAGGATTTGCGCTCACTCCAGGTGGAGGACTGGCAGGAGGTGGCGCAAGACAGACCGAAGTAGCGTCTTTTATTATCAGAGGCCAAGGCTCACTTTGGGTTGTTGCGCCATCTCAGTTAGTTAGTTTTCTTATGGAGGCGCCCACATAGCACCTTCAATGTGGCGGTATACTGCTGAAGCAGTTGTAAAGCTTCCGACAATTTTCACACGCACACATGTGCGCGCGGTTAGTCGCCCATATCCATGCGAAAGTAACTCTGTCTGTCTATCAGTTTGCCTGTCACGCTTAAATATCTGAAACGATTTAGATGAAAATTGGTACAGAGATAGTCTAGAGCCTGAGAAAGGACATAGGCTACTTTTTATCGCAATAAATTGTAGCCTATGCGGGTGAAACCGCAGCGAAGCTAGTATTAATATAAATTTGCAAATAAAATTACTTATTATCATAATGTTAAAGTTAAATTAATTATGTATTTTAGTTTCCTTGAGGACCTTTTTTGCTTTACGATTTTTTGATATTAACCACCACTGGTCAAAGCGAATAAGAGCCCAAGTGGGTATCGCTGGTGTAATAAAGAGTGATGTCACATCCACTGACGCAGTTTGTCACTCAGCGTCTCCGCGAGGAATAATTAGCTGCTACTCGGTTCTGTGGTCTGAGAATAATTAATATGAGAATTAAGACGCTTTACTCCTGTTCATACGACTAACGAGTGCTAACCTTTTACATGGAAATAAAACACTAAACTAGAGATAAATAACATTATATTAATTGCTAGTTGCTCCTTGCGGTTTCACCCGCGTCTTCCCGTTATCCAGCAGGAACCTTTATCCGGGAAAAAAAGTAGTCTATGTGTAAATCCAGAGTATAAGCTATCTCCATTCCAAATTTCATTCAGATCCGTTTTGTAGTTTTTGCGTGAAAGAGTAACAAACATCCATCCATCCTCACAAATTTTCACGTTTATAATATTAGTAGGAAGTTCTTATTCTTAGTTCGGCAGCCGCATCTGAGAGCCAGTTCCCAGTCTAGGTGCAGCGTGGCGCCACCTCCGACCACATCGTCACTTAACATCAGTACCCCTAGTACAAGTTTTGGTAAACGTCGACGTTTACCACCGCCGACTTGTCAAAGTGGCAACTCGATCTGCTTAAATTCAAAAAGTAACTCAATAACATTGTTGGAATATGATTATAACGATTTAAAATAACCCGTATTAACGATTTCAGTTCCTTCAAGTCTCGGAAAGATTTGCTAAAAAAAATATGTTTGGATGGAAACGAAAACTTTTATAGTTTTTGTAAACTATCAAAACCTGTACTAGGGGTACAGGTGACTTGTGGTCAAATGCTTTGCTGTAAAACGTAACGAGGGTTCCGTAAAAACTTATTTTTTGTTGTTCTCCTGAAACTACATGTTCACAGTCTTCTGACTTTTTCCTTTATTAGTACATGTGGTCTAAGACCGTGCTTCATGCCAAATTTCATGACTCAACGGGAAGTACTCTATAGGTTTTGATTCCCTTGATAAATCGCGCACTGTGCGAAAATATTCGACATAAACGAAGTTTACAGCTGATATAAACTGTAGAGCCTTGAACGCGTTCGTGAGAAAAAGGGTTTTGATATACAAACAGACACACAACAAAGTGATCATCTACGATAAGACTTACGTTATTCCTTTTAACGGAACAAAGAAAAACATTAGAATTTGGTTTAGAAACAAGATGTAAACCATGTAAACGTAGTTTATCTTTTTCACCATGGCCGTAATTATAACCTTGTCTTCTGTGCCCTCACTGCTTCCATAATAATTTAATCCAGCTTCAAAGAGTTATATTTAAGCCTAAAATTTAACCTACCCTGTCCCGTCGCTTGGCTAACTGCTCTTTACAAATGTAATCTTTAATCTAAACTTATTTTATAGCTCGTATATTTCCGCTCTACGCGCTTTGGTAAATAAAAAGTGAAGATACGTTACCGCCGATCACTGAAAGTATTTTTTAAGTTTAAAAATTTACGCCCCATATTAATAATTGATCCGATCCGTAATCCGCGATTTTGGATCGATATGTCATGTCATAATATGTCGTTTTAGTACTAGGGCTTGAAATATTACTACCAAAATGTCATTATATTATGACATGACATATCGATCTGAACCGCGGATAACGGATCAGGGTCGATTATTAATTTCGGGCATAAGTCTATGAATGAGAAGATGGGTTGTTCGTTTCAGATATTATTTTATTGATTTATTTGCGACAGGTAAAGTTAAAAAACATTCCATGATTGAATGTTTGTGTAATATACAAACAAAAACACCTCCACGAAGCCAATAAGGGGACGATTTCCCGAAACATTTACTTAGTTCATCCCGACATCAAACAATCTTTAATTTAGATTCCAAGTTTCATGTTTCTAGGAGTTATCGTAAACGGCTCATGGCTGTTGCCTTTCAGTCAATCAGCCATACGTGTAAAAGATTTTTTCATGCCCAACGTTAAGAAGTAACGTAGTAACGTATCTTCTTTTTTAATTCATCCGAGTTTGCTCCTATTCTGTTTGCCAACTAATCAACTGAGGTTCATATTTCCGCCATAAAGATTATTATATAGGTACGTATAGCGTTCTAGGAAATAGGTTATAATTTTAGGTTATGTTGTTTTTATAGATCTTATGAAGGCCGACGTTTCTTGCCAAAATTAAGTAGAAGGTAAGGTTAGATTGGGCACTATTAAAAGGTGTTTATCGTCATCATCATCAGTGCTTTACGGTCCCACAGCTGGGATACAGCCCTTCCTTCTTCTAATTTAATTATCTTCCAAGCTGGCCCAGTTCGGGTTCTTTGACTGACACCGCCTTGTTGATCAACATCTCATGGTCTCTACCTTGATACCGCGTCCCCACACCGACGCGACCGACGGGTCGTTCTCTCGAAAGTTCAATGCTTTCAAGGCTTCTCGAATGTTTTCAGTCACCGTTTAGAGTGACGGCAATATTAACTAACTAAAATAACTAACTGAGATGCAACAACCCAAAGTGATTCTTGGCCACTTCAGTCTGTCCTGCGACTCCTGCGCCACCTCCCGTTGTCTTAGTATAGCAGTCGTTAGGCGTTTGGGCGGTCTGAAAATACTAGGGCTAGCCTCAAGGCTATTTACCAACCCACATCGGGCCCGCGTGGTTGTTTACGGCCCATACTCTCTGTCTCGCTGAGAGAAGGCCTACGTCCCAGCAGGGGGGTAGTAAAACGATGACGATGAATATACCTTTATTATCTTAATTTTAGTTCACTGACTCAATCGCACTGTTGTAAAGCGAACTGTCTGCTCCGCATTTGTCGTGCCTTTGGGTGAGTTCTGTCGTTTCGTCGTCGAGTTTAATTAGCAGAGTAACTTTTTATGAGCGACGTGACGTCATCTGATATGATGTCTTGTCTTTGTTAGACGATAATTGTTTTAGGGTCTTTGTTATTGTAAAATCAGTCCAGTGATTTTGCTGGCAAGACAAATTAACTGCAATCGTCGATGGCGTATGGCATAACAACAGGGGCGTAGCTACCGCCGTATTTGCCGTATCAATTATACGGGGCCCCCGGGCCACGGGGGCCCCCAAAGTGTGTAAGGAAAAAGAATAAAAACTTTCTAATTTATTTTATTTTACAAATGACAAAATTCTATAAAGCAATTCCTTTTTTTCCCGCCTTAAGCGTGCGTTCAAAAGTTGGCAACACTACATCGTTATGGCGGGCTGCGGGACTTCCCCGTTTTACTTACTTCATCTTCAACTCAGCGGGGAATCCCCGGGAATCCTTCATCGATATCGCGATGTACGTGTACGTTGTTGTACTTTGCATTGGATGTTAAACCACGGAGTGCAGTGCACTGTTTATTTACGCGCTTTATATAAATGTGCATTACATTGTAATTCAGTACAAACAATATTGTTCTTCTGGTTTAGCAGTATTAGTAACGATTTGTAAAAGAAATGAGTGAAAGGAAAAGAGATTATCCCAGCGGCGCTGAGAAAAGAAAAATTAAACAGAAAAGGGACGAGGTTATAAAAAAAGTGCCCAAAATTTCTTCATTTTTTAAAACAGTTTTATTAGCTTGACTTGTAACTAACTAACTATTTTTTACTAATCATGAAAACTTTGTACCAACTAAATTTAATTTCAAATAAAAAAGATGAACGTGAAGAATGTAAAAGTATAATTAATATTTTAGAGAGTTTTGATTTCTTAGTGCTCGTTACATTTTTTTCTTCACTATTTGAAATTATTAATCCTGTTTCTAAAGCTCTACAGCATGAAAATAATGACTTACAGAAATCTAGTATTTTATTAAGTAATCTTTTAAATAGACTGTGCCAATTAAGAAATCAGAATTCATTTAATAGTTTGCTAAATGAATCCAAAGATTTAGCAAAAAAGTGGGGGGTAACAACTGTTTTTAAAAACAGTAGGCGAAAGATAACGAAGCGTTTTTTTGATGAGTTATCACAAGATGAGAGAATTTCCGACCCGGAATCCTATTTCAAAGTCAATGTATACTATTGCTGTTTAGATATATTAATTTCTCAAACTAAAGAAAGATTTCAGAGCCTTTGCAACCTGAGTAGTATATTCGAAATATTACAACCGGAGAAACTCCTATCTTCTTCAAGCGAAGAGATATTAAACGCTTCCGGAAAACTGTCTGCTAAATACAGTAAAGACATCTCACTTAATCTTTGTGACCAATTAAAGGCTCTAAAAACATGCTTAAATTCTGAAATTAAAAAAATTTATTCCATTAAAGACTCATTGAATTATTGCTAGTAAAATTCAATAGTCTTGCATCCAGTTTTCCCGAGGTAATCACAGCATGCTTTTTATTCTTGACCCTTCCAGTTACAACCGCAACGGCAGAAAGAAGTTTTTCAAAATTAAAACTAATAAAAAATTACTTAAGAACTTCGATGGGACATGAACGGCTGTCAGACATCTCACTATTGTCCATAGAGGCAGAAACTTTAGAAAAACTAAAATCATCATCAGCCATAAATGATTTAATAAATCAGTTTGCCGATAAAAAGGCAAGGAGAGTGAATATTTAAAATTCGATTTTTATTTGTAAAATGGGTAAATTATGTGATAAATAAATATTACTTCTCACAATATTTTTTTTCTTTTGTGAAAAATCTTTACCTCCATATAAGGGCCTCCAAAAAATTTTTATACGGGGCCCCGACAAGGCACGCTACGCCACTGCATAACAATATTATCTGACATCTTTAAGACACTGATAACGAAGTCAAGCTTAAAACTAGGGTAAATTAAAACCATAGGTACTTTTCTGTTTATAAATATCGGGGACAATTGCACACAAATTGACCTAGCCCAAAATTAAGCTCGAAACTTGTGTTATGGGTAGGTACTAGGCAACGATATACATACTTATAATTATAGAGAAGTAAATACTTAAAGAGATAGAACTATCCATGACTGACAAATATTCGTGCTCATCACACATATATTTGCTCTTACCGAAATAGTTTTATATATGCATTGAAAAAACTTAGCAAACTTCTTAAAAATACGAGCATTTTTTCCTGATCTATAAAATGACATAAACTAGAACTGAACATAATTAACTACATGACTTTTTAGCTATACAAAACAATGCCCTGATTAGTTTTGAGGTATCACCAATAAATACAAAGTTATGGAGAAAAAAATTGTTGCAAAGCCTTAGTTATATCCAAATCAATTCGTAGTTCTTGTATTACGAATCCACACACTGACCCACCTCTCACCCACTCAGATTAACGCAAAAGTCACAACTTCTACCTGATATTTGCACCACAAATAAGAGTCCAACCAACTGTACACCAAATCAAAAACAAATCCAATTAAATCCCAACTTACCTAGTTATCAAGTGAAAGTTCTTCCATCAAGCAAACCGAACTCCAATCAAATCGTGGTGCTTCTACGAAATAATAAAAAAAAAACATGTTGAAAGCAAGAACACTTGCGATATAAGTTTTATGTCTGTTGGGCAACGGGAGAACTTGGCTCAGACGATTTTGGGGCATTAGGGTTACCGACAAGTGTACAAGTACTATCCAATGTCCATTATCTATCTAAATATATATAACTCAAAGGTAACTGACTGACATAGTGATCTATCAACGCACAGCCCAAATCACTGGACGGATCGGGCTGAAATTTGGCAAGCAGGTAGATGTTATGACGTAGGCATCCGTTAAGAAAGGATTTTAGTAAATTCTTCCCCCAAAGGTATAAAATAGGGGATGAAAGTTTGTATGAAACTTTGTCAATTTTAAACCGATCAGGCTGAGACTTTGCATGCATAAAGCTGTAGCTCACGCGGGTGAAACCGCGGAGAACAGCTAGTTGTATATAAAGTAATACTAGTTGTTTCCAAAAAAATCAAATCAAAATAAATTTAGTACGATACAATTTATATTGTAATCACATTAAAACGTCAAACTTAAAACTATACTCCATGCGGTATAAGAACAGGCAAAATAGTATATCCATAATACTCATCATTATCATCATCATCATCAGCTGGAAGAAGTCCACTGCTGAACATATTCCTGCCCCTATAAACGCCATCGTGAACAACTATTGGCTCCCTGCTACTACATATTACAATGTCGTCGGTCCACCTAGTGGGGGCCTACCTACAGAGCCTCTTCCGACCACTGAGGCCAGGATATTAAACCTCTAAGTTTGTCTAGCTAGTGACAACCCTAGCGTGCAGTCCAGCAAAACGGCTAGCTCACAGCCGGCGCAGCGTCCAGTCTAAACTTTGCTCTGGCTACACTTCGGACGCGACAGTTCTGTTTTAATTAATAAATCTTGGAATTTGTCGTGAAAAGGAGCGAAAAACGAGTGAAAGGACGCGATGAATTGAGATAAGAGATTCTAGATGCATGCTGATGCTAAATCGATGTTATTAAAACGACGAGTTTGGTAGTATGCTATTTTGATTTATTTGGAACTGAATCTATTTAGATTACTCAAAATAGACGTGTCAAAAACGGTTGTTATACAGGCCGAATATAGATTCATATTGATTAGCAGACTTGGGCCCCTGAGTAATCGCGTTTGCTTTTGGCAAATACTACTTCTAATTAATCTAGGTACTTCTCTAGTGATCGTCTAGCTGTCACTCAAGTTAAGAATCGATCGTCAAGCACCTATCGATGTATTCCGGCAGCTTCACTTGAGAGCCAGTTCCCTGTTCAGGTGTAGCGTTGCTCCACCTTCCACCACATGGTCACTTAACATCAGGTGACTTGTGGTCAAACGCTACCCTGTAAGGTTTAAAAATATATTGTAAGTACTAAGTATTTAAAATTACAAACAGCAAAAGCAGATCCGCTGTCCATTTTCATGAGCCAAAGCGAAATTTTGGCCCTTTTCGCTCAATTTGCGTAATTTCACCAATCATAAAATCGTTATTTCGTAAAATGGTTTCAGAGGCTGGTATTAAAGCGAACGACAAAATAAAAGCTAATTCATAACGACGTACTTTGTGCTCTTTGAATTGCTGAAAAAGTCTGAAATAAAATCATCATTTCATTCACCATTTTCCATTCCATTTTTTTGTATGACTGACTGGCGGATTGACAATCAACGTGCAGCCTAAATGTTCCATGCTATAGCAGGACGGACACATTATTAAACGATAATTCGTGTCGCGAATTCGCGATGTCTCGATAAAACTTCGTGTTCGATCTACGTCGAACTGTTTGACCACAATATAGGCAAAATCTTCTCATAGCCATGATAATCTAGAACGTTGCGATAATTCATTCTCACGGAATAATGGAAGAGGCGGGTTACGGGCACACTAGTTTTTACGACATTAAAAGGAATTCACTGAAGGTGCCGACACAATGTCCTCTGATAGTCTGTTCCAGTTGTGCACCACTCTAGAAGCAAGGAAGTGTTCGCGCGTATTGTTTGCATCTTATTTCCTCTGGAAGATGTCATGCTCTCCTTCCATATATATAATTATACAGGTGTGGTGTGTATAGGTGTGTTAATGATTATATTGTTTTAGAATGAAAACGTAATTGAATTCAAGTTATTTATAGTATTTGTTTTATGTATGTATGTAGTTCTATTATAATTTTTATTACAATTCAACTTGCGCAAAGCGGTTGCAGTTTACATGAAACTTTTTTATTTTTAAATCACTTTTTTATACCGTAATAATGATTTTAATTAGTTATAGTCGCAGTTTTAGATAAATAATAACACAAAAGAGTAAGTTAATAAAGCAAGAAGGGTTTATTCGTCACTTTGTGACTGTTTCCAACATAGTAGTTAAATGTTAAATACCTTTTTAACTTCATTTAAAGGATGGCCGAGAGTATTTTATTAAATTTAATGTAAAATGCTTTCTATCACAATTTCGTAGCACGGCGGAATCATCCATTTTCCGCTCAGCAAAACATTTCGGAGCACATTTGCCTGCACACTACTGCGTGTTCAATGCAGCGAATAATTCTAGCGTATGAATGCGCGGATTATTTCAATATCTGCCGTGAGGCCTCGATCCGATTCGAGCGGCGATCTGTTCTAACGTATCTTATGAAAAAGAGGCTTTAAAATTGAGGTAAATTGAAAACATTTCTCTCTATAACAGTAAATAAACTAAAAATAATAAAAATGTACTACAACAAAATGCAAAAAAAAAAAACAAAAAAATTATAAGGTGGCCAGTTTCTTTACAGTTACGTCCATTATTCTCGTTATCTATAAATGACAGACTTGTTAGTACATAAAACAAGAAGGCCTTTGGGCTATTTTGTGAAAATACAGCCTTGAGAGTTTTTAGCGATTTCTTTTAACCCACAGATCGGCATGATTTTTTTGGAAAATTCGGGAAAACTTATTTTTTATTATATGGGAATCTTGTATGAACTCAAGACCCGCCTTGTCTACCCATGCGAGCTAGAGCGGCTCGCTAGTGAAGAATAAAACAACACGTCCATTATAAAATTTCTTCATATTTTTTGCTTGATGGTAGAGCATTTTCTAGGGCTCACCTGGCTAGATCCACCCTCAAGTTAAGAATCTGTCGCCAAGCACCTATCGGTGTGCTCCGGCAGCCCCACTTAAGAGCCAGTTTCCAATGCAGGTGTAGCGTGGCACCATCTTCGAACACATCGTCACTGAACATCAGGTGACTGGTGGTCAACCGCTATATATCCATGCAGTAAGTAAAAATAACAAAATGCTTCAGTATCGGATCGGACGCAGTAATGCATAACCGCAATTTGTTTGTTCAAAATCTCTCGCACATTAACGACGTGTATCATTAATTGGCAACAGATATTCGTTGAAATCATCGTTAACAATGTTGCACTAGTGACGGGAAAATTGTGTGTGAAATACCTGTGTGAACCGCTGTGTGGTACTCTGTGACTAGCCATGGGCTAACTCCGGTCCCGGTTTGGATATGTCATATCTCACTCCGAGCAAAGATATGTGTCCGCTTAGCATATCCAGATCCGCTTAACATATCCGGGAGTGAAGGAACTGTATATTGCAAGAATGTATTCGAGATAGATAACTCCCGCTTCCGAACATATCCACGAAGTGAAAATATATCCGCGGAACGATTTATTTGGAAAGATATTAATTGGTTTAAAAAAACTAACAAATACACTTTTAATGAGCACTAAAATATATAAAATAATTGAATTGCCTTGTATGAGTTACGATATATCTCTGTCTCACTCACTAATTACAGGCGACCTCTTCAAGCGTTCCATTCCGGAGTTGGATATGGGATCTCGGTCTCGGATATGGGATACCTATGTTCATTTCTTTGTAAGGGAATGAAGGACACACATCCGCGTTCGGATATACATATGTATATCCGAAGATCCGGTTGTGTCCGGAGTTACCCATGGCTAATTCTATCTAGATGACGCTCGGTCAATCCGGTTGTGTCCGGAGTTACCCATGGCTAATTCTATCTAGATGACGCTCGGTCAATCCGGTTGTGTCCGGAGTTACCCATGGCTAATTCTATCTAGATGACGCTCGGTCAATCCGGTTGTGTCCGGAGTTACCCATGGCTAATTCTATCTAGATGACGCTCGGTCATGGATATGAGCTTGATAGAGATAGTTATTGATTTGTTTCACTACTGTGTAGTGGAATTGCTTTGGTGCGAGCACTCAGTGTCAGTGTCAGTGCCAGTTTTTGATAACCAAGCTGTATCTTGGAGCTTGAATACCTGTTCGTAAAGGAAAATACAAAAAAAACTTTAAACCTAAACCTGAAGTAAAATCATTATAAACAAATTATAAATTTTCTAAATTGATCATATCTCGTTTTTGTTGTGCTACATTTATATGAAATATCGAGTGAAATAAAGAAGATACCTACGGTTATAGTCGTTATTCAAGTTTCTAAGAAAGGCAGACAATACGTAAGCATTTTTAGAGTACGAGGTCGACGCAAATTCCTTGGAAAATCTTTATTTCTACTAGAGTGATTCAATTCAATATCGGAGCCATACAAAAACGTTTTGTCTTTGCCATATTTGTTACTAGCTACGCCCCTTTAACTTCTATGGTTTTTCCGTTATACCGTAAGAACCTATTAAAAAAAAAAGATAAAAAGTAGCCATAAATATGTTAATCCAGGGTATAAGCTATCTCCATTCTAAACTTCATTCAAATCAATACCAATCTATGAAAAACAAACACAGAAACATTGGCTTTAATTTATTAAGGGGGAGGGAGGGGTCAACAAAGTGAGACATCGTGTGACAAGGAAGGGGGGAGGCGAGTCATAAAGCTTCGTGACGTGGAAGTATACATTTAAAGTAAAACTCTACAAAAACCTCTATAATTGCAAAATATGTGACAACAACAAAGTCTTTAAGGCTGGTATTCTAGAATGATACTCAAGCGATAATCACTACTTTGAGTCTGTCATTTCATACAAATATGTTACTCAATCACTACTCAAATGTTCATCAACACTTGAGCGTAATTCTATAATGCCAACCTAATAATACAAAAAGTGTGAAACCACACCAGGAAGAAAAACGGTCACAAACATGTGGAGGGGCTCCAAAAATCATGAAATTCGTGTGACGTAATTTATAGATAGCCCTTTAGCTATAATACGGTATTTTACTCTATTTGTGAAATATTCTAAAAACATATCATTGAGATAGCTTAGGCAAAAAGCAGTCGCAAATTGATAGTTTTAGTTCAAAAAACAGCAAACTAAATTTTAAAATTAAATTCAAAAGTTTCAGCTTTTTTAATCTGTTTGAAAACACCTTTGACACTATTTAAATAGCAGTCGCCATGTTATTACGTCATACGGCTATGTAAATATTAACAACTAACATTAACATACGAAACGTCACTGCATTTGTTTACACAGCCGACTGATGTCATGACCACAGAGCAATATGGCGTCCACTGCGACTAGCTTTTTTGTCAAATTACGCGCGAAATTCGAAAATGCATTTTTATGGCACTTCACGATTGAATAAAAAATTTGTGAATTTTTTAGTGGTTCACTAGTACTATAAAATCAAATTGAGATACTTTTTAAAAATGGGTGTAATACCCACCCTATTGTAAGGGCTCCAGGAATATTGGCCAGTGTTCTGAATTAGAACTCGGTACAAACTTAGCAGACAGAACACGCGTTAATTCTGAATTATAACCAGGAGCGCGGTCGGGACTGAATATTAAATTATCTGTAATCCTGTAATCCATTACTCGACTGGTAGGATTCACACAGAACCGCGACGTTGGAGACAACGAGATAAACGGCTATAAAACTGATTAGAGTTAACACCTACTGTCTGGATAGTGCTGTACAACTATCGCTAGTTGCTTACCTTGCTACTAATCCTTACCCCTACTTATTTTTTTATTAATTTTATAAATGCGTAAGTAACTCTGTAGTCTGTCTCGCTTTCACGCCTAAACTACGGAACCGATTTAAATTAAATTTCGTACGGAGATAGTTTGAACCCTGAGGAATGACATAGGATACTTTTTGTCGCGATAAACTGTAGCCCACGCGTAGTCTGTATCAATCAATCAATCAAAATATATTTATTACTCCTCACAATTAGAAAATTACACAAGTAGGTACAAGCAAGATTGACAAGATGATATCTAACTGTATAAGGAGCTGGTGCCTGAAACAGGTTTTTCAAAACCTGTCCTACAGGTCACCAGGTCACCCCCCGGTGGTAGTTTTAAGTATAACGTTTTAAAGTAATCACAAATTTTGTATCCTGCTAAATAAATACTTTTTGAGTTTAAGTTTGATTTCCTCATTGTCTCCAATTGGTTGTGTTAGCCCCAATTTTTTGCTTACTCTCACAGTTAACTTCTTAACTTTTCTAATCATATTGCTGTAGTCTCTATAGTCTGTGTTATAGCGAGCGATACTGTCCCTCGCACCCCGTCCCCCGCTCGGGAGTGTCGGCGCTCGCAGCGCATCCGAAACCGCAAGAGTGTGACGCGGCGGTACAGAACGCGCGTGCGCCCTCACGCAATGTAATTTGACGACTTCTATATCACAGTGATATAGAAGTCGTCAAATTACATTGCGTGAGGGCGCACGCGCGTTCTGTACCGCCGCGTGTTTGTCGTGCGCCGACGCTTTCGCGACCCTCTTGTTAGTGTTAAATGTGTACCTAATGTCTCTATATTCTCTTACGTTAAAATACTCTCTGTGTTGTGTTAAAATTAAAGAAGAAATTTATAGTGGATGTGGATGTTTTTTTTTATTTCATATCACTCCGCTATAGTGTTAGTATTAAATGGTAGGCGAGAGCGAAACCCGAGCAGTTGTAAAATGAGTGTTTCAAATCCGCGCCGATTCAAGCAGATTACACCACTCGTAATCCTTGCCCTTTGGCAGCCTGAATTTGATAAATCCCTTAACATGAGCTGACGCAAAAATCAAAATCAAAATCAAAATCAAAAATATGTTTATTCAATAGGATACATTGTGATCACTTTAAAACGTCAACTTAAAACTAGCTACGCCTGTTCCAACCTCCTTACGCCGGCAAAAGAACAGGCAAGAAACGCCCGGCAGGTAATTTTTTTGGCGCGATCACATTGACAATTTTATTCTTATTACTAATTGATTGAATTGGAGCAAGTTCACTAAAATCCCAAGCTTTTTTTTTTGTCATCTAATAGTCCGATATTTTTTATTTAGCTTTACTAATAAGAAGATTTCTCTTGTTTGGTTGTACACATTGGGATATGGGAACATGAATATTAACGAGTTGCGGGATCACAACCAAAGCAGACCAGACCCCACAAGCAGCACCCGTTCACGAGTTGACGCAACTTTGAGAACACCTGTGTAGTTTTAAAATAATTATTATATTTATTTTATGTATTAAGTTTCAATTTAGCTATAGGTATTAGCTTATTCTTTTCAGTTACTAAATTAATAGTACAATTCAGAAGCTAAAACTAGACCGCTCAGTCCATATTAAAGTTGAAGTACGTACGTTTCTATCTGCGACCGCCTTTGTAATGTCGTAGATATGATATTCGTTTTCATATTCCATTTGTGCCCGAAGCAATATCGTAAAAGGGCCACGTTAACGTCACTGATGTAAAATATAAGTTAAAAGAGCTCGTAAACTCTTATTTTGTAAAGTAATACCGAAATACTACGGTGCCCATTGCGGCGAGCTAGCTGGATTGTCAAACTTTTTATCTTTTTATTGCTTCTATGCTACCTCTTGTTTACTACTTTTCGATACATTTTGTAAAAAACTAAGTTAATTATTAGAGAATATATATATCTTTCGCCGAGCACCTACGTTCAGTGGCGCAGGCGGCAGGACAGCCAGAAGTCTGTCTCAGTTAGTTAAGTTTTGGTACATTTATCAAACTATATTATATTAAAGACATTTTTCTGTATATTTTTTCTCTTGTGTGGTCGACCGATAGGAAATACTTCACCATCAAGGTTACCATCTTCCTTCTTCTATTTAAGAGCCAAGCTCTTGTCGGTGGAGTATTTTCCATGCCGTTCTGTTTTCGGCCATCCTTTTGACCAATATATATATAAAAAACCAAATGAAACAAAATGAAGAGGTTTCTTATAAGGGTTTGAAATATTAATTTTAGGCCTGTTTTGTCATTCGAAATCCTGTCTTACAATGATGGCATCTTACGAAATAATGTCTTAACAAAACAATTCCGAGATTCAATCAAATTCCCCGCTCCAGGGACTTTGAAGGGAACATTTAGGGCCTCGTCACAATCCCTTGGGCGTCGAATTTGATCAACAATTAAACACTAATCTTGTACTCGTCCTACTTACCCATTTTCCGTAGCTAGGGCCCTTTGCTCATTATATGCAACAAAGGCGTGAGTAATTAATATTGATTACGGTAATGAAGCTTACATTCCTGCTGGTTACTGCGCAGTGGTTTGTTGACGCTAAAGTGATTAGTCACTATTTGAGAAAATGGCGTGTACTAAAAACTTTTGAACTAAAAATTAAACTATCGAAATTGCAACGCCATCCCTACTAATATTACAAATGCGAAAGTGACTATCTGTTTGTCTGTCTCGCTTTCACGCCTAAACTACTGAACTGACTTAAATGAAATTTGGTACGGAGATAGCTTGAACCCTGAGGAAGGACAAGGGATACTTTTTATCGTGATACACTGTAGCCCACGCGGGTAAAACCACGGGGAACAGGTAGAAAGAAATAAAATTAACTTGTTTAGTTGGTTATATTGTACCACGGTCCATACCAATATTCAACGTAGCCTCACTTGAGAGCTAGTTCCCACATCGTCACTTCTTCACGTATAGTTAACTATTTTGCTCAAATAAAAAATAATAAAAAATTGTATTTAGTTTATAGCGAGGTCCTTATTTGAGAACCACAAGATGAGAACGACCATAATTTTTCATCAGACCGCAGAATGTAGCTAAAAAATATTATCGCCCGGACCACCGGATCTCACTAACCGTCGTTATATTAAACTTGAGGCCATTGTAGAGGTGCACGCCGTACAAACGGTTACAGTATGGGCACTGGACAGAATAACCAGATTAGATGAGGCTTTATTTAATCTGTGTATTAATACGTGAAACAAAAACTCTGTACGCCATTTTACGAAAGTTACGCGGACGGAGCTGATTGAAATTTGGCACGGTTAAAGATTATTTGGAGAAGAAGTGCAGAAAATTAATATTTTTACATAGTAATGCATTTGAATTAAAATGCATTAAACTAATAAAAAACATTACACACACAACCATGTATTTAATACACATACATCTAATACTTTTTTGTTTATAGTTAAAGTCTGTGGTCAAACAATATTTGTTGTCTGCATTATTATCAGCCTATTACGTTCCCACTGTTGGGACTCTGGCCGTCTTTTTGAGAGAGAGTATGAGCCGTAATCTACCACGCTGGCCCAGTGCGGGTTGGCAGATGTCGCTTGTCCATGAGTATAGTCTTACTGAATGTCAAATCTTCCATCCTGTTAGTTAAGGGTGAAAAAGATATGTAAGTATTTAATAGTGTGGCCAATTTTCTTAGTGTAATAAGTTTTAAATGTCCATACTGTAATTCTTATGGTAGCTGGTTAAGGTCAGTTTTATCCCAGTTTTTACAGAACAATTTGTTCTGTGTTCACCTCCCATATTTTACCTCTTTAATCCTAGGCTGGAGCTCTAATATTTCCGGAATGTTGCAATAGGTTTAACGCTATCTTGCTGTTAGGTTAACTTTTATTGACATCAAAGTTAATATAAGCGTGTACTATTTTTTTACGACCGATGGGTGTATAATCGACTGGGTAGCGTGAGGTTGCTGGTTCGACAACTTGAAAGTTGACAGTAAGGATGGATGAATGTTTGTTACTCTTTCATGCAAAAAGTATAGAATGGATTTTGATGAAATTTCGTGTAGAGACAGTTCAATGGGTGGAGGATACTTTACAACAATAAGAATAAAAATCATTTATATGCAAACAAATACATATATATTTATATGGTGATAACGTGTAGTCCACGTGGGTAAAACCGCGAGGCGCATCTATTTTCTATTTGATAACTGAAAAAGCGCAAGTGTTATAGTTTCGTGCCTGTCGTGTAAATTTCATAACGTGATAACAAACCAAAGGCAGTCCAATCAATAACCATTTTAAACTCGTGCCTTCATTTATAAGTGCTTTAAAAATGAAAAGGACTGAGGGACACCAATTTTCGAATAAAAAAGCTCGCCGAGTGCGCGTGAAACGTCGAAAAGCCCTATCAGGCTTGAAGGGCGGAACTTTTTCCGTTTGTCTTCTTTATCGAGCCGATTTCCCGGAGACATCCAAAGTTAAAGTATACAGTTAGTTTAATATCCTTTTTATTGCAGATGATACTTACTTAGTGATAAATTACGAGGATCGAATCTGCTGATAACATTGACAATGGTTTATTTATTTTCGTACCAAAGTTTCCAGATATTATGAGAATACGAATGTTAAGACTAATTACAAAATAATGTTTAATCTTACTTTTATGTTAGTTTGTATTATTATGATATCGAAAAACATATTTTTGTATGTAAATATAACTTAATAATTTAAATAAAACTGATTTTAAATGCTCTATTTATAATCTTTTGTCACGTGACTGCAAACATCAAAAAGAGCTTCTTACGTCACTAACCACTCAGGCGATTTGTGCTTCGATGGTTGCCCGCGCGTCGGTAGCCGCGGGTCGGCGTCGGGGGTCGGCGCGGTGGTATGGTTACGAATCGCGACCATCGTGTTTTTCGGTCAATGACGTCATGTCAGTCACGTGACAGTTGTTAGTGTTTTGGCGGAAAAATTCATAATTACTCTAATTTTGTATATTTTCTCATCGAAAATACTAATAATTATAAAAAAATATTTTTTTATGGTAAACAAGAGTCAATCTTTAAAATAAAAGCAATTCCGAAAAATGGTTAACATTAGAAAGAACCGATAAACATTGGGGTAGACCCGTAGACGTGTTCTTGAGTGGAGACCGCGGCTTGGCAAACGCCCTGTGACTAGGTGCAGTGATGACTTGCGCCAAGTGGCTGCCAGTAGTTGGATGAGAGGAGCTGGAGATCAGGCTCAGTGGCGTACCTTGGGAAGGGCGTATGTCCAGACGATTGGCTCATTTATCAGGGTGGGTTTTGACCACATGTCAACTGATTAAGTGACGAAGTGGACGTAGGTTGCGTCACACCTATGGATAGAGAACTGGCCCTCAAGTGATCAAGGACTCATTAGACGTTTTGCTATCTAAATAAAGATGTACAGAATGAGAATTAATAGTTTAAAAAATGTTTAGTACTTTTCAAAGTTTGTTTTTATCTTTACTGTACTACCTATGATGGGCTTAAATTAGATAGAAAAGTATTAGTCTTATGCATACATAACTCATCCCTACTTTTATAATAGTATAAATGTGTGGACATTGTGGTTTGTTCTTCTTTCACGCGGAGTATATAGCCGAACAACTGATCGGCATAAGTATAGAGATTTGCATACAATTTGTAGACTACTTTTCATCACGGAAAATGTACGCTTTCTGTACATTTGCGCGGGTGTAGCCGCGGGCCGCACCTAATAGGTCATGAAAATACAAAAGAAAGTATTTATGTTAAACAATAAACCTCATTTGAATTTCAACACGCAAACAATTCAAGCTTGGAATTCTTGGCTTAATAAATACTTAACTTTCTTCTATTGGTTAAACTTCCCCGATTTGTAACTCAAGTTGGGGACTTATTATAAGTTATTTTCTCGGAAACACAAGGTTGATTTCTAAGATGGTATTAATTCTAACAGAACTAGCGTAATTTTGAAGGACAACAAGTTGAAATTGTTGCGTTTCTTTGTCTTCGAACTACTGAAGATTGTTTTCTTTGACATACCTACCGAATACCGTTATAATACCGTTATAAATAGTTTGTACACATCGAGAGCTATTCAAGTCGGTGCTAATTATATCGTCTGTACTGACTAGTTAGTTAGTTTAGTTTAGAGAAGGACATAGGATACTTTTAGGGTTCCGTACTTCAGAAGGAAAACGAAACCCTTATAGAACTTTGTTTTCTGTCTGTCTGTCTGTCAAGACCTTTTATTCGCAAACACGTTGAGGTATCAAGTTGAAATTTATGTCGAACTAGCTGCGCCCCGCGGCTTCACCCGCGTGGACTGCAGTTTATCGCAACAAAAAACCTATTAAATTTTTTTTCTCTATAGGTATAAGAACCTTCCTTGGGCTTTAACAAACACAGCAAAAAAGAATTAGCGAAATCGGTCCAGCCGTTCACGCGTGATGCCGTGACCAAGGGAAATAGGGATTCATTTTTTTTTATATATAAGAGAAGAAGGAGATACTTGGGTTTACAGTCTCTTTTAGCTGAGAAAATCAAACCTTTAAGTCAACGTGATCATACGATATCACCGTTTATGTCGCATATTTTTGATTTGGCAACGGAATTGAAACCTATAGGTATACTTCCCGTTGACGTAGAATCATGAAATTTGTCATGAAGCAATGTCTTACAACATTCAAGGGCATGCGACATCTACCAACCCGCACTGGGCCAGCGTGGTAGATGACGAGCCATGCTGAGAGAAGAGAGAAGGCCCAGCAGTGGGAACGTAATAGGCTGATAATGATGAATGTTACAGCACATTAAAAGGAAAAAGTCATAAAACCGAAAATCTAACAAAAAAAGCAAGTTTGTATGGAACCTTCAGTTCGCGAGACCAACTCACACTTGACCGGTAAAAAGTAAAACTGACTCAATTCAATTCTCTTAAAAATATATCGTTAAAAAATTGCTGCATAAATCAAAATTGCTCTACCGGTGCCAGCAGGATTAAAGTTAGGTATTTCCTTCGTCACGGATAAAATATAGCGAAATCCGGCGAGAGACAGAGTTGGATGAAGGGGTAGGGAGGGGCGAAGACCCCAGTGAATAATTTAATAATTTCATCTGACATTTAAATGTATTAATCAAATTAATATATTAAAGCTAGTTGCGCCCTGCGATTTTTCGTTATCCCCCAGGGACCATTTTAGGATATCTCCATTCTAAATTTTTTTTAATCAGTCGAGCCGTTTCAGCATGAAGAAGTAACAAACATAC
The DNA here is from genome assembly GCA_931315375.2 of Opisthograptis luteolata. NCBI lineage: Eukaryota > Metazoa > Arthropoda > Insecta > Lepidoptera > Geometridae > Opisthograptis > Opisthograptis luteolata. The sequence continues at coordinate 788,134 of OV928044.1, forward strand.
CTACACATTAAACTTTACAAATTTTTTCATTTTTGTAATGTGATGACATCATTTTTTTACTAAGAATTAAGAAAACTGTCGCTGTAAGAAAATTAAAACATGCAAAAAAATTAAATCTCAAGTATCATGAGATGATTAAAGTTAAACGAACCCTCATCGCCCTCATATCAAAACATTTCCTCCCATATAAAATGCCACAAGTTCACATTTCCTTAATTTACCCCCTTATATCACAAAAGCAAAGAAAGCTATGAAATTAATGGAAGAGAAAGACAAACACTCACCTTCGTGAAGCTCTGAAAAAAAATCTAATTTAAATTCAAACTTTACAGCGAAGGTAGAGCAAGAAAAATAGTGAAAAATTGCGCCGCGGACTTGAGAGAGATCTTTTCAGCGGAATCAAAGAATGAATGTGGCCAGTACCCAAGATCACGAGATTATAAATATACGAAACTTGGAAGAAAATTAATTAGAGAACCAATGGACGTATTCTGTGTCGCGTTTACAATGATTTTTAGTGTAGTATATGTTCTTGTTTATGGAAGCAAGCCAATGATGAGAACATTCTATACAAAACTTTTTGTATTTTTGACAAAGCTTGCACTACATTTGGAACGTATCCCTCTACTGATTTGTAAATTTAAAACCTTGCCATGCCGATTCCATTTCCTCGCCAGAGCCGTACATTTAACACGTAAATGGGTTTTATTTTTATTTTTTACTACATGCAAAGTAGCTGACCACAAGTCACTTAATATTTTTGATGTCGGTGTGGTGATAGCACCACTTTTTATCATGCTATGGCTGGAATGAAAACAGCTAAACTGCTGGAACACACCAAAAGGTGCTTGACGGGCGAGCACTACAAAGAGCAACAAAGACGCATCAGTGTGCGTGCGTAGAATCCGATGACAACATCAAAGCTTGTGTACGTATGCAACTATCACGGAATTATATAAATGTGTAGACGTAACTCAAGTTCATTTCACGGGATTTCGTTTATTAAAGCGTTCTATTCGCTTGCTTTCCTTTTAGTATCTCTATTCAGAGACAATATATCTGAAAAACAATGACTAAGGCTTTGACTGCACACCTGTGCTTTCAAAAGCTTTAAGCTTTATTCAGCTGTATGTGACAAGTAGCTATTGTGACGGTAAGCGTCACCCTTTCTAGTTACAATTGAAGCGATAATGGCTCAGTGGTAGTGACGTCGGCTTGCGACCTGTAAGGTCGTAGGCTCGGATGCTACAATGAGCTTGAGATTTCGGTGAAATCATCACGACGAAACGACACAGCATTTTCTGTCGACTGATGCATATATATAATCACTAGCTATAGCTATGCCCTCGGCTTCGTTTGCGTGGCATATACTATCTTATGATATCCAAAACTGAGATCTAGATGCGACTGATCTGCTCATCATCAAACCCTCAAGGTCAGGACCATACCAGGAAACTAAATATTTATGTACTGTTATAATAATTATATATTTATAAATAAAATATATAATTATATATTTAAATAATGTCCTTTTGGATTATAGCCCATACTCTCTCTCTGAGAGAAGGCCAGAGTCCCAGCAGTGGGAACGTGAAAGGCTGATAATGATAATGATGATAATAATATCACTTCTAAGCTTGATTTTTATATGTGCCTTTATGAATATTTATGTAGGTACTTGTTTTAATAAGAAAGATGACATGAATGAGGCAGAAGTTGTAGTTATTGGTGCGGATAATAAAATACGGTAGACGGTGAGAGAAAAATATCACAGATGATAAGAAAAAGAATAAAAATCATTTATTTGAAACAAATTATAAAAAAAATAGATTAAGACAAATACATTATGTAGTAACTATACAATAGATGTATCGTTACAAACCGGCCTCAGCTCAGCGTTGTGCTGCTCGTTTGATCAGCGCTGGTCTTCCGTTGAAGCCGTTTTTGATGACGTCACTGGCATGAAGGTAATTTCAAATAACTAAATAATAAAACAAATGTTTTTTTAAATTAAAATCTATCAGTGATACAAAACTAAATTAATGTTTCTAACGCCACGTACATTTCTTTCTTTGGGAAATTCTAAAAGCGTTTTCTTCACTCCTCGCTGAACCCTAAAACACCTCTTAAATTCCTGCAGCGGAAAACTAGAAGGGCTACTTAACCTACTTATGTCGTTTAATTTTCATAATTTTCTGGTGCAGCTAAATCTTTTCAAATACAGTTTAAAATGGAGTTAAATGTTGATTCATAATTGTCGCCTCACAAATTTTGTGATTTAAAATTGAGTGAAATTTAAACAACTACTTTTAACTTGTTTATTACGAACTAGCGATTTCCCTGTCTCCGCACTTATTGGCAAAGATTTGTACTTACAAACCGTTAGATGTAATGACCGGTCAACTCGTGAACGGGTGCTGCTTGTGGGGTCTGGTCTGCTTTGGTTGTGATCCCGCAACTCATTAATATTCATGTTCCCATATCCCAATGTGTACAACCAAACAAGAGAAATCTTATTAGTAAAGCCAATTAAAAAATATCGGACTATTAGATGACAAAAAAAAAAGCTTGGGATTTTAGTGAACTTGCTCCAATTCAATCAATTAGTAATAAGAATAAAATTGTCAATGTGATCGCGCCAAAAAAATTACCTGCCGGGCGTTTCTTGCCTGTTCTTTTGCCGGTGTAAAGAGGTTGGAACAGGCGTAGCTAGTTTTAAGTTGACGTTTTAAAGTGATCACAATGTATCCTATTAAATAAAAATGTTTTGAATTTTGAATTTTACATTATTCCAGTCCAGCGTGTGGTGGCCCCCCGGTTGTGATCGTCTATTAATGATAATTAGTGTATATCGAGTGAGTTTTAAACAGCTTCAGGAATTTTGTAGTAAAGAGCGGAGCATGAGTATTGTGCTTTGGCAAATTTAGCCTTATCGTTAAGTAAGTTATGTCAATGCCTTATTCTGAATGACCAAGAGTAATCACCTTTCCATTCCACCCAAGCTTACTTTAGTTATGACAGTGCCTTAATTTACCATCTAGTGAGTTTAATAAATCATTGACCTTAGAATAAGACCATGTGATAATCATCGCTTTAATAAAACCAAGTGCGATGTATACTAATAATTTACAGGTTGCCATGGTAAGTGTTGAGCTGGCGTGGGTTAGTGAATTGCCTCTTGTGAGGACTATTTGGGCCCCCCACCGACGAATTCCTGACTCGGACCAATGCCAAGGGATCCCTACCGCGGGGCTCACCGCTCAGCGTAGCTGATTATAGGGGGTAAAGAACCATCCTTTATTTACCCTAACGCTGCGAAGCGTATGTAATGGTTTTTTTTATGACGCTTAAAGCGCCCTTCCCCATGTTCGGTACCATTTGTTGTATAAATTTCGAATGAGTTGTATATTAGCTTGGCCAAGCTATAAAGCAATGGATTGGTTCTGAGAGGACGTGTGTTATGACATTCAGAGTCACTGGAATTCCGACACAGATAGGCACTGACTTTAATATATATATATATGTATATATAACATATAGGAAACGAAATAATTCATTGTCCTATAGTTAACCTTATACTCAATTTAATAAGAATGTACTCATCTCATCAGTCACAACAAATCCTGATAGTTGTTTCTATCTAACTCTACTTCCTAAAATCCTATATTCTTATTTCTCATACATAAAACAGTTATAACCTCTGACTTTACTCACTCTCGTAAATCCCATTGTTCAATCGTGACGGGAACTCCATCTGTTGGCATCTTGTTCCCTATCTAAGTTCAGGTAGCTACAAATGTTTAGAAACTACTAATGATCTTTCCTCTCTCTCTCTCTTTTATATAACCAAAATTCGATTCTATTGTTCAATTGTTATTACTGGCTTGTTCCTTCCAAATCAAATGCTATAGCGTTGTTAATTGTAATTATCAATTGAGACTATCTACTTACTAAAGAATAGCGATTTATAGTTTTAGCTATCATCGAGTATCGAGTGTATTATTTCCAGACCAGTAGAGATTCGTCCTCCGGAATTTTATAATTTATTTAATTAACTAGGATCAAAATAGGTTACTCAGATAAAACTTTAGGCTTAATCATCTCTGCTGTTTCTTTATCTAGTAAGGGACTTAAAATTAATGAAATGAAAATCGGCACATGGTAGATCATAATTATCGTATTTTATTTCTTTGATCCACATAATTTCAAAATTAAAATAATACGAAACTCTTTCATTATTTAGATCGATATCGTTACCTTTCGATATTCGACCAGCCATTCTGTTCCTGCGGCTTCAATTTATGAGGGAAAAACGAACGGCTAAATAAAAAACCTCATTCGCCGGCCTACTATGAAAATATGACCAGAAAATGGTTCAAATACATGTACATTATTATTAATTTAATAACATGCATAGTCTCGTGCGTTTATTTACAAATCCATATTTTACCCTCTAAGTTTATGATATGATTACACGCATCACATCTTATTATGTACATTAGTAATAAAACCCGAACATCGTCGGTTCCTTATTTTATACACAAAATCAATCTCGTTCCTTTATATGAGCGGTCTGTCAATTTGGAATGGAATCGAACCTTCCTCATACAATTCCTCACTGAGAATCATTATGCACTGCAAGTACATAACATATAATATAACCCTTCAAATAATATGGTAGGACTCGAACCTCCTTTATATAATTCTCGCTAAACATCACAATCATAATGATTACATTCATTATGTGTACATATGCTGCTGGCTCCAGTCAAACGTAACATCGGTACATTTCCCAAAACATACACCTCCTTAACATCACGATTATAATGATTACATTCATTATATGTACATATGCTGCTGGCTCTAGTCAAACATAACATCAGCATCTTTACCAAACGTAACATTGGAACCTTTCACAAACACACACCTCCTTAACATCACGATTATAATGATTACATTCATTATGTGTACATATGCTGCTGGCTCTAGTCAAACATAACATCAGCATATTTACCAAACATAACATCAGTATCTTTCCCAAACGTACACCTCCTTAACATCACATTTTATAATGAATACATTCATTATATACAAGTATATATTTATGCATATGTATACAAACATGGTACATTACCAAACCTCGATCTCTCGCCCTCACCGTAATCAGCATTCGGTGTCACTTAACTGATCTTACTTTACTTTATAATATATTCTAAATTCAACACAGACTTTAATTTAATTACATAATATATTACTTTCTCTATGAGAGCTAATTATAACTAAGCAACTCGTCGCTTCGAAGGCTCTTCGCTAAGTGTCCCTCACCCCGTCTCACCCCGTCCGATTTCGAAGAAAAGTCCCCTCGCCCCTCTCTCGTCATCTGAAACTTTTAAATGCGCGGGAGTATCTGATAGGTCAAAACTCTTTTGGTAGGGAGAACTGCAGAAAAAACAAAAGGATCTGCCCACAATTTCCAAGAACAAGCTAGGCTAGTTCCCAAAGTTCTCTCCAAAACATAGTTCGACATGTGGCACCTATAAAATTAGTTTATGGGTTATTTGTCTTTTGTTTATCTCGGAACTTTCTTAAGAGTTCGCTTTTTTTGCGAGGTTCAAATGCAATCTGAAACGATTCATTCCAAATTTATGGCTTTACAGCACTTAAACAATACGTCTTAACCTTTTTGAATAGTGGCTCTTTTTTCTCATAGTTTTCTAACGTCTACCTATTTAACTAATGGAAACATTTTTTTGACGGTCCGATTTGACAAAAAAACAAGTCACATGTGCTTACCACCTCACGCGCCCCCAAATAGATTTTGAAATGTCGATCTCTAAGCAATTACTTAACTAATCGTCGTTTTAAAATATATTTCAACGTTATACGTCAAAAAATTTTCTATCTCAGCTTCACTATCTCTCACGCTTTCCTAAATACTGCCATGGTATTTATGGTTGTTCGTACCTCAATACAGTTCTAACTACTTTCCGTACTAAGATACTATTATTGTTCTTGGTTATACCTGATTTATATAATAAGCTTTGTGTTTATTTTGCTGTATCTGTTTATGCAATAACGGAAAAATAAGGATGACATTATAGTTTTATTTATTAGTGCTAAGAACTCTCGTAATTGTTTTACGATTCGTGGCACTGAAAAATCCCATTGTAACATTCTCTCCATCAGAGTCCATCTGTATCCCATTAATAGTCACTGTGTCTTAACAACTTTACCTCTACACACGTAATTCGACTCTTTTCTACTCTACCTGTCATTTCCGCATTCTTTAATTTACTTAACACCTGATCTAGATGTTCTTAATGCATCGGTAAGTCCCCAGTAGTAAAACAATGATGTCATCTAGATAATTCGTACAATAGCTCCCGTATGTACCTCATCTAATATAATGTCCATTGCTCTAGAAAACCCTGCAATAGAAGTTTTCAGTCCTTGTGGCAATACACGATAGGTATAAGTTTTCCCCATAAATGAGAACCCGGTATATTTCCTTGACTTCTCATGCAAGGCAATTGAAAATAGGCATCGTTACAATCAATCAAACTTATATAATTTACTCCATGAAATGATTGAACGTTAGACGTTATTGATGGTGATCCGGCGTCACCTAACATTTTCTTATTGAGTTCCCGCGTTCTAACAAGAGTATTATCGACCCATCTCGTTTCTAATTGTGTAAGTAAGCGGACTGCAAGATGGTGTCGCTTCTTGTTGGACAACTCCCAATCTTTCTAATTCGTCTAATTTCGCTTTAACTTGTTCTCTATGCCCCATGGGTACTGGATAACTACGTTTTACAAACGGTTTTCCATTTATCAATTTTATAACGTGTTCGTTTTTATCCGTCAACCCTAGCTTACTGGTAAACACCTTACAATGCTTTTCTAATACAAGCAATAACAACTCTTTCTGTTCGCAACTTAGGTTGATATTGTTAGAATCTATTTTCCAATTGGTTTTGTCTCAGTATTCAGATTGGTATCATCTGTTTGTTGTATGTCCCGATCCAATATAGAATTTATAATAGCGGCATCCGACGCGCCCCCTAACTTTTCGATTTTACAATCTGAATTTATTCTAACGCTTGTTTTAACTTCCGAATGTTCTATTGCCTATGTCCGTTCATTTTTACAATGTACCACACCTTTCACCCGTCCCAGCCAGTCATACCCTAATATCACGCTTAAGTCTAAGTCTACGCTTAATCAGCACAGGTTCTTCGACTAAACCGCTACAGTACTCTGTCTCTCTTCGTACAAAACTCACACACAATACCGCCCTCTTCACATGTTACGCCAGGATCGAACTGACTTTCTAACAAGATCCCTGCATTTCTGCTAATGATCGATAATCACATTCATCGCACATCGTCTCGTCTAAAGGTCGTTTCAAACCGTTCCCGTTAATTCCTAATTTCTCTCCTGCCTTCCATCTCTGTTTTATGAGAATCTTATAAGCTATATTTCTCTCAGAACCTTTTCGAGTCTCTTTATTTCATCAAGCACAAATAACCAAACAATCTGAACTCGCTTGTGTAGGACATTCGTTTTTTTTTTGTTTGTCCGCCCCCACAAGTTTCGACGAAGCAGTCGTCTCAATTTCCTTAACGAAGGTAATAGCGGGTCTTTCCACGCTAGGTCTATCTCTCTCCTGTATGTAAGGCGAGGTCCTGTTATAATTTGACCTATAACCAGCACGCCCCCGATAATGGCCTCTCCCTCTGAATGAATTTCGATTTCCCCTCCATACATCTGCCGACATGGTAGCTGTGATCGGTCGTCTAACTCGTCTATCTTGCTGATTGTTTCTATTTGAACCATTAATAGATGCTATTTGGTGCCTTACAACAATATCTTGTTCTAAACCCCGAAGGAAATTCGCGTCGTTTAAAACAGTGCCCTCTTCAGTCCTTGTCAACTATAATTGTTGTATTTCTACATAATAATGTCGCATTATTGAATTTACGAGGTCTCTCTCACTAAATGCAATTGTTAAAGACTGCATAGGCTCTACTTCTTGAATAAAATGCTCGGACTTAGTTAGCTCCGAGTCACTGGAATATATCTCTTTAATTTATTTATACCTTACGGATTTTTTTAATCTGTTCTGTTCAGTAATTTCGACTAAAATCAGTTTCGAAATCTGCAAACGTGGCCCAATCTTTCGAATATAATTCCATGACTTTACGTACATGGCCCGTGACACATTCCAAAGCTATATCGACCTCTCTATCGTGCGCGTTTAGTGATTTGATGTATTTTTTTAGTCTTTTCAAAAATGTAATCGGGTTAATCTGTGATTTCCCGTCAAAAATAGGCTTGGTCACCGTAGGTTGAACCACATATATATTACGAGTAACTGAGGAGACCGCACTATCTTCCTCTGATGCGAAACTAGCCCCAGCTCGACTGCCACTCGCCTCTCCGTTTATTTCGCGTGATGAATCGCTAGTTACCTCTACTCTACTTTCGTTACTGCCTGAACCTAACAATTCTAATTTCTCATGAAATTCATTCATCCTTTGTAATAGCAACTCTAATGTCGTATTTTCGTTTGTCTTATTACGTTCATTCAAGTCACTTTCATTCATCTTATTTAAACCCTGTTTTCTCAAAGTGCGTCTGCCTCTACCTTCAGCCATTATTAACAATAACTATTGTTACAACGTCTGTCCGATGAGTTATAACAATAGTAACAAACACCCAACAACCAAACAATGTATTTTAACACTATCTAATTTTACGACTCTTCGCAATGTGTTTTTATAAAATAGCCCGTTTTTAAACAATGTCTTCTAAAGAATTTATTTTGCAATTACTATGAACCCTTAATTTGTTTCCGAGATAAACAGAAGTAAAACTTTCTAATTTTGTTTATGTTTAATCAATTTAGTTATATATGTATATTTTTATATGCAAAATAAGGTAGAAGTGATGATGCTACGCTCTTCTTTCTCGTTGGTATCCTGTGAAATTGACATTTTATGAGTACACATAATTTAACATGGTATTACATATATGTATTTACTAGTCATGCACAACACATAGTCATATTTCATGCACAATAAATCTCCTCTCTGCTCCTTTGGTATCCCTGAAAACACTTATAAAACACTCGATACAGGTGATTTCTACGTTGTGTTTTTTTTTTTTTTTTTTTTTTTTTTTATTTAGGTTCTAATCCAATCGTATCTTATTTGATTACGTAGTTGGAATATCCTGGTCACGGCACCTTCTGTGGTGGCCCCCCGGTTGTGATCGTCTATTAATGATAATTAGTGTATATCGAGTGAGTTTTAAACAGCTTCAGGAATTTTGTAGTAAAGAGCGGAGCATGAGTATTGTGCTTTGGCAAATTTAGCCTTATCGTTAAGTAAGTTATGTCAATGCCTTATTCTGAATGACCAAGAGTAATCACCTTTCCATTCCACCCAAGCTTACTTTAGTTATGACAGTGCCTTAATTTACCATCTAGTGAGTTTAATAAATCATTGACCTTAGAATAAGACCATGTGATAATCATCGCTTTAATAAAACCAAGTGCGATGTATACTAATAATTTACAGGTTGCCATGGTAAGTGTTGAGCTGGCGTGGGTTAGTGAATTGCCTCTTGTGAGGACTATTTGGGCCCCCCACCGACGAATTCCTGACTCGGACCAATGCCAAGGGATCCCTACCGCGGGGCTCACCGCTCAGCGTAGCTGATTATAGGGGGTAAAGAACCATCCTTTATTTACCCTAACGCTGCGAAGCGTATGTAATGGTTTTTTTTATGACGCTTAAAGCGCCCTTCCCCATGTTCGGTACCATTTGTTGTATAAATTTCGAATGAGTTGTATATTAGCTTGGCCAAGCTATAAAGCAATGGATTGGTTCTGAGAGGACGTGTGTTATGACATTCAGAGTCACTGGAATTCCGACACAGATAGGCACTGACTTTAATATATATATATATGTATATATAACATATAGGAAACGAAATAATTCATTGTCCTATAGTTAACCTTATACTCAATTTAATAAGAATGTACTCATCTCATCAGTCACAACAAATCCTGATAGTTGTTTCTATCTAACTCTACTTCCTAAAATCCTATATTCTTATTTCTCATACATAAAACAGTTATAACCTCTGACTTTACTCACTCTCGTAAATCCCATTGTTCAATCGTGACGGGAACTCCATCTGTTGGCATCTTGTTCCCTATCTAAGTTCAGGTAGCTACAAATGTTTAGAAACTACTAATGATCTTTCCTCTCTCTCTCTCTTTTATATAACCAAAATTCGATTCTATTGTTCAATTGTTATTACTGGCTTGTTCCTTCCAAATCAAATGCTATAGCGTTGTTAATTGTAATTATCAATTGAGACTATCTACTTACTAAAGAATAGCGATTTATAGTTTTAGCTATCATCGAGTATCGAGTGTATTATTTCCAGACCAGTAGAGATTCGTCCTCCGGAATTTTATAATTTATTTAATTAACTAGGATCAAAATAGGTTACTCAGATAAAACTTTAGGCTTAATCATCTCTGCTGTTTCTTTATCTAGTAAGGGACTTAAAATTAATGAAATGAAAATCGGCACATGGTAGATCATAATTATCGTATTTTATTTCTTTGATCCACATAATTTCAAAATTAAAATAATACGAAACTCTTTCATTATTTAGATCGATATCGTTACCTTTCGATATTCGACCAGCCATTCTGTTCCTGCGGCTTCAATTTATGAGGGAAAAACGAACGGCTAAATAAATAGTGGCTCTTTTTTCTCATAGTTTTCTAACGTCTACCTATTTAACTAATGGAAACATTTTTTTGACGGTCCGATTTGACAAAAAAACAAGTCACATGTGCTTACCACCTCAAGCGATCGAATCCAGCGCTGGATTGCTTACTAGACAAATGTAAACCGGTACTGGAATGCACTGAAGCCAGTTAGCATTCCAGTCCAGAAACTGGATTGGCGGTCTACTTTTGAATCCAGTGCGACCAATCCAGTGCCACTGGAATAATGTAGACGGCCAATCCAGTGGCATTTGAAACGTTTTTCTTCTTGAAATCATTGCCACTGTAGTGTTCACACTTCAACGGCTTCTAAATAACTGGAACAATGTAGACATTACAGATCCAGTCCAACACTGGACTGGATTCTCGATGGATTACTGGACTGGAATAATGTAAACCGGTCACAAAGGCTAGATAAGTAGATATTTAATGTTATGAACTTTTGGAAGCCTACATTTCTTTTAAACATTACCCATATAGACTCAAAGCAAACCGTTTAGCCAGCGTAAACATAAAGCAGCCCGACATATCATTCTTCTCCGACTTGTTCTTCAAATATCGTGATTTTTTTACTGAAACTCTACTTTAACTGAATAAAAACATAGCCTATGAGACTTGGGGATAATGTAACTTCATCATCATCATCATTATCAGCCTTTCACGTTCCCACTGCTGGGACTCTGGCCTTCTCTCAGAGAGAGAGTATGGGCCGTAATCTACCACGCTGGCCCAGTGTGGGTTGGTAGATGTCGCATGCCCTTGAATGTTGCAGTTCTTGGGCATTTTGAGCGATGGCAAATCCGCACATAACTTATTAAGTCATAGGTGCGGGGCCGAGAGGATTCGAACTCGGTGTCGGCGTCTTTTACTAAACTCGCTGAATGTAACTTCTTATTGGTAAAAGATTTTTAGAATCAGATAAATAGTTTAGGAGGTTACTAAACAAACAAACAAAGATTAAAAATGTGATGTACCTACTAAAATTTTCGCAGTGAAAAGTTTCTCATCCCACTATAAATCTAAGTACCGAGTTAATACTCCATTATGCAAAGGCATGATACGTGGACTATGATTCTCTAATCCATAATATCCATACTTCAATATTATAAATTCGAAAGTAACTCTCTATTTGTCCCTCTGCCGGGTTGTTACTGTTTGTTTAAGGCGCTGGTTCCCAAACTAAGCTGAAAAACGTGGTTAATTAACACCATCGCTCTGTGTAATTTTGGTCTAAAAAAATCTAGTAAAAATATATGTACTTGATATATAGCAGAACACCTTCAGGCCGAAAAATGCAAAAAATATATTTATATAATGAAAAAAAATGTGCAAAATGCCCCATTTTCTAAAAGTTTAATACACAGCTACATCAAGTTTAATAGTAAAATTTAAACCCCTAATCGTTTACCGGGTTAAGTACAGCAATAATAAACGTTTGGGTTTTACAGCCGCAGCAATTAACTTCCAAATGAGTACGCTACGCCCTTGTACTAACTCTTAACTTATTCTATCCTAATCCAAGGGTTTATGAATAGGGGCAAAAAGGTTCGCGACGAAATCTATTTATACAGAAGAGGTTGTCATGTCTGTCCATAATACTGGGAGGTTTCTGAAGGCGAAATAACGTAGTTTCTAAACAATGGGTGGATAACACAAATTTTCACATTTGTTCAAGAAATTAAGCAAAGATATTGGAACATATATAACTGGTTGCGCTCCGCGGTTTCATCCGCGTCTTCCCGTTATCCCGCAGGAACCATTTTCCCGGATAAAAAGTAGCCTATGTGTTAATCCAGGGCCTATGTGTTAAATTATCTCCATTCCAAATCAGATCCGTTCAGTAGTTTTTGCGTGAAAGAGTACCTAACAAACATCCATCATTTGAGCGCTCTCATACTAGGTAGGTATATAAATAAACAGAACTTTCACGAACAGTAATTCAGAATCATTCAGATGTCTTGTTCAAATTACTCTAGAAACTTATATGTAAACTATGTAAACTTGATTTTTTTGAACGCGTCTCTACTTCCTGCAGTGACATGTTCATTAACAAAGATGTTACCTTCATTATCACGAAGTTAATTACCCCAACCTTACGCGTAGGCAGTGAGCCCATCCATAGAGCAGGTACTTGGGCACCACAGAAACGACAAACAATATAATCCGCCAGTATTCGCTCACATTGCGCCGGAAATTAATTTAATAATACGATGCTTAATGCTAACGCGGCCTCATATATGCCTCCTACGCTTCCATGTGCCTCAAGGCATAAGGGAAGCGGGAAGAGCGGAAATCATAACAAGTTTTGTCGCTTGGCTTAAGCGCCGGCTATTTCCGTAAGCGTCAGAAGTGGTACTTTGAAAAAATATACCTACGCAATATTGTTTGAAGGTCCTTCGAAGTAAAAGTATGGAAATATGTAATGAGGTTTTGGGGTTCTTTCTTTTTCTTAATTAAGGTACATGGCATGACGCTTAATTTTATGAATTTTATTTCAGGTTATCTTTCCAGAGGTTCTGTAATATTAAACAAACTGACTTGTAATTTCGGCTATCTTCACATCACACTAATTTTATTATTATAAATGCGAATGTGGAATCCGGGTAGCTTTTATACCCTGGATGAACAGGATATTTTTACAACGGCAAAGGTTTTTGCGAAATAACGGGACGATGATCATTGATTTTTGATGATCATTGATGTTAAAAAAACATCAAATCGATGTAGCATTATGTAAAACATCGTAACATCAATGTCACGGACACAATCGAAATTTATGGACACTTCCACAATGTGTTTTCAAAATTCTGAATGTAACCAAAACACGAAAAATTAACCTATGTCTCGTTCCTTTAGCTGTGGACTGTGCTGTGCCTGACTTGTTTATCTGTGCAAGTGTACCGTTCAATCGTTAAAAAAAAAAAAGTATTAGAACTTATAACGTGACATCCAGAGTTATCGAATTTAATAATTTCTGGTCACTGTTGATCACGTGTACGGCGAACGAGTAACAGCTATTTTATTGTGCTCCGTTAATTTTATTTGTAAAACCCAGTTTTTTTGTAGTTTACATGGTAAAAGTTATATTAAACCTGTAAAAAAAAATGTGAGTTTTCCAGTGAAGTGATTGTTGTCACTCTACGAAGTGTTATAAAGCGTTACGCGATCAATTTAATTCCATGATCATAATTTTTTGCCCGTTACGACATAAACGCGTAAGCGACACGGTCTGCATGGCACATACGCCCTTTCATCCGCGACGTAGCATCAAGGCGTAGCGGTTGTTCGTAGTAGTTCTCCGACGATTGGATTTACCTACCTACACAAATTTTTTACCATTCTGTGCAAATTTAGAAGAAGATAAAACATGAATTTCTTGGAAAATATTACCTTTCGTCGTACCCGGACTCAATCGGACTCTAACACAAATAATGACAGTGTTTTTGTTACTGAAGAGCTAGACGTAACTACCAAAAGCTTGCCGGATATATCCGACGATGAAGACGAAGAGGTAAAAACCCTTAAAGAAAAAATTGAATCGCAGGCACTCCAGCTCATAAGTGCCCATAAAGAAATTGAAACCCTCTCATTAGAGATTAACAATCTTATGCGCATAAATAAAGACTTGCTAAAGAAAAATGACATGTACAAAAGGATAAACAGTCCCGCTAAACAAAAAACACCAACACCGAAGAAACGATCTAGCCCAAAGAAGAAAAGTAAACAGACACAAACGGATACTTTACAAAATAAATGTATTGAAAAACAAACGAAAAACTCATCAGTTAAAGAAAATCAACCACCAAAAACTAAGGAAATATTGAAACCAGTAGCCTCTATACAAATTCCTCAAGTCAAAGCCCCCTCACTACAACAACAAAGCAAAATATGTATCTTGAGCGCTAATAAATACAACAAGGTCCTGACAATAGCTGAAGAGATACTGAAACAAAAAAACTACGATATAATGCACTATCTGACACCCGAAGGAGATGTACATCATGTTTTGGAGGGGATAGACACAAAACTTTCGGACTACACTATGAAAGACTATTGCATAATTTTTATTGGTGAAGACGACTTTAAAACTACTAACAATTACTCTAAGCTTATTTCATACATCAGGAAGACTTTGAAAAAAATAACCCATACTAATATTATTATTTCTTTGCCGACGTATAAGTATAATGTTCATTCGCTTACGTTTAATTGGCGAATTCAGAACTTTAATGGATTACTATATGATGACATTAGGACACACAAACATGCATTCCTATTCGATACAAATGTATATATAACTTATGATCACAACATGTTTTACAGAAGGTCAGGAATATTAAATAACTATGGCTTGCGCACTATTTTCAACGAATTACTTTGTTATATTAAAGATATACGACATTTTAATACAAACAATGTTAATACAAATTTGAAAATTCTAACCACTCATGAAACCACAAATGTCCAGGAAACAAGGAATCAGTTTTTTCGTTGAGAAGTATTTATATGTAATGCATCAAAATATTGCAGGACTGTTAAATAAAGTCGATGCGTTAGTGGTTTGTTTAGATGAATTGGCAGGGAAAGATATGCGTGTTGATGTACTCTGTATTACCGAACATTTCATGATGTCGGGTTATGAAAACTTTCTTACGATCCTTAATTATTGTCTAGCATCAAGTTTCTGTAGAAAGGAGAGTAAAAGAGGTGGAGCTTGCATCTTAATTAAAAACGGCCACAAGTGGCGAGAGTTGCCCCAAATAGCCGCACACTCTGTAACTGGTGTAATCGAATGTTGTGGTGTAGAGCTCACCGATTATAACATTGCTGTAGTATGTGTGTACAGAATACCTAAAATGAATAATTTAAATGAATGTTATGATAAATTGGAAAAGATATTAAAGGAATTATGTAGGAAAAGGTATAGGAAGATTGTGATTGCAGGTGATTTCAATATTGATGTTTTAAAACCTAATAGTGTAACACAGGAATTTGAATGTCTGCTACTAAATTTCGATCTCATTTTAGCTTTAAAAGAACCAACTAGAATTCAGAGTCATACATGTATAGACAATTTTGCGCATAATTTCAAGCCAAAGTGTAAAGCTGAAGTTATAGAATTTGCTCTATCAGACCATACAGCACAGATATTAAAATGCCCTGTGAAAAAAACATGGGCCTTAAAATATTGGCGTGTTAAGCGACGAGATTACAATCTAGAAAATATGATTAAATTTAAGAACTGCATGGAACAATTGACATTTTCTGAAATATATGTTACTGACAACCCAAATGAAGCGTACGGTGCCTTTATAGATACTTTTAAGCTTTTTTATGACCTATGTTTTCCTTTTAAACTGACTACTATCAATTTAGTTAAAAAACCCAAATGGATATCGCGGGGGATAAAATTATGTAGTTGGAAAAAACGTCAGCTACTTTGGCGATATAGATTGAAACCAAATTATTCAAACAAGATTACTTTTCAAAATTACTCAAAACTTTTTAAGAAAATCATTAATCTCACGCAACGTGCACAAAACAATTACTCCATTCGAACATCAACCAATAAGTCTAAAGCTACTTGGAATATAATAAATAATTCAAAATTAAATTTACCGAAAGAATCAATTATTAGTATTAATGTAAACAATAAAATAATTAATGAACCACAAGAAATCGCTAATGCATTCAATAATTTTTTTGTAGACAAAATTCAATCGGTTCAGGGATCGGGAATTAATTTCAAATCGTTAATACCGAACAAGAAAGATTCAATATTTGTAGCACCTAGTATACCGACAGATGTGTTAAACATTATTAAGTCGTTAAAGAGTACCAATAGTGTAGGTTACGATGGTATTTCGACAGGGGTAGTAAAATTTACGGCGGTTGAAATTTGTGCCCATTTGAGCCATATTTTCAATCTCAGTATATACGCAGGAGTGTTTCCCGATGCTTTAAAGGTGTCAATAATAAAACCATTGTTTAAAAAAAGCAATAGAGAACAAATGGAAAATTACAGACCTATCTCGCTTATTCCCATAATGTCTAAAATTTTTGAGAAGTATGTATATAAAGAGCTATACTCATACATTGAAAAGAAGTTTATACTTTGCAACGAGCAGAAAGGTTTTAGAGAAAACAGGACAATAAATATGGCGATTTACGACTTCTTGCACATTGTGTTGACGAATATGGACAGGAGAACCCCAGTATCTTCTATTTTCTGCGATATGACTCAAGCGTTTGATTACGTCAACCATAACATCCTATTACAGAAACTAGAGGCCTATGGCATCAGAGGTAACATCCTCAGTCTTATTCAGTCTTATTTACTTAATAGAAAACAATACACAGAAATCACTAAGATCAATACCTTGACAAAGAAGGAAGAAGTTTACGTATCAGGGGAACGTTCGCCGATATACGGTGTACCCCAAGGTAGTGTACTGGGACCTCTTCTTTTTATTTTATATATAAATGACTTACCTAGAGCTATCAATCAGCCTATGACTCTTTTTGCAGACGATAGCACAGTAACAATAACGTGTAAAAATAAAGACATATATGAACAGGACATTAATCAATCTTTGACATCTGTAATATTGTGGTTAGATAGTAATAATTTGAAAATAAATTTAAATAAGACTAGTATTATGCACTTTAGCCAGCGGGCCGACGTTTCAAACATAAAGCTGCAATATGATAGTAAAGTGCTAGAAGAAGTTGACACCACAAAATTTCTTGGTCTTATTATAGACAAGAAATTAAACTGGAAGGCGCACATTGAGTACCTTAGCAAAAGATTGAGCACCTCTGCATATGCCCTTTATAAATTAGCTCCACAACTTAATTCGGACTCATTAATAACAGCCTACCATGGTTTAGTTGCATCAGTCTTACGTTATGGCATCATTTTTTGGGGCAACTCCACTGATAAAGAAATAGCCTTTAAGGCCCAAAAGAGGTGTATACGAGCTATGTTTAATTTACAATCCACTGATAGCTGTAAGGCCTATTTTAAAGAACATAAAATTTTGACACTGCCATCGCTATATATTCTGGAATCAGCTGCATTCGTCAAATCAAACCCAAATCTGTTCCCACGTCTTGCAGATACTGTTACCCGTAGTAGGCGAGACAACAGTAGACTTCGTCTGCACACTGCTAAGACTACTTTTGCGCATAAAAGTATATTCTGTATGGCTCCAGTTATTTATAATAAAATTCCCTCGTCATTAAAACAACTCAACACTAATTTGTTTAAGAGAAGAGTTCGGAATCTACTGGCAGACAAATGTTATTACCATATCACTGATTTTTTAATGGACACATTTTGAATACCAATTGGACTTGATGTTTAACTTAATTTTTTTTTTCTTTTTATTTAAATTATTATTTTATCTGGACATTATTTTGATTATATATATTTTTTATATTTTTTTTTGTTACACCCAATTTTTGTACGCCTTTCCAGGCAAAACGTGTAGGTACTTTTCTACATTTAACACCTTGCATGCTCTGTATGTATACACATGTTTGACAAATAAATGATCTTTATCTTTATCTTTATCTTTATCTTTGTATAATTAGTAAAGTCGACTTTTTTGGCGGCAATTGAACTGTCAACATGAAGATTTTGTTATTATTTCCAAAACTTGTGTTTCTTCGAGTGATAATGTGTAACATTGGTGGATTATTAACCATTATGTGTTCGTTTATGTGTACGAGTGTGGGAAATTGAAATAAAGTTGTGAAAGTGACTTTTCAAGTTACTCCAAAAAAGTCCGTGTAAAGTTTAAGTAAAGCGCCACTACTTTACTTAAACACTATCCCATCATCTCATCATCATCATCACCATTCACCATCATCATTTAAACTTGATTCAACTCTCTGAGTTTGAAATCTTTTATACTTGACACTGGCAAATACACTAATCGCGTGACGCCATAACATAACAAAAAAAAAAAAATTAGTAAAGTCATGTGGTTTTATGGTTGTTTTATTTATTGATAACGATGTTTGCATAAAAAATCAATGTTGGCTGACATCGATGTTTTGTGCTCGATGAACATCGAGTATCGATGTCATCTTCGATGTTTCTGCAACATCAATCATCAATTACTGAGCGGAGCGGCCTACGGTGACCTGAGGCGGTTTTAATCAAACTATAGCTAAAACTTCTCTCTAGACTCGCTCCACTCTCACACATTGCATTAGAGCGCGCACATCAGGCTAGGCTAGATTACCCGTTGTGCACAAAAGAGCAGTTTTTCGGGATTTTAATAAGTGCTGCCAGCTCGCGGGAGCGGGATTTAATTCCGGCCTGTCACTGGCAGCCGCGCAATCAGTGCGCGAACAAAACGAATAGTTGCTTTAGAAAATTTAAATTTTTAACCCACTGACCCGGCGGTTTGTATGTGGCAGATATTTTGGTATTCCAATATTTGAGGTCGGAATGCGGGAATGAAAACAAATGTTTGTTTTCATTAGGTACGGCTTCCTGATTTACGGCCAGTTTCAATAACGTATCTATCCACTGTTTGTCCAACTATACCTAGAGATAGAAATTTGACATTACTTCTATGGTGCATAAGTCAATATTCTATCTCTATTAAGGCAAACTGTGGATAGATAGGTAATTGAAACTGGTCGTAAAACTCTAGATAAAATTAGATATAGGTACCTAGGTTTGGTGTCACGTTCCCCCGCGATTTGAGCATTAACTATTGTAGAAAAAGAAAATGGTTTAGACGACTACGACTGTGTGAAAATCTTACGTTCCATCTGGGTGGACTAGGTCAAGATAAACGAGAGTCCCACTCCGGATTACATCGTTCTACAATGTTGTACGTTGTTTTCCTTCAGTCTTGTACCTAATGGTTACTTAAAAACTAATTTAACACGAGCCTTCCCAAAACATTCTTAAAAGGTTAACGAGTTCCAAAAGCTAAAAGTATGATAATTCTGGAGGAAGTTTTTTGTAAGTTGACGCGTCATCTCGTGGCCCCCCGTCCATAGTATAAAACAGGAAGTATTTAAAGAGGAAAATAGACTTTTCTGCACTTCTTATTCGTACTCGTCTTAACTTTAAGTTACGTAGTTTATAATTCAAAAATATCATCGTTATTTGCTTTGGTAGTACAGTCAACGACAGAAGTCGCTGAACAATCACACTTTTTTTTATCATCCTCATCATCTTATACACCAATTTTTGACCTCATCATCACCAAAAATCGGGGTGTTATGTTGTGGTCCAAATGATACCATATAAAATGTAAAAGAAACCATTAATAATCACTGATTTGAAACACATTTGGAAAATCGAGAACGATCAGCTACTTTTGTCGCTGACTGTACAAGTAAATGGAGCAATGATTTTAGCCACAGTTTTGGGTACCTAAATACTAGCTGCTCCCCTAGCTTTGCTCGCTTGGCTAACAACCACGCTCAAGTTAAGAATCTATCACGAAGCACCTATCGGTTTGTTCCGGCAGCCTCACTTGAGAGCCAGTTCCCAATCCAGTAGCGTGGCGCTATCTTCAACCACATCGTCACTTAACATCAGGTGACACATGACTTGTGTTCAAACGCTACCCTGTAAGTAATAAAAAATAATATAGTAATAATAATAGTAATATTGTATTTTAACTAACACAACTTAACTTTGTTGGATGTCAAGTTAGCTAGTAAGACAAGATCGTGATGCGACTAGTTGGGTTCGTATCCTTATATTTCCCAAAGGAAAAGATTGTTTTCCTCAGAAGAAATAGGTATAGAAGATGTAGCTATACAGGCGAGTCCTAGTAAATGCGTTATCCAGTAAACTATGGCTCATTATTACGTTCGGTATTTTAACCAACTACAAAAAAGAAGGTTTCTCATTTCGACCGTATCATATTTTTTACTCCCGCGTGGGCTACAGCTTTATGCATGCAAAGTCTCAGCCCGATCGGTTTAAAATTGATAAAGTTTCTGTTAGAACCATTTAATTATTAGTCTTTGAAAACTTGTCAGGTCTCAATCTGTCATTGTCAAAGGCAAAATGAGTTGACGTTTTGAGGTTACAAAATATACAAAAAGGTGTGCTGTAAAATGGTGGTTTAATTTTAGCAAAGGATCCCTTTTTATGAGAAAATACATGGTGCCGAAACCCGGGAACGGTTAAATAACTCGTTACAAACAATATTAGTGAGTGACAAACAAAATAAACAAAAACAAATACGTAATTACGCAATTAACTTCGTAAAGAGAAACGGCGTTGACGCCGGCGGCGGCGTGGAACTTGTACAGTTCGGATCAAGATGTCTTCGGCAGAAACAAAGTCATTATATTTAAAACAAGACGAGCTATTGAAGCTCCTTATCAAAGCTCATCAAAATTATGTGAAATCCCCAAAAATAAGAAAGACATTTTCATACGTGGATACACGAATCGAAGCGCTCGAATCATTATGTGCGAAGTTTAAAGATAATCACGACAAAATAGTGAGTATCACGGATAAAGATAAACAAGCAGATTTATCTTATTTCACTGAAGATAGATATGAGCAATTTGAGGAAATCTACATAGATTATAAATCAAAAATGAAGGATGATTTGAAGAGTTGTTCGACTTCAACATCTTTATGTGCAACTCCACAAACCGAGTCAGGGTCAGCATCACATTGTGAAGTGAGATTGCCACAGATAAACTTGCCTCGATTTTCTGGTGGTTATGAAGAGTGGCAGTCATTCCATGATATGTTCCTGTCATTAATCCATAATAATTCGAGTTTGAGTGCAGTTCAAAAGTTACATTATCTTAAGAGCTGTCTACATGGAGAAGCAGAGTATGTATTGAAGAACCTCTCTACAACGGAGACCAATTATAACGAAGCTTGGCTACAACTGACTAGACGTTATAATAACAAGAGGTTCAATACTAATGAAGTGCTAAAGCGGCTTTTTTCACAAAAGATAATTAACTCAGAGTCATCGAATGCTATCAAACAGCTGTTGGATACCACATCTGCATGTTTAAAATCATTAGCAAATTTGAACATTGACACGACTTCGTGGGATGCCATCATCAATCATCTGGTAATATCAAAAATGGATCAAGAATCCCGCAAACAATGGGAACTTCAGATTAACCAGGCTGATTCAGATGACTTACCATCTTGGGAACAATTAAAGAAGTTTTTGGAGATCAGATTCAGGACTATGGAAATGTTAGAAGGAGTCAAGCCAACAACCAAAAATCAAACAAAATCATTCCATTCATCTGTCGAGGAGAAAAAAAAGAATATTTCTTGCACAATGTGCAGTGGTCAACACGCTCTTTACCAATGCAAGCAATTTGTAAAAAATACACCGAAGGAGAGATCAGAGTATGTTCAAAACAAAGGTCTGTGTTTTAATTGCCTTGCACCGAATCATGGGGTAAAGAGATGCCACTTATCGACTAGCTGCAGAAGATGCGGACGACGTCATCACTCACTACTGCACTTAGAGAGGGAAAGAGACAAGGAGGAGATTCAGGGATCCAGCAGAGAGGAGACGGAAGATTCACAACCACACACACAACCTGGACAGAAGACAGCAATTGTATCAAACTTTTCTAGAGACTTTTCACCCTGTGACGTTTTGTTAGCGACTGCAGTGGTTAGGGCTAAATCAGTGAACGGACTTTCATATCAAATCAGAGCATTAATAGATCAAGGGTCACAAGCTTCTTTTATAACGGAAGAAACTGTGCAAATATTAAGACTACAACGCCAACCAATCAATGGTTTCGTTTCCGGAGTGGGAGATGGTCATACGAGAGTTAAGTACAGGGTATCTTTGAATATCCAATCACGCCATCACCCAGGTAAGACAATCTTAGTAAATCCCTATGTATTAAGTTCCCTCACATCAATGCTTCCTTCTAAAGTAGTTCGCTCACCCGATTGGCGCAAGTTAGTCAAGTTGCCCTTGGCTGACCCAGATTATACATCACCAAGCAAAATCGATGTTCTGCTTGGAGCTGAGGTTTACGGAGAGATCTTGAAGAGTGGCGTAATCAAAAATCCATCAAAGAATTTGATTGCTCAAAATACAGTTTTTGGGTGGATTATTTCAGGGAAGGTGTCACCAGATTCAACTTCAGCAGAGAGAGTTATAAGTATGCACACACAAGTACGTGAAGAAGATTTATTAAAGCAATTTTTTGAGTTGGAGAAAGAACCAGACATGAATCAGAAGATATTAACACATGAGGAGATGAGGTGCGAGGAGATCTTTGATTCAACAACAACCAGAAGTGAGGACGGTAGATTTGTGGTAAGATTGCCATTCAACTCGGACGACCCAGAGTGCCAATACGGTCAGACAGCGCAAATTGCGAAAACCAGACTCATGTATTTAGAGAGGAAATTAGCCAAAAATTCAAAACTGCATGAGGAATACGCAAAGGTCATACAGGAGTACAAGGTCCTGGACCACATGAAACCTGTCCCTAAAGATGACATCAACAATCCTAAGGCTGTTTACCTCCCCCACCACGCAGTGGTACGTGAAGATAAAGACACAACAAAGCTTCGAGTGGTGTTTGACGCTTCATGTAAAGGAGTTAATGATGTGTCACTTAACGACAACCTAATGGTAGGGCCTAAGCTGCAGCAAGACTTGTACCATTTACTGCTGAGATGGCGCATTCACAGAATCTGCATCATGGCCGACCTAGTGAAGATGTACCGACAAGTCCGTGTTGATGAGAAGGATATCGACTACCAGAGAATCCTGTGGAGATCTAGTCCGGAACAATCAATTGAGCATTACCAGTTATTGACATTGACATTTGGTACGGCTTGTGCACCATATTTGGCTGTAAAGGCACTACACAAACTAGCCGAGGAAGAGAAACTGCAATGTCCAGTTGCAGCGCAGATCACTAAAAATGATCTGTACATGGACGATTTAATGACTGGATGTGAGCATAAATCTGAAGCAATTCATATCTTTGAGGAGTTAAATAAACTCATGAAGTTGGGCGGCTTCCAATTTCAAAAGTGGAGTAGCAATTCAAATGCTTTGTTAGAATACATTGGACAAGACAAAAAGAGAGAGGATGAGTCAGTGCTCATCAAACTGGATAAGACAGTTAAAATCTTAGGACTTACATGGAACAGAGCTGAGGACACTTTCGAATATGTAATCAAGCTGCCTCCTTTGGTAATACCAGTGACAAAACGCAATGTCATATCAGATATTGCGCGACTATTCGACCCTCTAGGGTTGGTAGCTCCTACAATCACAACAGCAAAAGCCTTCATCCAGAAACTTTGGCTGTCTGGAATAGAATGGGATCAAGAGCTACCAGAACCTCTTTTGAAGGATTGGATCATGTATCGCGACCAACTGCATGCACTTTCCAATTTCTCCATTCCAAGATGGACTGGAAGTTGTAAGAATGACAAATGTCTCGAGATACAAGGGTTTTGTGATGCCTCTAGTATAGCATATGCAGCCGTAGTATACATGCGTGTGGTAGATGAACAAGGGAATGTGCATGTCAATCTCGTGACTTCTAAAACAAAGGTTGCGCCTGTCAAACAGGTATCCATCCCACGCTTGGAGTTGTGTGGCGCTGTGTTACTTGCAAGGCTTTTATTGGACGTGTCAAGAGTATTGGAGGTAGCCAAGGAGAATGTGCATGCATGGACAGATTCATCCGTTGTCCTCTCATGGTTGAGTACACATCCCAGCAAGTGGAAAACGTTTGTGGGAAACAGAGTTTCTGAAATATTAACCATAATGGATAACAGTCAATGGTCGCATGTCCGGTCCGGAGATAACCCAGCAGATTGTGCCTCACGAGGCATCAAGGCTGAAGAATTAGTGGAGCTGGAGCTGTGGAAGAAGGGTCCAAGATGGTTAAGTGAGAAAGAGGTGAAGTATACTAAAGGAGATTTCAAAAAGACTACACTGGAAGAAAAGAAGAGTGAGGTGGCATGTTTATCAACAATTATTACAGAAGAAGTTAAGTCTGAAGAGTTTATATCACGGTTTTCATCATTGACAAAAATGCTTAAAATTGCATCATACTGCAGGAGATTTTTGAATCTTAAAGTACCACAAGATGAACGACAAAACATGCCAGAGTTTCCAACGGTTAAAGAGATGGACAACACATTACAAAAACTTATCAGCATAGTTCAATCTGAGCATTTTCAAGATGAGTTAAAGGATATTGGAACCCGTGGAAGTGTTTTGAAAAAGAGCTCACTGCATACTCTTTGTCCTCTATTGGATTCTAATGGAATTCTAAGAGTTGGCGGTCGTTTAGCTAGAGCTGAGACGAGTTATGATCGTAAGCATCCGGTTATACTGCCTGATAAGAGCCATCTTACCAAGTTAGTTGTCGCAGATGCCCATTTCAAAACCCTACACGGGGGTCCACAAATTATGATGAATCATCTAAGAAGTAAATATTACATAATTCGGGCAAGAATTCAAGTAAAGAAATACTATAGAAGTTGTGTAACATGTCGTAGATATTCAAATGCAAACCGGACGCAACTTATGGGGCAGATTCCAGAAGCAAGACTAAAGCCAAGTAAACCATTCAAATCAACAGGTGTTGATTATGCAGGCCCTATCAATATTAGGTTCTCACCTGGTAGAGGCTCTAAGGCGTTCAAGGGCTATATATGCCTCTTTGTATGCATGGTTACTAGGGCTATACATTTAGAAGCGGTCTCTGACCTTACTGCTAAAGGTTTTATTGCAGCATTTAGGAGATTCACGTCCAGGCGAGGTCACTGTCAGGATCTGTACAGCGATAATGGGACCAATTTTGTTAGATCTGATAAAGAACTGTTCGAAATGCTTAACAATGCTAAGTCAGCATGGCCTAACGAAGTTATTCAACTTCTGACCCTTGAGTCAACCACATGGCACTTCATCCCCCCACATTCCCCTAACTTTGGTGGATTGTGGGAGGCTGGAGTGCGCAGCGTGAAGAATCACTTGAAGAAAGTAATTGCTGATAGTACTCTAACGTATGAGGAGCTGACCACAGTATTAACGCAAATTGAGGCTTGTTTAAACTCGCGCCCTATATCGGTTTTGAGTGATGATCCGTCTGACCCTCTCCCCCTCACGCCGGGTCATTTTTTGGTTGGCGAACCTTTAATTAACGTATCAGATGAAGATTATTGTAATAAAAGCGTAGGATTAGATAGGTGGAGAATTTGTCAGAAAATGGTAGGCAGTTTTTGGAAGAGGTGGTCAAAAGAATATCTTGTTAATCTAAATCAAAGATATAAGTGGAACCAAAAACTTGATGAACCTAATGTAAATGATGTTGTTGTTATTAGAGAAGATAATATTCCACCGTCTAAATGGTTATTAGGTAAAATTATTGCAAAACACCCCGGTCAAGACAATTTAACAAGAGTTGTAACTGTACAAACTAAAAATGGGGTATTAAAACGACCTGTCAGTAAAATCTGTGTACTTACAAAATAATTTAAGTTATCTAGATTAAGGATTAGTTGAAAGGGATCCATCATGGTGGGCGGATTGTAGTTTCCTTATAGATTTAAGTAAAAATTGTAAGAAATGTTACATTTTTTGTTTGTTATCAATACGAGAAGCTATTGTTTTAAGTTCTTTTATCTGCTGAGCAAAAGAATTGCTTTTAAGGTTTTGTTAATAATTATACTGATTAGAGTTCCATTTCAAGTAGTAGTGTAGTAGGTTGAGATATATTTTTGTTTTGATTGTTGTTTTCATAAATTCAGCTATTTTGGTAGAAAGGTTTTCACTTAATTTTGTTGAATAAGTTCACATCGATAGTATATAATTCTAATATGTAATATATACTATTTAGTCTAAAGTTAATATATAGAGAGATATCATGCAGAGAGAGTCTAACATATATCTAGTTTATGAGTCTATTCATAAATTGAATGTTTCAAAATTGTCATAACGCCAATACCTAAAGGTATCTATTGTTGTTTGTTTTTGAAGGACAAGCTTTGTCCTTGGTGGGCGGATTATGTTAGAACCATTTAATTATTAGTCTTTGAAAACTTGTCAGGTCTCAATCTGTCATTGTCAAAGGCAAAATGAGTTGACGTTTTGAGGTTACAAAATATACAAAAAGGTGTGCTGTAAAATGGTGGTTTAATTTTAGCAAAGGATCCCTTTTTATGAGAAAATACAGTTTCATACATACTTTCATTCCCTATTTTATCCCCTTGTGGGTAGAATTAATCAAAATCCTTTCTTAGCTGATGCCTACGTCATAACATCTACCTGCACGCCAAATTTCAGCCCGATCCGTCCAGTGGTTTGGGCTGTGCGTTGATAGATCACTATGTCAGTCAGTTGCCTTTGAGTTATATTTATATTTAAAACACTTTTATTAGCTTGACTTGTAACTAACAAACTAATTTATTCAGAAGATGTGTGTTCGCGGATAACTTCGTCGTTTATGAACCGATTTTCACCCCCGACGCAAAAAAGGGGTGTTATAAGTTTCGCGTCGATGTCTGTCTACCTTTCTATCTGTGTATGTGTGTGTCTGTCTGTGGCATCGTAGCTCTGAAACGGATGAACCGATTTCGATGCGGTTTTATTAATTTTTTTTTTTTTTATTGATAAAGTTTTCCACTACAAGCTCGAGGCCCGTACTGTTGTCAACACATTTTCTTATAATATAATTAAGTTATTCCGCGTTTAAATATAATTATGTTATACTATAAGCTAATTTAAAACTAAGAGGTTGTGCACATTGGGATATGGAAACATGAACATTATACAATTAAAACATGCAGAAAAAACATTTTAACAATTATTAGTTACGGGATAACAACTATAACAGACCAGACCCCACAAGCAGCACCCGTTCACGAGTTGACGCATGTGTTTTATTAATTTGAAGGTAGTTTCCTTGCGGTGGTACTTAGCTATGTTTGATAAAAGTCGGTTTGAGTAGATGTCGGGGGCTTTTTAAATTTATGATGATTTATTTTTGATGGAAAGGAGGGAGATATCCCAAGGATGGTATCATGATAAGAAAATCAGGATCTGAAGATGGCATCCCAGAGAAATCAAGGGGAACCTGAATCGGTATTTTTTGTTAAAAATTATACTGGTTCTTCAGTGGAAACTCAAGCTTATTGCAGAATCTAAATCTCGATCTACGTGTAGCAAGCCAACACTTCCATTCAGCTATCTTGGCTAGGTATACATATTTATACCGGAACATCTAGTTCTAGGCAACCTTTATAGGTCGTAAGTCGACAGATCGAAGATCGATTAATGGAAATGAGGCCTCACATCTTAATCTTGTCCGCGACTGAAGTTCAATAAAACCCGCCAAGTGGGAGTTGTACAGACAGACCAGAGGTTCCAACGAACAATGTATCAAATCCTGACCAAATAAGTATTTATTTGTGATTTATTTATGTACTAGCTGTTGCCCGCGGTTTCGCCCGTACTACAATTTTTTTGTGATAAAAAATATCCTGTTTTGTTCCCCATTGTTGACACTATCTCCATGCTTAATTTCATCAAGATCGATTTAGCGGTATAAGCGTGAAAAGGTAACAAATAAACCAATAGTGTAAGTCAACGTCACAAAATAAAATCACCTTAATATTTTATGCGGGGGAGTGAGTGTCTATATTTGTTTTTTGAAATGAATATGAATATTCATATTCATTCATATTCATTTTTTTTTTCATGCTCAAACGACTCAAAGGATTTAGAGTGAATTTTTTTTTTAGTTTCAATCAGACTTTTTTTTCTCCGGGATCACAGGAAAACCGTGGATGTTGCTGAGAAAAACCACCGTGACATTAAGATCCAGTTGTCAAAAATATATTTAATGAAAAAAAAATCTTTGATGAAATCTTTTAATTATTCTTACGTATTAGGTACGGAACCCTAAAAACCTCAAGCTCATCCGCATTTCCGTTCGAATTACCCACATTTTCCAGCACTGGCCAACAACGATTGACTAGGGACGCGACAATATATTATGTAGAAATGTCTTGCATGTCGATATTTTTTAAAGGTAACTTTTTAACGCATAACGGCCTGAGCTTTATAAAAGTAATTGTGCAAATTGCAAAATGTACTCTTATGGTGATCAAATAACTATAGCACGTAACTCTGCCAAAGAGGTAGTTTGGCTATTCAACGAGGTATTTAATGTTGCCAGCTTTTAGGAAACTCTACCGGCAGATAAGGCGTCATAAATATGCTTAATGTTTTATTGGAAAATATAAAACTTGTAAATGTTTTCAATTATCTGAAATTCTGCTTATTTAACATTTTGCGACGAATTCCATCAATCTGACATTCTTTATGTCTGGCATTTTGCGTATCTGCGTAAGTATAAATGAAATGAAATATATTTCGGAATGAGTAGGTATTCAATCCCTAGTAGTAGGTACCGTAAATAATTCTCAAATAAAATGTAGCTCTCCCCAAATAACGTCGACGGACGTTTCCAATTCCGAATATCGACGCTGTAAAAATATTTTTATGTTTTCCATCGTTTATTTATATCGAGTTATTTTCTGAATTACCGGAGTGCGACCTTACAAGCCACCAGTGTTTATGTTACATACAATGTAGCTTTGTATACATTCCTACAACTTTTTACTGTATCACCATCACCATCATCAACATCGGTATAAGCGATGATGGTTCAGTTGTAGTGACGTCGGCCTGCGATCAGTGATGGTTCGAATCCTTGAAACCGAGCTTTCGGTGAAGGAAAACATCGTGACGAAACCATTGCTTTGTATAAGGGCATTTTATGGTGCTCCCCTGGCTTCCACCCTCATGTTAAAAATCTGTCGCCAAGCTCCTGTTGGTGTGTTCCGGCCGCCAATCCTAAAGCCAGGTGTAGCGTTGCGCCATTACGACCATCGTTACTTAGGTGAGTAAAACAAAAAAAAATGTTCCTACTGCGGAGACGCAGGACTTCTCTCACAGAGAGATTATGGGCAATAATCCAACACGCGGACCTAGAGAGCGTTGAAGTTAGTGGTATTTCCATAGGTACCTTCCTAAATGTGTATTTAGAGTTTGTTTTATAAATTTTGCTATAATATTTGAAAGTCGTCTTCCAAAAACACTTCCAATCGAATAACAATGTGCGAGTGAGCAACTTTAAATCGGTGGTCTAGTCGTGCCGTGAGTGTCCATGACTCGGCTCCGTATGTCATTACAGGTAGGACGCACTGGTTGAAGACCTTCGGCATTCAGTTTTCGAAATGCTGCCCAGCCCAGCTGTATCCTTCTTTCCTCCTTCTCATACAAGCAGTTATTTCCAGTAATTATAATATTTTAATCTTTTCATGCGCCCTAAAAACTTCCCGCCAATTCATGCGACAAATCTAGTCCCTTTTCTTTTTTAAAAGTCCTCTGTACCGCGCTCTAAGACTATGGCTTGTTACATTTTATAAAACCGTGACAAGGGTCTATAAAACGTGAGCAGTAGAGGGATTAGCATACGCCTGCATACCTGAAACCCACGCGTTGAAATATCCCGCGAACTAGCCGACACCTACATAGGTACATATTTGTATTCGGGACTTTGTTACTCAATATTAGATTAACTGGTGTGTGTCGCAAACAGAATACAGAATCACCTATCTCGTACTTTCGGTAGGCACTGGCGGTGTTGCCAGCCGAAAAGTTTTTACCTAGAAAATAGATGACGCGGTAAGATACGAGCATTCACTAAATAATGTATTTCAGAACTGAACTAAATACTACATCATTTAAGCTGCATATTATTATACAATACACTTACCTATATTTATATTAAATACCCGTGAGCTCGAAGAACTCTTATAAAATGTATGACAGTGGGTTTTTTAAAACCCTAACCCGTAAGGTACCTACCATCTTGGATAGTGATAGATTTCAAGCGATGATAACTCAGAGGTAGTGATGAGGCTTACGACCAGTGTCATGGATTCGAATTCTTGAGCTTAAGCTTTCGTGAAAGAAAACATCGTGAGTGTGACGAAACTATAGCTTGGTGGTAAGGCACTTTATATTACTTACCTAGCTAGCTAAAGACTCAGCAAGTAGCCATGATTATGTAGACTTGAGAGCCAGCTCCAGGCGTAGCTTCTTAGCTAGGCGCCCCCTTCGACCACATCATCACTTAAAATGAGGTGACTTCTTAATAAACGCCGAACCCATCTTGATGGTGATCTTGTGAACAATGAGAAAGGAGAGAGAACTGTACCCCTAGTACAGGTTTTGATAGTTTACAAAAACTATAAAAATTTTCGTTTCCATCCGGATACATATTTTTTTCAGCGAATCTTACCGACACTTAGAGGAAATGAAATCGTTAATACGGGTTATTTTAAATCGTTATACTTAATAATATTCCAACAATGTTATTGAGTTACTTTTTGAATTTAATCAGATCGAGTTGCCACTTTGACAAATCAGCGGTGGTAAACGTCGACGTTTACCAAAACTTTTATTGTTTTCAAAACTTGTACTAGGGGTACTGTAAGTATTATAATAAACTGTATTCCACGCATGTGAAAACATGGAAACCAGTTTCATATAAAAACGTTACTCAAATAATAAATTAACATTCAGGCGTGATTCTAGCACATATATTTACGACCTTGAGAAACTTTGCTAAATTCTAATATTACCTGGCAACACTAAACACCGCGTACCCTTCTGCCTGGCCACATTCGAAACGGCAATAATGTTGCGAACCGAATCACGTTGGGGCGTATAAATTGGAAATCCAGCACAAATGTCCGTAATCTCACCACTCGCAGTCAATCTCCTGAAATATTTATGTACTGAATGGAATCGAACGAGCCTAATTTACGATATTGAGATTGATTGGGTTGACGAAATATTATAGCGATTAATGTTATGTGTAGCTACTTATAGATTGCATTAGGTTCTTTCTTTTGGATGATTGTTAAATTATTATTGTAGTTTTAAATTTATTAACCTACCAATATAGGTAGGTATAGGTCTACCAGAATCTGATGGCAAAAAAAATATTTAATAAATAGCGATTTTCATATGGCAATGAAAAAAAAGTCATCTGTCAACTGAAATTTCGAAGAATTGTTTATGGTTTGGCTTCAAATTAGTAGGAATGACAAGTCTTGATACTTTGGTTTATCGCGTCTTTCGTGTGAACTGAAGAAGCTTTCTCTCGAATAGGGATCGATGAATGGCGAAAATCTTGTGAACATGTAATAAAAATTGAAAATCAGTTCATAGAACAAGATCGATTGAGATGCAGGAGGAAAGGTTTATCATAAATACTGCGTGTTCCTCGTCTTCCTCTTCCGTTGAAGACTTTTTTATGGATGTGCAGTATTTGGAACCATTTTCAAGATTAATAAACTCATGGATAGAGTAATTGGAGTTTTCATCTAAATTTCGAACCCCACATTCGCCACAGTAAGATTTTAAAAAAATATCCTTGATCATTGGAAAAAAAATTATATTTGCATGTATCACACACAAAATCAGCCACTATAGGGAAAAAATAGTATCAAAACGTTTTACTCCAATTTCCCCCAGTATTGCTAGCGTCAATTTCTTTTTTCCCTTTTTGCCATCAGATTCTGGTAGACCTATAGATACTTGTTTAGGTGACCGTACTGGCAATTTTTTATATTCTAAAGGCAATCTTCTTCATAGGTCTTATTTAGGTAAAATTATACCTCGCTAAAATCATCCTACTAATATTATAAATGCGAAAGTTTGTGTGTGTGTGTGTGTGTATTAAACGTTTGTTACCACGTATCACCGTAACTACTAAACCGATTTTGATTTTTTAATTTGGAATGGAGATAGCTTATATCCAGGATTGACACATAGGCTTTTTTTGTCCCGGAAAAAAGTTCCTGCGGGATAACGGGAAGACGCGGGTGAAACCGCGGGCCGCAACTAGTATTTCTTAAGTGTGCACTTATAACTGTAATAACACTTAGGGCTCCCACACAAAACTGCGGTCTGCGATGCGATGCGATGCGAGTTCGCAGTCTTGTGGGGGAGCCCTTAGCCTTAGGTACCTACTTGTGCTAACTGTATCCTATATCCATATTATTATTGCAAAGCGTATATATGGTGGTGAATGGTGATCAAATAAATCGCAACTCTGCATAATTTTTCATCAACTCAATCAAATCAAACAGAAAAATTGCAAAAGTAAATCTTTTCGAAACAAGCTAGTATATATCCCGTGTTTGTGCATTTAAATAAATAAATCCGGCGGCATGGACAAATGACTGAGCGACGGAGCGGAAAGAATTAAATTAAAAAATAAATTGCGACCATTGATAGAGTTTTCCATACGTATTTGTCAGATAGTCGCAGTTGAAACTGTACGTTCTGTGCATATTTTAAAACTAACTAAGCTAGCTAACATGAGTTATTTAAAATTGATCATTTATTAAAAACATAGGTAGTAAGTACAGTCAGCGACAAAAGAAACTGATCATACTCGATTTTTTGACAAATGCGCATTATCAGTAGGTACCTACCTATATAATACTTCTTTCACCACTTGTAGCTTTTAACCACAACACAACACAGAACGTTAAGTGATGATTCGGTCGAAGGTTGGTGTTTAAGATGAAAAAGAAAATTGTATAATGTGTTATTGGTTGTTATTGACTGTACCTACCTACGTCCTATCTATATAGTAACCTACCTACTTATGTTATAGCAACAAGAACAGATACCTCTAGCCCTCTAGGTACCTACACTATTACTTACAAGGGGTTTTTAATAGATATAACGCCCACATAATCACTACCTACAAAGTCCTGACCTCTATGTAGGATTCCTTGCCTGTACCCCTAGGGTATCAGAAACAACTTAGATCGGGGATCCACAACACCTCGGACACACGAAACCAAAACTTGCAGCTTTTAATTTTCAATGCACAAAATAATTGTTCCATACAGGAAATCAAACCTGCGCTTCTTAGCTTCGCAGTCAGCTCGGCACCCATTGCGCTACTTACTTATTATGAAGGTAAAAACTTAATAAGCTACTTCCAGCTCAAAAGGAGTTACTGTACCTAAGTATGTATATATCTGGAAATTATTTATTGAATTCCTATTACATTACTTTAGATACTGATCGAAACTTGTGCAGTTTTACCAAGGGTCCTGCAGATGCCGACAGCGTACCTCCAGAACGGGTGGTCCGATTTTGATGCGACTTTATTTTAAAGCGTAGTTATAGCCACATAGGTCTTCTGTAGGCAGGTATGTGTTTAAAATCGGTTCATCCGTTTCCAAGACTCATAGCTAGCTTTAATAAAAGAAACTGATGGTAGATAAATGAAACACAATTTTAAGCTAAAAAGGTCTTTGTATTCATCGTCACTTTAAGGAATTCCAATATCTTAATCAAAGTTAAAGGTTAGGTTATAAATAGTTATCTAAATCTACTTATTTAATGAGGTATTATCTTTTCTTCAAACCGTCTACAATTTATAAATTTAATATCGAATTCGTTATAAATATAAAGCTAAAATTGCTATATTAATTGCTTGCTGTTACTCTTTGATCACAATGGTTATATAATTTTTAAAAGTGCGTTTGAAATTTATATAATATTTATGTGTTCCTACCTACTTATTATGAAAAACCACGCTACACCTGGATTGGGAGCTGTCTCTGAAGTGGGGCTGCCGGAACACACCGATAGGTGCTTTGTGACAGATTAGCCAGGCGCGCACTTGAAAATGCCCCACCACCAAGCTATGGTTCATCGCGATGTTGTCCTTCTCTGAAAGCTCAAGGTCATTGTTGGATTCGAACCAACGACGTGCCCAAGTCGACGTCACTGCCACTGAGCTGCCATCGCTTCAAAAGCTAGCTTTAAAGTTATATAGAGCAATGTGGTTATCCACGTTTTGAACTCTGCTCTAATTAAAAGTTCTTCGAATTTACCTCGCTAAGCGCGTAGTCCAAGTTAATTTTAGTCGAAAATATATGAAAATTACTAGTGGTGTTTTTTACTAATAGTATTCTTTTAGTACAGTTAGCAGTGGCGGATTTGTCTGTAAGTTGAGTAAGGTTAACCCTAGGATTGAATTAGGGGAGAATTTAGCAACTCATTGTTTTTTACTCCTGGATTTTTTCGCATACTCTTTAATAGCAATGATAACGTCACATAGTTCACTAAAATTGACCCAACTGGCTTTCATTAGCTCAGAAATACTCGCAAATTGTTCTGTACCTATTCAAGTAAATAACATAAAAATAAACTAGACATATGACAATTATTATTGTAAAGGCAAGGCAGCTTATACATAATAGGAAAATGTATACATCCGCCACTGATATAAAAGGGTTGAAAATATCAAGTTTCCACTTGAAATGTTAGCGTCAGGTGTAGGTATATGTGATATAAGTAGGTACTGTGTATTAATTGTGCTTTTTATGAATATTGTCCAAACGTGTGCTAGCCATTAAAACCTTTATTAAATAGACATAAATACTCAATCAATATTAATTAAATTAATTAATCTTAATTTAATTTTATATCAATTTTATTATCACCCAATGGTTTTTCTTTGATTGTTTTCATGTTTAAACTACATACTAACATTATAGATTATAACAAATTTTATGATAATATGAATAAGTAGATGTGAATGTGTAAATATTGTAATAAAACTCTATTTTTCTAATCGATCGTTACAGTAATTTTAATATAATTTACTTATGTTACATACCTATCTTATTTTATTGGGCAGTATTTTTTTCTTTCAGATTTATTTAGTACATTAGTAAATATGTTTAGTAATGGAAAACAAACAAGTCTTTTTTTTTTAACAATTAGCAATGATTTATAAATAGCAAACCTCTTTTTTTATTATCTATGTTGCGTAGTTCAAGATCGTTAAAAATCGCATCGTAATCGTCACATAATCACATACATAGGTATGACGCTCTGATGCGTAACTACAATCCCGTTTCTAGAGTATCAGAAACTGTGGATCAGGAATCCACAACGCCTAGACACGGAGCAAATATTTGCGCTTTCCTATCAACACACAAATGTTTGTCCTGTAGCGAGAATGGAATCCAGATACACCAAATTCCATAAGTGTCTATACAATGGTGTCGATTCGGTTTTGCATTCTCTAAAACTAAACTAAGTTTGACAGGTCAAAAGTTAATGCTGTCCTTTTTTACTTTAGTGGTTAGAAAAAGACAGCAATACTATTAGGTATTACAAGAAGTAAAAAAACTCAAAAGCTGCTGCAGTTGGAGACATCAAGGTTAAAAATTTGTAAAAATAAAAAGAATAAACAGACTAAAAAAGTTTTTTTTACTAAACACACACTTTTACAAATATATCATACATAATACGTTTGTATACCCGTTTAGTCGATCTCCGCATGCACTTTTCGCTTGGTGTCAGATGTTACGTTTAGTGTAGGACAACTTTACTAATGACGAATTAGTAAGTTCACTCTTCTAGGCATCAAGGTTAAGACATATATCAGACTTCTATAAATTAATTTAAAAAACCGTAACCTTTTAACATGCTTTGTATATAAATGTAATGTAGTATCCTAGAAATCATTTCAAAGCTAGATACTCAATATCGCGGATTTTTTTGTAGACCTACTAGAAGCCTACATTTCATTTCTTTCACACATGACATGAACTCTAATCAAACCGTTTAGCCAGCGTAAGCTGATAAAGGAGCCAGTCGTCTCATTTTTCTCCGACTTGTTTTGGAAATACCGTTATTTCTTACCGAAAACTCTACTTTATCAGAATAAAACCCAGCCTCTGGGATAGTGAAGCTTTCTATCTGTGAAAGCATTTTCGAAATCGGTTTAGTTGTTGGGAGATTATCTGCTACATTTAGAGTATAACCTCACAAACTTTATCTCAAGTACATAAAAATTAACGAATATTAAAAAAAATATTATTATGTATGTAGTATACACATTACTCAGCTTTTACAAACTCTTTTTGGCAAGATACACAATTATAACTAAATGAAGTGTATCACAAAATGTGTTTTGTCATGTTTTAATAACTTATAAACATTCATATTTATAAAGTGGAAGGATATCATAGCAACATTATTTACCTATTAAAAAAGACAACTTTTCATAGAAAATAGTTCAAAAAATACAATAATTATGTATATATAACATTCCAAAAAAGGAAAGAAAGGTAACTTCAAATGAGTGAACTTAAATGTAAAATGAAAAAAAAAACAAGTTCTGCAGATTTGTTAAACTGTAGCAATCTATTTCGAGGTTCTACTATATTTATACTTATAACATTCGTATCTATTACTGATAGATAGATTCTTTACTGACAAAATAGCATCGAAGTAGGTATATAATATTTATAAAAATGTAGAGAAGTTATATCAAAAAACTAGTAAAATGGCAAATTGTAACGGAAAATTATTCTACGATTAACAATATGGATAATTCAATCTTTTGCAGTATTAGATTAGCAGCATTTAAAACTTACAAACTATTATCTTTATACAACACTAGCTCACGCTTGCGACTTCGCTTGCGCTCGCATATAATTATCCTATGTGTGCTTTTACAAGTCACGAACTGGAAGTCAAATTGTCTATTAAATTCAACATACAAACTATAATAATATACTAAATGAAATATACACAGTGATGTTTGAATAATACATAACACTCACAATCTGCAAAAACGTATGCCTTTACCATAAACAAAACAAAAAACTAGATTTAACTTTTATACTGACCGCTATCGGCAAAGACACTCTCTATACATACAGCCTCGATATTACAACATAGTTTGGAAACGTTCAACACAATCGTAGCAGATCAAGTCTTTGGTCATTTAATCCTATTAATTATCTAGAAACTTCGGAAACTATTCGAATATTTAATAACATCTACTTAAAAATTCACAACTCGAATTTCAAGACACTACTAGAAATCAGCCGTCTGTTCTAGCCATTGATGTACTAAAAGATGGAAGTCGAGTCCTTAGCTCAAAAACGTCAAAACCAAAAGAGGGCTAATCACACGCCAGTTCCCGCTTAGTCGTGCGTGAGTAACACAGCAGTCAAAGCAGCACAAACTGATAAATTGTTGCAAGCAAAATTGTGCTGTATGTTATTGAAATACGACATAAATCAAAAAGTTTTAGTTTGTTTTACATGAAACCTCGTGTATAGCTTAACTCAGTACACATACACACACTCTGCCACTGTTCTCGTTCTCTCTCTGTTCTTGTGCATTAGAGCCAACGTCCATCTCTCTG
Source organism: Opisthograptis luteolata (assembly GCA_931315375.2). Lineage (NCBI taxonomy): Eukaryota > Metazoa > Arthropoda > Insecta > Lepidoptera > Geometridae > Opisthograptis > Opisthograptis luteolata. The sequence goes on from OV928044.1 coordinate 826,246, forward strand.
TACATTAATGATTCCCTTTCTCCAACGGAGAGAAGCAAAAGATACTGGGTTTCATTTTTAAATCTTACAGGGTGGCTTTTGACTAAGTCACTTGATGACGATGTGGTCGAAGGTGGCGCCACGCCACTGGCTCTCAAGTGATGTGACGATATGCAGACCGCTGCACAAGTAGAGAGGCAGTGAAACACTAGATACCCTATTTCTTTTGCGTCCCTCCATAGAAAAACATCTTAAAGTTTTACTGGTTTCCAATTATTTTTTTCTAGGCCTTAACCTTTAAACCGTCTAATAATAATTAGGATAAGAATATACAACTCTATCCGTTGCCGTCAATTTGAAAACTGTCTATCTAAATTTGTCTGGAAGAGATCGCTTTATAGCGAAAAGGGCACCCGTATAATAAGTTAGGTTATTTATTTTACAGTTACCTTTGTTTAGATTTAATAAGAGCCTGCCAGAATTATGAAAGCAAACGACAAGTTATTTTCTAAGTTAACTCTGCTTTGAAGCTGTGAACACGTAACCTTGCCTTATTTACTTTAAAACTGATCAATTTCTCTCCCGAATACCTGATTTATCGTAACAACCTTCATGTTAATTGAATACTAAATTTAGTACTTGCACGTCAAAAAACTGGTCTAACTACGAGTTGAGAACAATCTCAAATTCGCAATTGTCTTTCCCCGACTACCCAAAGGAGGGTAATGTAATTTGTAACACGGGTATTGAATTATTTCTTCTCATAATTTTCATCAGTAGAAAGACGTCTATTGTTGAACGTAGGCCTTTGAAGGCCGGTAATTAGCCATTTGCATCCATCGGCTCTTAAGATGTCCTCGGACAACCTAGGTAGGTTAGAACGTATTCCGGTTCGTGGTCGCCACTCGAGAACCATTAAAATATAAAATCTTAAAAATACAATTTTTCTACAAGAAACAATCTACCTGCTTCAATCAATACTATGTTCTTACCATTTCTTTCGAGATACGAAATCTCTACTCAAAGTATTTCGTAATATACCTTAAGCTTAGTGTTTTTAGGCGACACAATTTGTAGCCGTAGGTCCTTCAATTCCTTCGATTTACACTCGTCACTATGCTTCAGTCCTAACGTCCGTGTGATTAGCTAATTGTTTTAGAGAAATATTCAGGCAGAACGAGTTGCCACTTTGACAAGTCGGCGGTAAACTTCGACGTTTACGCAAACTTTTATAGTTTTCAAAACTCGTACGGTCAACGACAAAAGACGCTAAACGATAACAAATTTTCATTTCATTAAAAAAAAAAAGCCTAACATAACTGCAGTGCGGTTCTGATCCACTCGAAAACTCTTCCGACAACGGATTCGGAAAAGTTTCTTCGAATTTTTTTAGACGCGATTTACAAAATCTGAATACGGAAACTGACAACCAGCTCTTCAATCACGCAAAATTTTCCGGCACCTATTTGCTCCCAGAAAACGGTTCCGTGACGCGAAAGTGACGTCGAATCCGACACGGAATCTTTCCGAGTGAATTAGAATCGCACTGCTGTCTAATTCACATTTGAAAATCGAGTATCATCAGCTACTTGTGTCGCTGACTGTACTAGTCAGTACTAGTACAGTCAGCGACAGGACAGTTCCTCATTTCATACAACAGTTACGTGTTTATCAAGTTGTTACACGATAAGCTTCCCGTTCTGCTTGATTTCCCCGTTGGCCTCCGGTTTGGTGGCTGTCTCTGGAGCTGGTGTCTTCCTCCGCAAGCACTTGCAGAGCGGGTGCACGAACAGTATGAGGCCGGAGACGCCGATGAACACGCCGGCCATGTAGAACGACAGGTCGTACGAGCCGGTCATGTCGTACACCCAGCCTGGAACCGGGGGAATGACGTCATTATGGTTGATACAGCCAGACTAGTCTACTTCAGCTATTTTCACAGCATTATGTAGGGACACGCTGCTGATATTAACACCATATTTGTATTGGAGAAGAGAGATGTTTGTACGATTTATAATACCAGGGAAACTCTAGGGACTAAAAGTAAAAGAATCAGTTGTTTGTCAATATATTTAGATAAGTGTAATTTGTGAGTATTCAAGTCAAGAGTGAATAGGTATATTCTAGGCAAGCATGCTCCATCATCGTCATCACTTACCATCAGGTGAGACTGGGGTCAAATGCCAATATAAAAATCCGGCCAACTGCGAGTTGAACTGCGATGATGCTGGCGAGCGAGTAGTTGGCGACGATGAAGGCGCCGAACACGAGACCAGAGTATATCATTAAGGTTTGGTGGAAGCTAGTTGTGGATGTACCAGCTAGTTGGCGGCGATGAGGCGCCGAACGAGAGACCAGAGTACCTACATCTTCAGCAGAGGTATGACGATGTTTGGTGGAAGCTAGTTTTAAGGTACCTGCTAGCGGGGCCCGATGAGGTTTGAGATGCCCTGCATCAGTAGCAGCAGGCCGTAAGCGTTCGTGAACTTCTCCAGCGATATCTGAGCCATATCTGGCGATGAGGGCGCCGAACGCTAGACTAGAGTATATCTTCAAGTTTTGGTGGAAGCTAGTTGTGGATGTACCTGCTAGCGGTGGCCCGATGAGGTTTGCTATGCCCTGCATCAGCAGCAGCACAGCCCGTAAGCGTTGGTGAACTTCTCCAGCGATATCTGAGCCATATCTGGCAATGAGGGCGCCGAACGCTAGACTAGAGTAAGTCTTCAAGTTTTGGTGGAAGCTAGTTTTGGATGTACCTGCTAGCGGTGGCCCGATGAGGTTTGCGATGCCCTGCATCAGCAGCAGCAGGCCGTAAGCGTTCGTGAACTTCTCCAGCGAGATCTGCGCCACCAGGATGATGCTGGTGAGTGAGTAGTTGGCGGCGATGAAGGCGCCGAACGCGCCGGACGCGGCCGCCAGCCCCGAGTACGTCTTCAGCAGCGGCATGACGAAGGTGACGGCGCCGCACAGCACCATACACACCGCGTACACGAGGCTGGGGCTCGCGCACTCCCAGTCGCCCACCCAGCCCAGCAGGATCTGGAGCGGAGACACGAATAAATACCAATATAGAATATGCGGGGGCTAAAGACCAAAACCCTCCACTCCAACCACTCTATATATGTACTTATAATGCAAGATCTCTTTTATCAAATGAAAGACTAATAGACTTCAAACAGGCAATATCAAAAATAAAATATGACATCATTGGGCTTGCAGAAATAAGAAGAACAGGTTATAATATTATAGAAGATAATGAACATATTTTCTGCTATTTTGGAGAAACAAAAGGCCACTATGGAGTCGGCTTTCTGATAAAGAAAAAATATAAAATGAACATTGACAGCTTCATTGGTATTTCTGAACGCATATGCATTTTAAATCTTCAATTCGAAAATAGTGGATTGTCAATCATTCAAGCCCACGCACCCACAATTGAGGCAAGCGACCTAGAGATAAAAAAATTCTATATTCAAATCCAACAAGCTCAAGTACACTGCAATAAACACCGGATTATACTAGGCGACTTCAATGCTCGTGTTGGACAAAGGTTACTAGGCGAAGAAAGAATACTGGGCAAATACTGTTATGGAAAAAGAGACAAAAGAGGTGAAACCCTACTCCACTTTTGCTGGGAAAACGATCTATATATTATAAATTCCCATTTTAAAAAGAATACAAATAATATGTGGACGTGGCTCTCACCAAAGAAATTCAAAAGTCAAATAGACTATGTACTAACCAATAGTAAAGAAAAAATAACAAATATAGAAGTATTAAGCAACCTGTCCTTCCCTAGTGATCACCGGTTTATAAGAAGCACAGTATTAATATCAAACTCAAAAAAAAGCAGAGCCAAGTACAAAAATAACAACAATGTCAAACTAAACGCATTAGAAGATAAAGAACTATTCGCTGAAGCTCTGAACTCAAGACTTAACACAATAAATTTGGAAGAAAATAAGGATGTTGAATCCCTCTATGATGAAATCAAAGAATCAATACACAACAGCTTACAAACAATAAGAAAAGAGACACCAAAAAAACAAAATACTATTCCTGAACACATAAAACATTTAATTGAACGAAGAAGTATACTAATTAAGAAGAAAAACTTAACAATTGGAGAAAAGAAAGAACGCTGCTACCTTTTTAAGAATATTTACAAACTCATGAAAAATGAAAGGAAAGAACACAGAATAAGAACACTAGAAACCTACCTAAAATCTGGCAGTCTGAAAAAAGGTTATAAAGCGCTCAACACCACCAAAAATTGGATTCCCTGCCTGAAAGAAAACTCAAAAGATAAAAAGACATTTTCTAGATCAAAAATAATGGAAACCGCCACCACATTTTATAAAAACCTATATGCAGCACCACAAAACTCAGACCAAACAGTATTACCGCTAACGCTGAACTCTGATGCTCTGCACAGATTCTCCACCTTTGAGGTCATGAAAAAAATGGAAGGTTTAAAATCTGAAAAAAGCTGTGGACCTGATGGTATCCCGAATGAAGCAATCAAAACAGGTAAATTTTCACTCGCATTACCTGTAACTATCCTATTCAATAAAATCTTAGATGAAAAAATAATACCTAAAGAGTGGGCAGAATCCAACATAATACTAATATATAAGAAAGGTGACCCTGCTGATATTGGAAACTACCGGCCAATTAGCCTACAATCAAGCATCTACAAACTGTTCGCTTCATGTCTGGAAGAGCGCCTTGCAACATACACTGAAAAACACCAGCCACCCGAACAAGCAGGCTTTAGGAAACATTTCTCCACCACGGACCATATCCACACACTAAACTTGATCATAGAGAAATATATGGAACATAACAAACCTCTTTATCTGGCCTTTATTGACTATGCCAAAGCATTCGACTCTATTTCCCATGATAGTATGTGGAAGGCACTGTATGAATGCAATGTTCCATCCGAGACTATCGAACTTATTAAAGACATCTATAGAAAAAGTGTGAGTCGTGTTAAATTGGAGAAACTAGGACCAGAAATAAATATCTGTAGAGGTGTCAGACAGGGTGATCCCCTCTCACCGAGAATTTTCATAACTGTACTGCAAAGCATAATGAGGAACCTAAACTGGAAAAGAAAAGGTATCAAGATAAAAAACGAATTTCTTAGCAACCTTCGTTTTGCGGATGATATTGTACTTTTCTCGGATTCAGCAACACAACTGGAAAATATGATCAACGAACTTCATGCTGCAAGCAACGCAGTCGGCTTACAAATGAATAGCATAAAAACAAAGATTATGACTAACCACCAAAACAAACCTATTATAGTCAATGATATCACACTAGACTACGTCCAAGAATACATATATCTGGGCAAACTGGTATCATTTTCGAAGTCCAGACTACAAGATGAACTAGACAGACGGATAACCAATACATGGAATAAATTTTGGAGCTACAAAGATACACTGAAATCAAATCTTCCAGTGAAACTTAAGAAAAAGGTACTTGACTCATGTTTACTGCCATGCCTCACCTATGCCTGCCAAACCTGGATATATAACACATACACACAAAATAAAATACAAGTATGCCAGAGATCAATGGAACGTAGTATATTGAACATAAAACGAAAAGACAGAATAAAGTGTTCAGAAATAAGAGAAACAACAAATGTAATAGATGCTCTAAAACACTGTAAGAAACTTAAATGGAAATGGGCTGGCCATGTCGCACGCATGAACACAAATAAATGGACTAAAAAAATAACAATGTGGACAGGACCAATTAGTAAAAGAAAAGTAGGAAGACCTAAAGAAAGATGGGCAGATGAGTTAATCAAGGTGGCTGGCAGGGACTGGATGATGAGAGCGAAAGAGAGAGAGACTTGGAGTAATATGGAGGAGGCCTTTACTCGTTGAGAGGTCCTTAATAAGACTGCATATGTTTAATTAATTAATCATTTATTTATAATTCTTTTGAAATACTATTATATATATCTAAGATTTAATTTTATAATGTCATGTAAATAATTTAATTTATTAAGGAATAAAGAGGCTATAATAATAATAATAATAGAATATGAAAAACGATTCGCTGGATTCCGTTTGTTTATGATATTAAAAATATTTAGGCAGGTGGTGACTCGCCCCTCACTAAACCGGCCCCCAATAAGGGCCGACAGTGTTGGCGACATAAGGGGCAACGTTGGTGTGAATGGCTTAAGGATGTAGAGGTGTGCTGCAGTTTCACTAAACGCTGCTACTGGCTTTACGCCTTTAACACTTCCACCCTTGGAGCTTAGATTCTTAGCTTTTGCTCTAGGTAGACAGGCGGTAATACCTTATCACCAAGTTATGATTTCATCACGATGATTTCCTTCACCGAATGCTCAAGATTATTGCAGATTCGGACACACAATCTACCGGTCGCAAGCCAACATCACTACCTCTAACCTACCATCGCTTCTTATTACATTGCTTGTCATATCCAAATAATTATGTTATTTACCCACGCAAAGTAAAAGAACAACTATAAGTATAGATATACTTCTCTAAATTATCATTCCGCGTAAACGTAACGTAATCCATATTATTATACTTCTTATCAATTAGTTGTTATCAGTTAAGTGGTTGTTAACAGAAGACGCTGTTATCTATATAAGAGTGGAAGCTACACTGTAACTCCCGTTTTAATTAGGTCAAATGAAACAATGGCGACGATTCTGAAACTGATAGCTCAGTCAGTAGTAAAGCTGACTTGCAACCCGTAATGGGATCGAATCCTACAATGAAAGTACCTATATTACTCGCTTAGCTCTACCACCGTCATATTAAGAATCACCGAAACCCTACTGGTGTGTTTCGGCAGTCTCATTTGAGAGACAGTTTCCAATGCAGGCGAAGCAAAACGTCACTGAACTTAAGTGTTGGTAGGTACTGTTTAAGTCCCGGGTATACAAGATAGTAGAGAAATAGTGAGTGCTGTCTGATCCCTTAGGAGGATTTCAGTAAAAAGAGCGAACTTGACAGGTTTAAAGCTAATGCCATCCTTTTCTGGCCTCAAAAGGAAAAAGAGGACAGTATTACTAGACGTGCAAATTTTAGATTACTTTAGACGATGCACATCAGACTTTACAGATAAGGGTTGATTAGATTGTATCGTGCTTGAAAGTACTGAGCCTCGTGTTTCCCCTTTACTTTGCATAGTTATACAGTTTGTTTTACAAAAACAAAGTAATTGATGGAAAATTGAAATAGACTGTCTGAACAGAGTGCTTAGGACTTTGGCAAATATAATTATAGACTAATTTTATTAGCGTTTCACTCGACATCGCGTGTTTTTATACCATTTCATATTGTGTTGCCATCGGCGTACAGCTGACAAGCTCGTATGAGCTAGAAGCCAACTCTATTGTCGGAGTTTTCAAACCACCCGAAAACCTCTGATTAGGCTTGATGAAGTGTGCCTACTCAATCAATTAGTAACAAAAATAAAATTGTCAATGTGATAGCGTTCATAAAAATTACCAGCCGCCAGTTTCTTGTCTGTTCTTTTGCCGGCGTAAGGAGGTAGGAAAAGACGTAAAAGCAGTTAAAAAGCGATGATGGCTCTAAACCGTAACTTGGTGGTAGGGCATTTTCAGGTGCTCACCTGGCTCACCTAGCTAGATTAGCAATCTAGCTATCCCCTTAAAGTTAAGAATCTGTCAAGCACCTATCGGTGTGTTCCAGCAGTCCTACGTGAGAGCCAGTCTCAACCTATGTGTAGCGAGGCGCCACCTTCAACCACATCGTCACTTAACACTTGTAAAAAGTTTAAAAAAAAGTTTTTCGTTCCTACTAAATATATATAATAATATTTGGCTTTGACTTTGACTCACCTCTCCAAACATATTGACGATTCCGATAATACTGATGAGCATACTCGCTTGGGACTCGTTGAAGCCCATGCTCATCCCCTTGTCCGCTATGTACACGTAGGGGACGTCGTACCACATGTACAGCAGGAAGTTGGAGATAGCGAATATCAGGAACGAGGGGTTCAGGAAGTGGGAGAAGTCGAGCACGTCCACTACTAGATCCCAGAAGTCCCATAGTCCGGCGTACCATTGCACCTGAAATGTGAGGAGTGAAGTTTCAGTCAAGGATTTGTGGGTTGTGATTCTATAAGGCCGATAAGTTCTGAGCTGAAATCGCTCAGGACAGCGAGGAGTGGCGCTCTCTCGCTTCAGAGGCCAAAACACAATTCGGGTCGATATGCTGTCGGAGTTAGTTTTATCTATACCAAGTCATAACTAGAAAAGATTTGATTGCTTGTTTGTTCCCGAAAACTTAAAAACTATTAAACTGATCTTAATGAAATTTGGTATGGAGATAGTTCGAACCCTGATGAAGTACATAGGATACTTTTTACGGCGATAAACTGAAGTCGACACGAGGAACAGCTAGTTGCTGATAAAACTTGGTATAGTATAGATAAAATTTGGAGATGCGTGACGGATGTTGGTCGTAGCTCAGTAATGAGCCTGAAAAGGGGTCGCTGGCACTAAAAGGCCAGAGATGCCAATGGCCAGTACTCTGGTATTAGTTTTTCCGTCGTGGTAATGGAAGTCTATTTCACGTTTTTGATCGAAAATACATAAATATCTAGTATTCGTCGTTGCTTACGATAAGCCGGTGTTTTGGCTGTAGCATTTCTAATTTCTTCAGTTGACATAATTACTATAGTCGAGACTGTTGGCAGTTTTCCAACTAATACAAAAAATATGTGAATAGATGAGAAATGTACCTGTGAACTTCAAAAGAATGCAAAAATAAATAAATCTCACCTTTTCTTTGGCAATGGTAGTCATCGAGTTCTTGAAGATGTTAGGGCAGGAGGAAGCTCGCAGCCTATACCTGTTGATGTTCAACATTGCGCCTCTATACGTGAGCGAATGCCGGTGCAGCCGCAGGTCTTTCAAGAACGCCGGGGGCTTCTTGTTCCCGCCGGCTTGCTTCTTCAACCACAGCATAATAGCTGCTTTATCATTCAAATGTCCACTCGGGTGTGTCTCACTCTCAGTCTCCGGGGCCCGAGGAATTGACGTGGGGGACAAGGCCCCCGGGGAACCCACCCCGGGAGACATGAGGGCCCGCGGCGGCGACATCTCGTGTAGCCTACCGCTATCACTAAAGCTCCTCGACGGGAGCATCATACCGGGATAGTTCTGCGCCATCATGGCGTACGCGCGTCCCTTATTGGACATCATCTCGAACACTTCCAACGAGACCCCCTCGCCTCCCGTCATGAACGTGGGCAAGTCCACTAGCGAACTAAACTGCGGCATTATCGGCGACGTCACCGTTTCGATCTCCCCGCCGTCCGCGATTTTCATCGAGCCGACGGCGCTGCTTTTACTGTCCGAAAAACTGTCCGCGGAAGAGGCGTAGCGTTTAATCCTCTTCCTTTCCCTTCTTCGTTTCCTTTCTTTCGCTTTCTCCGCGTTCATGGTGGTGGTCCAGGGCAGGTCCCGGAACAGCAGCCCGCACACCGCCATGTTGAGGAAGAACCCCGCCAGGATGAGCGTGGTCCCGCGCCACCCGTACTCGTCCAGCAGGACGTACGTCAGCGGCGCGAATATGAACGTGCCGATACCGCTCCCGCACACCGATATCCCGGTCGCCAGCGACCGTTTCTTCTCGAAGTAGTACGCCACAATGACCACCGCCGCGACGTAGCACAGACTCAACCCGAAGCCGGCCATGATGCCGAACGTGATGAACAACGTCTCCATGTTGTCTACGAAGGCGGATATGACGAAGCCGGTCGCCGCCAGGATGGAACCGAAGATGGTCATTCGGCGGCAGCCGTACCGGTCCGTGAGGAAGCTGGCAATCGGGCCCGAGAGCAGCGGCATCGCCATGAAGATCCCGGCGATCCACGCGGTCTTGCCCTTGCCCTCGCCGAAGTACTCGAGGAAGTGCGGGAAGAACACGCCAAAGCTGAACGTGATCCCGTCGGCGATCAGGTTGACCATGAAGGAGGCGAACACGACCACCCAGCCCCAGCCGCCGTCGGGCGGCCGCGCCTCCGCGATCAGCACATCCTCGTCGTCCGAGGAGCTGGAGCTGGAGCTGGAGAGGGAGGCGGCGGCCGGCGGGGAGGCCGCGTCGAACTGGACGTGCAGCGCGCGGCCGTTGGCCTTGCGCGGCGGGTGGCCGGGGGCGGCCGGTGCGGCGGGCGGCGTCCGCAGCAGCGGCTCGGACTCGGGGATGGAGGAGAGGAGGCGCGGCGCAGCCGGCCGCGGCGCTGCGTTCACGGGCTCACCGGGCGCAGGCGCGGGCGCGGCTGCAGCGTCGGTTTCGCCGGGTCCTCCTTCGAGCGGCCCACCGTCCGCGAGGAGCGGCGGCGGCGAGACGCGCGCGCCGTCCATACCGGCAGCACGGGGCGGCTGTGCGCGCGCAGCGGGGGCAGCGCGGGGTCACCAGCCCGCCGGGCTTCCATGCGGACACCGCACCACCGCCGTGACCTCATGCTGGAACAAACGGAAACGCGAACGTTACGAAGCAGTCGGGTAAATGCTTCCTATGGTAACGATAAATGGAATATTTATGTAGATATCAACAAAAAAAAAACATCTGTTCATATCGCTTTAGTAAAACCTTTACACGGAGAAAGAAGACCTTCCCAAATACAGATGGCATTTCCTTCTCTTTTGACTCAGAAGGAAAACTAAGGTTAATATGGAAGGAAAAGGTCACATTTCGGAAGGAACTTGGAAGGTTTACCAGGATCCTAGCGTGTAGCATGTAGCCCTCCCCTTGCCTCAATTTAGGCCACGCGTCATCCCGAATTAATTTCCATCTCGAGGAAGTCAGAATAAAAGGTCTTGCGGACATTGCGCCGAGCTCAATCGTCTGCGACCCCGATTGGACCTCAATGGCGCTTTGAGAACGTATTATTAGAGGTGAACAAGTCATGCGCGAGTAGTGACCGGGGTGCAAACTTGGTGACCCGTGACGCTCATAAGAACATTCAAGAAGTCGGCATGAATTGTTACTACGGTGTTAATGAATGAATCGTAACTTGTTGCTTATAGGTTCGCCTTTTTTTTTACAAGATAGATATCACCATCAGAGAATATGATAATGCAATGATTTATATTTCAACAACGACACAATTGTGACTTTGCCCTATCCAAACTATACATCTAATAAGCAAAGGAGCTATTATAAATCCATCGTTCGACGTTGTCTTGTGCCATATATACAGGGTGATATTAATAATGCTTTGGAACATCCAAAATATATATACAATGTTTCATTTATGTCAGAGTATTTCACACCAAAAATGTAGGTACATATACCTAAGTATTAAAATTATCAAATGGAATACGCAATTTCTGTCGCTTTAGAATGTCGTTGTCATCCTCCGCAATACCTAAATCGCCTAAATCTAATCAAGTCAACCTTCACCTTGCTCGCGTCTAATTGTCGCATCACGCACGGAGATGGTACGTTACGTACCTACACGTTTATGACGATGTATACTCAAACTGTCGAACGAGTTATTTACAATTGTATACATCGACAAACAGGAAGCCAAGATTGGCACAAGATCGAGTATAATAGCATATCAGGGGGCCCTTCTATTGTTGGAGGACTGAATAGCCAATCGTCTACCAGTCTGTCCAGGCTAACCGCTGAATAAATGTGGCATATCGCTATTAGAAAGCTATCTATGCCCATACCTAATGACGTTCTAACTTATCTAAGTTTTATAGTATGTAATACGAACTGTTCCCCGCGTGGACCAAAGTTTATCGCGAAAGAAAGTATCGTCAGGGTCTCGTTCCCCAGCGTTTTCATTATCTCCGTACCAAATTTCATCAAGTCAGTGGTTTAGGCGTGAAAGGTAACAAACAGACAGGATGTCACTTTCGCATTTATAATACATATTAAATTATGGATGTTATAGTTTACTTTCACGTACTTGGGTTGTTAGAAACATAATATAACTCCAACTTTACATAATATCACAGTTTTTCAGTGCATTGAAACAGGTCACGAGCAGCACGGTGTAGCGAGCGTGTTCACCCTGATTATCAAAGGGCTTTGTAACACAAAGGGAGGGTTTTTAGACATATTATGTCTTTATTTTGGTTCATTTCGTTTCGTGTCATTACGGGAGGAAAGTGACTTTGTTATTTGTTCCGAAACGTAAATGGGGTTGATTGGCTCTTTGAATTGTTAGAGCAATGCTCCCAATACGGAATTTTCCAGCTCCAATGAAACCGAATCAATCATTAAATTCAAGTACTTTCTAACTTAGTAAGTTTCTCAATCGTATTAGAAGTCTCAATTAATCATAATTAGAATCACTTACACTGCCTGAAAACCCCCGAAACTGCCTCATCAGCACAATCCGACAGGGTGCGCAGTTCAAACTTAAGCAATTTAGATAATCTGTCGGGTCTGGCGGTGGCTGTGACCCATCCTATCCGTTGAATGAACCAACAAAAGGCGGGTCGTCGTTCCCGTTCGCCCAGGTCATCCAGACAATATGATGAGTCCTAGAGGCAAAGCTGCACATGTTCTATCGACTACAGAGATATGGCGCAAATTGTCGAACAATCTCAACAATGAACTGCTCGTGTAGGTATGTCCATCCATATCGCTACTTCAATGTTATAAATCCGAAAGTAACTCTATCTGCCCCTTTGTTTGTTACCATTTGTTACATAGGAATATTTTTACATCTTAAATGGTAGCATAAATGGTAGCATGTGACCAAAGAAACTGATGTTAAGTTATGTGATCTAAGGTGGTGCCACGTTACCTCTGGATTGTGAAATGGCTCTCAAGTGAGGTTACCAGGACTCACGAGAGATGCTTTGATAGCAAGCCAAGCGAGGACTAAAGAATGTCCTACCATCAAGCTCAGCTTTCATCACAATGTTTTCCTCCACCAAAAGCTCAAGCTCACAAATATACAGAAAATTATAATTTTTTGCCATTAGACACGTTATTACCACAAGATAATAATAATAACATAATATAATTTAATAATACAAGCTTCTAGCAACAGCGAGACAGTTGGCCATTAGGCAGTCGAGACAGAAACAAACTATCGTATTCGCTGAGAAACTCTGCTCCAGAAAGCTATGAAAAATTAAAGAAGAGCATTCCCCTCGGCCGTCGTGTATTTTAAAACACTTTTATTAGCTTGACTTGTAACTAACTAACTAACTAACTAACTAACTAACTAACTAACTAACTAACCAACTAACTAACTAACTAACTAACTAACTAACAATGTAATCAAATCTTAGAAGTCAATTTTCACCTACTTCTAATTGTCGTATCGACTTGAAACTTTGTATGTGTATGTAATCTTGGTGACAATGCAATAATTTGGTACCATCGACCTGATCTGATGATGCAGCCGGAAGGTGGGTAGGGCATCTCTGCAGTGGCTACTAGTAAACCCCTCGTGTTTGGGCTCATATGATTCGTCTTGATGAGCCCAATAGATTGAACTTGGTGACGAGGGTCTGATGATGCAACCGGAAGGTGGGTAAGGGATCTCTGCAGTGGCTAGTAGTAAACCCCTCGTGTTTGGGCTCATATGATTCGTCTTGATGAGTCTAATAGATTGAACTTGGTAACAAAAGACTAAAAAGTAAAAAAAAAAAATTTATAGTTATAAAAAACTAAAAAAAACACTTTAAAAACGCACTGAAAAATATAAAATAATAAAATTGACTTGGTTGGTTGGAATGGTTAATTCTAAAAGTGTGGAGCGCTTCTTTTACTGGGTAAATAAAAGTACACACAACCAAAGAGCGCTCCACACTTTTTGAATTAACCATTCCAACTAACCAAGTCAATTTTATTATTTTATATTTTTCAGTGCGTTTTTAAAGTGTTTTTTTTAGTTTTTTATAACTATAAATTTTTTTTTATGTTATGCCACGCAGCTTTACGACCGCCCTGTTTATAGGGTAGATTCTTGTCGGCCTCTTTCAAGTGATAAAAAACACTGATTTACAAAGTTACGTCAACTGCTAGACTTATGTCGTCACTTGGTACTGTATCATATTCGTTTCTTTACGTTACCCATCTACACAATATACCTACCTAAATGGAAGTAAGGTTAAATGCATATTATATTCACCTCTCTAGCCATACATATCACCACGGAAGCAGAGCAATACATTTATATAAAACGTGTGATTTATTTATAGTTACTTTACCTAGAATACTTTGAAATGCTCATAGGAAATGAAGCGATATTATTTATAGAAAATAAAACGTGCTCCTTCGTTACGAATAGTAAATTAAGCTTTTTATAACTAAGATATAATGTGAAAACGATCCAATTCATTGAAATGGAAACACTGCATTAGTCAATACTATTATCATGGCTAATCGACAGAACAATATACAATATTTTTTAGTACTATTGGCATATAAATCATTGACTAGTGTACGTAGTAGGTACTATTATAATATGTACATAATACATATAAATATTATAGATCTATATTGTGCTAGTGTCATAACTTTTGAGCTCTCTTGACCTTATCCTCTCAAAGCTAAACTAAACAATGCCGCAATAAATATTTCAAACTTTCAATCCATCACGATTGGCAGCAGAAGGCCATCAAACCCAATGATAACTGATAAGATATCCCTGTTGACAAGAGAAATGCACACCGACTATTACCAAAGCAATTTTAGTGCTTAAAATACACAAGGTAAGGGGCACAAGATATCAGCTGACGTCCAACGACTGGCGGCCTTCCAGATAGAGACACAGTTTACGTCAAACATTGTAAATGTGTGAATATTTGGCAGCAAGCTAAATAAATACAAGACACATAAGAGGGTTTTACTAAAATAGAAAACTACTTTTCGTTGTGTGGGCGTAGAAATAAACAAGTAGATCATCGATGTATACCTAGCAAAATGTTTAGGGAATATAAGTTTTACTGCATGGTTACAAACTGTTACATATAACACTTCATCGACAAAATTTTGATAATGTTAAATACATGTACTTAAACTCTGAAATACCAGCTAAATAAATACAAGCATAAGGGTAATCCTATGAGACACATAATATGCCCTGATTCACGATTACTGGTTTAGGGCCCCAAACAACAGTACTACTCCTTCCTAGAGTATAAAAAGAGATAGAAAGAAATTTTATAAAAAAGTAATTAACAATAACAACAACGACGTACACAACAGTGTTGTGCTTTGTAACATTTATTTCTCTTGGACATAATTAAAAAATACCTAAATCCATCATTACTAGCAAAAACTCAATGAACAAGATCCCAGTAAAAACGAAACAATGAAGTCATTTATCTCGCTACTGTAACCCGTAGCATCATCCATCATCTCCGAGTCATTTAACTTCTTACAGAGACGGGAAACCCTCAATCATTGACAATCTTTATTTATTACATTCAACTGGAACTTGCCAGTAAGCGTGAGTTGGATCCACGAAAGTAAAAAACTTCTTCGCAGAATAATATTACGTTACGATTGATTTCTGGATGATATCTTTTTTGACAAGGCATTTTTTGCTCTCACTGAACTGATCGATGTTCCGCACTGTCTATAATAATAATATATTTATTTATTTCTCCTCATAATTAGAAAATTACACAAGTAGGTACAAGCAAGATTGACAAAAAATAATAGACTATTTCTTAGTGAATGACACTGACGAAACTGTGATAAATTTTCCACAAAAGCTTCAGAAAAAGGCAGTTAAAATTGGATCTAGTCAAACAGTCTCAAGAAGGAAGTCCCATGATGTGCAGCTAGGACTCTTACGGATGTTGGAGTAGTTTGTATCCAACTATTATTTTATTACACTTGCAACAGCAAAATAAAGCTAAAATGTTGCAACAGTTGCACCAAATGTTTAAATGTAATGGGATGTGAGAGCGTAACGACCTAATACAGACCAAACACATCAAAATATAGCAACAGGTATTGAAAACGTGACACAGAATTTAAAGCCCACCTGTTATGTCCTCAAACTCTTGAAAATGGAGTTTGAAAAATAACGCTGATTATTAATAAAGAAAATTTTAAAAACTTAAGAAAATAAATGAAGAATTAAATTAGTTAGTAGGTTCACACGAGCTAGTGGCCAATCAGGTCTGGCGAAGGAGTGGAACACCTTGCCAGCGTCTTTGTTTCCCGATAAATATAATTTGGGAGCCTTCAAGAGTGAATAGGATCTTTTAGGCAAACATGTTCCATCATCGACCTCGTCAACACTTACCATAAGGTGAGACTGGGGTTAGATAATATTAGAAATGCGAAAGTAAGTCTGTCTGTCTGTTACGCTTTCACGCCTAAACTACTGAACTACTGAACCGATATAAATGAAATTTGGTAGTACAGAGATAGTTTTAACCCTGCTGGGGAAGGGCATAGGCTACTTTTTATCGCGATAAACTATACTTAGTCCACGCGGGTAAAAAGTTTTCAGGCCTCTCGAAGGTGTCCAACGCGTTGTATCTACGAGAACACACGGAAATGAAATGAGAGCGGAAAATTAACGTGAAATAATCGTTTAACTGCTGGGAACAGACGCCGGCGCTCTAATTCAAAGGAGCGCATTGTTTCAAGCGCGATTATCCAATAAACTGCTCCCGTTTATAGGATGTGTTTGTCACGCTGCTGTCAGCAATTTCCAAGTCGCGTGACCGGCATGACAACCTGGTTGATTTGTGGAGAAGGATTAAAGCTAAGGGAATTGTTTATTGTAACATTTGTAAAGCAGAATTTCACTTGCACGGACGTGAACTTTATGAAAACATAGATGGGAATTGTGATGAATTTTAGAGCGTGTTGAAGACAGATCTTACACATTTTTCAATAACTCCTGATGATATTGTGAAAAATCATAGGGGCTTTCAAATGTCTGTCGTGCTTGAAAGAAACATAAAATGTAAATATTGGTCAATGAGAAAAGGGGGTCTACGTCTCTAATAACAACGCTCAATAATTACTTATTTTTAAAATAAATATTCGTGATATTTCCAGTATTTTTTACAATTGACTTTATAGAAGACTCGGACCACTTCAGATATACTTATGTATTTTACGTTTTCTTTAACACGGTCATGTGAATCTCCTTTGATTCAATAAGAATTTGTGGACTAACCCATGTTATCGTGACGCTCATAAAATGTGACTAAGAAATATTCTTAATCATTTGGTACACCATAACAACCTGTTCCATTTCATAGGTTCCGGCTGCCCCATAACCATAAAACGTAATGAAAATACGAGAGAACCAAAATTACTCTATTTTCACCTTTAACAAAAAATATATATACGCTGAACCTTTCCTCGGCATAAACGAGAAAAAAGGCCACATTTTCCTGATTTATAATAACAATTAACATTTCATTTCAGCTTGAATAGCACCGCTAGATATGCAACCTTATGACCATGGTAATAAAGGTTTATTTCCTTGGAAACAGCATTGGCTGTGCTTCGTGGCAAGTCGTGCTTGTCTGGTATAGTGAGGTTGGCTGTAAGCCAGCAAGGGTCGCCGCACTGACGTAATCCGGCCCCGTACAGGGCGTTGGAGCTCGGAGGCTGTTTCCAGCCTCCCAAGGCGGTTTTAGGAGAGAACCTACAAGCGGATAGCAGGCTCTTATTTCGTTTGCGATATCGTGTAGAGTAGAAAATACTGAGTGGAAGTAGGGTAATTGCGTTTATATTTTAGACGCTCTTATGTGTTCTTTTGTGGTGGAGTAACAGTATTAAAAATGTATTGTTTATTTGTCCAATTATACCATGCTTTTGTTATTTGGTACTAAAGCTAGGTTAAGTTTGTCTAAAAATCATCTTGGCCCACCTCGGTAAAGGGCGGTTTTTACTGGGTTCGAGTCCCACATACCGTCACCCCAAATGGGAATGAGAGAGCATTTTCGCCCCTCAAAGAAATAAGAGTAAGTCTGTCTAGACAAAAATGCTAATGATGATAAAAGGTTATTACGATTTGGAAAAGATGGGTTGAACTTTTTACTTTAAGAACAAATTTCTCTATTTTACAGCTTTAGGTATATTTGACTACACTACTTGCAAGTCACCGAAAACATAGGTATGTATTATAAAAATTAAAACTACATTACACAGCACTGCACACGGTAGCAATTTCCGCGCTAACACATGTTTTACGCGTGAGCATTATGGTTTATAAATTTTTTATTTTGTATTTTCTCTCTCAAAATCCTCAAAAAGGAAATTCATTTCACGACCCACACTTTCCACTTGACCAATAAAACATGAGCTTTGTCGCAAAACTCTAAGCCCGTCAGCTAATTACACACGTAAACTTGCCGCCGATAAGCCTTATTAATAAAGTTGATAAAGTCGTAGCTAATGTCCCGCCAGGTCACAGATAGCAATGGTTATCGGCGCGGGACGTCACACGGCCCGGTTCGATGCCCACCCGAATTTAATACCTATATTAATTGTGTGATATGTTGGTTTTACGAAAAGTCGAAATGGAAATCGACAATATGTAAGACCTCGAAAACGCATTTCACACGTATACCTTTTTTTACATAAACCAGCAAAAGTTAGTGGGACAAATCAAAAAAAAACCTAAGAAAAAACGAAGTAGATGAAATTAAATAATTACAATTTTACAAGTTTCTTTCAATGATACGAATATATGACTTATTTGTATGACATACTAGTTGCTGTCTGCGGTTTTCCCGCAGAACTCTTATTCCAGAATGAAAACTAGTCTATGTGTGTTAATTCAGGATATAAGGTCTCCATTCCAAAATTCCATTGTGAAAAAATGTAACGAAAATACACGCTCACTCATTCACAAACTTTCGCTTTTATAATATTGAGTAATATACTATGTACAACTTCATGACACTAAAATCCTATTTCCGATAAAAGCAGAGTGGTTTCCTACCATCAGACTACCGCAGTGCCGCTTCGCAGCCTGTGGATAATAAATGGCGCCAACCAATCCCAGTTTATAAGATCGGGCGCAGAGATATATTGCAAATAAACACAAAAAATGGGATGAAACAAATCTTATTATAACACTGTTAGCTAATGTAGAGGAAAAGGCGCCGACACATATATCAAGGAACCGATAGGTCCTTGAGTTCCTTTACGACGATATATTTCCGGGCTCGATCTTATTCAATGTTCCTGTGGATGTTATTATATCTAACAAAACATAAAGGTATTTTTTCTATGCTAATTATTTATTATTGAAATATCGACGATATTATTAAGATATGATAATAAATAAAAACCGGTTATGGCAAAACAAAATTGTTCTCTAAAGAAAATGGTACTTTTGAAATTGATGCATTAGTTTATTGTAATCGGCTCAAGTGTCGCTTTGTTAAATATATATATATAAAATATAAAAGCGAAAATATATTTGTCAGTTTGTCCTTCTTTCACGCAGCAAGACTTTTCATCCAGTAATACTCGTGAGGCTCATTTTCTGCTTGTATGTGTACGCGGGCAAAACCGCTGGGCGCACTAGATGTTAATAAAACTCATCTCAGAGAGTGGGAGCGCTTTACCAAGTCGTAAAACTTGTGAATGGATATCACACGTGTTATACAAGCATATTACATTTAGTGCTGTAGCTGATAACATGATAACAGCTCAAACGCTTCAACTGTGCAGTTCATTGACCAACGAAAATCTTCTAGAGTACCTAAATACCTACCTATTCTGGTAGTAACGAGAAAGCTGACTGACACAACCGTAAGGCATAAGAGTATTGCTCTAAACGAAACATATAAGTAACAAAACAGCAGGTAGGAGGTTAACTAGGTACTTACTTTAGGTAAGGTTTTGATAAATCAATTTTTTTCCCAAAATTTTATCGATAGTACTAATTGACGAGCGATGTGTCGCAATAGGCAAACAATTATTTGGGATACTACATGTAATCATTCTAAAATGTCAAAGCTTGAAGGTAAGGGTTCGATTCTAGCAACATGCATTGAATAAGCGCAAGCATTTGTGCCGAGTCTGGGTGTTGTGGATCCCCAATAGATACAGGGGCTCTAGTTAACGGTCAGAGTTATATATGTGAAACTTTCTTCTTCAATAGATATTTTTCCATTCAAACTTTAACACCCCATTTGGACCACTTAGGGGGTGACACAATTATTAAAGGGAGTCGGTTGGGGATCAAACGTGATTATGTAGACATTTTTGGGCGTTAATTTTCCTACAGTGGCCTTCCAAGAACAGAGTCTTTGAAATCGTAATTATTAATCTGTCGCAGGACAAAGTTTACTTAGTCATATCATAACAACAATGAGAACATGAAGATGAATGATGCAAATGTTATTATTGACGATAAACTAGAACCACAGCATGACAGTAAAGCAACTATTTCGATTCCGAGTCTAAATACAACGCAGGCGCAGCTCTGTCATAAAATTGATGAATAAATATTAAATTAGAAAATGCCGTGTTATTGTAATAAATAAAACGGCGAAGAGACAAACAAGTCATTGAGGAATGCCAAGAATGAACACGAAGCATGTTTTGGGCTAATAGCCGTGTAGCTATTTTGAAACGTCAGCTGTTTTGTTGGTAATGTTTGGGTTCTAATAATAGGGGAATTGTTTGCATTGTCAAGCTATTTGGAACACGTCACACGCTCATTAACAGGCTAATGACACTGGCTTTATTTAAAAAATAATGAATTAACTCACCGAACTTAATGGAATAGAAGTAATCACTAATGTTGAGATTTATAATTGAAAAAAATCAAAATGGCGAAAAGAAAATTAATTAAGAAATATTTCGTACCGATAAACAAAGCTACACGAGCACAATTTCTCCAAACCGTCTAGACAGAAACACAGCGACCGGTGTAAATAAAAACAAGACCCACCTTCGTTCCCACCGTCATTTTGGCACTCACACCCGTATAGCACTTGCCAAATCTCACACGGTGTACTAACACACTACACTTACATCACAGAGTATGTAAATCCATTTTGTTCACTGGTTCACACTGTTATTGATGACCCTTGAGTACTGATCGACGGCAACGATACCGTTGAAGACGTAGAGGGGTTTATTGAACTGGTTGAAGAGGTAGGAGACGTTTAACGAGAGATGTGTCGAAGAGAGACTCCACCGCCGGCGCCTGTTACCAAACTAGTGCGATCGCACTTGCAGAGTGGCCGGCGGCTCGCTCGTCCCCGACACTCATTATTTAATAGCCAGATAAAAGATTATCTATTGAGACGTCCTCGGCCAATATTACGTGTTTATCGGAGCGACGCGAGCAACGAGCCACCACCGCGGGAAATGGTGGACGAGTGACGCGCAAACGAGAAATGTTTCGAGGAATAACAGCGCGATAACACTGATAAGTACAGGATTAAAAGTCATGTTTTATCTCGTACTCATGCGTACAATTACAAGAAAAGCGCATGGCAAATCAAACAACGTTATGTAAATTTATGAACACTTAATTGCATTGCACAATAATTATTTAACTCGTCAATTCCCTTTCTATCTTCGAACACACATGTAACTTGTGTCACCAGAATAAAGTTTATCCACACATAATCGAGTCCTGGAAGTACCACACTACTCGATTTATGCCCTCCTTTCTCCCACATACTTGCAAGATGTGGAATAATTTCCACCACAAGTTTTTCCTTATAGCTACGAAATGCAGCCTTTCAAGATAGGGTCAAAAGAATTCTTCAGGGTCGGCAACGCAGTGGCAACGCCATAGTGTTGCAAATGTCCATAGGCGACGGTGACCGCTTAGCATCATACGAGACGTTTGTTTGTAAGGCACTCTATTACATTCAAAATATTCCACCGGCGCGGGTGAAGAGTTTTGCTTCTACATTTGATCACAGTAACCTTGCTCGTCTGCATTTCCCAGTCTTGAATAAACAAGCATCTTTTAGGCAAGCGTGCTATACTTTTGCCCCATATCATCGATTAACAACAGTTGCAATTGCGATTAAACGTAGGCCTATCTTCAAAAACATGAAATTAGCACGTAGTTGGAAGACGCTAACGGAACAATCTCCAAGTTCATGATACGGAGCGACAAAGATATATCCCCGAGGTCTGTACTCGACACACATTCAGAAGATAAATGTCGCTAAGCAAGATAACGTTCTCCGGCACTGTGCAAAGACCTGACTGGTAATAAGTTAGATTGTACAAACGTAAACGGCGCAATTCGATTGTACTCGGTACAGTGCTCGAATTCACAAATCGAGATTGGATGTATAGAAAAGAAAAGCGATGATGCTGCTGCGAGATATCAGTTGTTAGCAAACGGTTGTTTCATCATCAGCCTATTACGCTCCAACTGCTGGGACCGGGATACGGAGAAAACTATAGTAGAGGCCATAATCTACCACGCTGGTCTTTTGCGCGTTGCTAGATGTCTCGCGTCTTTGAATGTTGTGATTATTGGACATGCTGATTTCCTCACAATGTTTTCCTTCACCATTTTGATTAATGGAAAATTCGCGTGCTTGTGGAATTCAGTCTGGGCATCGGCGCCTTATCATTCGGCCGCTCAAAAACAGCTGTTTAGTAGAGACAAACATTTGCATAATCGAATGAAAGTGGTTTATACGAGTTTTAGTTATATTTAGGTTTTTTTTGTGTAGATATCAATAGAGGTTACTCAGACACACGACTCCGATGATTTGAGAAACACTCGACGAATATGTACACGCCATCAACAAGTACATAAGCGAATTGTTAATCACTCGATTTGAAGATAAGTTGTAGATGTGTGTGTCAAATTAATTGTTTGAAGACGTTAAAAACCAGGTATCAGATATTTTGTAAAGCCGGGCTCGGAGTATTCAAAGGGTTCAAGGGAGCGTAGTAAGATACTTTTAAAAGGGCTCAATATAACAATTAAATCAAATACATGCAATGTTATCTGGGACTGAGATTAATAATTGCTTATTATAGCAATACTGTGACACGTGGTACATGTACTTATGTAACGAGTCATAGTAATTATGTTATGAGTTATGACTCGTTTAGTGGAACAAATGACACAGTCAGACGAGACGAGCACCGGCGGGTACCGCGTGGGTCGCGCGCGCCACCGCCCGCCCTTGCGTGGTTCTGATCCGATGGAAAAACAGACCGTGGGAAAGCTTCACTATGAAATTACAATTATTTTTATTATAATCTTCTTTACTTCATAAAACTCTAACACTGACACATCAAACGTGGAACTGTGGAGGTGGATTAAGACAGGATTTTTCTATAATTATTCCCTTGTAAATCCAACGGAGTATAGTTAAATTTTGCATTGAAAAATGACGCGCAAAAATACTCAAAAGCATAATATATCGGAAAAGCTCAACGACAAAGATAAACCAATAAAATATAAGACAATAAACGTAGAAATGAAAAGTAAAATATAATTAAGTACCGACACGAGAGTGGCTAGGGGAATATAATACAGAATACGACCCCCAAAGTTGGAGTAGCTGTAATAGCTATATGTACTTCGCTAAGGAAACTTAATTTGGCAGTCCCAGGAGATGGCCCTAAGTAACTATGCATAATGTAGACTAAAATGATTTGGAAATAATAAAGTAGAGTAACTTTTATAAAGATAAAAGCACGAACAACAAAAGGTGGGGCATGACGTATTGGAAACGGCATAATCACACTAACATTATAAATGCGAAAGTTTGTAGGTATGTGAGTATGATTGTTACTTCTTCACGCAAACAGGGTTTGAGAAAATTCGAATGGAGACGGCTTATACTCTGAATTAACATAGGCTCCTTTTTATCCCAGAAAAAGCTTCCTGATAGGTATAGTGGGAAAAACGCGGGGCGGGTTTGTTTTATACTATTAACATTGAGTATGGAAAATACAAAAAAAAATCGAGAGAGCAAAAATCAAATAGATCGGGCTCGATGGCGTACTTTGGGAAAGGCAGTGGACTGAAACGGGCTGATTATGATGATGATGATGATGATGACGATGATGGAAAATATTGACCAAGCGCGGACAAAGCAGCGAGGAATGCTACTAGTGTAAATATATGTAGTTGTTATAGAATAAGCAATAGCTAAGTGCAGTACAGCGCAAACTCACTTAGTGAAGCTTTCAGTTTGATTAAGTTTAAATTGAATTAACACCCCAGACGTAAAGGTCAGGGTGGGTACTGAAAGAAATATGCTTTAGCTCTTTTTTTCTATTTTGTGATTATATTTTTCGCTGCGAATTATTTTGAGGAGAACTAATAAAGAGTAAATTTCTCACACTTTGTCTTGCAGATATGTTTAGGTAAGTAAATAATACAATACATTTTAAACCGACTTCCAAAAAATGAGGTTCTCAATTCGGATGTCTGTATTTTTTTTTAATGTATGTTCGTGCATAACTCCGCCATATGGACGGTTTTGCAAAATTATTTTTTTGTTGGAAAGAAGATATTTCAAAGGTGGTCCCATGATAAGGAAATCAGGGTTTGATGATGGCAGACCAGAGAAACCGAAGGGAGCATGAAGTAGGTTTTTGTTTTCTTAAAAATTTATTTAGGGTTATACTAAAATCATACTAAAATAACAAGTCTGACAAAGTTTATTTGTATCTATAGTATAACATAATCTACGAAAAGTATTCCTTTCTTGCATCTTTTTTCACTACAGGGACAAATATCCCAAAGTTAAATTGACATTCTGCGAAAAAAGGTCAAACTTTTGCGACCCCTTGGGGACGACATAGTTTCCAAATTCGGGGATCGCAAGCTCGGCCTTGACTGGGAAACGGAAACTTCGCGTATGGATGTATTTTCGTACATCATTATGTAAAATGGCAATATAGCTGTTTTATAATAAAGCGAAAAGGTGAGGCGCCATCGGTATAATTTTTTTATATTTACTACTTACAGGGTAGCGTTTACATGTCACCTGATGTTAAGTGACGATGTGGTCCAAGTTGGCGCCACGCTACACCTGGACTGGGAACTGGCTCTCAAGTGAGGCTGCCGGAACACACCGATGGGTGCTTGGTGGATATTCCGAACGGAATGTTTTGCTTCTACATTTATCATGCGTACCGCCAAGGAGTGGAACTCCTTGCCAGTATTTCAGTATTTCCCGACCGCTACAATTTGGTAATCTTCAAGGCAAGTAACAGGTCGATAATACATTTCTACAGGAGCCTCAATTTCTTTTATACATTACATCAACACTCTAATCAAAACGTTTAGCCAGAGTAAGCTGTTAAGGCGCAGGTTTCCAAAAATGGGGTTCTTTAAAGCTATCTTTCTGTGTAATTCTGGTCTAAAAAAAATCTAATAAAAATATATGTTAATCTACTTGATATATAGCAGGACACCTTCAGGCCGAAAAATGCAAAAAATGTATTTATATATTGAAAACAAATGTGCAAAGTCCCCATTTCCTAAAAGTTTAATACTACTTTACTCCTAAACTATATATGTAACAAAGACTTGTTAATACCATCAGCTTATAAAAAAATATAATACCCAGGACACCTTCAGGCCATTTTTTGAAAATACTGCTTTAATTATTTTTTGCGAATTTTTTACGTATTTCATACTCGCAAATCGGCACGTACACCCTTCATTCGCCCATAAAGTCAGTGCGGGACGAGCCGCCGTGCTGAACGGACCTGTGCCACTTTTCTCCGCATATTTTTGTAGCTGAAAGTCGTACGATGAACTACCTATAGGCTATGAGTGGTAGGTGCATAGTGCCGCGGCGAGTTAATTGCCTACTCTTGCGGTGATGCATAGGGTTGTCACTTTTATTTTTAGTTAAATACTAGCTGACCCGGCGAACTTCTTTCCGCATAAGAGGCAATAAATGAGCAGATTTAGGATTTTAAAATTAATTAACGTTAGTAATAAATAAACTCGCATAAAACAAAAACATCTTCAATTCACAACTTCAATATCAACCATAGACAACATTACGTTTAGCTGTCAGTTGTGTTTTGTTACACCATGTCAGTTGCATTTTGGTATACCATTTACAACAAATGAATGATTAATTTTATTATTTATGAGAATCATATTTTATCTTATTCCGGACGAAGACAAATGCAAAAAATCAAAGATTATAAAAATCGGTCCAGCCGTTATCGACTTATACCTAAGTGTTGTAACTAACATGCCTTTTTTTATAGATTATATTATACAGATTATAACAGCGCAAGGTGTTTAATCATGTAATTTATTAAAATGTTTTACCAATTCATAAATGGGTTGCATATTAAAGACATTTTAATAATTATAAATTAATAAATACGATTTCCGAGCGAGCGAGCAGTGTAGTACATAAATGCGCGCGATCAAACGCGTGGCTCAGCCCTACTGAGTCCCAGGCCGGTCCCTGCGTACACGGCGCTCGCTACTCACTCACGCGCACATTCAAATGGCGCGGCAGTGACTACTAGCCGTGCCCCGCGGCTTCGCCCGCGTGGGAATTGATGTGTTGTACAAACTTTAGAACGCCATTGCACAACCTCTAGGGGTTTTCTTAAATATAAAAAATACGTATTTAATTATTTACTTTATAGTTTATTTGTACCTACTTTTAAGAAAATCCACATAAGGAATAAAAAAAAGCCATACAAACTTTAAAACTCTATGGCACACCCCGTAGAAGTAATACATATCAAAAAATGCGTTTTCAATGATTTACTTTAAGGTTTATTTGTACCTATTTTTGAGTCAATCGAACCAAGGAATGACATTTTTCATACAAACTTATCTACCTTATTTAACCCCTTTCAGAGTTGACTTTTCAAAATTAGATTAGCTTATGTGTTAGTCCAATACCTAAACTGTCTACATTCTAAATTTCATCAGTCAAATTCGGTTCAGTAGTTACGTGGTAACAAACATTCACACACACACAAACTTTCGCATTTATAATATTATAGTAGGATGTTGCTACTGTGTATATATGTAGATACGGCGGGCTCGATTAGTAGAGGTACCGCGCCGCGCCGCATGGCGAGAGCGTCGCTTCGGGCGCGTTGGCCGCAGATCGCGTAATTTTGGTGAGGGGATGCGCGGAGTGCGCGGAGCAGTTTCACTTGATCAAGCAAGGTCAACGACGTTATGCAGGCTCTTAACTGATAAAGCCAGCTCTCTCACTTTTCTCCGACTAGTTTTACAAATATCGTGATTTGAAATGTAAGAACAAGAACTGAAAACTCTACTTTATCTCATCTGGTTAATTTTCCTACCTCAAAAAGCAAAAACGTAACTCTTACAGGATCACTTCGCTGTCCAAAATAAAAATTCAAAATTCAAAACATTTTTCTTTAATAGGATACATTGTGATCACTTTAAAACGTCAACTTAAAACTAGCTACGCCTGTTCCAACCTCCTTACGCCGCCGGCAAAAGAACAGGCAAGAAACGCCCGGCAGGTAATTTTTTTGGCGCGATCACATTGACAATTTTATTCTTATTACTAATTGATTGAATTGGAGCAAGTTCACTAAAATCTCAAGCTTTTTTTTTTGTCATCTAATAGTCCGATATTTTTTTAATTAGCTTTACTAATAAGATTTCTCTTGTTTGGTTGGATATGGGAACATGAATATTAACGAGTTGCGGGATCACAACCAAAGCAGACCAGACCCCACAAGCAGCACCCGTTCACCGTCCGTATGTCTGTCGGTCTGTCTGTTTAATCATTTGGACAGTAGAACCTCTGCTTTATTGTGGATTTCAACATTTTAGGTTCTTTTAAAGATTAGTACCTATATAGAGAAAACTGTTTTAATTAACCAACATTTTCAGCGTGATTTTGTAAATCACAAATAGTACCTACTTATATCAGATATTTTGCTAGACAAAGGTGCAAATATTGCTGAAAACAGGTGCAGCAACAAAGACATTTTTCAGCACAAAAAACGAAATGACCATCTACTATGACGAAGCAAAATGTGTGGGTTAATTAAAAGGAAACTTTAGAAAACGAAACAACTGGCAGAGTAAATTGTTTAGTTATGTACTTCTCAAGTTTTAATTATTATTTTGCTCGCAGGTATTCCACTTACTTTTTCTTGTTCGTGATGGAATTTGTTTTTCAAATAAATCTAAACTTACTTAAGGAAGGGAGTAAAGTTTGTGAGCTTGGATGTAGATGGCAATCCGGTACTGATCCGATATTGAAAGTTCTTTCACTGTTACCTGTACTATTTAGTATTATGTGCTGTTGAAAGTAAGGTATATTGAAATAATTTTAGACTTATGTGTTTTTTTGTCCAGGTGGAGGACTGGCAAGAGGTGGCGCAGGACAGACCGAAGTGGCGTCTTTTGTTATCGGAGGCCAAGACTCACTTTGGGTCGTTGCGCCATCTCAGTTAGTTGTGTTTTTTGCCTTCACTTTAGTAATATCAGTTTCAAAACTAACACGTGTTTTTCTCCTAACCCGGATCCCGTACTAATAAATAAATAAAATAAACAACGTTCTTACTAAAGTGTTATGTTGTAGTGTTATAAACAATGCTGAGCGTGTTCTAACACAGGATTCGCCAGACACGTAGGGCGAACGGGTGAACGACTCGTGAACAATAATAATTTAAATTCATCGTACATACGACCTTCTCATAGTAACGATCCGTAAAACAGCATTATGTAACATGGGAGTAGCCTATATAGGTAGATACATGAATACATGAATACATACAAATGACACAGTAGGATTGTCAATTCTAGGAAAGTAGGAATCTAGGACGATGCGTAGGAATACTACCGACCCGTTATCTATCACCCTATTTAATCCAGGTGGATTTTCATAAAGTCCTTTTTTAGTACATCCCTATACTGCATACATACCAAGTGTCATGTTTCTAGGACTTATGTTTTTAGGCTGTACGTTGTCTTACAGTAAGTGATCAGAATTGTAGTAAAAAAAAAGTGGTTGTACAGCGACTGTTCGCAGAAAGCACAATACAAAATCTCCATTCTTTTTTTTTCTCTCGAAAGAAATGTTAAAAAGCCATATCAAAGCTTTATGCGTTTCAGTCTCTCTATTATCATTCCGGATAAAAGCTATTTTCCGCCAACTTAGCTTTCATCCGGAAATGGTCCATTGCTTCTCCACGGGCTCCACTTTGACACGCCGTGTACGCCCGAAAATAAATTATCAAAGGCTTTAAAAACAAAGCGGCGAGCTCTGTTAATAAAGTATTCCGCGAATCACCCGCCAAACAACAATCTAGGCAATTTTCCGAGGCTAAGCTCCCAAATGATGGAGTCAAGGCCGCTCCTTTCAGAACCCTGGGCTTTGTTGAGTGAACTGGAAGGTGCGCTAAGGGTTCAAGCCCAACAGGCACGAGTACACCCTGAGAAAAATCTCGTGACTTTCCTTCTGAGTCTTACCTTCCAAGACTGATTCCTTCCAAAATGTTACCTTCTCTTTCCTTATTTTACCTTATTTTTCCATCGGAGTCAAAAGTAAGGAAATTCATTCTAATTCCTTCTGTATATCGGGAGGCGGAGACTTAGCGGTCAGCGCTCGACTAGTCACCTGACGTTATCTGACGATGTGGTCGAAAGTGCACCACATTCTCAGGATTGGGAATACTAACTCTGAAGTGGAGCAGCCGGAGCACACTGACCGCTGGCCAGGCTAGCACTAGAAAATGCCCTGCCACAAAAATAGTTTCATCGCGATGTTCTCCTTCACCAAAAACTCAACTCTATAAATCCTTCACTCGGGAGAAGCCGAGGTGCAGATGGCTTGAAAGTGAAACTTTTTGTTTAGATATGAGTTGAATAATTAATGTCGAAACGTTATAACGTGACGTCATGCATTATAATACATAACCATTTCTATTCTTGTACAAACTGCAAAATTTCCATTCAACCTGGTGGACGGCGAGTCTTGATCCTCGACTCTAATATAGGAGGTTCCGGTTTATGAGAGTTAATATCCTGAGTATATTTGTTTTAAGGTAAGCTTGGGAAGTTAGGATAATCTCCAGCGGGACTGAAAATACGTAAGCCGAGCTATAGTGATCATTACAGCACAGCGATTTAGTCTGTATATTTGCTGAGTTAAAGTTCAGAATTCAAATGATGTTGGTAATTCTGGCTACTACCGTAATTTAGAGTTCTTACGTGTTCTGTTCGCTGTTCGCCTACCGTTCGAGTTGGACCGGAATTTTCGGCAATGTGCCAAACACGGTCCCGTTCCGGCATGTCTGAGATTCACGAGTACATTTTGAGATAAGTATTGGTTTCATAAGAAATGGCAATTGAAGAATCGTGTCACCACGCAGCATTGCACTTTTTGTAATTTATCTTGTTAAGTCCCATCGTTGTATGCATTATATATTCTTGGTTAACTAGATTCGTCTCGGGCGTCTTCGCTGGGTCTTCCGTACAGGTCCCTTTTACGTGATAATACCATCGACTACATCATCGTTTGACATCAGATGGTCAAAGTTCCGCATCAGCACGCAAATTACGCAAATTGCAAATGTCCATAGGCAACGGTGACCGCTTGCCATCAGGGTTTGCTGCCACTCTATGGTAAAATGCAACTTTATCGACATAACTAAATAGAAATGAAGATGCTAAACGCTGATTGGATGGACCTGTTTAATTTTTTTCCGAGCTGTGCAGATTTCTGCTGACTCAATATTGTAACACCTGGAACTATTGTCATCGATCCTAGTGCCACATGGCATTTATGGCAAGCTAGATAAATGGCGGTCGTAACTCGCGACGTATACGGGCTTTATTATTACTTTACGTAATGCAATTTGATTGCGGGAATAAATCAGGATAAATAACGATTATTGAGTTGTCTGCCAAATGAGTGGCCTTGTGATTGTAATAAAGGCTTTATTAATCTAAGAATAAAGGCTATCGCAAATTGGATATCGTTGAAGTCTACTTAGATCCACAGATTGGCTGACTAATGATTTCTCGCCTCACACCGATCCAAGCCAATCTCACATTTTTTTTAACTAATAGAGCAGCACGTCATTCATCTAATGGCAAGTGGGTTGGTCCCCACACAATTTGCAGTGTCAGCTAAAACTTTGAATTGCAAAGCCATGTAGTTGAAATGACGTCGTGGATTTGAATCCAGCAATGAGTTTGAGATTTAGGTGAAAGAAAACTCACGATAAAACCATAGCATGGTGATAGGGCATTTTATAATGCTCACCTGACTAGCCCCCACCTTCGAGTTAAGAATCTATCGCCAAGTACCTATCAATTAATTCTGGCATTCATTTGAGAGCTAGTTCCCAGTTTAGGCGCAGCGTGGTGCGTCGTTTGACTACATCGTCACGAAACATCAGGTGACTTACAGTCGCTTTCCTGTAATAACCATGTTTAAAATGTGGTGTATTATACCATTTACCTAACTACCTACTATATAATATTGGTTGAGCTGTGTCAGTATTCACTATGCCCCTAATTTAGACCGACTTTAACGGTCCAATGTAAGATGTTACCTTTTTTTGCACGTCAAATTTAAACTCATTAGCGGCTCCACCAAACACCAACATTCGCAATATCAACAAAAGCCATGTTCAAATAACACAAAAACTTTCCCGGCCTACGCAAACTCAGAGCCCTGTTGGGGGGTAGCAGTTCCATTGTTAATGCCAAGACCGTCCCAAGGTCCCACCCCTGAGGTCCGACCCTAGCCGGTTTTTATTGTTACCCTTAATTAATGAAGCCCTGCGTGCGGACCGAATAACCTGAAATTACGTTTCGGTACATTTAATAAAGAACGGCCTTTCGAAAAAACAGTTATATTCGATGGCACGGCATATTTACTCACCTGCGATCAATTATTACTATGTATGTTTTATACATCTCTATCTAAGAGAACTGTCTCTTACACGAAGCTCTAAGTTCACGCAGGATATAGGCTGAATAAGGTATGTTTTAATCTCTCGATTACCACGGACACAATTAAACAATACAATGTTTGGTCACATTATGTGTAATTTTACGGTACTCAAACAAAAAATATACAGTACCAGTGTGGGTATTATTTCAGCAAACATAACAAAAAAACGTGTATCAGCAGGCGCAACACTACATCACGTTTTTGTTTCAAAACAAAAAAACGTAATACCGTTATTATCCTGTGTCAGTTCACAAAATATCCATAAACATCGCGACCGTTATTGTCCCTTGGCTCCGAGATCCTGACGAGACGACCTTCCATCCCTGACGACCATTAATTCAAATGAAGTTACAGAGCGTCATGACGCGGAAAGGTTAAATCGAAATGGACGATGAATTTAATAATCAACCTCACGGGCCATTAATGTGTCAACTTCTGGGGAGCGTAAAGTATTGATCGAACGGAATTTTGGAATTTCGTAAGGTTGAAAAGAAGACAGGATATTTGTCATGGTGAAGATAACACAAATCTAATATTAACGTTAGCGTCCCCGTAGTGGTAAGGTGATAAGTGTCAGGTACAGTTTCACCCTATTATGTTCCCACTGCGGGAGCTGTATGAGCCATAATCTAACACGCTGGCAATGGAGGTCGGTACGATGTAGGATCACATTCTTTTTAAATATTGCGTATTTGCAGCAATCAAAGAGTCATCATTATCAGCCTTCCACGTTCCCACTGCTGGAACTCTGGCCTTCTCTCAGAGAGAGAGTATGGGCTATAATCTACCACGCTGGCCCAGTGCGGGTTGGTAGATGTCACATGCCCTTGAAAATGTTGCAGTTCTTGGGCATGCCGGTTTCCTCACGATGTTTTCCTTCACCGTTTTGAGCGATGGCAAATCCGCACATAACTTATTAAGTCATAGGTACGAGGCCGAGAGGATTCGAACTCGGTGTTGGCGTCTTGTAAGTCGCACGCCAAACCGATCGGCCACCATCGCTCTCTAAAATCAAAGAGTAAATCAAAGAGTATCAGCAGATAAGTCCTTCTATAGAAAAAATGTTGTCGAACTTGTCGATGTAAAATGACAAGAACGACAAAAAAAATGCTAAACAGATGTCCTTTTACCGAACAGGGACGATGAAAATTATGATAATGTAATACAAATCGAGAACCTGCGCACGCCTGAACGAAACAAAAAAAAACCATTTGATGGAAAAAAACAAAGCAAAAACCTCAATTACGAAACGAACGAGGGCTCACTGAAACGTGAAAGAATCAAAATGTCTATGCAAATGGACGTTTCACTCAGATTTTTTACGAGCAAAAATGCTAAACATATTTCACGAAAGATATTTTGTGCCTAACTCTGAATATATGTATCTCAGTTTACGTTCCAAATGTATCTCGCAAAAAGTAAGCAGAGAAAAGGTCGGTCTTCCGTATAGATAAAGTGGTAAAACTACAGATGTATTATGGATGCCGGAGGATGGGCAATAGGTATAGTTCCTGGTAACTCCGGCATTTGAAAGCTGAGTGCTCGTTGCATATTCAGCTTCTACGATATCAAAAGCCAAGAGGGTTTGCTTTTACATTGGAAAGTTAAACGCCAAAATAAAGAACACGGTCAAAATCATAATATTTTGGTGTAATTGGTGTATGATGGGAATCGAAACCTTATCCTACAGTGCGGGTATACCCTATACTTAACTACTACACTACGCTTAGAATAAAATTCCGTCTTAGATCCATTAGGGTGAAACCAAACGAGCGTAATTTTGTGAGTCGTAAGTCCCGTATTTTCGGTCACTAATTTTACGTTCAACTGAATTTCTGTTGAGTTGCCAGACGAACTCAGTATTAAGCGTTGGTACGGGCTGTTCGTGTCGTCGAGCACGATGAATCCATTAAAAATATTGTGTATTTACGAAGAGGAGGCCAGAAAAAGAAGCTGAGTAAACCCACTTAATAGTCAGAGGCTGATATGTGGACAGTTTCACACTTTATTTGCCCTTCCCTCACCACGACCGAAATTCGGTTGAGTTTACGCGCATTGAGTCTGCAGACAACTCATTTTGCGTCGTCGTGTGGCACCAACTGCCTTTTTGTATGAAACCGAACGCAGCAGAATTTATGCTACCAAAATTCTGCGACTCACGACTCACAAAATTACGCTCGTTTGGTTTCATCCTTACTCAACTACTATCGCAGCCTTTGTCATGGAATAAAATTGAACCAAGAAATAAATCGTCATTTTACTTACAACTCTAACAGTACCCAATCCCAGTAAGCTTTTAAGGCTGGAATAATTCCGATAAATCGACCAAGCGCGAAAGGATTAGCAGTTAGTCCTTCTTCGGAAATTCTCAATTTAAGTTTAGGGGAGGACGAAAACAGTTGTAGGTAAACTTTTTACTCATAGGTTATTTACGTGACTCGGTTGCTATTCAAATTCATTGCCCTTAGGGAAATTCGGTTGTCCGCAGCGTAAATACAAGAGATGGCTCGAATGAAGCCGAAATTGCCGAATGAATAAATTACTCTTTACTAGATAAATAGACGCGTTAAGTGGGTAGTAAAATTACCGACGACGAATTTATTATATTTTATTTTACCATTTTTTGTTTCTCAAGTAAGTGACGTTTGTCTTATTGAGAATAATTTTTTTAAACCTAAACCTAGTTACAAAACAACTAAATTTATTGGTACAAAGAATTCAATTCACTTGTCATGACTTACATTACAAATGTTCAATGATTCAGTGAATTTGTGGTCAAGTTAGTGCAATCAAAATTATTTATCTTTTTAAAACACTTTTATTAGCTTGACTTGTAACTAACTAACTAACTAACTAACTAACAATGTAATCAAATCTTAGAAGTCAATTTTCACCTACTTCTAATTGTCGTATCGACTTGAAACTTTGTATGTGTATGTAATCTCGGTGACAATGCAATAATTTGGTACCATCAACCTGATCTGATGATGCAGCCGGAAGGTGGGTAGGGCATCTCTGCAGTAGCTACTAGTAAACCCCTCGTGTTTGGGCTCATATGATTCGTCTTGATGAGCCCAATAGATTGAACTTGGTGACGAGGGTCTGATGATGCAACCGGAAGGTGGGTAGGGGATCTCTGCAGTGGCTAGTAGTAAACCCCTCGTGTTTGGGCTCATATGATTCGTCTTGATGAGTTCAATAGATTGAACTTGGTGACGAGGGTCTGATGATGCAACCGGAAGGTGGGTAGGGGATCTCTGCAGTGGCTACTAGTAAACCCCTCGTGTTTGGGCTCATATGATTCGTCTTGATGAGTCTAATAGATTGAACTTGGTAACAAAAGACTAAAAAGTAAAAATAATAAAAATTTATAGTTTGAAAAAACTAAAAAAAACACTTTAAAAACGCACTGAAAAATATAAAATAATAAAATTGACTTGGTTGGTTGGAATGGTTCATTCTAAAAGTGTGGAGCGCTTCTTTTACTGGGTAAATAAAAGTACACACAACCAAAAAGCGCTCCACACTTTTTGAATGAACCATTCCAACCAACCAAGTCAATTTTATTATTTTATATTTTTCAGTGCGTTTTTAAAGTGTTTTTTTTAGTTTTTTCAAACTATAAATTTTCATCTTAAAATTCACCTTTTAGGCATATGATTGACGAGACGAGCAAGTCGCTCGCCTGATGGAAAATATCACGCTTGCCTAATCCAGTTCAGTGCCACCCAGAATTTTGAACATTCAAAATCCTTCGTGGCAAAGCACTGTGCTTATCACCCGAAGACGTTAAATCCCTTTATGCCCTGTAATTTCACTGGAAACATTGTCCTCACAGTAACATTACTGCTTGGCGGTTAAAAAAATGTCAAAGGTGTAGTTCCCGAACTCTGCAAGAGTCCTACCACTAGCAACAAATTTCAACATTCATAAAACGTGCTCTATCACTCGAACTAACAACTTGAGTCGAGTAGTTCACATAAGGTTCACTGAACAAACAATATCTCCATATAACCCGTAACCCAGTTTATATTCATGTTTCCATATCCCAATGTGCACAACCAACCAAGATAAATCTTATTAGTAAAGCTTATTATAAAATATCGAACTACTTAGACGACATAAAACAA
Organism: Opisthograptis luteolata; assembly: GCA_931315375.2. Lineage (NCBI taxonomy): Eukaryota > Metazoa > Arthropoda > Insecta > Lepidoptera > Geometridae > Opisthograptis > Opisthograptis luteolata. Next base: position 862,255 of record OV928044.1, read on the forward strand.
GCCTGGGAATTTTGGGTGAACTTGCTCCAATTTAATCATAATAATAATAGTAATAAGAATAAAATTGACAAGATGATCGCGCAAAAAAATTACCTGCCGGGCGTTTCTTGCCTGTTCCTTTGCCGGCGTAAGGAGGTTGGAACAGGCATAGCTAGTTTTATGTTTGACGTTCTAAAGTGATCACAATAAATAACTATTGACTAACTTCTCTAAACTCGCAAATCTAGACCGCCCTCTCCGTTTCTGAAACTTCATCTCGCAGTTTACATCCAACTGCACCGTTCAGTTTGACAGTGAACTAAATTCTCTCACCGCGCTGGAAATAGACGCTTGACCTCGATACACCTTTGCCCCTCCTTCGCGTTCCCCTAATCCATTTAACCTAAACCATAAGGCTTTAATAAACCAATTTATTCCCGTTCTCAGAGGTAAACGAGTCAGATCTTGAAGAATTATCTTTCCTCCGAGTCTTTCATCGTTTCGAGTTCAGACATATTTATTAACTTGTATCTTTCCACGCAGAACTTTTCTCTATCGAATCTCTCGAGGATTCCATTCTTTGTTTCATTTATTACGCAAACTACCTTGTTTGGGTAGAATGTATTAATAGTAGACTGCCTAGTCAGGGCACGACACATTTGGTCAAAGGCTTGCCTTTGAAATTAACAAAAAACCAATCATAATGAGTGCTGAACTCATGTGGAGAAGGGTCCGTAGTTCCGTAGCTACCATTGCGTTTTCGTGAGAACCTTAGTGAAGTGCTGAAACCGAATCAGCTTTATTTACTAGGATAGGTCATTCCAATCAAGATGGTGAAAAAAAGTCGCAGTTTCTCACGTTCCGACATTTTTATCAGTCGAAAGACCAAATCATTGACTGTTTTAACCAACATTTATCATTGGATTGGACTGCAGACTTCAGTTAAAAACTACAGTCCAAATTACTTATAAATGTGTTTTGCCGTTAAAGGTAACTTCTTACTAGCACTGGAAGTTTTAATTTTTAATAAACAATCAGAACGAATAATAGTGTAAAGACGTTCCCTTCCCACACCTTCCCTTGACCAGCAATAACTAGATCAATTGATACAGAATTTCAAGTGGTCGGCTCAAGCAATTCCATTAGTTTCCAATCAGCAAATTCATGGAATGACAACGATCGACCCGGTCGACGGACATACCTACAACCAACAATAACATTGATGAAACCGAGATACTGTTGTCATATGAACACAGTAATGTTCTGAGAATTCTGGAAGTTTACCCAGAACTTGCGATGTCGTTAAAAAATACGTTCAATCTTCTATTAGATAAGAGAAAAAAGGTGAGAAAATATAAGCGATATGAAGTTCGCCGGATCAGCTAGTATCTCAATAAAATCTATACTACAATTTTGTTCTCCATGAATATGTAGAAGTCTTACAATTCTGCAAAATGAAATGCTCCAATATTGGAGTAATTCAAACCTTACAAGATTATTATGTTAACGAAGCAAGCGGAGTTGAATTTGAATTTTAAATGCACTTCCTCTAGCATGCGTAGGTACTTTGAATTTGCTACAGAGAACACAGCAGCAGCAGAATTTAAAATAGGCTTTTTGGGATAAGGGTCGCAAACTTTATTTTTTACCCTTTGTCGCATTGATATGTGCAAAATGTTTATTCGATGGTGATTAAAATTTCTAACAAACTAAACATACATGTACATACCTTCTTTACTAGAAGCGAAGTAAGAACAAAACATTGGCTAGTTGGTAAGTGAGTTTATGGTGTTAATGAAAACCTTAACAGCTTAATTTATGAATAGTGCGTGATAAAATTATAATTAAGTTTAGTGTAAAAATTAATTACGTGCTACAATTTATGCTCGAGTAATGGCTAAGATATTAAATTGATATTGAAAGAGGTAGATTGTAAGGCACACGCTAGTTTTGCGATATCTGTATAAGAACAGAAAAGAAAAGAAAGCAAAGGTAAGGCAACTAGTTTAGTAAAATAAAATAATTATGTAGTAATGTGTACATAATGTATTGTGTATGAATATTATTCAAATGGTTTCGAAACCCATAAGAAGTCCAGGGAGCTAGCCAAGCCTCATGATGTCGATGTGATGAGATGGTAAGACTTCCCGCACAAACACCCTATAAAGGGCTGCCTAAAATTAAAGAAACACTACAATTTATAATTTTCAATTTTATTTTTAACCTTCTCCAAGCATTAGTCCAGATTCACAAATTGGCCTGTACCCAATCGAGTTAGGAATTAAGTGGCGGTCAAATAAAGCCCGTGATTGGGAATTAGGGCTGAGTGGAAATAGACGTGCCCCAGATTGGAGCCCGATAGTCACAGGCACCTGGTATCAATTGAAACCGCGCTCTCTGTTTCACGAGGCTATGCCGAGCTATACTTTAACTGATATATGTAATTCTGAATATTTGTTTTTTTGCTTTTTGCTAACATCAAACATCAAAATGTAGGTCATAATCTAGAACAAATTATAATGGGTGTCAAGTTTCTTATTTCAATTCTTACAGTTCTTAATGCTCTTAGGAAAACTTGTCGGTAGTAATTTGATCGTTATTACCGAATCTTTAACTTCATTACTACCAGTCAAATCTGTCTAATGCCCTTATTTGTTGATTTGTATATTGTTGAATGTGTTTCAAAACTTGGGTACATATCTTATTCTATCATTTCATACCAATTCGTCGAAGTAGTTGTCAATAACTGAGCGTCATTTTACCTCTATCGTGATACTATCCTTGTTTAATCAATAATTAGTTATCTAAAAGTGTTTTTTTCTGAACTGGTAATGAAAAATTGTTATGAATGTAGCTGAAAGATCATTATAAACAAACTCTCTCCAATAACACACGAAGGTCCTCGTCATCAACTATTGTTGCATCGATGATGACCTTAATTGTCCGGTCAACTAGACCAATTGGAGCTGTTATTGTCAATTGATCACTTGCACCTTGAGAAACAATGTTAGGGCCAAAAAGGTTTATTCAAAACAGAAAGATAACTGAAGTCTAGAAACCTTTATGGTCCGGGAAAAACGTACAAGGTCATCTGTCCATCTGGTATGTGTATACAGTTGACCAACTTTAAGTACGTACGTAGCTACTGCGATAGCTGATTTCAAAGAGAATGCAAGCTGTGTAAATAGTAAATATGCGAACGGTAATCCGCAGCTGTCGTTGTCAAATGATCACATACACCTTGAAAAGCAAACTTGGGGTTCAAAAGGCCTTCCAATGTGTGTATATTGATACCCTTAAAAATACTCCATAGAAGGAAGATACAAAATGAGAGGTAAACTTTGTAATTAGGATGTAGAAGATAATCTCTCGGACTCTACACCCAATTTTGTAAATTCTTCGACTGTTACAAAGCTACCCTAACTGTCATAAGACTATGTCTTATTGTGGTAATCACCACGCGACTGAATCCGCGGGAACAGTTTCATTATAAAGTAATAACTACGGCCTACGGCAAAACACAAGGACCAATGTTCCTTTCAGCGTGATACCAAGCTTTTCTAAGCGTATACGAGATCATAAATTTCCATCTAGTCGACTCATTCTACAGCTTTATACTTAGCCAACTTTCAAGTTAAATACTTCAGTCTCCAAGTGTAAAGTCGCGTTGCGCGTAATCCCGCAGTGCGGCAGACATCGATCGGTAGGCCTACCCGGGATAGCTGGGAACCAAGTAAACCTAACCGCTCAGAACTATCAAGAAACCGATACGGGTTGACCTCACTACTCCACTGATCTATCTATGTGTTAGGTATCGAATATCGAGAGACCATTGGCACCTAAACTAATTGACGTCTCTTGGATGTTCAGTCACGTGCCTTATGGAATTTTAGGTCACGTCTATCAACCATCCGATAAGATTCGATCCAATTCCATTATTTAGCTAACAACTCTAACGAGACAAGTGCCTGTCACGCATTCTAGGTGCTGGGGGCGTGTCGCGTGTTAGCAGCGTGACTTCAAAGAAGGAAACGTGACATTATGGTTTTGTTGTGAACTATTCCTAATTTGCCACGTTTTACGAGGTTCGTTTGAAGGATAGTTTTTGTAGTCTGCGGTCAGCCTGGGGAAGTGCCACAGTTTTGCCAGTTATTCAGCCGCCTATCAGTAGTTTGCAAATATTATGTTCCAGATTGAAAGGTAATGTTCCAGTGAAATTACAGGGTATAAACAGATTCATCAACAAATATGGTGACGAGCACAGTGCATTACCGCACAGGATTTCGAACTGTTGAAGTTCAAAATTCTGGCAAACCACCGAGCAATTTTGTAGTCTCATCAATCAGTGGCTCAAAAAATTAATAGGGGCAAGTATCGCGGACTCCAGGTGGAGGACTGTTAGGAGGTGGTATAGGATCTGTCCTGCGCCTGTGCTGTCTGTCTGTCCGAGGCATCGTTTGTTTTCGGAGGCCAAGACGCACTTTGGATCGTTACGCTAGCACAGTTACCTACTATGAGCTGAGCAATACACAGTTAACCGGCAATGTTGAGACAGGTGCCGAGCAATGTTTCGAATCAGTTACTGTGTTGAATTGATTTGTGGATACATCGCTTGGCAAAACCATTAACGAGCATTGTACAATTTACAATCATCCGTGCTTGTCAATCTAAAACAAGCAAATGAGAAAATTATTCAACTATGTACTATAAAAACAACCTTCTTCTGATGGCCTTTAATGGCTGTCAAATACAGACTACAGAATAGACTCTTTCTGAACCGTAAAGACCTGCTGTCTATTTCCATTGACAAATGGCAATAGGAGGCATCCTTTATCTAACAAATTGAATGTTGATGACGTTTTTGCTGTAGATCATTATTACTGCCACAATGCCTCTATATACATATCTTAAGCTTTCCGCACACGAGTCGTAATCGTATCGTAAAGACGCAACGAATACGAGACCTGCAGAGTTCCAGACACGGATCGCAGCGTAGGCGTATCCTTCGGACCACAGCTGCTGCAGCACAATGATACAAACGTGCGAGAGAGTACTTTCTACGCTTGCTTTTTTACACCAGTGCGCTACGACTATCATAATGACAATGAATATCTCCGACGCGTCTCTGCAACAACGCCTCGTCTGCGGACTGATCATACCCGATTTTACAAATGCGTATTAGATCAGTACCTAATGTTTGTTTTTTCCTTACAACTTACAAGGTAGGGTTTGACCGCTAAACAACACTAAGATATTAAGTAATGATTTGGTCGAAGGTTGGTGTTTAAGATGATAAAGAGAATCGGAAAATTTGTTTTTGTTCAGCGACTTTTCTCGTTGACTGTACGACGTACGTGCTTGTATTGCTCTCGTACTACGCGCGTCTTACTAAACGCTTACGCTACGACGCCGTGTGCGGAGGGCGTAATCCAACAATACCTTCCTACATCACATTAAACACAGTTTTATGCGTAAACACATAAACAGGGCGAAGTATCGCCGGTGAGGAAGGTAATACTCTTATCTCTTCGAAACTTCTCAATGCCATCCCATTTCCTTTCGGCCTTTATCCGGATATTTGTAGATAAGCTTGCTATAATATATAGGTTTAACAAGCAGACGGCCCGCCTGATGGAATGCGGTCACCGTCGCCTATGGACATTTGCCACACCAAGGGAGTTGCCGATGCGTTGCCGACCTTTATGAACATAAACGCTCAACATCCTTCTGGAGTGTTATCGAACATTCGTAAAATAGAAACAAGCTGACGTCACGCTCTTGAGCGCATCACAGACGTGCAGCCCCAGACAGTCTGGCCAAAAATAAAATGCTCCGAGTGAGGAGACAGAAATAAAAAGTTATTGCTTCGAAGTTCGAAGTTTACGCGCCAAATGCGCAGTACCGTAATTAAAGCTAGGAATCAGCTGGTGTTGTCATGGCGATGAAAATAAATCGTGAAGTGGGGAAATCGCGCGTTGAATGAGGGTTCAGTCAAAAGGTTTAGATCTTTTTAGACAAAACTCGCCTTTAGACAAGGCACCAACCTATGCTGATTTTGTGATGTTCAATCTGTAACTAGTTTCCAATAAAAACTAAAAGTTTGATATTTAGACTTATGAAACTTAAGACTTGTGTTCTTTAAGCGCTCAAAAGTAAAAACACAATACACATTTGTTCCGCCATAAAACATATTTATAGCACTGGAACTACTGCAAGTGTATCATAAAAAAACTAAAAAGGTATTGCATAACAAATCATATTCTTGTTAGATCTTCAAAATATCTCTTCTATTTTTTGACTTCATTTTTTATTTCAATATCAAAAAATTCTTTATTTAATAGGATACCTAATAATCACTTTAAAACGTCAAACTTAAGACTAGTTACACCTGTTTCAACCCCCTTACGCTGGCAAATGAACAGGCAAGACACACCCGGCAGGTAATTTTTTTGAAAATGCACATCAGAATCGACGCCATTGTCAGAGTGCTGGGAGTTGATGTATGCAAATGGCTCATAGCCGTTCATGGTGGCGTTCCAAGGGGGAGACCTTTGTTCAGCAGTGGACTTCTTCCGGCTGATTATGATATGTTTTGGACTAAAAGACAAAGGTTTGGGATGGTGCATTTGAGGCTTTCATACCAAGAATATAACCACTGCATGAGCATAATATGGTGCAGCTATGTTAAAAAGTGTTTTAAAATAGTACACGGTCATATTGTGCCTGATGCCTTGACCCTAAAGTTAATTTCAGGGTAATTGGAGACCAGTATCAATGCTACTTAAAGGGAATAAATACATCTATGTGCAACGAGGTACAGCTACAAATATAGCTAAGCTAACTGAAAAATTTCTGAATATTTTCATACACCAAGCATTGCTGATCTAATGATATTACTTTAGGAAATTGATCAGAAACTATTTACAGACCTTACCTCGCCACCCTTCTTCACACATCTTGTCTTTAATATATTATATAAAAATTTTAGGCTCACAATTAATTTTCACACCAACATATCAGACATACAATATGTCTATTATTGTTATTGGAAGATCTATGTACCATAAAAAGATAATCAAATTCTTACCAATTGCAAGATTCTAAATGTTTAATTGATTTAAATTATGTATATGAGAAGGCAGTATGCAAATAAATGAGAATTTGAATTGTGAAATCTTTACATTCGTAACAGCAGGTAAGGTAACACGTGTTAAATTAAATTTTAAAACTAGTACTCACCAAATTACTTTATACGGCTGGACGATGCTAGATAACAGCTCGGACCATCGCAACACTCGCGTATGGTCACAAACACAGTTTTATAAAGAAACAAAAGAAAGCCTAAACAAACGCCAATTAAATTGTAAGGCACTTTGATTCGTTACTTTATTGCTTGGAAGTTACTTTTGATTTTGACACTTGACTAGGCGGCGGATGAAGCATAGAATTATAATGATTCTTAACAGTTAAAATCTCGATGTTATAACCAAAAACTGAACCGAAATTCTGCGAAAAAAGTGTACTGATGCTGACTGTGTGAAAGAAAAGTGGAGAATGGAGCGGTGTTGCCAAGTGAGTCTGAAGTATTTGGGCTGGATCGAACCTTAAAAAGTTTAGATTTTGCCCAAAATCATAAAAGGGCTACATTTACGCGGAGAGAAAAGTGTTTTGAAATTGTTAAATAATAAACACAAGTACCTACTGGTTTTTTGTGAAATCACAATAATAATGAAAATATTATACTCGTTGATGAAATAAAAAAAACAATCTCATTATAAGTATGTAGTAAAGCAATCGTCATCATCGACATCATCACTCATCAAATGAAAAAACGTGTTTTAACCTTTTGATCACAGAAAATTAGATATTTAATTTTTGGTCTAGATTCAGGGTTGGGGGCATTTCTCGGCTTATACAAGCCAATCTATGGCTAAATCTAGCCCAGTGAGTACAAAGTTGGCATCATCCAAAGTGGATTCAGGGCTAGTGCAGTGTTGTCGATATTGTCGCCTGCCATTGCCAATTTAAATTTTTCTCTTTTGTCGAAGCGGCACGCTACAATATTTAATAACAGCTGTAATTGAAACGAAACATAAAATAATAATTTAAACATAAAAGTTGCATGTAATGATAAACTTCTAACCAACCTCTAACTGTAGGTATAGTTTATTTGATTGTCTGCAATAGTCTGTGTGTCAAATATACATTTGATCACGCGGCAATAAAGTATATCACATCGCTTACAAAAAGAAATCATCGCTTAAAATTTTGACTACTAATTTGGAAAACAATATCACCTTAAAGAAAAAGTATTTCTACATTACCGGAATTCCCCAGCTTTTAGTCAAACCACGAAACCACACAAATTCCTCATAAATCGGGGAATTTTCCACCAATTGGCAACATTTTAAGGATACGTTCTGACATCTGAAAGATGATTCCCATAGGTGTCACTGTCAGTGTCATTCTACCGTAGAAAGTTATTTTATGGACTTCTTAATCTGTGGACTAAAGTGACCTTATGGTTTCTGTTTCTGTTACTTGGTATCTTGGTAATACTCTGTGGTTATATTTTAATTCAAATTTAAATTTCAAAAACAAAACGAATGTTTCAGTACGGAAATTACGGAATGTCTGTAATTTTGTTGATTTCCAAATAAACATCTAGGATGGAAAGCCTGCCGTTATGTTTAGTTGATGAGAGGATAAAAACATTCAAGAACTGGCCTTTTAGTGACAAAGAGATGTGTAACGTTCAAAATATGGCCGAGGCGGGCTTTTACTCGGTAGCTACGGGTTCTCAAGATGCTGATGCGGCCAAATGCTTTCTTTGCGGCAAGGAGCTGGATGGATGGGAGGCTAGTGATGATCCTTGGGCGGAGCACAAAAGTCATGCAGCCAAGTGTGCGTTTGTACAATTAGGAAAGAAAGAGGATGACTTATTGGTGAGTGGTTCAACTTCTGTTCATAACTCATACGGTCAGGCCTGCTGTTTACCCCTCACGGATGCTTTTTCACTACCAACTAGATTGGTAAGCTCAAGCATGAAAGTTATTTTAGTTTTTTACTACTGCACATATATATATATCTAGTTTTCAACCTATAAAGTTAGTATTTATATACTGTACCTGCCTAACTTACTATGATAGGATACATAAGTACTGTATGTATATTTACCAAGACTTATCTCCATTCCAGCTATCAGAGTTCCTGTCGGTAGTCAAACAGTACATGATTAACGAAACAAAGAGGCTAGGGGAAACTGTCAAAGAACAGATTGAAGAAAAAGCCAAGGCAGTGCGGAGAAAATGTCTGGGACGGAAGTAGCATAGTTACGGAAGAGACTGGTTTTAAGTGCCTAGTTTATGGATGAATATTTTAAGCAACAGAAGAACTGTATATAATTTTACACTTTTACTCGTAAATAATCCAGAAAATTATGTAATTCAGCATGGAATATGTTGTGAGAAATACTTGTTTTAATAAAATGATGCTCATACCAATCAATTTTAGTATTCAAAATGTTGTGACCTCTTTTAAAATAAAGAAAAACACCCAGTTTTAACATTATAAGTTATTATTGTTGTTTCAGTAAAATAATGATTAGGTAGGTACAATCTTGTAATCACCATTTCCTGCATGATTACCTTCAATGTGCAAGAATGGCTTGGTTACAATTCAAATCAATAGTTTTTTAAACACTTTTTATTCAATAGAATAGAATTAGTATCATTATGTATTTTACAAAGTAATTTTCGAGCTGTTTTTTATATAAACAACGCAATAATTAATTTAAAGCTAGCTTCCGGGGTGAAGAGCTGAGTTTGCCAGATGAGGCATAGTTATGTATTACATAGAGAACTAGCAAACCCGGCGAACTCCGTTTCGCCACCAGATGGCTTCCTTTTATGTAACATTTCGTTAGGTGATGAAAAGAAGAAAAATTTTTTTTTTTTTCATATTTGAAAAGGAAAAATTTTATTTTATTTCACAACAGTAATGAATTCATTATGTATCAGAGATGGCGCTGTATGTGAAAAAAGATTTTCCCGCTTTTCTGTTGAAATTTTTCCTGAATTTTCTTTGCTATAAACCTCACGGAGCCCGAGACCTTTCCAACGAATGCAAAACTGGACCAGGAGAGAAAACCCGACTTATTTTTATAGAGTAGATAATTTACTCAATCACTGTGCCATAGATGCTATTGGCACTTGGTTCACATCTAACCATGAAGAGTTGAAAAAAAGTTTTAACAGTTTTTCATAAAAACTTCTTGCATCAGAAACGCACCAATAGCAAGATTAGCAGCTGATACCAAACTTCGTAACCATAGCAACAGTGCAACTGTTTACAAAAAACCTAGCAACAAGTTATCAAAACAAAAGTAACAGTACATCAAGACTTTTGTAGTTTTTATATAAAGTGACTGAATAGAGACTGGAAAATGGGGGATGTGAAGAATTTAGAAACTTACGCTATCATTGGGTTTGATGGTAAGTAAAAATTTATTTATATACACCTACTCTTGTGAATTTCAGTAAAATCAACTTTAGGTAGGTGCTGTCCATAAGAAAGCACAACTTTTTATGACTGGCATAATGTTTTGCCTTGTGCTTAGCTATATTTGATGGTACCTAAGCAGGGTAGCCTACTTGCCTATGAAAACAGCATTTGTAATTTTTTTGTGTAACAGATGATACACATGTAAGTTGCTCTCCCATTCTTTTGAGGTGGCCAAGTCAGCATGAAGAACTTGCGTGAACTCCAGGTGGAAGACTGGCAGGAGAGACCAAAGTGGCATGTTTTACTAGCGGAGGCTAAGACTCGCTTTGGGTTCCTGGGCCATCTCAGATAGTTAATTAGTTTTAAAGGAACGTTACAATTCACAGGGTCTGCAATACGAGGGCTCAAAGTCCACCCGGACTGCCAGCACATCGTGTACCCTATGGGCAACAAAATCTGCATCCAAGAGTGGAAGACAAAAAAGATGCACTTCCTCAGCGGTCACACCAACAGTGTGGCGACCGTCGCACTGTCCCCTAAGGGGACTTACGTGGGGTCCGGACAGATTAACCATATTGGCTTCAAAGCTTCGGCGAAGGTGTGGGATTTTAAGAAGAGGGTCATGATTGGAACACATGAATTGCATAAGGTATGCTGCCCTTTTTATATGTCCAAGAACCATAACCATCAAAGAGTTTGCGACATAATAGTACCCTGCACTGAGCCAGCGTAGTAGATTAATATAATGCACTTTTTTTTATGCTTCGCAATCGGCTATTCGCCCAATGATTTCTCCAACTCCCTCATTTGGAAGTACCTTTTCCCAGGTCCGAGTGGAAGCCCTAGCGTTCACGTCGGACGAGCGCTACATGATATCGCTGGGTGGCCGCGACGACGGCTGCGTGGTGCTGTGGGACTGCGTCGCCGGGGCCGCCACGAGCATCGCTCCCGCCACTAAGTTGACAACGGGTGACGCGGTCACGCTCACACCGCTCAACTTGAGAGTGAACTCGTTTGTCACTGGTGGAGATTGTGAGTAACGATTGATGATGAAAACTAACTCCGACAACTCAGCGACCCAGTGTCTGCCTTCGCAACGAGACAGCGCCTCTTCTCTCTATGCTGAGCGATTTCAGCCGAGTTCAGAGTCTGGAATTCGCGTAGGTCTGCATCCACTGCGTCCTTCCAGCGGATTGATAATTTCACCAAGACAAAGAAAGCTTGAAAGTTAAGCGATGATACCTCAGTGGTAGTGACGTAGACTTGTGACCTCTCCAGTTCAAATCTTGCAATGAGCTTAAGATTTCGGTGGAGGCCAACTTCGTGAGCTTGTTTATAGGCCATTTTCTAGAGCTCACCTGGCTAGCTACCACCCCAATTGGTTGCTAAGCATTTTCGGTATGTTTCGGCAGCCTCACGTGACAGAGTAAGGCAAAAGCTATTTAAAAATAAGAAAAATACACGTCTAACATTCCCTTTTCCAAAGTTATAAAATTTTACCAATACTTTCGCACCTTTCTGAACCTTTTCGCAGCAAATCTCCGCGTATGGAACATCCGCACCGGAAGCAAGAGTCTGGACGTAGTGGACGTGTCCCTCGGCAAGATGCGCAGGAGTGTGCGCTGCATTGCCGTCGCCAAGGATGATACGCACGGATACGCAGGAACTACGTAAGTGGCACCTATGATCTGATCAGGTATCGGGATAAGCTAATGGCAGTTAAGCGCATCAGTAACCGTCGTCTACGCATCTGTAGCCGTCGTCTGCGCATCGGTAACCGTCGTCTACGCATTCGTAACCACGTCTACGCATCATAGGCGATAATGCCTATACACTATAAGACATCGGGCCCAAATCATACAATGCATTTGAGCTTTCGGTAAAGGAAAACATTATGATGATACCATAGCTTAGCGGAAAGGCCGGTCTGGCTGCACACCACCCTCTTGTTAAGAATCTATCGCCAAGCATCTTTCGGTGTGTTTCGGCTGTCTCACTTGAGAGCCATTTCCCTGTCCCGGCGTCGCGTGACACTACTTTCGACCACATCCTCACAACATCAGGTGCCTTGTGCCCTGTAAGAAGTATATAAGCTGGTTACTTCTTAAAATCTTACCCAATCATTCACCATCACGGTGACGGCTCTAAACAACCAGGAGCGGTGACATGATAAAGTTCTCCATCAACTACCCGTCGGATCCGAACGAGAGTGTGGCGCATTGCAAGCCGGCGCTGATTGGCTGCCTCGCCAAGTGCGGGATGCTGCGCAAGAACTGCCGCCCAGAGTCCAAATGCTACAGCCTCGGTAACTTACCACCCTTGGTATCTAGCCCGCAAAGGGTCCCATCATACTATGAGCCATACTCCTGGTGGTATGGTGAATGCCATCCGAGGATTGAATAGGTCTTAAGGCAAACTGATAGAAGGTACAGTTTTGAAATCGATAATGTCATGCAAGATCAGTTGTAGGTAATAAGTGTTTTCTATGGGTTTTTTTACAACTTACAGGGTAGCGTTTGACCACAAGCTGCCTGATGTTAAGTTACGAATGTCACGATGTCACAGGTCACGCTAACCCATTAGAGTCCATTGTCACACAATTTGAACTTGAACAGTTCAAAATCCTCGGAAATATGTTCTGTAATTTCTCTAGAAATATTGCCCTGGAATCCGAAACAGGTAGCTACATAAGCATATAACTGTGATGAAATATCTGCATATGACATATAGACAGGAATATGGCGAAACTATATGGGTTCCCAGTTTACCAATGTGCGCTCAAAAAAGATCTTTCCAAACAACACGAACCTCGTACTTCAGGCATAGAAGCCATCCTGATCATGGATGATGGATGCCTGATAGTGGGTGGCGGCGATGGCCAGCTGGACATATTGGATGAAATCAACTGGAAGGGCGAGTTCCCTAAGGGCAAGATACTGGACCCGAATAAGCCTCATTTTAAAGCAGTAAGTATTATAAACTACCATTAAAAAAGCAAAAGTCTGTTTGTTAGTAAGTTCTTGTTTCTAGCAGCAACGCATGGACGTGATTGATAGTAACGTCGGCTTGAGATCCATAGGTCCCGAGAGCTTGAGCTTTTGGTAAAGGAAAACATCGTGATGAAACTATATGTGTTTTTGGGTCTGCCGGAACACACCGATAGGAGTTTGGCAACAGATTGTAAGATCTAGCCTCGCCTGGCATTTGAAAATGCTATAACGCCATGCAGAGCAAAATAAAGTTTGGTCCAGATGGGTATTTTTAATTTTGATGGAGGCAATTCTAATTTATGTTCCTACCTAATTTCCTAACGTCGTAGTACCCAACTATACCCATGTGTATCCAATCCCAGCTGAAGTCCATCAAGCTCAACGGCTGCATCACGTCAGTGGAGCTGATGGAGTCCCCCACCATGCGGGGAGACAAGCGGCTGCTTCTCATCGGTACCAAGAGCAGCGAGATCTACGCGGTCAACATCGCCACGTTCGTGCCCACGCTCGTCGTCACCTGCCACCGGTGTGCTATCAACGACATCGCCTTCCCCAAGTTAGCTACTTTATTATTGTGCAGAACCATTGACTCAAACTTAAAAATTATTTAGTTCCATGTAGGATACAATATAATTATGATCCCACGAAAATGTCAAACTTAAAACTAGCTACGCCTGTTCCAACTTCCTCACTCTGGCAAAGGAACAGGCAAAAAACACCCGGCAGGTGATTTATTGGGCGCGATCATATTTTAAATTACTGATTGATTGAATTGGAGCAAATTCACTGCAACCCCAAGCTTTTTTATCATCTAAATTTCAGCGGGTAGGGGGTAGGATTGATGACAGTACCCGCTTCCTCTCACGTCTGCCCGTAATAATATTATTAGCATCAGTCCTACCCGCAGAAACTTTTAATAATGCTCGTGATCATGGATTCATGGCGCTTGCAACAGTGCCAAAATATCGAGAACTCAACATTCCCATACCCCCGGTACCCAGCCGATCGGCTAATATCCCGTGGATGCGAGGCCAGACCCTGACTTGCGGTCCGTCCCCAGAGGCATGTCCGGCGTGTTCGCGACGGGCGGCGCGGGCGACGTGCGCGTGTGGAGCGCGGACACCTGCCAGGAGCTGCTGCGCGTCGTGGTGCCCAACTTCACTTGCTCCGCCGTGCTGTTCTCGGGGGACGGGAAGAGCATCATATCCGGTCAGGGTTGCAGGATGGCACAGTAGCAGGGTAGCGCTCTATGACGGGATTCGTGGCATATGTTGTCGCCACACATCGTCATCTCTATTTTTGCGACATGATTAGGGATTTTGTATTTAATAAGTACTTGATTTGACATTTTTGTAGTAAGAGTCGTCGCTGTCACTGTTCAACGAATCACGCGCTAGCTGCGCCGCCATTGGTCAGTGGTACGAAGTACTGTTGGAAAGTGGTGGGGCGCTGGTTTCGTGAAGCGTTGGAGAGTTTGAGAGCTCAGTTGATTTGTGTCTCGCGAATAAGCTACACCTAATAATATTTAAAGTGATTCAAAGTGTTTAAAGTATCGTGAAGTGTCGTGAAGTGTTGTGAAGTGTCGTAAAGTGTTATAAAGTAAATTAATTATGATAAATACGGATGATTATGTGTTTATAAATATATAAATATTAAAGAGTTCACCCTGTTTCATTTAGAGACGAATAACATCAGAAGTGGTCCAAACCCACGTAATGCCGCGAAGCCGCAAACGCACCAGGAAACAAAAACGTCGACGAAGTTATACAAGTTCATCCAGCCCAGCCCGAACGACGAGCAGGAGCTCGAGTTCATCGAGTAGCAGCACGGATGAGGAACGACAAAGGAGAGTAAAGCGCACGCGACGTGCGTCCCCCGCAGTGAGTCAAAATGTTATACTTTCGTCAGTGATTCCCGAATTTGATCCGTTAGTGGACGATATACAAATGTGGATTAATGTAGTCGAAGCTAATGCTCGCGCTTTTGGGTGGTCCGATCGTGTAGTAAAGTACCAAGCCTTACAAAAGTTACGTAATACCGCTAAAACTTGGTATGATTCACTATTAAAAAATGAAACACGATGGACCACGTGGAAGTGGAAGCATTGGCGAAATACCTTGTTAGATACTTTTCAAACTAAGCGTAATATGTACAGCATGCTTAAAGAACTAATGCAGGTCAAGCCTAGTGAAAATCAATCTTTGTATGAATTCTATTTTCAACAAAAAAGTCGCATAGATAGATTGAGGTTATCTTTTTCCGAACAAGATATAATATCAATAATTGTGGGCTCTATTGGCGATAAAAACATTTGCACAGCTGCAGAAGCTGGTAACTTTCGGTATTGTGACGAATTAGCTTCATTTTTACATGGTAAAAATTATTTTGAACCGGAACAAAAGCCTATAAATAAGCAGAATAGCTCAAACTTTAGGAATTTTTCTCGATATTTACCATCAAACAATTCTGAGAGGAAGGGTGACGCACTTAATAATTCAGAACCATCAACTAGTCGTGTAGTAGATAGGAATTTTGTCTGCTATCGTTGCGGGGAAATTGGTCATAAAAAGACCAATTGCACTCATAAAGATAATATAAAATGTAATGCCTGCAATAAAATAGGTCATATGGAATTAGCGTGTAGATCAAAAGCAAAGGCTAAAATTGAGAAAGATTCTGAGGTCAAATTAATAACTACACTTGAGAATCCAAAAAATAAATTTTATAAAGATGTAGAGTTAAATGGATGTACACATAAGGCTTTCATTGATATGGGAAGTGGATGCTCGCTTATTACATCGACGTTAGCACAGGAGGTAAACCTCAGCCCTTTTCAGTTAAATGAACCGATTTTGTTAACTGGATTCAAAACTGATTCCAGTTCTCAAGTCACTCATGGAGTTAGAGTATCTCTTAATATTGACGGGGCTAAACTAGACGTTATCATGTACCTTTTTGATGACTTATCGGGGTGTCCAATATTAATTGGTAGGAATTTCACTGAGGATAAAAGCCTCATGTATACAAGAGTAGGAAATATTTTGACCTTTTTTCCTATCACCACCGAATAAGTGGCCTTAATAGAATCATCTATGACCGACTGCAACTCCATTGAACATACGTCACGATTAAACGAAATATTTGCAAAATACCCTCGAGTTATCGCGAAAGATTTGAGTAGTTTAGGTCAAACATCTTGTGTTGAGTTAGATATTGAAGTAATGACAAATAAACCTGTCTGTCGTCGACCTTATCGTATGTCTGAGTCAGAAAAAGTAACCACTCGTGAAATAGTAGATGATCTTCTAAAAAATGGTATAATTAGAGATAGTAGCTCACCGTATGCAAGCCCAGTTCTACTTGTAGACAAACCTAACGGCGAAAAACGGTTATGTATTGACTATCGTGAACTAAATAAAGTAACCACTAAAGAAAAGTACCCCATGCCTATAGTAGATGAATTAGTTGACAAGTTACGGGGATGCAAATGTTTTTCCTCGCTTGATTTAAAAAGTGGGTATTACCAAATAAATGTAAATGAAAGTTCTATACCTAAAACTGCATTCATCACACCTGACGGCCATTATGAATTTTTGAGGATGCCTTTTGGCCTTTGTAACGCGCCGTCTGTTTTTCAACGGTTGATGGATGCCGTTTTAGGTAAATTACGCTTTGACAGGGTTATATGCTATATGGATGATCTTTTAATAGCCACTGAGTCAATTGAAGAGAACATCACTCAACTAGAAACAGTTATCGAAATTTTACAAAAAAATGGCCTAACTATATTTTTAGACAAGTGTCACTTCTTTCAGAAATCGGTTAATTTTCTTGGGTATGAAATTTCTAGTGAAGGTGTTCGTCCAGGTAGTAAGAAGTTAAAGGCAATTAAAGAATATCCAGAACCCAAAAACATTCATCACGTCAGGCAGTTCCTAGGGCTGATTAATTATTTTAGAAAATTTATTAAAAACTGTGCTCTTTTGTCCAGACCTTTGACCAATCTTTTAAAGAAAGACATTGCGTGGAACTGGGGTTCCCAACAGTCACAAGCGTTCGATTCGATAAAAAAGGAATTGATACAAAATGCTTTGTTAAACATCTTTGACCCTAAACTACCAACTATTTTGTACACTGATGCTAGTCGAGAAGGCGTAGGATGTATTCTAACTCAAATTACGGATCGAGGTGAAAAGCCTGTACATTTTTACAGTAGGCAAACTTCCAACGAAGAGAAGAAATATCATTCGTTTGAATTGGAGTTTTTGGCTATTGTAGTAGGGTTACAAAAGTTTCGATTTAATTTGTTGGGTTCTAATTTCAAAATTATTACTGACTGCAATGCCGTAAAGTATACCATTAATAAGCAAGAAGTCAATTCTCGTATAGGCAGATGGGTTCTACTTACGCAAGAATTTACATTTGATATAGTACACAGACCTGGGGCTCAGATGCAGCACGTCGATGCTTTAAGCAGGAATCCAGTAGGTGATCCACCTCTTTCCATATCTAATGAAAGTGTAATGGCTATAACTGAAGGGGACTGGTTATTATCTGTGCAGTTACAAGATCCGAATATATGTAAACTTAGGGAAATATTGGAGTCAGGAGATGCCGAGTCAAATAAAAAAGTATTTAACGAATACGAATTGCTAGGCAATAAAGTTTATCGTAGAACAGAGTACGGCAGAAGGTGGCTAGTCCCGAAGCAATGTATCTGGCAAATAATTAGGGCAAATCATGATGACCTTGGTCATTTTGCCGTCGATAAAACTGTAGAAAGAATTAAGTCTCTTTATTGGTTTCCAAAAATTAAAAAAGTAGTGTCTAAATATATCAAAAATTGTTTAAATTGCGTATATTCAAAAAACATTCACGGAAAAAAAGAAGGCAAATTGTATTCAATACCGAAATATGCTAGACCTTTTCATACTCTACACATTGATCATTTAGGTCCGTTTGTAAAAACAACACATAATAATACATACTTGTTAGTAACTGTCGACTCTTTTACAAAATTTGTATTTATTTCCCCTGTTCGCAACACGAAAAGCCAAGTCGTTGTAAATGAGCTAGACAAAATATTTAAAGTTTTTGGTAATCCGACACGGCTTATTTGTGATGCGGGCAGTGCTTTTACGTCTCATATGTTTGTAAAGTATTGTAAGGACAGAAAAATTAGGCAACATATCATAGCGACAGCTATACCTCGATCAAACGGGCAAGTGGAGCGTTACAACAGAACAATTCTCGAGGCTTTACGCAGTAAAGGTGCTAGTACAGATGACAACAAATGGGATTTACATGTTTCAAGTATTCAACAAGGAATCAACAGTACCATTAACAAAACTACCTCGGCAGTACCCAGCGAGGTGTTTTTTGGATACAGACTTCACACTGATGCGGATAAGTTTATCGACGACAGTGAAGAAAAGACCATTGACGTTACCTTGCTACGAAATAGCGTCAACGAGCATATCCAGGCGAATGCTGCCAAACAAAAGCAGACCTTCGATTCCAGGCGTAAAGAAGCTCGCAAATATTGTGTTGGCGATCTGGTAGTAATGAAAATACCTAGTCAATCTAATGATGGCCAAAGCACCAAGCTGCTACCTGTATTTAAAGGCCCCTTTCAGATCACTGAAATATTGGGACACGATCGTTATAAGGTTACAGACATGCGAGGTGCAGAAAGAACTTCTCGACGGTACGAAGGAACCACTTGCGTTGAGAACATAAAACCATGGATACGGCTAGCAGACTTGGAAGACTGATAATAAATTGATCAACAAGTAAGTAACGTAAGGATAAACAAGGATGTTGTCAGGTATTTATTATAATTTACGTTATAATCCCTTTAAACAAAATGTGGTTCAATCTGTCAAGTGCATTTGCTTCAAACACAGCTATATTGGTATTTTTATGGCTTATATAAAATAATGGCATACAGGACAATAGCGTCATGAGAACCATTGTATTTCATTGAAGATTAAGAATTGTAGCGACTTGTACCTAGGGTTGGCCAAAGGCACCGCCTAGAGAAAACTACATTTCTTAATTGTCTACTTCAAAATTAGTAATTGTAGTGACTTGTACCTAGGGTTGGCTAAGTGCATCGCCTAGAGAAAACTACATTTTCTAATTAACTTACCATTGTTGAAACAGGCCTGTACAAATACCAATACTGTGTCCATCGGTTAGATTTTGTGGTGCCCTCAGCAATTAAAGAAAATCATGCCAAAGGGAATGTAAAGGATTAGAATCGTAATATCATAATGTTTAAAATGTATATATTTGTTCTCAGCAACTGCACCAGACTGGGACGCTACCCGAGGACGGCTGCGTATGCAGGACGGCCGGATGTTGTCGCCACACATCGTCATCTCTATTTTTGCGACATGATTAGGGATTTTGTATTTAATAAGTACTTGATTTGACATTTTTGTAGTAAGAGTCGTCGCTGTCACTGTTCAACGAATCACGCGCTAGCTGCGCCGCCATTGGTCAGTGGTACGAAGTACTGTTGGAAAGTGGTGGGGCGCTGGTTTCGTGAAGCGTTGGAGAGTTTGAGAGCTCAGTTGATTTGTGTCTCGCGAATAAGCTACACCTAATAATATTTAAAGTGATTCAAAGTGTTTAAAGTATCGTGAAGTGTCGTGAAGTGTTGTGAAGTGTCGTAAAGTGTTATAAAGTAAATTAATTATGATAAATACGGATGATTATGTGTTTATAAATATATAAATATTAAAGAGTTCACCCTGTTTCATTTAGAGACGAATAACACATACGTTCACCTCTTTTGTTTCAAAACAACGGGTGTTTAATATCTTCAAAGCCGATCCCGTTTGAGTCCCTAATCGGAAATACCTACTCTATTCATATTTCAAACAGGAAAAAAAAACATATGCGTCGACTTGAAAGCCTCCTCCTTTTTTTCGTCAGTTAATAATACGATTTGTGACAAAAATAATTAAGATTCATCTTGATATATACCTACCCCTAAATTTTAAGTCAGGTGACATTAAATCCTTCAGTCATCAAGGCATTTTCAATGAGCGCATTCCGTTATTCAAAGACCACTTTGGGCCATCGGTTGCGGGTCCAAAAGTCGTAAAACCATACCAAAGTCCATCCACAAAATGCATGAAACTGCTTCTAAAAAAACCAACTATACAAGTATGTATCACCGCTCCGCTGAAAGGACCTACGCGCACTCCAGACTCTGAACAGGGCTGAATTCCGTCAGGATAGAGAGGAGTGCCGCTCTCTCGTTTCGAAAGCCAAGACACTCTTTGGCTGGCTGAGCCATCGGAGTTAGTTAGTTATATACTCGTAAGTATGGCCTCTTCAACTGTCGGCTTGTGTCCGCAGCGTGGAGCGACGGCAACATCCGCGCCTTCACCCCGCTGACGGGGCGGTTGATCTACTGCATCTACAACACGCACAACAAGGGCACCTCCGCGCTCGACTGCACCTCGGATGGGCGCACGCTCATCTCTGGAGGCTGTGAGGGACAGGTGGGGGCTGTTTATATGATGTATGATATATATGATCACTTGTTGAGGTGGCTGCAGAAGCAGATGGGGGACTCCACGTGTTCGTCCGCTGGAATCTGTCGCCGAACTTTGCTATAGGTGTATTCTATCAGCCTCACTTGAGAGCTAGTTCTCAAACCGGGCGTAGCGTCGTGCCATCTTCAATCATATCGTTATTTAACATCAGAAGACTTGTTCATACGCGATCTTGTCAGATGTCTGTTGTCTTCCAAGGAGCTATCTATCTTCATATCTAACGTCATTTTCAATTGCGCTCCTCGCTAACTAAAGCCAGGTGTATCGTGGCGCCACCTTTGAATACATAGAGTTCTCACCAAATACAACGATTGACTTTTGGTCTGATTGGCGGTGAATTATAAAGCGTGGGTGACAGCGCCACACCAATTGCAACACGGCACAGCGCCGCGGGGACCAATAACAACACGGCACAGTGCCGTGTGGACCAATAGCAACGTGGCGATGCATGTCCATGAATACAGTACGTTTTAGATTTCAATGCGCAGAAACATCTTGCATCTAGATATTTGGCAAGACGAACGCTAGCTTGTAAGCTATAAAAAAATGTTTCAGGTGCGAGTGTGGGACATAAAGCCGGAGTGCCAGTCCCTGAAGAAGGTGCTGAAGGAGCACAAGAGCCCCGTGTCCGCAATACAGGTGTCGCCCAATGACACGGAGGCCGTGAGCGCCGGGACCGACGGATCCGCTATCATATGGGACTTGATGTACGTACTTCAAATTAGGCATGAGCTCGATACATCAAAACGTAACATATAACGGATATGTGTTAGATATCGTACCATATCGACTTACGATTCGTAGGTCGTGGATTCGAATCCTACAATGAGCTTGAGCTTTCGGTGAAGGAAAACATCATAATGAAACCATAGGTTGGTGGTAGGACATTTTCTAGTGCTCGCCTGGCTAGCTACCACCTTCAGATTAAGAATCTGTCGCCAAGCACCTAACGGTGTGTTCCGGCAGCCCCACTTGAGAACCAGTTCCTAATCCAGGTGTCATCGACACTTAACATAAATACCCCTAGTACAGGTTTTGATAGTTTACAAAACTATAAAAGTTTTCGTTTCCATCCATACATATTTTTTTCAGCGAATCTTACCGAGACTTGGGAGGAACTGAAATCGTTAATACGGGTTATTTTAAATCGTTATAATCATATTCCAACAATGTTATTGAGTTACTTTTTGAATTTAAGCAGATCGAGTTGCCACTTTGACAAGTCGGCGGTGGGAAACGTCGACGTTTACCAAAACTTTTATCGTTTTCAAAACTTGTACTAGGGGTACAGGTTACTTGTAAAAACGGTAAACTGTAAATAGGAAAAAGGTCCATATCTACTCGAAATGTCTTCTTCTTTGATAAAGTAGGTATGTTGTAGTAGTGAGACTGTCGGAACACACCGATGGATGCTTGGCCACAGATTTTTAACTTGATTCTTTCTTCTTTTCTTTGTGTTGACTCCTTTCTTCTTCTTCCCTTTCTTGTATACTGCTAGCTCGCTGTCCCGGCGGCAGGTGATGTACGCCAACACGCTGTTCATGTGCGTGTGCTTCGAGCCGCAGGGCTGCCAGCTGCTCACCGGCGGCACCGACCGCCGCGTCGCCTACTGGGAGACGGGCAGCGGCAACCTCGCCAGGGAGGTAACCCTTTTTCTTTTGACCCGGGGAAATGCCCTTACGCACTAACCCCTCCGGTGCAAAGCCCCCCCCAGAAGTGGAGGGGCTCGGAGGGAGTGTGGGACTCGCGCTGTACATGTGCGCCATACCTCACTAAAAGGGAGGTAACCCTAGCTTGTCTTGACACACCCACATACAGACGTTTGCCAAGACATTTTAGTTTCACATTATATCACATTCATCATCCTGTCCCGTTATCCCGCAGGAACCTTTTTCAGGGGTTAAAAGTAGCCTATGTGTTAATACAGATGACTCATACCTACTTCAAAGTCAATAGTACTTTATTCAATAGGATACATTGTGATCACTTTAAAACGTCAAACTTAAAACTTGCTACGCCTGTTCCAACCTCCTTACGCCGGCAAAAGAAAAGGCAAGAAACGCTTGGCAGGTAATTTTTTTGGCGCGTACACATTGACATTTTCATTTTGTAATTGAAAGCTAAGCTATCAAACATCGGAAACAGTATCGAAATCGATAGAGTAAGTGACATTATTTGTTTTCAGCTTGAAGCGAGTAAAATGGGCGCTATAAACGGTCTCGACATATCGTCAAACGGAAAGCTGTTTATAACAGGAGGAAACGATCAGATGGTCAAGGTAGAAAGTTTAATTAAATCAAGCTCTTTTGAAACAACATTTAAGATATTTATACGCCCGATAATTATGATCGAAGTGTGTGTTCGTGGATAACTTCGCCGTTTATGAACCGACTAGCTGTTCCCCGCGGTTTCACCCGCAGAGCTTTATGCATGCAAAGTCTCAGCCCGATCGGTTTAAAATTGACAAACTTTCATACAATCCTTTGGGGTAGAATTATCAAAATCCTTTCTTAGCGAATGCCTCCGTCATAACATCTACCTGCACGCCAAATTTCAGCCCGATCCGTCCAGTGGATTGGGCTGTGCGTTGATAGATCACTATGTCAGTCAGTCAGTTATATATATATATTTAGATTGTGATGATTATTTTTTGTTGGAAAGAAGATCCGCTCCGCTCCCACATTGCTATACCCTATTCGGGTCCATTATGTTCGCTAATCTTAACCACTAAAATCTCTTGTATACTAACATATGAATGCAATAAACGATTGAATATGAATATAATTATGAATATGATATCCCGAGGGTGGTACCACGATAAGGAAACCAGGGTCTGATGATGGCATCCCAGAGAAATCGAGGGGATCATGAAGTCAAAAACAATAATAATAAACAACCCGACTATCCTGGCTAGTATGAAATTATATGTCCCTGACAATTATCTGCGAACGGGGCGTCGACGGCATCAGTTGTTCGTTTGCCCGGTGCCGCGGACCCACCACTGCAACAATGCACCTACGCTGCGGACGCTGGCCCTCCTTAATGCGTTTACACGCGAGTGCCAACATATAGACTTGTTTGCTGACAATCTAAACATAAAACTAACTAACTGAGATGGCGCAACGACCCAAAGTGAGTCTTGGCCTCCGATAACAAAAGACGCCACTTCGGTCTGTCCTGCGCCACCTCCTGCCAGTCCTCCACCTGGAGCTCGCGCAAATCCTTCGTAACTTCGTCTTTCCAGCGATATCTGGGACGGCCGACAGGGCGACGGCCACTCGGCCGTCCACTGTATGCTCGTTTGACCGCACGATCCTCCCCCATTCTTTCAACGTGGCCGAGCCAGCGAAGTTTATGCGCTTTCATCTCGCCGATGACATTCGGCTCGGCCGTCAGTTCTTCGATTTCAAACAATCTAAACATAGTTTGTAAGAATTTTATGATATATATAAGCCATATATAAAATAGTTAGCGTGTTGGTGTTTAACTGTAAGCTACTATTTGTCTTTATAAATAAATAAATACAAAAGAGGGTTGCCTCTTCCCTTTCCTGGCACGATTAGGTCCGCTGTAAGTGCTTGTTGTTATTTCCCGGCAGCTGTGGAAGTACCAGGAGGGCGTGTACACGCACACGGGGCTGGGGCACGCGGGCGCGGTCACGTGCTGCCGGTTCTCGCCGTGCATGCGCCGCGCCGTCAGCGCCTGCGCCGCCGGCACGCTCATCGTGTGGCAAGTGCCGCAGGTGCCGCATACCACTTCTCATCTTCTTCTTCTTTCTTCATCATCATTGACGACGCGGTAGACGAGTTGGTAGTGTCCCTGCCTGCGAAGCTAACGGTCCCGGGTTCGAATCCCGGTAAGGGCAAATACATATATGTGTGATGAGCAAGAATATTTGTACCCGAGTCTTGGATATTTCTATGTATATAAGTATTTATTTCTCTATATAAGTATGTATATCGTTGCCTAGTACCCATAACACAAGTTTCGAGCTTAATTTGGCGCTAGGTCAATTTGTGTGCAATTGTCCCAGATATTTATTTTATCATCATTATCAGCCTTCCACGTTCCCACTGCTGGGACTCCGGCTTTCTCTCAGAGAGAGAGTATGGACTATAGTCTACCACGCTGGCCCTGTGCGGGTTGGTAGATGTCACATGCCCTTGAAAATGTTGCAGTTCTTGGGCATGCCGGTTTCCTTACTATGTTTTCCTTCGCCGTTTAAGCGATGGCCGCACATAACTTATTAAGTCATAGGTACGAGGCCGAGAGGATTCGAACTCGGTGTCGGCGTCTTGTAAGTCGCACGCCAAACCGTTCGGCCACCATCGCTTCTTTCTTATCTTCTTCTCTTATATATAAAAATCAATTGCTGTTCGTTAGTCTCGCTAAAACCCGAGAATGGCTGGACAGATTTGGATAATTTTGGTCTTGAAATGTTCGTGGAGGTCTAGGGAAGGTTTAAAAGGTGAGAAACAACTTTTATTAGCGATACGAAGTTCGCTGGGTCAGCTAGTCTTGTATCTTCTGATGTATAAAAATGAATCCCTATTTCCCTTGGTCACGGCATCACGCATCAACGGCCGGACCGATTTCACAAATTTTTTTTGGTTGTGTTTGTATTGCGAGGAGGTTCTTATGAAAGAAAAAATTAAATTATTGCGGTAAACTGCAGTCCACGCGGGTAAAACCGCGGGGCGCCGCTAGTTTAATCATATAGAAGAAAGTCGTGTTACTTACACGATTTAAAACTCAAGAACGACTGAACCGATTTGGCTGAAAATTGGTGGGGACGAGACACAGAGTTACGCCCCCATACAAAAAAACAACACTAATTGAGATCTTTCAAATGATATAGGTAAGAAAGTAAGAAAGAAAGGTGTTACAACACTTGGGACGAAACCGCCCATTGTCCTTTACATGTCTTTTTTCTCTAAACTCGCAACTCGCTGCTTATATTTCTCCACGACTAGCCTCAGCTTTATCTTCAACACTCCTTCTTCTTCTTTTATTTAAGAGCAGAGCTCTTTTCGGTGGTGTACTTTCCATCTCCTTACAATTTCTTAGTAATCAGTCAAAGCAAATTGAACTTTATTTCCGCAGGAATACATAGAAAAATCGGGGGATAGTGGAGCGGCGTCCCCGAAGGGCGTGAAGTCTCCCAAAAGCTTGAAGGACGAGCTCCGACTGCCGCTTGATGACAAGTCGGCGCAGAAGGGTGCGGGGGACAGGGCTAGGAGGATACCCGCCGCGCCTTCCAAGGTAAACGATACATTCTAATGATGAGTCAGTACTGTGTAGGACTAGGAATAAGAATCAGTTATTAGCAAAAAAACTATGTAGAAACATAAGTTTTTGACGTGACAACGTCTTATAATTCGATAGAGCCGGCTGCACGCACGAAAAAACATGACTCATGCGGCGTTACCTCGCTCTGAGGCGTTCCATGTAAGGCTTGAAGTGCAAGCGAGAGCGCGGAACGAGCGACAAAGAAGCACAATCGGCCAATCGACGTTGTCACGTTCAACTATCGTCAGTAAACCGACTTTACAGACAACCAATTTTTTTTAAGCGTTAACAAGTGCAAAGTAGTATTTACAAAAGACCCGCCAAGTTTGTTGTTTTTTCAGAGTTGGACTCGCGGACGTAGGTAGGTACAAACATTTTCTCCAGACTTTTTCCTTTACATGTGCTGTATGTAAGAAATTGATTCATGCCAAATTTGATGATTCTAGGTCAAAGAGATGTACCCTTGCTTATAAACAAAATTAAAATAAAGGTTTTGATTTCTCATGTGTAATGTAAAATCGGACATATTTGATTTTCCCCCAGCTGAAAGAAACTGTAGAGTTGTAGACCCGAGTATTTGATATAAATTTCGACCTGATACCTACCTCAACGCGTTCTTGAGAATAAATGTCTTGACAGACAGACAGGCAGACGGACAACAAAGTGATTTTATTAAGGGTTCCGTTTTTTTTTTTACGGAACCCGAAAAAAACCTTAATTCTAAGGTACTGCTGCATGAGACATTCATTCATTAAATTTTTTTTTTTCATTTCACTTGTAACATTGCCCTGATTGGTGTGATGGCGTCCTTTTAATCCTGTGAACTTTGATCAGGTGGAGAAGATCGAAGCGATGGACACATCTCGCGGCAGCGTAGTGTCGTGCTGCCCGTGCGACACGGCGCGCTCCGACAAGGTGGCTCCCAGCCCTAAAGCCAGGACCACTCGCTGCTGCCGGCCCCCAGGTAACCAAGTTGAGAATCTGTCGCCAAGCACCTTTCCGTGTGCTCCGGCAGCCTCACTTGAGAGGCTGCTCCTAATCCAGGTGTAACGCACCGCCACCTTCAACCACATTTTAAAACAACATCAGGGCTCTTTATTCGCCATGACCTTCAAGATTCCTTGCCAATAACGTGTGACGTCATTACAGTCATTCTATGCAGAAAAAGTAATATGTGGTGTCAATAGTCAATAGTACTTTATTCAATAGGATACATTGTGATCACTTTAAAACGTCAAACTTAAAACTAGCTACGCCTGTTCCAACCTCCTTACGCCGGCAAAAGAACAGGCAAGAAACGCCCGTCAGGTAATTTTATTGGCGCGATCACATTGACAATTTTATTCTTATTACTAATTGATTGAATTGGAGCAAGTTCACCACAATCCCAAGCTTTTTTGTCATAATATCAATAGAATAGGGATGTGTATGTATTACCAGTGTACAATATCAGCCTGTACCAAATCGGTTCGTGAATGATAATGTAGGTATAGCCCGTATTGCACATCATGATAATTGTAGGTCATGTAAGTATATGGATTATATATCAGGCCGTGAATTATTGGTCGTACAATGTAGGGACTCTGAATAAGGGCCCAGGTGGCTTGTGGTCAAACGCTGCTCTTGCTGCGATAAACGTAGTAAATCATATGAAATGTTATTTCCAGATGACCTGCCAACCAAGACGACCAGCAAGGAGTTTGTAAGTGGCAGCGGAGCCAGAAAGTAATGTGAAGACTGGACAATAAGTATTACCAAGTGACCAAGTGGACTGTTCATTCCAAGTCGTATTTATTGTATTGTACTCACTGATTATGTCTACCTAGTGTTTTTTAATAGTTTTGTATTGCAATGAGATTATTTGTAGTGTTTTATAATAAAGTTTTGTACTGCAAATAACAATGAGATTCTGCTTTTTTGCCGGCGTTATCGTTATATATGACACATTAACGTAATTATTTCAATTTAATAAATATGTTCGTTAGTCTCGCTAAAACTCGAGAATGGATGGACCAATTTGGATAATTTTGATCTTGAAATATTTGTGGAAGTTCAGGGAACGTTCAAAGGTGACTTTTATTGGCGATACGAAGTTCGCCGCGTCAGCTAGTTATATAATAAAAACGCAGTTAGATTAGTTATTTTTAGAAACACACTGGGCTCGTCACTCAAGATATCTGATTTTAAAATCTTAAATCTCTATCTGTAATTTCACTTTAATACTGCTTTTAGCAAGATTTTCATGCATTGAGGTCTTCTAGAATTTGTCTGTTTCATAGCTGTAGTATGAGGTCCGATCTATTTGGTCTGTTCTATTGGAATATACAAAACAGTTCTGTTTCAGAAATAAAAATATACATACAAAGTTTCAAGTTGATACGACAATTAGAAGTAGGTGAAGATTTGATTACATTGTTAGTTAGTTACAAGTCAAGCTAATAAAAGTGTTTTAAAAAGTGCGAAAGTGTCAGTTGGTTATCGAAAAAGAAATTAAATAAAAATATATGCATTATAGCAAATATATGTAAGTGATACGAAGTTCTCCGGTTCATCTCGTCTACAATAATTTTATTTAGAACCTCCAGATTATTAACAAAAAAGACAAGAAAATACATATTTCATTTATCAAAGTAATTTATTATGATTTTGATTTTGACTCAGTGCTAGTGTCAGCAACTTAAAACTTGTAGGTTGTAGGTAATGAGAATAGCAGTGGCAGAAAATATCGTGATGAAACCATAGCTTGCTGGTAAAGTATCATCACATACTTTCCTGGCTGGCTACACCTGTGAGGTTAAAAATCGCTTGCCAAGCACATCATAATTGAGGAGCGTCAGAACAAAAACCGCAAAATTACCTTTTGACATAGTGTGCTAGTTTCTTAGTGCAAAAATGTTTTTAATTTGTTCAACCTGACCAGAAATCACTAAATCCAACCTAAAAATATGGTTCATAGTTGTGAACAAAACAATGAGGCTAAATGAAATTAGAATTCCAACAGATCTATCAGTTTTTCTTCCGAAGCTACATACAAAATGGCACAAAGGAAAAATATAGTTGAAAATGTTCGCCTCAACCGCAATAAATGGTGCCTTGCAAAATAGATAATGTAATTTCTCCGCAAATAATTGTAATTGTCATCCCCAAGCTTGACTTTTACAATAGTGCAGCACCAGTTTTCCATCGGTACCAAAACATTCGTACAAGTTCTTCACAATTTGATCCGGAGACGGAGCAAATGTCTGGTTGACGTAGAGGAACTGCAAAAGAAAGTATTTTATTTAGAAAAGGAATAAAGAATCATTTATTTGCAACAAATTATACAAGACAAATACATAATAAAATACATTTAATATTAGGTGACCCGGCGAACTTCGTATCGCCAATAAAAGTCACCTTTTAAACCATCCCTGGACTTCCACAAATATTTCAAGATCAAAATTATCCAAATCAGTCCAGCCATTCTCGAGTTTCAGGGAGACTAACGAACAGCAATTTGATTTTTATATATAAGAGAAGAAAAAGTGTGCTGATATGTGAAAGAATATTGTCAGAGCTACGGCAAACATCCTGTTGTTTTTAGGGACATTTTAATGTTTTTCAAAGGAAGCAAACCTTTACAAAAGTTAAGTTTGTTCAGGTAGGGACAGAAAGAGGCGAAAATTAATAAGACTGTAATACAGTGGATGCTAGTCAGAAAACATACATATTCTAATAAGCAAGTTATTGAGCATTTTAGGGTATGTGCATTGTGCATTAAGAAATAAGATGCTCTGACATTTTAAGACATGTAAAATGAGTGGTTATTGATAAACCGTTCGAATAAGGGCTAGCGCTTACATACAACTTTTAGTTTACAACTATTTTGTTAAACAGTTTAGTCGATGCAACAGTTGTATGTAAGCGCTAGCCCTAACAGATGTTTGGTATGCATTTTAATTTTGATATTTCAAGTCTAACAAATAAAACTTAAAAAATACATTTCTTGGAAATGTTATGACCAGATTACATTATTCCAGTCCAGTGTTCTAACGAGAATGGATCTGTAATGTCTACATTATTCCTGTTATTTAAAAGCCGTTGAAGTGTGAACACTACAGTGCCAATGATTTCAAGAAGAAAAATGTTTCAAATGGCACTGGATTGGCCGTCTACATTATTCCAGTTGCACTGGATTCAGAAGTAGACCGCCAATCCAGTTCTTGGACTGGAATGCTAATTGGATTCAGTGCATTCCAGTGCCGGTTTAGATTGCTAGACTGGAATAATGTAAACTAGGCATTAAAATATGCAAGCTAGGGGCACAAACAATGTTTATGTCTGTTGCACTCACTAGCTTCTCCTCAGGTTCTAGTTTGAGGTATTTCTTCACAAACTCCATTATCCAGCCAATAGGTTTCTCAGCGTCAACTGCCCATTTTTTCTTCTTCATTATAGGTGCATTACCCGTTGCTTTCAATAGTATGTCAACTGGAATTAATTATTCATAGTCAGTAATATTGTCAAATGAAACATTTCAGTCAGAAAACAAGAGTTTTGGTTAGACCTTGCATAAGTTACTTCTTGCCCGTGGTACAGCCACAAGTCCTGTTGACCGGACCAAAGTTTACACATAATATTATTAAATTACTTTGCTTTTAGGCGGGACGGGACTACTTGTATACATTTTTGCTATGGTGCATTGTATTACTACAGCATAAGTTGCGAAGACCGAGTCTTGTGGAAGTGAAATAATACTAATAATTGCTAGAGTTTTTACAAATTTAATTAAGACTTCTGCATAGAACTTTTTTCATTTAACATAATGCCTTAGCGATGAATCAAACTCTAGAGAATTTGCAATTTGCAGTTGTTGGTTTTAAAATCGTAACCACATACCTAGCTCTACTCTTTTGCTTAGCTTGCTTCTAGAAAAAATAGGACATTTCTGCCACCAGCATTGCTGTGCTCTTTGTTTGAAGGATCATCAGTCTGCGAAATTATGGGTGCCTTAGGCTTAACAGCTCAGCCTCACCTCAAGGTCTACAATGCAATGCCCCGTATTGATTGAATGAACATATGAGATAGTGCGTTGTTTTATGCATTGATTGCCGCTTATCATCTTTGCATAATAAACATACTTGAGTCATCTGCTGGCTGGTCGGGGACTTCTGGAAAACCTTAGTTTGTGGGTTCAGTTTCGTAAAAGTCAGTACCAGCAACCAGCAGCAAAGTAGTTAGTTAAAGCCATGATTGACTTGGCAATCGAGAAACTCTCACCTTTAGATTTATCCAATTTCGAAGAATCACTCCCATTTTCTTTTTGTTCGTCGATTTTCAAAGTCTCTACCGCGGAGGAAAGTTCAGTATGTGCATCGTCTGCTGGGTTTTCATCGCCCATTTTAAATGTGAAATCACGCAAGGCAAATTTACGAAATAATTAAATTTTATTATAAAACTGTATACTTTCAACCAAACAACTGCTTCAATCAACATCTAACAAAATAAACCTTATGTATAATATATTATTATATGTATAAAAATTATTATAATTAATTATTTATGTTTAATATTTTATTATATTATTTAGATAACATATTCCCGTTTAAATGCCGTCTAATAAACTTCACATCTACAACTTTTACAAGTATGTCAATGTCATTTGTTTTTTTTTGTTATGGCGTCACACGATTAGTGTATTTGCCAGTGTCAAGTATTGAATAATTATGTCTAACTCAAAGAGTAGAATCAAGTATTAATGATGATGATGATGATAAGATGATGGGATGAGGATAGTGTTTAACTTGTGTTTCTTCGAGTGATAATGTGTAATATTGGTGGATTAGTAACCATTATGTGTTCGTTAATGTGTATGAGTGTGGGAAATAAAGTTGTGAAAGTGACTTTTCTAATTGCTCCAAAAAAGTCCGTGTTGTGTAATTGTCTATGTATTAACCAGTAGTTTATGTTTAGTCTTATAAGTTATCTATGGTTATGTGTCACTTTACTTTTACCCGCGTTCTTGGCCCGACCGTTGTCTGGTGCACAATAAATGTAGTTTCTCTAATTGCCTAATCTTTAATTAAAAACCCACGAACCCCAAACATGGTGTCAGAAGTGTTCTAACAGTCATAATTAACTATATAGAATGTCTGACAAAGTCGTCGTCTCGCAAATTAAGCCGCTGAAATTGGTCGGTAACGGTAATGCTGCTGAGTCATGGAGGAGATGGAAGTTACGGTTTGAAATATTCGCCGACGCCAACGAACTGCAGAAATGTTCGCAAGCAAAGCAGACAGCAATTCTTCTAAACGCCATGGGCGATGAAGGTATTGACATATTTAACAGTTTCAATATCGATAGGACGACCACTGACATAACGACAATTCTCAAAAAATTTGACCTTAAATTCAGTCCACATACTAATATAACAGTCGAAAGATATAATTTCTTTACGAGAAGGCAAAAATCTGACGAGTCTATAGACGAATACTTGACGACATTAAATAATTTGGCAAAGACATGTAATTTTAATGACCTAAAAGAGTCATTAATAAAAGACATGATAGTTATTGGAATGAGAAACCAAAACATCAAAGAAAGACTACTCCAAGAAGAAAATTTGACGACTGAAAGAGCAATGTCGATAGCCAAAAGTATGGAATTGTCACAAGAAAGGTCAAATAAATTAATTCAAAATGATACTACAAGTCAAAACGCTATACAAGCAGTCAGGTCACAGTCTCAACAAAATACAGATCGACAGCGATCGCAGTCAAAGGCAAGATATAATCATAATACTAGTCAGTCATTCCAACAGAGAAACAAGTCTCCGTCTAACAAACAATGTAAAAGATGTGGCCAAGTGCACATATATAAATGTCCAGCAGAAGGCAAGACTTGCAATCACTGCAAGAAATTGAACCATTTTGCTCAATATTGTTTTTTCACAAACAAGCCTGTCAACAGCAATAACCGGCAACGAGTAAGGAGTATTGCTCAAGAACCAAGTCAACGTCAAGAGTCCGTCGAACATATAATCAACTCAGTGAGTGAAACCGACAAAAAAGATTGGTCAATCATGGTAAAGTGTAACAATTACGATATTAAATGTCAAATAGACACAGGCGCAGATACAAATGTTATTAGCAAACAGACACTAGACAAGATAAGGAAAAATTCATATTCTTATGTCAAAATTTTAAGGACAAATAATAAAATATTTTCTTTTTCAGGTCAATTAGTACCAAATTTAGGAACCTGTATACTTAATTGTGAATTTGAAAATGGTCTGTCAACAAAATTGTACTTCATTGTTGTCGAATGTGAATGCATGACAATAATTGGATGGAAATCATGTGAAAAACTGGGTATAGTCAAAAGAATATTCGGTGTCCAGGAAAAAAGAAATGAAAGGTCAGTACAAGCCATTGTTTCTAAGTACTCAAATACATTTGAAGGCTTAGGATGTCTACCATACAAAGCTCATTTAGACATTGATCAGAATGTTCTACCTAAAGTCTGTCCGGTCCGTAGAATACCTTATTCATTAGAGTCTCGTCTTAAAGATGAATTAAAAAGTATGGAACAATTAAAAGTCATAGAAAAAGTCGATAAGCCAACAAAATGGGTAAATTCTATAGTCTTAGTCGAAAAACAAAATGGAAAGTTAAGAGTCTGTCTTGATCCAAGAAATTTAAATGAAGCCATTAAGAGACCATATTATCCGTATCCTACATTTGATGACCTAAGATCAAAGGTAGCAGGCGCTTCTATATTTTCGAAATTAGATGCTAGTTCAGGCTATTGGGCTATTCCATTAGATGCAGAGAGCAGTGACCTCTGTACATTCAACACACCTTACGGAAGGTACAAATTCTTAAGACTGCCATATGGAATAAATTCCAGTGGTGAAATTTTTCATCGTACAATGAGTCAATTATTTGGTGATCTACCAGGTATAGTCATATTTGTCGACGATGTACTCGTTTATGGATCCACAGTGCAGGAACATAACGAGAGACTTGAATTATTATTCAAACGTGCAGCCAAAGTCAATCTAAAATTTAATAAGTCAAAATGTCAATTCGGTATGTCTGAAATAAGATATGTGGGTCATATTTTCAATAAGGAAGGAGTTTCTCCTGATCAGTCAAAAATTGAAGCAATTTCAAAGATGCCTAGTCCTACTAATGTCAAAGAACTACAAAGGTTCTTAGGAATGATAAATTATTTAGGCTCCTACATACAGAATCTGGCAGAAGAAACTGCTATTCTGAGAGAGTTATTAAAAAAGCAAAATGCATGGAAATGGTTAGATCAACATGAGAAACAAGTTCTCAGATTAAAATCATTATTATGTAAGTCTCCAGTCTTAGTCCATTATGATATGAAAAAGTCTATAAGATTGTCAGTCGACGCATCACAGAATGCTGTAGGCGCAGTAATATTGCACGACAAGCATCCCATAGCTTATGCTTCTAAGTCATTAAACAAAAGTCAAATAAATTATGCTCAGATAGAAAAAGAACTTTATGCTATAGTATTTGGATGTAAGAAATTTCATCAGTACTTATATGGTAAACCAGTCTATGTGGAAACTGATCATCAGCCACTAGTCACCCTTTTCAAAAAGCCATTAGCAGAAGTCCCTACAAGACTACAACGAATGATGATAACTTTGCAAGCCTATCATTTAATTGTCACTTATACAAAAGGTTCTGAAATGTATATCTCAGATACTTTGTCACGAGCACCAGTCAAAGACACAAATATAAATCAGGAATTAGTCAGTCTAGAAGACTTAGATAAAAATATTGAAATTCAAGTTAACTTATTGACGTCTAACTTAGCAATTTCTCCTGAAAAACTTAGTAAAATCACAAGTCATACTAGTCAAGATGCAATTTCACAAAAACTTGTAGAATATTACAAACAAGGATGGCCTAATTGCAAAGAACGATGTGATAAATTAGTCTTACCTTATTGGAATATCAAAGAGGAAATTCATGTTGTTAATGAAATAATTTTCAAAAACAACTCAGTCATAATACCTACTTCTATGCGATCAGAAATTCTAAGTATTTTACATGAGGGTCACCAAGGCATGGAAAAGACAAAAAGCCTAGCCAGAGGTACAGTCTATTGGCCTAACATTAATCAGGATATTGAAAATAAAGTCAGGCAATGCGAAACATGTGCTATTTATTCTACAAACAAAAGCAAACAACCAATGTTGAGTCATGAACAACCTATATTTCCTTGGCAGAAATTAGCTACGGATTTATTTGATTACAAAGGCAAAAAATACTTACTTGTTGTAGATTATTATTCTAATTACATTGAAATAGCAAATTTAAATAATGATTTTCGTGGTAAAAACGTCATTACTCATTTAAAGTCAATTTTCGCACGACATGGCATTCCTATGCAGTTAGTAAGTGATGGAGGTCCACCTTACAACTCAAAAGAGTTTAAAAACTTTTTGTCTGATTGGGACATAGAACATATTGTCTCAAGTCCACACTATCCACAGTCAAATGGTCTGGCTGAAGTCTCTGTAAAAACAGTAAAAAACATATTTAGAAAAAGTGATGAGTCTGGGGAAGATGCATACATAGGTCTATTACAATATAGGAATTCTCAGAGAGGAAACCTTAGTTCACCTGCTCAGTTATTAATGTCTAGAAACTTAAGAACGAAATTACCTACTAAAGTAATTAACTTAAGACCTAAAATTGTCAAACATTCTGAACATTGTCAAAATAAGCAGAGTAATTTAGACAAAACAAGATTGTATTATAACAAAAATTCCAAGACCTTCCCAGATTTTCAAATTGACGACCAGATATTTTTCAAGAAAAATCCAAAAGACATCATTTGGACAAAAGGAACTATAGTCTCTAAAACTAGATTCCCTAGGTCATATATTGTCAAAGATTATAATAATGTAACTTATAGAAGAAATTGTCAACATATTTGTTTTAATTATAAGTCTAATCATAAGAAAACAGTCACAAATAAGAAAGTAAAATTTTGTGAACCTGAGTCAAGTCAATATGAGTGTGTACAGTCTAAATCATTTCAAAAGTCTCATTACGAGGAGGAGGAAGATGATGAGGATGATTGTATATTTATTTTCACACAGTCTAGTCCAACAGAATGTAATGATTCTGATTCTTTTCAATCATTTGACTCAAGTCAGTCTAACATGTCACAAAATGCTTTACAGTCTCCAGAATTTGTAAATGTTGAAAATATATTGTCTCCTGAAAGTCTACATGACTATAATGAATATGATAACTTTAGTCCTTCACCACAGATGATTGTAAATCAAGATATTGTAAATCCAGTCTTACCTGACAATGCTATGAATACAGCTGAAAGTTCAAAAAGTTATAGTTCTAAAGGACGATTGTTAAAGAAAACAAGTAAATTTGACTTGTAAAAATGTTTTATTGACAAATGTAATAATTAACATAAAATGACATAAGATATTATAATTGTAAATCGTCCAACATGCTCCATTATTGTAATTCACTGACATTTATTCATTTCTGACATTCACTGATAATTTAATGTATAATTTCAATAGTCTAATTATGTTTTCACTAGCACTTCTTTGTAAATCAAAGTAAGGTTAGGATTAGGAATTTATTTGTATTGTAAATGTCAAAGTCACTACGTCAAAGTAATTTATCTGTCAAAGTCATAATGAGTCAATTAGTTACTGTCAACTTCAAAATTTATTTGTTTTATTAAAAAAGGGCATGTTGTGTAATTGTCTATGTATTAACCAGTAGTTTATGTTTAGTCTTATAAGTTATCTATGGTTATGTGTCACTTTACTTTTACCCGCGTTCTTGGCCCGACCGTTGTCTGGTGCACAATAAATGTAGTTTCTCTAATTGCCTAATCTTTAATTAAAAACCCACGAACCCCAAACAGTCCGTGTAAAGTTTAGGTAAAGCGCCACTACTTAAACACTATCCTCATCCCATCATCATCATTTAAACTTGATTCAACTCCCTGAGTTTGAAATATTTTATACTTGACACTGGCAAATACACTAATGTTGTGACCCCATAACAAAACAAAAAAAACTTTTTTTTTTTTTTTTTTTTATTTGTTATGGCGTCACACGATTAGTCTATTTGCCAGTGTCAAGTGTAAGATTTCAAACTCAGAGAGTTGAATCAAGTTTAAATGATGATGGTGATGATGATGATGAGATGATGGGATGAGAATAGTGTTTAAGTAAAGTAGTGGCGCTTTACTTAAACTTTACACGGACTTTTTTGGAGCAACTAGAAAAGTCACTTTCACAACTTTATTTCAATTTCCCACACTCGTACACATTAACGAACACATAATGGTTAATAATCCACCAATATTACACATTATCACTCGAAGAAACACAAGTTTTGGAAATAAAAACAAAATTTTCACGTTGACAAATCAATTGCCGCCAAAAAAGTCAAAAACTTTTTGTAACACGGCTTCTGCGGGGTGCCACAATTTCGCCAGAAAAAGTTTTCTCATTTTCTCGTTTATTTTCTCGCTGCTTGGTAACTGGCTGACAAAGGACAATGTTCGAAACCACAGAATAAGGCCAAGCCATGTTTTTTAATCTGTGAAGTCTGCAATCTTCTATAATTTTTCAAATTATATGCTATGAAAGGGGAATCCCCGTACGTATGTCACACTCATAACCTAATAATCTAATCTAACTAAATTACTATTTAAATACCTGTCATTTTTTTATTATTATTACTCATTTGCATTTGCTTAAAAAAGGGTTCCCAACTTAGAGATTTCCCTACAAATTTAGGGGTAAATAAGCGGCATGGAATTTTTAGGAGCTATTTGACAGGTGTATTTTAGGCGTTTTTATATATAAGTAATAGCCCTCGCCCTCGGTCACCGATTCAAAGCTCTCAGAATTTGTATGTTGAAACTTGAAGTGGCAATGGCAGACCTCATCGCTCGACGAACCGAAAACCAGAACCACTTCAAAATATAACTTCAACAAACAACGAAGTTTTCCCTTATGATTTTCTTAAACAACACGTTATCACTGTTATCAGTACAATAATTGGAATGAAATTCACCGAGATTGGTGTCGATTCGGTTTTGCCTATCTAAAACTAAACTATGTTTGATAGGTCTAAGAGTGATGCTGTCCTTTTTTTTACTTCAGTGGTTAGAAAAAGACAGCAATACTATTAGACCTGTCAAATTTAGTTTTAGAGAATGCAAAACCGAATCGACATCGACACCATTATCATGGTATTGTGTTGACGTAATTTAGCTTTAGGGGTAAGTATTTTTTGAGAGTTGGTAACACTGAAGTATTTGATGTTGTCATTCAATAATTTGACATTTCAAACAATCATTGCAGACTGCAGACTAAACCTTACATTCTCTTTGCTGCAGACTTGCTGCAGTGCAGTTGCATACATCAGTCGCTGATAAATCGTGAAAGTGAACGCTCGACTGGAGTGCTCGTGCAAGCATGTCATCAAGTGCATGCAGCTGTTACTAGTGGCTGCCAGTTGCAACTGCTCTAACATTGCTGCAATTACTAGGAGTGAAGTGACACATAGAAGAGAAACAAATAAGTCAAAGGTACCCTACACTTGTACACTTGCATGTTATTTTTATATTGCGTACCTATACTCGCGTAATTATGTTGTTCTGACTTTTTTGGAACTAGAGGCAGTAGAAGCTAACCTTTACGAGCTCCTGACCCTGAACTGAACTGTTCAGGTTTTGATATAACAAAATCTGTAAGTAAAAGTTTTCATTTCCTTTCATACATTCAGGCGGGATTGCGGTCAAACGCATACCTATATAAAGTAAAAAAAAAAAGAGGATGAAGCTTGTGTCAAATTACTATCTCCAGTAGGGCAAATCGTGGATAGATAGGTTACCTATTGAAACTGGCCGTTAGGGTTAGTGAACCATGAGTTAGATTGGACTTTTGATCCGTTGTTATTTTCATGAAAGTGAAAAAATGTTTCTCCAAAAGGTTTTTGGTAGGTGCTAAGTTCAGTTCAGACAATGACATTGTAGTGCTAGTTCTAATATTTATAATTTTTCTTGTGTTGTATTTGTGGTGAAATAAAAATATATAGTTTAAAAAACTAAAAAAAACACTTTAAAAACGTACTCAAAAATATAAAATAATTAAATTGACTTGTATGAGTTACGATATAATGGTTAATTCAAAAAGTGTGGAGCACTTTTTGGTTGTGTGTACTTTTATTTACCCAGTAAAAGAAGCGCTCCACACTTTTTGAATTAACCATTATATCGTAACTCATACAAGTCAATTTAATTATTTTATATTTTTGAGTGCGTTTTTAAAGTGTTTTTTTTAGTTTTTTAAACTATATATTTTTATTTTTTTACTTTTTAGTCTTTTGTTACCAAGTCCAATCTATCGAACTCATCATAAGGAATCATATGAGCCCAAACTCGAGGGGTTTACTAGTAGCCACTGCAGAGATCCCCTACCCACCTTCTGGCTGCATCATTAGACCCTCGTCACCAAGTTCAATCTATTGGACTCATCAAGACGAATCATATGAGCCCAAACACGAGGGGTTTACTAGTAGCCACTGCAGAGATCCTCTACCCACCTTCCGGTTGCATCATCAGACCCTCGTCACCAAGTTCAATCTATTGGACTCATCAAGACGATTCATATGAGCCCAAACACGAGGGGTTTACTAGTAGCCACTGCAAAGATCCCTACCCACCTTCCGGTTGCATCATCAGACCCTCGTCACCAAGTCCAATCTATTGTACTCATCAAGACGATTCTTATGAGCCCAAACACGAGGGGTTTACTAGTAGCCAGCGCAGAGATGCCCTACCCACCTTCCGGCTGCATCATCAGATCAGGTCGATGATACCAAACTATTGCATTGTCACCGAGATTACATACACATACAAAGTTTCAAGTCGATACGACAATTAGAAGTAGGTGAAAATTGACTTCTAAGATTTGATTACATTGTTAGTTAGTTAGTTAGTTAGTTAGTTAGTTAGTTAGTTAGTTACAAGTCAAGCTAATAAAAGTGTTTTAATAATAAAGTGTTATCATCTGACATCATCCGGGTTTGTGGTTGCTACTCGAGAACCTCTCCATGTTTCTTACCAGTTTGTCAAGCAAGGTGCCCCAAAACCTTGTATGTAATGTATAATATACTATGGATGCAAGTTAGTATTTATAACTCAAAAAAATCATATTTTGATTGTAGAGTTCATCATGGATCGCAGAACTTGGTGTACCAAGGAGGATGTCCTGATGGACCTCGAGTTGGCAACTGGGCAGAGAGTCGCAGATGTTGATAATAGCTACTTCGTGATTGGGGAACGACCACCACCGCCAAGAGTGTTTGAAGATGAAGGTAACACCAGTGTTTCTTTGATTGCCTTATCTTATGCCTAATTACTTACATATTATTTTAACCTATACTGCCATGTAAGATAAGAATTCAGCCATTCAAGAGCAAGTTCAACTTTATTTACAACTACCATGACGTCATGGATTTGCCCACTCTTGGGTAAATAAATGGTCTTAGCCAGTCTTTGTTAAAAATTACTGGTTACTCCATCTCTTTCTCTAACATGATGTTAAAGAATATTAGATAGATAAATTGACTTTTTATTGGCACACCACAATACAGAGAAATAAAAAAAAGAACAATGAAGAACTTAACGGTAAGTGTCACAGTGTGGTCTCACCGCTCAGAGCGATCTCTTCCAAACAACGCAATGTTCAGTACGCTTTTCCACTTATGCAAGCTGATATAAATAAGTTTGATTTCTATTGTTACAGTTAATGAAATTGAATTGCAATTTGGGCGAGCAGCAAGAACACAAAAACTAGGTCAAGGTATGGAATCAGGACCTGATCTCATGGGCATCACGAAAATGCTACGCATGGTAAGGATGTTCGTATAAAAGCCTATAAATAAGTGATAAGTTATTATGAAAAAACAACCATCCTTAAAAGACATTGATTTTAGGTTGACGATTCATCTCATGAAGAATCAATAACAGATGTCATAACACCGAAGAATAAAATGAATACTAAAATTGTTATAAGTAAATTAAATCCAAATGTTAAAGAGTTTATTCCAAAGAGTGTTCGAGTCGTATCTAGTCAAAATGTAATGAAAAATAACGACATTCCAATTGATACCAATGACACAGGTGCTACAACCACTGCAAGTGGATCCGACTCTAAAGAAGTAATAAATAAAGATTTAAAAAACATGAAAGCAGATAATAAAGAAAATTCTAAAGCAATCAAAAACCTGAAGGCTGAAATTCTAAAAAATAATATATCCTCAAAAAATGGCACTTTTGAGGAAAAAATGAAAACTAATTCAGCCATTGCCAGTCTACTAAAACTGTATGTGAAATCAGAACCTCCAAAAACGAAACCAGCAAAACCAATAAAGTTGTATACACCACAATTTTTTGAAAGTTGCAAAGCATCAGATTTCAAAACTGATGATGATGACATAAACAGAAAAGACTGTTCTTTAAAACAAACCACTTCACTACCAAAATGTGAATGTTCTTTCCAACCACAACAAAGTTCTATGTTAGAACAAAGTAGCGTTAAAGAAAACGATGACGATGCAGTCGCTAAATGCAACTCTAGACCTAAGGAGAGTTATATTACGCTAAGTAAGGAAAATGAAACAAAACTGACACCGGATATTATGGCAAGTAGTTGTACAATTGACCAAGATATACCAACAACTGTACAAAAAGAGGAACCAGTAGATCCATATGTTGCAGAATCGATAAGTAAAGTTAATAACTGGTTGGATAATAAACCTTACGTAGCCGTAGGCGAGAAAGAAAAACCGAAAGGTCCTAAACTGTACCTAGGTACAGTTGCGTACAAAAGAAAAGATCCCGTAACTTGCAAGTCTCCTAGCGAGATCGCGGACAAGAAAATATCAAAGACCTCCATAACCACAGCATCGGACGATGGCGTTTATAAACCTTCGAACTACGCCGAGGAACTCATAAAAAAATACAAGGACAGAAACAAAAAACAAATTGCGCCCGCTTTGAATGTATGGGAAAAACTCGAAAAAGACCTTAAGGAAAAGGATATGGAAATAAAAAAACGTGCAATAAACGCTGAGGTGTGTCGAAAAGGAGATTAAAGTGTTGTCATAAGTAGAGTTTGGTGCTATTTTCTATAGCGAATTTATCGAAGCGCTCAATTTTTTGAGATTTAATTAATTTAATATGTATATATTTAGTTTAATTTACACGTAAGAAAAAATTGAAAAACTCGTTTTGTAATCGCGTCTTTCATTGAGCAATAATTTAGCATTTAGGTTTATAATATGTATTTACATATTTAATATTTAGTTTTACGTAGTTAAATGATTTTGTTAATGCAGAAATGCACTTTTGTGCTAAAGGACGATGCGGCAAATGAATTTGAATGTTGTAATTGTGCTGAACAAGCATGATTGGCTTAATTATTTGGAAAATCTGTTACAACAGCAGATTCTTTCTCGATGACAACGCCTTGACACTTATCAAAAAGTATTTTTATTGTGACATTATTTAAAAACAGGTGTTTTTATTTTACAAATAGGT
This sequence comes from Opisthograptis luteolata, assembly GCA_931315375.2. Classification (NCBI taxonomy): domain Eukaryota; kingdom Metazoa; phylum Arthropoda; class Insecta; order Lepidoptera; family Geometridae; genus Opisthograptis; species Opisthograptis luteolata. The sequence goes on from OV928044.1 coordinate 905,210, forward strand.
TTTTATCAAGATATCTTTTTACATTTTGCGCTATACAGCGATATTGCTCAATTTGACATGGAAAAATGACTGTTACCCGTAAATATCTGGGTATGTATGTGTATATAGGAATTTGTTAATTTATGTAAATCTCGATTATAATTAAATTGAGCAACGCATTCACAAAGTGAAATATCTACAAAGTCTATTTTTATAGTTTGTATTCGTGTAAGACGACTAAACTAGAATTAATTTAACATATCTATTTATACACGCATGCCAAGGTCTATATTAAAATCAATAAAATCACGCCGAAGTGTGGCTGGCGGAAGCACCCTCTGGTTTGCAGAGGTGGTAGTTATAGTTTGGTTTCATATGTTGCGTCTTCGAACTGTCGCGTTCTACGCAGCAACATATCGAAGGAGGCAACTTTGTCGCGGCGCAGCCTCTCTCGTACTTGTTTATTTAAGAGGTCTTACACCATGTCGATTTGCACTTTTTTACTGAGGTCGCCGGGTGGTATTAGCGATAAAAGGGCGCGGGCTTCGGCGACAAAGCGTTCTGTGCGTTCGCCATGGCTCTGACTTCGTTGAAACACTTCCAAGTATATTCTGTGCGGCGGTCGTAGGTCTCCGAAGGCGCCTCTAAGTGCTGTCACGGCGTCGCTGCAGGTTGTCACTGAAATTTTGACTCCCTGCCACCAGATAGCGGTTTGGTGCGTCAGGAGTAGGCTAAGACCGCGGACGGCGTTTTCATCACCGACGGCACAACGTTCCTTGTAAGCGGTAACCGCGCTAGGCAGCACTTTATGCAATGTAGGTGTCACTGGGGCACGGTCCGTACAGGAGGGAGGGTTTATGTGTGTATTATAATTTTGTAATTTTTTTTTAAATAACCGTGCGATGCCGGGGCGGTCCACTAGTGTACCATAATCTTGTTATGTAAGTAAAAAAATCTATATTTTCGATGCTTTCGAGCCATGTAATTAAAATTAGGTGTAAGGTATAACCCGCATAGAAGATTATATTTTACATAATTATATGGATAATGTTTTGATGTCATGTCATTATAATGTAAGTATTTGATTCATGGTACATACTACATAGTTATTTGAATAACTTAACTACTGTGTTGTATTGATGTAAGTGCTAACAATTCTGACACTCACTGTAAATCATTGTTGTTTTTTTACGGCTACTATTACATTACCTAGTTAACCTAGATAACTATAGATAACTACCCATAATATTTTATTGTTTTTAGAAATATAATACATTTTTTCCAAAAAATGTTAGGGAAATGTTAAGTAGAAAGCTCTACGCGTGGTAGTTCCCATACCGTGTTCATGTTAATAAAATAAATAAAATATCAGGGACAATTATTGCAAACACACGAGACAACCAAACAAGAGAAATCTTATAAGTAAAGCTATTTAAAAAATATCGGACCATAAGATGACAAAAAAAAAATGGGATTTTAGTGAACTTGCTCCAATGCAATCAATTAGTAATAAGAATAAAAATGTCAATGTGATCCCGCCAAAAAAATTATCTGTCTGGCGTTTCTTGCCTGTTCTTTTGCCGGCGTAAGGACAGGAACAGAAACAGGCGTAGCTAGTTTTAAGTTTGACGTTTTAAAGTGATCGCAATGTATCCTATTGAATAAAGAAAAATGGAGTTGAATTGAATTAAAAACAAATGTATAACAAATTAATTACTACAAAAACAAATTAATTAATTGCTTAGGTACATATGTATGTACCTATAATAATTTGTTGACATTACATAGACACATAAGTATTTAATTATTGATGTTTAATAGTTTTAAATTTTATAGAAAAATATGTTAGTCCAAGTTTATTTATTTGGAAAATAAACCAAATTAACTCCATAATATGTCATGTTATTGTAATGAATGATTTTACAATTATGTATTAATAACTTAGATATTATGTACTAGCAGTTCTTTTATACAACATATAATTTGCGGTGTTTGAGATTTAATAATCTCTGTAATATGTTTACGTAACATTTAAACACATTTTTTTTCCATTGTTTTGGTAAATTTCTCCAAAAAATGCCGTATTTTAAAAATTTTAGTCTCCTGAAATAAATTTATTTCAATTTAGATCGATTGTTTTTTTTATCTACATTTACTAAAATAAGAACATTTTTTTATTGTATGGTAGCGTTGACTACAAGTCACCATCATGACAAAAAAGATCGTAAGTGTCGAAGTCAAAGGTGGCGTCACGCTACACCTGGATTGGGAACTGGCTCTCTAGTGGAACACAACAAATAGGTGCTTGGCGTGGCGACAGATTCTTAACTTGAAGGTGGTAGCTAGCCAGGCGAGCACTAAAAATGCCCTACCATCATGCTATGATTCCATTCCATCACAATGTAGTCAATGTAGGATGCAAATCAACGACTTATGGGTCGCATCGCAACGCAACTCGCAAGCTGACGTCAATATTTAATAAGATCTTATTTTATGGCATGTATTTTATCAAATAAACGATTTGATTAGATACCACTGGGCCATAATTATCGCTTCTAAAAATGAGTGACTAAGTCAGTTCATCAGTATAAAATCTTGCGCACACAACGGGTGGGCCGCAAAGGAAATATTCTGTGTCGTGCAATGCGCTGTGTGTGTGGCCGTGTGGCGCTCCACGGAGTCCCCGGGCTCAGGCTCCCCAGCCCGGTTTGATGATATAGTCTACCAACCGCGCAAGTCACGTAAATCGCGATATAGTCTACTTAATCTATGAATCGCGTAATGCTATATCTATATTCTATATGCTATGCTACCATAGACAACTGTTAATTGACTTAATTGTTAAATAGGTTTGTGTGTGTGTGTCACTTCACACTTTTTTTTTTGTTTTGTTATGTCGTCATCGTCACACGATTAGTGTATTTACCAGTGACAAGTATAAAATATTTCAAACTCAGAGAGTTCAATCAAGTTTAAATTTAAATGACGATGATGATGAGATGGGATGAGGATAGTGTTTATGTAAAGTAGTGGAACTTTACACGGACTTTTTTAGAGCAACTAGAAAAGTCACTTGCACAACTTTATTTCAATTTCCCACACTCGTACACATTAACGAACACATAATGGTTAATAATCCACCAATATTACACATTATCACTCGAAGAAACAAGTTTTGGAAATAAAAACAAAATTATCACGTTGACAATTCGATTGCCGCCAAAAAAGTCAATGTTACACTTGCTTACTTATGTCAAACCAAGTATATAGTCTACTTAATCTATGTGTCAAACTGTCAGTGTCAGTCTCTTTTGAAAAGAAACGAGTTTGTTTTTTCTCATTTTCTGTTTAGAATTAGAAGTTTAGAACTGCTATTTTCGTTTTCTCATTGATCGTGTCATTTTCTAGTTTCCACCGTGAGTTTCATTTCCTTACATAAATTGAAGAGTCATGGCCCATGGCCGATTGTGAGTATTGTGACGCTTGCAAATAATTGCGACAGATTTGAAGCTGATTCTGCTCACGCTGACAGATGGCTGACTCTGCTGATTCATAGAAATCATAGATTGGACCGGACCAGGACTCTGCGCCCGAGAATTACGATAGTTGCGTGAACCGGTCTGAGTTCTGCTAAGTTTTTCCTTTCTAGTTGGTACCATTGAAATCCTCTAAAAGTCTTGCAAGTTCTTTGTTGTTGTCTGGGTCGCCTGGCCTTGCAATGACTGATTAGAATACCTCGTCAGTTAGTGCCATAGAGTATTTGTCGGTGCTGACAGTCTTGAACTGAAGATGTCTCAATGGACGAGCGAGTATGCGATTCTCCGGGACCTCTCAGTTGCGCAAGGACGAGTTCCTGTAGCGATCGAGGGTACGCTGGGAGCTGGGGACAAACCACCGTCTCTGAACATTACTGAAGGTATGCACATCTTTACAAAATTACACTGTATGATGTGTGAAAGGGTAACAGTATGTTTACAATTCAATTTTAGGTTAGTTTAATGTTTTAGTAAAATTAATTGATTAACATATATTTTGCAAAGATCTATGAAAAGAAACCCAGTTTAAACAATAATTTGTGTTTAATCAAACATTTGATAACACTAGCAGCTGGCTGCTCGTGATCTTGACTCTAAACTGGGCTGAGATAGCTCAAGAGCTGGTAGAATTGAAGCAAATAGCATGATGTAGTACTATTTTTTTTAATGTTTGTGATATTAATTTTAGAAACAGAAGAAGAGTATTTTAAGCACTGTTCTGCTGATGGGGATGTGTCTGACGCTCCAGATTTGGGACTGATCAAGCATATGCTGAACATGGTCAGTTTGTTTACAAGTTTCTCTTATCTGTCCTAAGCAGCCAAGCACTACCAAAGTCAATTTACTAGCACCTACTTTGCTGTACTGTAAACTTATTAGCTGTACTATAACTAGTTCTAATTGGTAAATACTGTTAGATGTTTACTAGTACTTTTCTTTTTCCTTTCACAGACAAAATCATTAACCCGTTGAACTTCACGGGATGACTAAACAAAAGAAAACCAATATATTTGCTTGTATGGTTTGAGATTAATTAATAACCTAGTACATAACTAAATGAAAAATAATATACATATATAAATCATTACAGGTGCGAGATTTGAATGCGGCATCAGATGAGGAAGAATGCTCGAACAAAGTAGTAGTTATTAGTAAGCTCAACCCACAATCGTCCGAGTTCGTGCCCAAAACTAATAACACAAGCACACCATTGGACCAATCTCCCAAGAAAGAAGGTAAAAAACAGAAACAGCCCAAAAAACGTCAGAGAAACATTGCCGTTGAATCAATCCTTCAAGGTATTTCTGATAACAAACAGAATAATGACATAAACATTACACCAGAACCAGTGAAACTTCTAAAACCAAATGATTTCATTTCCAACAATGATGTTGCCGAGAAAAACGCAGCTACTGAAGTAATAGAACCTGTTCAAAATGTACAGAATGGTAACAATCCAGACAGAACAGTGATTGAAGTAACAAATGACGTCAAAGCAACAACAAATGGCAATGTACCACCAGCCCAGGCGGTACAAGAAAAAGTCAACAGATGGTTTAAAACTCAAACTGAAAGCCCTTTTCCCAAAAGAACACCAAAAGTAACATTAGAAGTCACTAATATGTTTAAGAAGAAAAGTATAACGGAAAAAGTGAAAAAATCTGAAAGAGCTGTTAAAAGTCCCACTTCTTCAAGCAGCGGGGAATACAAACCTTCTAATTTAGCAAACGAATATTATAACAAATATTTGGAACAGAATAAATTCAAAGAGTCCTTCAAAGAAGATATTTGGACAAAAGCTGAAAAGAAAATGAAAGAAATTGACGCAAAGAGGTTTGACACTTTTTTTTTTAAGTATATGTTTACTTTGTTCAGACATATTACAATAGCATATTATTATGCAATATGCATATCCTGTGAGATACACCATAACAGCTTAATTTTATCCTGCTATGGATCCCTTGAGTATATTTACCACAAGAAATAAACTGGTAAAAAAATTTAATGAACAAAAACTCCATTGATAACATTGGTTTGAGTTTGTTTTTCTTTTTAAAAACATGTATACTCACATTGTCTCTGCAAATAAAAAGAGAAGCACTGCATACGGGGGCGTCCATTAATTACATGAGGCATTTTTGAGAATTCTTCGACCTTGGTGAGATATCGTAAGATTTTCTCAACTCCCTCCCTCCACTAATCTCACGCGAGATTCTTCAAAACTTCTATTCTTCTAAACGTGTTGGATTAATAAGAAAAAAAACAACGAAAATATTTTTCTCCCAATTTTACACAGTTTTCTGCGATAAAAATAGTTATGTGATATTTGCCAAGACCCCCCTCCCCCTAAGTGAGATTTGGAATTAACTTGATCCCCCCCCCCCCCCCTCCCCTAGAACACCTCACGTAATTATTGGACGCCCCCTAATGTTAAATTATTTTCTCTTCTCTTAATTTCCTCATACACACACACACGCTGTTGGATTACTTAAATAAATAAAATAAAATAAATAAAAATAAAATTAACTTCTAGGAGACAAGAAGCCATTCTGGCTATGACGTCACCAAGCAGTAGCAGCCAAGACTCTGACACTGGACACCAAGCCACGGAAGAACCTAAAAGTAACTAGACAACCTAAATATTTGGTAATTTGGCTTTCACTAACATTACTAATTCATTATTACATGATTCGTTCTGTCCATTATTTTTACTGTAATTGTTTGGTTGTTATTATTATTATTATCCTACTAATATAATAAACGTGAAAGTTTGTGAGTATGGATGGATGTTAGTTACCCTTTCACCCAAAATCAAATCATTTATTCGTCAGAATACATGTAAGAGATAAAAAGATCTTAAATATTGGCGACACACTGTATTCGGTCTGGAAGACGTGCGAATGTTTTTTGTTAGGTACTTAACAACTTACTGAATATATTTTTACAATTGTTAGTATTAAATTGTATTTCATTACACTAGCAACAGTTTGATAAAGAGCCAGGCAGTCAAAAATTCCAATATCATCAAGTCAAATTTTAATTAAATAGATCCAATATAAATAATGATAAAGCACCAAAAGCAAATTAAGCCAAACTCTTTTACAGAACTCGTTTACAGAATTACAGAATAGAAGCATTTGTCCAATAACCATTTACGCACCCGGTGCTTAAAAATCGATAATGTCATCTTTTTCAAATCCTCTGGAAGACTGTTATTTAATAATGCTGCCATGACATGATACTGAACGGATCCGAATGAAATTTGGAACGGAGATAGCATATAAACTGGATTAACAAACACATAGGCTACTTTTTATCCCGGAAAAGGTTCCTGCGGGGTAACGGGAAGACGCGGGTGAACTAGTAGATCAAATAAAAAATTCACCAATTTTTTTTCAATGTTTCAGGTAGTAGAGGCGAGAAAGATCATCAAAGCAACCCGACGAGACCGGCCCTGAGCCGTTGTTTAGACATTGTAGGCCTGCCGCAACACCGTCACCAGCTGGACGAACCTTGCGTCGTTTGTGAAGTTATGAATAAGGAACGGATCACGTCCTATTTTAAGGAAGCTAAGGCAGTTTAATTAGGATGTAGGGACATTGGTGTCTATTCTGTTGTGCATTTTCTTCAACTAAACTAAATTTGACAGGACTAAAGTTATTGCTGTCTTTCGAGGGCCGGTTCCAATAACCGATCTATCCACGATTTGCCCGGAGATGGAAATTTGACATAAGCCCCAATTACAAATATTATTTTATTGCAGTAAATGTGGTATAAATATGGTGTTAAAAAATGGTCAGTGTTTCGGCACATTCAGCTTAAAACAAGCATTCAACAGTCAATAGGTACTATGGTCAGTTCCTAAATATCTCACTGACACAATAAAAGTTGTTAATTCTTAACCACTCAAACAATTCTTTTTTGAGTGGTTTGAGCCCTATAGAAGTAACGTCACGTTTATGTCAAACCGTGGATAGATCAGTTATTGAAACCTGCCGTTAAGGTTCCGTTCCCAAAGGGTAAAGCGGGACCCTGTTACTCCGTCCGTCCGTCTGTCACCAGGCTGTATCTCATGAACCGTGATAGACAGTTGAAATTTTTACAGATGATGTATTTCTGTTGCCGCTATAACAACAAATACTAAAAAACAAAATAAAATAAATATTTAACGGGGCTCCCAAACAACAAACGTGTTTTTTTCGCTCCTTTTTGCATTTCTATAAATATAGATAACTAGCGACCCGCCACGGCCTCGTACGGGTGCCATGTAGATTTGTAAATACTAATATGGGGCAGTATTTGACAAATCTTTGATTTTTTCGGCTTTTCTGTACTATAATATTATGCATACAAACCTTCCACTTGAATTACTCTTATCTATTGCTGAAAACTTTAAAACTAGTTAGTACTCATTTTAAAGATCTGAGCATACATTGGGTCCATAGGGACAGACAGCGGGAAGCGACTTTGTTTTATAGTATGTAGTGATGGTACGGAACCAAGTGTGCGCGAGCCCGACTCGCAATTGGCCGGTTTTTATTTACTTTGGTGACCTGAAAAAGACAGCAATACTTTTAGGCTTGCCAATGTTATGTACAATAGAATTGACATTATTGCAGAAGGTTCTCATACACCATCCTGAATTCAACATTCTAACTCGGAGCAGGGAAGTGACAGTCGTGAAGGAACTCTGCGTGCTGCCTTTCACATCAACGTTTTATTTAGAGAATAGCGAACAGTAACTAAACAATGTAACTGCCAGTCGCCCTAATTTTCGTCCTGAAAAATCCTATCACCTGGGATGGTTGAATATTGTATGGTGTGATAAAGGTTTAAAAAATCTTCGGACCAAATACTCATAAGTTGGAAATGTAAAATTAAAAGAGGACGAAGTAATCCGAAGGTGATAAGACTGAGCACGATCACCATGAAGGTGTAAAAACTTTGTTTCGGAAGTTTCCTATTAATCTTTGTTTAGGTAGGTATTTATTTAATAATGATTTATATCGATGGAAAGTTTTTCTTACGGTTTGATAAACATCTCGTAATTCAACGATCTATATGTACTAGAATGTTCCACTGATCTGCACAGAAGACTGTGAATATTTTCTAATATGACTCAGACATGTCTGTACTCTGTGCCTATTTCGATGGAAAAATGTCTGATTTCACTTTAAGAATTTTTATTTTTTTTTAAACAAGGTATCAAAGTTACCTATAAGATGGAATGGTTCTCCGTGTGTCACGTTTGAAATGGGTAGCCTGTCACTATATCATATCGGAATATAGAAAGAAAAAAAAACTTTTGTCTGCTTTACGGTTTTCTGGTTCCAAATAAAGCCGAAGGGGCAAACTCATTTTTAAATAAACGAATAGTTAACTTGGGAGTTGATTAGATGTGGTGAAATAGGCCCTGAAAATTAATTAAGTAGTTGAAATCTAGTGGCCTGTGTGCAAAGATACTTACTTAAATGTAGTTTGTGATACGATATGTAGTGTAGAAACAAGGTACTCGCTATATAGAAATTCGAAAACTGTGATTTTAAAACGATCTTAATTCGGCTAACCATAATTTGTAATAAGTACATAAATATTAGCATATACCTTAGGCTAAGACAAAATTTTATAATAAACGTTCAATTATTTGTAAAGTTAGTTTTATTACGATTTGTTAATAATTTTCTTTTTATACAACGATTTTTTGCGTTTTTGCAGTAGATTTACCTTTAACTACCATTTGAGGCTTTAATCGATCAAAATTGGTCGAAACGAAAACTACTATTAGTCAAAACTACTTTTGACTGATTTGCAGTTAATATAAATAGACCGGTTAAGTGTTTCGACTGTAACATATTCAATAGGTACTAAATTAACAAAAGACATACTCCAATCGACGCGCATCTACTCTACATGCTCTTGTTAATTGTAGGTACGGCCAGCAAAATCATCAACAAAACTCCTTGACGATTTTTTTTCTATGAATGATCAAACTCTATGCCCTGTAGTTGCACTATTATATATGTATTGGATAATGGTGTCGATTCGGTTTTGCATTCTCTAAAACTAAACTAAGTTTGACAGGTCTAATAGTATTGCTGTCTTTTTCTAACCACTGAAGTAAAAAAAGGACAGCTACTCTTAGACCTGTCAAACTTAGTTTAGTTTTAAAGAATGCAAAACCGAATCGACACCACTGTCTTTCAATCTAGATAACAGTAATGTTTGCATTTGCACCTCACTGGTTGGCGGTTGGATAAATGGGAAAGGTACTTTCCCAATCGGACTTTTTCGCCTTAGACACATATACCTACCAATATTGTTATGTTCTTTTTGTATGATAATAGAGTGAAACAAGCAGACGGCCCGCCGGATGGTAAGCGATCACGGTCGCCTATGTACATTTGCAACATTAGGGGCGTTGCCGATGCTTGCCGACCCTTAAGGACTCGTCCCACACCTATCTTGAAGGACTGCTTCTTGCAGCACTGTGGAAAGATTTGTGGAGGGAAGCTCGTTCCAAATTTTGCAAGTCATCATCATCATCAGCCGGAAGAAGTCCACTGCTGAACATAAGCATCCACCTTTTAACCCCACCATGAACGGCTGCTAGCCATTTGCATCCATAGGCTTCCTGCGACTCTTACCTAATAATGTTGTCGGTCCACCTAGTGAGGGGCCTACCTACAGGACGTCTTCCGGTTCGTGGTCGCCACTCCATAACCTTTCCCCATCGGTTATCGGTTCGTTGAGCGATGTGGCTGCCTATTGGCATTTCAACTTGTAAATTCTGAGAGCTATGTCGGAAGTATGTATTTTGCAAGTATGTATAAACGTCAAAGTTTGTGAGTATTGATGGATGGATGGATGTTACTCTTTCACGCAAAAACTACTGAACGAATCAGAATTAAATTTGGAATGGAGATAGCTTATACCCTGGATTAATACATAGGATACTTATTATCCCGGAAAAAGGTTCCTGCGGGATAACGGGAAGACGCGAACCACGGGGCGCAACTAGTATTTAGTAATATATGTTCTGTTCTGCCTGACCGTACTTCTTATTGACAAAAGCGCGTCTTTACTTATTCTTAGTTACTCGGTTGTCTTGCTGCAGTGGTCGCCACTCGCTCGGCGTTCCGGAGACGTCTATTAGTTAAAAAAATAGTTGTAGGTACAATCGTTGACAACTAATTTAAGTGAACGTTCTAGTGGTTATAGTAATATTGGTGTTGATGACATGAGTACGCGGAAGATAGACTTACATAAGAGTGATACATATGTATAAATTTTTGGGTGTTTGATTTTAAGTAACTCCAGGGTAAGTCATTGAGTACCTACGCTGAGACACTTGCTGGAAAAGGTTCCAGTGGGATAGCAGGAAAACCACAGGGCAAAGCTAGTTTGAAATATTTATTTTGTGTTGATCTGTTTAAATTTTATCTCAAAATATTGCATACGAATAATTTTTCAATATAGGTAGGTATATTTTGAAATTATGTTACAACACTTAGTTTTATAGTAAAAATACGTCCCTAAAGTTCATGATAAATTACCAATTGAACTTTTTGAAGGGACGACCATTGAATAATTTAGAATACTTAGACTAGGTATATTTATATATTTACCAACCCGCACTGGGCCAGCGTGGTAGGTTACGGCCCACACTCTCTGAGAGAAGGCCAGAGTAGGTACCAGTAGTGGGAACATAATAGGTTAATGATGATGATGATAAAACTAGGTATTTATTAAACAATCAATTCAATATTCTCATCAATATCCGCAGGTAGTGACGATTAGAGATGCTGCGGTTAACCGGTAATTACCTAATTAGTAGGTATTTGAGATTCTGCGTCAATTTCCCATCAGCACACTTGAGAGCAGCTGGACAGATTTGAAAAATTTTTAAGCGTTCTTTATATTCTTCATAAGGTTTTTAGGAACGCTGGTATCCTCAAGAATTTTGCCTTCACTGTTTTGAGCAATCCCTACTATAACAATACTACAAAATTAAATACGAAAGGTAACTCTGTCTGTCTGTCTTTCGGTTACGCTTTCACGCCTAAATACCTGATCCAATTTGAATGAAATTTGGTACAGAGATAGTCTAGAGCCTGAGAAAAGACATAGGCTACTTTTTATCGCTATGAACTATAGCCCACACGGGTGAAACCGCGGGAAACAGCTAGTAACTCGTAAGTGTGGGGCCGAGATGGGATTCGAACTCGGTATCGGTCCACCACAGCAAAGGGCGAACAAAGTAGGCGAATAGCCGACCCCGAAGCGTGAATTTTTGTTTTCCATTGTTTTTCATTATTATCAGTTTTACTGTAAACTAAACAACTGCAACTGAATATAACTGTAAACTGAACAACTGCAACTGAATATAACTGTAAACTGAACAACTGCAACTGAATATAGCTATAAACTAATTAGGCTTGATATACTTAATTACGTACTTAATTGTTTAAGTCATTCGATGGAAGAAGCCTTGGCTCCTGAAATACAATGTTCACACTAGTTCAGGAGTCTAATAGGTATATGAACTCATGTAAGTTTATCGCACTTAGATGTTTGTCAATATACGAATATTTGATTTGATTTGATTATTACTTATTTGTAGTACAAGCATGGTGCACACGGTCCACATCGGGCTTGAGAACGTGATCCGCAATGTGGTAAGTGGCTGTTAATTTAATATAATATTTATTACATTCAAATCAACTGATTAATAAATTATTCAGAGTACCTAGTACCTCCAGTGCCGGATTAAGCAAGCGCTGGGCCCGTGGAAAATTCTTTCAAAACTTCTTTGAAAGGAATAAGGAAAGTACCTACTTATAAGGAAATAATTATATGTATAGTCGATTACCGAATGCCTGACGTCATGACATTGATTGCCTTAGTAGGAAAGTTGTAATGTTCACGTTTTTGTGACAGCAAGTAAATTCTTAATAATACACAACATCTTGATAAGTTTCACTCAAAAAATTACGCTCCGGCAGAGATGAGTGCATGGGCTTAAATATGCAGGCCCGTATTTTGCTCCGGCACTGCTGGTATGTACCTAGCTTATTTTATTCTATAAATGCATATTGAAGGTATGTACTTAATCAAGCCTCATATCGTAGCGTAGGTTAGGTATTACCTAATGTACTTGTTAGAAAATTTATTTTATTAATGTTGAAGGCAATCAAGTAGGTAGGTATTTATTAGATAATATATCTATTGGTTTCAAAAGGGCTTCTATATAATTAGAGATGCTCAAGGAAGTGCCTAGTGCCTACTTATTTAATTTAATTTATTTAATAATTGAAACTTACAACTAGCAAGTAAGGGTATATAAATGCGAAAGTAACTCACCTAAGGCCTTCTGTGTGTTTGTCACCTTTTCACGCCTAACTCTCTGAACAGATTGTGGTATGGAGATAGGATACGTTTTATTCACGATAAATTGTTACAGTCCACGTACTTACGAGTACCTATGAAAACCCGCGGGCCACATCTAGTTGCGTTATAAAATATTGTTGCTAAGCTAAGTGTTATATGAAATTGAACGGACACTTAGTACCTTCTCTTAATGAGGTTTTTAGAATAATTTTCAGTATGCGACAGTTAATTAATCATTACGACAAGGCACTAAAGTGTTTCAACTTCTTGTAGGTAATAAGTAATACAAGACTAATGCAATATGCAAACATTGCAGAATGCAAAATGGATTACAGGAAAAATTGAATGTACCTAGGTATAGGTTCAGGTTATTACAACAATGATAGAGTGCAAGTGTTCACATTCCGTCGTGGTTATTACGGTGAGCATTTTTTAATCAGAATTTATTAGTTAGCTATAATTATAGGTTACTAGTTGCACCCGTGTCTTCCCGTTATCCCGCAGGGACCCTTTTCCGGGATAAAAAGTGGCATATGTGTTAATCCAGGGAATAAGCTATCTCCATTCCAAATTTAATCAAAATCGGTTTAGTAGTTTCGGTAACACGTGGTAGCAAACATACATTACTAACATACAGCTTTTGGATTTACTAATTTAATTAGCGGTGATCTTCGGTTTTTTACTGAAGGCTATATAATACTCAAGAGAAACGTATCTTCCCTCAGCGATATATAGATATGGTCGTAAAAGTTTACGATGTCGGTGGTTTATTTTATCGAGCAACATTTACCTTTTGACGTTTATGGTTTGGGGGTCTTGCAGTAGGTAGGTAGTAACTACAGGTCTCATATCCTAAGTGACGGTACAATAATGATAAAGCATGAAAGTAACCAGTGGCTGTGGTGCATAGAAATTATTTTCGTTGAAAACAGTAACAGAGGGAAAAATGCCAACGATCAAATGTGAATCATTGAGATGATTGACTGATTGATTAATTAGGAATTATATTATTTATGGCAGTCCATGCAATGATGTCTTTATCTCCGTTTACTGATTGCAGTCTCCTTGCAGCCAAATTATGCTTTTGTTTGTGCTTTTGATCGTAGTGGTTAAATTTATTTAGAGAATATTATGAACCCAAACAGGGTATATAAATGTAGGAACGCACCGATTTCTTCTCCAACATTATTTGTGCTGAATTGTGCTAAAATCTATTTCAAAATATTGTGGTCTTCTTATGATTTTTTTATCTTATGTAGGGTATTTCATGTGACATTACGTTTTGCCCAGAACTGTGCATTTTTAATTTTGATGGTAGGTAGGCGACTTTATTCTATGTCAGGAGTTAAAAACTATTTGCGTAGCGGGTATTTTTTTACGAATTTACTTACCTACTTCCATTATAATGATATGTACTAATTCCAAAGTTAATTCTTATATTATGAACTATATAATATGGGCAAAATATAAAAAGGTAATATGACACTCAGTTTCTCTTCTGTGCTATCATAACTATGTAGCAATATGTGTAAACCATGGGACATAGTACATATCAGTAGATGCCTACTGATTATCCAGTTTGCGTCTTTCATCAATTTTACTAACAGTATAGCTACTTACTATACTACCTTTGTATATTCTCATAGGTAGTTAAATATACGTTCCATGAACAAATTTTAACATCAACTCGATAATAAACTGTTTAACATCGAGATCGTGATTTATTTCCTGAACTGAAGGTTAAGTAAAGAACCGAGCACGTTTGTCGCCAGTGTTCAGCGTGATGATTTGCACGCCAGTTTTCTGCCATTTTGGAAACAAAAGTAGCAAAATTTGAGTATCTTAGCATTTTGTAAATTCTACTATGACTATGTAAATTAATATTTTGCATGTAAATTGTCTCGGCGAAAAAGAATGCACGTTCGAGAAGATCGTTTCTAAAATTTTCATCGCATGTAAACGTCTAGTGTCTCTAAAATTAACTACTTAAGTATTCACTTCTTTTTCGGGGACATTTGACTATTCACAAATATATCCATCTGTATATAGGTATAGGTAGGTATCAGAAATGAGGTGATCCGTCAGAGAACTAGAGTCACCGACATAGCTCACAGAATTAGCAAGCTGAAGTGGCAGTGGGCTGGTCATATAAGCCGCAGAACCAACAACCGTTGGGGTAGACGTGTTCTTGAGTGGAGACCGCGACTTGGCAAACGTAGTGTAGGACGCCCTGCGACAAGGTGGAGCGACGACTTCCGCCGAGTGGCTGGCAGTAGTTGGATGAGAAAAGCCGAAGACCGGGCTCAGTGGCGTATCATGGGAGAGGCCTATGTCCAGCAGTGGACTGATGCAGGCTGATGATGATGATGATGATGAGGTAGGTACTTCTATAGTAATATTATATAGGTAAAATGTATATCTTCTCTTGTCACTTTTGGATGTTTATGGTATGTAAGCTTCTAAACTACTATCTCGAAAATTATTTCCCTAATAGAAAGCTACATTATGCCTGAGTGTCATAAGGTTATGTTTTATTTGGGCAAAGTAGAGTTTTCAATGAGAAATCACGACATTTGTAAAACAAGTTAAAGATAAATGAGACAACTGGCTGCTTTATTAGCTTACGCTGGCTAAACGGTTGAGAGTTGATGTATACCTAATGTACCTACATACGAAAGAAATATAGACTTCCAGTAAGTTCCTTAAAAGGACACGACATTAACTATCTAGCTTTATGTTTAACATAAACGGTTTAAGCAGTTTTGAGACCACTTCAAATTGTCAGAATATTTACGTACCTACCTACCCGTGCAAAGACGGGACGTTTATACCAACAAACTGATGATGCTATCATGCATCTATTATGAGACTCAATGATTCCTAATCGATTTCCTACTCACAAGTGCCAAAAATATAACTTCGACAACATGAATACAGCAGCAGAACCAATATAACACAAGATAATTGACCTTTTATTAGAATATTTGTGAATGAACTAATAACGTGCGGATATCGATTAATTTCATCCTCTAGTGAAAGATTTCTTATATTTTATGCTCAACCCTGAAATTCGGATACATGTAAGTACCTACGTAATATTATACAAAGGTAACACTAGCTCTAAGATCTTTCCTTTAATGTTGTTCTATTTTTCTGTTGTTGTGGTGAAACAATAAAGCGTTATCAATCTATCTAAAGGTAAATAGTACAGAAAAGGAAACGTTATTTCATCATCATCTCTGGGTCTCAGTAGCCTTGCCCCTAAAGGCGACCTACCTTATTGAATGCAGGTCGGGGAGTAACGAGAACGTTTACAAGTTTAGTAGCTGAAAAGGAATGTTTTTTGAATAGCTTGAAAGAATTGAATTATTGTATCTTCTAATGTAATAGTCATGTACCTTAACATAGAATAGTAAAAAACACTTGAAACCACAAAAAAGAAGGCACTATGCTTTTTCCCTCAAAATAACTTTTTTTTAAATCGTTGGTACACAGTTCGTTTTCTGATTGTCTCAATGTCAAAAATATGTTGCAAAAACAATTGATTACAAATAAAATGTTACCTAGCCATGATTTTGGTCTGCCACCACCACAAACCAAGAATCGAAAGTAAGATTTCTAAACTTAAAAGTCCTTACTTTCAGGCTCCAGATGACGTACCAGGGGAGCATACAGGGAATGGAGATGTTCGGAAGGGGAACGTCACGTACGGGATCGATGATGTGCCGCCTTGGTACCTCTGCATCTTTATGGCTTTGCAGGTAAGGATTTGCCAACTAGTACTAAGTATGTTTTTTAGTAGAGTATATAGGACGCCCTGCGACTAGGTGGAGCGACGACTTGCGCCGAGTGGCTGGCAGTAGTTGGATGAGAAGAGCCGAAGACCGGGCTCAGTGGCGTACCTTGGGAGAGGCCTATGTCCAGCAGTGGACTGGTACAGGCTGATGATGATGACTAGGTATATATTTTATTCAAAAGTCAAAAGTCAATTGTTCTTTATTTAATAGGATACATTGTGATCACTTTAAAACGTCAAACTTAAAACTAGCTACGCCTGTTCCAACCTCCTTACGCCGGCAAAAGAACAGGCAAGAAACGCACGGCAGGTAATTTTTTTGGCGCGATCACATTGACAATTTTATTCTTATTACTAATTGATTGAATTGGAGCAAGTTCACTAAAATCCCAAGTTTTTTTTGTCATCTAATGGTCCGATATTTTTTAATTAGCTTTACTATTAAGATTTCTCTTGTTTGGTTTTACACATTGGGATATGGGAACATGAATATTAATGAGTTTGCGGGATCACAACCAAAGCAGACCAGACCCCACAAGCAGCACCCGTTCACGAGTTGACGCATGTGCCATTATTATTAGAATCTGTCACCACATGTTGGTGTGTTCCGGTAGCCTTACTTGAGAGCCCCAATGCAGGCGAAGGGTGGCGCCACTTTCAGCCACATCGTCTTTGTGTCCTTGCTATCCTGTAATCTGACAGGATTTTACATCTGTAACGAAGGCCTTACAGTATCCAAAAATAGATAATTCTGTGTAAAACGTGATCATCATATTAATCCTGCTATAATATTATACATGTGAAAGTTTGCGAGAATGGATGGATGTTTTTTACTCTTTCACGCAAAAACTATATACACAACGGATTTTGATGATAGATATGTGGTGTGGAGATAGCTTAAACCTTGGGGAAGGAGATAGGATACTTTTTATCGCGATAAATGTAGTCCACGTGGGTCCAATCGCGGGGCGCAGCAAGTAATCAATAACATTGTCTTTTGATGTTCCCAGCATTACCTGACCATGATCGGCGCCATAGTGGCGATCCCCTTCATCTTGTGTCCAGCTCTCTGCATGCTGGAGACCGACCCTGACCGCTCCAACATCATCTCTACCATGATCTTCGTCACAGGTACCGTATAATATATTACAAAACTTAAACTTTCAGAAAGGGCATTGAAAAATATTCTTTGTGTTCCAAGTGGACTGCCTCTATATATAGGTCACAAACACACTTTTACTTAAATTTTTCTGCTGCACTTTTTTGGTGGTAAAGGCGGTTGCTTGTAACTACTCGCCTGGCCAGTTGAGAGCCAGATCCCAATCCAGGTGCATCGTGGCGCCACTTCGTCCATATCATTACCTAACATCGGGTGACTTATGGTGAAACGCTATATTATAATTTATACCCTGTAAGAAGTAAAAAATAAAAATAAATAAATATAGATAGTGCTTAAAAAATTTATTAAGTTAACCGACTCAAACGATGAATTTGATTTTGATACGCGACAAATGTTTATCTACATATAGAAAAGTGCATGTACAAGCATGTTTTATCTGAGAAGGTCTTATGCATTCGTGGGCCGCAATTAGTTTAGTTTCTGATATCTTTCATACGGGCAAACCTATAGGTATAGTTAGGAAGTAAAGCATGTGATTGTGTGGTCGTTATTATGATTATATAGTTTTACTACAGTAAGTCTATATAACTGTTTTCTTTTGGTCGATCTTTTAAGCCATTTGTTTGAGCTATAACAAACAAATGATAAGACAATGATTAGAATGACTATTTATGTAAGAGTACCGTAGGTATAAGGATCTAAGCGAGTAAACTTCCTACTTTCATACTGAGGTATGACGCTATAAACGGTTTATGGGCCAATAAACCGGCATGCACTCAGAGACACGACAAGTGCACCATCTCAGCAACTTAGTGATAAATAATACACTGGAACGTTTTCTTTGGTACCTACATTGACGAACAGTTTGTCCGTCTGTGTGTACAAAGCGATGGCACAGAATATGTAATAGTATCTACCTACTACGAAGGAAAGAAGCACTTCTTGCCCGTGCTGCAGTCGCGATAGTACTGGTTAAATTGTTTTTCAGTAGTACAGTTGACCGGACCATCGTTAATATTTTTCTTTCGGTTGTACTGTTGACCGGACTATTGAAAAACGTATGTGCATAATTTAGAAGATACCAAATACTTATGTAAATAACATTATTCATACATGTGTGTGAATGTTTGTTACCACGTATCATCGTAACTAGGTACTAAACGGATTTTGACGAAATTAAGAATAAAGAATCTTTTTACCCCGAAAAAAGCGTTCTGCGTAATAACGGGAAGACGCGGGTGAAACCGCGGGGTGCAACTAGTAGTATATAAAAAACAGCCAATAATGCAGACAGAACGCCTCGCGTAATACTTATAGCAAGATAAATAAATGGCAAAGAGTGGTAGGCGCTATTAACAGGAAGTTCCTGGCATCTTTTTCCGCATGAGTAGGCGACTACTCGTGCGGAAAAAGAGAAATTTTGTCGAGAAATTATTATAACGAGCGCACCTAACTTGTATTCATAAATATCATCCTTTTCCAGCCATACATTCTTGACATTATTTATAACAATGCTCCACCCACGCATGTCTGGGAGATATCCCTCTGGCGAAAATGCTGCCCACTATTGGTTAAATACATATAAAACTAGCCGTTCCCCGCGGTTTCACCCGCGTGGGCTACAGTTTATCGCTATAAAAAGTATCCCATGTCCTTCCTCAGGGTTCAATCTATCTCTGTACCAAATTTCATTTAAATCGGTTCTGTAGTTTAGGCGTGAAAGCGAGACAGACAGACAGAGTTACTTTTGCATTTATAATATTAAAGTAGGGAAAGTAAGGATTGTGTTGGGTAACTTGCGATTAGATAGAAAAATGTATTAAAATAAAAAAAGAGTTTATTGAGATAAATCAAAAAAGACGCTTTGGAGGTGCTGGGATTTGAACCCAGGACTTTCAGCATGCGAAGCAGACACTCTACCACTGAGTTACACCCCCGATACAATAATTGGCGAAAATAGGCTTCACGTTCTATGATTGGTTATATGTGTGGCTTTAAAATATGCAGAACCAGTTGCGCCCCGTGGTTTCACCCGCGTCTTCCCGTTATCCCGCAGGAACATTTTTCCGGGATAAAAAGTAACCTACATGTTAATCGAGGGTATAAGCTATCTCCATTCCGAATTTCACTCAAATCCGTTCGTAGTTTTTGCGTGAACGAGTAACAAACGAGCGATGGTGGCCGAACGGTTAGGCGTGCGACTTACAAGACGCCGACACCGAGTTCGAATCGTCTCGGCCCTGCACCTATGACTTAATAAGTTATGTGTGGATTTGCCATCGCTCAAAACGGTGAAGGAAAACATCGTGAGGAAACCGGCATGTCCAAGAACTGCAACATTCAAGGGCATGCGACATCTACCAACCCGCACTGGGCCAGCGTGCAGGATTACAGCCCAAACTCTCTCTCTCTGAGAGAAGGCCAGAGTCCCAGCAGTGGGAACGTGAAAGGCTGATAATGATGATGATGATGACGAGTAACAAACATATAACATCCATGCTTACAAACTTTCACGTTTATAATATTAGTCGGTTTTTGCGTAGACTAAGGGAGGGGTTTTGACCGCCACGTGTTTTAAACCCCTGTAGCCGGGTGCATCGAGCAATTAGCTTGCGGCCTGCTCGCCCCGGCTTCTGTGGCTCTTTCATGAACTGCCAGAGTCCTTTGGGGCTTACTTAATTGGTTAGTGGGGGCTTATGGTGTCGAGTTGGGAGCTATATGACTGCTATAAGCTCGGAGCGCTTCGGAAACGCAGTTACGTAAACTTGTTTGGGTCTACTTATTGCTTTTATAAGTAACTAGCAGATCCCTGCGGTTTCACCCGCGTGGGCTACAGTTTATCGCGATAGAAAGTAACCTATGTCCTTTCTCTGGCTTTCGCAGTAGTGGGAACGTAATAGGCTGATAATGAAGTAGTTATACAAAAACACATTAAAGCGTTTTTCTTTCTTTTATAATTATTATGCAGAAACTGTGTACCAGGGTTAAAAGTATGAAATCATATTATGCTTGTTTAGTATACAATATGTGCCCACTTTAAATTGTCTATGCCTGTTACACCGGCCATAGAACAGAGGGCCTACTCCAACTTGGCGAATCCGATGTATCGGCCGCGTTTCCTACATCAACTTGCACTTGTTAATTTAACGCCCGCTTGCTAATTTTTTGGTTGCGATCACATTTCCAATTATTATTTTCTTATTACTGTCTATTTTTTTCCAAATCATATGTATTTCGAAATATCGAAATTTGTGCTGAACCAGAAAAGTATCCAAAATAACTAGTTGATCCTTTATTTATTTTACCCCACACATTGGCTACTCTGTTTATGACCGGGTCACAATATAAGGTTTGTTACTTAACGCCAGAGGAAAGTCTGTGTTGTGTATATACCTTTTACTAGAATACTTTACAATAATAACATAGAATACATCGATCAGAACTGGCTTAAAACAGTGTTTTTTTCCAATTTACTATTTTTGCCTCGTCCTGTCACTTATTGGCAGACACCTTGCGTTAGAATACAATTTATAAATGACTGATAACACACTCGACATCTACTAATCATCGTTATACTAGAGTGCTATGGCTTGTGCTCTTTTTGAAAGAATGCTTGTCATCCAGCAGTGGGAATGTCATAAACTGATGACAACTTCTTCTTTCATAATATGAGCTTGAGACCATCAAGGCTTTACGACCGTATCAGCCGGTATGCCCTCCAAAGCACGATAGCGCTCAGTTAAGAATGCTATGTGCTGTGTGAGATGTTATAAAAGAAATGTAAATTGTTACGTTCTTCCCTGGTTTTCTACTACAAAATGATGAAAAATGACTGACAGACATACTAACACGATTTCTAACTAAACAAGCCTATTTCCAGGTCTCGTCACCTGGCTCCAAGCCACCTTCGGCTGCCGGCTGCCCATCGTGCAGGGCGGCACGATCTCCTTCCTGGTCCCCACCCTGGCCATCCTCGGGCTGCCCGCGTGGAAGTGCCCTGCGAGCCAGCTCCTGGACGCCATGACTGATGAGGAGCGGAAGGTGATTTGGATGAGCAGGATGTGCGAGCTCAGCGGAGCTATCGCTGTGTCGGCGCTCTTTCAAGTGTTTCTTGGTGAGATCAATCTGCATTCTGGACCTACTCTACTTTTTGTAAAATAATGGTGTCGATTCTGTTGTGATTTTTCTAAAACTTAACCAAGTTTGATAGGTCTAAAAGTATTGCTCTACTTTTCCGATCATAGGAGTAAGAAAGTGAGGGTATTACTTTTAGACCAGTCAAATTTGACAGGTCTAAAAGTAATACCCTCACTTTCTTACGTTCTTACGTTTAGTTTTAGAAAATGCACAACAGAATGGACACCATTGGTTAGCGTTTGGCTACTACTGCACACTACTGCTTGGCGGTTGAATAACTTTTAGAAAAGTGGCTCTTCCTCAGGCGGACTCTTCAAAAACGCCACTTCAACCACCCTGCTATACTTTCACTGCCTGCTATAATTACAGGAGTTTTTTTTCTTCTCAGAAAGTTCAGAAAGAAAGGAGACCTTCGGTTGCCAATTACAAAAACTCATCATATTTATCAACATCATCACCATTACGAGGCTGTTTCAGACAACTGCTGGACAAGCCTCTCCCAAAATATGCCCCTGAGCCCGATCTTCGGGTTCTCTCATCCAACTACTGCCAGCCATTTTGCACATGGTAGATGAAATACGAGTATACCCTAGATACCGCTGGAAGGAAGCGGTCACCTACGCGAACTCCACACTCTGAACTAGATTGAAATCGTTCAGGGTAGAGAGGAGTGGCGTTTTTTCGTTTCGGAGGCCAAGACACACTTTGGGTCGCTGAGCCATCGGAGTTAAATGAAATACTACAATGCCTACTCATATATTTATCGTCAGGGTACTTTGGAGTGATTGGATCTCTGCTGCGCTTCGTGTCGCCACTTACCATCGCACCGACGGTGGCGCTGGTGGGGCTCACGCTGTTTGATCACGCCGCCGAGGCCGCCTCGCAGCAGTGGGGGATCGCCGCTGGGTAAGCCACTCAACAGCAGTTTTTTTTTCTATTTTAGAGTTCCGCAAATCAAAAGGAAAAAGGAACCATTATAGGATCACTTTGTTGTCCGTCTGTCTGTCAAGACCCTTTTTAACCCCCGACGCAAAAAGAGGGGTGTTATACGTGTGATGTCGATGCCTGTTTGTCTGTGTGTGTGTGTGTCTGTGGCATCGTAGCTCTGAAACGAATTTCGATGCGGTTTTTTTATTTGAAAGCCAGTTTCCTTGCGGCGGTGTTTCGATCCAAGATGTCGGGTTTTTTATAAGTATTTTAATTATCAGGTAAGTGTTCCGGACAGTGGACACTCGGTTACAATGAATTCTACTGAATGTTATAAATGTGAAAGTTTGTGAGGATGGATATAATTATGTATTATGTATGTACGTATAATTGTATAATAGAAGATAGGCTACACGTGTGCTCATTCCGACCTCTTCAAAGCAAAGTTGACCTCTAGTCAAACGAAATATTATTTACGTTCTACGAAAATTACGGAGTTGTTTATTATTCCTCCAATAAACGCTACATGATTTCAGAATATATATCAACATATAATATATCCGTGGAAATTGAATACGAGAACCAATTTTGATATTAAAATAATGTAGATATAAAAACAGTTCAAACGGCAATTGAATTAAAAGTAGAACGATATAGAAATAACTCATTTATATTTCATGTTTTCATATCCCAATGTGCACATTCAACCAAGAGAAATCTTATTAGTAAAGCTTATTATAAAATATCGGACTATTAGATGACAAAAAAAGTTTGGGATTTTAGTGAACTTGCTCCAATTTCATCATTTAGTAAATTACCTGCCGGGCGTTTCTTGCCTGTTCTTTTGCCGGCATAAGGAGGTTGGAACAGGCGTAGCAAGTATTAATTTCGACATTTGAAAGTGATCACAATGCATCCTATTGAATAAAATATATGAATTATTGAATAATAAAGCAAAACTTGCTTAGGCTACATTATATTACAAACACTGTGACACGAGATTTTTGTAAATTAGATAGCACAGATTAGACTAGATTTAGATAAAAAGCTTGGGATTTTAATGAATTTGCTCCAATTCAATCAATTAGTGATAAAGATAAAATTATAAAAGTGATCGCGCCTAAAGAATATATTTATGCGTATATGCTACTTTTTATGCAAGTGGATATTATAAGCAAGCGAAGTTGTGTGGTGTAGCTAGTATGTATAATTTCAGCAACTTTGCAATACAAAGTGTTGAGTAGCACTGCAATTATGGCAGGCGGCGCTTGATATAAAAACAGCTCAAGTGCGAGTCTAACTCGCGTGAGGGTTCCGTCACATTCCGTTTTCCGTGAGAATTGAAGACTTACCTTTTGCGGTTAGGATTTCCTCTAAACTATGAGTGAGGTTATGTACTCCTTATTTTTTCAATATATTTGGCTATGTTACTTTGAAGATAAGAAGAGAAAAACGATTTTTTTTTTCTTTTTAAACCAACCATTAAACAGTTGTGATATAAGTACCTAAATATATTTGTATATTTCATAAGAGGCCCTTCCATTTATGTTGATGTGTCCCATGAAGCAGGTGGTTGTTAAAATTCCTGTTTTGCCCCCTTTAGAAACCCTTATAGTAAGAATCAGTGGGCAGGCCACAATTTTTTCCTACAAATTGCCGTCCTTCAAAGATGAGTGTCAGAAGAGTTTTTAAAGGTCGGCAATACATTGGCATCGCTCCTAGTATTGCAAATGTCCATAAGCAACGGTGACTATTTACCATCAGAAAATTCTTTACATAATATTTTTCGTCCTGTAAATTCGGACAAAATGAACTGACATTACCATTTTCACACAAGTCACTCGCAATTTGATTTAAATCTTGACACACAAAACTCACGGTATCCCTTCGCGAACTATGACGGGTGCTTTTTCTGCTGTCACACAACCAAATCAGTAAAACAGTATATTGGTCCTACAAGTGTTCCGTTTTTCATTACATGTACGGAACTCTATAGACAGAGTGAAAATCTTTTCAAGTTTTTCCATGCATACATTGCTGGCTCGTTAGTCCCTCGTTATTTACGTTTTCCTCGGCTGTACGTAATGAAAAGCGACAGGCTTCTCTATTTCTGCTGCCTACACTACTAACGCATTGATTGATGGCAGTGTTGCCAATGAAAATGTTGACCTAATGTACTCGTACACGCAGTAGGTAAAAAACGCCGTGTTTGTATGGAACATAACCAACGGTGGGCCGTGTCACTACTTAAAAACAGGGAAAACCCTGTTTGCAAAATATATATCAAAAAACAAAATATAATTTTTAATAGCCTTAATTTTATTCAACCTTATTATTCTAGGTACAATTTTTTTTTCTCGAAGAATCGTTTATTTTTATAAACTCTTCTTTCTTCGTTCTTATTAAATAATTTTTAGGTACATTGAGCATATAAACCGATAAATTAATTATTTACCGTAGAATTTGCGACAAGCCGTAGAACCTGGGTTGCGGCCGTAGGCCATGTATTTGTGACTATTGGCCTGAAAGCCGTAAAACACGGTAATTGCCGTAGCATTGGCAACACTGATTGATGGTTCACCTCGCTTAGGTAGATATAAGACACTTGGCTTATCTATACATATAATAAATCTGTAACTCATCACTGTCTGTACATTGAAGATAAATGAGAAAAACTTTTACTGGGGGCCTTTATTAACGCAATAGAACCCAAAACAATGGTTTTTAGAATTTTTGTCTGTTTGTCTGTATGTCTGTTTGTCTGTTTGTCTGTTTGTTTGTGCGCGCTAATCTCAGAAACGGCTTAACCGATTTGAATGCGGTTTTCATTAATATATTGTGGTTTTCTCCACTTAACATATAGTGTTTGTTTTATTTCAATCGGTTCATAAATAAAAAAGTTATATCAGTTTAAAGCATCACGTCGGAAATTTGGTCGAGTCGATTAGATTATTGTAGCCCGGATAGCATATAGGTTCCTTTTTAACCCGAAAAAAGATTCTTGCGGGATAGTAGGGAATACCATGGGTGTAAATGCGAACCGCAGCTACCCCTATCACCATCCCCATCCCCACATTTATGAAAATGCGAAAGTGTGTTTTTCTGTTGGTTTGTTCGGCTTTCACGGCGTAACAAAACAACGAATCAGGGTATTATTTTGCATAAAGATAGTTTATGCGCCGGAGAGTAACATAGGCTACTTTTATCCCGGAATAATGCATGGGTTCCGTGGGAAAATCTAATATAACGAAATTTTTCGAAATCTTTTACATGGTTGCTAGGCATCATTTTGTTGAATTGTTTACATGTCAGGAAGAATATTATTGGCATGACAATTATTGGTGTGGATACACACGTAATAATTTATCGTAGCGATGTATCTGTTCTAATTGCTAACCGATCTCCGGTTATATCGAAATTGTGCCTGAAAAATCGTTGTAGAATTTCTGGTTTGCGCAGATGAGCGACGGCAGTAACATTTTCTGTTCGATAAATCATTGTTGATCGACTTGACCGTATTTGCATAATTTTGATGGTAGCGTGTGTTTTGCTGCAATAAAACTGACGTCGGACACGGGCAAACAAAAAGGACCTCTTTGTATGACGCGTCCGCGCGAAAATTGAAAGAAGAAAAATATTAGAACATTTTATACAGAGCTACAAAAACGAAAATCAAAAGATGATTGTGATTAGTGATGTTCGAAATCAAAAATCAACACACTGTAATAAAATAATATAGAGCCATCTATTTAATCCTAAGTTAGTGATTACACTATACGCCCTAATCAAACCCAAGACGTTCAAATTTTTAACGATATATCGTTACGTGTGTAGCAGACATGATCTTATTATACCTTATTTACTTAGAACTACTTGGTATTGACGTTGATGTTGCGGGCTACAATAAGGGTAAGCGTATGTTGAGACGCAGGCAACGGAAGCGCTTGGCATTGTCCATGAGCGATGTTGTAAATTACACAGATACACTGTAATAAAGTACAAAAAACTGGTATCAAGAACAGTATTCAAGTTGACGAATAAACTGGGTTTAATATTAAACTTATACAACATTTAATCACTTTAAAAAGACAAACTAATAACTAGCTACGTCTGTTCTAACTTTCTTGCACCAGCAAAAGAAAAGGCAAGCAACGACCGGCAGGTACTTTTCTGGTGATTTTCTCTTTTTTTTCTGGCGCGATAACGTTTACTATTTCGGAGGAGGCTATTTACCATCCTATAGATTTTTATTCAGTACTAGCTGGTGCCCGCAGCTTCGCCCGCGTGGATGTCGGTTATCGCGACCAAAAGTAATCAAGAAATTTTGATCCAGTTCCCGCAACCCATGAGAACCTATTCCAGGAATAAAAAGTATCCTATATATTATTCCGTCCTATTATCTATTCCTGTACCAAATTTCAGCCAGATGAATTTCTGAAGTTATCCCGAAGAAGATATAAAAAAATTGAGCTTTATACCTTAACGAATTTAGGGTACTAATTTATACACCTGCACTTCCTGTTATCTGCCCAAGTAACCACAAACCAAACTCTATATTCGCAGGATGTTCTTACCTGTACTATTATATAGGGGGCATGCACAGAAAAACTTTCAGCTTTTACATTAAAAAACGAAGGTCTGGCTGTCGTAGGCTCTGGGTCTATATATCCACACCATTAATACTTTTTCTACTACATATCGAAACTAATTCAAAAAAAAAAACAAATCTATGCAAACTCTTTGCTTCCCAAGTTCCCACGTGTCCAAATCTTTAGGCTAAGCGTATATTGAGACGCAATCGATGCAGTGCGGGGCAGCGCTGATTTTTTGTAATATATATGCATAAGCAAAGATCAGCATACGATGTTTCTTTTTTCTTTTTGCGGCAACAATTACTATTTTTCTAAATTAAGTTAGTGCGTATTAATCAATGCGTAGGATAGTATTTATATCACACGTTCATACATAACACGTATTTTAAAAAAGCATGACGACATAGAAGCAACTCTATTATAAACTGTAACTAACAATAACTCATTAATTTCATAATCTAACACTAATACTGAATAAAAATCTTTAGGATGGTATATAGCCTCCTCCGAAATAGTAAACGTTATCGCGCCAGAAAAAAAAGAGAAAATCACCAGAAAAGTACCTGCCGGTCGTTGCTTGCCTTTTCTTTTGCTGGTGCAAGATAGTTAGAACAGACGTAGCTAATTATTAGTTTGTCTTTTTAAAGTGATTAAATGTTGTATAAGTTTAATATTAAACCCAGTATATTCGTCAACTTGAATACTGTTCTTGATACCAGTTTTTTGTACTTTATTACAGTGTATCTGTGTAATTTACAGCATCGCTCATGGACTATGCCATGCGCTTCCGTCCCCTGCGTCTCAACATACGCTTACCCTTATTGTAGCCCGCAACATCAACGTCAATACCAAGTAGTTCTAAGTAAATAAGGTATAATAAGATCATGTCTGCTACACACGTAACGATATATCGTTACAAATTTAGACGTCTTGGATTTGATTAGAGCGTATAGTGTAATCACTAACTTAGGATTAAATAGATGGCTCTATATTATTTTATTATAGTGTGTTGATTTTTGATTTCGAACATCACTAATCACAATCATCTTTTGATATTCGTTTTTGTAGCTTTGTATAAAATGTTCTAATATTTTTCATCTTTCAATTTTCGCGCGGACGCGTCTTACAAAGAGGTCCTTTTTGTTTGCCCGTGTCCGACGTCAGTTTTATTGCAGCAAAACACACGCTACCATCAAAATTATGCAAATACGGCCAAGTCGATCAACAATGATTTATCGAACAGAAAATGTTACTGCCGTCGCTCATCTGCGCAAACCAGAAATTCTACAACGATTTTTCAGGCACACTTTCGATATATTTTTTATAACCGGAGATCGGTTAGCAATAAGAACAGATACATCGTTACGATAAATTGTTACGTGTGTATCCACACCAATATTTGTCATGCCAATAATATTCTTCCTGACATGTAAACAATTCAACAGAATGATGCCTAGCAACCATGTAAAAGATTTCGAAAAATTTCGTTTTATTAGATTTTCCCAGGGAACCCATGCATTATTCCGGGATAAAAGTAGCCTATATTACTCTCCGGCGCATAAACTATCTTTATGCAAAATAATACCCTGATTCGTTGTTTTGCTACGCCGTGAAAGCCGAACAAACCAACAGAAAAACACACTTTCGCATTTACATAAATGTGGGGATGGGGATGGTGATAGGGGTAGCTGCGGTTCGCGTTTACACCCATGGTATTCCCTACTATCCCGCAAGAATGTTTTTCCGGGTTAAAAAGGAACCTATATGCTATCCGGGCTACAATAATCTAATCGACTCGACCAAATTTCCGACGTGATGCTTTAAATTGATATAACTTTTTTATTTATGAACCGATTGAAATAAAACAAACACTAAATGTTAAGTGGAGAAAACCACAATATATTAATGAAAACCGCATTCAAATCGGTTAAGCCGTTTCTGAGATTAGCGCGCACAAACAAACAGACAAACAGACAAACAGACATACAGACAAACAGACAAAAATTCTAAAAACCATTGTTTTGGGTTCTATTGCGTTAATAAAGGCCCCCAGTAAAAGTTTTTCTCATTTATCTTCAATGTACAGACAGTGATGAGTTACAGATTTATTATATGTATAGATTAGTGTTAGATTATGAAATTAATGAGTTATTGTTAGTTACAGTTTATAATAGTGTTGCTTCTATGTCTTCATGCTTTTTTAAAATACGTGTTATGTATGAACGTGTGATATAAATACTATCCTACGCATTGATTAATACGCACTCACTTAATTTAGAAAAATAGTAATTGTTGCCGCAAAAAGAAAAAAGAAACATCGTATGCTGATCTTTGCTTATGCATATATATTACAAAAAATCAGCGCTGCCCCGCACTGCATCGATTGCGTCTCAATATACGCTTAGCCTAAAGATTTGGACACGTGGGAACTTGGGAAGCAAAGAGTTTGCATAGATTTGTTTTTTTTTTCATGAAATAGTTTCGATATGTAGTAGAAATAGTATTAATGGTGTGGATATATAGACCCAGAGCCTACGACAGCCAGACCTTCGTTTTTTAATGTAAAAGCTGAAAGTTTTTCTGTGCATGCCCCCTATATAGTACAGGTAAGAACATCCTGCGAATATAGAGTTTGGTTTGTGGTTACTTTGGCAGATAACAGGAAGTGCAGGTGTATAAATGAGTACCCTAAATTCGTTAAAGTATAAAGCTCACTTTTTTTATATCTTCTTCGGGATAACTTCAGAAATTCATCTGGCTGAAATTTGGTACAGAAATAGATAATAGGACGGAATAATATATAGGATACTTTTTATTCCTGGAGTAGGTTCTCATGGGTTGCGGGAACTGGATCAAAATTTCTTGATTACTTTTGGTCGCGATAACCGACATCCACGCGGGCGAAGCTGCGGGCACCAGCTAGTAATTGATATAAATGAAAGTGGCGAGTGGGAATGAACATAGGGTTACCATTATATTATATCCTTCTGAAAATTCCTGACAATAAAATCCGATAGATTAAAATCGATTGAAACTGCAATTAGTAGGTCGAGCTATCGATACTTTCGATATAGTCATATAGTAATCAATATTCTTGCCATCTATCGATAGTCTGCCTAACTATAATCGGCACCACTATATACATAATTTCGCCCCGCGGATTCACTCGCGTTTTTCCGTTATCCCGCAGGAACCTTTTCCGAGATGAAAAGTAACCTATGCGGTAAGTAATCCAGTGTATAAGCTATCTCCATTACAAATTTCATTCAGATCCGTTCAGTAGTTTTTGCGTGAAAGAGTAACAAACATCCATCCATTTATACATATTAACTTTCGCGTTTTTTAATATTAATAGGAATAAAATATTGTACAAACAGCTTTAACATCTCTATTATCACTATCAGTATAGACAAAAGTCTACAAACCGTAGGCACCACGTAATAATTATATTTAATACAATACAAAGAGAATTTAATATCATTCAAACAATGCTGTGTACATTATTTTGATTAACAAATTTGCCGTGTGTGTTACTTTGTAACTAATTAACTTAACAGTATACGCCTTTTGAACGCTTGTATAGTAGAGGTACGACCAATAAATGTTAACTGTATTTTAAAATTTTCGTCGGGAATAATATCCTGGATTTGCATGACCCCTTCATCCCTTGTGGCCTGTGGGGTAAAATACGGGGGGTTCTACTGAAATTTTAATACAGATTTTCTATATTATTATTTATTACTAGGTGCGCCCCGCGGTTTCACCCGCGTGGACTGCAGTTTATCGCAAATAAACGTACAACCTACAATTCCGTAATATCCAAATTTTAACACTTTCCTGGCAACTGTTTCAATTTTTTCTTACACAAGAACTTTCTCATGGCACTAACAAACAACAAAAAAAAATTGTGAAATCGGTCCAGTCGTTCACGCGTGATACCGTGACCAAGGGAAATGGGGATTCATTTTTTTATTATATAAGAAGATTGCTTATCTACATATTTTGTTAAACGTTAGCGACTGTTTAATCTTATTGTTTACTAGCTTTTACACACGTGGATGACACTTTATCTTTCTCCAGGGTTCAAACTATCTCTACACCAAATTTCATCAAAATCCGTTCAGTAGTTTTTGTGTGAAAGAGTAACAAACATCCATCTATAAAGTTGATTTAAATTGGAAGCTGAATTGAAGTAAGTACGGAGTGTTTATTTAGGTAACGCTCTGCGAAACGCTTCATCTAGGCTAGGTTCTTGAAATATCTGCAAAGCTTATTCTATTCTACGATTTCCAAGTACCTCCCTACCTAAATAGTTCTCTCCATATCTAAAGGTCACCAAGTCACCCCTCTCCCCACATTCTTTCAAAGCCTACCATTCCTGTGTTCCCTGTAATTCCAGTAATTCAAACGTTCATTATATGATTTAGGTTACCCTACCGCGGCTGGGGTGGCTAGCGGGTTGGGTTTCTAAGGGCAAAGTTCAAGATTTTTTTGTTGATTCTTGCCTAGTTAATATGAGGATAAATTTGTAAATGTGATCGCGTCTAAAAAATGATTCGCCGGGCGGTTCTTGCCTGTTATTTTGCCGGAGTAAGGAGCTTGGTTTAATTTGAAATTTGCCATAAATCATCTGCACTGATGCTACAATAATGTTTGCTGTTTAAAAATTGAAACAAAAACCAAGGAAATGTTTAAATTTACTTATGAATGTTATTATACTTACGTTCTTTTAAATAAATTTCAGGATTGTTACTTAGCATATTATTGAACTTAGCTCACATTTTCAAATTTATGTTTTTGGTGGGATGATATACATATTACAAAAGTTATATGTAGATAAATATTTATTACTTCAAACTAAAAATAATATACCATAACAAAGAAATAAAAACAAATAAACCTAAACTAATAACTAAAATACATTATTAAAAGAAGTCCCTTTAGGCAAGGTACCGAAGATACTGGCAGCGTTCCCCCTTTGAATGGCTAGACTAATTCTTTTCTAGTTATATATTAATATAAAATATAATAACAATTTATTGCCACCATAACACAGATACTTATCCTAGGCTCCAGTTACTTACTTATCTAATTAATTATAAGGTAATAGGGCATCCTCAGCATGTGCTGCATTCCCATAACAATAATTATATGAGCGCAGCGCTGTTTTCAAGTTACCCTATGCTCCGACAGAT
Organism: Opisthograptis luteolata; assembly: GCA_931315375.2. Lineage (NCBI taxonomy): Eukaryota > Metazoa > Arthropoda > Insecta > Lepidoptera > Geometridae > Opisthograptis > Opisthograptis luteolata. Next base: position 937,879 of record OV928044.1, read on the forward strand.
CTTCGCCGATAAAATTAGTTACAAAAAATACACATAGTTACAAAAGTTTTAGTTATCCTTCATTTTAAGAAACCATGGCCCCTTAGTCGCAGCTTTTGATCTGGGTAATCGCGTCTGCCATTTTGTAATTATGCGTTGTTTTGTGCGCGATTTCAGCTGGGATACTCACTCAAATTATTATAAAAAATGAATCGGGATAAATGAAAATATATGGACGCCGAAAGGTCAGATGTTTTGTTGTTTTTGCAAGCTCTTTCAGGCTACTGGGGAAGTTAAAAATCAGCTTATTTTTGCTCTAAGTTTTACTTCTTTCGGGGTAGCTTTTGAACACAAGCCATCTGCTGTTAAGTGACGACGTGAATGAAGGTGGTGCCACGCTACTCCTGGATTGGGAATGGCTCTCAAGAGGGCAGGGACAAGGAATCTATGGCATATCCACTGGAAGGAAAATTCGGGGAAATCTGAAAGTGTTTTTCCTTTGGGATTTTGTATGAACAAAAAAGCCGCATATATTATACTGGTTGCGCCCCGCGGTTTCACCCGCGTCTCCCCGCTATCCCGCTGGAACCTTTTTCCGGGATAAAAAGTAGCCTATGTGTTAATCCAAGATATAAGCTATCTCCATTACAAATTTCATTAAATCATCGGATTAGTAGTTACTTAGTAGTAGGTGAAACGTGGTAACAAACATTCACACACACACGAAATTTCGTATTTATAATATTAGTAGGAAGAGGCCTTCAGTCGTAATTATTTGGATATCTTACATGTATATTTTAGGATTGTACTGTTGCTTTGATGTATCTACACGACAGCAACATAAACACAATAAGATTACGCTTTTGTTCTACAGCAATTTCGATAACAGCCTCTCTACTCTGTCCCTTAGTTGTGTGTGTTAATTTCCTATACCCCGCAGGCTAAAATTGAAATGGTATTGGACGTGGCACAATTCATAGACTTTGAAGTTGAAATTTATATCAAACTAGCTGCCCCGGCAAACGTTGTTTTGCCATATAAATTATTATTTCGAGGTAATTTCTAGTGTAGACAAAAAATAACTGACTTATTGTAAGTGTGTAAGGGTGTGGTATATGCGTGAAATAGGCATGGAGCGCTGTGAACCAAATATCTTACGGAACCCTATTTTTTTCCAGAATAAAATTTAGCCTATGTTACTCGTAGATAATGTAGCTTTAATAAAGAATTTTTTAAAACGGTCCAGTAGTAGTAGTTTTTGAGCCTATTCATTACAACCAAACAAACAAAGTTTTCCTCTTTATAATATTAGGTAGATAATCGGCTCTACGGTCCCTTGCAGCTGTGAATAAATTGAACTTGTGTCGCATATTTTAGCATGTTTTGCGATTTTACAAGAGAATCAAGACCTACAAGACGTTCCCAATAACCGATCTATCCACGGTTTGCACTACTAAAGATAGAAATTTGACATTACTACAAAAAACGGTTATCGAGAATGGCCGTTAGAGTCATGAAATTTGGTATGAAGCCGGCAGCCTCACTTGAGAGCTTTTTAATTTAGGTGTAGCGTGACGCCACTTGTCACTTAACACTTAACAAGTGTGAGTGATTTTGAGGTCATACACTCATCTGTAAATATATAGAAAATCTTCCAATCTATCTAGTTTAACTATTAATCGTATTTTGGATATAACTGTACAGTTGTGGGTACACGGGAATCATGAAATCAGATCGCAGACAGACCAAATCAAAATTCACATCACAACCTTTACAAAAGTACCAGTAAGGCAGCAATGCGAGAAGCAAGCCTGAAGCAACGACAGAAAAATAACTACCTAAATGGGTTCCAGCTCCTTACTTGCACCTGGTACGATTGGAGTGAAACCCCGTTCTATACAGCTGAGAGTAGATTATGCAGCGGTGCTTTGTGCACAAACAATAAGTACGTAGCATCACATCGCAATAGCGCTGTTAGCGCGCACTACATCGGCTTATTTATGCTGCCCTGGTACTATTCTGGGGATTTGCGATGTTCGCTACAAACAGACAGACTGCATAAACGACGGGTTTTAATTGTTTGTGATAAAGGAGCAAATTGGGGTTTGTTGTGATGGATAAAATAACACTGTATTGTAAAAAGAGAATTGAGAAATCTAGGTATTGCGAGCGAAGTTTTATGGACAGGCAAATCGTAGAAGTTTTGAAGCGCTCACTAGTGGTCACCCATCCAAGTATATTAACCGCAGAGAACGCTGCATATCTAACTACCTGCACAGAAAAAAAGTGTCTTTCCTACTGAATCGCGCCTTAAATTCCAAGCCGATTCTTTCCAAAATCAAACCTTTTCCTCCCCGTAAATTAAGAGGTACATTTCTTTCCGAGTCAAAAGGGAAGGAAATTTCTTCGTATTTCGGAAGGTCTTTTTCTCGGTGTAGTTGATCAGCAGAACTCCTTGGCAATCCCCGCTACGAGCGCCTCAAAAAACTACGTAAACATTAAAAACACGAACTTTTCGTATGAAACAACTAAGAAAAACTTCAAAAGGTTCCTCTTTTACCATCGTAATACCTCTGCCTTTTATGAGTTTTATCTGTACCGTACAAAAACATCGAGATATTAATTTCTAAAGCTTTATGCAAAGCGGAGCGGGTGGAAATTTCTATTTAATTTACGTAGCCGGTGACAGTGCCTTTATGCCAGTAGGACACCTGTTGTGTAAGTACACTAAGTATAAAGTAGAAGTTTTTAAATCGAGAATGAGCAGATGTATCTTTTAGTAAGAGTTCTTTATTCTAGCTGGTCTAAATCTAAAGACACGAAAAAGAATTTAAAAAATAGTGGTTTAATGATTAATATTTTACGGTGATATCATTTGACACCTTTCAATAATCACGTTTGTTGTAAGCACAAGTACCCGCAGTGCAGTGGCTGTGCTATTTAGTAGATTTTTGGTATACTCGTACCTAGCTATTTATTTTTAATAACGTCTACTTACTCACATACATAGCTAGCCCACCCATAACTGGGATTCCTTGTGTCGCAGGCGTTATCAACTACGTGGAAAAGGTATGGGAAATAATCTACTACGCCAACCCATTGTCAGTTGGTAAATGTCGCATGCCCTATATGGTTTTTGGACGTTCCGCTTTCCTGACGATGGAAAGATAAATATAACATAATGAAGTCATAGATGTCAAGACAGGATTTGAAATCGACTCATATCTACACCTTGCTGTTAGTGTATTATACAGTTAGTTTCTCTACCGTCGATTGAATGCACTGTGGCTCTCGATGTTGAAGGTCGGGGGACGGCGACGCGTGAGCTTTCATCAAATGAAGGGATTGCAAAGCATTTGTAATACTAGTTACATAGTATCACAGACCTACTGCATTGCACTAGGGGTTGGTTAAATATATTATACTTATCTATTCAGTGACCAAAGGCTTGCATGTTATGAATTCAATCACATATTTCCGAAAGGGCATTAGTCCAGCTCTACGCTTGCCAAGTCGCGGTCTCCACTCCACATGACATGAAATTGGTTTCGGCCGAAAATCAGTACCTAACTGAAGCTGGTGCAGCCTCAGTTAGGCTTTCTGACATCGCGCAATGTCGCACTTAAGCGTATATAACCAGCCCACTGCGTGCCCACTGCCACTCCAGCTTGCTAAATCTTTGGGAAATAAATGTAGGACATAATATCCTGAGTACCTTGTAGAAAGCTGACGGAGTAAATTGCAATTATCGGGCTGTTTACTCAGCTTGCTAAATAGGTACATAGGTAGGCAGTTAGATTGGTCGTCTAATTACTATGCCTGAGTGCTTAATTAGTCGGGGAGCTTAGCGAGGTCTCTACTCTTGTTATTTATAGCTATAGCTCTATAACTAGGTTAAGATTATTCCAAACTTGCTGTGCCATGTGGTTTACTACACAATAAAACATAGCCTATTATATTTAGGGATAATGTGGCGAAAGCCACATACACAGGTGAAAACCTGTGACGGGATTATTGAAATCTGGTCGTTAGATCCGATAATTACCCTAAACACATAAACACCTTAACTCTTTATTAGTACAGATATATTGATGGATTAAAATTTAATTAAAGAATCATTCAAATAATATTAGATAAAAAGATTAGGTATGGAGTAATTAACTTGCTCCAATTCAATCAGTTAGTAATATGAAAAAAATTAATGTGCCTGGCAGACTTGAAAAATGTGGTACGACAAACATTTTCGCCTTACTACTACGCAATACTTTTAGGATAGATATCGAAAAGGCTCCTATAGTCTGCAACGTCCCTAGTGTTGCAAATGTCTATACTCCATAAGCGGCCCATTTCTTTGTTTGCCACTAAGTTTTATAAAAAGAGTTAAAATGAATATTATGTCTTTTTTCAGGACATTCACTCTGCTAACAATATTCTCCCAATGCATGGGCGAGGTGAAGATACCGACGCTGTCGTGGTCGCGGGCGCGAGGCTGCAACATCGTCTGGTTTCCTCTATTCAAGCTGTTTCCTGTAAGTCCTCACTAACTGCGTCTGTTTTTCCAACAAGGTACAATTAAAGAATATTCCTTCAATCTTCATTTACTTTTAGGTGAGATGTCCCCTCAGCGTTAGACCACCATCCAACCTTTTTCGAGCTATACAAAATAATTTCAAAGTCCTCTAAGGCACTATGACCGATATTTGAGACATAGTATGAATAGGTATATTCTAGGCAAGCATGTTCCATCATCGACCACGTCTTCACTTACCCTCAGGTGTGACTGTGTCGAATGGTTGCCTAATGAAAAAAAGAACATAAATCTTACGTCATATTTCTCCAGTAATTTCGATGCATTCCATAAGCTGAAACACAGTAATGTACGAACCATTTCTTCCAGGTTCTCCTGACGATAGCAATCATGTGGGCAGTCTGCGGTATCCTGACACTGACGGGAGTCTTCCCGGAAGGTCACCCTGCCAGGACAGATCTGAAGCTGAAGATTATAGAAGACGCACCCTGGTTCAGAGTGCCATATCCTGGTAAACAGTATATAATATTTTTACAGTGTAGCGTTTGATCACAAGTCGCCCGATGCTGGTGGCTCTCGAGCGTGTGGGGTTGCCGGAACACACCAATAGGTGCTTGGTGATAGGTTCTTAACTTCATGGCACCCTGTCACTTCGTGGCAGACTCATTCACTCTTTGCCTCCGTGTTTGCATGATTAGAGCATCTTGCACGGCAGTCAGGTTTATTATAATGCTTTTATGAAAACTGGTTTTGTAAGTATCTAACTTCTATACCGTCATCATCTTTGCGTAGGTCAATGGGGTATGCCGACGGTGAGCGTGGCGGGTGTGCTGGGCATGCTGGCAGGAGTTCTGGCCTGCACGGTGGAGTCTATCAGCTACTACCCCACCACCGCCAGGATGTGTGGTAAGTATACCCAGTTACTGAGTGAAACCTAAAAAAATTACTTGAAAGTCTATGTAAAGAGAATTACGGCTACACCCTCATTATCATCATCAGCCCGTGTCAGTCCACTGCTGGACATAGGCCTCTCCCAAAATACGCCACTGAGCCCGGTGTTCGGCTCTTCTCATCTAACTACTGCGCGCCTCTCGGTGCAAGTCATCGCCTCACCTCGTTGCAAGGTGTCCTACGCTACGTTTGCCAAGTCGCTGTTTCCACTCAAGAACACGTCTACCCCAACGGTTATCGGTTATGCGGCTTGTATGACCAGCCCACTGCCACTTCAGCCCTCGTTTCTTTTTAACTGAAATGTAACAGAATAGGTGTCGTTAAGTTCCTAAAGTCTAGACGGCAGGATATCATAAAAAGTGTCGTTAAAAATCGCAGTTAGGTTTTAAAATTCAGACTGCTCAATCTTTTATCATTGTCTTATAGTCCATTTAATACAATATAACATCACTTGGGAAAATTGTAGTCCACTAGACACAGTCCACTTTACTGAGGTTTTAAAAGTTGGCACCTAATAACTTTGAAGTCAGGTCACGGGAGACCATCTGTTGATTTAATACGGACGGTAGACTGTGCCAACTTTTTGAGGCAGTAGTTGAATTTTTATGGTCCAGCAGTTAAACATTGTATTACTCGTACCTCCGATTGAAATAAGTATGTCTTTTTAACGGAATATAAATCCAACGTCAAGTTTTTAGCTTAGTACCTTGATAAGTATGTTGAAATTGTGAGCTTAAAATGGCCGTGGGTTTTTATAATTATAATAAAGTAAGTTGATACCTAAGCAAAGATCTCATCAAAGTGTTTTTTTAAATTCCATGATAGATACGGGATATGTTTGGTCGGGGTCACTGGAAACATAATAAACTATGCTGGAAAATATAGCTTTATACCTGTACTTTCCAAATACGATTGTTATTATTCTTGCCAGAGTCCCAGCACTGGGAATGTAATATGCTAATGGTGATGATGATGATGACACTTAAGAATTACGAGCAACTCAAACTTTTACTTCCGTACTTCGATCGTCAATTGATTATCCTTCTTAGACATCAGTTTTCCAGCCTGATCATCATTACCGACATTGTTCCAGCTGCCCCTCCACCTCCGCTCCACGCCATCAACCGAGGCCTGGGCACGGAGGGCCTAGGCACAGTGCTGGCTGGCCTCTGGGGATCGGGTAATGGAACCAACACTTTTGGAGAAAACGTCGGAGCCATTGGCGTAACCAAAGTAAGCTGGCCTAGTACTAACTAGCAGGATATTTTTTCTATTTCATCCGTAGCTTGCAAACCACTGAGCCAGCGTTAACACATTAGCAAATGACTGTTACAATGCCCATAAAACCCAGACTTAACGAAACTACTAGCAAGCTGCTCGGATGGATTCTTGGACTGAACCCAGTTCTTTTTCTTCTCTCGTCCTTCTCCAGTTTTCATAGATACACTAATCTTTTAACTAATGACAAATTATCTCGTAGTTTCTTCATGATCAGATTAATTTCTGTCTTGTCAGCATATGAATAAATATAGGAATACCCCCCGCATTCCAAACACTGGCTTTTTTGGCCTTCCGATGGCCTGACTATTTCTGCACTAGAGTTAGCATCCACTTATACGAAGGAACGAATGAACTTAAGTTCGTTACAGGTGGGATCCCGTCGGGTGGTGCAATGGGCAGCTGGCCTGATGATAGTCCAGGGAGTGGTGGGAAAGCTTGGGGCCGTATTCATCATCATCCCACAACCAGTCGTGGGGGGACTGTTCTGTGTCATGTTTGGAATGATCTCTGCTTTTGGTAAGGGGCAACACTGGCGACTAATTCATTTTCAGGTTGTTTAAAGAATCTCTTTTTTTTTGAGAACTGTAAAAGAATGGAATTCCCTGCCGTGGTCAGTGTCTACTGAAAGGTACGACCCGAAGATGTTCAAGTCAAGAGCGAATAGTTATGTACTGACCAAGCGTGCTTCACTTTCGATCAGTCAGTCCAGTTAGTCTGTTGTAAAAAGAAAACTGTACTTTATAATATGTAGTTCTAATTTATCATTACTATGACGATTATGATATCCTCAGGACTATCAGCTCTCCAGTACGTGAACTTGAACAGCTCCCGGAACCTGTACATCATCGGCTTTAGCCTGTTCTTCCCGCTGGTGCTCACACGGTGGATGTCTGCTCACAGCGGCGTCATTCAAACGGGAGTGGAAGCGCTTGATGCTGTGCTGCAGGTCCTGCTGTCCACGTCGATCCTGGTGGGAGGGATCTGTGGGTGTCTGCTGGATAATTTAATTCCAGGTAACATGAAGTCTTATCTTCCCAGGTCTTCTATTAGGTGCCTGTGGATATCTGCTGCATAAAGTGATCTGAGGTACCTAAATCCAGACCTTTCAGACTCACAGGGCGAACGACCTGTTGGTATGTTTTGTGTGCCGGATTTAGCGTCTTGATCGGGTGCCATATTTATTCGTTGGTTAAACTTTTTAAAATTCTGAGCGTTGTTTCATAAAGTTCTTAGGGTTTGTTTCACTGGTGAAACGCGTTCAGGCCAAGCTTAGCTCTGTTCACGCGTTCAGAGCACAGTTTTGCATTTCACCAACTTAAACTGTCCGAGTTAGAACTCTGAACTCCGTTTAGCTTGCGCCATTTTACTTGAATGAAGATCCACATCATAATTTATCAAATCAGGTACTGATGAGGAGCGAGGTCTAGCAGCCTGGGCTAAGGAGATGTCTCTGGATGCAGTCGGGGCTTCCAAAGATGGGGACACCTACGATTTCCCTATTGGAATGAGCTTCATTCGCAGGTATGAATGTATTTTTCGCTAGCAATCCCTTCTGCAATGGTCATGACCCTAGGTGTTAAATAAGTAATTTTTAATCTGTGGAACATGCAATGGATAGAGTTGTAGTCTATAATTTTTATTTTTGCATATTTTTTAAAGCCTTTACACATAGCATGAACATAAACTTTTTCTCAAATGGCTACAGCCCGTGTCGTGGCGAAGTGGCGTTCAAAGGGGGAGGCCTATGTTCAGCAGTGGACTTCTTCCGGCTGATGATGATGATGATGATGAACCTCTTTCTCCAATAAAGCTGTTCCGTTTCAGGTGGAAATGGACCTACTACCTGCCATTCATGCCGACATATGAAGCGGGGAAGTTCACGGCACTCTTCAGGAAGAAGGAGAGCTGATGTGGAAGTTCCTTCGGTGGGAACACTTGAAATGCTGCGGCGCATTGTTACAGGAAGTTAGGGTTAGATATCAGCATCAAAGTTGAGGACTGTATGAAGATTTTTCGATCAGTTAGTAATAAGAAAAAAATTGTAAATGTGATCCGGAAAATAGATCTGCCGGGCGTTTCAAACCTTCGCCCCTAGCCAAGATGTATTCCATAATCGTTAACGCTAATAAAAAGATACAACGGACATATTTCAACGTTAAGTCACGTGGTCAGAACAAACATCTACAATGATTTTCGCAACATCCCGTACAAAAGGCTTCCACACAAAACTGCGATGATGCGAATTAGATCGGAAGTTCTTATGTTGCATTCGAGCGAGCTCGCGACATTTGCGATATGCGATGCGAATTCGCAGTTTTGTGTGGGAAAATGGAAGCCAAAATGCATTGTGACAAGCTCAAACGAAACGTCACAAGGCGGTAACGATTGTAGCAAAAGAAACGGCTGCATCTTGGCTAGGCCCCCAGTTCTTTTACCGGAGTAAGGAGGAACAGGCTTAGCTAGTTTTAAGATTGACACTTTAAAGTGATCACGTATGTAAAAAAATATATTTTGAATTTTATATCTTCTCTTTTATTTAAGAGTAGAGCTCTTGTCGTTGGAGCATCTTCCATCTTGTTCTGTCCTCAGCCAGCTTTTTAAACTCTTGCTACAAGATGACGTCAATTCTTTCTTTGACTTGGTCCGTTTTATATTTTCTTCTCGTTCTAATCTCTACTTCCCTACTAATCCATATTCCCCACTAATATAAAATATATCCTACTAATATTATAAACGTGAAAGTTTGTGAGTATGGATGGATGAATGGAAGAATGGAAGGATGGATGGATGGATGGATGGATGGATGGATGTTTGTTACTCTTTCACGCAAAAACTACTGAACGGATCTGATTGAAATTTGGAATGGAGATAGCTTATACTCTGGATTAACAGTTAACACATAGGCTACTTTTTATCCGGCAAAAGGTTCCTGCGGGATAACGGGAAAACGCGGGTGAATCCGCGGGTCGCAACTAGTTATAAATACGAATGTAACTCTGTCTGTCTGTTTGTCACGCTTTCACGCCCAAACTGTTGAACCGATTTAAATGAAATTTGGTACGGAGATAGTCTGAACTCTGGGGAAGGACAAATTATGATATAGGTACTTTTTATCGCGATAAACTTTAACTGTGGGGAACAGCTTGGGTTATACAATACAGCTTTCTCATTATTTTTCCAAGTAGATTTTGCCACTTTGTGTTGGTGTCAGTATCCCAAGTAATTTGCTACGAGAGCTGTCTAGTTATAGCCTCTGCATATTTTATGCTGCCCTGGTACCCGGTGGTGGCGCACGGTAAATTGCACAGTAAAGTTGCTACGTGTTGTTTATGCACTGCATATATTGGGTTCATGTGGAAACTCCTTGAATTAGGTAGGTATTTTAAAGTAATTTTCTTTAAAAGTATCAAACGATATTTATTTTAATTAATCCACAGCCTTTAATAAAACAATAAGTCCTCACTTATTTGGATTACGTATGTAAGATATTTTTTAAAGATAGTGCCTTTTAACAAACTTGGGTTAAATCTAAAACGTTAAAAGTGAAAAAAAAAACACATCTGAATTAAAAACTTGTGTAACAATGAATGTTTAAAAGTATGTGCTTAAGTCAATATAGTATAATAAACTAGCTATTCCCCGCGGTTTCACCCGCGTGGGCTACAGGTTATTGCGATAAAAAGTAGCCTATGTCCTATCTCTGTACCAAGTTTTATTTAAATCAGTTCAGTAATAGTTTAGGCGTGAAAGCGAGACTGACACAGTTATTTTCGCATTTATAATTTTAGTAGGGAAGTGCATAGGGATAATTTTTTCATTTTTTTTTATTTCATTTTGTGCCATGTTCTAATAATATTAATGTGAAATTCTTTAATTGGCCTTACAATGTTAAATATTCTATAAGCAATATAATTGTATTACGCTGTTGAGTTTCTTAATAAATAAATACTTTTGTTTTATATTGTGTTGTTTTTAAATCACAACTATACCGCTTGCTCTAGAAGTAATAAGTTAAGTAGGTAAAGGTTATAGAGGTACCTAAGTAATTCGATTCTGCCTTGGCCTCATGGACACGTGGACCCGTGTCACATTACAACTCATGGATGTTACACGTGGACCTGTCTACACGTGTCACATTACAGGAATCTTGGACTTTCTAGGTATTTCAACGGAAATTTGTATTGATACTTTCGGACCGCTTTTGTCTCAATTAACGACCTGCTCAGCGGTTTCGCCCACGCTCTCTTGTTACGAGTTACAACAAAGTGGATATCATAAAAACTTTCTTCATAAAAAATCCCTACATAATTATATTATAAATGCGAAAGTAACTCTTTCTGTCTGTCTGTCTGTCTGTGACGCTTTCACGCCTAAACTATTAAACCGATTTAAGTGAAATTTAGTATAGAGATAGTCTAGAGCCTGAGAAAGGACATAGGCTTTTTTATCGCGATAAACTGTAGCCCGCGGTTACACCCACATGGGCTACAGTTTATCGCGATACAAAGTATCCTATTTCCTTCCTCATGGTTTTAACTATCTTCATACCAAATTTCATTTAAATCAGTTCAGTAGTTTAGGCGTGAAAGAATTACAAACTTACTTTCGCATTTATAAAATGAGTAGGGATGAAATAATCATAAGATATCTTATTTGTGAAAATCCACAGGCAAAAGCTAGTTATCTAATACGAAAAAGCCTTCTCAAGACTAATTTTCAATTTTCCCATTGTAATCTTTTTGAAATTGAACGACCAGACCCAAATACGACTTGCTTCCACTGTCTGGTTACAACCTCGACAGACTTAGAAAGGCTTTCATACAGTGGATTACCTTTCGATATTACGATGGACAGAGAACATACATTATGTACTTACCTATATGAAAGGGGATTATTAAATCGGGAAAAGGATTTAGATGTCTAGATTCCCTATATTCTGAGAATACATTTTGTAAAGCTGACAAGTATAGTGATAGATTATGGCCCGTACTCTCTTTGTGGGATGGCCTGAGTCCCAGCCCCAGCCCTGTTGTTGATGATGATGATGAGGGGTTTAAAATATAACAATCCCTACTTCCCTACTATCCCTACTTATATTATAAATGCGAAAGTAAATCTGTCTGTCTGTCTGTCTCGCTTTCACGGCTAAACTACTTAACCGATTGAAATGAAATTTGGTTCGGAGATAGTTTGAGCTCTGAGGAAGGACATAGAATACTGTTTATTGCAATAAACTGTAGCCCGCGCAGGTGAAACCGCGGGGAACAGCTATGTAGTAACTACACAAAATTTACTATGATATTTATTTTTTGTTGCGAATATTTTGCCGAGAACCCATCAGCGTGTTCCACATCAGCCTTACTAATTGATAGCCAGTTCCTAATTCAGACGCAGAGTGGAGCCACCTTCGACCACATCATCATTTAACATTAGGTGACTTAATTGTGATCACAGCCGCCTAAAAACTTAAAAATGTACGTGTACAGGCACAGAATATAATAACAATAAGTACCAGGCTAGCAGACCGTCGAAGGATTATTTTGGAACTTATGCTAGCTGAAATTCGGCATCCTCTAACCCCCAATGAATCGCTTCTTGGTTCCGCCCACGCCTTCGAGCGAAATGAAAAGGTCGAGCACACGCTCGCGGAATACTGAACGTGACGTCATTCTTTATCAAGTTTAACACCTGCTCCGTCTGCACTATGTTACCACGTGTGTGTGTGTGTGATGACGTAGTTTCCCGCAGCTGCCAGGCAGGTGCCCTGCAGCGGTGCTCGTCTGCGAAGTAGCTGCAGTGTATTCTGTGACGTATGACGTAAAGTTTTAGGTCGTCACGAACGATCTAGGTCTAGGAAGATTTTAGAGATTTAGCCGACTGTTATTGATGGTTGTGATATATTGGTGATGGTTAAATCTGTTTAGATTGCTTCCCAGTTCATCAGTTCTTGGTCAATAGCGTTGATGTATTTAAATAATGTTTCTAACCCTTTTTTCTACTTACAGTTTATTACCACAAGTCATCTGATGTTATGTGACGATGTGGTCGAATTTGGCACCACGCCACACCTGGATTAGGAACTGATTCTCAAATGAGACTGCCGGAACACACCGATAGGTGCACGGTGACAGTTTTTTAACCTGAAAATACCCTACCACCAAGTTACGGTTTTATCACGATGTTTTCCTTCATCGAAAGCTCAAGCTGATTGTAGGGTTCGAACTCCTACGGTTCGCAAGCTAACGTCACAACCACTGAGCCTTCATTGCCTCAATTGTACATATGAAAACTTGGAAATATTTTCCAGTTCGAGCGGTGTATTTTTCAACCTAAAACCATGCCTTTATGTGAAGCCATTGCCTCGACCTCATAATACAATTCCGCAAAATATGTCCGTACAGAAGCGACTGCGTCATAACTAACGTCGATAGCAGAAACACCCTTCGACGGAACTGCAAAACACTATACTTATACTCGTAATAGGTATATTGAATTGCGTGACGGGTTTACAATCCAATCAACCCAACCAGTCTAGAGCGGTTATACCGGGCCGCGCAGCTTTGGCAAACCATCAGTGATATATCACTTATTTTATGTCAACACAGGACACCGACCTGACAATAGGGATGTTAACACTAATTACAAAATAATGTTTAATCTTACTTTTATGTTAGTTTGTATTATAAGGATATCGAAAAACATATTTTTGTATTAAAATATAACTTAATAATTTAAATAAAAATGATTTTAAATGCTATATTTATAATGTTTTGTCACGTGACTGCAAACACCAAAAAGAGCTTCTTACGTCACTAACCACTCAGGCGATTTGTGCTCCGATGGTTGCCCGCGCGTCGGTAGCCGCGGGTCGGCGTCGGGGGTCGGCGTCGGGGGTCGGCGCGGTGGTATGGTTACGAATCGCGACCATCGTGTTTTTCGGTCAGTGACGTCATGTCAGACACGTGACAGTTGTTAGTGTTTTGGCGGAAAAATTCATAATTACTCTAATTTTGTATATTTTCTCATCGAAAATACTAATAATTTTAAATAATTTTTTTTTATGGTAAACAAGAGTCAATCTTTAAAATATAAGCAATTCCGAAAAATGGTTAACATCCCTATTACGTAAGTCCACTCCCAACGAAGTTACGTAATCGCCTATATACCTGGGTGCAGCAGTGGACTTCATCCGGCTGATGATAATACTAACTGAGATGGCGCAACGACCCAAAGTGAGTCTTGGCCTTCGATAACAAAAGACGTCACTTCGCTCTGTCCTGCGCCACCTCCTGCCAGTCCTCCACCTGGAGCTCGCTCAAATCATTCGTGACTTCGTCTTTCCAGCGATACCTGGGACGACCGACCGGGCGACGGCCACTCAGCCGTCCCATGTACGCCCGTTTGACCGCACGATTCTCTCCCATTCTTTCAAGGTGGCCGAGCCGAATGTTATCGGCGAGATAAAAGCGCACAAATTTCGCTGGCTCGGCCACCTTGAAAGAATGATGATACTTATACATATATTACCTCTGTAGTTATACTCTCCACCACTTCCACCAGTCCTCTCGCGCTGGTTCCTCGATGTAATCTTGTAACGACGTTGTCTTCCGGCGCCATGTCCGGTCCAGTGGCTGACACGTGTCGAAGCTTAGTGCTCGCTGCAGTCAGGCTAAGTGGAAAGCTTTCTTTAACTACTTACAGGGTACCGTTCCACCACAAGTCACCTGACGTTAAGTGACGGTGAGGTCGAAGATGGCGCCACGCTACACCTGGATTGGGAAGTGGCACGCAAGGAGCACACAGATAAGTGCTTGGCGACAGATTATTAATTTGAGGGCTGTAGATAGCCAGACGAGCACTAGAAAATACCCTACCACCAAGCTATGGTTTCATCATGATGTTTTCCATCACCGAAAGCTCAAGCTCCACTGATTTGAGTAAAATTTGAAATGGAGATAGATTATACCCTCGATTATTACAGCCTAATTTTACCTTTTTAAAATTTGGAATAACGCGGAAATCACGGGCGTTATGTCCCTTACCTTTTTTGAAGAAATTCTGAAAATAGCTTGTCTAGTACAAAACAAGTTAGACCCTTTATAATGGCTTTAGCCTATTTTCTCATATTTTGAAATAACGTAGACGAACGACGTACGATAAATAAATTAAAAACCTGCCAAGTGCGAGTCGGACTCGCACACGAAGGGTTCCGTAGGGTATTTAATTATTTACAAAAACAGCTAAACATCATGTTTATTGTATTGGAGCCCCCTTAAATATTTATTTTATTCTTTTTTTTTGTCTTGAGTATTTCGCTTGACTTTGATTTAGAAATAGGGTCCTGTTTTACCCTGTGGGTACCTACGGAAAGCTAAAAAGGATCATAGAACAATTGTTTTGAAAAATCGTCCTGTGTTTAATTTTTTCCAGTGACTTTTCGTAACATCCAGATTGGCGCGAAGTCCCTCTGTCGCCTGCGGGGTAAAACAATTGACACCCTTACATACTCGCTTCACATGCTACCTTTCAAGCGAGAGCCTAGCCTACAAGTAAAGTAGCGCATCATTAAGCTAAGAGCTGTAAAACTAACGAACTGTAGACTCAAAGGCAGAAAGGTGCTGCGAAAGACTTTGGGTCCAGTACAATCTCAAGATGGAGTATGGCGGATGAGAACGAACCGAGAAATCGAAGAACTGATGGCCGAGCCGAATGTCATCGAAAGCGCACAAACTTCGCTGGCTCAGCCACCTTGAAGGAATGGGAGAGGATCGTGCGGTCAAACAAGCATACAGTGGACGGCCGAGTGGAAGTCGCCTTGTCGGCCGTCCCAAAAACCGCTGGAAAGACGGAGTCACGAAGGATTTGCGCGAGCTCCTGGGACTGGCAGGAGGTGGCGCAGGACAGGCCGAAGTGGCGTCTTTTGTTATCGGAGGCCAAGACTCACTTTGGGTCGTTGCGCCATCTTAGTTAGTTTATTTGAAGAATCAAAGAGCTGCATGCCGAGCTGCATATATACCGTGCAAGGAGTGTTTACAGCACGGCGCACGCATGCTAACCTGTTGTGTGCGATTGTGCGGGCCGTATCGACCGGCGGGCGCGGCAGGCGGCATCTAGGGATAACAATGTGGTATCGGAACAGAAGCATCGATACTGAGGACTTGAGTATTCATCGCAAACAAAGTATCGATACGGGTATCGGTATCGAACAGATCGAGTTACTCTGGTATCGAGAAGTTTTAAGCTGTATGAATCTTTTTTTACTTATTACTAGGTAGTGTTTGACCACAAGTCAGCTGATGTTAGGTAATTGACGATGTGGTCGAAATGATTTTTAATTTATAAATTTTTCAATTTGATGTGACCGGTATTGTGAACTGGCTCTCGAGTGGGGCTGTTGGAACACACTGCTAAGTGCTTGACAACAGTTTCTTAACTTAAGGGTGGTAACTACTAGCTAGCCAGGCGAGTACCCATGAGTCTACTGGTGGGTTATAATTTCTATCTGTGCTCTTATTGCTTAAATCGTTTACATCTGGTACTAAATTATCCGACGAGAATAATACATTTTCGTTGGAATTTATCCAAAATTAAACAAGAGCAGATAAATGTAACAATCAATCATTCATTAAACATGATCTGACTGGGCTGGCCAATGGCCATAGCGCATAGACTGATAGTAGGTACGTGAGATTGACCCGCTCTGTAATAGAGAACTGTACTATCGAGTGTTGAGAAAAGTATCGAGTGAACTCAACATCGGAAAAAGTATCATTTACAAAAATATTCGGCATCGTTAAAAGTATCGAGTATACTCAGGTACTCGCGCAGTTTTGTGGATCCCTAGCGTCAGTCTGGGACAGACCACGCCCGCGGACGGACGTGTGACGCGAGCTGTGCGCCGTGCTGCTGTGATTGTGCCCGCGATGCAGGTGCCGACTGCCTGCTGGAACCAATAGAACAACTTCAGGTAACTCTCACTTTTATTTACCCTCGTTATTTTTATTTTCGGACCCATGTTTTTGTTAGGGATGTTTGTTGCGGACGTTACTGCGTCTGTTACGAATCCGCTACCGAAATATTTTAGCGCACGTATTTTTCAATCAGGTACAGAACTAGCTTTTAAAATGATTGTTTTTACTGCGTAAAACGGATTAGAGTTCACCTCGCTGATGTTTTTGTATGCCGCAGTGTTTTTGTTAACGAATTTCGGTGGTAACAAAGAGATCCGAATGAATAGCCTGTTTGTTAGTTTCACTGTAAATAGCTGTTGAAGTAAAACTAGATCGATTTATTCGTAACGCTAAGACCACATCTGTCAATGCTGTCGAAACAAAGAAAGCTTTCAGTCAATCGATTTTAGAGCGCTCCAAAACCGTGGGTAGTTCACATTGTTCGAGCTATTTCTGTATTTGGGTTTACTACGGCGGCGTTATAAAAATTGATTTGAGTTATCAAAGGGACTAGTAAGTTTGTGACATTCTCCGTTTAAGTATTACCTTGAAGGTTTTACATCGAATCTACGTCTTTTTAACCTTAGCTGTGACTAGCTAGTCTAGAAACGAATAGCTGATAAACAATAGTTGTGAAAGGAGACATCCTGTTTCAGATCTCGTATCCGTAAATATATTGAAACAATTTCCCGTCGATTAATTTACTTTGTCCGGAAACATAAACCGGTTACAACCCAATAAAACGTTTTGCAACAAGGCGGTCTTTGAATTTTAATAGTGTTTAGAACAAATATTGCAGCACTGAACGCGCGAACGAGTCCAATGGTCTAGGGTTTCCAGATCAATAGAAACGTTTTCGGAGAATTTCCGGAAAATTTCGGACTTTTCTTTCCGTATTGGAATATCACGGCGTATATCGTGATAATAGCATTAATAGGTACATAGCAGGGTACATATTAAAGCGAGGCGCGCCGCTACGCGAGGCTGTGAACGGAGGGGGAGTTTTGTTTCTTAACTTAATGTATTCTACTTTTCATATTTGAATATTCCGGAATAGTACGGAACGTTCCGGACGTATAGCAACCCTAGGTGTGCCGGCCGCACCTCTGGCCCGCGTTTATTGTGTCCGTTTGCACATCGTATTATATTTTAATAAATAACCACCATTTTCTAACGTAAACCAAACAATCTAGAAGTATTTACAGCTTTTGACGTATAGTTTCGTAATGTTTGAGCCGCTCGGTGCTGTGGAACATCCGCGGTTGCAATGAACGAATGAGATCCTAAGGGTATGTCCATACCAGCGCGCTTTCATGTTCATATATTGCGTCTTCAACTTACCTACAATGCGTCTTGCGTCACCGTATGCAATATGAACAGACAAAACGCAAAAAACTGTTGTATTAAGCGATGAGTACAGACGAATCCTTTCACATATATTTGTTTTCAATCAATATAGTATAATTTTTATGTTCAAGATGATTGAATGAAGTTTATCAAATATCGTAAAAATCTAGTAGTGCTTGTAACAAAAAAAATAACTAAAAGAATTATACATCTTAAACACGTTAAACTTATACGAAAAGAGAGATAATTTCACAGTTTACAACGAAAGTTTTTGATTTTTAAGCTTCTCAAATGATTTACACATAAAAAAAAAAAAAAAAATGACTATATAGTTCGGCGGTAGACGGCGTTTGTAAATTGCTACTTGTTTCACGGAACACCACAACGCTAGTTAGAGGTCGATTCGCAAGTCATTGAGGCTTGTTTCGGCCGCTTATCATCGACACCTGTGCGCCTTGGTCAGTCGTCAAGATGGGCATACAATATGTGAACCCACTGGTGACGGATCAGAGTGCGCTACGGGCATGCGTTGTTGTTTAACTAGTTGGATGGACTTCGCGTTCTACAAACGTACGATGGAGGGGTGCGCGTGCATCAAGTGCACCCAGTGCTCGTCCCACTACCACCTGGAGTGCGTGTCGACCGAGCAGCTGGCGCCCAGCTCGAACAGCTGGTGCTGCTGCCGCTGCGAGACCCTGAGGGCCGCGCAGGCCTCTCCGCTGGTGGAGTCCGCCCGCGCCTAGTGCAAGCGCTAAGGGAAATTGTCGAGTTTTAGCGCATGCGTTATGGCGCTTGACGCTTGCGTCAGACGAAAACGCAACGTGAACATGAAAGCGCACTGGTGTGGACGTACCTTAATGAAGTTGCGCAAATTACGAACCCCATCACTAATGCTCTGTTTGTTTATAGTGTAAATTTAAATGCAATATTTTGTGATAATCCATAAACAGAAGGGAAAATTATCGCATAAAAGTACATAAAGTCAAGTCAAGTCAAAAATGTATTGCAGACCATAATGTAACGATAGATATATAGTTTATATATACACGGGTTAGATTCATTACGGGGCCTGCTGAGTACAAGAATAATATTTTACTTACAAGTACTTAATTAGAGAAAATGAGGACTGGACTGCCTTTAATCAAAACATAAATATTAATTAAATAAATAAATATGTAATAAGTTATTGAGTAACAACACTTTTCTTATGTTCCTAACGCTTCACACTTTATTAATATTATAAACTAGTTGCCCCCCGCAGTTTCACCCGCGTCTTCCCGTTATCCCGCAGGAATCCTTTTTCTGGGATATAAAGTAGCCTATGTGTTAATCCAGGGTATAAGCTATCTCAATTCCAAATTTAATTCAGATCCGTTCAGTAGTTTTTGCGTGAAAGAGTAACAAACATCCATCCATCCATACTCACAAACTTTCACGTTTATAAAATTAGTTGGATGCCAAAGTTTGTGAGTGAATGAGTGTGTATGTTTACTACTTCTTCACGCTGAAATGGCTCGACAAATTTGAGTGAAATTTGGTATGTACATACGTCATACATACTACATAGTCTACTCTTTCTATTGATAAATGTGGGATAGTAGGAAAACTGTGAGAGTAGCCGCGGGGCGACTAGTATTAAAAGTGATCAATAATACATTTTCCATTACTGTTTCGTTTTGTTTTCTGTGGTTTTTGTATGCACGGATGGTAGTAGTGGGTGCGGTGATTTTTTTTTTTTTAAATATGTATGAACCACCCGCCGCTGCCGGCCGTGGCCGCCGCCCGCCCACGCCGCCCGCTCGATGCTGTGGTTACACACATTCACATTCAACCGAGTGCTGATACTTGTGACGATTTGTTTTCATTCCTTTACTCACACCACTTAGCCATGCTCTTATCTACGTATATTTCTATTAAATTCCAGTTACAGATTAAAAAAGACAAAAATTATAATCGGTGATGACACATTTATTTCAAAACTTTAAATTGAAGAAACAAACACATTTTTTTTAATATAGCAAATCGTGGTAATTATTCCTAGCTTAATCAGGAATCTGCTTCTTAATATTTATAACAATTGTAACAGTAGGTATATACACCTACGGATTTAAAGATTGAAATACAGTAAAAGCTCCTTATTCGCGCTTCCTTCATTCGCGTTTTCACTATTAGCGGATAAAAAAATTGTTACCCAATTCCTATATTGGCTAAAGATTTCTTTATTCGCGGATCTAATCGGTACATAGTACATGCATATTAATAAAAATAATTCTAATATGTATCCAACCAAATATCCTTTGTGATTTTTATTATGAAAATTGATCCGTCTATGGAACGAAGTCTTATTTTTAAGAGGCAAATTGCTAATGCCACTGCTTAATAACTTAATATCAGTTTGAACTGAAAGAGCTCTTAAAAACAGCCAAGCAAAAAAAATACAAAATTCTTGAAACCGTTGCCTGAGCCTGAAGATAATAATTAATAAGTATGGTCAAAAACTTCAAATAAATTGTTTTTCTATATGTTCTTTTTTTAATTTGTCACCTAGGAACGTATCCCCCCTATAATCCCATATAAAATACCATTCTATATTCACGGTTTCTGTATTCGCGGCATATTTACGGAACATATACCCCGCGAATAAAGAGCTTTTACTGTATATGAAATTGAATATAATCTTATGTACTAGTACGTAGTTATAAAAAAAAATGTTTTTGTAACCATAACTTATTAACGTATTATTTCATACATTTTTGACATAAGTTCATTTTAACTGAGTTTTAAACAACACGCCCTAAGTAGGGGCGGTACCTCAGATGACCCAAAACACGTAGACACCAGGAGATCAGATTGTGTGACGTCCAGTGAAACGCGAGCGTGACAGATAAGGTTCTGCTGCGACTGTCCTCTATCTATCGTGAAAGCCCCGAATTATCGGATTGTGCTGAACAAACACTATGGGTTATCAGCTGTCCAATTATATGAGCTGTACTAGCGTTTGTGGCTGACTTTTACAGCACATAGGCCAAAAATAATGTGATTAAATACCATAGTATATTATGGTAAAATAATAATTAAGCGGTGGTGGCCGTATGGTGGCCATTCAAGGATCACTACTCCATCTCTGAGAGAAGGCCAGAGTCCCAGTCCCAGTAGTGGGAACGGAAAGGATGATGATGATTAATAATAATATATAAAAAATGAAATTGCGTACGCCGAAAACATCAAAGACTCAAAAAAAAATGTAATACTTTCAAGACGCTTGAGCACAAATCACCTGATGTTAAGTGACGATCTGATCAAAGGTGGCGCCACGCTACACCTGGACTGGGAACTGGCTCCAAGTGAGGCTGCCGGAACACACCGATAGGTGCTTGATGACAGATCAGTGCATTCTCTTGTAGGATTATGTTTTGTTTTTTTTTCTAAGTGGCATTAAACTCAACGCTTACCATCAGCATCTTGCTCCTCTGGTCACTCAGATACATAAAAAACCTTTGATGGTATTAAAAAACTCGTCATCATCATCGTGTTTCAGATTCCCAAATATACAAAACAACGTGAAAAGCAGTTCAAAGTTCAAAGACCCCCAAATAGTCAGTCCCGATCAATAAAAAAGATACTGCCGTTTCATAAAAAAGTCGTTTCAGTTTTACCCAAAAACATCTAGTCCACAGTTTTCCCCACGGGAATTCTATAATACAATTTCCCCGGAAAACTTGAGCTGATTCACATTTCAACCTACATTCATAGATAGAAAATTATATTAGGACTAGCTGCGTCCCGTGGTTTCACTCACTTTCACTTTATCGCGATAAAAAGTGTTCTATGTTTTTCTACAGGGTTTCAACTATCTCCACAGCAAGTTTAATCAAGATCGGTTCAGTGGTTTAGTCGTGAAAAGGTAACACACAAACACAGTTACTGTACACAGTACTAAATAGTCAAATATAATTATACTCAATATATACTCAATTATTGAGATCCTTAGGTGGTTTAAAGCGATCATATGGACCCGAATAGGATAAAGCAATGTAGGTGATCCATTCTAGTTATTTTGTGAATTTGAAGAAACCATAGCTTGGTGGTAGGGTATTTTCTTGTACTCGCCTGGCTAGCTATCAAACTCAAGTTGAGAATCTGTCGCCAAGCACCTATCGGTGAGTTCCGGCAGCCCCACTTGAGAGCTACTTCCCTTCCCTTTCACATCGTCATTTAATATCAGGTGACTCGCGGTCAAACGCTACCTGTAAGTAGTAATAAAAAACTTACAAACAGATGTACCTACACATTTCAAATATCATTCAGATAGGATAGTAGTGAAGCCGATTGGGACGGCTACCGTGCGGTGGCGGTTGATACTTACCGTCAATGATTGTGATTGGAGATAGGGACGATACGCGGTAGTGGCAGGGGACGACTGTGCGGGACAGCCAACAACAGGATATGTGTTATCTTCTATCATCAACGGAACAGATATTTCGCGCTTTAATACTATTTGTTCTAACATTTGAACGCATTGGCTGATATTTTCCCTACTAATATTATATATATTTATTTATTTTTTTTACTTTTTATAGGGTAGCGTTTGACCACAAGTCACCTGATGTTAAGTGACGATGTGGTCTAAGATGGCACCACGCTACACCTGGACTGGGAACTGGCTCTCAAGTGAGGCTGCCGGAACACACCGATAGGTGCTTGGCGACAGATTCTTAACAAGAGGGTGGTAGCTAGCCAGGCGAGTACTAGAAAATACCCTACCACCAAGCTATGGTTTCATCACGATGTTTTCCTTCACCGAAAGCTCAAGCTCATTGTAGGATTCGAACCAACGTCCTATGGATCGCAAGCCGACGTCACTACCACTGAGCCATCATCGCTATAAACACGCTATATACATATATGCTATATACATTTGAACGCATTGGCTGATATTTTCCCTACTAATATTATAAATGCGAAAGTTTGTGTGTGTGACAGTTTTTGTTACCACGTAAATTTGAAAATTTGGAATAAAGATAGCTTATGCCCTGGATTAGTACGTAGGCTACTTTTTATCCCGGAAAAAGGTTCCACATTTACACACTCGTCCATCAAGTCCCTTTTGCTGGTCACAGCAGTAATGTACCCTGATCTATATCTGTGCCCTGATGAGCGTTTCTAGTATAACACAAGGTGTATCCTGAACTCGAATATGTCATGAAAGAGTAAAAGTTATTTATGTATTGTGAATATACAACATAAATCACAAAATATTTACTTTTTACACAGCTGTTGCGTCAAAACTATCCAGCTTAGGATGGATTACATCGTGTATGGTTTTTATGAAACAGCTAAGCTTAGGATCAAAAATATCTGATTCAGTATTATTTATTATCAATTCGTTACATTGCCGACCCATGTTTATTGTTTATACCTTTTGAAGCGATGATCGCTCGGTGGTAGTGACGTTGGCTTACGATCCTGTGAATATAAATAAATATTTTTTAACAAAAAAAACCGACATCATGTTCCCCTAGATTTTCTGGTTTCTATATTATCATGGTACCCACCCATTGGGATATCTTCTTTCCAACAAAAAATGAATCATTAAAATCGGTTCATAAACGACGAAGTTATCCGCGAACACACATAAAAAAATATATGGTCGAATTGAGAACCTTCCTTTGTTCGAAGTTGGTTAAAACATAAAAATAAGTCTGTTTTAAGTAGCATATTATTAAAGCACCTTGCAATACGTTCTCCTGCAATAGAACAAAGAGGAATGTTCTAGATTCAAGCCTCTTCGGTCGATTACTTCTTGAGGCTATCAAAGGAAAGTCGCAGTTGAAGAGTCCTTGTCGCCTCTTTAGTGCAACTTGAAGATACCCTTTCCAGCCTTCGATCCTCGAACCTGATGCTCCGTCCCGATATGAGACTATACGTAGACAAATATGTACTTCACTTTCGTACGTACATGATTCATGGTTTTACATATATAGTTTTACATCTTACTAATATTATAAACGTGAAAGTTGGTGAGTATGTATGTATGTATGTTTGTTGCTCTTTTACGCTAAAACTACTGAACGGATCTGAATGAAATTTGCAATGGAGATAGCTTATACCCTGGATTAACACACAGACTACTTTTTATCCCGGAAAAAGGTTTCTGTGGGATAACGGGAAGACACGGGTGAAACCGCGGGGCGCAACTATTATGATCTATTTTTCACTAGGTTGGTGGCCGAACGGTAACTCGTGCGACTTACAAGGCGCCGATACCGAGTTCGAATCCTCTCAGCCCCGCACCTATGACTTGATAAGTTATGTGCGGATTTGCCATCGTTCAAAACGGTGAAGGAAAACATCGTGAGGAAACCGGCATGTCCAAGAACTGCAATATTCAAGGGCATGCAACATCTGCCAACCCGCACTGGGCCAGCGTGGTAGATTACGGCTCATACTCTCTCTCTGAGAAAAGGCCAGAGTCCCAGCAGTGGGACGTGAAAGGCTGATGATGATTTCACTAGGTTTGTATTCTCCGTTTCAAAAGCATGGTGACCCTAAAAATAATAAGTTGGAACGATCACGATCGGCCCCTTATCGGCCTATCTCAACAAATCCGCAGCGACGAGCACTCGCCTGTTAAATTGCCTGTCCCGAATTCGGAGAATTTGAAATAACTTTAAATTAACGGAGTTAAATTTTGTAAAGGTAGCTTTCCAATAATACAAATAAAATTGGATTGTTGCCATTTTCGTCTACATTGCATCATGTACGTTGAAAGTTCAAACATGCTGTGTAAAGGTGACAACCTTTAACCACATTGTCACTTATTAACATCAGGCGCTGTGTGGTCTAACGCTACCCTCTATTTTGTGACCAAATGAAGCTAAAAAAAGCGTTTTAAAATCCGTAGTGAAATTTTCATACATATTTTGTCTGTAGTGTTTTTTTGACGATGTGGTGGAAGATGGCGCCTCGCTACACCTGGACTGGGAACTGGCTCTCAAGTGAGGCTGCCGGAACACACTAGTAGGTGCTTGGCGACAGATTCTTAACAAGAGGGTGGTAGCTAGCCAGGCGAGTATGGTTTCATCACGATGTTTTCCTTCGCCGAAAGCTCAAGCTCATTGTAGGATTCGAACCCACGTCCTACGGATCGCAAGCCGGCGTCACTACCACTGAGCCATCATCGCTATAAAGAAGTTAATTTTTTCTTTGAATGAACAATTTTTTCAATATGTCTTAAAGGATGAAGTGGATTACATAAATGTATAACCATCATGGCTTATACTACCTACTCTCTGCCTCTCGATCTCTTTTAGAAAGAAGAAATATAATAAGTCTGACTAAAATTAAACATATTTCATAAAATTCAAAAAATTCAAAATTCTATAATTTTTATTCAATAGGATACATTGTGATCACTTTAAAACGTCAACTTAAAACTAGCTACGCCTGTTCCAACCTCCTTACGCCGGTAAAAGAACAGGCAAGAAACGCCCGGCAGGTAATTTTTTTGGCGCGATCATATTGACAATTTTATTCTTATTACTAATTGATTGAATTGGAGCAAGTTCACTAAAATCCCAAGCTTTTTTTGTCATCTAATAGTCCGATATTTTTTAATTAGCTTTACTAATAAGATTTCTTTTGTTTGGTTGTACACATAGTGATAATAACCTAACCTAAATGAAAATTAAAAATTTTTCGTCAATCACAGATACACAAATAAAAACTTTTAACCCCCTATGTTTCATCCATGTTTAAAAATAATTCACACCAATTACTAATGATGACCTTTGGCCTTTGTGACCTTTCCTTATTGTTGTTCTTCATCAAATACAGTAGCTCCCGAATAAACTAATACAAAGGACCCAGATAATAGCTCTAGGTATACATTTCTTAACTCAGTAGTGACCCGGTAAATATAATATAATGGGCTAGATTGGCAACAACTTCTGGAAAAGCAGTCATGAGACGTGCAAGCATTAACTTGAGAAAAATCGTCTATAAAGGCATCGCAGGAGCAAATTTGGTATAGATTGTATTTTTATTATTATTATGCATAATTTATAATGACACACATAACAGTTAACATACCACTTTTCATTAAAAAAAAATTTCTTTGACTTGTCTCTTTACTTCTGGGACACCCCAGTAAGCTTAAATTGTACTTCCGACAACCGTGTAATAATAAATGACCCGTCGCCCTCCGGTGGTTCGCTATCCATGCGCCTTTTCTCGGACCATTACCGTTTGTATGAACGCATATGTATATATATATAATATATAATATACCTAGTCATTATGGTGAAGATGATTAGTTAAAGTACGAATACGAATTCCTACCGGATCTGGATGAAAAGAAGCTTGTAAAACCCACTTTTATTTCAATAAATAAATATTTGATTGATTGATTGTAACAAGCGCTTGCTATCTTTTGTAGATTGCTTGTAAAAATCCGGTAGACCATCTAAAAAGATAATTGTAAAATTTTTAATTTTCTAAAAATGAGAGTTTTGTATATCTTATATATTTATACACCTTAAACTTATACGAAAAGAGACATAAAATTAATTTCATTTGTTCATTTTATTATGTTTCTCAAATGAAAAAATAAAAATGACTAGTATGTTCGGCGGTACAGTCAACGACAAAAGTCGCTAAACAAAAACAAATTTTCCGATTCTCTTGACCATCTTAAACACCAACCTTCGACCGAATCACCACTTAACATCATGCGTGTTGTGTTATGGTCAAACGCTCACTTGTAAGTTGTAAGGAAAAAACAAAAATTACTGATCTAAAAAGCATTTGGAAAATCGAGTTTGATCAGCTACTTTTGTCGCTGACTGTACACGGCGTTCGTACATTGCCACTTGTTTCATGGCGCGTCACGACGAGAGCGAGAGGTCAGTTCGCGAAATTGAGGTTTGTTTCGGCCTTATGCTGGGGCCACACTAACGGGAAATGCCGTTAATTATCGCGATAATTTGACAACTGCATTCACATTGGCGTTTGACGTTAGCCGAAAACTCAAGTGGCGGTACATAAAAGAGATTAACGCGAGAATTAAAGTGCTGAAGCGGCCACACTACATATTGAAGAAAGAGAGAAGAAAGTTTACGATTGCAGTTTCGTTGCATTCACGTTGACCGTTCAAGTGTAGCCACTCACATAATTGCGTTAGTAAATAACGCAATGTTTATCGCGATGATAGGTATTGACATTTCCCTTGACCTTAGTGTGGGGCCTAGCATTAGAAAGTCTGTCTAGGCAAGCCCTGCTATAAACTTTACCTCTTTTTAAAACACTTTTATTAGCTTGACTTGTTAATGGTAGTTAGTATACAAAGTATCAGTACCCCTAGTACAGGTTTTGATAGTTTACAAAAACTATAAAAGTTTTCGTTTCCATCCATACATATTTTTTTCAGCGAATCTTACCGAGACTTGGAGGAACTGAAATCGTTAATATGGGTTTATTTATTTATTTATTAAGAAACTCAACAGCGTAATACAATTATATTGCTTATAGGATATTTAACATTGTAAGGCCAATTAAAGAATTTCACATTAATAATATTTATTAATATTTATATTTATTTCAAATTGTTATAATCATATTCCAACAATTTTATTGAGTTACTTTTTATGTAGGTAAGTTTATTTCATTTAATTCATAACACAGAATAGATAAAGTACTGTACATACTAGTTTTTTTTTTTTTTTTTTGAAGTTAATTTATTATAATCTGTCTGTAACAAAGAAATAAAAACAAATAAATCTAAACTAATAACTAAAATACATTATTAAAAGAAGTCCCTTTAGGCAAGGTACCGAAGATACTGGCAGCGTTCCCCCTTTGAATGGCTAGACTAATTCTTTGTCCGAGGTAGCTGCCAGCTCTTCGGTCTCCGGTGATGTCGACTAACCTTTTTGTTATTTCCTTAAAAAGGCTTAATTACTTAGTTACTTTTTGAATTTCATCAGATCGTGTTGCCACTTCGACAAGTCGGCGGTGGTAAACGTCGACGTTTACGAAAACTTTTATCGTTTTCAAAACTTGTACTAGGGGTACAGAGCTACTTTCTATTCGCGCTAACAATTCGAACATGGGACTCGTTTCGAGACCACTTACAATAGCGGAGCCCGCTACGCCGTAACTGGGACAACGGCGTAGCAGCTACGCTGTAGGCTTGTGTACGCTGTCTGCACCCTGAATTAATATCATCCCTTGTTTGGTGTTTATTACGAGATATTAAGGGTTGAAATGTAAACTGCATTGAGAGCTATGATGCTGGAATTGATTTATTATGACGATATGTTCAGGACTCGATTTTTAAATAATTGGTAGGTAATAATTTATAGCGATGATGGCTCAGTGGTAGTGACGTCGGCTTGCGATCCGTAGGACGTGGGTTCGAATCCTGCAATGAGCTTGAGCTTTCGGTGAAGGAAAACATCGTGATGAAACCATAGCTTGGTGGTAGGGTATTTTCTAGTACTCGCCTGGCTAGCTACCACCCTCTCGTTAAGAATCTGTCGCCAAACACCTATCGGTGTGTTCCGGCAGCCTCACTTGAGAGCCAGTTCCCAGTCCAGGTGTAGCGTGACGCCATCTTCGACCGCACATCACTTAACATCAGGTGACTTGTGGTTAAACGCTACCCTGTAAATAGTAAAAAAAAAAAAAAAAAAAAAAGCAAATAAATAATTATATTTTTCTTTTTTTATATTTTTTATATAACAAAATCACAAAAAAAAATCAAATCCGTACCGTACTTTTTTTACTATTTACAGGGTAGCGTTTGACCACAAGTCACCTGATGTTAAGTGACGATGTGGTCGATGATGGCACCACGCTACACCTGGACTGGGAACTTCCAATCGAAACACGTATTTATTATCCCCATTGCCAATCACCAAAATAGTTAACGTCTATAAAATGGACAAGGTTTACATTACGTCCAGCGCTTGTTTTGCTTATGCCTCCTTTACAAGCTTATTGAACGGGTTCCGTATAAACAAACTTGGTGGAATGAACGCTGTAATGACAGACTAACCTCTCTTCAAACTACTGGGATCTATTCTAGTTGTAGTAGTAGTAGAAGTAGAGCTCTTGTCATCGCTTAAAACAGACTAGTTCAAGAAACAACTTTCAAGAACATGTGACATCTGATAGATGGGCCAGCATGGTAGAATTTATCATCATGAGCTGAAAGAGAGACTGTATAGGTGAATTACCCAAAATTATTCTTCCCCAATATTTTTAGTCCCATTCGCGTTTTTCCCCATTTGCTTTATTTTCCATAAGATACTGCGACTGATAGATAATTTTCTCACAAGATTTAATTTCTACTCGTTCCTTTCGCTAGACGCATTTTTACCTATGCATTTTTTTAGCCAATCCCGATCATTCATCAGTAGAAATTAAATTTAAGATTTAAATTTTTTTAAAGAAAGGAACGAGTAGAAATTAAATCTTGTGAGAAAATTATCTATGAGTCGCAGTATCGTATGGAAAATAAAGCAAATGGGGAAAAACGCGAATGGGACTAAAATTATTGGGGAAAAATAATTTTGGGTAATTCACCTATACAGTCCTTACAATATGTTCGGTCCACCTAGTGGGGCCTACCTACAAAGCGTCTTCGGGTTAGTAGTAAAATTTTTTTTTTTTTAAACATCAAAATTAAAACTAGCTACGCCTCTTCCAATCTTTTAAAAATGACATAAGAACACGCAAGAAACGCCCGGCATGCAATTTTTTGTGCACGATTACATTTTTTTTTGTTACTTACTGATTGAATTAGAGCGAGTATAGTGTAATCCCAAGTTCTTTTGTCAGCTAAATATAGTAGTAAATACAATACAGTACAATATAGTTTGATATTTACTTCTTTACTCTCTCCCTCTGAAAAACAAATGATCGTTTTTGAACATTTCTTAACTGTTAGAAATTTATATTCTGTTGAAAAAAATTATGTTTTACTAAAATAAAAATGCTTTGGAAATAGACACGGGCGAAACTGCAGAGATCAGCGAGTTTCATGAATCTTAAGTAATAGTGTAAAATTCATTATCAGCCTTTCACGTCCCACTACTGGGACACTGGCCTTCTCTCAGAGAGTATGGGCTGTAATCTACCACGCTGGCCCATTGCGGGTCGGTAGATGTCGCATGCCTTTGAATGTTGCAGTTCTTGGGCAGGCCAGGCCTGTTTCCTCACGATGTTTTCCTTCACCGTTTTAGCGATGGCAAATCCGCACATAACTTATTAAGTCATCGTTGCGGGGCCAATAGGATTCGAACTCAGTGTCGGCGTCTTGTAATTCGCACGCCTAACCGTTCGGCCACCCTCGCTTACTTATGTTTAAATATCTAATTTCATATTCCAGCAACTTACAAAACGAAGATTTATTGTCCATTAACGTATACGGGAAAGCGATAATGTCAACGCATTTGCATATTAGGTTTCTAAAGTCTCTGAACATAATTCAAATCCTAAACATAATTTATGGATGATAGCGTTTGCAAACTGCATTGCATATTAATCGCGATAATAGCTCACGCAAATAACGTCGTCTCGCGACCCGTGGGTCGTGGGCTCGAATACTGCAATAAGCTTTTGGTAAAGGAAAACACCATAGCTTTGGAAAAAGGCGTTTTCTAGGACTCACCTATTTAGATTCCACTCTCAATTTAAGAATCTGTCGCCAAGCACCTGTCAGCACTTTCTTGTAGTCTCACTTGAAAGCGAATGCCCAGACCTTCGACCAAAATGAACATCAGGTGGCTGTGGTCAAACGCTATCTTGGAAATGTACAAAAGAACTAAGAATTTGTGGTTAAGCATCTGCCGGTGCGTTCCGGCAGCCTCGATTGAAAGCTAGTGTTTAGTACAAGCGCGCCCAGTACATTTTCGACCATATCGTCATTTATATCAGGTGACCATCCCCCAAGCACTATCTAGAATAAAAGAAATGCCCAGGGCCTAATAATCTATCGCCAAGCATATATCAATGTGTTCCGGCAGCCTCGCTTGAGACACATTGCCCATGCTGTCCAGACATAGCGTGACGCCACCTTGCGGCCAAATGCAATCCAGTAAGATATAAAAAAGTAATTAAATAAATCAACCCACAAACGAATCCACTGTTTCGCCGTCTACACTGTTTATCTCAGTAGGTGTCTGGTGTACTGCTTATCGTCAGAAGTCGTGGAGCGTGTTCTAACTTGATTACCATCCCCTAGGGGTGACATCAGCTCTAGCCGACATAAAGCCTTCGCTTAACTGCCCTTACACGTTACTGCTTCATGAGGCCCGCGTAATTACTGGAAAAATACTGAGTGGGAAATTTAAGCGGGGGTGGGCTTTGTTTTTAGATTCTTCTCTCACGTTTGTTCACATGTCACCTGATGTTAAGTAAAGATTTGGCCGAATCTGGCGCTATTCTATATGCATGAACTGGGATGGGAACTGAGACAAGTGAGACTATGAAAACACTGATAGGTGCATGGCGTTTTTCAGTTGAGGTACTCAAAGTATGAAAAATAGAAAATAGATAACGGGAAAATGGCACACGTAGTAAATAACAAAAAACAACATCAAACAACATTTGTGTAACAATTGTGAAAAAACGTCGCATTGTACAAAAATACGATTTTCCAAATTCTACTTCCACTTATTCTTAGTTGAACAATAAAGAAATAAGAAGAAAACTTTCATAACAGACCAAAAGTAACGTAATCTTCAGCTTTTCCTTCGAATTTAATTCATTCTCGCGTGGGAGATGTATCCCTTGAGACGAGCGTAGTTTCCCTTTGATCAATTGTCATCATTAGATTCTCCCACCGCCCGCCCACCGTTCCACGGCGCGGAAAATACTGTGAAGAAAAATATGAGATCACAATAAATATTGATAACATCTTTTATCAGTCTTCAATAACATCCTCATTAGTATTATGTCTCGGGAAAACTCGCCCTATTTATATATTTCCAATACTGTATCCTACTAATAATATCATTAATGTGAAAGTTTGTATGTGTGTGTATGTGAATGTTTGTTAACACGTATCACGTAACTACTAACCCGTTGTTGATGAATTTAATGGAGATAGCTCTGGATTATCACATAAGCTTTTTGTCCCGGAAAAAAGTTCCTGCGGGATAATAGGAAGACGCGGGTGAAACCGCGGGGCAACTAGCACGTACATATATTTGAGCTTTGAGCTTAAGCTTTCGGCTCAGGAAAACATCATGATGAAACCATAGCTCGTGCGATAATAACTCAGTGATTGTGACGTACCCATTTTAATCTAGCTCGTATCTTACAATGCAATTTGTCGGTATGGATGTTGTTGTGTTGTGCAACAAAGTTAAGTTTGTTGTAAGCTTGTAAGTTGAACCGATCAATAGACACGAGCGCCCCTCGTGGTCGCGGCCGATGTAACTCGGTTGAAGTCACAGAGTAATTACTAGCAGTAGTTACATCGAGCCATGAACATGATAAATGTAACTGTTGTTTTCACGATAAAAGCCTGTCATTTACACATAGAATGTTTATTTTATGAGCGACGAGATGAGGTCGGCTGTCTCCTTACTTTCATGGTATGTAAGAGATTAATTATTGCATTTATGAGATCTAGCAGAGCAATAAGGTACAAGTTAAGGATTTATTTATGACCCCTATGTTGTCCTTATTAATTTATTTGGAAGCATTGCGACGACTCCAAGCACACAGGCTGATAGAAGTCAAAAGTAAGAAGGTGCTTTTACGAGAATAGTAATCGCTTAAAACCTTATTATGAACTAAGATTAAGCAGATTAACGGCCGGTTTCAATAACTGACCTTTCCACGACTTGCCCTGGAGATGGAAATTTGACATAAGCTCCATAGAAGTAATGTCAAATTTATGTCAAACCGCGGATAGATCGATTATTGAAACCGGCCGAAAGTCGATAAACTCAACATTGTTAACAATAGACAATAGGTATAGAATGTTTGCAAGAAAGTCCCTTTGTACCACGTTAATTAAGATTAGGATAAATTTTTTCATAGAGAGATATGATTGTAATTGATCTATGAAAAAAATAGGCAAAACTACGCTGCTACTGTTGGCCTTGAAGACACTTAATACTAACTGTTTAGCTAAAGATTTTTAACATCAAAGTGACCAGGCGAGCACTAGAATGCCCACCATACCAAGCAAAATTATACCAATCATCAACTTAAGAAAGATGTTTGGCCACTTGGTACGTCATGATGACGAATATATGAAAACCATCTTAGAAGGAAAATTAGAAGGGGAGAGATGGAGAGGTAGACCGAGAAGACCATACATAGACCAAGTGAAAGAAAGGATTGACGTCATGTACTAAGAGGTCAAAAGAATGGCCGAGAACAGAACGGGATGGCAAGTACTCCACCGACAAGAGCTCCGCTGTTAAATATAACAAGACCAACTTATATCGAACTGTACTATTTTCTGTATCGTACGACTAACGTAGGAATTCTTAGCAAAGAAACTGCGGACAAGAGCCGAGTTTCGTTACGATTGCAAAGTTTCAAGAACTTCTGTGTACGAAATGCAATAAATAAATTGGAAGCAAGCGCCGTTGAATCGATTCTACCGACCCCGCCACTCGGTTCTGTACTCTGTAGCGATTTAAGGCCCTGCCATACGCCGTTGACCTTGCTTGATCAGGTGAAAGCATCCCGCACTGACTTTATGAGAGATTAACGTGGCGATTTGCTAGTATGAAATACAAACGAATTCGCAAAAAATAATTAAAGCAGTATTTTCAAAAAAATGGCCTAAACCTTCAGGTTTTGGGTATTATATTTTTTAATACGCTGATGGTATTAACAAGTCTTTGTT
Organism: Opisthograptis luteolata; assembly: GCA_931315375.2. Classification (NCBI taxonomy): domain Eukaryota; kingdom Metazoa; phylum Arthropoda; class Insecta; order Lepidoptera; family Geometridae; genus Opisthograptis; species Opisthograptis luteolata. The sequence continues at coordinate 971,789 of OV928044.1, forward strand.
GCATATACAATTTAGGAGTAAAGTAGTAATAAACTTTTGGAGGTTGGAACAGGCGTAGCTAGTTTTAAGTTTGACGTTTTAAAGTGATCACAATGTATCCTATTGAATAAATAAAAAAATTGACTTTGAATTGACTTTTAGAAAATGGGGCACTTCACACATTTTTTTTTTTTGCATTTTCGGCCTGAAGGTATTCTGCTATATATCAAGTAGATTAACATATATTTATATTACATTTTTTTAGACCAAAATTACACAGAGAGATAGTTTTAATTAACCCCGTTTTTCAGCTTAGTTTGGGAACCAGAGCCTTAACAAATTGTCGGAGTTTGGATAAACCACTGAGCTTGAAACCCGTGTACTTAGTAACCTAGTTTTACCCAAGTTCGCTTCTTTTATGCAATTTAACTATTACTAAACTTGTTCATAAAAGGAAAGCTATGGAATTGGAGATAATAGTATAACGGTCACATAATCACATTCAAAACATAGTATTGTAGTATTGTAAAAAAACAACCTACACATTACTTCTTTTAAAATTAACGAAATCAGTGAAATGTAATCCCTACCATGCATGCATGAGTCTTCCTAGTAACAATATGTATAAATATATATTTTTGTTGTTAAAAAAAACTTTTGATTTAGTTACTTGTCAAATATTTATAGGAATTTATAGCATCAATATAATGAAGGTATTTACTTTGATTGGTTTTTAATAAGGCAGTAATTTAAAATATTTATAATTTATAGAATGACATTCAAGCTTCAATAACATGTATTTAAACATTATCTTGCATAATCATCCCTACCTATAATATTATTAATGATATTAATATTATAAGTAACTCTGTCTGTCTGTCTGTCTGTGGCACCGTACGAACGGATGAAGCGATTTCAATTTTGTTTTTTGTATGAAAGGTGAGTTAGGGGCGAGTGTTTTTGGCTATGTTTGATGAAAATCGGTCCAAAATGTCGGGAGCTTCTTAAATTTTAAATGTATAGTTTTATAGATTTCATTTGTTATTTTTTTTAATCTGTAATTAATTCAACTAAATTAGTACTAGGAGAAAAACAACAGTTATATCTGTGTACTCTCAAGTCTATTAACTCTGAAACAGTGGGGTGCTAATTACGGGCAAACAACGACCCTCGAGGGCTTTGGGTCCACTGATGAACCACTCGAGTTTGGATTGTGGATACAGTTCCAACTTGATTTACATTGTAACCCTTTTGTACAGACACAAGCACCTATTAATAACGCTTAAAATCCCTACTATGTATTTTAATATTATAAACGCGAAAGTAACTCTGTCTGTCTGTCTCGCTTTCACGCCTAAACTACTGAACTGATTTAAATGAAATTTCGTACGGAGATAGTTTGAACCCTTTGGAAGGACATAGGATACTTTTTATCGAGATTAACTGTAGCCCACGCGGGTGGAACCGTGGGGAACAGCTAGTGGAAAATAAGTGGAAGTATTGTAAATTTTTAGCCCAGCCAAAATACTACTTTACTAATGGTATCAAAAATCCCCGAGAATCACGCTTCACTTTTTATATAAGGTCAAAGCTCACAGTTTCTAGTTTTTTGCGTATATCAATGGATCGGTAGAAATTATCGAAGAAATGAATTAAACAATGTTTGTAGACCGTAAAATTTTCTACGAAAAATGTCCAGTGATATTTCCCCTACGACGCACTATTCTCGAGATATCGATAAAAAATAGCCTATGTCAGCTATCTGGTTCAGCGGTATAGGCTTAAAAAATAACAGACAATTTCACAGAATTAGTTCTGCATTTAAAATATTATTAGTATGGGTATTATTTATTATAACAGGTTTATTATCGAGATTCAAGTTTGTTCAGTATTGCAACCGGACACCATATTTGGCAATATACTCGTGACGCACGTGTCAGCCGAGCCAAGTATTTTGGCAGTCACTGCACTTTTGAACGGCACGTCATTTAAGAGCATTTAAACATTCCTAACCTTTTCGTAAGTCCATTTGTTTTTAATATCTGACGCGGTGACGGCACGCTACGGCTGGACTGGGAACTGGCTCTCAAGTAGGCTGTCGGAACACACCGATAAGTGCTTAACGACTGGTTTAACTTGCCATAGACTGTAAGTAAGGGACACTTCACTTACAGTTTCCAGTCTAGGCGTAGAGTGGCGCCACCTTCGACCACATCGTCTATGTTACACTGTACAAGCAAGTATGCAAGCAAAAAAACTGACTTCAAAGGTTTTCTCATGGACGCCATTGTCAGAACTGGACCAAATTGAAATGGGACCACACGGGAAGCACCTGCTTTCAAATAAAATAAGAATCATCAAAATCGGTTCACCCAGTCGAAAGTTCTGAGGTGACAAACATGAAAAAACATGCAGTCGAATTGAGATCCTCCTCCTTTTTTAAAACACTTTTATTAGCTTGACTTGTAACTAACTAACTAACAATATAATCAAATCTTAGAAGTCAATTTTCACCTACTTCTAATTGTCGTATCGACTTGAAACTTTTTTGAAAAATATGTAAAAGCAAGCAAAGGAAAAACAAAAACACTTTTTTCTGAACAATGACTGAAGTATTTGTTTTGAATGGAGACGGGATATTATTTATTGCAACCAATTGTCTAGTGTATCCATATGGAATACTTAACTAATGTGTTTTTAAACTCCGCATTCCAAAGACATAAATGTTTTATTGGAGTTGTATAGCCTTTGTTTAGACAAGGTAAGTATTTGCGAGCGCAAGACGTTACTGTATAATTTACATCCTAATTCCGCAACATCATCAAATAAATTATCTCTTTAATCAAAAACATTTTGGGTCATAAATTTGGAAGTACTTAAACGCACGATCCGACAAAATGAACATATCAAACTGCGCACATTTCACTACTATAATAAAATAAACAATGTTGGACACGCAAATAAATCATAATGGAGTCTTGATGCAGTGACTTAGCTTCGTACAAAGTGGTACAAAGCTTTGATAATAGAATAGTCTTAAACTTAAGCAACGACTCTTACCTAGACTTCCCTGTATATAGAGCATCAGATATACATAATATACTACGCGGATCAGGGATCCACAACACCCACACTTAGAACACATATTTGTTTGCGCTTTGTACACAAATATTTGCGGGAATCAAACACGCTACATCCCCAACCCGTTTATTAAAAAAAATGCAACATCATCATCATCATAACAATCATAATCAGCCGAAAGGAGTCCACTGCTGAATAATGAACTTAGGCCCCCCTCTTCGAACGTCATCCTTAGAAAAACAGACGGTGGGAAAGAAAGAGAAGAAGATGGAAAGAGACACAGTCTGTTTGTATGAAGCTTGTTAACGGTTTCAACGTTAAACTGTAACTAAACGTAGATCTATCATCATCAGAATATATAATTTAATGTTTCATCGTGATGTTTGATTGATACACTGTTTACTGTTTACAAATAGGATTAAAGAATCTAGTACGGATATGATTATGCTAAAATTACTGTTAAAATTTGCATAAATGACGTAATGTCTTTTTCGTAATGTCGTTTGCTTGGTGGTAGGGTATTTTCTAGTACTCGCCTGGCTAGCTACCACCCTCTTGTTAAGAATCTGTCGCCAAGCACCTATCGGTGTGTTCCGGCAGCCTCACTTGAGAGCCAGTTCCCTGTCCAGGTGTAGCGTGGTGCCATCTTCGACCACATCGTCACTTTACATCAGGTGACTTGTGGTCAAACGCTACCCTGTAAATAGTAAAAAAAAGATGTATCTCGATCTATGACGTAAGAACCACATATTTTTCTCGTTGACTGATGAGGGCTGGCTTACTCGGCCAACAAATCAGCCTGGGCATCCAAAGAAACGGTGGTTTTTTCTGCGATTTTGCTCACATGACAGCCAGTTCCCAATCCAGGTGTAGTGTGACGCCATCTTCGACCACATTTTGTGGTCAAACGCTAGCCTGCAAGTAAAAACAAAAAATTGGTAAAACATTTTTTGTAATAAATAATAAAATAACGTAATTTCGTAATTATGTGCACCAGATGTTCCCGAGGTTCCAAAACAGCCATTTGAGGATAATGTAGCATTCAAACAGTATAATAATGTTTTTAATAGAATCAGTATTCTACATCATAAATTTTACCTCTTTTTAACGGTGGAAAAGGGTTTCTGTGGGATAGTGGGAAAATTACAGTTTCACTGAAATACTTTTATCTTACGCTTTCATCCCCGAGCCAGCAACAAGTGAACAAAACAATTCCCTTCTCAAAGTCAACTCTGAAACCTTCGACGCTTCTATAGCATCGACATCATGACGTAACTCTCCCCTTGATGTCTCCATTTGTGTAATGTATCCGTCGCTATTGTTCCTTCATGCTTCAGCCTGAGAAAACAGCAATATTCCTTTGTATATTAACGCATAGTCATACATACATATAGTTTTTACTATTCATTCAAGTATTACGTTAACAGTTTTTTCCAATTATTTTCTCATCCAACTACTGGCAGCCACTCGGCGCAAGTCGTCCCTCCACCTTGCCGCGTCCTACACTAGGTTTGCCAAGTCGCGGTTTGCACATAAGAACACGTCTACCCCAACGGGCAACGGGTATTGGTTCTGCGGCTTGCATGACCAGGCTACTGCCACTTCAGTTTGCTTGTTCTGTGAGCTATATCGGTGACCTTATAGTTCTCTAAACTAGATCTATTCATGCGTAGCAAAATCATTGAGTAAACTTGAAAGCAGTTATTAAGCAGGGCTGGCTTACATCGTAGGCCATTGTAAAACCGCTATAGTTCAATCAAAAACAGGTGTTCAACTTCAAAACCAGCCGTTCTCCAAAGGTAACTACTAAACTGCCAACAGTACAAAGACAACGAACTATATTTAGCTCTGCTGGTTTACATCTCGCGCGCCATTGTAATGGCTAACTGTAGAGTACCTACAGCGCATGATTCATTCTGCACTAGTGTTGTAAAAGATGAGAGTCCTTGAGTTTTAATTTATTGTCTCGATTTGGTTGTGCAGAGTTTTGTGAGATGAAAATACCTGGAGTCCCGCCCGAGTCCCAAAGCGCGAGTTTGTGGAATAAAACTGAACTCGAGACATTAATAAAAAAATTAGGACGCTGGCCTTCTCTCAGAGAGACAGCCGTGATGTACCACGCTGGCCCAGTGCCCTTGAATGGTCTGTTACATATCTAGCAACATTGCAATATTTAGTATTCAAAACTTTGTTTCTTTCTTTAGATCTTTGTTTCCATAATTTTTCATATATCTATAGATATCAGCTATACGATTGTCATACAGTGGATATATTATGTATTATTTTTAATCTTAAAATTAATAAAATAACTTGAAAGCGGAAGAAAGACTCAAGTTCTGATTTCACAATCAGAAACTCACTTATCTCGAAGTTCTCAAGCACAAGTCTTATTGTAACGAGTCGAGTCCTTTGACTTCCGAGTTAATAAGAGAACTCAGAAGACTCGAGTCTTTTACAGCACTATTCTACAGGCAATTGGAAAGCTCGTACATGTAAACACGCTGAAGCTTGCTTGTATAGGTGAGCTTTATTGATTTTTAACCCCCGACGCAAAAACGACGGGGCGTTATAAGTTAGACGTGTGTGTGTGTGTGTGTGTGTCTATGTGTGTGTGTATGTCTGTTGCATCGTAGCTCCCGAAAGGAGGAACCGATTTTGATTTTGTTTTTTTTTTTGTTTGAAAGATATATTATTCGGGAGTGTTCTGAACTATGTTTGATGAAACAGGCTAAAATGTCGGAGGTTTTTTTAAATTTTCAATTTTAGTTTAAACTCAATCAATACCTAGACTTGGATGCAAAAAGCTACGCTTTACATTTTCAACCCTGCGAAGGTCTTGAAAGTTTGTAAGAGTTGATATCTATAATCTGCTTAAGACAAGATATTGTATCAGTGAAAAACCTTGAACCCAAGGTGACGTCACTACCATTGAGCTAGCATCAATCCTTACATAATAAATGTGAAAGTTTGTGAGGATGGATGGATGTTTGTTACTCTTTCACGTATAAACTACAGAACGGATTTTAATGAAATTTGGTGAGAGTTCAAAACCTGGGAAGGATATAGAATACAATTTATTGCGATAAATAGAAACAGGGGGGCACAGCCAGTCTGTAAAATATGAGTATGAGTAACTTTATTTACATTAATTAATTCCATAAGTTAAGAATTTATCGCCAAGCACCTATCGCTATGATCCAAAGTTCCCAAACCAGGGGTGGCGTGGCACCATCTCAGAACAGATAAGCACGCTCGAACGCTACCCTCTAAGATATAAACTTAATTATTTACACTATAGACCATTATGACCAACGTCAACCTTTACGTTTTAATAAAAACGCTCACCAGAATACAAATCACGTATTCTTCTTAAATGTGACTCCGCAGCGACCGCGCCTCTCAAATGACACAGCCATACTAAAGAAAGTGCACGTTTTGCAGTACAGTTCAATTGAACACGGTAAGTTTTGGACGAAGTACATAGATCAATGTTTACAACAGTCGTATTTCCACGACCCTGGAGTATCTAAGTGAATTCAACTAACGTCTCCATTTCATGCCAACTCGCTCAGAGGTCTCGTAGCAACCTTTGAAATACTTCCACCATAGAATGTCTGACTTTGACAGATTTCTCTTGCTATTTCCGAGCTGAGACGACTGATTGACGACCGACACCTTTGAAGTACCAACCCTGAGGTATGAACCCCTATATTACGTGGGTAGGATTAGGTAGCTGCAGACACGGACAATGAATGATCAAAGGAATAAGAACTTTATTCCGCTAACTTAAGATTTGAGTTAGGTGTACGGCCGTTACGTTCAGATCAATAGCAGTTTTCACACAAAGGAAAATGGACTTTATTAAATTAGCGAGAAGTGTAAGTTTTTATGTGAAACTTGGTGGATAGGAGACTCATTAACGGTTCGGAATGGAATGAATTTTGACAGGGGATATCAACAAACAGATCACAAAAGATTTTCCTTTGTTCGTTTCCAACATCAACTCTTCCATAATAGTCATATGTACTAAATAGCACACAGCCGGAAATTGCATCTCATCATAGACAATGCCGTGGTAGTCAAAGCAAGCCTATAGAAGCAAAAATAAGCCCATAGAACTCTAACTTGTCGAGGTCAAGACAATAACCAAGCTACAATTTTATCACGATGTTTTCCTTAAGCGAAAACTCAAGCTCATTTCAGAATTCGAAAGCCTAGGGGGTATTTAAGTTCTTGACTCGCTATATAGACTGTCAAGGACTTATCGGAATGCTTCGGCAGCCCCAGGCAGTTCTCAAATTAAGTGTGATAAGTGTGAAAAGTAGAGAAGGTGTCGTCATGGAGCCATAATTTATCATCATCATCATTATCAGCCTTCCACGTTCCCACTGCTGGGACTCTGGCTCTTCACTTCACTTCTCTCAGAGAGAGAGTTAGGGCTGTAATCTACCACGCTGGCCCAGTGCGGGTTGGTAGATGTCGCATGCCCTTGAATGTTGCAGTTCTTGGGCATGCCGGTTTCCTCACGATGTTTTCCTTCACCGTTTTGAGCGATGGCAAATCCGAACATAACTTATAGATGCGGGCCGAGAGGATTCGAACTCGGTGTCGGCATCTTGTAAGTCGCACGCCTAACCGTTCGGCCACCATCGCCATAATTACTTTTCACTAACTCACAATTTAATTGGTGGTACTCCCTAGGATTAGTGCTTGCGGAGGGAGCTATTATCGTATCTCAGGAACGCGCTATCCGTACGCAGCTTTACGAATTCTCTCTCATCACGTAAAGGCATGCCGCTATCTTCGCTTCTATATTTATCGATCCGTTTACCGCCCGATATATCGACGCGTTTGATCGGCGTCTGACCGTCTGTTTGTTTTACAGCTTTGTTGCCGTTTCATTTGTCGTCCATTCCAGTTGGCAGCCATTGCCAAGGTCTTGTGTGTATCATATAAATAAGCAGTTTGAACTATCTTCTTGTTTACCTCTTACGGTTTATTTTCTTTTGTTGTGTTAGTCATTTTTGGGAAGTTTAATCAAAATAGTAATTGGGATTGATTATGTCGACTAAGTATTGATTAGTTTTAATACATAGTACATTAATTGAAAATAAGTATTGAAAATCATTTTTTTAATGTAATTACAAAGCATGAAGAGATTTAACTTCTTATATCTATGGGTCAAGGTGACGAGCGCAGCGCATTTCCGCGAAGGATTTTGAACTGTTGAAGTTCTAAATTCTAATTCTGAACTGTCTCAATTCTGATTGGCACTGACCTGTAATAGCCAAGGTTGGCGCTTACCATCAGGTGTGTGACTTGCTCTTCTCGTCAAAATACAAAACTTACAAAGCTTCCTCATATAGCACCACAACAAACGCGCAGGTCTAATAAACTTCAAAACAAAAAAGCTCTGCTTGATAAAATTAACGTTAATACAATATTTCATCATTTTTAAAACACTTTTATTAGCTTGACTTGTAACTAACTAACTAACTAACTAACTAACTAACTAACTAACTAACTAACTAACTAACTAACTAACTAACTAACTACTAACAATGTAATCAAATCTTAGAAGTCAATTTTCACCCACTTCTAATTGTCGTATCAACTTGAAACTTTGTATGTGTATGTAATCTCGGTGACAATGCAATAATTTGGTATCATCGACCTGATCTGATGATGCAGCCGGAAGGTGGGTAGGGCATCTCTGCAGTGGCTACTAGTAAACCCCTCGTGTTTGGGCTCATATGATTCGTCTTCATGAGCCCAATACATTGAACTTGGTGACGAGGGTCTGATGATGCAACCGGAAGGTGGGTAGGGGATCTCTGCAGTGGCTGCTAGTAAACCCCTCGTGTTTGGGCTCATATGATTCGTCTTGATGAGTCTAAATTGAACTTGGTAACAAAAGACTAAAAAGTAAAAAAAATAAAAATATATAGTTTAAAAAAACTAAAAAAAACACTTTAAAAACGCACTGAAAAATATAAAATAATAAAATTGACTTGTATTAGTTACGATATAATGGTTAATTCAAAAAGTGTGGAGCGCTTCTTTTACTGGGTAAATAAAAGTACACACAACCAAAAAGCGCTCCACACTTTTTGAATTAACCATTATATCGTAACTAATACAAGTCAATTTTATTATTTTATATTTTTCAGTGCGTTTTTAAAGTGTTTTTTTTAGTTTTTTTAAACTATATATTTAATCAGTAATCACATGTTACAGTAACTACAGAACACAAACTAAACGTAATTAAAACATCGCGTGCGCTAACTACCCCTACTTATAAAAAAGCACTGACCCATTTTCTCCAAACGGCTGGTTACGGCACAGATTAATTTTGAGTAAGCTCTGAAAGAACCTGTATTTAACCGACGGTTAATGAATTTAATCTGCTGTAGGGGAATATTTAAATTGGTGCGTTTTAAAACCAATAAAGTAACATTAGCATTGCGTTTAGCGATATTTTTATTCATTTCGATTATTTATGTTATTTTCGTCAAATCTCTCTTCAAATCAAAGAGTCTTTTAAACATTACCAATTCTATAGCATCGTTCGCGGCCTTAAAATACCTGATTTTATTAATTGAGCACAAATTATTGAGTTATATTTATCAGGGCGTAGGAATAGGAACACATTACAAGATCCCATACTTTTTTAAATTTCAAGAATGAACGGTACTTACGTCAAGATACGTCGCACATAAACAAGTCGACTTTTTTGGCGGCAATTGAGTTGTCAACGTGAAAATTTTGTTTTTATTTCCAAAACTTGTGTTTCTTCGAGTGATAATGTGTAATATTGGTGGATTATTAACCATTATGTGTTCGTTAATGTGTACGAGTGTGGGAAATTGAAATAAAGTTGTGAAAGTGACTTTTCAAGTTGCTCCAAAAAAGTCCGTGTAAAGTTTAAGTAAAGCGCCACTACTTTACTTAAACACTATCCTCATCCCATCATCTCATCATCATCATCACCAACATCATTTTAACTTGATTCAACTCTCTGAGTTTGAAATCTTTTACACTTGACACTGGCAAATACACTAATCGTGTGACGCCATAATAAAACAAAAAAAAAAAAAAAACAAGTCCGACACAGGCTACTCAGCCACAGCACAGTCCACAGACGATAGCAACGATCGATACTGAGGTTTTTTGTGTTTTGTTTGCATTCAGAATTCGATAAATACTCTGTGGAAGCGTTCATTGATTTTGATTATGTTTGTGATATGTCTGCGACTAAATTTCTAGTATGTAACCGTGACATCGATGTTAAGATTTTTTTATAATGCAATATCGATGTTTTACCTTGTAACATCGATGATCATCGAGCATCCCTAATTGTCTTTCGACTCTACGCTACCTGATATCACATACCTACGATAAAAGGCGTATTAAGTTAGACAAATTGTCGGTATCGTCTGTCGCCTTGCGATATTTTACAATCCGATATTTGTATCGGTTTGATATCCGATGCAGGTTAATGTACATCCCTTTTCTCTTCCTTTGTAATGATCTTACTCTGTCTGTTACCTTACTCCATGTGTTCTGAGTTTTCAGTCCAGGTATAGCGAGGCGCCACCTTTCACTTGTGACCTACGTTTGACCGCAAGTCACCTGATGTTAAGTGACGATGTGGTCGAAGGTGGCGCCACGCTACACTTGGATTGCGAACTGGCTCTCAAGTGAGACTCTAGCCGATAGAAGATGTAGAAATTGCAAAAATCGCAATCTTCTCTATGACAGTAAAAAAGTTAGAAACATTTTTTATTATGTGTCCTTCTCCAGTGTTTGAACTATCTCCACAGCCAATCTTATCAAAATCCGTTGAGTTGTTTTTGCGTGAAAGAGTAACAAACATCATAAACTTTCACATCCTACTAATATTATAGATGTGAAAGTTCATGATGTATGTTTGTTACGGATTTGAGTGAAAATTGGAATGGAGCTTAGACCCTGGATTAACACATGGGCTACTTTTTATCCCGGAAAAAGGTTCTAACGGAAAGACGCGGGTGAAATCGCGGGGCGCAGCTAGTATATAATATTAAATAGGATTTGATGTTCACCATTTGCTAACAAAGATTGATTAGATACTGCCAACCGACAATATGTTCAAGGCAAGAGTACTTTTTGTCATCTCCCGCTCCCCTTATATCCATGACGATGTGTCGATCGAGACCATTAATATTTATTCCCATACGTTTATAATTAATCACGTAAACAGACGACACGTAACGGCGCTATTTTTGTAGCTGTAACGGTTATTACAAGCTATTTATAACTTCTACTAATAACGTAACGCTATGCCCAATAATAATTACTCGGTGAAATCCGGCATTCTTGTATGAAAGATTAACTGCTTATTGAAACTCACGCAGTTGTTGTTTGTTTATTGTAAACCACTTAATTAAAAACTGGACAAGTGCAAGTCTAACTCGAGCACCGAAGATATTGTACAACTTATTTTTATGTGATTTAACTACAAACTAATGATTTTCAGATTTGTTCTTTTACAAATAAGAGATTAAAAAATATATAGTTTAAAAAACTAAAAAAAACACTTTAAAACGCACTCAAAAATATAAAATAATGAAATTGACTTGTATTAGTTACGATATAATGGTTAATTCAAAAAGTGTGGAGCGCTTTTTGGTTGTGTGTACTTTTATTTACCTAGTAAAAGAAGCGCTCCACACTTTTTGAATTAACCATTATATCGTAACTAATACAAGTCAATTTCATTATTTTATATTTTTGAGTGCGTTTTAAAGTGTTTTTTTTAGTTTTTTAAACTATATATTTTTATTTTTTTACTTTTTAGTCTTTTGTTACCAAGTTCAATCTATCGGACTCATCAAAAGGAATCATATGAGCCCAAACTCGAGGGGTTTACTAGTAGCCACTGCAGAGATCTCCTACCCACCTTCTGGCTGCATCATCAGACCCTCGTCACCAAGTTCAATCTATTGGACTCATCAAGACGAATCATATGAGCCCAAACACGAGGGGTTTACTAGTAGCCACTGCAGAGTTCCTCTACCCACCTTCCGGTTGCATCATCAGACCCTCGTCACCAAGTTCAATATATTGGACTCATCAAGACGATTCATATGAGCCCAAACACGAGGGGTTTACTAGTAGCCAGCGAAGAGATGCCCTACCCACCTTCCGATTGCATCATCAGATCAGGTCGATGATACCAAATTATTGCATTGTCACCGAGATTACATACACGTACAAAGTTTCAAGTCGATACGACAATTAGAAGTAGGTGAAAATTGACTTCTAAGATTTGATTACATTGTTAGTTAGTTAGTTAGTTAGTTAGTTAGTTAGTTACAAGTCAAGCTAATAAAAGTGTTTTAAAAAAGGCAAATTTGTCGTTTTTATTTATAAAGTAAACTAATTGTTTCCCGCAGTTTCACCCGCGTGGACTACATTTTATCGCGATAAAAAGTACCCATCTCCTAAGGGTTTATCTAGGAGATGGGTACTTCTAGGGTCTATCTCCATACCAAATTCTATCAAAATCGGCTAAGCTGTTTAGGTGTGAAAAAGTAACAAACGGAGTTAGTTTCGTTCAGTATAAATTACTTGCTGCGCCCCGCGTCGCTCCTTTATTTCACAGGAACGTTTTCCTGGTTAAAAAGTTGCTTATGTGATAATCCAGGATATAAGCTATCTCCATTCTAAATTTCACTCAAATACGTTATTAGTAAAAAAAAATACACTACACCGAGAAAAAAAAATCCCTGCTTTCCTTCTGAGTCTTACCTTCCAAGACCGATTCCTTCCAAAATGTAACTTTTCCTTCCTTATTTTACCTTAGTTATCCTTCCGAGTCAAAGGGGAAGGATAATATTCCTTCTGTATTTCGGAAAGCCTTCTTTCTTCGTGTAAGCTTATCAACCGATAGCGTTAACTATCCGGAACTAACCAACGACCGACACGACGCCGCTAACCGACTTATAGCTAAGGAAAGGTCTCATACACACTACAAACGCCCGTAATAAGGGTGGTTGCCCACTGACCGTTAACTGCGGTCGTCGGCGACGGTATAGTGTTTGCAGGCGTAAGCTGCAATTTTGCTCCATAAAATATAATATCATGGTTGGGTGAAATTTTAGTGCAGCGATTGTTGTTTGGTGATTATTCCGGGGCTAAAATTCGGCTAAGCGCGTGGAATATGATTGTTATTTGATATTGTTTTTGGGTTTTTATGGTGTGTATAAAAAATGTGTATCTGTAATTATACACGTATTGTTGACTTGAATAAATGGATTTGTATGTATTAGTCTGTCAATTTAAATAAATACCATTAAAAATGTGTAGAAAACTTAATTAGTATTTCTTTTTTATTGTACGCCAGAAATGGTAAGGCACACTGAGTAACACAAAAGCATTGTGCTCAGTGGCAGTCTTGTTTCCGATAGGTAAGTATAATTTGGGCGACTTCAAGTAAAGAGTGAATAAGTATCTTCTTGGTAAGCATTCTCCATCATCACCTTGTCATCACTTACCATCACATGAGACTAGGGTCAAATGTTTGCCAATCCCTACATGCCTACTAATATTATAAATGCGAAAGTAACTCTGTCTGTCTGTCTCGCTTTCACGCATAAACTACTGAACTGATTTATACGAAATTTGCCACGGAGATGTTTGAACCCTGAGGAAAGACATGGGATACTTTTTATCGCTTTAACCTGTAGCTCACGCGGGTGAAACCGCGGGGAACAGCTAGTTACTACTAAAAGACACTGAACATACTTAAACTACACAATTGAAAATTCGGTTCGTGTCGATTGAAAATTTCACAAATAAATAAAAAAAACACTCAATGCATTTACCATTTGAACTGCTGTACTCAGGAAGGTGTTAGGGCAGCCACATTATTCAGCTTCCGCGCCGGCCGGACGTCCGGCCCCGTCCGCCATCCGGGACCGTGCCGGCACGTCCCGGTATGTGTGTAACGCGCCTTCTGTACCGCATTGCGATTCTCGTTAGTTGACTCGTTATACGGTTTATGCAAAGTCGTCGCAATCGAGTTATGTGAATTATTATGCTGGACCTTTATGTCGAACTAGCGGCAGGTCTTTTTAGACTATTTAGAATTCTTCCGGCGCCTAAGCTTGCCACCCCTACTAAATTGTATAGTATCGTACTACATTTCAGTTAATTGTACAATACTAGTACTATATGTATTTTCATCGCGCGCTTTTTTCATACGAGTATCTATTAAAATGTCACCAGAATGGAACGCATACATCCGTCGAGTCGCGGAAATGAATTATTAATTTTTTTAATGGATTTTATTTACACTGTGATTCTATAAAACATGATGGCCAAACTGTAGAATTATAAGTTATGTAACCGTCAACTAGTGTTTACCTTTACAAATGACAAGTAGATTCACTGACAGTACCGATTTTGGGAATCTATGGAAGTGTCAACGTCAAACTTGACATTTCCATGGTGACTTAAAAACGGAAATGTCGCCATCTTGGCAAAAGGCTAACTTCACTCCGATGACGTGGTAAAGATGGTGGGGTGGGAGGCGTCGACAATCCTATATAAGCCAGTGTAAAATAATTATAGTTTAGTCTTCGTACTGATGTTTGGCGAAATATAAAGTGTAAAAGTGTACAAGATAAAACTACTGTCGTTTTATTTACTGCGCATAATATCTCAGAAGAGGGATATTGAGAACGAAACAAACTAGTTTCGCACCGCACGTCCACAAGTGGAAATTAACAAGGAAAAGAGGATAAATAAAAACGTAAGTAACGCAAACAATTATTTATTAAAAATTCCTGAATTATTTTCTTTTTGTATTTTTCCTTTGCAATTGAAATTTTGTTGAGGGTACTAACCGCCATATTACGTTGTTTGTTTAATTTTTCTCTTTTTTTGAGCTTTTACTTGTTTTAAACTGTGTTGACCGGACCGTTACGAAGCTGACTTGACTGAGCCTTGCCAGGGCAACTCCCTGGAGGCTCTTAGACTTGACTGAGCCTTGCCAGGGCTACTCCCTGGAGGTTCTTCGACTTGACTGAGCCTTGCCAGGGCTACTCCCTGGAGGTTCTTTGAATCAACTAAGCTATGCTAGGTTTAGTACCTGTAGATCTCTTAACTCTACTAAGCCTTGTTAGGGCTACCCTCTGGAGATTCTAAAACTCCTCATGTTGAATTCTTATTTCGAGGCAGTAAGACATATTATGTTTACAAGTTCCAGAATGCCTAAAATGAGAGAAGTTTCAAGACAAAGTCGTAGCAGAGAGAGCCCCGTGAGCGGCAAGCGGTGCTTGAGAAGCTCTTCGGTGAGAACTCCAGCAGATTCACCGCATCGATCTCAAAGGGCTGCTTCAGAAGCGAGGCGGTTCATCTAGAATGAGATTCTCCCTCACCTCGCCGCGTTTCCCGCTGCGCTGTGATGCGGCAGGTTTATTTTTCTTTCTACTACTACTTACATTTTTAAACTCGTGATATCTTTCGAATGGAATGTCCGAATTGAATGATTCAAAAAGTTTTATAAAGGTATTGAAGCAGTTTTCAATAAGAAGTAATTCATTTTGATAAGGATTAATGCCAAGATACAAATAAAGAGCCTTTTCTAGAGGCGGCATTAAAAATTAGTTCTTAAAATAAAATATCACTTATTGTGGCATAACTATAATAGACAGACAGACAGACAGACGCGGCGCGTGAACTTTGCTTTATAATAAGTAGTGATTATTCTAATATCATTCCGTTTATATAAAATGAATAGATGTAAAATTTAAAATATAAAATTGTAAATGATGAAAAGGTTTATACGAGTTAATATTAAAGGTTAAAGACCTTCGATTAATTAAAAGCTAAAAGAAAAAAAAAATTGTATGTGTATGTACATAATATTCAGGGTGTACTTACACATTGATCTCGCGTATTACATAATGTTTGTATGTGTATGTACATGATATTCAGGGTGTACTTACACATTGATCTCGCGTATTACATAATGTTTATATGTGTATTTTATTTTATTTTTATTGAAAACATACAGTGTTATGACTAATTAAATAACTATATATACAAACATGCACACCATTTAAAACGTTTTCGCATATTGATTCTATATAAACTTGTTTGCCTAAAGAAATAAATGTAAATATGTTATGTACCTAAATAAATATATAAAATATAGTAAACTTAAACAATTTAGAATGGAAAAAAAAATATTGTTATTTGTAACAAAATTAAATTAAATGTGCCACTTGGATAATAAATTTAGTGGAACCCTATCCAGACAGTCCAGGACCCACACCAAACCAATTCTTAGCTAGATTGTACTTCAATGCGCTTGGGGATGAATTGAATATGTCAAAATCAGGAATGTTATTCAACTCATTTATTTGTTTCGCTGATCTGACGAAAAAAGAGTTTTATCTATAATTAGTATAGCTATGCGGAGCATGTAGACATATAGGAAGTCTAACAGACCTTGTAGGTACTCTCAGACCTATTTTAGAAAGTAGTTGAGGAGAATCCACTTTACATTGTGCTATTTTAGTCAACAATATAATGTCTGCTAATCTGCGTCTTTCATAGAGAGGCAGCATATGCTGTCTCTTACACCTTGATTCGTAATCATTGTCATATCTATTGCACCTATATTGCAGGTGCATCATAAATCTACGTTGAATAGATTCTAGTCTATTAATATAAATATCATATTGAGGGTTCCAAATTTGCGAGCAATACTCGAGGGTACTACGCACGTATGAACAGAAGAGGGTTTTCAATATTTTAATACTAGGAAAATTGAGAACTGGATCTTATTATAAATCCCATGGACTTGTTGGTTTTTTTTTGGCAATGTAATGAACATGTTTATCATATGTTAGTTTAGAATCGTGAATTATACCTAAGTCCCTTACTTCTTCTACGGCTTCCAGTTCTTGCCCTTTAAGAGTGTATATAAAATTCGTAGTTTTAGATTTACGTGTAAAAGTTATGGAGTGACATTTAGCAACATTAAGATCTAGTTTATTGAGACTGCAGTATTTTTCAAATCTGGTTAGATCTTGTTGAAGAAGCTGACTGTCGTTAATACTAATAATTTGTTTAAAAACCTTCATATCATCAGCATAGAGGAGAAATTTAGAGTGTTTGAAACAAGTCGCTATGTCATTAACAAAAATGTTAAAGAGCAGGGGCCCTAATAAAGAACCTTGAGATACCCCAGAGGGTACATGATTCCATGAAGAAGAATAACCATTGAGCACAACAGCTTGGGATCTGTTTTTAATGTACGATGTAAACCATCTGTACAGATTGCCATGAATGCCGGCATAGAGAAGCTTTTTTTTTTAAAAGTATAACGTGGTCAATACGATCAAATGCTTTACTGTAATCAGTAAAGATGGCGTCCACCTGTCCACCAGCATCCATGTTGTAAGTTGTGAAGTCGGTAAATAATAGCAAATTAGAAGTTGTCGAACGATTTTTGAGAAAGCCATGTTGCTCGGGGATAAAGGTAGCCGATAAACTGTTGTAGACTTGATTATACACGTTCAAATATTTTAGCGAAAATACATAATTTTGAAATGGGTCTATAATTTTTAATATCATTTCTAGCACCACTTTTGTGGATTGGAGTTATAAAAGCAGACTTCCAAATTTTGGGTACAACACCTTCGCGTAAAGAACGTTTGAACAATATTGTTAATGGAATCGTCAAGCTATCAGCACATTTCGTAATAAATAAAGCCGTGATGTGATCAGGTCCAGCCCCTTTGGTCAGATCAAGTGTTTTTAGCAATCTATTCACCGTTTTGGGGACAACTTCAACATCATCTACGACGACACCGTCGTTAAACCGTGAAGGAGGTATTTCAAATTCAGGACCGCGGCTAGTAGAGGGAGAAAGAAAAGTTGACTGAAAATAGGTTGCAAAAAGGTGACAAATATCTTCTCCTGAATCTGCTGACTGCCTTCCATGTATGAGAGAGGAGGGAATAGCGTTAGAGCTATTTTTATTGGACTTAATAAATGACCAAAACAGTTTTGGGTTCTTCACTATAGCCTCTTCACACTTTAATAAGTACAACCTATAGCAATCAGCTTCCAAAAGCTTGGCTCTTTTACGTAATAAAGAAAAGGTATCGTAATCAGCTTTATTCCCATACTTACTATATTTCTGAAAGAACTTAAACTTTTCTTTTAAAACCTTCTTTAAAGAGGAGTTATACCATGGTGGAAAGGATTTACGAGTAATCAATTTGTGGGGTATATATTTTTCTATTACGTCACGCAAGATTTTATAAAAATAGTTGATAGCTTCATCTAATGGAGTCTCACGTAAACAGTCATCCCAGCTTATCTCATCCAATGATAATTTGATGTTTTCATAATCACCTGATTCATAAAAATATTTTTCTCTAGGATTTACTCTTAACAGGTCGGAATTGGTAAAGGTTAAAGTAATCAGCAAAGATTTATGATGAACATCTTCACCTACTAAGGGGTCATCACAGGCAGATACCTTTATGTCAATAAAATTACTCAACACTAGGTCCAAAATTCTATTATTAATGTTTCGACAAAAGTTATACTGTGTTAAGTTACATTCTGATAATGTATCAAAAAACATACCTGCGTTTCACCTGAGATACCCGTGTACTGCGTCAAGCGTCATTACAGTCAAGCGTCCAATGAATGTTACTTAAGTTAAAATCGCCCATAATAATAAATGAATCATTCGGACATGAGTTAACTATGATTGACATTATTTCTAGAAAATTACTAAGCTGTAAATTAAATGAGTTACCTAGTTTTTCACTACACAGATAAATAGTGCAAAAGTGTATATTTTGAGAACAACTGTTTTTACTTTTAAGAGTGATGGTAACCCATATATCCTCAGCAGACGAACACCAGTATGTACATAATATTCAGGGTGTACTTACATATTGATCCCACGTATTGCATAATGTTTGTATGTGTATTTACATAATATTCAGGGTGTACTTACATATTGATCCCACGTATTGCGTAATGTTTGTATGTGTATGTACATAATATTCAGGGTGTACTTACATATTGATCCCACGTATTGCATAATGTTTGTATGTGTATGTACATAATATTCAGGGTGTACATACATATTGATCCCACGTATTGCATAATGTTTGTATGTGTATGTACATAATATTCAGGGTGTACTTACATATTGATCCCACGTATTGCATAATGTTTGTATGTGTATGTACATAATATTCAGGGTGTACTTACATAATGATCCCACGTATTGCATAATGTTTGTATGTGTATGTACATAATATTCAGGGTGTACTTACATAATGATCCCACGTATTGCATAATGTTTGTATGTGTATGTACATAATATTCAGGGTGTACTTACATATTGATCCCACGTATTGCATAATGTTTGTATGTGTATGTACATAATATTCAGGGTGTACTTACATATTGATCCCACGTATTGCATAATGTTTGTATGTGTATGTACATAATATTCAGGGTGTACTTACATAATGATCCCACGTATTGCATAATGTTTGTATGTGTATGTACATAATATTCAGGGTGTACTTACATAATGATCCCACGTATTGCATAATGTTTGTATGTGTATGTACATAATATTCAGGGTGTACTTACATATTGATCCCACGTATGGCATAATGTTTGTATGTGTATGTACATAATATTCAGGGTGTACTTACATAATGATCCCACGTATTGCATAATGTTTTTATGTGTATGTACATAATATTCAGGGGGTACTTACACTTAAAATCCCACGCGTCATTGCATTTGACCTTGTACATAAAATTCAGGGTGTACTTGGTTGTCGTCAGATGTCTTATATACATGATATTCAGGATGTGTAACTAATTGTAAATGTCTAGATTTATAAAGTAAGAATGGACTTAAATACTATTAAATTTAAGATTATGATGTGTTGATATATGACTAGAATATTATATTAACAATAAAATTGTAAATTGGTAAAATGATAATGTATAAAATAATCATCAACGCATTTAAATAAAATTAATTGCTAAGTGCGAAAATATTGTAAATAATAAATACGCCCAACGAGAGGACTCGTCGTAGATAGGATGGCCGAGCTGTAACCGTCAACTAGTGTTTACCTTTACAAATGACAAGTAGATTCACTGACAGTACCGATTTTGGGAATCTATGGAAGTGTCAACGTCAAACTTGACATTTCCATGGTGACTTAAAAACGGAAATGTCGCCATCTTGGCAAAAGGCTAACTTCACTCCGATGACGTGGTGATGGTGGGATGAAAGATGGTGGGGTGGGAGGCGTCGACAATCCTATATAAGCCAGTGTAAAATAATTATAGTTTAGTCTTCGTACTGATGTTTGGCGAAATATAAAGTGTAAAAGTGTACAAGATAAAACTACTGTCGTTTTATTTACTGCGCATAATAGTTATAACAAATACAAAGGGAAAAATATAAGCGTACTGCTTTTTTCCAAAAAAAAAAACAAAATTACTATTTACTTGCAAGTTTTTGTGAAAAAAAAAGTGGGTAACCTAGCAACGACATACGTTACGCAAAATGTCTGGCAGAAGTTGAGTTAGAGGAGCCGAAGATAAGGCTCAGTAACGTACCTACTTTGAGAAAGATCTATGTCCAGCTGTAGACTGAAACAGGCTGATTATAATGATGATGATGAAGCAAATAAAGTTTCATATCAAACCTTGTTTCAAAAAAGAAATAAGAGAAAACAAAACAGCCAACTGGCTGTACCTGAATTTGTGTGTGAATCTATTGTTCCAAAAGCACTTTTTAGAACAATACCTGTTTAAAAAAATCTTAGGCAGGTTGAAAAGGTTTTGTGCCTTTGCATAAAGCGGTCGTTGACCCGACGAACAAAGACTTTTTAATCACATTATCGCGACCGCGCGTGATTTCCGGCTGTATAAAGTAAATTAATTTAGTTTAGATTTGGGGGTAGAAATATAATTTAGCTCAGAATTGCTTTTTTAATTGTAGGAGTATTAGACTTTTAATAAACGACGGAAGTAGGTTTCGTAGTCAGTTAAATATTGCCAGAACGTTTTATATTTTGAATAATGTTTTATTTAGCGAAGCTTCCTATTAATGCTGTAGCAGTGGTGGTTGCAGTACATGTCACTATCAAATGGCTTTTATGTCGTATGGTAACGTCAAAATTGGAGGTAGTTTGAACCCTGAGACAGGAAATGTGATACTTTTTATCGCGATAAACTGTAGCCCACGCGGGTGAAACCGCGGGGAACAGATAGTAGTGTATAAGTCGACACTGTCGCCCATAAAGTTTGATAATATTATCACAGTAGTACGTGATTTAGTTAGGAGCCGACGATAGTCAATGCTTGCTTGATTTACTCCGGTCGGACCTTAGGGTCGGACCCGACTAAATCATCGACCTTCGAAGTTGGGTCTGAAATATGGGTCACGGTTATCTTACTAGTTAGTGCACAGTTTAGCAGTGGCGTCGGTCACTTTAGAAAAGGTTAGTTCCAAAAATGACTTAGTATTTACAGGGTAGCGTTTGACCACAAGTCACCTGATGTTAAGTGACGATGTGATCGAGGATGGCGCCACGCTACACCTGGACTAGGAACTGGCTCTCAACTGAGGCTGCCGGAACACACCGATAGGTGCTTGGCGACAGATTCTTAACAAGAGGGTGGTAGCTAGCCAGGCGAATACTAGAAAATACCCTACCACCAAGCTTTGGTTTCATCACGATGTTTTCCTCCACCGAAAGCTCAAGCTCATTGTAGGATTCGAACCCACGTCCTACGGATCGCAAGCCGACGTCACTACCACTGAGCCATCATCGATTTCAAATAGGTATCACTATTACACTAATCCATTCTTCCATACTAATATTATTAACTTTGTCATCGCTCAAAACGGTGAAGGAAAACATCGTGAGGAAACCGGCATGCCCCAGAACTGGAACATTCAAGGGCATGCGACATTTATCAACGCGCACTTGGCCAGCGTGGTAGGTTACAGCCCATACTCTCTCTCTGAGAGAAGGCCAGAGTCCCAGCAGTGGGAACGTGAAAGGCTGATAATGAGTTGCGCCCAGCGGTTTCACCTGCGTCTTCCCGTTATCTCGCAGGAACCTTTTTCCGGGATAAAAAGTCTATGTGTTAATCCAGGGTATAAGCTATCACCATTCTAAATTTCACTCAAATCCGTTCAATAGTTTTTTCGTGAAAGAACAACAAACATACATACATACTCACAAACTTTCACGTTTATAATATTAGTAGGATATGATTCTAGAACATTATAGATGGACCACTGTTAGTTGGCTGTGGACCTGTGGCAGTAGGACGAAATGTTTGCATCCCTAGGGTCATCTCGCCCCGGGCACTGTGCGAGTTTATGGTGGTCCTATCAGGAAAATGGGACAAAATATAAGTACCTACCGCCTCCCCAAAGGTTGTTACAAATATATATTTCAGGCTGATGTTAAAAATTAACCACTAAAGGCTCGTTTTACCCTTTTCTTACTAAGAACGCTAATTAATGAACCCGGAAAGTTTGAAGTTTTTAGAAGGGCGCAGTGTACCTACTTTTATTTTGCTTGTCATGCCAATCCATGCCGTGTGAAAGAATAATAAATATATTCTTATCAAATTTTAAGCCATAGGTAACAAGGACGCCCTTTATAGCTACGAGGAAAAATGTCGTAAATAACCCTCGAAACAGGGACGCTGCTTGTATATGTATCTTTTATAATGTTGGTTGCATCCGCCCATCCGCCCTAAACAAACTTTGACGTTGCTCATAAATTACGAAACTTTATGGCCGATCTGACTATCGGCATGGACGCGTCACAGTAGCGAATATAAGGCGCAGTGAGCTACGTCTGACGCTAAAATACAACACACATGAAAAGCAGTTACGCTCCGCTTCAACAAACGCGAAAAACGCTTGTGCTACAGTATTGCAAACGCGAAATGCGCTACGCTACATCAAAAGTGCTTGCGCTAAGCTAAAGTAAGCGCGAAAAGTGCTTGCACTACGCTATACGCTACAAAAAAAAGCGCTTGCACGCTATTAAAAATGTGCAAAGTGCTTGCGCACGAGCGAGCATCACACGAGCGACCTGCTCTCGTCAGTATAAATTAATTAATAAAGAGCACACATAGTAATGATACTTAACTATGCTTGCTTTTTTTGCAATGTAAAAATATTAGTGCTATCGCGGGAATCGAATTTGCGGCCGCACTTGCAATCGGCTATTTGTAAATTGCACCACATTGATAGTCAGAGTGAAGTCACAGGAGGTACGAGCAAGTTGTTTGTAAATCAAACGATCTTTCCTCTAATTTATTTACATTAACTACGTTCCTGGAAGCAGTAACAGCACGAATTGTTCTCTCAAACATTCAACATCCGCAATTTGCAATTTTCGTTCACAATTAGGTATTCTGTAAACACTAGCTTTTGCCTGCGTCTCTACTTGCGTGGCTAATTGATTTACTTGAGCTCACTATTACTCGTACATGTGTCCTGGGAAACTACGATGAAATGCAGTTTTTAATAGACAAAAAAAGGGGGTCAATTCGATGCGTATTTCTTTTACGCATAACCGTATTTAATTTCAATCTTTTTTTTAAGTTTAAACTTGTCTATTATTTTCCAACAATAATAATAATTTAACAATAATGTTAAATTCCTTTCGCGGGAAAATGGAAAGTTGAGCAGTATAAATGTTTTTACAAAGTGCAAATAGTTTTTTTATTACATCAGAATGCGTTAACGTTTTACCACGATACCTTACCTTAAAGGCATTAGTTTGGTGCCTTCTTTTACAAGCTTTAGGTAATCAACTGCGACAAATCAAGGCAGTAATTCAATAATAGACAATAGACAATAGACAATAATTCAATAATTCAATAATTCAATAATTCAACCACCAACCAATAGTGTGTAAAATGACTAGGTACACGCCCACGGAGTAAAAAGACCTTCCGAAATACCGTTTTTCTTCCGAGTCAAAATGGAAGGACTTGTGATTTAGAAGAAAAACTAGTAAAAATAAGGAAGAAATCGGTCTTGGAAGGTAAGACTCAGAAGGAAAGTCAGATTATTTTTCTCAGTGTACCTTCTGCATTGAAAGGCTATTTCCAGGGAAATTACAGGACATGAAGAGTTTTATCATCTGATATCTCAGGGTGACGAGCTTAGTGCGTTGCTGCACAGCATTTTGAACTTTAAAGTCAAAATTCTGAGCGTCACTGAACTGTGTAAGCATAATACTTCCCATCAGCCGAGCGATGTTCTCCACTCAGTTACAAAAAAAAGCACGGTTTTTAGAAAGAATCGTATTTGTACATACACATCACTGTTACAGCTTTACATCAGTAAACATTCGATGCATTGGTCTGGCAACTCGCGCTATTTCTGTACATTGCATACCTACCATTATTATCGGAGTAACCGGCGTATGCCGATATAGCACGGAAATCGGCACAAAATACGTGTAAAATGATTGGTAACAAATATTTGGTGAATAATTCAGTTCGATTTAGTTTCGTATGACTCAGGGGTAGCGTAGAAAGGATCGTAGCAAAGCTTGCCTATTTGTCCTTAATCGTTTGACTGACTTTTCTTTTTTTTTTTAATACAGTCCGTCGCCATTTTGGAAGGCGGGAGGGGGTCACTGTGACAGTCAATCCACCCGCCCCGACAGGGAGGCCCGGCAGGAATTCCCGGGCCTCACAGCACCTAAGGGGGGGGAAACGCCTCCTACTACCGCCCCTCCGCCTGTGTCGGATCGGACTGTTCTTTTGCCGTCGTAAGGAGTTCGGAACAGGCGTAGCTAGTTTGACGTTTTAAAGTGACCATATTATGTACCTATCCTATTAAATAAAAATTTTGAACTTTGAACAACGTTCTCTGCAGTCGCCGAACTCTTTCTGTTTGAGATGAGGCCTGTGTCCCAGCATTGGGAACGTAATAGGCCGATGATGACAGATACTTTATTTTGCACCAAACAACATATCCCTACTAATATTATAAATTCGAAAGTAGCTCTGTCTGTCTGTCTGTTACGCTTACACGCCTAAACTACTGAACCGTTTTAAATGAAATTTGGTACAGAGATAGTCTAGAGCCTGAGAAAGGCTATTTTTTATCGCGATAAACTGTAGCCCACGCGGGAACAGCTAGTACATCATATACGTGGATAAATGAAATACGTTTTTGTTGATATTTGTGTTGGCTGCTCTTGTAAAATCCTCGTAATCGTGTATTGCCAACGGCAGCTACCAAATTTTATTGCCTCACAGAAACCTTTCCTTTGGAAATCGAACATGTTTAGCGACTTTTTGTCGATGAACGTACAGAATGTGGACGTCTAGTGTCTGGAATACTCCGGATATAGTCGCCAGTAGAAATGTAGCAACGAAAATGTTTACGGAGAATGCAATATTCTACACACACGGTAAAAGGCGCGTAGGTGTGAAGCTAACATTTGCATTTCATTTATAAAGTAAACATCAAAAATGAAATGCAAACCAAACATTTCTCATTTCGATGAGGACTATATGCGATCTTTATGATAGTAGAAATATATCGATCGATGTGTGTATGTATTTATGTATGTTCGTTACGAACTCCTACTTTCACATTTATAATATTAAGTAAGGATTTATGTTAACAATCTATACTTCTATATTTAATGTAAAGAGGTAATTTTTTTTTGTTTATGTGTATAATTTCTTGAACTTCTGAACCGATTTAGAAAATAATTTCACCAATGGAAGGCTACATTATCCTTGAGTGTCATAGCCTATGTATTGTTCTGATAAAGTAGAGTTTTTGGTATGAAACCACGGTATTTGTAAAACAAGTCTGAAAAGAATGAGACGACTGGCGGCTTAATTAGGTAACGCTGGCTAAACGGTTTGATTAGAGTTGATGTAATGTATGAATGAAATATAGGCTTCCAGGAGGTCTACAAAGAAGTCCAATAGTAATCAATATGACTAGCTGTTCCCCGCGGTTTCACCCGGTCGGGCTACAGTTTATTGCGACAAAAAGTAGCCTATGGCCTTTCTCAGGCTTTAGACTCACTGTACTAAATTCCATTTAAATCGGTTCAGTGGTTTATGTGTGAAAGACAGACAGACAGAGTTGCTTTAGCATTTATAATATCAAGTAGAGGGGATTAGATTTTTTACATTGTTGATCAAAAAGCTGGGTATTAGTCTAAAATGTTGATAGTATGAGATAGATCCATGTTATACGTTTAACGTTATTAAATTTCATTCATGATACAAATGTTTTGGTATTCATGTTTTTATTTAGCGTGCGAACATATGTTCGAGATGAATGAGTGATGATACGTTTTATAGATGTTTGTGTAATATTTTACTCTCATTGAAGTTGTGGAAGCGTATGACGTAGTTTGGACCGGTTATTCGTATTAGATCAAATCATAAAATAATCAAAATTTATTTATTACTCCTCACAATTAGAAAATTACACAAGTAGGTACAAGAAATATTGACAAGATGATGTCTAACTGTATGAGGAGCTGGATCTTTATCTTTGACCGCGGGGCGCGACTAGTTTATAATATTAGTAGCATGTGCCTTGTGTCGTGCTAAGGCCAAACTCTTGAGCCTCGCCAAGTGAGTCAGTTTCGAGACAACGTCAATATTAGCGAGTTTATACCCTTGTCTCGGCGCCCTCGTCGGTACTGGGTATCGGAAAAGGTTTACATTTAAAACGTTTTATCGCTTCCTCTCATTTCCGAATTGTTCAGATGGAAATATCAAACAAACAACTTCGTTGTACGCTTGTAACGCACTGTTTGTTACGTTAGCGTCGTATTGAGACATTTGTTGTTTGTACGTTTCATTTCCTTGTCGTCATCTGCATCAGCCAATTTAAATGGCATGCAAAAATTAAACAATTTAATAACTAGAATAGCACTTGCATCTTGGAACAGAAATTTTTTTTATAGCGTTGTTTATAGCGATTGTTTATAGCGATGATGGCTCAGTGGTAGTGACGTCGGCTTGCGATCCGTAGGACGTGGGTTCGAATCCTACAATGAGCTTGAGCTTTCGGTGAAGGAAAACATCGTGATGAAACCATAGCTTGGTGGTAGGGTATTTTCTAGTACTCGCCTGGCTAGCTACCACCCTCTTGTTAAGAATCTGTCGCCAAGCACCTATCGGTGTGTTCCGGCAGCCTCACTTGAGAGCCAGTTCCCAGTCCAGGTGTAGCGTGGCGCCATCTTCGACCACATCGTCACTTAACATCAGGTGACTTGTGGTCAAACGCTACCCTGTAAATAGTAAAAAAAAAAAAAAAAAAAGAAATAAATTTTAATATATAACTTAATCCTACATCTAATGTTATAAATGTGAAAGTTTGTGTGTGAGTGTGTGTGAATGTTTGTTACCACGTATCACCGTAACTACTTAACCGATTTTGATGAAATTTGGAATGGAGATAGCTTATACCATGGATTAACACATAAGCTACTTTTTTGCTGGAAAAAGGTTCCTGCGGTATAACGGGAAGACGCGGGTGAAACCGCGGGGCGCAACTAGTAAATTCATAATTCACATTTAATTCGTAAATTAGATAAAATTTTCTCGTCACTGCAAGTTGATAAAAGGGAATGTTGTGTTTGTGTGGCGTATTATTTATTACTAGCTGTTCCCCGCGGTTTCACCCGCGTGGGCTACAGCTTTATGCATGCAAAGTCTCAGCTCGGTTTAAAATTGACAAAGTTTCATACAAACTTTCATCCCCTATTTTATCCCCTTTGGGGTAGAATTAATCAAAATCCTTTCTTAGCGGATGCCATAACATCTACCTGCATGCCAAATTTCAGCCCGATCCGTCCAGTGGTTTGGGCTGTGCGTTGATATATCACTATGTCAGTCAGTCACCTTTGAGTTATATATATATTATATATAGATTAATGATTGAATACTAATTAGATTATTTAGTTATTCAGATGAAGCCTAGACAGCCTCAGTAGGGCACGCGTAGGCTTTATTTATTATCGTTACGCGAAATGTTATCGCCAAAGGCAGAGAATTTGCCAACCTTTGCCATTTATTTGTCCCATTTACCCACAGACTGGAAATATAATAATGAACTGATAAAGTAAATACTTTCTCAGGACAGTATTAGTAGCACCTGGTTCGGAACTTGATTACTTACTTAATAGTTATGTAGACTTTTTCTAGCGATTTGCCTCGCGGTGATGCCTTCCCAAAAGTTCAAACATCCAAACAAACTACCAAATTTTACTTCTTTTATGTAAGTAAGATCAGTGAAAGATTTAGTTACACGTTTTCTTTTAGTAAATATTTTTTTAACACGATTATTTTTATTAACATTTTTATTTAAAAGGACTCGGAAAAGATAAAAAAATAACCAGGGATTTGTATTTTCTTGTAGGTGGAAATATTATTGAATTAATTTTCTAAAACTTCTAAATTACTGTTTGTTGCTGGAAATACTATCACATTTTCATCTTTATCAGATCTATTTGTCTACATCTTCTTTCAGCAAATAATCTTATCTTATAAACACTCCAGCAAATGTAAAAACGCAAATCTTATCCTTTTTATCCCCAAACAAGGCAAATATCACGAGGGGCGACTTTTTATTTACTCGAGCAATAATCCCCAAGTACCAGGAGCACATAGATACAAGCTGAACGTCCGGCTGTTGACCCGGCCGGGGAAGCGGATAGCCTGATTTGAGAGTATTGACTCATGTACACGTACACTGCTCTCGAGCGCTGCTCTCCTTGTACTATGCGCTTTCAAGTGCTGTTTGAGTTTGATGAATTACGCTTTTATAAAGTATAAAAATAGCCGCTTTTTTCTCAGTATCAATCAAATAAGTATAAGCGTAGCCAGTGTCAATTAAAACGATAATGATGGCATGATGTGGTTCAGCTACAAGCCAGGCACAACAATTATTTCGTCCCCTAAAGTTTCAGTAAAAGTGTGGCACTGAATAAGCAAGCGTGATGCTTAAAATGGAATAAAATTTTATCACTAAAATGCCCGGGCCACACTAAGGCCAACGTCAAGGGAAATGTCAATGCCTATCTTCGCGATAAATGTCCAATGTCGTGGCCACACTTATGTCAAACGTCAATCATCGCGCTATTGAACGTCATTTCCTGTTAGTGTGGCCCCAGCATTGCAGCTTGTTTCCAAAAAGCCCAACTAAATATTATGAAGCCACGTGAAGGCTACCTATCTAAAGATAGGCTGTCACGCCAAGAATGGCAGACATTGCCAATGTAAAAAGTAACAGTCGTCATAAATGTCAGTTACATAATTTATCGATTCGCACACAGTGGTAAGCCAAGGACATCGTCCAAGGATAAGTAAAAAACATAAAAGACGAGAGATTTGTCTAATATGTAGTTATAAGTTTCAACGTTAGTTTAGATTGACGACAAGCAATGAATTACAATGCTGGAATAAACAACTGACAAATTGCGTGATGCGTCGCATCATGTTGCTGTTCCGTATAGAGAAACTATGAGCAATAATGTATGTAGTAAGAATATTTAGACATCTGATTAGCGTTTGAGCACAAGTCAAAAAGTGACGATGTGGTCGAAATATTCGGTTTGTAATAACACCCATGAATATAGATGCATTCAAGGCGGGATTCCTATAAGGTTTGTTACCTATAAAGCAATACATTAAATCGATTGCTATCTTTGTCTTCTAATTGGTACCACTTTTTTGGCACCTATTAGCTATGGGCGTTATTACAAACCGTAAATAGCACTTTCGACCACATGGTCATTTTTTGACTTGTGCTTTTTAAACGCTCTAAATTAAAAAGTAATTTCGACCAGGGGCACAATTCTCACGGTGAAAATATGTATTGAACTTTGACATTTATTGCGATATTTATCGAATGTGGTAATATATATCACGCCACGAGAATTGGGCTCCAGGTCAATTGTCCTGACGCGAGTTTAACTATTTTTACCCATCCCAAAAAAAATCCAACGCCGCAAAAGAAGTTTTCACTTCAAAAAACTTTTGTCGCTGACTATACGATAAGCTATCGTCGTGTCATCGCCCCACAAAATTACAGCAGCAAAACCCTACGAAAATTGGTAAAGGGTACAGTCAGCGACAAAAGTCGCCGATCGTTCTCGATTTTCCAAATGTGTTAAAAATCAGTAATTATTTTTGTTTTTTTTTTTACATGGTATCATTTTGACCACAACATAACACACCTGATTTTAGGTGATGATGAGGTTCATATTCATATTCATATTCAATCGTTTATTGCATTCATATGTTAGTATACAAGAGATCTTAGTGGTTAAGATTAGCGAACATATGGACCCGAATAGGGTATAGCAATGTAGGAGCGGACCGATCCATTCTGATCATTTTGAGAAGTCGTCGTTGAGGAATTCATCTAGGCTGTAATAGCATTTGTCGATTAAAAACGTTTTTAAGTTATTTAAAAATACGTGATTTTTTTCTTCGGATTTTAATTCGTCGGGTAGTTTATTAAATATTTTTATAGACATTATGTTTGGTCCGGAACTGTGTAATTTTAATTTTGACGGTGGTAATTCTAGTTTATACATAAACCTGGTTGCGTAGCGTCGTGATTGTTCAGCTTGTTTTATGAAGAACTGCGGATATTTTCTCACAAATTTACTTATTTCCAATATGTATAGTGATGTCAACGTTAACGTTAACGTTAAGGTCAGAAATTGGTGTATAAGATGATGAGGATAGTAAAAAAAAGTGTGATTGTTCAGCGACTTTTGTCGTTGACTGTACTAAAATTGGCCGCCCAACAGTTTCCTTACAAGAGCGCTGCTATAAAGTTATCTGCGGCAACACGGGCGGTAGTTTACTGGCAGTATCTCACCGCCCGCCCACCATCAGAGTAATGGGCGGGCGGCGCCCGGGGATCCCAGCTTGTTTCAGCGCGGTGGAACTGCTGTTTTGAAATGTTTGTTTGTTTTCACTTTACTAAGTAACAAGCTGTACCTTGCGGTTTCACCCACGTGAACTTAAGTTTATTGCGATAAAAAGTATGCTATGTCCTTCTCTAAGCTTTAAACTATATCCATACCAACATCAAAATCTGTTCAGTAGTTAAGGCGTGAAAATGTATCACACAGAGGGGCAGAAAGATTTGCATTTTTTATATTACTAGCTGTTCCTCTTGGTTTCACCCGTGTCTACTTAAGTTTATGGCGATAAAAAGTATCCCATATCCTTCCTTAGGGTTCAATCTAGCTACATACTAAATTTCATTAAAATCTATACAGTGGTTTTAGCGTGAAAATGTCACAAATAGACATAGGGACAGAGAGTGTCAATTTCGCATTTATAATACCAGCTGCGCCCCGCGGTTTCACCCGCGTCGACTACGGTTTATCACGATAAAAAGTATTCTATGTCCTTCCCTAAGCTTTAAGCTAAACCCATTCCAAGTTTCCTCAAAATCTGTTCAGTGGTTTAGTCATAAAAAGGTAACACACAGAGAAACAGACAGAAAAACTAACTTATGTGAAATTAAGAGTGATTAATTTTCTCAAATTAGTTTGACATTCCAATTACGTTAAAAGCATTAGTTCATTCCACTCCATTGTTCTACACAATGCGCTCTGAGAATACAAGTACAGTTCACGGTATAAGCACCAAGACAGGGTCATAATGGAATTATTTCAACAAACATCAAACACCCATCTCGTTATAACAAATGTATGAGTTCACCGCGCGGTAATGATAAATAAATAACTCAGTACAGTGTACTTTATGAGATTTTTGACGTTTACAGCTGATAAATATACGTAGTGGTACAATCATAACTGAAATATGTATGTGTGTGCCCATGACTGTTCTAATGGTAGCAATTTTTTGAATTTATGGATCTCTCGAGCAAACCTCTTTACACTTATGCAACCCTGATACGTAAATCAATTGCATACTGTCCTCTTTTGAATAAATATTGGCTCAGTGGTAGGGACGTCGAATCCTACAAATAGCTTGAACTTTCGACGAAGCAAAACCATGGCTTGGTGATAGGGCATTTTCTAGTGTTCGCCTGCCTATCTACCACCCTCAATTTAAGAATCTGTCGCTCGCCAAGGACCTAACGATGTGTTCTGGTAGCCCAACTTGAGCGCCAGTTTCCAATCCAGGTGTAAGGTGGCGCCATCTTCGACCACATCGTAACTTAACATCAGCTCCTCCTTGTATCGTTTTCCTCATTTCTGAGGGTCATGACTTAAGAAGTAAAATATGGGTATATATACGAGTATAGTATAGTAAATATATCACATTCATGCTCCCTTGGTAAACGAGAGCACGTAGCATCTCGCCACGCTCCAATTGAGTCGCATCGCGGAAATGCGAGCGAGCTTTCAGTTGAGCTCCGACAATGCTCTGAATGCCTGGTGCTTACATAATACGCGATAAACCAGATAAGCTGGCCTTTCAGCGAAGGCACGCTTACGGCGCTTTTCCACCAGCTGTGCGAGACAGCTAACAGAGCAAGGAAGCGTGGCGGGGCTGTGAAATGCTGTAGTTTTATCCACGAAGCTATACTAGGAAACTAAGCGCTGCGAAGATTTTACGCGGGCTCTTTTTACGTGCGACAAAGCAATGTGCTTAAAGCCTCGCACATATTTCTCGCTTGTTTTATTTGTACAAAGACCTCCCTCCGCTAATTTATGTAAGTTCTTTTCCAACAAAGCTGCGCTGGGTAAGATTAGAAAAATGAAGTAAGTCGGTGGGTTTTTTCTCCGTGCACCGCTTAGCTGCCACGCACAACTCATGTGGAAAAACATCCTTAGACAGGCTCTTATTGGATTTTTATTTGTGACTAGCAGCGTTCTGCGGTTACGCCTGTAATTTTCTCATTTTCCGCAAGAACTCTTTCTATCCAAGTCTGGTGTAACTTTGTGTCATCTGAAATTTCTAATCCTTTCAGCCGTATCGGCGGGATCGAGTTACAATCAAACAAACTTTCAAATTTGGTATAGGGAGGAGTAGGATTAGGATAGTGAGATGGGATTAGGATCACGCTAGGATAGTAGGATTACGGAAACTTTTTGCGGGTGGAAGGGTAACTTTGTTTACAACAACGTCGAGTTGAGAAGGGAAGTAAGTAAAATTAAATTGCGGAAAATTACACTTCGGTCTTTAAAACGAGAAGTTTGGCGAAGTTTCTTTAATCATAAACGTGCCTACAGGCAAGACTTCGCGAACGTGGAAAATTATGTAACGTAAAAGAGAAAAATGCTGTCGTCGTGTTACAGGAACCAAACATTTTTCAGGGATAAAAAGTAGGTTATGTCACTCTCCGAGTCATAAACAATCTCTATGGAAATGATCAAGTCGATACGCAGCTCCGTTGATGATGGAAAGGAGGACAATCTATTCTCCTATCCCATTTGTGTAGGTATTCCAGCAGCCTCACTTGAGATTCAATTCCCAATCCAAGTGTAAATTCCTTACCTGTACCTTCGATTGCAACGTCAAACGCTACCCTATAAGGATATCCTCAGACCAGGATGCACACCCACGGACGAAGACGGACTCCCCGGTCCCACGGTCGGTCATCCGGTCTGGCGCGGCTTGATTTTTTGGAATAAACCTTAAGAACGATCAGACGAGCGAGTACAACGTTAGACGGCCACAGGCAGGGTGTATTTAACGTGCGTCGACTGGTCTGTTGAAAATCAAGCCGTGGGCCCCCTTCTTTAGATTATTAAAAAACAAACAAAATAAGAAGAAACACACTTACAGATTTATAAATACACACACACACACTATACCTTCTATTTACGATGAGTATCTGAAAACGAATTAATGCGTAATAAATCCATTCGAAATATTTATTAGCTTTTTAGCTACAAAATATCTTTTCCGTATTGATTTAGAACTCTAGACCATCACTCTGATCTAGATATAAACTATAAACGGATCACCTGCGGTCATTCCCATTCTAGACAAACAGACAAACAAAACACTTGATTTATATATCCATTAATCTAGTTATTTAAACGTTGGAGTGGTTGTGAGTGAAATCGATTACTCGCTAGTCTTCTTTTGCTAATGTGGCCTAGTAATGAGGTTGAAGGTTCGTTTCTTGCCTGTTTTTTTGCCGGCGTAAGGAGGTTAGAACAGGCGTAGCTAGTTTTAAGTTTGACGTTTTAAAGTAATCACAATGTATCCTATTAAATAATAATCCTTTGACTTTGACTTTGAAGATAAACTGAGGAAATTCATACCTTTAAACGCGAAAGTAAACTCTGCTTGTTTATTACCTTTTCACCACTAAACCACTGAATCTTGATGAAATTTGGTGTGGATATTGTTCGAAATCTGGGGAAAAAATCCAAGGATTAAGCTATATCCATACCAAAGTAACTTTATGAACTGCCTTGTGAAACAATGTTACATCTTATATCTATCTATCACAAAAAATAAAAATGAATCTCTATTTCCATTCGTCATCGCATCGCGCGTGAACGGATGGAACAATTTCGCAAATTCTTTTTTGTTGTGTTTGTTATTTCGAGGAGAAGGTTCTTATGAAAGAAAAAATGGAAAAGGACATTTCATTGCGATAAACTGCAACCCGCGCGGGTGAAACCGCGGGGCGCAGCTAGTCACAATAAATAAAAATTATTCTATCTTCCCTTGGTCATCGCATCACGCATGACCGGATGGAACAATTTCGCTAATTCTTTTTTGTTGTGTTTGTTGAAGTCCAAGGAAGGTTCTCAAAAAGAGAAGAAATAAAAAAGTTGCCAGAAAAGTTTTAAAATTTGGTGAAACGGGAAAGGGCTTTTTATAGTTTTTTGTAGGTTACGTTTCATTGCGATAAACTATACAGTCCACGCGGGTGAAACCACGGGGCGCAGCTAGTGTCCAATATATAATGTCTATTCTATTCTTAACCCAGACAGAGGACACTGAACGGAATAACACAGGATGCGAGACTAGCTTGGGAAATGACGTAAAGTTGCCTTTACAGATTCTATCTTCATTAAGCGCAATTCAAGTTGCACAATACGCCGAGGCACAAATCCGCCTGGAGAACTGCCAATAACTACGGATAACTTGTTGCAGACACTTGCCGCCAGGTGTCAGTGACACCTGGTCGTGGAGACGTGGACAGTAAAGTGTCGGGGTTTGTTATTGCGGTGGAAATGTTTATGGAAATGTCGAGGCTCGCTCTTGGGCGAGGCTTTAATATATAATTTTATATCTTACGGGTAGCGTTTGACTACAAGTCATCTGATGTTAAATGACGATGTGGTCGAAGGTGGCGCTACGCTACGTCTGAACTGGGTCTCAAGTGAGGCTGCCAATAAATATAATTTGGAAGGCTGTTAGAAGTAAATAACATTATTTTGATATTGAGACAAGTAATTGGTGGTTTTCAAGAATGTACATAATATTATAACCGAGAAATCCTACCAATATTATAAAATGTGAAAGTGTGTGAAGATGGATGAATAGTTTTTTTTTTACTCTTTCACGCAAAAACTGCTGAACGGATTTTGATGAAATTTCGTGTGGAGATAGTTTAAGCCCTGGACAAGGACATTAAAACTTTTTATCGATAAAGCGATAAAGTGTGTTAGCTCTATAAATTGGACATACATATTTTGGAGGCTTCCGAGAATGGATGCTTATGGACACATAACATAACCAACAAATTCCAACTCAAAGTAAATCTCACCGCGTCACCTTTTCCAGACTAATGGATCTCGACTTAACTCCTCCGTACCTACTCGTAGATAAGCCAAAAGCTCTCGATATCTAGTGCTAAAACACCCTCCACTGCAAGTGTCCATCGTCGAGTGCCACGGAGGACACTCATTGCATCCTCTCGGCTTTCCAGTCTCTTGAACAAGCGAATAAAATCACTACTTTTATTTATCATCAAATAGACTGTACGGACATTCCGCTGTAGAACTATGCGAGCTGGATTGCACTTTATTGCGTGAAAGCAAGAGTCGCTATTCATTTTTTTGCGAAATGTAAGTCATTTGCAAAAAAATATTTGGAACATCTTTAGTAGTAGGTATACTTCTCACTGTCCCTCTTTTATTGCGAAGTAAAAAACGAGATAAAGATACTAATACCCGCTTATTGTTCTTCTTTTGTATGAGCTAGTGGCCAATTCCATTGTCAGAGTTTTCCAGCCGTCCAAAGGCTTTCAGCATGGCTTTTACGGCTGATTTAAGCCGGGACCCACGGTAGCGCTCAGTTGAAAATGTCACTAAACGGACACGGTCTAAAGGCCAGTTTCAATAACCGATCTATCTATCCACAGTTTGTCATAACGAGGGATAGAAATTAGACATAAGCCTCATAGAATTAATGGCAAATTTCTATCTTTGGTAGGACAAACCGTGGATAGATCGGCTATTGAGATCGGCCTTAAGTGACATCCGTACTGAGTGTTGCATTTAGGAAACTTATCCATCGCTTGAAGGTTGTATTGATTTTTATTGTTCGTGGATTTAACTTTAGCTAAAAATGAATCTACTCGTGTTTTTACTTCTGAGGTTTTGGCGAATAAGGTCCGAGTTTCATTTTGTTCAAATATAAATCTTTCAGCCACCTTGGTACTGAGATCTGGATCGTAAATCTCCCATGCGGACTCTTTATAAGTTGCTACTCAAGAAGGCACGGCACATAAATCTTTAGGTACATACTGGTGTTGATTCGGTTTTGCATACTCTAAAACTAAACTAAGTTTGACAGGTCTAAAAGTAATGCTGTCCTTTTTTTACCTCAGTGGTTAGAAAAAGACAGCATTACTATTAGACTTGTCAAACTTAGTTTAGTTTTAGTGAATGCAAAACCGAATCGACACCATGGTCCTAAAGGTAACCTAAGGGGGGTCCCGATAGCCAATGATAAGTATATCCCATACCCCTTAGGAAAAACACATCCTACATACCTATTTCTAATTACTTTTTCTTGGGCTGAAACCAACGTTACTACAGGCCTAGACAACTTTATTCGTAAGCTAAAATAAAAACATACTAATACCTTCTGCTTCGGGCGTAATGTGACGCAAAACATGCGAGCCCTGAAGTTTCGTTGTTAATATTTGATCAGCAAACACGACAGAAATATCTGTAGGTACAGTTGTGACGCTAAGTGGTATTGTTAGGCTGCTTTTCCACTGGATATATATGTCGTATATATGTTATCTATGTGTAAAGAAGATGATTTACACAATTAGTTAATCGCTGAATCCAAGATTCACCTAATCGTGTTTTTTGTAGACCTGCTAGAAACCTAAATCTCTTTCATACATGACATCGACTGTAATCAAACATCTTCCTAGGTTTAACCAGTGTAGGCTGATAAAGCAACCAGTCGTCTCATTATTCTCAGACTTGTTTTACAAAACATGACGTGATTTTTTTACTGAAAACTTTATCAGAATAAATAAATAAATAAAAAATCAATCTAATGCCACTACACAGAGACTTATCCTAGGTTCCAGTTATACTTATCTAATTAATTGTAGGGCAATAGGGCAGTTTCAGCATGTGCTGAATAAAACATAGCCTATCAGAAATAATGTAACTTCTTGATAATAAAAGAATTTCGGAATCGGTTCATTAATTTAGGAGATTAATTACTTAACCGCTAAGGTCAAAATAAAATTAAATTTACCTTTTTTTAAATTAGTCTACATTTCAGATTCAATGGATGATTGTGGAAATACTCTGATGGATTTGAACTTCGGATATTTACAGCAACATATATTATTATTATAAGTAGCTGTAGGTTTTCGTTTATAGACGTCCGTTTATAATAAGTGCCTACATCCAATTACATTTACTACATTCAGTATACACGCAACGCTTCAATATTACATTCAGAGGAGGGTCACACAAAG
Source organism: Opisthograptis luteolata (assembly GCA_931315375.2). Taxonomy (NCBI): domain Eukaryota; kingdom Metazoa; phylum Arthropoda; class Insecta; order Lepidoptera; family Geometridae; genus Opisthograptis; species Opisthograptis luteolata. Next base: position 1,009,844 of record OV928044.1, read on the forward strand.
GACATAATTGTACCGAATTTTAATTAACGTAGACAGTATTAATTACATGAAATGAAATGATTTATTTAACAAGAAAATAGAGTGCATATTGGTCTTTATCATAATATTGTTGTTACATGCCAAAACGAAATAGAAACATGAAAGGAACCAATATTATTTAAATGGTCTATCTAGAATCTAGACTTATACAGTCCGTTCTGAATCTAGATTCTTGATGAGAATAAGAACTGGTTTTTCAAAATTTCACCTTTTAGTGTGTCGAACAGTTGTAAAAAAAAATGCGTGATTCCAACAATAAGACATACTTTAACAGTTTAGTCTTAGTCTTAACAGGAATGGTTTCCAGTGACAATCTTTATCATCGTCATCGTCATCCTTTACGTTCCCAGTGCTGGGACTCTCGCCTTCTCTCAGAGAAAGGGTACGGCCCATAATCTACGCTGGCCCAGTGCGTGTTGGTATATTTCACATGCCCTTGAATGTTGTGGTTCTTGGACATGCCGGTTTCCTCACTTTTTCCTTCAACGTTTTTGAGCGAGGGCATATCTACACTTATCTTATTAAGTCATAGGTGCGGGCCGAGAAGATTCGAGCTCGGTGTCGGCGCCTTGTAAGGCGCACGCGTTACCGTTCGGCCACCATCGCTCTAATCTTTAGCTGTCACGAATTTTTTGTATCAACTTACTATTAGATCATCAAAATCCGTAACTGAATTATGTAAAGCCTGCGAAGACGAGACGAGGCGCTGGCGGTCCTTTTAACAGCATTTAACACGCGAGATAAGAGCTTCAATATTTAATGCCGCGCTAAAATACGGAGCATTTTTCATAGCCGTCCTTTGGAATGTAGAAGCATCGATCATCGTCAGTTATTTTTATTGGGGTCGAAGGATATCGGAGAAAATGAAATCGTATTAATGAAGATAAGAGACTTTCAGGCTTAATGTTTGAAGATTTTCTGGCGCTTCAAGTTCCCTTTATTTGTATGAGAAAGAAAATACATGTTATGAAATAGTTTTAAATATAGTTATGCTTTTTTTACCTTTTTTTTACATCGGGTTGTTTTTGACCACAAGATATCTGATTTTAAGTGACAATGGGGTCAAAGGTAGAGGGGTTGCCGGAAAACATCGACAGACTTGGCCTTGCTAGATATCATCACGATATTTACCTTCATGGAAAGGTCAAGCTCATTGCATCATACAGCTTCTTATGCTATAAACACAAGAATGCTAGACCGCTGGAATTCTCCAGACAATGCATAAAAAGCGTCAGAGTCCGGTATTATGACTGCGGGAGCATTAGTGGCTTTCAACGATCATAATTATAGTCTATGACTAGCTGTGTCCCACGGCTTCACCCACGTAGAGATTCCCACAGAATATATATTACAATAAGTTATACCTATTATCTTACATAGTCTATGACACGCAGAGACAGCTTGTGGTGTAAAAGGAAACACATCATTTTCTACACATATATTTATAGGGTCGCTCTACTACACAATATTAATAGAATGAAAAAATAGAAACTAGACTTTAGTCATTAATTTTGATTTTAACGTTGAAAATTATGGTGATGAATTGATGAAATACGTTGTAATTTTAAAGAAAGTTTTATCAGTCTCGTCTCCATTTTTTTCCGGTATGAAGAATCTTCGATTTATTATTAAGACATTTAGAAAATCTCAACCGTCGTTAACATAACAATTATAAGAACTCCTCCACACACTCGCGACCCGACTTTTTCTTTGAATTTACGAAGAGATTTAGCTTGAGGATTTCAATAAAATAGATATAATAGTAGACTGCGTGTGTGGAGGAGTGTGCGGCGGCGGCACGGGCACGGGTGGGCGGTGCTCGCTGGCGTGGGGGCCCGCTGCCCGCGCCGCCCCGCTCACCCGCGGCCGTGTTGCAGGATGCACGCGGTGGGGCTGCACTCGGCGCTCGCCATCCGCCGCGAGCGCAAGCGGCGCGCCGAGCAGCAGCGCGCGCGCGAGCGGCGCTACTCGCTGCAGTCCTCCGAGTCCGGCGTCACCTCGCCGCACTGCTCCACCGGCAGCCTGGAGCGGCGCCGCTTCCGCAACACGCGCGCCTCCGAGAACGAGGTCGTCTCCTCCGTCGGCATGCTGCACCTCGGCGTCGTGTTCCTCGTGCTGGGCCTCTTCCTCATCGCGAGCGGCTGGCTGCCCGACGACGTCACCTCCTGGAGCAACGTCGGCTCCGTCAGCTGGTTCAACGAGCTCGTGTGCTCGGGCCTGTTCGCGCTCGGCATCGGCATCTTCCTCATCATCCTGCACAAGTACCTCACCAAGAGCGAGGAGGAGGCGCTCGAGAACTACGTGCAGCGGCAGCTGACGCGCTCGCGGTCGGGGCACCGGCTCGAGCGGGACGCCGAGACCGGCGGCATGCACACCAAGAACGCGCGGCGCGCGCGGGCCTGCGAGGCGCCGCCCGCGCCCGCCGCCGACACCTACGCCGAGCCGCCGGAGCGCGCGCACGGCTTCGTCAACGCGCTGGCCGTCAACGGAGACGCGCTGCGGGACTCGCCGCTCGAGCAGATCGTGGAGGAGGAGCCCTCGCTGGCGTCCGAGTCGGAGCGCCGGCTCGGCCGGTTCAACCGCGACACGTACTCGGGCGCCTCCGTGCCGGCCAGCCTGAGCCCCGGCTCGCCGTCCGACACGCGCGAGCTGCTCGCCGACGGCCGGTACATGGTCATGTCGCGAATATGAGCACTAGACCACTCCGCGATGACGTCACCACCGGTCAGAGTGTTAAACCTCGCGTGCGCCTCTCCTCGGGTTCACTAGAACCGCGCCTGGGATCAGGAAACCGTCGGAAGTTGGCTTTCAATCTCGTGTCGCGGACGCGCGCTGCCCCGCGAGCTAAGCGGTGACTGTTGTGATCCCACTCGTAGGTATCTCAGTGATTCTGCCGTTCCGTTCACTACTGGGTGTTTCGCGTTTGTTCTGCTGCATGGCCCGCGAGTGCGGCTTCGGGCGGAGCTTATCGGTTCGCTTTGAATTCTTGAAACGCTTCACTACCTATTCTATATTTTAACAGACGGACCAACTCTTTCGTAGATTTTAGCAGTAAGTGGTATAGTGTGAGCGAGTTTACTTTTACAGCTGCACCGTAATTCTGAATGAGGTCGTCTATGTACGAGTGACGTGCGGTACGTAGCTACATGCGATCGATGGGCTCGCGTGATTCCTTCCAGGGATGTCTCGAGGTGCAGCTGTAAACGGATGAATATTGTGTATACTTAAATACGATTGAAATTCCGCATGTATTGGCTTGAGACTGATTGATATTTGTACTGTTCTTATACCTGAAATTTTTATAAGATATTAATACTTGTTCACATTAATACTTGTTCTTTGTCTTAAATTTGTATGTATAATGTATTTATTATTCTGTTTAAATTGATTTAACCACGTTTTACTTTACACTACTGTGCCAAAACTGTACTGGCAATATTATTTGTATACACTATCGCTACCGTTTTTTACAATTTTTCAACAGTTATTTATATAAAACTTCATATAAAGGTCCGAAAAAACACCCAATTTATCTTGGTTGGTTATTTATAACATAGTCTTTTAATCTTTATATATTTTGAGACCAGTTTAGTTAATAAGTACCTGTGTACCTACAGATTGAAATTATGATAGCATTTTGATTCAAGGGTAGCGAAATACTTCATAATAAATGGTACTAAAGGTACCTAAAACGCATTAAAATCGATTAAAATGCTATTGTAATTTCAATCATTATTTTATTTATGGCTGTGAAAACCTCTCCATGGTACTTGACTAGTCAAATTAATCGCTGTTAATAAATAGTAAAATGATATTAATTAAGCTTACAGAACACGAGCTTAGCTTCACAATGCTCAAAATATGTAATAATTAGGTTTGTACACCCTTTCGATTTCTCCTCTCCTAGTACCTACTGTATCCTTTTTAAGCTTTCTAAATACGTATTTGATAAACTTTGGAAACAAAATTGTGCTTAATCCAAAATGAGCCTTTCCATATTAATATAAATACAAATGATATGCTGATACAATGTGACCCATCTCAACATAATTAAGAATGCGACTTAAAAATATCTCTCTCTCTCTCTCTTTCTGTCACTCTCAATTTTGCAAAATGTTTGTGTGAAAGTGAGACAACACAAAGTTTATCAATTACTTGCTGAATTATTACGGTCTTCTCTTAGCACCTATCTATCTATATCTCTCGACTAAGTGCTGTCTATAAAGAATGCCTTATTAAGAAAAATGTTTCACTTTTTAATTGTAAACTATTATGTATACAATAAGAGCACAATTTTTCGATTATTTAATAATATATTTATATACTATAAAGATTGCTAGAATAATGATAGAACTTTCTGACGACAAATAGGTTAACATTTTTCTAGTACTAATCTAGTTAGTAAAGGTAATATTAAAAATAAGATTACCAAGGCAGTTATGTAAGAACCGAAACCGAAAAAAGCTAGACTGGTACAGTAATCGGCAAGTGTCAGAGAGCCTACCAGCGTCTCTTATCAATATATCTGTTATCTCTTTTAATACATAATTTATGAAACGGTATATTTCAGGTCTTAAACTGAATTGCAATAAGAGACGCTAATATGCCCTCAGGTCAGCATTGTTAACTATACGGTATTGATGCTAAGAAAAAACGGGCGTTTTCACCGCTAATGTTACGTGCTTTATTATAAGCAATACGAGTATCCGTTCTAGCGATGTTACTAGTCGAGTAATTTTACTCGAGGCAAATAGATAACGAGTAATAATTTTCTTTTATTTTCTCTCGAGTAGCATTCTGCATTTAACTCGAATACTGACTCGTTAAGTCATTGTTTGGTCACTAGAGCCCGGCGAGTACCGCGAGCGATGTTACTAATCGAGTAAATTTAGTCGAGTATTTATTAATCCACGTTTTTTTAATAACAGATTCAACGTTTTTTTTTTCATAGATACATCATGACAACTTGTAACAAATATAGCTTGTAGGTGAGAAAATGGCGAGTAACGCTTAGCGCTGAGAGTTCTAATCAAAGAACCGATTCAATTTGACGCGAGTTCTGTACTATTTCTAGTCGAATCATTCGAGTTGCAGGATTACTCGACTTGTAACATCGCTATGAGAATTTTAACTTTCGGTTTTTACCTACCCTTGGTAACTCTCGCCTAAATGTTTAGAAAATGCTAGCTTTGTGTTGTGTCCGTGAAACTTCGTACAAATGGGTGCGGCGGCGGGCGGCGGTGTTTGAGAAAATACTAATTACAGCCAGCCAATTACGCGGTATTTACGACTTCAGAATCGGCCGCAGGAAAATGGAAAATGTGGGAAATAGGAATTGCTACTTAACAGTTCCAAAACTGTGTGTGCTAAAGATCTAGAAAACTAAATGGAATACTGCGGGTCGACCTTAATTTGTTTTCAGAACAATCACAGTTAAAAATATATACTAGCCAAAACTAAAAAAGACCTTCAAAGTTAGAAAAGTAGACACAAAATGGAATAAATAAATATTAAATTTTGACAAGCACTTAAGTCGTGCCTTTTTACGGCCAATTTCAATAACCTATATCTAACACGGTTTGCCCTTCTAGAGATAGAATTTTGACATTACTTCTGTGAAGCGTATGTCACATTTCTATCTCAAGTAGATAATTAATGATGAAATTCATCATTGTGTGTAATTGTTGTTTCAATTTGAAATTAAATGGAATGTTTCATAATTTCCGAATACATCTTTACCACATCTAGTTCTTGAATTAGAACTCTAAGACTCGTTAAAAGTATTTAATATTTCGTAAGTTATTTTCTTCTTTATTAAACGATAAAGATTAAAATTTTGGCCGCACATAATTAAATAGATGATAAATAGTTATTGCACATTAATTATGAAATATCTTGTGCCTATATACTTTTATATTTAGGTATTTTAATAGACTAATTCCAGATACAATTGATTACTGTAAGTGTCACCTGTACATAGATCATTGTCATATCAAACCTCAATCGAAAGTTTCGAGAAAAAAATGAAATGTCAAAATAGTTTCAGCATCGATAATTTAACTCCAAGCCAGGTAAAACTTAAACGTGTAAATATTAAAAAATAAGCATCAAAAAGGCTTGCTAAATGCTTGTAACTTCGTCTTTCACGCAAAACGTTTACCGTCATGTTATAATTGTCGTAGGTGTATTAATTTAGTAGATACGTTATGTTACTATCTCAAGTTTTGGTGTTATCATAAGCTCAACCATGTTAGATGTGATTTTATATCCTGTTTCGATGTCGTGGAAGTTTTGTGAACGCTTTTGCGCATTTTTAAAACAAACTATACACTAATGTATTGCACGTGAATATATCTATTAGATTATAATTCGAATCACAAACGTAATTTTCTTATTCAATGGTGCCATTATTATAAAAGACATTATTTTTTAAATTCACATCTGCTTCATTCATCACAAACGTACTTGTTTTTTAGAAATTTGCAAACTAAATAATATTCTCTTGTTAAAACTGAAGTATAGACTTACATTTTTGTACATTCAATCTATTTTACATTATTAAAGAATTTATCAAAAGCACTACTAGAGGTATGAACTACAAAAAAAAACTAGTTATTTCTGATTAAAATTTAAACGAATGAAAAAATATTTAACAGATAATATTTAGTACTGTAGCAATAGTTTTCTGTATTTTAACAGATTTTTATAATAATATAATTTAAAATGGATTTAAATAAATTTGATCGAAAGAAAATTGACGAGAATAACACGTTTCGTAATCTTTGTTATATTTATTATACACAATATAATAATATCTAAATAAAGCGGGAATAATAATATGTTTTCCACATTCTATATAAAATACATATGTATAAAAATGGATTTCCAATATTAGCACCCGATTGTATAAATCATTGGAAATGATAGAAAATTGTAAAAACAAGTCAACTTAAATTCAATGAACTATTTATTCGACATACATTCCACGTTAGATAACTAATTTATTTCTCTGGATTTATAATTACACTTTTATTATTACAATAAAATTATCATCATAAATTACTGGCATTTTTTATTTATCTGGATACTAAACTAGCCTAGATCTTGTAGGTTCTGTGTTTTTTGTCGAGGCGAGAGATACACTCGTTAGTTTTAATGATGACGATGAATACCATCAAAGGTGAAATCCGTCTTTTACATTAAAAAAATACATTTCATTTTTCCACTAGTACCTACCTACCTACACATTTCTATGCCAACCTCTTTATGCAGTTTAAAAAACCAGTAGGTACTTAATCAAAAAAAGCAGGCATAAAAACTTTGTACCACATATTTTTGCAAGGTTTCTGACCAAAACAAAAAGGTTTCAAGTATGGTTCAGATAAATGAAAATGTTGGAAAGTTTTCACTAGCACGGCAAACATTGAAACGTGCATTGTGAAAACTTGTGTGGGAGAACAAGTGGAATCCGAGTGGGCAGGCTTTTTGGTATCCCACATACATCCATTTTAAATTTTACATTATCTTAATGTAGGGAGATGTTGAGAGCGATGGTGGCCAGTAACGCTGCTTTGTTTGCCATCGCTCATAACATCGTGAGGGCACTGGCATGTCCAAGACCCACAACATTCAAGGGTATACCCTGCACTGGGCCAGCGTGGTAGATTACGGCCCCTCCTTTCTCTCTCTGAGAGAAGGCCAGAGTATATGCTGACGATGTAGTCTACCACACTGGCCCGCAGTGCTGGTTGGTAGATGTCATATGCCCTCGAATGTTGTGGTTCTTGGACATGCCGGTTCCCTCACGATGTTTTCCTTTACCGGTTTGAGCGATGGTGAATCTGCAACCTTTAAATACTCGTAATGTTACATAAATTAATCGATATCTACTATGACTTAGCCAAGTTAAACAACAATTTCGCAAATCAAAATTAATTACAGGCAAGTTGTTTTCGAAATAATGTTACAAAAGCTTGAAAGGGAAACTTTAATGGGCTTCTCAAGCCAAGGTGAGCCGGAGCAGGTGGGTTGAATTTTTCTTACATATTTCACTTAACCTATATTGGACTCGTAGGTACTTTCGGCTTTACTAGAAGGTATAGGTCAAGGTCGAGGTCTTTTGAAGGTTAACCCTAGCCGGAGTAGGTTCTAGACAGTTCTGATGTTGACCAAACACTTTGGAAGGTCAAAGTGAATTTTTAAGAGCATTAGCATAGAGAAAAATAATTAACTATGTGACCTTCATGTAGGTTTTAGTGTTATATTATTTAGAATATTATTTTGCCACAGACTACACACTTTAAATAACACCCCTCTGTTTACGTCGGGGGTTAAGAAAATAACTTACAAGATACTTAGAAAGAGTAAATTAGAATCCCATATTTTATGGAAAATTATATACTGTGGCATCACTTCGGTATCACAAAGGAATGCTCCGGAAACATATAATACCGTATGAAATAAACTTTAGAATGTACGCCATGTTATATGTATGTACATTGTACTTAATGGCATCCTAGCTTCATGCACCACTGTCTGAAGCCTGATGAAGCCAGAATGCTAACAAGACTTTTTACTACTTGTGCTCAGTTTGTATGTAGGTACAATATAATTATTAATTGCTTACTACAATATCTTACGGGGGTGGCAGTCACTTCTTGATAGTTAAAAATCTCCTGGCCACGATTATTCCTTAATCTCTTCTAGGCTGTATTTTTTAATATCCATCAACGCCGAAAAAATATTTTTTACAAAAAACCCAACAAAATTAATGCTCACCTCGCGCCGGAAAGGAATTGCAGTCGTTAAAACTTCGCAGATTCCCTGCAAATATCATTACTCGTGTTAATGGCGGTTGCTTCTCCAGAATACTTGGGAAACGCTGGAATTTCCTTAATTATTATTATTTCCATGACGCCTAAAAGGATTAACACGTATTTTTACTTAGCTTACTAATAGGCAATATGCATCTCGTGGTTATTTTAGCTTCGCTCCCGCTATTTTCCGTTTTGCCGCGGGAAATTTCATATTTTCTGTGATTTTTCATTACCTGTAAACAAAATTTCATAAAAACAATCAACTGCTTTGGCGAAAAATAAAGGTAAACAAAGTTATAGACAGAATGCTTCACTAGGGGTTAGAATATCAAAAACCAAACGGGTTTTTTCGTTTAGTCAGCTCTCTTTCACTCTTTCTACCAGTCTTCCGAACAGCAATCCTAAATCCTAGTATATAGTAGGAACTTGATAGGATGCGATGATGTTTATTTAGAAAAGTAACATTGTAATCCTCTACTGTTTTGAATAGTAGGATTGGCAGTCAGGCGAGTTTTAGTAAAACCTTACAACTTACAACCAAGCCATAGTTTCATCACGATGTTTTTCTTCACCAAAAGCTCAAGCTCATTGTAAGATTCGAACCTTCGCAAGCCGACGTCACTCCCCAATCATCGCAACAAATCCTTCCTTGGCTAACCGTCTGATATCTTGTTCCAGATATGCTCCAGACATTATTGCAGCCAAGAGAAAACCAGCGGTGTAAGTAATTAGGCATTGGAGGAGCGGGAGGAAAGCTTGGTGTGCTTGACGCTGTTGATACAGTAGTTGGGTATTTAGCCACCTCTCCATCGTAGTTGAGACGAACGTGTTGTTACACCTTTGTGGTACTCCATCCATCCATTTTGTTTCAAAGCGATGTCATTAGCATACGTATCCAGTGCCGGTTTTAGCACTATCAGCGCCCGGGGTGAGATTTCTACGGCGCCCCTTAGCTCCCATTCAAACCCATGCGAAAAAGACAAGGGATAGGATAAAATAAAAATAGCATACTGTTAAAAAAAACTAACATTTTTTACTCTTCTAGCCTTTTTTAAACTCATTATTAAGGCATTAAAGTTCATGTTATTTAATTTTTGATTGACAAAAATGCCAAGTTTATGAGATATGCTCGATCGCAGATTGGGGTTTTTATCAGCACAAGTTCGAAAAAAACTCCTTTTCCCGCTAGCAACCGCTACAGGTATAGAGATCAATATTCGCAATGGTATTGGCCTGTGGCGCCCCTATTTGTGCGCCCTACCCTAACGCCGCTACTGGATGTACCTACGTACAATGTTTCTGACGCTTCAGCAGGATAAATTAGGCTGCTGTTCGGCTATGAATGAAATGAGTGCTTAGCGGATGCCAGCCTACCATTGCTTGAAGCTAAACAAATAGGCCAATATTGTGAAACGCGGACTGCGGGGAGGTCTCGTCTCTCGTAAATTTAGCTTTCGTGAAGGAATGTTAATGGGGAACATGATTTGTGGGTGCCCTCGGTCTCGTCGGCATTCTTTTCATGTGGACACATGAGATGTTGTCTAACGAGCGGCAATGTTTGGTCATGCGCTAGCAGTGCGAGCTTACAAGCTGCTTGCTAGTTTCATCCAAAGTCAGTGCATATTCTTAGCCAGATTAGGCATCAATACTTACAAGGAAGTATTGGTAACTTCACAATAAAAGTTAGACTAGGGTCCGTACAGGTTCATCATCCACGACAGAATGGCTGACGTACGAGATTGCTTCGAGTGGCTGCTTCGATGTTGTGGCTGAAATATCACTGTGACTCTCGTTTTAATTCGGAGTTCCTCTTTAGCCAAGATGATCGGTGCGATGCCAGCAGTTGCTGTGCGGCATGAGCGACGCCGCGCGGAGAAGCGAGGCGGCGGCGTGGGCAGGCGGCCCTCGCAGCTGCCGCTGCAGCTGGGCCGCACCACTGACGTCGACACCACGCCGTCTCCAGACCCTCACCGGTTCCAGCATGAGCTCCACGTCTGCGGGAAGGTCAGTCTTCATTGTCAAAGACTACAAACCCGCGGTTTCATCCATATTTTATGTCCTCTCCAGTGTTTGAGCTGTCTTCACAGCAAATTTCAACAAGATCGCTTTGGCGGTTTACTCGTAAAATTAAGTTACTTTACTCGTCCTGGCTTCACACGGGTAGGCGAGTAGGCAAATCTTGAGCTCATATACAAAATACCCATAGAAAAGCATATTAAAAACCTCGATGGGAATTGAGAACCGGTTCTGTACAAGTAATCTAAAAGCCTTGTATGGAACCAGTTCTGAAACTCCGGGTCTGTAGACGGCCAAATGGGGAAAAAGGCACCGACCGGTACTTATATTTAAAAAAGTTTTGTGTATGCGTGATGTGTGGGTGTGTTAGTGAAGGTGATGTTTCTTCTTGCCAGTTATCTTTCATCGACGTGTCATCTGATACCAAGCTCGTGTGCTTCCAGGTGGCCTTGCTTCACGCCATCGTAGGCTCGCTGCTCCTCGGCATCGTGGTGCTGGTGGTGGGGCTGGTGCAGCTGTCTCCGGGGGCCGAGGCCGCCCAGCACCGGTACTACTTGATGGGCACGGGGGCGGGGCTGCTGGGCGGTGGCCTCTTAGCTGCCGTGTTGAGGTAATCTCTATTTTCATTTTGTTTCTTTTTTAGGGTCCGTACCACAAAAGGAAAATGGAACCCCTATAGATCTATTTCAGCTGTAAAAACATCAAACTTGTAAGTCAACGCGATCAAAAGATATGACCGTTTACGTCGCATATTTTCACACATTTTGCAATTTTACAAGGGAGTTATCACAACCTATAGGGTACTTTCCGTTGACCTAGAATCATGAATATTGGCATGATGTAAAGGAAACACATGTAAAGGAAAAAGAACCGTAAATACTTATGTATAGAACAAGTCTCCACTAAAGAACTCTTCTACCCCAACGGTTATCGGTTTTGCGGCTTATACGACACTGCTACTTCAGCTTGCTAAATTTTCTGAGTATATGTCGGGCACATAAAAAGAAGACACCGCAACTTGCAAGTTCTAAGTACCTACAAAGTGGAATCAAAAGGCTTCGTTTGTAATTGTTATCTAAAGGAAACGTTTGTAAATGTACTGGCAGTGCTGCCAGCTCCTCTTTGTGTGAGTTAAGCACCCACAGAGACAATATGTTAATCAAACCTTTGGCAAACTTCCAAGTCGATGTACAACAATTTACCAACTAATAATTCCGTTCAGTGTAACAACAAAAATAACCTAGATTCGGAAGGGAAGTTATGACAAGTTAAGCCCTCCATGCTAGTGATGGGTCGACTTGGAATAAATTCAACTCGAGTCGACTCCAATTCAATCCACGTAACTCGAGTTAAATCAATTTGAATTGGCAGGCAGGTTAAAGCTAAATATTTTTTTTGATACCACTTTACGCCATAACCATTGAACCGATTAGAATGAAACTTAGTGTGTACTGAGAAAAAAATCCTGTGTTTCCTTCTGAGTCTTACCTTCCAAGACCGATTCCTTCCAGAATGTAACCTTTTCCTTCCTTATTTTACCCTAGATTTTTTTCCCTTCTGAGTCAAAAGGGAAGGAAATTCCTTCTGTATTTCGGAAGGTCTTTTTTCTCCGTGTAGGTAACTAAAGACATAAACTATTACGCAGGTGAAACCTCGAGAAGTAGCAGATTTATTTACTTTAGTTATCCTCAAATTGATCGACCGATCGACCGACCGCCCGCCATCCGTCATTCCACGAACTCGAGTTCGATGTTTCGATCATTGTTTCTCTGCTATGAAATTTAACCAATCGTGTTATCCTCCTGTTAATATAATGTCAAAAACATGATAATTAATGTGCATAAATATAAGCTCCGTATGTTTTGTAATTACTGAGAAAACTGGAGATACCTGCAGCCAATATTTCCGATTCGTCCTTTTAATTTGGATTGCGAACCCGGATTGACCCATCTCTACTCCATATCTTGTTATTTTATCCAGTATCCGCATTTATATATCCGCAGTATCAGATACTTCGATCTCGCAGATTAGGGGAAGCTTATCCCAGAAACCTTTTAGAATATTAACCCAGCATTTGTCAGTCGCTGATCTATTTAATTATTTTATTTAATACCTTGCAAGTCACTCGCCTGAGGGTTCAGTGCCACTCAGAATTTTGATCTTCACCAGTTTATAACAATAAATTTAAAATTTTAAAAACCGCCGACATCTTGGGCCGATTTTCATAAAACATAGCTAAAATCACTCGCCCGTAACTCACCTTTCATACAAAAAAAACTAATCGAAATCGCTTCATCCGTTCGCGAGCTACGGTGCCACAGACAGGCAGACAAACAGACAGACACTTTAAACTTATAACGCTTTTTGCGTTGGGGGTTAAATAAATGTCAAATAAATGATTGATTGATTAAAAATAATGTGCGCGAAATATAAAAGGTCATAGGACTTATAGAATACTTACGTTTATAACGATAAACTGTATAGTTTAAGCGGGTGACACCACGGGGAATATCTAGTCTTATATAAAACTGTCGGTACGGCAGAAGATAAGCTAACAACGCAGTTAAAATGCACTTAGAAGGAGCAAAATTTCATTAAAACCAAGGAAGCAATAGTGCCGGGCTAAGGCCTAATTAAGCCAAGTTAAACTCGCGCTGGTAATCCAATAGACGACGTTTAACGGCTGTCTTGAACTTTAAAGGTCACTACCATATCGATTGGTCACTTCCATTCCATTAAGGTGTGAGTAGACAGTTCCGAAAAGGCCAATAGGAAGTTCTAAAGAACTAGCTGTGCCCCGTGGCATTTTCCGGGATGTTATTAACTTATTATGCAGCCTATGTCACTCTCCGACTTATAAAAAAATCATATCTACCTATAACATTTCGGAATGAGAAAAAAAAATCTTCGGATTTTAGTGAACTTGCTCCAATTCAATCAATTAGTAATAAGAATAAAATTGTCAATGTAATCGCGCGAAAAAAATGATCTGCCGGGCGTAGCTCGCCTGGCTAGCTACCACCCTCATGTTAAGAATCTGTCACCGTGCACCTATCGGTGTGTTCCGCAGACTCACTTGAGAGCCAGTTCCCTGTCCAGGTGTAGCGTGGCGCCATCTTCGACATCGTCACGGTGACTTGTGGTCAAACGCTACCCTGTAAGTAGTAAAAAAAATTTAGTTTACATAAAGAAAATGCAAAACAGAATCGATACCATTCTGTAAAGTTAAATTAAAAGGTACCAACCACTTAGATAAATAAGCGCTAAATGGCTATCGAGCGGCGCTGAAAGAATGGACTAAACAACGTAGTAAAATGCCATTGTAATGGTTTTAATTCCATTATCTTTATGCGATAGTGCTATTCGATGGCACATAAATGAATGGTCCGTATTAATACGAGTGTGTATCACTAACATACTTAGCGCCGGTTTTATAAACGTCTGTAAGTTATACGTTATACCTAATTTCAGTAAATTTGAACTCTTTGTCAAATATAATAGTAATAAACATACCAATTACTAACAAACTTTCACGTTTATAGGTAACTAGCGGCCCGCCCCGGCTTCGCACGGGTATTTAGCAAAAACGCAAAAATTATAATACACAATTATTGGAGTTTTAGTAAGGATCCCTAATTTTATTGAAAATAGACATCAATAATTTTACGATACTAACGTCACTCAATTGTTTTGCCTTTACGGAACCTCTCCACTAACACTTGAACTTTATGGTATGGTATTAAAGTTCCAATTGACTCTACATTTTAGTTAGAAAACGTTTGTATGGGAAAAATAAAAGGGCTGTTTTTAGGGTTTTCCCGGCAATTATTCGATTTTTTCTCGCCGTAAAAACCATTATTGGACTTCAACAAACATTAAAAAAAAAGAATTGGCAAAATTGGTCCAGTAGTTGTTGAGTTATGCGCTCACCAACACATTTTGCGATTCATTTTTATAGTATAGATTAGTATGATGAGTTTTTTCAATACTACAAAAGTTAACAACAATTTGCTCTTAAAGTAATTAAGATTTTTTAAGGATCTTATATCTTAGTAAGCTGCGGACCATTAAGAAGTTTTCCCTTATTTATTTTTCAAAACAATGGTTTGTCTCATTAATTAAATGTACAGAAAAAACAGGCAGACTTGTCACAAGCAGAATTTCGCTTCTACAAACATATTTTGCTTGAGATTTTTTGAGGAAAAGGTTATTATTAACTTATGGAAAAAATGGGGGTAAAAACTGTACTTTCTAATAACAGAAGCAATTTGGTTTTTAGCTTGATTTGGAGACTTAATTTTGTGTCAAATATTTGTACATTAACGTAATGTTTCTTTGACATCGTGCCGGTAAAGAAAGTCTAATGATGAATACATTTATAGAACGTCGTTAGCAAACTACAGAGAAGTTTCCGAAGACTGGTAATAAGTTACCACCCTCAAGTTAAGTGTCTATCGCCATTGCTGTGTCTCAGCAGCCTCACTTGAGAACCAATTCTCAATCCAGATTATAGCATGGCTCCACCTTCAACCACATCGTCACTTAAAATTACTTACGTAACTTTTTGTGAAATGCTACCATGTAAAATACAAAAAGAAACAAAAATCATACCAGTATTTTATTGTTTTTAGATGCATCTGCCTCCAATGGTATCAACGCAAGTACGAGAGCTATTTGGACGAAGACCGCGAGGCGAACGCTCACAAGAACGGAGTAAGCACCGTCGAGAGCGGCCACGGTCACGACCACAAACAGGACCACAAGGGTCACGGGCACGACAAACCTGGCGATCACAAACACGACAAACCCGGCGATCATAAACATGACAAACCCGGCGATCATAAGCATGACAAACCCGCCGATCATAAACATGACAAACCCGCCGATCACAAACACGACAAACCTGGCGATCACAAACAAGATAAACCTGGCGACCACAAACAAGACAAACCCGGCGATCACAAACAAGAAAAACCTGGCGATCAAAAACATGACAAAGCTGACAAGACTCATGACAAAGTTGACAAGAATCATGAGAAAGCCGTGAAACCCAAACTTAAGACACAAGCTAGCGTAAGTCGTGATGCGAACCTGATCAAGCAACCATCGGCCAGCGACACTTAAGCACTCGACCATTAGATGTATTTACTTACTTAAGAATTGTCTTGTGCGAGTGGATGGTCTGACAGCCTGACAGCCAGAGCGGCGTTTTGGCAGATTTTCGCGGTTTTCGTTACAGCTCGACAAATTCATTGCATCTGATTACTACCTATACAATAATGGAAGAATGTATGTTCGAGCAGCGACCTATGGTTTGGCCAAAATGATAATATCTAACTAACTTCCTACGACAGGAAATTTGTTTGTGAAGTTATGGATGATCAGGAGGTTTTGAATGTTTACTCGATGCGATTTGAGCCGTTGAACTCAACTGACCTTGAATTGACCTATATGACTAGCTAATAGAAATTTGTAATCATATTAGCCTTTGCTTCTAACTTAGAAATAGTTTTCTATTGATTTATCGCTCATTAGAAACCCAAGTTACCCCTCGATTTCACCCCTTAGGAATGGAGCATCGTGAAATCCTTCTTAGTACGCAGTTGTGTTACAATAAGAGTAGGGTAACCTTCAATTTACAAGCTTCTAGGATCAGTGGTTCTGCGTTATGCCTTAGTTAGTCAGTCAGGCAAACTTTTTGATATACCTAATGCTATATAGTCTAGTCTGTGTTGCTTCTTTTAAATGCTGGTACGACCTTTAATAGACCAGCTATTTAGTATGAGAAGTTGATTCCTATATTTTGTGTCAATGTCAAGTATTTTAAACACTATTTAAACTTTTCTAATGCTGCTAATGAATGTAACTTCAGTCTTAGTGTTGTATTAAATAATTGTTACTCAGCTTATCTTGATGTTACGTAAATAATCAAATTTATTATACCTCGGTTAGAATTGTATTAAAGCCTACTTGTAATAGAATGTTTTATTTCATTATTATTTACTATTATATCAATATCGTAATTATATATATTAATAAATATTGAAAGTTAACAACATATCATTTTAATTAGAATTTAAAAATGAAATATATATCTGTATATTATGTTTAATTGCTTTATTCATTTATTATAATTTATGTTATCAACTTTCCTTTTTTTTAAACATGTATTATAAATATACATACATATATGCATTGCCTATATATATTATACAACTTGAAATATTTTATGTCATTGTATTTATGTGAATATAATATCGGGTATATGTATATTGTAACCATAATGTTTTAATGTAAAGAATATTACTATCATAATTTTAAGCATTTATATCTTTTCGAGGAATTTACAAATGAAATTCGCATCCTTAATCACCACTCATAAAATATAATAAATGTTATGAAATATATAAACTTCTATTATTAAAATTGAATTTTAAAAAATACTTGTAAAGACACATATTAATTACCCATTCTAAATCCTACCGTCCGTTTCATGTAAATGAGTTTATCAAAATCACTTAAAATGTCCATAAATTACTTAAATGAAATTATTTTAATTGTATTGTATCTAATTATAAAGGAACACATGTGTACGACCATGATGTAATTATAAAGTAGTTTTGATTACAGTTAAAAGAGCTTAGTCAATGTGATTATTTTTTTGTAATGATAAAACACAATTCTACGCACATTTTTCTTTCCCCTTTTCTATTTTGTATTTACACAAAATATTTATAAACCTCCTTGTTAATATTAATTTCTTAACCTAATGTTTCTTGGTACAATTACTTACACCGCTATTTTTAAATTACCTTAAATAATATTACGTTATCTGTTGCCGCAAATAAACACGCTAGGTATATATCGAAAAATTATCCCAAAAAAGCTATATTATATTGGTCATACATTAACATAGTTTTTTCTATTTATTTAATCCATTCTAAATTGTAAAATGCTATCAATCAGGTCAGAAAAAAATACCACAAATTCTAAAGACAATGTCACATAATAAATTGTTATAAGTTGTAGTAAAATATTTCGGTAACCTTGCATCCGCCCATTGGGAATGCAATTGCATGAGCTGAGGCTGTCATTGATGAACGGTAACTATGTAGTATTTTGACGTTTCTCGTAAGGTGTCCACAATTTTATGCAACTTTCAACTTGAAATAACTTTTTCACTGAAGTAGCCAAAAATGATCTAAATGCACTTTTACAATCGTACCTCGTCTACATTAATTTACCCATTTCTTTTTTTTTTGTAATGTAAAATAGCGGTGTGTACCCTCCTTTACAAATACTTCAGGGGAATTGTGCAACATTTAGAACTCACTTTATGGTCTTTGATATTTTCTAATCAGTATGAGTATGAATAATAATATAATCAATAGGTATTGTGTATAATTGATGTTGTCGATCGATGTTTATATTAATAGATTTAACATTTAAATAGACCAATTGTATAATTGTTGAGGAATCACGTAAACAATGTCTTTGAATGCGCTGAAACTGAGAATTCTCAACTGATCAGTTTAATAATGGTTTCACATCGATATCATTTTTAGAAAGAAATATTTGAATTTTTATCTAAAGAGACTGAGAAAGTGTTCGTAAACAAAACATCCAAGGATTGTTTGATTTAATCTGTTTTTAAACTTGTTTAATTTATTTCTGACATTCATATGTGCTTAAGTGTAATAAATTTACTAACCATAATTATAATTATTTTTGTTACATTTTTGTGTAAGCAACTATTTACATGGGTCCATGATTTCGGTCCAGTTGTTTAGGATTTACATCATTTCAATAATCACAGAAAAGAGATACTTTTATCTATACATCTTTAAAAAATGTACTAATATTCAGAAATGAGTTCTTTTAGTTCTGTTTTTATGTTATAAATTACATTTCGAAGTCTTTTTGTTGTACTACACCATCGAAGTTTCGCGGGACACGTAGTTCCTCAGTTTCTTATACGTATAACACATCGAATATGATGGTTATCATTAGTACATTTTATAAATTAGTAACTATGAAGACATTGTGTATTGGAATCAATGTGAATGATTAATTATTCCGTAATTATTGTTTGTCGATGTTGTAGTTTAAGAATACATTAGATTAAAATGTATTGTATCTAAAAGTAGTCGTAAACAATATATTTATATTTATTTGATCTTAATTACATTTCGCATAAAAGCTTTTCGCCGAACTTTGCGTATACATATTTTAATGATGTTGCCAAAAAGATATTTAAGTATTCCTACGTTTATTCGTGTTTTGTAAAATTTAAAGCATATAAAAATTATGTTATTGCCAAATTCATATTATAGATAAATAATTTTTTTAAAGATTTAATTGTTATAAATTGCTTATTATACAATTATTGCCGTGCCAAAGTTGACGAGGTTTAACCGCGTGTTAGCTAATTGAGCTTTTATATATATCTAGGTAGTACATACCTACGTTGTATTATATTTTTCTCGTTTCATTAAAAGGAATTGTTTTAAAATGCTAAGTAATTTAAGAATTGATTGTATAGTATTTATTATTTGTAAGTTTAAATTATTCTTCTTTGTGAACGTATCGCATGAAACATTCCGCAGCAGCTTTGTATGTTTGTAATAAAAATAATGTACTTATTCAAATAAAAATATGTACTTAATGTGGTTATACAATGATAAGTTAGTGTTTAGATGGTAAAAGTATATATTGTATTCCACCTTTTACCTGTACGTTCTGGAATTTATTCAATATTATAGAATTTATTCTTGAATACGCAGGTTTTATTCACAACCTAATAATTTATTCACTGTGATACCTAAATAGTTATACGGTGAACATTATTCAATATCTGATCTTGTGTCACTTTTATGAAAGAAATGTAGGGCAAGCACGACTTTTTATCGAAATAGCATTTGGTTTTTACGTAAAAATTTAAGGCAATTTGATCAGCTCCCCTACAGGATGTAAAACGAACTAACTTCTTACTATCGTATCGCCATCGTATCATGAATAATGACAAAATAAACAGCAGGAATTTCTTTGACGTTTCGATGGTACATTTTGAAGGCTAGCTATCGAAAAGGTGATATTACAAATCCAAAACTCTCTCTTTCTCTATCCGACAGAGATTTGAAAAAATATCAAAAAGAAACACGATATTTTCATTAATTTAGGTACATAGGATACGAATATTGAATTTTTAAAAAAGCCTATTATTGCATCAAATACGTTAAAAAGTACCAAGCAGGTAGGAACTGACAAGAGGCTGATTGCACTATGCAAAATATTATATAATACGTCACTTGAATATGAACAATGACCTATTTAGAGACAGGCGTCATGTTTCATCCGTCAATGGCCAATAATTATTTTCCACAGTGAAAATGTTTTTTTTTTCACAAATAGGTTAGTAAAGAACATCTACTTTGTAAACTAAATGTAATCAAGGCAGTCACTAAAATTTAAAGTACACGGCTTGCTCTAATTAATTATAGTTTTCCAAAATGGCAGGAAATAGAAAAGGATATCATTTAATACAGAATGTGGTATTTCAACATGGTAACAATCGTTAATAGGCTCACACAATCTACCACCACAGTGGTGTGCAACATAATAAAAACAAAAGAATCTTATTACATTTTTTTTAAATTAATTACTATCATATAAAATTTATTGGTTATTGGATTGCATGCATAATAATAACCTACTAAGCTACGAGTCAAATAACTGTATTGCCAATTTTATTGTCACCCTACTCACGCATCAATGCAAAGACGTTTGCGTTGCGATACGAACTGTCAAAAGATTCGTGCTTGCCTAGTCAAAAACTTCCAATGTAACCAATGCTTTACTTTAAAAATATCACAGTGAATTAATATATGTAATACCTACCTATCTACCTATTAATTACGTTGTTGACATCTTAAATTATTTATTACGTTTTTATTTGTTTGTAAACATTTAAAACGTTTCTTTTTTTAACCTAATTCAGATTTTATCCAAAATTGTATTATTTATAAAAGGTTTGTCAGATTTTAATTGAAATGTGTCGATCAACATGTTTTACGAGTATATTAGTATTGTATTTTTATTTTTATTGTGACTATGCTGTTTTATATCTCATATATTTTATACCAATGTCTCTTAAATAAAATGTGAACATGTAGCTTGTTTATTATTTCAATTTTTTAACACCTAATTAATTATTAGTTTTTCTGGTACAAAATTTAAGGGGAGATCATACCATACCTTTACATATTTAGTAGGTAAGTAGGAACCCAGGCCCACCACATGAAAGGGGAACTCGGATCGTCATAAGTATGCCTAGGTATATAACAGAAAAATTAAAATTAAATGTAAGAAACTGGAAAGGCAGAGTAAGATAGGTAGTGAGTACTGACAGTCCGACACCTACTCCACAGATTAAAAGAAAATTTAAAAAATCAGCCAATCGCTTAATTTTTTCTGAATTTATTTTTATTCAATGAAGAATAAGCATATAGGTATGTACAACAATTAGGTACGAGGTTTCAAACTAAATATTGCAATTCTGAGTTTCTGAGATGCAGGTGAAAATAATGTTTCGTAAATGGAACTTACGAAACCTTAGATCAAAAAGTTACATACCTAACAATAAATACATAAGTAACTTAGGTTCATAAAAATAAGAACACAGTACATAGTTCTTACACGTATGGAATAGGCCCCGACTAACAAGCCTAAAAGTTATAATATTAAATTTTTAGGCGTAGTTACGTACCTATTTAAATAAATAATTTAAATATATATCTGTGCCAAACTTAACAAAGACGGACATAGCAAGACTGAAAATATTTATAAAGATCAAAATAATATTAAAGGTTTTGTAAGTTGTACAACGAAAACGATCCATATGACATCTGTTAGAATTCAACAGAACTAAGTTTACTAAGCGCCAATGAATACGTGGGTAGTAACCCTAATGAAAATAAATCAAGGAGCAAGTTCTTCCAAGTACTAATAGATGGCGCTGTTTGAAATATCAATGTTATTTGTAATTTACTCCAAATGATTCTGATATTAAAACCAGAAAACAGATAGGTACATAACAACTCGATGGAAGAAGCTCCTGTTGGACCCTCTAAGGAAGCTGGTGGTTTGTAATAAGATGCAGGATATGCTGCTGAGCGAGCTCTCTGCTCATTGTAAGAGTTACCGGCTGCCTGAATCTGAATAGGCTTTCTTGGGCCTTGGACGGCAAATTATAAGGGCAGCTGTATGGACTCTTCTTGAAATAAAAATTATGTAAATTATTATGAGTTTCTTTTTAAGATTTTACACTACGTACTACGTACGCACTCTACGTATTCTGTGTCCTCTAACAGTCAGTCAGTTAGTATCTCTATTTCCGGTCTGCTAGGGTTAGGGCCGATTTTTGTACTGAATTCTGATCGTATAAAAGTACGATAAAAACAAGGTGATAGGTACAGGGACCCAAAGTAAGTTAAGTACAAAGGTAAAAAAAAATCTAAGCGAAAAATAATTATTGTGCCCAATCAAATGAAGAAAGCCAAGAACCAGTACCTGCTTTTATAATAGGAACTACTAGGTACTTATAAGTACATACCATACTCTTAGCGGTCACTGGCTTAGGTAGGACTTAACTAAAACTACCTACCTGACCCTGTAACAGAATGTAAGTAGAATAGGTAGTATCTACTACCCTAGCTAGGTTGGTAGGCAGTAGGCATTTCACCTACAGTTTTGTTGTTATTGTACAGTGAGCCGATAGAAATTGTCAAATTTAACATTCCTTAGATCCCTACTACCCAGATGCTGGATTAGTAAGAAACATATAAAATACTTAGATAGGTAATCTACCTACTTAAAAACAATGTAAGTTCACACATTATTGTGTTACAGTTGCCGCATTTTGCTTTTACTGCTCACACATCATAATGATTGAAAAAATAAAACATTTTGTGAAGGCGCGCTATTTTAGATTAACTCTACTTATAGGATACGTAAGTATTGAAATAACTTTCCAACCTATTATAATACGGAAGACCAGCGCTGATTATAATGACCAGCATCATGCTGAGTTGGTGCCGGTTTGTGGCAAAAAACAGTCACTGTTTGTATATATTAATACGTGTACCTATTTAGATTTTTAACGACTTTTCTGTTTGTGTAAGTTTATGTTTTTTTATCACTTGTTTTTTGCTACAAATAAAATTATTGTCTATTGTAATATATTTATGTAGGAATTGTAGGATTGTACAGGGACTCAAAAAAAGCACGAAAGTAATACCTACCTAACTATATAACTATCGACAAAATATGTTTTGACACTGGTGGTGTCACATCACTAGTCAACTTTAGAACAAGGCTGTCTAACTCTAACAATAATCCGTAAGAAATAAAAGTTGGAATTTTTGAATTCGGATTTGGGATTTTTAATAATAAACGATGAGTTTTGGCGCAGGCAGGCGGCGCGGCGGGCGCTCCATGGGCCGCGTTGCCGCTGCATGCAACCCAAACAAAACACGCACGGAGCGGCAACACCGCGCGCCACCGCCGCCCGCCGGCCGACGCGACGTGAATCGATTCCACTCGCCGCGCAACCGACAGGTTTTACTTGCAATAGTGAAGCACTAAAAGCTTAATTACCGTAAATTACCGATTTTTTACTATAATGGATTTCGCTCTGTGGCAGTGGTTGAGATAATGTAAAAGATATTTCTTTATTTTTTTCGAAACGATTTTTCTTTTTATGATCACTTACAAACACGATTCCACACAGTCGAGGTTTTTTTTTCTACTTATGACATCATGTAGGGTTACGATTACGACATTATACAGATAAAATAAATCTAGGTAAATTAATAGTAGTGTATTCTAACATTTCTAACCAAGAAAGTAACTCAGTACCTACCTATGAACTTACCATACTTTCTAACTACTTATTTACTACTTTGCCTATCATTATTAACGCCACGGTAAAAAACTCATTCCATTTATTTTTGTTGATGCTTATTCTCATTTATCAGAAGAATATTTACACTCAAAAGAAGAGCCGTAACGCCGCACTTAATTAAATTACTATACGCTGCCAGATTCTACAAAGGGGGAATCCCGAGCCGCAATATTGTATCCAGGGGATAGAGGGCCATTCTTTGATTTGTCTCGACCCGGCGTGAATAGTCGTCAATCCGTCACTCATTGTGCCTTATCCCGCCGCTCCCGAAACTTCCGACCACTTCCACAGCTCTCATTACGAGCCCGTATTTCAATTCAAAGGGCACTGGTGATTCATCTATTGTAGCTTTTATTACGATATTCATCAAACGTGAGCGTAATTGTAAGTTTGATGATTTCAATTCTTTGTACTTGTCCTGTTCTTAATTTTTTATGGCTTGTGGCAACTTTATCTTTTTTCTTGCAAGTAATTGTAAATCAAACTCAAACTTAAAAAGTGGTTTTTAGTTGGATACGACACTTTAAAACATCAATTTTCCTTCACTGGCACAGGACGATCGTATCTACGATTTTATTTTCATTACAAACTGATTGTATGTAAGTTCACTACAATCCCAAGCTTTTTGTTTATCTGGATAGTTTGATATTTCATTTATTAGTTTGAATATTATAATTTCGTTTTCCATAGACTTCAAATGTAGTGCTAGTGTAACAAATTTTCTATAAGCATGTGAAACTTGAAAGTTTAATCTATTTTATTTTATAAAAGAAAGTCGTGTTATTTACACTATTTGTAACTTAAGAACGGATCAGGAAACGGATAAAGAATACTTTTATTATCTCGGAAAAGGTTCCTACGGGATAACGGGAAGACGCGAGTGAAACCACGGGACGCAGCTAGTAGTTAATAAAGAATCTGTCGGCAAACACCTAATGTATGCTCTGGGCTTCCAGTTGCTAATCTTGAGAGCCAGTCCTCAATCCAGGCTTAGCGTGGGGCGACTTTTGACCATAATATGATCACTGAGTCTTAGCATTAGGTAATTTATGGTCAAACGCTACCTTGTAATAAAACAAAAAAAGTAAAAATATCAATTTTAGTACTTACCTACCCACTCTATTGTAGAGGAATTACAGTATGGGGGCGTTTTCAAATAAACCTATTCCATCCTCATTAATTGCACTTGATTTGCATCTAGCAAGGTTACTGAAATTCCAAATATGTAACCAGGTTCTGTTTCATAAACACAATCAATTAGCCGCCACTTGTAACGTCACCACAAAAGTTTAGCATCAAGTGTGTACAAGTGGAGGAGTCGTTCGTTACCCATATTTATACAATTGTCCCTTCATAACGTCTAGCTTTCGACTTGTAAGAATTCTCGGTACAACCTGTTGACATGCCATTCTTCGGAACTAAATAACCGGTTGTTTGAAATGGAATCGGCGTTAAACTGTAGAATTACGTGTCAGTTACAACTCGCCGATGGTGACAATTTGATTTTTATTGAACAAAACGACATGCTCTGTGATTCAGTAAATGGAACTGAACGTTTCCCTAATCGAATGTTTCTCGAAGGCTAGCACGAGATCGCGTTAGTGTCAGTATCTGTAGGTGTTGGCTGGGATTTCTTAAATATTATTTAAACTAAATTGATAGTTTATGAGCTTTCGCTTATATCGAGTCAAAGTTGAACCCCGCTAAATACATCGATTTCAGTCAATAAACTATAGATGAAAGCTCTTCTGGAGTACTCAATAAGTTTGAAAATATATTACCCTATCACCCGACTTTATTGCTTTTCCGTGAAATCATATCCCGGGATTTCATGTCATGCCACATGTGAATGTGGCATGATTGTCTTTTTCTAGGTAAAACTTTTGAATAATTTATATCCAAAGTAACTTAAGTCATACGTTTATTTCTCTTACACCCATGACTGCAGTAATTGCAGTATAGATGTCAAAGACCTCTATAATTACTTAACTAAATTCAACATGATTCTACGTCCATTGCTAAAAGCTTTCAGTTTGCTTTAAGTTTAATCGATACGATTAGCTGTTTTTGAATCAACATAGCGCACATTTTAAGAATTAGAGTGATTGATTATTTATTTAATAAAAAAAATAATGTATATGATACAAATACTGTAAAGTTTAAATTAGTAGAGGTCAATACTTTCAGAAGATCCACTAATAGTAACTTTACCTTTACATAATTTTAAGCAGCTGAGGACATAGTATCTGATCCAATTTTCGAATCTAGTGCTTGCAATCTACTTAAAAAGACTTTTTTAAAACGATAAAGCGGTGACCTTCATAGGATAACGTTAATAATACATACTACACAGTTCTGCCACACAAGCATGTTATATCCATTAGTTAGTGTCGGGTTTTATATTTACTACGCTTGTCCATTAGGCGTAATGCCACTTGGCTCCTTGGAAGGCATTCCAATCTACTACGGTTGTGTCAGAAATTTTAACTCCTTGTGGTTGATGATCCTATTTTGGGAACCTGTTCGGGTTAACTAATTTAAAAAGTTCAATTTCCGAAAATTCTGATCAACAACATCTCCCGCTCATGGGGTCAAGGGGAGCAATATAATTATGTTCATCTCTTTCACACAACTGTGATACAGAACCTCGACGAAACTTGATATGGCAATAAATAAAATATGTCTCGCCGTCTCTGTCATGCTTGGAGTTTGGAAGGTACGCTATCCCTGTCGGTCCCGACTCTATCCAACCTCGTGGAAGTTCGTTTATCGCTCTTCAAATACAAATAGTTTAGAAGTTCCCTTCTAACCTTGAATGTTGGAATTCTGTCGTGTCGAGCCATACCTGATCTTCCGAAATGTCATTTGAATAAGCTAAGAAAACTAAGTTCTGTTCTGGGACCTAATTTTAATAAGTTTGAAATATGTCTGGGGCTGGCGTTTAAATCTTTTGTTTATCGTCTTGTTTTATCATCGCTTTAATTGAACTAGCTGTTCCTAGTTATGCAGGCCATTTTTTGGATATATGGCTTGGCCAGCTCGTTTTGTGCCCTGCTCATGATGTCATCAGCGGGGTCGGCGATGGTTTATTAGTTCTACGAAGTCGGTTTATGGTTATTGTACTCGGAGCGATGTTTATTGTAAATCAGATTCTTAAAGGCATTTATATAAGCACTTAGTTTTCTTCTTTTTGCCTTTTATGTGATGGCAGTATCCAATAGAATTTGAGTGCGTTATTTATTCAAAATAGTTACCTATTACAAAAGCACAAAACAGCTTTATCAATATTCTGCTAAGAAACTGTTGAATAAAAAATAATGTTACTTCCATTTTAGCATAAGTAATTTATAAGTACAGACTGCACCAGTGCACCTGTATGAGTACTTGTACTTAATGCATGTGGTAGTCAGTTTGCATGTTAAGTAAGGGGTTCGATTCCCGCAACTTGATCGTGTAGGAAGGTAAGTTTATGTAGAGTTTTAAATGTTTTTATGTTTTGTGCGATAATGGTTGGTCTGGGAAAGAAACCAAGTTCATAAAAAGCTGTTGCTATGTCCAAGTCTGATTTCGATCAACTGTCGTATCTGCTGAAAATGTTTGCCCAAGCTTTTGGTTTCGTCACACTTTTCTACATCATTCTTCTCTTTCAGTGGAAATTCAGCAAAACCTTAAACTTCCAGAAGTTTAGAAAGACCGTTCGCCAGGTTCGAAGAATGGCGGAATCCTTACAATGCAGGTTGTATACAAAACTTGTTTGACCAGAATTGAGAAAAAAAGTGGCGGGCAAGTTCGCCTACAATAGCATTCCGCGCTGGCTCGGGCCCGCCCGCGCCCCGCCCCCCGCCCTGCCCGCGCGCCCCGCGCACCAACCTCCAGTCCGCGACTGAACGCGACCGCGTGCGTGCGCCACCAAATAACAAAAATGTGCTCACAATATAATCTGCACCATAAACAAAACACTCTAAGTGATCGTTAAGTACTTCAATATTGCCAAAGTTATGTGATTCTTACAAGAGTTTCTTTGTGTATATCTAAAACTACATTTCAAACAACTCACGTTAATTTTACTTCACATTGACACCGTGGAGAGATGCATTAATGGATAGTGAAACCGGTATTTTGTGTTGTGTAGTGTTTAATTACGGTTATCCTGACCCGGTTGTTATCGATTTTTCGACGTCACTAGTCCCGAACAGCTGTTTGGGGATACGGAAGCGGCCACTGTCCGAAGACGACGATTGACGCTAGACGATTGTTTCGGAGAGAAACTGTGACTTTTAACCATATTTTTGAAAGTACTATCGAATCGCAAATAATCATCATCTTTGGATTTATAATCCAGTGAAACAAAAATTAACAAAATAATATGTACAATTTTTTTTCATAATTAATGTAAAGTGAATTAAAACTTAATAAAACTTGAGATAAGTCTATCTGTGTATGTGCAATTTGTGAATTAAAATTATATTGATAAAACTAGTTTTATAGAAAAGCTACATACCTAGGCCACTACTGCAAGTGTTCAGTGTTATCGAATTAGTGTATTCCTGTGTTTTTTTAAACTGGATTTTGTTGCTGAACCTGGATATCAATCTGTTGAAAAGGTAAGAATCATTTTTTAACAGAATGCTCGTGTATTAAGCTCTAAATCTTTGTTAGAAAAGCTGTTTCAGCCGCGCTTGGGAAGTAGTCGCGTCGTCTGCCGCGGGGTAGGCCTAATCGTGTTTCCGCGTAGAACCATTGCAACATAGATTTTTCTAAGAATTATTTAAACATTTAGTAAGGAAGTTATTAAATTTCACTTTTAGTCGCATTTTATCTAAATTTAAGTACTTATATAAAGACAAGAAATATAAAACAATAACAAATATAAATAAATTTAAATAGATTGTGAAGTCAGTACAATCTTATGCCACACTCGCATCCTTGTATCAAGAGAGTAAAAGATTAATAAAATGATATTGACAGATATAAAAAAAAAAATTTACGACATTTCAGCGGTATAGTGACGTCATACAAAGCTCTACCATGGTTGTTTCTGTTTTGAATCAAATAACACGCAGTGAAAGAAGACTTAATTTATATTTCAATCAATAAAACATTTATTAATTCATTCATTTTGAAATACTTACATATACGCATTTGATATTAAAATACTGTGATATTGATGCTAGAAACACTAGGTAAGTAATCAATAATTTTCATAATAACTTACCGAGGAGGTAAACTAGATACATACTCCACTAGGCACCTTCAGGATATCATTGAATGAAATGGTTTGGTTTTTAATTACAAGTTTTTAGGTACCTACCTATTCTACAAGGAAAGTTGCAGCAGGCAATTAGGCAGGTAGTAGGCACCTAAATAATATTCAGTATGTACTTATTTTAAATTAGTTAACTCATACCTATTTAGATTTTTTTATCTATGGTCAATCTTTATGTATTTTTTATTAATGTGATTTTAGATAGGTAGGTATGCTTAGGGTTTTAATAAGGTAGTTAAAGTAGTGACAGTTGCTTACCTATGTGGTTGGTATACCTAGAAGTAAGTACAACTACTTGGTATCTACTTTAAAACTGGCTTTTTCCTATTTTGTGATTCAAAATGTTGAGATTTGTTAATTTTAAGTAGTAACACTTTGGAGTTTGAGTTTACTTACTAATTAGGAGTTAATCTCCGAAATTAACTAGGTAGTACTAGTAAGTACTTACTACCTAGGTAGGTAATTAGGCATAGGCACCTAACCTAACCACCTACCTAACTACTGATTCTATTTTGTAAATTCTTACACTGTTATAAAGCTACACTACCTCTGAGTGTCATAGTGGTCATTTTTACTGTGATCAAAATCCTGTTGGAATCTCGACGCGATTGGAACCACGGGCAAAACTAGTATTTTATAAAATCAATTAATTTAAACGGGTGATAAGATGTTTATGTAATTAAATTAATACAGTTTAAAGTTGGGTGTTAGTTTTTTTCACAATTTAACAAGTGTGCAACGTCTTAGTTGCAGGACAAGGGTCACATAGGTAGTAGACTGTTTGATAATTTTATTGCTTTTTTAACCCCCGACGCAAAAAGAGGTGTGTTTTAAGTTTGACATGTCTGTCTGTCTGTCTGTCTGTGGCACCGTAGCTTGCGAACGGATGAAGCGAATTCAATTTAGTTTTTTTTGTATGAGAAAGGTGTGAGTTACGGGCGAGTGTTTTAAGCTATGTTTGATATAAATCGGTCCAAGATGTTGGGGGTTTTTTAATTTTTTGTTGCTACAGGGTAGAGTGATGTTGTGTGGTCGAAGGTAGCGCCACGCTACATTTGGATTAGGAACTCAAGTATCGAGTGAAGCTGCCGAAATACACCAATAGAGATGTAAAAAAACCGTCTAAAAATTGATATTTAATTAGGTACTAGCTGTTCCCCGTGGTGTCACCCGCATGGACTACAGTCATTAATCGTGATAATATGTTGAGGCGCGCAGTTATAAATTAGACAATCTCTACATCATTTTTAGAAGAGGGGCAGAGTCGTAATGTCTATTTTTTTGGATCAGTAGTGCGATTCTAATTCACTCGGAAAGATTCCGTGTCGGATTCGACGTCACTTTCGCTTCCAAGAAACGTTTAAACAAATAACAAATACGTGCCGGAAACTTTTCCGTGATTGAACAGCTGGTTTGTCAAATTAAATGTCAGTTTCCGAATTCAGATTAATGAATCGCGTCTATATAATTATCAAGGAAACTTTTCCGAATCCGTGGTCGGAAGAGTTTCCGGGGGAATTAGAATCGCACTGCAGGAAAACAATTTGATTGCTTGATATGAAGAGGTTGTAGAAAACTGCAGCAGAACTTCTTCATTAGGTGTTTGGACTATATGAGGAGCGTAGAGCGGCCCCGCTTGCCTAGTATGGGGAAAATGACATTTAAAAACGTTAACACCCCACTTGAGAAATAAAGGGATAATGTAAAAAAATATAGAAAAGGTATTTTATAAAGTAATCTGATTTAAACTGCGTGCAGGCTATATATATATTATAATTCATTTTAACCATAAATATGTTCTAACTAGCAGCGCCCCGCGGTTTCACCCGCGTCTCCGTTATCCCGCAGGAGCTCTTTTCCGGGATAAAAGTAGCCTATGTGTTAATCCAGGGTATAAGCTATCTCCATTCCAAATTTCATTCAGACCCGTTCAGTAATTTTTGCGTGAAAGAGTAACAAACATCCATCCATCCATCCATACTTACAAACTTTCACGTTTATAATGTTAGTGGGATAATAATAATAATAATAATATAATAATAATTTTATTTCAGACAATTGGTACAGTATACATAATCTATAATATAAAAATGAATCGCAAAATGTGTTGGTAAGCGCATAACTCAACAACGCCTGGACCAATTTGGCCAAATCTTTTTTTAAAATGTTCGTTGAAGTTCAAGGATGGTTTTTACGGCGAGAAAAATTCGAATAATTGCCGGGAAAACCCCAAAAACAGCCCTTTTCTTTTTCCCATACAAACGTTTTCTAACTAAAATGTAGAGTCAATTTGAACTTTAATACCATACCATAAAGTTCAAGTGTTAGTGGAGAGGTTCCGGGAAGGCAAAACAATTGAGTGACGTTAGTATTGTATAAATATTGATGTCTGTTTTCAATAAAATTAGGGATCCTTACTAAAACTCCAATAATGTGTGTATTATAATTTTTGCGTTTTTGCTAAATACCCGTGCGAAGCCGGGGCGGTCCGCTAGTAACTCATAAAATAATTAAAACAAAATATAAAATCAATTAATTACCATTTAAAATAAAATTAAAAACTAAATTAAGATGAACCATAGATTAAAATTAAATTAAATTATACCTTAAGGAGCTAGTGTGGATCTGGAGTGCCCTATGTGTACCTTATACCTCAAGATAGGGCAGTCCAGACCCACTCTTCCTGCTACGTGTTGCAGGTAGATGGCAAACAGTCTGATGGTTGATTGATTTGGTAAGCGGTCACCGTCGCCTATGAACATTTGCAACACTAGAGGTTTGGCCGATGCTTTGCCGACCCTGAGAACCTCGTTTCACACCCATCTGAAGGACTGCAATTTGTGGCACTGAGGAAGTCCATGTTTTGCAGATTAGTATTATCATCAACATACCTAACCAGCCTGTTCTAGTCCACTGCTGGACATAGGCCTCTCCCAAAGCACGCCACTGAGCCCGGTCTTCGGCTCCTCTCATCCAACCGCTGCCAGCCATTTTGCGTACATATAATATATCGTCGCTCCACCTAGCTGGAGGACGTCCTACACTACGTTTGCCGAGTCGCGGTCCCACTCGAGAACGCGCTTGCCCCAACGGTTATCGGTTCTTCGGCTATGTCCAGCCCATTGCCATTTCAGCTTGCTAGTCCTATAGGCCATGTCGGTTACCTTGGTTTAGCATCAGCATAAGTACATGTAAATATGTACTCCTCGATGTACCCACTCAGAAGATAATAATAAAATGCCACTAGAAGTGCCAGCAAGTAGTAATTTTATAAACTAGGCATTGTCTTGCCATTTTACTATTTTGTTGTAAGTTTCGCATTTTGCAACGTGATTTTAGGCAGCTACTGGAACTTTCCACAGCGTTAACTGACTCAGTTACAAAAAAAAATAGGCATACTAGCATTCACTTGACTTGACTGACGTCGCTTTTCAGTTTTAGAAGTTGCTTAGAAAATAAAGCTTAATGTTACTGATTCTCTGTAAATCATCATTGCAGTAAATAGATAAGAATTTAAAGATTGTTAACGCACAAACAACGGTGCACCAAGATATCAAATATTATGTAACTCAAGAAGATAGAACCAGACAAATGATTCATAGATAACAGTGGTACGTCCCAAAAGGCAACTCGTAATACAAGTATGCATCGGAAACTTCGTCAGTTTCATGTAAAACCGTCATAAAGCTAAAGCTAAGCAAGACCCGTTCATAACTCAAAAAACCGAATGCAGCAAAACTTGATCGCGTAGCCCGAGGCCCTAGCGGAGTCCTACCAAGTGAAATGCACAAAATCCATTCCGTTTTATCTCCTCCATATTCCGCGCCGATCGAAAACAAACCATGCTCCCCTGAGATACGGTCCAATAATAGAAGCAAGGGAGATATTATTTTGAACCAAACGCGAGCGGGGTGGCAACTGAGCAAGCAACTTGAAAAGCTCTTGCTTGGAGATTCAGTTGAAAGTCGTTTGGTGCGGATTGTATAAAGGGTCACATTGCGCTGCGCGAAATTTTAGGCCGTATGTAATTGAGATACGGTTGGTTTTGGGGTGGGAGGGTTTGTATAAGGTTTTTTATGGTGGTTGGACGGTAATCAGCTGTTTCGGCACGCGCCCGGTCCCTCGGGAGACGACGTCAGGCTGTCGGTTCCATGCGAGGATATATATTTGATACAAATTTTCTGGAATTTAAATTGACTAAATACGAAAATTTGGACGAGGATTATGTGTCAGCAAAGGAGGTATTAAGCTCTTACCATCAGGTTTAATTTGCAAGCTGAACATGAAAAATGCTGAAATTTTGACTTGCAAATACCTCAATAGATAATACAAAGGTATAATAATAATAATATGATATGACTTGGTAACTTGTGGTCAAACGCGTCCCTGCAAATAGTAAAAAATATAGTAGAGGGTTATAGTTAGACAGAACAAGATTTCGGCATTTTTGAGGATTGACTAAATGAGACACACGGATAAAATATAAACTTTACTAAACCATCTGCTCCTCCCCCAACCTCTCTCTCGCGAACAAATATGTCAAACTTAATAAGAGCTCTACCAACCAAATGCTTCGTAAAAACACTTTTAGTTTGATCTGGCGAGTGCACATTCCCTCTGTAAATATTAACAACACAACATAATTCGATATTGCACACTAATTAACCTAGATAATACCAATCAGTAGTAGTCGGAAGATCAATCGAAATAAAAACTGTAAATCAAACCGTAAAATCAACAGAAATTAATGTGATCATCTAAAATCTTGGAATGTTTTTGCCAAACTCTTAGATCAATCGAAGTAGCAATCTAACAAATTAGAACAAACCACATTTACCACGAGAAAATAACACTTTAAAAAGGGAGTTTATGAACTAAGTAAATAAATTGCTAAATAGCATACCTACCTAACCTACTGAAAGCCCCGTCGACCATTCTATAATATTCAAAATTTAGCAAAATTAAGCTCATTTTCAACGAATTTTATGTTTTACTAAAAAAAGATAAGAATCATTTATATGCAATAAATAAACATAATAAAATACAAGTGGTAATATAAAAAGGTCTTGAAAAACACTTACAGGACACAAATAATGTACACTTTTCTCTAGTATTGATCATCATCATCATCATCATTATCAGCCTTTCACGTTCCCACTGCTGGGACTCTGGCCTTCTCTCAGAGAGAGAGTATGGGCCATAATCCTGCACGCTGGCCCAGTGCAGATTGTTAGATGTCGCATGCCCTTGAATGTTGCAGTTCTTAGGCATGCCGGTTTGCCTAGTATTGATACGATAT
Source organism: Opisthograptis luteolata (assembly GCA_931315375.2). NCBI lineage: Eukaryota > Metazoa > Arthropoda > Insecta > Lepidoptera > Geometridae > Opisthograptis > Opisthograptis luteolata. The sequence goes on from OV928044.1 coordinate 1,044,241, forward strand.
TGTTATCACTCTAATTAATTATGAATTCCCACTGAGAGGTACCTACCTACTTATTGTATACCTACCTAAATACTTATTGTTCTTTAGTGTATAAAAAAATATACAGTTTAAAAAAACTAAAAAAAAAACACTTTAAAAACGCATTTTTTAGTTTTTTTAAACTATATATTTTTATTTTTTTTACTTTTTAGTCTTTTGTTACCAAGTTTAATTTAGACTCATCAAGACGAATCATATGAGCCCAAACACGAGGGGTTTACTAGTAGCCACTGCAGAGATCCTCTACCCACCTTTCGGTTCCATCATCAGACCCTCGTCACCAAGTTCAATCTATTGGACTCATCAAGACGACTCATATGAGCCCAAACACGAGGGGTTTACTAGCAGCCACTGCAGAGATGCCCTACCCACCTTCCGGCTGCATCATCAGACCCTCGTCACCAAGTTCAATGTATTGCGCTCATGAAGACGAGTCATATGAGCCCAAACACGAGGAGTTTACTAGCAGCCACTGCAGAGATGCCCTACCCACCTTCCGGCTGCATCATCAGATCAGGTCGATGATACCAAATGATTGCATTGTCACCGAGATTACATACACATACAAAGTTTCAAGTCGATACGACAATTAGAAGTAGGTGAAAATTGGCTTCTAAGATTTGATTACATTGTTAGTTACAAGTCAAGCTAATAAAAGTGTTTTAAAAAGTGACGTTTCCGCACCGACCGCGCATAGCTAATGTCTAATTTTATATATCACTGCTTATTTTACTGTTTAAACGACCGTAATGATCCAACCAAAGGAAAATAAATCACTGACATGATGTAGAACTCAACATTATTCAAATACCATTCTCTCCAGTACAACACGACAAAGCTACAAGGCTCTTCATAAAGTATGGAAATCAAAACCACTGCAAATTGCAATTAAACTCACAAATTGAGACCATTTATTATCGCTGTCCTTTATTATTAGAAGCAACTCACGGGGGGTTCTCATATTAAGTGCATAATTATTATGTATCGGTAATTTCAAAAATATCATAATATATCACGAGTAACAACTCGAGTTTATCAGGAATCAGTAAAAACTGTTTCTTGCACAAACAAACGAGTTTTAAAGAACTTTGTTATGCTTAGTACCTATTTGAGTTTGAAAAAAGATAAATTTTGAATAACCTTCATTTATTAAAATAACAATAATGAACAAAATCTGAAAAAAACTAATCTTGACTCTATGTTGTTTAACCAAAACAACCGTAGTTTTCAGAATACGCAATATTTAAGAAATAATTTTCAGCAAAAAAAAAGACCTAAAAATAAGCTAATTCTACAAATAACGAAAATATTCGGTACACCTTTCAAAGTTTTGAGACGAAATTTAGAGAACACCATTCTTTATGCCATGAATGTGTTATAAGTTTTAACATTATTACTTTTTCCACTACTTTTTGGACAAAGCACAGGAAAGACGAGATTACCGAAAGCACGCACTTTGAATATAATACCTAAATAAAACGAATAGTGCCGGCGAGTAGAACCGGTCGGAGTCTACAGATGCGATCTAAGCCGGTATAAATTATGTATAAGTTAGCGGACCGGAGGAATTCGATTCAGACTCCGAATAGGCTTGGCCAGCTATAAATATCGGGGCTGGTGGGACCTTGTCGGACAATCGGACATCGAGAACTTGTCCGCTTTTTTTTCAACTCGTTTTCGTTTTAAAAACAGAGACGAAAAACTCATAATTCAATCTACTTTGGAACATGGAATATGTAGTTTCTGAGAAAAAACTATCTATCACTCAATTTGTATTCATGTAAGAGCAACATTGTTAACAGTATGACTAGGGTTACTCTTAGAGTTTAGAGATGTTACACATTAGAATACTGTTTCAAGTTCAACTTTCCCGTGATTCACATCACCGAAATTATGCTTCACAGAACCCTTAGCAAGTTTACTTTGATCGAATCGATCGCTGTTCGTTTTAGTCACGTTTTCAACGAGTCGGCTTCACTGCTTCCTTCCAAGTATACGAGGACAATATTATGTCGCTAGTGCCCAAACACGTGTGTATTTAAGCAACAAAACCTTTCCTTAATTCCATTCCCAAATTCTATTTTGTTCTATGTTTTGTCCGACCCGCCCGCTTGTGCACCCCAAACTATTGTTTCTACCTTGAAAGCGGCCTTAGGTTCCATTAATTCTTATCCAAGCTTACCGGTCGGACTGGTCTTCGCTATCATCATTTCATTACGTCTATATCACAAGTCTTCACAAGGTACCAATTAGGTGTTGCAATGACATTATTAACAATTTCTTTGAAACTGCCGGAGTGCGGCAGGCGTGCTGGCCAATTCGACGCATGCGCGCCGTAATCTAATAAGTAACTATCAATAATTACTCTGGATTCAGTGGAAATTGCTATGGGACTTTTTTGGCGGCAATCGAATTGTCAACGTGAAAATTTTGTTTTTATTTCTAAAACTTGTGTTTCTTCGAGTGATAATGTGTAATATTGGTGGATTATTAACCATTATGTGTTCGTTAATGTGTACGAGTGTGGGAAATTGAAATAAAGTTGTAAAAGTGACTTTTTCAGTTGCTCCAAAAAAGTCCGTGTAAAGTTTAAGTAAAGCGCCACTACTTTACTTAAACACTATCCTCATCCCATCATCTCCTCCTCATCATCATCATCATCATCATCATCATTTAAACTTGATTCAACTCTCTGAGTTTGAAATATTTTATACTTGACACTGGCAAATACACTAATCGTGTGACGCCATAACAAAAAAAAAAAAAAAAAAAAAAATTGCTATGGTATTTCAGTGTCACTTACTGTTACTGGCTTATCAGTGCTATCGTCATGAAATTGCTGGAATTGGCCAGATTACGTTCTTGTCTTAACATCGTTATCCCATCTCGCTACTGATCTTAATACATCAGCCACCATACCCTCAGAGCTATCCGCTTACCATCGCTACAATATAATGTACCTGTTCAATCATTTAACCATCTATAAAAAGTTAAGCCCACTCGTAGCTGATCAAATGGTGTTTCATGATCAGCAGCCTATCCCACTGCTGGGGCCTTCTATCGGAGAAAGAGTATGACCCGTAATCTATACCGCGCTGGCCCAGTGCGGGTTGGTAGACTTGGTAAAATCAAAATCAAAAATCAAAAATATGTTTATTCAATAGGATACATTGTGATCACTTTAAAACGTCAACTTAAAACTAGCTACGCCTGTTCCAACCTCCTTACGCCGGCAAAAGAACAGGCAAGAAACGCCCGGCAGGTAATTTTTTTGGCGCGATCACATTGACAATTTTATTCTTATTACTAATTGATTGAATTGGAGCAAGTTCACTAAAATCCCAAGCTTTTTTTTTTTGTCATCTAATAGTCCGATATTTTTTATTTAGCTTTACTAATAATAAGATTTCTCTTGTTTGGTTGTACACATTGGGATATGGGAACAAAATGGGAAATTGGGTAGATGTCGCAAGCTCTTGAATGTTATGGACATGCCGCCGGTTTCCTCACGATGTTTTCCTTCAACCTTCTAATGACCTGTTGTACCCTTATTCGCTATGAGCATCTAAGCACGTAACGCAGGCGCGTTACGTTATCTGCGTAGAATGACCACAAAAGCACATAATGACGTCCGTCACACGGCAAAAGGAATCTTGATGGTCATAACGAATAAAGGCCCTGTTAAGTCTTGGTATCAGATTATCAGTAGGCTTAGGTACTCATTCAAACTGAACATCCTCACCGTGCATGTCGTTTCCGTATTTATTAACTGTGACCTTTGCCACGTCTGGCTATTCATTAATCAAAGCGCACTTCCAAATATTTGACACCAGGGCTCGGTGGGTAAAGGCAACACGTCTGTCCACCGAGTTCCGATGTATCCTGCAGATAACGCTGATGGATCGCTTCCTCGGGATTACGGAGGCCGTCGATACGGCGCGCACGCAGGAAGGGGACGGAGCTTTGAGATCTAGAGCCTGATATCGATAGACAGAGGTCGATTTAGAAGTTAGTTTAGCCTATTTTGTACGACTAAGGGCTGATTTCATCGTTTGCATTGAGTTTCTTGCCTGTTCTTTTGCCGGCGCGGGCGTAAGGAGGTTGAAATAGGCGTAGTTACTGTTAAGTTTGATGTTTTAAGACACATTTTGGGTTGCTGACCCATCGGAGTTCGATAATTAGTACAATGTGCCAATGTAAATGTTTTTAAGCCATTATCATTATTTGTATTAGTTCAAATGTTACCTTCCAGTAAATTTGCTTTCCCACATTCTCGGAATTCAGTAAGCATTAATTATTTTATTTTACCTTTTAGGTATCATAATTTTCCCCACTACCAGTTTTCACTGTAATAAGTTTTGAGTGTAACAAACTTAACAATGTAAGAAACAAAAATACTATTTTAATAACTGAAAGTTTTTTTATTAAACCACAATATACTGATATTGTGATATTGTACATCTGCGGAGTAAGGATATATTATATAAACATACCATATTAAATTATGGATCGCAATAAAAGAAAATTCTGATCTCATAAAAGCGGGCCTCGAAACTCGAAAACAGTTTTAGTTTTAAATACGGTCCAAGTCACAAAGGAGCGACTCTTTTGTGTGGACACATAATTTCGTGTGTTTTCGTTACATTGTTAAATTATTATTGTTTTAATAGATCTGTTAAATATGTAAATCTTTAGTAATACATTGAAGATAGGTTGTTGAGGCATAGAGCATGTCAACTGGTATTGTGGTTTTGTTAATGCTGACCTGTAAATACTGAGACATACTTTTATGCTTCTTGAAAACATTGCAATTTTTGAATGTATCAGTGTACACTGTGTTGGAGAATTAATAAATAAATATGAAGTTAAGTAGGTAAATGTAACAGGTAAACGAATGTACTGCAGATACAATTGTGTGAATATAATAAGAATATTGCTATTTGTACATGTAATAAATGCAATTGATAAATTCCCACGCCGTTTCACTGATCAATTGATCATAATGATAGTTGACACTTAAATTGATAAGATTTTTTTCATTGCGAAGGTATTTGCTAGCATTTGAAGCCCCGAACCGGGTTGCTAGTATAATAACAGGTACACAGCTACATAGTTAGAGCTATGTATAATAATTATAGCCTTTTACGTTCCGTTATCTACCCCGTGGCCCAGTGCAGGTAAAAAAACTGTATCGATCAAACTTATTGGTCTTTCGAGTGGTATGCAAACGGTGAGTCATGTTTTTTTTTCTGCTTGCCACATTCGAGCGCTACCCGCTGCGCTTATGCCTCGCCCCACACAATTACCAGTAAATAACTTTAGAGCTCCGTGGGGGCACTAAACGAGCGAGCTGTAAAAACGCTTTACACCGCCTATTGGCAGCCGCCACTTTACATACTTCAATATCTGAACCGTACTTACTTACTGTATTTGTGCCTGTGGAAATGGTGCGTATATTTGTGTGAAAGAAATGAGATGAAGCTTACCGTGTAGAAAGATAAATAAGCCAATTCGAACGTTTATAGCCGCAGAACCGACAGACAGCCGTTGAGGTAGACGTGTTCTTGAGTGGAGACCGCGACTTGGCAAACGTAGTGTAGGACGCCCTGCGACTAGGTGGAGCGACGACTTGCGCCGAGTGGCTGCCAGTAGTTGGATGAGACGAGCCGGAGACCGGGCTCAGTGGCGTACCTTGGGAGAGGCCTGTGTCCAGCAGTGGACTGACACAGGCTGATCTTGATAATGAACGTTTACATATTTCTTTATTACACTTTTTACGGCTGGTAGTGCCCAAGCACGTAGTGGCGTGGTCCGGCAGCCTCACCTAAGAGCCAGCTATCAAACCAGGTGTAGTGTGGTGCAGCTCCAACCACAACGTCACGTGACCTGTAGGCAAAAGCTACCTTGTAAGATGTTTACAAAAATAGAAACTTAACTAATGAAAAGGTAATTTTATATTTTATGACGTCACTACCACTGAGCTACATGTATACGAGTAAGCAGAAATACAATACTAGGCTTGCATAAACACTTACATGGTTGTAATAGCTCATATATATCCTCGGAATGAAGTAATAAGCGCAGATGTGTGCTTGAACATAAATAATATGCAAGTAGGTACTATAACTGGGTATGTATGTACATAATTATGATGTTGGTACGAGTGTCTTGTGAAATATTCCGGGAAATAACGAGTCTCGTCATTATTTCTCAGCAAATGTAAAGAACTATTGAAGTGGGTACTTCAATATAGTTTCAACTTGAAGTTCATTAAAAATATCAACGACAAACTATTTGTGGATATCAGTCGACTGATTTAAACTACCACGGTCAACAACAGAATTAGGTTTTGAAAAAGTACCTACCAACCATTTAGAGTTCTTGAAATTTTGGCATTGTTGCAAGCGCCATGATCACGAGAGTTTTGTGTATCGAGATTTGCATCGAGTGAGTGACTTGGGTGACAATGGTAACGTCATCGTACGCAAAAAACGTGAGAGGAAGCGGGTAGATAGATAAGTCTGCCCGTTAATCAACAATCCTTACCCGCAGAAACTTTTAGTATTCTCGTGATCATGGCGCTTGCAACAGTGCCGAAATATCGAGAACTCAAAACAAATGACATAGTACTACGTAGTTGCGATACGCGTAGTTGTGACGTGCCATAAGGTCGTAAATAAACTAACTGCGCCCCGCGGTTTTGCCATTGTCTCGCAGGAACCTTTTTCCGGGATCATAAGTGGATTGTATCAATTGTATGTTAAACCAGGCTGTACCTTATCTCCATTCCAAACGTCTTTCAAATCCTTTGAGCTGATTCAGCGCGAAAAAGTAACAAACATACCTACCTATTACCCCAGTCGCACACTACCTTTCGTATTTAATAACATTGGTTTCTGAGAAGTTCTAAGAAAATTTGGTAGAAAAAATACAAATCATTTTTTATCAATAATTGAATTCCCATAAGACCCAAATCCTTCAATAACAGGTACCTAAGTAAAAAATAAAAGTGTTTTAAAAATAACTAGCTGTTCTCCGCGGTTTCACTCCAGTGGACTACAGTTTATCGCGATAAAAAAGTAGCCTATATCCTTTCTCAACCTTTCTATCTCTGTACCAAAGTTTAGGCGTGAAAGCGTAACAGACAGACGGAGTTGCTTTCGCATTTATAATATTAGTAGTGAAGTAGAGGGAAAAATGAGCTGTAACAATATAGTCTTAGTAGCCTCTTTGGTTCTCACCCAAAGGTGCTCCTAGATTCTCGTTCTTGGCCGTTCTCGTATGTTCTTGGCGAGACTGTATCCCCACTTTTAGATGAGCTTTCTTTTGCAACAATACTAGTTTTATTTCTGTGTCGCGACGTAGAGTTGTAGAGACGCGCCCTAATAATTACCTGCCGGTCGTTTCTTGCCTGTGCTTTTGCCGGCGTGAGGAGGTTGAAACATGCGTAACTAGTTAAGTGTCTGGAGTTTGACGTTTTAAAGTGATCATAATCTATTAAATTAAAAGAAATTTTATATGATTAATTTGAAATTTGGATCATAAAACGGTTAGACTCATTATCTTCGCTTTGTTTTCACTTTCCTTATTTCTTCAAATCTATTCCATCAAACCAGATCAGAAAAAGTTAAATAAAATAATGCTAGAATTAAATGATCATTTAATAGACGTAATTTAAAACTTGTTATAATACCTACAGCTCTAATTCCAACACAAAGTTTTCCGAGAATCCTCACAAGAATTTTAGAACGGGATGGTTCTAGGAAACGAGAGGCAAGCGTACCTTATTAACATCCGTTTGGTACCGTGTCGCACTAAATATTCTCCTAATTATCCTATAGAATTTAGATTGAAACAAGATCGAACAATGGTGTAAGTTATAAAAAAAGCTTGGGATTGTGGTGAACTTCAGTTCCCAATCCAGGTGTAGCGTGACGCCACCTTCGACCACATTAGGTGACTTGTGGTCAAACGCTACCCTGTAAGTAGTAAAAAACTTGCTCCAATTCAATCAATTAGTAATAACAATAAAATTGACAATGTGATCGTGCCAAAAAAATTACCTGCCGGGCGTTTCTTGCCTGTTCTTTTGCCGGCGTAAGGAGGTTGGAACAGGCGTAGCTAGTTTTAAGTTGACGTTTTAAATTTTGCTCTCACGTAATTATATGAACCTGAAAACAAAACGTCTGGTTTCAAGCTAAAATATACTAAATGAAGCTAAATATGAAATCTTTGCGAAATAGGTAGAGTACTTAATTTATCATATTATGTATTAGGTTTAGTTTGCTTAACAGTGCAGTAGAAGTAAGAGGTTACGATGATGCTTTAATAAACGATAAGAACGGCTTTAAATTAATAAGGATGGCAATTCTTCGTAAAAATTATAAATTTTTAAATCGACTCGAATTGAAGTCAATAGAAACGATTCAGAAGAAATGAAAGCCTAGAAGATCGGTTTCACACAAATAGATTTTTCTTTCGAATTGTAAAAATAAATTACATATAAATATTGTCACATAAATGTTTAATTTATGATAGCATTAGCATTATTTGAGCCAGCAATAAAACCAGTATTGCCATCTATTGAGTATTATATGTATTATTATAGTTCATAATGTTTTGAGCAAGAAAATATCATCTTTGACAAATTTAGCCGCGATCAATTAAGTGACAATTTCATGTATAATTGTATTTAATTATAATTATACACATGTACAATTGTACATGCATTTTACAATTTTATATGAATAGTTTCTTACTATAAACGTCCTGCTGTGCCGGCCCGGCGGGATCCATACGAACTATATTGTATATAATTATACAATATCATTAATATAGGCGATTATTTTTTTATACATATAAAAATATTCATTTTATACCTACCACCTTTGTACATACAGTTAACAGTATGTTTTGAGTTAAATAAATCTGAATCTGAAACATTTTTATCAATACAGAAAAAAAGAATCTCGATTTTAGAGCCGTTGTTGACGGGATCGTTCCATTGTCTAAAATCAAGTTAAGTTTAAAAGACCAAAAAATATATTCTTTGATTAATCGATCTTAGATCGTCATCTCTACTTCAAACCGCAGACTAAAAATAGGTCTGCCTACATGAGTTCAGTTATTGCTTAGTAAGCTGGGGAGATTTTCTCACTCCTTATGGCGATGCAGCGTGAGAATCCTCCTTATACGGAACGATGACTGATCCGCGAACAAGCGAACTGTATCAATGGTGTTCACAGAACTCACCTGACTGGTTTATTTATATTAGGTCTTACTGGTTTGACGCTGATAGAATCTTCCTGATTGGGCATATGCTTCTCTGTAGAAAAGAATTCTGATAATTAACGTTTCGACCGGGCTTACCTTAGAAGAGGCCTATTTTTATCATGATGAAAATTCTTTTCATCTATATATGTATATATATATTTTATTTGAGGGCCAAATGCAGAGCTATCATAATCTTTACCGTATTACTCGTATTGATGTATTGTGGATTTAGATACATGTAGCAGAGATCAAATTTCAAAGGTACTTTGACGATGTCCACGACCACATTGGTGGACAGTGACCCCATAAGGATAGTTCTCAATGGTTTAATTTATTTATTATTCTCCAACACAAGAAATTAATAAATCGATCCTGATCCGTTATACGCGGTTTTGGATCGATATATTATGTATGTCATATGTTAGTAGTAAGGCTTGACATATGGATCCAAAACCGCGAATAAGGGATCAGGATCGATTATTTATTTCGGGCGTATGGCGCATATCTTACCCTTCCTGCTATGAGTACCTGACTCCTACAAGACACTTCTTTAGTTTACACTTGAGTTTTTCGTCAAACACAAATGTTTTTTTACTATAAAATTAAAATCTTGATCTTGATAATTAAATAATAGGTTTAATTAAATCAGCTTTTAGATACATTAGGTTATCGGAGATAATGGCAGGTAATGACGATAAACAAGAAACTAAATTAATTTTAATGCCGATATGTAATAATAGCAATTTATTTTTAAATTAAATAATTAATGTATATATTAGTGCTCCAAGCTCTACATCCATTTATTTAGAATATTATGTATCCTTAATACTTTTTATTTTATTTTAGATTAGTGATATTTATGTTTCCTGTAAATCATTAAAAAAATGAATTATTCCAAACAAAAATACGAAAAGTAAAAGACAAGTAAAATTTGTACACTCAAATATCTGTATTCCTAAATCTTTCTGCCGTCCAACTCTGCAGTAATATGTTGTGTCTATTCCGTGGTAATATAATAAATCGCAGTGGGAGGGCATGACGTCACCGCCAGTGACCTCACCACTATCGCGAACGCATACTATCTATGCGTAAATGTATATGCATCGGTGCATAGAGTAAAAACGCGTGAAGCAGAGGGCGATAACTGAGCCCCTGCCTAATTAGTTACGGTCGCTGAGAGACGAGCAAGAAGGTGGCGCTGAAAAAAACTTCCCGAAGTAAGAAAAGTTTGATCGTGGCTTCGATTGACGTCATATTTTACGAGTAAACTCCTATAATTGCGAAGTATTTTTGCACTTACGTATTTCTTGTTACTCGTTAAATAGCAAATGATGTAAGTATAGAAAAGTGGTAGAAACTTTAAGTGATTGGATGTTATATTGGTTGTAGCCGTTGAAATATGGTATTTTTTTTTTATTGGTACGCAATCAATAACGACTCAATAAAACGATAAATGCAACCTTTAGTTATTGACGAAATCCATGTAAAAGTATAAATGCGAAAGTGAGGAAGAAACATGTCTGTTACTTCCACGCTGAAACGTCTGGACGTATTTCTCTACGAATGCTACTTTTTATCCAGAAAAGGGTTCCCGCGGGATAGCTAGAAAAGCCCGAGTGTAATCGCGCAGCGAGTTTCCTCAAAAAGAAACACTAAAACTTAAAAATTAAATCGTGCCTTTTTTCAACGTCTTAAAAAATAGGTACAAATCCCTTGATTCGACGCCACGACCCTTCTGTAAGCTCAATAACCGGTCCTCTATGGCAGCAGATCTGCATACAATGGGCGGCGGTGTTAGACGCGAGCTAGCCATTACCGCGGCTGGCTGGCTGATGGAAACGAAAGCTTACGAAATATTTCACTAGTCGCTAGCGTTACAGAACATTTCGCCACTCCATCACTTATTGCTGTACTGGAGGACATGGTTTTGCTTTTTAGGGAACATCTGTTGGTTGCATTTACTGGGTACCACCCTACTCACTAATAATGTTAAAATTGCAAAGAGTTTTAATTCGTCTTGCATCACTGACTGTTGTTAATTACTGTTTGTTTTTTGTGAATAAAAACTATTTTTTTGGAGTATACACTATACAATAGCAAACGCTATTTGTTGTATCTTACTAAGTTGTAAAAGCTATAACCTATTTTTATTGAGTTGTTCTAGAGAGCTCCAGAGGACCTATACTAGTTTCAAAGTTGAAGTAAGTGATTGATGACATTTGCAGCATTGATTTGTCTCACTGCAGGCTACTTTGCCCGATTCAAATAACTTTGGAAGTCATCGTATTGTTGGAAAAGCAGTTATTTTGGAAAGTAATCATCTAGGAAAAGTAGATGTTCGTTTTAGGAAAGAAGATCAATTACTGGTCTGCTCTCTCTTACGAGTAGGTATAAGTGCTCTTAAATAGAGGCTTTTTGAGTCTGATCATTATTGATCCATAATATGGTGTATCCGATATTAAGTTAAAAGAAAAACAAGCTTGTCGAACTACCCGCCTTTCGTTCAAGCAAGCTGCTCAAACATTACAGCGAACTTCAACAAAAACAATCTTGTTTACTTACCCGCTCACTTTTTCTATACGGCACGACGTAGGTACAGGTTTTGGAATCACTTTTTCCTCCAGTTTTTCTTAAAAACCAGTGTTTACGGCAAATTGTCGGTCATTATGACAAATAGTTGGCGTAAAGTACCAAAAAACACATCAGGCACCCGCTGGCAGACCTCGCAGTTCAAGACGACGTGACTTTTTTACATCTTAGACATCTTACAGATATTTCCACAAGTCATCTGATGTTCAGTGTCGATGTAGCCGAAAGTGGCGTCATGGTACGCTTGGCCTGGATACGGTGCCACTGCTGGAAACACCGACAAATGCTTGGTGACAGACTTTAACATGAAGGTGGTAGGCGGGCACTAAAATCGTCCTACTTAGACAATCACCCAAAGAACATCAATATTCTAGTCAGCCTGCGACAATCCATTACAAACCAGTTATAAAAAAACCTTATTATTTTTATTCCGATCCATTTCAGTCGATATCAGAACAGTTTTTTCATTTAGCCACCACCTAACTTTAATACTTGGATACAAAGTTACAAACTCACAAGTAGGCACTTTGGAACAAAGTTGCTCGAACAAAGTTTCCGAAGTGACGCGACTTGGGAATTGGCTGGAGTGAGACGTGAACCTACTGCGAACTGAAACACTGGTTCTGCAATCATGATCTTAGAGTTTCGAGCCTGGTTTGTTTTGCGCCCGAAATTAATAATCGATCCTGATCCGATCAGTCATACATATGTCATTTTAGTACTAGGGCTTGACAGATTACTACGCTCGCCTGGTGGTAAGCGTCACTCTTACCCATTGCTGATCATTCAGTGCGACCCAGACCTTTGAACTTTACGGCAATATACTGCGATCGTCACCCCAAGATGCTAGATGTTAATTAAACCATGCCTGGAAACATTGGTGTCGATTCAGTTGTGCATTTTCTAAAACTAATGAGTTTGACAGGTCTAAAAGCATTGCTGTCCTATTCTAACGACGGAAGTGTGAAAAGGATCGCATTTTATTTTTAGACCTGAATCTATATTTACTCTGCACTGCTTGACGGTTGATTAGCAGGTAAAGGTGTGGTACTTCCCCAGAAGGGCTCTGCGAAAGAATCCTGCGACTACAAGATCCACTTATTCATTCTCTCTTCAGTTTTAACCAAGAATTTCGAGAATTTTCTTAATATTTGATGTCTTCACTCTTGAATGAAGGAAGACACCGTAACCGGCAACCGGGACAGTTTCTTTTAGATTCTTGAAGTTTTCAACTTAGACGATCTTTTGAGCTGAAGACACTCTTAATACTATAATGTACGGGTTAGAAACAATTCTTTCACTGTCAGAAAGCTACATAATCCTCCAAGTGGGAGAAAGCGAATGGAACATGTACCCCTATATGTACAGATTTTGATAGTTTACAAAAAGTATTTATAAAAGTTTTAGTTTCCTTTCAAACACTTTTTTTTCAGCGCGCCTTATCGAAACTTGGAGGGTCTAAACTAAAATCGGTAATACGGGTTATTTTAAATCGTCTTTTTCATATTCTAGCAAAGTTTTCAAGTTGCTCTTTGAATTAAGTACGAGTTGCCACTTTGACAAGTTGGCGGTAGTAAACTACGGAAACTTAAATTATAGCTTTCATAACTGTGCTTTGAATTTATGTCATATTGTCAGCAACATTCTGATAAACCTAACATTGCAAACTCAGCCAAGTCTAAGTGCAGTCAGCTCTATGTTCACAATAAGTTAGACCGAACCGGATGTTTGAGTGAATTATTGTATTTCAACAAATAACAATCCGTCGCGAGGCCATTGTTTCCTTTGTAAATAATATTGTTTTAATAGGTAAATGTAAGTTTAAATGATATTGAGTATTCCAAGTATTCTTATTTTACTTAGGGCTGTCAACATTTTAGGGCCTAGTCAGAGCAAAAAGGATTTTCTCTATCAAAATTATCCATAAAAACTTTAACACTTTAATTATTTTCACCCCTATGAATGAAATTACGTAAGATCCTTTGCTGGTAGTACGCGGTTATGTTGCAATGTTACACAAATCAATATTTCTAGGCCCAGCAGTTTAGGCTCTGTATAGATATTTCAGTCAGTCAATCAGTCAACACATAGTTAGTGCCTACGATCGCGATCAATATATTAAGAGCCCAGGAGTGGATTCCGAAGTGAAGTGTATTGATGTTCTGAACTGAACTTTTCTATCACACCTACTTACTTGAAGTCATTTTCAATACCTTTCTATCCAAGGTGCTTCAATATTCCATTTTGTTTGTATGATAATCATCCCCCGCCAAATCTAAACAAAGATTAAGTTCGCAAAACGAAGAATGTTCTCGACTTCTAGCTTTCAGGATAAAAGAGGGTGTTGTTATTCGAGAATCAGCATCGAACCGATACCGTCATTTCAACGAAGACGCGCATTACCACGCTGTTACTGTCACCTGATCGCTATCTGACTATCCTGCCGCAATTTTGCATAACACATCCCCACAAAGGGTTGTAAACTATGCAAACTCCTCGTTCACCCTTCAAAAGGTCCACGCGTCTTATTGCAAAGGCGTACAGTGCAAATTCACATAACTTTTATGATTCCAACTGCAAATGCTGCTGCTTTCTTCTTTGCTACTACCGTACACGCTTATAATCCTAGCCGGTCGTATTCCAACGTAGCAAAGTCTATTTTTGTACCGAAAATTATTTCCAAGCTTTAGAAGCATATGGTTGCAGGTTTCACAGCCACAACGCATGCGCGATGAACCCAGAAGAGAGAACCCTGCCTCCAGCCTGTTCACAGTTCAGTACCCAACCAGCTACCGAGGGGGTATGCGCGTCTTCTCGCCAGAAACTAGGTTAACAGGGATGTTCCGGGAAATATGAGACTTAATATAAGAGGAAATATGGACGGTTGGGTCGTAGGCAAGATTTGAGGATTTTCTTAAGGATTACAGTCTGAATGGAATGCTTTCATGGATGCGTCAACTCGTGAACGGGTGCTGCTTGTGGGGTCTGGTCTGCTTTGGTTGTGATCCCGCAACTCGTTAATATTCATGTTCCCATATCCCAATGTGTACAACCAAACAAGAGAAATCTTCTTATTAGTAAAGCTAAATAAATAAAAAAAATATCGGACTATTAGATGACAAAAAAAAAGCTTGGGATTTTAGTGAACTTGCTCCAATTCAATCAATTAGTAATAAGAATAAAATTGTCAATGTGATCGCGCCAAAAAAATTACCTGCCGGGCGTTTCTTGCCTGTTCTTTTGCCGGCGTAAGGAGGTTGGAACAGGCGTAGCTAGTTTTAAGTTGACGTTTTAAAGTGATCACAATGTATCCTATTGAATAAACATATTTTTGATTTTTGATTTTGATTTTTGTTGGACGGAGTTGAATAGAAATGAGGTTCTCGTTAAAAGTAATAAAATAGGGAGTTATTTGAAGCCACGTCAAGTGCTGCGAGTACCTACGTGTTACGTTCAGATCGCGTGTTCTACTCACATGTACAATCGTATGTACTTAGTAGAAGTAATCTTGTTATTAAGAATTCAAGTGTACTGAAGTTTAACTTTAAAACATAGAAGCGATATTTCGTGTCAAATAGTTAGTGGCTGGTTGTAACAAACACTTTAATTTGCGTATTTCTTGTAACTTGCTGTGCTCTGTCAGTTCATCGCTATGAAAAGTATCCTCAGCCATTCCCCAACGTTTAAACTACCGTCAAATTTCATCAAGATCGAATCGATCCTGATCCGTTCTCCGCGGTTTTGGATCGATATGTCACATCATAATATGTCATTTTAGTACTAGGGCTTGACATATTACTACTAAAATGACATATTATGACGTGACATATCGATCCGAAACCGCGATCGAGAAAAATAAACAGAACAGAACAGTCAGTGGTGGTAATGGCAATTAGGTAGGTATAGGTAGGTACAGTAGATACTACTATAATCAGTATTGTGAACAAACTTTTATGAAAGCAATCTACTTATACCTACTGTCAATGATTTTATCATAGCTTTACTATCATTACGTTCGACCTAAATAATACTACACTTGTTTACATAACAAGTTGTTACTTATTGTCGACTTTAAAAAACAATGCTGATAAAGTTATAATAAAAGCCACAATGTAATCGTATTTAATGAATGAGCTCTTGTTATTAGATATTTTTTGGATGTAATAGCAAACAAGCAGACGACCAGCCTGGTTATTAATGGACCATGATCCACAATGCTGGTCCAGTACTTCTTTGATATCAATATGTTAAAGTTCGTGGATATGATAGTTGAACAACAAAATAAATACACTAAATCAAACTACCTATCAAACTAATCTAAAACTCTAATAAACCGCTACCGGTTTCTTGATGTTCACTAAATTTACCGCATAATGTGACCATTTGAACATTTTCATCATCAGCGTATTACACGTTCCCACTTCTGAGACGCTGACGTTCTCTGAGGAAGTGAGTCTACATTTGAGCTAAGCACTGATACATTTTTCATTCTTCAAATTCAACAGTCTCCAATATTTCAACACTGTTTGTGTCTTTATTTACACCCAATTAAAATAACTTTGTATATGTGAGTCTGGCCTTAGTTGTAAATCCTGTAACAAAGTCGGGAATTCTTATCTCGGTTGGTAAGTGGTATTAGAAGATATATTGTACCTACATTTTAAATTGGGTTTTTGATTCCGACTTTAGATATCAAATTACATGGCTGACATGGCGCATAAATCTGTAATGTTTCTGAATCGATTGTTAATTTAAATTTCTTCGTGCTTTCATAACAATTGCAAACAGTTATCATCATCAGCCTATTACGTTCAAACTGCAGGGACTCTGGCCTTCTCTCAGAGAGTATGGGCCGTGATCTACCTAGCTAGCCCAGTGCGGGTTGATATGATATATGTCGCATGCCCTCAAATGTTGCGTTCTTGGACATGCCGGTTTCTTCACGATGTTTTCCTTTATCGTAAGTAGTTATATTATTCGCTCATCTAGCTCTGCAATGTTGATCTTCTCCATGTCTAGTTTACTGTTTGTCAGCTTCTCATACCACGTCATGGTTGATATAAATTATATCTCTACCTAGTTCTGCATTATGTGGCTACAACTCTTCTTCGTACGTTTTCCATCGTCCCATTCTGTCACTTGTCCTTTTATCCACTTAGCTTGGCAACCTTTACGAAGAACTCGTCTTTCTTTCTTCAATGACTAAATCCATTAAAAGAACGTGATATTTTCTTCGCAGCTAATTGAGGTTTTGTGTGATATCGGTTTTGTTTGGAGGTGGCGTAGGACAGACCAAACGACGAGTCTTTTGTTATCGAAGACCAAGACTCACTTCGAGTTGTAGCGCCATCTCAGTTAAGGCTCCTACACAAAACTATGAAATTCGCATCGCATCGAAAATATCTGCGAGCTCGCCGAATTCACTACAAGATCTTCCGATCTGATTCGCATCGTGCCGCATCGCATCGCTGTTTTGTGGGGGAACCCTACGTTTTAGTTTGGTAGTGCCTCTGCAGTACATTCTTCATGACACTGTTCTGTATCGTACCATTCTTTCTCGTTATTATATGTCTTGTTTACTTTGTCGCTAAAAGGCAATCGTGATCGGCAACGTCGGCGAAGTATCGCGTTACGGCCGACCACCTGCCTCACTCACTGTTGTGAAACATTATCGTTCGACTTATTATTTTGTAAGAAATTATCGAGACCGAAACTTATGCTGATTATTGCTGTTTTTGTTTTAGGAATAGGAGCTGACGCCGGAAATTCAGTCTTATTTCTCCATAATGCTGTAGTTTTTTTGTTTAGGTAGGATCGAATATATTTGTAAAAATGCTCTTTTTTTGCCAGAGTTCATCGGAAATCTTCCAAATTGGTTAAGTCAGGAATGATTTAAAAAGTAATTTGTTTTTTCTTCTTACATTTGGTTATCTACTGCACATTACGAGTATTTGCCCAATGTTCATTCAAAATCAGATAAGCCAGCTTTAATTCGCAGATTGAATTCAAATCTATCTCTGACCAGCCGGTTAGACAAAATTACATTTTGATATTTCTTTGGAATCAGATTAGCCTCTAGTTCGCTAAAATATGAATTAGGAGGCCTCCAACCCAATCGCCAGCTTCATCAGACAGATAAGGGTTTATTGTACTTACTGGATTTATCGGCAACTTCGTCTGCAATTTGATTAGTTAGGTAAATCCCTAACCACGCTCTTCGGTCTGGACTGGGAACACTAAGGCTAGTATTATAGAATGACGCTCAAGCGTTGATCAATACTTGTACTGAGTATCGATTGAGTGACATATTTGTATGAAATGACGGACGCAAATCTGTGCTTCAGGAGTGATTATCGCTTGAGCGTCATTCTAGAAACCAGCCTTAAAGCGTTCCTTGATAGTAATAATAGATTCTACAATGTAGTGAGCGATAATGATGAGTCACAGATCCCAATCTAAACAATCATCCAACAATGAGTGTAGTTATTAGTTGAGGAAGTCTATCAAAGAGCGTCTGACAAACGTCAGGGGAAGGGTCCTTTGTCCAAAGGACGGTAAATGCACACTGTCTGACAAGTTTCTCGTGAAACTGATAAAGTTGGACGGGAAATGGTTAAATACAGTTTTTAGATTTAATAACACTATAAAGCGTACGTTACGATCTAGTATGTTTTAAAAGCAAATACTGTGAGACAAAATAATAACGACAGCCCTCTCTAATCTCGGCAACCGGCCAAATAAGCTTCTCCCATAATATTTCTGGTGCCGTCGATGACGAAATTTTTGGTGCGTTATTGAAACTACTTACTGCGTGAAAGCAAAAAAGGATTAACTAAGTAATTATAGCTTAGTAAAGAACTGTAATGTTTACTAATCGGAAAGAAAAATTATAGTTAACCGTAAGTTTTTTGCTTAAGTATATATAATTTGATCGGTTAATAGTGCTGATAGTTATTTATTAAATGGTTCGGTTATGATAATGGATATAACGGCATTACTCGCTTGTTTAAGTAATAGGCAATTATGAATATCAATGAAGTTAGTTAGTTAGTTACCTTCAAATTACATATATATATTTATTTGTAGAAAATGCTTACGATGTAAGTTAGTTGACTTGGTGGACATTTTTCAGTTTTTTTATATGCTTCCTTAAAGTTCCCTATAATTATAAAATCAGGAGGACATAACTTATTTAGCGACCATATAACCCGGTAAGCAAACAAAAAAATTACAACATCACCGAATGAAACTTAATTAACTCCTCAAATTTATATAAAACTAAGGACTAGATCAACATAGGATGTGATACTAAGAAGATAAATAAATGTTTTAAAAGCTACAAATAAATATTATATGTATACCGATATTTCTTAGTTCCATGTTAAAGATTTTCTGTTCCGTAACGACCAAGCATAATAATTCTCAACACCGAACTAAGATATAAAACATACCAAATCGATAGAGATTTCCACGAAAGTATCGTATAGCCATCGTCACCCCCATCGAAGAGCGAGACGGCAGGCGACATGCGCCGTCTCGCTCGCTCCAAAGCACTTGACCGATGAGTAATGTGCCTGCCCTGGGACTTCTGACGAGCGCCGGGGGAGTATTTGGTAGCTCAGACGTGGCGCAAGTTGTGGGCAGATAGAGGGTTGTGGGTTTCAAGAGCTGGCTGCTTAGATTTGATGAGAGAAGTTGCAATTGCAATGTTTTTTTAATGTAATATACACAAGCAGTCACCGTCGTCTATGGACATTTGCGTCACCAGGGGCGTTGCCGACCCTTGAGAACTCTTTTCGCACCCGTTTTGAAAGACCGCAATTTGTGGCACAGCGGAAAGACTTGTGGGGGAAGCTCGTTTCACATGTATCCGGGGGTTCTCAGCAGTTCTGGTTGTCAGCACACTTGAGCAAGGCTTTTTGGTTGAGCTTGAGAAAAAAGTTACGCCGCCAAAGCCTTTGTAGGTATCTATCAAATGATGAGATCTATCAATTAGATCCTAAAGCACTTAACGGAAATCATAGATTACAGTCCTAAAAGTTAACTTACTGCACCGAGGGTAAATTTTAATGCTTTACTTCTCAAAGATTAAGATTGTGTTAAAAATAGCAACTCTATAGTTCCCCAATCTTATCAGAAAGAAGATTTACATTTTTAAGTAATTGTAACGAGAAATTATAGAGTTGTCTAAATCAACCATCCATATTTTGATATTTTTCGATTACATGTCCTACTTGATGGGGGTCTTGAAGTCTAGGCCTCGAAAATTTCCCCATTAAAATCCACATAGTTGTTACCCTTTGTGACTTAGATTGTATGACCAGTTTTGACAGTAAACTTATCTGTCTCCCGGTTATCGTCGCCCTTGTCTTATCTATCTGTGGAAACATAGCACAGTTCATCTCTTGAGCCGATTAGGGTTCAGCTAGAGAAATTGTGGCGCCTAAGATGTGTTTGCGGGACCGATGCGTTATATGTATTGTTCTGGGCTTATGTTGACGGTAGCACATCTATCTATAGCTTGGTTCGTAACTAGAGTTGAAGAAATTGAACTTTCAGATTACCGTGCCAATGATATCGATGTACTATTGACTACCACATCTAAGCTCGATTTATAACTAGTGTTGAAGGAATTGAAATAACAGAGTTTGTCGTTCGGAATTCTGATATCGATTTGCTTGTACTTTTGACAGTAGCACATCTAATCTCCTATCGAAACTAGTGCTGTGAAAATTGAACCCGCGTCTTTTGGAATACTGTTCCTTAGACATCGATTTGTTTCCAAATTTTAACTTCTCAATTTTTTCGCCATGATGCTCTAATCATAAGACTCTAATGCATTAATTTAAAACTTTACAACAAAAGGCAGAGTATGGTCACGTTAGTTCCTTGGCCATACCTTTTCAACACAACAACCGATTATCTTGCATTGAAAATTGGTTATATATGCGCGAATGCGAATGATTCGGTCATTCGAATAATCTACGACTGTGTGATTGGAATATTAGTAACCACTGTGTAACGTTCATAGACGAATAATGATTAATCAGTCAACAGTCGCCAGTTACCGCTCGCGTGACATCGAATGGATTCGAGTCTTTGTCGACACGAGGCAACTCGGGTACAGTTGGTCTCATTAGTTACTTATTCAAGTAAGTCAGTCGAATGATTCGAATGGAATCATTAAAAGTCGCGTACCGCTAAGATTAGTTCTCGGCTAACCGGTAGTGTGATCATCATCATGTAGGGTAGGGTGACGTATGTACTAATACTAAGTATAGGTGAAGGAGCGGCTTCAAAGGGCATTTAGCGCTAGGATGCTATAACTCGTCTTTGGAAACGAGTTGAGTATGAAGTGTGAACTTTGCGCGAGGTGAGAGAAAACACTGCTTCTTGCAGTGTTAGATACTCACTTATTAACCTCCAGCCGCAACTTTTTAGCTATCAGGTGCAAAGAGTCAAGAGGCCAATGACTGTCACTCAAAATATATTTAAAACGATTACACCAATCTCCAATACTGGCGGCCTGTATTAGCAACGTAAGGGGCAACGCTGCCAGTAGCTAAAGGGTGTAAAGAGATAATTATGCTGCAGTTTCACTAAACGCTACGCCCGGCTTTATGCCTTTCACGCTTACACTCCTAGAGCTAAGATTCTTAGCTCTTGTAACTCCAACACTGGAAGGCCATTAGATAATAATCATCATCAGCCCGTCCGTATCAGTCCACTGCTGGACATAGGCCTCTCCCAAGGTACGCCACTGAGCCCGGTCTTCGGCTCTTCTCATCCAACTACTGCCAGCCACGCGGCGCAAGTCGTCGCTCCACCTTGTCGCAGGGCGTCCTACGCTACGTTTGCCAAGTCGCGGTCTCCACTCAAGAACACGTCTACCCCATCGGTTGTCGGTTCTGCGGCTTATATAACCAGCCCACTGCCACTTCAGCTTGCTAATTCTGTGGGCTACGTCGGTGACTTTAGTTCTCTGACGGATCACCTCATTTCTGATTCGATCCCTCAGAGAAACCCCAAGCATAGCCCTTTCCATAGCTCGCTGAGCAACTTTAAATCGGTGGACTAGTCGTGCCGTGAGTGTCCATGACTCAGCTCCGTATGTCATAACAGGTAGGACGCACTGGTTGAAGACCTTCGTCTTCAGACATTGTGGTATTAGATAATAATAATTAATATTATTCCTATAACTGCCAATATAACTAAAATCTTTACATCGCCAACAAGACTTTTATTAGAAATCGATGCAGTCGAGACAAAAAAACAAGCAGATGACGCCGTCGTCGCGGCGCGGGCGGCTAGCGGCGCGGCGCTTGCGCATGCGCGCCGTACGAACAAACAAACCTCCCTGCCGCCGTTTTTATATGTAGTATTCCAACTATGTTACGAGATGTGTAGTGTTCGCCATGTGCACTAGTAGTAGGCGGTTGTGTTAGTAATCAAATATCTGTGGGAATACGTTTTGCATCTTGGCTAACATTTTATGGGATGTAGCGATCTTCATTGTGAACGTTTGTTCTGACCACGTGATCTAACGTTGAAATATGTCATTCCCATATTATTTTTATGTTTTCGCTTTTTTCTTTTTTTAATATAATACTTTGGTTTTGTACTTAATGTATGATTATTTTCATTGCAGGTAATGCTTCGGTTTCACCTTCAATCCGGTTCACTGATTTATGTATCAGGTATTTGAATTAAACGATAAATGCAATTGCAATTTATGATTAATTTATAAAACACTGCGATCGTGAATAATAATTAATTAATCACTAAGTAATAATAGATTGTTATTTATTATTTCGAGATAATTTAGATTGATCTATTGGATTGAACAAACTTATGTGCGCACAATAGGTGGCAGGGGCGTCGCCAGTAGAGGGGAGGGGGAAGAGGGGGGGGGTGCAGGTAGGGGCAGCTGCCCATCCTTCACTATCGATAAAATGTATAGGCCATGTTTTCCATCACCGAAAGCTCAAGCTCACTGCAGCTTACTCAGCATGTCTCAGTAAAATCAGTCATACACTAAGAAAAAAATCCTGACTTTCCTTCTGACTTACCTTTCGTCAAGTCCGTTTCCTTCCAAAATGTAACCTTTTCCTTCCTTAATTTTCCTTCTAAGTCAAAAAGGATGGAAATTCCTTCTGTATTTCGGAAGCTGTTTTTTTCTTCGTGTATCCTTCCTACTAATATTATAAACGCGAAATTTTGTATGTATGTATGTATATGTATGTTTGTTACTCTTTCACGCAAAAACTACTAAACCGATTTTGATGAAATTTGGAATGGAGATAGCTTATACCCTGGATTAACACATAGGCTACTGTTTATCTCGGAAAAGTTTCCTGCGGGATAAAGGGATGACGCGGGGCGTAGCTAATATACATAAAGAGACAATGGTGTCGATTCGGTTTTGCATGTTTAAAACTAAACTAAGTTTGACAGGTCTAAAAGTAATGCTGTCCTTTTTTTACTTCAGTGGTTAGAAAAAGACAGCAATACTATTAGACCTGTCAAACTTAGTTTTGTTTTAGAGAATGCGAAACCGAATCGACACCATTGTATTATCTAAATTGTAGGAGTAAGTAGGTATAGTATACAGTCGAGTCATTTTCCTAATAAACCGGTGATTCAGTACGATTGTGCCGACTGGCTCGGCGGCACGTTTCTATTTCTGTCTGCTTGGTATTGGTTTTCCTTAGTAACGAATGTTTCTTACAAGTTTTTCAAGTGTAGAAATAAAAAACCCGCCAAGTGCGAGTTTGACTCGCGAACCAAGGGTTTTTAACGGTTTTTAGACTTTTTTCCTTTACGTAAATTATGTGCTGTAAGACTTGCTTCATATCTACCAAATTTCATGACTCCAGGTCAACGGGAAGTACCTATCCTATGACTTTTGATTCCCTTGTGAAATCGCAAAATATACGAAAAATGCAACATATCTTTTGATCGCGTCGAATTACAATTAGGTTTTTTACAGTTGATACAATAGTGTTGCTATAAAATATGTTTGTACCGTAAAGGTAGGTAATCAAAGGTCGGTACTCACTACTCACGCTTTGCAGTCGTCTATTTGCACATTGGCTATTGCACATGTGTATTCAAAAACCACAATATTCATTGTACCGTTCTCTCTCTATAAAAATCCATGAATAATTCTCTCGTATGAAAATTCACATGTCCGGAGGCTATGCTAATGTCTAATTGCTAGTGCTGACGAGCGACTCGCATGTTGCCATTTACCAGTTACTAGTTTTACTAGCTTTTGCCCTATCGGGGCTAGATATAGCCTTGTTTCGGCTTGTTTAACCCTTTAAATAATTATGTAGTCCTTTCAATAATAATATAGCCCGGAATCTAGCCCTAAATTATCGAGAGTGTCCAAAAACGTGTATGAGGATTGCAAATACTGCAATACTTTTTATATAAATACTATTTGTAGTTAATTAAGGTATTGATGTCCTTTTCTAATTACGGAAGTAGAAAAAGGACAGTACGTACTGTTTATAGAAATTTAGTTTAGTTTTAAACAATGCACAACAAAATCTTCACCAATATACTAAATAGGTTAATTTTTAAATAATCTGTAATTGATTTGTGATCTACACTGTCGCTAATCGTCATTATTCATGTTTAAAAAATAAAGTGCGTGTGCTTTGTTTACCATTCGGCAATTTAGCTCTTTTTCATTTTTTGGGAAAAGCTTGATACCAAGCTGGCAACACTGCTGTAACAAGTTACCAGGGAGCCTTTACTATGTATGTAAAGTTAATACAATGCAACGAGTGTATGAGCTAGCTGCCTTTGTGGTCAAACTTGAGACTCTAAGTATCCGGTTTCTCGTAATAAAATTTGTGGCTTTTCGACGTAAATTCCTACTCTGCAATTTAAATGTAAAGGTCTACCTGTCCTTTGATCACAACTGATGCCTGTAGACTCTTCGGTGAACGGTTTTGGGAGGAAAATATGAAAAACCGGCCAAATGTGAGTTGGCTCGCGCACCGAGGGCGAGGGTTCCGTACAAATTTGTCTTTAGTTATTAAACTACATTTTTTCGGTTTTCAGACTTTTCTTTTACATGATGTGCTGTAACCCCTTGCTTCCTGACAAATTTTATGGTTTTAGGTCAACAGGAAGTCCTCTATAGGTTTTGATTCTCTTGTGAAATCAGAAATTATGCGAAATAAATCGCGTTGACTTACAAGTTCTATTTTCACAGCTAAGGGAGATCGTAGAACCGAAGTATTTGATATAAATTTCAACTTGATACTTCAACGCATTCTTGAGAAAAAGGGTCTTGACGGACACACAGACAGGCAGACAACAGTGATCCTATAAAGGTTCCACTTTTCCTTTTGAGTTACGGAACCCTAAAAACACATTTTGAAACTTGTAGTAATATTGCAACGCTAGGGAAGTCACGCAGATAATAATGCTTGTTTGAATTAATAATCATGCTTACTACTTGCAGAAGTTGCAATGTAAGCTGCGCTGTATACTCGTAGTTGGACCACCGGATGCCAACTTTCATATGCTGTGGTTGCTTGGTAAAGGCGGAGATCACAAGATCAAAGTGCGTATTTGGGCTAGTTTTGAAATGGTCGAACCCACTAAAAATGCAATATTCATATATTTTTCAGTTTTAGTATGTACTTTGATATTTTTCTCTAACTTATATAAAAATAGATATACATATATAACAATCAATGTACACGATAAACAAATACCATTAAAATAATTAAACCTATCTCTAAAGCTGTAACTTATTTAATCGAAAATATACAAAGTGCATTTTTAGTCCTTTCAACCGTTTTTTTCCTATTCGGATTTTTTAATACGATCAGTAAATAAAAAAAATACGATTCTCAGAAGGAATGATTCAAAGTGTATTTTTGCAAATATTGCACGATAGGCCTAGATATAAGATAGGCTCGCATGCGGGGTGCGGGGCTATAGTGATCCTGGCCTTAACTGTACATGTACAGTGCAACATAATACGCAATAATTACTGGTGCTGAAGTTGGAAACGAACAGAATATTATGTTCAATCGAGAATTTCTGAGAAACCTCTTCCACCATGTCGGATGTTGTACCGATGAAAATGGTTCTTCTGGAAGGTACATAATGGTGTCGATTCGGTTCTGCATTCTCTAAAACTAAACTAAGTTTGACAGGTCTAAAAGTAATGCTGTCCTTTTTTTTACTTCAGTGGTTAGAGAATTCAAAACCGAATCGACACAAATGTTTACCCTTTTATTGAAAATTAATAATAACGTGAAAATTTCGTTTAGTGTCCAACACGTAGAAAAAAACCTTCCGAAATGCAGAAGGAATTTCCTTCCCATTTGACTCGGAAGGAAATTTATGTTTAAATTTACTTGAGACTAAGGGAGAAAAGGTAACATTTTGGGAGGAATCGGTTTTGGAAGGCATGACTCAGTAGGAAAGTCAGGAAATGTTTCTCAGTGTATATACAAGAAAACTATCGGTGTGTTCCGGCAACCCCAAGGAATTCACGCCGTAATAGCTGAACGGATTTCAATGTTTCGGACATAGATAACGGCTATAATAATATCGCTGAATTATCATAAGTATTAGGATATTTCCATCTTGTTATCTTGAAAAAACTGCGGTATAACGGGAAAACCACGCGGCGTAGTAAATCTATAAAGTAAAAGCTTTAAATATTTTTGGTTCACGCTATTGCGGTTTATGAGCCTTTTAATTTATCCACTTTATTTATTTTTATTACGTTTGTATAATTAATTATACCCAAATACTTTTTAGTTTGGAATAAAGCTACAGAATTTAAAGTTGAATCTAATCATTTATTTGCTAGGATTTATGCTGATTATGATCTTAAACATTAGTAATAGACGTAGTGTCTATAATCTACAAGCAGACATGCATATTTTAAAACACTTTTATTAGCTTCACTTGTAACTAACTAACAATGTAAATAAAAGAACATACAATCAAAACCCGCTCCACTCTTTTTGAATTAACCATTATATCGTAACCAATACAAGTCAATTTAATTATTTTAGTTTGTTAGTGCGTTTTAAAAGTTTTATTTTTAGTTTATTTTAAGCTACATATTTTTAAGAAGTAAATAATATATATAAGACTCAGAAGGAAACTAAGGTAAAATAAGGAAGGATAAGGTTACATTTTGGAAGGAATCGGTGTTGGAAGGTAATAAGGAAAATCAGGATTTTATCTCAGCGTAGAAACAATTGCTAAGAAGTGAGTTAGACAAAGAAAGAATGTCTCGCGCTTCCGCGATGTCCGCGTGTGACAATTTCATGGTTACCCAAACCGAGCGTCATTGAATACTATTACATATTCCGAGCTAAAGTGCTGTAATTTATGTAACGCCAATGTTTTCCTTTTAAACGCCTGTGACAGTCAGCGTTGAGTCATATCGTGTAACGAATGTAGGTCGATCTCCTCGCCACTTATGCCTGCCTGGTACTTGAGTAGGACTTTTTGTATTGTTTCGTTTTGTTACGTCATAGATGACCGTTTTTAACCGACTGGCCTAGAAGGAGGTTAATGTTTTCCGAGTGTATGTTGAGTGTTTGTGTTTAGCTGGCTTGTCCTCTACGGCGCCAACCAATAGGATGGATATATTGCAGATTGGCGTCCTTCCGTCTTTCGATTATGCTACCTGTGATTGATTGACTATAATTACTTACGGTTAATAACAGAACCACAACATTGGGGCTAGGTCAATTTGTGTGCCGATATTTATTTATTTATTCAAGGGCATGCCCCGCATGCCACATCTTTCAACCCGCAATAGGCCGGTGTAGGTCGTTATGTTCCTTAATCCGCCTCCTTAGTCCGTATTGTAATAAGCTGACTTAGCATTGGCGTTCTACGAAGCGCCCGGTATGTGTATCACGCCATAGAACAGTACTTAGAGAATAAATTGAGCCTTTGCATCGGCTACACGTGTTATTTGTTTTAAAGTAAACCCTATAAAAACCCAATTACTTCAAAGAAATTTTGACTAGGTAGATTACGGCCCATACTCTCTTTCTGAGAGAAGGCCTGAGTCCCAACAGTGGGGGGAACATAATAATCTGACGATGAGGATGTTTACAAACTACATTACCTACTAGATGCTTTTACCCGCGTGGAGAATCCCACAGAATGTAGCTTTAGATTTTATTCTAACAGTAGACTAGTAGTAGTAGTTCTAGTAGTTGGACTCCATAGATAGTAGGGCAAAAAGACTCATTGGGGATGATAGGCTGGTTAAGGCAAGGCTTCAGAGCCTTGAACACCGCCGTAAAGTTGCCAGCCTATCTGTCTTTTATAGACTACATTTCGGAGAGTGTGCGATGGAACTTCACAACCTCATCCCACCATCCCCATTCCACCATCGGACGACAAGAAGCACGGAAACACGCCATCCGCACAAAACGTTTCGCTTCCACATTTATAATGCGAACGGCGAAGGAGTGGAACACTTTACCGGCGTCCTTGTTTCCCGATAAGTATAATTTGGGAGCCTTCAAGTCAAGAGTGAATAGGTATCTTCATGCAAGCATGCTCCATCATCGACCTCGTCATCACTTACCATCAGGTGAGACTGGGGTCAAATGCTAGGCAGCAGTGACCCTAACAAACGTGTTTACAACAAAGAAGAAATCTGAAACCTGACGCCTAAATATTTGCATGAAGTATTTATTTACGCATGCTCCGTCGTCGCAACATCTAATATTTCAATTAGTTCACACGCACACACGCACAGGTACATAGCTGGCAAGTGGCACGCCATTTGAGAAACTAGTAAATAGTTAACTACATAACTACGTAATGCCTGGCCAACATACCATTTGGTAATTTTGTTCAGCATTAATTATGTACGCATTTTACTAAATTACTCGTCGAGAATTTCAGAAATGCTCTCAGAGATAAATTATGATCGTTTTTTATTGTAACTCGGAGAGTCTGTGATATATTCTTCAGCTAACTGCCTTGGGTAAAAATTTCTTACTTTTAAAAGAATCGATATTATATATATAAATCGATAAAAATTAATCAAAAAAAATTGCCTAAATGGCCTATGAATATTTGTTAATGTGTTGGTGGTATTAACAGGTCCTTTTTATTTATAGATCAAAAGAAATAATGGTCGTAAAATAAGGAAAATAAAATAAGGAAGGAAAAGGGGCACTTAGCATAATTTATTCAGTACATAATTTTTTTTTTACTAAAGACTACGGCATTGTTATACTAGATAGCTGTTCACCGCGGTTTCATCCGCGTGGGCTACAGTTTATCGCGATAAAAAGTAGCCTATGTCCTTCCTCAGGGTTCAAACTATCTCCGTACCAAATTTCATTTAAATCGGTTCAGCAGTTTAGGATTTAGGCGTGAAATACGACAGACAGACAGAGTTACTTTCGCATTTACAATATTATAGTAGGGATTAAATGTACCAATAAGAGTAATTGTATAAGAGTCTTTTACGGCGGTTGTTTTACTTTCGGTAAGATGACATCAGCATGTTCTCCCGATATAACAGACAAAGAAACTGTAATTAAAAGCGAAAAATACGTATTCCCTATTCTCATTTCACCCCAAGGTCCGTTCCCTACATCCCTACGACTGACATCCGTGGGCGACTGTCACGGGCCGGCGGAGGGCAAAGGCTCCTGGAATCAACGAGATTGGGTCCAATAGATACTGTTCACTAATCTGGCACCGAGGGTGCGAGAGAATCACAGTGAACGTGATAGTTTTAATGTAATTATTGTAATGAATGCTAAAGAAAGGTGTAATATTGGCTTACATCAATTAAACAGAGCTGATAACTGTTTGCGTTGTCAAAGTTACTCAAGGTAATAAAATACCAAGTTGTTGATCTTGCTGGTCTCCAGAATTAAGTGCCCTACATTTAGTCATCATAAATGGTTAAGTTAGTGTGATCGCATTTAGCAAGTTAGTATCCTAAAAAGTAACGTTATTATAAAAAAAGGTAAATACCTAGTTAACGCACTAAATCAATGAGCATCCTGATTAGAGAAGTATTCAGGAAGGTGTTATAACACTAGGCCATCAAAAACACCTAATTTTAAAAGAGTAATGTGTTAGAAACAAAAAAGAAAAGGAATTGTCGCTAACGTACTAAATCAATCATCATCCTAATAACCAAAAGATTTAGGAAGGCCTAATAGCATAAACCCATCAGAAGCAACTAATTGGCTTCCTTTCCCAAATCCTAATTAGGATTTCTGAGTCTAGGTTAGTAGTGTAATAAAAGCTTTAAGGCGCTCGCTGCTTCAAGTTGAATACTAATTCTAGGAGAAGACGGACAAGAATAGTCAGTATAAGACTGATTAGGTAGTGAGACAGGCGTAGGCATGAGTCAGTGGCTAAAAGGTGCGTCAAGAGTTGGAAGCTTCCCTAAGTCCTCAAATATGGCTTAGCGGCTATTATAGCACGACAGAATTACCATTATAAAATGCAAAATTCTCTGAACAGTCAGCAACAAAAGAAGCTGAACTCGTCGAAGTTAACAAAAGTGTATATATATATATACCAGATTAGCCATGTTTGGTGTTCAAAATGCTAAGGGAAATTGGAAAAATGCGCATGTTTAGCAACTTTGGTTGCTGACTGAACACAAACAAATTACTTTCTAAACTAAGCTAAGTCTGAAAAACCTAAAACTGGAATAAAACACGTAACAAAGTGAACACGCACGAAAAATTGAAACCCTACATTTTTTTGTCCAGCAAATGAAAAATGAATTAGACAGTACAGATAGAAATGCGAGTAATATTTTATCGTGGCTTTGCTGTTGGTAGAAGAAATATATAAAATCGTAGGTGGTGCAGAATGTTCTAGCTGAATTTATATGCATCCAAAATTAAAACTAATGACCGCTCGTTGCTATATGTTCAGTAAAACTTGCAGGAATATTTTGATGATATCTAGTTTTACAGACACTGAAAAATTTTGCATTCAAAAACACAAGAGACAGATTAGCAGATTTATTTTGCGAATGGATTTAGCTGTAACTACCATGTAGCCGATAATATATGAGATGATTATGAATCATACATTGCCATACATATTATGAATGTTCATGTAATGTTTTATGATGCCCATGAAGTCCCCGGCCAAGAATAGGCCTGGCCTAAGCCTCCATCTCATAACGTGGATGTCGCGATGGCCTACAATAACATTCTAAAGAAGGGTTGGGGGTTAGGATGTTATTGCCAAAGTACCTACCTACTACATTATTTTGATCTCAAAAGATAAGAATTAAGCTAAGATTAATTCTCAAACTACTCCAAAGAATTATCACAAGTAGTATGCAGATGACTGACTGTAAATGTAACCCTTTACAGTATGATTGACGCACTGCGCCGACTCAAATAACCAGGGCAACATGATCATGATGCAACGTTTAATGACTAGTTGACAGCGATTGAAAAATACGAGCTGGCTATTGGACCCGGTATGAGAGCAGATATCTGCTGTAAGCTGTTATTGGTGGCTTACATTACAACACAGCTCTTCTAACCAATCTCTGCACGGCCTTATGAACCTAGAGATTTTTTACAGACGAGAAACAATCGATAAAATCACGTAACTCTTTCGGAAATTGCCCTCAGCAAGAATAACCTGTCAGCCTGTCACGTAAATATAGGTATGTAGGCAGAACTCCCTAAACAAAGGGGACAAAAATGTGACTACCACAGTTTTACATTGGGGGCGCTTGAGTGGTGCGATAACTAAGTACTTATGGACTGTAGAACCAGACAAATATACATGTTATATCGATGAAGATGATGGATTTTAGTGGTGGGATTCTTTTGCAGCGTCCACCTGAGGATATCTTTGCCAGTTAACTAACCGCCAAGCGATAGTGTGTAAACATTACTGTGTTTCGCATTGAAGGGCAATGTTTCCAGCTAAGTCACAGGGCTGAAAAAGATTTCAGTTTGGCGAGGACATTGCCGCTTAGAATTATGAACTGAAAAAGCTAGCACAAAATTGTGGGTGACAATGTTCACTGTACTGTAATAGGCAAGCATGACGCTTACCATCGACGAGTGACTTGCTTGTCGCGTCAATTAGAGACATAGAGTAGAGTAGGCGCCAGACTAGGTGACGTAGACGACGAAAACAGACCAAAGTAGACTGGCGCCCACCTTCTAACGACAATGCCACGGCTCCCCCTACGAGTAGGTATACCTAAAGTTGTCAGTTCTTGTCCCAGCACTAGGGGCAAAGCCTGTCAGCCTGTCACTATGTATGACAGGGTATACGCTTAGCAGCGACAGCGGCATGATTTAGTATCTCTAGACCTTTTTAATATTATAGAGAGGTAAAGTTTGTACGTAGGAGGTAATTTCAAGAATCACTGATCAGATTATCTCTTTAGGAAGTTATTAGGAAATTTTCCAGCTAAATAATAAGCTACAGCACACCGAACTAAGGACGACAATTTACTTTTATAAAATGGTGATCAATTATTACAGGTCATAAATAAAATACCAGTTTCAATGTATTTCATGTAGAGGCTGCCATTTTTCTCGTTACTAATTACCACCCACCACTTTGCCCGTTACATAATCTTAATTACAGTTTCCCCTTACGTCACTTTAAGGCCTGGGATACAGAAGCGGCACCCGCAGTACTCTGTGATTAAGGTAATGAAAACGTTAAAAAGTCGCTTTAAAATAATCAAGGCAATCGTGAAAAATTGCTTGTAAGCCCTCAGAGTATTGTGTTTTTTTAATTTACTGGTCGTATAAACAAGTCCTTATTTTTACATAGAAAAATGTTTGCAACCATTTTAAACGCGATCCTGATCCGTCATCCGCAGTTTTGGATCGATATGCCATGTCATAATATGTCATTTTAGTACTAGAGCTTGACATATTACTACTAAAATTTCGGGCGTTAGCTATATTATAATTTTCGTTTTTTTATAGGAATTCTCTTATTACGTGACTGCGAAAGAAGAAGAGCTATGTTTTTCGAGTATATGTATGTATGTACGATGTACATTTCTTTGGCACGGCCTGTGGCCTAAATAGCTTGACGGATTTTAACATATGAGGTGTCATTAAATTCGTTTTTATTGTGGGAGTGACCTAAGGTACTTTATTTTGGCGCAGCCGGGTTTTTGTTTCTTTTGTTATTCTGATATAATAGTTGTAACAAACCCCAATGTTCACCTTGAACTTGTGATCTCTGCCTTAAACAATAAATTCATTGCCAGCATACAACAACACCTCCGTGGAACCCGACACCGTGCGCTGGCGTCGAGTGGCCATTTCTAGGAAACTCCTACCTAAGGCCAGGTAGCATAGCGCCTAGCGGAGCAAAAAACCTCGTAGGGCAGGGAACGAGTCGATAAACATAGACGATAAAACGAAGCTAAATGAGCTACTTTCAAAGAGAGTTTCTGCAAAATTATCAGAGATGGCGCGGTAAAGTAACAGAGGATATAATTAAGTATACAGGATGATCAATCCAAATGGGTCAGGTCAGGGTCATGGGTCATTCTTTATACTTTTAGGATCAATTACACAAACAAATACTGCACGCGATGACTTAAAGAATATTGACAGGTTCGATTCCCGGTTATGTATGAGAGATTAAAAAAAAGTTTGAATGCCATTATTATTAAATCTAAAATCGAAGCCATAGTTTCTGACTTCCCCCTACTGACCCATTTGGATTGATCACCCTGTATATGTAAGCGATTTACACATTGTGTCCCAAGACGTGTCCAGGCTCGTAGTGTACATTCTGAAGTCATCCAAACAACATTTATAAGCAATCCCAAATAATTGCACAGAAACTCAGAGTGGTTAACTTTTTCAACTTTTATCTTGCTTAGATGTTTAATATTGTTAGATATGGAATGATGGGTGGTTTTAAGTTTCCTGAGGGATAACCAGCGTCTCTTATTGTGATTCAGTTAATGCTTGAAATGTACCGTAATTTCTAATTTATTGACAGTAGATTTCACGTAAATAAATTGCTTAATTTATGAATCGGTACAAGTTTTAAACTGAATCGCAATAAGAGGCGCTGGTAGACCACCGGATTCTAATCTCTCTCGTTAATACATAGGGTCGGTCAGTTACCTCAACTAAGAGAAACCTCGGACGTAACATATGCTGACATCCATCATCATCATCAGTTGGAAGAAGTCCACTGCTGAACATAGGCCTCCCCCTTCGAAAGCCGCCATGAACGTCTGTTAAACGGCCAATCGCATCCATCGGCTCGCCACGACATTATTTTATGAAAACGTTAACACTTTAATTTGGGCCCCTCATAGGATGAATTTTGAAAAATCTTTTCTTAGCGAAAACCTAGTACGAGTAGTTTCAGCTTTGAGAGACTAGTAGTTTTCATAATTTCGTGGTAGATACAGATAAGTACAAATTATTTTATGCCTAAAACTTATTTATTTTCGCGATAATTTTGTTTTTGCTAGTTCTCACAACCAAATTGTTTCTAGTATGTTCATTTATTTTAGTAACCATTAGTATCCATAAATTGAGGAATATCCGATTTACGATTTCCACATGCAAAAAGTAGAGTGTTGCGACCGGCGCCGTACCAGTCAAACTGGCTAAGATAGATTGTGCTAAAACGGGTTCGCAATATGCTGTTTTATTTTAATCAATAACATGCAATTCATTATATATGTTCGTTTTGGTATGCGATGCTTTTTATTACATACTTGTTTCTTTGCTGCATATTTCAGTGGCAATTTTATTAGTTCTAATTTTTTTGGATTGCTCTATTGATCTTGCAACATGCCGCCACCCAATGTTTTAAGTTTATATCCGACTTCCACTTCAAATTTTTATTGATGATGGATGGGTGATTCTTGTGGCAGCGACACTCGCAATTTCGCCAATAAAAATTTGGATGACATTTATCTGTTTTTGTATCAGTCAAGTCATTCATTATTGAAATTAGTCTCTGTAATGTGTAAATAAATAAAGAAGATCCTTCCATTTATTTTTAATTTGAATATAGTGTCTGACCACAAGTCACCTGAGGTTAAGTGATGATGTGGTCAAAAGTGACGCCACACACTTGGATTACTTAGTTTTATTAGTAGCTAAGTAACTCTACCATTTCCCCCAAAATTATGCAAAAAAATACGCAGGGAATTTAATTCGGACATGATATTCAAATCCCAACGCACAAACAAGAACTTTGCATGCTAATCAATACAGTGAATGAATAAATTGACACGCGGGACGTCCAACCAATTCATAACAAGTATCAGTTAACAATGACTTATTTTCAATTGATCAACCCGGTTGTACCAAGTAATAACTCTCGTATATTGATTGCATTACACGTGCGTTGTTATAATTAGTTTAGGTATATCATTTTTCTGTATTCGTCAAAAGCTCTAGGTGGAGGATGCATATTTCAAGGCTCATTCCCATGATCAACTTGTTTAACTTTCCTCAGATCATTTTCTTGCGTTTAAAAGACTCCGCGTAGTATACCACGTTCTAGCATAATTCTAGGTAACCCTCACTGTATGGTTAAACGAGAACCCTGTCGTGTTGACTTTTACATCGCAGTTATGTGCATAAGGTACCTACCTATCTCTAGAGTCCAGACATCCTTCTTTATCTCTCATCGAGTACTGGTCCCTAAACTCCCTATATTTCAATTTCCAACACAGCATTATTTGCCTCTTTCATCGAGCACTGGTCGCTTTGTGTATTAAGCATTGACTTGAATTATGTAATCTGCAACATCCTTGGTACTATAAAAACGTATTGAACTTTAGCTCTTCTCTAAAGCCGGAACAACAAACATCGATAAGATACGTTCGTACACTCTATCGATACTGTAGAAAAAATTAAAAGGGACAGCTTAATTTTTATAATATTTTTTCTTTATCCCACAAACCACGAATAGTGGCATTGTATTTTTTTTTGTAGGGACTTCGAAGGCCGCGTTATCGTAGGTCCTATCCAAACCGCGTGTCTTGTGAATAGGGAATTGGGTTTTTAGTTTACGTTACGATCTTTGAATTAATTTAGGTTTTTTCGGTAAAGTGCTATGTATTCTCGTTTGTGTATATTTATGTTACAAAAATGTAACCTTTATATTGTTGTCTTAGGTATCTACTATATTTATTAAATTAAAAGAAAAATATATACTAACATATTGAACTAAAAAAATAAATAAAAAAAACCTAAACTAATAACTACAATATATTAGTCCCTTTAGGCAAGGTTCCGAAGATACCTACTTAAATCACAATGTTAAAGACACCTATCTCTTTTCTGAAATTGGAATACAGTTTGATTGCTGTCAAGTAAGAAACTACTAAAATTATGATGACTTAAATTATAATTATGTAAATTCTAAAGGGAAGGGCCGTGTACGATGGTCGGTGACACATGCGCCATCAGTGCGCTCCGATACCGGTCGATGCCGATTTTCCAACACTCAAAAAGGTGATATATGTAGTAAACATCATGAGGGAACAGGCTTGTCCAAGAACCACAATATTAAAAAACATACAGCTTTGTCTCTATCTCCCTCTCTCCCAGAGACAAAGCTTGTGTCCCAGCAGTGGGAACGTAACAGGGCCTTATGATATTGATTATGATCTTATTCTGGAAGACACTGTACACCAAGAATAATAAAAACGAGTTCCAGAACCCTCACATTTCAAAAGCACCAACACAACACCGGTACCGATGTACCAACATTATTGAATGGACAGAGTCTGATCACTTCATTAGTCGAGAATAATGTTATTGGACAAAAGAGGGCAAAAAGTTCGACGACTTATGGCTTTAAGAAGCTTTTTTTAGCATGAAGAGATTTCGTCGAGTTTCTAATTTGATTTTCTTTGAAACGACTTTTGTTATGACGGGCACAACATCGATATAAAATTCTAAATAATCTACAGGGCAAGCATTTCTTTCAGGTACCTAATATTTGTGTTGTAAATGGTAATAATGTAAAATGTATAGTGCTACTTTAGTTTTAATAATTGGCAGGTGAGCAAAATGTACATTAAAACAGTAAAAAAAATTTGGTACTACTCATGACATAGTCACAGATATTAAACCACCTATTACTATAATATTTTAATTATAGGACAACGATAATTACGAACAATTCCCACTTTATCTGATATCGGATAGAACTAAAGAATTCTGGTAAACACTATGGAAATTCCCGCTTCCAGCGTAGCGTGGCGTCACCTCCGTTGACTTGCGGTCAAACGCTACCCTGTAATAATAAAATAATTAACTATGCTGATAGAAACTTAACAACTAGTGTAACTACTAGTACTTACATTTCTAAAGGCATTTATCAAAAGAGGCGGAGTGCCCCAGGGCGCGCTAGAGCCCTGCCCTCCCTGTATCTACTATCTACGCTACGTTTCTGTTCAACAATTGAATTGTATTTTTTTAGAAAGCCTTTCTTTTGAGGTTGTTTATCAATACATAGAACCTTACTTTACGTTTTGATTTCTTCGTTTAATTACATTAGGTACTTATTTATGTACGCTCTATGTTAATTTCTTGTTAAAATCAATTCATCAAAGGTAAATATAGTAGTACATCACTACATACATACATATATATACATACAAACCTCCTAGTTTTTCGCTAAATATTAAATGATTAGTCAGTCTCCCATAATTTCTGCTTACCCTCCACGCTGCAAAGGGGTGTCTCCCACTAAATATAATTATGTCGGAGTACCAGGGTCGCAGAGCCCCGCAGTAGGTATCGCAGGAAGCCCTAAATAAACACACAATTATGTATAATCCCACTCAACTCTCGCTCTGAAAAACTACTCGGCCAGACGTACCGATAGAAAATAAATCACATTTCATTTTCAAGTTTTATTTTCTTTTCTTTTTTTAAGCACATTTTATCTAGGACTGCATTCGTCGGGTTTGACGTAAAAAGATAACACAAAAGTTTAAAAGTTACACAGAAAAGTGTCTCATAATTTAATGTCAGAATTGTGAAACATATCGCATAGGTATTTTGATATCTCGTGTCTCTCTACCTACACAAAACCTGACTGAGGCTTTCTTATATTTTCTATTGTTTCTAAAATTAACACTGTGACTGTATCTTTTTGCGATATCATGTAGGTGGTGAGTGGTGGTCGCAGGCGGGCAAAATACAATAGATAGTTTGTCCACCCTTTTTCAACCCCCGCTTACTTATTTTCTACTAACAAAGGCTAAATACAATACTTGTAATAGATACTTTGATAACACAGCACTGTAATTGGGCGGCACTGAAATGTACCTAATGGGTGAGCGTGACGCATACCATCAGCCGAGCAACTTGCTCGTCTCGTCTCGTCACTTGCAAAAATAAAACGCCAAAATAGTTGTAAAAGTAGTCTAGTTGTGAAAACTAGTACTGCCTTCTGCTTTTATTCTGTGTTAATTAAGTTCCTAGCTGGAAGTTTTCCGAAGATTCATCATCATCATCAGCCTGTATCAGTCCATTGCTGGACATAGGCCTCTCCCAAGGTACGCCACTGAGCCCGGTCTTCGGCTCTTCTCATCCAACTACTGCCAGCCACTCGGCGCAAGTCGTCGCTCCACCTTGTCGAAGGGCGTCCTACACTACGTTTGCCAAGTCGCGGTCCACTCAATAACACGTCTACCCCAGCGGTTGTCAGTTCTGCGGCTTATATGACCACCCCACTGCCACTCCGAAGATTAATAAAATAAAGTGAACTAAATAAAAATAATAAATGTATGAATTTTCATTACCAAAAATGTATTAAAAAACCTCAAAAGGTTTGTTTTTTTGCGGCTCGTACATTACGCTCGTACTACGTAGGTAGAAATTACGGTGCGTCGCGTAGTAGCGAGCGAGGGACTTTCGCTCGCTCCCCGTTCATAGACGGCGCTGCACCTAACTATAGGTGTGCATTATACGTGTATTATAGCTACATGTAGGTACGCTGGGTGTATATTGTATAGCTAAGTCATAGACGGGACTGTACTATACCCCTACTTGTTGTAGATTTGTACTTAGCGTAGATGTAGCTAGGTAGGTATGTTACAATGTAATATTACGTGGAATGTAGAGGTTGGTGGAGACGGGTTCTGTATTTTGGTGCCGGTACCCAGGAGTAAGATTTTTATAGATTGGATGCTGGGATACTGAATTTTTCTGCATTATCTTATAAGCCAAATTGATTTATATCCGGGAGGCGACCTGCGCTTCAGGTTTTTCTACCAATTTCAGGCACCAGTGAAATTTGGAATGGCGATAGGTATTATTCTGGATTAACACAGGCTACTTTGTATCCCGGAAAAATGTGGGATCACGGTAAAATCGTAGGTGTAGGCAGCTTACTGATGAAACGAACTTTATATAGCAAAGAAGCCCTCACTCTTCTATATTCTGTGGTAATAGTAGAGTCATAGAGAGTTGTTTACAAGTCTCGTGAATTTTTCATACATATACCCACTGTTGTGACGTTATGACCTTATCATGAGGAGCATTGCGTTACTATCGCCGCTGTCCATTCACTGGGTCGCTTTATAGCTGCAGAGATAGCTTAGGGCTGACTCTTCTGAATCGTACCGAGGCTAGGATACTTATTGTAGCATAGAACTAGCAACCTCCCTGAAGTTGATATTTTTCTATAAGTTGGTACGACTTTTAACATGATTAATATCTCATTTAATTAAAAGAAGAGCTTCTGTTAATTTAATGTAGTCGTGTAGTGTAATGTAGTCGCCGCCAAAGTACGGCACACGTTCACTCGTTGCGAGTGGTCGTGCGTTATTTTTTTAAATTGATCGTAATTTAGTGATCTTTGTTTATCGATTGTTTGGCGCCGACTTAAAATTAATTATGTATACTGTCATCAGTTTAAGAACTTAGTTATTAAAGTTCAATAAAAAGGGTTTATTTTTCCTTGCTTTTCAGTTTTTGCTATGGTTTGTTTTTTTTTTTGTTAAAAAGTTTTTACTATCCAGGAAAAATCCGGGATCACATAGAACCCGCAGGGCGCAGCTTGTTTATTCTATTCATGAAGCTAGCTCTTCTCGGTTGTTTATCAATTCCCATGACTCACTTTATTTCTCCGTAAGGCAAGTTTACAAATAAGGCAGCGGCAACCCTGGCCTCTGATAGCTGTTATCAGCCAGTTCCGGGACCGCGATAAACTAATATTATTGTGCACGAAACGCGAGAGATTAGTGCATGGAGTGGACTAACATAAATATATGTATAATAGAGATAGAATTAGAATATTATAATTATATTGCTTTCACAGTCTGCAACTTTAAAAAAAAAAAAATTCGAGTAGGTACTTGATTTTGTACGCGTGAATTTAGAATCGAGTATCTATATATTTTTACATACAAAAACGAATGCAAAATTAGATACTATTCAGCGGTAAAATGGAGCCTATATTTTAAGTTCTCTAGTAATACATAGGTGAAAACTGTATTGAATTGCAAGCAGTAGTTTTTGATTGATGCTTGTAGGTACAAACTACAAACCCCTACCTATAAAACTATACAACCTATCTACCTATAATATAATATAACCCAAATCAAAATTGCACATTTTGGCATTCTGACAGCCAGCTGCTTCCAATCCGCAGGCGTAGCGTGGCGCCACCTTTCGCCACATCGTCACTTAACATCAAATGACTTGTGGTCAAACGCTACACCTGCATGCACCCTTATCAAGATTCCTTGCCAATAACGTGTGACGTCATTACGTGCTTTAACTGTCATTCCACGCTGATAAAGTAACTTAGATGGGCATAGCGAATAAGGGCCCTGTTTGTTTGTTTCTAACATAAACGTACCCGTATTAGATATAATATGTAGTACTTGCAATAGGAATGTAACATGTTTAAAAGTGCCCTTTTTTTTGTAACCAATTTTGCCGGCCAAGATCTGTCCGAGCATAGGGTAGTTTCAAAAACAGCGCTGCGCTCACATAATTATTGTTATGTGAATGCAGCACACGCTGAAGATGCCCTATTGCCCTATAATTATTTAGATAAGTAAGTAACTGGAACCTAGGATAAGTCTCTGTGTTATAACACACTATAATTATATAGTGGCAATAAATTGTTTTTTTAAAGTAAATACTTTCCATGTGTCATTTCTCAGATCAGTTCTTAAGTCACATCATCTAGCTGCTCCTCCCAGTCATCATCAGTAATTGTGACGTTTTATCTCAATTGGTTAATTCACACTCGCCCGCGACAATTAAATGTAATTAAATGATTACATAGCTCACGGTTCACGGCTGGATGAGTTCTCATTAAGTCAACTGTTTCATATTGAGCTGTTACATATTTATTACTACACTGATAAAAAACTTCTGACTTTCCTTCTCACCTTCCAAGACCAATTCCTTCCATAATGTAAACTTTTCCTTCCTTGTTTTACCTTAGTTTTCGTTCTGAGTCATAAGGTAAGGAAATTCCTTCTGTATTTCGGAAGGTCTTTTTTCAACGTGTAGCTGTGCTGTGTTAACTACATTTTGTCGCGACATAAACCTACCGTACCTATGGGCTACCCCAGGGTTCAAACTGTCTCCATACGAAACTTCTTCAAGATCTGGTCAGCGGTTTAGGCGTGAAAACAAACAAACAAGGGGACAGAGAGGGGTAGTTACTTTCGCATCTCAGAAAAGCACCGCGGCCTTTTTATAAAATCACTAGCCGCGCCCTGCTTCTTTCCGTTATCCCGTAGGAACCTTTTTCCGGGATGAAAAGTAGTATATTTGAATCCAGGGTGTAAGCTATCTAAATTTCATCCAGATCCATTTAGTAGTTTTTGCGTGAAAGAGTGACAAACATCCATACTTCCATGCTTACAAACTTTCACGTCTATAATATTCGTAGGATTATGAGAGCCTTATGACACTCGAGAGATAATGTAATTTGTATTTTTACAGTAACTTCGAGTCAAACTTCTGTAAATTTGAAAAATGTCATCAATGTAGGAGGAAAATAATTTAGATTGAAACTTAAGTTTACCCAGCGAAATATGCAGCGGCGCGTCGATCCTCGAAATTGATGGAAAATTCCTCTTCCCTTCCTAAAATCAACTTGCCTAGAGCTAGCTGCAATATCTTCATTTCATTTTGGCTCGGTATCCTGGTATCCCTGCTATCACAAAATTGTACGAGGGAGAGACAGGGAGGGTCCCGTACGTAAATATAGTTAGGTTTCATCTCCGCAGGTATTAGAACCGGTATTGCAAAGACGCAGAGATAAGTACCTACCATGGGCTCACATGGGAGTATTGATTGAAGAGAAGAAGGTACATCCTACTAATATTATAAACGTGAAAGTTTGTATGTATGGATGGATGGATGGATTTTTGTTCCTTTTTCGCGCAAAAACTACTGACCGGATCTGAATAAAATTTGGAATAAGGATAGCTTATATCCCTGGCTTAACGCATAGGCTACTTTTTATCCCGGAAAAAGGTTCCTGTGGGATAACGGAAAGACGCGGGTGAAACCGCGGAGCGCAACTATTCTGCTATAAATAGATGAAACCTAGATAAGTTTTAAGAAAAAAAAATTATAAGAACTATAAAACTGGATGTATGGCATGCAGATGGTTCTAGGTGCTTGCTGAGCAAGATTATTTCGCAATTCCATCACCTAAGGGGGTCCAATAAGGTGTTAAAGTTTGTATGGAAAAATATCAACATGAACACGCGCAACTCTTGATAATTCCCATACAAAATAACTACAGCAAAATGTTTGCAAGGTTTCTAATATATATGTATATGAAAGAAAAATATTGTAGTTGTTACCATGATTTACTTTGTTCTCTATTATTCCCTACAAAGTGGTTTGTTTACGTTATTTCATTTAATATTAAATGCATACTGCAACGTCTGTTGCCCTCGCCCACGTCGGTCAACTTTCCCATACAATAATTGCTATATTTCTGATTAGAAATAATAAACAA
The DNA here is from genome assembly GCA_931315375.2 of Opisthograptis luteolata. Lineage (NCBI taxonomy): Eukaryota > Metazoa > Arthropoda > Insecta > Lepidoptera > Geometridae > Opisthograptis > Opisthograptis luteolata. The sequence goes on from OV928044.1 coordinate 1,087,135, forward strand.
ACAAAATCGCCGGATATCGAATCCGAGGGAGCGGCGGGGTGCGTTGGGAGCCCGGGGGTGCTGCTTGGCAACGCCTTGGGGTGGCTCGGGCTATTTCGGGATCTGTCTGAGGGTGGGAAGAACTAAGCCAGGGAGATAATTCTGAATGTTTATTGAACGTCATCATGTTTTGGATGTCGCATTAAGATATCAGTTTGATGATAACGATAACGGTCCTGCTATCCCTACTAATATTATAAATGCGAAAGTAACTCTGTCTGTTTCGCTTTAACGCCTAAAATACTGAACCTGGTAGGTTGAACCCTGAGAAAGGACTTAAGTATAAGATACTCTTTATCGCGATAAAGTTAGTTATTAGTTATTAAGCTAGTTAATAATATAACATTTAGCGACTGCATTTATCGTGTTGACGACAATCACAAAGGTGATGTCAGTTTCAGGAGCATCCTTTTTTATCTTTCCCATATTCGACCGGCTTGGAAAGGAATCTGTTCTTTGACCAACAACCAATCACAGAACACAATAACCTATACTTGGTGGTTGTTTCAATACAGTACAATGATAACAAAAACCCGTCTTCGTAGAATTTCCTCGACATAATTCTTGGTAGACTTCTTTTTGTTGAACAATCATGAGAACTTAATAAGATTCGTGCTAAGAAACTTTACTTTTTGGTTTTCTTTGTATACACATTTTCTCAGAATTAATCTTAAACTGTAACCTGTTTAAGACTAAAAAGACTTGCAAGAACTTCTGGCGTACCCTGTAGGTAGGTACTAAAGTTAGCGGGAAAGCCTCAGTTTTGTTATGAAACAAGTTTCATGTTTCTAATAGGACTCACCGTTTAGAGCAGTTTAGACTGTGTCTGTTAATCAGTTTAAGTGGTCTGAAATAGTAATATGTAGTAGGAGGACCGTTGTAGCGCTCAAGTTCATTGCAGGGTTCGACCCACGAGTCCACAACCTTTTTTATATCATTTATTTTTTATACAGGGTTTTGTTTAACAAAACATGCCACCATTATAGCTAAGAGTCCACGACTTACGGGTCGCAAGTCGACGTCATTATCGCCGAGTTATCATCGCTTCAAAGTGTAGTAGGTATTTGTAAAAATAATTAGAAAATATTCTGAATTCTTCCATGTCCCACACATTATGAGAGCTGAGGCTGAACCCCACAAATTACAGTGGACCCCATAAACTGACCCCTCCGACAATAAAATGCACCCGGCATTCCATAACTTTTATTGTTTTGCTGATAATTAAAAGACGGCTCGGGATTCCAGGATTTTTGTGTGTTGTGAGGGATTTTTACCTACCAGACTACCAGCTGTGATAATAATGAGAAGCTGATACAATCTAGAACTTTTCTGTCTTTTCGCTTGTTGTGCTGTGGTAAGTCAGATCTATAGTGATCTCAAAGGTATGGAAGATTGGACCGCCATCCATCGAGATTGGAAAATGGTAATGTTTGTTGTCGTGGTCACAATTCCAATTTCAAATAAAAATCAGCGTTTAGAATCGCGATGTCGAATTTGCCAACACCCTTTTATTTTTCTCATTATTATGAAATGTTTGCGCTTGATGACTTTCACAGATTGTTAATCGTAGCTTCAAGTTCCTTTCGCTTGAAAAACGTGAGTTTTGTTCTCATGGTAATCTCGGACCTTGTTTAGTCATACCTATATTGGAAGCCAGACTCGTAAAGGCAACCAAATCGCCCATTCTTAAACTCTCACGGCGAAACTGCAAATGAATGTTGGATGGCTTTACTGCTCGATTGTTTCTTCCGATTCGATTTGTGAATCGATTTCCTGTTGTCGTGAGTAATCGTATTGTAAAGATTAGAGCTTATTTGTTGGCTCATTGACCTTTCAGATTTTGCTGTGTGCTTTTCTAGGCTTCGGTATATCTTTAGTAGGTACCTTCTACCTAGAGTTGTCTCGAGAATTCGCAAGGAGTCTATTCAAATTCTACAGATTGTTACCTACTTTTCAGAGTGTGTCAAAGAACTGCATGACTTTATCTACATCTGCTCCCCATCTACCCCATCTGCCATATTTCTCTGCTCAGTTGAGCTGACTTGAGTCAGTAAGTAACCCTAGAAAGTGATAAAGTAATCATCATCAGCATCACCGCCATGATTTCATCAAATATATGATACTTTTATAGATTTTACACAGTAGCGTATGACCTCAAGTCCAAAGTTGTCCAAGGTGCACCGGGCATGCTACAGTTAGCTAAGGTTTAACTCAGTTAAGATTACTTTTAATTTTCTTTAACAAAAAGTTCAAGCTTATTGCAGAATTCGAAGCCACAAATTGCAAGCTGTCATCACTACTACTGAGCATTTAATGCTTCCAAGTGCATGTTGTCGGATTGTAGTATTCTAAATGTCTAACCTCCATATATCTATCTCTTTCTAGCTGGAACTAAAAGTTTTAGTCTAAGATTGATTCATAGTGTCAAACTGTCCAGGAAGTAGCCCTTCACCTTCTTCCGTTAACTCGTAAACGACTCCCGTTGTAATCATAATGTCATAATCTGATAATGTGATAATAATATCCCGTAGGTACGGACTGGCCCATCTAATTGTATATTTATTTACATTGGCCGACAGTGTAACTAACAGTGGCAGTATGGAAAGTTCAATGTGAAACAACGCCAGTCAAAGTTGCCCGATTGTCGGGAAATTTTCTCTCTCGAAAAAATGAATGAGATTTTAATTCAAGTTATCGAAAGCAAAAATAACACAAAACAATAATGAATGATTTAGTTAATGTACTCGTATCTACGTAATTTAACGATGGTGATAGTTATTGTTAATTGGAAGATATCATTTCGGAAGTCAACGTTTGTAGTAAATTGGCTGTCCATAAAGAAGTTGGTAGTTTGAAAGATACTTATCGTACACATCATCAACGAACATTGAACAATCAGCTATACGTTTATTATTATTCACCATCTAAATAACCGAATTAGTTCACTCCTTATTTAAAAGATCCGTTCATCAACAGTGTGGCAGCCCATGAACAGCTAAGCCTAAAAGTCTAGCTGGCTGAAGTTTCCATTCTGTTTCTTTACCATTCCGTGACTTCCATATTGTAGTTTCGTTACGCCACGGAAGCAAATTAATGATCACATAATTGCTCTCTTGTGTATTGCAAGTACAATAAATTGTTTTGACCGTGTTGTTTAAGAAAGGCGTGGATTTGACCCGCCACAGTGTTCTTTTGTTTGTTGGTTTACTATAGTATATACGCACTTTTGTGAACATTACATCCGTTCTCTTTTTGGTAATTAGATACTTACTAAGTTACCTAATGTTACCGTTAGCAGAAATTAACCTTTAATGATATAGCTAGCTTTTCCCCGCGGTTTCACCCGCGTGGGCTACAGTTTATCGCGAAATCCTTTCTTAGCGGATGCCTACGTCATAACATCTACCTGCATGCCAAATTTCAGCCCGATCCGTCCAGTGGTTTGGGCTGTGCGTTGATAGATCACTATGTCAGTCAGTCATCAGTCAGGCACCTTTGAGTTATATATACTCGTATATATAGATAGATTGTACCAACTTTACGCTTTCGTAAGAACAGTAAGAACCATGATCTTAAGATTCTAAAAGCGATGAATGCGATGATATCTCACTAGTATATGTGACGTCAGCTTGCGTTCCGTGGGGGCATGGATTCGAATCCTGCACTGAGCTTTAGCTTTTGGTGAAGAAAAAACATCGTGATTTTAGCTTGGAGGTAAGAATCTATTTACTTACGGTCATCCGACAGTCCAGCGTGGCGCCACCTTCGACTATCTACTTTACATTTTCTGGCTAGCCAATAAGATGCCAAAAAAAATCTTTGTACATTTATCGTGCTACTGCCGCATCTATATCAATTTCCAAAATTGCTAAACTTTATGTAGTTACAAAGTACTTAGTTTTTGTTTAATTAGAGGAACATTTGCATATTTTGGGAATGTGTATATTGTATGTTTTCTTTTTCAATTATGAATATGAGATAAAATTATACACACACATTTAACTAAACATCACCTACACTTTGAATTAAAATTCAATACGACATAATACAAAAAGACTGCGAAAACACTTCGACAAAGTCAAGTTAAACATTTTTATAACCAATTTTGAACTCTATAACCATTGGATAAGAACACAAAGAACTCGATCTCGCAATCGAACTCGAGTCGCGCGTTATGTCGATTTGAAAGTGAATCGCGACCGCAACTACCAGGCTGGCAGCAACGCGAGGAGCTCGTATCTCTGACAAGGCGTACATCGTACTAACATCCGACTAAACTGTGGTTTTATACGCGCACTAACTAACTACCAACCCATCTGTGGGTTGTAACTGCTGACTCATCTGTGGTCGCAGACACGAATTGTAAAGGTAGCGTTACATAAAGCTAGGAATGACTTGTGGATTGTTTATGATTACGTTTATTTTTTTATCTCGTCGCGAGCATTGCGTGGGTCAATAATTTCCGTGATGACTATTATAATAAATAACAAACAATTTGTATTATTCATAAGAACGAGCGTTAAAAATACTTTTATGTTGGCTGAAGGAAACTCTAATTCTGTTCTTATTTATGTGTTCAATTTATATTTTTTAATCTCCTAACGTTGAATGTTTTTATTATGATAAAATCTGCAATTTATTGTTTCCTCTCCGCACTCATTATTCTATATTAATATCTACATAAAAAAAATGTAATGAGTGTCCGTCATCGTCGTACGGTATAGGTTTACCAAACGTGTGTATTTTTGTGGAAATATCCGTATTTGAGCCTGCTACTTTATAAAATGCACGCCTAGCTACCCTTAAACGAGTATTTTCTGTATTGCATTTGCGATGAAAATATCAAACATTTCTAGGATCACACATTCATAAATAATCATAATAATATAACGATGAATATTAAATATTTTGTCCTCACTAACATACTATCAACGCAGAGACACGGCAAGGTCGTAGAAAATTAACATATTTAATTATGTAGCATATAGAAAGTACCTATAGCGCGAAATAAGCTTCGTAGTTCGTACTTATTTTAACGTAAGCTTATACTCTTATACTAAGAAACTTTAAGGGTGAGTGGTGAAATAAATAATTTGATAAAGTCTGAAAAAAATTAAAATAACAAATAACTTCCACGCGAGCGCAGTCGCGAGGCAAGTCACTAGTTTGTCTATTACCTAGATAATTGATCAAAAACATAAGTTTTCATTTTGGTAACCCTAGCTGTAAGTACCTAGCGGCCATGAGCAACTGATAGCATCGCGTCATGTCAACGAAAACAAAGCTTTAATTTATTCGTATTCATATTCAAATAGATCGTGTCTCTGTGTGCGTGAAGGAAGTGCCACATGAAGCCGAATTCTGTTTATCATGTTTGTGTGCGTGAGTTTGTTTTGTAGCAGGTTTTTTTAACGGAATTAATTTTACAAAATTGTTTTGTTTACATGACGTGATGATATGGAGTTTTCGGTATTATATATACGTAAGTTATTCTGCTTTGCTTAAAATCTAAAAATAGTGGGGTTCAATTTGTTTTAACAAGGGTTATGTTTAACATTAGGATATTGTTAATTCAAGTTGGGACTACATTTTTGGGTTTATTCCAAACGAATTTTGTGGGGGAGTATAAAAGGACTTAGATTGGATTTAGCTTATGGTGTCTGCACCGCGCGTTACACTCCCGCTTCCTTCCCTTCGCCTTTGATCATGCCGCACAAAAACCGACTCGGTGGCATTGGCCATTGAACGCAAAGTTATACAAATGTCCAAGATTGAACCATAGGTACCTATCCTTTCTTCCAACATTAAACTAGAGAAGGCAAAATGGCCGACGATGGCCCAAATAAATAAGAATAGGACTACAATCATAACAGATCATTTTAAAATAAAAGTGCTAAAATAACAATTTATCGAACGTATCGTTGTAAAAAAAGGCAAATGATTACTATGTGTTGTTTATTACTTAAGTTTCTCTTCAAATTCATGAAAATGATGAATGATTTTCAACAAGTTATTTTATTACAAAATTATTAAGGCTCCGGCCACATTATGCTTCTGCTTATTCCTACGCTATACAAACTAAGTACTACACTAAACTTGCTAGAATAAGTATTTCGGAATAAAAATAAGCATGACAGTTCTGAGCCTTAACATTAGCATAGAGATAAAAACGTTCTCTCGTTTTTTGACGACTTTTTCCCCACATGTGTCACAACTTTAATGTGTTCTGTGTTTTGTTCGCAGGTGGTGAGGTGGTACCACGCGTGAGGCGATGCTGGGCGGGGCGGCGGGGGGCGCCCGCTCCCGCCCGCCCTCTGACCTACCGCAAGGTATGCGCTCCTGGTACTACGCTCGATCGGAATAATTGTGTTTTGTCCAAATTTTTTACTCTTTTTTTTATTTTTCTGACCTTGTCATTTTATAAGTTAGCAAATATGCTCAATATCACCTTTCACTCTTTTGATTTAGACTACAATTTTTTAGTTTTCGGGTTCTCAGCCCAGTTTTCCCGAAATTCCTTCTATTTGAAAATTTATTTCACTGTTATCCCACTTAGTTACATTCCGTCCCAATTTGCATTTCTCCGTCCCGATTTATGTTATTTATGTTTGTCCCAGGTGTTCGTTTCCCCCTCTACTCCCTGTTCCCGACGCACAACAATCGGCCAACTCTGCATAAAGGTGAGGCGACCCGTTTATTTTGCATCCTTCCTTTCGGACTTAGAAACACAGAATATTTATAACAGTACCTTTACTAAAAAGTCATCTATGCGGTTGGCGCAAGATACGAATGACGTTACAGACGTGAATCCACTGAACGTCGTCCTCGCTGGTACGACGAAAATTGCGACTTACAGAAAATGTAGGCATAGGTACTTTTGAAAGCTACATACACTCCTATGGCCGGTATTCTAGATCTAGAATGACGCTCAAACAGTATTGAGTCTGTCATATCATACACATGTCACTCAATCGTTACTCAAGCTAATGATCTACGCTAGAGCGTCATTCTGGACTACCAGCCTTACAGTTTAGGTTCCTCGTTGTAAAGATGATCTAATGGGTCGCTCGCAGCTAGCAAAATAATAACTAGATATCTATTTTTTTTCGGATCACAAAGTGGTAAACCCTGTTTATTTCATTCACCATTATGATTTAGTTTCTTCCATCTGTTAGGTTCAAATAGAGCGTTAGTCCGTTACAGACTGTACTCAGAGACGTAAGTCGTTATTTTTGTATGGATTTTGAAAGCGACATTAACTTTTGTTACATAATATTATTAACCCAAAATATTAGCTTATTTAAAACTTTCACGTAACATACCCTAGTTCTAGATACCGCAGGCAGGTCAACCTAATGTCCCTAGCCTATAGATAAGTTTCCATAAGGGAAATCAATTTTGTTTGGCTTTATTTTAAATCCAGGTCTACGTTTGCACAGCGGCGGCCTTTTGGCTCATGGCAGTATCAATGAATAACTAATGAGGTTCACGGAAATGTCATTGGGTTAAAAAGTTTTATCGCCGTTTCCTGTAATACGCGCTGGCGCTGTTGTTTGTGGAATCAGCTCATATTAGAATAGTTGTTTTTCTAATGTACAAATGCGATGCAATTTTTTTTTACCTTTTCACGCCTAAGACTAAAATACTAGATGTTTGGTGTGGATGAGGGGAGATGATTTGAAATTTTGAACCCTTAAAGAACATAGGACTTGAAATCTTTGCTGGAATTCGAAAACAACGATTTGAAATCATTCGTCGTGTTATCGATTTTAGTTCCTACAAGTCTCGGTAAGGCGCGCTGAAAAAATAAATTGAACCTAAAACTTTTATAGTTTTTGTAAACTATCAAAACTTATACTAGGATACTGATATCCTAAAAACGATATAAACCAGACTCCTGATGACACAGATAACATACTAGTGACGGCATCACCCAAACCCATATCATATGTTGTATGCCCGATGGCCTCAAGTGACAGCCGTGTAGATGCGCCGGGACAGATGAACGGGCCACTGCCGCGGGTCACATTTTGGTACGGTTGGACCCACTAGCAGGCCCACCAATTACCTGCACGTCATCGTGTGACGGACAGACAGACAGTGATGTAGCGCCACTGCTGTCGGAAAGGTATTATTTAGATAAAAGTAAAGGCTTTGAAATGTGAACATGCGACAGAGATGTTGATTGTTGCTGTATCGAACATTTTAGAGACTAACGCGCAAGACTAGGTGAGACGCGTGATAAAATAAACCCAGCTAGAATGGGTTAGACCGGTAAATTTCCGGGTTCCGAGGAGGTCTGTCAAGAATAAATCTAATTAAAAGTTCCCAGTCAACAAAAAGTATAATTTTTAAAATCAAGTTTGATCGACGATTCTTCGGATCTGTAATTTTAGAATGAAAATAAGCAGCCCTAAATGCTAGGTTATATCAATCTACCAATGATGATGTTAGTACTAAGATGTTTGTGTACTGTACCTAAATAAGCACTTAAATACATTTAAGACAGCTGGTGTCCTAGGCTTCTAGCAGTAGACAATTAGCTAAGATTCGGTTTAGGAACGTCTATTTGTTGCCTGGGAAACATTCGACCCACGTTTAAAACTATCCAAACGTTTCCTACTCCAAAATAATAATATAATTTATACCACTTTACGGCCGTATAATCAGACTAATGCGTCTGGGAGAGCAAATAAAACACGACCGCTTCCTTTGAGTGACACCCGTGAAATGCAAGCGGACGGCTTGCTCCTAGCGTTTACAGATAACATATTATGCCAATGGAAATAAATAGCAGCAAATTACATTTTTATTACAATGCAGTATGCTAATGTGAAGAAGAACACAATTTTATGCTGTTATTTTGGAGCTCCTGAATTTGTGGACGGATTTCATTTATCCGTTCTCAAAAACACCACTTTTTGTTAAGCACCACTTGGACAGTGTTAATTAATGATTATTCGTCAAAGGAATAGAACTCATCAGCTAGACGGAAAAGAAAACCAATCATGAAGTTTTGGACATAGTGGGAGACAAAGGAATGTTTCTGACAACTATAGAGATAAGGAGAGGAAAGATGTTTGGCCACTTGGTACGTCATGGCGAATACGTAACAACCATCTTAGAAGGGAAGAGAGGGAGAGGTAGACTGAGAAGGATATACATAGAACAAGTCAAAGAAAAGATTGACGTCAAGAGGTCGAAAAGATGGCTGAGGATCGAACAAGATAGAAAATGCTCTCAACCGATATGAGTTCTGCTCTTAAATAAAAAGGAAAGAAGAAGAAAATAACATTATAGGGGAAGACTTCTCCATTCTGTTATCTACGGGGTAGACTTTTTACTAATTAAAAATATTGTAAATGTTTCATAACAATAGTCAAGATACTCAAAATCCAATGAACGTTGAACATGAATACGCCAAGTAAGTCCTACAAAACGTTGATAACCAAAACAGAAGACCAGTGAAAAAGCGCAGATAAAAAACCGTGTGTAGTCCCCAAGTCAAGTTCTTGTCTCCAGTTTTAAACGCACGCGTGCTTCTTTTGTCTGACTAATGTAATAGTTATTCCCATCGTCCTCGCATGCGAAGCCAAGTATAGCCGTGACTTACTCAGGATTAGACATCTGCATTCTTGGCACGGAATCTAAGCCAAACAGGGTCAGCTTTGGCGACTGGCAACATGGGTTCTCGAGCAACCATTTATAATTTTCAGCTCGCAGGTTTGTTGTAGTGTTTTGGAACCTCTTGCGATGTTATGTGCCCTACTTAAACTACATGGTAAACTGCGCGACCTGAAAACTGGCCAAGTGCGAGTTGGACACACGGTTGTAAGACCTTGCTTTATGCCAAATTTCATGATTCAAGGTCAACGGCAAGTATTCTACAGATTTTGATTTCATTATGAAATTGCAAAATATACGATAGAAACGGCCATATCTCTTGATCGCCTTGACTTACAAGTTAGATTTTTTTCACAGCTGAATGAGACGTAGTAGGCGTAGAGCCGTGTATTTGACATGAATTTTTACTTGATACCTCAACGCGTTTAAATAAAGGGTCTTCACAGACAGACAGGCAGGCAGACAGACAGACTGACAACAAATAGATCCTTTAGGGGTTACGTTTTTCTTTTAGAGGTACGGAACCCTAAAAATTACAGCAATGCCGTTTATCAAGTACCAGCTTTTAAAGTCGTCTAACACCATACACGAAGTTCTGAACTTCTTTGTTTTCCCCCATATCGCTTTACTACCAATGCCATGATGCCATTTCGTCATAGAGCCCCCTCCCCACCCTGCGCGCACCCCCTCCGCCTCACGCTGTAATTACGTTCGTAAATAAACTAAAATGAAACGTCGTCAAGTGTTGCGCGACAGCACGTAATGTGTAATTAAACTAGGCAGTGGTAGAGCTCATGCGCTTTCTACGGACTTCGAAGCTAGACGCTTGATTTAGTTTTGTAGAAAGAAAAACTAGAAGGTGCTAGACTCTGGATGGATGCTAAGCAATCCTGCATTGTCAGGGGTTCCGTCACTGAAAGCAGTAGTGTGCGCAGCATTGTTTGGCGTGAAGTGCTTACCAGGAGTTCAGGTAGGATGCTTCCTGTGACATTAGTGAACATGCTTCAGCAGTGCTGTAGCAAAACTGCGGAACAATTTGATAAGCGCTCGCGTGACTTCTGATCACGCTTGACCGGCAAACCTGCGGCTCGTCAAGAAAAGAAAAAGTAAAGAAAACCAAGATAATAAAAGATGAAGGTTCAAGATTGGTGTTAAAGAGTTCTTAGGAGTCGGCAACGCATCGGCGAAGCGACTCCCCTAGTGTTGCAAATGTCCATACGTGACGGTAGCCCCTTACCATCAGGGGGGCCGTCTGCACCTGCTTGTTTGCTACTCTATTACATAAAAAAATATCTATTACGAGCACATAAAAAAACTAGTAAAGGAAGAAGAACGTACATTTCTAGAACCAAAGATCTTCGACACTTGTGTGTGTATGAGTAAAACCTATAAAACCAAGTCACTGCAGCCCATTGCGATAGTGGCGACAGCACATGTGCGCGGGAGTCTGACATGCAGTAATTAGGGTCTGTCCCTTGGGCCGCGGCAGACGGAAATAGACTCTTTGTTCTGTGGGAAATGGCGCTGCAGGGGGGATGGAAATGGAACCAGTTGTATGGGTTCAAAGATCCTTTAAAACTGGAAACAGGCAGTATATATCCAGCACCAGTATTGGTAATGTTTCTTGACCTTCATGAAAATCTACACACCCGATTATAAGAAAACTTGACTCTCGAAATCAGACTCGGCTATGTTTATGATCTACTGGCTGCACCCCGCAGTTTTACCCGCTTGGACTACACTTTATCGCGATGAAATGTATCCTATGTCCTTCTCCAGGGTTCGAACTATCTCCACACCAAATTGCATCAAAATCCGTTCAATAGTTTTTGCGTGAAACAAACAATCCAGTAAATCGAAAATAGTATGATAGGAAGCAGTGACTAGGAGATTAGCAGGATGGTTGTATATTCTTCTTACGTGTATTGTTTTTATTCGCAGTGACGGAGAGCCTGTTCTCGACGTCTCTCTCTGCGTTCGGTGTGCCGACTCCGCCGCCGAACTCGCCTTACTCGCCGCTGCAGCTGGAGCTCTTGAACTGCTCGCAACGGGTACTGCTCGCTGACAAGTGAGTATGCTCTCTTGTCAACATAATACCCTGGTACCTCTTGTTGTCATTGTCACTTTAGACTTCATTCAAGTGACAAGCAGTCAGCAGTTTAATTGCATCCTTGATTGAATTGCAAGTGTGCACAGACTGTCTTGCCATCGCTCAATAACGGCGAAGGAAACATCGTGAGGAAACCGGCATGTCCAAGAACTGCAATATTCAAGGGCATGCGACATCTACCAACCCACACCGGGCCAACGTTGTAGATTACAGCAAGAGTCCCGGCAGTGGGAACGTAAAAAAGGCTGATAATGATGATGATGACAGACTGTCTGATGGGCTTTTGCAGTGTATCTGTCAGAGTATGTTTGCTAGGTGGTAGGGACTTTTCTCGTGCTAGTTGCCACCTTTGTCAAGCACCTATCGTTGTGTTCTGGCAACCTCCACTTGAGAGCTAGTTCCCAATCTAAGTGTAGCGTGACGCCACCTTCGATTACATGAACTCAAATGACTATAAGACGAAAAAAAGTGTAAAGTTTTATTAAGTGAAACAGTGGAATAAAATAAAGATAGTAAAATTATTTCTATAGCTTTGTCTCACACATCCAGAAATACCACTTCTCAGCAATTACCTGATTATAGCAATCGAATAATCAATTCCTTATCTGATGACAGCGATATATTCAAAACTAACATTATCATCAAAAAAATCTACTTACGTTAGGCGTGTTAGTAAAATCTAAAACCTAGCTCGTGCATGTGCGATGAATTGTAAACAATATACAACCGCAGACAGTCAGGACTATCATTATCGGCTATTTACCAACTGACCGTCCAATTTCGAACAGTTATTAGTACTGAATTCTGATTTCCAATATCGGAAAGAGCAAATTAACAATTTATTAGTCTGAAAACTCGCTCCATCGGAAAATATCAAATGAAATGTGGCCGGCATATGTGAGCTGCTTGCGTATAATTATGGGAGCTATCATTTGTAGCGTGGATATAGCAATCAGTCCGCTGGTATCGTATACTATGTGCTATGTATAGGTTCACTTTGAGCACCAGATCGATGGCAATTGTATTATTAGTTGGCAGCGACCTAGTGACCCGTTTGAGCACTAAACGCAAATGCTCTTTTCACAAAATAGTGTTTGTTATTTTTCACAAAAAGCCTTTTTGCTGGTGTCTGACAAAATGAGCGCTAGCTACGCCGACAGTCGACACTGACAGGGAGTTTGTTTCGAGGCAGATTGCTTTTTTTTAGCTGAAGGACGAATTTTAATTGATTTCCGATAGCTGGTTGATTGCGTTCTGTCCTTTGTCAACGCTGTTGCAGTTTGTGAGCTGCTTTCTAAAAGTGATTGTTTTGAGACTGTGAAACACAGAGTGGACTAATTAATTTTACTCTGTACCTTTCCGGTTTCGCTCAGGTAGAAATAGATTCTGTAATAACATTAGCTGATTAGTAAATCACAGATACTATCAAGTTCGTTGGAGATGCTTTCACAAGAGGTGAGGTTTGACCCACTTCAAAAAGAATCCGCAAAGGGCTACAAACAGTACTTGGATCATCAACTGACGATAGTTTTCGTGGATTCCCCGTTCTTCCAACTACTACTGATCAAACAAAACACTCTTTTAAAGAGGTGTCGATTCTGTTATGCATTTTCTAAAACCAAACTAAGTTTGACAGGTCTAAAGGTATTGCTGTCTCTCTGTTAGTGTAGGTAGTTTTAGAAAATACACATAAAAATCGACTCCATTGTCGTAATTTGTGGTTGCATTTTGTTTACACCATCCAACCAGCAACCATCTATATAAGCACCAGAAAAATGACTCCAATCCTCCACCCTCAGAGACCCACATAAGATGGAGGAGAGCAAGATCGGCAAGTGCATGCCAGACCTGTGCTGCACGGCGGACCAGCGGCAGATCCTCGAGGGCATCGGCATGATGCAGCCGCTCACCATCAAAACTGAGCAGGCCAAGCGCGCTTGCAACACCTGTCTTAGCAACTCACCCAAAAAGGTCAGTTAGAACTTAGAACACCTTAAATGAGTATTTGGCGGTAAAAGAATTGTCGACATTACTTTTTATTTCCAAAATACACTAATCATGTGGAGACATTTTAAACTCCATGGTAAGTAAACCTAGGGAAACCGGAAGTCGATTGGGGAGGGAATCTAACTTCAAACTTTTGCCAATTATTCAACCAGTAGTGGGACTAGTCGGCAAACAGTACTGTGTTCCGCATTAAAGGGCAATGTTTCCAGTGAATATACAGGGCATAAAGACATATTTTAGCATCTAATACGACGACGATACGGTGGCGTGCGCAGCGCATTGAGGCGTAGGATTTGAACTGTTCAAAACTCTTGGTGGCACGGACATGACGCTTACCATCACGGAAGTGACTTGTTCGTTTCGTCACTCTTTGCCTAAGAAATGATCCCTAAGATCCCATAACAGGGTAGAAGTAAGAGTCAGCAGGCCACGCGCATTAGGACTTTGGGACACCTTAACCAATCGCCTCAGAAGACCATTTATTAAAAGACCAAGGTCAGTTTTATAGGAGATCCCCTGGGGTTACAAAGAGCAAAAGAGCTGGACAATTTGCCGTTTGTTCTAGTCTAGACCGATACCAGTTTGCAATATAAATATGCTCGTGGTGTTCCCACGATTAATGGTTACGAACCAAAATTGTAATTTCTGATTATTTCCTATTTTCTTGTTTTTGTACAGTCGAAGAATAAGTATTCACTCCTATGGATTTTGATGGCTTTCAATAATGTGTGCTTTAATGGATTCCGTGAGTTGTTACTAATTATAACGGTTATCAGTTGAGATTTCTTATCAGCTAGTTTTTATCTGTGCCCCCACGTTATATATTATTGAAATGTTATCTTCCGCTAGCTTCGTTATGCGGCTTTCCTGTTTTCGAGTAAGTAGTACCTACATTTTGTGTATCTTATTATGAAAGGCGCTTTTACCACAGCTTTAACAGCAAAGTTATCTCTGTGCCAAATTCTGTGTTAATATGTTTGTTTGTTATTCAATTACCTACGCCGAATCGGCCGGACAGCTAAGTAGGATTTCTTTAGTTGTTTACATATTTAGTTACTTACCTACCTACCTTTCTTTGTGAAACGTAGGTATAATTCTGAGTCATTAGTCAAATAACACACTTACGTAACGCGATTATTCAGCTAAAAGGACAGAATTTTGCAACGGTAATTTGTTCATTCTTGCCTTCTAGCACAGAATAAAAAGGTGTCTAGTTTCGATTCTAACCTTTTATTTTGTAGCAGGTCATCCACACGGATGGCGGGTGCAGCCGGACGAACCCCATGGCCTGGCTCGGGGTGGCCGGCCAGAACGTGCAGGTCCAGGTGAAACGGGAGCCCCACCACATGCACGTGTCAGAACTAGTCGCCGTCAAGCTGGAGCAGGCCTCTCCTGGCACCAAGTCTGATCATCCGCCTGCCATACCTTCATCCCTCAACAACGGTACGACCTCCTACATTTGCCTGCTTGCCTGGTACTCGACGGGTCACAACATGCGAGATGGCGCTTATTTCTCTCTGTCTTTAGAAATGCCGTCTCACAATCCGCTTGCTACATTTGATTAAATGATAACTGACATCCCTTTCTCACGTTAATGCGTCTGTATGTCACTGTCTCGTTCTAGAGAGAACCGCTACGGCAACCTCTCACTGAACCGTACTACAGAAACCTAAAAAAATACGTCCTAATTTTTTTGTTTTGTTCATTGTAAAGGCCATCAAGGCCTCTCTTGCAAAATCGTGAAAAGTTTAATTAAGTTTTTTAAACATGATTTGGGAACTTCTATTTTCCAAAGGTATAAAATAGGTTTCATTACATGATAGGGGTTTGGCTTTAATGTATAAATTGATACTGTAGGTTCGATTCCTGTCGGGATAGCGGTGGCGCGGCAAAGGGTCGGCGATGCCGGGTTACTCGCCGCTTTGTCCCAAAAGGACAGTCAACAGCGCCTCCACGATATGGGTAAGTACTTTTTATAATTATCTAGGTACTTTAGCTACAAAGATACATGTTTTTTTAAACTCGATGGCGTAAGCACTGTAATTTGTCTTGCATGACTGTTGCCTCGCATGCGTCAAGTCATTCAGTTTAACTTTGTGTGTACGAGACCTTACTATCTGCTCGGTCATTGGCAGACGATCGACACTAGTGCTTGCGTCATCGGACACCTTTCACTCGTTTCTGCCTCCCTGGTACCACTATGTATTTACTGTGATGCGCTTGGTAATGAAAAAAAAGTAAATTAAACTTCAGGCAAGGTCAAACCGGTACCATACGAAAAGATACATAGTTACGTCACTGTTAAGATTTAGTTTTGTGAGGCATCATGCCCAGATATACAGGTTGCTCCACTTTAACGTACGGTAGGTAGGTAGACTAGGTAACCGAGCTTCCGTGTTACCGTTATGTTCGAATACGGTTTTTTCTGTACACCGTAAAAATACAATAAAAACTGAATGGTATCGATATGATCGTAAGTCGAATTGATTGCGAGTTTTGCAATACGAAATTACGCATTCACGGCGGCATCGGCAGTTGGCTGCGACATGGTACTATAATCTGTTTACATTTACACTATCTGTTTCCATTCTATACGACGATGGCTGCGATCACGCGAAACTGTAATACCTATTCTAAATTATGTATTCTAATCTTATTTATTGCCGCTGAATGAATTTCATTACGGCTAATATTTAAGGTTGTGAGCGCAAATTGAAGATAAAAATTGGGGTGTATAGCTTTATAACCACTTTTCTGTCTTTGTAGTCGAATACAGAACAAAAACATATGCTATTAGAGCATAGACTTCTCAAATATTTTTTTTCAAATAAGACGTTACTCCAATTTTTATTGTATTAACCGTTTTTATCCTACTCCATAAACAATATAGACTTGATAATGCAATCAATATATTAGTAAGTATAGTAATCATAGGACCTTCGAGCTAGTTTTTGCAAATATTGCCCTGATTACATTATTTTAAGCAATTTTTTGTTACACAATTGTGTCGATTCGGTTTTGCATTCTCTAAAACTAAGCTAAGTTTGACTGGTCTAAAAGTAATGCTGTCCTTTTTTTACTTCAATGGTTAGAAAAAGACAGCAATACTATTAGACCTGTCAAACTTAATTTAGTTTGAGAGAATGCAAAACCGAATCGACAGCAATATCTACGGCTTCTCTGTAGCCTGCGGGTGGTGAGGCTGGGCCTTAATTTTTCGATGTGCATAGTGTATAACGCGCTAAAAGTAACCTTCAATTAGCAGTTTTTTTATTCCGGCTCAAATAACAGTCTCACTCTGACTACTTAACATTATGAATAGTTTATTTCATTTACTTTTAAATTGTTTGCTGTTATGTATTTTGACTGTAGTAACAATACAACACTTTCATGCCTTGACCTACACTAATATTTATAAAGATAAAGTTTTTTGTATATATCTTCGGTACTACTGATACGATTTTGAAAATTCTATGACTGTTTAAAGCTACACGAATCCCTGAATGGCATAGGTTAATATTTTTTTTATAATGATGAAGACCTAAGAAGATCTCTGACACTAGTCTATCCGCCAACCCGCCAACAGTGGGATCGTATCGTGATGAGGAAGATCATGTCGGAATCTCCACGACGCGAAAACCCGCTAAGAACAGCTAGTTTGCAGTGAATCTTTTCAAGTTATTAAAGGAAGATAATTTTGAATCGTATTGTATGGCATCCTAATTTGAATTCATTAGCATTTTATTAATAAAATCTGAAGTCGTGCTTCCAAGTATAATTTGGCCTTTAGGCATCGGTGAATCGACCGATAACAGCCACGGAATGGCCCAATATCGATAAAGTTATGCGAATTTTATATTTAGTAGCTTCCTTCCTACATGTCGACATTGCTAAGCTACCGTTTCGCTACCGTAGCGTAGCTTGGGATTGCGTGACTGAAATTGCCATGATAACTGCAATCAACGAAAGCGTTTTACATTTTTATAAACCCACTTTGAAATACTGTTTGTGAAATGATTTGATTGGTGTTTGTATGAAGAGAGATTCTATTTTTTATTCTATTTTATTCTGAAATTAAATGTCTTCGATGTGAGTCTTTGAAATAGTAAGAATGTTAAAATTGTATGTGACCTTTCACTGTGAGTCCGTCAGCCTCACTCGGGAGCCAGATCCTAGTCCATGAGTAGCGTGGCGCCACCTTCGACCACATCGTCACTTCGCATAACAGGTGACCTGTGATAAGTAAAAAAAAATGTTTTTATAAATCTTGTAACTTGTGAACGTGTAAGTGTACAATGTGTTGGTGAGCTTCTTCTTATTTCGTATGAGCTAGCTAACCTACTATGTTCTTTTAACTTCTTTTTGAGAAATAAATGTCTTAAACCAGTTACAACTCTATTGTAAGAGAGGAATTGTTACGCCGCCCGAAGGCCTCCGACATATTGTGTTTACCGCCGGGACCGTAAGGTTAACCTAACAAATAAACAACAACATGTTTAGTAACATCAATAATAGTCGATCGCTAGAAAAATATAATTAAATATCCCTATCTGAACCGGTTTCACGTAACCTGCGGTTTTCCTCCAACGGCCGAGCTGACCTTATACAGTTGTATAGCATGCGATGCGTCGCAACCGGCGCATGCGCAGCGACCTTTGTAGCGAGATTTATGGCTTGAAACCGCGCTTGTATCCGACAATTATATGCTAATCAGGTGTAGGGCTTGCACAATCGTTATATTATTACCTTTAAACGTATGTTAGAAACGTCGCAGTCCCGTACTCACTTCCTAACGAAACAGGTGACCGGACGACCCGATGGGGCCCGAGTCTGATAATCAATATGATTCTATGCTCGGGCCGTAATGATCAGACACTTTTGGTAGTCTACTATTTTTTCCATATTGAAACAATCTTAAGTTCCGTCACAGATTAGGTAATAGTAAGTAAATTTTTCATCATAGCTACATCAGACACAAATATTAACATAGCAGACTACCAAACTTTAGTGTTGTCTCAATGGCATAGCATGCATCTAGACTGAGCATGAAAGTATAAATAGCAGACTTAGCCCTCTGAAGACGGTCCGGGTACCCGCTGCATGTTCCTTACCCCATCGAGTGATAAGGAAGCACCGCTTTCCACGGAAGTGGTGGACGTAAAAGTGAGAGGCAAATTTTGGTCTTTCGTAGTGAAAGAGCAAAGGTTTTACAATGGCACTACGCTACGCCTGGACTGGGTACTGGTAACTAGTGAGGCTGCCGGATTACACCTATGATTACTTAGCTATGTATTTATTAGTTAGCCAGGCGAGCACTACTAAATGCCCTACAACGTCAAATACGTCTTATAGTTTCATCGCGATGCTTTCGAATTGTCTGTCTTAAAAGTTTGACTCTTGAAAATGTGTTAGATTTTAATTAGAATTTATGGTAAAATCAGCCAGTTAATACAGCAATACAACAGGGTATAGAATCAGCAACTATTTATGTTTGCATTTCAAATACGATGTTTCGATAATTTAGATTGACCCCCTATGCAATAACATTCATTATATCTTGCAGCTACAAAATACTGCCAATATCTCTTATATATGACGATCAAAAAGCACAAAGCTGTAATATCCGTTGGAATCATAAATAATACATTGATTATTACAATTTACAACTGAAACGGGCATTGTAATTACGGAGGCACCTGCAAAGTTAATTAATTTTCCAATGAGCCACTTAGTGAAACAGGATATTGGTGGTGATATTTTATTGAAACTATTTGGATATTTGCCTCTAATGGTAGATATTGTATTAGGTAGGTATTTTTACATATTTGTGTGACCTACCTGCCCCCATTTCTGTAGCGGGTTACGAAAATGTGAATATAGTATTAGTGTGCAATGGCCTCCAATATTTATTTCATTTATTTATTTATTTATAAAAACCGTCTCCATTAAAAGTATAAATATGTACATATAAGTGTATATATATATAATATATTATACTTTTTTTAATTGCGCTTTAAGCCTTTTTAAGGAAATAACAAAAAGGTTAGTCGACATCACCGGAGACCGAAGAGCTGGCAGCTACCTCGGCCAAAGAATTAGTCTAGCTATCCAAAGGGGGAACGCTGCCAGTATATTCGGAACCTTGCCTAAAGGGACTTCTTTTAATAATATATTGTAGTTATTAGTTTAGGTTATTTTTAGTTCATTGTTATAGTACATATATATATTTAGTATTATGTATGTAGATATTACATACATACAAGTATGTACCAACTTTTACAGAGATCTGTGAAGAAATATCACAAATATTAAATTTCGATCATTTATTACATTTACATTTATTTATATAGTTTTGTCAGATTCTTTACGATTAGAGTATTATAATTATAAGGATAAAATTATAATTACATATATTTAAATAATATAATCGTTTATATCAGTTACATACATACCTAAATGGTGTATAACTCCATTATACTTAATTTACAATAATAATTAACTGTAACTCATTGGAAAAACTGGTTCGAATTAGAATTTAAAGTATTAATAAATTTAAAATAAAAATTAAACTTTGATAGTCTGTAGTAATTTATAGTCACGTCTTGCGACCGTAGATCGTAGCTTCGATTCGAACCCAGCAATTAACTTGAACTTATGGTGGAGTTCTGTCGCCAAGCACCTATCGGTGTGTACGGGCAGCCTCACTTGAGAGCCAGTTCCCAATCCAGGTGTAACTTTCGACCGCATCGTCACTCAACATCAGGTGATTTGTGGTCAAACGCTACCCTGTAAGTAATACAACATAAATTAAATAAAAAAGTGGTAGAGCATTTTGTAGTCGGTAGGTACCTACTCTCGAACTAGAATGGCTTGACCGATTTTGACGGCATGATAACTGGCAGATAGCTGATCTTGTAACAAGTAACTTAGCTACTTTTATTTTAGGAAAACATTTGCGGTTCAGAAAAATAAATTAAAACTCATTGATTAAATTTGGTATGGACGTAGATTACTTTTTATCGCGATTAACTCTATCCACGCGGGTGAAACAGCGCGGCACAGCAAGGTGAACATAAAATAAAAAAAAAACACTTTAAAAACGCACTGAAAAATATAAAATAATTAAATTAACTTGTATTAGTTACGATATAATGGTTAATTCAAAAAGTGTGGAGCGCTTTTTGGTTGTGTGTACTTTTATTTACCCAGTAAAAGAAGCGCTCCACACTTTTTGAATTAACCATTATATCGTAACTAATACAAGTTAATTTAATTATTTTATATTTTTCAGTGCGTTTTTAAAGTGTTTTTTTTAGTTTTTTAAACTATATATTTTTATTTTTTTACTTTTTAGTCTTTTGTTACCAAGTCCAATCTATCGGCCTCATCAAAAGGAATCATATGAGCCCAAACTCGAGGGGTTTACTAGTAACCACTGCAGAGATCCTCTACCCACCTTCCGGTTGCATCATCAGACCCTCGTCACCAAGTTCAATCTATTGGACTCATCAAGACGATTCATATGAGCCCAAACACGAGGGGTTTACTAGTAACCACTGCAGAGATCCCCTACCCACCTTCCGGTTGCATCATCAGACCCTCGTCACCAAGTCCAATCTATTGTACTCATCAAGACGATTCATATGAGCCCAAACACGAGGGGTTTACTAGTAGCCAGCGAAGAGATGCCCTACCCACCTTCCGGCTGCATCATCAGATCAGGTCGATGATACCAAATTATTGCATTGTCACCGAGATTACATACACATACAAAGTTTCAAGTCGATACGACAATTAGAAGTAGGTGAAAATTGACTTCTAAGATTAAATTACATTGTTAGTTAGTTAGTTAGTTAGTTAGTTAGTTACAAGTCAAGCTAATAAAAGTGTTTTAATGAACATGACTTACTGAACTACTAAAGCGCTTATTACGAGCTGTCATACTCATACATAATCGATGTATAAATAATATAAATCGATCGTTGACTGCGACATGCCAGCTCGGAAGGGTGAACGTTCCCCCGCCACCTGCTTTCCCTTAAAATGCAGGTTCGCATGGTAATCAATGACCATGTTATTTCCGTTTAACTTTACGTTTTTTTATATAAAGTATGGACTTTAATTTTTATGACGTAATAATATGTTTTCGTGAAAGGGTTATATGAAACACTAGCTGCGCGGTTTCAACCGCGTCTTCCCGTGGTCCCGTAGGAACCTTCTTCGGGGATAAAAGGTATAACGAAAAAGGTTCCTGCGGGTTACCGGGTATAGTAATTTCTCTAACTCCAGTGTCCTGTAAATCTGACCAGACTTTGAACTGGGCTGAAATCGGTCAGGATAGAGAAGAGTGGCGCTCTCTCGTTTCGGAGGACAAGACACACTTTGGGTCGCTGCGCCATCGGAGTTAGTTAGTTGGTAAAGCTCGCAGACTAGGGCAGAATATCAGTAGTACAAGTTTACAAAACTAGAAAAGTTTTCGTAAAAGTCAATGTTTACTTCCGTCCATTTGTCAAAGTGGCAACTCGTACTGTCTAGCTGCAAAACGTAATACAAAAACTTTGTTTGAATACGAATAGTACCTATACACTGAGAAAAATAATCTGACTTTCCTTCAGAGTCTTACCTTCCAAAACCGATTCCTTCCTTATTTTACCTTAGTTTTCCTTCTGAATCACAACTCTTTCCCTTTTGACTCAGAAGGAAAACAGTATTTCGGAAGGTCTTTTTTCTCCGTGTACAACGATTTGAAATAATCCGCAAGTCAAGTACCTATTTTAGTTCCTCCAAGTTTCCGCATGGCGCGGCGTGCTAAAAGAAAAAATGTATGGGAGAAGACGAAAACTTTTATAGTATTTGTAAACTTTTAAAAGTTGTACTAGAGGTAAAGATCCATCATGATCACTTCCATAATAAAATTAAAACGAAACGCGTATCGCATAGATCTACACTGCGTACCTATACACCGCACGCAGTTATACTGCGAATACTGCGCCGATAGCCATCGCGAAAGCAGACCCGACGGATGCGTTCCGTAGATACGCAGAAACGGGTACGCGTTGCAAAAAGCACAATTACATGCTAATCACTACTCACAATAACGATAAACAACATGCTATAATAATAAATAAGTTATTACAAATTGTAAGTGGCAGCTTTACGTCGTAATTTTATTATTGTGAAATGGGAAGTCTGTCTATGGTTTTCAATTATCATTTTTGTTTGATTACTGTTTTCTGATGATGTAAGTGATAATAATCAAAGGTATAATCAAACTTTTATAAATGTAGCATAGATGGGGAACAATTTATTACTTCTATTCTATTCTATGTATATATCTAATCGCATCCCGGTAGCGTATTTTCATTTGCGTGTTGCTTTCTACACAGGACGGAGTGTACCAGCCTCGAAATATGTGCTAGGACATTGGACACTAAAGACTACTTATTTAATTCCTGGTTTTTGGTCCATCCAGGTTATGAAAGTAGGAAATTAAGCGGAGGATAACGCAAAAATAACCTCCTCATAGGCTCCGACTTCTTTATGCTTTTGATGAATTCTGAACCACCCTATTGTTTAATAATTGACCACCACCTTGAGACCGCAAAACCGCACTTGCTGTTCCTCACGGAGACGCAGATCAGATGTCCGGATGACGCGGCATACCTCGCATACCCTGGCTATATTCTGGAACATAATTTCAGACCACGGGTAGGGGTGTGCTTGTATGCTCGCGATGACATCTGCTGTCGGCGTCTCCGAAATCTTGAAGATCGAAATTTTTCTGTGTTGTGGGTCCTTGTAGACACCGGCTTAGAGAAAATTCTCTATGCCTGTGTATACAGATCGCACAGCGGTGATCAGGAGACCACCAGGCTCACCGACTACTTAAGTGTGACGGCAGACGTGGCGCAACAGCGGTATCCTTCTGCCCAACTCGTGTTACTGGGGGACTTCAATGCCCACCACCAGGAGTGGATTTTCCCATACCAGTGCACTGACCACGCTGGGAGAGAGACGCACAAGCTAGCCTTGTCGTTAAATCTCACTCAGCTGGTCCAAGGGGCGACAAGGGTACCGGATGTTGCTGGCCACACAGCCAATTGCTTGGACCTTCTGCTGACAACTGATCCAGACCGCTACTCAGTGTCAGTATCCTCACCATTAGGTAGCTCTGACCACTGTCTGGTGAAATCTGTATCGGTATACTCCCCGCCCGATCTCTGCCTTAAGGGCAACCGGCGGGTGTGGCGATACAAGTCAGCAGATTGGGATGAGATGCGGTGTTTCTTTGCATCTTATCCTTGGCAGCCAATTTGCTTCTCTTCTGACGATGTCTCGACCTGCGCGGATGCTGTGACAGATGTGGTGCATCAGGCAATGGAGTATTTTATTCCATTCTCTGATGCTCCTCAGACCAGCAAAGCTCACCCATGGTTTGGATCCGAATGTGGAAGCGCGGAAGCGCGGAAACATGAGGCGTACTTAGCATGGGTTGACGCTCGAAGCCGCAAAGGACAGGACATCAGTCATAAGAAGAGAGCTTTTAACAGGGCTGCCAAGTCTTGCAAAAAGGCTTTAAAAAGGGCACGCTTCAACCACATAAGCCGAATAGGGACAAAACTTGCTTCTTATCCTGCTGGTAGCAAAGCGTTTTGGTCCCTGGCTAAGTCGGTTGAAGCCAACTTCTGTCGTCCATCACTGCCTCCACTGCTGAAACCTGATGGGTCACTTGCCCACACCGCAAAAGAGAAAGCAAACCTTTTTGCCTCTCTTTTCGCGGAATCTTCACGTCTGAGTGTTGCCGGCGAATCACCTCCACGTCTACCTGGTTGCGAGGCATCTATGCCGGAGGTTCGCATCCGTCAGACTGAGGTTCGTAAGACGCTGCGCAATCTCGACGTGAACAAAGCTAGTGGCCCGGATGGAATACCAGCCATAGTGTTGAAGGCATGTGCGCCTGAGCTGGCTCCTGTTCTGACACGCCTTTACCGCCTTTCTCTGGATACTGGACAAGTGCCGAAGTCTTGGAAGCTTGCCAACGTGCAGCCTGTGCCCAAAAAAGGTAGTCGAGCTGACCCTGCCAACTACAGGCCTATTTCGGTCACTTCCATACTCTGTAAGAGCATGGAACGTGTTCTGAACAAGAGGCTCCTGGCATACCTTGAAGCGAATGACATCCTCAGTGACCAACAGTACGGATTTCGCCGAAACCGGTCCACTGGGGATCTTCTTGCGTATGCCACTCATATCTGGAGCGAGGCCATTGAGAGATACGGAGAAGCACTAGCTGTTTCTCTGGACATCTCAAAGGCCTTCGACAGGGTCTGGCACGACAGCCTTATTGGCAAGCTTCCATCGTACGGCCTTCCTGCCGGCCTATGTGTATGGATATCTGACTTTCTGAGGGAAAGATCAATACGAGTGGTTCTTGATGGCTGCTCGTCTGATCGATTGGCGATTAATGCCGGGGTACCTCAGGGGTCAGTTCTCTCTGCAACGCTCTTCTTGCTGCACATCAACGATTTGCTGAAACCCGGTATCTTTGGGTACGCAGATGACAGCACGGTTGTAGAGAGATACGTATCAGATGCACGGGCCGGCCGGGAACAAATCCAGACTCTCAGAGAGGCCATGGTGCGTCGCATGAACTTGACCTTGCAGGCAGTCTCCAATTGGGGTGAAGCCAATCTGGTCAAGTTCAATGCCTCTAAGACCCAGGCGTGTCTCTTCACTGCAAAACGGAGTCAACTCCAGCTGGCTCCTACTTTCCAGAATGTCGTGGTGCCTGTTACGGACCACCTAGAGTTATTGGGTGTCACCATGACATCCACCCTTAATTTTGGCTCCTATATTGAGTCCAAGGCTAAGCTAGCTGCAAAAAAGTTGGGAGTCCTGGCGAAGGTTAGGCGGTATTTCACACCGGGACAGCTGTTAAACTTATACCAAGCACAGGTCCGATCTTGTGTGGAATACTGCGGCCATCTCTGGGACGGCTCAGCTAAATACCAGCTCGAGGCCTTGGACTCCATAGATAGTAGAGCTAAAAGACTCATAGGTGATGATGAGCTGGTTAAGGCGAGGCTTCAGAGCCTTGATCACCGCCGTAAAGTGGCCAGCTTATCTGTGTTCTACAGGTTGCATTATGGAGAGTGTGCGACGGAACTACACAACCTCATTCCACCATCCCCATTCCACTATCGAACAACAAGACGCACGGAAACACGGCATCCGTACATGGTTGAAATTCCCCCAATCCGCACAAAACGTTTCGCTTCCACATTTATAATGCGAACGGCGAAGGAGTGGAACACCTTGCCAGCGTCTTTGTTTCCCGATAAGTATAACTTGGGAGCCTTCAAGTCAAGAGTGAATAGGTATCTTCTAGGCAAGCATGCTCCATCTTCGGCCTCGTCATCACTTACCATCGGGTGAGACTGGGGTCAAATGCTTACCTATCTCATATAAAAAAAAAAAAAAAAAAAAAAAAAAAATTGAATATAGACTAACAAAAAAAAAGCTAAAGAACATCGACAATTAGAAGTAGGTGAAAATTGACATCTAAGATTTGATTACATTGTTAGTTAGTTAGTTAGTTAATAAAAGAGTTAGAACAAAAAAAAAAGAAAAAAAAAGTGAAAAATTGAAAAAAGTGTTAAAAGTGTGTTAGTGTTAAAGTGTGTGTGTGTAAAAGGTTTAGGCTTTAGGCTTTACACACTTATACTTTTAACTCACTTTTTTCACAGTGGTGTGGTATAAATACTATAGTGCTAGTTTTTGTAATACGCGTCCCACCAATTCGGGCTTCCCTCCCCGCGCCCCTCCCGGCCCCGTCTCGTCCCGTCACGGACTCACACGATCGCGGCACGACACCAACATTTGGCGCGCTTCCCGCGGCCTTATCAGGGCTGTCCACCGCCGCATTTACTTTATTGATAGGTGCAGTTGCTTTGATGAATTGAGATCAATTAAAGTGTTCGAAGAGATCATTCAGCGTCTAAATCGCGCTGTACTCTCATTATGTCTACGAGAAAATGTCATTGTTCTCTTCTTAACTAATTTAATTGTACTAATTTATTAGAGATTGGAAGTAGGTACGGAACGTATAATGCGCGAAGCTGGTTTTTGTGTTTACTTGTTCGCAATTTAACCTTGAACACCTAGGTAGTGGAAATTGACTAGAATTGTTCTTGTATTGTTACTAAATCTACAGACGAAAGGCTTGAGACGTTTCGTGAAACATCAAACTTAAAAAAACCTAGTCGTAATCGAGACAGCATTCTAATGAAACCTTGACGCGTTCACGATGACTCAAGTCTTGCTTTAGTGTTGATAAACTATAATATTAAACAGTATAATATTTTTAGAACCAGCCCTGGTTATAGAGACGAGATATGATCATCCCGCGCGGCAACCCTCGCTTGGCGGCGAGGGAGGGTCGCGTGCTAGAGATAACTCTTGTCTACTTCTGAGCTCCTGGTACATTCCGTGACGTTTCTATCGAACCGTCCAGAATCACGTTTCGATTTACGCGCCGTGACATTTTTAAAATTCACTTATGAGAAAGAAAATTAGCCAAATTGGTCCAGCCATTCTCGAGTTTTAGCGAGACTAACGAACAGCAATTGATTTTTAAAACACTTTTATTAGCTTGGCTTGTAACTAATTTATTTATTAAGATAACTTACTGGTATTGCTGATTCAATCCAATACTCGCATACATCTTACCATTTTATGAAATCCTAGTATATTTCGAGAAGATTCATCCGTTCATCGTCTAGAATTCGATTGTGTCGGAACGGAACTCAAGAAATAAATAAAAGTGTTTTAATAAATACACTGCCGAACTTACCTTCTGGTAGTTTTCGTAACGTTCTCTCAGTACAACTAGAAGTACGTAGTAGTACCTACTTCGTTACAAAACAAAGTGGTAGTTAGCAGTAATTAGATAAATAATTCCCAGGGTGTTTGTTAGAAAAAGAGGAAACAATTTTGTTTTTACATTTTGTTATAAATTACGTGTATTTTCGACAAAAAAGGCTGTATTACACAAATATATAAAAGCAGTTTTTGACTAAAACACTTGTTAAACCTCATTTAAGCCTCAACCTTTTAAGAGACCAAATTCGCACAACCATAAAGTTTTCAATTTGGTAAATGTATGGTACGGGGTGCCCTCTCAAATAAATCTATGCCACTCACGAACAAGTTTCAACTCTATTTCTACAATCAGTACGACTTAATTTCAATTCTCAATCACAAAAGAGGGTAAAAATTATAGGGTGGGGTGGGTTCATAACGTTATTTGTACAAAAATTGTCGACTTTGCTATTACGGGGTACATGTTGACATTATATTTACATTGTAATTGTAATTTCAATAGTAATTTGAGATATGGGAAATGAAAACCCGCTGGCAGGTTGTAAAGTGTTTAATTTACGTTAATTTATTGAATAGGTATAGACAGTTACTTTCGCATTTATATGGATAAGTATGCATAACATTTAAATGGAATAGATAGGTGTTGGTTGACGTTTGTAGCATGAAGTTTTACATAGTGTCAGTTCCTGAACAATGTGTCAAGGACTTAAGAAGTGTTAAATATCAACAAAATATCTTGTTTTTTAAACATTGCCAGTGTCACGTCACTAGCTTAGCTGAAACGGCTGTTATAAGCTCCTAGTTGTTTCTGCGGCCCTAGTACATTTCTCGATCTGATTTCGTCCAGCGGGACAAAACTGGCTTAATTTTTTTGAAACAAAATTTTTTTTTGAACTTTATCTCGCTCGTCATAAAATGTTGACTGAGTTTTAAAATTTAATTAGACTTCAAATCTACTTACTAATTCCACCCATATTGGTCTTATTCTGTCATAAATGTTTCGTTCATATATTTTGTAATATGGATGCTATATTTTGTTCTTTTTGTTACGATTAATATAAAAATGATAAAATAAGTAGGTACTGCATTGCATAATGTTTCCGAGTATATTCTGTATATATTTTTTCTGTTATTTATACACAGCTAATGAACTGAAATTTAGATAGGCATGTACATAAAGTTTAGAAAAAAAATTAGAATAAATCTCAGTCGCGTCACGCGATGCTAGGATACTTCTTGCATTGATGTGTCAGACAGGCGACTAGACGAGACGCGACGGTCGATCTATTTACGCTTCACTACGCGGCCGAGCCACGCACGCTGCGCTAGCCTCGGCTAGAATAAAACGGGAGACGTCATTAGCCGACCTAGATTTCCTAGCGCAACGCAAGCAAACGGGGAAACTGCACTACCTACCAGCCACGAGTTTTCTTTCAAATCTTGATAAAACACGAAAATAACGAAAAAATATAAAAAAATAAAGCGCCTTAACGAAATAGGACATCGAAAAGTATCGTATACTTCGGGAGACACAAGATTTTGCGGAAAATTGAAAAATAATTTCTGTCGGAAAATCCTAGATGCATCCGGGTCACAAGCGTCGGATAAACCCTTTTCTTCAGCGCGCGTGATACTAGGCGACCAGCACTTGCGAAGAGATGTACGAAGCGCCTCGGCTTTATTAGCTGTATGTGCGAGCGAGATGGACTTACGTGTGGAATGCTGGCGCGCGATAGAGACAACACTGTGAAGGTCAACCGATAGTGAATATAGAGTACAGCACAAATAGAGGTGACAAATTTATATATTAGCATTCGTTTGTAGTAAATAATTAATTCGAGTTAAGTTAACGAGTTAAGTGTTCTTCTTGCTCTGGTCCAAATAAACTAACTTTAATAATTCTTGATGATTATTTTTACAAACATTATTTGTGTCATGTGCTGTTATTTTAATAACTTCTTTGCCATGAATTATTCCACCTACCTATTAATGTGTATTGTAAGTAATAAAACAATTGATTATTGCAACTGAAACTTAGGCTCAAAAAAATCTTTAACAAAAAAAAAATGGTCTTCAAAGTTCAAAACAATAATGTATCTCTGTTTGTTCTCTACTCTACGCCGCAACAAGCGGTCGCGTCGCGCGGACAGTGACAGCGCCCTATAAACGAGCGAGACACAGATACCAGCACGTGCTTCCTTTCATAATGCTCGTGTTGGCTCCTCGCGCCGCTGCCGCTCTGATATTACATCTCATTGTGGGAATTTGTTTCGTTAGTTTTTTTTTGCACGCTGGTTGTTTGATTTTATTCGTACCCCGTTTGTATGGAGTTTTAATTTGTGTGAAGTAAGAGCAATTAAATGTTAACTATTAAATTCTGTAATTATACTAGCGACTCGCCCCGGCTTTACACGCAACGATTTTGACAGCAAGCAAAACTTTTCTTCGAGTGATAGCGTGTAATATTGGTGGGATTATTAACCATTATGTGTTCGTTAATGTGTACGAGTGTGGGAAATTGAAATAAAGTTGTGAAAGTGACTTTTCTAGTTGTTCCAAAAAAGTCCGTGTAAAGTTTAAGTAAAGCGCCACTACTTTACTTAAACACTATCCTCATCCCATCATCATCATCATTTAAACTTGATTCAACTCTCTGAGTTTGAAATATTTTATACATGACACTGGCAAAAAATACACTAATCGTGTGACGCCATAACAAAAAAAAATGGTTTACAATACACCAATGTTACACATTATCACTCAAAGAAACACAAGTTTTGGAAAACTAAAAACAAAACAAAAACAAAACAATTTTTCTCTTTATTTTATTTTTTTTAGCAAAATTTTCTTGATGATATTTCGATTGCCGCCAAAAAAGTCCTTCAATGCGGTTGTGGAATCATGAGTTTCCGGAGTTCCGTAGGTCTAGGTATACAAATTTAGCTCTAAATGTTATTTCTAGTTCTGGAGCCCTGGCTTAGCACGGGTAGTGAAAATAAAACAATGACATAGCCCATTACCACAGAAACAGAATAGAAAGATACAGAACAGGCACTCCTTTGAAGTTGAAGAAAGCCGCAAGTTTAATAAATAGCCTACAAAATGACATACATCACACGTTCACGCTAAATGGAACTTTATTGTCGTGCATGCAGGGGGATGATAATGTTAGCTTTCAAACAGTGGTGAAAGTTTTTCAAAATGGAGTAGGTATTCATTCTAGAGATTCACCCCCTACTTTACATTACAATAATATAATAGCTACATAATTAGAGAACATTCTATACCTAATGATTATTAATCATTGAATTTCTAAGGGTGCAAATAATTTTCCATCAAATCAAATTGTTCAATATACCTACTTTTTTAAGTGACATAATTATTTAATTGTATTCGGCGTAGGTTATGCTTATGTTGAATAATAATATTGTAAATATATATACTAAAAATAAATTGCTTAGATAAAAAATAAAACCGACATTAACAATTAAAAAAAGAATCATAATTAGCAGTGTTTGAAGTCGCTGCCATTAAAACAGCGAGTTGAAAAGAGTCTCTTACAAGCCCTGAACTAAATGATGATTGCCAGCCTGGACTGATGGGTCCATGAATGGAAAAACACTAATTGGCAACGATTTCTAATAATGTCCATTTTAATTACCTTTCTTATTTGGTTTGTTTGGTATTAAAATAAAATTTGTTTTTTTCTTTGCGGTTTTCGTATGGTGTTCTGAAGATTGTGAAGATATTGGCGTAGAATAAGTTGAAATGTAAAGTACTTAAGTACCTATAGGTATAATAGGTATACGTTTTTCCTGTATAATAGTTTGACATTCATTGAAATTGCATGATTTTTTTAGCGACATTGCGTGATGGAAAACAGAGTGTTTGACACTACCTTCCGGCAGCCTCATTTTGAGAGCCAGTTCCCAGTCCAGCCGTAGCGTATCATCAGCTTTGATCAGTTGGATCGCATCGTCGCATAACATCACTTTTGGTCAAAACGCTACCCTGAAAGATCTAAAAGATAACTTTTATGGGAATTGGCATGCGAGGAAGGATTCTTCGGAATATTCCAACACGCCAAGTTTAAGTATGCTCAAATATTTTGCATACATATTTCAACTGAATACTTATAAAATAGTTAAGTGAACTAAGTGAGTAGATGCTCAGATGAAGATTTTTGTAAACACTATTTCATCTACATCGTTTGTCTCCGCTTTACACCCAATTATATTATTATTGTGGCAATAGCAAATCATCCAAAGCCAACCAAAAAAGAAGAATTTGAAACGCAGACCTCGTCAGTATAGTAATGAAACATTTACTACAGAAAACCATCAGCATTCTCACCATGACTTAGTAATGAACCAAATAAATAACGATACAAAACGATCCGGTTCAAACCTGTTTGGAACCGGTCGCGATCAGCTGGAGTTCGTTATAAACAACGCCTTGTGGAATGTAATGCTAAGACGGCGCGTATCTAATCTATCTTATCACATTAGCTATGTAAAACCGTTTCCTTTTAATTAACTAATGCGTGTTTCGTAAGAATATCAGCATTCTGAATTCCGAATGACACATACAAGGTCTTAGCGCGGAAAATGAGATGAAACCGTCAAGTCGAAGTTTTTGCGAGATGAAATTTAAAATCTTATTGTCCGCTAAATGAGCATAACATTCTTTCAGTACCTACCTAAGTATATTTTTAGTCTAAGGTAAAAATAGCAAACAAATAAAATAAATTCCCAAAAATTTCAGGAACAAAAGAACAGAACTGATATGCGTTTTAAGATATAAAACTATTGAAAATAACATTAGAAAAGAAATGAAAATACAAAAAAGCGGATGCAAAAGAAATGGGTAAAGTGTCAGAGAAGCATTGCGATAAAACACTTTTGTGTTCATTGTATAGGTGTCTATCTTAGATAGGTACTAACTAATTAACATTTGGTACGTAGGTACGTATTGCATGTTGTTTTTAAATTCTAATCCAAAATATAATTTCTTTATCCATAGCTAATAGCTATATAACATTTTGTGAAACACGCGAAATGAGAAATGAGGTGTTAACGTAATTTCTTGTGTAAAAGGTGGCGCCATCGCCATCCTCGTTTCACGAGTTAAACCGAAGTGACGATTGCTATAACTAATATATACTTTACTATAGTTGTGTCTGGATTCTTCTCTAGCGTTCAAATTAATTATTGGCATTATAAAAAAGTGAAATGCATACAACAAGGGCTGAACTGTTTGAAGTTCTGGGCCAGATCAGACAAAAGTGGAGCAATCAGTTGAAACTATGATAATACGAGTAGTACCCCGTCATAATAAGAGGAAGGAATTGTGAATGAACTTAAACTTAAAATTAAGTGATATATAATTAACTTTATAATATGTAGGTACCTACTTAATGAACTCTATTTTTATACCACGCATTGCAACAGTGTTTTTCCTCCTACAATATTTTATACTAACAATAATATTGCCATTAATACCATAGACGACTTCACTAACTACAATTCCAATTTATGATCAACGCTGTTTGGAACCGTTCCCCTGTTCAATAAATGTGTTCATCATTGCATCACAGTCATTGTTGTGGCAGGCGCGGACCCGACGCAGGCGGCCATGACGGTGGGCGTGGCCAACGTGCTGTGCGACGACCGGCCCCCGCTCGCCTGGCCCGCGCCCCCCGTCCCTCCACCCGCACCGCTCTGGCCCTACCCCGGTAAGACACCTCCTACTACATTCTGCGAGCCTGGTAGCTACGCGCCAACTGCATTGCGAGACCGCGCTCGAATTCTTTCACAATGCTGACAAACATCTCCCACTCACTCTTTTATGAGTAACAGAGGGAGATAGAACGGGGTCTGACCTCAAGGCACTCAAGGTATGCTCGGGCTTAGGTTTGGCGCCAAATTCCTTGGCCTTCAACAACGCCTCCGTATTCATGATTCTTTGGTAGCGGCATTGCAACTGGACTCTACTCGCCCGCTCAAACACGACCGGTCGACCGGTAGTGGTTGCGACTCGGCCAAGTTACACAGCTACTGAATACCGAAGTAATGAGCCATTGAAATGGTGGCAATGCAATTTGGCCGGGTTTTACGTCGACAACGTGTTTGCTCGTAGCTACTTGGGCGCCTTTTTTCTGATTCCTGTTTTCTTTTTAAACACTTAATTTTAAATTTCCGGTTGGTTTCTTATTCGTTTCATACAATCGCAATTTTTGAGTAGGTACTTCCTAAGATGCGTACGTAACAAGATAGTAAGTACCTAATTACTTCGTCGTTAATCAGTTTAATCACAGACTGCTTCTTAGGTACATCGGAATAACTAAGTAGGTAGGTAAGTACTCCAAGAAAAAATTAAAAAATAGTCAAAAGACATCATTTATAAGCAGGGCTTTATTCTAATATTATGCGTTCTTGAAATAAATAGCATAAGAAAGAAGGAAGTGGAAGTAAGAGGTACCTAATGTGTAAATGTGAACACACTATACCTACTAACGTCTATTTTTTTTTTTTTTTTTTTACTATTTACAGGGTAGCGTTTGACCACAAGTCACCTGATGTTAAGTGACGATGTGGTCGAAGATGGCGCCACGCTACACCTGGACTGGGAACTGGCTCTCAAGTGAGGCTGCCGGAACACACCGAGAGGTGCTTGGCGACAGATTCTTAACAAGAGGGTGGTAGCTAGCCAGGCGAGTACTAGAAAATACCCTACCACCAAGCAAAAAGTCTAAAATCAATTACATGTAGATTGTAGGTAGGTATCCACTACTTATACTTATCTCTTTGGTAACGACTCGTAGACGGTACCTCATTATCATCATCATCATCAGCCGGAAGAAGTCCACTGCTGAACATAAGCCTCCCCCCTTGCACGCCACCATGAACGGCCTACAGAACGTCTTCCGGTTCGTGGTCGCCACTCGAGAACCCTTGAGACGGTACCTAAGGGCTGAGGAATGAATTCCTGAACCCTCAGTATGTTGAGGGCTTATGTTCCTCCGAAATGTTCATCTCTCTGTTCGTCTCTGTAATGAATTAATAATAATATAAATAAATAGTTTTATAAATCATAAAATAAAAAAAACATAAAACACCAGGAATCCATAAATCAATCGGATTAACTTTTTAAGTCGCGAGTCCTAAATGCCATCCACACCTGCTGCAATTCCTTTTAATTTGATTTTCTTCTTTTTTATCCACGCAACTCCATTGAGTTCCTGTCGTTCATTATGTTCCACGCAGCGGTATTCAATGTTCTGCCTGTTCTTTTTTTAATTTCATTTGAAAATGGAATCTTAACGAATTGAAATGAATTAATAGAAGTCAATGTTAAGTAATCGTGTTGGATTTCACACTTATTTTTAAGTGATGGATCGTAACTAGATGCGACATTGGCGGGTTCGTGGTATTGCGACTCCCCATAAATGCCATAAAATATGATGGATAGGATTACAATATAAATAAGATATTCCATAGTAAGTACCTAAGTAAATTAATTGACTATAATGAATAACGAGTTACTAAATTAGAGGTGTAATTTTACTGAATAAAATAGTGATGGGATATTTCGAAACGGTATGGTAGGAAAAATTGTGATGAAATTGAGAAGAAAAGTTGTGAGTTCGGAATTTCTGATTTCAAAAGGTTTGTTTCAAAGGATTCAACAACATTTCTGAAAGCAAGCTCGTCATTGCCATTTGAAAAGAGTTTGGTTACCTACCTAATAATATTATACTTAGCAATATTGTAGAAGTTATCGCGAGCTAATAGGCAACTTCTCAGTAGCATAGGGATACCTATTAATGTAAAAACGTGAGCAATTAATTTACCTAAAGCCGTCAGCGGAATTTAAAAGTCTTTGAGCATCGCACGTCATGATGATTGCTCAACCAATCAATTAGTGAAAACTTTAGCGTTATCGAGAATCATAGATTTACGTAAAATTTAACGCCAACAATTCGGATTGTTTCCTATTTGCACTGCTATCGTTGTGTTCTGATATAGTAACGTTTGACGACAAGTCCTCTGATGTTATAAGTTATTAGTGATTATGTGGTTGTACCTACAAACTGGCGGCACGCTTCACCTGGGTCAGGCACTGGCTCTCACGTGAGGCTGCCAGAAAACAACTATTGGTGACAGATTGAGAATGTTAAGGATGTTAAATAGCGAGGTGAGTTCTAGAAAACGCTCAGTCACCAAAGTGATGGTTTCGTCACGATGTTTCCTTCACTGAAAGCTCAAACTCATTTTGTATCCGAAACTGTTGCATACCTATACCTAAACGTGTTGCAACTCGACGTCAGTGTTGAGCTATCATTGCTTTAAAACTTCCAATAAGTAAACTTACTTACTTACCTTTATCTATTTCTACTTAAACTTTGGATTAGACGACTGCATCGCATGGTTTAAGTTTATTTTACGGAAAAGATCTCGAAATATACCTAGGTTATAAAGTTATTGTAATTAAACGCAGAAGTACCAAGATACCTACTTGTTTAATTTTAATAACAGCATATAAAGTAGATTGAATATGAACATTATTCAATAATCTCTCGTTATTAGGTAGGTATTCCAATTTGCTTCCTTGAATTAATTAGTTTTAACCGAGTCTATGTAAATTTGGAATTAATAAGTACCTACTTATTTTGCGAAATGCCAATCTATCTTTTACTCTTAGTTTAAAGTGAACCAACAATCACAAATAAATTGTAGGTATGTCATTAAACAATTATTCACACATCATATTTTATTCGCTGATGCTAAATTTCGTTACACAAGATGTAAAAATAAAGTAAGAAAACAACTACCGGATCCATCGTTCTCCGGTATCCCGCCACTAAATCGGTCCGGGCTCGGCAAACGGAACTGTCACTTCCACAACATAAATTATCCACCATTAAAAATAAAAACTAATAAAAAAACATGTTAAAACTCATTTATCGATAATACCGGCCTCGACATGCGTACATCCCTAATTTCACACGCACCGCCCATAAAGCCCCTCCCACTCCAAGTGTCGACCAATCAGCGAGCGGCGTGCCTTCAAAGGAGGTTCCTCATGATTGCCGCCTTAATCTTTTTAGTGTTGTGAACTACTTTTTTGCGTTTATGTTTTTCATGTAAAGTTTAATGGCGATTTTTGCCGCGAAACGTTTGCTCGGCGTTTGACAACTCACGCGAAGTTTGGCGATAAAAAATGCTACGCAAGACGTACGTTGATTGATCGGTCATAAGCGAATAGTGAGGGGACTCGATGAAAATGTAGTTAATGTAAAATGTAACTTACAAGCAACTTTCGTTATTTAATTGTTGCTAATGGATATTGTTTATGCATTAAGTAGTGAAATCAAAATCATTTTCTGTACTGATGGGCAGTCAGGGCAGATGTAACTAGACATCAATTTAATCAGAGAAATCAACGTAAATGCTCAGTATTTCTTCATTAGAGTAGGCCCATCGTTAGGTATGTACCTAAACTACCGTAAGGTACTTAACTACTTTCCTATAGGTAGCATTATTAACAAATTGCGAAATGTAGCACTGGCAGGTTATCATTGGCAGCTTCAATCCAGTTGAATAGACAGCTTCAGCTTAAGGTTTGTCGAAATTCCAGCCGAGTTGGAAGAGGTGTTAAAGTTTGTATGCATTTTTTTAAAACCCGAAAGAAAACGAGAAAAGTTGAAATACAATAATTAGATAGGGTATTTAATTATGTTGGAAAAATCGCTATCGCAAACACCATTCCTGTAAGTATTCTGAATTCATTCGTTACAGAATCAGACACCTACTTATTGTCAAACCGACTTGATTTTCTTAACGTGTCAACGGTTGGTATTACGAGTATAATGCTGTAAAGTTTTTAGAAAATTAAACAACAAATTAAGTGAAATTACTTTCTAAGAGTAGGTACCTACCTAGTAAGATTACTTAGATAAGTAGGTACCAGGTACCTAACTGCCTAACCACCTACTAATACTTACTTACCTTAGGTACAAATACCTATTACCTACCTATGATAGATTATAAGTGAGTTCTTTATAGTTACCTAGATTTAAAAAATAAAACATCGCTAGAATTTATCATCAAACATTCCTCATACATACTTATTCCTTATCTATAAACCTTTATCGATGCTATTGTAAATGCGAAACTGTGTTTTTGTTGGTATGTTGCGATATGTCGGTTTGTCCTTTTTTGACGGAGCAACTGATCGGCGTGATTAATTGCTTAGAAATAGTTTATGGGAGAGATTGACATAGGCTACTTTTTATCCCCGATTCCAGATAAATAATAAGTAGGTAGTAGGTAGGTAGTTAATGCATGGTTCCTGTGGGAAAACTCCACGGGGGTTAAACCGTGGAGAGCAGCTTTTCTATAAAATAATACATGTCACGCTCTCATCTATCTACTTGCATAGATCCTTATTAACATTCAATGGAATAAATACATTCCAATTTTAAGAAAATCAATCGCTTTAAAAAGACCCAAACGCTTTCGGGACCGAATAAAATTAAGCTAACTATAAATGAATAGCGCCGTCCCTTTCAATCTATCTGCATTTCAGTATGACTATCTCTGTCTGACAGTAGGGATGTGAAAAAATAATGCATTAGTCAGATAACCGATGCAACTCATTAGGCGTCTACGTCTGGGAACTTTTATGGTCGGGTTTGATTTGGGTTGAAGTTTTATTCTTTGCCTTACCATGTAGGTATTGTTATAGGGATATATATGCATAAATATAATTCCTGTCAGCCATTTGACGACGCGGTAGCCGAGTTGGTAGTGTCCCTGCCTTCGAAGCTAGCGGCTCTGGGTTCGAATCCCGGTAAGGGCAAATATATGTGTGATGAGCATGAATATTTGTTCCTGAGTGTTGTATATGTATTTCTATCTATATAAGTATTTATTTATCTATATAAGTATGTTAGTAGTATGTTTGTAAGTAGCTTAATTTGGGGCTAGGTCAATGTGTGTGCAATTATCCCTGGTAATTATATATCAAGATGCAAACGTTTCATTTCTACAATCGTTATTAACACTTGAGCGTAAACGAACAAAAAAAGGTTCGTTGGTAACGAAGATGAAACGAGTACAGTGTCGCCTGTTCCATCCTGCTTATGCAAAAGAACAGGCAAGAAACGCCCAGCAGAGAATTTTTTGGTTGCGATCACTTTTCCAAACGTCAAAGTCAGAATACTTAATAGTGACTTAAAGTTCAATCCATATTCATGTGTCATGTTTTTTAGTTTTCTATTAGCGTTAATGACTGTAGAATGCATCTTGGCTGTGCCCTCAGATTTCTGTATCTACTTTACAAAGCGTATTGACTATTGTGCAGGAATCATTCAAAAAGCGACCGCCCGGCCACTTAAATTCCCATCGAAAGTATTAACATGCCTGCGCGGCTCCGGAAACGCGCGGTTTGAATATAAAACGGTGCGCGTATGCAGACACGTTCGCGCATGCGTATTGCGGTTAAGTGGTAGTGATGGCGATCTCTTATTCTTACTAACGCGGGGACTTTGAATAATGAATTATCAGAAAATGTATCGTGAAGGGTACGAAGTAGGTAGGTACCTATTTTTTAACTTTTTACATTGTAGCTCTTGGCTACAAGATTTTTTTTCCTTGTTTTCATATGCATTGTCTATTTATTTGTAGATACTTAATTGATGTTACATGACAATCTACTTAGTCTATTATGACTAATAAATGTCTAACTTACATATAACATAAACTTATTGCTATGTAGAGTAAAACTAACACACACACATCGTCACATCGTCACTTAACATCAGGTGACTTGTAGTCAAACGCTACCCTGTAAATAGTAAAAAAAAAAAAAAACTAAGAATGTGTCCATTGCCTAGCACTTTTCTTATTTTTTTTGACACTAATCTAATACTAAAAATACATACTGTTTAAACAATATCAATTTTTTTGTCTTTTTCTCTTCACTATTGTCCTAAGTAATCTTGATTATAATCAAAACGTGTGTGGTTTCATTGATAATGCTGCATATCCTGAGTTCCTCCAAGCTTATGAATATAAATTGCATCTAAATTGGTTTATTTCTTGTAAATCGGACGATTATACGCATTACAATGCCATACGTACCTACTTAACCAAGTGCATTGTATTGGTTGCTGTCGTATGTACCTACTTATAATAATATATTCCAATAAATGTTTTTATTTAGATACCCGGATAATCGTTGCAAAATCCTCAA
This sequence comes from Opisthograptis luteolata, assembly GCA_931315375.2. Lineage (NCBI taxonomy): Eukaryota > Metazoa > Arthropoda > Insecta > Lepidoptera > Geometridae > Opisthograptis > Opisthograptis luteolata. The sequence goes on from OV928044.1 coordinate 1,127,051, forward strand.
CTTCGTAAGTCACAATCACAAGTCTGACTTCACTTTTCCTGACTCTATTAGGTACCACCAATAAGCAACTTTTTTATTATTTAGTGTAGTATCTACCTTAGAAATAAGTACTTATAACTACAAACAATCTGTTCTTTCCGAGATTAACAATCACATCACAGCAGGTGGTAATTTTTTTATACTTAATTTTGTACTTTCCTATCTTTGGAACTTCCCAACTCACCATGAATCAAACTGTCACATCCCTAAAACATGTTCTGTTTTTATTTATTTAGGGTGGTGAAATCGAGACAATTAAAAAAAGTCGTTATAAGTAGTATCGTAATTATGACAGCTAACTTTATTTACCTCTTCCTAAGTAAATTAAAATGTAATTTTTTTTTGTTATTCCAGCTCAAGTATCAATGGAGAGCATGATGGTGGGAGGCGTGGGCGTCGGCAGCATGAGCTCCGTGGGCGGCGGCTCCATGGGCGGGTTCCAGCTGGTGCGCGAGCCCACGTCCGGAGCCCTGCTGCTGCTGCCGGCGCCGCAGGACCTGCCGCACGCCGTCGTGTGGGGCGGCGTGCCCTACCCCTCGGCGCCGCTCCTCCTCCCGCCGGCGCCCCACCCGGCGCACCACCTGCAGCTGCTGCCCGGGGACCTGCTGGCCTCCACGGCGACGCTCCAACACACACACACGCACTCCACTCGCCTAGTGACACTGGCACCGGCTCAAACACACTCGGTACACTCGATCGACAAACGGAAGCCAATCATGCAGCCCATGATAACACCTCACTTGATAAAAATAGAGCCGGAACCACCGCAGGAAAAGCCTCAGCCCTCGTTTGCCCCGGAGCCGGTCCAGCAGCCGATGCTGACGACGCATCTGTACTACCAGCCGGACTTCAACGACCAACCCTGCAGGAGTCAAGCTACATCTCCTGCGGCGCCGCCCACACCGCCTCCAGAAGCGTCTGAAATGCCAGCGCATAAGGACGCATCAAACCAAACCGATCACATCGACGACGAGGATGAGCTACCCAACAACGCGGATGAAGATGAAAGAGTAGCCTGCGTTGGTGTCGCGCATTCTCCTGAAGATTCTATGATGCACAATCAGAGTCAAGTGCTCCCACCACCATCGATGGAATCAGAGGAGTCATCTTCCGAATCAACAGCAGTAATGGCCGGGGCCGTGGAAAAAGCAATAGATGCGATGGATAGGGACGACAGTATTGATAATTCCAGCAGCAGTGGGTCGAATGATATGGTGATAGACACAGCGAGAACTACTCCGGTGCCGCAAGCACTTGCAACTCAGCAACCACCTAGGCTTCCAGTAGACGTTAGTGGTCTTGAGCTTCTATCAAACAGTATCGAAGAGTTTGAACGTGCAAAACCTGGAATTAGCATGCCCATACTTGAATCGACGCCTTTGACAGTCGATACAAGGAATATGCCTAAATTAAACATTTTAATAAAGACGTCTCCAAAATCTCCACCAAGAACAGAAGCGGAACCTCAGAGGAGATTTGAGTTTCCACCGGCAGAGCCCAGCACCGGGGAAAGGGCCAAGCCCTCGTTAGACGGTCTGGGGTTACTGTGTGCACTAGCAGAGCAGAGGTTTATGGAGGAAGTAGAGGAAAGTCCTCCATCTAACGAGCCTACGGTGTCCCGTCCGTTCATAAAGAGCGAGCTGTTGAGTCCTACCGAGAGGGAGAGAGATAGATCTTCAGAGTCCACAAGTAAAAAAGACAAACACAGACATAGGGATGGAGATTCTTCTAACGAGAGGCGAAGAAAAAGGAGTCATGACAGAGAAGAAAGGTTACGACATAAAATAGAGAAGATGCGTCGTCATAAACGAGATCGGGAAAGAGATGAGGTGAGAAACAATGGTGGGGAATTGGAAGCTAGTTTACGTCGCGTAACTGCTTGTCCATGCGGGATTTTGCCTTGTCCGCATACAAACGCCGTCCCTTCAGCTCACGCTCTCGTCCATGCAATAGAAAAAGACATGCGAGAAAGGTTGCAAGATTTGCAGCGACAGTTCGACGAGAAGAAAGCGCAAATAAATGCTCTTACTCCACCCCTGCCACCGCTATCAACTTCGTCTACACCTTCGACACCAGCTTTATCGCCAGACTCTGACAGAGGATCTTCAAAGAAACGTAAAGTAGGCCGACCGAGGAAGGTGTCGAGTCCTGATTCAACAGAAACGATCGTCGCTAAGAAGCCTAAATCCAAGAGCAGCCTTGTAGGGTTCTTACTAGCAAAGCAGAAGTTAAAAGGTGGGATTTTGTGCACTAGAGGTGAACCTTCACGCGAAGAAATAAATCGGACAAGCAAAGTCCGTCCAAAATTGAAAGCAGAACCTATCGTGAAAGTTCATTCCGAAGAAGAAGAACGCGAATGGGCCTTGAATCGTTCAGCCAGTTCTTCTATGGAAAGTTTGAATGAGGTCCGACAAAAGAACCGTGAGAAGGTTGATAAGTTAGTACGGAAGCATTCTAGAGATGATCTTCCCGAATTAGAGTTTGCGCTGCGCCGCGCCAGTGCTTCCAGTGACAGTGAAAAAGAGAGACGTCGTGCGAAGAAGAGACGAAAGAGCCTCAAGTCTAAGGATAGAAGTGAAGATACAGAAACTATTTCTGAACCAGTGCCCCCACCAGTGTCAAAATGTACTTTAACAGAAGATAAGCTAGACTTGTCACCGAGAGTGTTGACTGCAATGGGTGGACTGTTCTATGCTGGAAAATTAAGCGCAGTCACAGCGCCTGATGTATACGCCATCACTTTAGATGGAGAACGAGGAAACAAACCTCATATACTATCTAGAGAAGAAACTTTAAGAGATGCCGTAAGTTTTTAGTTTCGCGCATTTAATATGATACATTTTTAAGAGTTGCAGGGATTTGATTTAACTTTTCCATTTCAGATTTTGGAAGTTAGTCCAACTTCAGTGTCGGAACTGCCTTCTGGCACCAGGGTCTGTGCGTATTGGTCACAGCAGTACCGGTGCTTATACCCTGGTACAGTTGCGGTATCGTCTCCAGACCCTCATGATGATAAGTTCGTAGCGGTGGAGTTTGATGATGGAGATTCGGGCAGGATAGCAATTGAAGATATAAGATTCTTAGAGCCAAATTACCCTGTTGTTGGTAAGTACTTTATCTAAACAATGTTTAATGAAAAGCGTTATTATAAAAAAATATGTTTTAGTAAAGAGAGTCAGAGAATTTGTAAAGCATATCTGTTTTATCTTATTTCAGAATATGAGAACCCATTGTTCACTCTCGGTAAGAGAAGAAGAAATACGAGTGTCACAGAAGAGAAGAAATTAGTAATCTCTACCAGTACCGAACCCAAACCTTCTACATCAGACCCGGCGTCAAAACCAGACGACGAAGACCGCCACAAAGATCGGAAGAAGCTAAAAAAGCACCGAAAAGACAAACTAAAGCGCCATTCAAGCGAAGATGACCCCGCAGTGGACTACGTCAAGAAGAAGAAGAAGAAACACAAGTGCTGCGAAGAGCACTGCAAGCACAGGCGGCACCACAAAAAACACCACAGAAAACACCGGAAGCGACACCATTCTGACAGTAAAGAACCTACGAGCTCATCTGGAGAAGAACCACCCAAACTCAAGTCTTCCTCCGATTACATAGACTCCAACAAATCTAACGAAGATTCTATAGACTCTAACGATAGACTATCAACTCTGATAGCAGTGGAAAAGTCACCTGATGAGAAAATGAAGACTGTGATAAAGAAAGCGGTGATTTCTAAGAAGGCGCTTGTGAAAACTGCTGTTCTGGACTTTAGCAACTTGGGCAAGCTGACCATGAATAAAGATGAGGAAGAAAAAGACAATTTGAAAGACAGCGGAATTGTAATGGAGGACGAACCTGGTCCCTCCACTAGTGATGGCACTAAGAAGGTAAAAGACTCCCTTTAATGTCATCTACACTTATATATCAGGAAAAAAGATTTCATTGTTTGTTTAATCCGGATAAATTTACATTATAACCGATCTTGATAATATTTGATTTAGAGATAGTTTGAACCCTGGGACAGCTAGTAGTTCTTAATATTTTCATGTAACTTTCCAGAAGACAAAACGGCGAACTGTGTCTGCCACGTCGTCCGACGGCGGCGGCGGCGCCAGCGGCGGAGTCTCCAAGATGGCGGCCTTCCTGCCGGGCGGGGCGCTGTGGAGGTGGCGGGGGCCCGCCTACAGGAGGACCACCAGGCCGCGCCACAGGAAGCTGTTCTACAAGGCCATCCAGAGAGGAGAGGAAACTCTTAACGTAAGTTTGAACTATGGCGGCAGTGACGTCGTCAGCTTGCGATCCCTGTTCCAGCAAAATATTGCGATGAAGCTTAGCATAGCATAGCTTGGTGGGAGGGTATTTTCTATTGCTGATTTGCTAGCTACTACTGTCAGATTAAAAGTCTGTAGCCAAGCGCTTATCGGTGTGTTTCTCACTTGAAAGCCAGTTCCCAGTCGAGGCGAGCCGAGACGCCACCTTTGACTGCACGAACCACCTACACATGACATCAATACACCAATTTTCACATCATGCCGCGAGAATGGGGCCCCTGGCTCTCAAGTGAGGCAGCCGGCACACTCGTACCACCGAGCTATATGGTTTCAGCGCGACATTACATTTTTGCATTATCGCTTCAATAAATGATTGATGTCATTAGTAAAGCGTAAATGAATGAATGAACCTGTGTGTCATCAGGTGGGCGAGGCGGCGGTGTTCCTGTCGACGGGGCGGCCGGACCGGCCCTACATCGGGCGCATCGAGGCGCTGTGGGAGGCGCGCGGCGCCATGGCGGTGCGCGTCAAGTGGTTCTACCACCCCGAGGAGACCGTCGGCTGCCGCGGCCGGCTGCACTACCCGGTCAGTAGCGGGAGTACTACACAGTACATCGAGGCGCTGTGGGAGGCGCGCGGCGCCATGGCGGTGCGCGTCAAGTGGTTCTACCACCCCGAGGAGACCGTCGGCTGCCGCGGCCGGCTGCACTACCCGGTCAGTAGCGGGAGTACTACACAGTACATCGAGGCGCTGTGGGAGGCGCGCGGCGCCATGGCGGTGCGCGTCAAGTGGTTCTACCACCCCGAGGAGACCGTCGGCTGCCGCGGCCGGCTGCACTACCCGGTCAGTAGCGGGAGTACTACACAGTACATCGAGGCGCTGTGGGAGGCGCGCGGCGCCATGGCGGTGCGCGTCAAGTGGTTCTACCACCCCGAGGAGACCGTCGGCTGCCGCGGCCGGCTGCACTACCCGGTCAGTAGCGGGAGTACTACACAGTACATCGAGGCGCTGTGGGAGGCGCGCGGCGCCATGGCGGTGCGCGTCAAGTGGTTCTACCACCCCGAGGAGACCGTCGGCTGCCGCGGCCGGCTGCACTACCCGGTCAGTAGCGGGAGTACTACACAGTACATCGAGGCGCTGTGGGAGGCGCGCGGCGCCATGGCGGTGCGCGTCAAGTGGTTCTACCACCCCGAGGAGACCGTCGGCTGCCGCGGCCGGCTGCACTACCCGGTCAGTAGCGGGAGTACTACACAGTACATCGAGGCGCTGTGGGAGGCGCGCGGCGCCATGGCGGTGCGCGTCAAGTGGTTCTACCACCCCGAGGAGACCGTCGGCTGCCGCGGCCGGCTGCACTACCCGGTCAGTAGCGGGAGTACTACACAGTACATCGAGGCGCTGTGGGAGGCGCGCGGCGCCATGGCGGTGCGCGTCAAGTGGTTCTACCACCCCGAGGAGACCGTCGGCTGCCGCGGCCGGCTGCACTACCCGGTCAGTAGTGGGAGTACTACACAGTACATCGAGGGCCACAGACCATGTGCCACAGATCACAGACCGTAGACCACCAACCACAGACCATAGACCATATATAATTCTATTCGATAATCCTATTTTATTCTATTCATATACCATGGACAATGGACCATAATTAATTATACAATTCTATTATTTATGCTTTTTTATTCGTAGCCCATGGACGATAGACCATAGACAATAGAGAGAGAGAGAGAAATACTTTGATGACAAACATCTTGTATCATAATTGCAGTGAACATGCTCCAATTCAATCACAGATATAAAAAAATATATAAATAAATAAATATCGGGGACAATTGCACACAAATTGACTTAGCCCCAAATTAAGCTCGAAACTTGTGTTATGAGTACTAGACAACGATATACATACTTTATAGAGAAATAAATACTTATATAGATAGAAATATCCAAGACTCAGGTACAAATATTTGTGCTCATCACACATGTGTTTGCCCTTACCGGGATTCGAACCCGGGACCGCTAGCTATAAAAGTGATTACACCCAAAATATTACCTGACAGGCGTTTCTTTCCTGTTCTTTGACCAATGTAAGAGGGTTGTAACAGTTTCCTTTTAGGCGTAATATTGTATGTTAACCAAACCCCTTTTCCGGTACAGGGCGGTCTGTTCGAGTCTCCCCACACGGATGAAAACGACGTGCAGACGATATCTCACAAGTGCGAGGTGCTTCCCCTGCCGCAGTACAAGGAGCGCATGGGCGACGACCCCGTCAAGTACAGCACCGTGTACGACAACAACGATGTCTACTACCTGGCCGGCCATTACGATCCCACGCAGCAGAGCCTGAAGATGGAGCCGGACATACCATTTGATGATACACCCATCTCTTAGGAGGTTATGGTGCCCTGGTATGTTGCTGTTCGTAAAGTTGCGTCGACACATTCAAACTCTGCTTGGGCATAAGTAACGAGACGAGCAAGTCGTTAGTTCGATGGTAAGCGTGAGGCTTGCCTTTACAGTTGTTTGCTATCGAGAATGAACTATAAATAGTAATAAATTCTTTGCAGCAATGCACTGAGCTCGTCACCCTGATAATAATATAGTAGATGTATCTCTATGCTTCTCTGGAAATTCAATCCGGAACAGTGTGATGCTTGCTTTGATTTTAACATAGTTCACTTGATCATTCTCTTCATTCAAATGAAATCCAAGTAGGTTAGAAAAAGACGAACGTGGTCCAAGTCCACTTGGTTGGAGGCTGTTGTCCAAGTGCGCTGGCCACGATCCAAGTATAGCCGTAAAATGTACTTTGTCAGAACAGACTTTGATTGTGTCAACGCGTCGTAATGGAAACGTAGGTGTGTCAAAAATGTTGACGATTCAAATTAGTTTACAGTGCAATCAAACGGTTTTGATCTTTTAAAATATTTAAACACAATTTTTAATAATCTCGATGTTTAGAGTGTGTTACAGTAGATTCGTTTTGCCAATTACGTGTGTAAGTAGCTTGGATCGATACAGGTCTTCAAACTTCTAAAGTACAATGTAGGGGTAGTTTTTGAGGCTCAATCGTGACGATTTTTCTGACCGTCCTCGCGGCGAATATTGACTCAATTATGTTGTAAAGTTACCTTTGTTACGTTATTTAGTGGTACTGTTTGGAATGTTGATTTTTCCGATATGTATGGGCCGAGTTGTGGGAAATTATGGAAACAATCATATGTATGTAGAGTGTTTCGGTGTCAATATTGCGAGGTGATAGGTATGTGATTTATTTTTATATACGTGTAACACTGTAATCTCAGTGTACTTATCTAATAGCTCTATCCTTCTATATATACTACTCGAAATAATACTATACGATTCATCCATAACTAGCTGTGCCCCACGGCATCACTCGCGTAGATTACAGTTTGTAAGAGATGTCCCCAGGGTTCAAACTATCTCTATGTATACCTACATCAACATTTTTTCAGTGGTCAAGCGTGAAAAGGTAACAAACAAACATTCAGACAGAGATACTTTCACATTTATAATAACATTTAGTATGGAGAGTATGAGTTTGAACCTTATTTTAATTTCAAAATTCTGCGTGGTGCATACTGCGCTCGTCACCCTGAGAGTTTACATTACTACTGGATCAAATAATAATTTTACACGTGTTCCCTGTATTATTTTGAGTAGTGTATTATTATTTTCTATTAGATTTTATAATTATATACGTAGTTTTTCTCCATATAAATGTCTATTTTAAACGCAATACTGTTTCAGCTAGTCCCTTATTTTATTCAAAATTAACCAGTGATGTATCTTAGTCGGATATTTTTGGACTCACAATTGACAGAAGTCCTGCTTAAGGTTCTTGGAGCTGTTTGTTACGATTATTTTTACTGTTTTTACGGTTATTTTTAATAATATCATTATTTTGGTTGATAATTTTATGTTTATTGAAGTATACTTTTATATCGAATGGTGCTAGACGCTTAATACTACTCGTTTATTTCGCTGTAGTTAAGATTATTATATATATATAAAGATTAGTTTTAGAGAAGTAGTCGGTATGTAGGTTAACACCGAAAGTGCGTAGGTTTTTTCTATTTACAGCTATACCTATAATATATACTGTCAGCTTTTATTCTTAAATCGTTGCCATCTTATTAATGTAAACTATTGATATATTATGTATGTTTACTTAGCGTATAATTTCGACAGGGTAAGTTGAAGCCCTTCTTTTCATCATTTTATTCATATCTTGGAAGTTTATAAAGGGACTGAAAAGACAGGGATGTAGGTAGGCGACCAGTGGGTCTGTAGGGTAGGTTTTGTATGAGCAGCCAAGATGTTTTATAATGAAAACTTGCAACTCAATCAGCCTTAAAGACGTTAATTACAGTGTTAGACGAAATTATGTTCTTAGCATTTAATATTAATTTAAAGCAAATATACAGGATTATTGACAAAATGATTATAACTTCTTAAAAGCAACTCCTGCACACCATTAGTAACAAACAACTTTAGTTCTACTACTTATAAACAAGTTGTTCATAATATTTTTCTCTTAGACAAAAAATTAAAAACATTAAACGTTTAGTTTTAAATGTCTCTGTATTTTGGTGTACCAAAAATAAGTTTATCTATAAAAATATCTAAATTGATTGATCTATTTATTATTAAAGTGCGTCATACTATAGGTACTAGGTTCAAAACTTTTTATTTTACAAATTTATTACTTAAGAGATTATTAGATTTTTTTTCAATAATCCTGTATTAGAGGAAAGCGAGCCTTCCCAAATAAAATTGCATATTTTTTGTTGTCAAGTACTTTTAGGTCTAAGTTAAGTTGTAAGGTTAAGTTAAGAAATTCGTTTGAAATTAAACTTCACACCACAGAAAATATAATTATATTGGACAAAAATTGAGACAAATAAAACTAGAAAAAAAAGTGCGAATTTGAAAACAATGTTTATGAGAAAGTGGTATTTTTATATATTCGAAAATGATTTTTATAATTTTAATCTAGAAATGTATGTGAAGCAAAGTTGTTCGTAAGTACAAACGTTGTATATGAAAGATATTTGGCTCGGCCCAATGTATGTAGGTATACTAACACTGGATATATTCATTCAAGATTATGACAGCCTTCTATTTACTATGGACTGTGTGAAATTTTATGAATATTATCCCTGTCAATCGTAGAGTGTAATCTATATATGGGAAAGCCATAAATATTAGATTTAAAGATTAATAATATATCAGCATCGATAATATAAAGATTATAAATACGCTTAAATAAATATTTTTGGCTGAATTTTGTGTTTTATTTCCGTAGAAACTTAGTTGATTCTCAATTTTAATATCTGATACGAGACTAGCTGTTCCCCGCTGTTTCTTCCACGTAAGATTTTAACAGAATTTTCATCACATAAATATTGTATGACGCTCTGGGATAGTGTAGGTTTATTGTGACACAACTATATCGGATAAAATCGGATTAGTTTTAGAAATTAGTCGTCACATCTTTACCACAAACTTTACCTCTATACAATATTAGTAAATACGATTGCAAGCCTCCGTCTTTAAATATTTGAACTCGTAAGAGCAAATAAATTCGTAAGAGCCACAGACAAAAATTCTGAGATCCATTGAGATTGAAGCAGATAACTGCTATAGAGCCTTATTGATGCTGTGGGAACGGAAAAAAGGAGACAATCAAATAAAAAGATAATGATTAGTGTTACAGACTTTATTAAAATTGATCTTAAATCATAATACATGTCTGTTAGTGTCTAAAAATTAATAATAAGAGGTATAATTAATAAGAAAATAAATAGAATAATTACATGATAACTAAGCTTATTGATAAAAGAAGTAGTGAAGAGATACCTAGAACAACGAACACAGCTCCTGTTTTTGTTATGTTATTTTTTTTGTTTTCACATCTAAAGCTAAAGTATGTATGCTAAACTTACTACTAAATATTTAGTTTCCGGGCGTTAAGGTCAACAAAGAATCTCACGTTTGCCATTACTAATGACCTCGTAGGTGTCGTCGTCGATGATCTTGTACTTGTCTTGTCGGTAGTGCTTCAGGTTGTGAAGGAACCTAATGGAAGACTCCTCACGGATTTTGGTGAGGACTGATGGAAGGTTATCGGTGCCCGCTTCAGCCGCTAGGGAGGCGTAGTATTTCTCCTGTAATGGAAAGAAAAGATGTGTTATTTACAAAAATATACGCAATCAAAACAAATTCTGCCTCTTTCAGCGCAAGCAAAAACAGATTCAAAAACTAAATTTTCAAAAAGTTCCTAGTGTCAAATAAAAGTAAAATTAACTAATGATAATAAGCTCAGATCAACTCTTTTTTTAAATCTTATGTGGTAACGTTTGATCACCGGTCACTTGATGTTAAGTGATGATGTGGTCAAAGGTGGCACCATGTATTAAGAATTGGCTCTCAAGCCAGCCAGAATACATGACTGGTGCTTCGCGATAGGTTCTCTATTAGTGGCTAGCTAAGCAATCACTAAAACTGCTATGTCACCTAGCTACGGGTTCGTCACCACATTTTTCACCAAGCATATTACAGGACTCTTCTTACCTGTGACTTACAAGCGGACATTACTACCACTGACTTAGGACTATTTCAAATATTGATTGAAATAGCAATTAATTTATAGAAAACTGTTACAGCATTATGTAGTATCTTCTATCTACTGATCTATATAAAATATCGATCTAAATATATGAGAACATTGCACTCCATTCAGTGGTATCTAGGGTATGATAGGAATAAACATCGCCAAGGCAAACAAGATATCTGTTCGATGTGACCTAGGTTAGTGTAGATAACCTCGTGAGGAATCATAGTATTTAAACGCAGGCCCTTTACGTGCTCATTTAGTATTAAAGCAGGCGGGCCAAGCGTGGCCCGAGTGCGGGCCGTTGCGAAAGGATCAAGACTTTTGGGCAGAGTTCAACAAAACGTCGTTGACCTTTCTGTTGCAGAATTAACCGTGCACCTTCAGGTTATGATTTCCTCGTATATTTTGTTATGTTCTATTCATAGGCGTTGTTTTTTTATATTGTTTTATTAATAAAGATGTGTTTTTTGTATTGTATTTTATTCAAATGCTACTTACTCTGCTAACTTTTTAATATTTTGTAAATCGATTTGAGTTAGGTAGAGAGGCTAGGCTAGGTACTCATACGCTCGAAATTAATAATCGATCCTGATCCATTATCCGCGGTTTTGGATCGATATGTTATGTCATAATACGTCATTTTAGTACTAGGGCTTGACATATTACTACTAAAATGAAATATTATGACATGACATATCGATCCAAAACCACCGATAACGGATCAAGATCGATTATTAATTTCAGGCATTAGGTACCTACTTCCATGAGCGATGGAAGAAAATAGATCAGTGAAGCAGCGGAGGAGCTATAGATAAACAACGTAAGTACAAATAGAAGAGGTTACCAAACATTGCGTAGGATGAGACGTGTACTTAGGTTAACATATTAGATTTTCCTTCAAAAGATTTTATATGCGCTCTTTAGTAGTAGGTAGGCAGGTACTAGGTACTGTTATAAACATGACCACAGAATAACTGGTAGGTTGGGTAGTAACTCAACGAGTACGTATCTGTTTCTACCTACCTACACTACCTAGTAGGTACCTACCTACCTACCTATATTTTCCAAAATCTTAAAGAAAGACCTAATTTTACTGAATTTCTAACATTCATATAGATTCTAATTCATTCTGTGCAAATTTAGAAGAAGATAAAACATGAATTTCTTGGAAAATATTACCTTTCGTCGTACACGGACTCAATCGGACTCTAACACAAATAATGACAGTGTTTTTGTTACTGAAGAGCTAGACGTAACTACCAAAAGCTTGCCGGATATATCCGACGATGAAGACGAAGAGGTAAAAACCCTTAAAGAAAAAATTGAATCGCAGGCACTCCAGCTCATAAGTGCCCATAAAGAAATTGAAACCCTCTCATTAGAGATTAACAATCTTATGCGCATAAATAAAGACTTGCTAAAGAAAAATGACATGTACAAAAGGATAAACAGTCCCGCTAAACAAAAAACACCAACACCGAAGAAACGATCTAGCCCAAAGAAGAAAAGTAAACAGACACAAACGGATACTTTACAAAATAAATGTATTGAAAAACAAACGAAAAACTCATCAGTTAAAGAAAATCAACCACCAAAAACTAAGGAAATATTGAAACCAGTAGCCTCTATACAAATTCCTCAAGTCAAAGCCCCCTCACTACAACAACAAAGCAAAATATGTATCTTGAGCGCTAATAAATACAACAAGGTCCTGACAATAGCTGAAGAGATACTGAAACAAAAAAACTACGATATAATTCACTATCTGACACCCGAAGGAGATGTACATCATGTTTTGGAGGGGATAGACACAAAACTTTCGGACTACACTATGAAAGACTATTGCATAATTTTTATTGGTGAAGACGACTTTAAAACTACTAACAATTACTCTAAGCTTATTTCATACATCAGGAAGACTTTGAAAAAAATAACCCATACTAATATTATTATTTCTTTGCCGACGTATAAGTATAATGTTCATTCGCTTACGTTTAATTGGCGAATTCAGAACTTTAATGGATTACTATATGATGACATTAGGACACACAAACATGCATTCCTATTCGATACAAATGTATATATAACTTATGATCACAACATGTTTTACAGAAGGTCAGGAATATTAAATAACTATGGCTTGCGCACTATTTTCAACGAATTACTTTGTTATATTAAAGATATACGACATTTTAATACAAACAATGTTAATACAAATTTGAAAATTCTAACCACTCATGAAACCACAAATGTCCAGGAAACAAGGAATCAGTTTTTTCGTTGAGAAGTATTTATATGTAATGCATCAAAATATTGCAGGACTGTTAAATAAAGTCGATGCGTTAGTGGTTTGTTTAGATGAATTGGCAGGGAAAGATATGCGTGTTGATGTACTCTGTATTACCGAACATTTCATGATGTCGGGTTATGAAAACTTTCTTACGATCCTTAATTATTGTCTAGCATCAAGTTTCTGTAGAAAGGAGAGTAAAAGAGGTGGAGCTTGCATCTTAATTAAAAACGGCCACAAGTGGCGAGAGTTGCCCCAAATAGCCGCACACTCTGTAACTGGTGTAATCGAATGTTGTGGTGTAGAGCTCACCGATTATAACATTGCTGTAGTATGTGTGTACAGAATACCTAAAATGAATAATTTAAATGAATGTTATGATAAATTGGAAAATATATTAAAGGAATTATGTAGGAAAAGGTATAGGAAGATTGTGATTGCAGGTGATTTCAATATTGATGTTTTAAAACCTAATAGTGTGACACAGGAATTTGAATGTCTGCTACTAAATTTCGATCTCATTTTAGCTTTAAAAGAACCAACTAGAATTCAGAGTCATACATGTATAGACAATTTTGCGCATAATTTCAAGCCAAAGTGTAAAGCTGAAGTTATAGAATTTGCTCTATCAGACCATACAGCACAGATATTAAAATGCCCTGTGAAAAAAACATGGGCCTTAAAATATTGGCGTGTTAAGCGACGAGATTACAATCTAGAAAATATGATTAAATTTAAGAACTGCATGGAACAATTGACATTTTCTGAAATATATGTTACTGACAACCCAAATGAAGCGTACGGTGCCTTTATAGATACTTTTAAGCTTTTTATGACCTATGTTTTCCTTTTAAACTGACTACTATCAATTTAGTTAAAAAACCCAAATGGATATCGCGGGGGATAAAATTATGTAGTCGGAAAAAACGTCAGCTACTTTGGCGATATAGATTGAAACCAAATTATTCAAACAAGATTACTTTTCAAAATTACTCAAAACTTTTTAAGAAAATCATTAATCTCACGCAACGTGCACAAAACAATTACTCCATTCGAACATCAACCAATAAGTCTAAAGCTACTTGGAATATAATAAATAATTCAAAATTAAATTTACCGAAAGAATCAATTATTAGTATTAATGTAAACAATAAAATAATTAATGAACCACAAGAAATCGCTAATGCATTCAATAATTTTTTTGTAGACAAAATTCAATCGGTTCAGGGATCGGGAATTAATTTCAAATCGTTAATACCGAACAAGAAAGATTCAATATTTGTAGCACCTAGTATACCGACAGATGTGTTAAACATTATTAAGTCGTTAAAGAGTACCAATAGTGTAGGTTACGATGGTATTTCGACAGGGGTAGTAAAATTTACGGCGGTTGAAATTTGTGCCCATTTGAGCCATATTTTCAATCTCAGTATATACGCAGGAGTGTTTCCCGATGCTTTAAAGGTGTCAATAATAAAACCATTGTTTAAAAAAAGCAATAGAGAACAAATGGAAAATTACAGACCTATCTCGCTTATTCCCATAATGTCTAAAATTTTTGAGAAGTATGTATATAAAGAGCTATACTCATACATTGAAAAGAAGTTTATACTTTGCAACGAGCAGAAAGGTTTTAGAGAAAACAGGACAATAAATATGGCGATTTACGACTTCTTGCACATTGTGTTGACGAATATGGACAGGAGAACCCCAGTATCTTCTATTTTCTGCGATATGACTCAAGCGTTTGATTACGTCAACCATAACATCCTATTACAGAAACTAGAGGCCTATGGCATCAGAGGTAACATCCTCAGTCTTATTCAGTCTTATTTACTTAATAGAAAACAATACACAGAAATCACTAAGATCAATACCTTGACAAAGAAGGAAGAAGTTTACGTATCAGGGGAACGTTCGCCGATATACGGTGTACCCCAAGGTAGTGTACTGGGACCTCTTCTTTTTATTTTATATATAAATGACTTACCTAGAGCTATCAATCAGCCTATGACTCTTTTTGCAGACGATAGCACAGTAACAATAACGTGTAAAAATAAAGACATATATGAACAGGACATTAATCAATCTTTGACATCTGTAATATTGTGGTTAGATAGTAATAATTTGAAAATAAATTTAAATAAGACTAGTATTATGCACTTTAGCCAGCGGGCCGACGTTTCAAACATAAAGCTGCAATATGATAGTAAAGTGCTAGAAGAAGTTGACACCACAAAATTTCTTGGTCTTATTATAGACAAGAAATTAAACTGGAAGGCGCACATTGAGTACCTTAGCAAAAGATTGAGCACCTCTGCATATGCCCTTTATAAATTAGCTCCACAACTTAATTCGGACTCATTAATAACAGCCTACCATGGTTTAGTTGCATCAGTCTTACGTTATGGCATCATTTTTTGGGGCAACTCCACTGATAAAGAAATAGCCTTTAAGGCCCAAAAGAGGTGTATACGAGCTATGTTTAATTTACAATCCACTGATAGCTGTAAGGCCTATTTTAAAGAACATAAAATTTTGACACTGCCATCGCTATATATTCTGGAATCAGCTGCATTCGTCAAATCAAACCCAAATCTGTTCCCACGTCTTGCAGATACTGTTACCCGTAGTAGGCGAGACAACAGTAGACTTCGTCTGCACACTGCTAAGACTACTTTTGCGCATAAAAGTATATTCTGTATGGCTCCAGTTATTTATAATAAAATTCCCTCGTCATTAAAACAACTCAACACTAATTTGTTTAAGAGAAGAGTTCGGAATCTACTGGCAGACAAATGTTATTACCGTATCACTGATTTTTTAATGGACACATTTTGAATACCAATTGGACTTGATGTTTAACTTAATTTTATTTTGTTTCTTTTTATTTAAATTATTATTTCTCTGGACATTATTTTGATTATATATATTTTTTATATTTTTTTTTGTTACACCCAATTTTTGTACGCCTTTCCAGGCAAAACGTGTAGGTACTTTTCTACATTTAACACCTTGCATGCTCTGTATGTATACACATGTTTGACAAATAAATGATCTTTATCTTTATCTTTATCTTTATCTAAAAAAATCTAGATTTTGCGTACGGTAGGTAACTACGTCACTTGACCAAGACTATTATACCTAGGTATATTATCTTGTTTTTAGCTTTTATGATGAGAGTCGTTTCTTTATTTTAGACTTCTATCAATAAATTGTATAAAAAAGTACCTAAATAAAAATGTGTGAAACTTGATTAAATGGCCCACGAGATTATAAAGGTGGCTTTCGAAATAAAAGAAATGGTCTATGTATCTTATTTTCTTTGATTTTAATTTATTCCTAAATAAACTAAGTATTAAAGTCACTATAAACATAACAAAGATTAAATGCATAATATAATTGATATTATGAAAATATACTGTAATTAGAAATAACTATTGAATATCTATAGCTAATACCTAATAATATGGCTATGCATTAATTACCTCTAATCAGAAATCCCTATACTAATACTATATATATTACCATATTTAAAACAGATTACATAGATCAAATATCCTAATTAAAAATGTGCCTATACAAAAAATAACAACGGCCCCAAAACCCATCCTTGCGGTACCCTTACACATCCCTTACAGTGACACAGGCGAAGTTATCATAATCAAGCACCCTGTACACATCAGTCCTGTAATGCGTCAAGTCATCCAGGAACTTCTGGCTGCTATCGTTGTGGATCTTGGTGAAGACTGGTGGAAGGGGAACAGCACCTGACTCTTGAGACAAGGCCTCGTAGTATCCCGCCTGATTACATTTAAAACAGTCAAGGCATCGCACATGAGGTGTCTTGTTAGGAGTTTTGGATCACCATGTTCTCTAGTGTTTAATGAGATTTGTTGATCGAATTCTATTTTTCACCCCTCCCTTCCAATTTATCATTTAATTAGTAGATGTCTTCCAATAGGATTTTTAAAATACATTCGCTTGAAGTAATATATCGTCGTTAACTGCATTATTTTTAGTAGTTTCTTTTCTACCATTACTTATTTCAGTTTTAATATCTACTTTGATTCTTTCCGAAGGGGAAGGTGCACGGTTTGTTTCCAAAAACGATTATATATGAACCTACGAATACTGAATACTCCCAAAATCCTTGAGGTGATGAGTTTTTTCTCGCAAAGCGCACACACCACACACACCATCACAGTAATAGGTTAAAGATAAATTGTGAAATACGGACTATACTCTCTCTGAGAGGCCTGAATCCGAACAACAATGATGGTGATTATGATTATAATGATGATAACGACTTAAAACCTCCTTTGGCTTCGTAAAGTTCCGACACGATTGTTGTTCACGCTGTTTTTGTAATGTCCTACATACACTTTCATGCAAAAAGAGTAAAACAAAAACAACAAACAACACGCTAAAAAGACAACAAGTAAACAACTTTAAAAAATGATTACCTGATCAGGTCCCATCATATGCGCTTGCCGCTTGGTGTAGCCCCTGGCGGCGCGATCCTGCTTCTCTCCCTCCCAGTCTTCCGTCATCTGGTCCGAAGAAGGTAACTTGAAGGAACCGTTCATCGAACGGACGTAGTAGCGGACCTGGGATGTAAGACAAGTCTGTTAGGTAACAAGGTTATTCTAGATGCTCTTTTCAGAGTGGTCCTGGATGCTATGATGATGTAAGTACCTAAGTACATACTGGGTTTTCGTTTGTCGTCATTCTCTATGGCTAGTGTAGTTGCTTTTTACATTGCTTTTCTACCTTTTTTTTGTTTACAGGGTAGCGTTTCATCACAAGTGACCTGATATTAAATGACGACGTTAGCGAAGGCACACAGGAGGCATATTTCCGGCAGTTGCTAACATTGTGATTTGTGAATGAAAGCGAACAAGCGACTAGTTCGTCTCATCATCATAAATGTGAAAGTTTGCGAGGATGAATGGATGGATGATTGTTACTCACGCAAAAACTACTACACAAATTTTCATGAAATTTGGTGTGGAGATAGTTCAAAACTTCAAACCCTGGAGAAGGACATAGAATACTGTGACAAAGTAGTAGTAATAGCTAGTAATCCAATACATTTTTAAAATCCACCGCACTTTAGTTTTGCTTACCTGAAGATCAAACATACTAAACGCGCAGACATAGTAGGGGACCCCGATGAAGCACATGGAAGGGTGGTTGATGTTGACCATGTGCTTGTACAGCGGTTCCACGCAGTTGTCTTCTACCGCGATCTCGCACGAGGGGTGGAGGAACGGGAAGTTGTACAGGTAGCCTGGAAGGGAATGGAACAAAATCTGAACAGTGTAACAGACATTTGCCAGCGAATGTGTTTTCTCTCAGGGTGTAATGCGTTAAATCGAGAGTGAGCAGGTATCTTTTACACAAACGTGTTTGAAGACCGTAGGCCCTGGATCAGGTGAAATAATGGTGTTTTGCGACGATGTTTTGTATTGTTAATGTTATGTCAGCAAAATATATCAAATTGGTAATCTTACGAGCTTGTGGCGTCACATTCATCATTCATGTTAGTTACTGTTTAGATTAATTTTAGTTAATATGTAATTTCATTTTGACCTCGCCACATTAACTTTCTCCTTCACTTTTTCCGAAAAGAAATAATTAAGTATTATGTAGCCGTACTTTTAGAAAGACAATAATATCAACTTCCTCACCAGTGCACAAGAAGACCACGTCTACCTCATCTTCTGTGCCATCTTGGAAGATCACCTTCCTCCCGTCCAGCCCCACTACGTCTGGCTTCTGAGTCAGGTTGTCCGGGAAGACGGTTCTTGGCTGTTCTTTTAGGTGATGACTAAGGATTACCTGAAATAAGTAAAGAAGGAATTACGTATGCGACACATACAACTAGGTGGTTATTTTTGTGAATAGCAGTTACATCCGCGTAGAGATTGCTAAGGATTTTTATCTCAAAATTACAGAGATTAATTATGGATAAGTGGCAACTACTCTTCTTTTATTATATGTAGGTGTACACACTGTTGGTATGTCCAAAATAAATAAAAAACAAATTTCTGGAGCAGTTTAAGAAGGTAAGAATTTATAACGTGCAATTTTCGTGAGCTGGCAAACCACTCTACATCATCATTATTATTTATAATCATGATCAGCCGGAAGAAGTCCACTGCTGAACTCCACTCCACTCTACATATCTAATTACAAATTAGATCAGAAAAACTGCCTAACAATATTGAGCTAGTGAGTATATAGATAGATAAACTGCTACTTACAGATAATGAGGAATGTGAGACATACCTTGGGAGAGACACTAGTGATCTCCAAAGCGATGTCCATGCCTGAGGGTCCAGCGCCGACCACCAGCACGCGCTTGCCGGCGAACACCTCGGGCACGCGGTAGTCGTGGCTGTGCATCACGTCACCTGTGGGATAGGACAGGTTATAGTGACGCAAGATCATATGCACATAGGTACTCCCAAATGAGATTTGAACTAAGACTTTAGGACTGTGACTGCGAAACGAGCGGTTGCCGGTCGGATTCCAGATAAATTGTCTGTGCATTGAAAAATAAGTGAGTAGTTGTTCCGTGTCTACATGGATGTTGTGGATCCTTGATCCACAAAGTTTTTGTAACAGGGAATCCTAGGGGTCAGGGCTTAGGTAACGGCGAAAGGTGAGCAAGCAAAAATAAAAGACATGACAGAAAATTTGGTTGGTGGATGTAGATTGTAGATGGTAGTGAAATATCTAATAACTATTATAAAAAAATGTGTTAGTAATGGAATAATAGGGGGTCATCAATTCTGTCAGTCGAGGTTTAGGTTAATAGTTTTAGTTGAATGATAGACGTCATAGTTAATAGAAATTCTAATAAGTTCATGAACTCACCTTCAAACTGCTTCAATCCGGGTATAGTCGGTATAAATGGGGTATTATAGTGCCCGTTACACACGAACACGTAATCGTACTCCCTGGTCTGCGAGATGCCGGTCTTGATGTCCTTGAAGGTCACGTCCCAGAGCTCGCCTGCAGCTCCCATCTTTGGCTTGACTAGCTGAACGTGCTGCTTGAACTGAAACGTAAGTTACACTATGCAGTAGAAATAGCAAAAAGTTAAGTTCAGTAGCATTAGTTCAGGGCACTTACTTTGATGTGTTCGGTGACACTGTGCTTGTCAGAATAGAGTTGGAGGAACGCCAGCATGTCCTTGGACGGAAGATATGACTTCTCATTTTCAGGGAACACAGGGAAGTCAGGGAAGCCCATAATCTCTTTGGGGAGGTTGGTTCTGTAATAATAGAGATAGTGGTAATCAAAAAATTCCAGAGGAAGAAGAAAGATAATAATTAAGACTCAATGGAACTTAACTTTTGAGAGTTACTACTGGAAATTAAAGTTATATGGAGGCTAATGGCGAGGGAAAGCATGGACTAAGGACGGGGTTATGTAACAGATGAGGCCAATAAGGCTTGGATGATGGGCTAGGTTCCTAAAGTAAATATTGTAATTATTAGATTGCTCTAAGAATAGAAGAAATATGCATGAACACAGCACTACCACAATATTACTACAAAAGGCGTAATAGTTAAGGACAACGCAAGAAGAGAATGTCATAATGATTACTTATTATCCGTTCACGGCATCGAACCTGTATTACAGGGAACTGACCTCTTGTTGTTTGCGCGTTTATCGCAAACTGCACTTTATTATTGCTAATTAATGATATAAACGCGATCAGCCGTGCTACCTTGAACCACGTGTTGTCGAGGCGGCGGGCGTGATAGTGTAAGTTATGTTCGTGGAATGAGTCTGGAAGATTTTCTTATCGCGTTTGGTACCTAGTACCTACCAACATTTAGTTGATGATCCTCTTCGTCGGTCGTCTATAGTATATGCTTTCAACAAACGATTTGATCTTGTGGTAAGTCATGCTTTTTGTCAAGTATCATCATCATCATCAGCCAGAAGATGTCTACTGCTACAGGTCCCTTTGAACGCCATCTCAGCATTATCAGGTCTACCGTAAAGATTCCATCAAAAACGTGAAGATACCAAGCTAGCATAAATAGGAAGCGCCGCATTAGAGAAGCTACGAGACGCTCGCTCGATAGCCTTTAACCCCACAATCGGGCTGTGAACTGAATCATTGTTGCCACGAAGGTTTGGAGAAAAAACTCTTCACTATTTTGTTGATATAAACATCTCGTGAATGTCACAATTGTAGCCATACATTGTTGCATTCATTGATGTTATTGACGAGACCTTTTATCAGAGACACGTTGGAATCTAGTTACGACTACAACGTGTGTGAGATACTGTAATCACTATATTTATTCACGAGTAGACAATTTTGAACACTGCGACTGATTGGATTTCTTAGAACTTCATACATGAAAAGGCGGAAACCTTATAGGGTCAGTCTTGTGTCTGTCTGCGGTCGACAAAGCTTATTTTCTCCGAATCTTCTGATTGAAACATTTGTAATTTGTTAAGTAAGTACTTACTACACATACTTATAAGTATAAAAGTAAGTATAAAATATAGAGTTGGATGATTCAATCATTTTGAGTTTTGGGGGCTGATTCCGAATAGGGGCAAAACAGCAATGAACTTTTTGTTATTT
This sequence comes from Opisthograptis luteolata, assembly GCA_931315375.2. NCBI lineage: Eukaryota > Metazoa > Arthropoda > Insecta > Lepidoptera > Geometridae > Opisthograptis > Opisthograptis luteolata. The sequence continues at coordinate 1,148,906 of OV928044.1, forward strand.
AAACCAAAATTTTGAAAAACATCGAAGTAAGGCCGTGTTCAAAGTTTACAAGAAAACCCGGATGGCGGAATAGTACGGAAACCTCTTTTTTTGGGTGTTTTCAACTGCTGCCAAAAAGCGTTTATTTCCAAGTGTTTGTGTTTTTAAAGACTTGATCAATATTGAAATAAGTAGCAATATTGACTTGCCTTAAACTCTTATACATGCTGGTGTGGATCGGCAGCCCGAAGTCATCGTAGCCCACGTTTTCAGTATAGACCCAGGTGCCCCCCAGCTGGGCAGCCTGCTCCAGGACATCCACCTGGCTGACGGAGGGCTCCACCAGGAGGTGCCTCGCCGCGCACAGACCCGCCGCGCCAGCGCCGATGATGCAAACTCGAGTCATTGCTGAAAGGTATAGAGCTAGAAGTTAGTGATGTTTGAGGTTTTTCTTTGCAGGTTGAAGTTTGACCATAAGTCACTTGGGGTCCAAGTCTGCTATTTACACTTTCAGTCTAGATGCATACTGAGTCGATGCCATGGAGACGACGCTAAAGTTTGGTAGTCTGTTTACTGCGGTCACCGTCGCCTATGTACATCTGCAACACCAGGGGAGTTGCCGATGCGTTGCCTTGTCCGTTGCCTGACCTTTAAGAACTCTTTTCACACCCATCTACTTATAATCTTACCTATGTTTAATAAGTAGGTATTACATAGAGTTGAAAACAGTACCTAACATTTAGATAAGTGAGTAATTTAAGTAAGTATCAATTAACCCTGAGTAACGTTCTTGGAGTGGAATTCTTTACAAATGTAAATATTTTTGTTCAAGAATCATAACATGTTGATAATTCTCAGTTTCACCATTTCCTTGGATACAGTTATCTGTTGAAGAATTTTATTGTTTGTAAATTTTATCGTGTCATTAACCTACTTATAAGTTCACACCGCTTTAATTTATAAAAAGTTCGTTAAAAAATACAGGAAGATATTAAGTATTTCTTTATTTTTTAACCGACATCAAAAAAAGAAAGAGGATAACTTCGACGTTTGAATTGATTGAATTGAATTGAATTGATTTTGATGATACTTTTTTTGTTGGAAAGGAGATATCCCAAGGGTGATAACGTGATAAGGAAACCAGGATCTGATGATGGCATCCCAGAACAATCGAGGGGAACACGAAATCGGTTTTTGTTTTGTTTAAAATTATACTTGTTATTTTGAGTTTATAGTCATCATGCAAGCTATTTACCTAACTTTACGGTAAAGTTGCTGACCATATACTCCACATTTAAAAAATACTTCCATTTGACACGTCATTGTTTGCAAGACGCAACTCAGACGGGAAGCAACCACGATTATAAAATAAAAAAAAAAAAAAATATATAGTTTAAAAAACTAAAAAAAACACTTTAAAACGCACTCAAAAATATAATGGTTAATTCAAAAAGTGTGGAGCGCTTTTTGGTTGTGTGTACTTTTATTTACCTAGTAAAAGAAGCGCTCCACACTTTTTGAATTAACCATTATATTTTTGAGTGCGTTTTAAAGTGTTTTTTTTAGTTTTTTAAACTATATATTTTCATTTTTTTACTTTTTAGTCTTTTGTTACCAAGTCCAATCTATCGGACTCATCAAAGGGAATCATATGAGCCCAAACTCGAGGGGTTTACTAGTAGCCACTGCAGAGATCTCTTACCCACCTTCTGGCTGCATCATCAGACCCTCGTCACCAAGTTCAATCTATTGGACTCATCAAGACGAATCATATGAGCCCAAACACGAGGGGTTTACTAGTAGCCACTGCAGAGTTCCTCTACCCACCTTCCGGTTGCATCATCAGACCCTCGTCACCAAGTTCAATATATTGGACTCATCAAGACGATTCATATGAGCCCAAACACGAGGGGTTTACTAGTAGCCACTGCAGAGATGCCCTACCCACCTTCCGGTTGCATCATCAGACCCTCGTCACCAACTCCAATCTATTGTACTCATCAAGACGATTCTTATGAGCCCAAACACGAGGGGTTTACTAGTAGCCAGCGCAGAGATGCCCTACCCACCTTCCGGCTGCATCATCAGATCAGGTCGATGATACCAAATTATTGCATTGTCACCGAGATTACATACACATACAAAGTTTCAAGTCGATACGACAATTAGAAGTGGGTGAAAATTGACTTCTAAGATTTGATTACATTGTTAGTTAGTTAGTTAGTTAGTTAGTTAGTTACAAGTCAAGCTAATAAAAGTGTTTTAAAAATACCTCATGGACACGCATTGCAATGCCGTCTGTCATACAATTATGTACCATGTTGCGTGTAAACTCCAGATGTACACGATATATAAATAATTATTCAATGAATGGAAAATAAATAAATACCAGCAAATTCTAGTTTACCGTAGGAGATAATTCCTACTTATACAAACTGATTGACTGATTGTGGAAATCGCTATGTTGCCTACATCTATAATTATGAATTAAATAAGTGTACCTACCTAATGTTAATAAGTATTATGTTTAAAATCTTGAATCTCCGAAAGTGAAATTTTAAATTCAAGTTCAAAACTATGTTTCTTTAGTGATCACTAAACTTTAAAACGTCAAACATTTTTATGTTACGCTTGCTAGCTACGCTTGTTCTTCACCGATTTCTTTGAAAGTTGGCGTATGTTTAATATATTGTTTTTTTTATTATGGAGATGGTTTTTAGGCCGCCAGCCACTCGGTGCAAGTCGTCCCACCACCTAATCAGAGGACGTCCTACACTACGTTTTCAAAGCGTTTGAGTTTTTTTCACTTTTATTTACGTAACTAACTAACTAACAATGTAATTAAATCTTAGAAATCAATTTTTAAAATAATCTATTATTTAGTCATCATCACAATTAGTCTATTATACGTTCCCACTGTTGGCATTTTCTCAGAGAGTGAGTAGGTATGGGCCGTAATCTACCATGCTGGACCAGTGCGGCTTGGTATATATAGATGTCGCATGCCCTTAAATATTGTTGTTCTTGGACATGCTGGTTTCCTCGTGATGTTTGCTTTCCCCGTTTGCAAATCCACACAGTCATAACTCTATATCGGCGCCTTGTGAGGCGCGCGCGTTACCGTTCGGCCATCATGGCTCATCGCTATTATTTAGTAAGCGAGTACTAAGTGAAGTGATTAGTTACAACGTACCTAGGTATGCTCAGTTGATAACTGGGATTGATAAGTCTGCTGCAAGTTAATGCAATTGCTGAGTGTATCTTCACATGCAATTGATTGTTTTGTTATTACAGATTTTTATGTGTAGTAATGCAATGAATGCAACTTTCATTATTTCGATTGATGTCAATCAAACTAAAATATTAATTTTTTACACATTTTGGAGTGTAATTTTTAAATGTTCCGCGAGTGCGGGTTGCCTATAATCAGAAAGGCTACTGCGGTTATAGGTAGCCAAGTGATTGTGTAGGCGGCATTTCTTATTTGTTTAAAGAATACTTAAGGGTCAATTAAATAAAATGGTATAATGCAGATTAGAAAGACGCGACCGTGTCTCTAAATGATTAACTTTAGGTATTAACCTAATTATATGATAACACATAAAATTTCCAAAAGGTTCGTTGACTTGCGTTTATGTACTAACTGAGATAGGTATGCTTTGAAAGGTCAATGGCCTATCAACCATAGTAGCCTTTCTAATCGCGTGGCTTAACTATGCAAAATTGCATCAGACATTCAGTGACCTGATGTTTCATAATCAGGAACACAACATGTTTATGTTAATTACTAACTGTACTTAGTAATACCCCTACTTAGTTAGTAATACCGCGGTTACACTCGCGGATTCCGTGCTATCCCTCAGGAACTTTTTGGGTATAATAATAAGTCATCGTGTTATTCCAGGATATAAGCTATCTACATAGCAAATTTCACTTAAACCGGTTGAGCCGTTTCAGCGTGCAGAAGTAACAAACATGCACACTAACTCACAACTTTCGTATTTATTTTATTTAATATTAGTTTACAGGTAGAAGGTAGACTATCTATTTAATTAAATATGTAATAGATTTTTTATTAGAAGTCCATACAAACCATAAAAATAGAAATATACATAATGAACTTCAGGCCCACGAAAGCTGTGTTGCGCATGAAAAAAAAATCTTATTAGTTATGTTTGTTATAAAATATCGGAATAATTAGATGACGAAAAAGCTTAAATTGTAGTGAACTTGCTCCAATTCAACCAATTAGTAGTAAATATTAAATGTGCTCGCGCCCAAAAAATTACCTGCCGGACGTTTCTTGCCAGTTCTTTTGCCTGCGTAAGGAGGTTGGAACAGGCGTACCTACCTCTAATTTAAAATTTACCGTTTTAAAGTGATGTATCCTACTAAACATGTGTCTTTTGATTTTGAATTTTTGATTTTATAGGAATATCCAGTTCGTAAATCATAAAGCACAACAAACTTTAAGGGTAGCAACACTTTTGAGATAAAAAAAAATAATCATGGAATGAATGAAATACCACTCACCTTAAAACAAAATCCACAAACTGAAAAATACACAAATGTAACAGTGGTCGCTAACTTGAAACTTGAACTTAACTTCGGATTGTAAGGGCGCGAGTATATCATGTACCTATAGGATCGCCTTCCGCACAGCAATGACGCGCGCGCGGCCCCCGAGCCTTATTTATGTGAGCGTAGACGCGGGGAATATTTGTAAACAGAGCAAGCTGTTGCATTTATATGTCAACAAGATATACTACAAGCATTTATTGCGAAAATATCCAGACTATATTATCAAAATGAATTTATTAATTAACAAACAAAATTGTCGTGGAGGAAATCAGCTTGTAGTTCTGGAAAATAGATAATATGTATCATCGTGTAAACAGTTCTATAATTACATATGTAGTTCACATACTTATAATGAAAATCTATGTAAGGAGCAATCTTAAGCCGGATTTACATTACGAAATTAGTGGCTTGAAATTAGTTTTTTAACATTAATTTGACCAGTAATTTCAGTTTTACAATTCCAGTTTTACAATGCATGCATTACTTTTGTGACACTGCAGTAGTTTCGTGCTAAGCGCATGTTTTTTGTAAAACTAATGTCATGCATGATGCAACTAATTTCGTAATGTAAATCCGGCTTTAGAGTTTTAGGGTATTAATATTTTTCTAGGTTATTTATAACGCATAAACCACGGGTTTTTTTTTTTCTATTTTAGTTAGCCTATCTTGCCTTTTTTTACCTGCGACCTAATTATTAAAAAACGGTAGACGCTTTGGATTAGCGCGATCACGATCACAAACCCTCGGCGGGTGATGTAACAAACTTACTGAGCAACGTGAGAAACTGTTATTTTTGTCGTCTAAGCATGTCTTAACATACACTTACGTAGAACACATAACATGATAACAGATAAGCACATAAATAAAAACATCATTCATTAAAACTTACGCATCACAATTAGGTCAACAAGTAAATTATTGGCCTAATTTTTTTTACCTTTCTAATTCAAACCTATGTTTTTTCTTTTTTGCTTTTTACAGAGTAGTGTTTGATCACAAGTCACTGTCAAGTGACGATGTGGTCGAAGGTGGCGCCACGTTACGCCTGGACTAGGAACGAAGATGGTTGTAAATAAATTCTTTATTATTTATTATAAGGTATGCAATTATGCTTACGTACTTTTCTCCTTTCTAAGTAGCTATAGTGAACCTAAAGGCATGTAATTTTTCCACTATAAAGTAGAGCAAAGAAAATATTTTTTGAAAATCTTCTCATAAAATTAAAAAAATATTCTTCTAGCAAGGTGTAAATATCCCGTAAGTAAAGCGATAAGTTGAATGAGGTTGTTTGAATTTCGCAAATGGCTATTGAGAGCGACCTTCGCCTGGAGCGGACGGTGGTCCAGCTAGAGCTACTTCTGTTTACCAACATCTTACTATACGTTCAGTGTTCACTGACGGTACGCCGTACAAACGACCCCGATTTACAGATGGGCAAAAAAATAATATCGATATATCGTATCGATATTTTTAAAAGAAATCGATTTATAAAAGTCGAGTAAAACATATCGGTATTTCGAAATATCGTTATTTTTATTTTTAAAAGTACTGTCAAAATATTCAAGAGTAAAAAAAAGGATTAGTGAAAATGGATTATCTATTGCATGTTTGCAAGCCCTATAGTCCCTATACAGTGTAGTATATCTACAGCTTGACTAGTTTTTTCAAATCTCGGTGTCGGTCGTGTTATTGCAGCAGTCCGTGGTCTAATACATGCGGCGTACGTATGAATGTAATTATGTATATTATTTACCGAGCTTTTAAAAAATATCGAGTTTGATACTCGGAAATAATTAATCGAATATAGTCTGTTTAGATCTAAAATATCGACAATTATATCGATTCTTTTCTGAATAACTATCGATATTTTCATATACTTATCTATGATTTTTTACCCTAGCCTACTACGATTTGTGCGGAGAGAGGATGTTGCGACAGTTCTCAGACAGTATATTGGAAGCTGATGATGATGAAACTGGTCACGTGCCTTGCATCCGGCGCGAAAAGGAGACAGCAATATCAACAAATAAACATAGCTCTCTTCTCTCTGTCTAACATAATATTTTGTTCTAGAGTACCGATTATGGCGGGAAAATATAGGTAGAGCATGGTAGAGGCAATGTTGAAAGAAAGGGGACAGTATAATAAGATTACGGAATGTGTCAAAACCGAAAAAATGGTTTTAGCAAAAGATCACCCCGGCAAATAAAATAAGTTTTTTTTTCTAATTTTGATTTCACATATTTGTAAAAAAATAAATATGCCATGAATATACTATGGGTAGGTAGGTACTCCTGTAAATTATAAAAGTCCTGTGAAGGTGAAGCGTTGTACCACCTTCACCCATATCGTCACAGGTCAAACGCTTCCCTGTGATGTAAAAAGACGGTATTTTAACTATACTTCGGTATATTCAATTTACAATTTTGTGAAAATTAAATTAAAAAAAAAAAATTACTTCAGTACTATTTCACTTAACATCATCATTCATTCATTCATTTTCTTTCATCGTCACTTAACATCAGGTGACGTGTGGTCAAACGCTACCCTGTAAATAGTAAAAAAAAAAACTACATATTAAGGGACAACAAAGCTCTAAAAAGAGTATTTACCTATTCAATTACATAACAGTTATCTAGTGCAATGTCAAATGATGCAACTCGTGTTCTTTTTACATTCATGCGTTAGCAATATAGTAAGAGATGATGAAACGTCACACTGGTTTTACACTTGACAGTGTTAGTGTGTTAGAAAAATTCATGTAGGGCACTTATATTTATAATACCTACTAGCTGTAACCAGTAGGTAGTTTCTCTCATGCTGACTACAGTTTCATCATCATCATCACCCTGTATCAGTCCACTGCTGGGCATAGGCCTCTCCCAAGATACGCCACTGGCCCGGTCTTCGGCTCTTCTCATCCAACTACTGCCAGCCACACTGGGCAGTGGTGGGACTACAGTTTATCGCGATAAAAAATGCCCTTTGTCTTTCCCAGAGTTAAAACTATCTCTATACCAAATTTCTCTGAGATCTGTTTATGTAAAATGGGTATCATAATAAGTACATACTTCCGAATCCGACCACTATAAAATTGACTCGGTGCCGAGCTATGATATTGTCATGTTTAGCAAAATTTCGAACTCTTCCGATATTTTTGTTAGTTATTCATGTTAAAAAATTCCAATGTTATGGTTAAACTCTGACGTCTTTGTGATGCTCTAGTTAAACTTTGATTACCTACTTACTTATCAGCACGTTTAAGAAAATCATTTGGAAGCAAAACATAAATAATACATTATGGAGGTGGGATTAAAATACGGGGTGTGTTAATTTAATCTATAAAATATCCCTACATAACATACGTACAGTCGCACGCCGGACGGTGCGAGGATTGCACGTTACTGGTTCGCGTAATTAATTATAGATAACAGGGCGATAGGCACGACTACGATGAGTGCGGAGGAGCCGGAGAGTGACCGAAGAGGGTCTGCGGTGTCAGCGGAGCTTCTGTCTGACACTCAGATGCAGCGATTTAAGCGTTTAAGAAATGAAAGTGAGAATGAAGAAGGATTTACAGAAGTAATGAGGAAACCTAAGCGACTACAAAGAAGTTATTCGAAAAATAGTGAGAATAACACGTCTCCGAAGATCGTAAATAATGTGAGCAATAATGTGTGTAGGAATAGTGTGGAAACTAATACACAATATGAGGTTTGTGTTATGTCGAAGGAACCACTTCCTAAGCAAATAGCGTTGGCGAAGCTACTACGGAGTCTTAATGTCAAGGACATTATGAGAATTAAATATAAGAGCAGTTACAAAGTTTTCATCTCTTTCGAAAACAAAGAAAATGCCGAGATGCTATTGAGCTGTGAGGAGTTAGAAGAAAAAGGTTTTAGGTGCCAAAAGACCGATGAAATGAATTTATGCTACGGCATAGTTCGCGGGATAGACATAGATTCAAAACTTGAAGAGTTGCATAAAGACTTTGAATGCGAACCTGACATAGTATCTGTGCGGCGTTTAAAGAGACAAACAAGCGAAGGAACTTGGATAGATAGTGAAACAGTCCGCTTTTGTTTCAAGGGCACCACCATTCCTCCGTATGTATCAGCATACGGTTGTAGGTTTTTGGTGGAACCTTATACCTTTCCTGTCTCCCAATGTGCTAGTTGTTGGAAATACGGACATATTAAAAAGTATTGCCCCACAAAAAAAATTGTTTGTCCTAAGTGTGGATCAAATCACGACAACTGTGACACAAAAGAATATAGATGTGTGAACTGCAAGGGTACCCATATGTCTATTGAGAAGTCGATATGTCCAGCATTTAAAAAAGAAAAAGACATCAGAAAACTTATGTGTCTAGAAAATTGTACCTATAAAAAGGCGTTGAGCTTATACTTAGAAAGCGAACAGAATGAATCTTATGCAAGTCAAAATACGGTTACACCCAATACCAATTTATACAATGACACCAATCAGCGATATCTTAACCCTATACCTTCCAGAAGTGCCAGTTATAGTGCGGCATTATTGAGAAACTCAAGAACACAAAAGCTAGAGGAACAAATAGACAGAGAAATAAATGAAAGAGATAATGTACAAGTTTCGAGCAATGAGTCGGAGTTGGAAAGTGGAATGAAAGAGAGTCAAGACAAGAAGAAGAAGCAGAGAAAGAAGAAGAAAAAAGTAGTTAATGAGATGGGAGAACAATCTAAAAGAGATGAAAATAATGAATTCAGAAATGAAGATGTGCCAAAGAGTGAGAAGAAGTTTAATTTTATTAGGTTTTACAATAAGATAAAAGACATTACACTTTCAAAAAAAATGCTCAGCGAAAAAATCACGGACTTTTTAAATGTTATCTTCGAAGAATGCTACCATTTGGTAGCTGAAATGTTTAGGAAGGGGGACTATGTTTCAAAACTCCTATCCTTGCTTGGGCATGGATAGTGATTCTAGGAATAAACGTTTTGTTAACATAGTCCAGTGGAATTCGCAGAGCATTAAACCTAAACTTACAGAATTTGATTGCATGTTATTCCAAAATAAAGCACATATAGCCATCTTAAGTGAGACTTGGTTGAACGAAGAAATACAAATGAATATTAGTAATTATAACATATATAGAAAGGATAGAGTAGACTCATATGGGGGTGTAGCAATTCTCACGCATAGATCCATCAAGACTGAGGTAAGAGATATACAGTTAAATAATCCTGGTATTGAGGTGGTAGCAATTAAAGTACTGAATTGTAAGTTTATTAGGCATGTGATCTCTGTGTACTGTCCATCATCCGTCCGAACTACGCAGTCGGACTGGGATGAATTGTTCTCGTTATTTAGTGACAAAACATTGATTGGCGGGGATTTTAATGCACACCATACTAACTGGTCTTATAAAACTGACACAAAGGGTACGCAAATATTAGACTCATCTCTAAATTATGATTTCATTTCGATGAATACAGGTAGTGCAACTAGGGTAAAACTTGTCAACAATGTGCTTCAGGAAACATCGCCAGATATCACTTTTGTGTCATCAGATATTGCAGTAGATTTAACATGGAAAGTACTGAATGAGAATTTGGGCAGTGATCATATGATAATCAAAGTCTCTGTAAACTATGAGGATAGCTCGAACTATATCAAAAAGCGTAATTTCAAGAAAGCCAACTGGTCTAGTTATAGAGATTTGGTAGCACGTTCACTATCAGCTTCTATCAGTAATACTGACAACATCCAAGCTGAATATGATAGGTTTATTAAAAGTATTAATGATGCCGCAGATGAAAGTATACCTTGGCTCCGAATAAATAATGACCCAGAGAGTAAATTTATACCTAGATCTTTTTGGAATCCACCCTTGTCCAAATTAGTGGCTCAACGTAGATTAGCACTTAGTAGATTTCGCCGTAATCCTATCCCAAATAACCTTACTACCTTGGAAGATATGACTTTATTGGTCAGATCTGAACTATCAAAAGCGAGATCTATAGATTGGCATAATGTTTGCGATTCAGTTAATGAAGGCACTTCCCTATCAGATATGTGGAGGAAAATGAGATGGATTAAAGGTTACCGTCAACCAAGGTTTTTTGCGCCAGAAAACAAAAAAGAAGCTTTACTTTGTAGTTTGGCTCCTGATTATGTTAAAGTTTCAAAACCTCTATTCATGTCTAGTAATAATTTATTAGAAAAAGATTTTACTATTCAGGAATTTGAAGCATGCATCAAAAAAAAAGATACAGCACCTGGTGATGATAGTACTACGTACTCAATGATATATAATCTTCCACAGGTCGGTAAAGAGTGTTTGCTTCGGTTGTATAATAGAATTTTTGCTAATGGTTTTGTCCCACAACAATGGAGAGATATCAAAATAGTACCTATTCCAAAAACAAATAAGAACACAAACTCAGAAATTAAATTAAGACCTATTTCTTTGATATCTTGTACCTGCAAAATACTGCATAGCATGATTGCTAAAAGATTAGAATGGTATGTAGAACATAATAATATATTATCCCTTAACACTACAGGATTCAGAAAAGCACAATCTTGCTTGGACTCAGTAACTCGATTGGTGGCAACTATTCAACTTGACCTCACTAAAAATATACCTACACTAGCTTGTTTCCTGGATATAGAAAATGCATATAATAATGTTTTAACTGACGCTTTAACCAAGAAGTTAGATATGTTAAACGTAGGTAGTAAAATTTGTAGTTATCTTTGGGAATTTTTAAGTGAGAGACATTTAATTATGGACAGTAATGATTTAGCGAGTAATAACAAGATGGTCAGATGGACATCTAAGGGTTTGGCTCAAGGGGATCCTATATCTCCGTTACTTTTTAACATAGTAACTTACGAAATTTGTAAAAATGCTAGTACGAAGATAAGTCAGTACGCTGATGATTTTGTAATCTATTCGAGTCATAAAAATATTAATGATAGTGTTTACGAAATCCAGTTAGCGCTTAATGTTATTGTTAGTCTCCTTGAGACTATTGGTTTACAGTTATCGGCAGAAAAATCCTTTTTCTGTTTATTTAGCAGAGGCCGCAGACGACATAACATTGAACTCAAAATTAATGAAATCGCTATAAGTGCTAGTGAAAATATCAGATACTTAGGCATCTGGTTAGACCGCTCACTTCGTTGGAATAGGCACATCAACGAGGTGTGTAGTAAAACGCAAAGATATTTAAATATTTTGAAGGTACTGGTGGGGAGTGGCTGGGGCGTTCACCCTAAGCATTTAAGGAGGCTATACATTAATTTGATTAGAAGTAGGATAGATTATGGCTGCTTTCTATATGACAATAGTGCCAACTGTCATACAACCAAGATAGACAAAATTCAAAACCAGGCTCTCAGGCTAATTGGCGGCTTTATAAAATCTACTCCCATTCATGTAATGGAGAGTGAATTGTGCCTTCCACCTTTATTTCTAAGAAGGAAGTACTTGTGTTATAAGTATTGTCTTAAATCTAAGTCATGGTCCAATAATCCGACTACAGCCCTTTTGGACGCGCTCGGTGCTCTTTGTACTAATAGGTATTGGGCGCGAAAAAAAAAACCTTTGTTGATGTTAACATACAATGAAGTCAAACCCGAAATATGTATCTCATCTAACCCACTAGAAATGTTCTTGCTTAGTGAGTGGATAACAAATATTAATACGAAAAAATATATAACTGATAGTTTAGAGTGTGTACAAAGGACAAAAAAAGATTACAACCACAATATCCTAAAAAATGATGTTTTATGCGAATTAAATAGAAAATATAACAACTATTATAAAATATATACAGATGGTTCAAAGAGCTCCGGCGCATCGTCAGGGATTGCATATTACGATGCAACTTGTAAACAGGCAGAGTGTTATAGGAACACGTCGCAGGTATGTATAATGACCTTGGAGCTATTTGCTATATCGGCGGCGTTGTCCTATGCCGAGTGTAATAATGTACACAGAAATATTGTAATATTGAGCGATTGTAAAAGTGCCTTACAGCATATCTCGCGATGTACGACGGGTAGTCGGGGCTATCCTATTGCTTATAATATTATCCGTAAGTTAGAAAACCTTCAAAAGAATCAGGTCAGTGTACAATTGCAGTGGATACCATCTCATATTGGCTTGTATGGCAACGAGGAGGTTGACCGCCTCGCTAAATCAGCTGCTATTAATGGTTCAGAAATTTTCATTCTACCCTCACATTCGGAAATATTACCTATATATAAAATGTCATGTTATGAGCACTGGCGAGAGTATTTCGACGAACGTTCCAAAAGTAAAGGAATTTGGTATAAAATTATGCAGGGTCAACCTTATCGGTCGCCGTGGTTTGTTGGTGACATTAGTCGCAAGCTTGTTGTTATCGCTCTGAGACTGCGCTCTGGACACATTCCACTTAGAGTTTTCGCGCATATGATGGGTAAAGTACTGTCACCTAACTGCGAAGTGTGTGACAAACCTGAAGACGTGCATCACATTCTGATGGAATGTGTCCGGAATCAGACTGAGAGACGGAAAGTTTTTGCCGAACTTGGTGTGAGAGAAGCCAATGTGGGCGTGATTCACAGCATTTTGTCGGTTCCAGAATCAAATGAGGCTGGAATGATTTACAGAATGGTAAAATCCTTTTTCCAGTCTGTGAATTAATCCAGCCACCTTCTTTTGCTTTTTATACATATTTTTTTTTATATATTGTTAACTATCTACTTACTCTATTGAATAGATAGTATTATAGATTGGTTTCTGTATGATTTATGTCTTCTCTAGTCTATAAGGTTTTTGTTAAGTTACGATGGGGCTGGCATAAACGCCATGTTTAAAAGTCCCTAAAAAATATATGAATAAAAAAAAAAAAAAAAAAAAACATACGTACATTATTATATAAAGGAAAAGGTGTGTTTGTTGGTTTGTCTTTATTTCACACAGACATTAGCAGGACAACTGATTGAAGTAATGTTTTTGCATAAAATTGTCGGTGAATGACAGTCTTTTAAAAAAATGCATGGATTCTGTGGGATTCTTCACGTGCGTAAAAAGGTAAATTAAAAAATGTATATGCATTAAAGAGACAGGTACCTACCTAGTTACCTACTAGATAATTACAAAAAAGAGTTGTGAGTTCGATGATTTGGTACTTAGGTGTACGTACGGATATCAAAGACTAGAGACACTAGTGTTTGTGGGAAATTCATTTATTTTATATAAATACATAAAGCAAGTAATAAGTAGGTACGTTCAGTTTTGTGCTCTGTGACTTTATCCTGCGATGAAGTCCGGTTGCATAGAATATTGATGTCTTACGTAAATTAGTAAGACATAAATAATGTTAATGTTATTTACGTGCGCTTTTATTTATCACATGACCAGTTACTGCTAGTCTGTGTGACGTTAAATTTGTTATTCTCAGCGAAATGGAACAACCGATATCAGGAAATTATAGTTCTGTAGTAGATTAGGTATAATTAAATAGTTGTAGAGTGCGAACGTATGATGTCAATATACCTACTAGCGAAGCGAGCACCATATCCATATAATAAATCTGCCAGCGAGTACTTTTCACTTGGCGTCGTGGCGCCATCTTCGACCACATCAGCTGACTTGTGGTCAAACGCACCCTGTTAAAGATGTAACACACAAATACAGACAAACAGATACTCACATTAAACTTATAACATCCCTCTGTTTGTGTTGGGGTTAATAAAACGTAGCCCATGGAAATAAAGTGACACCTTGTATGGAGAACCGCTAAGAACGCTTTAACCGGAAGTGAAGCGCCACCTAGTGTCAAGTAGCAGTAACAACACTTTAATAAGTTTTCAACCAAGAAGTTTTTATATTAAAGTAAAACGCCACCTGGTGTCAAGTAGCGGTAACAACAATAATAAGTTTTCAACCAAGAAGGTTTTATAGGTTTAATATTAACCGGAAGTGAAGCGCTACCTAGTGTCAAGTAGCAGTAACAATTTTTAATAAGTTTTCAACCAAAAAGTTTTTACATTAACCGGAAGTGAAGCGCTACCTGGTGTCAAGTAGCGGTAACAACAATGATAAGTTTTCAACCAAGAAGGTTTTATATTACCCGGAAGTGAAGCGCCACCTAGTGTCAAGTAGCAGTAACAATTTTTAATAAGTTTTCAACCAAGAAGGGTTTATATTAACCGGAAGTAAAACGCCACCTAGAGTCAAGTAGCGGTAACAACAATGCTAAGTTTTCAACCAAGAAGGTTTTATATTAACCGGAAGTGAAGCGCCACCTAGTGTCAAGTAGCAGTAACAACACTTAAGTTTGCAACCAAAAAGGTTTTATAATAACCGGAAGTAAAGCGTTACCTTGTGTCAAGTAGCAGCAACAATGCTTTAATAAGTTTTCTAACCAAGAAGGTTTTATGTTAACTGGAAGTAAAATGCCATCTGGTGTCAAGTAGCATTAACAATATTTATGTTTTCAACGAAAAAGGTTTCATACTAACCGGAAGTAAAGCGGCTCTGGTGTCAAGTAGCAGTAACACTGTTTCTTTTAGGTTTCATTTCAACCAAGGCAAGTTAAGCAAAAAACTTGCCTGTTGACAAAAAGCGGTAGCAAGTCTGTAATAATAAGTTTTCTACCATGATGTATATTTCTGACTATCTGGCTACCATAATTAAATAGTGATGGAAAACAGGTTTTTCTTGTTATCGGAAGCAAGTTGAAGCAATTAGTAACCTAGATTTTTCCATTCCAATAAGTTTTCAGATGTCTTACGGTAATTTCTTTCTTTCAGAATCGGATCAATAGTTCCAGAGACTTTCTTACAATCATACGCACACTTCATTTTAACTTAAATAATTTAATATAATTATCTACTGTTACTACTAAAACTTTTAATAACGTCTCCTTCACAAAATATCGGTGTAGAAGTTAAAATGACGAGTGATGTATATAACATAATAGTTCACTGTTACCTCAAAACTAACGGAAAGAAACCGCCTCGCGCTGGTTTCCTCTACTTGCCGGCTGTAAAGGTTATCGTTGGTCCTGGGTTCGAACCCGTGCCGACCCAATTACGTTAAGCACAAGACTATGTGCAACTACAAGTAAGTACAAATCATAGAAATGATAATTTGTGAATGCGTAAACACTTACACACTTACTTAGTAACTTTGTGTAGTAAAGTAACCTCATTGTAATCGTACGTGCATTAGTAAAAACTTCTTTCTTATCACACATTTATAATCGTTTTTCTAAAGCGTGACTGATGATTTTCATAGAATGAAAATATAGGGTGAGTACATGCCAAACAGCTTTGCATTGCTCATGACGTAGTAAGTGTTCGAGAATCAGATTAAAAACCTTAAAGATAAAGTACACATTACGTATTTATTGCAATCGTTATGCACACTTACTAAATAACTAACATAATTATAAGAAATTAGGAATCATTCAGTATTCATACAATCATGAGAGATGTATGTTGGCGCCAAAATAGGGGTCAAGCCCGTCAAGCACATCAGTAACATCTTTTTGGATTCGGAATTCGGATACAGCTGAAACGTTATGGCTATGGAAATCTCTTTTGGCGACTGAAACTAATGCGATATTTATGTTTTATTGTGAATAATAAAAAAATAGCTATTTATAGGTATTTTTAGCATAAAACAAAAATATTTATTCGAAATTAAAGTAATCTGGGTTAAAACGTGTATCCAAATTAATAATATCATGGCAGTCACTGTCAAACTCAGAGAGATGCTGTCAATTCTAATTTTTAGCAAAGTCAAATTTGACAACTGTAACTGTGCTCGGTAATGCCAGAACTAACATATCTCCATGGATTTGGGGATTTTTATAAGACAGGTACTGGTGATTACTGGCAAACAAAACACACCAATTTGTTGGGTGCACGTGCATGGTTGAAAATATTATTGCACACTAGCATCGTGGTTTTTACTATTTTTTCATACAAACTTTATCACCCCATTTGACTCCCTTGTAGAATAATTATTCATTTCGATATTGATTATTATGATTGAGATGTGAACTCATAATTCAATGGCTTGCACCCTTAATACCGTTAGGGCCACCCGTTGAACAATGTCATTATCATTGTTTTTATAAGTTGCAGGAAAATGTTTAGCTACTTAATGGCATCTAATTTAGCCAGTTTTATTCTCTAATAGATATAGTACTTACTCTACTACCCACCCAATCTGTCACTGTCATGCCAATTGTCATTGTTTTGTTACTTTGAATAACAAAAAATGTAAACAGTACGATGGAGTAACAAATACTAGAAATTTAATAAATGATAAGCAAAAGTATAGATTTATACTTAAATTACGACTAGATCTATGTTAGATGCTATCGTTATACATGCTCCAATTGATTCAAAATTGACATGGACGCCGACGATCCGAGGAGACCATTGCTTGGTAAGTAAACATTGTTTTGTTTTCATATCGCAACTATGTAATTACCTGCATAATGTTAATTAAATCAGCGAGCTATTTTTGTATTACTTAATTGGAGTGAAATCGACGTGCACACGATAAAACCCTTTGTTATGTAACTAGAGTTATTAACTTGGGTATACCTTGTACCTACATACATTTGTAGTCATTCTGTGTGATGGAAGTATTGTGTATGATTCTAAGTATTTAACTAATTTATTAGAGCTGTTTGTTTCTTTGTGAGACATTCTATAATTTATAGAACTTTATAAGAACTTTTTACCACATGTTACGTTACCATTTTTTGCTATGTTATGTTACCATTTTTTGTTTAATTTTTTCAATAGCTTTTATAACTAATAAAAGTGTTTTAAAAAAGAGGTAGAGAGATCACGATACAAATGTTGGGATAATGAATTAGTAGAGACTGTAAGCAAATACTGTACGAGACAGGTACAGGAAAGAAAGAAGCCCCAGGAGGCTTGTACCAAGCAGACAGCGGACATTGCTGCATGATGAGTATTATACCTAAAATATAACAAGAAAAACAAGAATGCTGGTTTGTTGGATGATGTCATCAGATACACTGACAATATGCGGATAAGTCTGGAGAGACTGGTGTGAAAGACAGGAGGCCTTTACTTTACCCAACAGTGGGTATAGGCTAGATATAGATCAAAAATTCTATAGCTAAGTTTAAAAGTACAAAATGATTAACGGTTAGTAACTTTTCTCATTAATTATTTACATATGGACCTGAATAGGGTAGGTATATCAATGTAGGAGTGGACCGATCTATTCCAAAGCCATTTTGTGAAGTTGTCTTTAAGGGACTCTTGTATGCAGGCATACGTCGTAGCAGTATTCATCAAATATTGTTTAACATGATTTCTTTTCCTTCTTATTGCCTGCCCTTACCTTTTGCACATGGAACTAAGTCTGTAAGTGTCATTAAGATAAATTCAAAACTATTTGCCTTCTCATCCCGTAATCTCATGATTAAGATAAATACTAAACTGACTACATCTAGAAACAAACATAACTAAATCTGGTTGTTAACCAAATCTGTGTAATATCAACGCTGCTAATAAAGATAGCAGAGTCTGTGCGTTGATCTTTTATCTGTTTTAATTAATGTAGACGAGTTGTTAATCTTCTCGATTTAACTTATGAGATTCAAACTATTAATATGCTAGAATGTAGTATGGGACAGTATATATAGGTAGGTAGTAAGCATTTAATGATCTAACAGTTCTTATGCACCTGATGATATGCAAACGTAGTGTGAAATTAATTGTTATTTGCATGGCTAATTTGACCATTGTTTTTGTACGCCAAACCAGGCCAAACATGTGCTAATTATATTATTTATTTTACCACCTTTATCTTCTATGTTTTTACCCATGTTTTACAATAAATAATCTTTATCTTTATGAAATATAAATTATATTCACTTTGAGGATCTTCAATTCTCCAGACTGAAAAGACTTGGCCTACAAAACCTGGTGTGTAGATTTCCAGGCAAGGAACAACCAATAAGTCATTGGACCCATCTCTCTCCATACAACACAAAAAAGATAGTCAGCAGATTGGATTATTTTTCTACAAACAGATCTCCAAGCTTGGATATAAAAAAAAATATATTATAGGGAGATATATCAAAAGTTATTTCCAAACTAAAAGTCAAGATAAATAGTAAAATGAACAAATCACTTTAATACACAAAAATAACAGGTACCTTTTATATTGAATATCCTCTATTTCTAACAAATTATTATTATAACTTTGTACTGTTTTGATTTACTGTTTCTAGATGCGTATTGCGTACGAGTTCAATACCTGTTAAATACGCACCAGTACCTACGCTATCTCGTACTTAGCCGTACTAGTTAATATTTAAACTAGAGTATTATTAGGTTTGTACACACTGGTAGAGCGAAGCGACGATTTTTGTTGTTGTTTTGAGGTCAATTTAATCATTTTCGCTAGTCTCCAACAATACTTTCATACTGAGATCTGAGATGATTCAAATGTTTTTTAAATTTCGCCTTATTTTTGGTTGAGAATAGCCGAGACCGATATCTCGGTCGGACTCGACCATAGGAGCTATGCACGCTTCTATTTGCACATGCTCAGCTTTATTGTACCTACCTTTATGGCACAGTCCATACAAGTTTTGTATCACATCAGTACCTAACAGTCACACACCTCACTATGTCTCAAACCGCGAGCTGAGTCAGTCGCGGCGTTTCATCTACATGAAATAAATCGTAATAAAAAGTATTGTTCCTATAAATGTGTTTAGCAACTATACATAATATATTCTTGTGCCCTATAGTGAAGCGAAAATGATTCTTGCAGTGGAAGGTAATCTCGCAAAGTGATTTTAAAGTGTACTTTTTTCGAAAGAATATTACTAAAGTGTAATTGTTAATACGTACAACGGACTATTGTCTTGTGTTAGTTGTTGTTGTTTTAGTTAATGTTAGCAATTGTTCTTGGCACTGATTGAGATCTGTTTAATCTTGTCTTTTCTTTTTTCTAGTGTCTATTTAGCCCTAAAAGTATTTTTACTGCCTTAGCTTAGCCAACGCTTCCATAACAGCGAACTTGTTTTTCCCTTGAAATGTATTTTTAAAACACTTTTATTAGCTTGACTTGTAACTAACTAACTAATTCCAAGACAACAACTACTTGATTTTGCTTGGTGGTAGGATATTTTCTAGTACTCAACTGGCTAGCTACCACTCTCAAGTTAAGAATCTGTCGCCAAGCACCTATCGGTGTGTTCCGCAGCCTCACTAGAGAGCCAGTTCCCTGTCCAGGTGTAGCGTGACACCACCTTCTACCACATCATCACTTAATATCATGTGACTTGTGAATCTTAGGTGATTCCTAATAAGCAAATACTAATTATTAAGTTCAGGCCACTTGAAAAATCTAAATATATATAATTGTTTCAGGTACCGCGCCTCGCAGCAGGTTCCGTGATGCAGCTGCTCAGCTCTGCAGCGCGCAGTCCTGGCGGCGACGGCTGCCGATCACGATATGGCTGCCGAAGTACAACTGCGAATGCCTCCTCCGCGACGCTATAGCTGGTAAGTCAACCTTTTGTGACACCAACTTTACGTGCTGTTGTTGGAACTCTTCAATCAAGATTCTTCATCATATTTTTTTTATTTCTTTCAGAGTAACATTTGACCACAAGTGACCTGATGTTAGGTGACGATGTGGTTGAAGATGGAAACTGGCTCTCAAGTGCCGGAACACACCGATAGGTGCTTAGCGACAGATTCTTCACTTGAGGATGGTGGCTAACCAGGCAAGCACTAGAAAATGTTCACACGACTGATATCCTGGCCTTCTCGAAGAGAGAGAAAGGGCCGTAATCTACCACGCTGACCCAGTGCGGGTGGTAGATGTCGCATTCCCTAGAATATTGTGGTTCTTGGACATGTTTTGCTCACGATGTTTTCCTTCACCATTTTTTTGAGCGATGGCAAATCCACACAACTGTAATTAAGTCATAGGGCCGAGAGAATTCGAACTCGGTATCGGTGCCTTGTAAAGTGCTGCCGTTACCCTTCGGCCACGATCGCTCCATCGATTCTTTATTATTTCTTTGAAATGCTTCGCTCACAAACTTATTTTTTGATGTTACTCAAGAGCGAGCAAGAGTAGATCGCTCGCAGGATGGTAAGCGTCAAGATATTTCTTATCGTGACAAACTGTAGTTACTACTGAAAATTTCTCTGAAATCCGACCATATTCAGGTATAACATTCATTGCTTCCAAAGTCGTATCGAGAGGCCAAGAGGATCAATTGATCTAAATTCGCCGCTACAACTGACCTACAATCTCCATTCGACCGGCCCGGCAAAAACTGGTCTTTGATTATTTCACATTGCATAACCTCATGCTATAACGAGTTGGCAGTCACAGCTTATGTACAGTATGTATGGCAAGTTACTTAAAAACAAATTTTGCGGCTCGGGTCTCAGCAGCCTCACCCCAGAGTACCTCATGCCGATCTGCAAAATAGCTAAAAAATTGCTAAAAATAGTCAAAGCAATGTACATTCCAAAACTAGCCTAAAGACTCTAGGGATTCAAGTCCACGTTACTTATAGAATAAGACAAAAACTGTTGAAACCACTGAGAAACCAGAATTCGTATTTACTTTTAAGTTTTTGAATGGAAGACTTCTGCACGTTTATTAGTGGTCGTGAACCTTTTAACTTTATTTTTTGAGTATTTCTCCCTTTGACCGTATTTTTCCGTTTGTCAAAAGGAAAAATACTAATAAACTTTCTTTCTAACTCTTGTTTAAATACCTGTTAAACGTATTCTTTATACAAGGTGCCATTTTAAAGCCGAGAGCGACAAGTTGAATGCCCGCTGAACTTATGATTCTAACCGTACATAAGTGTATAATAATGTATTTATATCGTTTTGTATGTTTCAGGAATAACTGTAGGACTGACATCCATACCTCAAGGCATCGCCTATGCCTTAATAGCCGGTCTACCGCCTCAGGTGGGTATATTCAATTAATCATCATAGGCCTGCCTCTTTGAACATCACAATGAACGGCTATTAGCCATTTGCATCCATTGGTTCCCCGCGATTCTTACGAAGTCCTCGGTTCATCCACTTTATTACGTAAAATGGTTGGCAGTGGTTGGATGAGAGTAGGCAAAGGTCGGGCTCAGTGGGGTTCTTTGGGAGAGGCCTGTGTCCATGCAGCAGAGGAATGAAATGGGGTGATTATTTATGATGATGTTTGTTTACTATTTTATGATGTGGTCGAAGATGGCGCCACGCTACACCTGGACTGAAAACTGGCTCTCAAGTGAGAGCTGCCGGAACACACCGATAGGTGCTTGGCGACAGATTCTTGACAAGAGGGTGGTAGCTGGCCAGGCGAGTACTAGAAAATACCCTACCATCAAGCTATGGTTTCATCACGATGTTTTCCTTCACCGAAAGCTCAAGCTCATAGTAGGATTCGAACCCACGTCCTACGGATCGCAAGCCAACGTCACTACCACTGAGCCATCATCGCTATGACGATGATGATGAAAATGCTGTATTTTAATTCCAGGTAGGTCTGTACTCCAGCATCTTCCCCGGCATAGTGTACGCCCTGTTCGGCAGCTGCAAGGACGTGACGGTGGGCCCGACCGCCATCCTGGCGGCGTTGTGCGCCAAATACGTCGCCAAATCTGCGGACCTCGCGTACCTGATCACTTTTCTGTCGGGCTGCGTTATATTGCTACTTGGGGTATTGCAATTAGGTAAGTGGATTTTTTTAAATTACATATAGAAAAGTTATATAGAGTTTATGAAATTAATTACTAGAAGGTAATCTCCAGAATTAACCCCCATTTTGGTAATGGAAAAGTTTCCTCATTTTCGTTTATATTAAAAAAAACTACATTTCAGCTAATTTTATAGTCTTCCGAATTATAAAAGAAAAAATGGATTTTGTCGTATCTAGTCCTTACTAATATTATACCTGTCTGTTACGCTTTCGCGCCTAAACTGCTGAATCGATTTAGTTAAGTTTGATACAGAGATAGTCCAGAGCCTGAGAAAGGACGTAGGACTTTTTATTGCGATAAACGCCCACGCGGTTGAAACCGCGGGGATCAGCTAGCTTTATAGTAAACGTTCGTTTGTGTTGCAGGGTTTCTGTTGGACTTCATATCTAAACCAGTGATCAGTGCATTCACGACGGCTGCAGCGATGCAGATAAGCGCTTCACAGCTTAAATCTCTCTTTAGGATAAAAGGTACTTAAAATATTAGCCTACTAAACATAAACAATCAATTAGTAATAAGAATGAAATTGTCAATGTGATTGCGCCAAAAAAATTACCTGCCGGGCGTTTCTTGCCTGTTCTTTTGCCGGCGTAAGGAGGTTGGAACAGGCGTAGCTAGTTTTAAGTTTGACGTTTTAAAGTGATCACAATGTATCCCTGCCAGCCTGTCCCTACCTCCTTCCGCCGGCAAAAGAACAGGCAAGAAACGGCTGGCAGGTAATTTTTTGGGCGCGATCACATATGCAATTTTATTCTTATTATTAATTTATTGAATTGGACCAAGTTCACTACAATCTCAAGCTTGTTTGTCATCTGAATAGTTCGATAACACGAAGTGGTTTATAATAAGCTTTAGTAATAAGATTTCTTTATATATGGACTAGAAATTTTGCAATCGACTTGAATTTCCCTTGGGATTTAGTTGGGTTTAGTATTTGTCATCTGCAGGCTCGTCGGGCGAGACGTTCATAGAGGCAGTTGTAAACTTGTTCCGCAACATATCGACGGTGCAGCTGTGGGACACGGTGCTGGGCGTCCTCACCATCATTGTGTTGCTGCTTCTAAAGGTACCTTGCACTAATTATAAATAGATAAAGTTGTTTGTAATTATGTTACGGCTAATCTCTGAAACTACTGAATGTACTTTCACTAATAGTATGCTACATTATCACTGAGTAGGTACTATGTTTTGTTGTGCAGCCTATTACGTTTGCTTGGTGGTAGGGTATTTTCTAGTACTCGCCTGGCTAGCTACCACCCTCTTGTTAAGAATCTGTCGCCAAGCACCTATCGGTGTGTTCCGGCAGCCTCACTTGAGAGCCAGTTCCCAGTCCAGGTGTAGCGTGGCGCCATCTTCGACCACTTCGTCACTTAACATCAGGTGACTTGTGGTCAAACGCTACCCTGAAAATAGTAGAAAAAAAAAAAAAACGTTCCTACTCCTGGGACACTGGCTTTCTCTCATCTCTGAGAAAAAATCTCTGAATCTCGAGAGAGTATGGGCCGTAATCTACTACGCGAGTTGGTATGTGTCGCATGCCCTCGAATGTCGTGGTTCT
The DNA here is from genome assembly GCA_931315375.2 of Opisthograptis luteolata. Taxonomy (NCBI): domain Eukaryota; kingdom Metazoa; phylum Arthropoda; class Insecta; order Lepidoptera; family Geometridae; genus Opisthograptis; species Opisthograptis luteolata. The sequence continues at coordinate 1,172,807 of OV928044.1, forward strand.
TAGACACGGTGGTTTCCTTCACCGTTTTTGAACGATGGCATATTTACACATAATTTATTTAGTATATTATGTACCTAAAAATTAACATAATATATCCTTTCTCTAAAATCATAAACCTTCTGAAGCTTTGTGGTAGTCGATTAACTGAAATAAACAGTACGAAATTCAGGCGTAGCGTGGCGCCACCGTCGGTCGCAAATTATCAGGTGATAATTTTCAGAGCTCTCGGTCTAAAAAAAGTGTAATATCAATAAAATTAAATAATAATATTTCCCGTCTATTCTTCCAGCGAGCCACGATCCCAGCAAGGAGTACTGATACGCGCTCGCGTATCTGTTTATCGCAGACGTGGCTATACGTGATACGCGCGAGGAACGCATTAGTCGTGTTTGTTGGTGCATTAGTGGCGTATTGTCTGCATTTGAAGGGGTTGACTCCGTTTGCTTTGACTGGTAATTATAGTTTTGTTACTAGCTTTTTCGCATACACGTTTTGAACAATGTAAAACTTAAAAAAAAGAAGCGTTGCTATGGCGCGACCTTTTCATTACTTCCGGTAAATAGGAAAACCTTTGTTTGATATAATAAGCATTGCTGTTGCTACTAAACTTGACACGAGGTGCGCTTAACTTCCCGGAAACAAAAACCCTTATTGTTTTAAAACTTTTTGGGTTGTTGCTACCGCTATTTGACACCAGGTGGCGTGTTACTTTGAGTAAAACGGAAACGCACGTTTGAAAACTACTTTCTGTGAATCAAACCCACGTTGTTAAAAACTTTTTGGAACGTTGTTATCGCTACTTGACACCAGGTGGCTCTCTACTTCCGGTACAGCAAAACCTTCATGTTTCTAAAACTTATTGGATTGTAGGTACCGCTACTTGACACTAGGTGGCGTTTTACTTCCGGTAAATTGTAAAGTTCTAGTTAAAAACTTTTGGCGGGAATCGAACTGTCAACTGTCAACGTGAAAAAATATTTACACTAACTCTCCATTTCCGAAACTTGTGTTTCTTCTAGGGGTAATGTGTGATATTGATGGATTATTAACCATTAGTTGTGTTCTTTAATGTGTACAAATGTAGGAAAGCAAAATAAAGTCGTTAAAAGTGACTTTTTCTTTTACCTCAGAAAGTATGTGTGAAGTTTAAAAATTCAAAATTCAATAATGTTTATTCAATAGGATACATTGTGATCACTTTAAAACGTCAACTTAAAACTAGCTACGCCTGTTCCAACCTCCTTACGCCGGCAAAAGAACAGGCAAGAAACGCCCGGCAGGTAATTTTTTTGGCGCGATCACATTGACAATTTTATTCTTATTACTAATTGATTGAATTGGAGCAAGTTCACTAAAATCCCAAGCTTTTTTTTTTGTCATCTAATAGTCCGATATTTTTTATTTAGCTTTACTAATAAGAAGATTTCTCTTGTTTGGTTGTACACATTGGGATATGGGAACATGAATATTAACGAGTTGCGGGATCACAACCAAAGCAGACCAGACCCCACAAGCAGCACCCGTTCACGAGTTGACGCATGTGCCAGCCATCGCTCTCCTCGACCATATGAGAGGGAAGAGGGCGACCCGACACATGACGCCGCTGCAAGCAAAGTCACTTTCGTGAGCATGACTGTTTTGGCTGTTTACCGAGAATGGTTAGAATAGGGGAAATAGGGAGAATAGATAGATAGAAAGAAAGATAGATAGATTAACTACAATCCCAAGCTTGTTTGTCATCTAGATAGTCCGATATTTTATAATAAGCTTTACTAATGAGATTTCTCTTTATACGAATTTGAAATTTTGTTATAGACAAGTCTTGAATTTCACTTGGGATTTTGTTGAAAAAGCGTACACATTGACCTTTGAACGAGTTGCTAACTTTATGGAGCCTAGTGGTGGGTACAGCAATTTTAGCTTTGTTTCTAGTATTAAAATTGTGATAATCACTTCTCTTTTTGAAGCTATTTAAATTTTTCCGTATGTACATTACATTTTCATAAATATATTGACAAATAAGTGCCATTACTTAAATAATAACATACAAAGGTTTTAAAGTTCTTGGCCCGGCTTGCATTTGGTCTTATCATTATCATTTACTTAACAATTTAATACTAACACTGGCTAAACATACATACCGTGTGGAGCCGTAAATAAAATCGTGCAGTGTTCGGAAGTGACTGCCGATATGTTTTCTTTTTGTCTTTCTTCATTTGTCTACGCGAAGCCACGGCGAGGTATCCATTAAAAAACGCAGGTATGTTAACTCGCAGGTAAAATCGAAGGCGGGCTCCCGCACTTCGGGCCGCCGCCGTTCTCTACGACGGTGGACAACAAGACCCTCTCCTTCGACCAGATGCTGTCCGTGTACGGAGCCGAGGGGCTGGTGCTGCCGCTGGTTGCTATACTGGAGAGCATCGCTATCGCTAAGGCTTTTGGTAAGTTCTTTTTTGGTTTATACCAAAAAAGAACAAGAAATTATGATGAATAAGAAATAATGAAATTCTTATGAATAAGAAATAATGATCAATTATTTGCAACAAATTATACAAAAATACTTAACACAAATGGATTATGTAACTACATTGTGATCACTTTAAACGTCTAACTTAAAACTAGCTACCCCTGTTCCAACCTCCTTACGCCGGCAAAAGAAGAGGCAAGAAACGCCTGGCAGGTAATTTTTTATTTGCAAGCCGACGTCACTACCACAGCCATCATCTTATCACATATTCATTTTTATTCTACAATCAGGTTAGTATGTGTGTCAAAAAGAGTTTCCCCCGCCCCCAGCCGGCAGCCGGGCAGTGGACGGCACGCAGGAGATGGTGGCGGTCGGCGCCTGCAACCTGCTCTCCTCCTTCGCGCAGAGCATGCCCGCCACCGGCTCCTTCACGCGCACCGCGCTCAACCACGCCAGCGGGGTGCTCACACCCGCCGGCTCGCTCTTCAAAGGTAACCAGCACGACTACTCTTTGAAATTAGTATTCGTATTATTCTAAACTAGCGTTCTTATTTGGGACGACCGAATGGCCGTAGGCCGGTCGGACGCCATAGATACCGCTGGAAGGACATGGTGGATGCAGACCAGCGCGAGCTCCAGACTCTCAACTGGGCTGAAATCGCTCAAGATAGAGAAAAGTGGCGCTCTCTCGTTTCGGAGGCCAAGACACACTTGGGTTGCTGAGCCATCAGAGTTAGTTAGTTAATAATCTAAACTAGTCTTTTTAAAAATTTGTCAACATATTTTTGTGTAAAATTGACATATTTTTATAAACAGAATGGATATAAGTGAAAACTAAAAAAGCCATATTTGTTTATACTAACTTTAGTCTTAATAATATCAAGAATATTTGTTTTCCAACCTTCCTGTCACGTCTTTTTGGGTACAATGACATTACCATTTTCACCTAATTTACTCGCAACTCGACACAAAACGTTAACGTTACGTTTCTAGACCATGGTAGTTAAAACAGTATAATACAAAGTAAGTTGTCAACTTAAAATGAGCTGTCAATAAGTAATTAACAACGATATTGACGTTCCCTCAGCCTCCCTGGTGCTGCTGTCGGTGACTCTGCTGTCGGACACGTTCTCGTTCATCCCGCGCGCCACGCTGGCCGCCATCATCGTCGTCGCCATGTGCTCCATCGTCGAGTTCGGGATCGTACGCACGCTCTGGAGGAACAGCAGTGAGTTAACATAATGCTAGCTGTGCCCCCCGATTGCACCCGTGGTTTCTAAATACTCTTTTGACTGGGATAAATAATAACAGTAATGCCCGCATAACCAGCTCTGAGCACGATACAGATATTACCCGGATTGGGGATCCACAACATCCAAACACAGAACAAAACCTTGTGCCTTTTTTTACACAAATATTTTTCATGTAGCGGAAAACGAACCCTACCTTGCTAGCTACTACCATCAAGTGAAGAATCTGTTGCCAAGCACCTATCGGTGTGTTCCGGCACTTGAGACAGAGTTACCAATCCAGCCGTAGCGTGCGTTGCGCCTGCGATTTTTCTTAACTGGTTTTAAGATCTGTGGATTTTCAGACTAAAAGTATGTAAATAAAATAAATAGATTTATAGTCAAGTGCTTTAGATCTTAGATACTTAAAGAATAATATTTATTGGAATAACGGGGAAACCAGGTTACAACTGGTAATGATAGTTATTTTAGGTGCGGTTTTTTTTGCTCCTGCATCAGAGTATGGAGCATTGGAGTGGAGTTAGCTTAACAACATTAGATAGATATATTCTTTAAGGTACAACACAATACAAATAAATTACACATGCATTACCATTTATTTGACATTTTTTTATGAATATTCACGTTAATTTATCCAGAGTTGGAGCTGGGCGTGTGGTTGGTGACCGTGGCGGGCGGCTGCTGGCGCGGGCTGCAGGTGGGCATCCTGTGCGGGCTGCTCGCCGACGTGCTGCGCGCGCTCGCCCGGAGCGCCGCGCCGCCGCTGCACACTACTGCCTGCAAGGTGCACTCGGAATAACTAAATTTTAAATTTTAAAAACCCCCGACTTCTTGGACCGATGTTCATCAAACAGCTAAAAAAAACTCTTAACTCACCTTTCATACAAAAAAACTAAATTGAAATCGCGTCATCCGTTCGCGAGCTCCGGTGCCACAGACAGACAGACACATCAAACTTATAACACCCGTCTTTTTGCGTCGGGGGTTAGTTATAGACCGGATAAGACCGGATAAGTAAATTGTAGACTCCTAATCAATTTTTGTTATTATGCCTGCCTTAATATTTCATACTTGAAATGCTCTGCAAAGTTTCTTCCAGAAATGTACCTGGCACAGCTCTAAAACAGCTGATTATTTTGACCTTTGTGTTCTGAACTATTTTACTTCATAGGTCAGTGACCTATTAATGCCTATTCATTTTGAGTGCCTCACTGAGTAAAATTGCTGTTTTAGCGCTGTTTCAAGTACATTTCTGGTTCAAGTTCATTTCTTTCAAAAAAAAAAAAAATTGTTACTGTCTGTCCTTGTATATCCTACTAATATTATAAACGAGAAAGTATGTATGTATGTTACTCTTTCGCGCAAAAACTACTACACGGATTTGAGTGAAATTAGAAATGAAGATAGCTTATACTCTGGATTAACACATATAGGATACTTTTTGTTCCGGAGAAACGGGAAGACGCGGGGCGCAACTAACAAACGTACCTACCCGTATTAGATATAGTACTTACAATAGGTAATCTAAAAGCCCGGAAAAGTACCGCTTTTTTTTGTAACCAATTTTATCGGCGAAGATGTGTCCGAGCATAGGGTAGTTTGAAAAACAGCGCTGCGCTCGCATAATGCTTGTTATGGGAATGCAGCACATGCTGAAGCTGCTCTATTGCCCTATAACTATTTAGATAAGTAGGTAACTAGAACCTAGGATAAGTCTCTGTGTTAAAGTGGCAATAAATTAATTTTTTATTTTGTTTATTATTTTATTTATAACGAGTAAATAAACAATTTTTACCTTTGACTTTTGAATAACATTTTCTATTCCTCCCCAGGTGGGCAACGTAGACTGCGTGACGGTATCGTTCCCCGACGCCCTCTCCTTCGCGAGTGGGTCTCGCGTAGAGCGCGAGCTGCGGGCCGCCCCCGCGCGGCTGCTGCCTGTGACGTCACCCCGGCGCGGTGCGCAGGCGGCACAACGCCGCGTGCTGCTGGACGGGCGGCGGCTGTGCGCGCTGGACCTGGGAGTCGCGGAGGTACGCCATACATCACTAGCTGCTGTTTTATAAAAAAGTAGGTAGGGTATGAGCGATGGTAACGCGTGCGACTTACAAGGCGCCGACACCGAGTTCGAATCCTCTCGGCCCGCACCTATGACTTGATAAGTTATGTGCGGATTTGCCAAAACGGTGAAGGAAAACATCGTGAGGAAACCGACATGTCCAAGAACTGCAACATTCATGGGCATGCGACATCTACCAACTCGCACTGGGCCAGCGTGGTAGATTACGGCCCATACTCTCTCTCTGAGAGAAGGCCCGAGTCCCAGCAGTGGGAACATGTAAGGGTGATGAATGATGATGATGAGGTAGCTTATGTCCTCTTTCAGGCTCTAGACTATCACCATGTACCAAATTTCATTTAAATCGGTTCAGAAGTTTTGGCGTGAAAGCGCGACGCAGAGTTACTTTCGCATTTATAATTAGTAAGGAATAAGGATAATCTTAACGACCTAGACACATAAGCCAAATGGCATACTTTTTACGATACACTTAGACTACATATTAATTTAATATCACTTATTATTCTTAGTACAAAATCCATAGTCATCATCTATTCAACGTTTAATTTCTTTTTGTGTTGTCAATAACTTAAAATTTTAGTTTTTATTTGCTATACTGTAACAGAGTTATGTATTTGTGTGACAATGTAGTTTAATATTATACATGTGTAACCATTTAGATAATGCAATATATAAATATACTCAAATGATTTACAGTATTTATATAGCATCTTAGATAAATTCACCATGTACTTTATAATCCCATCACCAGCAAATCCAATATAAATAAACCAAGAAAAACATCTCTAAACTATTAATATAGTATATTTTCATTTTTTATTGTATTCACAATTACTTTTATATTTTTTACCCATTTCCAGATCATTGTATCCGTGGTACAAGACCTGGAGGTCAACGGGCACTCCTGCCTTTTCTGGAACTTCAAAGAAAAGTATCAGAAGTTGTTCGAAGACCTTGATCCGGAAATAAGCAGCAGATTCATCAGTGGGCCCAGTTTCGATCAACATATTTTAGGTAAGTTGTCACTTATTAAAAGTAATAATATGTTAGTGGGCCCAATGTTGGCCTAAATATTAAAAGTAAGATGTCAGTGAGCCCAATGTCGACCAAATATTAAAAATCATAATTATGGCAGTGGGCCCAATGTCCTTCAGCATAATTATTAAAAGTAAGATGTAAGTGGGCCCAATGTCGACCAACATTATTAAAAGTAATAATATGTTAGTGGGCCCAATGTCGACCAACATTAAAGAAATAAGCATACTAAATCTAATATTTATTCTGTTACAGATATCGAGCCTACAAGATTATAAACCAAAGGGATAACTAGTATAGGATAATTAATAATTAAAATACTTAATTGATTAGATAACATTGTATGTGATATTTGACATTCCACTGAACGATTTAAAATGTATTTTCTAACGAATTAATTTTAAGCCAAAGTTTAAAAATGATATAACGTTTCATCCACGATTTTATTGACGCAGTACTTAAGTTACAAGGCATCTATTTCTGGAGCCGTAGAGTAATATATTTATACATAAATTTACTCTGTGCGTGTGTTCGTAATTCTTCTTGTAAACGGCTTGACCGATTTTGATGTGGATGTAGTTTACATACGATACTTTTTGTGTGAGTGAAACAACGGGAAAAGTTAGTTAATATAATAGATATTCTGGACTGGATTTAAAATTAATTATTAACTCGTTTATCATCCAAAATTAATGTAGTTAATAATTACTTAGTAAATGTGGTTTTCGTAATGATTCCCGGCCCGCTTCCGCCACATTTCTGGCATAGCACATCAATAAAAGTAGGTTATGTATAGAAAAAAGTTTATACTAACTCTGACTGACTGAGTAACATATCAATGCAGAATAAATATAAACTACTGATTCTCGAAACGCGAAATTTGGAAAGTACTTAAGACATGTGTTTTTTGTAACTCGTGCACTTACTAAGAAATACTATTAAATTATGATGTTTTAAATTTGTAAGAAAGAATTGTGAATCGCGGTATAGTTTCAAATTTAGGTTTTAGTGTAATAAGTAAGGAATTTTAGTATGATTTTAAGTGATAATATCAATAAGTGATAGCTATTATTATTTTTGTTAAATTTTATTGCCTTATAAAGGTACATGTTAAATATTATAGTAAAGTAAGAAAATGGTCTTAACATTGTAGCGACCGTGTCGATGCGATGGAGATAAATACTTCTAGTAGTGATTATAGCTCAGTGCTAGTGACGCCGGCTTGTGATTCAGGTCGTAGGATCGAATCCTTTTTTTCTGTTTCTTTGCATTAGTTATAAAATCAATTAATTCAACTAATAGCGTGATATACCTACTAAAAATATATTTCAGATGCTTTGTCTATATTCATCGTACTTAGTATGATATCATTTTTTTAGTCCAAATTTACACATTTTATCACATAGTTTTAATTTTATACATAAAACAACTGTTATATTTCGAATAAAATATTTTAAAAGCATTTGTATTTTTCAATACGTTTCCCTTTTTTATAAACATACATTTTATTTTATTTTATTCTCTTCGGAAAACTAACAGCTAGTTAACAAAAAGTATACTTATAAACTATTAAACTTATGGCTATTTATAAGTTTTCACATATATGTACTGTATATATAACACTAGCTGTTCCCTGCGGTTTCACCCGCGTGGGCTACAGTTTATCGCGATAAAAAGTATCCTATGTCCTTCCCCGGGGCTCAAATTATCTCTATACCAAATTTCATTTAAATCGGTTCAGTAGTTTAAACGCGAAAGCGTATATATTCCGTATACTCCAAAATTATTCCCGCACTTCGGTGCCCCCTCACCGCGTTACCTGCTGTAGGTATCCATTATCCTATTTTAATTCTAGGTTAATTTTCGGACCACGCGTTTGAATCGTGCTGTTAAAGGTCTTCCTGGTCCGCGACCGCACTTTACCTATTTCATAGATTCTCCCTCACCTCGCCGCGTTTCCCGCTGCACTGGGGTGCGGCGGGTTTATTTTTCTACTACTACTTACATTTTTAAATTCGTGATATCTTTCGAATCAAATGTCCAAATTGAATGATTCAAAAAGTTTTATAAAGGTATTGAAGCAGTTTTGAATGAGAAGTAATTTATTTTGATAAGGATTAATACCAAGACACAAATAAAGAGCCTTTTCTAGAGGCGGCATTAAAAATTAATTTTTTTAAATAAAATATCACTTATTGCGGCATAACTATAATAGTTAGACATATGCTCTCGCGGACTTTTTTGTAGATCTTAATGAGACCTACAAACCCGTAATACATTATTTTGTTCTAGTGTCAATAGTTTTTGCAGCGCACGCAAAAATAGGTTTTCGATTTCACACCTTGGGTTGCAAAATAGCAATTTTCTTACGGATCCCTAATTTTTTTGGAAATAAAATATAGCCTATAGCCTTCCTCGATAAATGGGCTATCTAACAGTGAAAGAATTTTTCAAATCGGATCAGTAGTTCCCGAGATTAGCGCGTTCAAACAAACAAACAAACAAACAAACAAACAAACAAACAAACAAACAAACAAACAAACTCTGCAGCTTTATAATATTAGTATAGATAATTGCCGGACGCGTACAGAATTAGGTAATTTTTTTTTAATATTAATATATACTTAAAAAAAAACAAATTAAACTAAAAATGTTAATTTCCAAAATAGGTTCAGGAAGGTAAGTAAAAATAAAATATTTAATTTGAAACAATACTACAAATTAAAAAAAACGATTGTTTAAGAGTCTCTTCATTTGAAACGCAGATGCGTTAAAGAGATCTAAATCCATTTCTTTAGCCAATGCATTATAACACCTACACGCTCTTATTAGGTAACTGTTCTGCCTGTAGTTACTTTTTACTACGGGAGTGTAAATGAGGTTGGGTTTTCTAAATGAAGCCGCGGGGGTATATAGGCCAATTTGGCCGAGCAGCTCAGGACAATCGATCTAACCATTCGCTATACTTGCTTTGACGACTATATTCTCACATAGTGGTAAGTGATGAGGTCGATGATGGAAAATGCTTGCCTAGAAGATACATGTTATTCTTCACTCCCGACTTGAAGGCTCCCAAACACGCAGGCAGTGTGTTCCACTTAGCCGTTCGCATTATAAATGGAGAAGCGAAGCGTTTTTGTAGATCGGGGGAATGTTAACTACGAAAAAAGAATGCTCTGGTTAAAGGAATGAAAATTGATATAAAAAGGAACAAAATTTTCTCTGACAGCAAATCTTGATGGTTAGGCAGCTCCTAGTTCCGGCGTAGCGTAGCGCAAGCTTCGACCACATCAGATTGTAGTCAAACTACCCTGTATATAAAAAAAAATATCTAAAAAATACCGAGTATAAACAATCCACTCTGATTAATACAAAATCTTGGATTGTAAATACCCAGAGGACAGCGTAATCATTCGCCTTGTGCTTCGTTAATGCAAGAATAGTTTTTAGTTGAGTCAAGAGAATTCCAGTGTCAAAATCAATTTTGTGTCTATACTTAACTGTGTCCGGCTTGCGTTGCAAGGCCTTTAGCTTGTCATGTTTTTTATTTTGCTATACATTTTGTCAAAAAGCTTCGCGGGCATGTGCACAATAACCCAGCAAAGTTTTATCGTAATAATTATTTTCTAGGCTAGTGTGAGTCATCGTCAAATATTTCGACCCCGTCGTTACCATTTTCTTAAATACCTACTGCTTGTTTTGATATTCGCCCTTTGGTTAGGTATTACCGTCGTACCCTTTCTCTTCAGTTTTTACTACGACTCGGATTAAAGAAAGGAATATTGAACACCGCTTTGAATTTGTGATTATGAAATGGACGAGCTACTCGCACGTTTACTAAACCTTACTAAACGGCGGGCATACTAAAACCTGTTAAAATTCAACGAGCCTAAGCCTATCTGAGTAATGGCGAGCGATTTCAGCTCAACATTCTACATTTATTTATACATTCCATCTATAGCGCGAGATAAACAAAATTCACGGTAGGCACCTCTACCTAGGTAGTTAGAATTTGTTGGACAGTAATCCTTGTAAATGGACGTTTTGGATCGACACATTTCATAGAATGTAGGCTCAGATTTAGTTGTATTTAGGTCAAAGTGAGTGATGGTGGAGCAACGTGGACCCTAATTGAGGTGGACAGCTTGCACCTCCTCTGGCAGAAGGTTGAATGTTGAAGAATTGGCTCTTGATGACTTACAACAGAGAAAATTATTAATGCAGCAGTTTTTTTATACTAACATGATTTGCTTTAAGAAATTTTCTTTATTATAATTATCTGGCATTTGTGCACCTCCCAGAAATCACCCGCTTTCTCAAATTGCGGGAGAAACTAACTTACTAACTTATTATGTAGGTAGGTACTACTTAATAGAGTGGCAAAACAGACGGCCTGCTTGATGGTGAGCGGTCACCGTCGCCTATGGACATTTGCAGCACTAGGAGCGTTGTCCACTATAATCGCTTTACCTACCACTCGGCTACCATCAATCCAAATACCAAAATAAAAGTAACGAAAACCACGAAACCCAAACGGAGTAAACGAACACAAATTCAACCCTTTAAAAAACGTAGAACATCCAAGAAAATAAATCATCTCACGTAATTTATACGGCAACTTATCTGTAGGTACGTAGACTACGTAGTTACGTTGTCTGTTCATGTTTTTCTCCCGTAGACGCATCACGTAAATTACGTGAATACGTGAGGGGCATGCGCGATTAGCATATATCTTGGTTAGACGTTAGGTTTAGTGGTGCTGGCTGTAAACTGTGAAATTAAAATGGTGCCGAGTTGTTTTGTTATTCAGAATCTTATTATCAACATCAAATAATAATATGATAATAACTTAGCTATAATAGCGTTAGGTATCTCTACGTAGGAAATTTACGAAGCGTATTATAAAAGGAGCATGTTCTTGAAATAAAATGTAGGTACCTAGGCAGTGTAGATACTGCTTTGTAGAAACTAAGAATATTAGAAGAAACCCATTTAGGTAATGTAAATGTGATCGCGCCCAATAAATGACCCGCTGATCGTTTCTTATCTTTGGAGTAAAAGTTGTAAGTTTGACGTTTTAAAGTGATCACAAATCATGTTGTATCCTATTAACTAGACATACCTACTCATCTGGAGTTTCGAGTTTGCCTAAAGATAAGTGTCACTTTTGCCTACTTTTAGTGCCACTCAGAAATTTGAATTGCAACAGTTCACAATCATGTGCGGCATTGCGTTGCGCTCGTCTCATTAGAGATGTTAAACCTCTTTAAGTTCTACAAGATAGGTTTGCTGCATACTCACACTTCGAGTTGGTGTCTGACTGAGTTATTTCAAAGATGAGAAAAGTAGGTGCTTACCAAATCCCAGCAGCACTCGCGCTTGAAAAACCAACTATCGAAAAATTGAAAATGCGATCAGGCCCAAAAAAATTCTGGCTGGAGGTTTCTTGCCGGTGGCGATTTAAACGTAACTTGGAACAGATAGCTAGTTTTAAGTTTGATAAACTTTTCAAGTGATCACATGTTTAATCTACTAAGTGAACATATTTTTGCGTAGAAAATCACAGGTGTATTTCAGTTCTAGTAGTAGTCACGTAGGTGCCTTCTAAATTATATGGTTATACACGTTTATGAAGTAATATATCATTGAGACGTGCTCAGGGAGTCACTAATCTGAATTTATTACAGCTCTGACGTTATTTGGGAGAAATTTCGACTGAAAGATATCGCGAATTTCGTGTATTACATTTTACCACAAAATGAAGAATAAAATACTTATCCACTTTTTTACGTTGAATTTTTCTGTTAGCTTCGTGAGGTTTATAAAGGGCTGTCAATTGATAATTTTCACCTCCTATATGGCCTAAAGGAGGGTAATATTTTTTAAAAGTAGGTACTATTTGCGTCTAGAAGAAATAGCTTTTGATTGTAGTGTACTTGCTCTACTTCAATCGGTAATAAGCAAAGAATTTGTAAATGACTGTGATCGCGCAAAAAATAATTTGCTGGACGTTTCTTGCTTGTTCTTTTGCCGGTGTAACGACGTTGGAACAGGCGTAAAGTAATCACATTTTGTATTATCCTACTAAATCCCTACTTCCTTACTTAATATTATAAATGCGAAAGTAACTCTGTCTGTCTGTCTGTGTTTCTGTCTGTCTTGCTTTCACGCCTAAACTACTGAACCAATTTTTAATGAAATTTGGTACGGAGTTAGTTTGAATCCTGAGTGAGGACATAGGATACTTTTTATCGCGATAAACTGTAGCCCACGCGGGGCACAACATACACAATATATCCATTTTGAAAGTCATGTGACCATGACTGGCGCATGGCGGTCTGCCACTAGTCTGCATTTCTATACCATACAACACTTTGTATTTGTATTTGAAAACACGAACACTACCGTTGTCACAGAAGGTTGTATCTAAGAGCGCATCTGTGTGTCCTACTGTTTGTTCCAATTTGAATGTAAATTCGTTACAATGTACCCTCCCATATTGTGCTTCATTTGCTCAGTTTTACTGCCTGCAGTTCGGGTGCATGCCATGCGGCTGTAAACTTAGGTATTTAACTAAAGCCTTCTACGAATTGTCTTTGTTGAAGTTGAACTCCTTATACAGAAAAGATCTTAAACGCTTCGAAGCGTTTCGAAGTTAAGATTCAAATAAAGGATGGAGGGGTTTCTGTAAAATCTATTCGTGTGTGTTAAAAGGACATATTTTATATTATAAGAAATGAGGTTAGGTGTCACACGTGATGTGTGATTAATATTTTGAAACGTTGAACTTTACTCATTTGTACCAGCTCTAATACGAATATGTCAAATGTGGAATCCTTTGTTAGATTTTCCATTTTAACAGATCAAAACCGTGTACACTTTGTAACTAACTAACTAACGAACTGAGATGGCGCAACGGCCCAAAGTGAGTCTTTGCCTCCGATAACAAAAGACGCCCCTCCTGCCAGTCCTTCATCTGGAGCTCACGCAAATCCTTACACTTATAGGTACTTTTAGTTATTTAATTATCACTGGCTGCGCCCAACGGTTTCACCCGCGTCTTCCCGTTATCCCGCAGGAACCTTTATCCGGGATAAAAATTAACCTATGTGTTTAAGGGTTAAAACAATCTCCATTCAAAATTTCATCAACATCGCTTTAGTTGTTTAATTACGGTGATACGTTGTTACAAACATTCCCACACACAAACTTTCGCGTTTATAATATTAGTAAGATTTGGGATATTTTTACTTAGTGATTGATTATATATTTTTTTTTTAATTTTTTTTTTTTTTTATATTACTGGGTTGCTTTTGACCACAAGTCACCTGATGCTAAGTGACGATGTGGTCGAGGATGGCGCCACGCTACACCTGGACTGGGAACTGGCTCTCAAGTGAGGCTGCCAGAACACACCGATAGGTGCTTGTTCATGTTTGACATAACAATTTTAAATACATCTTATCGCTTCCTCACACATAAATACATTTTATAAATGCGAAAGTGTGTTTGTTGGTTTGTCTTTCTTTCACGCAGCAACGGAGCAGCGTGATTTTTTTGCATGGAAGTAGTTTCTGAGCTAGCATTTATTAAATATATAATTAAACTTCTAAACTAAACACTTTCGGAAGATAACAACATCTCCATAAATAAACAAACCACAAAACGCCAGCTCCTAAGTACCACCTTGAAAACCAGCCAATTTTCTCCAATACCGCACTATTCATAAATCAGCGAAATTAACAAGATTCCGTCCTTTCCGGGGACTTGTCACGGTGGGGACGGGCGCGGGACGGGTATGGATGGCGTGACGTCACGCCCGGCCCGGACCGCGTTATCAATCACCGGGCCCGAGCAGCGAAGATTCGCTCGCCGGCGCGGCGGTGGAATTGGTTGCAGCGCTTTCTTTTCTAGTGTCCTTTTTTTGTCAGCATTTTGCGACCTTTCGTGCTTGTAACGTTGTCACAACTAAAACATATTTAGGTATTGTTTATTTGCAAGAACAAAAATTATGGTTTAAGTTATGAAAAAAGAAAACAATATTAGCTGTGGTTGAATGAACACAAAAATGTCAGCGTCGCAAATCGACACCAACTCAGCATAATGCTGATTAGACAACCAACGCTGTTCTTCCGTTGATGGAACCGTTTGGTGACGCGACCGACGCGACGTCGCGAAGAGGCACCAACATTACAGTACCGAAGCAAACACAAAAAAGAGAATATTAAACAAAATTAAAAACAAAAACAAAAATAAACAAACACCATACATATTTAAGGCAACAAGGATAAAACATGCTTACACGTGAACACTAGCTATGCCCAGTACCCAATACCCGCGTGAAGATTCTCACAGCAACCGTAAATTTTTTCATTAATTTTAAATAATAATAAGTTGGGGGTCCATCGTTGATATGTTACTAAGTAGAATACATTGTATGGTTGAGTGATTTTCTGTATCTGCTTCTGTTAATTACTTTTTGTGCAAATAAATGAATCTATTATCATTATCTTTTTCTTAAAAAATAATTCCTGGTATTAGTTATTTCCATTCCAAACTTCCCTCAAATCCGCCGTTTCAGTGTGAAGAAGTTACAAACATAAACACGCACTCGTTTACAAACTTTCGCATTTACTTATAATATTACAGTACGAGTATTATATGTCATTAGACGGAACAACTAATTAAGAACTGAAGAAATTATTCTAGAGTCGTATTTTCTTATTCAAATGGATACATTTACACTCACAAATTATTTAATAATGTATTAGACGGAATTTTCATCTATACATACGACAAAAATTGTAACAGAGCCATTGTCTGCAAAACAAATATATTTTAAACATTACCACCGAACAATTTAGAGATCATCAACAGTAATTCAAAGACAACGGGGTGCCACATTTCAATCTGGGTGTAAAGAAAACGTTAAAAAAAACGCCCTAAGTACCTAATCAAGGCAATATATACAAAAAAATAGCTCAAAGTCGCTTTGAGTAATGCATTTTATGATTTATTCCATCGTATTTATCATTATTTACTTATTTATCATTGTTGTTAGAATAACTAAAAATTTAGGTCTTTGTGTAGAATAAAGTTTTTTTTGAACAAATCGATTACAGTTACCAAAAATAACGGTTAAACTTTACCCCCATTCTGAGCTTGACTTTGTAAGCTCTAATTTGATAACATAAAAATGAAATGAAATTAACATACCACGGAGACCACATTATGTACTTAGGTTACTTTTTCCCGGGAAAATACAAAGTTCGCGCAGAAATAATTGAAAAATTGCGGGAGCGAAACCACGGTGAGTCGCTATAGCTGATAATAATTATGATAAATTCCCGAAATATTGTCTTACATCGAGATGAGAGACTAAAGAAACATCTGAAGTGTGAAATAAATTAATTAGTTAATGAATATTCATGCCACTTACAAACAGGTTAATTATGAAGATATTATTTTACATTTTAAAATGGCGCAAGTAAATGAAAGTTAACATTTTAATTGAAAGTCTGAGCACCGTCTTTTGTTTAGTCGTTTATAACTAATTTGAATTGATAAAATAAAACTAGAAACATACTAGCTTTGCCCCAAAGTTTCAGTCGCGTGATGACTCCTACAGGATCGTATATTTACGGAATAAAAATTAGCCTATGTTTTTCTCCAAGCTATGAACTAAAAATTACTTCGATATATTGCTGAGTGAAAGAAAGATAAACTAACAAACACACTCGTATTATATAAGTGTGGGGATAGCTTTGTGCGAAATGTTAACTTTATTGACATGGTTAGTTTCAGGTTTTTTTATCAGGGTAAAACTCATATTTGTTGTGTTGTATCATCTTAAAATTTTATTATTTCGAAAACAGTACTGTGACTAAGAATTATTTGGAAATCATTCCCTAACCTTGGGTTTAAATGAGATATATATGAAAAACTTAAAATCCTGAAATAATATCAGCTTATCAGCATGTTAATAAAATGAAATTGATTATAAAATGAAAACTTTTGTAGACAAACTTACACAATGCTCTTTTTTCGAGGGTTAACATACTAGAACATGAAACAAAATCCCACGTGGCCCACCTTATACGTTCTATTTAAACAGGATGTTTCGACGTCAAGCGGAGATCAAGCGACCGCGGACAGGAAATGAAGCCAACTGAGACAATCCCCCTGTATCACAAGTTGTAGAGCGAGATGTAGTTTGTGGGTTATACAGGGTGAGTTATTTCAGTTTCACTTGTGTGGTAAGGGTGTCTCGGTAAATAATCCGATATTGTGACTTAGAGGGGTTGTTAAATCCTTACTAACATATAAATGTAAATGACGGTTTGCTCATTCGTTTATCTACCTTTTTTCGTTTTGCCTGATCATGCGTACCGCTAAGAAATGAAACTCCTAAAATGAGTCGATATTTCCGAATCGCTATAATTTGGGATTGTTAACAACAAGAGTGAATAGGCACTTTCTAGATATGTCTGCTACACCGTCGATCTCATCTTTGCTTCATCAGGTGTGATTGCGTTCAAAGACAAGCTGATACGCATTTAAAAACAATAGTAATAATTTTACTAATTTTTAATTAGAATTTACTAGACTGATGCGCATAGCATTTTGACAATATAACATAGATATAGAAGAAAACATCTTGAATAAATAAAGATTCGTTCTAAATCAGCGTCTATTATTACATTATATGCCTCCACCATAACTTCTCAATAAAGCGTCAAAGACGTAAATGGGGTCGCATAAAAATTAAATTTGTTTTTTCACAAGAAATAATAACTTCCAGCGTAAAAAGTTCAACTTTATGACAGCCGTAAAACACATCAAACTTTGACGGAAGCTTTGGCAGTTCCCCGTCATTAACGAGGAATTTCATAAGTCATTTGAGTTCGGAAGTCAGGGTGAAATACCACTTAGGACGTAGACTAGGTTATGTTTCTACTGCAGATAGATAGATAGATTAACCATACAGCTTTTGAAGTGAAAACTTCTTTAGCGGCGTTGGGATGATTTTGGGATGGGCATACAATGTAAAACTCGCGTCAGGACACGTGATCCGATCAAAAATTCGCAAGACGGAGGGAGTGTAGACCGCCGGCGCGGCGTAGGAGAGGAAGTAATATCCCCTTCTCTTTCTACCGCGCGACGAAAATGTATGCCCGCTCCTGCTGTTTCGTAGGGCGCTTGCAGTCTTCACTTCGGCCGGCACTCCCGTTTTTCTACTTACAGTATAGCGTTTGACCACAAGTACCCTGATGTTAAGTGACGATGTGGTCGAAGACGGCACCACGCTACACCTGGACTGGGAACTGGCTCTCAAGTGAGGCTGCCGGAACACACTGATAGGTGATTGGCGACAGATTCTTAACTTGAGGATGGTAGCTAGCCAAGCGAGTACTTAAAATACTCTACCACCTAGCTAGCTAGTTTCATCACGATGTTTTTCTTCACGAAAAACCTTAACCATTGGTCGTAGGTACATATGATATTACATTTTGTATGAGAAGACTAAGTAATGACATACGGAGCCGAGTCATGGACACTCACGGCACGACTAGTCCACCGATTCAAAGTTGCTCAGCGCGCTATGGAAAGGGCTATGCTTGGGGTTTCTCTGAGGGATCGAATCAGGAATGAGGTGATCCGTCAGAGAACTAAGGTCACCGACATAGCTCACAGAATTAGCAAGCTGAAGTGGCAGTGGGCTGGTCATATAAGCCGCAGAACCGACAACCGATGGGGTAGACGTGTTCTTGAGTGGAGACCGCGACTTGGCAGACGTAGTGTAGGACGCCCTGCGACAAGGTGGAGCGACGACTTGCGCCGAGTGGCTGGCAGTAGTTGGATGAGAAGAGCCGAAGACCGGGCTCAGTGGCGTACCTTGGGAGAGGCCTATGTCCAGCAGTGGACTGATACAGGCTGATGATGAATGAATGAATAAATGAGAAGACACCAACTACCACGCGGGCAAAGCAAGGGGGCAGGTCACTAGTTATTTACATATATCTCTCTCAATTTACAATTAATCTTTGTATAGTCGTTTCTGACCTTGGAAAATTAAGGCTCCTTCAAGAAATTTATACATTTTAACGCCTCTTTAATAGGGACCAGTGTCCCTAAAGTTTTCGAAGGAAAAAGTTTTTAATAAGGCATTTTTACCATAATTGTTACAATTTCATCCATAAAATTCGATTTGTTTTCCTTAGGGAAACGTAAAAACAATACATTTTATGGTTAGTCGGGTTTGTGGTAATCAAAAAGCACTGATAAAAAAATTACTATAAGATCTACATACTATGATGTTAGCTCAGCGGTATAGTGACGTTAGTGTGCGACCAGTATGTCGTGTACCTATCCGAATTGTGCAGTGAACTTTAGCTTTCAGTGAAGGAAAACATGTTAATGAAACCATGTAGCTTGATGGTAAGGCACTTTATAGTGCTTGCCTGGCTAGCTACGCTGTCACCTTTTATGTGGCTAGCTATATTCTTCTGACTCTGTCTTTAAGCACTATTGGTGCGTTCTGGCAGCCTCACTTGAGAGCCAATTCCCAGTTCAGGCGTAGTGTGGCGCCACTTTTGACCTCAGGTGACTTGTGATCAAACGCTACCCTGTGAAGTGTAGAAAAATATAAACAGTTTATCCTAAATTACCTGCTACAAATATCCTAAACAAACAACACACCTTAACATAATATTATTTCACAAAAACAAACATGTTTTGCTCACAAAACAATTTACATGTATAATATATGTACGTAGTAGGTAGGTACAAGCGATGTGCCGAGCTTTACCCGCGTGGATTTTTTTCTTCAAAATACATTTTTTCTTTAACTTTAATACACCTTTTCACCTTCATGGGGCGGAATTTTGAAAGAAACCCTTCAAGTCGAAAATTAGTTCAAATTTTTGGATGTTCAGTTTATTATTATTGGAAAACGTGACTCTTACAATCAAGAGAAAAATTTGCTTCGTCAGTCATGAAAAAGTCAAAATTCAAAAAAAAAATCAAAATTCAAAACTTTTTATTTAATAGGATACATTGTGATCACTTTAAAACGTCAACTTTAAACTAGCTACGCCTATTCCAACCTCCTTACGCCGGCAAAAGAACAGGCAAAGTCAGTCCGTCAGTTCGTTACATAATTACTGGATGTCGGTTATCGCACCAAAAGTAATCCAGATATTTTAATCCCATTCCCGCAACCCATGGAAACCTATTCTAGGGATAAAAAAGGAGCCTATGTGTTAATTCAGAGTATAATCTATCTCCATTCCAAATCTCACTCAAATCTGTTTAGCCGTTCCAGCGTGATGAAGTAACAAACATACACACTCGCACACTTTCACATTTATAATATTAGTGTGAAAGATACCTAGAAATTTGTGATACAAACACAAAAAGGAAGGTCACGATTCTCGACACAAGCAAAGCATTTGAGATAACCGAACCGCTACAAGTGCGCTACGGGCTACGAAAGTGCTACGAACTACGTGAGCTACGGAACCCGTAGCAATGCTACGTACACGTGACATCTGAAAACGTAAAGTTTTAGTGGCGTCGTTTGTGCACAGAACCGGCACTCGATGCTCGTAACGGTAAATGTGCAGAATATGTACATAACATATTATATTATATACCTACTACATGTTTGTTTACATTTTTAAAACAAGCATTGTCGACGACGCGGTAGCCGAGTTTGAGTGTCCCTGCCTGTGAAGCTAGCGGTCCCGGGTTCGAATCCCGGTAAGGGCAAATATATTAAAAGTACTTAAAAGTACTGTTGTATAATAAATTACCAATAAGTTTAACCACCCTAAAATATAGTTTATTTAAACAAAAACTTATTTTTTCGAAAACAATCCATTTTACGCAAAAGAATATAAATGTCGGTGCAGCTTGTAGAATCTATGTTCTTAGGTCAAGTGCTACAACATTATGACATCTTTGTAATTTTTTTTTTCTCTATTATAAAATCAAATTGTATTTTGACTTGCCTGTAAATATTTTTTTTACAAAATGGCCAATAAATGATTTTATTATATCTTTATCTTATATGTGTGATGAGCACAAATATTTGTACCTGAGTCTTGGATATTTCTATCTATATAAGTATTTATTTCTCTATATAAGTATGTATATCGTTGTCTAGTACCCATAACACAAGTTTCGAGCTTAATTTGGGGGTAGGTCAATTTGTGTGCAATTGTCCCCGACATTTATTTCATTTATTTATTTTATTGTATGTTTTTTACCCGACTGCGAAAGAAGGAGGGTTATGTTTTTCGTGTGAATGTATATAATATATTCCCATGTTCCCATATCCCAATGTGTACAACCAAACAAGAGAAATCTTATTAGTAAAGCTAATTAAAAAATATCGGACCATTAGATGACAAAAAAAACTTAGGATTTTAGTAAAGTTGCTCCAATTCAATCAATTAGTAATAAGAATAAAATTGTCAATGTGATCGCGCCAAAAAAATTACCTGCCGGCCGTTTCTAGCCTGTTCTTTTACCGGCGTCAGGAGGTTGGAACAGGCGTAGCTAGTTTTAAGTTTGACGATTTAAAGTGATCACAATGTATCCTATTGAATGAAATAATTGAATTATTATTATTAATATAATTATTGAGTATTATCTGCTTCTTTTGTCGCCACTGTATCGGTTTACTCGAAAATTCCCAAATTATAGCGATCGGGGACACAGACTCCGGCAACGTTAGAACAATGTTAATAATTAAACAAACAAGATGAAGCGGAGGACAACAAGCAGAAGCTGTAAAGATACGTTAAGACATTTATTACAGAAGTTATTCCTACCTACACCTGGCCGGAGGCTGTCCGGTGAATAGACCGACGTGGTGCGGTGACCTCAAAATAGTTTTCAATCACGCAATCACATCATGGTTTCGTAGTTAATTTTCGACTACAATACCTAGGGGCCAAGAGGCATATCCCGGTCAAAATAGACATTCCACCTTACAATAATTCCCGACAAGCTGGATTTTGGTACAGGTGTTAAACACCTCATTACCAAATATGTCAAAAGTCCCCGCGAATCCCGCTGGCGCGTCACTTTTTAGTTGAGGTCAAAGGTCACCATTTATAGTTTTTCACGTATATCAAAGCAACGGTAGAAGTTATCGAAAAATGGTTCAGGTAAAGTTTGTAGATCGTAACATTCTCTACAAAAAATGCCCTACAATATTTACCTTAGGATGCACCATTCTTGAGACATCGTGATTTAAAATTTAGGAAAGTCGTATTTTCACCAATTGCACTCTTTTACGCACCACTTTTGAAGGTAGTGGACTTGGAGATTCTTTTTTTTATGTGGTTAATTCCAGTAGGCAATTTTGGAGGTATTCGCTTTACGAACCCTGAAGATGCGACGTTTGAAGTGCGTTCGAAAATGCTGCTGCGGGATAGCGGCAAGACGCGGGTGAAACCGCGAGGCGCAACTACATAATTTATGATATTAGTAGGATTTAAGCTAAGTGTAACGAAACACTTCTAGGATAAGACCAAACTTGTACCTGAAGCAATAAACTTTGTAATTTGTATTTTGGTAGGCTTCGATTCGTATGTCTGTCGTGTTTCCGGACAGTTTGCACAATGTATTCGTGTCGCGTGCCGCCGACGTCGCCTCGACACGAACATAAGAATGCAAACGTGAGCAACGACGCAGGCACTACTCGGGAAAACTAGAAACAGAAGATAAGATTATTTTATTAGAAACTAGTGGACCGTCCCGGTTTCGCACGGGTAATAACAGAAATTTCAAATTTTAATATTATAATTCAGACACATAAACCCTTCCTCCCCCGTACGGCCCGCGCCCCAGTGACGCCTACATTGCAAAAGGTGCTGCCTAGCTAGCCGAGCAGAGTGAGCGGCTACCACCCAACTTTTTTCTAATATTGTGATATCTTTCGAATGGAATGTCCAAATTGAATATTTCAAAACGTTATATAAAGGTATTGAAACAGTCTTGAATAATTAAAGTAATTTATTTTGATAAGGATTTAATACCAAGATGCAAGTAAAAAGCCTTTTCTAGAGGCTTCTTTCTTTTTTATAGACTAGCTGCGCCCCACGGTTTCACCCGTATGGACTTCAGCTTATCGTATTAAATTATCCTATGTCCTTCCCCAGGGTTCAAACTATCTCCATACCAAATTTCATCAAGATTGGTTCAATAGTTTTTAAGTTTATTCGAAACTAGTTGCGCCCCACGGTTTCACCCGCTTCTTCCCGTTATCCCGCAGGAAACTTTTTCCGGTATAAAAAGTAGCCTAAGTGTTTATCCAGAGTATAAGCTATCTCCATTCCAAATTTCATTCAAATCCGTTCAGTAGTTTAAGCGTGAAAGACCAACAAACATACATACATACATACTCTCAAAATTTCGCGTTTATAATATTAGTAAGATTACAGAAGTATAGACTAGCTGTGCCCTCTGGTTTCACTTACATGGAAATTTCCACAGGAACCTTGCATCTTTCCAGGACAGAGTTCTGGCTTCTAGCAGGATCACAATTCGAATCATAGGCAACTAAAAGCCACTTCTGACGTCATAAGCCTACGTTCCCACGATGTTTTCCTTCACCGAAAGCTCAAGCTCATTGTAGGATTCGAAACCAAGTCCTACGGATCGCAAACCGACGTCACTACCACTGAGCAATCATCGCCCATGTAATAGGTGCGAGGCCGAGAGGAATCTAACTCGGTATCGGCGTCTTGTAAGGCAAGGCGCACGTGGTGCAAAATGGCCTGGTATCTGAAAATAAAAACTATTACTATTATCAGAGGGGTTTTGGTTTTCAATAAAGTACAATATTGGCTGCAAAAAGATGTTTTACAAAGGGAAACCTTCCATTTAACCCCGTCCCCGGACACAATTGCCCTAAAAACCCAGCCGCAGTCTATTCAGCACCTAATAACGGGCTACAAACATATTATTCCGTGATATTTCCATGACGCCTCCAACAATAGTTGGGTTTTGTACGAGAACACATTGCTCTTTCAGTTTGTAGCGCGGACGTAATCAGTAGAGGGGCTCTATGCCCAAACTAAAATTAACTTAACACAAACCAATTGTTAAGGATTTGCTAAAACATTTTGACGTGGCGACTCTGCCCGTAGATTTTATTTAAGCGATGCAAGCACGAACTATCTATTAAATGAACTTACGACATTGTAGACCACGTGGGTGACATCGCGAAAAACAGCTAGTTACATTTTTTTTAAACTCACGGGTTTACACCCATCGTATTCCCGTTATCCAGCAGAAACTGGAATATAAACAGCCGTTAATACAGAATGTAAGCTATTTGTATTCTAAATTCCCAGTCCAGGAGTAGCGTGGCGCCATCCTCGACCACATCGTCACTTAACATCAGGTGACTTGTGGTCAAACGCTACCCTGTAAATAGTAAAAAAAAAAAAAATTCCACTCAAATCCGATTTAGCGTGAAAAAGTAACAAAAACTCACTCACAAACTTTCGAATTTAGAATACTTACTAGCTGTGCCCCATAGTTTCACCCACGTGTACTACACTTAATCACAATTAAAAATCATATGGCCTTTTTCAGGATTTGAAGTATCCACACCAAATTTAATCAAAACCCGTTCAGTAGTTTTTGCGTGAAAGAGCAACAAACATCTCCATCCATCCTCACACGCTTTCACATTTATAGGATTAGTGTGATAGTGTGTGTGTGTGTAATCCACTAAGCAACCGAGGTCCAGGCAGTACGTATCGTATAGTTACATAGGCCATCGCGCCCCAAAACCCAATCCTGAGTACGTCCATGATTCTAAGCCCGAAGGCTTCATCAATTTGCTACAGTAATCACGCTTCTGACACGCGCGAGGAGCAAGGGTGGGGGGAACTGAATCAGCCTCGTAGATCACCTAAGTTATTATTGTCTGTATTGTAATAATAGATGCGAGACGTCGAGTCAAATTGAAGATGGCGGTATAATTTGTTTTGTGATAACATTCATGTACCTACTGTGCTAAGGAGGTATCATAGAAATGTTACATGCAAATTCCTTACGCTCGCTTCCTTACTTTTAGTTTTAGTTCATTGTGCCCCTATTTTTCTATAATTATGTATAACTAGCGACCCGCCCCGCAGGTTCATCATCATCATCATTATCATCAACTGCCTATTACATTCCTCTCAAAAAGAATATGCCATCCTTCCTCATTGCGGTATGGAACATACCATACCGTATGGTAGATGTGGCATGCCCTTGAATTTAGTCATTCTTGGACATGCCAGTTTCCTCTCGATGTTCTCCTTGATCGTTTTCAGTGAATACAAATCAGTACATAAAAGACATACAAGCTGTGCGCCGTGGTTTCAACCGCGTGGACTTCAGTTTATAGCGATAAGAAATATTAACGGCATGAAAAGGTTACAGACACACAGAGGTTCAAAGAGAGTTATTATTTATAATATTATATTGAAATAATGTAGCGACGACGATGTTGCGCCGAGTGGCTGGCATTAGTAGAATGAAAAGAACTGAAGACCGGACTCAGTACCTTGGGAGAGGCATATGTCCAGCAGTGGCCTGACACAAACTGGTGTAATGATTGTGGCCTTGTAAGGCGCACGCGTTACCAGTCGATCATCATCGCTCCACATGGTTGCTCTACTTGACTGTCGCTGATTGTATAAGAAAAAGACGAATCCGATCGAGGAATCGCATCTCGGGAGAGATCTCGGATTGTTAAAATCGTTCGAGAATAAAAATTATTTATTTCCACCAATTTTGTAAAAATACATAGAATAGAATAGAATAGAAAACTTTATTTGCTAAAAATGTGAAAACAACACATATACCAATTGAATGGCATGCAAAAATTTAACAATTATAAATCATATAAAAAGTAACATGCACCTGACAAAAGCTTAGTAGATTCACAATAAATTCATAAATTACATAGATTCAATAAATTACAATTTTATAAAAATAATACTTAAAACAAAATAAAAATATGTTATATATTGTTCCAAACCGGTCTCAATTCAACGTTCTGCTAGTCGTTTGATCAGCGCTCGTCTTCCGTTACCTGGCCCTGTCGATTTCCATTTCAGTTTTCTTACAGTTACCGAGGTTGTTTTAAATCGTTTGCTTTCGTTATTTCTTGTAGTTCACCAATGTTGTTATCCACTTACCCCACAGTACAGATAAGTGTCTCCATGCCCCTAAGGTTGACATCGAGCGCTGCATCGCTCCGCTCCGTCCGCCGGGAGCGAAGCACTTTTAGTTCCCGCTGACTTTCGCGCTGGTGCCCGAATGTGCAATCTGGGAGGGTTTCATTTGGAGCTCTAAAGTTCTTAAGTGTCCTAAAGTCCCTAATCGCAGTGATGGGCGAAAAATAACCTGATACAAATAAAAAATAAAATGTGTAAGTACTGGTTAAGGCTAATATAAGCTAAAATGGGTGTATTAATGTAAAAAAATAAACTATTCTTGATTGTCATAGTCTTGAATCTCCATGCGAATGAAACCACGTGACACAGGACATACGAGTAGAAATAGTTTTGAATACATAAATTAGTGTTCGTTTTGTGCTTGTCACGAAGCTGTGCGAAATTTATCCAGGTCAACAGAGGGTCATGTAAAACCAAGCTGCTTTGTGCGTCTGTTATTTTAAGTCGGGTATAATGAATGAGTTTTTATGCAGTTTTAATGGTTACATAATTATTATGTGGTCAAAGGTGGCGCTACGCTACTGCTGATAAATGTTTAGTGACTGATTCTTTACTTGAAAGCGGTATACCCAGGTGAGCATTAGAGAATGTGCTACCAGCAAGCTGTGGTTTCATCACGATATTTTTCATCAACAGTTCAAGTTAATTGTAAGATTCACATCCACAACTACGGATCGCAGTCAACGTTACCATCACTGAGCCAACATCAATTTTTATGAATAGCCACCATCACTGCCACCGCACCGATAACTTTAGCATCTTCCAAATTGCAGTCACGGCTCAAATTCAATGAAAATCATTAAATAAATATCTATAATAAACATTTTGAAGAGATCTCTTAAAGGCACAATGATGACAACATCTCTGCCCCTGTCACCTAATAATTAATTCCATTGTTTCGAACCTCGAAGGTCGATGACGGAATTATGATTTTAATCGGCGTCGTGTTGGCGGCGGAACTTACAGACAGTAAGGCAAGTAACCCCTTTGCACACGGCGTCATGGCGTAAACGTATCGTAAGACGCGCGTAGTACAGTCAACGACAAAAGTAGCTGACCATACTCGATTTTCAAAATGTGTTTTAGATCAGTAACAACTGGGTTTTTTCACGTTTTACCAGGTAACGTTTTGACCACAACACAACACACCCGATATCAAGTGATAAACGCGGCCAAAAGTTGATGTTTAAGATGATAAACGCCATCGGAAAGTTTGTAATTGTTCAGTGACTTTTATCGTTGACTGTACGAGAGCAGTACGAGTACGTATATCTAGTCTGTAGACGAAGCGTTTCCGCAGAGAAGCGTATGCCGCACTGTTTTGTCGACAAACAAGTCCGCCGACAAAACGGTGCGGCATACGCTTCTCTGCGACAACGCTTCGTCTACAGACTTGTTTGACTATATACGTGCTCGTATTACTCTCGTACTACGCGCTTCTTACGATATGCTTACGCTACGACGCCGTGTGCGGAGGGGGTTCAAAAGGTTTTAAATTTTAGACAGCACTACCTACTAGTCGTAAGTTGCTTGGTGCTTGGCAACAGATTCTTAACTTGAGGCTGGCAATTAGCCAGGCGAGCACAATGTTTTTTTTTAAAGCCTGCACAATCACATACATCAGAGCTATGTAACCCCCCCCCTAACTAGGTTCCCCTGTATCTAGGGTATCAGAAACTACGAGGATCGGGGATCCACAACACCCAGACACAGAACCAATACTTGCGCTTTTTTTTTCAATGCACAAATATTTGTCCTGTAGCGGGAATCGAACCCGCGACCTCACGCTTCGCAGTCGGCTATTCGCCCATTGCGCCACATCAGTCGTCATTGTCCCAGCGTTCGATCAAATAACCACTGCAGTTGATCTACTGCCCTTAAAATACGGTCTGTACGAAGTGTCTATCGAGGACTATTAATTTACATCTGATGTTTGGAGCTGCGGAATATTCTGGCATAGTAATGAGCTTGGCTTTACAAATTATGGGTGTTAGGCGCCGTCGTAGATCAAAACATTCGGCTCCTTAGAAATTAGGTGACTCATACCTACTAACTTAATAAATGAAATAACTTTGAAGTGTCAATGTACACGATTGCTAGGGCGGGCGGGAACAAGCTAGGGCGGCTGGTAACTCTTTAAAACAGACCTAAAAAAGTAAGTAAAAGTAAAGTAAGGAAGTAACAGTAAAATAAGTACTTCAAAGTAAGGAAGTAACAGTAAAATAAGTACTTCAAAGTAAGGAAGTAACAGTAAAATAAGTACTTCAAAGTAAGGAAGTAACAGTAAAATAAGTACTTCAAAGTAAGGAAGTAACAGTAAAATAAGTACTTCAAAGTAAGGAAGTAACAGTAAAATAAGTACTTCAAAGTAAGGAAGTAACAGTAAAATAAGTACTTCAAAGTAAGGAAGTAACAGTAAAATAAGTACTTCAAAGTAAGGAAGTAACAGTAAAATAAGTACTTCAAAGTAAGGAAGTAACAGTAAAATAAGTACTTCAAAGTAAGGAAGTAACAGTAAAATAAGTACTTCAAAGTAAGGAAGTAACAGTAAAATAAGTACTTCAAAGTAAGTAAGTATTTAAAACAGTGAAAAAAGATGAAATAGTAAAACAGATAGGCCAGGCATAATATTAGTAATATGATGATTAGCAAAATGTAGGCTGTTTCAAGCTTACATGTTTTTAATGGTCACTTTAGCACATCTTTGTTTTACATCATACAGGGTAGCGTTTGATCTCAAGTCACATCACGTCGAAGCACCACCAAGGAGTTCGCAAACATTACCATGCTCCGGATTGAGGAGTAACACTTCCAGTGAAATTACATGGCACAAAAAGCATAGCCCCGCGGGATTTTGAACTGTTGAAGTTCAAAACTCGGGGTGGCACTGAACTGTACTTAAAAATATTTAAAAAACAAAACACAGTCGAATTCAAAACTCCCTTTCAGTCAATTAAATATGTAAAAAATGTTCAAAAAAATAAACAACATTTTGTTTTTGTTTGACTTTCTGAAAAACAAACCATTAATGTAATTTCAACAAACAAATACCTAAGTGAAATCTCTCACAGAACCAGTTCTGTTGGGCCCAAGTGGCTCGCTCCAGTCGAGCTCAACCCCATTGTACTTTTATGGGAACACTTTAGCTGTCACTCGGGCGCAATTAGAGAATTGCTTTTTCGCTTTACTTATGTTATTTAAGTCCAACTCTCAAGTTAACTCCTGACATTTTTAAGTTAGTTTCTAAATGTGATACGGATAGAGCTAAACCTGTTTGAGAGTTGTTAAGACTTTTATTCTATTTATTTTAAATGCATAAAGACACCTCAACTGATGTCCATCAGATAAGCTACCAGAAAATTATCTGCATATTGTTAAACAAGCCCTTAAAATGCTGTGCCGCGAAACAATTCCACACGATACCTCTCAGCAAAAATTTTTCATCGCATCGCGAAATTTAATATCTAACCTCAATTTAATCAGCTTATTAAATCATAGGATAAAGAGGCCGTGTTTCACACAATATAAACGCAAACAAAAATGATTCGTAGTATATCCAAACAAACAGAAGCAAACATTTTCAACCTACCTCCATTTACCATTCCCAATGAGAGTAAACACATTAAACTCTTCAGAGATCACCCGTATTCGAAGCAAACAAATCGAAATCCAATTTGAGGTGATTGATATACTCGGAGTGAAGAATGGATAAGCTCTGTTCTCCAAATGATGAAGGCATGTCCCTAGCAAAAAATCGATCCCACTAGTTTCATTATG
This sequence comes from Opisthograptis luteolata, assembly GCA_931315375.2. NCBI lineage: Eukaryota > Metazoa > Arthropoda > Insecta > Lepidoptera > Geometridae > Opisthograptis > Opisthograptis luteolata. The sequence continues at coordinate 1,202,666 of OV928044.1, forward strand.
ATTTTACTCCGGGGAACAAGTGAATTTCTTAGTACCGCGGATTCTATCGAACTACTGAGGAAAAATGAGTCTTACTACATAGTTCCATGAAACTACATCACGACGGAACTAGAATAAACCGAATCAATAATCAGATTCGTAGATTTACTGACTGACTAGGATCTGGCTCTGAAGTGAGGCTGCCGAAACACCCATAGATTCCTGGAAACAGATTTAGTTGGCTAGGCCAACTTTACTGCGATTGAGTCATCGCTTAAATTTTGTTAACTATAAGAAAATAACCTAGTGACTGGTATAAACTGGTTGGTTTTGTTTATTGTTTTTTTTTTTTAAATGCAATAAAAAGAGTGGCAAACAAGCCGACGGCGTTCTTAAGGGTCGGGAACGCATCGGCAACTCCCCTGGCTTTCCATCAGGCGGGCCGTCTGCTTGTTTGCCAATCTATTACATAAAAAAACGCATACACACATACAGAGCGGCTGAAAACTTAAGCTAACTTATATGAAGTCGTACAAAAAATCTGGAGGAAGTAACTTGCGCAACTTTACCGGAGGAACACAAAGCGGAAACCGCGGGTTGCGTGCTGGCAGCCCCTGAAGTCACTTCCGGCACTCTGGGCAATATATTGCGCCGCTACTCCGTTACTGAGAGTGCATTCTGTAGTCTTTAGTACATATAAGGCTGACCATACACGGACAGCCTGAGCAGTCGACTGTCGACTGCTTCAAGCTGCGACTACATAGAGAACTACGGACTTCTACGTACGTATATACCTACACGAACCACTCGAGCAGTTGCAGTAGTTCACTATGCTGTCGTAGCTTGAAGCAGTCGACCCTGACAGACAGACCGTTACCGAATAAAATAACTCTCCTTTGGTATTTCAACAAAAGCTGTACCTATGACCTGTTCCCAATATGTACAAAGGTAACGTTGATTACCTATCTCGGGTTCCTATTACCTCTAGATCGCGTCTGCGGCGGAGAGGCGGAAATATGGTCAGGGCGGGCGCGCGGCGACTCACTATGGAAATTGGGCGGATCGGGTTAACAACAGGTATAATAACGGTAGAGAGGCTATCTCGAATTTAACAACTGTATCGTATTATATTGCGTTAATTGTGCCCATCGTTCGAAACGGTGAAGGAAAACGTCGTGAGGAAACCGGTATGTCCAAGAATTACAACATTCAAGGGCATGCGACATCTGCCAACCCGCACTGGGCCAGCGTGGTAGATAAAGCACTTACTCTCTCTCTCTGAAAGAAGGTCTGTGTTCCACCAGTGGAAACGTGACAGGCTGATGATTAGGGGCGGATCCAGCCAAAGAGCCAGCGAGAAAACAAAGGTGTCCGAAAGTTTTGGGCTATTTCTGGCTTTTAAAATTAGCATAAGGAAAGGTATTCCCATAGACACTTCAACCGGAAATACGCGTGCGGAGCGAGCGCGAAATTTTTCCATTTATTTTACCGTTGTAGAGAAGAAAATTTTAGGATGAGGATTTTCTAGTCAAAATTGGAAATGTATATCATTATGATAAAAAACCGTGGGCGTTGTGGGACAACTACTAGGACGGACACGCCGACCGGCAATAACCTTGCATCTCCTTCTTAGCTAATGTCTAGGGTGTAGACATAAAATTATCGGCAATCTTTTTGCCATAATTTTTTTCCAATATTTTACCTAATTCGAAGCGTTGCTTCTAACAAACTGTTTTATTACGAAATTTCACCTCACCTTTATCTCCACAAAACGTATATTTAATATCTTTTTTTGTAACAAGCTGTTTTCCGGCAGACTCATGTACAACAAAATAGATTTTTTCGAGAAAGGTAATCCTTTCTCCAAAAAGGAAAATAAAATACATTAGGGATGTAACAGCGCGGCAGTTGAAAGTTGCGTCGTATTTCACCCCATTCCTTATCTCGTAGATTAGGCAAGGGGATGCTTGGAAAAGAGCATGTGCTTACGATAAGCCGTCATGGGGAAGGTATAGAAAAATATTTGTAAAACTGTTGATACATCATCATAAAAGTAGGAAAAAGTTTTATTACTGATTATGTTTTTTCTTTGTTCGTCATTTGTCTCATTCTATCTCTTATCCATTCATTACATCTATTATGGATTTACTGTGGTTTTATTTTCCAACTAGATCTTTGTCTCGCATCTAACATTTCTTTTATATAGGTACTTTTTTAGTTCTAACAGGGTATAGCGTTTGACCGCAACTTACCTGATGTTAAGTCTTAGATAATTCATCCCGTTACATTTGAACTGGGAATAAAATCATTAATACAAAAAGAAAAGCGCCGTTGGCTTAAAGTTACAAAAAACAAAATAAAATAAAGATTTTAAGTGCAAAGTACATTTATGTGTAATATTATATATACATATATATTTATTGTATTGTTTTACTTTCGAAAAGACCGAAACTTTTCCGAAGCATCGCGCCTGCAAATGCAAGCAAATAAAATGGCAAACTGAAATTACTAGGAGTTCAAAACTGCATAAGAGTTTTTTTTCCGCATTTCATTGGGAAATTGTCCTCATACGGCCAGACTATGTAGACCCGTCGATTGTTTGATATTATCTCTTGTGTGGTTGATTTCCTTTAGCTCACGTGTGGAGTCGTGGGTCAGGGATGGTTGGGCTTACCAAATGGACCGAGTGTTCAAAGTAGTCGTGTTTTAGGTAGAAAATGTCCGTCGGTTTTATGTTACTTTTGTAACTGGCGGTTGGTACGAGAATTCTTACTTAAAGCGTCAAATGATGTGAGAACCAGGTATTTGTTTTCTACATACCCACTTTGTACAATGTACAATACAAATATGCCCGACGACCGGTATGATATGATGAACAGCCAACTGCGAAGTATGAGGTCCCGTGTTCGATTTCCACTCAAAATCATTAGCATGTTTCCATCTACAAACTCCATTGAACAAGACGTAGAGCAACATGACTTCTGTATAATATGGTTGACATTCCCCTGATTTATACATTACTACGTTTACAATGCGTACGGCGAAGGAGCGGAACACCCTGCCAGTGTATTTGTTTCCCGATAAGTATAACTTGGGAGCCAATAATGAATAGGTAACCAAGGCAAGCATGCTCCATCATCGACCTTGGCGTCACTTACCTACTATCAAGTGAGTTCTTTGCTTAAATAAATAAAAAACAAAAGACGATTCAAGTACCATCCGAAAAACATATGCGCTCATGATTACGTAAACCGATCCGGGGCCAGAGATCTGGTAAAGTTTTTGGTATTCCTGCTACGGGACAAATACTTCTGCTTTAAAAATAGCACAAGATCCGAGCTTGGATGTTGTGGATCCCTGAACAACATAGTTTCTCATACCTAAGAAGGGGAATCCTATAGTTAGGGCACAGGTAGTACAGGAACAGAAAGAAAATTCCGCAAAGACATTTAAATATATAAATATCGACTCTTGCTTCGACGCAATAAAATCCAATTCAGCTCGCGCAGTGCTGCATTTTACCTAATTGGTAGTTTCATCCGAAAAACAGTACCAATTATGCAGATCCAATCAATGGCACGTGCGGTTTTACGTACCAGACTTGCATAATAGTATATACAAGTACTTTCTTTTATTTACAAATTAGAACAAAATGTTAATGTTGACTGTTCAATTGCCGCCAAAAAAGTCCCTACGAGTTTGTGGCACATCAAATTAGCAATTTAGCACAGATAGCAAAGCGCTTTATGAAAGGCTATAACAGATCTGTCTGCGTCTGACCGCGCGGCAGCGCCCGATATAATGATGATGGAGCCCAGAACATTCTGAATGGAATAACCAGTAATGAGCTACTAGCTATGCAGCCACAAATGATAGCTAATAGACGCCTGATTTTTACGCGCAACAAGACAACCCACACTGCTGTTTCGTCCGCGCCTCTTCTGGCGAGTTACACAAATATGTGGATAGTATAAAAAAATACATGAGAAAATATGTAAGTAAGAAGGTACTCCTGTCCTTACTTTTTTTAAAATCAGAAGATTTGAACATTATTAAACAAATTATTAACATTTACAAAGCATATATATTTTACAATATATTATAATCAACAATATATTGTGAGATTGCTGGCCGAAAATACGCGGCGTCCATTGGCAGTTGTCATCGGCGACGCAGGTGTCTGTCGGGAGTGTCGCCGTGACACGACACTACGCAAATGACAGACAGTTCGTAATTTAATGAACGTTCTAAAGTCACGCTTGTGGCGTGACATTTTGAAGCAACTGAGGGCTTTTAATTATGTATCTGGTACTGGTTCGTGTTTTAAGTTATTGCTAGTTTGTTAATATTAGTTTTTAATAGCAATTGGATTGTAGTCACACAAAAAGCAATTGGATTGTAGTCTTAAAACACGACCGGGCCTGGATTTTGAACAGATATTTTTTTGAATTTGAATTTGACTCGCAACCTGAACGGATGTCTCAAAGAGCTTACGTTGCAGTCTGACTACAATTTGTTGTTACAATCTACTCAGCAGAGCAGATTCTGCAGTGGGCCAACAAATTGCAACTAGAGTAGGCGTGCAACATAAGTTGAGCCACACTCAACTTATGTTGCAATTTGCTGGCTCCCAGCAGACTGATTGTGACAACAAGTTGGTAGTCAAAAAACACCACCAGAGTAGGCACCTAAGGGACTTAAGGAACTGCTCAAAAATATTTTACCTCTGTTTTTTATGAGAATATCATTTTATTTCATTCTATATTATGTGTGTTTATTCAAATATCCAAATAAACTTAATGTAAAGCATTGAAAAGTTCTTCTTTAAAGTCATCCCAAAGGGAGCCATAACAGAACGAACGAGCGAACTGACTCGACAGAGATTGTATTCCACTGCCAGTGGAGCGACATATCCTTATTGAGAATATTGTCTTCATAAGCGAGTAGTAATATTTTCCATATGAAGCTTGTATTTTTCCTGCCCACCGGGTTGGATGTATAGAACAGTGAGCGTTTCGAATAAAAAATATATTCTTTATTTTTGTGCACAGTCTCTCATATAACCGGGATGAAAGCTGGTTTGACTGGTAGATTTTAGATTCATCTACTTATAAAGAGTATTTTTGAAGCTCAGTACTGGTTCCAATTCTACAATGACCTTAGTTTTCGCTGAAAAAAATCATCATTACGAAATCGTAGCTTGCATTTCATTTCAAGTGCTCGCATGTCTAGCTACCCTGAAGTTAAGAATTTGTCACCAAGGCAGCTCCATTTGAGAAAACCTTATTTCCATCCGGCCGGTGTGCCGGGCATTGCCCATGATGATCTATTTCTATGCCATCAATATTCATTCAAGGGGCATCTTCCAACCGACACCAAGCCAGCATGAGTAAATTATGGCCCATATACTGTCTTTTTCTCTGAGAGTAAGCCAGCCTACTACATTCCCGTTGCTGGAACACATAGGCCTTGTCTAAGAGAGGGAGAGGGAGAGAGACTATGGGCCATAATACACCACGCCCAACACCGATTGGTGTACATGCACGATAGTTTTCATAAAGGAAAAAAACATTTTTTTAACACATACAACCTTATGGCATTCACCTCGCTTGCGTTTTTGTATGGAGCTGATTTCAGTTTCATTGTTTATAACGGCGTCCTCTTAAAAAAAAAATTGATAACAAGTTTTTGTTTTAGTTTTTTTGTTTACCTATAGTTCTTTGATGAATGTGTAATGAATGTGCATGTGCAAAAAAAAATTCAACTCTTAAATCGGTTTTGTATAAAATGAAAATCTTTTTTTTAGAGGGCAGTTTTCGATCATTGTTTCTCTGCTATGAAAGTTAACTAATCGTGTTGTCCTTCTGACAATTTGATGTCAAAAACATGATCTTTAATGTACATAAATATTAGCTCTGTATGTTTTTTAATTGCTGAGAAAAAAGGAGATCCCTGCAGCCAATATTTACGACTATATATAGGCAAGCTCCACTTAAGAGCGTTTTTCTTCACTTCTAGTTACCAAAACATGAAGTCTACCCTACCGACTAGAGCTGTATTTTTTATATTTTCTTTGAGGATTTTGTATAATAAACCCTTCACGTATCAACGTTTCGAAGGATATATGTTTTTTGTTAGTTTCATCCACCGAGGAAACGTACGTGAAATCTTGTGGGACTGAACAAATGTTATTTGATTCTGGATTTTACCTGTGAACCTACTGTGCAGTGATGATATTGTTAAAACGAAAAGAGAGGCCTTACTTTTTAAGTTAGATGTGGATTTATTAAATACGAAGCATCCTGTACAAAGGTGGTAGGTACATATAAGACGAATAAATTTAGTAGGTACATTTATGCTGGAAATTAATAACTGATCTATCCACGATTTGCCCTACTAGATATAGATTTTGGACATTACTTCTATGGAGCTTAAGTCAAATTTCTATCTCTAGTAGGGCAAACCGTGGATAGATCGGTTATTAATAACGGTAGTTAGACCGTGTGGATCTCATTAAAGCCTATGCTGTGAAAAATAAAAAAAATTTCAAACTCCGGCTGTTTGGGACGTCATCCCAACAATAGAATTGACCACAGAAAGAAAGAAAAATAAAAGACCATGCCATTATAAGTTTTAATAAGAAAATATGAAAAGTCACCGACTAGCTTCATAAATTGCAAGTTGAAGTGGCAATGGGCAGGCCACATCGCTCGACGAACCAATAACCGATGGGGAAGAAAGGTTCTCGAGTGGCGACCACGAACCGGAAGACGTTCTGTAGGTAGGCCTCCCACTAGGTGGACCGACGACATTGTAAGAGTCGGAGCCGATGGATGCAAATGGCTAATAGTGTGGTAGCGTTCAAAGGGGGAGGCCTATGTTCAGCAGTGGACTTCTTCCGGCTGATGATGATGATGAAGAAAACATAACATTTCTAACTTGCAAGCTGTCTATTTTCATTAAGAAACAATCCCACAGAACGACCACGCAACGTCTTCCACTCCCATTGTCTCGCGTGGAGTTGACAAAATTAAGAAGTGTAAACCTTTGTACCAATCACCATTATAGAGGTCAAAAACTCTCTACGATATTGTAACAAAAACCTCACAATAGTACTTGCTCAGCAGAAACTCCGTAACGAGGATGATTGTGTCCGTGACGAAAATGGATATATGTAAAGGTAGAATGGATTTTAACAAAACAAAAAATGTATTTAAGCATTTTTATTGCTAATAATTACTGCGGTCGCGTTTTCGTGTTATTTCGCAGGAATAACAATAACACATATCCGGGATAAAAAGTAGCCTTAATCCAAGTTATAAGGTATCTCCATTTCAGATTTCGCTCAAATCCAATGAGCTGTTTCAGCATGAACAAACGACAACCTTACCGTTTTGAGCGATGGCAAATCCGCACATAACTTATCAAGTCATAGGTGCGGGGCCGAGAGGATTCGAACTCGGTGTCGGTGCCTTGTAAGTCGCACGCGTTTCCGTTCGGCCACCATCGCTCTGGTTTTATTTTTAACAAACAAGAGAAATCTTATTAGTAAAGCTAGTTAAAAAATATCGGACCATTAGATGACAAAAAAAACTTGGGATTTTAATGATCTTTCTCGAATTCAATCAATTAGTAATAAGAAAAAAATTGACAATGTGATCGCGCCAAAAAAATTACCTGCCGGGCGTTTCTTGCCTGTTCTTTTGCCGGCGTAAGGAGGTTGGAATAGGCATAGCTAGTTTTAAGTTTGACGTTTTAAAGTGATCACAATGTATCCTATTGAATAAAGAAAAATTGACTTTTGACTTTTAACAAAATATTAATTTAATTTTTTTTAAACTGTTTATTTCCATTCTACGTCCATCTAGCTCCAGCTTCCGCCACCAAGCCCTGCGGTCCTTAAACTGTTGAGGCCCTCTGTCCCTCCGTAATTGTCACTTCAGTTATTGTAGCGCCCCCGGTGGCCCTCCCCGTGCCCTACTAACCGCGAGATGGCAAATGAAGTAGAGAGGTCTTTGCATGAGGATAACGCTATAAAATTTGTTTTAATTTTTCTTTACAATTTTTGCTGTGTTTTGACGCTGTTGTCACACCAGCTTAATATTTAGGGTTCCGTGCCCAAAGGGTAAAATGGGACCCTATTACTAAGACTCCGCTGTCCGTCCGTCTGTCTGTCTGTCCGTCTGTTACCAGGCTGTATCTCATGAACTGAGATAGATAGACGGTTGAAATTTTCACAGATTGCCGCAATAAAAAAATTACTAAATAATAGATTAAAATAAATATTTAAGGGGGCTCCCCATGCAACAAAGGTAAATTTTTTGTCATTTTTATAGATAATGGTACGGAACCCTTCGTGCGCAAGTCTGACTCACACTTGGCCGGTATGTACGTTCGCGTGATGGTCACGCGTCACGTTTCTTACAAGAACGTTTCACCAAGAATCTTAAACTTCAACAGTTCAACAGTCTTGCGAAACTATTTACTGTATGAGCCGTAAGCTACCACGTTGGCCTAGAGCTGGTTAGTAGATGCCGCATGCCCTTGAACGTTCTGGTTCTTGGACATGACGGATTCCTCACGATGTTTTCCTTCATCGTTTTGAGTGATAACTCCGCACATAACTTATTAAGTCGGGGCTGAGAGGATTCGAACTCGGTGTCGGCATCGCTCCAGCAAAGCCTCATTGAGTCAAAAAAACAACTTTCTGATTCCGACCAGAAGCATACCATTGGTTTTCCGCCCCAAAAAACGCGCGTTTATACTAATCCATCATACTAAATTCGCATGTAGCTGACGTAGTGCATACCAACATATAATACTTAAATGACTTTTCCATAATATTTTCATACGCCAGGGCCGACTTTGACAAATGCTTCAGTTGTGGAGCCCGTTCACACTATACTAGGAATACGTATCGATTTACGCTTAAAGCGCTTTCAGCGGCATATCTATGCTACACTATGCTTATTGCAAAAGTCGTTCATGATAGGACGGCCTACTCCAATTCAATCCCTTAGTATCTATTTATATATAACTCAAAGGTGACATAGTGCAAACCACTGGACGGATCGGGCTGAAATTTGGCATGCAGGTAGATGTTATGACGTAGGCATCCGCTAAGAAAGGATTTTGACTAACTCTACCCCCAAGGGGATAAAATAGGGGATGAAAGTTTGTACGAAACTTTGTCAATTTTAAACCGATCGGGCTGAGACTTTGCATGCATAAAGCTTTAGCCCACGCGGGTGAAACCACGTTGAGCAGATAGTTAAGAATAAAATTGTCAATGTGATCGCGCCCAAAAAGTTACCTGCCGGGCGCTTCTTGCCTGTTCTTTTGCCGGCGTAAGAATGGACTACATTGTTTCAAATTTGAATAAGAGAGAGAGAGAGAATGGGAGATAAAGGGAAAGAGAGAGAGAGGACGAGAGAAAGAACGAGCGAGAGAGAAAGGGCGAGAGAGAGGACGAGAGAGAACGAGAGAAAGAACGAGCGAGAGAGAAAGGGAGAGAGAGAGAGTCAATAGTCAATTTTTATGTATTCAATAGGATACATTGTGATCACTTTAAAACGTCAAACTTCAAACTATATATAACTAATATAGAAATATCGGTTTCCAGCCGACATACCATAAACAAGGTCTGTATATTGCGGGAAATGGCTTTTTGCGACACTAACAATATCGTCGGATATTCATCACCATACGTCAAAAGCTAACAAATGCATGAAATACTGAATGTATGAAATATACATGTTTGGCTTAATATCGTAACGGCATAAGCCACGCCATTTTTCGTAGCTGACGGTTACATGTTTGGAGATTCGTTCCTTTTTCTATATGCAGAGATTTAAAAAAAAATGGTTACCAAATATGTTTTTATTACTCATTTTGGCGTAAAGCTTTTGATTTTAAAGATATTTTAGGAACCGAAGACAAACCAATGACTAACACTCAATAATTTTGGCAATTAGTAATCTAAAAATTCAATCAATTACACTTTGAGTAATTTGTTATGTTAATATGAGATGTAATGAGATCTATGCGATGATAGCTTAGTAGTAGTGATGTCAGCTTTGACTTGTAGGTCGTGTTTTCGACAATAGATAATAGACAATAGACAATATATTTATTTGTGGCAAAAAACAGCACACACTTCACACAATTAAATTTGATTATAACCATAAACAAACCAAATAAACTTAAATAATAATACAAAGACAATCACCTACAGGTTTTTTGCCACAAACCGGCACCAACTCAGCATGATCCTGTTTCTTTCAAACCAGCGCTGGTCTTCCGTTGGTACCGGTAGGTGACGTCACGCACGGGAAAAAATGAATAAATAAATGAACTAAATAAAATACTTATAAACGCGAATATTACACAAAATTAAACAGTTAAGAAAACAAAATCCGAGTGTTTCGAATCCTACAATGAGCTTGAGCTTTTGGTGAAGGGAAACATCGTGATGAAACCACATCTTAGTTATAGGACGTCATTTTCTAGTGCTCCCCTGGCTAGCTATGACCCCCAAATTAAGGACTTGTCACCAGGCACCTATTGTGTGTAGCGGTAGCCTTCCTTGAGCCAGTTCCTAGTCCAGGCATAGCGCGGTTCCATTATCAACCATGTCGTAATTCAACATTAGGTGACTTGCTGTCAAATGATACCCTGTATGAAAACATGGGATTTGTCTTTAAGATGAAGAATTGCCAATATTGGCTGCAGGGATCTCCTTTTTTCTCAGCAATTACAAAACATACAGAGCTAATATTTATGTACATTAAAGATCATGTTTTTGACATCAAATTGTCAGAAGGATAACACGATTGGTTAACTTTCATAGCAGAGAAACAATGATCGAAAACTGCCCTCTAAAAAAAAAAGATGTTCATTTTACAGGCATACAAAACCGATTTAAGAGTTGAATTTTTTTTTGTATGGTATATACACATTCTTCATAGAACTACAGATTTAGTTCTATAAAATTAACGATAGTTTTCATTTTAAACGAAAAAAACGTTTTTTTTGACGTATACGACCTTACGGCATTAGTCAGCTCGCTTGCGTTTTTGTATGGAGCTGATTTCAGATTCATTGATTTCAGACGAACAAAAAATCCATAAACAACTGATAGTGAGATATACGCAGCTCTATGAATATCTAAACTATCTTATATCCTTTATCTCTTAACCCAAAGGGTATCGCAACAGGTGTCGCGAGCCCGTGACGTCACGTTTATCCGCCCGTGACGTAATAACGACGCACGGGTCCAATGGGATAACAGGTTAATATGTTATCCGTTGGGAAAATGCAGGTTTCTTTTTGTTTGTAACGTTAGACCGATGTTAAGCAACAATGTGGTCGAAAGTGGTACTATGGTATGCCTGGGAACTAGCTCTCAATTGAGGCTGCCAAACACATCGATAGCAGTTTGGGCGACAGATTCTTAACTTGAGGCTAGCCAGGCGAGTACTAGAAAATGCTCTAACACCAAGTCTTTCTTAGTGCACCTTGCACCTTATATATGGTATACATATTATACGTTTCAATATTTATGTTCCTAGGGCTTACCGCGTTATTTGCCAGTCAATTAGACAGTATGACACACGGTTTCATATCACACTTCAAACTAATCATACCAAACCAATTAAAAATGCGCAAATTTTGCGAGTGGGTTTCTGTGCATGTTTGTAACTTCTTCACGCGTATTTGTGTGATATTTAGAATGTAGAAAGCCTACTCTGTTTTAGCTCTTTGTTTTTTTTTGTTCCGGAAACAGGTGTACTGCAGCTTGAATTTAAATAAAAATAAAAAATGAAAAAAATATATCCGCATACGATATAGAGGTATTGTTGCCTCTAAAATAGAATTTGAAGGCAACAAGACCTGCAACAGGTGTATTGAGCAGTTCACGGAACGGTAAATCCATCCGTGACGTACCGGATAACCTGCCGCGAAACCGTTGGGAATATGTTGGTTTAATAGCCGAGCCTGACACCGTTTCAGTCGATTGTTTCGATTGTTCCAACATCTCGATGTATTTCACTCGTAATCGACTTTGTGTGAGTTTGACAGGAACTAATAATCACAGTCGGTAATACACTCACAGTGACACATCGTGTGTTTATAAACGGACGCGCGAGTCGGCTGCAAGGAATAGACGACTGGTAAAAGTGGCTTCATCGCGGTACAATCTGATTATTACAAACAGTCAATGATGACACTCACAATACAAGCGAGCGAAGAAGTCAGTTACGAATAATTAACAAACAAACCACTACTAAAAATATTCCATCAAACGGTGAACAATAGAAAATCTAACAAAATCGCCGACAAAGAAACCTCGCTAGAAGCAACTCATTTCATCCTCCCAACAGCGAGGTAAAAAGTTAATAAACATTTTACGCAACAGCTTCTCGCCAAAATATTCATCAGCAGCCCTAAAAACGCCGTAACAAAGTCATCCGTCGATCATAACGTCATAACCTGCCGTGAGGAACTAGCAGACCTTCCTTAATTTAACCGGGATTTAATCTGATGCAGCTCTTGTCAACTTATTTAGTTGGCGGGTTATGTTTTTCTTTTTAATTCATACAATCAACTAAAAAGCATCGGTGCATATCGGTGTGTTCCGGCGGGCCCAATTGAGAGCCAGTTCTCAATCCAGGTGCAGCGTCGCGCCACCTTCTACCGCATCGTCACTTAACGTCAAGTCACATGTGGTCAAACGTTACCCTGCAAGTAGTAAAAAAAAAGTTATTCAGTGATAATGTGGTCAAAGATTATGCCGCGTTACACGTCTTAGCGCCGGTTTTATAAACGTCAGTAAGTTAAACGTCATACCTAATTTCATTAAAATATAACTTTTTGTCAAATTTTCCGTACTAAAATTTGACAATAAGATCAAACTTACCGAAATTTGGTCTGACATGTAACTTACGGATTTTTATAAAACCGGCCCTTAAAATACATGCCCACACATTGAGTTATAGTGGACAGTGAAATCCTGATCCTATTTTTGGCTGATTTTTACATCTCTTTCTTCTTTTCAACCTTTTTTTCTGGTTGAAAGCCTGGATTTCAGCGCAATATCACCTGATTTTTAGTAATGATGCGGTCAACTAAGTAGCACGCGTCTTCGAAGAAATAAAACACATCTGGTTAAACTTTCAGACGTCAAAACTATCAAAATTGAGTCAATTTGATGCTTAAACAATTTTTGCATGAAGAAACATAAACGCTAGTTCAAAATTAGCAGCTAATTAATGCTACTAGTACTGTAACGTTTTAAATGCCCCTTGGAATATCGTCTGCGTTCGCTAATTGGACTAATTAATTCGAAGCCGCAGGCGAATGTTATTCCCATAAACACAGCGGGCTGCAGTTTGATCATGGCTGATCTCATCGGAGGCTAAACCTGGGTATAAAAGCACCACCATTTATATCCAGCGCCGTGTGAAATTAGATTGCTTTACTCAAATTGAAATCTCTTTGTTAAAGCGTGGACAGTGGGATTTTTTTCTTTGTTATGTATATTAGGAGTCATAAAATACCTAACCAAAATACTTATATGTTTGAGTCGTTTATTTAAGTGTTTTTAAGTATTTGTAGTGGTAGGACTCTTTTGATGAGTCCGCATGGGGAAGCGGCTACCACATCTTTACCAGTTATTCACTGCTAAGCAGTAGTGTGCAAATATTACTGTGTTTCTGATATATGGGCAATCTGTCCATTGAAATAACGGCGCATGAATAAATTTAACATTCATTTAATATCTCAGGGTAACAAGAGCAGTAGGTACATTGCCGCGCCGAATTCTGACCCTCCTTCCACTTGGCTCCCATGTCTAAAATCCCATGGGATTACAGTTATAATTTTTCTTCCTTTTAGATCCTAATTAATTTTCATGGGATTGAAGTTTACTAACGTTTTCCACTTGGCTCCTATGGGATCGTAGGATATATTTTTACTTCTTTTGACTCCCATGGGATCATAGAAGATACCAAATATATAAAATTATCTGATCTGTTAGTTCTAAGTTTTGAGTGGCGCTGAAGTAAAATGGCCAACCGTGACGTTCACCATTAAGCGAGCGACTTGTTCACTACAAAACTACAAAATGGAAACTTTACTTTTTATATAACTAACGATGCTTAACTTATTTAGGCGGATTTCTGCAGTTTGCTTATCGTCTTCACTTCATCCTTTGACATTTTGTAACAAGTTATTCATTAGCACAAATCACAAGACAACTTATTTCGCTGAATGCCGGAACTTTCAGTAGAATTTAATTGACTTCGCGATAGTGATGGGGTGATCCGGCATAAAACGTATTCGGCCTATTTATGTGAGGTAGACCTAGTGTAGTGGGGGCAGCTGAACGCACACTTGACCGCGGTGAGCGTGCCAGCTTCACCGCAAGCGTTGGAGTCACATATTCGTTGTATGAAACCGAATGCCCTCTCGTGCTCATAGCCGTCCTCTTATCGTCATAGTTGAGTGCGTCGCGTTCAAAACGATTGTCGCGGTCTAGTGTGTAGACGAGGACGTGATATTGTTTGAATTTAAAGAAAATAAGCATAATATAAGGATTTATTTGCAATAAATATGTCAAAATAATTAAAAGAAGTGCATGACCTATGTAGTAACTACAAAAAAAATTTTGGCAACCGGACTCAACTCCGCGTTGTGCTAGTCATTTGACCAGCGCTGGTCTTCCGTTGAAGGCGTTTAATAAGAATAAATACTTATTTTTTTTAAACTTATGCCTGTGACTGTAATTTGCAGTCTATCAAAACGCTAACAGGGGTATCTTGTATAGGTATTTTATACTACTCGCCGTCTAGTCCAATACTGACTATGTCGCGCAGTGATGTGGATGCGTCCAGTAAAAATCCCTGTCAGATGAAAATTTCATTTTGCATATTATGAGCGCGAGTGGTTTTTAGTACATTTTCTTGTAAATTCTACGTTTCTGAACGAAATAGTTTGGTTCAGAAATGGAAGTATAATTTGGCCATACCAACGGTCTGATCCAACTTTCCGGCTTAAACACTGTCCTTCATATCTCTAAAAACATCTTCTGTGGAAGTTTTTTTTCTGTAACTTCTTACTTTGAAGACGTTTGCAATTAATTTGTATTAATTTGTCAGTTATTAAGCAAAGTTGTTGGCCGTAAATATTGACGCCGAAACTTTGACAGTAATTTTATTTTATCAGACGATAAAATTTGTCGAAGTTGTCAATTGTCACTTAAAAGAAGTACAAGTTAAATAATGATCTTCGAATAACTTACTTGCTTGTTGATGCTTTTCAAAATGTTAGTTACCATGTTTTTAATGAAACGATCATCAAATAAATTAAACAAATGACCATGATAATAATCATTATAATTAGAAACTACAATCAAATGTTTCAAATAAGTGGTATTCCAACAAAATAAAAGTACAAATAGGTAGGCAAGTAAGTATACAAGTACAACGTCCGTCTATTCCTAGCGTCACGAGAGTAGTCTGAAGAGTGAGGGGCAGGCGCGCGACGCGGGCGCCGAGGCGTTCCCCCGCCACTATCCATTCTAGCCGGTCGGAAGTGACGTCATCTTGAAAAGCGCCCTTTTTTAAGAAATCATCTCTAAAATTATACAAAAAGAATGACCACTTTTTATAATTTAACATAAAAAGTGGTTGCTTGTTTTGTAAGCACAAAAAAATGAAGTTGATAATTAAAAACAATTCAAGCCGATACACCACCAATAAATTAATGGTGTAATGTTAACGTAATAATTATACGGATAACATTTATTACGCAGTAAATTATAATAATAATAATAAAGCCTTTATTTCCCGAACAACTTAACAATTTCTGCAAATAACTTAAACGGATGAAAAAAAAAATAATTTAAAAGTAAAAAATAGAATATAAAATTTACAACCTAGACTTATACCTATTATAAAATATCTCTAATTTCGGTGTGCCTTACGGCAAAGGCCTCCTCCAACTCTTTCCATTGCTTTCTATCGGCCGCTACTCTTATCCAAAGGGGTCCTAGGGTCATTTTTAATTCGTCCTCCCACCTTCTTGCTTTGCGGCCTCGGCTCCTAGCACCATCCCGTGGATACCAAACTGTCACCTGTTTGCTCCATTTCTCCTTTTTGCAGCGGAGCATGTGTCCAGTCCACCTCCATTTAAGTTGATCAATACGTGACAGGATATCTGTTAATTTCGTTTTGCGCCTGATGTCTATACTTCTAACTTTGTCCTTGCATGCTCCTTTCCATACCTCTACGCAGTAAAGTACGCAGTAAATTACCGAAAGTTAAATAATATTACCCTCTGAAACTAAAAGGCTTACTTATGTAGAGTTTTAATTAAGTAGGTGCTTACTTACGTTACATCTCTTTGTTTATATATACACGAATTGGGTTAGCATTTCTGTCTGTAAATTTTTGTTGGAATTTACAGATTTCACAGGCCAAACCAAACTTAAACCAAACTTATTTTGTCTACTGCTCACTTTGAGAATGAATTATTTGTTAGCGCTCCCATTAAGCCTCTACACAACAGCCCCATTTTTTTCTGGGTCTCTTACCGCACCTTTAGGCTTGCAGTGCCCACAAGGGGGCGTCATCGCACACTTTGGGAAAGGCTGGTATAGAATTTGACAGCAAGACACTTAATGTTAAGCGTTGTTTGACGCGCTAGGCTTGGATTGTTATAGCTGAGATCTAAAAAAAAACTCAAATATATAATTAGTTTAATAGGATCAATTTAAAACTAGCTATGTCTGTTTCGTTGAGAATTAAGGTTACCGGAACACACCAATAGATGCTTGGAGACAGATGCATAACCTAAGGTTAGTAAAGCAAGGGGAGCACTAGAAAACAAACTACTACCAAGCTAAGGCTTCATCACGATGTTTTTTTCACCGAATACGACCTATGGGTCGCAAGCCTACATCCCTGAAAAAGTTTCATTAAAGAATATTGCTGTGTTTGAGGAGTGGTACTTTTGCCTCAAAGTGACAGACTGTGCAAGTGTGCAATGCTATATGTATGGCGGTGCCTAGATGGACGTAAGTTAAATAAAGAGTAAGTGTAATCGAGGTATTTCTACTTAGTACCATATCTGTTCTGTGGTATTCCCACGCTTGGCAGGTGTTACTAAAATTTAGCACCACCTGCCTGTCATTTAGTAACTAAATGACAGTTTATCACAAGACACTGCTGCTCACCTTCTGGTATTTTTCCATTTATCGCCTTTTACGTCTCCCGCGGGAAAAATGAGGAATGTAGAATGAAACATTATGGATTAGGTGATGATGGGCTATCCATTTATTCCGTCATCTAGTTGTATTAAATATATAGCATAACTAGGCACATGATTAACAACTAACATTTTACAGGCAGAGTCACAGAAAAAGCTAGTTTATTAATAAAGTAATGTAGTCCCGCCGCGCCACTGGGTTATAATTTAGAAAACTTTCGTATATTTAATATGGAACGGGAAGTTGGAAAGTTTTTGGTAGCTTGACATCGCTTCGGAGTTTTTAACATAGTTTTTTCCGCAGATTTTGAGCGTGATGGCAGTGGCAGCCATGTTAGAAAGTTTGAGTCAGCGCTTTGGGAATATATATATATGCAAATGTCATACAAACAAACAAAAAAACTACTCACTGCTAATTTTTTAGTCGGGAATGCATAGAGATATGTAGGGATTTAAATTTCCTACAACAATTTTCATTTTAATTGTAAACAAACAATAGCTATAATCGTGCAACATAAACTGCTAATCCGTACAAGTACCAGGCCAACATCGCCGTGCAGGAGGTCTCGCGAGATAAACCTGCAGTTATTGCGAACGGCAATGGCGCTGGCGTGCGAGATAGCGGGAATTACTGCACGCTATCTCGGTTATGGCGCCTTGGTGTAATCTCACCTGCGAGAGTAGTAGTTAGGTTACGTTACGTACTTAGATTACAGTTAAGTGACGAAATGGATATGTTCTGCGTTATTACGTTGCATAATGCTTTTGTAATAATTGCTTCTACTTCTATTAGTCTGTTTAATGCTTTCACAGATGAACTGAAGGAACACAAAAAGGTGTAAAGTGGCGTACTAAAAGAAAGATTTCTTTCGTAATCTTTGACTCACCTGTGGTATGTAACAACTAATGAAATGTTACAAGAAGCTTGACTGTTTTTGATTGGTGGTAAGGCATTTTCTAGTATTCACCTGGGTAGCTACCATCGTCGAGTTAATAATCTTTAATTTAATCTGTTAATAAGCTCCTATCGCGTCAATCCAGGCGTAGCATGGCACATAAAAATATGTGCAAACCCCGTTTTAAGTTCACAACAGCTTCTGATTTCAAACTCCCGACCTGCAAAAGGCAGAACAGTGATAAATCCGAGAACAAAACAAACCCCGCACGTTGCCTGAAGTTGCCACAAGTTGCCGGCGATCTGATAGCGACGTGTTCACTGCAAAATGTTTTGACATCGCCCGCGTGTCGAGAGTTGCCAACTTTCCTAATAAAGTGAGTTTTAGGAAGCGGTAACGAGAAAATAAGTTGTGAAAATGATGCTTTTCATAAACTAGCTGCTTAAAACGACAGACCTGATAATTTTGAACGAAACCCCACTGTTCAATCGTGGTGTGGTTTATCTATTCTATTCAAAAATAATGCAAAATGCTTTTTCACTTTTTTTATCTAAGATTTTATATTATTGTGTTTTGTGATAATGTGGTCGAAGCTGTCGAAGGCATTTTCTAGGTCTCAGATGATAACCACGAGTTAAGAAACTGTCACCAAGCAATCATTGGTATTTTCCAGGAGCTTCACTTGAAAAGCAGTTCCAAATCCTGGTGTAGCGCATGGCGCCACTTTCGATCACACCGTCATTTAAAATCTGGTAACTCGTTATGAAATGCTACACATATATATATATTTTATTAATACATATTATGTAAAAATAACAATATCTCAGTTAGTTTGTTACATAGTCCCGATAGTATTCGTATGGCTTTGTATGATTCCAGTAATAGCAGTTTACATATGAAACAACAATTTAATAACAGAAAAGCATTGTATAATATTAAAAAAACGCAAGCGTTTCATCCTTCGGTATTTTTTAGTAAAAACAGAGGCAAGCAAAGCTCTAATAATTACAGAGAAAGGTACGCTTAAAAACACAACAGAAACGTTCACGGTGAACAGGATTAATTCTAAAAGTATTTTAATATAAAATAATTTGAAAAAAGCATGAACAATGAAAGCGTAATTCAAAAAAAGCATTAAACAACAAAAGCGTTGTTCAAAAAAAGCATGAAGATACAAAGTGTAATACGAACAGGCAGGGGAGAGTGCGACAATACGTCCGCTCATCTTAATAGAGTAATAGAGGGTAGCGTGGGGAAAGTAGAACGAGGTAGCACTCGCGTTAATGTTAAATAATCATGTTAATATTTATTTATTTAGTAACAAAATAAACATAAAAAGCAAAATATTTTTTAAGTTTTTAAGTTTGTTTGGTAATTATTAGATTTTAAAGGTTATTGAGTTATAGGCAAGCGACGGTTGTGCCTATATCATGCTGTGTTGAACTATAGCAATGTCCAAAAGTGGAGCACTAGCTGAAAGTTCACTAAAATTGGACCCGCAGAGAACAAATAGATAAATTGAAGAGTTGTAATTCTGAAGAATCCAAGTGTCAAAAATGCAAAATAAAATTGACACTTATACCTTTTCTAACTACCCTTCAATTTAGGTCACAAAATTCCACTTTGTAGCATTAAAATAACATGTTATATTTTGATGCTTTCACGCTGTCATTGTATCAAATGTAACAAAATTCACGCGAATTCTTCGTAACCAACACACTGGCATAAATCCCTCTCTAGGCAAGAAAATACTAAAAAAAATGTAAATGGAACGACGTGGAAGTAAAGTGAAAAAGTATGCTCTCTTTCATACTTATTAAACTTAACAACATCAGAAAAGGACAGATAATCATGTTCTGAGATGCGGCGATTTTTCCTTTGATGGAACTGGAAGGTTTTTCGCATGCGTGCTTTTCAATTGCGCGTTTTGATAATACAAGGAGACATTTATTTTTAGTAGCATATAATTTTCCACTTTTAAATTATTTTTTGAATTCATTGAACATTAATTAATTAATTTAGGTTTGGTTCAGAAGTCACTCCAGAGAAATGGCAACACGAACGACATGTATTTTGAAAGCATCGTGCTATCAAAGTTTGTAATCCTGGGACCACACTAACGGGAAATGCCGTTAAATAGCGCGATGATTGACGTTTGACATAGTGTGGTCACGACATTTGACAACGGCATTCACATTGGCGTTTGACGTTAGCCGATAACTCAAGCGCATTCACGTTGATCGTTCAAGTGCCGCCACTCTCACAATTGCGTTAATAATTAACGCAATATTTATCTCGATGATAGGCATTGACATTTCCCTTGATGTTGACCTTAGTGTGGCCCCAGCATAAGTTGCAAAAGTAATACTTCAATTATCTTAAAGATCTATCTGATGATGAAATAAAACGAACCATTGAACCGTTTGAACCATTTTCAATTACATCCCGTGACGTCATAACTCATGCACGTATGCCCTAAAAATATGACATCGCTGAGAATAACTGATGGTATTTATCGAAATAAACTGTATTTTTATGTCGCTACAAAATCATCCATTTCACAAACTTTTATTTACCCCATTTTTCGTTTATGTATTGTAAATAAACAATAACATGCATGAAAACGAAAACGAAAAACGACTGCTTGGTTTAATTTAGGTACATGTATTTACGTGTGTGTGTATTTATATATTAATTATGTAATAATTAAGTAATAAAGTATACTGTTCGATCCTTGCAAGCATTGTGGAGGGTAGATGGTAAAAACTCCATCAATGCTTTTTTCTACAACCGTTTAACGGTGGTGGTCAGTGTGTCATCGCGATTCGGGCTGAGTGAACGTTTGACTCAAAACCTACCGTTTCCTTCGACCACCTCCGTCGTGAATCTATTGGAGCCTCCCTTCAACATCGTAGGGTGCTGCTTGTTCTATGAAGTTCTGGAGTACAGTGAAACCGACTGAGCAGTTCGGCGAGCCTGAACTGACCGCTGCTGCTGCCCTGAGCGGGCGTGGATCAAAGGTTGGTGGAGTGTCCATATTCTCTATAAGGCTTGCAGGGATAGTTTTATTCGCCCCTCACCTAACGGCTCACGACGCACCTCATACAGTCCACTTATTTAAAATCACCTCCCCCGAGACTGTGTAGACCGCACAATCTTTTTTGGTCACTTCGACCTAGGATACCAGTTCCTTAGTGGTTAGTTACCTCCCCTTCGAATTCGTAATTCGTAGGCATTATAGTGCAGACGTTCTGTACCTATAATTTACCTCTGACCGTGTCAGGGCACCTCTCACGTAATTATCGCTGCGACGTAATTACTTTTGTTAAGACGTTCTTAACTTACCTATCTATATAATTGGCCGTGCTAATTATCAAAAAATATCCCCTTAAAATCCTTATAATTAGAAAATATTTTATATAGACGTTCTATGTAACCCCTTTTTAATCCGTCTTAATCCGGACTGGTACTTATATATTTACACACCACATACACATAATATTGTCGTACAAATATCTATTTATGTATTCTGTAATTTATTTGCATCATATTTAACGTATTTGTAGTGAAATATTCTTATTAATTTTGTCAACCGCCAGGTGTGTCATTTCACAAAATGGCGCCACCATCTAGAAGTAAAGATGAAGTTGAAATTCCTACTGAATTAACCGTGTTAATTCATCGTCAACAACGTATGTTTCAACAAATGCAAACCGTTTACGATATGTCCCGTGATTTATCTGATGATTCAGAAACGAAACAATTGTTTATAATGCACGTATCTGAGATAAGTGATTTACGTAGTTCATTTGAAAAGTTGATATTTGAAATATTCGAAAGAGAACTGCGGTTAGATTCTAAGTCAACTCTTAGAAGTCATGAATTGCAAAGTTTTGATGATCTTTATTTCCGAGTCAAATTATGTGCATCCAATTTGAGCCCGAACCTGGAAGGTATTAAGAGCGAGAATCGTTCGCGCTCTGTTGAGAGCCGACCGCGTTTACCTAAACTGGAGTTATTTACCTTTGATTCAAATGTTGAAAATTTTAACACTTTTTATGAGACGTTCTGTTCTTTGGTTCATGATCAAAAACATATTCCTAAAATAGACAAATTTCATTATTTGTTAATGTGCACGAAGGGTTCTGCATTGAACATAGTTAAAAGCGTTCCAATTTCCGCCAACAATTATGATTTCGTCTGGCAAAGTTTAATTGATAAATATCAAGACAACAGGTTGTTAGTTGGTAGGTATTTGGATAAAATGTTGAACTTTTCGCCGCTGCATAAAGAATCTTCTACTCATTTAAATATGTTTATTGAGAACTTTGATCATTCATATAAAGCGATTCAGGCACTCCATATTGAGGACTTAAGTAGTTATGTAATGTGTCATATTGCATTAAGGGCATTGGACCCACAGACACGGAAATGTTTTGAGCAAAAATTAGATCAAAATTCTATACCTACGTTTAGTGAACTCATGTCATTTGTCCAAAATCAGATAAAGGTTCTAGATCATTCTGCGTCCTATTCTACTTCGTATGTGCAACCGAATAAACGTCAACAGAGTGATTCGAAACAAAGTAACATTAAAAATTATACGCATGCCTCATCTACATGTACTAAAGTCATGTGTTTACATTGTGGAGAAGATCATATGATTTTCCGTTGTGATCAATTTCGTAAATTGTCAAACGTTCAACGCATTAGCCGTGCTAATGACTTGAAGTTGTGCCACAATTGTTTAAAACCGAACCATTTTGTAAAGTCATGTAAAAGTAACTTTAAATGCTTAATTTGTAAATTGCCTCATCACGTACTGTTGCACCGCGAAGGAAGCATTAGTGATAATTTCAAACCGGGAACTAGTAAACATCCAATTTCACCTGTGACCATGCCGGTATCAAGTCAAATTCCAGTTGCGCCTGCGCCTGTGCCGTGCAAGGTAGATGCGCCAGCTGTAGTGAACACTTGCCACGTGACGTCAACGCTTACCTGCAACTATGCAGTGATATTGGGTACTGCGGTTGTGCATGTTTTAGATTCATTTAATAATTATCAAGCTTGCCGCGTACTTATCGACTCCGGCGCACAATCTAGTTTTATTTCGATGGAATGTTTTCAACGTTTAGGATTGTCTGCGAATAAATGTCCTTATAATATTTTCGGACTCGGTGGCGAATACGTAAAAAACTACGGAATGGTTTCGTGTGCTATTCAACCTCGTCATAGTTCAACGCCGACATTTAATATCGATGCCGTCGTATTACCTAAAATTACCTCTGATTTGCCAAACGTACCTATTCCTGATAAGGTGGTTGATGAATATAAAAACCTACAGTTAGCTGACCCGTGTTTTTATATGAAGTCGCCGATTGATATAATTATATCAGGCGATCTGTTTCCGCATATTTATGATGGGAAAAAGTTCATTATTAATAGTGATGTACCAGTCGCGTTAAGTAGTGTGTTTGGTTATGTTATAACTGGAAGACTAGAGATGAACTCTTCTAGTGATCTTAATGTTGTACCGTGTACAACCTCGTTAGTGTCGTACACTATAGAGAATAACTCGTTAAATGATACTCTCAAACGGTTTTGGGAGTTGGAAGCTTTGCCGTGCGAAGTTCCGATGGATCCGTTAGACGAGTTAGCGGAGAAAATATATTTAGATAAACATTATCGTGATGAAACCGGACGTTATGTTTCTCCGATTTTATTGAACCCTGATCATGCACCTCTCGGTGATTCTTTTGATGTGGCATTGAAACGACTGAACCAGGTCGAGCGCCGCCTCGCTCGATCTCCAGACCTTCGTAAGGCATATGTAGAATTTATGAAGGAGTATGAGAACCTCGGGCATATGGAGTTATACAAAGGTACTGAGCCATCTAGCTATTTAATACCGCACCACTGTGTGTTACGTCCTTCATCCCTTAGTACGCCCCTGCGCGTAGTTTTTGATGGTTCAGCCCAGACAAAAAATGGAACTTCCCTTAATGATGCGCTGTTGACAGGCAGGAAACTACACCAAGATCTACTAAAAATCATAATTAACTTCCGTTTGTATGATGTGTGTTTTACTGCTGACGTGTCGAAGATGTACAGGGCCGTATTAATTGATCCTGCTGATAGGAAGTACCAGCACATTCTGTGGCGTGAATCCCCAACGGAACCGGTGCGCACCTATGAACTGAAAACTAATACTTACGGCCTCCGTAGTGCGCCATATGTAGCTGTTCGCACGCTGCACCAGCTCGCCGACGATGAGCTGACTCGCGCTGAGCGGCCGCGATCTGATGCTGCTAGGGTTCTCACGCAAGGGTTTTATGTTGATGACCTGTTGTGGTCTTGCCAATCAAAAGATCAAGCTTGCACTTTGCAAGATGATTTATTATCACTTCTTAAAAGTGGTGGGTTTGACTTGAGAAAGTGGGCGAGTAACTGTCCTGAACTGCTGGATAGGATGCAAACGGACCAAGTTTCTGCTATCGACTTTCAAGACGATACGTTATCGTCATCTCTCAAGATTTTAGGTTTGACATGGTTACCTCTCAGTGATAGCTTCGCCTTTAATTACAATTTGACTGACACACAACAAACAAAACGATCTGTTTTAAAATTGCTCGCGAGTATATTCGATCCAGTAGGTTTTATTGCACCTTGCACTTTCGTCGCGAAGTGTATCATGCAAGATCTTTGGAAGCTAGGAGTTGGATGGGATGACCAGTTGCCGCCAGAGCCGTGCTCTCAGTGGAACCAGTTCATCTCCGACTTACCACTCTTATCTGAACTGCGTTTTGAGCGTCACGTCTTAATACCTAACTTTTGCAACGTTCAATTGATAACGTTCTGCGATGCGTCGTCGCGCGGATTTGCAGCTTCGATTTACCTGCGTAGCGAAGATAAGGATGGCAACGTCAAGGTTAGGTTGCTAACTAGCAAATCGAAGGTCGCGCCGTTAAACCCTCTCCTGTCAATACCTAGACTCGAACTTGAAGCAGCCGTGCTGCTTAGTAAACTTGTAAGTTTTGTCGTACAAAACATAACGAATGTAAATTATTCAATTGTCGCCCTCAGCGACTCAAAGAACGTGTTAGCGTGGATACAAACACCACCTTACATGTTAAAAACTTTTGTGGCTAACCGTGTTAGTCGGATCACTGCTGTGGTACCACCCAGCTGTTGGTATCACGTAAGGAGTGAGAATAATTGTTCGGACATATGCTCGCGCGGTGCGTTGCCTGCTCGCTTCGTGGAGGAAGCCGCGAAGTGGACCCACGGCCCCGCGTGGCTATATGACGACCGTCAGAAATGGCCTATCGAGGCATTTTATGTTAAAAAGGAATTTACGGTTCCTGAACTTAAAACGAATAGTGCAACGTTTGCATTTAATTCTTGCGAAGACAGAAACGTTTTCTGTAACGACCTCGAAGAAACTTTCGATAAGTGTTCTTCTTTTAATAGATTGCAGCGCGTAATCTCGTGGTGTCATAGGTTCGTGAATAACCTACGATGCAACATTTCAGAGCGGTCTGTAGGACCTCTGAAAACCTCTGAGCTGAAGCAAGCTCACAATACTATGATTCGTGTCATACAAGTGAATCATTTTGATTCAGAAATCTCATCCTTGAAGGAAGGCAAATATGTTGCCTCACTACGTAAGTTGTCACCCTTCGTAGATTGTCACAATTTCCTCAGGGTGGGGGGTCGCATTTTGCAAGGCGACCTTCCATACAATACGAAGCACCCGGTGTTGCTTCCAAAATGTCATACGAGCAAATTACTGATTGAATACTTTCATAAGATGCATTTACATGTAGGTCCGCGTACGTTACAAGGAATACTATGTAAAAATTACTGGCTCGTAGGTGCTCGTAGTGTCATTCGATCTGTACTATCAAAATGTAAAGTATGTTTTAAATGCCGACCTACCGCGTTACAACCTCAAATGGGTACGTTACCCGCACCTCGACTCATGCCTGGTAAAGTTTTCAACCACGTTGGTTGTGATTTAGGCGGTCCGTTCCTCGTGAAGGAAAGTTTACGTCGTAACGCGAAGGTACACAAGGCTTATTTATGTCTCTTTGTGTGCTTTTCGACAAAGGCAGTGCACTGCGAAGTACTGACCGATTTATCATGCGAATGTTTTTTAGCTGCCTTTGATCGCTTTGTAGCTCGCAGAGGACTTAGCTCCTGCTTGTACTCTGACTGCGGAACAAATTTTACCTCATCAGCTAAGCACCTCAAAGAAGTAACGAACTTCTTGAATAATAGGAAGAATCAAGACGAGATTCTTAGTGGAATGACAACACGTCAAGTTGAATGGCGAACTAATCCGCCAAATGCAGCGTCCATGGGTGGACTCTGGGAGAGTGGGATTAAGTCGGCAAAACATCTCCTTCTGAAGTGTGTAGCTGACAGATCACTTACGTTTGAGGAGTTGACAACCGTGTTTTGCAGAGTTGAAGCCGTCTTAAACTCACGCCCCTTGTGCACGTTATCAGATAATCCTAATGAATTTGATGTTTTAACCGCCGGACATTTTCTAATAGGTCAGAGTCTAGTGTCTGTGCCGGAATACGAGTTTGAGGACGTTCCGCAGAATAGATTGTCACGTTGGCAATCCATCCAGAAAGTGTCACAGACGTTCTGGAGACGCTGGTCAAACGACTACCTCCACACTCTCCAGCAGAGAGCGAAATGGTTCTCGTCACCTCCCAACCTTAAAATTGGAGATTTAGTTTTACTAAAGTCTAACTTGACTCGACCATTACAATGGCCACTCGGCAAGATTGAAGCAACACATCATGGCGTTGATAAGATAGTTCGTGTTGTTACTCTCAGAACAAAAAATGGTCTGATTAAGAGACCAGTAAACAAAATTTGCCCATTACCGTATGCAAATTAATTACCTATTATTAAAATAAATTACCTCTTAATTAAGTGAATATTATACCTCCATTATTTTATATATTTAACCTCTGTATTTAATTTATTATTATTTACCTATACAACACATTTTACACTTAGATATAGGTACACCTCGCTAATAAGCTTCGTAAGTTTATTTAGTTTATGTTTTTTTATATGTTTATGGATTATATATCCTTCACACTCTACATGCATAATAGAGTAGGGAATTCATTCATGATGAATTCGGTGAGGGGTATGTTCGATCCTTGCAAGCATTGTGGAGGGTAGATGGTAAAAACTCCATCAATGCTTTTTTCTACAACCGTTTAACGGTGGTGGTCAGTGTGTCATCGCGATTCGGGCTGAGTGAACGTTTGACTCAAAACCTACCGTTTCCTTCGACCACCTCCGTCGTGAATCTATTGGAGCCTCCCTTCAACATCGTAGGGTGCTGCTTGTTCTATGAAGTTCTGGAGTACAGTGAAACCGACTGAGCAGTTCGGCGAGCCTGAACTGACCGCTGCTGCTGCCCTGAGCGGGCGTGGATCAAAGGTTGGTGGAGTGTCCATATTCTCTATAAGGCTTGCAGGGATAGTTTTATTCGCCCCTCACCTAACGGCTCACGACGCACCTCATACAGTCCACTTATTTAAAATCACCTCCCCCGAGACTGTGTAGACCGCACATATACGTATATATAATATATAATGATATATCAAAGCGACTGGTCGATGCTACCCGTGACCAAAATGCTGGTCGTTATTTTGCGCAACGAATAAGCATTGCCGTTCAACGCGGCAATGCGGCCAGCATTTTGGGAACGATGCCAACTGGTAGTGGTTTATTAGATTAAGTAGTTTGTTATGTAGTTTTATTTTACATTTTAAGGTTTAGATAAGTGTTTTTACTTGTGTTATAATATATACATATATATATGTTTTCAAGAGGTAGATAGATACGTACGATTTTTTGTACAAATTATTAAAAACAAATATTCTGTATGCAGATGCACGTTTTTCTTTATTTAATTGGTTCAAATCTACCCCAATTTTCAATTAGATCTCGTGACCTATATTACGACGAACACATTTTGCATTCCATTTCGTTTAGCCACGTTTCTGTCCGTCAAATAGTATCACACCAGCGTACACAAACATCCATATTGTTAAAAAGTTAAATGCATTCAAAATGGCGGCGCGGACATCAAAGCGGCAACAGCTAATATGGCTAGGCGCGCGCTATGTGGTTTTTTGTCGCACGCCAATAAAAGCACCGCGGCGTTATGTATAAAATTATATAAAATTAGCCAAATCGGTCCAGCCGTTCTCGAGTTTTAGCGAGACTAACGAACAGCAATTGATTTTTATAGATAAGATTTTTATTTTACCTACAACGTAGCGTTGCGCAAATTTTCTCAAATCAGTTTAGTGGTTACGGTGATACGCGGTAACAAATATTCACACATACACACAACTACATTAACATTAACGCATTTATAATAATTAGTAGTTTTAGTAGGACTAATAAAGAAAACACTAACTGATAGATAATAAATACTTTTATAATGATTTACATGTCAGTGCTATGCGACAGAGATGTCATACACCAAAATTCAAGTGTGGACAGAAACGAGTCACTCGCGCGATGACCCGGTACATGTGGTCAAATAGCGACAAAACTAATGGACTTTCCCACTTTTTTATTTAAAAACAAAAATTTTGTTCTGAACCATATTTCATGTATATTTAATGCGGCTAGTTCTGTGTTTTACTTAAAGCGACTTAATGGAGGATGACAGGTGAAGCTTGGGTTTTATAATAGATGAATAGCATTAGTTTGTTAGTTTGTCATTTGCAAATGTAGTCGCGTAATTGTGATTTATTATTGTGGTTGAATTTGTAGTTTTGTGAGCCTCTAGATTTCCCTCTTTTTTAGACCTGGATAGCGTTTGGTCTAAAATCATATTATGCCAGTTGCCAGTCCAGGCGTAATTTGGCAACACCTTCGACCACATCATCATTTACTATCAAATGATTTGTGATCAAACTCTACGCTATCCTACTAATATTATTAATGCGAAAGTTTGTGTGTATGAATGTTTGTTTTCACGTATACCGGATCCACTAAACCGATTTGATAAAATTTGGAATGGAGATAGCTTATACCCTGGATTAACACATAGGCTATTTTTATCCTGGAAAATGGTTCCTGCGGGATAAGAAGAAGACGCGGGGTACAACTAGTAGAATATAAAAGATAAAAGAAGACATTATCAGTGTCTGTAAGTCCTTCTTCATACATTAAAAAAGAAAAATCCAATTTTTAATAATAGTCTTGGCTGCCATTTGGTTTTATCTGCGCAGAGAGTACTAAACTAAAAACCTCGTACATCATTGAAACTTTGGAAGTTTATAACCATACCATTAGGCAACTTTATTTCGTCCATGAATGCAGACAAAAGTTAACAATGCATACACGCGCCGTAAATCAGATTTATCAACGTAAATAAAACATATTGCAAGTTTACATTTGTATTCCAGAATAGTTCTGGACGCGCCACTTTGACTTATTTTTCAGATTGTTTTTAAAAGGAAAATTTATTGTATTTTATACTCAGTCCTAAAATTTATATTTTGTTACTAGCGCCTCACGGTTTCATCCGCGTCTACCTGTCATCCCGCAGGAACATTTTTCCGGCATATGTGTTAATCCAGGGTACAATCTATGTCCATTCCAAATTTCATCAAAATCGGTTTAGTAGTTACGGAGATACGTGGTAACAAACATTCACACACACATACACAAACATTCGCATTTATCGCAATCGGATCTCAAAAATTAATCTAGTATTTATTTTCACAAATTATTCCTATAGATTTTCAATAATGACGTTTCCATACGGACGGTTCTGGCTGCGGACATTTTTCAGAGGAAAATGTGATTTGTAATATTAATTTCCTTTTAACGATTCCGTTAATGAAACGTTTTTTTCAGATACGGCTTATTTCCTTTTGATATGCGTGCAGTGGACAAGGAGTGTAATCATTAACTTTGTAGCAATGAGAATATTTCCCGCGGCATCAAAATATCAAAAGAGTTATTAATAATGTTTATTTTGGTATAGTACTGCAGCGTTTACGCATAAAATTTGTAATAATTTCCTTCAGGTATAAGGAGCAATGCTGAACGGTTATGAAACATACATATGGAATTATTCGATTATGAAGATATCTCAATTATATAATTAATTCGTTATTGTTCACGTCGTGATATGAAACAGATCTTATCTTATCTTAGTCAGTTACGCGACACGCTGTGCTGTGTTTGTTAGATGCGTTTTCCGATATTTCATAAATTATTTTCTAGTAAAATAAAATCGATCGCCTTTTTTCCCCGTAGACAAATTTTCGAACGGTCTTTCGTACGTTACTAATTTCATAATCGACTATAGCTGGCAGAAGTTGGATGAGCCGAAGACCGGGGTCAGCGGCGTACCTTGGGAGAGGCCTATCTCCATTGTCCAGCAATGACTCATACAGGCTGATGATAATTATGATTATGATGCAGGCAAATACCCGGCTCTATTATGATAGAACTACAATCCACCACTGCGTAAATGTGAGTTACAACCGTTACTCGACGCGGATATAATAAAAAACATTAGGTGGCAAGGATCCGCTCGCGAGTGTAATCAGAACAAATGACATGCGTAACGACTGGTGGTGCTACCTGTACACGTACACTGCTGGCCATGGGACAGTATACAGTAGAAAGTACAAAAAATGCTACTACGGTTTACTTACTTGTTAATGTTAATGTTTCCATATTTATTCTCCTTACCTGATAACTCCACTCCTGACCCTGACCCTGATGTTATAGGCTCGGTGCCTTTAGTTGAGGTTCCTAACACTTCTGATAACACTTCTGATAATTGTGGCACCGCAATCACTGCTGAAAAAGTTGCAGGGAGCCGATGAATGCAAATGGCTAACAGGCGTTCAAAATGGGAGGTCTATGTTCAGCAGTGGACTTCTTCCGGCTGATGATGATGATGCTAGTCCTTCTCATCATCATCATCATCATCATCATAATCATCCCACTTCAGTCACTGCTGGACATAGGCCTCTCCCAAAGCACGCCACTGAGCCCGATCTTCGGCTCCTCTCATCCAACTGCTGCCAGCCATTTTGCGTAGATCATCGCTCCACCTAGCCGGAAGGCGTCCTAAACTACGTTTGCCGAGACGCGTATATATATGTATCTCTCTCGCTCCTTCCCTCTCCCTACCAAAAAAAATCTACAAATAAATATAAGTGGAACATTTATACTGCACGTAACTGTAGGCAGGTGGGTAAAACTTTACCCCTGCGTTTATTCTCTATATATCCCCCGCGACGTTGATTATGAACGATGTTGCTTTTTTATACACAACGCGTCTTGTTGCGTTACGTTACGTTACGGTGACGTGCGGGCTTGTGTTACGGGTACCGCCGTTATGATTACGTTAAATACGCAATTGGCGATAATCACATAATAGTGA
Source organism: Opisthograptis luteolata (assembly GCA_931315375.2). Taxonomy (NCBI): domain Eukaryota; kingdom Metazoa; phylum Arthropoda; class Insecta; order Lepidoptera; family Geometridae; genus Opisthograptis; species Opisthograptis luteolata. The sequence continues at coordinate 1,234,268 of OV928044.1, forward strand.
AAAAAAAAACATCTTTTTTATCTTCTATTTTTGCCAAATTAGGTATGAAATTAAACATTATAAATGTGCCCCATCTACAAGTCGGTCCGATGGTCACCCCTACCATTTCTGTTTAAGTAAAGTAGTGACACTTTATTTATCCTTCACACTTAATTTTGAGACACTTATAAGAGTCCTATACTGTATGGTTCAGGATCACACTTTTTACTTCAACTCTATTTTGACTACCTCCATTCGTACATGAAAATGATTTTTTTTGATTTTATTGACAGCACTGTGGACTTGTAGTAACAGTGACGTAACAGTTTTGCGATAGTTTATACCAATATAAAGAAAAAATTTAAACTAAGTACTTCATATATATTTTTTAGCAAGCACCTTGTGTTACTCGTTGAAGTGGTCACATGTGTTATGTTGGAATACTCCGAAATGTGCTTGACGACAGATTTTTATAAGTCGGTCAGTGATAATGACCACGACTAGGTACTGCTAATCTGTCATTTTGACAAAGCGTGGCTTTGCGACAGTCGCGCAATTTCTCCTATCGCAACTTTACGTAATAACCCCCTGGATATAAGGGTGTTAGAAGGCGTGATATTGTCATATTTTGTTGTGAGCGGAGTAGTTTTGGTAAGTTTATTACGGCAGTACGTACGAAGAAATGTTCCTTTGTACTATCTTTATATGAGTCGAGAAACTAACTCTTTCTAAACATGCTATGTGTAGGTTAGATTCGGTACACCACAATACGGAGAACTTGAAAACTAGAACAGGAATAAAACTTTATGGTAAGTGTCATATAAAGTTGGTCTTATCACTCAAAGCGGTCTCTTAAAGACAGAGGAAAACTATCAACAATCCTTAGCTACACTTATTTCCACAGACTGTTTTCTATTCTGGTAATGACTACAAGTTACCTGATGGTGAAATTAAACAGCTTTCCTATATTTAAAACGTTCTTAGCAAGTTTTGGGTGGACGAGAACATTGTGATGAAACTATAATTAGGTAATAGCGCAATTTACAGTGCTCGCCTGTCTAGCAACCTTCAAGTTAAGAATCTGTCACAAAGCACCAATAGATGCTTTCCAGCAATACTCGTATATAACCAGTTCTCAATCCAGGCGTAGCGTGGTCACAGACTTGAAAGCGATATAGACCCTACAGTACCTAAGCTGGAATATGTAAATAAATACATATAAACCTAATGGATCATAAGGTCAAACGTTACAGTAATGTCACCACGGCTTGTTCAAATTCAGCCCCACATCGTCCCTCACTAGGCTCACCAAAAAATAGTGACGTCACCGTCTTATCCGGCTGAGATCCGGGCACACCCGGCTTATCCCAACCAGATTTTTTCTTCTGTTGAGGAAAATATCCTCTTGGCTGTAGGGATGGGCTGTGAACTTATCGAAATTATTTTTGTCCCCTGTGCCGTTTTGTTAAAAGAGCATAAATAAATAGAGATTCGGTCAGAATAGAGTTCACTTGAATAAAAAATAAAAGACAAGAAGATAAACTAAAAAATAAGATAAAAGATGAGTTATAAGAATCTTAGCTGCTTTATTTGCACAAAACATGAGTGACAAACGTACAGTTACATGCACATTGTTGTTTTTAACTATATTTTTAGTTCCGTCAACTTCCGTCAGGGTTTCCCAGTACAAATTTGGATGAAATGGAGGGAGCTTCGTCAACTTTAACAACATACAAAGAAAAATCAATCAAAATATAAATAAGTTCATAAAGGTGCAAAAACAAGATAAGATACACACAATAGAAACTTTCACTGTTTCTTTTGTTTTTTATCGATATCGTTATTTTTTAGCTTTACATCTCTAATATCAAGGAAAATATCGGCCGAAAATCTCGCATATCGTCCTTTACACGCGTATGAAGCGACGTTAGGGAATCATAATTTCAAATGCGCGGTGTGTCGTGTCTGTTAAATTTTGTTATCGCACGTTTTTGCAATCTGTTATGATGTTGCCGTTTTTTGCATTGCCAGAGAAGGGGAGTAATTTGTGCTGAGGTTTTATTTACCACACTAAGTAGGTACTGGTAAAATCTAAGTAGGTCTATATGAATGTATGACGTTTTTCATGTTACTTAGTAACGTAGGGTAACAAAATTCCTAGTCAAATTGTCAACTTGTCGATAGCGAAATTTCAAGTCCGTACAAAGAAAAAAATCACATAAAATATCGGACTATTGAGATCACAAACAAGCTTGGGATTTTAGTGAATTTGCTCCAATTCAATTAACTAGTATATAGGAATAAAGAAAAAGCTTTAGGTTTCATGCTTTCTTTCACCGAAAACTCAAGCTCATTGTAGGATTCGAACCCACGACTAACCGATCGAAAGCCGGCGTCATTACCACTGCCATCATTGCTTCAACATAGTACAAAAACATATTATGAACTAGTTGCGCCCCGCGGTTTCACCCGAGTCTTCCCGTTATCCCGTAGGAACCTTTTTCCGGAATAGAAAGTAGCCTATGTGTTAATCTAGTGTAACCGTCAACTTGTGTTTACCTTTATAAATGACAAGTAGATTCACGTACAGTACCGAGTTTGGGAATCTATGGAAATGTCAACGTCAAACTTGACATTTCCACGGTAACTTAAAAACGGGAATGTCGCCATCTTGGCAAAAGGCTAACTTCACTCCGATGACGTGGAAAAGATGGTGGGGGTGCCATCGACAATCCTATATAAGCCAGTGTAAAATAATTATAGAGGGTCTTCGTACTGATGTTTGGTGAAATATAAAGTGTAACAGTGTACAAGATAAAACTACTGTCGTTTTATTTACTGCGCGTAATACTAGGGTATAAGCTATCTCCATTCCGAATTTCATTCAGATCCGTCCAGTAGTATTTGCGTGAAAGAGTAACAAACATCCATCCATCCATCCATCCACTTTCACGTTGATAATATTAGTAGGATTTGGACAAAATTACGTATTGGACTGCAAGTGATTCAGAGTTGTCAGAGTTACTACAAAGAGCGGCTGCAAACGAGCCGCCATCGGTGTTTAACAAAACTTTTAATTGGCCACCAGTTCCTGTTTCGGGTTTTTAATTGGAGCTATAAAATTTAGTGGTGGACCATTCATAGGGTAGATTTTATTTGGATTTTCTCACCTCGCATCGACGATCTACGGCCGCAACGGTTTTCCGATCAAATAGCTGCGTCTGTCTCCATTTCAAATTTCACTCCAATTCGTTGAGTCGTTTCAGTGTGAAGAAGTAACAAACCCTTAAACACTCACCAACTTTCGCATAAAAAAACTACAAAAAATAATAATTTAAAAAATACAAAAAAAAAACCAATATATTTTTTTCTACTTATCTTTTTTTAAATAATAATATGAGTATGACACGAACAAGCAGCAAAAGCGTTCGGTAACACGAATTGTATAACTAGCAACACTTCTATTTAGCAAATCATCCAAAACTCCAACAATACAGTTGTACACTCAAACTTAAGCTTAAACGAAAGAAGAGGCAAAAGCCTTTGATAAGTCAAAATCAAAATCACTTTAAAACGTCAAACTTAAAACTAGCTACTCTTGTTCCAACCTCCTTACAGAAAAAGAACAGACAAGAAACGCCTGGCAGGTAATTTTTTTGGCGCGATCACATTGACAATTTTATTCTTATTACTAATTGGTTGAACTGGAGCAAGTTCACTAAAATCTCAAGGTTTTTTTGTCATATAAATAGTCAGATAATTAGTTATTTTATTTAATAGTTAGATATTTTATAACATAATTTCTCTTGGTTGGTTGTGCACATTGGAATATGGAAACATGAATATTAACGAGTTGCGGGATCACAACCAAAGCAGGCCAGACCCCACGAACAGCACCCGTTCACGAGTTGACGCATGTGCTAGCTATCGCTCTCCTCGACCAAGTCAAACAAGTAAGCAAAATAAACTCTCAAAAAATAACAATAAAATTAAAGTAAAGAGAGAATTGGATAAATATGAAAGCATAACGTTCGCGTATGCAACGAAAACGTAAAATGAACTGTATAACGACCCCATTACACACATTGGCAAAGTCAGTACGTACAATATTGCGAAATGTACCATAACCGCTTATTTCAAGACCCTACATTATAGAACACATTATCAAAACTACTCCCAATTGCAAATTTGAACCTTTTCATGCAGCCTTTAGGTTTAAATTCATCTCTGATGATGTTTAATCTAGGTTTAGCCGTAACTTTAACTGGGGCGTTTGTTTATTTTAAAGTTTGGTAGTTTGTTCGATTTTTCAGCGCCAAAGAATGCATGTGACATGAGTAATATCATGTCCAAAAAGAAGTGGAACACTCTGTAATGCTGTGGCCGTACTAAGGTCAACGTCAAGGGAAATGTCAATGCCTATCATCGCGATAAATATTGCGTTAATTATTAACGCAGTAAAGTGCAATAAAGCGAATCGGAAAATTGGTTTTTGTTTAGCCAATTTTGTCGTTGACTGTACATATCGGAACAAAGACGTTTTTAGATTCCAAAGAAGTAACAAAACGACTTTTAAGTTAGTCAACCCAAGACATCGTATCTGGTTAGCACTAAACTTTAACCGAAGTCGCGTGGAGTCGTAACTCGCGTTTACCATCCGAGATCAGCGCGAGCACTGATCCATCCTACACTTTAGTCGGAATGGAGGAATAAAATGAGGAGACAATGTTGCTGACACCAAGATACCAAAATGGTGTAGCAAAATGCGAAAGTTTGACTATCGCTCGAGCGACATTCTAGTATACCAGCTTTAGAGTCGTTGCGCCATCTTAGTGTTTTTTTTTTACTTTAGGTTCTGGAATAACATATAGGTTGCCCTATATTCCCTACGGGCGTACCCGCGGCTGCAGTTGGTTTAAACAAAGAGGCCCCACAGCCTCCTTCTCAGTAACACTCGTCTGATAAAATCTAAACTCGAAACGGTATCCAGTGCTAAATAAGTGGCGCGGTCGGACAAAGTTTTAATTGGAACAAGATCCGATACCTACCATTGTTTCTACTATGTGGATAAACTTACAATGCCTGACAAAGAAATGGCACGTCGGAAGAATTATCTGCGGTCACTCGTACGGTCAACGACAAAACTAGCTGAACATACTCCAACTTAACATCTTTAACACCAAAAATGGTATGCATTTGGAAAATTGGTCTTGATTAGCAACTTTTGTCAGTGACTGTACGAATTCTTGATCGGTGTAATAGTGCTACGTTCTTTTATACCTAGCAAAACTAAGAAATTAACTAGCAACCTGCGCAGTGGCTTCGCTTGCGTTGATGTTGATATTTTTTTATACAAAGTTTAATATTTTTGACTCCATAATAAGTAACTTTCAATGAATCATTTCTTTGTGTGTCCTTATACATACTACCAAAGGAAGCTGTTGTGCTTGTGCTGTGCTTTGATATATAAGTGAGTGAGTCAAGACTTTGAATTATAAACAGCCATAGATTGATAATTCTTGAGGTGTAATCACCTTGTGTCCGAAATAAATATTTATTCGAATTACTATTTATCAATCGCATGCTTGTAATTGTTAGTTTTAAGGTTTTTGCAATGTCCATACAGTATTTCACCGCTTATCGCAATCTGTTCTGTGGTTCGCTTCAATCAGTAGCTCACCCAAGCACAGGTTTCGACCTATTTGGGTGGCTATTAGTCATAACACCATAATGTTTTTTAACTAGTATTTACAAGTCTTAGGGTCTCATGCGCGGCATCCCCTTGTAAAAGGTGTAAACTAGACTGTAAGTGTTTTTTGAATAAATAAATAAATATTTTCCATGTACATACATATTCATTTCATACATCAAATGACGGGTCTTATAATGCAAAGTACATGCATAGCAAATTCTGCCAGATGTGCCATATTCCTGGCCAAGTGTTGTAGTGAATTTGAAATCCTGCGGTGTGCCGGATAACAGAGCAATGAAGTTATATTAAAATTATTTAATTTCAATAGTATTATACCGGTTAGCTTCGTGCATTGTGTACTTTAAGAGCTAGAATCTGAAATTGTGTTTCCTGAAAGTTTAATTTCCGTTTATGGTACAGCGGGGGCGCATAGTTTTGCGATAGTCTGTGGTAAAATAGAATCAAATTCACAACTTTCCAACCTCCTAGTTCAAAGTTTGACTTTGACTATGTACGTTCAAGTACTTATATTTAAATATAAGTACAAGCTATGCCTGTTCCAACCTCCTTGCAGTCCTTACGCCGGCAAAAGAACAGGCAAGAAACGTCCGGCACGTAATTCTTTGGACACAATCACATTTATAATTTTACTAGCCGTTCCCGCGGTTTCGTGGGCTACATATTGAATTGATTATCCCATTATTTCAGGGACTTCGTGGATAGCGAAACACGGGAAAGCGGGAAATACATACCAAAACGTGCAAAAAAGGGCATATTATTGCAAAATACATACCTATATTAATTTAGCGCGTAGAATTACAAATTTTGACTTTTTTATGAAAATCAAATCAAATCAATAGATTTTATTTCGGACAACATGGGTTAGTGTGTTTTATGGTAGAGCTGTTTATTTGAAAATAAATCAACCCTCAATCGTATATCTCTATCATGTCATTTAGAATTCACAATTAACAGAACCATGAAGCATGAGGTCACCATGAATCATTTTAATCTCAATTTAGTTTAGCCTTGTTGTAAGTTCCACTAACGTTAGTGTGGAATTCATGACAATGAAAGTGGATGCCGGTACGTACAGCACTCTCACTAATGATAAGACTTTCAACCTCAATGCTGGGGTCACACTAACGGGAAATGCCGTTAAATAGCGCGATGATTGATGTTTGACATAAGTGTGGCCACGACATTTGACAACGGCATTCACATTGGCGTTTGACGTTAGCCGATAACTCAAGTGCATTCACGTTCAAGTGTAGCCACTCACAATTAACGCAATATTTATCGCGATGATAGGCATTGACATTTCCCTTGACGTTGGCCCCAGCATTGCGCGGTTGGAAAAAAAAGCAAAAGACAAAACACTCTTGATTTTATTTGGGTTTGTAAAAAGAGCGGCTTGTTGGTGGATGTGTGGTGTAAATAGCTAGCTCATCTTATACCAATTGCAGTGAAGGTATAGAAGTTAGCGGTGTGCAATCACTATTAATTTTCCTAATCGAGACATTCACTAATTACTTACTCAGATAATCGACTACGAAATAAGTAAGTTAGGTACTAATTTTTATAATCGGATAATGAAACTAGTCCCAGATTAGGTTTCGCGGTGCTTCTTCTGCGCGCTGACAAGCGTGCTATCACATTTATCACTTCGCGACGGTAACCACAAATAGATAATTAAATAGAGATATTTCTGGAAGACTTAATAATCGAATTAAGCAGTATATTTCATAAACAAACCATAACTGGGGCCCGCTTTTTTGATCCGTATAGTCAAAGTTAACTGTTAAAATAAGTTAGGTAATAATGCATGAAACTGACGGTGTATTCCGACGAACCAGTTCTCAGTCCATGCAGGTTTAGCTTGGTGCCACCTCAAACCACATCGTCATTTTACTGGTGTTCAAACGCTACCGCGTATGATATAAAAAAGTCATAGATAGATAGATAGATAACACTTTATTGTTTCACCACAACAACAGAAAAATAGAACAACATAAAAGGAGAGATCTTAGAGCTAGTGTTACAATGGGCGGTCTTATCGCTTAGAGCGATTTCTACCAGACAACCTTTGGATGGACAGAAATAGTAGAACATAAAATGCGGTTGGTGGTGTAAATTTATGTACATAAAAAGAAATATATACAGTAAAATATAATAACTAAATTAACATATCATAGTTAACTGTTTCATTATCTTAGACTACGAATAAAAAAACCTAAGACAACTCGATCGTTGTATCAAACACAGTGACCTAAGCTAGAGTTCACCCCGCTTGCAGTTAATCCGTATTTACGAGGCCGCCCCAAGGAGACTGCCGCTGTATCAGATGGAATGAATACATATTCGCTTTATGAATAGCGCGTGATCTTACCATAATAACCTATCTGGATTCTGGAATGGAATATAACCGGCTTGGTTAGCCTAACGGGTTCCACTAGAGCTGCATATTTGTCTACCAAGTATTGGAGTACAGAAAATATGCCATCACATTATGATATATCTTACTTAATATGGTTCTCAAACTGGGGTGCTACGATCAGTTTTTACAACGGATCATACCATACAGGCCGCACGATGCACCATGGGAACACTCTGCCTGTGGCTCCATTAGATTTTTTTTTTTTTTACTATTTACAGGGTAGCGTTTGACTACAAGTCACCTGATGTTAAGTGACGATGTGGTCGAAGATGGCGCCACGCTATACCTGGACTGGGAACTGGCTCTCAAGTGAGGCTACCGGAACACACCGATAGGTGCTTGGCGGCAGATTCTTAACAAGAGGGTGGTAGCTAGCCAGGCGAGTACTAGAAAATACCCTACCACCAAGCTATGGTTTCATCACGATGTTTTCCTTCACCGAAAGCTCAAGCTCATTGTAGGATTCGAACCCATGTCCGGTGTCGGATCGCAAGCCGACGTCACTACCACTGAGCCATCATCGCTTCTGAAGATTATAATATCTTACTTAAAAGTCTCAAACAGGGGCCCACGGTCTATTTTTCAACTGATCACACCACATCAGACTGAAATTTTGAACAAAATATAAGGAATATAAATAAATAATAATAATATAATACATGTGTGATGGATGAGCTCGAATATTTGTACCTGAGTCTTGGATATATCTATCTATATAAGTATTTATTTCTCTGTATAAGTATGTATAACGTTGTCTAGTACCCATAACACAAGTTTCCTGCGTGAAAACGGGAAGACGCGGGTGAAACCACGGAGCGCAACTAGTAGGTACCTATATATTAGGTATTCAGAAAATATCACAAAAACTTTATCACACAAAAATACTAGTCTCCAAATTGAGCAATTTAAGCAAATATTCCCTTTTATGCCCGATCATTGTAGGAAAGGGTCATTTTGTGAGGGCTGGAGCGGTGGTAAAATGAGAGGCTAAAAATAGGATTCTCCCTTATAATGGAACCTAATGTAGGACCTTGGTTCTTTACGATTCATAAATAAAGAAGCTTTTGAGCTTTCACATCTTTGCAGCTTTGTTTGTTTGTCTATGTGGTCTCTGAAAGCAATTTACCTCACTTTCACTGGACCTAGCTTTGGACAGGTAGGGAAAATTTAGTTAGTTGAAGTGTCCATACAAAAATCTCAGAATAACGTACATAGGATTTTTTGGGCAAATTTCCAATTCTTATAAAACCTTTATTGGACTATTCCGAACATTTTAAATAAAATGTAGTTACATCGGTGCAGCCATCGTCAAGTGCACTACTTTATTCTTATTTTATTCCAGCTGTTCCCCGCGGTTCCCTCGTGATCTACTTCTTCTCCAGGGTTCAAATTTCTAAAGTAAAAGTAGCCTCTTAACATTAACTATCTGCAAGTGAAAGTTCCATAAAAATTGGTCCAGCTATTTCAGAGATTAGCTTGAACAAACAGACAGACAGACAGACAAAAACTGTCACATTTAGTGAAAAGTTGTTAATGTGAAATTACAAACAGACACTTCAATTTTATTTATTTGTATAAATAAAGATCTTTTTGTCACGAATAAACGATTTTCTATTTCTTAAATATTTTCATAAAACGTAGAAATGCAACACTTAAAATGGTTTTCTTGTCATCGGCAGCATTTTACTAAAATACACGACAGTTTCTTTCGAGAGCTAGCTTTTGTAAAAAGCGAACGACATCGACATCGTTTCCAGAAATCGGGTTTTAACTTGGGTTCCGTTCATATCGTAAAAAGAACTCGGCCGAGCTACCAGCATTAAGCCCTGCTAGATTTATAGTGAGGCTCAAGCTAAAGGAGGAAGCGGGAGCGGCGGATAGGGCGATGTAGCGTGATACCTTCTCGACCACATCATTACTTGCCATCAGATGACTTGTGGTCAAATGCTACACTGCATGATGTAAAACAAAAATGTTAATAGAATAGCCAAATCTGTCCAGTCGCTTCTCAAGTGATGTGCATTGCATATCCATACTTATTTTGTTTTGTTTATATTTTTAGACAAGTTTCGAAAATTAACAATGGTCAGTTTTTGATGACAGTGTAATTTAAAAGTGATGATAGATTAGTCGTTATGACGTCAACAGACTTGTTAAACTTATCCTGCAATGAGCTTGAGCTTTTGGTGAACAGAAACATCGTGATAAATCTATTCATAAGTTGGTATTTGTTGGACCTATTTTTAAGCATTTTTTTGTTCTCGCTTTAAACATTGATTTGTTTTGGTATTCTTATTCCTTATCTAGATGTAGCGCGGTGTCCACATCAATACTTCAAAGCAGCTAACTTATAGTTAAACGCTAACCTGCCAGAAAAAAATTCTGCCTTGCAAAATAGAGAAAAAAAAAACGTATCGTTTTTCATCAGGGTATATTTAGGAGTAACGCTCTTTCTCTCTCTTCCACTCATAACTTGTACCTCAGTCATTACACCAATCCCATGGACTTAAACTATGGTAACGATTCTTGAAGTCACGCTTCCAAAGCGTCATTTTGGAAGAATCTTTGGCAAAAATAAAGTAAATTGCGCATTGAATTCTCGGAGACGATTTCGGAGTTAATTTTGCGTTCCATTGCGTTTTTATCTACAAACGGCGAATGAAGAGGAATGTCGGCCATTTTTTGTCTTGTTGTCGTTTACATTATTTTGTTGCTCCGAGAATTTCCTTCAACAAACATGATGAAAATATGATAATCGTATCAAATACCACAAATAAACTAGTTATGTTCCTGGTTTCATCCATGCCCACGTGGAGACTCTTACAAATTTTTTACCTTTACCATAAAAAAACAGCTTACGAGAACTTTATACAATTACAATACACAAAAGTAGAGCTTTAGAACAGTTAAATCGATTCTCTGAGTAAAGTTTACGTGCAGTATTTATTTTACGGCAAGTTTTCCAGAAAATTTCAGAAATGTTCCCAGCGACCCTACATACAGGCTGATCCGAAAGGCAACGGGGCTTAAAATGAAATTGTTGAAACGCCGCGACATTTCACACCTGCCCTCCCGGAAACCGATTAAAATGATAAAACGACGTCCTCGCGGTTCTAACACGAAGCTAAATATTTTGGATGTGTTTGAGAGACTGAAAATCTTTGAAGTTAATTCTGACTCGACCGAAAAACCTTACTGCAAAAGAATAATGGTTCCACGCTGTCTGATGGTTATACCTACATCTAAGAACAATTTAGACTAAATTCGGTTTTACCATTCACACACACACACATGTACATTTCAATAAGGATACCATCATCATCAAAGTTTTGAAATAATAGACTTTATTATGTCTATCACTCTGAAGAATCCGTCGCCTAGTATTTAACGGTGTGGTCACTAGAGAACCATTTCCCAATTCAAGCTTAAACTTGTGACCACCTTTGACCACAACATCACGACTTAGGTCAAACGTAGGATGTAAATAATGTATTTATATCACACTAATACGAAAGTTTGTGAGTGACTGTGTATGTTTATAACTTCTTCACGCAGAAACGGCTCAAGGGATTTGAGTTAAATTTGGAATGGATATAGATAGCTTATACCCGGAAAAAGGTACCTTCGGGATATCGGAAAAACCACGGGTGTAAAACACTCACACGACACAGCTAGTCAAATAGTCAAATGTTTATAGCGATGATGGCTCAGTGGTAGTGACGTCGGCTTGCGATCCGTAGGACGTGGGTTCGAATCCTGCAATGAGCTTGAGCTTTCGGTGAAGGAAAACATCGTGATGAAACCATAGCTTGGTGGTAGGGTATTTTCTAGTACTCGCCTGGCTAGCTACCACCCTCTCGTTAAGAATCTGTCGCCAAACACCTATCGGTGTGTTCCGGCAGCCTCACTTGAGAGCCAGTTCCCAGTCCAGGTGTAGCGTGACGCCATCTTCGACCGCATCGTCACTTAACATCAGGCGACTTGTGGTCAAACGCTACCCTGTAAATAGTAAAAAAAAAAAAAAAATGTAACAAACTGTACAATATCAGCTGACCCTCAAACCAAGATATTATTCTGATGTAACTTCATCACGATATTTTCTTTCACCGAAAACTCTAGCTAATTTAAGAATTTTAACTCGGAACATTCATTTCATAACACATAATTCAACTTATCTAACTTAAAAGCCGTAACTTTTTTACGGTTGAACCTTTTACTGAAAAGAAGGCACTTCCAGGAGAAAAAGTTCAACGCTCCACCGATTTAATCTTTAATTCCTCTCGTATTGGTTGCTTCTAGTGAAATTTTCCACGGAAACGGCTGGTTTGACAAATGTTTTTAGAGCACCCTGTGTGTGCCGCAAATCACGGCTGTTGTAATATCTCGGACATAACGGTTTACGTCCTTATTTTTAATGGGAAGAGAGATCGCTCCGTGAACGGTCTTTGATTTATGCGTGGTTTAGATTGTAGGGAATCTTTTTTGAACAACAAGCCTGTTTTTCTGTAGTCTTTTCCCTGGACAATAACTGGGTATAGATACCGTATAATTACTTGGCTATTTGATTGTTCTATCATTCATTTAAAAAACTCATTTTATTAATACTTACTTACCTTTTCTCATCTTATTTATTTCGTTGGGTATAAGTTTCATAATGTTATGTGACGATGTGGTCGAAAATGGCGCGTACGCCCAGTTTGTTGATGTTTTAAAGTGATCACAATGTATCCTGTTGAATAAATATATTTTGAATTTGAATTTGCACGTACTGAAAAGGCTTTCAAGTAAGGCTGTCGGAACACACTGATAGGTGCGAGGATGGTAGCTATGTCCCAGATTGTGATTTTTGAGAAGCAGGCTCATGTTGTGTTGTTACTTAGCTATACGTTTAACTTCATACTAATATCTATAGGAGAACGAAATGATATTGCAAAAAATGTAGGCGTCTACTATCTAAATTTAAAGTGCTTATTGTTTAGCATCGTAGGTACTTTCATTTCATTTACATTAACATTTAAGAAAACAAGTTGTGGTAAAAAAAATACTACCGATACGATTTCGTCATAGAGAAGCTGATGGGAATTTATTTTTACGGACCTGTCGCCACTGGTAGCTAGGCGAGCCCTAGAGTGGACATTTTGCGAAGGGCACTTTACGCATTGTACAATTCCGAGAATAATCACTTTTTGCCGCAAAACCTTCTGCGAAATGGACAATTACATGCCGAGCTAGTTTTTTTATGCGAGCAGGAAAAATAGCTAATTGTATGACGACGATTTTATGCCATTGCCTTTGCTTTGGTCATGTCTAGAGAGAAAAAAAAATCACTAAGTACAAAAAACACTACACTTTCTAACAAAAAAATAATAGGTTCACTACTGAAAAATACATGCAGTTGAACACAGAACTGAAATGACAAAAAATAATAAAGTACATTGATGATGATTGATTTTAATCCAACAAATGATAGTCACATCTGCACTAAGTGTGCACGAGCCTGCCGTTCTCGTATTGGTCTGTATAGCCACCAACAAAAGTGTTCTTCAAACCCCACTGACACGGTTTGAATCGTCTGTCATAGACGTCTAAGGCCATGTATGTTTGAGAATAAAGTACAGTCAGCAACAAAAGTAACTAATCATACTAGATTTCCTAAATGTGTTTTAGATCAGTATGGCGTGGGGTTTTTTTACATTTTACAAGGTAGCGACCACAACATAACACACCTGATTTTAAGTGATGGTGTGATCAAAGGTTGGTGTTTAAGAAGATGCCCGTAATCGGAAATTGTGTTATTGTTGAGCGACTTTTGTCGTTGACTGTACAATGCTGCATGGTGTCATGATAGGCTTAGACTAAGTAGATTTGGTACAGCTAGAGGTCAACCAAGGAAGGCAGCTAGGTAGGTCCATCTAGGAAGGCAGCTAGGTAGGTCCATCTAGGAAGGCAGCTAGGTAGGTCAACTTACGACTTAAAAGAATACTTAAACTCTAAGAAAGGACCGAATTCCTGCAGTACGAGTAACATGAGTCAACAAGGGGTATAAATGTAGGACGCAGCTAGGAAAAATAAACATAAAAAATATGAGGCCAAAATGAAACGGACTCCGTCCAGTTTTCGCGCTTTCACTTCAAAGTGGGGCAAAAGAAATTTCAAGAGGGAGAATTATGTCTATTACAATTTTTAACGTTATTTTAAGCTTGAGTAATTCTTTTTCTCCTTAATCTCTTCTTCAAATAAGAAATAGCTGAATTTTTTTTCTTCGTATAAATGAATATTTTGTACTACATACAGGGTATTGTTTGACCACAAGATACCTGATGTTAAGTGATGAAGGCGCCACGCTACACCTGGACTGGGAACTGGCTCTCATGTGGGGCTGCCGGAACACACCGATAGGTGCTTGGCGTTTAACTACAAGTCATCTGAAGGTGGCGCCACATTACGCCTAAGTGTAGTGCCTGGATTAACCCAGGCTCTGGCTTCAAGTGAGGCTGCTAGGACACATGTATAGGTTCTTGGAGGCAGATGTTACATTCAAGAGTGGCAGCTAAACTCAAAATACTCAAAAAAATTAAATTAATAGGTTGCATAGTTTATCACTTTAAAATGTCAACTAGCTACGCCTGTTTCAACCTCCTTACGCCGGCAAAAGAACAGGAAAGAAACGCCCGGCAGGTAATTTTTTGGGCGCGATTTTTTTACAATTTTAATCTTACTACTAATTGATTGAATTGGAGCAAGTTCACTACAATCAGACGAACACTAGAAAATCCCTTACCACCTAGCTAACACACACACATCGTTTCAAAGCTCAAGTTCATTATACGATTCCAACCCATGACCTCCAGGTCGTAAATGAACGTCATTTTCACTGAGCTATCATCGCTTCAAAAAAGTTGTTTTTAAGTACACGCTTATATTTTATTTGAAGTATCCATCACGCCAGCGTCCAATTTACCAGTCGTCGAGTTTGTTTGTCTGTCATTACCGGCGCACTTATCGAATTTAATTTGATGCCTGAAAAGAAAACAAGCCGGTGATCATTAGTATTAATTTGAGTTACATAATTTTAATGAAATATATTTTGCTTTTGACTCGACCCGCGGTTTCTCTTGAGGAAAATGTTTTAGGGGGAGGATTTTGGAAAATATTTTTTATGTTCACCCTTACATTTTTTATCTGTATACGTACCTTACTTACCAAGTTTCGTGTTTCTAATGCTAGGGCCACACTAACGGGAAATGCCGTTAAATAGCGCGTTGATTGACGTTAATTTGACATAAGTGTGGTCACGACATTTGGCAACGGCGTTTTTTTTTTTTTTTTTTTGTATGGTTATGGCGTCACACGATTAGTGTATTTGCCAGTGTCAAGTATAAATGATTTCAAACTCAGAGTGTTGAATCAAGTTTAAATGATGATGGTGATGATGATGATGATGAGATGATGGGATGAGGATAGTGTTTAAGTAAAGTAGTGGCGCTTTACTTAAACTTTACACGGACTTTTTTGGAGCAACTTGAAAAGTCACTTTCACAACTTTATTTCAATTTCCCACACTCGTACACATTAACGAACACATAATGGTTAATAATCCACCAATATTACACATTATCACTCGAAGAAACACAAGTTTTGGAAATAAAAACAAAAATTTTCACGTTGACAACTCAATTGCCGCCAAAAAAGTCACGGCAACGGCGTTCACATTGGCGTTTGACGTTAGCCGATAACTCAATTGCATTCACGTTGACCGTTCAAGTGTAGCCACTCGCATAGTTGCGTTAATAATTAACTCAATATTTATTGCGATGATGATGTTTAGGCGTGAATTGGTTGTGAACAGAGATCTAAACAGAAAGAAAGTTACGTTTGCATTTATGTTTTTAGCATGGTTATACGAGTAGATGAAGATTACTAATTATTGATTTGGTTGCAAATTATGATTTTATATTGCACTATGATATAAAATTACGCTACGAAGACGAGCGGAAAACAATAAGACTAAAAGGTGTGCATAATAACAGCGCGAGCCAGGCCGCGTGCAAAAGGTTACCTTATTTGAAACACCCTTGATTTGATCCGTTCTAATGTTATTTAAAATTAAATAGCCTTCTTCGAAAACGTCGTAATAGAATTAACCTTTGTTTTTATCTATTTTCCGGGTAAATCCCCGGAAGTTAAACCCGGAGCGAACAATAACAAAATCTGAAGGGAACGAAACAATATTTTGTTTGATTCCGCACCCGTGGCGTGACCGCATTGAAAGGTTGTTTCAACAAGTCACAAGAGACAGCGGGTAATTATTCAACTCCATTGAATCCTATTTGCAGAAGCCCAAGTTTTCTTATTAACTCAGAAATATCCTTTTACACACATTGTCTTGTGTAGCCAATGTGTGTAAACATTGCATTAAATTTATAAATATACCATGTACCCTCTAGTAATGAGGGTAAACTTACCTCGGTAACTCCGCGTCAGTTACGTCAAATATCTGTCAAACAAGCCATAAACATTGTTAAAATTGCCAGCATTTTTTCGTATTCGCAACCCTGTAAGAAGTAAAAATTAAAAAAAAAACCGCAACGCGTCATTCAAAATCAACTTGTTGGCGGCTTTTTTGGCGGCAATTGAACTGTCAACCTGAAAATTTTCTTTTTATTCCAAAATTCGTGTTTCTTCGAGTGATAGTGTGTAATATTTGGTGGATTATTAACCATTATGTGTTCGTTAATGTGTACGAGTGTGGGAAATTGAAATAAAGTTGTGAAAGTGACTTTTCTAGTTGCTCCAAGAAAGTCCGTGTAAAGTTTAAGTAAAGTGCCACTACTTTACTTAAACACTTTCACCCAGCTTGTTGCTGGGCCCCATCATCCATCTCATCATCATCATCAATACTTGATTCAACTCTCTGAGTTAGAAATATTTAATATTTGACACTGGCAAATACACTAATCGTGTGACGCCATAACAAAACAAGAAAAAACTCGTTGGTTTTTACGTCACAATGGGATAAACATAGATGAAATCTATAAAAAAACAGTTCTTTTGCTCATCCCTTTCCTTACATTACACATATATACGTTATCATGATATTTCATGCACTCCACCGCTTGGCATTGTCTCCCCTTATCAAGGGAGTCCTTCAGTAATAAATCTGAGGTGGTGATAGCTTATCGGTTAAAGGTGGGATTTACGACCTCGTTGACATGGGTTCATGGCTAGAAATTGATGAACTGCCTGTATCTCTCTTTAAGAACAAAGGATGGGCTTGGAAGGGATACTGATTTTAGTGTAGGAGTTACTTTTAAACGCTTGTATCTCTAGGTATACATGTAAGTTTCTTTACCGTTGATTAGGCGAAAATTCGCCTAATCAACGGTAAAGAAACTTACATCGATTTCTTCGATTTCTTCTGTTGGCGAGTGGTGATGCAGTCTCGGATGGACCTGTTTTCTGAGGGTGATGACCAAAATTTCAAGCGAAGCTGCGGTAGTTATGTCGAGATGTAACCCGATGGTCGTGGTTAACATCAGGTGACTTGTGGTCAAACGCTATCCAGTAAGTAAAAAACAAACACAATCATGTTCGTAATACAAACACATTTAAAACTTAAACAACAACAAAACTTTAGGCTGGCATCATCATCATTATCATCACCATCAGCCTATTACGTCCCCAATGCTTCTTACAGAGGGATTGTATCGGCCGTTCCCAATAATCGATCTATCCATGGTACTGGAAATAGAAATTTGACACAAACTCCATAAAGTAATGTCAAATTTATATCTCTTGCGCAAACCGTGGATAGATCGGTTTTTGGGAATGGCCCTTAAATCTATGTAGCAATAATATATCTATTTATGCAGCTATAATGATAATTTGGTCACAACAGATCTATGGCTGGTATTATATAATAGAATGACACAGAAGTTATCAACACTTAAGTAGCGATTAAGTGACATATTTGTATGAAATTATAGACTCAAATCTGTATAATCACTTGAGCGTCATTCTAGAATACCAGCCTATGTCCCTGGTAACAACCTGGACGACACAGGCTAGTTACCGCTGTGTTCTTCTACTCAAGACATATCCAGGATGTAAGAAGTCAGGTCACGTGTTCGGAACTCCGTAGGGAGTTAACGTGCACCGAGCGGCGCCGATACTGATTCCAGTAACAGAATTGTGAAATTATACAATTTATAAGACACGAACCGGCGAGTAGCGGGTATGGGCACAAAAGGTTGAACTCTGGATATTTCGGGAATGGCGGCGGGATGTGCTCGACCCGGCTGCTTTTGCTGTTTAGTTAATAAACCTACTTCTGTGTCTTTTAAATAGCAATTAGATTACAAAAATACGGGAACCTCATTCAGGCTGGTATTATAGAATGACGCTCAAGCAATTATAATCATTAATGAAGCATAGATTTGAGTCTGTAATTTAATACAAATATTATGTTCCTTCAATCGCTACTCAAGTATTGATCAACAGAACCTTTTCCGGGATAAAAAGTAGCCTATGTGTTAATCCAGGGTATAAGCTATCTCGATTCCAAATTGCATTCAGATCCGTTCGCCAGTTTTTGCGTGAAAGAGTAACAAACATCCATCCATCCAGCCATCCATCCATACATACTCACAAACTTTCACGTTTATAATATTAGTAGGATTTAAAGGGCAAAAATGAATAAACAGAGGAATGAATGAAGCGATGCAGGCTAACAAGGGAGAGTGGAAGAAAAATACATACTGCGGCGATTCAAATAGAGGGTACCAGGGCAAGAAGAAGATTCTTATATCCTCCTATAACCGCCACTATGAGCGCCTGTTAGCCATTTGCATCTATCGGCTCCTGTGACTCTTACAATGTCGTCGTTCCACCTAGAGGAAGGCCTATGTTCAGCACAAGACTTTTTCTAGCAGATGATGTTGATGATGATGATGATGATGATTCTTATATCCTCACACTCGTATAAATGTAAAAGTTTGTTTGTTTAGCTTACATATTGAAGAAACTTAAGAAAATAGATAATTGAAGACTTAAAAATAGTTTTGTTTTGAGTGTTTTTGAGCAACTTTTTTTTGCTTGTTATTTGTGTCCTCATTTTCTGTCTTTCTCTTTTTGTCATTCCATAAAGCGTTGTATAACTTATTAAATTTACGTCCGCCGTAACAAATTCAAGCTTAAACTCACAATGCGAACCAAAATTATAAGTGACCGAGCACATAGAAACTGCAAATTAAACACCAGTCTAACTCAGTAACTCTCTAAGTTAGAACTAAGTTAACTAAGTCCCGTCGGGCTGCGTCTGTTCTGAATTGAATTACTGTTCATCAGGCAGCAGTAGCACCAAATTGTAACTATTTGTCTATTTATCTTTGGCCCTTTCAAGTTTATGTTTGGTGATATTGAGATTTCCTTTTACCTCTTACAAGTCGCCTAATGTTAAGTGACAATGTGGTCAAAGCACTAGTTGCGTAGTGCTTTGCACCTTTGCACCTTTTTTTTTTCCTAGATTTTGGAACTGGCACTCTATCTAGATTGCCGGAATACCATCAAATCAAATCAAACAATATTGATTTTAGAGGATACAGCAGTCATGTGCTCACTTAAAAACCTTAAACTTAAAACTTACGCCTGTTTCAACCTTCTTATGCTGGCAAAAGAACAGGCAAAAAACAGGGAGGTAGGTGAGCAATGAATACCTTACCACCAAGCAGTGGTTTTAACACGATGTTTTCCATCACGGAAAGTTTAAGCTTGTTTTAGGATTCCAAATCATGAATTATTATGCCCACGTATCGTCGTACAGGTCGCTTCCAGTACCATATCATTATCAAAGAAAGCAAACGGAACCATCTTGTTTCAATATCGTAAATGTCAAAGCGTGCGTACGAACACACACTTAGTTTTTATAGACACATTCGCAATACAATTTTCCTCTTTGCCTTACCCCTGCCGCGTCTTCAAGTACAGACAAAAAGCGAACGTCTTAATATTTAATCAGCTTTCTCACTTTCAAATAAACGCTTATTTTTTTTTCATGTCCCCCAAGAAACACTTATCCGATACAGTCTGTTCGAGACAACGATCGACGTCGTGGGACGATGTTACAGGGCCTTTATAACGTGAGTAAACGTAACCTAAGTGTTTCTACCTTAAAACGATTCTGTGCCTCTACTGTCCGACAAACTAACGGAGATAGGACAGGCATCTTGTTAATAAAGCTTATTATAAAAATTGGAGTATTTAGGTTACAAAAAAGCTTGGGATTTTAGTGAACTTGCTCCAACTCAATCATTTAGTAATAAGATTAAAATTGTCAATGTGATCGCGCCAAAAAAATTACCTGCAGGGCGTTACTTGGCTGTTCTTTTGCTGGCGTAAGGAGGTTGGAACAGGCGGAGCTCGTTTTAAGTTGACGTTTTAAAGTAATAACACAATGTATCCTATTGAATAAATATTGTTTTGACTTTGACATAAAAAATACGCCAAGGCTTAGCACACATAGGCTGTGCTATCCTTACCATTGTTTGATAGCCTAATGCGCGAACCGGACCGGGCTTAGTGTCTAACAAATGAAGATAAATGAATTTCTATTCGATTCTTAGCGTCAGCAATGGTTAGAATAAATAAGGACACGGCATGTGTGTGCAAGGCCTTAGCGTTAGAATTATGGGTAACCAAGTCTCAACAGTCGGTATATACCTATACATTTTTATAGCACGTTTTCTTTCTTTTATTTATATGACAGAGTGGTAAACAAGTAAGCATCTTGCTTGATCTAAGCGGTTACCAACGCTTGTGGTAAGTCTTTGACCATAGTCTCACCTGGTGGTAAGAGGTGACGAGGTCAATAAAGTAGTATGTTTGCCTAGGGCCTAGAAGATACATATACACTCTTGACTCATTAAACAAAAATGCTGGCAGAAGGTTCCGTTCAATCAGCCTTTTACTTTCCCACTGCTGGGACTCTGGCCTTCTCTCAGAGAGAGAGTACGGGCTGTAATCTACCACGCTGGCCCAGTGCAGGTTGGTAGATGTCGCATGCCCTTGAATGTTGCAGTTCTTGGGCATGCCGGTTTCCTCAAGATGTTTTCCTTCACCGTTTTGAGCGTTGTGAGTGTTTCTTTGCTTTGAAGTAATTAACTGAATTGGCCTTTGGTCGTTACTAATTAACTAGCTAGTATACTCGTATAATATTCAATTATTCACGATTCGTAAATAATCAAAAGACATAGTGTTACAACGTCAAAAGCGATAGAAAAGATAAAATAAAAAAGATGCGCAACTGCGAATGATCCACGGTTTTCCGATGGAAATGAGACGGAAATTTGACATAAGCTCCATAGAAGTAATGTTAAATTTATGTCAAACTGTGGATAGATCGGGTTTTGAAACCGGCCGCTAGTTCATTACTTCAACACGTCTGTCGAAGTCCCGGACAGGCACAAGGCCGCGGAAAACAAAGATGCGGCACGGTATTCTAACATTTACCGGGTAAAGTGGAGTTAACTTTTCAATTTGGGTTCACGCACGTGCCTGGAACGTTCTCGAACTCATGTCGATTTTTTTCTGTATCTTAGACGGGTTTCGTGTTAGAGCTATCAAAACAACATGAGTAGAAATAACATTTAGAGTGGAGTTAGTTGTTGGTCTTTCAGTTTGGTTTGTAAGAAAGAAACGTGTATTTGAAAAACATTTGGTAAATAAAGCTTTTCTGAGGTTTTTCAAAGTTTCCTTTTTTGTTTGCCGATTAATTTACGTTTAGTCGCTATCTAACCAGATGTTAATCAATGGTGCCTATGAATGCGACGGTGTTTAGCGTGTTTGCCTGGAAGATACATTATCTTCTCTTCACTAAATTTTATAGGTTAAATTTTCATTTCAGCTAATTATTATTACCGGTATAACACTAAAAAGTTTTACCTACAAACTTTTTGTGACATGTTTCAGAAATACAATTTTACATCGCCCGAATCCGAAACAATGGCTACATAATCTCTTAACATTGGCAAAATAGACAAAACAATATGCAGCCAAATATGAAAATGAAAAAAAAAATTAAGCTAATTTAACAAATTGAGAAAATTGCAGTTTTTTTGAAATTTTGGGAAATACTTAAAACTCATTTACAAATGGTGTTTTTGTATAAACCCTGGGGATGGACATGGGATAGGTACTTTTTATTCCAAAAAACTGTAGTCCACGCGGGGTACAACTAATAGTTACTAATAAAAACATCAAACAAAATAACGAAGAAAAATTAAGCCCATCATCCAATAACCAAATATGTTGAAAAGCTTCCCATCTCTAAAATAACAAGTCATCTGACCGAACTGTTTATTCAATATATCTCGAACATCGCGATCAAATAACATATAAAGGAATAATATCTAGAGAAATAATGTGATAGCAAAGAGATCATCTGGGAAAATATATATTGGGAAAAATTGTTTTCTGGAGCGAGTAAATATGTCTCGGCGTTGGACGGAACATCGATCAAAAATCCACAAGTCACCGTCGGAGAAAATATGTCTTTAGACCGTGGAGGACTAAATATTGGATACGACTTTAACCTAAATACACATAAAAAAGTAATAAAAATCAATGTAGACTAAAGACAATATATTTATTTGTGGCAAAAAACAACAGGTACATAATTAAATCAAATAAATAAACAAACTAATACACTTAAACACACTAAGACAATTACTACCAAAAACCGGCACCAACTCAGCATATAGGCATATACCACCTACTTACTTATGTTTATTTAGTAGAATGCTACGATGTCGATGCTAGCCGTGATCAAAATGCTGGCATTTGTTATTTGTGTTTCTTGAATTATTCAAAGTGGCATTGCAGCCAGCAATGCCGCAACTACGCAAATAAATACTTATATTCTATTCTATTCTATTCAGCATTTTGGCAACGATGCCCACTGGTAGTGGTTTATTAGATTAGGCACTTACATTGTTCGGTTTGATAGGTAGTTTTATTAAGGTTTAGTTTAGCTTATTCATCTGTTATTTAAGTTTCTTAAATTGAATACTTCGTAGTCTGCTTAACAATATGCGGGCTCTGGGCCTCAAAACGATACCACCTCTCGTCCCTTCACAGATCCAGGACACCTAGCAGATTATCGGGGAGCGCGTCATCTCAGCTAACGATTCGGTGCCGCGCCATATCCGATACCTAGCCACAGAATACACCATAGTACAAGTAAACTAGCGTCGAAGTACGCCGCGTAGATTGTATCGGAAAAATGTTTTATTTTGTTATTCTTGTTTTAGATAGATTTAAGATGGCGGCTGATCTAGTAAGAGAGGAAGTGTAATAAAATTTGGGCTTTTAGTGAACTTTGACGAAGTTACGTATTGTCGGGTAGAGCTTTTATACTAATAAAGGTTATTTTTATATAAGTAAATTATTTATTGATGGTGGCCGAACGGTAACGCATACGCTATAATAATACAAGGCACCGACTCCGAGCTAGCTTGGATCCTACCTCGGCGCCGCACCTATGTGCCATCACCATCAAAAACGATGAAGGAAAACATCGTGATGAAACCATATAGGTTGATAATGGGCATTTTCTAGTGCACGTCTGTCTACCACTTTCAAGTTGAGGATCTATCGGTAAGCATTTATCGGTGTGTTCCGGCAGCCTCACTAGTCAATAGTCAATTTTTATTTATTCAATTACATTGTGGTCACTTTAAAACGTCAAACTTAAAACTAGCTACGCCTGTTCCAACCTCCTTACGCCGGCAAAAGAACTAGAGAGCCAGTCCCCAATCCAGGCGTAACGTGGCGCCAACTTCGACCACATCGTCCAAAACATCAGGTGTCTAGTAGTCGAACGCTACACTGTAAAAGGTTTTTTTAAACTAGTGGCGCCCTGCGGTTTTACCCGCGTCTTCCCGTTATCCCGCAGGAACCTTTTTCCGGAATAAATAGTAGCCTATAATGCAAGGTGCTGCTTGTGGGGTCTGGTCTGCTTATGTCTAATAATGTGCACAACCAACCAAGAGAAATCTTAGTAGTAGGTATAGCTTATTATAATACATATATCGGACTATTTATATGACAAAAAAGCTTGGAGTTCTGGTGAACGTGCTCCAATTCAATCAATTAGTAATAAGAATAATGTTTTCAATGTGATCGCGCCAAAAAAATTGCCTGCGGGCGTTACTTGCCTGTTCTTTTGCCGGCGGCGTCAGGAGGTTGAAACAGGCGTAGTTAGTTTTAAGTTTGACGTTTTAAAGTGATCACAATGTATCCTTTTAAATAAAATACTATTGACTATTGACTAAAAGCTATCTCCATTCCAAATTTCATCAAAATCGGTTCAGTAGTTACGGTGATACGTGGTAACAAACATTCTCACACACACACAAACTTTCACATTTATAATATTACATAGTAGGATAGGACGCATATTAAGAACACTCAGAGAAATACAAAAAAATCTTATCATTACGCGAAAAACGTGCAAGAAAATCGTTTTGTCAACACAACTACCTACCTACTATAACGTAACGAAGGTTAATGAACTGACAAAGGCACTCAATGTTTTAACCTCCCACTTCCTATCCTACACAGCTAATTCGTGAAAGCTTGCTGTCCATCCGTCCGTTAAAAACGCTGAACGATGAATATGAAATCAGTAATTAGTATTCAATGTTTGGGAACGCATCGACCGGAAAATTTTACGCTGAAAAGGATTTATGCGAAGTTCACATTCATATATTAGGCCGGATTATTATGATGAACGAGACAAAAAAGCATAGAAGGAGTGTAGCTTTAGAGTTTGGATGACTACAAAATGGTAAATGGTGAAAACATCATCACATCGTCGCTTACCATCAGATGACTCGCGGTCGAACTCTAAGATGTAAAATATATGTATTCAAATCACCACAACGAATTATGATGTAAACAATACTTTTATCGACATAGATAAACAGACTGTTTACATGTCTTTTAAAACATTTAAATAAATAAAATAGGTACAGTACGAGGACAAAATTGCAGTAACACCTCAATGTTCATATTCAGCCGTGCGGTGCATGCCGCGAATCTAAGTTAGGTATAACACTAGGTGATGGTGGTGGTGTAGGTGTGGTGATACAGTTAGTGTTATTCTGTATCTATTTTTAGTTATTATTAATTTATTATTGTATTGCTGTTTTTTTGTTCCAAATAGATAAAATAAAATCTCTGCGTGTGTGCGATCGGTAACTGCGTTCTTTCTGGTTGGTTAGTGTACACATGTGCGTGCGAAACGGCTTATAGAAGAAGGTCATAAGCACTATTTTCTTATATGCTATTGCTTTTTGCAACTGCTACTGGAATTTTTACCCCGACCGTACCTTATCAGTAAACAACAATATTCATTATTGTTAACTGATAATGTAAAACAACGTGTCAACAGGCGTGAAGTATGACGTTATTGTAAATTGTACCTACCTTATTTTTTTGCGTTTGTTGAACTTTACTGGCACAGAATAGATATAGTACTTAGGTATACTGGCCGTGCATACATTTGATAAATAGTTTCAAACCGAGCACATTTTTATGAAACGTATCTATATCCCCGCAACTTCATCTATCAATATTATTATGAATTAAAATTCTATCGAGAGTAGGAACTCAATAATGCGCAGGCTTCTGAAACAATAAAGCCAATTAAATTCAATGAATATCTATTCTATGACATTCGTAAGTTTTTATTGCCCTTGAATCGAACAAGTACTGATATATTTAGTTGTTGTGAGACTGCGAGAGTCTAAGTCACAGGCTTTTACGCAATAAATTCTAAGGAATTTTTAAGGAAGGTCTTGATTTTTTCCTATTATCATCATCATCAGCCCACGATTGGGACTCTGGCCTTCTCTCAGATCTCTCGAGGGAGAAAGAGTATGGGCCGTAATCTACCAACCTGGCCTAGAGCGGGTAACTAACTGTACCTACTTAGCTCAAAAATGATTTTATTCACAAAACATTGCAGAACAAGACACGATTTACGTCATGATAGTTAATTGCTAGGTATATTGTTACGAGTAGTGACTAGTGACGTGATACAGTGTGCCCATTGCTCGTTTCTCGAACACAAGCGACGGGCGGACTGTCGAGTTTAATGAACTCGCATGTTTTGGCGAGTTCAATGAACTCGCATGCTTTGGCAAGTTCAATGAACACGCGCGGGAGGTCCATCCAGCTGGCGGCATGCTACCGCGCCGTCACGCCTCCATGTGAATTAAGGGTTAGTAAATGTGCTAAAGATACCTAAACTGATTTACTCGTTATAAATTCATTCGCGTTTCCCTTCTTTTAACTTTCGGGCATAAAACTTAGTTAATGTAGATGGCACAGGCACCTGCCAGGTGGTTCAGGCATGTGGTACAAAGGACGAACTGCTGTTAAGTTCTGACTGACGTCTGACTGCGTAGTGATAGATACTAGGCGTGCCTATGCCTTATGGAGGTGGCGGTTTGGAGGTATAGCTTTGCGTTTGTGTGCGTGCCGACGTAGCGCGATCCATAGGCTGTTATTTCGTGGTTTTATTTACGATTTTTTTTAAAACAAATGCTAATTGTTGGTCTTCATTGTTTTGTTCTTTCAGGTGCAGAATAAGCTGTAGGTATATCTGTTAATTGACTACTTTTAAACACGCTCACGCTCTCAGTAAATATCTTAGACCACCCAATTTAGATCAGGGGCCTCATATCTACCACTCAATTTAAACAGTCAGACTGCAAGGAATAACCGAACAACAAACATGATTCTGGAAATATTGATATTTATTTTAACATCACTTGTGATATACTTTTGGTTAACTTACAAACGCGTGGAGAGATTCTTCGAGAGCAGAAATGTGAAGTATTTACCAGGATGGCCGATATTTGGTAACACCTTTAAGAGCACATTGCAGAAAGCGCATTTCATTGATGATATTGATAAAGTTTACAGAGCCTTTCCAAATGAAAGGTAAGTTTATCATTTTATTTTCTAACTCGCAGGATAAAAATTAGATTATGTGTTAATCCAGAGTATAAGCTATTCCTATTCCAAATTTCACTTAAATCCACTGACTCTGCATGAAAAGTAAACTCTGTTTACCATGAAAATGGTACACAAATATTTCGAAAATATTGAAGGTATGTTTGTAAGTTCATTCTCATAGATATCTATAACCACACAGGATGAGACCGGACTTTCCCTAGCTCAAAACCGTGAGAAGCTGAGAAAGCCAGTGCCGTAAAAATCGGAACGTAATTGACTGATGATGATTTTATTCCAGATACGTGGGATACATAGAAAACGTCAAGCCGTACTTTTTGATCCGAGATCCAGAGTTGATAAAGAAGATCACAGTGAAAGACTTCGACCATTTCACGGACCACAAGGACTTTTTCTCGGAACATGTTGAACCTCTCTTTGGGACAAGCCTCTTTATGATGAGAGGTAGGTACCTATTTGGATACAATATTAAATAAATAATTAATGGTTAAACGAACTTACCTTAAGTGATGTTCGACCATAATTATACTAGACGTTGCATTCGAAGATATTTATTCACTTTGTAGTTTCCTATTTATTGCACAGGGCGTTGCACATAATTTTTAGAGCTGTAAAAATAAAAATCAAATCACAAAAATATAAAGTTCACTGTTTCTGAACGATACCTTCCATGTCATAGGCAGTGCTGTCATCTCCGTCATACTTCATTCTTTCGGAGACACTTATCTCGTTTGTTAGTTGTATGGGCTTTAGTAGCTGGGTTCGGGTGGGACTATAAATATCTTCGAATGCAACGTCTAGTATAATTATGGTCGAACATCACTTAAGGTAAGTTCGTTTAACCATTAATTACACTTCGACGTTGCATTCTCGATATTTATTCACTTTGTAGATGTTTAGCGCTTTCACACAAACGAGATAGGCAGGCAGGATTCTAGATAGAAAAATAAAAAGATACATTAACACATATAAACGAAAAAAGTGGAGTGATTATCCACATTATTATGAACCTTACGTTCAACCTAAAACCAATAAGTCAATTGATAATGTAAGCCCAATTACCGTTATTAGCATTCTTGCTTGAATATATTATGAATTACCTTTGTGAATGCAATACTAATAAGCTTCCTGACCATCCTGTTGTTCATTTTATAACATGGACAGAACTCCTTATAACTAGCCGAGGTAGAAGTGTAACGGCTACTATGTGCCGCAAATACCAGTATTTGCACCAAACTATAAATGTAAGTATGTCTAATGTATATGTGACTTGTAGTAGGAGCAATGGATTATCTCTTAGATGTATGAATTAATTTCTTTGATGGAGTTCTTTGATGGAGGTAGCTCTTAGGTGCCATGGCATCTATCTAAAATGATAATACTCTCTCTGGATATATGTTTTCTCTGTGAGGTAAAAAAGTATAACTAGATTAGGCACCAAAGTATTTGTAGGCGAAATCAGTAATTAGTCTATTTCTAGTAAGTGCTTCTAGCCAAATATTGATTTCCATTCGTGCGACTTACTTTAATTTCGCACTCGTTGTATAGTTGACAACGCGAGGAAAGGCACAAACTTTTTGGATATGGAATCAAAATCTTAACTCTCGTTTGGATAAAATTACTACAAGTGATTGCGTACTAGGATCTCATGTAGATACGTATTTTGAATAGCAAAGTTTAATTCCGTAAACTTCTTTTGTGAATCTTATAATTTGGTCATCTAAATAACACATTTACCTGATATTAAAACAGAAGCCGAACGGCGAGTCTGTACCTGAATGATATTCAGAGACGAGAATTTGAATCCTATTTGAGAAAATAGGAAAAAATATGGTAATACTTTGAATTATTATTATTATCCCATGTGGCTTTATTCTCGGGTCTTTGCCCGGACCTTTATTAGGCATTGGAGGAGCCGTAGCCAAAGCTAAGAGGCCACGCTAAGGGTGAAGTGTACTATTACAACAATGCTAAAAAGTTATCTGAGTTCTTATTGAAATTATTGATATCCAATTATTATTATTTCTGAAATTATTGTTATTATTATTATTTTAGTCTAAGTTTAAATTATAATTAATTTTGATACCCCTTGGAAATATAACTATGTTTGGTTGATAATACCTTCGAAACCAGGATATAATGCTACCAGAGAGGGTGAAATGGATCAATCTTCTTTGGAAAAATAAAAATAATAAGAGTAACTAAAGGCCTTCTTAGGCCTATTAGCTGACCATGACTCCCGTGCAGTGGCTTGATCAAAATAATATTTCTTAAAAATACAGATAAACTAGAATAGAAGGAAGACGTAAAATAAATGAGTCTCCCAATCCAATGAATGCATTGACCATAGGGTCCATAAGGTCAGGCTATGCCAAAGGATCTCTTATCCGTAATAATATTATGTATATACCATCTAAAACATAAATGTGAAAAAAATGAGACAAGTTCAATATTGTGATGGTATGTTTGGTTGTCAACTTCACATACAAAACAATTGTGGTCTAAATGGGTGCCCAGTTCTGTGAATGAATCTGAAATTTAATGAATTATAAGAAAGTGTATAACATGCATAAGTAAATATAATCATCTGCTTAGTTTTTTAATGATGTAAGTTTTTTTTTTTTTTTTTTAGTATTATATGCTTCGCACAAATATTCTTGTACATAAACATCAATTTAGGGACTCCAAAAAACAGTTCGTGATTATGATCATGATAGATCACAGGCACCTGGAGCCAGGTCCCATTCAATGTTTTGGTCCTTTATTAATTAATATATATTATTTTGTACGTATAAGCTATCTTTGCTTAAGCTAGTGTAAGATATCTCTGAGAGTATATTAGACATCTTCATTAATGCAGACAACAGCGGTACTCTGCCCATGTTTATTCTGTTAATCCTTAGCAAAGCATTGAAGGCCAATGTAAGCTGATTTCAATTCTAATAATAAAGTATGCTAGTTGTGATTGTGTGATCCCAAAACAAAAAACTCACGTTACAAAAAAAACACCCCGCCCAATAAGGGAGGCACCTATGAAGATTTCTAGAAGGTACGTACCACTGAGTTAAAACATTATTTTTCCCAAGACGACTCTGACTTCGAGTTTGATACATTTCTCATATAAATCATTCGTAATGTTATGCAGTTTGTAATTTTTCTTTCTATACAAAGAAAACTGCAGGGTACGCTGAGAAAAGTAACCTAAGGTACAAAGGTTAAAAAGGTAAAAAGGCCCTGATTGTCAATCTGCTTAATCTGGAAAAATATTTTGTTTCGTCAGGTATTTTTAAGTTTCTTTTTGTAAACTTTAAACACATATGTATAATGACTTTTCTGTAAATAATAATATGTAGTATTTCAATGCCGAAATGTGTGTGTTTTTTGTTCCAAATCAAAATACATTTTTGCTTGTTTTAACACAAATCTTAACCTTTTGAGAAAGTTTAATGAACCCTCTAAGCAAATTTTAAATTATGGTCATTAATGTCTAGTAAGACATCAAAATAACACACAAGTAACAACAGATCTCGGTTTCTAAGATAATTACCAACTGGTACAGAAGCCAATGACAAACCAAAGGAAGTCATTGAAAATCGTAGGTTATCTTGAAGTTTTAAATTATGGATAGGAACTTAAAATTACGATTTCTTGATGTGGACATAATGTATATAAAAAACCTTACTTGGTAAATATTAGCTGTGTGGATATCTTCCATTTTAAAGTCTTCAGTTGTTATTGTCCTTCATATTCAAAATGAACCTGATGTCTAGAGATGTAGGTAGAACGCCAGCCTTGCTAAACTTTGAATGAAGGCCAGAGCTTTCTCAAATTTTTTCTTTGTAAGAAGTTTAGTTTTTAGCATTTATTTCAATTTTCTATCCAACTGTATATATTTCGTTGCTTTGTTGTTATATAATAAAAGACAAGTGTTTTGTGTTCTTGTTTTTTGTTTATGATTTATATCCCACAGATATACGTCTAGAAAATGACTGGCTTGTTTTAGCCTTTATAAGGGGTTTATCCCGACGCTTTAAGATCGTGTATAAGACTGCAGAAAATTCTAAGTTGAACCTTGGTGCCCTCCGTAAGCTAGGTCTTCAGGTATTAGGGTTTCCTTTATCGTGGTTTCTTCTGCCTTTACCATTTACACTAGGATTCTACCCCAACGTTTAGATACCTCATCATAAATCGCCCACCAAATAATTCATCTTTCCGTACTGGATCTATGAATGCATTTTGGCTATAAAAACTCTGGTGCGGCAGACATTGGCTTTTCGCTTGAGCTGGGACATGCTAGCTGCATCTGCAGTATCTGTACCTAGACCTGTCGGAATGAATGTACGGGATCTAACCCGGTTATCATCATCAGAAGACCATTGTCGCGGGTCTGGTGTCGGTGACCTTGGATGATTATGGTCGAGCTTTGTCTGATCAAGAAGATCCAGCGCCATATCAGGTTTTGTACGTATTCACGCTTCACCTATAGACTATTTGATTCAACCAGCTGCATGTGCAGTATTGAAGGTTTTAAAGTCATTGTCCGTACTCACGTTACGCCTCTTGGCTGTATGATTCAACAAGCTGCGTGTGCAGTATTGAAGGTTTTTAAAGTTATTGTACGCACTCGCGTTACTCCTTTAGACTGTATGATTCAATAAACTGCGTGTGCAGTATTGAAGGTTTTTAAAGTCATTGTACGCACTCGCGTTACTCCTCTAGACTGTATGATTCCATAAACTGCATGTGCAGTATTGAAGGTTTTTAAAGTCATTGTACGCACTCGCGTTACTCCTCTAGACTGTATGATTCCATAAACTGCATGTGCAGTATTGAAGGTTTTTAAAGTCATGGTACGCACTCACGTTACGCCTCCAGACTGTATGATTTAAAGTCATGGTACGCACTCACGTTGCGTCTCTAGACTGTATGATTTAAAGTCATTGTACGCACTCACGTTACGCCTCTAGACTGTATGTCATGGTATGCACTCATGGTACGTACTCACGTTACGTCCTATGACTGTATGATTTAAAGTCATGATACGCACTCATGGTACGCACTCACGTTACATCCTATGACTGTATGATTTAAAGTCATGGTACGCACTCATGGTACGACTCTAGACTATATGATTCAGCAAGCAGCGTGTGCAGTGTTGAAGGTTACAATACGCCACCGGAGTAACTCATTATCAGCCGAGCATCATGCAAGAAAAAAGAATGGAAAAAATCATGAATTATGTGGGTAGTTAGAAAAGAAAAACTACGCAAAAATCATGAGGAAAAAATATCAGTTATTTTCCAAAGTATGCGCCTTTTCCCTAAAAAGGAAGGGACAAAGGCAAATTTACAGATAAAACTAACACACAGTTAATGACCACGAACTAACCTTGATCGTCCGAACTAGTTGGCGAGTTTCGTATCTTGCGTTCCCAACATGTTATTTTTCGTCATTATTTGGACTTATGACGATCTTTTCTCCATAACACTGCTTTCAACTAACTTTTTCACAAAATTTCCAATAAAATAACGAATTTAATCGATAAGTCGAAGCTGCGACGCCCGCACATAAAAAAGGAATGAAGTATGACGGAGATGACAGCACTGCCTATGACATGGAAGGTATCGTTCAGAAACAGTGAACTTTATATTTTTGTGATTTGATTTTTATTTTTACAGCTCTAAAAATTATGTGCAACGCCCTGTGCAATAAATAGGAAACTACAAAGTGAATAAATATCGAGAATGCAACGTCGAAGTGTAATAGGTATTATTTATATCATATGTATGCTGCAGGGCCCCGAGGTTTTAACCAGGTGGAAATTCCCACAGGATGTTATAACAATAAAACTGACACTCAATGATATATCTACACTAGATATATCCACGCGAGACAGCAAAATTCAAATATGGAGAACCTATAACCCAAAACTTTACCTCTCTAAAATATTATTGTTTACACTGCTCTTATCTGCTGTAGAGTGTAATAAAATGTTATATTTGATCAACCAATCTATATAACTCAAAGGTGACTGACTGATGACTGACTGACATAGTGATCTATCAACGCACAGCCCAAACCACTGGACGGATCGGGCTGAAATTTGGCATGCAGGTACATGTTATGACGTAGGCATCCGCTAAGAAAGGATTTTACGATACACACCCATCGAGGTATAGCAATAGATATGGAACTTAAAAGAAACTGCGC
Organism: Opisthograptis luteolata; assembly: GCA_931315375.2. NCBI lineage: Eukaryota > Metazoa > Arthropoda > Insecta > Lepidoptera > Geometridae > Opisthograptis > Opisthograptis luteolata. The sequence goes on from OV928044.1 coordinate 1,267,624, forward strand.
AGAATTGGCATAAGCGACAGCTAGGTATATTTAGTTAGTTGATAGACTGGGGCGGGAAGTGGTAAATAGAATAATCGGTCATAGGTCGTGGAGTCAATATTCTAAACATGGGAGGGACAATTATTATAGTACAGCTATACGAACTGGCAACGTGAAATAAAAATATAAAGTAACTCTAAATTCATGTTGGTTATAAGAACACATGCACTAAATAGAATCACACTCTAAGGAAAGTCATAAAAAGTAAACATTCCAATATTCCCAATGGTCAAAGACACAGCAGCACTACCATCTAGGGAAATTGTGATCACGAGATAGTCACCCTTACGCAAAATAAAAATGACGGTCGTAGGTGTGACTGGTGTCTTCGAGTTGGATAATTTTAAGCCTCACTTGAGAGCGAGTTTCCAATTCGGGTGTAGTGTGGTACTACCTTCGACCACATCGTCAATTAATATCAGATGACTTGTGGTCAAACGCTACCCTATAAGATGTAAAAAGAGTGTTGAAATGGTTATGAAGATAGTTATATTTCTATTGTTACTCAAAGATACAGGTGAAATGAATGCTAGAGATAAAGTTTCTAGCGACATAGTATTGTTTAGTAAACTCAAAGAGAGATGTAATGGAATGGTAACGGGCTGAACACAAAAATGCGCTTTAAAAGACGCTCATCTCTCCCTTTGAGAGAAAGCTTGTGCCCCAGCAGTAGTAACGAAAAAGGCCGATGATGATGAATGTTAAGCAATGTTCCATTGAAGGTGAGAAATGGCGAGACATGCGCACTACCCTGAGCCCGGCCTTCACAGGATCCAAGATGAAGCACATGATGCAGTTTATGGTGGACATCAGCAAGAATATTGTTAATTACTTAAAAGGTAAACTATGTCAAATCAACCTTAAGTAGCTACGTGCATAATATTTATTACTCCCGACAAACTCATCTCGCTGCAGTGTATTATTTAAAAGGAACAATTTTACAAGGATTTGATAAATTTTTAATTAGACATAAATGAATTTTAAAATTATTTGACTCTAGCTTGCTAACTTTTTTTTATTGATTTGAGCTATGTATTTAAAATTATCATTATCGAGATGACCTAAATTAATAAGACCTGTTTTTTTTTGGTTCGTTGAACTATGGAGACAGAATTCAAAATTCAAATCTTTTTTATTCAATAGGATACATTGTGATCACTTTAAGACAGAATATTTTGTTGCATTTATCATGGAATCGGATCAAAATAAACTTCGACTAATTAAACCAAATTTCAATTTTATCTCTAAAGTGACAGTTACAGAGGAGATTTGGTACGAAATACTTATAAAAGTAGTGCTGTTACTTTTCCAGAACACAAGAACGAAGACATCGATGTTGATGACCTCATGCGTCGGTACACTAATGATGTCATAGCGTCTGCCAGTTTTGGCCTAGAAGTCAACTCCCTCAAGGATAGAGACAACGAGTTCTTCAAGACGGGCCAGAAAGTCCTCGCTTTCGACTTCAGACAGCTCCTGATTTTGTACTTGGATGAACTGTTCCCAAGCTTGGTTAAGGTAATTTTTGATCTCAGTTTACTTGATGCTAAGTAATGATGCGGTTGAAAGTGCTGCCACGCCACACCTGGATTGGAAACTAAATCTCAAGTAGGGCTGCCGGAACATACAATTGGTACTTCCTCATCATCATTATCGTTATCCTATTGCATTCCCACTGATGGCACAAAGGCCTCCTCTCAGAGAAAGAATACAGGCCATAATTCACCACACGGGCCCAGTGCGGTCGGTGGATAGGCTATAGTGGCCAGCTCTATTTTAGGAGTTTTTAAGTAAAATAGATGCGATAGATCACCAATTTGCGATAATCATCACCAACTTCGTCATCACTTATCATCACCAGATATGGCTCAATTGTGTACATTACCATAACATATGAATTTTTTGCCTTTTTCTGGCTAACAAAGAATGACTAAAATTTGATGAACTAATAACATTACAGATACTGGACCTGAAACTATACTCAGATAACACCTACGCATTCTTCATAGACACCATAAATAAAACTGTGGAATACAGGAAAACTAACAACGTGTCACGGCCCGATATGCTTCAGCTGTTGATGGATACACCTGTAGGTAATGTACATGACCAAATTGTTTTCCCAAATGATATACAAATACAAATGAAATTAAATGAATGTTAGAAATATGTAACAATATATAGGTACAGGTAAAGTAATGTATTTAAAGATAAAGAAAGATGAGTGTCTGCGATAGTAACTTAGCCATGGAAAATAATATAGGAATTCCTATATTAGCCAACGACTCACACCATTTAGCATAGTAGATCAAATAAGCATTTGAGCAATAAACATTGAGGTTTGAACTTTGGGTCTTAAACCGGCCAAAGAGATTACACCCTGTAGGCTGCAGATAGTGGTAGTGGTACTTTCCAGACGTGAATTCAAAAGAAGGTTATCATAGCGAAAAGAACATACACTTTTAATCATATATGGTTAATTTATTTCTAGAATGGACACCACTGGAGCTATGTGCTCAAGCATTTATCTTCTTTGCTGCGGGCTTCGAAACTTCTGCTTCAACCTTGGTCATGAGTATACATGAGCTGGCCGTCAACCCTGACATTCAAGAGAAGCTCTACCAGGAGATCATAGCATCTAAGGAGGCAAATGGAGATGTCACTAGTGACACCATGAGTACTTTGAAGTACATGGACGGCGTTGTTACTGGTATGTGTTATTATTTTTAATATTCTAATTATTGTTTATGTATGAGCAATAAACCTCACTAAACCAACAACATCCTCAAAGCATTTTGATGTAGTTATTGTTAGGAAAACCATACCCTGTTTTACCTTATAACGTGCATGACAGACGACGGTATTTAACAATTACTGATTGTTTTAGAAACATTGAGGAAATGGTCACCAGCTATAATAGTCGACAGGAAATGTACGAAAACGTACGAGCTTCCACCACCTTCTGAAGGTGGAAAACCTTGCGTTGTAAGTAATCAAGTAATTGGTTTTCTACAAAACGAAAGGCAACAGAACTGAAAACACAAAGACAGAAGCGGTCCTATTGCAGACTTTCCTATTTTACAGCTGAAACCAGGTGATGTGGTCTACAATAGTTGCAACTCTCTCCACCTGGATCCTCAGTACTATCCGGACCCTTTGAAGTATGACCCGGAGAGGTGGTCTGATGAGAACAAGCACAAGATCACACCCTTCACTTACCAGCCTTTTGGGATAGGACCCAGAATTTGTATTGGTAAGAAAACTTCAATTATATTAGTGTTGAAGATTGTATGAAAAGAAGAAGTAAAACCTTCCAGGTCTTTTCTTTATGTTTAACCCGATATTTGCCAAACAGGTAGCAGATTCGCAATTCTGGAGGCAAAGGTGTTGCTGTACTATCTGGTGCTGAACTTCAAGATCGTCAAGTGTCAGAAGACCTCGGATCCTATAGAGCTGCTCAACCATGGCTTCCATATGAAGACAATGCACGGCACTTGGGTGAAGTTTGAAGAGAGGACGTAGTAACCGCCGTATTTTGTTATGATTACTCAAACGTTCCGGATCATAACAAAATACTTAAATACCTTCTTACTATGCATTTACAATTATATGGATTTTGTAGGAACATATTCATTTTTTAGTAAGCTTAAAACCAGCTTTTAGTCTATGGTGAACGTTTATAACAACGTCTTTGATGCATCATGACTAAGCCCCCTTGTTTGATACCTATATAACGTTTGTATAGTAGACTTTTTTGATACCTAACGTTTGTATAGTAGACTCTTTTTGATACATAACGTTTGTATAGTAAACTCTTTTTGATACATAACGTTTGTATAGTAAACTCTTTTTGATACATAACGTTTGTATAGTAAACTCTTTTTGTTACATAACGTTTGTATAGTGGACTCTTTTTGTTATATAACGTTTGTATAGTAAACTCTTTTTGATACATAACGTTTGTATAGTAAACTCTTTTTGATACATAACGTTTGTATAGTAAACTCTTTTTGATACATAACGTTTGTATAGTAAACTTTTTTTGTTACATAACGTTTGTATAGTAAACTCTTTTTGATACATAACGTTTGTATGGTAAACTCTTTTTGTTACATAACGTTTGTATAGTAAACTCTTTTTGATACATAACGTTTGTATAGTAAACTCTTTTTGATACATAACGTTTGTATAGTAGACTCTTTTTGTTACATAACGTTTGTATAGTAAACTCTTTTTGATACATAACGTTTGTATAGTAAACTCTTTTTGATACATAATGTTTGTATAGTAAACTCTTTTTGATACATAACGTTTGTATAGTAAACTCTTTTTGTTACATAACGTTTGTATAGTAGACTCTTTTTGTTACATAACGTTTGTATAGTAAACTCTTTTTGATACATAACGTTTGTATAGTAAACTCTTTTTGTTACATAACGTTTGTATAGTTCAAAAGGTGATCAGGAACTTAATACGTTCTGTTGGTGGGTGGACTGAAACGTAATCACCGTTTTTCCCACTTTTGGACATATGCCTTTGCCAAAGTACGCCACTAAGCTCGGTCTTCTCATTCAACTACTGCCAGCTGCTCAGCGCCAGTCGTTGCTCCACCTAATAGTCGCAACCAAAAACATTGTCAATAAATATATTATGCCAACTTAATTTTGTAAATCGTATAATTACAAGCAAAAAAGCACTGATTTCGAATTGAACCCAAAATAAAAAGAGATTACAGCAATCCAGCCGTATGCAGCGTCACTATAACGTAACGTTTCATCGCATTTAATATTTAAAGTTGCAAAGTATATCCATTAACTGAACATGAATAAACACATTTGGGAGTAAATATACGGGACGATATTTTGTGCGGAGACACAGGTGTAGGTAAAGACGCCCTTTGTGACACTTGCCATTCGGTTTTTTGTTGTTCTTGTTTCTAAACTTCTCTGAATTGTGGTGTGCCAATAAAGACAATAGACTTTTGCCAGTTATTCACCCGCCAAGTAGTAGTGTGCAAACATTATTATACTCTGGATTTAAAGGGCAATGTTTTCAGAGAAATAGTCTATCTGTCTAGAACTTTCTATGTGCGATATAATAAAAATAAAACCTGCTTTTTTACTGTTTCTACAGTAAATCGGTGCAAAGTCATGGCATGGTGTATCGCTAGATTATGTTAACTTATTTAGATATTTACATGCAAATTTTCTAATCGATACGACAATTAGAGGTAGGTAAAAATAGGTGTCCAATATTTGCTTACATAGTTCGTTAGTTAGTTACTAGTGAAGTTAATAAAAGCAACGTGTTCCTGGACACAAAATTGTTCCGTATGTTTTCAGTGCTAAATAACGCACATTTGGCAGGATCGCGTCGTTTTTAGAACAAGCACATTTCAACTTACCACAGCACAGCGGTTTGGGGTGACCACCACTTCATAGTGGCTAGTGGCGTTATTGTTTTAGGGTCTTTTGGTCTGTTTTAACCAGATATATACAATTTTACGGTGAACCTGCTGTGCCCGTTTTACCCGCGTGATAATTCTAGTAGTCAATGACATTTTCTTACAACAACAAATTCTCAAGGTTAACCTAAATTGTAAAAGCTATGAAAGAAGAGGGACCGTACTATATATTATTAAATTCGTACAAAATAAAGTCTGTAGGTTCACCTAAATTATAAAAGCCACGAAAGAAGAGGGATACCGTACAATATATTAAATTCGTACAAAATAAAGTCTGTAGGTTCACCTAAATTATAAAAGCCACGAAAGAAGAGGGATACCGTACAATATATTAAATTCGTACAAAATAGAGTCTATAGGTTCACCTAAATTATAAAAGCTACGAAAGAAGAGGGATACCGTACAATATATTAAATTCGTACAAAATAGAGTCTATAGGTTCACCTAAATTATAAAAGCTACGAAAAAAGAGGGATACCGTACAATATATTAAATTCGTACAAAATAGAGTCTATAGGTTCACCTAAATTATAAAAGCTACGAAAGAAGAAGGATACCGTACAATATATTAAATTCGTACAAAATAGAGTCTATAGGTTCACCTAAATTATAAAAGCTACGAAAGAAGAGGGATACCGTACAATATATTAAATTCGTACAAAATAGAGTCTATAGGTTCACCTAAATTATAAAAGCTACGAAAAAAGAGGGATACCGTACAATATATTAAATTCGTACAAAATAAAGTCTATAGGTTCACCTAAATTATAAAAGCTACGAAAGAAGAGGAACACCGCACACTATATTAAGTTCGTACAAAATAGAGTCTTTATGTTCACTTATATTATAAAAGCTAGGGAAGAAGAGGGAGACCGATACAGTATATTAAAATCGTACAAAGTAAAGTCTGTAGGTTCACCTAAATTATGGTCACTGGAAAATGGTTGATGTCCAATTTGCGAGTTATTTTAATGTTAATTCAGCGACGCCGAAGCCAAAGGCAATATATTTTGTAGTTGTTACAGTGTTTGCGTTTAATCTGTGCCGTATATTATGGCAACATCGGAAGGGGTTACGGAGCCGGATTAATTTGTATTGATAAAAATGGATCGTGGATCGTAGCCAACTACTGCGAACTCATCCGGATGAGAAGAGCCGCGGATCAGGCTCAGTGGCTCAATATTTGTCCAACATCGGACATATACTCGTATATGCTAATAAAATGCATGATGGCAGCAAACATTTCTGCGGAGGATACAATTTTTTATCATGTGTCACGATTTGCTGTCAATTGTCAAGGGTTTGTAACATTTTGACATATTGGCAGACTGACAGTTTTCTCTATTTACGCGGCCTCCTTTCAAACCTTTACCTTTACCTTTTTTTATTTAGATAAGTACAAACAACAAAGTAACTATGAGATGCATTTTTTCTCTTTTTTTAAAGGACACAGCCCTACAGCACCACATAATGTAGACAAAATTACTTTCTTCACCCCTATCTCAATACCATATAAATCGTAGTCAAGCGACAAGACCGTTATAACAATGCAGACGCTAAATATATTCATCAATAAACAAAATAAACGTGTGCCATAAAGATACAATTCGCACAACAAACTGCCGCAAACCGTTCCGTATGAACATAAATAGGCCACTTGTCAAAAACTTAATAGCGAAACTGCCATTTTAACTTCCTCTTGAAGATTATGGTACAATATTGGCTTTAAATCGAGACTAATGCTCCTTGGATGCGGGTTATTGTGGATTCAAATTTATGGCTTATAAAGTTACTTTGTTGTTAATTAACGACTCGCTCTGCTTTGCATGTGTATGCGAAGGTTCTTGACATTTGGAAGTTTGGTCAGAACCGTTACCGCTTTTAACTAAGATATTTCTAAGTAAAATATATTTAATATGTGTATATCTATTTAAAATGCCAAATAATATTAAGCTTGTAGAAGGTAATCAATTTAAAAATAATTTAAGTGACTGGCTCCTAAATAACTGTTTTTAATAACTGTTTTTTTTCTTCTTTTATGTCGTTTTATAAGTCTTTTATTCCTAATTGTGGAGGTTGGCACGTTGGCAAATAAAATAAACTTGTGTTGCTCTGTAAACAAAGATTATCTTGTTTTATTAGAGTTACTTAACTAATTTACGCTATTAAACAATTATCCAAACCATCACCTGTAAACAAAGAAACGACATTTAAAGTTTATTATTTTATGCATGTCTTTTCCTTCACAAATAATTACAAATCTCATGAAAATTAACCTCTTACAATTACGTGGCTATTTTTATATTATTTGACGATGACTCACTAGTGACAGTGACAATGTGACATTGACATAGAGTTATACTGTTTTACCGACAGCGCGATGCGCGGGAAAGCTTAAATTAAAGAAATAGGTATGTACAGCCGGTATTTCTTTACATAGTGTAAAAGACACCAGGTGAGACTTGTATCAAATGATTGGTTAATAAATTAAAAAATTAAAAAAAGGATTTAAAGAATATGTATTGTTCGAACAAAAATACTTGTTAATATTTGTACGACTGCATGCAGGCTGAATACTTCTCTGAATTTTAATTTATGACCTTGTTATGTGTATTTTGTATTCTTGCAAATAAGTAATTGATGTGATTTGATTAAAATCCCCTCATCATCCATCTTCGACCGCATCGTCACATAACATCAGGTGACTTGTGGTCAAACGCTATCCTGTAAGAATAAAAAAATAAAAATTATACATTTTCTGCAGTTTTTCTGACTTGCCCATTCGTAGCCTTGCTGACGTCATAAATACCGCATTAGTAAATTGGGAAGGAAGCTAACTATGACTACAGCCTTCCAGGTGCGTCGCAGTGTAGGCTAGAGTCTCGCGGCGTCAGAGTGAGCCGCAAACACGTCGCTAATGCAGCCGCGTCGCTCATTATCTTTAATAAACGCCATTTATTTACGAACATTTTAGTGAGCGCAGACGGGCGACTAAAAGTTGCCATTTGTTCAAGGTAGCCACGTAAACAGTGCCAATTTTGAAGGACGTGATTAATATATAAATCAGCATAGTCCTGATGTTATCAAAACATCCTAACTATCTGCGCCCCGCGGTTTCCCGATATCCCGCAGGAGAAAACCTATGTGCTAATCCTGGGTAGGCATAAGCTGTCTCCATTCCAAATTTCACTGAAATTCTTTTAGTAGTTTTTTTTTTTTATTTGTTGTAACAAACAAAAATACAAATCTTTCCTCTATATAATAGTATACAGTAATTTTATTTCGCGCACAGTAGGCATTAGAATACGCATAAGCAAGAAAGGTTATCTATCTAACTCATTCTCACCTCCACGAGCTCCAGCGTGCTTTCTCGAAATTATTTTACACAACTAAGGCTGGCTTGCATAAATCGATTTCGATTTCAATTTAACGAAATTCACTTGTCAAATCGTATGGAAAATTTAGTTAAATCCAGATTTAAGGTCGCTGCATACGTGACGGGTTTTTATACGGACGGGACGGGACAAGAAGTTTTGAAAATATCGCTTCATAGAAAATGTACATGATGTACATATGTCGCGGAGACACGGGCGGGAAAAACATCGTCGGCGACGATGTTTAGCACGTCCCGCCCGCGCGTGTCCCGTCCAGTGTTCACAACACTAGCATGTTAGATCCGAGTCACTGTCACGGTGCGTATGCATTGCATTTACACCACGATCCCGTTTTGAACGAGGCAGTCACGTCCCTGTCTCGTCCACTTCCCGTCCGAGGCATATTAGCTCGTTACGTATGCAGCGACCTTTGAACAAGTTTTAACGTGTTGTGCAAGCCAGCCTTAATGTCATTTTATTCGATATTTTTAACTGTAACTGTAAGCAACTTTTAAATCGCCCGTCTGCAACCACCGGGGTAGAGTTTCCACTAAAACATTACACCATCCCGTAACGGTCGGTTTAATGGTCTCCTCTCGCTATGACAACGTAAATATACGCTAAAAGCTTACTGTAATTTTTATCTTATACTCTGAGCTGGCGCAGGTGGAGAGAGTAGAGCTGTTTGTGCTATTTAAAACTTGCAGTTTTCTGTTTTTAGTTCTGTGCTTTATCATTATTTCGTTAAATATATGGGTATTAAAATCTGCAAGTTAAAATGACAATGGGCAGGCCACATCGCTCGATGAATCGATAACCGATGGGGAAGAAAGGTTCTCGAGTGGCGACTAAGAACCGGAAGACGCTCTGTAGTTTGATAACATTGTAAGAGTCGCAGGGAGCCGATGGATGCAAATAACTAATAGCCGGCTAATAGCTAATGTTCAGCATTGGACTTCTTATTAACAAAAACCATTTTATGCGTCTCACAGTGTAGTGTTTGACCACAAGTCACATCGGTCAAGAATGCAGAAATGTAGAAAGAGGCAGCGATACTGCTACAGGAATAAGCTACGCCAATCAGTGAAGAGCTGCCATAACAGTAATGTACAAGCATTACATATACAACTGGTGCTCCAGTTTGAAGAGCAATGTAGTGTAGTTATCTGGTATAGTACAGTCCAGTGGCGCGCAGAACTTAGCTCGCCGCGATTTGTGGTTGATGACATTTTCAGATGTTATTTGAATTCGAAATGTCGAGGTAAATCAAAATTGGTGGTTTACCACTCGTTGCGCTCGTAGTGCTCGTGGTATATACCCTTCGATTACGAGTTTTCATCAACAGCACTCAACATCGACTAGCGTTTAAAAATTGTATGAACATTTTAGTGGCGTGCAGGTACCGGGAGGGGGCGCTGCTCTATTTTGCATATAAAAACTTTACGATACTTGCAAGTTTTGTAATTTGGGCACAGTTCCTGTCGGTCGTTACAGGTGTATCAGGTTAAGCAACATTCAACACGGCCGTCACTTAGATATCACTTATGCCGTCAGTCGGTCATAGAATAGTGTGTGTGGAAACTCCAAGAATAGTGTTGGCCACTAGCTCATAGGTATAAAGAAAAAGAGGAGAATCTGATATTATTCGTCCGCTTAAAATCATTTACTAAATTGAAAAGCAATATCTTAGCAAAAGTCAAATTGTAATTGAGATTGAAGCGATGAAGTTAACTTGCAACCGCCCGGGGCTCTAAACCTTGCAATCAGTTTAAGCTTTTGGTGAAGGAAAATGTCATGATGAAACCACAGCTTGGTGGTAGAGTGTTTTCTAGTGCTCGCCTGGCTACCTACTAATCATTCTCCATTCTCCAGTGTATTCCGACAATCTCGCTTGATTGCTAGTTCCCAGCCCCAGCGTAGCGTGGTGGTATCTTCGACCAGTTTGCGATCAAACGCATCTAAAACAGATTTGCATGCACAGCAAATAGCAGATTTTTTCAAAAGCGCACAAATGTAATCAAATCTTATTGCTTTCACACGTTATTTTTCAAGTGAGAACGTTTCTTAGCCCTCCGGGCAAACAGAGCGAAACATGTTAAACATGTAGCGGTACAGTACATGGCAAATACAATGTACACAGAAAAAAGTTCAAAGCTCATTTTTTTATGCCCTGAGAGTAAAAAAGGGAAAGCAAAGTAAATTTAATGTAAATAAAATTGTTTACTTTGGGATCAAAGACCGCCAAATAAACAAAACAATTTTTGTAATTTTTATTATTATTTGCAATAGGTAAGCATTTGACCACAGTCTCACCTGATGGTAAGTGATGACGAGGTCGATGGTAGAGCATGGTTGTCTAGGCCTATTCACTCTCGACTTGAAGGCTCCTAAATTATACTTATTGGGAAACAAAGACGCTGGCAGTTCTACAGCCTACAAATAAAATATTGTAACGAAAGTTCATCCATGTTTATACAGAACTTTCTCGTTTCTCTGGGGATTTATTTTTTAGATAGCTTTTAGCCTATGTTTACAGATGCTTAGAAAAATGTTTTAGCGATCAGATTTAGTACGTTTTATCATCACCGTGTTTAAAGTCTGATATCTTAAGGTGAATGTATTGCCACACAAGATTTTGATCTGTTGAAGCTCAAAATTCTATGTGGCTCTGAACTGTAATTGGCAAGCGTGACGCTTACCATAGCAGATCTCAGTTACAGTTTACACTTATAGTCAGTTGAAGAAATAAGGAAAAAAGCATTAAAAAAGTTTTATCGATGACTTTTTTTTACACCATTCATATATAAGGTAGTGTTTGACCACAAGTCAGCTATGTGATCGAAGGTTGTGCCACGCTACGACTGGACTGAGAACTGGCTCTCAAGAGAAGCGGCTGAAATACACCTATTAAGTGGTAGGCTGCAGGCAACATAAGGGTGTTAGCAAGCCAGGCGAGCACTAGAGACTTTCCACCTCGTGCCATTTTCCTGGCAGGCTCTGTAAACGGTAGAATATTGTAGAAACCTGCTGTAAGGTCGCGTTCATTGACCCGTGCTCGAGCTTTGTTGCGGTTTGGCCGTGGCCACAGGATTAGCGATTTGTAAAATTAAGTTACATTAAATAGATTTTTTTTTCAAAAGTTAGATACTTACAGTCTTGATCAAAGTTCCAGTAGCAGTCTCAGAAAAGCATAGCACGAAAGAATATTGCGCATATGACTTTCTTCTATTAGCCGTTTCGCACGTAAGTAAAGTACATGAACCAATAAAAGGATCAGTTAACTGTGAAAGTAACCGTCTGTTTGAATATTTGTTGCCCCTTTATAAGCCACTGCATTGATCTTGATAAAATTTCGTATGAAGATAGTTTAAACCATGCAAAAGGAAAAAAAATATGATAAATGTAGGCAACGTAGGCAAAAGCTAGTGTTCAGATTAAAAAAAAAACTGTTTCTTTTTCCATCCTACTAGTATTATAAATGCGAAAGTTTGTGTCACCGTAACTATTGAACCGATTTTGATGAAACTTGGCTTATATCCCGGAAAAGAGTTCCTGCGGGATAACGGGAAGACGCGGGTGAAACCGCGGGGCGCAACTAGGAAGAACTTGGTAGTATAAAATCGCTGTATGTATGGCCACACACAGCGTCTCAGTGTCGCGATATCTCATTTTATAACGTCATTATTATGAAATTGTATTATTATTGGTACGTCTGCTACGCAAATATACATTTAAGACGGTTTCCAACTACAAACAGTCTCTATACGAAGCGCAGGATTGTCTGTTACTTTGTATGTTTGTTTGTACATTTTTCCTTTTCAAATTTAGCGCCACTAATCTTTTACTAGTGAATACGTTGTGCGTGTTTTGTGGGGGATATAATTTCTGGAACTGCTGATACGATTTTGGAAATTCTTTCACCGTTTTCTAACGGTGACAGAATGATGATGATGATAATGGTTTTTTTTTGCTTTCTAGCTACATTATTCTTGACATCATAAGCTACGTTTAATTTTGATAAAATCCTTCTCCATGGTCTTTTTATAGCATACTATAGCTGAACAAAGTACTTGCTACTTGCCCAAAATCCCCAAGGATGTCGAAAATTTCCCAAATTAAACTAGCGTAACTTTTTTACCACTAATTTATTGGATGGACAAGGTTCCATTGAATTGTCTTGACACGATCAGTACCCGAAGTTCACCGATTCGCGGTAAATATCGTTTGCGCGATTCAAAAAACTTCGGCTCATTTACTAGCGCCATCTAGTTTCAGATGAAGGAACTACATGGCGCAAAGGTTTGTTTACATTCATAATAGATTACCTTAACCATAGTTATATACTAGCTATATATAGATAACTTAAAGGTGACTGACTGACATAGTGATCTATCAACGCACAGCCCAAACCACTGGACGGATCGGGCTGAAATTTGGCATGCAGGTAGATGTTATGACGTAGGCATCCGCTAAAAAAGGATTTTGATTGATTCTACCCCCAAGAGGATAAAATAGGGGATGAAAGTTTGTATGAAACTTTGTCAATTTTAAACAGATCAGGCTGAGACTTTGCATGCATAAAGCGGTAGCCCACGCGGGTGAAACCGCGGGGAACAGCTAGTTTTGCTATAAAAAGTGACTTCACATTGACGAAACGAAGCCGCAGACTACAGCCAGTCATAATACAATATAAATAAATATAAATAAAATAAATAAATAAATAAATATCGGGGACAATTGCACACAAATTGACCTAGCCCCAAATTAAGCTCGAAACTTGTGTTATGGGTACTAGACAACGATATACATACTTATATTGGGAAATAAATACTTATATAGATAGAAATATCCAAGACTCAGGTACAAACATACGTGCTCATCACACATATATTTGCCCTTACCGGGATTCGAACCCGGGACCGCTAGCTTTGCAGGCAGGGACACTACCAACTCGGCTACCGCGTCGTCAATATAATATATAAATACTATACTCGAAATTGCATTGTCTCGGCTTTGTTTACTTAATCGTACATCTAATTTAATGTACACATGTTAACATTTTTAGTGATCAAAAACACTTTGTTTTCATTTCAACAGAGAAGACAATTTTCGTTTCTAGACTGAAATCTAATTTAAAAAATAAACTGAATACATTTTCAGTCGCGGTTTCAGTTGTGACTGAAGTTTTTTATTATTTACTAGCTGACCCGGCAAACTTCGTATCGCAAATAAAAGTCACCTTTTAAACCTTCCCTGAACTCCCACAAATATTTCAAGATCAAAATTAGCCAAATCGGTCCACCCATTCTCGAGTTTTAGCGAGACTAACGAACAGCAATTGATTTTTATATAGAAGAAGATAAGATTATTTATTTTTCGGAATAAAATATTACGTAAACTAAACTAGATACGTTGGAATTCAGACAAAAACTACTGCTTAGTCACCGTCATCATCAACCGGAATACCTCCATTGCAGAACTTAGGTTTATTTAAATAATGCAGCGTTTTACATACGATAAGAATCATTTTGTGAGAAAATAAGGGTAAAACAGAATTATACAAACTACATTATTATAACCAATTTATATTATTTATTACCTCATGAACACAGTGTATATTCATATTCATACATTTACAGATTAATCTTACAAGCGAAGAACCAAATGTCATTAGTATTTACAGATGAGGACAACGTGTATTACAATAATAGGGATGTTAACCATTTTTCGGAATTGCTTTTATTTTAAAGATTGACTCTTGTTTACCATAAAACAAAATCTTTTATTTAAAATTATTAGTATTTTCGATGAGAAAATATACAAAATTAGAGTAATTATAAATTTTTCCGCCAAAACACTAAAAACTGTCACGTGACTGACATGACGTCACTGACCGAAAAACACGATGGTCGCGATTCGTAACTATACCACCGCGCCGACCCCCGACGCCGACCCGCGGCTAGCGACGCGCGGGCAACCATCGAAGCACAAATCGCCTGAGTGGTTAGTGACGTAAGAAGCTCTTTTTGGTGTTTGCAGTCACGTGACAAAAGATTATAAATATAGCATTTAAAATCATTTTTATTTAAATTATTAGGTTATATTTAAATACAAAAATATGTTTTTCGATATCCTAATAATACAAACTAACATAAAAGTAAGATTAAACATTATTTTGTAATTAGTGTTAACATCCCTATTAAGTAAGCATTAGTAAAACTTGTGCACTATATTAGATTTACATAAACAAGTATGTATGTGACATAGGACACAAAATTAACTGAAGTGGCAGTGGGGTGGTCATATAAGCCGCAGAACCGACAACCGTTGGGGTAGACGTGTTCTTGAGTGGAGACCGCGACTTGGCAAACGTAGTGTAGCACGCCATGCGGCAAGGTGGAGCGACGACTTGCGCCGAGTGGCTGGCAGTAGTTGGATGAGAAGAGCTGAAGACCGGGCTCAGTGGCGTACCTTGGGAGAGGCCTATGCCCAGCAGTGGACTGACACAGGCTGTTGATGATGGTGTGTATGTTAACAGCCTTCAATCTAGAACACAGTGTATATGGAACTATACAAAAACTAGACTATAACCCTGCTAGCTTCACCGGCAGTAAATTTGCGGCTACCATCGTCAGATGGCGCTGTGGCTGTTTATTATTTATACCGTATAGTTTGCCGTATACTGGGTTATTTATTGAACCACTACTTTTTGTTTGGTGAGATCGATTCGAGATGGTTCTAGTTATATAATAATAATGAAGCTTTATTCAATTCCATGCATAGTACATAAATTAAAATGATAACAATTGACAATTTATAATATTCATATATAAATACATTTATAAATTATATTTTGTGATTAGTTTAATTTATTATTTCTACAACTATCAAATAACTCGTTATTTACTGCATGGACCCCGTTCGGGTAAAAGCCTCCCAAGGAATGCCATCTTTCTTTGTCATTTGTTCTGTGTAGCCAACTTCCACCTGCGCATGCTACAATTTCGTCTGCCCATCTGGCCCTTGGTCGACCTCTTCATCTGATGCCTTTAGTTATATACCGTTTTATAATTCGTAACACACATCGAAATATCGTTTATTTAGAGTTACTACGAGATTTAGCGAAGCAGTGAGTGAGTGAGTGTGAATCTGTTACTTTTCACGCTAAAATGGCTTAACAGATTTAAATGAGATTGGGAATTCTTATAGCCTGTATTAAGTCATAGGTTACTTTTTACTGTTGTAGATCAACGGGGATACCTGCCTTTAATTATAATGCGACCGATTTGAATACTTATTTTTTGTTGTATGCGCATTGTCAGGATAAGGATTGTATGAAACATTTTTTTGGAAAATTACCGGAGAATTGGTAATATAGGAAAAACTAATAAAACTTTTTACCTTGGGTTTATAAACATGTTTAGTGATAAAAATACTTTGTTGTCATTTCTACAGAGAAGACAATTTTGTGTCCAGACTGAAATCTAACAATTAAAAAAACACGGAATATATTTTCAGTCGTGATTTCAGTTGTGACTGAAGTTTTTTTTATTATTATACACTTTTATATCAATACTAGCTGCGCCCCGCGGTTTTACCCGTGTGGACTACATTTAACTCGATAAAAATTAACATAAAAAATAGAAGTTGGCCGATTCTCAGACCTTCCCGATATGCACAAAAAATTTCATCAAAATCGGTCAAGCCGTTTCGGAGGAGTATGGCAACGAAAACTGTGACACGAGAATTTTATATACATATTAGATATAACAATTAGACATATGGGAAAAACTAAACGTACTTTTTACTTGGGGTTGTTGTTGTTGTATGAACTCAAGACCCGCCTCATATTGACCTACCGTGCGTGCAGGGCCGATCCCTAGTATGTAATGTAATAAAACACACATAAATTTATACGACAAAGAACTTATGTGTAGCAAAGCATGAATTTTCAACTGAAATCCCTAGTGCATAATATAATGCGACTGTAGACCGGTGGTAGGAGTTAGCACATTATTTGCATTCATGAGTCAAAACGGAGAAAACGTTGCGAGTAATATCACAATGGTCTCACGTGCTATGAAAATGAGCTAGGGCATTTGTGGAATTAAAAACTAGTGCCGTGTTACTACATACATTTTAATTACCAGCGACGGGGCCCAGCTTCGCATATGTAGACAAATATAAATAGGTCTTCTTTTTCTCACGTACTTTAGACTGGCATTATGAATGTTAATGAATGGAAGGGAAGAGTAAGACCAAATAAAAGATGGATGGATTGTAAGAGGATCGATATGAATGAAAGGGGAGTGAATGAAGCGATGATGGCTGATAGGGGAGAGTGGAAGAAGAGCACATGCTGCGCCGACCCCAAATAGATGGAACCAGAGCAAGAAGAAGAAGACTTAAGTACGATGAGACTGGCATACTACATTAATATAAAAATCCCAAAATAAAAACAGAATCATACTAATATTATAAATGCGAAAGTTTGTGTGTGTGTGAATGTTTGTTATTACTTATCACCGTAACTACTTACTAAACCTGTTTTGACGAAATTTGGAATTAAGATAGCTTATCCTTGGATTAACACATATTTTATCCCGGAAAAAGGTTCCTGCGGTATAACGGGAAGACGCGGGTGAAACAGCGGGGCGCAACTAGTAAAAAAATATAAGCTATCTTACCTATGAAATAAAAAAAACACTAAATTGATAAAGCATTCGCAATTAAGTCATTGTACAAAGGATGGTGGCTAACTTTGTTATTTTAAGATATATCTCAAGAATTTATCGCTACATATTAAAACTATGAAACATGTTCGTTAGAAATAAACAAAAATTTGAAATGCAAACAGTTGTAAATTCTTCTATTTAAAACAACGTAATTTCCAACCGGATAATAAACATTCATTCCTCATAGCAACATTTCAGTAATTCCTTCTTATATTATGCATAATTCCGGCGAGGCACCTTCATCCTCAATCAGCGTTGAAATATTCTTAAGGCGCCTCTCAAAGTACACAAACCGCGAATAAATCCTAAACGAGGCTCGGAACAGTGATATTTGTCATTGAAATACCTCCTGGTTTGTACGGAGCGACGCTACGGGCCTAAAGGGTAGAGATAGCTCACTTCTTGGAATTTAAAAACTAACATTTTTACCGTCTCTTCAATGTTCGAATGCCAGTAAGATCAAACATAAGTGTGATGAGAACGAATATTTGTTCCCGAGTCTTGGCTATTTCTATCTATATAAGTATTTATTTCTCTATTATATAAGTATGTATATCGTTGTTTAGTATCACAAGTTTCGAGCCTAATTTGGTTGCTAGATCAATTTGTGTGTGTTTATTAATAAAGGAGATAACGCTTTATTGCTTTATTGTTTCAATACAACAACAGAAAAATAGAACAACATAAAAGGAAAGATCTATCGCTTAGAGCGACTTTTACCACAGAACCTTTAGGTTTTGCTCTGCGACACTGATAGATTACGTCATGAATGTATCCTTATATCTCATGTTATTAGTATAGTAATAAAAAACCTGTCTTTTGTTTATGACAACCAATTTTGGCAATTATACACTGGATGGTATTATATACAAGGTTATTAAGCTTTCTGATTTTTGTATACATATGTGCCGTTCTAACACGCCTTTAAATAAATTACATTTCTATAAAATTTCTCCACTTTTTGTACGCAGTTCTCCGCAAACCGTAAGAAAATTATATTTCCCTTTAGTTTGTCCGGTATCGTAAAAAATATCCCCATAAAGTGAACCATCTCTACACAACAGCTGTCACAACAACGCAACGCCCTCTCATCTGCCCTCCCCATGCCATAAATAAGGAAGTTAGTTAAGAAAACAAACGAAATGCATGAATAACAAACAGATAGAAAGATTTATTTAATTGCTTGGATAAATTGAACGATACGCATCGATATAACAGTATCGGTACTGCGTACGTGAAGTGGGCTTCAATTCACGCACACTAACGAAAACGTTTATAGGAGAGACACAGGCTGCTGTGTGCAAATAGTTTTGCATAAAAAAAAGCGTAAGTATTTGTTCTGTGTCTGAGTGTTGTGGATCCCCGATTCGCGTAGTTTCTGAGTATTCTGACACCTTAGTTATAGGGAATCTTAGTTAGGGGTCAGAGCTATAGTACAGGAATGTGATAGTGTAAGCATTAATAAAAAAAAGACGCTTTAGAGAATGCTCGTGAGAGCTGTCACAACAGCGATGGGAAACGAAGAAAGAACAAGTTGTGTAGCTAAAGCGATTATTGCAAGGAACAAACAAAAAAAAAAATTATACTCAATTTTTTTTTTACGTCACGTTATGCTAAGGACATTGTCGAAGACTCCACGCTACGTCAGATTGAAAATTGGATACGAAGTTAAATAGCCGGAACACACCGATAGGTGCTTGGTAACATATTTTTGATTTGAGAGTTTTAGCCAGCCAGGAGAGCACAAGAAAATGCCCTAGTGTTTCATCACGATGTTTTCTTTCACTGAAATTTCAAGCTTATTGCAAGATTCACAGCTTACGGGCCGCAAGTTACTATATAAATAACTATCACTGAGCCATCATCACTTTTATTATTATTGCGTCTGGTACAGTCAACGACAAAAGTCACCTAAAAAAAACAAATGGTCCTTTTTTTTTGACAAATTTTAACCGCATCATTTAACATTAAGTCCGTTGCGTTGTGGTCAAACGCCACCTTGTCATTTGTAGAAAAAAACGTACATCCTATCCTATCCTATCCTACTAATGTTATAAATGCGAAAGTGTGTGTTTGAATGTTTGTTACCACGTATCACCGTAAACACAAAATCGATTTTGATGAAATCTGGAATGGAGATAGCTTATACCCTGGATAGATAGGCTGCTTTTTATCTCGGAAAAGGGTTTGTCGCTGACTGTACTTAATTTATTTAATTGTATCCAATTGATGTGTATGTTTAATCAAATAAGTTCATGCAAAAATTCCGCGCGAATGCATCCAATATTTTCGCAAGTAAATATCCATACCGCTGTTTACATATACGGTGCGGTTCAAATAATACAGGGATTGGTTCAATCATCGTAAAATGCAGATCAATCTGGTTCATCGATCTCTCTCTGCCTTTCTTGTGATGAATTAGAGGATCCAGTTTGATTCCATTTGTGTAAGATTTCGTTTGACTCGTACATAATGATAATATTTTCATTTGAAAAGTGTTTTTTTCATTAAAAGAGTAATTTAAACCAACACCATTTTTAGACGCTCATTTCTTTCATTTATAGGTAAGCGTTTGAACACAAGTTACCTGATGTTAAGTGACGATGTGGTCGAAAGTGGCGCCACGCTACACCTGGATTAGGAACTGGCTCTAAACGAACATGCCTCCGAAATCTACGAGAAGATTTTCCATATATATTCTAACTAGTTCCGTAGATAGATTAACACTTCTTTGGTACTCCATAATATCGTTCATCATCATCATCATCACCCTGTATCAGTCCACTGCTGGACATAGGCCTCTTCTAAGGTACGCCACTACGCCCGGTCTTCGGCTCTTCTCATACCACTACTGCCAGCCACTCAGCGCAAATCGCCGCTCCACCTTATCACTGGTTGAAAATCTTTCTGGAGAGTATCGAGGGTTAAGCATGTTCATAATTTTTTTTAATTCTAGGCATTCTACCAAGCGGAAGGGATGGTACTCTGTCGCTATCATTTTAATTAATTGGTCGTCAAAATGTGCTGCTTTCGCAGGCGGGAGGGGTGTATTATTATTTACAAAATCGGTGATAGGCGTGTATAGTTTCGTTTAGTATTTGTGGTCGTTGATGATACGGTGGGGACTGCTGAAGATCAGTTACGTTTTGTAGCACTGCCCTGTAAGAAATAAAAAAATTACAAACTTATCGATGGAGATGATCAACCAAAATTCATCAGTAAACAAGCGACATGTTACGTTTGTCCCACCTATTACAATGCGTGTTTGATTAGAATCAATATTGACCAGGTGCGGCGTCTTTGTCGGTTTGTTTGCTTTGAAACCTGAGAAATGCGGACGACGTCCGTCGAGAATTGTGGATGGAAAGGGTTATCTGAGAAGCCTGTGGATTCACACAACTAGGATGGTATGGAATAATGGACATTATGCCGTGTTTACAACGGCTGTATTTTGCTTCAATCTGGAAATCGATTCTTGTCAGTAAGGTGAATTTAGCGATAATTGACGTTTGAAATAAGTGTGGCCACGATATTTGACAACGGCATTCACACTGGCGTTTGACGTTAGCCGATAAGTCAAGGGCATTCACGTTGACCGTTCAAGTGTAGCCACTCATATTGTTGCGTTAATAATTAACGCAATATTTATCGCGATGATAGGCATTGACATTTCCCTTGACGTTGACCTTAGTGTGGCCCACTCACTCACTCGTCAAGGGAAATGTCAATAAGGCGCACGCATTACCGTTCAGCCACTATAGCTATATAAATTACAGCAAATACTGACGGTATAAATCTAGAACCTAAATACTGAGTTCCAAATTAGCACTGTTTCAATGTGTTTGCATAATAAAATTCCAATTTACGATTCCATAAATCGATAAGCACTTATCTCCTGTGGCCGAGCCCGTGCCCCGGCATACTAATAATGTACACGCGGACCCTTAGAAACATTTTAACCGTATTTCCTCTGAGTTTAAGACTAAGGATGTATTGGCAAGGAAATAGAGGTTTGAACTTTTTTGGACAGGAAATTACCTAAAAGGTTCTAAGCGTTTAAATCCATGTTTTGAATAAATTCAAAAATTTTAGGGAAAAAAGTCTTAGGTGTGATTTATTCTCGAACCTTTTTAACGTTCATTCACGGTGAATGAAAGTTGGAAATAATTTTAAGTTTCCATAAAAAAGTATATATATAACTTTGACGACCAAAAATACAAATGACTGATTTTTTTGTAATAAAAATTGTATTGATCATTTTAGTATCCGAACCTAAGAGCAAGGGTAGCAAGCGAACGTTACCATTGAGCTATCGTACGGTAGCTTTGTGTCGTGTACGTTTGAAATCGCCTAAAGATTAGATGAATCACGTAACGAAGTTTAAATCGCTCCGCTTGTGTAATGTGACATGAGCCTCAAAGGTTTGTTTAAACACTAATTGGTTTACATTGTTCCCTGGTAATTGATGGTCGATTTTTCCGTAAACATGAGAGGAATATTGGTGATTTTAAACATTACGTGAGAATTTTTAATAGCATTTTTAAGGCAAGGCTCGTTACATTTTTTACTTGCAGTATATCCGGTATCAAACATTTTATTTTCCCTCATTAAAAGTACCATGTCGGGAAAAAGAAAAATGTCACATGACAAGTAAAAACAAACATTATTTTGATTATGTTTGAAATGGGGTGAAAAAAATGTGACATAACACTCCCTAAACATCCTCTCAAAGGGATTACCAAGTTTACTTCTTCCCTCATTTAGAGCAGAGTTTTATTTCGGTTAAAGTTCGGTATCGTGTTCCCAGGAGTTCAGAAATGTGAGGGTAGTATTATAATAAAAAGTAACAACGGGAGCCGCGGAAAAGTCGGTGATGAAACGCTTCTGTCGTCGTCTTGCAATTTATGGTGGCTTGGTACCTAGCCCGGTTGATACATTGCACTCTTCAATTTTCCTTTACGGTAAAAGGGTAGTTTTTGAGTTTCCAGTTCATTTTCTTGGCAAAAATTTTCCGTAACTTACATTTTTAGTAATAAAAGTTTTACTGATACGAGCGTGATAGCTTGTCAAACGTAAAATTGCCTAATTTTGAGGTTATACTATAAGAAATTTCACAAATAAAAATTCGTTAATAAAAAAAACAGTTCAACTCTTTAGCTTTTTTGTTCCTTCATGTGATATTGGTGGATTACTGACCTTTATGTGTTTGTTAACGTGTGCGAGTGTAGCAAGTCGAAATAAAGTTGTTAAATGTTACCTCTAAGTAAAGTTGTCCTAGAGAGTCCGTGTAAAGTTAAAGTGCCATACTACTTTCATTAATACACGAAAAGGAGGAACGGGCTATTGTTCCCGGATTGTAGCTAGGCCTCAACGTTATCTCTTGATTACTTAGCAATATCTGTAAACCTATGTAGGTAAAAATAGGAGACCTACCTCGTTTTAGCACTAACTTACAAAGCCAAAGATGAAAGATTGAAACAGTAAAGTTATAAACACTTGTCTCCATCAGCAAAGCAATAAATCGAACTAATTGTAAAAACCGAACTGAGAACGAAGAGTTTCAACCAAGTTAAACGGCACCAGGAAACGAAACTTTCATGAAGGTGCGGGCTACAAAACTTGCGGGAAGAGTTAATTGAACATAATATGCTTTGCTCTATTTTAAAACATATATATAGACTGTGCAACGAGTCGATGCCGAGTCAGAAACTAGTGGAAATACTTTTGGAACGAAATACTTTTGAAGCGACTATAGCTCAATGGATACGTGGACTTGAAACATATGTACTTAGTATTTACACATATTTATTATGTATGTTATAGCTAAATAAACGAATACAGCTTTGTGTTATGGTATACACCCGACCGCCGTCTCCCGCAATTTTTACGCAATCGCAACAAAGGATGTTCAAAACTGTCATATGGCAATAGCACACTATAAAGTTTGAACGCGCTAATTCTATACCTAGTTAATAGCGTAATAATTCATAGTAGCAAAATGGTGACCGTTAAACTATCGTGAGCAAGAGTAAGACGAGTTCGCGCGATTTATACACAAACGTGACACTTTCGATGGCAGCGATTAGCATGCTACTTGTTTACTTAGATAGATTTATTATTGAAACTGACCGTAAGACGCAAAATGCAATTAGCACCTTCGCACGCTAATCATAACTCAATGCTAGCTATATAAAATGACATTAGTGGCGTGAATGTTTTAGCGCCAAGCAAAAGCCGCATTAGCATGCTCTATACAGGTACGTTGAGTAAAAATAGCGTGCTATCTTAAGGCGCTAAGCGCTATTTCAACACCTCGAACCCCAACCATGATGCGGCTCATTCCTCATCCGTCTGTAACTCGACGCTCACGTGACGCGGAACATTTCCAATGATATCATACACTTGGAGCGAAGCCGAGTCATCTGATTAAGTTGGTAAATCGAGCGGAAGCCGATTGATGGACGACGTCGAGAGATCGTTAATTATGTTCGCTACGTATATGATTGTACGGCGTTTTTTGAGGGATAAATTTTGCGGGTTTACTTGTTGACTAGCTGTGCCCCGCGGTTACTCCGCAGAACTGAACCTTTTTTCAAGAAAAAAGTTTTCTAAGTATTCAGCATACTAGCTATGTTCATTTCAAATTTCACTGAAATCCGTACATTCGTAGTGGAATGACGAGGGACAGGAAAGAAGATACATACATGCACACAAGTTGGAATTATAAATTCTAATTTAAGGTATAATATAAGTTATATACTTATATAGTTATTTGCCACAACATAATACACATCCATATACAGGATGTTGTCCAATGATAAGGCATTAGGGTTACCCTTTCTGTTTTAGTTAGACAGTTGTTAAGGAACTTATGGAAAATGTATGAAAAAATGTTTTTACATTAAAAAAAATGTAGTTAGGTATTTGAAGGATTTATTGAGCTCTCGCCAACTTTATTTGATAAAGATTTTTCAATTTAGAAAGGGTAGACACTCTAAATGTATTATTATCAAGCACCACCCTTTATGTACCCCTAATGCCTCATCATCGTGTGACATCCTGTATATACGAACATGTTAATTCTAATTCCCTGAACCAAGCTTCGCATACATGTGACCTGGGGCATCACTGTCACAAACAAGTACAGAAGCATAGAATACAAAACATAATAGAACTAAACAAAGTGGTATGTGGTCATATGAAATATACAGCGAAAACTGGTGTGGAGTAAAAAAATGTACCACAGAAGATTTCTATAATATGTTTGTGCAGTCAAATGTACATGGTATGACGAGTTAGGAATATGACGAGTCGGGAATATGACGAGTTAGGAATATGACCAATTAGGAGTATGACGAATCAGGAACAAACCAAAAAAAAGTATAAGAGTACGTCTGGACAGATGACTCGTTAGGGCATCTAATACTGGACTCAACTCAATGTCGAAGTTGAATTCGATATCGGAAGCCCAAAAAACTAGAGCGTCCAATGTCGAACGATGATTAGACATCCAAAACCGGACAGTATTCAACTCAATACCGAAGTTAACTATAAAATAAAACTAACAATTAAAATATAACAATTATAATACCGTAGTTGAATTCAATATTGAGAGCCCAAAAAAACTCTCGTCCAATTCCAGACGATATTGCGCTAGGACCTGGGAGTCCAATACCGGACAATACCATGCTAGGGTGTCCATTAACGGACGACATGCAACTCAGTACCGGAGATGCAATCGATATTGGAAGCCCAAAAAACTCTAGGTTGTCCAATATCGTACGATGTCTGGGCATCCAATACTGGACAATTCAACTCAATACCGAAGTTGCACTCGATATCGGAAGCCCAAAAACTCTAGGGCCGGACGCCCATCTGGCAAAGGACGTAGGATATTTCTCATCGCGAAGTCTATTTTCGCGGGTAAAACCGCAGTTGGGAGCTAGTTGTTGATATAAACAAGAGACTCGTTCTGAATCTTCTATGAACAAACACGTATATGTTATTTATACATCTCCTGTGTTCCCGAGTACACACAAGCGGAAATTAAACGCTGTAGCTTGAGTTAACAATAATGGAGAGATAACAACCTAGATGGTAACAGTTACAATCTGGTTAGAATCTAGTCGCAGTTAAGGCCGTCGCACACCTTAACGACTTAACACCGATTCGACTCAAAGTGAAGCATTGCAATGTGAGCTTTATGTACACTTGCAGTACAATTTCAGTGTAAAATGTACATTCATCATGATGATGTTGCTGTGAACTTCAAATCAAATCAATTCTTTTATTTACTAGAATATAACTTATCACAAGAGATGTTACAAAAATATACTTAGGTACAGAATGAAATTCAATGAGTTCTGACTACAAAATTGCGATAATGTGTTTCATTCAGTTCACGAATCTTAAATATATATAAAACAAAGTCAAGTTAGTTAAAACATTAATAACTCAATAATGGCAGGACCGATTTTCATTATCTTTCATTTTGTCTCCGCCCCGAATAGCAAAGAAATATTTAATTTTAAACGCAAGAAAAATTCACGAAATAAGTAAATTGTTGCTTTGTTAGCAGACGGTCCGCCGCGGTCACCGTCGCCTATAGACATTTGCAACACCAGGGGAGTTGCGGACGCGTTGCCGACCTTTAAGGACTATTTTCACACCTATCTTGAAGGATTGCAATTTGTAGCACTGCGGAAAGACTTGCGGGGGAGCTCGAGCGCGGGTTGAATCGATGTGTGTGCGAAGGTCTTTATTGTGCGCTATGCTATGCAGGACGTCAGACCACAGATTGTATATTAATAGGTAGGTATTGCCAGTTTAGAATCTTCACTTAGTGCGGTAAACGTGTATCGTATCCTAAACAAACAATAAACATCGGGCGATGTAGTAGAAGAGACCTACAAAGTTTAACAACATTTGTTTGCGTCCCGTCCGGTACGTCATGGTATTTATTGGCATTAGGCACCTATCCTACTACGAGTACCTACCGATAATCAACGGGGAAGAAAGGTTCTCGAGTGGCGACCACGAATCTGAACATGTTCTGTATGTAGGCCCCCCCACTTGGTGCACCGACGACATTGTAAGAGTCGCAGGAAGCCGATGGATGCATATGGTTAATAGTCGTTCAAAATTCTAAACTTTTTTATTTAATAGGATCACTTTAAAACGTCAACTTAAAACTAGCTACGCCTGTTCCAACCTCCTTACGCCGGCAAAAGAACAGGCAAGAAACGCCCGGCAGGTAATTTTTTTGGCGCGATCACATTGACAATTTTATTCTTATTACTAATTGATTGAATTGGAGCAAGTTCACTAAAATCCCAAGCTTTTTTTTTGTCATCTAATAGTCCGATATTTTTTAATTAGCTTTACTAATAAGAAGATTTCTCTTGTTTGGTTGTTGGACACATTGGGATATGGGAACATGAATATTAACGAGTTGCGGGATCACAACCAAAGCAGACCAGATCCCACAAGCAGCACCCGTTCACGAGTTGACGCATGTGCCAGCCATCGCTCTCCTCGTTCTCGTTCATAGTATTGTTTAAAGGGGAGGCCTATGTTCAGCAGTGGACTTCTTCTGGCTGATGATGATGATGATGATGATGACCTATCCGACTAAAAAGCCAGCAGAGCTAGCTAGTAGAAACGAGTTGGCGAGCAAAGAGTAGTAAGTTTGTTTTATAAATTACCACTACCCGTGTCTTCCCATTGTCCCGCAGGAACCTTTTTCTGGGATAGAAAGTAGCCTATGTGTTAATCCAGGGTATGCTGTCTCTATTCCAAACTTCACTCAAACCCGTTCAGTAGTTTTTGCGTGAAAGAGTAACAAACATCCATCCATTCATTCACCTATCCATCCTAACAAACTTTTCCATTTATAATATTGTTAATAGGATTTTTACCATAATAAATGTTGTTATTAACGTGATACGATCGACATACCTATAATTTTTAAATTAAATGATAAAAAAACAGTGAAGTAATATGATGTTTTTTACTAAACATTATAATTATAGCCTTAGGGAACGTTCACATAATAAAAAAAATCTCTTTTATTCACAAGCATCCCACATTGTTCATTTTATCCGAAAATAAGCATGTTGTATCAAAGAGGATTTCACGTCACTGTTGTGTGAAATTGCTTTATTTTTTTCCGGAAAACATAATGAGGAGGGAAAATCGCAGCAAACGATGGCATCCCTTCGGAAGTGGCTTCGTTATTGGGAAACTCAATTTCGCTTCTTATTTTCCAAACAATGTGGAGTAACATGCCTTTCATTTGAATCTCTGTTTATTACATGTACAAAAAAAGAGAAAAATCATGTCAATGAATGAATGTGTCTGAAGCCATGAGATGAGATGAGATGATAGGCAGTGAAGTCGACTTGCGACTCTTGGTTTTTGTCTCTAATATGCTTTCATATGCATTTAGTAAAAAGCTGCTATTTTGACATTACAAACAGACAGTTAAATTTCATTTCTTTGTATAAAAAAAAATTATAGTTGTATGTATACTTATTTTGTCTATGTCAGAAATAAATGCAATTTATTCATTAATATAGGAACTTAATGTGTGGTATTTATTGGTGGAATGTTTCTGTGTGAAAGAGTAACAAACATCCATTCATCCATTATCTCTAAATTCCACATTTATAATATTAGTAGGATTAGTATGAATAAGATTCCTGTGGGATAACAGGTAAAGTAAAATCAAGGGACTCATCTAGCTCCCACACAAAACTGCGAATTCGCATCGCATCGCAAATATCTGCGAGCTCGCACGAATGCACCACAAGTACTTCCAATCTTTTTTTTATTTTATTTTTTATTTTTTACTATTTACAGGGTAGCGTTTGACCACAAGTTACCTGATGTTAAGTGACGATGTGGTTAAGATGGCGCCACGCTACACCTGAACTGGGAACTGGCTCTCAAGTGAGGCTGCCGGAACACACCGATAGGTGCTTGGCGACAGATTCTTAACAAGAGGGAACAAGAGGCCTGGCTAGCGAGTACTAGAAAATACCCTACCACCAAGCTATGGTTTCATTACGATGTTTTCCTTCACCGAAAGCTCAAGCTCATTGTGGGATTCGAATTCACGTCCTACGGATCGCAAGCCGACGTCACTACCACTGAGCCACCATCGCTATGAATCTGATTCGCATCGCATCGTATCGCAGTTTTGTGTGGGAGCCCTAATTCTAGTCTTAGCTAATTCCACGCAACACGTCAGATAAGGCGTGTTTAATAAGCAGTAATCTCACGCGTTGATTGTGCATTGTCCGAGACGCGAACTAATCTACATAAACCGTGATAATTGATGCACTACTGTGTTACACTAAATTAGTAGTCTAGACCAGGCTTTACTATTGTGCTTGATTAGAGCACTTGAAATGGACACCTGAGAGATAAGTGTTAACGAGCAATAAGTCTTATGTCAGATTATAACTATAAAAAACATGTAACAACTAGAATTCATAGTAACTTCATTCTCATACTTAAGTATTGCCATTTTACTCATTAATCCATTTAATTATAATAATTCTATCTGTGGCAGAATGTCTACGATTGCACATATTTTATGTGGATGGCAACTTTATATTCTTTCCATCAATTTTGATGGGGTAGATTTAGGCGGGAAATATGTAGTAGTGACAGTCGGACTTTTTTGGCGGCAATTGAACTGTCAACATAAAGATTTTATTTTTATTTCCAAAACTTGTGTTTCTTCGAGTGATAATGTGTGATATTGGTGGATTATTAACCATTATGTGTTCGTTAACGTGTACGAGTGTGGGAAATTGAAATAAAGTTGTGAAAGTGACTTTTCAAGTTGCTCCAAAAAAGTCCGTGTAAAGTTTAAGTAAATCGCCACTACTTTACTTAAACACTATCCTTATCCCATCATATCATTATCATCACCATCATCATTTAAATTTGATTCAACTCTCTGAGTTTGAAATCTTTTATACTTGATACTGGCATATACACTAATTGTGTGACGTCATAACAAAAAAAAAAGTAATTTGACAGATCAGTTAATTTACATTAATTTTCATGTTTTCTTGTAACTAAATAAACTCCATTTAATAAAGAAATATAAAACTCTTACAACGTTTTTGCAGTTCTTAGATATTTAGTCACCAAAAGAAACGTTACTCTTGCGAATTGAATTTCTTAACGGTTGTTTCAATTTCAGAAAGTGCTTTCTGAATGTCAACTGAAGCGATAATAAAAAAACACGGTTTCGACAACATTTCTACATTTAAGAAGCTTACCTTTCACTATAATCCGAACCTTGTTTGTCGTCTAAATAGTCTGTTAAATTGTAATAAGCTTTTTAATAAGTTTTCGTTTTAAATAGACTTCGAATTCAGCTTTATTTTTTTTCTACTTTTGTGCTGGGGCCACACTAACGGGAAATGCCATTAAATAGCGCTATGATTTGACATAAGTGTGGCCACGACATTTGACAACGGCACTCACATTGGCGTTTGACGTTAGCCGACAACTCAAGTGCATTCACGTTGACCGTTCAAGTGTACTCACTCACATAACTTTGTTAATAATTAACGCAATATTCATCGCAATGATAGGCATTGACATTTCCCTTGACGTTGACCTTAGTGTGGCCTCAGCATTACAGGGTAGCTTTAGACAAACTGTTAAAAAAGAATTAGTCTAGCCATCCAAAGGGGGAACGCTGCCAGTATCTTCGGAACCTTGCCTAAAGGGACTCCTTTTAATAATATATTGTGGTTATTAGTTTAGGTTTTTTTAGTTCATTGTTTTAGTATTTATTTTTGTTATATTTATCTAAAATAAACTATATATCGTTAACTGATGTTAAGTGACGATGTGGTCGAAGGTGGTGCCACGCTACGCCTGGAGTGGAAAGTGACTGCAATAATAATACTAATTGATTAAATAAATACATGCTTTAAGCTGTCGATTTCGCCAAAATCAGTAAGGCATCGAAGAACCAAAATCACCAACATAGCTCGCAGGCCACATCCCTCGAAGAACCGATAACCGATGGGGAAAGGTTCTCGAATGGCGATTACCTGAACACGTTCAAAGGGTAAGTCCAGAGATTACTTCTTACATCGAAGTGGAGTGGAGTATAACAGTAGTTTAGTTCTATAATGGCAGGTCTACGGATGCATAAAACAACAGCAATGTCACGTAGAATTGAACTGCATATTCATGCGAAATCTTACATTGCGCTCGTCGGCTAGACACATTAACTATGAGTCCTGTTTGTCTATTACATTGAGCTAAGATTACATTTCCATTTCAACCAAATCATGAAATATTCTATCCACACTCCATACTTGATAATATAAATGCGGAAGTAACTATGTCTGTAACCTTTTCAAGCCTTAACTACTGAACAGATCTTGATGAGAGGCAAGCAAATAGTTGAAGCCCTGAGGAAGGTTATAGAATACTTGTTATTGCAATAAACTGTAGGGCATGCGGGCAACACTGTGGAAACAGCTAGTAAACTAAACTGTAATGGTTCCGATAAGAGATTTTTGAAAGTTAACTACGTTGTTTGAACTGATCTCAAAATTTTTAGAATGTCTATCTGTTTATGTGTTTGTGGATGAGTTTTATAAGATTGGAACTACTGCAGATTAATTTTGATATGCTCTTCGGGTTTTATGGTTCAACTGAAAGGCTGTGATATGTTTCATCTTCGTGTGTCATTGCAATGTTAAGTAATGCAGTGAGAAATTTTAGAGCCACAGCACTCCAATTTCTGCACCATAATCTAGTTCTATGTAATACGATTTAATTCAAATTTAAATTCAAAGCCAAATTACCGGAATACCAACCCAGATTTAGCGCCTAACAAAGCAACAGTGGAGCAATTTAGACAAATTGTTGCAGTTAATAGGCTCCATTCACGCCCCGTGATTTAGCCGACACAGGAAGTGGTGTGGCGGCGGATCGGCGCGGAAGCCGTACATCGGAATTGGATGCTGGGGTACCTAGTAACGAGGAATTACAGCCACACATAGGGTTACTTTATTTCAGATTTATACTGAGATTTCAAGATTTTTAGTCCCTCACTAGGTGGACCGACGACATTGTTTGGGTCGCAGGCAGCTGCTGATGCGATGGATGCAGATGGGAAATAGCCGTTCATGGTAGCGTTCAAAGAGCAGCAGTGGATTTCTTCCAGCTGATGATGATGATGAGGAGCCGATAGGATTCGAACTCGTTGTCAGTTTGTACGCGTTACCGTTCGGTCACCATCGATATCCCCGGTACCGTGGCTTATGTTACGTTTGTTATAAAGGTGATTTTGGGTGCGCGCTTTGTTTTCATTACCGCGTAAATTTCCTGGGATGGGCCTCACACTGGTAACGGTTATGTGCGAACAGGTGAAGTGCCAAGATTATGTGGCCATGACCTTAAGGAAATGGAAAAATTAGGTGTTCGCTTGAGTTTCTCATTCTGTTATTAAAGAAGATCGGACTTTTTTTGTTTCCATTTTGTGTCATAAACTCTTTTGTAAAACAATATTTTTTATTTAATGCGTTACACGGTATGTCTTTTGGGCCAGTGTCAAACATTAAAAATTGTATCTATTATCTTGTATTTTTTTATCTTGAAACGGGTTCCTGCGGGATAACGGGAAGACGCGGTTGAAACTGCGGAGTGCAACTAGTCCACCATAAGAGAACTTTAAGTGTACGCCTGTTCAACAGTTTCAAAATATCAAGAACTCATTAAGATAAAAATAAAGAGATAAAGATAATTTTAATTTGCATAAAACATGAGTAAGAGTTAGTACAAACAAGTGATGTAGGTACAATGATGTTATGTCATACCAAAACTTATTAGTACATGGTAGATTTCCTTTCTATAAACAAAATCCTAGCAGACAAGATAATGATATCCAATTTATTATCTCTCTCCGGAGAGATAAGGCGGTGTAAAGATAGTAAATTCTGATTCGGAATGCAGCGCCACGGCCACCGCAGTGGGTCAAGATGCATGTGGAATGAGCTCCGACCTGATTCCAAGGCGGGGAATGAGGTTTTCGGTCCAGATGGGTATTATGAATGTGAATAACGTGACGTATTTACAGTGATAATCCCTACTTCCCTACTTAATATTATAAATGCGAAAGTAACTCTGTCTGTCTGTCTGTCTGTCGCGATGAGATAATATTTTATGTGCATACGACTAAAGTCACCTTTTTAGGGGCATAGAAAATTTTGTTCTCTTTCAGCCAAGATGACAAAGGTATTTATATCTTTATACATTGTAAGGATACACGATAGCATAATGTCGTAGATGAAGAGATTATACAAATTCATGAATGCAATAACTGCATAAATCGACTTGCTTCTTAGAACATCAGATAATTAAAAAAAAAACAAGCAACGCATTGTAGATACTTATAAAAACAACTAAAACGATATCTCTGATAGGTAAAAAGTTATAGTTGTGATTACAATCCGATTTCAGCAAGATTTTTCTTTTCAATCTTTTGAAAATCCTAAAAACGCACAACCGAACTTATGATTAGTTGAATACCTTACTTTTGCATTACTAATATCGGTATAGATTATGATTATAACGAATAACGAAACACGAATAATTTAAAAGGTTAATGATTGTTTCCAAAAAAGGATGCTAAATTCAACGACGGTTTGACAATTTGTACAGACAACAAACTGAACCCTTCACAAACGATGCCAGCCCGAGAGATAATGAACTCCGTCCTGTCATTTCAATACAATTTTCATTTACGACAAAACAAATAATTTAATCGTTTACATTTCATTTGCTGATAAGGGTCGCGGACGTGATGCTAATGGTATGAATATTGCAGTTTGAAAGTTTATAATGTTGGCTGATTAATATAATTATTCGTTCATTCACATATGTTTTGGGTTCAAATCATTGCCCTAGTTTCTATTTATTAACTCATTACTAATCCATATACTACCTAGGTACAGTTAGCGACAAAAGTCACTGAATAATAAACACCAACCTTCGACCGAATCATCACTTAACATCACGTGTGTAATGTTATAAGTCAAACGTTACCTTTTAAGTTGTAAGAAAAAAACGAACATTACTGATCTTATACGCATTTCGAACATCAAGCATAATCAGCTACTTTTGTCGCTGACTGTACTTACTATCACGTGCCACTAATGACACTAATAAATAATGAAAGCAAAAGTTGCTGAGTTAGTATGTTTGTTACTGGTTTACGCTTAAACAGATTTGAGTTAAATTTGGAAATGGAAATATCATGCATCATCATCAGCTTGTGTCACAAGACATAGACCTCTCCCAAGGTACGCCACTGAGCCTGGTCTTCGCCTTTTCTCGGCGCAAGTCGTCGCTCGACCTTCTCGCAGGGCGTTCTTCATTACGTTTTTCCAAGTCGCGGTCTCCACTCCACAAGTTTATCCAATGGTTATCGGTTCTGCGGCTTATATGTCCACCCTTCTGCCACTCCAGCTTGCTGATTCTGTGAGCTATGTCGGTGACCTTAATTCTCTGTAGGGTCACCTCAATTGTTATTCAACCCTTTGGGAGACTCCAAATATAGCCCTTATTAATTTAAATTAATACTTGGCTACTTTTTATCCCGGAAAATGTGGCACACGTGTAGTGCAGCTATTACAAGACACTAGAACCTGGCGCGGTCTATCTATTAGAAAGAACAGGCCGTGGGATCCGTTAAACAGCCGATAAATAGTTAATAATTTCAATAAACAGGTATTTTATTAAATAATGATGCCAAATCTTTCTTCTCATCATCTCATTTTTATTAATAGCCAGGTATGAAACAAAATGCACAAGAAACTAATAAAAATCTTTTTTCTGTCCCCACAACTAATATTACCGCGTCTCGGTCACCCCCTAAGCCCCTAAGCCCGAAGGGGCGGTCCGCTAATCCCACGCCAGTAATTAGTTCAAACGTGACATAGACCGGAACCGAGTCATTTAGCTTACAGACAGACGGGATTCGTTCTGAAGACAAGTTGTGTATGGATGGACGATGCAGGGGACGGAGACTTCTTGAGATTATGGCACCGTGGTGAGGAAATTCGCCAAAGATCTAAGGTCACCGACATAGCTCTCAGAATTTGCAAGTTGAAGTGGCAATGGGCAGACCTCATCGTTCGGTGAACCGATAACCGATGAGGAAGAAAGGTCCCCGAGTGGCGATCACGAACTGGAAGACGCTCTTTAGGTAGGCCCTCCATAAGGTGGACCGGTGGATGCAAATGGTTAATAGCCGTTCATGGAGGCGTTTAAAGGGGGAGGCCTATGTTCAGCAGTGGACTTCTATCGGCTGATGATGATGATGATGACACCTAACTAAGCAAGAGCTAACTAGCTAAGAGTGACCTCAACTTGCGACCCGTAAGGTCATGGGTTCGAATCTGCAATAAGCTTGAGCTAGTGAGATTTTTATATATTTTATGGAGTAACTTTGACCACAAGTCACCTGATGTTAAGTGACGAGGTGGTCGAAGTTGACACCAATTTTGATATTTGATTTTTTAGTTATGTCTCCGTCCTGAATAGCAGAATAATTAATATTGAAACATCGGAAAAATTCCCAAGAAAATATCAATTCAATGTGAAAGTATGTGTGTCCGCTTGTTTCTTTGTAAACTTTTCACGTCTGAAAACTTCTCAACTGATCTTAATGACATTTTGGACATAGTTAGACCTCTAGGATAGGAACCCTACTTACTAGGAAAGGATATAGAATACTTTTGGTTGCAATAACATGTAATCAACGCGAGTGAAACCTTGTGGAACAGCTGGTTACAGAATAGATCTCGATGTTGCTATACTCAGAGAGCGTATGCGTGGTTTCCTTTTAGAAATAGGCAAACGTTCTAATAACATAAAGCATCATTTCGTACTACAGGATATAAATGATCCTCTTTCCTGCAAACATTTACCGCATCAAAGATTAGTGGATCAGTCTGTATGTCGTGTAAATCTCGCCTAATGTGCGGATCACGGTTATGTACGCGGGTAACGGAAGGATCATCTGCTTTGCCATAATCTGTAAATCCTTATTGCAAAGATAGAGTTATAAATAGGCATTATTATACACCGAACCGGAAGACGTTTTGTAGGTAGCCCTCACTAGGTGAACCGACGACATTGTAAGAGTCGCGGGGAGCCGATGGATGCAAATGGCTAATGGTTCATGGTGGCGTTCAAAGGAGGAGGCCTATGTTTAGCAGTGGATTTCTTCCGGCTGAAAATGATGATGATAGTGACTTTTGTCTCTGACCGTACATGTCCAGACATCCCTACATATAAGATTATGCCAGTCTCAAGGACCGCAGTTTATGGCAAATACGATGACCCCAGTCGGTACTATTTTAGAATTCTTCGCGTTTCAGACGTTTTTACGGCCATGAAATTCGGGAGAAAAGCGCTTCCGGACACTCAGGAATGGTCTGATGTTTCAGGAATGCTGACTTCGCTTTAACGCTCTGTGAAGTATGGGGCTATTTCGGGAACTTTCAGTTTTTATATGCTGAGAAAACGTTTTCTAGTTCAAGTTACGGCTATGTTAAGTTATTTTCTCGATTTCCGACACATTTTCAGAAAGAGGAAGCTGGTGAGAAAAGCGTGTGTCAAAGAACTCATTTCAACAAAAAAGCTTTGTAAGGAATTGCCTATTTTAAAAGTTTTTCCGTTGCTTTTCCCAGAATCAGGTTTTGTAAATTGATTCGGCTGAAACAGAAAATAAATTGTAATAAGAAAACACTGGTTTACATTATTTAAAACTAGTTACGCCTTGCGGTTTCACCCGCGTCTTCCCGTTATCCCGCAGGAACCTTTTTCCAGGATAAAAAGGTACCCCGGTTTAAGGTTTGATACCCCGTCTACAATACCTTACACTGGCTTGGCAATGCCCACGTATTCGCTATCAGCTCTACCGTGCACTCTCGCCCAGGGCTCTCGTGACAGTGACGTTTTAGCTAACCAATACAGGAACACACGAGACAGCGTATACTGTATGCTATAGCGCATACACTACACAGGGTATAAGCTATCTCCATTCCAAATGTTATTCAGATCCGTTCATTAGTTTTTGCGAGAAAGAGTAACAAACATCCATCCATCTATACTCACAAACTTTCACGTTTATGATATTAATAGGATTATGTACATGTAATTAATTAATACGTACATATATTATTCAATATTCCGAAAGTAACTCTCTGCATCTCTGTCTGGTTGTTAATTTTGGAACGCGCTGCGCTGAACAGATATTGATGAAATTTGGTATGCAAATAGTTTAACATAAAATACGTTTTATTATACAGTCCAAGAGAATAAAACCGCGGGGCATAACTAGCAAGGTATAAATTCAACAGAATAAAAAGCAATCTTATTCATTTTTCAACAACATATTTATCTCCTTAAATCTGTATAAATGGATATAAAAGCGATGATGGCTCAGTGGTAGTGACGTAGGCTTGCGATACGTAGGACGTGGGTTCGAATCCTACAATGAGCTTGAGCTTTCGGTGAAGGAAAACATCGTGATGAAACCATAGCTTGGTGGTAGGGTATTTTCTAGTACTCGCCTGGCTAGCTACCACCCTCTTGTTAAGAATCTGTCGCCAAGCATCTATCGGTGTATTCCGGCAGCCTCACTTGAGAGCCAGTTCCCAGTCCAGGTGTAGCGTGGCGCCATCTTCGACCACATCGTCACTTCACATCAGGTGACTTGTGGTCAAACGCTACCCTGTAAAGAATAAAAAAAAAATAAAAAAATATTTCTCATATTCTAGCATACAAAGAAGTCGCTTTGAGTCATTTATAATAATAACTCAAAGGAGGTTAATGTTACAGTAAAATGTCAAAATCCGTAACGTCGCAAACTTCCTAGTTAAACGCAAAGTAACCATTTTGCCAAATTGCCTTTCTTTCCTTATGTGTTTCTTGAGAGCCAGTTGTATTCTAGGCATGTTTCCACCTGTGAGAAAACTTTTGCAACACATGTCCGACAGACTATACGATAGTAGCAAATTCAAACTTGCAAGTGTAAATTAGCACTTATACAGTTTACACTTGCAAGTTAGTGTCGGAGAGTTTCGTTCACGTAAGTTTTCTTGTCAGTGAAAGCGCTGCTTTAGCGTCATAGTCCTTGACCTCATGAGGCAATGGAGGATGTAGCCAAAAGCGAGTCTAAAATCCTAAAGAATCTGGTAACGATCTCGTTGTTATAAACGCTTTAGTTTATATATTAAAGCATATGGGGAGCCACATGCAAAGTTGTTTGTAAATGGTGCTTTGAGCGAATTTACGTTTACGTTATTGTGTCAAGTTATAGCTGTGGTTGTCAAGCAATAGTTTGACAGATGTCATGTCAAATCAAGGTGCAGAAATAATTTATGAACTCGATCTTGCGCCACCTAGCTTGAAACTTTTTATTATTTCAATTGACTACCTTTCATTGGTTACATCCACAAAAAAAAACCTGTAAACGATAGAGTTTACGAAGAAACTGATTTGGGGGTTTCACTGTAACATATATTTTTTGTTACGATAATTTTCATGTTAATAAAATAAGGAGAAACTCTTGCTTTGCTTTTAATTAAACGCTGTTGTAACCTTTATCAGTATTAGGACTGTATAAAATAAATATATAATGAGAAATCCATTTTTTGTCGTCGAGTATGTTTTGATGTATTCTAACAAATGTTTTGTAATACTAATATTATAAACGTGAAAGTTTGTTATTATGGATGTATGGATGTTTGTAACACTTTCACGCATAAATTACGGAACGGAATTAAGTGAAATTTGTATTGGAGATAGCTTATACCCTGGATTAACACATACCGCTACTTTATATCTCGAAAAAGGTTCTGTGGGATATCGGGAAGAGGCGGGTGAAACTGCGGGGCGCAGCTAGTATAATTAATGTAAAATGCTTCTACAAGAATTTGGTTTTATTTTGGTAGAAGCTGGGTCCCGTATTACTTGGATGGGTGACCACTAGTGGTATTTACAGCTGAGCGCTTCCGTGCTTCGGCGTGCACCACCGTTGTTGAATTTGGATAGCAGTCGTTGGGCTATGTCGGAGGCCTTCAGGCGATCTGAAAACTACCACAAGACGATTGGGTTAAAAATAGATCATACACAAGATTTGCTGGAACTCTAGCCTTTTCTAAAAGAGAAAGTAATACTTACCCACTCAAAAATACTACCTACATGAAGACGATACTGCCAACTTCCCTTCTGTACGTAGGGCTAATCTTTGCCCCGTATAAGGTCAGTGCATGTTGCATGGGCATGGAGCAGTCTATTAATTCAGTTTACATTGCAATTGCATCGCGGCCGCGGCCTCGTTCAATTATGTATCAAAACGCTGTCAGGTTAAGCTTTAGGTATATTTTAGCAGCACGTTCAGGTGTTGCACGTCGAATGCCTTTTTAAAAGATTGGGGATTTATGTCTTTGATTTAAAATTAATTATACCTATAGAGTCTAAATGTAAAAAATTTGAACACTGTCCTCCCCTCGTGCCTACGAATCTTGTGGTTATGCGGACGGAAGCTGTAGTAATCTGGCATTCTCAACGTTATTTGTACCTATTTTGTACCTATTTAGATAGCTTATACTCTGGATAATACATAAGCTACTTTTTATCCCGGAAAAAAATTCATGCGAGATAACAGGAACACGTGGGTGAAACCGCAGATCGCATCTAGTAGGTGTACAATTATAATTTTTGGCTATAAACGCTCACCATAGATTAGAAACTGTTTTTTAATCCCCGTCATTCGTCGTGCCTACTCCTTTCATCTTGGATACCAATTAACCTTTATTTGTAGGTACGCTTGCGCTTAGGCGTTAAAGATCATAGCAAAAAGAAAATTTTGTATCTTGGCTAGGCCCTAAGGCAAAAGACTTATTTAACAAATAAAAGTCAGTTTATTTATTTATTTATAAAAACAAATAGTAGCTTACAGTTAAACACCAACACGCTAACTATTTTAAATATGGCTTATATATATCATAAAATTCTTACAAACTATGCTTAGATTGTCAGCAAACAAGTCTATATGTTGGCACTCGCGTGTGAACGCATTAAGGAGGGCCAGCGCCCGCAGCGTAGGTGCATTGTTGCAGTGGTGGGTCCGCGGCACCGGGCAAGCGAACAACTGATGCCGTCGACGCCCCGTTCGCAGATAATTGTCAGGGACATATAATTTCATACTAGCCAGGATAGTCGGGTTGTTAAAGTTCTTTATCACAAATCATTCATTATTTACAAAACAAGCAGGTACCTATACCAGGAAAGCACCCTAAAATCTACCCGGTAATTGTCAGAAGATCTTCCTTCCGGAATAATCTTCGACAATTAATCATCCGCATGTAAAATTACAACATAGGTAATGGCACATCCCAGTAGGGGGTGGGGGGTGGGGAATGTGGGAGGGGTAACGAACCGTTCCGTCAGGCGGTTTGACTCCGCGCGGATGTCAGAATGATTTGGTTGTGAAAGTTGTGATGCGCGTTGGGCAATATTGGTTGTGCTGAATGAAACATATTTGAAATGACAGGTAAGCAGTGAAAATGCCCCTGGTGTTGCAAATGTCGATATGCGAAGATAACCGCTTACCATTCGCCGGGTCGTCTCCCTGTTTGCCTATTATAAAATAAATAAATAGGTGTTTATCACAACGATATATATAATTAATATACCTTTGTAACGGTAATAAAAATAACAATAATGCCCGCACAATCACATACATAGCCTAACTAGGTTTCCCTGTATCTAGGGTATCAGAAACTACGAGGATCGGGGATCCACAATACCCAGACACAGAACAAATACGTGCGCATTTTTTTTTTTAATGTAATGGTTTTTAATTATGTCTGTTTTTTTTTCAAATATTTTTTTGTGTGTTGGCGTTAGTGGCATACAAGCAGACGGCCCGAGCCCCCGCCTGATGGATAGCGGTCACCATCATCTATGAACATTTGCAACAACAGGGGAGTTGCTGATGCATTGCCGACCCGACGGAAATTTAATAATGGACAATAAAACAGTTTGATGGAAAATAATAGACAATTATGTATAAAAATGGATAAAAATAGACAGCTTTTTATTTGTAAGTTAAGTAAGTTTTCATGTTTGATATAATTAGAACGTTTGTTAAAAAAAATCCGAAGGTGAATGAGGGAGATGGGAGAGCTCTGAATTCCCTTTTAATGATTTTTACTTAGATTTTTGTCATATAATTGAAAAACAAAAATTAACTGTTTAGTTTTGAAGTAAAACTTCTTTAGGCGCGACTAGGGAGTAACTCAGTTTTTTTTTCTGACGGAAGTAACGCTTAGCTGCGCGCGCTTTCTGTGTAGTTTCCGATAAGTAAGAAATTATGATGTCATTCAAGTACCTGTTTCGAATGAATAATTTAATATTAATATAACATTGGAATAATCGTTGTAAAGCACATGAATAATAAATATAATTAAATTATAATATGATATTTATTATTTAAGTTAATATTTAATCATTTCAATGATACCTATATGCCGTCAACGCCAAAGAAGTTTTACTTCAATCGCGCGTAAAAGTTACACGCACAAACGTTTTTTTTTTTAAATCACCTCATCTCTTTCTTAGTAGTTCTTAGACGAATGTCTACTAGACTTTCTCTCAGACTTTTTCTTTCGCAAGCGTTTCCCACTTTGCCTAAGTGTCCATGTAATGCTAGTCAACATTCAACATCTCCGTTTATTTTTTGTAAAATTTCATTAACTTGGTCCTTGCCGTCTTCCCCAAAAACACACAAGTTACTTCTAGCTTAAATAATGCTGAAAAGATAAAAGAACGTTTCAAAAGTAATTATTTTAACAAACATTTCATAATACATGTTATTATTGGAGAGAATGCTTTGTCTGCCAAAGCTTCAGAGCTCTCGAGTCGGATCTCTCGAAAGGTTAAGCTTCTTTGTGAATATGATATATAGATGTTTTGTATGAACTTTTTCGACTGGCTTTCGCGTGGGTTAGGTATAATGAGATCAGGCGAGAACGCACCACGTCATACCATAGTAAAGGAGTATTAGTTCAGCTTCATATAAATCGGCCGGTTTGAATGTGTGCGTGAGTAGCGGCACCGTGTACGCACGCACTTTTCACGCAAACAATGACATAAACGAAAGGAGGCGGCCGGGGCCGCGGCCATGCACTCAGTACGGAACGCGCCGTCTATGCGTCACCGCAAGAGTAGGTAATTAACTCGTCCAGCGGCCTTAGCTAACCTACTGTTCTTTATATACTGTGGTCATACGATGTGCCACTTACTATCAGTGAAGTAACTTGCTCGTCTCGTCACTCAATTTCATAAAAAAGCGTGTTTTGGTGTTGGCTCCGTTACTAACAGCCGAACTTATGAATTACTAGCTGTTCCCTGCGGTTTCACCCGCGTGGGCTACAGTTTATCGTTACAAAAAGTAGTCTATGTCCTTTCTCAGGCTCTAGACTATCTCTGTTCATTTAAATCAGTTTAGTAGTTGAGGTTTTTTTTTTACAATTTACAGGGTAGCGTTTGACCACAAGTCACCTGATGTTAAGTGACGATGTGGTCGAAGATGGCGCCACGCTACACCTGGACTGGGAACTGGCTCTCAATTGAGGCTGCCGGAACACACCGATAGGTGCTTGGCGACAGATTCTTAACAAGAGGGTGGTAGGGCGAGTACTAGAAAATACCCTACCATCAAGCTATGGTTTCATCACGATGTTTTCCTTCACCGAAAGCTCAAGCTCATTGTAGGATTCGAACCCACGGATCGCAAGCCGACGTCACTACCACTGAGCCATCATCGCTATGAGTTTAGGTTTAACAGCATAACAGACAGACAGACAGAGTTACTTTTGCATTTATAATATTAAGGTAGGCATAGGGACTAGAGTTCCCCGTCCTCGACACACCGACACGTGGCAATATAAAACAAAATTACCGAACCAGGATTTACGTCAGACACTTTCCTTATGTACTAGCCAGAACCACGTGAACATTTCCAAATATCTTCCTAGACCTTTGAAACAAGAGGCAGTGTGAATTATTGGATGTGAAAAATCTGAGAGCGAAACCTCGCGAAAACGACTATGGGACCGAAACTGAGACGTTACGAGATAGACCGTCCCTTTTTTATTATATCTGGCACAAAAGGCAGCCGCGGGTAAATCCTCGTATCCCATGTCATAGGTTTGTAGCTAGACTGGGGCGAATAAGGACCCTTGATGTACAAATTGCGTAAGACATTGTTGGTTTGTAAATATGTACGCAAACTTTTTGCTAATAAATTATCGAGTATGTGTATAGTGATGATAGCTCAATTTTAGTGACGAAGGAAAACATCGTTATGAAACCATAGTTCGGCCATTTTTTAGTGCTCGGCTGGCTAGCAACCTCTAAATCTGTCGCCAAGCCCTTATCGGTGTGTACCGGCAGTCTGACTTGAGAGATAGAAAAATAAAGAAAAATAACTCATTTAGCGATGATGGCACTGGTAGTGACGTAGGCTTGCGATCCGTAAGACGTGGGTTTGAACCCTACAATTAATGAGCTTGAGCTTTCGGCGAAGGAAAAGATCGTGATGAAACCATAGCTTAGTGGTAGGGTGTTTTCTAGTACTCGCCTGGCTAGCTACCATTCTCATGTTAAGAATCTGTCGCCGAGCACCTATCGGTGTGTTTCTGCAGCCTCACTTGAGAGCCAGTTCCCAGTCCAGGTGTAGCGTGGCGCCATCTTCGACCACATCGTCACTCGTCGTCGTTAAGTAGGATACTCTCTCTGAGAACAGGCCTCCATCCCAACAGTGGGAACGTAATAGGCCGAAGATGATGATAAACTCGATTTTCCAAGGTTAATTAAAGAAGATTACTAGAACAACAAATCAAGACAAACTCATCATCAACAAGACGACTCTAGGACCAGTTTTACCGTAACTGGGGTAAACAGTTAAATCGATTTAACTTCGTGAGTCCCCGGATCATTGGGAACCGGTGCCCGGGGAAATCTGTAATCGGGTTTGTCTATTACGCCTTATCCGGGACAGATCCGGGCATCCCCGATTTTTATCTTCGAATCGTGGTGAACCGCTGACACGTGCAAAGTGGGTACCAGATAGTCAGTATATAAGGTTCTGCAGTTTTAAAAACGTAACCACACATTTTTTTTTGAATTGTTGTTCTTCTAATAAAAATCACTGAAAAATTACGCGTAGGCTTTGTCTTAGGGCAATGGATACACTTTATTTACAAGATAAAAAATTATTTACAATATAATTAAAAGTATCAAACACAGAAATACACTTAAAAATTTGGTATGCCTCCAGAAGATGGTAAGCTGTCTCGTTGAACAGCAATGCTAATTTTTTGACCAAAATATGAGCCAGCATTATGGTCATTTGTCGCATCAAGAAGCTTCGCCATGCTTTGTCTCAAGTAAAATAGGCCATTTTCTACCATACTCGCGCAGTGCAAAACTAAGTCACGAAACTGAAAAACGATTTTAGACCGGTATTGACATATATGAAAAGACGCAACGCAATTATAATTAGCATTTTCATTGCTTTGTCATTTAGAAATGCAAATAAA
Organism: Opisthograptis luteolata; assembly: GCA_931315375.2. Taxonomy (NCBI): domain Eukaryota; kingdom Metazoa; phylum Arthropoda; class Insecta; order Lepidoptera; family Geometridae; genus Opisthograptis; species Opisthograptis luteolata. The sequence continues at coordinate 1,311,902 of OV928044.1, forward strand.
AATAGACCATTTTCTTAACAAAACTGTCTTTTGAGAGTCACGTGATCTACGAAAAGGTCAAATTAAAACCGCGGAAGTTTTTGAACCTTGGACTCTGCTTTCTACCGTGTGATGGGATCCTAGTATATTTTTTAAAAGCTAGAATTATTTTGCGGATTTACGGAAAAGTTATTTAGTAGAATATTGTTGTACAGATAAACAGTTTTTAATTAACTTTAGACATCAAAGCAATAATATAATAAGCTTTTTTACATTTTAATACTAGCTTTCGTTTTCAACTGCGCGTTTATCGTTATCCAGCAGGAAAAGAAGTATCAATTGTCCTATTCTAAGATCTAAATACCAAATTTTAGTTATAAAATGTCAAAATTAGATTCTGTATGTTGGAAAGCGTATCACTTGATAGCCAACTATAGAAGGTATCAATTCGTCTATCGATAATATGCATTCCTACAATAGTATTGTTAAGTTTTAAACTATCGATATTTTTTATTATCCAAATAAAAAATAATCAACGTAAAACCTACAATAGTGAAGCACAACACTGTTTTGAACCAAAAGAAAATACTAATGCATATAAAATTAGAGAGAGCTGTGCTAGTTTTCAAACACAATCACTAAGCTAGTATAACAGCCGTCCCGTAATCAAGGCTTTTACGTAATGAAACAGCTGTCAAGTTCGTAAGCAGAGCAGCGGTATTAGGTACAGCTTTGTGATCACGTGAAATGGGAGCCTTTGCGATCGCACACTGTGATTGCGCGGTGGGCATGTGTGGGGCATTGTCTGCTTTATGGGTTTCGTAACTGAAAAGGGAAAAGGAACTCTTATATTACAACAAATCAAATCAAAAAATATTTAATTGGTATATCAGTCAGTCAGCGACAAAAGTCGCTAAACATACTAAATTTTCCAAATATTGTGTTCTAACTCAGTCATGTTTGGTTTTATTTTTAAAACTTACAAGGTATTTTTTGATCACAACACAATACAACTGATGTTAAGTGATGATGCGGTTAAGGTTGGTGTTTAACATGGTGACTGTAATCGATTTTTTTTATTGTTCAGCGACTTTGTCGTTGACCGAACAACGCTTTAAAACGTCAAACTAAGCTTGTTCTAAGAGGTTTTTTAGTAGTAGTCTCGTAAAATACTATTACACGTACTCTAATACACATTCTGTGCTATCACTTAAAAAATATCGTAACATCGTAGTATTACAAAACACATTCGGTGCTGTCACTAGAAAAAACTTGCTAATTTTTACAATTTTTATTTTACTGACACCACAGACTTAATTATGTTTTGGTGGCCTGAAGTTTTCCACCTCTATTGTCATTCACGATTGATTTTTCACTTAACTCTTCAACTTTGCATGCCAAGTGCATCATCATAAGCAATATAAAAGAAAGCACCCCAGACAGAGATTTGCATACTTGCAAAGGAATTGCAAAGCATGTTTTTGTCACGACAAGCTTTAGTGCTGCATATCATTCTGCGTATACGAGCTGCGAGATATTATGCTCGTCGCATGTTGGAGTACAAAATGTTAAATTAAATTTTAATAATAGTTTTTATTTATTTATAATTGACTAGTTGCGTCCCGCGGTTTCACCCGCGTCTTCTCGTTATCCCGCAGAAACCTTTTTCCGGGACACAAAGTAGCATATTTGTTAATCCAGGGCATAAAGTATCTCCATTCCAATTTTCATTTAGATCCGTTCAGTAGTTTTTGTGTGAATCCATCCATCCATCCATCCATACTCACAAACTTTCACGTTTATAATATTAGACGGATTTACTGCATATTTAAGTAGTACATGACATCTATGACAGATGATAAATGGCCATTCCCAATAACCGATCTATCCACGATTTGCCCTACTGGAGATATAAATTTGACATAAAAAAGAAAACAAAAGCTCCATAGAAGTTATTTAAACAACATTAATAAATTGTCTCGTTTTAATATATTTTAGCATTTTTTTGTCTTATCGTGTAGACTGTGTAGTCCAATATAGTTTCTTTATATTTTTTCTATCACAGTTTTCAGGTTGAGGTTGGTTGGTTTTCGGGTTGGTGGTTGGGTAGGCCAGCCTCTTTACTTTCTTATTTAATAATAAAAACGCGAAAGTGACTCTGTCTGTCTGTCTCGCTTTTGCGCCTTAATTAGAGAACCGATTTCAACGAAATTTGGTACAGTCAGCGACAAAAGTCGCTGAACAATTACACATTTTTCCAATTGCATTCATCATCTTAAACACCAACATTTGACCGAAACATGACTTAACATCAGATGCGTTTTATTATGGTCAAACGCTACCTCGTAAGTTGTTAAAAAAAAAATGAAACAAACATTACTGATCTAATACGCATTTGGAAAATCGAGTATGATCAGCTACTTTTGTCGCTGACTGTACGGAAATAGTTTGAACACTGAAGAAGGACATAGGATACTTTTTATCGCGATAAACTGTAGCCCACGCGGGTGAAACCGCGGAGAGCAGCTAGTTCTTTATATTTCCTCTTTCACAGTTTTCAGCTTGGAGCCAGTCTCTTATAACATAAACCTTCCACGGCGACTGTCGCCAGTGTGCGACCATCCTTACCCGGCGCGTTTATACTGCGCTCGCTATGATTAACACGATATTTAGGACAATGTCCGCTTAAATTATGGCCGCTATTTATTTTGGAGATTGTGTTTTCCAACGACGCGCCGGGAATCAGGAGGTAGAATTATTTAAACATTTGCAGAGCTTTGCGGGGCTTTTAATTGGATTTATGGAGGTTTAATATTTAATTGACAAGGACGTTGAAATAGGTGAGCTATGGCATGTGCTGCAGTGTACTGAGTTCATTTTTAACACACTAAAAGTAAAAAAAGTTGTAAAAATGGAAAAGATTGTGAAAAAGAGTTTGTATGTTACTTCTTCACGCAGAAACTGCTGAAGGCTCCGGAACACGTTTTATTTTAAAAAAGGCTGATAATGGTAAATCGCGGGTGTAACCGTCGGGCATAGGTAGTCTGATCTATTGCGCTATTGAATCTAAGTAATTTGTTCGGTGGCTAGGCGAATAAAAAAATATTCTAATACAAAACATAATTATGTAATTTGTTTTGTGGAATCATTTTTGTAATTTTAATAAAACCACACTGAGAAAAAAACTCTCCTTCTGAGTCTTTACCTTCCAAGACCGTTTCCTTCCTTATTTTGTATCAGTTTTCCTTCCGAATCACAATTCCTTCCCTTTTGACTCAGAAGGAAAACGGTATTTCCGAAGGTCTTTTTTCTCCGTGCACAAGCACTGTTTGATTTGAACTTTTTGTCATGATTAACTTCACATGATGCTATGATGTGGTCGAAGATGGCGATACGCTGTGTCTCAGCAGAGGAAATGGATGATTAATGGCCTATAGCCTTTTAGAAGCACGTAGGAGGAGGGACAGTGGATGATAAAATGATAGGTTATCGAATTTAAACAGAAAGTTGCCAATCGTCCCAAAGTGTTGCCACCCTACCAAACAGTCAAAGCCCTATGCGGTAGTAGAATTATAAATGCTAAGCACCCGCCCTGTAAATGCTTATCCTCTGCTTTCATAATTCAACTTAAATGCAGTGTTTGTTGGCAAACACTCGAGTGAAGCTGTAACTCTGTTTAAAGCGACGGAAATATAAGAGCGAACCAGTTCAAACTAGCACCCAGCGTTTGACGAGATAAATCGTGACACTTGACAATGTCTCAAGTGAGTGCTAACGGATAGTCTTTATTAAAGTTTAACGCCATCATTTTATAGAATAACTAGGCACACACTAGGACTAGGCTAGGACTGGTATAGCTAGGTATGGTTTCACCCGTTTATTTTTGAAAGTTAAAAACAAAGGACATCGTATTATCCTTCTTGCTTTAGGCGTAAAAAGGTAATAGACAGACATAGTTACTTTCACATAGATATTAGACTCGCTGTGCCCCGCGGTTTTACCCGCGTGGGCTACAGTTTATCGCGAAATCCTTTCTTAGTGGATGCCTACGTCATAACATCTACCTGCATGCCAAATTTCAGCCCAATCCGTCCAGTGGTTTGGGCTGTGCGTTGATAGATCACTATGCCAGTCAGTCACTTTTGAAGTACCTGTATAATTTATATATTATATAGATAGATAAATGGAATACAACAAACAAAAAGTACCAACCAGAACGAATCCAAGAAACACATTAAAATCATGGTTCAAGGAATCGTTCGCTTTGTTAATTAGAAAATTGAGCACTGCCTGTGGAAACTCAACAAGTTTTCAACGGGAATTCGTAGAGAGTTTTCAGAATTTCTTGAACTGCACCTTCATAGAAAAGTTTTCTGTAGGTCTTTTGAATCTTTCCGAAAACTAAGGCATCACGTTTGAATTGAAGGGAATATCTTCAAGAGCTCTAAGTTACGTGCAATTATATACTATTATTATACAAGAAGTATGAATTATATCAATAAACATAATACATAGCAATATTAAAGTTATTTCTCAGGCTGGCATTATGGCAATCAAGTGACAAATAAATTTTTCTTAAGCAACGATTTGAGCCTGTCATTGTCATTGTCATTTGAAACAATAGGGGCGTTGCTGACCCTTAAGAACTCATACGTGCTTTTACCTATAACTATTAAATTTTTAATACTTACAGGGTAGCGTTTGACCACAAGGCACCTGATGTTAGGTGACGATGTGGTCGAAGATGGCGCGACGCTATACCTGGATTGGGAACTGACTCTGAAGTGGGGTTGCTGGAACTCACCTATAGATGCTTGGCGATACCATATGGACGAAAAAAAAAACACTACACGAGTAAAACCAATGGCATTCATATAGTGTGACACGGGGGTTGTCTGTGGAACGTCAATCGTGACCGGACGCGTTTTTTGGTTATAAAATAAGATCTTATTGTTTTAATCAAATAAGTGCTAATCTAATTGACCAGTTTAGTTTTTGGGTGTATTGGTGGTAAGTGTTTGTGTTCGTCAGTAGTTTCTGTGTTCCGTGAGGATGAATGACCCGCCCGATCCCGGTGGGGGGATGGACGTGCCGCCATCCCCGGCGGCTTTTACTTCGGTTGAGACTACAATCAATGAAAATGACTTTGAAGTAGTAATGAACCGTAAACGTAAAGTGCAAAAATTGGAAAGTGCTGGTAGCCCAGGTACTGCTGTGGTTCCCCAAGATGGCATGTGTACCCCTCCAAATAATTTCTCAACCCCGAAAATTGTTGATGTTGAGATGACTCCGACACCTCTTGCTTTAGGTCAACCCTCTCAGACGTCTCAGATCCCAAGTCAAGGACCGACTCCAATCCCAATTGGTCGTCAACAGTACGAAACGTCTGATCGAGGTCCGTTTACTGTTCACGTACAGCGAGTTGAATCATCCCCATCTGCCGGTACTACTCTGCATCCAGTGACCTTTGGGCGGTTCTTGTTCAATCGCGCCAGAGAGTTTCAGGGCATAGTGGAAGGCTCTATTAAAAGTATAGGTCGCAACAGGATTACCCTAAACTTCCACTCTAATACATCCGCTAACAAATTTTTACAATCCCCATCGCTTCCAAACAACAACTTCAAAGCCTTTATTCCATCTTTTAACATTACTAGGATGGGTATTGTACGAGGTATACCTGTGGATATGTCACCTGATGAAATAATAAAGGAAATGCAAGTACCGAAGGACTGCGGTCCCATAATCAAGGTTCGCCGACTTAATTTTAAAGTCACTATTGATGGGACCGTAACTTGGAAACCGTCACAGACTGTGGTCTTGACTTTTGATGGGCAAGTTTTTCCAAATAGGGTTTACATGTGCTATAACTCTTTTGTTGTCGATACCTATACCTACCCGACAGTACAATGTTTCCAGTGCTGCAGATATGGCCATACAAAAAGTCAGTGCCGATCGAAGCCGGCATGCTATAAATGTGGTGAAAACCATACAGGTGAAACATGCCAGATTGATAGTGACAACGCCAAGTGCATTTGGTGTGATGGCAAGCATTTCGCTACAAGCCACTCCTGCCCAGAGATGCAAAGACAAAAAAATATTAAATCTTCCATGTCAGAACAGGCTATTTCATATGCAGAGGCATCTAAACTGTATACCAAATCTAAACAGTCATATGCAGATATGCTATCGAACTCTCCTGCTCCTTCCCGTACAACCCTGCCTTCCCGTCCTTCTAGAAATATTACAGCAGAGCCTCGCAAGGTACATTATAAAAAAACCGTTATGAAAACTCCTCAAGCTCCCACATTCGTCAACAGTGGTTATGACCGCTTGGCCCATTCGAGTATAGTAAGAGAAGACTTTTCCGGAGCGGCACCAAATGGCTGTGCCCTCCAAAATCCCTACGCGAATAATAGTGATAACCCTTCAATCCAAGCTGTGCTTGGAGAACTTCTTAGGCTGCTTAATTTATTATCCTCTCTTATGAATAATTTTCCTTCTTCGTCCTCGCCCCTTAGCAACCAACCGTCCAACGCTGCCTTTAACTTGAACTCTCTTTTCTCCCTCCTTCAAAATGGATTCGGTCGCCAGGATCCTTCAATGGAACCCACGAAGTATCATTCCCAAGAAATCTGAAATTATCTTTTTGTCTAATAAACATAGCCCGACCATCTTGTCGGTTTCCGAAACATGGCTGAGCCCCGGGTCCAATTTTAGGATTCCGGGCTTTGCCAGTGTTAGAAGAGACCGACAGGATGGTCACGGTGGTGTTGCATTATTTATCCAAAATAATGTTCCCTTCACAACTATTTCTCTTCCACCTTCTAGCGATAACTTAGAAGTTGTCGCTGCGCGAATTAGTAACATCACCATAGTATCTATATATATTCCTCACCCTTCCAAGCCTATTATTCATAACCTTATATCCACAATCCAGTCTCTTCCTAAACCTCTTCTTATCCTTGGTGATTTGAACTGCCACCACCATGTCTGGGGATGTGGGGGTTCGGATAGTTTAGGAGAATTTTTATTGGAATCTTTGGACTTGCTCAATCTTTGTGTTCTAAATGATGGATCCGCTACAAGAAGAACACGGCCTGATGAATCTCGCAGTGCGATTGATTTATCTATATGTTCTCCCGAGCTGGCTTCCCTTTTTACTTGGAGGGTTTTACCTTCCACCCATGGGAGTGATCACTTTCCTATTCTTCTCAATTCTTCCCATACATTTTCACGCCCTCCAGTCATTAATAAACCACTTCTCAAATATGTCCTCAATAGTAATACTTCAGATTGGGATAAGTGTAATGAACACATTAGGAGTAAAGTTCCAAGCCTACCGTCTATTAGTCCTTATAGTATAACCAGCTGTTCAAATAATCTCGTCAAAACACTTCTAGACAGTGCAAATAAGTCCTTCCCTATCAAAAAGCCTCCCAAAAATAAAATACCTTCCCCCCCGTGGTGGGACAAAGAATGCTCCGATGCAATCAAAGCCCGTTTGGCTTCAGAGTCCGATTTCTGCAACTCCATGACTCAAGAGAATTTCATTGCACTAAACAAAACCATTGCAAAATCTAAACGCCTACTTCGCACTAAAAAAGTGAATGGGTGGAAATCATACTGTACTAGCATAGGCCCTGATACTCCGCTCTCGCTTATTTGGAAGAAAATTCACAGGTTTAGATGCTCTCAGAGGCCACCAAGCCATGGTTGTTGCGCAACTCAGTCTTGGGCTGATTCTTTCATGGACAGAATTGCCCCCCAATATTCTCCACTTCCTTCTGAACTTCCATCTTTATCAAATTCCCCTTCCTCTTCAAACGATCCTCTAGATCAACCTTTTTCGATTATAGAGCTTCACAACATTTTAAAATCTGTGAAGGATTCCGCACCTGGTATGGACGGTATCCCATATTCTTTCTTTTCAAAGGCTCATAATTCGCTCCTAAAATACTACTTAAGGCTTGTTAATACTATTTTTGACTCTGGCTATGTCCCTGACTCTTGGAAATCCCAATATATAATCCCAATTCCTAAACCTAACAAAAATCCGAATGAACCTCAATCTTTCCGCCCTATTGCCCTTTCCTCAGTCCTGACCAAACTTGCCGAACATCTAATCAAAAACCGACTGGAATGGTTTTTAGAAAGCAAAGGTTTACTTGCTAAATCACAGTATGGCTTCAGAAAAGGAAAAAGTACAATGGACAGCCTGAGCATTCTCACCACGGACGTAAGACTTTCTTTCACTCGAAATGAATCGGTAATCGGTGCCTTCTTGGACATTACGGCAGCCTATGATAATGTTCAACTTCCTCTTCTCAGGAACAAACTTCAGCAGCTGAGAGTGCCAGTCAAGTTGGGTAATTTTATCATGAATCTTCTCTCAGAGAGATTCATTTTCTTCCGCTGTAATGATCCGTCAATTTCATCCAGTAGAGTCATATGGCGTGGTCTTCCGCAAGGGTCTGTACTAAGCCCTATTCTATACAACGTTTATACGCATGACTTGGAATCATCTATCGGTCCATGTCGCATTTTACAATATGCTGATGATATTCTTATTTATAATTCTAATAGCGATATCGATAAAGCTGGCTCTTGTCTTTCTTTCTCCCTTAATCTTTTGACTATTTGGCTTCACAACAACGGTCTGGAACTTTCTCCATCCAAAAGCAACATCGTTGTTTTTTCTCGTAAAAGATCCACTCCAGCTATAAATATAATTATAGATAATTGTAAAATCCCTGTTAAGGATTCGGTCAAATTCCTTGGTTTAGTTTTGGACAGTAAGTTTAATGGGCGAATGCACTGTGACTACATTGTAAATAGATGTGAAAAAAACTTGAACGCTCTTAGATGTTTAGCTGGTGTGTGGTGGGGTGCCCATCCTTTCAGTCTAAAAATTTTATACAACGCAATAATACGTAGTGTTTTAGATTACGGATCCTTTTTAATTGAACCTGCCAATAAAGCCAGCCTTAAAAAACTTGACCTAATTCAGTCAAAGTCTCTGCGTATCATCGCTGGAGCTATGAAATCTTCCCCTATCAATGCACTTCAAGTCGAATGCGTAGACCCTCCTCTTCATCTCCGACGCCAATTCTTGGCTACTAGATTTTTCTTCCGGGCTCTTCAATTCTCTGATCACCCCCTCATATCAAAGCTTGAACTCCTTCTTCAATATTCCCACACTTCTCGCTATTGGAGATGTAAACAGCTTCCACCGCTCGTCAAAAGTTACTCCATCTTTAAATCTCTTAGAGATCCAATACATAGATCTCACATTCTTCCACTATTTAACTTTGACTATAGTGTTGTTATTTCCCAACCAAAAATAATTTTAAACTTTGACATTTGTAAAGGCGACCAAAACGCAAATGAATATTTCGAAGAACTCCTTCTCAGAGACTGGCGTGGATGGCATACAATTTACACAGACGCATCCAAGCTAACCCAGCAAGATTGTGTTGGATGTGGTGTTTTCCATGCTCAATACGATATAGTTCAAAAGATTAAATGCCCACCTGAATCATCTGTTTTCACTGGAGAATGTATTGCTATACTTGAAGCCGTTAAATATGTTCTTATTTTCAAATTACAAAAAACTATTATTTTCTCAGATTCTCGTAGCTCTCTTCAATCTCTTCTCTCCAACCCCTTTAGCCCTAAATCACACAATCCTATTTTATTACAAATTAAAAACTCAATTTCAGAATGTTATTCCAAAGGCTTTGAAGTTGTACTGGCGTGGATTCCTGGTCACGTAGGTATCAATGGCAATGAACGGGTCGACAAGGTTGCTAAAGATGCAGTGTCATGCGGAGATAAAGTTCCCTTCAAAAATTATTGTCACGATCTTGTGTCCCTTCCAAAATGTTTGCTTTCCAAATCTTGGTCATTATATTGGAGAACCACCAGTAAAACCAAGGGTTCTGGTTTTGCAAGAATCCAACCAATCATTCCGCACAAACCCTGGTTTGCTCGCTTTAAATTTAGCAAGCGCTTTACGTCTATGGTTATACGCATGAGACTAGGTCACTGTTGTATTCCATCCCACTTGAAAAAAATTCATATAAAAGATTCATCGATATGTGAATGTGGCCTGGACGATGGCGATCTAAACCATATCTTTTTTTCATGCCCTTTACTCGACCACTCTTCTCTATTCCAATCGCTTAAATCCTCAGACATTTACTTTCCTACCTATATGCCTGAACTTTTAGCTTCCAATAATTTTAAAATTTATGAAATTCTCATTAACTTCCTTTCACAAAATAACCTCAAAATATAATAAGATTGTCTTATCCTTATATATTTACCCTCTTTTTATATACAAAATATTAACAAATCTAACAAATATGTAGTTGTGTTCTGTCTACGTTACTAATTCAATAATACTAATTTTATTTCAGCTTTACTGGTTTCTTGGACAGCCCTATTTCTAAATTTGTACCATTGCCGCTATTTTTGGAAAATAATATTGACGTGATACTGGCAGAAATGTCCAAAGTAGACAATTGCCAAATATAAAAAAAAAAAAAAAAAAAAAAAAAAAATAGTGTGACACGCGGTTGAACACCGGAACCAATATGGCGTCGCGCGCTGCTGACATCTGTCGTAAATGTCAGCTGGCAGCACGATGGTTGTTAATTAAATGTTTGTCGTGGTGTTGCCATGCGGGCGCATGGAGAGGTGTTGGAATGTTCCGCTACTATGCTGTCCTAATATAAACTAAGTTGAACAAGAAAGTTGACAGGGATTGCAATACGAACATGACTGTGTCTAATGACCGAAATTAATAATCGATCCGATCCGTTATCAGCGGTTTTGGATCGATATGTCATGTCATAATATTTAATTTTAGTACTAAGGTTTGACACATTACTACTAAAAATATTTAAATTTATTACTTCAAACTAAAAATAACAAAGAAATAAAAACAAATAAATCTAAACTAATAACTAAAATACATTATTAAAAGAAGTCCCTTTAGGCAAGGTACCGAAGATACTGGCAGCGTTCCCCCTTTGAATGGCTAGACTAATTCTTTGTCCGAGGTAGCTGCCAGATCTTCGGTCTCCGGTGATGTCGACTAACCTTTTTGTTATTTCCTTAAAAAGGCTTAAAGCGCTAGGACCCCACGGACCAAGGGTCTCGACACCGAATGGGACAAAATCATATTCGGCGCCTAGACCCCTGTATTTGTATGCCTTCGCTTTTTCAGCCGCTTCACACGCCGCACCAGCTCTGATGTTGGTTCCATGTAGATGGGAAGGGGCTAGCGTGTCTGCACAGGTTGCATCCCATACTAGCACCCGGCCCATCTTCCATGGAATCAAACTCATACCGTCCGGTCTCTTGCCATCGTCTCTTGAAATACCAGAGGGCTCAAGAAGACTTGGTACGTTGACGGTGGCGAGGGACCGGCGTATGATATCGTTAAGTGCGGCATGTCTCGAGAAGCGGCCTGCACTTTTTTGGCATGACAGTCCGTGATGTCCTAGCTTGTCGACATCACTGCCACAGGGACATTTATGAGGAGCGCAGACCGGAACCCCAAGCCGTAGACAGGTTGCGATTCGGAGCGTGTCAGGCTCAAGAAAAGTTCCTGTATTTGACGAAGGGTACGCGTGAAGCCAGTAGCCGGCCTCATGCGTACCCACGGCCAAAAGCCTAGCACACGCCGAACCTGTACTACAGCTCAAAAGATTGTCAAAAGTCAATTTGCAGTTTATGTCGTCCCAGCTCCTCTGTGAATTTGGAGAAAGTGGAAAATTTTGACCTGGGCATGCAATTAAGAAAGCGTTTCTAGCTTCTTCCAAGCCAGCAATCTCAAAGTTTGAAGGTGATGCCCTTAAAATTTTACTTATGAGATTTGCTGAACTATGGACAGAAGATAGGAAGGCTGGTAAAGCGACACTGGAAATTTTGCGGATTCCTAAACCACCATAACGGATGGGTAGGGATGCTTGGGTCCAAGATTGCTCGTTCAGCTGCATATTAAGAATCGATTCTAAGCTAATTTTGATTAAGTCGTCTACTTGTGCCAAAAGATCTGGGTGATTCCAAAAGGAGCAGCAACGGAGCACATACGTAAATTTTGGGACGAAAAGACAGAATTTTAAGATGCAAAGTGCATAATGTGGACTAATTTCAAGGAGACGATCAGCAGAATTTTGAAATTTAGTAATTGCATTATTAATATATTCAGAAATAGATTCATTAAAAATTGGAGAACCTAAAAGGTAAAGAGAATTGCTGTTAACTATTTTAATATTTGGAGCCAAAATATTAAATTTTTGTTTTACGTCAATTAAATTCAAGTTGCAGTTATTTATAAAAAGTTCGCATTTGCTAAAATTAAGCTCCAAACCAATGGCTTCAAATTTATTTTTGATTAAAAAAAGGTCCGAGAACACAGTATCTACATCACCTCCTAGGGTTCCGTCGTCCAAATACCAAACGTTGAATTTAGAATTTAAATTTTTGATGATCGGATTTATAGCCAAACTAAAAATTGCAGGCCCAAGGGGATCACCCTGTTGACAACCTACTTCCGAGGACAGTTCATTAGAACGATATAACAATTTTGTAGGGTCAGCGTAACTGAGAAGAAGATAATTGTATATTTCCGGTATATGTTGTTTTATTTCCGTCAGCAGGGTATCCCTATTTACCGAATTGAATGCATTTTTGACATCAATTTTGAGCAACACATCAGGCTGTCCGTAAGTTAAGAAAGAGCGTAGGGCATGGACGGCTGCCTCACACCCTCCTTTTACACCGAAGCCTAACTGCACGGGTTCAAATTCCGAATTTAATTTTGGTAAAATATGTCGAACAGCAATTTTGGAGGCCAGACGTCGTAGTGTTGATCCAACAGCGATTGGTCTCACCCCTCCGTCCTTTTTGGTGAGGGCAATGAGGTTCGCGCCGAAAAGAATGGGAACAATTTCTGGATTGACATTACCGGAATACATAAAGTTGATTAAATTAGTGACCGAATTTACAAGTTGCTCACCTGCATCACCCACAGAATGCGAAGTTAAGTCTTTCAAATGTTGGGGTGAGATTCCATCCAAACCTGCAGCCGAACCTGGTTTGAAAGATAAAATGGCATGCGTAACATCTTTGTTTTGAATTTGAAGGCATGCTTGCCCCGCTGTTGGTGGGTCGAGAAAATGACATATTATGACTTGACATATCGATCCAAAACCGCGGATTAAACGGATCAGGATCGATTATTAATTTCGGCCGATAGTTAAACTTCTTTCATAATATTAGTTAGAGTAAAGGCTCCACAAAGCACACAAAGCTGCGATGCGATGCGGTGCGATGCAAATCAGCAGTGCGATTCTAATTCACTCGGAAACTCTTACGACCACGGATTCGGAAAAGTTTCCGCGAGAATTTAGACGCGATTAACAAATCTCAATTCGGAAACTGACATTTAATTTCACAAAATTTGCTCTCGGAAAATGTTTCAGTGAAGCGAAAGTGACGTCGAATCCGACACGGATTCTTTCCGAGTGATTTAGAATCGCGCTGCTGATGTAAAGTTCTTGTGGTGTAATCGAGTGAGCTCGCAGATATTTGTGATGCGATGCGAATTTGTAGTTTTGTGTATGAGCCTTATGTAAGTATCATTATCATCTCTCGAAAGACGTCCAGCAATGGGCGATAGTGGCCGTGACTTTTACAAGGCGCCGACACCGAGTTAGAATCCTCTCAGCCCCATCTAAATAACTTAATTAGTTATATTTGGATTTACCATCTCTCAAAACGGTGAAGGAAAACCTCGTGAGGAAACCGGCATGTCCAAGAACCATAAACATCCAAGGGCATGCGACATCAACCAACCCACACTAAGCCAGCATACCTAGTAGATTACAACTCATTCTATTTCTGTGAGAGAAGGCCAGAGTCGCAGACGTAATATCTCAGATTATTCTCCATAAAAATTATTTCATACAAACCTTGTATTGTCTTGACAATTACCATGCGAAATCGATGTACAATGATATATCGAAGCGACTGGTCGATGCTACCCGTGACCAAAATGCTGGCCGTTATTTTGCGCAAAGAATAAGCATTGCCGTTCAACGCGGCAATGCGGCCAGCATTTTGGGAACGTTGCCAACTGGTAGTGGTTTATTAGATTAAGTAGTTTGTTTAGTTTGATAGGTAGTTTTATTTTACATTTTAAGGTTTAGTTAAGTGTTTTTATTTGTTTGTTTATATTAAATATTTGAAATAAATTTACAAAAAAAGCTATTACCAATACAACAAAATTCTAAACTGTTTTAAACTACCATGGCCAATAACATTAGAATTAGCTTTTGAAACGTGTGGCGAGTGACTTGGGTGAAAATGGTAATGTTGTCGTATGCAAAAAACGTGAGAGGAAGCGGGTAGATAGATATGTGTGCCCCACAGAAATCTGTGGTGTGCCCGTTATAATAATAACAACAATCCTACCCGCAGAAACTTTTAGTATTCTCGTGATCATGGCGCTTGCAACAGTGCCGAAATGTCGAGAACTCAAACAAAAAAAAATAGGTCCGTTTAAAAACCTAATTTTAATTCTAAACTGCAGGCAAGTTGTTATTTCTATAGATTCAGTTCTATCACAGTATATAAAGAACAGTAGGTTAGCTAAGGCCGCTCGACGAGTTAATTGCCTACTCTTGCGGTGACGCATAGGCGGCGCGTTCCGTACTGAGTGCATGGCCGCGGCCCCGGCCGCCTCCTTTCGTTTATGTGATTGTGTGCGTGAAAAGTGCGTGCGTACACGGTGCCGCTACTCACGCACACATTCAAGCCGGCGACGGCCGATTTATATGAAGCTGAACTACTACTCCTTTACTATGGTTCTATATTAACTAGAGGTCTGCTGTTCTGCGTATCTACGTCAATTTCACGGTGTGCTGGCTGCTTCAGGGCGCTTCATGCACATTGCACATGTTGCGTTGCATTACAATGACGTAGGCAGGCGTCACCTAATGTGGTTACCGAGTAATAATAGTTCATGCTAGGGAATATAATTATATCATTGAAACAACGTAGTATAGATAGATTTCATTATTAACTAGTTACGCCACGCGGTTTCACCCGTGTCTTCCCATTATCCCGCAGGAACCTTTTCTGCGATCAAAAGTAGCAGGAGGCAGGGTATAAGCTATCTCCATTTCAAATGTCACTCAAATCCGTTCAGCAATTTTTGCGTGAAAGAGTAACAAACATCCTAACTCATTACTCACACACTTTTACGTTTATAATATTAGTAAGATAATCCTTAGATACTTTGTAATGGGTGTAAAAATAATTCTTTAGGGTCAGAAACGTCCCTGGTGTTGCAAATGGTCATAGGCGACGGTAGCCACTTTTCAGGCCGAATGCTAGATTGCCACTCAACATATACACATAACACATACATGAAATATAAGCGAAAGTTACCGCACAACCGATCGTGATAAAATTTCGTATCGTGATAGTGTAATCAATGGGAAAGGACAAAGGATACTTTTAATGCGATAAACTGGTAGCCAATCAGGCGAGCAGTAGAAAATGCAATACCACCAAGCTCTGGGGCCCCATTCTCGTTTATCACGAGTTTTCCTTCACCGAAAGCTCAATCGCATTGTAGGATGGACCCCGCGATCTACGAATCGCAAGCCGACGCCACTACCACTGAGTTGTCATCGCTTCAATATTAGAATTTAAGATAGGTATTTAAACATTTAGAATTTCTCGTCGCACGTTAACAATTTCCCGTTTCCCAATAAATTAAAGTGCAACCAGTTTTATCGAACAAACTTCATTATAGCCACAAAGCAAGCGTTATCAAACTTCTCTCACTTCAATTATGGACTTCGTAACGTGCTAAGTTTAATATCACTGATGATAGTGTAATTGTTATTTACAAAATGACATATTGTTAATTGCAATTACGTCATATTATTATATGCGTGTATTAATTACTTGAAGCGACGATAGTTGAATAATATACAACAAGGTACTAATCTCTCTCTGAGAGAAGGCCAGAGTCCCAGCAGTTAGAACGTGAAAGGCGGATGATGTTGATTACAAAACATAACTATTTATATAATAACAATAACGCCCACACAAACACAAAAATAGTTCAGACCCCTAAAAAAATAGGCATTAAACGCCACATGGAAAAAACGATTGCCGGAAAATACACTCCCTGTATCTAGGGCATCAGATCCTACGCGGATCGGGGATCCACAACACCCAGACAAGACTTGCCTTTTTTAATGTACAAATATATCGTGTAATGAATGAAACCATATAGCTGTGAATCTGCAAATCAGATCAAACAATATTTATGCAAAATGTGATCCCTTTAAAACGACAAGCTTAAAACTAGCTACGCCTGTTACATCCACATCGACACCTAATATCAGGTGACTTGTGGTCAAACGCAGTAAAAATAAAATAAAAAAACCTTCATAATCCCGCCATGTAACCTTCTAAAGAACAAACCGATTCATATATTAATATCTACTGTTCTTCAATAATATCCTACCACGTGAAAAAACATAACAATCGAATCCGCAAAACCGTTAAACGAACAAGCTTCCAACATTAAAGGCATTCATCACAATGTGCTCGACCACCAAACACTCTAAGCCACTTCCCTAACAACAAGAGCATAAATATTCCGCAATTCAAATAAACCTCGAAAAATCTCATCAAACAAGACTTAATTGCCGTCCTGGTTACCGGTACCCCGATACTCGTTACCAATATTCCCATCGGCCAATTTTTCAATCACAACAAAGACATCAGTACAACGACAGTAAATAAAGCAACAAAACCGGTACACGACGAAAAAAATCGAATACGCCATTTAAATAGCGAATAAAGATCGCTATCAGCCGATTTTTTTACAGTTTAATCACTCGGTGTTATATATAAATTTGGCAGATAAACAACTTCGTACAAACAACTTTCACTCGGCAACTGCTTGGAAAATCATGCATTATACTCTTCATAAAAAAATTGCTTGCTTTATGTGCTGTTATGTGCCTCATTAATTGGTTTGTGTAAAATAATTTTATAGCAAATTACACCAAGAAATAAAGAACTAAGTGTGCATTTTTCTATAGGATTTTTGTATGAACTCGAGTCCCAGTCAATCCGTGCAAAGACGTGGTGGGCCACTAGTTTAAAATATTTCATACTCATCAAAGTTATGTCATATTCTAAAGCACAGAAACGTTTATTTCGCAACAGAAAAATTGCTCTCATGAAAATCGAACAAAAGCAAAGTTTTATCAAACTTGAGTTACTGCCAATACGTTTAGATTACGTCCGTGCCGAGCGAATAAATGACGGGAAACGTTGACATAAATCGATTTCCGAATGAAAAATATGGGCACCTCGTGAGCCAAAAGCCGTGGAGTGGACTAACATAAAAAGTAAAAGTATGGACCCGGTTCGGGATAAGAATTTCAAGTTGTTTGAAGCCGCTCAAAGAAAACTTTGTGGTCTTAGGACCGAAGTAACATCCGCTTGTAAAATAATCTGACTCGGGGGCATGTTTTTTCTCTTTGTGCTTGAAATTGGTCCCATTCTGAAGGTTTGCGGTTTTTCATCAGTTTGCCCGAAGGTAGGCACTGAGAGAGAGTTTGATGTGTCAGCAGGTCAATTTTAGGCAATTGACCTTTATTTATAAAATATATTCATTACACTATGGGAAGTCATATCATCATCATCATCAACAGCCGGAAGAAGTCCACTGCTGAACATAAGCCTCCCCCTTTGAAAGCCACCGTGAACGCGTATTAGCGGTTTGCATTCATCGGTTCCCTGCGACTCGGACAATGTCGTCGGTCCACCTAGTGGTGTGCCTACCTACAGAACGTCTTCCGGTTCGTGGTCGCTACTCGAGAAACTTTCTTCCCTATCGGTTATCGGTAGAGGGAAGTATTAAAAGGCAATGTTTATTGAAAATACAGGGTATAAAAAAAAGTGTCTCTCATTTTCTTACTATATCTTTCTCTCTCTAGTTTTTTATCTCATTCTCTGTCATGCTTCGGTACGCTGAGCTGTCGCTCCCGTCTATCGACCGGTTTCAATAACCGATCTGCTGTTTGCCTTACTGGAGATAGAAATTTGACATAAGCTCTATAGAAGTAATGTCAAATTACTTTCAAGCCGTGGATAGATCAGTTAATGAAACCGGCCGTAAACTAGTCATAAAAACAAGTCAGCTTGGGGACCTGAAAACTTCAACACGAGCTTAAGTGAAGTAGTCTCTTATAACATTCATACTTAGTTCAACGATCCATCAGATCTTTCACTATAGTTGCTAAATCAGCTGAACTTTGTGCTTAGCAACTTGAAGATCTCGTTAGAAGTCTTATAACTTACACCTAACTTAGAACGACTGAGATAACTTTTAAAGTTAATTTTCGAGTTTTTAATGTTCAGGCATTTTCAATTACAGCAGAGGATGGTGGGTAATGGAAGTTTTGTAAGATCGAGTATAATTTAAGTAAACTTTGTATAAAGTTAATAAGTACCTCGGTGTTGCCTGTTGCTCTACTTAGCTAGCTACTAAATAATGTTATAGCAATGACTTACAGATACTCATGGGCCAAAGTGCTCCACCCTCGACTGCATCATCTCTTACCTCTATGAGAGAATTGGTCAAACGATGGTCCATTAATACAAAAAAAACTCATTGCCTAAACCAATGGACTATTCTAAAAGCATTAAATTTTGTTCAGCAGTTTTCATACCGTACGAGTATTTGAGCACAAAGGATTTTTTTGACGACGCGGTAGCCGAGTTGGTAGTGTGCCTGCCTGCGAAGCTAGCGGTCCCGGGTTTGAATCCCGGTAAGGGCAAATATATGTGTGATGAGCACGAATATTTGTACCTGAGTCTTGGATATTTATATCTATATAAGTATTTATTTCTCTATATAAGTATGTATATCGTTGTCTAGTACCCATAACACAAGTTTCGAGCTTAATTTGGGGCTAGGTCAATTAGTGTGCAATTGTTCCAGATATTTATTTTTATTTTTTTGATTTATTTTATCATCGCCTTGGGTCTTGTAGAAGTTTATCAACTTTCCAACGGGCAAAGCCTGGTTAAGTCCAGTTAAGTTTATTATAGGAATACTGGCTGAACGCTACGGTCACATTTCTGTTATTCCGCAAGAAAGTTTACCTATTATATGAACTTTAATGTATTTACAGTTTAAACAAATCAAGTTTTTCTCTATCTCCCTCTCCTTGAATAAACCTAGCATAAAAGAAAGAGAGAGAGGACTGCAAATGGCACAGTTTATAGTGGCTTCCCATCCAATTAAAACATTCTCTAGTTCCTAAAGCTAGGCATTATTAGCACCCGATTCCAATTATCGACACCAACCACGCCACTCCACTGAAGTCAATTCCTTTTTCATACAGACCAATTAGTACTGAACTCTGAGAGTACTGCATTCAGACCTAACATAGTACCTAAATATCAACTAGGTTCAGTACAAAAAAATGTAGGTATCGTTGTAGGCAGTGTGATCCCTTTTGGAGCTAAGTTTAGCCATTTTACTGTGCAAACAGTTAAAAAACGATGTAGGCTCTTTCTTGCCTCAGATTTTTTAAACGAGTTCTTTTTTTTTATTAATGAATCTGTCGCCAACTATCAATGGTATATTCCAGCAGCCTCACTTGAGAGCCAGCTTCTAATTGAAGATCTTTTCCAGTCATATAGAAGCAGAAAGAAAACTTACTTCATAATACAAAAGTTTATGTATGGACAGCGACAAAAGTCACTGAATATACTCTAACACCAAAAATGGCCACATGTGAATTTGTCGTGTTCAGCAACTTTTGTAGCTGACTGTACGGATGCAAGTTTATATATCACAGTGCCATTGACGTACCAAGAGCGATGGACTTCGGTTCCATTGCTTAAAAGCATCCAAACCCAAGGAGGTCTAAAATGCGAAAAGAGAGAGGAGGGTGTGTGTAACACGGTCAGTCGAAGCTGCAAAAGCTGATCAATTGTTTCAAACAAAATTATGCAGTATATTATTCACACAACACGACATAGACTAAAATGTTTTAGTTAGTTTATAATGTTATACCTATATGAAACTTCTTTTATAGTTTTTCTTCCGACTGAGTTGTCAGGCCACTAGAAAGCCTTAACAGTACACACTCAGTCACTTTTCTCGTCGCGTTTGTACTAAAGCAAACCCGACGTCCATCCCATTGTAAGCTAACGCACAGCGCCACAATTTTTGTCTCTACCAACGGCATACATTCTCGAATACGGAGAAATTCCGTACTTGTTCCAATAACGTTGTCAAATCGGAAAGAATATAACTCGCGTTTGAAATAGAGCATCGGCGCGGATGCTTAAAAGACAATGCTATGTAATTTATATCCGGTACTGGCAGCAGGGCTGGCACGCCGCTGGCTAGAGGCCAGCATTTTACATAATAAACCTCTTGATGGTATTCTGGACGGTTTTATGTCATAGTTTGGGACGCACTGCGAACGGAGTCGATATATAGGCGTGGAGTAAAGAGTTATTGTCTCTCTAGGCGTTGGTACATCTTCTTCTTTTTTCTCTTATTAGAAAAAAAAATATGGGTCCTGGAGGGCAACTACCATAAATCCTTAAGTAAGATCAATTTATTGAAAGGAAACATTCTATTATTTTAAAAAATAAACATAACTGTATTCAAGAATTTATAATAAATAATCCACCGAAAAATTAGAAAACTGAAAGTTTTTGCCTGTTCTTTTGTCGGCGTCAGGATCAGGAATTTGGAACAGGCGTAGCTAGTTTTAAGTCACATGCATGTAACAAAATGAATGTATTGATTTTTTTATAATAATGGTGATTATCACCTATGCAATATTATTCAGAACTACTTTTAACTGAGGCCTAGTATAATGCATCATTTTGACGCAGCTCCTATAATGATTATAGGTGCTTATTAGACTAATAATACATCTGCAATCATGTAGGTAATAAGGTAACATATTATACATGAATGTCGGTAATAACGTTTGACGTGCAATTAGCTGCTGCACAATAAAGGGTAATTGCTACGGCAACTCCACTATTTATAGCAAACGGATATATATAGTGTGTACCTTCATATTAGAATATTAAATGACACCCTCATTTTAAGAATTTGTCGCTTAGCACTGCTATTGGTGTCTTCCAGCAGGCTGTTGAAGCCCACCAAGTGAGGACCTTGCAGTTAATTCCCAATGCAAATGTAGCGTTACGCTACCTTCGACCTTAACATTTTAGGTTACTTGATGTATTCAAAAGATACCATGCAAGAAGTAATCATGATGATTATCATCAGCGTATTACGTTCCCACTGCTGGGCCTCTAGCTTTCTCTCAAAGATTATGGACCGTAATCTACCATGCTGCCCACTGGGGGCACTGGCGTGTTGGCTACGAATAAATCATCATCATCATCAGCCGGAAGAAGCCCACTGCTGAACATAGGCCTACCCCCTTGAACGCCACCATGAACGGCTATTAGCCATTTGCATCCATCGGCTCCCTGCGACTCTTACAATGTCGTCGGTCCACCTATTGGGGGGCCTACCTACAGAACGTCTTCCGTGGCCGCCACTCGAGAACCTTTCTTCCCCATCGGTTCGGGTTTGACTATAAGTCACCTGATGTTACGTGACGATGTGGTCGAAAGTAACACTACACTACGCCCGGACTGCAAACTAGCTTTCAAGTCAAGAGATTTAAGACTCGATTTTCATCATCAGCCGGAAGAAGTCCACTGCTGAACCTAGGCCTCCTCTTTGAACGCTAGTCGGCACTCGAAAACCTTTCTTCCCCATCGGTTATCGGTTCGTCGAGCGATGGGGCCTGCCCATTGTCACTTCAACTTGCAATTTCTGAGAGCTATGTCGGTTCCTTTGGTTCTTCGACGAATTTCCTCGTACTGTTGACTTTTTATAAAAGTATCTTAATTTAATGTGACAAGACAGGCCATGCAGACTGAATTTAAAAAGAAATACGAAATAAAAAGAGACAAATCTTATTCAATTACCAGCTGCGGCCCGCAGCTCTCCTCGCGTTTATATCCGGAACGAACGCGCGGCGGTTATCACGAAAAATGTATCACAATTTTGAGTTTGCGGTCTAAGCCATAAAAAAAATATCTCCTGCAAAAATAGCTCTTCTGTCATTATAGTAAAGACTATTGTCCATAACATCTACGCAGAAACTGTTCTACCTGGCTTTTTATTTGGCACATTGGGGACAAAGATTTTGTTTGTTCGAGTTTGCAGTCTCTGTCTATCAAAGACACTTCACATCCTGACCAAGGATTTTTCAACGTCTTCTACGCTGGACGAATGAGTGTGTGAACATTGAAGTTCTAAATAATAATATATCACCTATGTCTATAGCTATAGAGCATAGAAAAACAAGCTGGCTTGGCCACCTTGAAAGAATGGGAGAGGATCGTGCGGTCAAACGAGCATAATAGGCCGGTCAACCGTCCCAGGTATCGCTGGAAAGTCGAAGTCACAAAGGATTTGCGCGAGCTCCAGGGGGAGGACTGGTAGGAGGTGGTGCAGGACAGACCGAAGTGGCGTCTTTTGTTATCGGAGGCCAAGACTCACTTTAGATTATTGCGCCATTTCAGTTATCTTTGCCTAGTTCAAGACGTGCTCTTGTCAAAGCCAGGAACTGTACGATTTTCGACATTGCGTCCTTGTATCGCGCAAATGCTGTAATTTCTGTGGACATTACGCGACTCCCTGCGGGGATATAACGCCGAGTAACGGACGACCTTCAGAATAGTGGATGAAAAGTGACGAGATGTATTAAAGTGTAAGTACTGCATGGCAACTTCATAATAGACAATATACTACAAACAAAAATATTGTCTATTTTAGCAAAAAACAATTGATAGATAGGGTACAATTGGGCAATCAGATAATAAAGTACAAACAAAATAATATACCTACTTCTTTATCATCAGCCATCACGTTCCCACTGCTGGGACTCTGGCCTTCTCTCAGAGAGAGAGTATGGGCCGTAACCCACCACGCGGGCCCAGTGCAGGTTGGAACATTTCGCATGTCTTAGAATGTTGTGGTTCTTTGACATGTCGGTTTCCTCACTAATACATATAATTAAATGTACTTTACATTTACTGTTTTGACTCAAAACAGTCAAAACTTTTGAGTCACAAACTGGCACCAACTCAGCATATTGCTGGTTCTTTTAAACCAACCCTGTGTCTACAGCTTATCTAATAATCCCAGGGGTTTCATGCGCTATTGTGGGATGTATATTTTATAACCTGGATATACATATTAATATGTCTTAATTTATACTAATGCTAGCTGCACTTTATCTATCTGTATTCCAAATTTCATCCCAGCCAAGGAGTTACAAACTTACACTCACTCACTCACAAATTTTCGCATTTGTAATATTTACGGGCATTGTTAGTAAAAATTATTCTTATCAGTGGAATTTTCATCATCATCATCAACCTGTATCAGTCCACTGCTGGACATAGGCAGAGGCCTAGGAGAGCCCAAGGTACGCCACTGAGCCCGGTCTTCGGCTCTTCTCATCCAACTACTGCCAGCCACTCGGCGCAAGTCGTCGCTCCACCTTGTCGCAAGGCGTCCTACGTTTGCCAAGTCGCGGTCTCCACTCAAGAACACGTCTACCCCAACGGTTACAGTGCAATTTTAATCAGATTCAATTTATCTGATAACAGTTACTCTATTGATTTATTCCGTCAAAACTTCCGTGAAAAACGTATAAATTTTAATTCGACAATTGACAGAAATCGAAATTGAATGCATGTAAAGCCGATATACAAATACACGCCACGCCCCCAGTTTCATTCCCACAGATCTGCAGAAACTGTGATATGAAAGTAGCCTATGTCACTTTTATTCTCATAAACCATCTGCGAATAACAAATATATAATTTGATTCGATTGTGAAAAAACAATTTAACGCTATGCTCCATTGCTGTGTACAACGAGAACAAACTAACAAACATTTTTTCGCATATACATTTATATAAAAGTACTAACTGTTCCCCGCGGTTTCACCCGCGTGGGCTACAGTTTATCGCGATAAAAAGTGTTCTATGTCCTTCCTCAGGGTTCAAACTATCTCTGTACAAAATTTCATAGTATAGGTGTGAAAGCGAGACAGACAGAGTTATCGCATTTATAATATTAGTTAAGGATGATGTAAAGCTTTAAAAACGTCCCCATTCACGAAATGCTTTATAAAATTAATTTTCCTCTGAGCTGTTTCAATAAAAATGTATTCTGAGAATTTTATTAGCAAGGAACGTTGTAGTTTGTAGAAGAAATACCATAGCCCGTGCTCTTGCTGCAGGTAAATTATTATCTACATTGACAAATACCTCCGGCAATTAACATGATTGAACGTACAACCGTAATATATTATGACCGATCATATTACTGGTGTTTGTATTACTATATCTACTTGTGACTTGTTAACCACCCCGACTTTACACGTGTAGACAAATCCTTCTTACTAATATTATACACGTGAAGTTTGTGAGTATGGATGGATGGATGTTACTCTTTCACGCAAAAAGTAACGAACGGATATGAATGAAATTTGGTATGGAGATAGCTTATACCCTGGATTAACACATAGGCTACTTTTTTATCCCCGAAAAAGGTTCCTGCGGGATAACGGGAAGACGCGTGTGAAACCGTGGGGTGCAACTAGTACATAATGTGATATAAGGTTAGGATGACAATAATAACACCACGAAGATTTTTAAGTAGGCACCAAAATAATTTATAATTAATCAGGACCAATACAAATCGAATGTCACCCAGGATTATTAATGTACAAAAAAAACTAAATAACAAAACAATATAATAAAACATATTATTATAGCGTAAAGTTATAAGTTAGTTGTTTGATAGTGTGTTTATAATTATACCAAAGTTTGTATGGGATAAAATCAGCATGTCGATAGTACAAGTACTAAAATTTCATTTTCATGGAAAGCTTTCGAAATTTTCCACAAAATGTACGCGCCGTCACATAATCCGTAGTGAGGTTTTAGCTATTTTTTATTTCTGCCATTTCTGTTCAACTTTCACAAGCGGATTAAGGCCAAATTCAATCAAAATTTAATAATTGTAATACAAATTGAATCTAAGGTTTAAAACCGACGCGAATAGATTCCAAAGGATCACTGGGTGGTGTGCGATAATAACTTTATTTTTCTTATCAAATGGTTATTGTTTTTTTCAAAAATAAATCGAGAATTAATCGATTATGAAATTTGTATTTCTAATCCTTTACCCAGGAACTTTGTTTTTATGAACAAAACCCATTGAACTGACTAACCCTATTATGTACGTTTATTCATTCATTCGAGACGTTCCTAAAGCGGTAGGTTATTTTTATCTTGACCTGCTTTACCCTTACTACCCTTAGTTAAAAATAAAAATAACCCTCCAATGGTTATTTAGATTTGCCAACGATGCGATAACTAATGTACGAAACGTGGATTTATTCGTGTAAGTTAATTTTAATATTCTCAGTTTTTAAGTTAAGTTTAAATTAAAAGTAGGTGAAAATTGACTTCTAAGATTTGATTACATTGTTAGTTAGTTAGTTAGTTAGTTAGTTACAAGTCAAGCTAATAAAAGTGTTTTAAAGAGCAAAAGCAAGCAAGCAATCTTTTTTAAGGCTCTTTTTTGTGCTCCGTCGTTTTACCCTTGTGAAGATTTCGACAGAAGTTTTCTCACAATAAATCATAGCTCATCACAATTAGAAATAGTGCAGCTTCCTATTAGTGAAAGATTTTTTTAATAATACATCTCTTTATAAGAAGAGGGTGCGTATATAGCGTGAGATACGAGCATTCCACGGTTCGTAGTTCAATTGTTTTTAATTGACAGCGTTACAGAATCAGTGAGTCAGCCAATCTATCAGGGATGTTTTTTTTTTTTTACCCGTTGTTAGATTGTCATCTATCATTAAAATAAAAATCGGTAGAATTGACAGTAGATTGTATAAAATAAGATTTTGACGTTGACATTTGATTGTAAATGGATTATTTTATTATTGTGTCAATGGTTCGGTCGTACTTACTTTTTTCGATAGTCTGAATTTAAAAAAAAAGGCAGTCTATGGGCTGGAGGACTGTCGATGAGATATTTTATCTGGACGGCGAAAAAAGGCGGGACGACTCGGATTTTGGAAAACTATTGAGCGGTGGAACGAAAATACAGAAAAAGATATTGATATATTCTTGGCGTTTTCTTTACAATAGTCCAACACTCGTTACCATATATTTATTTATTAGACAGGCGTATAGTTTACATTGCTGCATCGACAAACAGAGTTTAAATGTTTATTTTTCCGCTAGACAAATTTATTTTCTTGTACCGAGACTCAACCAACATCTAGTAAAATAAACAAAGCCGTTTTAAAGGCACATCCAGCTTCAGACTCAAAAATCCGAATTCAGCAAATAAATCACTAGCGCTTTAAGTCAAACGCGTCTTTCCCTCACATTGTTTTCTTTCGGAAACCAGTCTTCGGACAATTTATCACCACTCTGCAAGATATAGACCGGAAAAAGAGCGCTGGCAATCCGAAAAATATTGCAGTCTAGAGATGGGGTACGATTGTGTCGATAGTATTTTTTGAAAGTGACGTACTCCGTATTTGCTTTTAAGTCTCATCATCATCATCATCATCATCATCAGCCTTGCACGTTTCCACTGTTGGGACTCTGGCCTTCTCTCAGAGAGAGAGTATGGGCCGTAATCTACCACGCTGGCCCAGTGCGGGTTAGTAGATGTCGCATGCCCTTGAATATTGCAGTTCCTGAACATGTCATTTTCCTTAAGATGTTTTCCTCCACCGTTTCAAGCGATGGCACTCTTCTTGGACTTTTAAGTCTAAACTAATTAAACGAGAATTCAGGTGTGATTGTTCGTTTCTTGCTAATGACGCAAAATATGGCTGAATAGAAAGGAAAAAAGGAAAATTTAAAAACAGATAGATCACAAATTGGCTACATCAAATTTTAAAAATACCTATGGATGAGGTAGCGGGGTTTAGCTAGTAATAATAATAAATTTATCAGATATTTTCATTTACATACTTTATAGAAATTGGTTGACCCGACCGCTCAACATCAAACTTTGTAATAATAGATATTATATGTACCTATGTTTTTATGAATTTTCACTTTTCGGTTTTAGTGATAAAAGGGCTTCTTCAAAAAAAGCAGTTTTTCTCAATTGTATGATCGTACCGTAGAACAAAAGATTCCATTTTTTGATTTAAACCTCATTTCTCACATTTTCTTCTACTCACCCCAGCACTAGCAGTACTAGCACCCTGCATAAATTCCAGCGTCTTCCGCGTTCTACAATGACGTGACAAAACCACAGACTCCAGATCTATTTCAAACGACATAATATATCGATTTATCGACTGCATCCCCATCTCTAGTGCTCCAAGTTGAAGGGTCTATTACCTAAGTCGCATTGTTCCGAACAACAATAAAGAGTTTTCCTCTTTAGGACAATTAACGAAGTGTCCTCCAGTCGGAGGCAATCTGGGATGGTTTTTTCGGTTGTCAATTACGAAGAGGCTTTAATGGAGATACGAGTAACTATAGGTCCCGTCAGTGGGGCAAAATAACGAGTGTAAAAGAAAACAGCTCTGGTTTCTAAGTTCACTACAAATTCTCAAGCTTTTTGGTTTTTTTTTTTTAAGTCACCCTGATGTTAAGTGATGATGTGGTCGAAGATGGCGCCACGCTACACCTGGACTGGGAACTGGCTCTCAAGCGAGGCTGCCAGAACACACCGATAGGTGCTTGGCGACAGATTCTCAACAAGAGGGTGGTAGCTAGCCAAGCGAGTACTAGAAAATACCCTACCACCAAGCTATGGTTTCATCACGATGTTTTCCTTCACCGAAAGCTCCAGCTCATTTTAGGATCCGAACCCACGTCCTACGGATCGCAAGCCGACGTCACTACCACTGAGCCATCATCGCTTTTTTTTTCATCTTAATAGGGCTGATCTAGTTCAAAATATAAAATTAATAGTTTTACAAGACCAAGGACCAAGGTCACCGACATAGCTCTCAGAATTTGCAAGTTGAAGTGGCAATGGGCAGGCCTCATCGTTCGACGAACCGATAACCGATGGGGAAGAAAGGTTCTGGAGTGGCGACCACGAACTGGACGACGTTCTGTTGGTAGGCCCCCCACTAGGTTGACCGACGACATTGTGATAGTCGCAGGGAGCCGATGGATGCAAATGGCTAATAGCCGTTCATGGTGGCGTTCAAGGGGGGAGGCCTATGTTCAGCAGTGGACTTCTTCCGGCTGTTGATGATGATGATGATGATGAGTTCTACAAGGCAATCATCACCATCATCATCAGCCTTATGTGTTCCTACTGCCAAGACTCAGACCTTCTCTCAAAGATGGATTACAAGGAGAAAAGTAATACAAAAACATTTGTCTCAATTATAAATTCAGTTATTGTAAAACAGAGCTTGCCTACATGCATAATTTCTAATTTAAACTTCATGACAAGGGTCCGTATTTCTAATTAATTGTTTATTGTTACCTTAATTAGCTATCGTAGTTAAATTAACCTTTGTTATGCTTTATTTAGATAAATTCCTTTCATTATAATATGATTGTTCTTAGAAAGTTGCATGTTCTTGTCCTTAGCTTCTTGGACTATATTTAGCGGCATATTGTTTTTAATTTTTGTTGTTATTTTCTTTTCTATTCCAAACTTATCATTTTGTCGAATGATTTTCTTTTGTATATTTTCACTAATTAATTGTTATTTGGCGTGTACGGGTGTGGGTAAGAAAAACAAAGTAATAGAAAGTGAATTGAAGTATTCCTGATAAGTTCGTATATTCCATAAGAATGACGGTTGATCGGCTCTTAGCCGTGGCACCACCTTCAACCACGTCGTTAATATAAGGTGGTAAAATGCTACCATCTACATTTCATTACTTCTATTGATCTTGTGTCAAATTTATATCTCCAGTAGGGCAAATCGGGGATAGATCGGTTATTGGGAACGGCCGTATGAAAAAATTGTACTCCTGTAATAATATTCGTAGAGATGAGACAAGTAGAGATAGGAAAGTATTAGAGAGATACTAAGTAAGAAGTAAGTAAGATATATTAGTAAGTATAAATAAATAAATAAAATAAATATTAGGGGACCATTATGGTGTTATGGGTACTAGACAACGATATACATACGATATACAACGATATAACACAGTAACTCATTAGCTCGTCTTGTGACAATCCGTGAGGGTCGCACTTCGCGGAACATTCGTGCTTGCTTAGCTGCAATGTGGGCTGCTCGGCTGCTCGCCTGTGCTCTGCGAAAAAAATGCGTGATATTTGCAGAGACCCCTCTCTCCAACGTAAGATTAGATGAGATTTGACTCGACCCCCTCCCACCCTATGTATGTACCCTATGTATTTATGGATACCCTTTTATGTAGAGAAATAAATTCTTATATAGATAGAAATATCCAATACTCAGGGACAAATATTCGTGCTCTTCCTACATAATTATATTTGCCCTTACCGGGATTCGAAACCGGGACCGCTAGCTTCGAAGGCTAGAGCACTACCAACTCGGCTACCGCGTCGTCAGTATCATCCAATACTCGAGGTTATAACCAAATGAATGCAATACCCCACAACAAAGGGTTACCTACACTAATCTGAGTTAACAAAAGCATAGTTAATTAAAACTTAGAGATCCGATGGAAGCCCGCAGCTCTCACTCGGAGTAATTATTCTCTTGAAATGCTAATGAACTACTTATTGAGTTCTGGATAAACAGGGTGCCGTCAAAGTTCAGTGATGGTGTAATTTGGTGATTGTTAAGATAAAAATTTGCATAAGAAAGTAGAGCGAATAGTGCTCTGTAGCGGAGGGCAATCGAACGAATGGAATCATTCGATAGATTAACTCTTTATTGGCACACCCTAATACAAGGAAAATTGCAACAAGAACAACAATAAAACATAATCGATTATGAAGATGTCACGAGATTTCTCGATTATAGCCATTAGTACCTAATTGATAATTTCATGATCGCTTTGTTGTTTGCATTGCAGAGTGGACATCGTCGGCTTGGGGAGGGGCTGTCACCACGATGATTTACATAAGAGTAGAACTAACATCTCGGATTAGTAATAGGCACAAATTAGTTTTTCACTATCTACGGCATTTTTAACTGACGAAAACCATAAGAAGGAAGAGGGGTGTACTATGTATTTTTTCCAGAAGGAAGAGAGGTGTACTATGTATTTTTTCCATCCGTTTCCATAACTATCTTGCAGTGTATCTAACGAGTTTATATTCCGCCAGTACTTTTGTTTCAGCATAAAGCCGACGACAGTTTTATTACCACGACATAAAACAGTAATGTTTGTTCAAAATAACATCCCTTCCTCGTAAAATTGGCTGATACCAGAGTATCGAAATTAATCTACAATCTTACTAATCCCATTTTTTTTTGTATGCTCTAGTAACTGGGCCAAGTTATATGCCAACTCGTAAACATTTTATGGTTTTTCACTTCTTGTTTTCTTAATAAGACACTTCTGTGACGAGGGACTTTAATGATTCGGCGAGCAGAGTGGAAATATGGGAAAATAAAAACGAACGTTGGCAGTGACACGTGGGAGGTATTTTATATTTTATCCGTTTACCGCTGGGCTTACTTTGTAAGTAATGTTTACGCAGGGAATCAAAATGAAATATGTTTTTCGCTACATTTTAATAAGGAGTAGAATATTCTGCTCATTTTCTTTCAATAATGCGATTTCGTGGTAACTCTAGGTTCGGTATGTTTTTGGTGGAGGGATACTAACTACACAAACATTACCGAATGTTGTAATATTATAATTATTGACTGCATAGCTTCTAAAATATTTGCACATCTGCTTGCAGACCGAATACAGTGTGCCTATAATTATAACTGTTTAAGATCTTTATATATATACCTACTTGTAGAAGAATGCCAATGTTATGGCAGCAATAATATATAACAGTCTTCCGCAAGAACTAAAAAATATGACGTTATCAATTTTTAAGCACCGGGTGCATAAGTGGTTATTGGACAAATGCTTCTATTCAGTAAACGAGTTTCTAAGTTGTGACAAAAAGGATTTGGCTTAATTTGATTGTATTAGTGTTGGGAATTTATTATTATTTATTTTGTATCAATTTAATTTACGATCAAATGACATATTAATATTATAATTATTGACTGCTTTGCTTCTAAAATATTTGCACGTCTGCTTGCAGACCGAATACAATGTGCCTACAATTAATATTTAAGAATTTTATATATACCTACTTGTATTCTGTCAAATAACTTTAAAAAAGGCCAAAAGGACAAAAGAGGGTAGTTACAAAAAAAAAATATAAAACAATAATTCACAACACTGGAACAGTACGAATTGGTATGTATATAGCAGTCACTATCCCTGAATTTTAAGCTATCAGACGTTTTGCCTTTCTCGATTTATTAATAGTTTTGAGTGATGACAACCCCATACTCAATCTCAATGCTAGATCTAGTCAAACTACAGGATGAGGTCCAAAACTCGGTAGCTACCTACACAAGAATATCTCTACATTGTATTAATGCGTGATTAGTATTCGGAACAACAATGGCCATATATTGTGACCGGTTTCGACACCAATCACGCGTAAGCTAACTTATCCAATAACAGCGAGGGCTTATTTTGGTATTTCTGATATCTCGCAAATTTGATATTGTATTGAGATTTTAAAAGTTGTGAACAGTAATTGTCATTTTTTGAACATTCTTGGCACTTCCTGGAACCACCCTATGCGTTTGAAAAGGAAAATAATATTAAGAGAGAGAAAGATACAGAAGCTTGGGATTGTAGTGAACTTGATTCTATTCAGTCAATCTTCTTCTTCTTTTTCTTTTCTTATATATAAAAATGAATCCCCATTTCCCTTGGTCATCGCATCACGCGTGAACGGCTGGACCGATATCGCTAATTCTTTTTTTGTTGGAGAAGGTTCTCGTTAAAGAAAAAATGGAAAAAAGACGTTTTATTGCAATAAACTGCAGTCCGCGCGGGTGAAACCGGGGCGCAGTTAGTTAGTACTAAGAATAAAATTGTCAATGTCATCACCCCGAAAAATTACCTGCCGGGCGTTTCTTGCCGTTCCTTTTCCGGCATAAGAAGGTTGGAACAGGTGTAGCTAGTTTTAAGGTTTGACGTTTTAATGTGATCACAAAGTATTCTATTGAATAAAGTTCAATCGACTATTAACTATTAGTCAGTGCCATACTTGCTTTTACAACAGTTGCAGTGGCAACAAAGATTTTACTACTTTTGCTGATGGCATTTCCCTGAGACATCAAAGGTTAGGTTGATTCGAGATGGGATTCCAACTTGGATCGAAACTACTAATCTGATTTTGATAATTAATCTGACTTTGAGAGTGACCGCTAGAGAGGAAGAGAGCGAAAGAAGGAGAATTGTTACAACATCATCATCATCATCAGCCCGTATCAGTCCACTGCTGGACATAGGCCTCTCCCAAGGTACGCCACTGAGCCCGGTCTTCGGCTCTTCTCATCCAACTACTGCCAGCCACTCGGCGCAAATCGTCGCTCCACCTTGTCGCAGGGCGTCCTACGCTACGTTTGCCAAGTCGCGGTCTCCACTCAAGAACACGTCTACCCCATCGATTGTCGGTTCTGCGGCTTATATGACCAGCCCACTGCCACTTCAGCTTGCTAATTCTGTGGGCTATGTCGGTGACTTTAGTTCTCTGACGGATCACCTCATTTCTGATTCGATTGTTACAACGCTGTGTCGTAATTTCGGTTAAAAGTTTTTCACATATGGGGTAGTATTTGTTCATAAGATACCTAATGCTACGTGTTATGTTGTCGATGGATACGCCACGATACACCTGGAACATAATTATTGTACGCTCTTGAAATTTGAAGAAGATATTATAGAGCGATGGTGGCCGAACGGTTTGGCGTGCGAATTACAAGACGCCGACACCGAGTTCGAATCCTCTCGGCCTCGTACCTATGACTTAATAAGTTATGTGCGGATTTGCCATCGCTCAAAACGGTGAAGGAAAACATCGTGAGGAAACCGGCATGCCCAAGAACTGCAACATTGTCAAGGGCATGTGACATCTACCAACCCGCACTGGGCCAGCGTGGTAGATTATAGCTCATACTCTCTCTCTGAGAGAAGGCCAGAGTCTCAGCAGTGGGAACGTGGAAGGCTGATAATGATGATGATGATTATAGACAATAGGCAATATATGTATTTGAGGCCAAAAAAATACAATACATACACTTACATCAGATCATTATACACTCTATCCAATATTTGGTATTAATAGCAGGAGTTCTTTTTTAAAACACTTTTATTAGCTTGACTTGTAACTAACTAACTAACTAACTAACTAACTAACTAACTAACTAACTAACTAACTAACTAACTAACTAACTAACTAACTAACTAACTAACTATCTAACTAACTAACTAACTAACTAACTAACTAACTAACTAACTAACAATGTAATCAAATCTTAGAAGTCAATTTTCACCCACTTTTAATTGTAGAGAAATAACTTTGCTGTAGGAATATATTTTGATAAGCAGCTTTTATCAACTCGACATGTTTTTTCACAAAGAAATAATTATTTCGTAGAATTTTTTGTCTAAGACAAAGAATGCGTGAACTTATCCCAGAAATTCGTACAATATAAGTCCTTGAATCAGTATTCCGCAAACATCTGACGCAAAATATTCGGGAAAGTATCTAAAAAGGTATTTCGCATTCGTCTATTGGCTTGGTGGTAGGCTATTTTAAAACACTTTTATTAGCTTGACTTGTAACTAACTAACTAATTTAATCTAGTGCTCGTCTGGCTAGCTACTACGTTTAGAATCTGTCGCCAAATGTCTACCAATGTGTTCCAGCATGGTGCTACCTTCGACCACATTGTCACTTGACATCAAGTGACAATGGTCAATGTGGCCAGAGTCCCAGCAGTGGGAAACTAAAAGGCTAATGATGATTATGATGATGATGATGATCAAGTGACGTGCTGTCAAACGCTACCCTGTTTTTACTTAAAGCCTTGATTTAACAATCTTATTAAAACATACACATTGGTGTCGATTCGGTTTTGCATTCTCTAAAACTAAACTAAGTTTGATAGGTCTAATAGTGTTGCTGTCTTTTTCTAACCACTGAAGTATTATTAAATGAAAGTTAACTATTAGCACTGTTAACTGTTAACTATCCTACTTAATATTTGTAGAAAAATTGTAATGTTGTTGTTTTGTGTTGTTAGTTTTTATTTTTTTATTGATTGTTGTGTTTAAATTAAGTTAATTTTGTTAGTGTTTTCTTTTGTTTTTGTTTTGTTGTGTTTTTAGTCCTTGGTGAACGAATTGAGAAACTGTCATGTTCACCAAGGGCATGTACATTAATAAATAAATAAATGTTATAAACGTGAAAGTTTGTGAGTATGGACGGATGGGTGGATGTTTGTTACCCTTTCACGCAAAACCTACTGAACGGATCTGAATGGAATTTGGAATGGAGATAGCTTAAACCATAGATTAACACATTTTGACTACTTTTTATCCCGGAAAAAAATTTCCAGCGGGATAACGGGAAAACGCGGATGAAACCGTGGGGCGCTACTAGTAATTATATAAAGCATGTTTTAACTTTGTTAGAATCCCCAGGCAGAGGCGAGATTGTCTCGTTTCTCCGTAAAGAACTGCCCTCGAGCTGTTAGCAGTAAAAATAAAACGGAACATCTTCTTGAACATTGATAACATAATTAAGACAAACTTGGCATCCAGAAA
The DNA here is from genome assembly GCA_931315375.2 of Opisthograptis luteolata. Lineage (NCBI taxonomy): Eukaryota > Metazoa > Arthropoda > Insecta > Lepidoptera > Geometridae > Opisthograptis > Opisthograptis luteolata. The sequence continues at coordinate 1,346,869 of OV928044.1, forward strand.
AGTTATTCAACACTCATAAAAAGCATCATTTTATCCGCGAAATTGAGTTCAGCGGATGAATATTTAAACTCCAATGCATAAGTGCACCGTTTCATGATCGGGCTAAGATTTATCGATCGCTCCGGAATACTCTCCCGGAGACGTCGTCGGTATTCCGCGCACGTCGCCTTACGATAGAAACGATATCTTACGATATTAATATTGCCCCGTTTTATTTTTTCATTAAATCCGGTATACTTAATTTGTTCTTTTCTAACGCGCCAGTAGTGTAGTAAAGCCGGGATTTTTGGGAGGGTCGCTGATTTTTATGGGATATATTGTGTTTTTTCTACATGCTATATATTATAGCATGTAGAAAAAACTACTAAACTATTACTACTTTATATATATTTTATATAATATATTTTATAGCGATGATGGCTCAGTGGTAGTGACGTCGGCTTGCGATCCGTAGGACGTGGGTTCGAATCCTACAATGAGCTTGAGCTTTCGGTGAAAAAAACATCGTGATGAAACCATAGCTTGGTGGTAGGGTATTTTCTAGTACTCGCCTGGCTAGCTACCACCCTCTTGTTAAGAATCTGTCGCCAAGCACCTTTCGGTGTGTTCCGGCAGCCTCACTTGAGAGCCAGTTCCCAGTCCAGGTGTAGCGTGACGCCATCTTCGGTCACATCGTCACTTAACATCAGGTGACTTGTGGTCAAACGCTACCCTGTAAATAGTAAAAAAAAAAATTATATTATTGTAATAAACTAGTTGCAAGATACTGTTTTAAACTACCGTAGTCATAAGAACATAAGAATATATAAGAACATAAGAACATAAGAATTAGGTTTTATAACAAATACATGGTATTTATCCCGTTATAAAACCTAATTATAACCTAGTTGCGCCCCGCGGTTTCACCCGCGTCTTCCCGTTATCCCGCAGTAACCTTTGTCCGGGATAAAAAGTAGCCTATGTGTTAATCCAGGGTATAAGCTATCTCCATTCCAAATCTCACTCAAATCCGTTCAGTAGTTTTTGCGTGAAAGAGCAACAATCATAGTACATACATACACACATACCTACTCAAAAACTTTCACGTTTACAATATTAGTAGGATGACGTCGTCATTTCTTATGCTCAATTTTTTTTTACAACGAAGTGTTTTTTTTACAGGATAGTGTTTGACCACAATCATGCCACGTTAAGTGACGAAGATGGTGCCGAGCTACGCCTGGACTAGGAACTGGCTCTCAAATAACTTGCTAGAACATAATAATAGTTGACAGATAAATATACTGTTTTAAACTACCATGGTCAAAAACATTAGAATTAGGTTTTATAACGGGATAATTACCATGTAAGATTTGTTTTTGTTTGATTTCTCGATATTTCGGCACTGTTGCAAGCGCCATGATCACGAGAATACTAAAAGTTTCTGCGGGTGGGATTGTTGATGTTATAACGGGCAGACGTATCTATCTACCCGCTTCCTCGCACGTTTTTTGCTTACGATGACATTACCATTTTCACACAAGTCACTCACAACTCGATTCAAATTTGTGTGTCGAGATTCAACAATCCCACCCGCAGAAACTCTTAGTATTCTCGTGATCATGGCGCTTGCAACAGTGCCGAAATATCGAGAACTCAAACAAAAACAAATACATGGTAATTATCCCGTTATAAAACCTAATTCTAGGGTGACAGATAGTTTCTAACTAGCTAGGCGAGCCCTAGAGAAGAGTTTGAACCCCAGGGAAGGTCATAGAAGACTTTTTATCGCGATAAACAGTACTTCAAGCAGGTAAAACCGCGGTGAACAGCTGTTATTGTATAAAAGCAGATTCCTTTCACCTCAGATCTAATAAAAGCTAATACTCGACATTGGATCCTATTCTGATATCAAACACTGATGGCATCAAATTTTACAGAAGTCAACGGAATTTGAGCTCTATTTTGTAGGAAGCAAGGGTTGTTTAAATTGCAGGTACTCTAAGCAAGGCTTTCGTGTTTCTAGATCTATTTCGATTTTCGCTTCGTTACCTCTTTGACCTCACTTCGTTTGGAGGTTTTTATTTTGTTTCTTAGGGTGGTGCTGTATCAAGCTAGAGACACGTGACTAGGCACACAAGTTTTTTCCTATATAGTGCTATATTATGGTGTCGATTCGATTTTATAGCGATAATGGCTAAGTGGTAGTGACGTCGGCTTGCGATCCGTAGGACGTGGGTTCGAATCCTACAATAAGCTTGAGCTTTCGGTGTAGGAAAACATCGTGATGAAACCATAGCTTGGTGGTAGGGTATTTTCTAGTACTCGCTTGGCTAGCTACCACCCTCTTGTTAAGAATCTGTCGCCAAGCACGTATCGGTGTGTTCCGGCAGCCTCACTTGAGAGCCAGTTCCCAGTCCAGGTGTAGCGTGGCGCCATCTTCGACCACATCGTCACTTAACATCAGGTGACGTGTGGTCAAACGCTACCCTGTAAAATAGTAAAAAAAAAAATCAGTTTTGTTTTGTTTTGAATTCTCTAAAACTTAACTAACTTTGACAGGTCTAAAAGTAGTGCTGTCACTTTTACCCGACTTCAAAAAAGGGGTAGGTTTCTCAATTCGACCGTTTATATGCTTTTTAAGATTGTTCGCGGATAACTTCGTCGTTCATGAACCGATTTTGATGATTCTTTTGTTGGAAAGAAGATATCCCAAGGGTGGTACCATGATAAGGAAATCAGGATCTGATGATGGCACTTGTTTACTTCAGTGGTTAGAAAAATACAGCTTTAGTATTAGACCCTGTCAAACTTAGTCTAGAGAATGCAAAACCGAATCGACACCATAATGCAGTTTCTTCAGGGTCGGCAACGCATTGGCAACGCCTCTGGTATTGCAAATGTCCATAGGCGACGGTGACCTCTTTCAATCAGGCGGACCTTCAGCTCGTTTGCCACTCTAAAACAAAAAGAGTTTTTTTTCAACATCTAAGCTGTATTTTTTTCAGATCTATTCACTTTTGTTTATTTTTAAAGTATCATTCTACTTACAAATTTATTTTTGGTCTTATGTCACATGATGTTAAGTGATGACGTGGTCGAAGGTGGCGCCACGCTTTGCCTGGATTAGGCACTGGCTCTCAAGTTAGGCTGCCGGAACACAACAATAGGTGGTAGTGACAAATCCTCAACTAGAAGTTAAAATTAAAGTTAGCAGGTAGGTACAAAGGTTTTTAAATAATTAAAAATAAATCCCAGCACCAATTATGTCGCAGACTTTATTGTAAAAAGCGTTATTTTTCGGGACGTATTTTCGGGGTTGAGTTAATTTTGTTTCCCGATAAAGTCTAATGTAGTGTAAATACGAAAGCGTTTAAATGTCGCTTCAAAATAATCGCTCCCGACGAGATATTTACAAGAATTGTGGGAGAAAATCTGTGAAAATTAATTATATGTAATGTGATGAAGATACGTAGAAAAAAATATTTTTACTTCACCTTATTTAAAGAGAGCAATGGAAAGGTATTCCGGAGGTCACGATTTCAATGTTGGTTGTAATTTTTACATCCTAAACTTTGAACCTAACCTAAAATATCTCATATGGATACCTAAGAAAAAATCGAAGTAAAAAGCACCTAATATTTCTAAAAGTTAATTTAAAAATAAATCCAAATAAAACCAATCACTAATAAAGGACATAGAACACTTTTATCACGATAAAGTAAAGTCCGCCCAGGCGAAACCACTAGGCATAGTTATATTTTTTAACTATTTCTTACAGAGCAGCACAGATCACCTAAGTGACGATATGATCAAGCCACGCTACACTTGATTTTTACATCTCGTGTAAGGGTTTTCTAAGCTCATAATTTATTATTCAAACAATATTCACCCCCCACAACTCCTCTAACAGAATTCTAAACCAAATTATAGATTCTCGGAAAGCAATTAATTGATCTTAAATATCACGATACTCAAACAGATCCCAGCCTCTCGCACAGACTCCCACAAATATCCTGGATTAATTACTTTGCAGAGCGCTTGAATTGAAAGGGTAGGGAATTAAGAGATTAATTCGAGAAAGAGTCCCCAGAGACTTTTCGCGAAAAGAATCTTATTTAGTTCAAGTGAATCGAATCAAGTCGAGACTTGTGATCGGAAGAGCGCATCACGGAACGAAATGTAATGAATTTTTCAGGAAATGTTTTTTGCCTTCTACCTTAGTGAAAGAGGTTGTAGAAAGTTGCAAATTAAATGGTTCCACTTACTAAAGCATTCGATCGTACTATGACCGTTAGGTTTAGTGCAATGCAGATGACCAACGCGGTCGTTCACGACGTTTTAGTGTGACGTAAATGCGGAGAACTATCAGGAATCAGGATCTTTCCGCACCAATACACCGTGCTACAGATCACACGCTATACTCCTACTCGTAATGTCGTTATTCAAATGTTCAGTGCAATAATCATTGATCGCGCAGAGCGATTTAAAGCACTGTTGTCGTCGATATGCAAACTGACAAGCAGTAATGACAACTGACAATTTTTAATTACAAAAGCCACGCATGGCACGCTTCGCACGTAGTCCCGCCGTGTATGCAGGCGGCGTCATTCACTGCGTCCCACGGCCACGCTGCGCACGGATTCGTAGCGCACGTAGCTCAACGCGGCGCATTCTATAGTAGCGGGTGGTGGGTGAGGCGGGAGGGGAATGTTGCGTTGCCAATATCCGTGCAACGCGTGTGCTACGGTGGAATCGTAGACACACGTAGTGGTAGACAGAGAAATGGAATCATTTAGCTAACATGCGTAGCAACTCCTACGCAGTGGATTCTCGCCAGTACGGACCGGGATTATCTATAATCATAGTCTACAGGCTATCCTGGTTCAAGATCGGGAAAGTCCACGGCCTACGGGTCGCAAGTTAACGTCACTACCACTAAACTATCATCTACATTATTAAATTGTAAGCGAGTGAGCGGTGGTGTGGATCTTCAAAGTCTAATTGTGTAATCTTTATCAGATTTGCACAATTTATTTGCAAATAATTTTTGAGGTAACAGAAGTCAGGCTTGAGATTTTTCTAATTTAACTCGACCAAGTCACGAAATGAGTTTGAAACTGAGATTTATTGACATAGGTAAACGTACTTTGCCAGTTAGCTGTGCCAAATTAAAGGTTCGAGTAAACTTGTTCAGCGAAATTTTGTGTATTTAACTTGGGAAGAAACCGTGGACGGATCTCAAGACCACGCTGAAATCTTAATGAGATATAATTATCTGGAGGAGTTAGAGAATAAGAGATACAAATAAAACGTAGCACTGTTTTCTTGTTTATTTGTAAATTAATTATAATAAACTAGCAGCCCACCCCGGCATCGAGAGAAAATAGGTCACTTTCTACCGCGCTGGCACAGTATGGGATGGTCGCATCTCCGTGAATGTTTTAGTTCTTGAACATGCCAATTTCATTATGCCTTCACCGTTTTGAGCGATGGCAAACCCGCTCATAACTAACTAGCCTGACGGCTTCGCCCGCGGGAAGATTGATATATTTTCCTTATGAACTAACTATATTCTATTTGATTTGAAGATTTTCAATATAATTTTCTAAGCGCACTTTGAAACTACCAAAGAAACCTACACTAAAAATATCATGTCTAAGTTCAGCGATTGGAGGCTGTGCGTTGATATGTTAGTGAATAAATCAGGATTTTAAATCTATACTAATTTTATAAATGCAAAAGTAACTCAGTTTTTTTGTTTGTTTTTTCATGCCTTAACCGATCTTGATGAAACTAAGTATGGAGGTAGTGTGAACAATGTCTCTCCCAGACATAAAATACGTTTTATTGCGATAAAAGGTAGCCCACTGACTGAAACCACGGATAACAGCTAGTTTTGCATGATAGATAGATGCGGGCCGAGGTGGGATCCAAACTCGCTAGCAGCGTCTTGTAAGACGCCGGCGTTATCGGTCGGCCACCATCACCTCTCAGCCTAACAAATTGAAATTCAAGGCAAGCAAAGGCCCCACCGTAAACTAGCACCGTAAAACGTTAATTACAAACGTAATAGCTGCTAATGAAAGCAACGTTATATAAACACGTAGCCACGTAAATTTACTTTACAACATTAGCTGAAACACCTAACAAATTTTGCTTTATTACTGCCATTTACGTCTACGTCTGACACAGTCGTAGAATAATTTGAGAGCTGATGAGCTGACTGGACCAGCTATATCAGGGGATCCCAAACTTATTTTGTCTACTGCCCACTTTAAGAATAAATTATTTTTCACCTCACAAGCTCGGAAAGGGTCTGTTTATCATTCAAAATCTGAGTGCAAAAGCGCGTTAGCGTGGAAAGTATTTTTAAAATTAGAACCTATTTATTCAATGATTTTCCATACAGTCAGTCCATTTCAAATGCAACAATACTTAGTCCATGTCAGTGTTCCAACCTCTTTTTGGAACAATGGTACTGGCCAGCACGACTATTGCATGGAAAAAAAAACTTATTTTATCTGTTTTTCTTACATTTAGCATTTTCCTCGCTGTAGTGAGGTGAAAAGTTGTGTGTTTCGCTCGGCTGCAAAGTTATTCTGCGTCTCGTACCTTTGAAACCCACGCTACGCTCAGGATTCTATATTTGAACCATTCGCTTCGCTCATGGTTTAATCTTAGAATCCATCGCTTGCTCAGGTTTCAATACAAGTACTCGCGCCAAAATACAACTTTACAGCCTTGCATAGCAAATAACTATTTAAGCGCTCCCAATAAGCTTCTACACAACGCTCCCATTTTTTTATGGGTCTCATAACGCCCCCGTTTAGGCCTTCAGAGCTCACAAGAGGGCGTTATCTGGGCGATAACGCGCTCTTGTGAGTACTGATGAGCGTTGGAAAAGGCTGAGCTATATAATTGCACACGCTTCAATTACGAGACATTCTCAAAAAGTACCTTGAATATCATACCAATCAAACTATTATATTACGAACGATTTGCGTGAGCTCCAGGGGAGGACTGGCAGCAGGTGGCGCAGGAGTCGCAGGACAGACCAAAGTGGTGCACCATCTCAGTTAGTTTTTAAATAGTTAGTTATAAAAAAATGCTGCTAACTTTTCTAAGCTTTGTGTCACATTTTTAATCTCAAGCATCGCGTAAACAGGAGATCTGCTCATCAAAGGCAGCTGGACTGAAAGCCGGGGCCCCCGGCGGCACATCAAAGTAATGTCAACACAGGGACACATTCCAACAGTGAGTTTAGAGTTTTGTTCGTGTAATGGTTAAGTTTGTTTTTGTAAGTTGTGTTGGGATTTTTGACGTTATTTTTGTGTTAAATAATTTTGAAGTAAGCTTCGAATAAATACCGAAAGTGTTTTTATTGGTTTACTGTTTTGTTGGTTTGTATCTATAGGCTTGTTGGTTTCGTTTATTGGTTCATTGAATTGTTGGCATATCTCCTTTTTTTTTGTTTTGTTATGGCGTCACTCCATTAGTGTATTTGCCAGTGTCAAGTATAAAATATTTCAAACTCAGAGAGTTGAATCAAGTATAGATGATGATGATGATGATGATGATGAGATGATGGGATGAGGATAGTGTTTAAGTAAAGTAGTGGAGCTTTACTTAAATTTTACAAGGACTTTTTTGGAGCAACTAGAAAAGTCACTTTCACAACTTCATTTCAATTTCCCACACTCGTACACATTAACGAACACATAATGGTTAATAATCCACCAATATTACACATTATCACTCGAAGAAACACAAGTTTTGGAAATAAAAATAAAATCTTTATGTTGACAGTTCAATTGCCGCTAAAAAAGTCGCATGTCTACTTATTAGGGCCGGTTTTATAAACGTCCGTTAGTAAAATGTCAAACCAAATTTCAGTAGGTTTGATCTTATTTGACTTGAAATTTGACAAAAAGTTCAAATTTACCGAAATTTGGTCTGACGTTTAACTTACGGACGTTTTTAAAACCGGTGCTTAGTTTGTTTGTTTAACGGACCAACGTAATTTTTTGCACAGATAGAGTTTTTCAACTGTAGAGTGACATAGGTTACTTTTGATCCCGAAAAATACATGATTTTTTATGGGAATCTCCTCGCGGAAAGTAAATTGTAAAATCATGTGTAGATGCGGTTTAATCTGTTATACGTAGAACTTTTAATTGTACCCTAGTCAAAATAAGTTAAAAATTATATGTTAATTTAAGCCTGCGAGCGGGCTGCACCGCAAAACATCGTAAGTACTTCTTTGTCGGTCATTTAGTATTTGACAGATAAGTATAATTATGTTGAGGCACGGCCCGCCCTAACGTGTGAAAGCTGCTATTTTAATTTTTATCTAAAACTAGTTGCGCCCCGCGGTTTCACTCACGTCTTCCCCTTATCCCGCAGGAACCTTTTTCTGGGATAAAAAGCTTATGTATTAATCCTGGGTCTAAGATATCTCCATTCCAAATTTGATCAAAATCGGTTTATTAGTTACGGTGATACGTGGTAACAAACATTCACACACACACAAACTTTCGTATTTATAATATCACTTTTACACTGAGAAAAAAATTCTGACTTTCCTTCTGAGTCTTACCTTCCAAGACCGATTCCTTCCTTTATTTACCTTAGATTTCCTTCTGAATCTCAATTCCTTCCCTTTTGACTCAGAAGGAAAACGGTATTTCGGAAGGTCTTTTTTCTCCGTGTATAAGGATCAGTTTGGTAATTTAGGGTGTAATGTGTGTACTGTGTTAACCATCATCATCAGAAACCGACCATGGCTCAGAGGTAGTAACGTCAGGTTGTGACTCGTAGTTTGTAGGTTCGATTTCTGTGGTTTTGGTGAAAGTAAACATCGCGATGGAATCTTAGCATGGTTGTAGAGCATTTTCTAGTGCTCACCTGGTTAGCTACCAGCTTTGAGTTAAGAATCTGCTGCCAAACACTTATTGGTGTGTTCCAGCAGCATCACTTCAAAGCCAGCTCCCAAGCAAGGCGTAGCGTGGCGCTAGTTTCGATCACATTGTGTTCAAATGTATATCACAACATGTATTTTTCATCTTTACTGTTTTATCCTTTGTCTTTTTTACACCTTGATTTCTCAGCTCAGTAATTGTTTGCTAATTTCAACTTATTACTTTCTAAACGTCAAAATGACTCAAAACTATATTTCGAAACTGTATAATGTGCAAATAGACCCGACGTTATCCTATATCATCCATTACACCATAGTTAGTCTGCCTGCATACAATTTCCGAGCCAACTAAACATTCCTAATGGCTAAAAAAAACACACATTTTCTCCCTTAAAAAAAGCCCGTCCACTAATTACGTAAAGACGACGACGCGGCGATGTTGACGGAAAAAATACAGCAAAAAAAAGATGGAAAGAGAAATATGCACGTTTTCTTCCTTTGAGGACACAAAAACCCTTGTCGCGTTGCTCGGCGTAACGAAGCGTGGCCGGACCACTCGGGTGCACGGGAATGCACTGCGGCGCGGAAAACACGGGTTTCTAAACCGGCCAGATAACTGTTTCTTTATATATTTGTTTTCCTATCATATTATCGTCCAGTTTACACTTTTTCCGAGGGTAAGTTAACTTGTTTTTTTTTTTTTTTCAAACATATAACGGGGCGTTTGGACGCAAGTCTATGGTGTTAAGGTGGCGCCACGCTTTGCCTGGATCGGTAATTAACTCTCTTTTCTCAGTAGTTATGATGGCGCTGCAGTCGTTATCTAGGTCGGCAGGACAACGTGTGTCGGGTCCACTAGTCATCATCTACAAGACCTGCTTCCAGTACCTTTAGTACAAGTTTTGAAAACGATAAAAGTTTTCGTAAATGTCAACGTTTACCACCGCCGACTTGTCAAAGTGGCAACTCGATCTGCTTACATTCAAAAAGTAACGCAATAACATTGTTGGAATATGATTATAACGATCTAAAATAACCCGTATTAACGATTTCAGTTCCTCCAAGTCTCGGTAAGATTCGCTGAAAAAAATACGTATGGACGGAAACGAAAACTTTTATAGTTTTTGTAAACTATCAAAACCTGCACTAGGGGTACTGAGATGGAAGCAGGTCTTGTAGATACAAGAGATGATATTAAGAAGCGTCCGAAAAACATCTGCGCTCATGGCTAATTAAGCCAATCCGGGAGCCACAGATGCGGGTACACTTCCCACAAACATGCGTGACGGGAGTGGCAGCTGATGGGTATCGCGAAGGTGTCTTAATCCGCTAGTAAATACTAAAACTTTAGCACGGAAAATTTGTCTATAAAATCAAATTTACCGAAATTTGGTATGCCATTTAACATGCGTCAACTCGTGAACGGGTGCTGCTTGTGGGGTCTGGTCTGCTTTGGTTGTGTACCCGCAACTCATTAATATTCATGTTTCCATATCCCAATGTGTACAACCAAACAAGAGAAATCTTATTAGTAAAGCTAATTAAAAAATATCGGACCATTAGCTGACAAAAAAAAAGCTTGGGATTTTAGTGAACTTGCTCCAATTCAAGCAATTAGTAGTAAGAATAAAACTGTCAATGTGATCGCGCCAAAAAAATTACCTGCCGGGCGTTTCTTGCCTGTTCTTTTGCCGGCGTAAGGAGGTTGGAACAGGCGTAGCTAGTTTTAAGTTTGACGTTTTAAAGTGATCACAATGTATCCTATTGAATAAATAAAAATTGACTATTGACTATAACTTGCGGACGTTTGTAAAATCGGCCCTTATTGTACCTAAACTAGGCCCGTATGTTTCCACGTCTATTTACCATATTATCTCTCAGTGAAGTTTCTCCGCGAGTGAGACATGTCATGTCGGTTATTGAGTTGGCTCTCGTTACAGGAGCATCTCTAGTTTGTATCTTTTTTTTTTTTTTACAATTTACAGGGTAGCGTTTGACCACAAGTCACCTGATGTTAAGTGACGATGTGGTCGAAGATGGCGCCACGCTACACCTGGACTGGGAACTGGCTCTCAAGTGAGGCTGCCGGAACACACCGATATGTGCTTGGCGACAGATTCTTAACAAGAGGGTGGTAGCTAGCCAGGCGAGTACTAGAAAATACCCTACCACCAAGCTATGGTTTCATCACGATGTTTTCCTTCACCGAAAGCTCAAGCTCATTGTAGGATTCGAACCCACGTCCTACGGATCGCAAGCCGACGTCACCACCACTGAGCCATCATCGCTAAAAGTATCTGTGGAGAAATAAGAATAACAAAACCTCTTCTCTTCTCGTCTTTTATTTATTTTATTTTATTTATTATAAAAAAAAACCACAAGCTTTGGAAGCAGAAATGTTTGTTGACCTCTCTGTAATTTTTAAACGATGATGGCTAAGTGGTAGTGTAGGTCGTGGGTTCGAATCCTACAATGAGCTTAAGCTGTTGGCGAAGGAAATCGTGATGAAACCATAGCTTGGTGGTTGGGTATTCTACTACTCGCCTAGCCAGCTACCATCCTGGATCAGTCACCAAGCACCTATTGGTGTGTTCCGGCAGCCTCACTTGAGAGCCAGTTCTCAATCCAGGTAACACCAATTTCTACCAGATCGTCACTTGACATCAGGTGATTTGTGGTCTAACGCCCAGAAAGTAATAAAAATAAAAATAAAAAACAAGCTGAACTTTAACACTTAATTTTCTATTAAATTTCTATTAGTTGCTTTGTAAAAAAGGATTCTTAAAATTCATTCCCAAGTCAAATGGAGTGTTAAAGTTTGCATGGAAACTGTCACTTAGATTCAGCATCCAGAATTTTCTTAGCAACTTAAAGCGAAACTATTTTCATTGTATGAAAGTTCGAAGCCAAATCTGCTGACAAGCGATCCCTAAGTGTGACGATGACGACCCAGCCCTGCACACTGGCTTAGCTCCGCCCATAGTTCCCCAACTCCGTACTTTGTTTACAAGAAGTATAAAAAGAACTTTCCTACTTTGTTACGATCAGGAAAAATAACAATAAATCGCAGAGTTAAAAATCCGTATCTCGGTCAAGCCGATAAAGCCTTTAACAAGTTTTAGTGGCAGTCCTCCGCATGAAGATACGCAATTAAGACATCAAGCACTTAACTGGTTTACTCCATCGGGCGGTTTATCTTGCGGAAAATTGGGACACCCCTAACCCCCTTACAGTCAGCAATATCCACTGTAGTGTTGCCGATTGAAAGTCGACTATCGATAGCCGACTGATAGCAAGAATATCGATTCTTATCGTATCGATAACTCGAAACGTGACAATACTATGATTACTTTTTATCCCGGAAGGGGCTCCTACGGGATAACGGGAAGACGCGAGTGAAACCGCGAGGCGCAATCATTGATACAAATAAGCAACTATCGATAGTCCAAAATAATCGATATTTTTGAGAGATATCGTGGACATTATTGATGGCAATGTTTTCCAGATCGTCAATAGTATCGATAATTTATGTTTTAAACGCACAAAAAATACTATCATTAGTTTTGTAAAGTTTCGATCTTAATATTATCGAAAAATCTATCGATAATATGGCTTTTTAGATGAAAAACGGCCATGGTAAGACTATCGATTTTGTCGCAACACTAATTTACGGTACAGTGTTTAACGTAGACTCCAATTTAGACCTTAAAATTGACAATACAATGTTGAGAATCGGCTGAGGAGCTAAAGTTGTTTATTGAATGGAAAAGGATGCCAAGCTGATGAATTACTTAACTCGTTAGGCTTACGTTTCAAGAAAAGCAACTTAATTTTTCTTAACATTACTTTTTATTCAGCAACATGTTCATGGTATTACTTAATTTAAATACCAAAAAAATTTGACGATATTAAAACAGACATGCTTCGAGTTAGAGGGACTAAACTTGATAAAATCATATAACATCTGAAAAGTAGTGATATCGTACTTCCTACTAATTCCTACTAATATTATAAATGTGAAAGTTTGTGTGTGTGTGTGTGAATGTTTGTTACCACGTATCACCGTAACTACTAAACCGATTTTTATGAAATAGCTTATACCTTGCATAACACATAAGCTACTTTTTATCCTGGAAATAGGTTTGATAACGGGAAGACGCGGAAGAAACCGCGTGGCGCAACTAGTAAAAAAATTAATAATGAAAGTTATCTGAGTCTCTTTAATTGTAATGTGAATAGGCACCTCATGGGCCAGCATGATCGTTTACTTTATTTTCTTAATTTTCACAAGATTTTATCGTAAAATATAACAAATATAAACTTAGAAACAAAGTCGACCAGCATGTCTAACACGCCACTCGGCTTTGCTTTGAAGCAAAGGACATGCTTCATCTACATTCAGCTGCTGGATGTACGGTCAGCGACAAAATTAGCTGGTCATACTCGATTTTTCCAATGCGTATTTGATTAGTAATGTCTTTTTTCTCAAACATGCTTGGAAATAAGAGTATTATTTTGACAACCTTCTTCGAGATAAATCAAACTTACTGCACTGCTCAAATATATGCGAGCAGCGGCCGGCAAAATTTGTATGAAAAACCATATCTGTCGTGTTTAGCGGCCAAATAAATTACATAGAAAACTCATATCTGTCGTGTTTAGCGACCAAATAAATTACATAGTAAACTCATATCTGTCGTGTTATTTAAAAATGGAACGATTTTTATTCCGAAACATGGCAACCAAGGAGGTAACTTATCAAAGGTTTTATTTCAATTCCGAACCTGCTAGGACTCAGGAACAAATATTCGTGCTCATCACACATATATTTGCCCTTACCGGGATTCGAACCCGGAACCGCTAGCTTCGAAGGCAGGGACACTACCAACTCGGCCACCGCGTCGTCAATATTCATTGTTACTGTTTATTTTATTTTTACTTTTTACAGAGTAGCGTTTGACCGCAAGTCACCTGATGTAAAGTGACGATGTGGTCGAAGGTGGCGCCACGCTACGCCTTGGCGTTCGGAGATTTTTGTCGTTAACTGTACATACATACTAGTACGACTATGTGTATGAATCTCAAGAGGTGCTCTGGCTCATAAGGCATTCCTTTAGTTGTGCTTTTTTAAACTTGTAGATGCACTAGATATTGCCTGCGGCTTGGAATAAAATATCATTATAATTTATTCTCACACCGGTTCAACGAGGTTTCAACTGCTCTGAGATGCCAACAGTAATTGTATTACATTAAGACTTAGTCTTTGATATTATAGGATGGTGTAGCTTTCTAAAGATCAGGACACACCACGGACGAGCACGGACGGAGGTGTCTCACGGTCCGTCGTCCGGTCTGGCGTGGCTTGATTTGTTGGGAAATGAACCTTAGGATCGATCAGGCAAGCACGCACAACGTTAGATAATCACAGACTGGATGTATTATCGGTGGGCTGTCCGGTGTGGTGCGGTCTGATCCGTTGGAACAGCCCGTTGAATCCCAGCTTTATTGTGAAATATTTTTCATAATCAGATCAGTAATTTCTGTGATTACTTCCTACATCCAAAATCACAAACTTAAAGTTTGTGATAGCTGCATGCATATTATATATATACATGTCGGAAACGGGTTCTAGATTTGAAATGGATTTGACGTAATCGGAACGCCAGTGCCACCTAGTGGCGCTCGACAGAGTCTTGATGGCATGACTCGACAGGAGAAACTACACAGTTTGCTTGCGGCGGTCGAGGAAGCATCTTGGAACTGTCCCGCGTTCCGTATTACCTAGTGATTGTGGAATATTCTAGATGTACCTACATTGTTGAATCGTCAAGAATACAGAGTCAGTTTAATTTGTAATGGCCTTCTATTATTGCAACCAACACCACCCTCAGAACGCCCACGTGAAATCTGCATACCATGGCAGATAGTAACGGAGTAAATCCAATAGTAAGGAAGGAAATAGACCCGGATTCGTCATCAGAAGTGGGATCAGTGTTGGTTCAATAGCAAAATGAGAACGCGGACAGTGATGGCTCGCCAACGCAGCCATGTTTGAAGAACATACGCATCAAGGCCCTGCAAGCACCGAATCACGATGCATCACAGTAGATTTGTGTCTCGCCGAGAACCCACGGAACGGCGGTCAATTTGTTGTGGCGGTTAGTAAAGCGTTAAAAGGAGCGGCGTCGACGTGGCTATTGCAAATAACCTACCAATGACATGGAGCGAGTTGAAGATGAGCGATTTATGGTTCGCCGAGGATATGCACGATGCAAGATATCGTGTTGCCAAGCCAACAGCAAGAGAAGCTGACCTCTTTGCTACGCCGGGCGTGTGAAAAAATATGACGGTGTCTCGATGGCGACAAGAAAAACACGGCTGTCAGATACTTTTTGTTTTGCAAATTGAAGCAGTAAGATGGAATATGTTAAGAATAGTGATAAATTCTGCAAAAATGAAACGCTGGTTGCGAACGCTAAAAATGCGAACAAAGAACAAATCGTAGTATCAACTGTGTTCGCCTACATATTGCAAATTGATACGAGGTTACAACGGCATGCGTTTACGATCGACATTACTTCGAGGGATAAAATGCAACAAAAGCTTCATGCATTCTCACATCTAAAATGCAAGATAAGTAATCAGGATGAATCTTCACATGTCCCTGATGCCAAGAGAGCATAGATAACTTCACTTACATTCTATAATTTCAGGAAAGCCAGTCTCAAGCGGTTGGAGTGCGGAAATAAGTCTGTGGGTAATGAAGGACGACCTGCAACGTCCACAACATCGAGCCAAGCAGCCCAGCAGCCAGCACCGAAGCTCCGGGAGTGCTGCATGCGGGAAGCCGGGACTCGTCGCGGTGCGGCGCATGAGCGGCGGCGGTCAAGCACGCAGCGGCGGCAGCAGGCGCCGTGACGGCGCGTAGCGAGCGACGCGTGCATGGATGTTTGTGTCGTACAAAGACCTACGTGAACATTATGTCATAACGGTGAGCTGTATTGTTTTTCTTACGATGATAATGATGATGATGATAATGATGATGATGATCGTGTTAGAAAGATGCCAGTAGGTCATGTACCAGTTGAGATTAATGGTGATAATGGCAATGATTTGTAAGCCGGAACTCGAGTAGGTGCTCTATCGGCCGTACTGAAGTCGACCGGACCCAGTTGCTATTACGTAGTCGTAGCCCGGTAGAAATCGGTGTCTCTTGAGGAAACTCAAGTAGTCCGTGGGTGCGCGGTGCGCGTTTAGCTCTGGCGGAAGGTCGTGGTCTGTTGAGACCGTAGTGTGTAGTCAGTGGGTGATGCACACGGTGATCCACACGGTTGGTGGATGCACGTATGAGAGAGCAATTGCGATTGCTGGTCGGCTAGGAGAGCCGTGGCGTTAGAGGGATTTACTCGTGAGGTTCCAGAGGCTTGGTAGTGAGATTTATTGTGATGCTTTTTGAAGCGACGGTGGTACATGGCTCTGGTTGATCCTTTTTGTTAATTTGTCAGAAATGTAAAGAGTTTGAACCCAGATTTAACTTGATTTTGAGGAGTTGGGGAGTTGAATAGTGTAGAACCCCAATGTGGTCAGAATTGGCCGAGTCGGACGTGTTCTTTCGTTTGAATGTTTGGTTACAGATTAACACACGAGGACGTGTGTCACGCAGGATGGCCGTGTCGGAAACGGGTTCTAGATTTGAAATGGATTTGACGTAATCGGAACGCCAGTGCCACCTAGTGGCGCTCGACAGAGTCTTGATGGCATGACTCGACAGGAGAAACTACACAGTTTGCTTGCGGCGGTCGAGGAAGCATCTTGGAACTGTCCCGCGTTCCGTATTACCTAGTGATTGTGGAATATTCTAGATGTACCTACATTGTTGAATCGTCAAGAATACAGAGTCAGTTTAATTTGTAATGGCCTTCTATTATTGCAACCAACACCACCCTCAGAACGCCCACGTGAAATCTGCATACCATGGCAGATAGTAACGGAGTAAATCCAATAGTAAGGAAGGAAATAGACCCGGATTCGTCATACATATACAGTGTAAACTCCATGTAACGTCACTCTATTTAACGACAAACTCCCTTAAGCGTCGAAATCAATTGGCTTTGGTTGGTTTAGCTTGTCTTTCATACAATGTTTCACTCTACATAGCATTACACCCACTCTCAATAACGACAACAATTGAGTAATAAAAAGTACCTTTTAAGTTGCTAAAATTAGTAAAAACTGCGCAGCTGTGTACGATCTATTGTCGCTTTATTATCCTAGCCCGCAATAAACTCGACTGTCGGCATCATGCATACCGAACTTTCTAAGAAATTCGTTCTTTTGTTTACAAATTGGGATTGCTTGTACGTGTAGACTGTTGTTGACCATGACTCATAAGTAGGAGTCATGTATTATCTATACCTTATCATATTCTTAGTTGCTCACAAACTTTCAAACTGTGAACATGGCTAATAAAAGAAAATCAGCATTAAAGAAGCTCTGGAAGCAGCTAAATTATTGGAAAAATACTTCCTTTATAACCAAGATGCCTCCATATTGCTAAATATGAATAAAATAAGTAAAAAAATACAACAAAATTACTGGTGCAGCAAAAGACTTCAGACAAAAATAACAGACTATACGCAATAGCGTCCAAATAACATTCTTTTTTATGCACATAACTACTAACAACAGTCGGAAATAAACTTTATCTTTTTCTAATTCTGATGTTTCTTCTCTCCATTTAACGACAACTCTCTATAACGCCATAAAATGCACAGTCCCTTCAGTGTCGCTATATAGAGTTTACACTGTATATAAATTCGACTTCTACCGCTTTACTTGGGTAGGTATAGCGTTCAAGTCTTTAATTAAGCATTGTGATTGTGTGTCGGCAACGCCCCCAGTATTGCAAATGTCTATAAGCGACGGAGACTGTTTATCATCAGGGCGCGTTTACCACTCTAATACATTTAAATGCAAAAAGTACAGACAAACTGTACGTTTCTGCTACATGTACGTAAAAGTTTTGGTCGTTGCAGAGCAGATGTAGAGTGCCTCGCGAATCGAATTGAAGTCTAAGACTGAGATTCAACAGAGTGTGACGATTGTTTGATAAGTATTGCCATTTATAGCGTGTTCAACGTTCAAACCAGATCAAAGTGACGATAATAATTATGGTCAAAGGTGTTGTCATAAACGCCTGAATTGGGAACTATACAAAGATACTCTATGGAACTGGCTCTCAAATGACGTTGCCAAAACAAACTAAAAACTGCTTGGCGTGGCCTTAAAATTCCACCAGTAAGCTAAGTTAAAGCTCCACGCTCAGAGTTGCTAATCATTCGTTAGATACTTCGGTTCGTTAAGTACGGATTATGCTTTCCAGATCCGATTAGATTAATGACTTCGACTATTATAGCGAGATTTGTTAGTTAAATTATATTTTTAACCCCCGACGCAAAAAGAGGGGTGCTATAAGTTTGACGTGTTTTTCTGTCTGTCTGTGGCACGGTAGCTCGCGAACGGATGAAGAATTTCAATTTAGTTTTTTTTGTATGAAAGGTGAGTTACGGGCGAATGTTTTTAGCTGTGTTTAATGAGAATCGGTTCAAGATGTCAAGGGTTTTTTAAATTTTAAATTTATAGTACCTAGTGGTCATGAGATGGAGTAATGGAATCATTCAACTATAGCAATCATTGATTACTTTTTACATTATCGGTTTTGTTGTTGGCGTCGCGGATTATGAAAATTATTAAGTTCCTGATTTCGTAATCGATTATATTTATTAGACAGATACATTTTAGCTAAATTTACAACGCTTATTTAAAACATTGGTAACGAAAAATACTAACCTACATGAAACAACAAAATGTATTTATTACTAGTAACTAGTATTTATTAAATATCTCGATTAACGCTCTGATTAATAAGTTTATTTGATATAAGGTTTGTTTTTAAGTATAAATGAAATAATTTATTTTTTATTTTTGCTTGTGCGGTCTGGTCCGCTTTGGTTGTGATCCCGCAACTCATTAATATTCATGTTCCCATATCCCAATGTGTACAACCAAACCACAGAAAACTTAGTAGCAAAGCTAATTAAAAAATATCGAACCATTAGATGACAAAAAAAAGCTTGGGATTTTAGTAAACTTGCTCCAATTCAATCAATTAGTAATAAGAATAAAATTGTCAATGTGATCGCGCCAAAAAAATTACCTGCCGGGCGTTTCTTGCCTGTTCTTTTGCCGGCGTAAGGAGGTTGGAACAGGCGTAGCTAGTTTTAAGTTTGACGTTTTAAAGTGATCACAATGTATCCTATTGAATAAATAAAAATTGACTATTGATTGACTAAGAGTTACCCGGAATGGAAATTATGGGGAAAAACGAATTCATTTTCCATGGGATTTATGTATGACTTCTACTTTCGAGGCCCACTGCCGCACATCAGCTATTTATATTTTGCATTTCCGTGTGAAGCCAGGGCGGCTCCCTAGTCCTAAATAAATATAAATATCAACCAACATCCTGGATATTGTAGCGACGAGATTTATAATAAATCACGCAACAAATGCTGCGTAAACGTCAATAAAAGAAGATCAGACAAAAGAAAAATACTGTATGTCTATGGCAGATCTCATTTTCTCGTTGATTAACTTACAGAAACAAACCAACTTCACTGCCATAAATCGAAACATAATTAGGGATAGTAAAAATAAAAACGATAAAATGGTTAGTTACTATCTCATTTAGTACGTTTCGTCAGTTAGTTACTTTTTAGGGCCGGTTTTTTAAATGTCGGTAAGTTAAATGTCATACTAAATTTTGGTAAATATGATCTTATTGTCAAATTTTAGCACGAAAAATTTGACAATAAGATCTTTACCGAAATTTAGTCTGACGTTTAACTAACGGAAGTTTATAAAGCCGGCACTTAATGTAACTAATTGTCTGTTTGTTTGTAAACATCATATCATTTTGTATTTTATGAAAATAGACCTGCGTTTTACTGCTATCTCGCATGATGCTAAACGATGATGCGATTTTCCATTTTCGTTTTTATTAAGCGTTTCTTATATTAGATGTTAGACTTTTTTTAAACTGTAAATGCTGAAAAATGTTTAACTTCCACGCGAGTAAATCCGCGAGGCATTTCGTTAGTTTTATACAAGCTATCACTGCTAACCAACGAAAAAAAAATCTTACGCCATCCCCTACATACATAAACAAAGCATAATATTTCATTGCCCTCCAGCCCCCTTGTTTACACATTGCCCACTCCCACGCCCAGCGCTGGACTAGCTATTGTCATGACACATGGGCATCTGATAAGCTAGACTTTATATCTTTATTATTAACTTAACTCCGACCCGAACAGAGCAAGCCATGTTTTCGGAGTTTATGGCCATGTTTTTTAAGGTTCCGCGGGGTTATAGGGAAACGGGAGCGAAAATATTGTGTTACGGTGTGTAAGCTATTTGTTTGATTGCATGGTTTAGCTATAAAATATATTGTTACTGTTAA
This sequence comes from Opisthograptis luteolata, assembly GCA_931315375.2. Classification (NCBI taxonomy): domain Eukaryota; kingdom Metazoa; phylum Arthropoda; class Insecta; order Lepidoptera; family Geometridae; genus Opisthograptis; species Opisthograptis luteolata. The sequence goes on from OV928044.1 coordinate 1,367,289, forward strand.
GATACGCTTGTGTGCTGACAAGGGACGTGAAATGTTATTTGGTTGGTTACATTGTGGGAATACGGTATTTACTGTTATGGTATTCAAAATATAGTTCTATGACAATTATTCGTTTGGAAAAGTACGATTAATAGACAATAGACAGTAATTTTATTTGTAGCAAAAACGAGTGTAAAAAAGAAATAATGCATAAACTTACACAAACAGAACAGTCTATATAATATAAATACACGAACTAATTAATATATACAAATAGTAACTGATTATTATTATATTTTTTTTACTACTCACAGGGTAGCATTTGACCACAAGTCACCTGATGTTAAGTGACGATGTGGTCGAAGATGGCACCACGCTACACCTGGACTGGGAACTGGCTCTCAAGTGAGGCAGCCGGAACACCGATAGGTGCTTGGCGACAGATTCTTAACAAGAGGGTGGTATTATGTAGTAAGTCTACGTTATCATCATCATCATCATCATCATCTGCTTATTTCCTGATGCTGGGAAAAAGGATTTATTTCAAAGAGAAAGGTAGAATCTACATCGCTGGCCCAGTGCGGGGTGTTAGATGTCATGCCCTTCTTCATCATCATTCTCAGCCTTTCACGTTCCCACTGCTGGGGCTCTGGCCTTCTCTCAGAAAGAGAATATGGGCTGTAATCTACCACGCTGGCCCTAGATGTCATATGCCCTTGAATGTTGTGATTCTTGGACATACCGGTTTCCTCACGATGTTTCATCATATACTCGTATACACATAAACTATTATTTATCTTTTAGACCTTGACGAGAACTTTTTGACTGCAATATATAATATGCGTTTAAATAAATGTATGTACATACCTATGGGGTTATATATTTTATTTTAGTTGTAATTTTTAAATGTCCGGAATTCTAACACTTATTAGCAGACTCAGAGAAAACAGCCATAGATTTCTTGCCTCGGACGGTATAACTCACGCAAGTGGCTATAAACACTACATTATATACATTTATGTAGACGTTAATATAACAGCTTCTTTGTTTATTAAACACAACCCGAATAAAGAAAAAAAAATACTAAATCTAGTTTTTACGGTCTTTGCATAATAAATTGATTTTACAAAGAAAATATTTATATTTTTTTTATTGCGAGCTCAAAAACCACTCATAAATATATATATAGGTCTCATCGTCATCATCACTAGAACAAAATAAACCGCATTTTTATAATATTGTCCTGTTAAATCATTGAATTCAAGAATAATTTAGCCCGTTATTATGAAAAGAGCGTTCAATTCAAATTCAATTCAATAGTACCTACTTTATTCAATAGGATACATTGTGGTCACTTTAAAACGTCAACTTAAAACTAGCTACGCCTGTTCCAACCTCCTTACGCCGGCAAAAGAACAGGCAAGAAACGCCCGGCAAGTAATTTTATTGGCGCGATCACATTGACAATTTTATTCTTATTACTAATTGATTGAATTGGAGCAAGTTCACTAAAATCCCAAGCTTTTTTTGTCATCTAATAGTCCGATATTTTTTAACTAGCTTTACTAATAAGTTTATCTTGTTTGAGTAATATCCAGTTGATATTAAATAGAGGGAAAGGAAACTAATAACCAAGTAACTTAATAATGATATAACTGTTAAGGAAAACATCGCGAGGAAACTGGCATGTCCAAAAGCTACAACATTCTACTTACTTCGATAATCATATTAACATCCATCATAAACATTTATTTACTATGTATGCCACCTAGCCTTTAGGATGAATTTATAATTTTTTAAAACACTTTTATTAGCTTGACTTGTAACTAACTAACAATGTAATCAAATATTAGAAGTCAATTTTCACCCACTTCTAATTATCATATCGACTTGTTTCTTATTACTAAGTGATTGAACTATACACTGAGAAAAAATTTCTGACTTTCCTTCTGAGTTTTTACCTTCCAAGACCGTTTCCTTCCTTATTTTGAATTAGTTTTCCTTCTGAATCACAAGTCCTTCCCTTTTGACTCAGAAGGAAAACGGTATTTCGGAAGGCCTTTTTTCTCCGAGTAGCAAGTCCAATACAATACCAAGCAATTTCTTCATATAAATAGTCTAATATTTTATAATCATCAATAGCCTGTGTCAGTCAACTGCTGTACATATGCATGTTCCAAGTTACGCCATAGAGGCCAGTCTTCGTCCCTTTTCATTCAACAACTGCCAGCTGCCCGGCGCAAGTCGTCGCTCCACTTACTTGGAAGGCGTCTTACACTACGTTTGCCAAGTCGCAGTCTCCAGTCAAGAACACGTCGTCTACCCAGTTGTTGGTTCTGTGGTTTATGTGACCAGCCCACTGCCACTAAAGCTTGCTAATAAGCTTACTTCTTGCTATATCCTTAAATCATTATGAGATTGCTCAATCTTTGACTTTGTCACTGTAATGGCTAAGTTTCTTACAATTTTACAAATTTACGACCATATTTAACAACGTGAGTTTTACAATCGATAATCGGAAAGTGATAATCCTACTAATCCTACTAATATTTTAAATCCGAAAGTTTGTGTGTGTGTGAATGTTTGTTATTAAGTATCACTGTAACTATACAAACTGATTTTGATGCAATTTGGAATGGAGATAGCTTATACCCTGGATTAGCACATAGGCTACTTTTTATCCCGGAACAAGGTTCCTGCGGGAAGACGCGGGTGAAACCACGGAGTGCAACTGGTTTTGTTGTAAACTTTTCCGATAATATTTCGCTTTATATTTATATTCAACGTCAAATAAAGACTATCAAACACTCGCCCTATCTAAAATCAGAACCAGACACTCTTAAAGATAGGGTTGTGGCACATACAAAAAGAGTGGTGAATTATCATACAAAACGCTAGTAAAATCGGAACTCAATCCGGCGATCGATGCCGGCCCGGACCGAAACCGGATCGTAACCGGTTTTATTTTCCGGAAAATTGGCAAGTCATAATAATACGCTGAGTCATAAATAAGGATCGGCATTGGCCCTCTCAAGGATTTCTTTTTACGTTACATTTCACTGTTGCTCTGGTTAAGGTAATGGCGGAGACATGAGCGCAAGCGGTTATGTATCGAACTTGTAGAGAAAACTTCATTTTTGATATATTATGTTTCTCATATAATATATTGACATGAAATTAAATTATATTATAGTAATAATTGAAGATTGGTAATTTATTTAGGTGCCGTAGCGATGGCGGCCGAATAATAATGGGTGCGCCGTTACAAGGCACTCGTCGCATCGCAACCGTGTTCGAATCCTCTCGGACCGCACTTATGACTTAAATTACTATTGAAATTAATTAATTGATTTATTTACTTAGAGCAAGTCACTTTATGATATAAATTGCTCACTGAACTTTTGGACCTTAAGTTGCATTCATTATCTTCATCTAGCCAGATTAATAATATATAAAAAAAACACTACACAAACATCAATTACAGTCCAGTCATCAGTTCCCAGTCCAGGTGTAGCGTGGCGCCATATTCGACCACATCGTCACTTAACATCAGGTGACTTGTAGTCAAACGCTACACTGTAAATAGTAAAAAAAAAAAAAAAAATATGTACTTTCAAAACTTCAAGTAATTTTTTATGTTTTCAAGAAGGTTTAATAAATCTGTCATGTGGTCTGCTAATAGAATGTTTTGTAAAGAAACTGAACTGAAAATTCTATTGGGTCTTGAGCGGGTGATGAATTACCCGCTTCCGCTCAAACAACACATCGACTCCAAACCAGCATTCCGGTGTCACTCATTGGGAACATATTTTATATCGTGTTTATATGTTCCGACTCATCGTGGCTGATCACATCGTCGACCATACAGCCTCTGTTGACATAACAATGTTTTCGTAAAAAATCACTTCACCCCCATACTGGCAAGTTATCACAGTCCCCGAGCTGGCAACAGATTTTCATGACCTCTCAGACAAAAAAATAAAAAAAAAACGAAAAAAAAAATTGAATAATTTTAAATTCAAGACTTGTCGATAGATAAATTTCAAGTCCATATGAAGCTTGTTATAAAATATTGGATTATTTTGATGACAAACAAGCTTGGGATTGTAGTGAACTTGCTCCAGTTCAATTAACTAGTAATATAATAAGAATAAAATTGTAAATATTATGTTCGCGACCAAAAAGTTACCTGCCGGACGTTTCTTGCCTGTTCTTTTGACGGCGTAAGGAGGTTGGAACAGGCGTACCTAGTTAAGTTTGACGTTTTAAAGCACCCGCACGGACTACATTAAATCCCAATAAAAAGTATTCCATGTCCTTCCCCAAATCTCAAACTATCTCCACACTAAATTTCATCAAAATCGACTTAGCAGTTTAGGCGTGTTGAAAAGGTAAAAAAGCAAATAAAGTTACTTGCGCATTCTTTTTTTTAACCAATACTCTCCCAGTGCTGGGCAAAGGTCTCCCATTTTCATCCAGACTATCTCAATTCTTTGCAATTACATTCATTATGTATGGATTAAAAATAAATGTACCTACCTACATATTCATGTACCATCAACTTTGATGTATGTTTTTCATTTCTGACATAGATTTCTATTTAGATTTATTAATGATCTAACCCGATATGTTGAAATATGGCGATCTCAATTAACACCCTTCAGTGTACCCGTATAACTTAAATTGATAGAAATACATTGTATCATTTTATTCATTATTAAAAATAAATATAAACGGACAAGTGTGGGTCTAACTCGCGCATCGAGGGTTCTATACACACTTCTATGTGATTTTTTTTAATGTGACATAACAACAAATCTTTCTTTACTTGTGCTGTGAAACCTTGCTTGTCGAATTTAATGATTTAATGAACGAGAAGTACCTACTGGTTTAGATCTATTTGCGAGTGACAAAATATGCGACGAAATCGGTCTATTTTTTTATAGCGTTGGCTTAGAAGCTTGATTTTTTACAGTTCTTGAGAAACACATATCTGAAATAATCTTATGAAGTTTCCTTTTCCTTTTTGAGGTACGGAACTCTAAAAAATGAAGAATAATTAGAAATCGGCGGTCTTATCGCTTAAAGTGATCTCTTCCGGGTAACCTTAGGATAACGTTCACGATCGATGAGACGCTATGGGCGAATAGCTGACTGCAAAGCGTGAGGACGTGGCTTCGAATCCCGTTACAGGACAAACAATTGTGCATTGAACAAAAAAGGCGCAAGGATTTGTTCTGTCTGGGTAATTTGGATCCCCGATCCACGTAGTTTCAGATACCATGTACAGATTCAGATATTTTTTTTAAATTTTAACAGCTTCTCCCTTACATACCTACCGACTTGTTATCATCTATGTAATGGAACTGGCAACAAAATTTACATACACAGTTTTCATAAAAGTTGCTGCGCCAACTTTGCTCAATTCCGTTGGCTGACTTTTTAAAAGTTTAATTAGGTATTTAGAGATGGCTCTGGGTCCTGCACAATTCCGAACTGTGCAAGTGAACTCGCTTTGCAAATATGACGCTCTAAGGAAGTTATTTGTCCTTTTTAAAGTGCTTGTTTTATATTTGCATTTTTACGAGTGTTTATTTTTCTGTTCTTTGTTGAGGTAATGCAAGTTTTATGGTTTACTGCACCTCGCGGTTACACTCGCGGTTTTACGGGGAAAAAAGTGTTGTGTAAATCCAGCATGTAAGTCATCTCCATTCTGATTTTAACTAAAATCCGTTGAAATGTTATAGCGGGAAGAAATAAAAAGATACACACTCTCTCACTCACACACTAACTTTGTTCTTAGCTCTTTTAGAGCATTTTTTTATTCTTACAAGGTAACGTTAGACCGCAGGTTACCAGATGTTATGTGACGATGTGGTCGAAGGTGGCACCACGCTAGCCAGGACTGGGAAATAGCTTTTAACCTAGAATGGAACACAATAGGTCATACAACAAATTCTAAAAGCTTAGTAGCTATCTAGTGAGAAAATGCTTCACCGCCAACCTATGGTTTCATCTCTTTCGTTGTAAAATTCGAACCCACGACCGACGAAAACCTCATACAAAAAATACTCAAGACTAAAAAAATCTTTATATAGTAGGATACAACATGTGATCGCTTTAAAGAGGAATTATGCATCCCTTAGTGAGGGCTTAAATATTGGGGTTGAAACTAGGACCATAGTCCACGGGCCATGGGGGCCTAAAGCTTGAGCTCACCAAGCATCGCAAGTGACCAAATTGCAAGCGCTGCCCTCAGTTTACGAAGCAGTCTGGCCATACTTTATATACTGAGAATTATTACAGTTATTATACAAGACAAACAATACGTTCTAGAGATACTAAACATTAATTCCTCGTACATAAAAACGTATCTTAATGCCTTTTATAGTTCAGAAAATAAGTGGGAAGGGACAGTTATAGGCGGACAGGGGTCGCTTGTCCCCACAAAACATCAACAGCCATCAAAATCCACCCCCAGCGATTGATCTTCCAAAAACAGAGCTCGATCGAATCGCGGCTGGAGGCCTTTTGTTTCCCAAAATTACTTTCTTACGGACCTTATGGGCCCGATAAAACTGTTTGGGGCCGTTTTCGGCCATTCTGGCTTGGGGTAAATTAGGCCCATGTCTTGATTATGGCCTGCGGTTGGACATAGGCCCTTTATTTGTTGCGGTCGCTGATAGGGTTTGCGGTTATGTGACGATTGTTATAGGCTCTCTATGGAAGGGTGTTAAATTGTTACATAGGACATGAAAATAATGGAATGCTTCTTGTGTTCTGTTATTTTCACGTTGCCAACTTGTTTGTTCGAACCCTTTGAATATTTAACCAGACAAATTCTCGAAGGCCGAACCTTTTTGTTCGTTTAAAATGTAATCATTCGTGGATAAAAGGATTACATTACTTTCATTAAAGAATTAAGTATCTACGTATTTGTGTTTAAAATATGTAGATACTATGGATTTGACGGAAACAAATACGTTCCAAATTGCGTTCACAATGATTTGAATGCAGCTGTGGCTGTTTTGGAGCATTTTGTTAAGTTTTTTTTAGCTATTTCGACGGTACTTGAGTTGGCCTAAATGACCGGCATACCGTTGATACTTTCCGCTTAATAAGAGACTTACCGACGCTAGAAGAAAATTTCTATTTAATGCGGACTTAACAGGGTCATATCATAAAGAATACTAAATGATGAGACATTGATGACGCTTGATATCTTTTTCAAAAATAAAGGATTTTTTACAAAAGCACAATTGGGCGTATTCTACTATGTGTGCTGGGACTGTTACCCGTTAAATCAGAAACCCGAACGTACCATTGTGACCGCTCACTCACAAAAAAGACGTTTATATTGCAAGCATTCACCGTAAAGCGAAAAATACAACACGGGCACGCTACGCACGTGCTTTGTTTTGTATGAAAATGTAGACAGCATCATCTTTCGCGTCTCACGATCACGCTACGCACGGATGCGTGGCTTGATGATGTCGCCAAACGCGTAGCCTGATCGGATGCGTCGATCACGTAGCAGGTGAGGCGTACACGACGGCAGTGGACCAATATCCGTGCTACGCGTGTGCTGCAGGGGTATCGTAGACACACGTTGACTGCAGGTCAATATCCGTGTTACGCGTGTGCTGCAGCGGTATCGTAGGCACACGTAGGCAGAGAAATGCTTAGCGTGCGTAGCCTTTACATGCATATTTTACGTAGTATTATAATAGAATCTCGACTTTATGTCCAACGCCATAAGCGTCAACAAGGTACATCGAGTTTGCTTGAAACATAGGTAACTGTGAACAAACTCGCCACCCGTCCAACTTCACCGCGACGTAGTGTTGTGAATTATAGGCGTCCCGGGAAATCTTTTATCGAGTTAAGCCATTATCCCGGCCCTTTGGACCTGAGTGGGTGTGTAATAAATTTGTAAAGTGTATTAATATCAAGTTTCATACATGCAAAGAGAACTTAAAATATATTAAAGGATTTATAAGCTATAAGACAAGGTGTTTCCTCTTCTGGTCCACCATTTTGATATTTTGTTGATTTTGCAGTTACTGTTTTCAAAGAGATCAAGTTCAATTCGTTGGAAGTTTTATTCTGTCCTAGACGTTTTTAGAACTTTTGTCTTGGAACATTTTTTGTTTATTTTTATTTTCTACTATGTAATAGAGTGGCAAACAAATAGACGGCCAGCCTGCGGTCGCCATTGCCTATGGGACTCCTGTGTCTTACCAATACATTGCCGATTCCGAAGCACTCGTTTGATGATCATTATTTTGCCCACAACACATACGACAATCAAAATTGCTCCATAGGTATACCAAAAATTGGCCCAGCGTGGTACATTTTGGCCCATCTCTCTGAGAGAAGGCCTGCTGTGGCTGATGATGACAAAGAAGCTTACAGTACGACATAGATTTTAACACACGCTTCGATCAATATCTTGTATTGTTTGATAAAGGCCGGTAAAAATAGACAAATTGTTTTTCCTTTGTTTAGTCGGGCCTCTGGTATTTGTGATATTAATATTGTTGTGTTGTGGTCCTCAGTTTGACGTTTCTCCGACATTGTCTTCGGTTCTCGTTAATTTACCTCAGCTGGGTGAATCATTGACTCGTGGGAAATCTTTGTCCTGTTTTGCTTTTATCCAGCCCTTGGTCACAAGTCACAGAACGATGCTTAGTACGCTATTAAAGAGACGGGAGAGTTAAGTTTAAAAGTAACCGTTAAGAAATTAATACGAGTATAACACTTTTAGAATTTGATGATTATAAATTACTTTTGATCCACCAAAAACAACAGCAGGAGGCTTTTCTAGTCTCCTAAATTTTTCCTTAGTTTTTATGTCATATCATTTTGACCACAAGTCTCCTGATGCTAAGTGACGATGTGGTTGAAGGTGGTGCCACGCTGAGGATGGATTGGAAACTTGCTCTCAAGTGGGACAGGTGACTGCCGGAACACGTTGATTGGTGCTTGGTGGCAGATTTTTGACTTGTAGATGGTAACTAGCCAGCAAGGCAATAGAAAAAGCCCTGCTACGTTTCCATCATGATGTCTTCACCGAAAACTCAAGTAAGTACGAGTATATTGCAGGATTCAAATCAACCACAAGTGGCAATTCGACGTCACTGCCGCTGAGAAGTCTACTATCATCTATTCAATTATAAGTAATAACCTCTTGTTTTTAAATAATTTTGTCTCTAATTACATAAAACATTTCTCAATTTCCATTCCACATGTCACCTATCTATAACATCAGGCAGACCGGAAGTAATTGAAACAAACATTTACAAAGGTCGTCAAGGGAGCACCTATTGTTTCCGGTGTCCATTACTGCTTCGATGGGGACAAAGCCTTAAATATTTATTTCGACGACCCCTAATATGCTTCGGTAAACGATGAAAAATACGAAAGCTGTTCGAGGGAGTATTTGATTAAGGTTTTGCTTCGTTAAATATGTATTATATATTGTAACAAATTTCGCAGTAATACCTACAAGTTAGCGTGATTTTTGTTTTAGTTCTTCGGATGAGTTCACTTTAGAATTACTATACCTGATAACGCAAACGTTAACTATAATTTCCCCAGGGGATGTTGTGATTGAAAATGTAAAATCACAACTAATTTATGTTTTACTAGCTGTTCCCCGCGGTTTCACCCGCGTGGGCTACAGCTTTATGCATGCAAAGTCTCAGCCCGATCGGTTTAAAATTGACAAAGTTTCATACAAACTTTCATCCATTATTTTATCCCCTTGGGGGTAGGATGAATCAAAATCCTTTCTTAGCGGACGCCTACGTCATAACATCTACCTGCATGCCAAATTTCAGCCCGATCCGTAAAGTGGTTTGGGCTGTGCGTTGATAGATCACTATGTCAGACAGTCGCCTTTGAGTTATATATATATATTTAGATTTATCTCTTAATGGGTCTAAAGTTTTTTTTTAACCTATACTGTCCCACTGCTGGGAAAAGGTCTCCCCAATTTCTTTCCAGATATCTTGATCCCCCGCAACCTTAGGCCACTGCTCCTCAAATGAGTCAAGGTCATCACGCCATCTTTTGGGGGCCTGCCTCGGCGACGTCGCCCGTCCTCAGGTACCCACTGCGTGATCATCCTTGCTTACACTTAAACATGCAAAAATAAGAAAATTCCATTATGATTGTGGATAGTTTATTCTCAAAATACTCTTCTGACTGAACTTTAAACTACAAAGGGGATAATGACATAAAAAGTCTTAAAAATCCTCTTTTACATGCCTTTCAAGTTTTCCTCACATTTCCACAAGCAACATGCTATATAAATAAAAAAGAGAGTCACCAATCCAACGAGCATAAGCATTCAGTTACCAAATCACGTAAACGACAAAGTATTTTCCATAAAAAAATTTAGCACCAAACTTTTCCAGCGCAGTTTTTACTACCTCACACCAAATCTTTAGGTATAACTTATTGTCGCAAACATAAAAAAAGCCTCGTAAAAGGTAGATCTGAAGTAATAAAAACTAGATACGTATGCTGGCCCGGGACAGGGGAAAATAATGGCCGTGATTCGCCGTCTGCAATAAAAACTCGGTCGGCGTGTGAATCGATCAACATTGCAATTTTACGAAGCTATGCCACAGAGGAAATTGGCAGTAGATATAAATGTGCCCTTTAGTGCAAGGCCACAATACGTGGTTAACTACGCGCTACGCGTTATTTTCATTTCAGAGTAGGTACATCATCATCAACAGCCGGAAGAAGTCCACTGCTGAACATAGGCCTCCCCCCTCGAAGGCCACCATGAACGGCTATTAGCCATTTGCATCCATCGGCTCCCTGCGACTCTCACAATGTCGTCGGTCCACCTAGTGGGGGGCCTACCTACAGAACGTTTTCCAGTTCGTGGTCGCCACTCCAGAACCTTTCTTCTCCATCGGTTATCGGTTCATCGAGCGATGTAGCCTGCCCATTGCCATTGCCATTGGTATATAAGCAAACATTTTAGAATAGAACGAAAAAAAAATCTAAAAAACCTTTCAAGATGCTGGATACGCAGTTAGTCTTAAATTTACGCGCATAAATAACTAACGCCCACACAATCATAAACAAAGTTCTAACCCCTAACTAGGGATTTCCTGAAGGTATCTAGGATATCAGATACTACGCGGATTGGGGATCCACAACACCCAGACACAGAACAAATGAGACCGTACCCAAAGGGTAAATAAAACTGGACCCTATCGCTAAGACTTCGCTGTCCGTCCGTCCGTCCGTCTGTCCGTCTGTCACTTAGCTGTATCTCATGAACCGTGAGTTGAAATATTTGAAATTTGAAATATTCACAGATAATAAGTAGGTATATTTCTGTTGCCGCTATAACAACAAATACTAAAAAACAGAATAAATATTTAAAAAGGCTACCTTACAAAAAACTTGATTTTTGACGTTTTTATAGATGTTATGCGATGACTAGTTGCGCCCGCGGTTTCACCCACGTCTTCTCATTATCCCGCAGGAACCTTTTTCCGGGATAAAAAAGCAGCGTATGTGTTAATCTGGGGTATAAGCTATCTCCATTCCAAATTTCATTCAGATCCGTTTAGTAGTTTTTGCCTGTAATAGTAAGAAACATCCATCCATCCATCCATACTCACAAACTTTCACGTTTATAATATTAGTAGTAAGTAGGATAGTGCGGAACCCTTCGTGCGCGAGGCTGACTCGCACTTGGCCTGTTATTTTTCAGTTGGCTGTTCGCCCATTGCGCTACATTAGTCTATGATATTCTTTCTTTGCTCTAAACATGCTACATTTTCAGGAACGCTAGTCCCCTAAGGTCTTGCTAATGCGAATGATTACAGATTTCCCGTGGCGCTCGTTTTCTCCGGCATTGACCGCGCATGCGCGCCGTGGGACAAGAAGTCGAAAATGCTCTACTAGCTCTATTAATTTATTATTCAGATCTTTATGATTTTAGGATATTATGAAACCCATTGTTAACCAAGGCAGTTAAAGTGACTAAAGAAAATGAAGATAATTTGGCTGGATTTTATACCACGAGACATAACAAATTTTCTTTCGATAAAAACCTAAATTAATTTGGTAAATATTTAGTTTATTAAATATAAATATTTATTATACTTTTTGTTTGATTAATCCAAAGTTAATATTATAAATGTGAAAATAACTCTGTTTGTTCGTTTGTTACCTTATAACGACTAAACTGCTGATTCGATCGTGATGATATTTAATATGGATATCGCTTAAGCCCTAGGAAATGACATAGGATACTTTTTATCAATTATATAGTCCATGCAGATAAAACCGTGCGCGACAGGCAGTTACGTTAGAAATAATTATATGTTTTAATTTTTTTATGCATCTTAATGACGTGACGAGCATGTTAAAACTACTGCACTTGTCACTCTCTAAGCTCGTCACCATTACATATTAGATGTTAAGCGATGGCGGCCGAACGGTTAGGCGTGCGACTTACAAGCCGCCGACACCGAGTTCGAATCCTCTCGGCCCCGCACCTATGACTTAATAAGGTATGTGTGGATTTGCCATCGTTCAAAACGGTGAAGGAAAACATCGTAAGGAAACGGGCATGCCCAAGAACTGCAACATTCAAGGGCATGCGAAATCTACCAACCCGCACGAGGCCAGCGTGGTAGATTACAGCCCATACTCTCTCTCTGAGAGAAGGCCAGAGTCCCAGCAGTGGGAACGTGAAAGGCTGATAATGATGATGATGATATCTTTTTAATATGCCCTGTAATTGTTAAACTATTTAAAACAAGGAAAACTAGAACAGCTGCCTTTCGAAAACTACTTAAAATCTTGAAGTAACACTTGGGGTGCGAAACAGTGTAATCTATTACATTCGGTCGTTTATTATAACTTTTATACAGTTTGAGTCGTTTGTTGGGAGAACTTTTCTGTTTGCTTCCGGTAATCGATGCCGAAATGGAATCGTTCTCGCATTTTACAAAAACACATTCGTTCTGTGATTTAGTTGGGTGGATAATTTTTTATTTATTACAGGGTGGCGTTTCACTACAAATAACCTAGTCACCATCAGTCATTGGGAACTGGCTCTAAAATGGGGCGGAACACACCGATAGGTGCTCGGTGACAGACTCTTATTTAATTTAGTGGGCAGGTAAGTGTTGGGCAGTAACAATCTTACGAAGTCCAACTACAGATTCTTCAGATTTCACAATCAGCATGGCGTCAGCAAAAACACCTTCCATATCACGCCAATTCCAGTAATTACATCCTTTGTTTAAAATAAGTTGAGTACATTATAATAATATAATAAGTTAGCATATTATTATATATTTACATTTCCTTTTCTAGGTTTGAAAACTTGGCATTGCCGCGTTGAACGGCTATGCTTATTCGTTGTGCAAAATAGCGGCCAGCATTTTAGTCGCGGTTAGCATCGACCAGTCGCTTCGATATATCATTTATACAACGATTTCGCTCCCGGTTCCCACGGTCCAAACATTTCGACCCCAAAAGGCTCAAATATGTATCCACTGTCGAGATTACCATATTTGCGCCTTTTCAGGTCCTCTGCAGATTCAGCCGCCGCACCAGCCCTATTTTGAGTTATAGGAAGATGTGACGGCGCTATGTAGGTTATTTTAATAAATTAATGTGATGGTAACTCTGTTACGATCTACCGGATAAAAATAGATGTAAACTTTTAATACGAGCTTTGTCGTCTCTAACGTAACATGTTAAGTGCGTTAGGCACTTTCTAAAGAGTTTACTTTCTCAAGCGACTCTTTAACACCTGTGGCTTGGTACTTGGGATAAAAATAGAAAACTTTTACCGTATCAAGGTGTTCTGTATACGACGCCTTGCTGTGGATATGAGTCATCGATTTTTAATCAAGAGGCAGCACTTGTGCCCCAGGTGTCAGTAACTTGATTAAATTTGTTTTACTTCTTACAGGGTAGCGTTTGACCTCAAGTCACCTGATGTTAAGTGACAATGCGGTCGAAGGCGGCGCGCTACATCTGCATCATCTGCAACTGGCTCTCAAGTAGGGCTGCCGGAACACACCGGTGGGTGCTTGGTGACAGATTCTTAAGATGAGGGTGGTGAGCACTACAAAATACCACCAAGCCATACTTTCATCACGACGTTTTCCTTCACCGAGGGCCCAAGCACATTGTAATAGGATTGGAGCCCTCGACCTACGGGTCGTAAGCCGACGTCACTACTACTGAGCTATAATCTCTTCAATGTTATCTCAAAAGACACTATGTATAAACACAGCAAAAAGAGGAGCCCAATAATGTCTCATCATCATCATCATAGTCAGCTTAATTCAGTCCAGTGCTGGACATGTACCTCTTCGAAGGAATGCCACTGAGCCCGATCTTCGGCTTTTATCACTCAACCACTGCCAACCATTTTGCGTATATCGTCGCTCCACCTAACCGGAGGACGTCCCATACTACGTTTGGCGAAACACAGTCTCCACTCAAGAACACGTTTGTTGCAACGGTTACCGGTTCTACAGTTAATATGTCTAGGCTATAGTCATTTCCGCTTGCTGACCCTATAGGCTATGTCGGTTACTTTGGTTCTGTGTCGGATCAATTAGTTCATTTTTGATTCGATCCTACTATCTGAGCCTATTATGTCTAATGAGCTAAGAACGCGACTGAATTTTATAAAATGTTTTTAATAGACCTTCATTTATTTGCATCTACGAGTATGTGACTTGTTGTGACCTCTTGAAACCGCCAAAAAAAGGACGAATTTCTCAAGTTTGTGCGTAGATACTTTTTTTTAATGTATGACCACGCATAACTTTTACGTGCTTCTGTACTCGCTTTTGAGTATCGTGAAATTGTTGTATGAATTTTTTTATATACGATAATATTTTATGATACTCGTTGATGAAACTCGTAATAAGGGTATGACGATATGGTTGAAGGTACGCACTCTACGCTTGGATTATGAACGAGGTTGCAACTGAGCACACCAACCAGACCTGTGGTGTGCACCAAGAACACGTCTACCCCAACGGTTATCGGTTCGGCGGTGACCAGCCCACTGGCACTTCAGCTTGCTAATTCTGTGAGCTATGTAGTTCTTTGACGGATAACCTCTTTGTGAACTAATACTAGAGAGTTTATAGCGATGATGGCTCAGTGGTAGTGAGGTCGGCTTGCGATCCGTAGGACGTGGGTTCAAATCCTACAATGAGCTTGAGCTTTCGGTGAAGGAAGACATCGTGAACATCGTAGGGTATTTTCTAGTACTCGCCTGGCTAGCTACCACCCTCTTGTTAAGAATCTGTCGCCAAGCACCTATCGGTGTGTTCCGGCAGCGTCACTTGAGAGCTAGTTCCCAGTCCAGGTGTAGCGTGGCGCCATCTTCGACCACATCTTCGTCACTTAACATCAGGTGACTAGTGGTCAAACGCTACACTGTAATTAGTAAAAAAAAAAAAAAAATGAAATAAACCGGAAGGGGAAGGTATATATGTAATTGTACCATTAAATATTAATGAAGGGTGTGTCAAGGGATGGCAGAGGCCAGATAAGTATTTTAGTGCAACCCTTCTCATTTTGTTAAGTTAGTTCTCAACCCCTGTCAACTCTGTATTGACCACTCACCGAGTTATCTCTCTTTTTACCCGACTGCCCCAGAGGGAGGGTTATATTCTTCAAGTTTATATTTGATGCATGTTTCTTTGCCACGCTCTGAAGCTTAAACGGCTTGATGGAATTAATATGAGGTGTCAATAGATTCATTTTGTGTGTGGGAGTTATATCCATCTATATTAATACTAATAAACAGACCATATGCGAATGTAACGCTCCCTGTCTGTTTGTAACCTTTTAACGCTCAAACTCAAAAAAAAAAAAAACCGCTGAATGGATTTTGATAAAATTTGGTATGGATGGATATAGATTGAACCGTGTGGAACAGCTGTTATAAATATCAAAGCGAAAAATTGAAATATCCCATTTCATATCCTAAGGTATACAATTATATATCCATCATTATATATTATATAGGTATATAATTATACAGCCATCCAAAGGGGGAACGCTGCCAGTATGTTCGGTACCTTGCCTAAAGGGACTTCTTTTAATAATGTATTTTAGTTATTAGTTTAGGTTTATTTGTTTTTATTTTATTGTTATAATAGTATATAATTAAATAAATATTATTTATTATATAGGTATACATATTTATATTAGTAGATAGAGTAGAATGCAATTATCTATACATATAATAAATCTGTAACTCATCACTGTCTGTACATTGAAGATAAACGAGAAAAACTTTTACTGGGGTTCTTTATTAACGCAATAGAACCCAAAACAATGGTTTTTAGAATTTTTGTCTGTTTGTCTGTATGTCTGTTTGTCTGTTTGTTTGTGCGCGCTAATCTCAGAAACGGCTTAACCGATTTGAATGCGGTTTTCATTAATATATTGTGGTTTTCTCCACTGAACATTTAGTGTTTGTTTTATTTCAATCGGTTCATAAATAAAAAAGTTATATCAATTTAAAGCATCACGTCGGAAATTTGGTCGAGTCGATTAGGTTATTGTAGCCCGGATAGCATATAGGTTCTTTTTTAACCCGGAAAAAGATTTTTGCGGGATAGTAGGGAATACCATGGGTGTAAACGCGAACCGCAGCTACCCCTATCACCATCCCCATCCCCACATTTATGTAAATGCGAAAGTGTGTTTTTCTGTTGGTTTGTTCGGCTTTCACGGCCTAACAAAACAACGAATCAGGGTATTATTTTGCATAAAGATAGTTTATGCGCCGGAGAGTAATATAGGCTACTTTTATCCCGGAATAATGCATGGGTTCCGTGGGAAAATCTAATATAACGAAATTTTTCGAAATCTTTTACATGGTTGCTAGGCATCATTCTGTTGAATTGTTTACATGTCAGGAAGAATATTATTGGCATGACAATTATTGGTGTGGATACACACGTAACAATTTATCGTAACGATGTATCTGTTCTAATTGCTTACCGATCTCCGGTTATAATAAATAAAAAATATATCGAAAGTGTGCCTGAAAAATAGTTGTAGAATTTCTGGTTTGCGCAAATGAGCGACGGCAGTAACATTTTCTGTTCGATAAATCATTGTTGATCGACTTGGCCGTATTTGCATAATTTTGATGGTAGCGTGTGTTTTGCTGCAATAAAACTTACGTCGGACACGGGCAAACAAAAAGGACCTCTTTGTAAGACGCGTCCGCGCGAAAATTGAAAGAAGAAAAATATTAAAACATTTTATACAAAGCTACAAAACGAATATCAAAAGATGATTGTGATTAGTGATGTTCGAAATCAAAAATCAACACACTGTAATAAAATAATATAGAGCCATCTATTTAATCCTAAGTTAGTGATTACACTATACGCTCTAATCAAACCCAAGACGTTTAAATTTGTAACGATATATCGTTACGTGTGTAGCAGACATGATCTTATTATACCTTATTTACTTAGAACTACTTGGTATTGACGTTGATGTTGCGGGCTACAATAAGGGTAAGCGTATGTTGAGACGCAGGCGACGGAAGCGCATGGCATAGTCCATGAGCGATGCTGTAAATTACACAGATACACTGTAATAATGTACAAAAAACTGGTATCAAGAACAGTATTCAAGTTGACGAATAAACTGGGTTTAATATTAAACTTATACAACATTTAATCACTTTAAAAAGACAAACTAATAACTAGCTACGTCTGTTCTAACTATCTTGCACCAGCAAAACAAAAGGCAAGCAACGACCGGCAGGTACTTTTCTGGTGATTTTCTCTTTTTTTTCTGGCGCGATAACGTTTACTATTTCGGAGGAGGCTATTTACCATCCTAAAAATTTTTATTCAGTATTAGTGTTAGATTATGAAATTAATGAGTTATTGTTAGTTACAGTTTATAATAGCGTTGCTTCTATGTCTTCATCCTTTTTAAAAATACGTGTTATGTATGAACGTGTGATATAAATACTATCCTACGCATTGATTAATACGCACTAACTTAATTTAGAAAAATAGTAATTGTTGCCGCAAAAAGAAAAAAGAAACATCGTATGCTGATCTTTGCTTATGCATATATATGACAAAAAATCAGCGCTGCCCCGCACTGCATCGATTGCGTCTCAATATACGCTTAGCCTAAAGATTTGGACACGAAGGAACTTGGGAAGCAAAGAGTTTGCATAGATTTGTTTTTTTTTTATGAAATAGTTTCGATATGTAGTAGAAAAAGTATTAATGGTGTGGATATATAGACCCAGAGCCTAAGACAGCCAGACCTTCGTTTTTTAATGTAAAAGCTGAAAGTTTTTCTGTAATGCCCCCTATATAATAGTACAGGTAAGAACATCCTGCGAATATAGAGTTTGGTTTGTGGTTACTTGGGCAGATAACAGGAAGTGCAGGTGTATAAATTAGTAACCTAAATTCGTTAAGGTATAAAGCTCAATTTTTTTATATCTTCTTCGGGATAACTTCAGAAATTCATCTGGCTGAAATTTGGTACAGAAATAGATTATAGGACGGAATAATATATAGGATACTTTTCATTCCTGGAATAGGTTCTCATGGGTTGCGGGAACTGGATCAAAATTTCTTGATTACTTTTGGTCGCGATAACCGACATCCACGCGGGCGAAGCTGCGGGCACCAGCTAGTTTAAAATAAAACTTTTAAAGACAATTTGAAAATGCACTGAGTGTAAATCTTTTAAAACAAATACCACTTTCGACACTATACTATAACTCATGTCCCCGGGTCCGCCCGCGCCGAAGACACGCCGAATAATAAATGGTTCCCAAACTTGGTAACCGTCAGATTTATTCTCCTTTGGCTTGTTTCTTCGGTTACTCCATTCGGACTTTTATTTAAATAGTCCTGAACAAAGTCTGTAAATCTTTTGGTGAAAAGTTAGTTTCTGGTTACTTAATAAGGCAGAGGTTGGAGCGGAAAGGTCTTTCGAGCTTAAAAATTAGCATATTCTTCAGACAGTTTAAAATCTCTTGCGAAATAACATGCTGTTTATTTATCTGCGAAAATTGGATGGTGAGCTGTAATTGAGGCCTGCGTTTGTTTTCCTTTTACGCTAGTAAATTTTTATAATGTAAGTTTCAAACGACTCATGAAGGTTCTATGTGCCACTACATGTCTATACCACAATTTCTCCTTTAATTGTTGGACCATATCTAAGATGTTTTTTTGTCTGTCAAAATAAGACAATCTTCACAAAGTGAGAAAAAAATCTTTGAAATGTGCAAAGTTAACCTATAGTTTCGAAAGTTGGTGGCAATAAAATAAATAACAAAATAAGTTAACATAAAACAAAACTAAAGCCTACTTTAAAAACTATAGAAAGTTATTTTTCCCCTTTTTTTGAAATCTGGTGTTTTTTTAGCAATATGTTTGTTTTAACACATTTTCTTTAATAACTTGCTTAAGATGGCGTAAGTGCTCTAACATACAATGCACAATGGTCTATTTGCAGAATATATTTAAACCACCCCTGGCGATACAAGCCTTGAGTCCCGAAATATATTTAACTTTAGTAGGGCAAGAAGTGTTTTTAAAACAGTTTTTATGTTAAAGCGATCACCCTGCTGATGCATTTATATATACACTAGCTGTTTCACCCGCGTCTTCCCTTTATCCCGCAGGAACCTTTTTCCGGTATAAAAAGTAGCCTATGTTTTAATCCAGAGTATAAGCTATCTCCGTTCCAATTTTCACTCCAATCTGTTCAGTAGTTTTTGCGTGAAAGAGTAACAAACATTCAAACATCCCTACTCACAAACTTTCACGTTCAAAATATTAAGTAGGTTATGATAAATTCAGCCTCCTTTACAACCCTCATAATGTGTTACACCGTAAAGTTTTTACAATACATGTAACATTCACTCCTGCAATTGTTTATGCCTTTTTCATGGCAACACTCGTAAACCTTAATCTCACCTGTCTTCGTAAACAGAGTTTGATGGTTACATAGCTCGAACATAATCTACATGACTGAAGAAGCTAAAATTTTGAATTCTTCTTGAGTACTAGGCGCTTCGTCATCACCAGCCCCTGTCAGTCCATTGCTGGACATAAGTCTCTTCATAGCTATGCCATTGAGCCCGGTCTTCGGCTCTTCTCATCCAACTACTGCCAGCTACTCAGCGCAAGTCGTCACTCCACCTCGTTCCTGGGCATCCTACACTACGTTTGCCAAGTCGCGGTCTCCACTCAAGAACATTTGTCTACCCCAACGGTTATCGGTTCTGCGGCTTATATGACCAGCCCATTGCCACTTCCGCTTGCTAATTCTGCTAGGCGTTAGCTAAGAAAATATTTCATCATCTAAATGGCTTGGTAGTATGTACCATCGGCTCCAGGGGATCTGGTTCCCCGGCACCGTGGCAGATAGAAAAAAAAGTACCAGCGGCCCCTTTAGGCCAGACATTGCCACTCACCGAAGCTGATGGGGCATGGAAAAAGTAGCTCATGCTCCATTATGGTCGAGTAGCTCCCGGAACCTGATGCCATTAAAATTTGTATGAAAATAAATGGCAGCTTTCTCTCGGGAAAAGCCACGGGGCTGGTCGCTAGTTATGTATGTTATAATGTATAGCTTCTTTCTAGTTTAGACCTCCAAATGAATTAGAAAAACTTTCCTCAAAGTCTGTGTTACCTTAATTAAAGCTAAACTTTGCCGAATTTTTGCCTGCTCTTAAATTAAGAAAAAACAGAACGAAACCTCCTTTTATTCCGAGAATGAATGAAAACCGCCTCACATCAAAGGCTAGATTTATATTGTAAAACTAGGTATGTCCCGCGGTTTCACTCGCGTGTACAATTCCACGGGAATCTAAAATGACTTGAATCCTATAATCAGCTTGAGCTTTCGGTGATGGAAAATATCGTGATGAAACCATAGCTTGGTGGTAAGGCAGTTTCTAGTGCCCAGGGTAGCTACCCCAATCCAGGCGTAGCGTGATGCCATCTTCGACCACATCGTCACATTACATCATAGGTGATCAATCAATCATCATCGTACACCAATCAGCTGATTTGACGAATGCTCAAACGCGTTCATAAACTATAAAAAGAAACTGTGAAAATACCTCCCGTAGTTATCAATTTATTTCAGTCCACATGTGAGATTGCAGCGTTATAAAATTGTTAAGTCAAACGATCAAACTAACATTTCACTCTGTCCGAGTCAAAGAATGTCTTAAGTTAGTGCTTAAAGTCTAGTTTCCCTTGTTTATATGTCAGACGGGAAGAATAAATTGCTCGGTACTGGACGGTCGTTTCCAGTTCATTTTCCAAATAAACTTGGCTAAAGTAATAACAAAGTTTTGGAGTAATATTGGGAGGGAGAGGTGGGAAAAATGGATGCGGCATTTTTACCCACGACGGAACGGAGACGGTATATGCGTTTGGGGTGAGGATGTTCGTTTGTTTGTTTGTGCAAATTCATGTTGCCATTATTGTTATTTATAGGTCCCATTCAAGACCTTTAATTATGCAGGACATGGTTCAAATGTCAGTGATCTACTGGGTTTTTACAACAATACTGAGATTTGTTGATTAAAACTTGCGTAAGTACAGCACTTTATTTTATTATTGAAACGACTTAACTCACGAAAATAATGTCAAATATTCGGCTTGACATTAAGAAAACAGTTCCACGTCTTCAGAGATCTACAAGCATTACCGACTTTTAATAAATAATCAGCTGTTTTAATATCATCAAAATTTAAAAAACTAAAAAAAACACTTTAAAAACGCACTCATAAATATAAAATAATTAAATTGACTTGTATTAGTTACGATATAATGGTTAATTCAAAAAATGAGTGGAGCGCTTTTTGGTTGTGTGTACTTTTATTTACCCAGTAAAAGAAGCGCTCCACACTTTTTGAATTAACCATTATATCGTAACTAATACAAGTCAATTTAATTATTTTATATTTATGAGTGCGTTTTTAAAGTGTTTTTTTTAGTTTTTTAAACTATATATTTTTATTTATTTACTTTTTAGTCTTTTGTTACCAAGTTCCATCTATTGGACTCATCAAGACGAATCACATGAGCCCAAACACGAGGGGTTTACTAGTAGCCACTGCAGAGATCCCCTACCCACCTTCCGGTTGCATCATCAGATCCTCGTCACCAAGTCCAATCTATTGTACTCATCAAGACGATTCATATGAGCCCAAACACGAGGGGTTTACTAGTAGCCAGCGCAGAGATGCCCTACCAACCTTCCGGCTGCATCATCAGATCAGGTCGATGATACCAAATTATTGCATTGTCACCGAGATTACATACACATACAAAGTTTCAAGTCGATACGACAATTAGAAGTAGGTGAAAATTGACTTCTAAGATTTGATTACATTGTTAGTTAGTTAGTTAGTTAGTTACAAGTCAAGCTAATAAAAGTGTTTTAAAAATATTCTAAGCTGAATCCGATTTTGCTCATTGGCAACGCCTTTGGTGTTTCAAATGTCCATAGGTGACTGTGACCGCTTAACATTAGGCAGTCTGCATCAGTTTTAATAAATACTGTGAATAATTAATAATAATTTATTAGGACACAAGTCCTTTTTGTTACTAGACAGATATGGCTTAACCTATCTCAGTATTAAAATTACGAATAATATAGAAACACTAGCTGCGCCCCGCGGTTTCCCCCGCGTGGACCACACTTTATCGCGATAAAAAAATATGATCACTTAGTGGCATGAAAAATAGATGTTGGACGATTCTCAGACCTGCCCAACATGCACACAAAATTTTAATAAACCAGACCAGCCGTTTCGAAAAAGTTTGATAACAAACACCGCGACACAGAATTTTATGTTTTTGGATATAGACGAAGGATTTGCGCTCACTCCAGGTGGAGGACTAGCAGGAGGTGGCGCAGGACAGACCGAAGTGGCGTCTTTTGTTATCGGAGGCCAAAGGCTCACTTTGGGTCGTTGCGCCATCTCAGTTAGTTAGTTATAATAGACTTTCGAACTGTCTATGCCTTCTCCATCATTTTCGTCAATTCATTGCCAACTGTAAAACTGGCAAGCTACGCATTGTTCTCAGTTTTATATTCCCGCGCTGTGTTACGAAGTTATCGCCTATGTTTGATTTATCAACGTGAGAGAGAATAAAAACCGCTCTGAATGAACTTAATGAGTCTCTCGAATTCAATTTGATATCAGCTGTCCTGAATATTTAAATGAAAATAAAACATTTGGAATACCTTTAGGAATTCGTTTGTATAGATAGGTATCCCGATATCTTGTTTCCTTGTTATTTATACAGAAATCTTAGCAAGAAAATAAATACTGAGTATTTATAGTTTTTATTGATCTAACCCTACAAATAATTGTTACATTATGGAATGCAAAAAAGTTCTTGACTGTCAATTTCGAAGAGTGTCAAAGATCAGATTCAGACATTATGAGAAAATTGTTTATGGATTTCTAACAGTTTTGGGCCAAAAGGCCGGTTTTTTGATCTGTAGTAAAAAATTTGTGAAAAAAGTTATCGGTAATTTTTTTTTGTACATTTTTGACTGCAGCGTTTAGATCAAAAACCAGGTCTTAGGCGTTTTGGGTTACAAAGATTAGATGACAAAAAGACGTTTACTAAATTAAATTTGGTTCTAATAAACCAAACGCCACCATAATATAACGTATTTGTTTAGCGCTGTCTTCTTTTAGCTTAGCGTTTATAAAGAAGACAGCAGTACTGCTACACGAATACGCTAAGCCAAGTGAGGAGCGATCATTAACTAACAATTACGATAGTTTTCAAACCATACGTCATTCCGTTAAGAATTCCACTGAGGCAGTTGAGCGACCATCAGACATTCTGCTATTGAGAGATTCCTTCACCATGTTCAGAATACCAAACGATTGCATAATCAAAAGATCAGGGGAATAACAATTGGTTCGGTATGTCAACATTGTGCCTACAGAGTCCCGAATGGCTGATGTCAAAGGAACCGTTCGTGTGTTAAATTGGGATTGCGACTTTCCAATACACGAGTTATCCTAATTTTGTTACGTTTCATTATTCTTTTGTATTGTTTCTGCTTGTTATTTTTATGGCTGGCTAGTTGGTAGCAGTTGAAGTTGCTGATTTCAGGACGTTCTGGAATAATGTCGAGGTGATCAAATTTATCTTCTCTAATATCTTAAAATCTGGTGTCATTTGTTATCGGAGGAGCCGAAACGGCTCGACGGATTTTTATATATTTTTTTACTTTTATTATAAGGAAATTTTGTCAGAATGCTTGAAGTACTGCGAGGCGAATGCGTGATAGTGGTGTCTTTATATGTACTTAATTTTTATGCTACAATTGTTTTCTATTCTTCCACTGTTTTATGTTCTATTCTATTGTATTTTAATCTTAGTTAATTTGATTGTGACTGATAATTATTTGACCTAGATATTTTTTGTTGTGACATATTATTATAATTAGTGTAAGTGGTTTATCCGTACTGATTATTATTAAATAAATAAATAAATTATAGATTTTTTGGGTATATTTGGCAGGTCTGAGAATAATAGGTCGTAGGCTATTTTTTATACCTCTAAGTGATTAGAGTGTGCCTGTCCTGACCTAAGCTATGTTTTTCTATATTATTATTATATTTGCTAGCCCGTGCAAAACGGAGGCGGGTCGCTAGTTGATTATAAAATATTTCGTACTGTATTGTTTAAGAGGATTAAAGAAAATAGAAGATGTAATAAGAGGTGGAAGTCCGGCCATTCGCTCAAAAGCGTTCAAACCAAAAGAGGTCTAAAACGAAAAGAGACTTGTGCGTGGCACGGTTAGCCGAAGATGTAGAAGCTGATAAATTGTTGCAAGCAAAATTATGCTTTAATTTATTGTTTCTTTTATATTAATTGTGTTTATGCATGAAACTTCGTTAATTTGTTAACTTGGTACACACTCTGCCACATTTCTAGTCACGTTTGCGTTAGACCGGAAGTCCATCCTTTTGTACGTTAATGGTGGTAGGTAACTAAATTAATAGTAATGTATAAACTCCAAAACTACGCCATTGTTTGCATTAATTCTCGGACAAACGCGATAATACGAAGCTAATTCGGTATTTCAATATAAAATTACCAAATGTTTCCTAAAACTATGTTGTATTAAAATGTTAACTAACATTATTATTATTTTAGATTTAATACAATATTCCTGGAAGTGACAGTTACACAATACACAGTCGCACGCATTTAGCGAAAAAAATATAATTAGATAGTATAAATATTGACTAGAATGCAAATTTCCTAATTATTATTTGATTAAATTATTTATATATAATTTGGTATTGTTTGTTTTATTTCACACCAGCTGTTCCCCGCAGTCCACTCGTATATATATTCTTATATGATTTTTATTACAACAAAACATAGACTATGAAAATCGGAGATGAAGCAGCTTTGTAAAATTATTGCTTTTTATACATTTATATCTTCTATGCCATCAACCGTATGATCAGGCGTTATAGTTAATCGTCTCTTAGTATTTTAGCCAACAACTTAACGGCTTAAGTTGGCCCTAGGCCTACAGTCAAATTGCGCAATAATATTGAATTTCAAACCATAAATTAACAATAACCATCAATGTTTTCACTTGACAAAACTTTAGACAACCACACCACCGCATCGTCACTTAACATCAGGTGACTTGTGGTCAAACGCTACCCTGTAAATAGTAAAAAAAAGACAATGCGTGATGACATTGTCTTTCATAGACTTGAAATATTGCGCAATAATAATCCTGACAAGCGTAAAAATGAAAATTAAAACTGCTCAGACTTGCTTTCAATCATTGCGCAGTCTTTAATGCTTGTTTATGCATCTTACAAAGTAGTGTTTGACACTGATTTTAAGTGAGGATCTGGTCCTAGGTCAAAAATATTGCGCAATACGTGTTATTGCTCAATATAATTGATCATGTAGCGCTCGTCTAGGCTGTCAAAGTTTACGCAATACCTTAATATCACGTAATGGCTGGACATAAAATTTTCACGTGGCAAATAAAAGTGTAACATTTTTACGTTCTATATGTAAAGACGAATGTTTTATTGCAACCAACGAAGACGAACCCCGTTAGAGATGAAATGTGCACAAACATACAAACATAATATAATAAAGCTATCATGGCAATAATAGCTAATAATAGCCCTCTTATACACTCATTGATAACAGATAAAAAGACAAAGACAGTTGTGACAGACAGACAGTGCTCGTTATTTAGTAGGATACAGCATGTCATTATTAAAAAAGTAAAATTAAAAATGTTTGTTTTAAAAATTTTTGCTTGTTTTAAAACTTCTAATCTTCTTACACAGTCAAAAAACACCCGAAAGTAATTTTTTGTGGACGATAACTTTTACAATTATTTTCTAACTAAGTACTAACAGGCTGAATTGGAGCAAGTTCACGACAAGTCGTTAGTGTCATAATAAGATTTGACTGTCCAGTACAAATAAGTACTCTGTGAGTCTATTTCCTCGATGGTTACAGATTATGTTTCCGGGAGCTATAACGTTTTGGGGACATTGTATATCGTAATGTTTTATATTTATTGCTCACCGTCTTACGGCGAAATAAGCTACGTTTTAGATGTCTTAAAAGTTATATTATCTAATATAATTTGAGCCGTGTACTATACTGCTTCGCCATCATCATCAGCCCATTACATACACACACACGTTTACACTGCTGGGACTCAGGTCTTTTTTTACATCTTAAAGGGTAGAAACTGACCATTAATCCCCGGGTGTTAGGTGCTACGCCTGGACAGGGAACTGGCTCTCGCGTATAAAAACGTCTATGACGCGTTGTGGCAAAAACATACGCACTACATAGTGAAATACGCGTCATGGCTTTCGTTTCATGACACAACGCGTTTTGGAGTCGTGTACTATTACTGTTTCACCATCATCATCAGCCTATCACATTTACACTGCTGAGACTCAGGTCTTTTTTTGCATCCTAAAGGGTAGAAATTTACCATTAATCCCCGGATTTTTGGTGACATGCTACGCCTGGACAGGGAACTGGCTCTCGCGTATAAAAACGCCTATGACGCGTTGTGGCAAAAACATACACACTACATAGCGAAATACGCGTCGTGGCAAAAACATACACACTACATAGCGAAATACGCGTCGTGGCTTTCGTTTCATGACATTCGACCACAACGAGTTGTGTCAATGAAGAAAACCCATGCAATTAGATGAATAAATAGTTAGGTTACTTTTTGTAATTGCATTGCACCGGCATAGCTAGTGTAATGAAACTCCAATATGTTCCAAGTATTCAGTTATAATAATATCCACTTCCTTATACAAGCAGTTATTTCCAGTAATTATAACATTTTAATCTTTCCTTGCGCCTTGAAAAACTTCCCGCCATTCATCATCATCATCATTATCAGCCTTTCACGTTCCCACTGCTGGGACTCTGGCCTTCTCTCAGAGAGAGAGTATGGGCTGTAATCTACCACGCGGGCCCAGTGCGGGTTGGTAGATGTCGCATGCCTTTGAATGTTGCAGTTCTTGGGCATGCCCGCCATTACCCGTGAAAAAATCAAGTAGGCCTGGTTTTTTTAAGTCCTCAGTACTTACGGCTCTTTTTATTATGGCTTGTTACATTGTTAGAAAATGCCTAAATTTATGGTTACATTTAATAAAACCGCGACACTAGATTCAAAGACATTTTAAAGTTATCACAAATGTATGTAAAATCTATCGTACTAAGTAAACATCATTTGAATTAATTAGATGATTAGTAACCAAAATAATTAGTAGGTATACAAGCAATTTCCTCCGTAATAACAGGATTTGAGATTTCCTTTATCGTTATAATCTAACGTGGGTTGCCATGAATAGATCTATCCGACCGTATTGATGCCACAGAATATATAACAGTCGATAGCTTCCTACATGAAACAGCAATTAGAATACATGTAAACCTACGCCTATACATTATAGCAACTAGGTAGGTATGATCATCATAAGAGCCTATTATGTTCCCACTGCTGGGACACAGGCCTACGATGTTTTCCTTCACCGAAAGCTGAAGCTCAAGGATTCGAACCCACGTCCTACAGATCGCAAGGCGGCGTTACTACCACTGAGCCATCATCGCTTCAAAAAGTAGATGATACAGTCAGCAAAAAAATATTACAGAATAACAAAAATCAAAAATATAGAGTGACCAAGTCAAGGATTAACACAGACTACTTTTCATCCCGGAAAAAGTACATGCATGCCAAAGGGAAAACCATAGGGCGCTCCAAGCTAAAATCTAAAACCACAGCCCTATTACTAGTTTGATAAACTAGACTACCAGTCGCATGGTATTTTCCTAACTTTACCACCCCAAAGTTTAATATCGTTTAATTACCTCGCAACTATTTACTCAAAATCGTTAAACCACGAAAACCGACCGTAACCCCAAGCTGTAGAGCTTAAAATGTGTCAGTAGCACCGTTGCCAAACTAAGAATATAAAGGAAGGTATACACAAGAGAGAGGCGAGTAAAGCTTTTACGAAATTCAGCCACAACGTCACCTTTGGGACCGGGTAGCCGGCGAGATACCGCGCCTTATGTTTTATGAAAGTTTCACAACTTGCATTATCACCGAGATGATATGTGTGCCTTACGCCTTACCTTGGAATAAAATGTAAGGGCAACTTTGTACAGTAAACGACAAAAGTCGTTGTACAATGACAAAGTTTCCGATTCATCATCATCAGCATGTATCAGTCCACTACTGGACATAAGCTTCTCCCAAGGCACGCCATCATCCATGCCCGTTTCTCATCCAACTACTGGCAGCCATTCGACGCAAGTCGTCGCTCCACCTAGTCGCTGGGCGTCCTACACTACGTTTGCCAAGTCGCGGTCTCCACTCAAGAACACGTCTACCCCAACGCTTATCAGTGCTACGGCTTTTATAACCAGCCCACTGCCATTTCAGCTTCCTAATTTTGTGAGCTATATCGGTGACATTAGCTATGTAAGTTTCCGATCACGTTCATCATCTTACACCAAACTTTGACCGCATTATCATTTAACGTCATGTGAGTTGTGTTGTGCTCAAACGCTACCTTGTAAGTTGTATAAAGAAACAAATCATTACAGCATTGCGATTCTAATTCACTCGGAAACTCTTCCACGGATTCGGAAAAGTTTCAGCTACAATTTTTTAGACGCGATTCACAAGTCAGAATTTTGAAACTGAAATTTAATTTGACAAACCAGCTGTTCTTTCACGGAAAAGTTTCCGACACCTATTCGCTCTCGGAAAACGTTTCCTTGAAGCGAAAGTGACGTAGTATCCGAGACGGAATCTTTCCGAGTGAATTAGAATCGCACTGCTGATCTAAAACACATTTGGAAAATCGAGCATGATCAGCTTTTGACGCTGACTGTACTAAAAGTTACGTGTTATTGTTACGATGACAAAAGCTTTTAGTCTCACAGTGCATTGGAAGTTCTCTTCCTTGGGGACTTTACAACCTTCCGCTACTGTACTACTGTATCCAATCCTACTGATTTATCCTACTAATCCTATAAATGGGAATGTTTGTGTGTGTACGTTTTGGCTCCGTAACAGCTGAACGGGTTCTTAGTAAATTCTTAAATATATAAAACAAAGTCGGGTTAGTAATACTATTACAGTCAGCGACATAAGTAGCTGAACATACTTAATTTTTTAAATGCGTATTGCATCAGTAATTTTTGTCTCTTTCTAACAACGTTAAAGGTAGCGTTTCACCACAACACAACACACGTGATGTTAAGTGATGATTCAGTCGAAGGTTGGTGTTTAAGATCGTAAAGAAAATCTGAACATTTAGTCTTGTTCAGCGACTTTTGTCGTTGACCGTACCAGCCATTTATAACTCAAGAACGGCTGGATCGATTTTTATGACGTTTGATTTGTTGGATTTGTCTCCGCCCCGAATTGGATGGGAAAATATCAAGAAAAGAATCAGTTGGATGTGAAAGTAACTCATTCTGTCTGTTTATTTATTACATTTTCACGCCCAAAACCGCTGGACTGATCTTGATGTCATTTGGTATGCAGATAGTTTGAGCCCTGGGGAAAGACGGAATATCTTTAATTGTTATACAATGTAATGAACACAGGTGAAACGAAGGGAAACACATAGTATACCAAACAATTCAAAGTATTAACTTATATATTTTTGATATATCAAGGCACAGCCTCAACCACTAATGGTTTTAGACACATCTTTGGCAGTCTAGAGATCCGCCAAGAATGATTTTCTAAAACCACCCACCCAAGAGTTCAAATGCCACATTCAAGCTTGCATGGAAAAATGACAATTTCCACGCGGGCGAAGCCACGCGGCAGGTCGCTAGTTTTTCTTTATAAAGTTACTTGAGACCCTAAAATAATAGATAGGGTACTTTCCAACCCGAAAAAAATGGATAATTCCGTCAGGAAAGCAGGAAAATAGAAATGGCACCGCAGGGATACATTTATGTAAGTAGGTACTGTAAATAAAAGCTCTACCATAAGTTTAGTCAATGGCTCAGTAGTAGTGATGTCGGCTTACGACCTGACCCGTAGTAAGTTTGAATTTAGCAATGAGCTTCAGCTTTTGGTGAAGGAATAATAAATAAAAAAAAATTCGTGGTATAGGACATTTTCTAGTTATCAAGTTAAGGTCTATCGTTTAGGCACTTACAGAGTTACTTTCGCATTTATAATAGGGATAGGGATTATAAGGAATGATTAACGCCTGAAGTTAATAATCGATCCTGATCCGTTTTTCGCGGTTTTGGATTGATGTGTCATGTCATCATTTGTCATTTTAGGAGTAGGTAAAGCTTGACATATTTGACTGACATAATATGTCATATATTAGATCGATCCAAAACCGCGAATCAGGATCGATTATTAACTTTGGGCGTATATTGGAGCATATACACAACAAAACCAAGCTTAGATATTAGTGCCTCAATCTTATTATCTCGAATGATAAAAGCGACAACGAAGGCGTGTTCAAAAAGGCGATTGTTTTACCACCCCTTTGAAATGAAGCTAAAATTGCCTCGTGACCCTGTCGATCCTTTGTAACGGAGTCAGTTAAAAATTGCAATTAAAATCTACATATTCATGCGTTTTTGAGATTAGAGCGCGTTTATCTTTCACGTCCCTCAGGATGCCATATAGCTATGTGCTGTAAAGTCTAGTGATGCCACATTATATTAAACAGTTTTAATATCGACATGTTACATCTAAACTAGCTGTTCCCCGTGGTTGCACCAAACGCATGCAAAGTCTCAGCCCGATCGGTTTAAAATTGACAAAGTTTCATACAAACTTTCATCCCCTATTTTATCTTCTTGGGGATAAAATTAATCAAAATCCTTTCTTAGCGGATGCCTACGTCATAACATCTACCTGCATGACAAATTTCAGCCCGATTCGTCCAGTGGTTTGGGCTGTGCGTTGATAGATCACTATGTCAGTCAGTCACCTTTGACTTATATATATTTAGAGAGCCATGATAATATGTAATATGTATTTTTTTAACACTTTTACCTAAATAACGAACTAACAAATGGGATAATATCTTAGGAGTCAATTTTAACCTAATTCTAATTGCCGTATCGAATTGAAACTTTGCATGTATATTTATTTTAATCCTTTTGACAATGCAATATTTTAATATCATCGTCCTGATCTGAAAAATTGAGCCAGGTGCTGTATAGTGGAACTCTTAACTGGCTCTTTAAACCCTTAGAGTTTAGGCTCATAATAATTCGTGTTGATAAGTTCAAAAGATTTACGTCCTTGGCGCCACGCTACACCCGGATATTATCGATAGCTCGAAACGTGGCAATACTATGATCGAGTGGTTGTAAATATCATACACGACCTGTTTGTTGCATGGAAGGTAACATTTTTCCATAGAAACTTTAACATCCCGATTTGATCCCTTTAGGGGAAGATTCTCAAATACCCTATCATTACCCCTACACTAGCAATGGAAGCTACTCTGCATCAGCAGTAACGCTAAGCTATAATGTGAATGAGTTAGAACTTTAAATTGTATATAGCTAAAGAAGTTTTTATTCATATTTTAGGTAAGTAGATGCCACAAAATAAATAAATGTAATATGATTAGATAGGCATAATGAACTATAATCAGATAAGATTTAAGAGAAAAGAAACGTCAAACAACAATTCGCCTCCAATTCCGTAAAAGATATTACGTATTAGCAAAAGTACTAAGAAACGCATCAACGCTATATCGAAAAGGTATTTGGCGAGAAAATCCAATAAGATTTGGTCGGAAGCCAACCCGATGCTATAGACATGAGGCTATCTTAAGTAATGGGTATTATAAATCTGAGAGTCGGTTTGTTTGTACCAGAATTACGGCAAATGCCTGTACAGATTTTCATGACATTTTACTTCTAGCCTTTAAAATAGATGAGATTAACAGCCTAGTAGAAAATCGTTAAATGAATATGTATTTTAAAACAAAGTAATGGATTGTTTCCTTTAAGTTAAGTATCTCCATTATTATTTATGAGTAGGTAATTTCCCTCCGGGTGTGGTTAAAAAATTCCGCCCTGTAGGCATAATGACAAGTTGCTATGAAATTGGTAAATCCATTTTATCAAATGTCTCAGGGTAGCGTTTGATTCCAAGTTACTTGATAATAAGTGAAGATGTCGTCGGTCCACCTAGTGGGGGCCTACCTGCAGAACTGCTTCCGGTTCGTGGTCGCCACTCGAGAACCTTTCTTCCCCATCGGTTATCGGTTCGTCGAGCGATGTGGCAAATGACTAATAGCAACAATTTCAAACCTGTTGATTCTGAATTAACAACTATTATTCAACTATTATTTAACAACTATATAATTCGCTGTGTAAAGGGGTCCTTTGGTAAATTAAAATAAAGAACGTGTTGCGTTTGCTGAGTTGTATTTGAGAAGGGAAAAGTCACACTGACGTAACACTGACAGTTGACAGAATTTAACATTGACATTGACAAAGAAATGATTTGATGTATCCAACACGCTGACCAATGAGATGAAAAATGTGCGAAGTAACGTAAAAACTAAAGTGGGGCCGTCGGTCAAAACTAGTATTGCTTATCTATATTATCCAGTAATGCAGGTCCGGTCTGTACGCCTGTCAAAGTTATGATGTTAGAAAAATTTTCAGTGTGATATTAAATTTCTTACTGTAATTCCCACAGATTTTATTGGCGAGCTATGTCCGGGATAAAAATATATCGAAAATTATGTATATACTAGCTGTTCCCTGCGGTTAGACTTTCCTATAGGATTTTCATTACAAAAATACTCAGAGATAGTGTATCATTCTATTATTGTGATTTTTTACAATCGGTTCAGTAGTTCTGAAGATTGCCGTAACATATAAAACATTTAACCTCCACAAGATACTAATTTATAATTTACTAACTGTGCCCCACATTTTTTCCGCTGTCCCGCAGGATCCTTTTTCTGGAATAAAAAGTAGCTGTGTTAATTCGGGGAATAGGCTATATCCATTCCAAATTTCACTCAAATCCGTTTAGTAGTTTTTACATGAAAGAACAACAAACATACTCACAAACTTTCACGTTTATAATATTAAGTAGGATAGGATAATGGTGATGATTTTAATGTGCATTGTTCTAAAAGTGGTGCTGTCCTTTACTTTCTTCCGTGATCAGAAAAGGACAGCATTACTTTTAGAACAATAGAATGCACAATAAAATCATCACACTGAAAATTAAAGCCGCATCTTCACTCGCAATTCCCGACAATCTAATAACCAAACCCACCCGTCAAGTTAAAGGCCAGCTCAGCTCTAATTGAATCGTGCAGTGTTGCCAACTCTAACTGACTGTGTAAAGAAGACAATCAGTAGCGTCAACACAAGTTCGCCTTCATTAGACGGTGCATGGTTAAGTTGGGCTGTTTCAAGTTTGGCAAGAGGTTTGTGGCCAGAGTACGTAGTCTAAGGTATACCTATTCTAGATTACGCTCAAGTTGAGATCAATACCTGTAGAGCGATTAGGTATGACATATTTATTTATATCTAAGTTGTACACTCTTGTCAGAGTGGTCGTGGTTGCTGTGATGCGTTGTCTTCGGCTTGGGTACGGTGATGGCAATGTGACGCCATTTTTGCTATTAATGGCGTCACGAGAGCATTGGGTCATGGATGCGTCAGTGGCCTTTTTGATGGGATTAGTCCAGCGAGTTGGAGAACGGCCACGACATAAATAAATCACACATAATAATATGACATATTTATATGAAATGAAAACAAATGACATCAAATCTGTGCTCAAGTAGAAATTACTGCTTGAGTGCCTTTTTAAAATATCGGCCTAAGATCCCAGTGAACCCAGTGTCAATCGGGTGAAGGTAATTCTGGGCCAGCGTGGTAGATTAGATACGGCACATACTCTCTCTCTGAGAGAAGGCCAGAGTCCCGTATAATAGAGGCTAAATACATGTAGATTATTGTACATAAGTCACATAAAAAAATTGTGTGGATTGCTTACATCCTAAATTATTTCCAAGCACGTATAAAAATACACTTACATCAATTTTTCAAACCAACACTCGTCTCAATAGTTTCATATCTTACTGCAGGACCATGAAACAACCGGAGTCGAAAGAAAACATAACTTTGTTTATAGTATATATTTTACGCAAACTTCGCGACAATATGGCGCGGAAGTTGAGACAGTCTGCGTACTAGTTATCGTAAAACTATAAAGTTTACCATTTACCATAATGTACTCGGAGAATATTGAGCATGTTTTTGTTATCTCTATACTTCGGATAAACCGATGGGGAATAAAGGTTCTCGAGTGGCAACCACGAAGCGCAAGATGCTCTGTAGGTATATAGGCCCCCCACTAGGTGGACCGACGACATTGTAAAAGTCGCAGAAGCCTATGTTCAGCAGTGGATTCCTTCCAGCTGATGATGATGATGATGACGCTGTGCCACGCACTTTGGCAGCAAACTGTAATGTGGTTCATCATCATCGTTATCAGATAATTTCATATTGATTAAGATTTGGGACTTTGAACTTGTTTGAATTGAAAACTCTGAGTGGCACTGAACTATAATGGATAAGTGTGACACATGTCAGTTTGTCACACACTGGTGGGACAACTAACTAACTAACTAAGATGGCGTAATGACCCAAAGTGAGTCTTGTCCTCCGATAACAAAAGACGCCACTTCAGTCTGTCCTGCGCCACCTCCTGCCAGTCCTCCACCTGGAGCTCGCGCAAGTCCTTCGTGACTTCGTCTAGTGACAACGGATAAATAAAATGGCTATCCCTACAAAACATCCGAATCCCAACGGTAATAACGTAATAGGCTGATGATTACGCGATATCTTATTACAAACAAACAAACCTATCAAAAGACTTAACATAATTAAGCAATAACAGTAAATAAACACCGCCAGAGGACATAATTCATTCGGAATAACATTCAAAGTTACAAAGAACGTACAGCGCATTTATTACATTGTAACTTTGTATTTACATTCAGTTTTAACCGTCTTTTTAATAAATTATTGTGGACTAGCTCTGCCGGCGACTTCGTACGCTTGGAGTTTTTTTTTTTAAGTTATAAAACACTGTATAAACTTTAAAAATAAGGACTTAAAAATCACACTCCTTATAGCATCCTCTTTTAAGAGGTAGTTGCCAATCCAGGTGTGGCGTGGTGCTATCTAATTTTAATGCAAAACAAATATCTGTCCATGTCCATAACGCATACACACACATATTACACACACACACACCTATACAGGCGACAAGGCAAGGGCATGAGACATCTACCAACCTGCACCGGGTCCGCGTGGTAGATAATGGCCCATATTGCCCCCCTCTCTTTGAGAGAAGGAGTCCCAGCAGTGGGAACGTAAAGGCTGATGATGATGACACCTATACATATATATTTTATATTTTATATTTTAAGGAAATAACAAAAAGGTTAGTCGACATCACCGGAGACCGAAGAGCTGGCAGCTACCTCGGACAAAGAATTAGTCTAGCCATTCAAAGGGGGAACGCTGCCAGTATCTTCGGTACCTTGCCTAAAGGGACTTCTTTTAATAATGTATTTTAGTTATTAGTTTAGATTTATTTGTTTTTATTTCTTTGTTATGGGTATATTATTTTTAGTTTGAAGTAATAAATCTATGGTTATTTGAACCACAATTTTATATTTACTCCATCAACATCATCCTGTATCAGTCCACTGCTAGACATAGGCCTCTCCCATGATACGCCACTGAGCCCGGTCTTCGGCTTTTCTCGGCACAAGACGTCACTCCACCTAGTCGCAGGGCGTTTGCCAAGTCGCGGTTTCCACTCAAAAACACCTCTACCCCAACGGTTGTCGGTTCTGCGGCTTATATGGCCAGCCCACTGCCACTTCAGCTTGCTAATTCTGTGAGCTATGCCGGTGATCTTAGTTCTCTGAGAAACTCCAAGCATAGCCTTTTCCATAGCTCGCTGAGCACCCCAATTTTCAGATTAAATTCAAAACCGCGCCCCAGTAAGAGTTTTATAAGTGCGATACTCTTATAAAATATCACGCTCTCTAGGCTAAAGTTAACACTGCTAACTTTAAACGACGATTCCACTCTGAAAGTTAGTGAATACAAAATAATCACCGCCTCATAACTTATGCCATACATTTGTGATGGTTGTCTGGAAACTCCCTAAGTTCCAGGAATATAGTCGTGTTTGTAAGTCCGCTTGTAAGTTTAGATTTGATGAGAAATTGAGTGTCGCAGTTACTCTAGTCGATAAAATTTGTGTCTGATTTATGTTATGTTATAGGCGTTTCCTAGATAGATTGATTAATTAAGTATTATTATTGTCGGCCGGTATTAAAAATCTATTTATATCTATTAATCAAAATCAAAAATCAAAATCAAAAATATGTTTATTCAATAGGATACATTGTGATCACTTTAAAACGTCAACTTAAAACTAGCTACGCCTGTTCCAACCTCCTTACGCCGGCAAAAGAACAGGCAAGAAACGCCCGGCAGGTAATTTTTTTGGCGCGATCACATTGACAATTTTATTCTTATTACTAATTGATTGAATCTATTTATCCAATTTGTCCTCGAAGAAATAATCATAGAAGTAGGAAAGAATAAATATTCATGTGACATACATAAGTTATAAGCTCCATAAAGAAGTAATGTCAAATTTATAAAACCGATCCTTTGTTTTCTTATTTTTAGTTTTTTTTCTCTGTTAATGAACAGAGAAAAAAAAACTTCAATATTATTATGTAACTATTTTTTTTTCTATGTAAGTTACAGCTCCGTAAAAGTAATCTCTAAATTTGACATCTGTCAAACTGCGGACAGATGGGTTATTAATTCCGGCCATGCGTAAATCGTCACAAATTATGAAACATTGATAAACATTAAGCAAATTCATAAGAAAATATTCGCAGTTCTTTTAGAAGCAAGCTGATCAACCACAACTTTAAGCAACGAAGTTTAATAGAAAGATACCTTTTTACTCTGGAAAAATGGTTCCTGCGGGATTACGGGGAAACCATGAAGCGCACTAGTCTACACTGAGAAAAAAGTTCTGACTTTCCTTCTGAGTCTTTACCTTCCAAGACCGTTTCCTTCCTTATTTTGTATTAGTTTTCCTTCTGAATCACAAGTCCTTCCCTTTTGACTCAGAAGGAAAACGG
Organism: Opisthograptis luteolata; assembly: GCA_931315375.2. NCBI lineage: Eukaryota > Metazoa > Arthropoda > Insecta > Lepidoptera > Geometridae > Opisthograptis > Opisthograptis luteolata. The sequence goes on from OV928044.1 coordinate 1,405,093, forward strand.
TAAGTATTTCGGAAGGTCTTTTATCTCCGTGTATATAATTATGTACATTGTACAATGAATCTCTTATCTCTATTTCCCTGGGTCATCACATCACGCGTGAACGGATAGAACAATTTTGTTTGCATTTTTTGTTGTGGTCGTTGAAGTAAAAGGAAGGTTCTTAAGAAGAGAAACATTGAAAAAGATGCCAGGAATGTATTTAAATTTGGATATTACGGAAAGAGCTTTTTTCTACAGCTTTTTCTGCGGCTTTTTGTAGGTTATACGTTTCATTGCGATAAACTGCAGACCGCGCGGGTGAAACCACGGAGCACAGCTAGTTCATAATATTTCTATAATATGGTTTCCGCATAGTAAGTTACCGAACTCAACATTTTGCGTAAAAGCATTGCTTATTTTATGTCAGTCCCCTTAAGGACTTAGCGGTAGAATTTGCTGAAGCTAGAATGACTATAATGATGGGTCAGTGGTAGTGAGTAGTGACGTCGGCTTGCGATCCGCAGGACGCGGGTTCGAATCCTGAGCTTGAGCTCTCGGTGAAGGAAAACATCGTGATGAAACCATAGCTTGGTGGTAGGGTATTTTCGAGTACTCGCCTGGTAGCTTCCACCCTCTTGTTAAGAATCTGTCGCCAAGCAACTATCGGTGTGTTCCGGCAGCCTCACTTGAGAGCCAGTTCCCAGTCGAGGTGTAGCGTGGCGGCACCTTCGACCACATCGTTACTTAACATCAGGTGAGTTGTGGTCAAACGCTACCCTGTAAAGTAAAAAAAATAAAAATAAAAAAGCACATAATATAGTTGCACGCCGCGGTTTTCCCTCAGGGAACCTTTTGTGTGTGAAAAGGGTAGCCAATATGTTAATCCAGGTTTTAAGCTATCTCTGCTCCAAATTTCCTTAAATCCATTGTTAAGTTTTAGTTTCAAGAACTAACAAAAATTCACTCTTACTCACTCTTAAACTTTCGCATCCTATCATAGTAATTTTACTAATATTATAAATTCAAAAGTGCCAAAGTATTGAGAGCTCCAACAAAAACAAATATGTTTAACATAATTATCCCGTTTCAAAACCTAATTCTAATAACATCTAAATTGATCAACCTCCGCGACAAAACCCTTAAAACGAGGTGACGGTACAGAGTGGCTACAATATGTGACCTTTGGGACCCGAGAAATGTTTACAGCTTTTGGGTTTGATGATACCCACGAAATATACTTTACGGTAGCCAACTTTTTGTTTTGATATGAATATCACGCTTTTTCTTTTTCCGCATAAACGAGATCTCGGTTATTGGCGCCTTTTTTTATAAATAAATAATGATTTGGTATAAAGGTTGGTCCGCGAGCCCGTGAAATGGACTTGGCAGACATTTGGACAGGAAGGCAGAAATATGTCGATTTTGATCAGGGGGTTGATTTTTGGAGGGTTTCGTTACGGTTGAGTGAATTATGAATGTTTGGGTTTTGCCCAAATGGAATATAAGTTATTTCTACCAATGACAATTGTTTGGAAATAATTCATTTTTCTTGTTATTTTTGATCACAATTTCACTTACTGTTATTGACCATGTAACTTTTACCAATAAAGTTAAGACACTTTAAAATATGACTCTAAAATATATACGACTTAGTAAGGACCTACAGACCTGTGACCTCTTATCGTTTTTCTGAGCGTAGGCTTGATATCGATACATTATTTATCATAATATCATCGTCGTCACACCTCTCAATGGGGTAGATTGTAGTTATGGAACAGATCGATTTTTGAGTAGCAAAAAATATATTGGATAATTAATTTGATGCTGTCGTTTCTATCCTTTGTTTTAAATTTGACCAAGTTCTCCGACACACGGACGTGTGCCTGTATAGAAATCGTATTAAAAATAAGCACAAAAATATGACCCATTGGAAATCGGTAAAAATAAATAATAAATAAATAAATATCAGGGACAATTGCACAAAAATTGACCTAGCCCCGAATTAAGCTCGAAACTTGTGAAATAAATAAACTAAATAAACTACACATAATTTCAAAATGCTATAATATAGTATTCTTTTCAACAGTAACCTAATGCAGGTTCGCGCTGTCAAATAAATCATATCTCCACAAAACACCAAGTTCTGACACATGGCACCTACGCCGGCATAAAGCCGCAAACTTCACCGGTTACGGGAATATTACATTTAGCAACAGAGAGCACGGGAAAGTGTGATAAATTCTCATACGAAACCGCTGCACACTTGGTAGTAGCGGTAAATACGAGATAGTTTCCAACTTGCCCGCCAGGGGAGTGTTAAGACCTAGGACTCGGTCGGTGGCCTCACCGCGCAAGCGACTGGGCACCTCAGGCCGACCCAAGCAAGTGACTATAACGCCCGAAATTAATAATCGATCCTGATCCGTCATCCGCGGTTTTGGATCGATATGTCATGTCATAATGTAATTTTAGTACTAGTAATCTGACAAGCCCTAGCCCTAAAATGACATATTAACACATGACATATCAATCCAAAACCGCGGATAACGGATCGGATCGATTATTGATTACGGGCATTAGCAAGCTTTACCCCTGTATTTTCTCATAAAAAGGGATCCTTGCTAAAATTAAACCACCATTTTACAGCACACTTTTTTGTATATTTTCTAACCTCAAAACGTCAACTCATTTTGACGTTTGACAATGACAGTTTTGAGACATTAAAAGTTTTCAAAGACAGCTAACTAAATGGTTCTAACATAATCCGCCCACCAAGGACAAAGCTTGTCCTTCAAAAACAAACAACAATAGATACATTAGGTACTGGCGTTATGACAATTTTGAAACATTCAATTTATGAAACACACATAAACTAGAAAACTAAACCAACATAAACTAGATATATGTTAGACTCTCTCTGGATGATATCTCGCTATATATTAACTTTAGACTAAATATATATTACATATTAGAATTATATACTATCGATGTGAACTTATTCAACTTAACAAATTAAATGAAAACCTTTCTACCAAAATAGCTGAATTTATGAAAACAACAATCAAAACAAAAATACATTTCAACCTACTACACTACTACTTGAAATGGAACTCTAATCAGTATAATTATTAACAAAACCTTAAAAGCAATTCTTTTGCTCAGCAGATAAAAGAACTTAAAACAATAGCTTCTCGTAGTGATAACAAACAAAAATGTAACATTTCTTACAATTTTTACTTAAATCTATAAGGAAACTACAATCCGCCCACCATGATGGATCTCTTTTAACTAGTTCTTAATCTAGATAACTTAAATTATTTTGTAAGTACACAGATTTTACTGACAGGTCGTTTTAATACCCCATTTTTAGTTTGTACAGTTACAACTCTTGTTAAATTGTCTTGACCGGGGTGTTTTGCAATAATTTTACCTAATAACCATTTAGACGGTGGAATATTATCTTCTCTAATAACAACAACATCATTTACATTAGGTTCATCAAGTTTTTGGTTCCATTTATATCTTTGATTTAGATTAACAAGATATTCTTTTGACCACCTCTTCCAAAAACTGCCTACCATTTTCTGACAAATTCTCCACCTATCTAATCCTACGCTTTTATTACAATAATCTTCATCTGATACATTAATTAAAGGTTCGCCAACCAAAAAATGACCCGGCGTGAGGGGGAGAGGGTCAGACGGATCATCACTCAAAACCGATATAGGGCGCGAGTTTAAACAAGCCTCAATTTGCGTTAATACTGTGGTCAGCTCCTCATACGTTAGAGTACTATCAGCAATTACTTTCTTCAAGTGATTCTTCACGCTGCGCACTCCAGCCTCCCACAATCCACCAAAGTTAGGGGAATGTGGGGGGATGAAGTGCCATGTGGTTGACTCAAGGGTCAGAAGTTGAATAACTTCGTTAGGCCATGCTGACTTAGCATTGTTAAGCATTTCGAACAGTTCTTTATCAGATCTAACAAAATTGGTCCCATTATCGCTGTACAGATCCTGACAGTGACCTCGCCTGGACGTGAATCTCCTAAATGCTGCAATAAAACCTTTAGCAGTAAGGTCAGAGACCGCTTCTAAATGTATAGCCCTAGTAACCATGCATACAAAGAGGCATATATAGCCCTTGAACGCCTTAGAGCCTCTACCAGGTGAGAACCTAATATTGATAGGGCCTGCATAATCAACACCTGTTGATTTGAATGGTTTACTTGGCTTTAGTCTTGCTTCTGGAATCTGCCCCATAAGTTGTGTCCGGTTTGCATTTGAATCTCTACGACATGTTACACAACTTCTATAGTATTTCTTTACTTGAATTCTTGCCCGAATTATGTAATATTTACTTCTCAGATGATTCATCATAATTTGTGGACCCCCGTGTAGGGTTTTGAAATGGGCATCTGCGACAACTAACTTGGTAAGATGGCTCTTATCAGGCAGTATAACCGGATGCTTACGATCATAACTCGTCTCAGCTCTAGCTAAACGACCGCCAACTCTTAGAATTCCATTAGAATCCAATAGAGGACAAAGAGTATGCAGTGAGCTCTTTTTCAAAACACTTCCACGGGTTCCAATATCCTTTAACTCATCTTGAAAATGCTCAGATTGAACTATGCTGATAAGTTTTTGTAATGTGTTGTCCATCTCTTTAACCGTTGGAAACTCTGGCATGTTTTGTCGTTCATCTTGTGGTACTTTAAGATTCAAAAATCTCCTGCAGTATGATGCAATTTTAAGCATTTTTGTCAATGATGAAAACCGTGATATAAACTCTTCAGACTTAACTTCTTCTGTAAGAATAGTGGATAAACATGCCACCTCACTCTTCTTTTCTTCCAGTGTAGTCTTTTTGAAATCTCCTTTAGTATACTTCACCTCTTTCTCACTTAACCATCTTGGACCCTTCTTCCACAGCTCCAGCTCCACTAATTCTTCAGCCTTGACGCCTCGTGAGGCACAATCTGCTGGGTTATCTCCGGACCGGACATGCGACCATTGACTGTTATCCATTATGGTTAATATTTCAGAAACTCTGTTTCCCACAAACGTTTTCCACTTGCTGGGATGTGTACACAACCATGAGAGGACAACCGATGAATCTGTCCACGCATGCACATTCTCCTTGGCTACCTCCAATACTCTTGATACGTCCAATAAAAGCCTTGCAAGTAACACAGCACCACACAGCTCCAAGCGTGGGATGGATACCTGTTTGACAGGCGCAACCTTTGTTTTAGAAGTCACAAGATTGACATGCACGTCCCCTTGCTCATCTATGACACGCATGTATACTACGGCTGCGTATGCAATGCTAGAGGCATCACAAAATCCCTGTACCTCGAGACATTTGTCATTCTTACAGCTTCCAGTCCATCTTGGAATGGAGAAATTGGAAAGTGCATGCAGTTGATCGCGATACATGATCCAATCCTTCAAAAGAGGTTCTGGTAGCTCTTGATCCCATTCTATTCCAGACAGCCAAAGTTTCTGGATGAAGGCTTTTGCTGTTGTGATTGTAGGAGCTACCAACCCTAGAGGGTCGAATAGTCGCGCAATATCTGATATGACATTGCGTTTTGTCACTGGTATTACCAAAGGAGGCAGCTTGATTACATATTCGAAAGTGTCCTCAGCTCTGTTCCATGTAAGTCCTAAGATTTTAACTGTCTTATCCAGTTTGATGAGCACTGACTCATCCTCTCTCTTTTTGTCTTGTCCAATGTATTCTAACAAAGCATTTGAATTGCTACTCCACTTTTGAAATTGGAAGCCGCCCAACTTCATGAGTTTATTTAACTCCTCAAAGATATGAATTGCTTCAGATTTATGCTCACATCCAGTCATTAAATCGTCCATGTACAGATCATTTTTAGTGATCTGCGCTGCAACTGGACATTGCAGTTTCTCTTCCTCGGCTAGTTTGTGTAGTGCCTTTACAGCCAAATATGGTGCACAAGCCGTACCAAATGTCAATGTCAATAACTGGTAATGCTCAATTGATTGTTCCGGACTAGATCTCCACAGGATTCTCTGGTAGTCGATATCCTTCTCATCAACACGGACTTGTCGGTACATCTTCACTAGGTCGGCTATGATGCAGATTCTGTGAATGCGCCATCTCAGCAGTAAATGGTACAAGTCTTGCTGCAGCTTAGGCCCTACCATTAGGTTGTCGTTAAGTGACACATCATTAACTCCTTTACATGAAGCGTCAAACACCACGCGAAGCTTTGTTGTGTCTTTATCTTCACGTACCACTGCGTGGTGGGGGAGGTAAACAGCCTTAGGATTGTTGATGTCATCTTTAGGGACGGGTTTCATGTGGTCCAGGACCTTGTACTCCTGTATGACCTTTGCGTATTCCTCATGCAGTTTTGAATTTTTGGCTAATTTCCTCTCTAAATACATGAGTCTGGTTTTCGCAATTTGCGCTGTCTGACCGTATTGGCACTCTGGGTCGTCCGAGTTGAATGGCAATCTTACCACAAATCTACCGTCCTCACTTCTGGTTGTTGTTGAATCAAAGATCTCCTCGCACCTCATCTCCTCATGTGTTAATATCTTCTGATTCATGTCTGGTTCTTTCTCCAACTCCCAAAATTGTTTTAATAAATCTTCTTCACGTACTTGTGTGTGCATACTTATAACTCTCTCTGCTGAAGTTGAATCTGGTGACACCTTCCCTGAAATAATCCACCCAAAAACTGTATTTTGAGCAATCAAATTCTTTGATGGATTTTTGATTACGCCACTCTTCAAGATCTCTCCGTAAACCTCAGCTCCAAGCAGAACATCGATTTTGCTTGGTGATGTATAATCTGGGTCAGCCAAGGGCAACTTGACTAACTTGCGCCAATCGGGTGAGCGAACTACTTTAGAAGGAAGCATTGATGTGAGGGAACTTAATACATAGGGATTTACTAAGATTGTCTTACCTGGGTGATGGCGTGATTGGATATTCAAAGATACCCTGTACTTAACTCTCGTATGACCATCTCCCACTCCGGAAACGAAACCATTGATTGGTTGGCGTTGTAGTCTTAATATTTGCACAGTTTCTTCCGTTATAAAAGAAGCTTGTGACCCTTGATCTATTAATGCTCTGATTTGATATGAAAGTCCGTTCACTGATTTAGCCCTAACCACTGCAGTCGCTAACAAAACTTCACAGGGTGAAAAGTCTCTAGAAAAGTTTGATACAATTGCTGTCTTCTGTCCAGGTTGTGTGTGTGGTTGTGAATCTTCTGTCTCCTCTCTGCTGGATCCCTGAATCTCCTCCTTCTCTTTCTCCCTCTCTAAATGTAGTAGTGAGTGATGACGTCGTCCGCATCTTCTGCAGCTAGTCGATAAGTGGCATCTCTTTACCCCATGATTCGGTGCAAGGCAATTAAAACACAGACCTTTGTTTTTAACATACTCTGATCTCTCCTTCGGTGTATTTTTTACAAATTGCTTGCATTGGTAAAGAGCGTGTTGACCACTGCACATTGTGCAAGAAATATTCTTTTTTTTCTCCTCGACTGATGAATGGAATGATTTTGTTTGATTTTTTGTTGTTGGCTTGACTCCTTCTAACATTTCCATAGTCCTGAATCTGATCTCCAAAAACTTCTTTAATTGTTCCCAAGATGGTAAGTCATCTGAATCAGCCTGGTTAATCTGAAATTCCCATTGTTTGCGGGATTCTTGATCCATTTTTGATATTACCAGATGATTGATGATAGCATCCCACGAAGTCGTGTCAATGTTCAAATTTGCTAATGATTTTAAACATGCAGATGTGGTATCCAACAGCTGTTTGATAGCATTCGATGACTCTGAGTTAATTATCTTTTGTGAAAAAAGCCGCTTTAGCACTTCATTAGTATTGAACCTCTTGTTATTATAACGTCTAGTCAGTTGTAGCCAAGCTTCGTTATAATTGGTCTCCGTTGTAGAGAGGTTCTTCAATACATACTCTGCTTCTCCATGTAGACAGCTCTTAAGATAATGTAACTTTTGAACTGCACTCAAACTCGAATTATTATGGATTAATGACAGGAACATATCATGGAATGACTGCCACTCTTCATAACCACCAGAAAATCGAGGCAAGTTTATCTGTGGCAATCTCACTTCACAATGTGATGCTGACCTTGACTCTGTTTGTGGAGTTGCACATAGAGATGTTGAAGTCGAACAACTCTTCAAATCATCCTTCATTTTTGATTTATAATCTATGTAGATTTCCTCAAATTGCTCATATCTATCTTCAGTGAAATAAGATAAATCTGCTTGTTTATCTTTATCCGTGATACTCACTATTTTGTCGTGATTATCTTTAAACTTCGCACATAATGATTCGAGCGCTTCGATTCGTGTATCCACATATGAAAATGTCTTTCTTATTTTTGGGGATTTCACATAATTTTGATGAGCCTTGATAAGGAGCTTCAATAGCTCGTCTTGTTTTAAATATAATGACTTTGTTTCTGCCGAAGACATCTTGATCCGAACTGTACAAGTTCCACGCCGCCGCCGGCGTCAACGCCGTTTCTCTTTACGAAGTTAATTGCGTAATTACGTATTTGTTTTTGTTTATTTTGTTTGTCACTCACTAATATTGTTTGTAACGAGTTATTTAACCGTTCCCCGAGTTTCGGCACCATGTATTTTCTCATAAAAAGGGATCCTTGCTAAAATTAAACCACCATTTTACAGCACACTTTTTTGTATATTTTCTAACCTCAAAACGTCAACTCATTTTGACGTTTGACAATGACAGTTTTGAGACATTAAAAGTTTTCAAAGACAGCTAACTAAATGGTTCTAACAACCCCTAAAATGACATATGTTCAATCCAAAACCGCGAAAAACGCACCAGGATCGATCATCACTTTCGGGCCTTGGGCTGGATTCCACCATACCTACAGTCAAAGTGAATAGTTAACTGCAACTAGATCGCGTTGCATCATCAGCGAGTACTTGACAGCTTTTTGACAGGAGCTTCAACGATTTCGGTAGAGAGAACTACCATTATGGTATGACGTCATTTTAACATAGTGGTAGCCATAGTAACAGGAGACTTAACTGCAGATTTGACTCAACTTCCTCACATACTTTACTTACCTACTACTAAACAAATCCTTGGTTATTTGAGATAATGACAACCTTTGAACGCCATCAGGAACGGTTGTTAGCCATTTGCAACCATCGACTCCCTGCGGCTCTTACAATGTCGTCAGTCCACCTAAGTGGAGAGCCTAACTACACAACGCTTCCAGTTCGTGGTCGCCACTTGAGAACCTTTCTTCCGCATCGGTTATCGGTTCGTCGAGCGACGTGGTCTGACCTTGGTTTTTCGGCGGAAATGGTTGTAATTTCCAATTTTATCTTGTAATATCTGCCTTAACGGGTGCATGGCTCGGCTCTTCAATCATATGCTCCGCTGCGTATGTAGTGCGAGTCGGGGGAAAGAATTAGTGAAACTATTCAAATGCAAACACGTTTTAAACGAGTTGGCATAGGGAGATATTTGGCGCATGTTCTATGGCTATGGTGGCTTAACCGTAACGCCTGCACCTTTCATGGTGCTAATACCGAGTTCGAATCCCATCTCAGCATTTAAAACTCAGGCTGGTATTATGGAATGACGCTCAAGCAATGATCACTACTTAAACCCGGATTTATGCCTGCCATCTCATACAAATATATCACTTAATCGCTACTCATTTGCTATCATTCAAAACGGTAAAGGAAAACATCGCGAGGCAACCGGCATGTCTAAGAACCACGATATTCAAGGGCATTCGACATCTACCCACACTGTGCTAGCGTCGTAGATCACGGCCCATACTCTCTGAGAGAAGGGTAGGGTCCCAGAAGTGGGAACGTTTTAGGCTGGTGATGATGATTATTTTCATGACAGAAAAGGTTTCTTCAGTATAGCGGGAAGATTGAGGGTATAACCGCGGGGCGCAGCTATTGTTGATTATATTAGTAGGATACCAATCGCAAACTATCTTCCAATACATACCTACTACGCAAGCATTTGTTTATTAAACCGTGCCTTATTAGAAAATTCCAGTAGCGTATAAGAAGGGAGACACAAACGCTACGTAAACCAAGTTGGCAAATTTAGTTTCGACTTTGTCCCAACTTCGACGTCGACATACAGTATTTAATGACAAAGTTTCACAGAATTTGTGTCTAGTTTTACCCAAAATTGTAGGAACTCAACGTACCTCCGCGGGAATAAACCAGAATACAAATAATGAACTGTTTTCGGGACTACAAGATAAGGATGGAGTTTGCGTTCGAATTCAACATTGTTATTGTTACTTGGTGTCCAATTACGCTTTGCTTTCGCTGGTTTAACTCAACAGGCTGGCTGGTTTGAATTTAATGCGGGATGTTGAACTTTAACAGCTCAAAATCCTGAGTGGCATCGATAATAAATCTCTTTGTGTCCTGTGGTGTCATTAAAAAGAGAAGAGAGAGAGAAAATGATAGACATTACTTGGAAAAACTGCACAAAATAACAAATGTAAGAGGCACAAAAAAAAGGAAAAATATACATACATAAAACATTAATAACATATACTGGTGCGAACACTGCTGTGTACAGAACCTCCCAAAAAGGTCTTGGCTCAGGATAGGCCTAGGAAAAATTCACAGCGCTGATCTTTAGCCAAGACCAAAAAAAGAAGAGAAAAAGTTCACAAGGGTTGGCAACGCATCGGCAACTCCCCTGGTGTTCCAAATTTCCATAGACGAAGGTGACCGCTTATCATTAGGCGGGCCGTCTACTAGTAGGCTCTATTTCATAAAAAAAGGAAAAACTTTTCAATCAAAACACAGTAGGGAATGCTCGGAAGAGCTATTCAATCTCATCCCTCCATCACGGTTCTACCACCGATCATCTCGTCATCGGAACAAAGCTCATCCACACATTATCGAGTCTTGGAAATCCCACACCTCGCGATTTATGCGCTCCTTTCTCCCGCATACTTGCAAAATGTGGAATGAGCTTCCCCCACAAGTGTTTCCGCTGTGCTACAGATTGCAATCCTTCAAGATGGGTGTAAAAAGAGTTCTTAAAGGTCGGCAACGCATCGGCAACTCCCCTGGTGTTGCAGATGTCCATAGGCGACGGTGACCGCTTTCCATCAGGCGGGCCGTCAGCTTGTTTGCTAATCTATTACATAAAAAAAAAAAAAAACAGTAATGTTTACTCATTGATCAATATCAGCTGGACAACATCATCTGGTTAGCATAGGCCTCCCCCTATGGACGCCTAACACCCTGGGGTAACCTCAACGCGAGTAACGGCTGGTGTCTCATAAAACACACATCAAGTTTACCTACAAGGCAGAATAAATAACACATACACGCAATAAAATATTTGAGTGCTGGCTGTTAAATGAAAACACGAGATACCCAAGTTAAGTACCAACATCGCGTTAGACATAAATTATGTTAAGTGATATCAAATAAAATAAATACATCCCTCTACAATCTAGATGTAAATATTAGAATAAAATACCCGCAAATAAAAATGCTATTTTTTTAACCCCCGACGCAAAAAGAGGGGTGTTATTTAGGGTGATTCAAATAGAAAAAGGTACCCTTGTAAGATAACTTTGTTGTCCATCCGTCTGTCAATTGTATGTGTGACTGTCAAAACCCTTTTTCTCAAGAATGCGTAGAGATATCAAGTTGATATTTCTCTCAAATACATAAATAAATAATAGGTATTTGGCCCCTTGGAGCTGTAAAAAAGCAAATTAACAAATACAGCGTATTTATGTCCTGTCCAAAAAAATCTATCCCACAATCTTATATTACTATCCTATCCAACTATTGTTATCATTCTATCTTAATAGTGTAGTGTGTGTGTTAATGTGTATGTGAAATGTGTTTGTGTAATGTTGTATGTTTCAGTCAATAGAGTAGCCACGAAACAAAATGATTATATCCTACTATTATACCACACTATTATCCTACTATCGTAGTCTACTTACGATCCTATATCACAGCCTTTACTATCCTAGTCTTACACAAACAGCTGAAATAATTCTAAGAATTCTGTATTTAATTGACAGTGTGTCTTATTAGCTACCAAAACACAGTTCTAATTATATTAACTTAGACATTTTTTAACGATAAACATTTCAAAAGGACCAAAAACTAGAATTTACAAATAATAATTGGATCCAATCTCATATTTCAAATTAAGCAAGACGGCCTGTAATTAAAAATAACTTTAATTTGTAAAGCTTTTTATCAAAAAGCGTTTATCATGAAGGATTTTCCCTAAAGATGAAATTAATGATTTAGGTATAAATAGGAACTGAAAAAAAAATGGAACTGGATTCTATTAGATAGATTCATTCGGAAGTGGTAGAGTAAATTTTCACTTAATGATACAAATTTACGCTGTATATCCCTAAGTACAAGTGAAACAAACGAAAAATTCCTTTAAAATTAAGTCACAGCTCTCTAACTCATACACTAAAAAAACGAATACCTATATATATTTTGTGGCGGAAGAAAATTTTAGTGGGATATGGCTTGGCAAGAATTACTTCTATGACTTAGATAAATATTTGACTTAATATACCGAAGGAAAAACTACATAATATCCCTACTCATCTAAATATGAAACACTAATATCATAAACGCGAAACTTTATGAGTGAGTTTTCAGAGTTTGATACTTATCTTCATGCTGAAAAGGCTCAACGGATTGAGTGAAATTTTTCCCTGGATAAACAGAAATTTCATGCTACTTTTCATCGCAGAAAAATATTCCTGCGGGATAAACTTTAGAATCTTTTTTCCTCATTGATTCGTCTAGCAATGTGGCCTGTCCATTGCGACTTCAAGCAAAATTACATTTTTATTAAAAATGAAATCGAACTTTACCTCCTTCTGAATGAAAATGAAATTTCTTGGTAATTAAAAAAAGGATTCCGTGAACCGTTTAAAGAGGTCCGTTTAAAGTTATATCACGTAATCAACTTGAAACTTTAGCGGTCTTTGGACTTAAAATTTTATTGAAATTGTTAAAAGGCATTGTCTGGGGTTTGGTTCGGGGACAACTAATGGGTTTTCAATGCTGAAGGTAGTTATTTTTCGACAAACTTTTTATATCGGTTACAAAAGAATGAAATTGGATCATAGTACTATCGAAGCTTTAACCTATATTCCATTGACAAAAGGGTACCGGAAGACGCTCTGTAGGTAGGCCCCCCACTAGATTGACCGATGACATTGTAAGATTTGCAGGGAGCCGATGGATGAAAATGTCTAATAGCCGTTCATGGTGGCGTTCTAAGGTGAAGGCTTATGTTCAGCAGTGGACTTCTTCCGGCTGATGATGATGGTGAAAAGGGCGGTAACATCATTAAAAGTAAGAAAGGAACGACCGATTAAAAAAAATGACAGCATTTGACGGTAATGAAATCAAGCGTGGCATATTTATTGTCAACCACATCATATCAATATCTCTTCCCCAAATAATTCCTGGTATAATAAAACCTCTACAACTTGAACATAAATGCTTTATTTCGAATCGAAATCTTTTACTGATATAAGAATCAAAATTTTGAACCGACTAAGGGTATCAAAATCTAAATTTGGCCCTGATAAATGGCAGCCCCAATCTCACGACTGATTTGGCAACTCTATTCGATTATGAATTCAACGGAATGAGATCCGCTTTGGGGATGTCTGATTACGTACATCGCTGATTGTATTTTGTGTAGTTAGGTGGATAAAGGCAATTTATGCGATAACCTTGTGGTATGGGATGGAGGGAATGCCAGTTTGATGCATTGCCGTTGATGGTGGTAATGTCAGATGCACCTAAGCACTTAACACTCGCAAAACCGTTGGGGTAGACGTGTTCTTGAGTAAAGACCGCGACTTGCCAAACGTAGTGTAGGACGCCCTGCGAAAAGGTGGAGCGATGACTTGCGCCGAGTGGCTGGCAATAATTGAATGAGAAGAACCGAAGACTGGGCTCATTGGTGTACTTTGGGAGGGACGTATGTCCAGCAGTGGACTGATACAGGTTGATGATGATGATAATGAAGGACTTGACAACAGTCGGATCTGATCACCTGATGGTACATGATGATGAGATCAATTACGGTGCATGCTTGCCTAGAATATATCCTAAATTATAAACCAGTGTAAAGCAAACTCGACAGCCTAAAATCTCTGAAACTAGGGTTGACAACTTGACGTAATAACAATACTGAAACTCACTTGTTATTGACTCCGAAGACTGACTTAGTACAAAAAAGCTAATAATTCTAATCACCACTCTCACAACAGTAGGTACCTACTTAAGCTCCAAACCCTGAATCGTGGAAAGTTGGCACAACGGATAAACTCGTAAATTCCCTTTCATGTAAACAACTGCCTAATCTTATAGGCCGTACAAACATACTTAATTTACCGTATTACATATTTCTCTAGATAAACAGGGCGCAATACTTGGAACGCTTTTATCTTTGCCATCTTTGCAGAGGAAATTATACTCTGATTCTGGGCGCGTTAGAGTTGGTTCTCCTTTGCAGTTATGAAATTGAGTTTTCTGAAGAGAAGCGTCCAGTTGCATGTGACATGCAATATTGTTGTTGATGTCACTTCCTTGATTCAATGTTTATTTTACTTCCATAACTTGCTGTCGTTGATAGGCCAACAAATAAGGCTGGGTGTTTGCCCTCTTTTTATGAGATTCTAACAATGTAATCAAATCTTAGAAGTCAATTTAAACCTACTCCTAATTGTCGTATCGACTTGAAACTTTGTATGTATATCTGATCCCGATGACAATGCGATAATTTGATATCATCGACCTTCTCTAATGATGGAGCCAGGAGATCGATAGTAGAACTCGGCAATGGCTACTAGTAAACCCATCGAGTTTGGGCTCATTTGTTTTGACGAATTTAATAGATTGGGCTTGGTCACGAGGGTCTGATGATGCAGCCAGGAAGAGGATAGAGGAACTCTTCAGTGGCTACTAGGAAAACCTTCGAGTTTGGGCTCATTTGATTCGTTTCGACAAATCCAATAGATTTGGTTTGGTAACATAGACTGAAAAGTTAAAATAAAAAACATATAGTTTAAAAAAAGCTAAAAAAAAACACTGAAAATGCACTGAAAAATATTAAAAAATTGACTTGTATTAGTTACGATATAATGGTTAATTCAAAAAGTGTGGCGCGCTTTTAAGTAAGTAAATAAAAGTACATACAACCAAAAAGTGATTTACATACCCCGAAAGCCTTAACGGATACCTAGTTATTACCAAACTTCAATTCATAAGACCATGAACCCGTTGGATTGGACCAAGCGTATCCAGTTTCCTAACTTCAACTTCTCTTAGACTCAATATTTACACACACATCAGAGAGCGAGTGGTTTGTGAACGGATTCAGCAACTCAAATACAAGATGTATTCAAGACTAGCTGTTCCCCGCGGTTTCACCAGCGTGAACTACAGTTTATCGCGATAAAAAGTATCCACCTTCCCCAGGGTTCCAATTTCTGAAATAAAAGTAGCCTAAATTACTCCTTGTAATACTAACTATCCGCAAATGAAAGTGCCGTCAAAATCGGTCCAGTAGTTTCAGAGATTAGCCGAAATAAACAGATAGATTATTATCTGTGTCCAAATGGACTACTGTTTATCCATCCCGATAAAAATATTCTATGCCCGTCGCGAGGGTTCAATCTATGTCCAAGTTTGATCAAAATCTGTTTAGCTGTTTAGGTGTGAAAAGGTAACAGACAGAGGGTCGGAGAGGACTTTCGCATTTACAAATTAATTTAATAAATTTTTAGTGGTAGTGGCTTGTTACTCTTATCATCTATCATTCTATACCACTACGTTTATCTATAAAGGTACTTTAATTATCATCATCGGTCTATTATATTCCCACTGCTGGGAAAAGGGCAATCTCAGAGAGTATTAAATTAAAAAGGTAATTAAAAATGTGGTAATGAAGTTATAAATACCATCTTCCATTTATGGTGACAGTTACGGCTGAAGTTACCATCCGTCCGGTTTTGTCCGGAAATATCCGAATTTTGGCTCATTAGTCCGGCTTTTCAATTTGTCCGGAAATTTGACAGAGACGGAAAAATATCAACGAAAAAACATTAAACTCATTTTTTTCTAGTGCTCGCCTGGCTAGCTGTCAAGTTAAGAATCTGTCGCCAAGCACCTATTGGTGTGTTCCAGCAGCCTCACTTGAGAGCCAGTTCCCAGTCCAGGTGTAGCGTGGCGCCATCTTCGACCACTTCGTCACTTAAAATCTTATGGTCAAACGCTACCCTGAAATAAGTAAATAATAATAATATTACAATTAGATAACCTTCTTCTATAATAAGCAATGTAAATGTTACCGGAAATATATGAAATCTAGGAATTGTAAACAAATCCTAGGAAATTAATACAATTCCGAAGATATTTAAGAAATGTATAAAATACCGTTTCAAAAACTATTTAAAACATAAATGTCCTAGTGTAAAATTCCTAGGGAATGTTTATAATTATGCTTTTTGTAGTAAATCACTCGACTTTGCTTATTATTTTATTTTATTGATAGTATGTATCTGTGGTTTTACATTTCCGATTGCTATTTAGGAAATGTTTAAATTTCCTAAGAAATGTGTCTAATATAATTTGTTTTACACATTTCCGTGCGATTTTAGGAATTACATAAATTTCCTAGGAATTGTATACAATGACGGATTACATACATTTCCTGTAACATAAACATATCTAATAATTCAGTCTCATCTGATTAATTATATAATAATATGATAACACTTAATTTTGTGCCTTATATTCCCAGAATTCTAAAAGTTCGAATTTTTTGTTGAATTTCCATCTTTTTGACGGGATTTTTTCAAATTTCGGTATGGTATCCCTAGTTAAGGTTCATTTCCATGCCTCCATAGTCCGTAATGAACGCGATGGCAGTTTTACTGTTAACCATAAAGTTATTTTTATTATGGTGTAATAGCGCGTGGTAACTTATAATCGTAACCATGCTTAATAGCTGTAGGTATAAAATGAGGGTGATATAATTATGATTTTGGGAAAACCTAATAGGAATGAACGGTTATTGAAAGCAATGCGAAGAAAGGTAAGAATTACTCACCTACGAAATGGTGTGTTGTTTACCTTCTCATATTTAACGTTCTCCGGATTTCTTTTTCCAAACATTTCCGTATACAAAGGTTCTTACATACATACGTACACACCCAAATTCTGCTGTTCTGTTTGTTAGTAGTTGCAAATAACTGTGAGTTAAAATTTTCAATTAGATGACCTGCGCCTCTAACCAAGATACATTCTGCAATCGTTGACGCTAATAGAAAACAAGAAAAAAGTATTGGTTTAACATATTTCCGACCACGTGACTTAGCGTTGAAATATGTCAAACCAATACTTTTTTCTTGTTTTCTATTAGCGTCAACGATTGCAGAATGCATCTTGGCTACGGGCCCTGGTGACATAATTTTAATAATTATGTATGTACTACACACATTTTTACTGAGTTCGTTGTATTTGTCCTGACCAATTTAGATATAACTATGGGCCGGTTTTATAAACGTCAGACCAAATTTCGGTAAGTTTGTTCTTATTGTTAAATTTTAGAACGGAAAATTTAACAAAAAGTTCAAACGAAATAAGGTCTAACGTTTAACTTACGGACGTTTATAAAACCAGCGCTATGAGAACTTTTTTCTGCCATTTTGTTTCGGGGACTTTGACGATTGACAGTTTTTTTTTGTATTGGCGTCACACGATTAGTGTATTTGCCAGTGTCAAGTATTAAATATTTCAAACTCAGAGTGTAGAATCAAGCATGATGATGATGATGATGATAAGATGATGAGATGAGGATAGTGTTCAAGTAAATTCAATTCAATTCAATTCAATCTTTTATTTTTCGGATAACAAAAATAAAGTAGTGGCGCTTTACTTAAACTTTACACGGACTTTTGAAGCAAAGTCACATAACTTTATTTAAATTTCCCACACTCGTGCACATTAACGAACACATCATACTAATGGTTATTAATCCACCAATGTCACACATTATCGATCGAAGAAACACAAGTTTCAGAAATAAAAACAAAATGTTTACGTTGACAGTTCAATTGCCGCCAAAACAGTCCGTTTGACAGTGGACGCAACAAAAAAAATTGTCTTTGGGCTTTTTTTTATAGACAGTCCAACGAGTTTTCTGCAATGGTTTTCTGTTACGAAAGCGCTAAGAAATTTCCAACTGACATTCGATAGAAATCACTTAACATCGCGACTAACAATAACTTGTTTGCTGAACAAGTTTGAGCGGCATTCCATTGTCACAGATAAACCAATTCCTCGTCGTGCAGAAGCGCTCGGTTGGAGCTGCATATTAAAGTGTAGCTGAAGATTCTACATTGTCAAGCAGGTGGCGCGGCGTTTCCAACAACTGCTTATTAAGAGCAGCTTTCTGCTATTCAGAAGAAAGACTCGTTCTTATAAAAAGGTTCAGCTTTGACAGCACCATTCATTCATTCATTCTTTTTTTTTCATTTTGAAGCGCAAATTTATTTAGCATCTATGTGCCTCGCGGTTTCACCCGCGTCTTCCCGTTATTCCGAAGGAACCTTTTTCCAAAATAAAAAGTAGTAAAAAGTAACCTATGTGTTAATCCAAGGTATAAGCTATCTCCATTCCAAATTTCATTCAGATCCGTTCAGTAGTTTTTGCGTGAAAGAGATCAGATCCTGGTAGACCTATGAAAAACATCCATCCATCCATCCATCCATACTCACAAAATTTTACGTTTATAATATTAGTAAGGTCTATGTGCCTCGCGGTTTTCCCGTTATACCCTTTTTGAGATAAAAGTAGCCAATGTGTTATTCCAGAATAGCTATCATGATTCCAAATTCCACTCAAATCTGTTGAGCCGTTTCAGCGTAAAGATTAAACAAACATGCACACTTTCACGGACTTTTGTATTTGTAATTAGTGTGACATAAGTGTGAAGAAGTAAGAAAAATAAGTACCTAAAGTAGTTAAATATTGAATTATAGTTGTGTTTTTGGTCCAATGAGATTTTGCAATTAAATCGTGTCATTACTTGTATTTAAAAAGTAAAAATATCTGAACATTTTATTTGAATGAGGTAATAAGGTGGTTTTTGTACGAATTTAAATTTTGATATGGTAATCCTGGATGAAAATAATGTCATGTAATTTTGTACGCGACATTAAAATTGCGGTACACATGATTTTTAACCTAAAAATACATACAAAACCCAGAAATAATAATTTGCCAAAATGTATACCAACGAGCGTTTTTAATTACATCTACTGAAAAAAAAACGAACCACAGAGCATCAAACCAGACAGGGGCTTCCTAATAAAATGGCGGACATAAAAAAATAAACAAAACGCAAACAAACATTTAAAAAATAGAATGCGGAAAGTGAGCGCGCAAAATTACACAACTCAGGACGGACGGGTGAGAGTCGCATCCGCTTCCTGTGGGTACAAGTTGGCGGGAAAAAGGAGAGATTACGCGGGAAACCTAGTGGGCATTGAAACGTGTTTACAGTAGGTACTATGAGAAAAATATTTTTTGTACAAAAACCGGCCACGTGAAAGTTGGACTCATGCACTGAGCGAGGGTTCCGTACAAACCCGTTTCTTTTTTGTTATTAATCTACATATTTATGGTTTCAGACTTTTTCCTTTACGAGTGCTGTCCTGTGAGGCTGTAAGACATTGCTTCATGACAAATTTCACAATTTCTTCTAGTACTTCAACTTTCTATTTCGGTGGCCTCTGTTTTTAAATAGGTACACCACCTGTAGTTATGTCAGAAAAACAGAACGTCAGATGTCAGACGTCAGAGTGACAGTGAAACGTTCATTGCCACTCTAAAAGTCATCAAGACTTTTTTGGCGGCAATCGAATTGTCAACGTGAAAATTTTGCTTTTATTTCCTAAACTTGTGTTTCTTAGAGTGATAATGTGTAATATTGGTGGATTATTAACCATTATGTGTTCGTTAATGTGTACGAGTGTGGGAAATTGAAATAAAGTTGTGAAAGTGACTTTTCGAGTTGCTCCAAAAAAGTCCGTGTAAAGTTTAAGTAAAGCGCCACTACTTTACTTAAACACTATCCTCATCCCATCATCTCCACACCATCATCATCATCATCATCATCACCATCATTGAAACTTGATTCAACTCCTTGAGTTTGAAATATTATATTGTATAATACTTGACACTGGCAAATACACTAATCGTGTGACGCCATAACAAAAAAAAAAAAAAAAAAAAAAAAAAGTCATCAAAGCGCTGACATGTATTGCAAAAATTTAATATAATATGAAAAGCCACAAAAGGAAAAACATTTTTTAAAGTGTCAATTTTAATAAGTTGATCAGCCAAGATTCACTTAATATCTGCAAAATTACACAAAGAAAATGGCATGCGGACAAGTAAATGGGAAAAAATAATTTTGTTCATTTAATGATTTTATGTTTTTTAATTTGAATTTAGCCTGGAATCCAAACCTTTACAATGGCTGTCCGTGTTTACGTTGAAAGACATCATATGTATCTACCTAATATGTACTCGTAAAATGAATAGGTACTCATTTTTGTGTGGCATTTTAAAATTACAAAATGACAAGTCTGGTAGGCTTAAGTGGGAGTGGCTGGAATCGTAAGCTGGATGCGCCCAGATTGCTGGGCAAGGATCGTCACACAGTGGGTACTTGAGGACTGGCGACGTCGCCGAGGCAGGCCTTGAAAAAGATGGCATGATGACCTTGACACTTTACAAGAGCGCTGGTCTGAGATTGCAAGAGATCTAAATGTCTGTAAGGAAATGGGGGAGACCTTTGCCTAGTGGTGGAACAGTATAGGTTAAAAATAAAAACATTACGAGACTGAAAAAATATATTTTCTATACGCTTGCTTTTTAGCAAAAATAATCGTGCAACAGAATATATAAAAACTTGTAATTACAATGTCCCTATAAAGCCAAAGTGAGGGTATTCCAGACAACAAGGCAAACAATATTAAATTTACAAAAAGATATTTAAAACAATATATACTTGAAATGCTTTGCAAAGTTTCTTCCAGAAATGTTTTGATACAGTCATAAAACAGCTGACTATTTTACTTACTGAGGCACTCAACATTCATAGGCATTAATAGGTCACTGACCTTTGAAATAACAGAGTTCAGAACATAAAGGTTAAAATAGCTAGTTAATAATAATATATAAGTAGGATATGATAGGATTGGCATGGATGAGTGATGATGATAATAATAGTGTGATTATTGCGATATTATGATTACGTAAAAACCCATAATATTAACCCCATTTATATAACCCTTAGTACAGACCCTCTACCCAGGGGCACTCAGCACATCTCAGTTTTCATTAAAAGCCCGTATCCGTGAGAGAGCCTTTCCTCCGATTCCGGTCCATCCAACCTTCTCGAACTCTGTTTTACGAATAAAGGCATAAACCATTTGTGCCCATGACGGCTCAGTGGCAGTGCGATCAGATGCTAGAACGAAGGTCGTGGGTTTATATTTATATCTTGGGCTAAAAATTGTAGATATGATCGCGACTAAATATATTGAGCTGCCGGCCGTTTCTTGCCTGTTCTTTTTCTGGCGTAAGGAGATTGGAACAGGCGTAGCTATTTTTTTAGTTTGACGTTTTAAAGTGATCTTATGCAACTTTTTACTTAATAACTGTTTTCTGTGGTCTTTTAAGGAATATGCTATCTCTATTTCAGATCTGATAAGCCGTTTTAGTATAATTTAACATGATATCAAACATACACACTTTCTCACTCAGAAAATTTCGCATCTAATAATATTTGTGTGATGTGATATGCTTTTTTTTTCTTCTCCGTTATGGCGTCACAAGATTAGTGTATTTGCCAGTAAATATTTCAAACTCAGAGTAGAATCAAGTATATTAAATTATGGTGATGAGATGATGGGAAACAGCAACAAGTCGGGTCAAAGAGTAAAGTAGTGGAACTTTACTTATACACGGACTTTTTTGGGGAAACTTGAAAAGTCACTTTCACAACTTTATCTCAATTTCCCACACTCGTACACATTAACGAACACATAATGGTTAATAATCCACCAATATCACACATTAACACTTGAAGAAACACATGTTTTGGAAATAAAAACAAAATTCATATTGACAGTTCAATTGCCGCCAAAAAGTCAAAGGACAGCATGACTTTAAACCTGTCAAATTTAGTTTACTCCTAGGAAATGCACAAAAGAATCGACACAACTGTCATATTAGTGTGACAGTCTGATTAGTGTGATCAACGATTTCATAAAGTTGTCACAAGAATTTAGCTTGGCGTTGCCATTTTCAAAATCACTTATCCCATTCAAAATCAAGCTCACTCGTAAAATATTCAAATGCTCATTGAATAACGTTGAGGACGTCGTCCGACGGTCCGGCATAAATCAGTTAAACGGCAGTGTAGGAGCCGGCTCCGGCAAAGACTCTTTGTGCCTCAAGAGCCCTGAACTATTCATGAGGTTACTCGGCGGTTTAATAACCCTTCATAATTTCAATATTGGTCGATAATTTCGATTGAGATTGAAGTATTTTTCATAGGTTTTAAAAATGTTACTTTTTTGTTTTTGGTTTCACATGGTTTGTGTATTTTGCCAACGTCAACTGGTAATTTTTTTTTTTGTTATGGCGTCACAGGGTTAGTGTATTTGCCATTGTCAAGTATAAAATATTTCAAACTCAGAGAGTTGAATCAAGTTTAAATGATGATGATGATGTTGAGATGAAGGGATGAAGATAGTGTATAAGTAAAGTAGTGGCGCTTTACTTAAACTTTACACGGACTTTTTTGGAACAACTAGAAAAGTCACTTTCACAACTTTATTTCAATTTCATCGTCACTTAACATCAGGTGACTTGTGGTCAAACGCTACCCTGTAAATAGTAAAAAAAAAAAAAAAATCCCACATTCGTACACATTAACGAACACATAATGGTTAATAATCCAACAATATTGCACATTATCACTCGAAGAAACACAAGTTTTGGAAATAAAATCGCGATGCATCGCCTTTCACTTGTTTTCGATTGTGCAAGGCCGGCGAGAGGCGCGACTAATCGTGTCACGGCAAAACAAAAAAACAAAAAGATTTTTGACTGAATCCAATACAGCCAGTAGATATTTAAGTGAGACATCCCAGAGGAATAATATATCATTTTTAAAACACTTTTATTAGCTTGACTTGTAACTAACTAACTAACTAACTAACTAACAATGTAATCAAATCTTAGAAGTCAATTTTCACCCACTTCCAATTGTCGTATCGACTTGAAACTTTGTATGTGTATGTAATCTCGGTGACAATGCAATAATTTGATATCATCAACCTGATCTGATGATGCAGCCGGAAGGTGGGTAGGGCATCTCTGCAGTGGCTACTAGTAAACCCCTCGTGTTTGGGCTCATATGATTCGTCTTCATGAGCCTAATACATTGAACTTGGTGACGAGGGTCTGATGATGCAACCGGAAGGTGGGTAGGGGATCTCTGCAGTGGCTATTAGTAAACCCCTCGTGTTTGGGCTCATATGATTCGTCTTGATGTGTCCAATAGTTTGGACTTGGTGACGAGGGTCTGATGATGGAACCGGAAGTTGGGTAGGGGATCTCTGCAGTGGCTACTAGTAAACCCCTCGTGTTTGGGCTCATATAATTCGTCTTGATGAGTCTAAATTGAACTTGGTAACAAAAAACTAAAAAGTAAAAAAAATAAATATATAGTTTTAAAAAACTAAAAAAACACTTTAAAACGCACTGAAAAATATAAAATAATAATGGTTAATTCAAAAAGTGTGGAGCGCTTCTTATACTGGGTATATAAAAGTACACACAACCAAAAAGCGCTCCACACTTTTTGAATTAACCATTATTATTTTATATTTTTCAGTGCGTTTTAAATTGTTTTTTTTAGTTTTTTAAAACTATATATTTATTAACGTAAGGCTCGACGTACACTTAACACAAAACTTACCGCTGACTGATGCATGGCTACTCACAGTAAGTGCCCGTCGGAAAGCATCTCGCAATTTATAGCTGTTTTATTTTGTATATCTGAACATATTTTCTGTTTACTCGTTGGCTGTTTTGTTTTAATTTCGCGATGGAGTGGATAAATGAGGTTGTATATATATTGACCTTTCAGATAGCTTTATTAGAAGGTAAATTGTAGAAAGATATTTTAGACTGGTAGCTAAATGTCACTAACGCCAGAAATTAAAAATAAATCGATCCTGATCCGTTATCCACGGTTTTGGATCGATATGTCAATCAATATGTCAAGCTTTTCTACTAAGATGACATAATATGATGACATGACATATCGATCCTAACCCGCGAAAAACGGATCACGATCGATTTCGATTTCGGGCGTAAGTCGCAAATCGGTGAGTAGGCGAGCGGCTGACTTTTAGTGTGCAAACAAGTTACGCGCGTAATTCGCTGGAAAGCAACCGCTGACTGGACGAGTCACATTTAGTTTAGCGTTTAAATCGAACGCTTTAGTCTAAACAGTATTATTGGCACTAATTTGATGGCTAGCAGTCAGCCGCGTAGTGCGAGCGTAATGTGAACAAGCTCTAATGTTTGCGCAATCTGCTTGTGGCGAACTGAAACGTGGACAGAAAACTCACTGGACTATTTGCATTTCTACATAAATGTTTACACTAAACTAAGCTTTTATTTGACGACGCGGTGGCCGAGTTGGTAGTGGCTTTGCCTGCAAAGCTAGTGGTACCGGGATGCATATGGCTAAAAGCCGTTCATGGCGGCGTACTAAAGAGGAGGCTTATGTACAGCAGGGGACTTCTTCCGGCTGATGATGATGATGATGATGATGACGATGATGATGTGCTCTGTGACTGATTCCGAAGATGAGGACAATGACTGGCGAAAATAAATTTTGATGGGATAAAATATCCGACTAGTATTTTCGAGTTACTACTGGTAAGGTATATTCGCTCTTTCGTCATTGTTTTAAATTTTTTTACTATTTTTGTGCTTTACAGCGTAAAATAATTTCACTACACTAAAGTGCAAGTAATTTGACGCATCATTCATAAATCAGTGTCCTGGTAAACTGTGGACACACTCGCTACGGTAATGCACATGTAGGGTTGCCACGCATTTCATATTCTTTGTCCACTCCATTGACGTATACTACGGTTTTATCTGTCTGTGGCATCGTAGCTAAACGGGTAAACTGATATTGATTTTAGTTTCAAGACTTGAAGAAATTTTGTTTCAGTATATTTTTGGTGAACATAAGTGACATCGCGTCGGCAAACGGTTCCAACGGAAGATCAAGAGTTGCCGAGTCGATTTGTGACACTAATAATTTTATGTACGCAATTCAATATTACTTCTATCTATTCGTTGCACCAGTTAGTTAGTTTCAACATGCAAACAATTGCTCTTACATGTTAAAACTAACTAACTGGTGCAACGACCCAAAGTGAGTCTTGGCCTCCGATAACAAAAGACGCCACTTCAATCTGTCCTGCGCCACCTCCTGCCAGTCCTCCACCTGGAGCTCGCGCAAATTCTTCGTGACTCCGTCTTTCCAGCGATAAGACAGCCGACCGGCGTCACTCGGCCGTCTACTGTTACATGTTATTGTAACATAAACAAATTCTATTATGTTCTGTTCCTTAGGTGGTAACCCTACGAACACCTGCTGCCCGCCCGGCCACTTAGCAGCCACTTCATAAGTTTATTAGTAGCACAGTTAGTTTTTGCTGCGCCTTCTTTTTGCAACCATTTGTAAATGGCCGCGCAATGCTTGCACTAGACGTAGTTAGGGAATTACAGCCGTGTTTTCTATGGTACCTTGTGCCTAGTGTCTTTGGAAGAATATTTTTAGAGCCTGCACACGGATAAATTGTTTACTTAAACTAAACAAACTTTGACAGAGAATCTAAAAGTATTGCTGTCGTTTTCTGACCCTAGCAGGTACTTACTGCTAGGGTCATATTCAATTTCGTCGACGTGGAACAGAATTTGCTTTAACTGGTCAGGTCCATAGGTCAGGTGAACTGACTAAACTATTAACTGCTGTATAGCGTTTGACCTGGACATAACTCTATCATCATCATCAGCCTGTATCAGTCCACTGCTGGACATAGGCATCTCCCAAAGTACGCCACTGAGCCTGGTTTTCAGCTCTTCTCATCCAATTACTGCCGGTCACTCGACGCAAGTCGACGCTCCACCTTGCCGCAGGGCGTCCTACACTACGTGTCTACGTCTGCTAAGTCGCGGTCTCCACTCAAGAACACGTCAACCCCAACGGTTGTCGGTTCTGCGGCTTATATAACCAGCCCACTGCCACTTTAACATGCTAATTCTGTGAGCTATGTCGGTGACCTTAGTTCTCTGATGGATCACCTCATTTCTGATTCGATCCCTCAGAGAAAACCCAAACATAGCCCTATGAACTCCTATGGATAACTCTATGTCTTTTACATAAAAACGACCGTAGGCATCGGCATGGCTTAGAACAGCAGTCCGGTGCGTGCCGTGCACGTTTTGATCCCTTTGAGCCTTTGTGGTCTGACCAGCCTTACAGAATCAAAAGAGCGAATTCTTTTGCATAGGTACAAAGCACAGCCAATCAAAATAGTTCCCGTATCCTCATTTATTTGGGTTGGTATCAAATTCTCCTTTGGAACTGAAAACTCAAGCTGAGTTAACTTACTCCATAGATAGTAGACCAATCGGCTCTTTGGTGATGATGAACTGGTTAAAGCAAGGCTTCAGAGCTTTGAACAACGCCTTGGAGTTTCCAGCTTATCAGTCTTTTATAATTTACATTTCAGAGAGTGTGCGATAGAACTTCATAACCTCATTCCACTATCAGACAACAAAACGTAGGTATACCAACACGATATCCACACATGGTTGACATTCCCCCAATGCGCACAAAACGCTTCGCTTCCATTTTATAATGTGAACGGCTGTTTGAATTTCTCTGGACATTATTTTAATTATTTTTTTTTTGTTACTACCCAATTTTTGTACGCCTTTCCAGGCAAAACGTGTAGGTACTTTTATAGATTTAACACCTTCCATGCTCTGTATGTATACACATGTTTGACAAATGAATAATCTTTATCTTTTTTTTTTTTTTTATTTGGGAGCCTTCAAGTCGAGAATGAAGAGATATCTTCTAGGCAAGCATGCTCCATCATCTACCTCGTCATCACTTACCATCAGGTGAGACTGGGGTGAACTACTTGCCTATTACAAATAATAAAAAGCTTTGCAATTCAACGCACAAAAACAAACCATTCATAATAATGAGAGATCAAACTGATTTTCTAAGCCACCACCGCGGTGCACCGGTATGAAAAACAGTCTGAAGTATTTAGTTGTGATTCCCAGTCTCTCCTTTCTTTAGAACTCCTCGCTTAGAGTGCAAAGATATCTTCGCCTCTTAAATGCACTCGGGCAATTCGAGTCGTTTTACTTAAGGAATGGTATCCATTGCCACAGAATCTATTGCAAAGCGATTGTGAGGAAAACAATATAGCTGATCGACTAAATTATAAAACATTTTACAGGTAGCGTTTGACGACAAGTCACCTGTTGTTAAGTGACGATATGGTTGAAGGTAGCGCCACGCCACACCTGAACTGGGAACTGACTATCATGTGAGACTTCCGCAATACACCAATAGGTGCTTGGCGACAGATTCTTAACTTGAAGGTGTCTAAAGGCTCTACCACCAACCTATAGTTTCATCATGGTGTTTTCCTTCACCGAAATGGAGAGGGATAGAGAAAGAGAGAGCGAGGGTGATAGAATGAGAAAGAGCAGTTTTATTAACATGCATTTTGTTTGTGTTATTTTCACATTTTCAGCAATTTTAGATTTCTATTTTATTCTATTCTATTTCAAGAAAAAGGAAGAGAAAGAAAAGAAAGAGAGAGAGAGAAAAAATGTAAAGAGAAAGAGAGGAGAGATGATAAATAGCATCACAAAGACAGCATCGCATTAACACATTGCAGCACGTTTCCAAATCCATCAAGGCAAGGCTTCCAATATACGCCTTTATTTTCCCAGCACTAAGAAAGCCGCCATCTTACCCGTATTAGCCAAAATAAACCTTTCACACGTAGATTCGA
The DNA here is from genome assembly GCA_931315375.2 of Opisthograptis luteolata. Lineage (NCBI taxonomy): Eukaryota > Metazoa > Arthropoda > Insecta > Lepidoptera > Geometridae > Opisthograptis > Opisthograptis luteolata. The sequence continues at coordinate 1,433,357 of OV928044.1, forward strand.
AAACGCTTTCAGCTAATACGGAAGAACGGAATTTTTTAAAGCTAATTATTTGAAAGTGATCGCCGTTTATTTCGTTCTAAGGCGAGGTTGCACGGAGAAAAAAGACCTTCCGAAATACCGTTTTCCTTCTGAGTTAAAAGGGAAGGAATTGTGATTCAGAAGGAAATCTGATACAAAATAAGGAAGGAATCGATCTTGGAAGGTAAAGACTCAGAAGGAAAGTCAAATTTTTTTGTTCAGTGTGGTTTCAGCTATTGTACCTACCGTATGGTTGGTTATACGAGGCTCTTATCACTGACCGGAGAATTTGCGTCCACTGAACAGTTACAGGTTAGGTTACAGGTAGGTACAGGTTGCGGGTGAAACCGCGGGGCGCAACTAGTATGATAGAAATCTTTTTTGTTAAGACAGTAAATGCCTTAAGAAATCTACAATATTTCCTCCGATGTCTCCGCTTCCGGCATAATCCGCTCAACTCGTCCCAACGATATACCGAATAGTAAAACGGCAACTTCACCGCCATTCTCAATTCTGCGAGCTGTCAGTCAGTATCTTGGTATCGGAAAATCTGATAAAAAATATGATTCAGATTGGCATTGACGTGAAAACGGATATGCACGAAGCGAAATATGGTTATTCAATTTGAACATTTTTCGTTAATACTGATGGTTGGTTTTGATTTTTGAACGAAATATTTCAACACATTTTCCAAATACCGACGCATTGAATGACGTAGTTCCGTGGTATCCCTTTGAGGACCTCTCTTTGTGCTCTCTTATCCGATTAGATTTCATCCATTGGATGGACTACCAGAATTGGATTTTCAGTATTGCGTAAAATTACTAGAATCTTTTTTGTTATGGGCCTATAAATTACTTGCGTCAATCCAATTTTGTACCGTTTCACTGAGCCTTTATATACTTATCGATATACCTACCTAAGATAATATTTTTTTGTTTTTTTTTGGCCCTACTAATTAAATAGGTAAAATATCAGTTTTTTTTTTGTTTTGTTATGGCGTCACACGATTAGTGTATTTGCCAGTGTCATGTATAATATATTTCAAACTCAGAGAGTTGTATCAAGTTTAAATGATGATGATGATGACGAGATGAAGGGATGAGGATAGTGTTTAAGTAAAGTAGTGGCGTTTTACTTAAACTTTACACGGACATTTTTGGAGCAACTCGAAAAGTCACTTTCACAACTTTATTTCAATTTCCCACACTCGTACACATTAACGAACACATAATGGTTAATAATCCACCAATATTACACATTATAACTCGAAGAAACACAAGTTTTGGAAATAAATACTTAATTTTCACGTTGACAACTCAATTGCCGCCAAAAAAGTCCGAAATCAGTATTGATCTAGTACGATTAAAAAAATATGTTTTGTCTTTGGTAATTTTTTATAGTGCCTAAGTAACAAAAAAAACCGGTCAAGTGTGAGTCAGACTCGCGCACGAAAGGTTCCGTACCATTTATCTATAAAAATGGCAATAAAAACATGTCTGTTGTATGGTAGCCCCCTTAGATAATTATTTTGTTTTGTTTTTTAGGTCGCGTTTTACCCTTTGGATACGGAACCCTAAAACGACATGGAATAATTTCTAGCTAACGCAAAGCAAGTTGCAACGGCTAAAAACTCTTTAGAGGTAATGGCTGTGATGACTAAACCAACGAATTTTCCTCAAATCTTCAATTACCCTCAATCGTTTAGGAAAGTCGTTTTAGCAGCACAGTCTGGCTGCGACGCAGCTAATAAGCGTTACAGTAAACGGAAGAGCAGTGAGTTTCTACCAGCTTTTACCAGAAAGTACCAGTTTTATATTAAACTAGTTTTGCCTCACGGTTTCACCCGCGTGGACTACAGTTTAACGCGAGGTTTAAAATGTTTCCTTACCAAATTTCATCATCATCAGCCGGTAGAAGTCCACTGCAGAACAAAGGCCTCCCCCCTTGAACGCCGCCATGAACGGCTATTAGCCATTTGCATCCATCGGCTCCCTGCGACTCTTACAATGTCGTCGGTCCACCTAGTCCACCTACCTACCAAATTTCATTAATGGGTTTTATTTTTTTACGATGAATTTTATTTCTTTTTATAAAAAAAATAGCCTGTTATATACTCTTCATAACATCAGTTGCCAGTAAAAGTCCTGTCAATATCGACCCATATTAGTTAGGTATACGAGTATTAGTTATTGACATGTCAACTGTACATATGAATGAGAGAAGAATCTGGTTCCTGAATTTTATACAGTTCCCTCTAGATTAGGAACCAGAGGCTTCATAATTACAAATTCTGTACAATCTACAAATTTATTTTATAAAAATAAATAAATATCGGGGACAATTGCACACAAGTAGACCTACCCAAATTAAGCTCGAAACTTGTGTTATGGGTACTAGACAACGATATAGATACATATATATATATATAGAGAGAAATAAATACTTATATAGATAGAAATATCCAAGACTCAGGTACAAATATTCATCACACATAAAATAAAAATAAAATATAAATATAAATGTCGGGGACAATTGCACACAAATTGACCTAGCCTTAAATTAAGCTCGAAACTTGTGTTATGGTACTAGACAACGATATACATACATAAATAGAGAAATAAATACTTATATAGATAGAAATATCCAAGACTCAGGTACAAATATTCGTGCTCATCACACATCAATGAATGCTTTTGATTTAATTTTATCAAAGCAACCCTTCTTCTTTTTGACTGTGTCACCATCTTACGTCAAGCTCGACCCATTGATCGAATGGAAAAAAGCAATCGAAAGCTGATTGAACTGTGCGAGTAGCATCGATGTTTAATTAGCGCTTAATCGAAACGCGCTTTGTTTTAATAATTACGTAAAGTAATACAAATTAGACATCTGATACGTTCTTGAGTGGAGACCGCACCTTGGCAAGCGTAGTGTAGGATGCCCTGCGACTAGGTGGAGCGACGACTTGCGCCGAGTGGCTGCCAGTAGTTGGATTAGAAGAGCCGAAGGCCGGGCACAGGCGTACCTTGGCAGAGGCCTTTTTCCAGAATAAGAATCTCTCGCCAAGCATCTATTGCTGTGTTCCGGCAGCCTCACTTGAGAGCCAGTTCCCAATCCAGGTAGAGCGTGACGCCATCTTCGACCACATTGTCACTTAACATCAGGTAACTTGTGGTCAAACGCTACCCTGTAAATAGTAAAAAACACACACACATACAAAGATGCCATAACAACATACTACTCGAGGTAACAACCAAGATTTTCTCGCCATCGCGTAGGAACCTTTTTGCAAGATAAAAAAGTTTTTTTTTTTGTTTTGTTATGACGTCACACGATTAGTGTATTTGCCAGTGTCAAGTATAAACGATTTCAAACTCAGAGTTGAATCAAGTTTAAATGATGATGATGATGATGATGATGATGACGAGATGAAGGGATGAGGATAGTGTTTAAGTAAAGTAGTGGCGCTTTACTTAAACTTTACACGGACATTTTTGGAGCAACTCGAAAAGTCACTTTCACAACTTTATTTCAATTTCCCACACTCGTACACATTAACGAACACATAATGGTTAATAATCCACCAATATTACACATTATCACTCGAAGAAACACAAGTTTTGGAAATAAAAACAAAATTTTCACGTTGACAACTCAATTGCCGCCAAAAAAGAAAATAAAAAAAAAAGTTATCTCAATTCCAAATATCACTCAAATCCGTTGAGCCATTTAAAAAATGGGCTCGGATGCGAAAGCCAATCCAGGTGTAGCGTGACTACATCTTCGACCACATCGTCACGTTAACATCAGGTGCTTTTGGTCAAAAACTACACTGTAAGAAGCAAACAAATTTTACACTATGGTATCGTTAGAAATACCTACATATTCCATTACTTAGTTTTTCCTTAAAACAGCTCTAGTTCGCAATAACTCTTTATAACTTAACAGACTCCCGGTCGGAAATAAACACAATTAGCTAACAAACGAGAAATGAAACTGAAAAATACATTTTTAACTCCCACTATCTTGGAAATGTAAAATAAAATGAAGGGAAAAGAGAAATGGAGGAATAAAGGGAAATAGGAGTAAATAGGACGGTTTTTAATTAATCTCCTTGTTTCAATGTCTCCGGGCAGTTACAGGTTACAGGTGGTCGTTGAAATTTTATGAGACTAGCCCCGCTCTGCGGTTTTCCCGTTTTATTACAGAAACCTTTTTCCGGATTAAAAATCTACCTATGTGGACATAATATGAGCTGTCTCCTTTCTCATTCCTTTTCAACAAACATACACACTCACTCACAAACTTTAGAATTTATTTATTTTATTTATTTATTTATTAGCTCACCAACACAGTGTACACTCATACATTCGCAGATTTATAACAATTCTTAGAAGCTTAGAACCAAATGTCACATCATTGACAGGTGAGGACAGCATGCATTACAATAATAATGAAAATTAAATTTTCATTTGAGCGAGTAACAAAACAATATGTGTGTTGTTAAAGTGGTTAATACAGCGGATATAAAAATTAAAACAAAAAATTAATTAAAAAAAATAAATTAATTTATTTTTTGTATTTATAATATTACTAAAGTTTTATATTGTTATTTTTATTTGTTATATCGGGACCATTGCACACGTATTGTCCTAGCCCCAAATTAAGCTCGAAACTTGTGTTATAGGTACTAGACGACAATAAACGAGTTCATACTTATAATCTAAAGAAATAAATACTTTTATAGATAGAAATAATCAAGACTCAGGAACTAATATTCGTGCTTATCACACATATATTTGCCCTTACCGGGATTCGAACCCGGGACCCAGCAGGGTCACTACCAACTCGGCTACCGCGTTGTCAAAGTATGATTTTTTCACATCATTACGCAGCTACTCCAGTTTTTAATCTTTTTTATACATTGTATTGTTTTTCTGAACTCTGAACCTTTCACATACTCAATAAATAAATAAAATAAATAAATAAATATCGGGGACAATTGCACACAAATTGAGCTAGCCCCAAATTAAGCTCGAAACTTGTGTTATGGGTACTAGACAATGATATACATAATTATATAGAGAAATAAATACTTACATACATAGAAATATCCATGACTCAGGTACAAATATACGCTCATCACACATATATTTGCCCTTACCGGGATCAAAATACATAACAAAAAAAAACCATCGAAAAATAGGTTTTTAACATAGCAACATCAATTTGACGGCTGATTGGAGTAACTCAATACTCTGAATACATCCTCTGAATGATGTTGTTATTTCACATTTTTTCAGTGTAATTTTTTTTTTACAAACAATTTCTTTTTTTTTCGTTGTTCCGTCTGCATTAGAGTGGTCATCCTGCCCGTTGCCAAGCGTGCGGTTGATGGTGTAGCACGCACGCCTAAATGGTATCTGATCACTTGATTCTTAAATTATAGTAATCGGGAGACATATCAGACTCTGGCAAGGAGTTTCTCTTTAGCGCATGATAAATGTAAAAGCAAAACGCTCAGTGCGCACAGAGGAAAATGCAGGGTCCCACCGTGCAGGTAACTGGCGGTCGGCGCGGCGCTGCACTGCACACGGCTTACGCTCGAAATTAATAATCGATCCTGATCCATTATCCGCGGTTTTGGATCGATATGTCATGTCATAATATGTCATTTTAGTAATAATCTGTTAAGCCCTAGTACCATAATGCCATATTATGACATGACATATCGACCCAAAACCGCAGATAATGGATCAGGATAGATTATTTATTAATTTCAGGCATTAGTGCGTGCTCGCCTGATCGATCTTAAGGTTTATTTTCCAACAAATCAAGACGCGTCAGACCTGAGGACGCACCGTGGGAACACATTAGTTCGTGCTCGTTCGTAGTGTTGCCGAGCTATTTATAATATACTAAAACTATCGATAGTTTTCACCTACAAAAGCAATACTATCGATACGCCTATCGATAGTACCGATACATTCGTTTTTTTTCTATCGATAGTTTATGCTTCGCGGGCAGCAATACTATAGATAGTATCCATAGTATTGCCCGTTTTAAGCTATCGATAGTATCGATAGGCATATCTATAGTGTTTCGATTGATTGGCTATCGATAGACTGTCGATAAACTATCGATGAACTATAATTAACTATCGATAGTCGACTATCGATCGGCAACGCTACTCGTCCGTCGTGGTGGACGTTCTGGTGATGATTTTAAAGAAAATGAACCGTATTTAGCATGCAATGTTGCGTTCAGAGAAGCTTGTTGTTTCATGATAATGCTGTGCGTTCCATTTTGAGGTCGAACCAGTGTTTGAATATTCAACATTAAATAATACAGGTAAGTTGCATAAACTCCAGGTTTGTTTATGTTGCTCGAGTCTAGGGAGCGCGTTGATTTTTTTACTATACTTTAACGTTGATGTTGCCATGTACCTAAGTACTTATTAAGTCTGATAGGCAAAAATTTTCATTATAAATTTACTATCATTTTGATTTTTATGACTATATTATGAAGAAAGTATTCTAAATTTTGAGAACCATTATTTGTTATGTCGTAGTGTTTGTTTGGATTTTGGTATGAAAATCGTTTGAAGCTTGGGAAATAAGATGGCATACTTTTTTATCGCCATAAACTATAGCTTACGCGGGTGAAACCACGGGAAACAAAATGAATATAAATGCAAAAGTGTGTTTGTTGGTTTGCCTTTTATTCTTGCAACAAAAGAGCAACGGATCAACGTGACATTTTCCAAAGAGATATTTTATGAGCAACCTTCTTTTTCCCTGGAAAATTTACTGGGAATCGCCACGCTGCCCGGTGAAACCACGGAACACAGCTAGTAGGAAAATACTTTTACACCGAATTGGAATCAAACCGCAGCCGTATTGCAAACAAAATCGACACTTATCCAATCGCCATTTATTCCCGCTTCGATCGTAAATAGGAAATATACAACCGTCCAAATAGACACAGTTTCCCGCAAAAACCGAGCGAGTAATTCGCAGAAAGAAAATAGAAGCACGTCGTAACACGCGAACTTTTCTATTTCCATTAGTGCTAATAACTGGCGTATTTTCGGATGAGTACAGAACAATTACGAGAGGTCCTAACTTGTCCGAACTCGGCTAATAGGAGCAATTGCCTCTTATCGTCGAGAAACGAAAGTTAAAATCGCGTTACCGTTGCTAACGAGACGGTTGGTGGGGCGTTAAATGTCACGGTATCGTGAGATGCAAGATGTAGCGTGCGTGATGTGAGAGACAATAGCGTTGTGCGAGAAAGAGAGAGATTGCAACAGAGACAACCAAAATTATTGTGAGAGAAAGAGAGCGCAAAACGTTCAATAACAGAGAGAAAGTAAGTGGCTAATGGAAAAGTAAAGAAAGATTCCAACAGGCTACTTCATTTGTTAATTTATTCTATCCCCAATTTTGCTCCTAAAATTTTTCTTTTCTAATGTAAATATTTATTATATTATCTTGCACCCTGCATTTCACTCAAATTTTCAGCGTGAATAAATAGGTAATAAACATACGACAATACCAATCAGTGAAATTAAAAAAATCTAAATTATCACATCAATAACTTAAAATAATGTGCAGGAGTAAATTTTGAACCGCTCTCTCTTCCACATTAGACCAACCAACTCGCGAAATCATGCGGTCCCCGCCATTGTTATTAGGTGGTAATCCCGGGCAACGGCACCAACAGTCCCTTTTTATCACCACTCCCTATTGATGACAGTCCGATATCGCTGTTAGACAATCGTAATCTACGGATAAACAAGCAGATTACTGCCTACTGCCAACATTGCTAGAGGTTTCGACCTATTTCTACAAACAGTTTGTTTATAGATAGCGAATGATTATGTAGAGCGTTTTCTGGAAGTACTTTTATAGAATATAATGTAATATGTTTATTTGCAAGAAAAATAATACTTAAAATACAAATTTATTAAAATGAATATAAAGATAGCTTCCATAACTTTGAGAAATTGCCCTTTTTATAGAAATATATCGACCAATAATGTTAAAAAATTTGTATCATACATTATACATTATTCATATTTTAGAAAACGTCACGAGTCGAAACCAACTTCGTTGTTTACATCAAATCGCGCGTCACGAGCTGTCACGAGCTGCAACCGGAGCAATCCTACTACACTCAGACACAAAACAAATAATTAGAGCTTTTTTTTCCTTATATCCTGAAATAAGATATAATGTTTGACCTTAGGAGGTAGGAAGTACTTTTTATACTGTTTTATTTTGGTACTTTTTATTCCGGGAAAGTTACAGCGGGATAGCGGGAAACCCATGGGGTGCAACTATACAGCTCCATAAAAAAACATAGGTACATTTTGCGACATCGTCAATCCTTTTCGACTCTCTAAGTACATATTGTAGTACTTGTTGCGCTCCGCGGCTTAACCCGCGTCTTCCCGTTATCCCGCAGGAACCTTTTTCCGGGATAAAAAGTAACCTATGTGTCAATCCAAGGTATAAGCAATCTTCATTACAAATTTCATTCAGATCCGTTCAGTAGTTTTTTGCGTGAAAGAGTAACAAACATCCATCCATCCATCCATCCATCCATCCATACAAACTTTCGCGTTTATAATATTATAGTAGGATATTGTTAAGGCGCTCAATCATGATCACAGAGTTTCAACTGTAACCACAAACAACTATTGGTAACCGGATCCAGCGTTAAATTAGTTTGTCTACTCCTGTGACGTAAACAACTAGATTACAGGGCGCGCCTGACACCTAACCATCTTCAGGTAATCGGTGGTCAGTGGTCAGCGTAGTTTGTGGAACTAATGCGCAATTCGATATGCGATTTCAATATCTGAGGAGGTAAAAGAAACCTATAATTATTTCACGCACATACACATGCAAACAAATGAAATGAGCTTGAGTTTTCGGTGAAGGAAAACATCGCAATGAAACCATAGCATGTTGGCAACTGGTTGCGTAACAAGAATAAATTTCTTCTATCACAACTGGTTGCCATGAAAGACTTAAACATCCTTGTAGACAACTGGTTGCGAAACACAGTAGCCATGGCGGCCGGAAGGAGCTTGTTTGTAAGGCATTTTTTAGTGCTCGCTTAGCTAGCTACCATCCTCAAGTTAAGAAACTATTGCCAAGCACCTATCGGTGTTTTCCGGCAGCCCCACTTGAGAGCCAGTTCCCAATCCAGGTGTACCTAGTGTGGCGCCATCTTCGACCACATCGTCACTTAACATCAGGTGACTTGTGGTCAAAAGTTACCCTGTGAGTAGTAAAAAAGAAAAACATATACAAACATGCCGTAATTGTTACGGCATGTTTGTATACTACGCGCTGTGACTCGAGGTAACAACCGTGATTTTCTCGCGCAGGAACCTTTTTGCAGGATAAAAAAGTTACCTCAATTCCAAATTTCACTCAAATCCGTTGAGCCGTTTTAGCTTTTTGAAAAAATGACTCGAAACGCTTTCTGTCCGAATAACATAATATATTAAAATTTTCTGAACGTATTTGAAAGTCCTTGTTATGTATAAAATAGAACAAAAGCTTTTGAAACCATTAAAACAGCGTATTTTTGTTTAGGTATTGTTTGTTGAGTTTCTATTTTTTGTTACAGCTATAGTGAAAATGTTTGTAATATTTAACACCAATTATCAGATCCATCTCAAAGGTTACAAAGAAAAACGTATCCAAAATAAAAGCTGTAAATGTTATTCTTTCGGTTTTTTTATAATCGGATTAAAAAGAAAACAAAGGTTGTTTCTTACCCGTAACACCGTAACACTCTATTTTGTACTTTTTAAAATAACATGAAAAATAATTTCGTAGTCAAAACCGACGGCCGTCGCAAAACTGTCTTAAATTATCAAGAATTTAATTTCAAAGAAATTATAATGGGCACATTAGAGAATCTTAATTAATATAATCCTTTCCTTAATTGTGAGGACAAAGGGTGTCTGCGGTAATTTATGTAGGGATGCTGTACTGAGTGTGAATTAGAACTGCTATGATTCAGACGTCTCAAAGCGCCGCAGAAGCCTACAAAGAACCGAATGATTCATTATACTTAGTACACAATTTAGCCTGGGTTTTCACTGCGTGTAACTTTGAACTCGAAAAAAAGTCATTCGTAAGATTTTTACGCAGGGTTTTTTCTTTGCCAACAAAATGAAAATTACGTTATAAAAAAAACAATTTGCATAAGAAACCGCATGCACAATAAATTATATGTATGTATTTATGAAATCCAGACATTTCTCAATGTTGTTTCGCTGAAAATCTGAGTTCTATTTTTGTAAAACTTTGTGCTTAGGTGTCGAAGTTCTAATTCAGTGTTTACTTACCAAACTAAAGTTTTCTAAGTAAAGGTTATTTTCTTTTCGCGGTGGGAAAGTTTAAAGGGGAAAGGTATAGGACTCTAGAAGACTTGATTTTAGAAGACTATAAGTAGCCCTAACAAAATATTTTGTTCGACAAAAAGTACTTGTTGGTGGTTTAGTGATTTGATGTTATTTCGTAGAGATTCTTCATGATAACTTTAATACGTGATTTTGTAAGATGGTGACTTTCAGAAAATATTTTCTTATGGTATATAAAGCTACCATACAAATTATACGTCTCTATCACCTTTGCCGTTTACGCTGTGCATGTCAGAACCATTGGGGGTAGACGTGTTCTTGAGTAGAAACGGCGACTTAGCAAACGTAGTGTAGGACGCCCTGCGACTAGTTCGAGCGACGACTTGTGCCGAGTGGCTGCCAGTAGTTGGGTGAGAAGAGCCAAATACTGGGCTCAGTGGCGTACATTCCGAGAGGCCTATATCCAGCAGTGGACTGACACGGGCTGATGATGATGAAACCGCTATTTAAAAATAAATTCAAGTTCGTACGTAATATTGAATGAAAACGCAGCTTAACCGCCACATAAGCCCGCGATCTCATGTCGCCGCCAGCCGCGCTGTCATTCCGAACAAATGAGCTCTAAACAAAAGCTGCCTACAGTCGAGCGGGTAATAAGGGGCGCCTACAGAAATCTACCTATTGAAACAGAGTTTGTTAAAGGCGAATCTGTTATTGGAATCGCTATTAACTCATAGTTACATAGTGTAAAACTTTTTGAACTTCGTACAGACGCCATTTTAATTTGAGGGTATTTTATCTACCCTTTGAAATTAAGTTTGATGTTGTTATTAATAATAAAATAATAAAAAAAGAATTATTATAGTTAATTTTTCTACGTTAAAAATTTAAACTAAGTTTCCTTCATCCGCTTGTGATGTCAATGTGTGTTTAATAAGCTTTCAGAACCTTTGGAAACACGATATTATGATACCATCAAGTAAAAAATCCGTCATCAAGCACCTATCGATATGTTACGGCAGTCTCACTAGAGAGCCAGTTCCCTGTCCTAGCGTAGCGTGACGCTCGCCACCTTTGACCACTTTTTCACCATCAGGTTACTTACAGTCCAATCTCTAAATAAAAAAAAATACCTAAATCACAATGAATTTGGAGAATATCGATCGATTTCCTCCCATAATAATCTCTAACGATGCCATCTCTAAAAAGTTTGAAGAGTTCTTTTGTCTTTTTATTTCGACACAAAAAACTGGCTTATAAACTTCGTCTGCCTTAATATTATTTCCACGTTAGAAGTCCATAACGAGCGCTTACGAGCAACCATGAGCAAAAAAAAAACGAAGAGCTAAAAGGTCGAGCTAAATATAGGACGTATTCAGATGAAGGGGCAGCCATGGGGGCAGAGCTGACAATTATATTTAAGGAAGCCCAAATCCCTGACCTACATTATTTAATTTTTAATTTATGCACTACACTTTTTGCATTAAGAAGTATCCTATGTTCTTTCTCAGGGTTCAAAGATCTGTTCAACGGTTTGGGTACGATGATCAAATAACAAACATACAGATCTATAGATAGACAGAGTTACTTTTGCATATATAATATTAGCTGCGCCCCGCAGTTTTACCTACGTGGACTACTCTTTATCGCATTAAAAACTATCGTTTGTTCATGTCCAGGGTCCGAACTATCTCTACACCAAATTTCATCAAAATCCGTTCTAAAACTACTTAGTTTTTGCGTGACAGAGTAACAAACATCCATCTATCCATCTTGACAAACTTTTACATTTATAATATTAGCAGTATAGCATAGTTTTAGACTAGATTCCAGTTCCAAAGCACTATAAAGTTCTTAGCGAAAAGTGTTTTAGTAATAGATCTAATAACATAAGTTAGAGTTACAAAAAGCAGCTCCTTGAAACTGTTAAGCTTAAGCCATCACTTCGCCCCCCAACTTCCTCTAAGTACGTCCGCCAAGCGTGAAAAAGCTAATGAAAGTTCTTTGAAAATTGCCTATTATTTCCAGTATAAAGGCAAGAAGAATTTCATACTTTGGAGTTAAGTACTTAATAATTCCTCTAAGGGAATGTTTTCGAACCGGGTACCTTTTAGTTAAATAGTTTTCACAAAGTTTCGCGGGTTCGGCTACTTGGGGGTGTCGTATGACGATTTGGTTTTGGGTGTCAGCGTAGCGCGATTTAGTGCAAGTACTGAATTATTATTTCTTGTCATAGACGAGACGAGCAAGTCGCTCGCCTAATAGTTATCGTCACGCTTGCTCATTACAGTACTATGCCACCCAAAGTCACCTTAGATGTTATCTCATTATCATCAGGCTGTCCACAGTTGGTCTCTCCCAAGGTAAGCCACTGAGCTCGGTCTTCGATTCTTCTCATCGAATAACAGGCTGCCATTCAGCACAAGTCGTCGCTCCACCTTATCGCATAACGTCCTACACTACGTTTGCCAAGTAGCGGTACTCGCGGTCTCCCCTCAAGAACACGTCTACCCCCAACGGTTCTGTAGTTTTTACACACCACTGCTTGGTGGATGCAAAATTGATCGTATAATAAGTGTAATTTGAATGACGTTATGATAAATGAACACTGAGACACTCCCAGAACATACCGACCAATTTTCTATTGGCGATATTTTTTCTTGATTAGTTGGTCTACTAATATGGCGTAGCGCCATCTTTCACCAAATCACGTAGCCTGTGGCTAAATAGTATCCTCTACAATGAAAAAAAAACCTTCACCGTCGCCTTGATAATCATATCCTACTAATATTATAAACGTGAAAGTTTGTGAGTATGGATGTGTCGACGTTTGTTACTCTTTCACGCAAAAAGTACTAAACGGATTTGAGTGAAATTTGAAATGGATTAAAACGTAGGCTACTTTCTATCCCGGAAAAGGTTCCTGAGAGATAACGGAAAGACGCGGGTGATACTGCGCACCTAGTCTTCAATACTCTGTTGTCTCAGCTTTATGAGAAAACTCAGTTTTGACGTTACGAGTTAAGGCCGCTTTTGGAACAACTTTGCCTTGAACACCGCTAGCAAAAAAATATCAAGCCAAGTGCATTACGCTCTCAACTGTGACTTGTACCCCAGTAAAGCTAGTCAAGAAGTTTGTAATGTCATTACCTACTTGAAACTCCGCTCTGTGAACGGAGCTGCGAACTTACCAGCGATACGATGCTTAGGTATTCCAACACTGACAGAAATGGGAGCCAATTTGTTTGATGCATGCGGCTTACTGTAGTGGAAGAAGACCTAAGAGCCAGTTTTTGTTAAAGAGATTCAAGATTCTGAAGTCCAGAAGTCTGCAATAAGTACATCTAAACAGCTGTTCATAGAGTTCACAATACTTTAATGGGTCTCATCATTGAAGTATACAAGTTCTCATATAGCTCATATAATTATATAGTTTTTGTGGCAGAAAGAGACTAAAGCAAACTTTTTTTGAGAGATTGGGACTTGAAATTCAGAAGTGTGCAATAAAAATATCTAAGTAGTAGTAGTAGTTCATACAGTACAAAATGCTTTAATGGGTCTCATAGGGTCTCATAGGAGACTAGAATGCAAGCTTATGTTAAAGAGATTGGAGTTGAAGAACAGAAGTGTGCAATAGAAGCTTTTATGTAGCTGTTAATAAAGGCTATAATACCTTAATGCAATTCATAAAGATGTTGTCGAAAAAGAGATTAGAGAGCAAACTTTTGTTTTAAAGAGATTGAAGTTGAAGATCAGAAGACAGTGCAGTTAAGGCAGTAACGGACATATAGGTTATTATACTTCTGGGTCTCATTTTGTTTTTGCCGAAGCATCAGACCAGATGGCAATGTTTATTTATATAACTAACTGAGATGGCGCAACGACCCAAAGTGAGTCTTGGCCTCCGATAACAAAAGACGCCACTTCGGTCTGTCCCGCGCCACCTCCTGCCAGTCCTCCACCTGGAGCTCGCGCAAATCCTTCGTGACTTCGTCTTTCCAGCGATATCTGGGACGGCCTACATGGCGACGGCCACTCGGCCGTCCACTGTATGCTCGTTTGACCGCACGATCCTCCCCCATTCTTTCAAGGTGGCCGAGCCAGCGAAGTTATTATGTAGATAGATTTTTTTTAAGCAATGCTGATCTTTCGAATGCCGTATAGCTTAGATTGCATTTCTTAAAATCAACTTTTTACGCAATAAACTAAAGCTGTCACTTGTAAGAAGTTATTGTTTAGCTTTTGAACCGTATAACGTAAGTATGGAAGCTTGCCTATTTCCATATCATTAAATTATTATTTATTCAGCGTAGCAACATTATCCTTTAATGCTTCGTGTCTAATTATATAAATGACAGCGTTCCTTTCCTATTATCTTTATGCAAGGTACTTACGACTCATTTGAAAATAACACGTCACTTCAAATTCATTGAAACCCTTATTACAACTGGCATAAAATTCATGTTGCTGGTAATTGAAAGATGAATGTTGTATTACATAACTCGGTTCATTATGTTGGTATTCTAGATCGTCACAGTAGACTTATAAAAAGTAATTAATGTAGAGCGTTTTTTGGAAAAGTTTGCAGAGAAATCGCAAGGCATAAACAGATTTATATGTATAATTATTTCCGGGTGGAGCTACCACGCTACGCTACGCCACGTTACGCCACGCTATGCCACGCTACGCGACGCTACCCCACGCTACCCCACGCTACGACACGTCACGCTAAGTCACTACGCGCACTAAAATATTAACAGCTACATTTTATATCTGTGACAACTGCAGTGTAGCTACAAAACCAATTAATATTCAATTCATAAAAGAACTAACCGCATAACCTGGCCTGTATTTTTCCAATTATGTTTTTAAAGCTTTTGTATTAGTACTTGATTGCTTTGCGAGCAATTAGGTCAGAATGTTCTAAAAACATACAAAGTATGGACCAAACTACGATGGCATGTGTTATTTATTCAATAGGATACATTGTGATCACTATAAAACGTCAAACTTAAAACTAGCTACGCCAGTTCCAACCTCCTTACGCCGGCGCCGGCATGATATGCAACGCTACAATAGCAAACCTAAAGAAGAGCCTAGTCTAGAAAGAAGTCAACCCTAATGATAATTAATGGTTAATATTCGTTTCTATTTATTCTTCTTCGACCACATCGTCACTTAACATCAGGTGACTTGTGGTCAAACGCTACCCTGTATAGTAAAAAAAAAATTATTCTTTATTATTTTATTCTTTTGTTTTTCTTTTTTGTCATTTTTGGAATGATGTCAATGATAATAATAAATTATAAACGTTAAACTTACCGTTGAAAATTTACGCTAGCGATGGTCAGCAAATGTTCGTTTCTTGGATGGCCTAGTATGTTTAATGTTATATGAAGTTCCAGTACTGTTTATAAATGTTCCACAGTGAGAGAGGCAGAAATAAGTTAATGGTGATATGTTACCCACGTTTTGCGTTGTCATTGGTACAATTAACTTGAAATTAAGGACTTGCCTCGGTTGAAATATGGTATGGTACATAGTGTTTTACTGCAGGCTTAATTGGCATTCAAGTTGTAATATATGTCCTTATTTACTATTTAGACAATGGTACACGCTGATAAGCGACGATAGCTTGGTAGTGATGTTGGCTTGCGATCCATGCGACGTGGGTTCGAATTTTTAAATCACTGTAGTCTTTCTCTATCTACACTACTAAATTAAATAAAAACTCTAAATAATTAATAATCCTTAATGATTTTGAAACAAAACCCTTCAACCATCACCGATCAGTTAAGTGTCGGTAGCGTTCCGAAAAACCAATACATAGGTAATCATGTATGCTCTTTCTATAACAAGCGATTAAATTATTCTTGTACTAGCGACTTGAGTTTATACATAATCCTTTATAAAAGAAGAATCAATCATTTTTCGAATTTTCCAGTCTATTTTTTTCCCTAAAAACTAAAAGAATCGATTTAAAAAAATGCCCAAATCAGTCTACCCGTTCTCAAGTTTTGAACGAACAGTATTTTAATATGTTTTATTCATAAAGAAGAAGAAGAAGCGATTTACATATTTAGAATATGATAGGACTGGCATGTCAAATCTAGTAAAAGTTCCAGAATAAAATAGAAGGCCTAGAAAATCAGGCGCAAACAACGATTTATGTCGGAAATTTTGCCGCTGAATTTTCTACCTACTCTGCTGGACTTCGCTTACTATTCATAACTTCCGAAATTCAGTGGCCCAAAGCTGGCACTGATGCGAGACAGGCCAGTTTCGCTCATATAACAACATAGTTAAGGAGTCTATTAGTACATCAAGTGACAGCAAAGTTTGGTTCCTTGCTCTATTCAGGCACGGTCAACACTTCAGGGAATTTGGGATAGGAACTAAGATGGCTACCGGGCGAAAGGAGACACTTTGGTCGATGAAGAATGTTTCTGATGGGTAGGTATATATTGAACTAAAATATTGAAACTGGATAGTCGACATCAGAGGAGACCAAAGAGCTGGCAGCTACCTCGGACAAAGAATTAGTCTAGCTATTTAAAGAGGGAACGCTGCTACTAGTATCTTCGGAACCTTACCTAAAGGGACTCTTTTTAATATTATATTTTAGTAATATTTTAGGTATTATATATTTCAAGGTTTTTAGTTTTAGGTTCATTGTTCTAGTATATGTTTTTTTATTTCATTGAATAAATCTGGTTTGGCTAGTTTATCTATATGTTATACTTGATAACAGCTACTTCATCGTCATCATAATCATCAGCCTGTACCAGTCCACTGCTGGACATAGGCCTCTCCCAAGGTACACTTCTGAGCCCGGCCTTCGGCTCTTCTGATCCAGCTACTGCCAGCCACTCGGCGCAAGTCATCGCTCCACATTTTTGCAGGACAAGATATTTGATTAAATATTTGTGAGAACTCATTCGCCCTCAAACGGATGAGATAGATCACACATTAGATAAATACAAAGGCTTTTATTCTTCACTCCGAAAATTCGTCCGCCGAAAAAGTTGTAAGGGTCAGCTATCTTCCATATGAAAAAAGAAAAGCGCCAACAAACATCACAATATACGTTTTCTAGAGAAACCTGTGGAGCAGCGTAAGCCTTCGTTGAATTAACCAGATAACAGTGACGTCGACGTTATCTCACCGTTGAGACACAGTGGCCTGGACGGTAGGTGAAGACGCTACCAAGTAAATACAACCCTTTATTTGCTCAAAGACAAAATGTGTCTATTTACGGCCGGTTTTCGGATCCGTAATCAAGGTTCCTATTTTAGAAAATATATTAAAAAATCAACCACTAAGTATTATTTTTTTGTACTATACTGCAACAATGCAATAAATTATACAAAAATATTTAAAACAAAATGCATTACGTAGTAACTACAAAAGATGTATTGTTTGCAAACCGGCCTCAATTCAGCGTTGTGCTGCTCGTTTGACCAGTGCTGGTTTTCCGTTGACGCCGTTTTTGATGACGTCACATGAAGGCAATGTTAAATAACAAAAAATAAAAGCAATTACATAAAAGTAAAAGTAAATACACTGAATAAATGTTTTCTTTACTGAATACCAAAATAATTAAAATAAAATCGATACCACCTTCCATCGAACTAAATACACTGTCATGTTATCACGTTAAAACATCAAACTTAAAATTAGCTACGCCTATTTGAACCCCCTTCATTGCACCGTAAAAATGTTTTTCTTTAAGCACATGCACTTTTAGTAAAAACATTTTTGATTTGTCATACGACAAACAGAGTAACTGTTGAACACAAGTCACTTATGTTAAGTGATGATATGATCAAAGGTAGCCCCGCGCTACGCCTGGATTTTTACTATTTTCCAAATGTGTTTTTTAGATCAGTAATGTTTGGTTTCTTTTACAACTTACAAGGTTTGCGTTTGACCACAATACAACACACTTGATGTGAAAGGACGATGGATTAAAGGTTGGTGTTGAAGATGATGAAAGTGATCGGAAAAATTGTTATTGCTCAGCGACTTTTTGTCGCTGTTCGCACGTACTTGTAGTTAAACGCTATCACCCCGTAAAATTTAAAAAAGAGGAACAATTTATCGTCTTAGTTCCCCTACTGCTTTTTAACTGTATTCGTCTTACCAAGCTTCACCTAAAGCTGACCATCTGCCAACAACTCATACCCGTCCACAAAACACAGCCGCAACCCTTGCTCCCTCACAATAAGGTTTATTTTAGGTCGGCAGAAGTAAACATGCCTATTTAGCTAAGCTAGTTGATATCGGAACTGCCTTCCTGTTTTCGTATAAGCGACACTTTTTCGCGTAGTTTACCTTTTGCGGGGATTGTGGCCGCTGTAGGGAATGCCGTATTTATCACATCGAAGACGCTGTGGCGCAGTGGTTAGTGCCCGTGACTGCTGATGTGACGTCTTAGGTTTGTTTATTCAGCTGAGAGAAAAGTTTTTTGGGAATAAGTAATCTATGGATTTGAACTATATCAACTATGTTCAAACTAAATTTTATCCCTGGGTTTCATTCGTCTTGCGCGGAATTCCTACACGTTTTTTTTCTAAAATAAAAGCAGTTTAAATTACTCAGTGAAAGCCCCGTCAAAATCAGTCAAGCCGTTCGTCTACAGAAATAAATAGACCAAAAATGTGAGGTACTGCCAGAAAACAGTATCGGTACAGAACAGTATTGGAATGGCCACGTAGAAAAAAAAATACCGTCGTTAAAGAGGAAAAGGAGGGTTCACAAACGATTTGCATAGGAAAATAATTCTTTAAACAATATTCAACCATTAAGTAAATGTGTTGGAAACCTACCCAAGCATTTATTTTTAATCCAACTGACCGTAGTACGTGTTAAGACCGGAATAATGTATATTATTAGCTCTCATATAACCCTTCATAAAACCAGTGGGGCGTAGTCACGGGTGGTTATAGTACCCCTTGCCCCCTCCCCTTAGGGTTAAGGGTAAACGTGCCGATAAACAACTTATGGGCCATGCGTTATGTTGGGTCATTTACACCCTGAACGTCTGCATGTTTTTTGTGAAGGTATCTGGAGTGAAACACCTTCAAAGCTTTTAAAAACTTATTCATGTTTATGTTGACGGTTTTTGGAGTTCGTTTGTTAGAATTATTTGCTCGTCGTTGTTTCCTATACTCGATTTTCAAGCTTAGATAAATGCTACTAATATTATAATTAAAAAAGGTGAAAGCTGGGCCAGCGTGGTAGATTACAGCCCATACTCTCTTTCTGAGAGAAGGCCAGAGTCCCAGCAGTGGGAACGTGGAAGGCTGATAATGATGATAATGATAATGATGAAATGTGATAGTTTGTGAGGATGGATGGATGGATGTTTGTTAGATGTTCACGCAAAAACTACAAAACGGATCTGGATGAAATTTAGAATGCAAATAGCTTATACCCTGGATTAGCTCATAAGCTACTCTTTATTCTGGAAAAGGTTCCAGCAGGATAACGGAAACACGCGGGGCGCAGCTAGTGACAATGGCACCTTTCAAAATAATGCATTTGAAAATTTGTGAAACATGTTCTAATATCATTATTAACAACCATTAACAAGCCGTAAACGTTACCCTTTAGCTAGACTAAGCGCAACTACGGTAATTCTGGTACGGTGGTGCGGTCCAGTGCGGTCGCGGTCGGTACAGTACAGACTCTATGTTTCGGTCGGACTAATTGATATAAATGAGGTGCGAGCGGGCGGGCGTTCGCGCAGCTTTTAAAATGGGGAGCTGATGATGTGCTGAACATTTGTCGGTGTTCATTAAGGATGCTAAATGACTAAAGCGTCATTAGTTTATTGGAGGTAGTTAACTTTGACCACATTGTAAGAATCGCAAGAGGCCTATGTATGTAAATGGTTAATAGCCGTTCAAAGTGGCGTTCATAGGGCCTGTTTTCTGCAGTGAACTTCTTCCGGCTGATGATGGTGAAATGATGATGAAGCAGCTATCGGTCTGATCCTGCAGTCTCACTTGAGCGTAATGCGGTGCACGCCACCTTTGACCACATCGTCACTTTACAGCACGAGACTTGCGGTCAAACGCTCTGTAAGAGAGAAAAATAAACACAAAAGCCCGTTCAGCGCTGACGGCAGTTGATTTCGATTTTCATTGGCGATATTGCCTACTACAATAAGCAGTAAGTACCTTTGTTTATAATCATGACGTGGAAATTAGCATACTAAACCAATTCTCGGCACTTAACGAGGTACCCCGTGTACGGAACCCTGTAATTAAATAGAGCGCTGCAAAGACGGATGGTTTAGGAGATAGGATACGAAAATTAATCGTTTTGTGATATAAATGGTGTAGGTTACGATAGCGTTATTTACTCTTGTTTAATGAAGGGTCTTGATGGAGGATATTTCCTTTTTAAACATTTTATTAAGTAGCGTTTGAGCACAAGTACATGATGTTAAGTGACGATGTAGTCGAAGGTTGTGAAACGATACGACTGAACTGGGACCTGGCTCTCAAGTGAGGATGCCGAAACACACCGATAGGCGAGTGGCGACAGATTCTTGACTTGATGGTGGCAGCTACGTGTTACTTACTGCTCAGCCAGCATCGCTTATTAAAAAACTAATTGAGATGGTGCAACGACCCAAAGTGAGTCTCTCCTGAGGACGGTGCTGGAGGAAGTCCTCTGTTGAACATAGGTCTCCCTTTAAACGTCACCATAAACTGCTATTAGCCATTTGCATCCATCGGCTCCCTGCGACTCGTCGTCGGTCCACCTAGTGGTGCCTAACTACAGAACGTCTATTTTATAGCTTTACTAATAAGATTTCTCTTGGTTGCTTGTGCATATTGGGATATGGAAACATGAACATTAACGAGTTACATAAAATCTCTAGGGCTAAAGCCACTCAAAAAGGAATTATTTGGGTGGCATAAAATTAAAAAAAAAATACAGTCAAAGCATTATTTAGGACCTAACTATTTGATGAATAAGTATTGTATGCTTGTTTAAGTTGAATGTGTCAATTTCAATTTATTTATTTATTCAATAGGATACATTGTGATCACTTTAAAACGTCAAACTTAAAACTAGCTACGCCTGTTCCAACCTCCTTACGCCGGCAAAAGAACAGGCAAGAAACGCCCGGCAGGTAATTTTTTTGGCGCGATCACATTGACAATTTTATTCTTATTACTAATTGATTGAATTGGAGCAAGTTCACTAAAAACCCAAGCTTTTTTTTTTTTTGTCGAAACACTAATCATTTTTTAACACCATATTTGTACCACATTTACTGCATAAAAAAATTGTATTTGTATCTGTTACGAGTAAGTGAACGTTCCGTCAACTTGCAAGTTCTGAGAGGTATGTCGGTGATTTTGGTTCTATGGTAAATTTGATGAATTCACATTGCTTATTAGCCTGCGTTAATTCTGGTGCCTACATCATGAGACTATTGTGTTCTCACTCCACAATGCTGGAGTGGAATACAATCCATTCATTAGAGTTATGACATCGCGATGTCGGGCTGCTGTTTCAAAGCGAGTCAATTTGGTTGAACAAACCTTTCGTGTTTGCGATGTGCAAAATTGAAGCGGTGCATGTTTGTAGTACCTACCTGATTTAAACTAGTGTCGCCCATTGTTTGTCGACTATAGATAGTCTGTCTTTTGCAAGAATATCGATTGTTCTATTGGTAGTATCGATACTTTAGCTGCCCGCGTGATCACTTTATCGCAATCTAAAATATCCTATGTACGAACTATCTTCACACGAAATTTCATCAAGATCAGTTTAACATTTTAGTCGTCGAACAAATAGAGTTACTTTCGCATTTATAATAAATAATAAATAAATAAATAAAAAACTTGGGACGGCCGACCGGGTGACGACCACTCGGCAGGTATCGCTGGAAGGACGAAGTCACGAAGGATTTGCGCGAGCTCCAGGTGGAGGACTGGCAGGAGGTGGCGCAGGACAGGCCGAAGTGGCGTCTTTTGTTATCGGACAAGACTCACTTTGGATCGTTGCGCCATCTCAGTTAGTTAGTTAGAAGAAAAAAAGCGCAAGTAGGTAAATACCTACAAATGTTCTTTATCTGGGTGTTGTGTGTACTGGGAATCCCAATTAGGTGCAGAGGTACTGATTGTGTGGGCGTTACAGTTAAAGTGTACATTATTTAAAGCATTTCCGTGTCCTCTACGCAAAGTTGCGTTGTATCGAAAGTATAATTTATCGCGTTCAAAGTAACCAGCAAATTACTCATACGGCAAAAGTTTGACGCGTAATTTCCGCCGTAATTTTAATACTTCGCAGCGGTAAATTAACTGAGAACGATATATTTACGTCATTGGGCGCGGGTGTTGACGAAATTACGATCAAAATTATAAATGGCTGTTTATTTTGGCTGCGTAATTGAAGATTAATGACGACGGAATAAATAAGAATCTGTATAGGGAAGGGTTTTGGTCAGATAAGGGCCATGACACCCTATTTTGTCACACACGCAGTAATTATTATTTATATTTACGTATTTACAACCTAATATAAGTATTTATGTAGCGATTGTGGCCGAACGCTCACGCGTACCGACACCAGGTTCGAATCCTCTCGGCCCCGCATAAGTTATGTGACGTGGATTTGCCATCGCTCAAAACGGTGAAGGAATCGTGAGGAAACCGGCATGTCCAAGAACCACAACATTCATGGGCATGTGACGTCTACCAACCAGCACTGGGCCAGCGTGGTAGATTACTGCCCATACCCTCTCTCTTTGAGAGAAGGCCAGAGTCCCAACAGTGCCAGCTTTCTAATTCTGTGAGCTATGCCGGTAACTTTTGTTTTCTGAATATACTAACCGATAAACTACCTGCTAAACTTTGGCCTAATATAAAGCGTAGTTCGAAACAAACACGGTATTAGGGTTCCGTAAATCCCTGTCCAGATTTTCTTCCGGAACACGTGTTCAACTATCCCTGCCGTCAAATTTTCACTCCGTGCCCGTCCGATTAATTGGTTGCGGTCAGGGTGGCCACACGACTCTCATTTAGAGAGACATCCGAGAAATTTTGGTATAGGTAGCGATGATGGCTTTTTGTTGGTGAAGGCGGTGGGTTCGGATATGGCATTATTTATTTTATTAGCATACATGTGGTGAAGAAAAAATCGCTAAAATTTACCCAAATGCAATGCTTTAGTAGCTCTTAACGGGTCAGTAACACTTTAAGGCAGGAAACTATTCTAGAATGACGGTCAAGCATTTTACAGGCATACAAAACCGATTTAAGAGTTGTTTTTTTTTGTGTATGATATATACACATTCTTCAAAGAACTACAGGTTTAGTTCTTTAAAATTAACGATAGTTTTCATTTTAAACAAAAAAAACCTTTTTTGACGCATACAACCTTACGGCATTAGTCAGCTCGCTTGCGTTTTTGTATGGGGCTGATTTCAGATTCATTGTTTATCGGCGCTGTGGCCGCCTCGATACTCGCTAGTACATTTGTTTCACTTGCACACCGCGCAGCCCGTCGCCGCCGCGTGCCGCGCATTGCAACCCGCGCCGCAGGTTGCGCCGCAGTGCGCGTCGCCGGTAGCTGTGGCATACTTCATAAGTTGTCTACCATTTGTTTTCGCCGCTCACCGCAATCCGCGCCGCTCTTGGCTGCGACCGAGCGGTAAGAGTCTTAGTTTTTACGACCTGCATGGTGTCCCTAGCGGCGGCTAGCGACCCCGCCATCGGTCACCGGGCACGGGCACCCTCCTATGGCTACTACATCGTTTATTAAATTTTCAACGTGCTGGTTAGACGGTTACCTACCTCACTCTGCCAGGGGTGGGAGATTGTGAAATTAGTAACGTTTGTTGATGAAAACATGATTAAAACATTAGATGCATTATGAGATACGGGTTTAGCTTGGCGGTGCTCCCGTGGGAATGTATCAGGTTCATCCATGGCTTGCTCATGGGAATACTGCAACGTTCATCTAGGCAAGCGTTAGGCTGGCCATACACGGACAACCTGAAGCAGGATCGACTGCTTCAAGCTGCGACTGTATAGCGAACTTCTGCAACTGCTCGAGCGGTTCGTGTATGTACGTACGTAGAAGTCTTTGAAGCAGTCGAAAGGCGACTGCTTCAGGCTGTTTGTGTATGGCCAGCCTTAAAAAAATGTTTTATTTAAAAATCATTTAATTAATGTATTTTATATACAATATAATAAATAATTATTCACAACGGGAGATTTTATGACACCTGTAAAAAGATAGTTCCTAGACCAAAAGCTATATAAATATCTGTCGGTCACATTTGTAATGAATAAATACAAAAGCCAAGGGCATTGGAGCCAACAGGTGAAATTGTGGAATTTGTTTATTTTCCGTTGTTGCTAACGAAATAATTTTCCAAAATCAGATCAAAAGTAACTACGACTTCATCTTTCTTCAGCAAAATTAAGCATAGACTTGCTAATTCTCGTTATCTCAAACACAAAATTAGCTCCTCTTTAAAAAAGAAGGTTCAATATTCAAGTAAATCCAAGGGAACCTTTTCGTAAATCTAATCTAACTTGGTCTCTCCGAAGAGAACATCAATTTATCTCCGTGAAAAATCTTTTAATTTCACCGGCGAGACACTAAGCCACATAAATCAAGACAAACTACAATATACTGGCGTTGGTCTACGGCCTAAGCCGGAAAATATATTATGGTGGCGAAAAAAACATTAACCTATTTGAGGTAAACTTACAGGGAGACCTTTTCTTGTCAAAATATTTTTGACTAGATACACGATACTAACGGCCTTGTTTATTTTTTATTAATAATATTAACCTAGCTGTTCACTGCAGTTTCACCCGAAGAAAGTATCCATACCAAACTATCTCCATACCAAACTATCTCCATACCAAACTATCTCTATACCAAACTATCTCCATACCAAACTATCTCCATACCAAACTATCTCCATACCAAACTATCTCCATACCAAACTATCTCCATACCAAACTATCTCCATACACAACTATCTCCATACCAAACGATCTCCAAACCAAATTTCATCAAGACTAGTTCAACGGTTTAGGCATGAAAATGTAACAAAGATGAAGGCCAGCCAAACGCGTGGTAACTTCTTCTTCCTTTTGCCCTGGTCCTATCTATTTGTAGTCGGCGCAGCATGTACTCTTCTTCCAACCTTTTCTTTGGTCTTCCTCTTCCCTTCCATCCATCAACATTAATATTCATCACTTTATAGGGTAACTAGCTGTCTCTGGGATACAGCTTTATGCATGCAAAGTCTCAGCCCGATCGGTTTAAAATTGACAAAGTTTCACACAAACTTTCATCCCCTATTTTATCCCTTTGGGGGTAGAATTAATCAAAATCTTTTCTTAGCGGTTGTCTACGTCATAACATCTACCTGCATGCCAAATTTCAGCCCGATCCGTCCAGTGGTTTGGGCTGTGCGTTGATAGATCACTATGTCAGTCAGTCACCTTTGAGTTATATAAATTTAGAAGATATGATTATGATCCCTCCTCATAACATGTCCAATTGTCCATACCAAGCCAAACGATTCCCTTTCAACTTTTCTGTCACTGGTGCTAATTTCACACTTCCTCTAATATACTCATACCTTATTTCATCCATTCTCGTCCCTCCACACATCCATCTTGTATCTAATAAGACTTTGTGTATAGTGGCAAAAAATATTTTGATATTCATTTTTACACATATTATTTTTCAAGAAAGATTGTAGTTGTTTTTAAAAGTAAATAAATAAATAAGTAATATTATTTCCTCAATCTAGAGCATCCGCTTCTCGGCGCCAAAGGATTAGTATTCGGGTATCGTTCCGTGGAGTTGGAATGGGGTAACTGGTGTACTCTCTTTGGAAGATTGACGGCGGAATAAAATATGACGGCAGAATTTCGGCTCCCGGCTTTCGGCTTGTCTAGTGATATCGATTCCGAGAAGGAAAATTAATTTGAGCGCAATAGTTCAGTGGGTACAATATTTACGACCGGTTCTAATTTTTTCTTATAATTACTGTTACGGAGATATACTGCATCGATATAATCAGTTAGGGCTCCCCACAGATTTGGAGTGGCTCCCACTTAAAAGTGCGATGCGACAAGACATTAATCAGATCGGAAGTTATTGTGATGCATTCATACGAGCTCGCATACGAGTACATTGCGATGCGAATTTGCATCCCGGCTTTGCATGTGTAAGCAAAGATTTTGAAGAAACGAAAATGTCTTCCTTTTCTGGTTGGTTAGGTTAATACTTCAAATACAAGGAATCTTATCAGTTAGCATTATTTTTACAACGCTATCCTACTAATACTATAAACGTGAAAGTTTGTGAGTAGGTATGGATGGATGGATGGATGGATGTTTGTTACTCTTTCACGCAAAAACTACAGAACGAATCTGAATGAAATTTGCAATGGACATAGGTACCCTAGATTAACACATTGGTTACTTTTTATCCCGGTAAATGGTTCCAGCGGGATAACGGGAAGACGTGGGTGAAACCGCGGGGCGCTACTGGTTATTTATACATTTTCTTGATTAAAACTCTTTTCTCGTCACCAAAGCCCCCAAAGTCCGGTTTGCCCGAACCCCTGTGGATTTTCCTAAAATAGTCTGGAATCAACACCGTACTATCTGCCGTTAGAGCATCTAATCCCATGTGTTGAACCCAGTGTGCTAAGCGCGGTCCAATCACCAGAGTATCGTGTACGACTCGTGCTACGTACTGCCCGGTTCAAAGCTAAAGGCGTAGCCAAATAGTACCGAGCCCTGCCTTGGTTTTTATTACGACTAGAGCGTTCTATTTAGTGTTAGATAGATGGATAGATAACGCTTTACTGTTCCACCACAACAACAGAAAAATAAAACAACATAAAAGGAAAAATCTTAGAGCTAGTGTTACAATGGGCGGTCTTATCGCTTAGAGCGATTTCTACTAGACAACCTTTGGATGGACAGAAATAGTAAAAAGTACACAGGCGATGCATCGCGATGCTACGATGCGATGCATCGCCTGATGGTGCACGGTCGGCAAGAGGCGCGGCGTCATTCCACTTAACAAATTCATTCGACTAAGTTTTCGTGATTTGTATTTTTAATCTCCGACGGAAAAGATGGGTAGTGCAGTGTGAACATCTCATCTGAACATCTATATATCTGCGTGTTTATCTGTGACACGCAGATATATCGTAGCTCCTAAACGGATGAACCTATAATGATTTAGTTTTTTTTCATTTGAAAAGACGCTTGTTCAAGATGATTTTTATAAATTTTAATTTACGTTACGTTAATACCATAGAGTTATAAGACACAGAGAGTGAGTCGGCTGAAGCGGATGGCAGCAATTTCTAATCGGGCAGAATTGCCCGATTACGTTTCCCATCAGCGAATAGCTCGGGCAATTTTATTTAAATATGCCTTGCCAAATTCCAACAAATGGCAAAGTTGGAACAAGTGTACCAATTTCCTCATATTTTGGGGCAAATGTCAATAATGTCATGTAATGTCTATTCACTTGCAACATTATTCGGCCGTCACACTTGACACACTTGATCTTTTGTTGCTTCGATACTGAGCGGAACTATGAATGAAACTCACCTTCTTCGTCTTATACTTCTATGGTTAATACGATATTTTTTTCGTTGACATATGTCTTAGTAAATTCTCCATTCTCTCAAGATAGTTTTATAACGCTATATTATTTTAATAAATACAAAATACTAATAAGTTAGTTCTAAGTACTCTTTCCATCTCCTCAAACAACGCTATCCCTTTCCTTAGGCCTGCCTAAATGTCCTCTCTTTAAAAGCTAAAAAAGTTTTCGATTTGTAACTTAACTATACCATCATCTGCACCACTATTTCGCCATTTTGGATTATTCCAGTCCGTGCCAGTTTAAAGCGGTTTATACAGGTTGGAACGTGTCAACCACCATTAATCGGATATCGTTAATGGGATACGCGATTGCAATTGATATCGATATGGCCGATGTATTGGTTTATGCTAATTGATTTGATGCGATGACTGACATCATTTTTAGTTGTTTAAATCGTCTGTTGCCACGTTTGAAATTCTAATTGCGTATATTCAGGTAATTTTTCGTTTCGAATAATTAAGTTAGTAGTAAGTAGTTAGTGGTACAGTCAACGACAAAAGTCGCTGAACAATCACACATTTTCCAATTACCGCCATCATCTTAAAAACTAATCTTTGACCACATCATTACATAAAATCAGATGTGTTATATTGTGGCCAAAGCGCTATCGTGTAAAATGATAAAAAACCCAATCAATACTGATGTAAACACATTTGGAAAATTTAGTGTGCTCAGCTACTTTTGTTGCTGACTGTACCTAGTTGTCTTTTATGGGTTAATCCATTTACTATTAGAAATTAATAACGACCATATATTTGTCACTTACCACCAAGTGACGTCGTTGCAACATGCTCATTAGAATCACGCTATAGAGTTTGTAGCGTTTGAGTCACCTAATGTTAAGTGACGATGTGGTAGAAGGTGGCGCCACGCTACACCTGGCTCTCAAGTGGGGCTGCCAGATCACACCGATGGGTGCTTGGAAACAGACCCTTAATTTGAGAGTGGTAATTAGCCAGGCGATCACTACAAATGCCCTACCACCAAACTATGGTTTTAACTCGATGTTTTCCTTCACTGTAAGCCCAAGCTCATTGTATTATTCGATTCCACGAAGAATAGTGTCTTGGGCTTTTTTATTATAAAGTTTACTTAATTATTAGATTATATGCTTTATAATTAACTGTTCATTCTCAATAATAAAAATAAAATAAACAAAGCACGTTATTTTGTAATAGCATTAATATTGACAGGGAAATAAAATAACCCGACAATTTCCGATAATGGAATAGCCTCTAAAATTCACAATAACTTTATAACAACGTGTTTTAATGAATTACACGTCAATTTGTGATTAAAACTTGGAACTAACGATGTTACTTTCCTAAAAAAGATCGATTTTGAATCAGTTCGAATCGATTGCTCAATTATCGATTTTTCTATCGAATTGAACAAAAGTAATTGTTTATAATATCAAATTAAAATAACTTTATGGTACAATTAACATTATTGAAGCTCGCGATAAAACCAATATTGTCATCTTTTAAGATTATAGTAATTAGTAATTAGTCTAAAAATGTCACCTTTGATATATTTACAAATTGTAAATACGAGTGTACTTATAGGTATATTGTTGCATTCTAACCGAAACATTAAAATCAAATCTCGATTTTCGAGTTTCTGAGGTCGATTCACGGGATCGATCCACTGTTTATAATTAAGATCGTTTGAAAAATCGATTTCTTTAACTAAACTACTACTACTACTACCATTTTACTTTTTTTTTCTATGTAATAAAATCGATTCTTAGATTAATCGATCTCAGAACATCATCCCTACTAGGAGCATTATAGTAGCTACCTCGTTTCTAGTATGAAATCGTTGTTTCCAATAGAACCAAATAAACTTCAAAGGGCCGCTAATTGTTAACTAACAGGAGTGCGGCGATTGATTATTATCCGCTGTACCTAATCATATTGTGAGCTTTCTTTGATACGTACCTACTATGTGGTTGTGAGAGTCAATAATCAACATGGTACAGTTTACGACAAAATTTGACGATTTGATCACCAAATTTTGCTAGCTGGTAGGTAAGTAGGATATATTGTGAAAGTCAGCCGTGATCAGCATTTTTTCTGCCGACTGTACTTGACAGGTCAACCAAGCGTAGCGTGATGGTTTAGTGGTAGTGTTGGGTTGTGATTGTATACCTACGTGGGCTAAAATTACCATTGTTGAATCCTAAAAAATATCTTTAACAATATTTTAACCCTGGCAGCACCAAGTTTTTAAAGTCAAAAGAAAAAACTAATTATATATGTATTATTAAAAGAAGTCCCTTTAGGCAAGGTTCCGAAGATACTGGCAGTGTTCCCCCTTTGGATGACTAGACTAATTCTTTGTCCGAGGTAGCTGCCAACTCTTCGGTCTCCTGTGATGTCGACTATACTACTTTTATTTTAATTACATATTTCTATATTATTATTATGATTATAATGAATATTATCTTTTTTTATTAATGACATCCCTTTGTCTCATATATTTGTACACTTTTCTAGGCAAAACGTGTAGGTAGGTACTAGAATGTATTTAACACCTTGCATGCTCTGTATGTATACACATGTTTGACAAATAAATTATCTAAGTATATCTTTATCTTTATTCAAAAGGCAACATCAACTTGGTAATTAGTAAATACTACCAACGTTGTTCTACCCCTATGACCTCCGGGAATCTATGCCAAACATAGTTAACATTCTGTCACAGCAACTAATTCCTTGGCGAATTGTTGGAGCTAGTTTTGTCGAAGCCACTATCATATCTAATTGGATACTGTCGGCAAATACCTATCTGCTAACTAGATTGCTAAACAGTTTTTTGCTCAAAAGGAACTAACTATCTACCCCCAAAGGGATAAAATAGGGAATGAAAGTTTGTATGAAACTTTGTTAATTTTAAACCGATCGGGCTGAGACTTTACATGCATAAAGCTGCAGCCCACGCGGGTGAAACCGCGGGGAACAGCTAGTTATAAACGTGAAAGTTTGTAAGTATGGATGTATGGATTTCAGGATGTTTGTTACTCTTTCACGCAAAAACTACCGAACGGATTTGAGTGCAATTTAGAATGCAGATAGCTTATATCCTAGATACCCGAAGAAGGGTTCTTGCGGAATAACGGGAAGAGGTGGGTGAAAAGGTATTGATATTCTAAAAAAAAACTAATCCTATTTAATATTCTAAATGCAAAAGTTTGTGCGTGTGTGTGTGTGTGCGTGTGAATGTTTGTTACCACGTGTCACCGTAACTGCTATACTGATTTCAATGAAATTTAAGTAGATAGCTTATACCCTGGATTAACACATAGGCTACTTTTTATTCCGGAAAGGGTGAAATAAATAAATTACAAAGTTACAAAAGCGCTTACAAAATAAGTATATTACAATGCTCAGCTTCAACCAATAACAACACAACGACTGTCCTCTAGCACAGGAACGGCGCTAACATCGTCGTTATATTTACATAGCGCCGTTTGCAGCGCTGCTAAAATTATATTTTATAATACCAAAGTATTGCTTTTGGGAAACAAGGGAAAATGCATTGAGTTTTCTGTTGTTTCTGTTTGTATTGAGTTCAGAAAAGTAAACGAGTTAGTGCAAGAAACACTTTGAAAGTTGTTTTTAAATGTGACTTTGTTATACATTATAGCTTGTATATTATACTTTCACTGACGCATAGCTTGGGTTTTCTATAATATATGAATGGTATCAAAAACCAAGTACCTAGCCCAGGGACCCACAATATCATGACATAAAACATATCAATGCATGAATTGTTTTTTTTTACTACTTACAGGGTAGCGTTTCACCACAAGTATATAAGATGTTAAGTTACGATGTGGTCTAAGATGGCGTCTCGCTACACCTGGATTAGGAACTGGCTCTCAAGTGAGGCTGCCGGAACACACCGATAGGTACTTGGCGACAGATTCTTAACAAGAGGGCGGTAGCTAGCCAGGTGAAAGTACCCTACCACCAAGCTATGGTTTCATCACGATGTTTTCCTTCATTGGAAGGCTCAAGCTCATTGTATGATTGGAATTCACGTCCAATGGATCGTAAGCCGACGTCACTGCCACTGAGCCATCATCGCTTTAAAATCATCACCAGCGCTTGTCCGGTTGCAGGAATCGAAACCGCGATCTCAGCTTTGCTGGCTGTGCGCCTACTGCGCTAAATCGGTCGCTTGTACTGCTACACTTGTTAAGAAATATTTTACAATCCAATGTAAGTCAAAAAGCTTGCTGAGCCCTACTGAATCCCGTATTCCCTTGCCGTTGAATATAAAAATTCTTGCACAAAGAGCTCACGCGGCACGTCCCTACTATTGAGTATACTGCTGCAAACGCTCTATGAACGACATCGATTTGTTTCGTCGTTTTGCAACGATTCCCGTCGTAGGTTTGTAATATTTTACAGTTCGCAAATCCACGTTTTGAGCGGCATTTTATATCTAGTATGTTAAAGGATAAATACTCTTATAATTAATTATATTACTAGCTGCGCCTTGCGGCTTCTCCCTCACATGGACTACACTTAATAGAATAAAAAGGAGGGCCACAGAAAAGCCGAAATATTCAAAGATTTGTAAGATACTGCCCCATATTAGTATCTACAAAATTAAATCTACATGGCACCCGTGCGAAGCCGGGGCGAATCGCTAGTAGTAGTTATCAGCAAAGCTAACGCGTACTACCCTCTAACGTAAAGCTGGCAAGCCCAATTGTGTAAACGTGACTTAACGATACCATCATCTTAAAAGCTCAGAAACACTCCATCAAACTTTTCTAATCACACATAATGTAACGAAGCTCTTGTTTCTTCCTCAGAAACGGCCATTTCATCGCGTCACGAGCAATTTCAGTAATTAACGGCCTGTAGGTTCGGCGGCGGCGGCCACTAATATAGCCAATAGATGGAGGTCCAAGTCATAGTCTTAAGGCGTCAGCGGGAAAAGCGTGGCCTTGCAGCAGTGAACTTATAATACAGGATTGCATTATAATAATTATTATTTTAGTTTAATGAATCATTAACTAATCAATAAGTAACGTGAGAATGAAAAAAATGTGTGCAGTTATTGAAAAGTCAATTTGAAGCAAAAAAATATTTGTGTTCAATATTGTGATCACTTTAAAACGTCATATTATTTCAAAATAATTACAGACCTTCCAACTTCGTTACACCGGCAAACGAACATGCAAAGAACGCCTGGCAGGTAATTTTTTGATTGCAATCACACAAATTTATATTTTTTTTTTATATGACTGAATGATTGAATTGGAAGAAATTCAGTACATTCCCAAACTTTTCTCTCATCTAAATAAAGTTTCAATTTTAATAAACTTGTCTAAAAAACACGTTTTTTAAACTTGAAATTACGCTTTCGATAAATCATTAATTTTAACTAGGAGTCTGATGAAAAATAATGTTTGATATTTGAAAAAGTTGCTTGCGGCCTTTATAGAACTTTAAATTAAATTGATCCTCAATCACACCATGTCAAAGATCATTGAGCAACAAAAATCATTCATTTAAAAACGACTTGTTACGGGCGGTTGCCAAGTAGTAAATCGCTATCGCTACAGCTCCTGACTTCTCCTGAAAACTTAGACAATCACCGCTTGCATGTGCGACACACCGGCACTGATTGGGAGCCAGTGTTTGCAACCTGCTAAGCGTGAGGTCGCCTTATGGGACTCCCACTTCCGCTTCCGGCCACCTATAACCGTCCTAGATCATCTTAACTAATATGATATATTAAACACTGAGTCCCTTTGTTGATTTGTAATTGGATCACGGCAATACATTTACAACGTTTTCAAGGACTTGTTGCATGCAGATGTGAACTCGAGCCTTTTGTAGTCTTTTGTGTACAGTCAACGACAAAAGTCGCCGAACAATCACACTTTTTTCTATTATCCTCATCATCTTATACACCAATTTTTGCTCATCATCACCTAAAATCAGGTGTGTTATGTTGTGGTCAAAATGATACCATGTAAAATGTAAAAAAAAACAATAATAATTACTGATTTCAGCGCCCCGACCTATGCTTAGATACGGCTACCACCCCCCCCCCCCCCCCTTCCCCCAGCTCGGAGGGAGTGTGGGACTCGCGCTGTACAAGGGCGCCATACTCAACTAAAACCCCGGGGTACGGCAAAAGAACAGGCAAAAAACGCCCGGCAAGTTCACTAAAATCCCAAGCTGTTTTTTTGTCATGTAACGATATTTTTAGTTAGCTTTACTAATAAGATCATCAGCCAGATCAGCCAGTGTCAGTCCACCTAAACACGGTTTATACACACACACACATATACAGATAAACCTTTTCCACAGGTACACCACTGGGCCCGGTTTTCGATTCTTCTCACCCAACTACAGCCAGCACCAGCCACTTAGCGGCGATAATGTGTACGTCAGAAATAAATCAATTTTCATTTCATTTTACTTCGCTGCTAAACCAAGTTCTATCAGTTTACCACTCCCTGGTTATTTGGATTACTAATGAAAACACAGCTGCCGCTATTAGGGCTTCATTTACAGATGCTATTTACCATCCACTCCCGAAAGGCAAAAGCTCCGGCATCAAATCGCAATCCTGTTTATCCGAAAAGTAGCCAACGAGCATTCAGCGAGCCACTGGACCTATGGCCAGCATTATGCAGGCTTCACGGGGCGTACTTAGGGTTTATTCCAGGGTAGGTAAACCCCGCGGTTGCCCCCACTGTTTTCCTATCATCTCGCCGAAACCTTTTTCCGGGATAAAACGTAGATTAATCCTGGGTATAAAGTATCTTCTTTCGGGTGATGATTATGATGATGATGATAAAGTATCTATCTCTGTTTTAATTTTCACTCCAATTTGTTTTGCTGTTTAGGCGTGAAGAAATAACAAACGTTTAATAGTATTATCGGATGTACATTTTCTAAAACTGAAATGAAATTTGGCAGATTTAATAATAATGCTTTTTTAACTATTTACAGGAGCGAGGCGCCTAATATTAAGTGACGATGTGGTCAAAGGCGGCGCCACGCTACACCTGGATTGCTAATGCTGTCTTCTTTAAGACAGCAATATTTTAAACAATGCAAATCAAAATCGACACAGTGGTACAATCAACTACAATTTTTACAAAGTCGTACTAAAACAGGGAGAAAATACCCCACCCCCCCCCCCCTCCCTAGCTACGTCACGTAATGCAGTCTTAACACGCCGATTGTTATGTAAATCCATAATGGGCAACAGTTGGCCCCCAGGTCCGCCGTTAGCAATGACGGTGCGATTAGATATCGCCCGATTTAACCGATAATCGCTCAAATTCAGCCCTTTCCCATCAGAATACAAATGACCCATCTCTATCAAAATACATGGGCATACTCTCTAACTAACCTCTGAACGATGGCCTTTACTTTCCTGCATTAGTGTTAAGGTGTGTGTTGACTAGAGAAATGTCATAAATTTGACACGTGTTTACAACCACTGATTCTATTTACAACTAGGTAGTTAACTAGGTAACAAAGGTTAGTCGACATCACCGGAGACCGAAGAGCTGGCAGCTACCTCGGACAAAGAATTAGTCTAGCCATCCAAAGGGGGAACGCTGCCAGTATCTTCGGTACCTTGCCAAAAGGGACTTCTTTTTATAATGTATTTTAGTTATTAGTTTAGGTTTATTTGTTTTTATTTTATTGTTATAATAGTATATAATTAAATAATTCTAAAGTAGATAAAACTAAAACAGGTGCAACTGTTTGGAAAATAGAAGCAGCTTTCGCAGAATCTTTACAACTTGCGTTACATACTATTGGTTTAACTAACGGTAAAGACCCAGAAAAACACATTTGGGTCTTAGGAGTCACCCTTAAATAATTCAGTGTATAATTAAAATATTACTGTCATAGTTATATGGATAACAAATTTACCGTGTTTGTTATTTTGTATCAAATTAAACTAATAACCTGTTACCTTTTAAGGCGAGCTATATGATTCCGGGAATGGGTAGTCAACGTGACAAAATGTTCAATGGGTTGGAACGTGCAGGGGTCAAAAATATGGATGGATGGATGGATGGATGTTTGTTACTCTTTCATGCAAAAACTACTGAACCGATTTTGATGAAATTTGGAATGGAGATACCTTATACCCTTATAACGCGAGAACGCGGGTGAAAAAAAATAAGCTATATAAATAATACAGTGTTCAGTTGAGAAGAGCTCCCAGTGCGCTCAGTAGGCGCACACTGGTACAGAATAAAATTGTTTGCTGGCAATCGAACTGAATTTTAGAATGTTGCGGTTGTTTGTTCGGCCCCGGACGCATAATTTTCAGTGAGCTGAATAACTAGAGCGCTCGTATCTACTCGCTCGTTCACAAACTTATGAACAGGGCTGTAGACGTGACTGGGATGTATCGATTCTTTGGGAACTATGAGCTAGAATCGGTGGACAAAAAAATTTTTTTTACTTCTCTCAGGGCTACGTGAGATTTCGTGATGTAAAGTGACGATTCGACTCAAAATAGTGAAGGGAAACATATCAAGGATACTAGCATGACCAAGAACCAAGGGAATGTGACATCTACCAACCCGCACTGGGCCCGTGAGGTAGATTATGGTCCCTACTATTCTACAAGCTTAGCTAGTTTTAATTTTGACATTTTAGAGTGATCACATGTTGCATTTAACTAAACAAAATATATACTTTGACTTTTGACTGTCTCACTGAGAGAAGGCCAAATTCCCAGAAGAAGGAACGTAAACAACTGATAATGATGATGATGAGGTGGCGTTAGACAGATAAATAATTTCTATGTTTATTAAATTCAATTGAAACCATAATATATTTCAGATTATTATCCACACCATTCCATTTTGAACTCAAAATAAGAATAAGAAAATGTTTATACGTTCAGGGTAGCATTTGACCGCACGTCACATGATGCTGAGTAACAATGTGGTCGAAGGTGGTGCCGTTAAATCTGGAATACAGATTCTGGAATAGAATAGAATAGAAATATTTATTGGCCATATAACTTTGGCTGTTACACAAGGCAGGTCAAACCGGTACATATTTAATTAAAATTAACATTAATATTATAATGGATAATGGAACTGGCTCGCATGCAGCGCTGCCGGAACCGGTTCCGGCAGCGCGAGAGTGAGAGAGCGCGGTGAGCGCGGTGAGTTCACCGACAGGTGCTTGGCGACAGATTCCTAACTTGAAAGTTGCTAGCTAGGCGAGCACTAGAAAATGCCCTATCAAAAAGGTATGGTTTCATCTCAATGTTTTACTTTACCGAACGCTCAAACTCATAGTAGGATTACAACGAACCTACGGGTCGCAAGCTCACGTCACTACCACTAAGCCACGATTGGTTCAAAAGTAAAATAATAAATGTGATAGACATAAAGAAAAGATTTAAATTTATTCTATTCACCGAATCAGGTCTTCAATTTACTACGTTTAATAATGTGAGTTAACTTCGATTTCTGTCACAATTTAGACCAGATTTATTTATTTATCCTACCTATGTGTCACAATAATCCGAACAGCTGGTAATAAAACAATGGAAATCGTCCTCCAGAGCCGTAGCGGCCGAACCAATGACACGGAAAACCGAATGGACCGAAAGCCGAATGAGCCACGGGTCAAATGCAATTCGCAAAATGTGGCAGAAACAAAAGACCATCGCTGTGTTAAATTTATCACATAATTTGCTCTCTGATGACGTCATTTTAATTAAATTAAAACAAGATAATTATATACAGTGAGCGATGGAGCCGATTGATACAGTCAACGGCATACGTAGCTGATGTCATACACGATTTTCCAATTAGTCAACTGACCACGAGCTAACGATAAGTATATTGAATTCATTTCGTAAGAAACCACGACGACACGGTAGCCGAGTTGGTAGTGCCTTCAAAGTTAGCGGTCCCGAGTTCGAATCCCAGTATGGGCAAATATATGTGTGATGAGCACGAAGTCCTGAGTCTTGGATATTTCTATCTATATTGGTATTTATTCATCTACATAAATAAGTATGTATATCGTTGTCTAGTACCCATAACACAAGTTTCGAGCTTAACAGGAAGTGACAGGAACAAATAATCGTCCTCATCACACATATATTTGCCCTTACAGCAGGCAGGGTCACTACCAACTCGGCCATCGCGTTGTCATTAAAAGCTAGCTGCCAATCCAAGCTAGGAATCTAGACTTAGCGTGGGGCTACCTTTACTAACCATCAGGTGACTTGTGGTCAAACGAAATCATGTTAGGTATGTACAAAAAAAAACATTATACATGAGCTCAGTTGGGAAACATAATCACAATTAGCTTTTGAATATATTTAGCAAGAATAGCTGTGATAACGAATTTGCACAGACTCGCGGATAGTGGTGCTACAAGTCATAAACTTTTGTGACATGTGAACGTAAGTAAAAATAATGAGAAATTGTATTCATATTTATTTATACTGCGCCCCGCGTCTTCCCGTTATCCAGTAGGAACCTTTTTCGGGATAAATAGTAGCTTATGTGTTAATCCTGGATGTAAGCTATATCTATTCCAATTTTCATTCAGATCCGTTCAATAGTTTTGCAAGAATGAGTAACAAACATCCATAAATCCATACTTCAATCTTTCACATTTATAATGCTAGTTGTGCCCCGCATTTACATTCGCGTCTCCCCGCAGGAACCTTTTTCCAGGATTAAAGTCTATGTGTTCATCCAGGATATAAGCTATCTCCATTCCAAATTTCATCAAAATCGGTGTAGTAGTAAAGGTGATACGTGGTAACAAACACAAACACACACAAACTTAAGCGTTTATAATATTAGTAGGAAAATATGAATACCTGCAGAATAGACAAAGAATAAGAATAAGAATCATTTATTTGCCACAAATGATAAAAAAATATATACATAAAATAAAACAAAATGCACTATGTAGTAAAAAAAAATATTGTTGCAAACCGGCCTCAAATCAGCGTTGTGCTGCTCGCTTGACCAGCGCTGGTCTTCCGTTGAAACCGTTTTTGATGACGCCACTAGCATGAAAGTAATGATAATTAACAAAAAATTAAATCAAATTTTTATTCTAAAAACTTGCAGTGAACATTTTATAGTTCCCCGCTATTTCTTATCGTTAGCACCGCGCCCCACTATCTAGTCGGCGACTATTTAGCAAGTCGGGGAGTTCGTTACTCAATTAGCCGCCGGTTAATCAGCGCCTGGCGGCAAACAGAACGTACTCTGAATGGATAATTCGTCTGCATCCTACTGCTGCCGAATTAGAATCTCCTTCGGGCTGGAGTGATTACCTGAGCGGAGCG
Organism: Opisthograptis luteolata; assembly: GCA_931315375.2. Lineage (NCBI taxonomy): Eukaryota > Metazoa > Arthropoda > Insecta > Lepidoptera > Geometridae > Opisthograptis > Opisthograptis luteolata. The sequence continues at coordinate 1,472,793 of OV928044.1, forward strand.
TTTTACGTAGAACTTTTCGGAGTAACGAAGAAAGCCGCTATTGGTTTTTTTTTTGTTATGATGTCACACGATTAGTGTATTTGCGCCATTCGCCAAGCATCCATCGTTAGAATTAAATCTGTTATGTTTTTTTTTTCGTTATTTGAACGAATTGTCGCTACTAACGTATCTGCTTTTCATAAACAGTAACATAATTAATTGAAACATTACAGTAACCTTTAAAAATATTGCTCATTTCATACATCTTTTAAAGTAGCATTGACCACAAGTCACCTGATGTTGTGACGATGTGGTCGAAGGTGTTGCCACGTTACACCTGCACTGGGAACTGACTTAGGTAAGGCCACCAAAACACACCGATAAGTAATTCGCAACAGATTTTAACTTGAGATAGCCAGGTGAATATTAGAGAATGCTTTACTAGCATACAATGTTTTAATTACGTAACTTTTTCACTAAAGTTCATAGCAGGATTCAAACCCGCAAGTAAACAAGCAAGACTTCCCTACCAGTGACTTATTATCGCTTCAAAACTTCCAGTGAATTGTATGTAGCCACAATCAAGTTGTTCTTACGATCGATATCATAACATAGATAATAGAAGCGTCCGTCCGTCCGTCCCTAGTACCCAGACTAATCTATTTATCAACCGTTCCCAAATTGAGACAACTTGGACTCGACAGAGTAACTTCTCTCGAATAATACTATAGAATATTATAGTCCACTTGTGAGATAATTTGGAAATTATACTTCGGAGCTGGGTCAGAATAGTTGGGATTTATGTGATGAAAATATATAACTGAAGTGGTTTTATTGGTTAGTTGTTTATTTATTCATTTTTTAGACACATACAGCTGACTCTATAACATTTTTTTTATACAACATAATCACCTTAAAATGTCAAGCTTAAAACTAGCAACGCCTGCTACACTGGCAAAAGGCCAGTCTCGAAATGCGGGGTAGGTAATTTTTTGGTTGCGATCAACTCAATTTTAATTTTATTGATTGCTTGACTGAATTAGTTATTTAAATAATCATAAATCAATTCGTTGATTTATTGAGCAAGCATCTTAAAAGTAACGTAATAATTCATACACAAGGCTTTTTAAATTTGTTTCTATATAGTCGTATTAAATATTACACAAAATAAGAAATAAGAAGAAGATATTTATTATACTAGTTGCGCCCCGCGGTTTCACCCGCGTCTTCCCGTTATCTTTTTTCTGGGTTAAAAAGCCTATGTGTTAATCTAGGGTAATAGCTATCTCCATTCGAGATTCTATCAAAATCGGTTTAGTAATTACGGTGATACGTGGTAACAATCACACACACACAAACTTTCGCATTTATTATATTAGTAGGATGGACTTACAGTCAAGTTTTGGTTAAACTTTGGTTTTTTCGGCTATTTTTACAGGACATTAGCAAGATAACCCGTTTTCCCAAGAAATAGTCCTAACGATTGACGTTATAACCTAGAACCCTTGATAACAGTTTTACCGTCCGCGCCAGACTAATCGATTCACCGATCAGTCCCGAGTTAAGATAACTGAACTCCGAGTCGACTAACTACTGCTGGAATAGTTCGCCCATTTGATGTAATTTCGAAATAATACGACGGAGGTAGGTACGTGGTTTCGTTTGATGAAATTTATCGAAACGAATTGAAAGAGAAAAAAGCAAAACTGAGATAGTGCATCGCCCCGAAGTGAGTCTTGGCCTCCAATAATAAAAGACGCTGCTTCGCTCTGTCCTGCGCCACCTCGTGCCAGTTCTCCACCTGGAGTGAGCGCAAGTTCTACGTGACTTCGTCTTTCCTGCGATACCTGGGTTGGCTGACTGAGCGTCGGCCTCGGCCGTAATATGTATGCTCGTTTGACTGCACGATCCTCTGCCATTTTTTATTTATTTTTGGAAAAAGAAGAAACTGCTTAAGTTTTTTATGAGTCACCGTGTCTTCGAGTTATTTTTTTTTCAGGGTAGCATTTGACTACAGGTTACGTGATGTGGTCAAAGGAGGTCCCACGCTTCACTGAGACTAGCACTTTTTTAATTTCCCTAAAGATGCAACCTAGACAGATCCATTTCATTTATTAAGGCGCAGGTTTCCAAAAATGGGGTTATTTAAAGCTATCTTTCTGAGTAATTCTGGTCTACAAAAAATCTAATAAAAATATATGTTGATCTACTTGATATATAGCAGGACACCTTCAGGCCGAAAAATGCAAAAAATGTATTTATATATTGAAAACAAATGTGCAAAGTCCCCATTTCCTAAAAGTTTAATACTACTTTACTCCTAAACTATATATGTAACAAAGACTTATTAATACCATCAGCTTATAAAAAAATATAATACCCAGGACACCTTCAGGCCATTTTTTGAAAATACTGCTTTAATTATTTTTTGCGAATTTTTTACGTATTTCATACTCGCAAATCGGCACGTACACCCCTCATTCGCCCATAAAGTCAGTGCGGGACGAGCCGCCGTGCTGAACGGACCTGTGCCACTTTTCTCCGCATATTTTTGTAGCTGAAAGTCGTACGATGAACTACCTATAGGCTATGAGTGGTAGGTGCATAGTGCCGCGGCGAGTTAATTGCCTACTCTTGCGGTGATGCATAGGGTTGTCACTGTTATTTTTAGTTAAATACTAGCTAACCCGGCGAACTTCTTTCCGCATAAGAGGCAATAAATGAGCAGATTTAGGATTTTAAAATTAATTAACGTTAGTAATAAATAAACTCGCATAAAACAAAAACATCTTCAATTCACAACTTCAATATCAACCATAGACAACATTACGTTTAGCTGTCAGTTGTGTTTTGTTACACCATGTCAGTTGCATTTTGGTATACCATTTACAACAAATGAATGATTAATTTTATTATTTATGAGTATCATATTTTATCTTATTCCGGACGAAGACAAATGCAAAAAATCAAAGATTATAAAAATCGGTCCAGCCGTTATCGACTTATACCTAAGTGTTGTAACTAACATGCCTTTTTTATAGATTATATTATCTGTGTATTATGACAGCGCAAGGTGTTTAATCATGTAATTTATTAAAATGTTTTACCAATTCATAAATGGGTTGCATATTAAAGACATTTTAATAATTATAAATTAATAAATACGATTTATTATAAACTATACAAATGAAATAGTCAGTAAGAGCAGCAAATCCGAGCGAGCGAGCAGTGTAGTACATAAATGCGCGCGATCAAACGCGTGGCACAGCCCTACTGAGTCCCAGGCCGGTCCCTGCGTACACGGCGCTCGCTACTCACTCACGCGCACATTCAAATGGCGCGGCAGTGACTACTAGCCGTGCCCCGCGGCTTCGCCCGCGTGGGAATTGATGTGTTGTACAAACTTTAGAACGCCATTGCACAACCTCTAGGGGTTTTCTTAAATATAAAAAATACGTATTTAATTATTTACTTTATAGTTTATTAGTACCTACTTTTAAGAAAATCCACATAAGGAATAAAAAAAAGCCATACAAACTTTATAACTCTATGGCACACCCCGTAGAAGTAATACATATCAAAAAATAAAAAATGCGTTTTCAATGATTTACTTTAAGGTTTATTTGTACCTATTTTTGAGTCAATCGAACCAAGGAATGACATTTTTCATGCAAACTTATCTACCTTATTTAACCCCTTTCAGAGTTGACTTTTCAAAATTAGATTAGCTTATGTGTTAGTCCAATACCTAAACTGTCTACATTCTAAATTTCATCAGTCAAATTCGGTTCAGTAGTTACGTGGTAACAAACATTCACACACACACAAACTTTCGCATTTATAATATTATAGTAGGATGTTGCTACTGTGTATATATGTAGATACGGCGGGCTCGATTAGTAGAGGTACCGCGCCGCGCCGCATGGCGAGAGCGTCGCTTCGGGCGCGTTGGCCGCAGATCGCGTAATTTTGGTGAGGGGATGCGCGGAGTGCGCGGAGCAGTTTCACTTGATCAAGCAAGGTCAACGACGTTATGGAGGCTCTTAAATCCCTAATACTTTTAAACCTGTTTGTGATGCACTCTCGCTCTCGACCTCACTCGAGGCGCCTCACCTAAAGTACACAGCCTCCATTAGGCTTCTACATGACCATTATTCTGCTTAATTAGAAGTAATGACGCACTTGTGGATATAGCATTAAATATAATGGCGTGTTATGCTTTTTTCTCGTGTCCTTAATTACTCTCTGTTAGTTTAATAAGCAAAGAAATGTACAAACATAGATCTGTACTAGTATAATCTGTACCTATAAAAGGTTATTTCCTGAGTAACCGACAGATATCGTTCAGCCTAAACTGTTGGTCGTAGAGAATTGCAATTTGGAAGGTAGTTTTTTCTCAGAAAGAATTTTTTGATAATCATCCACTCACCAAAGGAATCAAGTGGTTTATAAAGTTTGTATGAAAAAATAATAATAGTATTCGTTATTAGTGCTATATCGTTAATCTGGATATCCGATGATGGAATGGGGATAAAAACGAAATCTTGTTAGTAAAGCTGATTATAAAATATCAGATTATTTGTATGGCAAAAAAGCTTAGAATTTTAGTGAACTAGAAGAAAAAAAATGCTCGTCCAAAAAATTACCTGTCTGCGTTTTTTGCCAGCGTAAGGATGCTGAAACAGGCGTTTGTAGTTTTAAGTTTGACATTTTAAAAAGATCACTCATGTTGTATCCTACTAAAATAATTATAGGTATTTTGAATTGAAATTAGGATGGTGAACTTTAACTGTGATTCCTAACCGACGATAGAAGACCGATATATTAGAAAAGCTGCGTCGATGTTCGATTTCATTCATAAATTCTTGCTTCTTCTCATAGAGGGCGAGGTCTGTACTCTCCACATAATTCAAAAACCATACCCCAAGTCGCTACCTTCCACATTACCCTTAACACTTCTGGGGGTTCGCAGCGCCAATAAAAACATTACGGCTAAAAGCCAGCTCGTACCCTGGACGAAAATGAAAGTATGTACTAAACTTTACCACTTACAAAAACAAACTTCAAACAAGTTTGAACCTTATTGTTTTAGTTTTAAGAATGTATTAGAGAGATGTGGTGTTTTTAACAATTTCAGTTGTTGTGCAAAGTTGGAGTTTTAAAATATTTAGCGTTGTTTGTAGGTCGAGTGAAAGTTTGGATATCAATTATTTATTAATGGGTATGAGGTGGTAAATGAAATTTATGTAATAGGTATATCGGCTAGACATAGCTCTCAGAATTTGCAAGTTGAAGTGGCAATAGGCAGGCCATATCGCTCGATGAATCGATAACCGATGGAAAGAAAGGTCCCGAGTGGTGTCCACGAACTGGAAGACGTTCTGAAGGTCAGCCTCTCAATAGGTGGACCGACGACATTGTAAGAGTTGCAGGGATCCGATGAATGAAATGGCTATTAGCCGTTTATGGTGGCGTTCGAAGAGAGAGGCCTATGATCAGCAGTGGATTTCTTCCAGTTGATGATGATGATGTCGGCTAGAGCTATCTATCTATATAGAGTGAAACTTAGTAACCAATTTGTTCCTACTGTTTATTCTTTGAGTTGTCCGATATTGTGTATGTCAGACATAAATTTATTTCATTTCATTTTTAACCCACTTTCATTAGCTTCACTTTTAATTTATTATAACGAACCCAGCCGTTAGATAAGTAAAAAAACATTATTAAGTGACATAATTAATTATTTAAAGTTTTGAAGACCTATTTGATTGCTAATTAGGGTATTTTAAAAAACTAGCTGAGCGCGAATCAATCTTGCGTGGGCAGGGTTCGTACTATCCCATTTTACGTGAGAACACTCACACAGAATTTTTGTTCTTGATTCTCTTAAAAGCATGAGTGAGGTCTTATATTATCTCTTTCTTTAATTTTAGGCTCATTCAAAAGAGAGATTTTCTTATATTTTGTTTAATAACGTCTAAAATCTGTATTTAAAAACAATTAATTTTCGTGACTTTGACTTTTCTTTTAAATCTTATTTATACCCCAAAATCACACCCACATTACGCTCATTCCCGCTATACGTCCATGAGTATTGTTGTACAATTTCAACTTTTTCGTTATATAATAGATCAGAAAAAATGGTGTAATAGACGAACAGACAGACATAAAAGACGACAAAGATCATAAAAGGGTTCCATTTATTCATCAAATGTTAGGATTTCTAATTAATAAAAGATACTCATCGTCCTTAGACAAAATGAATTTTTCGCTAGTTAAAAAAACTCAAGAAAACCGGTGGCGGAAAACTAATTTAATACAAAAAGAAATGACCTTTTAAGTGGCGTTAACTTTTCTTTCAAAGAGTTGCTTTAGCTGTTTTAATTACAAAATTATCCGCTGTCGGGAAGGGCTTCTAGTTAAACTATTTTTTATAGCCTTTTCACCTTTTGAAATGGACGAGCCCTAATTATAAGGGGGTTTTTTATTGGCCAATTTGGATAAAGTCCGGGGTGGGGAGACACGCGGCTTAAGGTAAACGGTGTTTTATTGGGAAGTCCATAATGAAAGGGTCTTATCAAATTGTGAGGAGAAATGGAACTGGTTATTACATTGCTATTACTTTGCGGAAGTTAATATACTCCTTGAATACCATGAACGAGACTCACTATAATAGATCATATTTCTAGTTTATTATAATAATAATTAGGAAGGAAAGCAGCGTCTTAGATGGGAGGACGATATTCGAAGGGTTGCTGGGGTCACATGGAGGAGGATGGCCCAGCATCGGAGAGAGTGGCAAGCTCTTGGGGAGGCCTTTGCGGAAACGCAAGATAAGCTTACCACAGTTACTGGTGTCTAGAAAAGTTACTATTAAAACAGCTACATGTATGTGAACATTTATTACTGTAGATAATTAAGAATTGCTTGTTATTTAAGGTTATAAATAAATAAATAAATAATAATAATTTAGTACCAGGTGTACCAGGTGTCGTAAGAGCCAACTGAGGTACTTGACGGCCCTTAACTTAGCAGATCTCTATGACAAACTGCAGTGCCATCACAATCAGAGAAGGAAACTCGGAAAAAACCCGGAATGGTATCTCCGTAAGGCACGAGCTAGGTCCTGCAACCGACCCAGCACCACACGTAGTGATTCGTCATTCCTGTGGATCCTGCTGGTTAGGTCGAGAGGGTGACGCAGGTTCTGGGCATGCCTGTGTTTGTAGCGTCCGTGGAGAGGTCACTTCACCCACTACAGCTGAGTTAAGCTGAGTGGAAAGTGGGAAGTGTGGCCGCCTCTGTGGCTCCCGGATTGGCTTACTTAGCCATGAGCGCAGATGTTTTTCGGATGTTACTTAATATCATCTCTTGTAAATGGACGCAGGCCAATGATGATAATAATAATAATAATGCTCGCACAATCGCATACATAGGCTCTGACCCCTAACTAGGTTTCCCTGTATCTAGGGATCAGAAACTACGAGGATCGGGGATCCACAACACCCAGACACAGAACAAATACTTGCGCTTTTTTTCTTCAATGCACAAATATTTGCCCTGTAGCGGGAATCGAACCCGCGACCTCACGCTTGACAATCAGCTATCCGCCCATTGCGCCATATCGGTCGTCGTATAGTAGTTAAACACAATAGAGAAATATTCGCTCTCTATACAAATAAAATGATTGAATTGTTTGTTTGTAATTTCAAATTGACAGCTTCAAAAGTATAGGTATAATTAGCAGATAGCTAATGCTATGAGAAGTAACTGAGGCTACTTTTAGGAATTTGAACCCTGGGGATGGATACTTGTCATCGCGATAAACTGTAGTTCACGCTGGTGAAACCACGGGGAACAGCTAGCGGTAGCACTGCGGAGAGACCTGTGAAGGAAGTGCGATCCACAATTTGCAAGTATGCGTAGAAAGGAGCGTAATCATTATCATAATCATTTGCATCCATCGCCTCCCTGCGACTATTACAATGTCGTCGGTCCACCTAGTGGGGGGCCTACCTACAGAACGTCTTCCTGTTTGTGGTCGCCACTCGAGAACCTTTCTTCCCCATCGATCGGTTCGTCGAGCGATGTGGCCTGCCCATTGCCACTTCAACTTTCAAATTCCTAATTCTTATTTTTAATAAATACCCCGTCGTTTTTACATTTGATAAGATACCTCGCCGCTCCCAATACATTTTGTTACTTATCCAAGATAAAATGGCAATCAAAACAGAAAGCTTCTAAGAACTTTGCCAGCCACTCACAGCTTCAAAGTCGGTCTTCAGTCCGCCACGAAGATATAAAATTGAACTTTAAAATTGCCAAGAATTACAGACATCGAGTTTTAATCATTCCTACATTGTAAAACTAGCGGAGAGCGATTCTATTAACTCAAACCTTTGTTCGTGAATAAAATCAGAAGTTTATATACCTCAAGCAGCTCTAGAAATTGATTTTTAAAAACAGATTTTGTATATTTATTTTACGATACTGAAAACAAATGTTGAACAAATGTTGATTAACACAGAACATACATGTTTTCAAATGGTTTTATTTGTTACTTTAAATAATTATGTAATATACCTAGTGTGTATCTTATTTCTGTTCGTCTCTCATAACACAATTTTATTTAAAAGATTAGGTTGGAGCTTGACCACAAGTCACATGTTGTAAATCCATTGTTACACGTGAGTCCTGCAAACATCATCATCCTATTACAATCCCACTGCTGGGAATCAGGCCTTCTCTCGGGAAGAGAGAAGATATGGACCAAAATCTACAAAGCATACATTTATTCTGGCGGATAAAATATTTGATTTGAAATCATAGTAAACCTTAACTTTACTTTTAAGATCTGTGGATCTTGTATACATATAAATGTAAGTAAAATCTGAAGACGCCCATGTTGCCCATGTCTTTAATCCCCTCACTATATACGTATGGCGACATATTCTAACATCACAGCCGCATACTGTTGTATCCCGATGCTGTGACAGCGACATATTACCGCAATGTGTTAGCAAAATGACGACACCACGGTACCAAGTTCCGGGTCTCTGCGCGAAATCTACCCGAGCCGTTTTGGAACAAAGCGCTTTTGTGCTGCATTTTTAGGAAATTGGTTTAGTTTGGGGGTAGTATTTGTTTTACTTCTTACAGGGTGGCGTTTAACTGCGTTGAGGGACGATGTGGTTGAAGGTGGCACCACGCTACACCTGGACAGTAAATTGGTTCTCAAGTGAGCCTGCCGGTACAGTACCACCATAATCAGCCTTTTACGTTCCCCCTGCTGGGGGAACGTCGTATATAAGTTGTATTATACAAGTCAAATTATTTCTTGTACCTTTTGATTTTTTGGTACTGGTTCTTTTTTGTTGCGCTTAATCTGTGCAAGACGTAAACATGTCAATTTATGTCTCGTCTATGGATTTCCGGACGGAAGTCCGCGCGCCCCAGTTAGTGATCGATCGAACGGCGCAGGAGTCAGTTGTATTTTTTCGCATATATTGTCACCCCGCACCGCACCCCCGCATATTTTGGAGAACTGTATTGTGAATTTGTGAACTTGTGAAGTGCACTCGAACGCTATTGTGTTGGACTGTGGTTTGCAATCCCTGGATGCCTGGATGGACGATAGATTGGTATGTACTTGCATCAGATTTATTGTGTGTCAATTGGGAACCATTCGTCTGGCCTTTAGGTGTTTTCCGTGTCCTCTTCCCATTGTCTTTCAAAAACAACCGAAATTAGCCATACCAGCCGCACCGCACCCGCGTGTGTAGAAAAAGTAGGAAATTTTAGTCTCCCTTTTTTCATACAGGTACAAATAGAAATATTGTCTATTAATTGGAGCCAGGCTAGCGCTATATATCGCCTATCGATAACAAAGGCACTTTACCAGCATTACTTTCATTTTCCCGTGACTCTCACCGGATCGTCGTGTCACCTTGAGAGGGCCCGCTATGATCACGTTGCCAATAATTGCGGTGAAAGGGGTAATTAAATTAAATTAACGCTGGCCCGGGGCTTTTAGTAAAGATGCCACTGAAAGGAGGCACTAAAATAGATAACTCTAATCGTTAAATTTTGATCGAAATGTCTCCATAAATCCTTTAGGCAAGTGTGGTCAAGAGTGTCGGAAGTTGAGCTACCTTTAGTGGTATAATGACTAGCTAGACACTGGTGTCGATTCGGTTTTGCATTCTCTAAACCTAAACTAAGTTTGACAGGTCTAATAGTAATGCTGTCCTTTTTTTACTTCAGTGGTTAGAAAAAGACAGCAATAATAAAATAGACCTGTCAAACTTAGTCCTGTCAACTTACTTTGACGTTTGAAAGTGATCACAATGTATCCTATTGAATAAATATATTTTGAATTTTTGAATTTATTTCAGTTTTAGAGAATGCATAACCGAATCGACACTAGTACCCTACCAAGCTATGACGATATTTTTTCCTTTACCGAAAATTCAAGCTGGGTTCAAATCCATGATCTACGGGTCACAAGCCGACGTTACTACCACTAAGCTATAATGCATCTTCTTAAAATATTAACGTAATTATTTCTATATATTTTGTTTCATACATGCTGCATCCTGCGATGATGTCCGCGGTTTTATTATTTTATATTTATTTACAACAACATAAAGAAAGCTTACAGTTAATACCAAAACGCTAATTATTTTAAATGTGACTTATATAATATGTATAACATGAAAAATACTTACAAACTATTCTTCAATTGTTAGTAAACAAGTCAACATGTTGGCACTCACGTGTGAACGCATTTTCCCGTTATTAACTTCTTTCCAAAATATATATCAGCCTATGTGTTAATCCAGGATCTACGCTATCTCCATTCCGAATTTCCCTAAAATCCATATAGCCGTTTCGGCGTAAAAAAGTTATAAACATGGCCCACTCACTCACTCAGAAACTTTCACATCCCTTACTTATTATAAATGCGAAAGTAACTTTGTCTGTCTGTCTGTTACTCTTTCACGCCTAAACTACTGAACCGATTTAAACGAAACTTGGTACGGAGATAGTTTGAATCCTGGGGAAGGACATAGGATACTTTTTATCACGATAAACTGTAGCCCACGCGGGTGAAACCGCGGGGAACAGCTAGTTTATAATATTAGTGTGATAATGTGATTTTTAAGGGTATTTACAGTTCAGTGTTAAACACAAGACACGATGAAAAGACCCATAATTTCCGTTCGGAAACACGTTTAATCGTCTATCAAGCTAAAGTGGTAGATAGGCTGATCTCTGTCGCCTGTTTTTTTCCTAGAGTAAATCCCGGATTCCTGGCTATTAAATGATAAAACGATATTAAGCCGGTGCTCTATCACAGTTTAACTGCGCTCTTTTATGGCCACCACCGCAAATCTGCTCTGGGACGAAAAGACTGTACAGATGGATGGTTTTGGCAGGAATCGTAAAATGTACCGCGCGTGCTGGAAATAAGCATCAAATTGGTCTCACAAAAAGTTTCAAATCATCTTGATGGGCAAGTTAATGGGAACTGGTGGACTAAGCCATCAATATTTAAAATATTTCTTACATGTCATTTTAGGTATAGGAAATGTTAGCGACGCGCCACCAAAAATGGTCCTTCGAGCCGGATCGATGTTCACCACTCCGTCGGCGAAATGGTAAGCATCGATCTGGCACGAAGGACGAATTGATGAAGATATGACTGGAATTACCAAAAAGAGACGAGGCAACGAGTGTCTTGTGTGGAGGTGACGCATCAAACGACTACTTTTTTAAAGTCAGGTAAGGCAGTCAGGGTGGGCCCCACCTCAATATGCACCCACGATGATGCGACAATTTTTGGATAGACTACACAGAGAGGGATCTCTCTCTCCGAGAAACTGTCCTGTGTCTAAGCAATGGGGACGTAATGGTCAGATGATGGTGAATTTATAAGTATAACATAAAAATTTCGTACCTCCTATATTGGTCGAAGGCAGCGCAAGAAAACCCGTAAAAAAACAATGAATATATTACGTATAATTCCTTCTGTATAAAAAACCATTAAGCGTACCATGCATTATGTTCCCATATAAACAAAAACAATCTAGCATAGCATCGCATAGATCAAAAGGGCTTATCACCACCATTCTATCTGGACTTTTCCAGAAGCGATGTTGTATGTTTGTAGGAATGAATTTGGATGGAAGCCAGTGGAGTGTAGCCTTTAATAGCCCCGGGCGGCGACGAAGATTGATAGTTCACTGAAAGAATGAGGATGTAGCTGTTGAATTAAAAATAGCAATCAGATTAAAAATAAATACGGATTAAAAAAATAAAGGTTGAAATAGGTTCCATTTTAACTTTCTTTTGCGGAACCTTTGCAACTTTGTAATGCTGGTTTGCTAAAAAAATATGGATGCAGCTGGTGAACTAAAAGTAACAATCAGAATACAAAAAAGGGATAAAAATAAAGGTTTTTTTGGGTGTATACACTTCTACAGTTACGAGTAGATACTTTGTTGTAGGACCTTTGCAATTTTGTATTGATAGTTCACTAATAGAATGAAGAGCTACCCGTGTTAGCAATGCTGAGTCGGCAAGGTGAGTCAGTCCAGCCGGGAGAGGCCCGCCGGGGGCCAGGCTGCGCGACCGCACCCCGCGCGAGAGACGTGTGCGTCAAGGAGCGCATTGATTTATTAAAATAGCAAATACCTAGTGGTCAAGTAATATATTAGTCTATGGTGAATATTAGTTTTCATTTATTCACCTAACACTTGTCATTCTGAGTCACCCATTTCTAAATCTCTTTATGCATTGCCGTTGAATCCAAAACACAGTAAAGTTTGCACACCATTACTTGGCGGTCGGCAAAGGTGTGCAAAAGAATCCTACAAAAGGTGAGCGGTTGACTACCATATCCGCTGATAAGTCCTACTAATATTATAAACGTGAAAGTTTGTGAGCATGTTTGATGTATGGATTTATGGATGTTTGTTACTCTTTCACGCTAAAACTTCTAAACGGATCTGGATAAAATTTGTAATAAGTATAGAAAGCTTACCTTGGATCAAAACAAAACAAAAAACACAGGCTACTTTTTATCCCGGAAAAGGTTCCTACGGGATAGCGATAAGGCGCGGGTGAAACCACGGGGCGCAGTTACCCATTAAAGGTTAGTGAAATAAGTAACTAGATATATTTTATTTTAAAAATCGGCTAGGTACTTTAAAAATGATAGTCTTAGCATCACGAGATAACGTACGACCCATCCATGGATATCATTTCATCTATCTCATGTGCTTCTAGACAGCCCAGTACGAAGGACACTAGCTATCACCGTGAGCGTTGACGGCGGACTGACGAGCGGCATTGAGCGGAGCGGCCTGCGTTGCCCCCCGTCCCACCGCGCACACACCTAAGGCGCGGTACAGCTGTTTCGGCCGAACTATAATTCATACCTAGTCACTCGCTTGACTTGAATCCACCCACGTTCGTAGAACACAGACCTACGGCATCAAAACACCCACCCATCAGTAATTACGTCTCACGTAAGCCCGTCCCAGGACGCGGTTTATCGCTAATCCCTCCTTACATCCGGACCCATATCTCATATTCTATTAAACGCTCTGTGATCAGCCCAATAACAACGGGTAGCGTCTACTGTAAAGCTAAGGTTACATGACTTACGTGCCGCTCACACGCATGAGCAACTCATTAGCGTGAGCATTTTTTTATTACCGTCATGGTAGCGTTTGACCACAAGTCACCTGATGTTAAGTGACGATGTGGACGAAGGAGGCGTCACGCTACACCTGGATTGGGAACAGCTCAAGCGGGAAGCATGCTCTAGTGAGGACGTTGAGCCAAGCAAGAGCACGAGCGAAACGAGCATTGCCAGTATTCTAATCATGGTCAATGGAAAATTCATTCGTGCTCGCTTTTATATTGATAGAACGTTATGAAAGACAGAAAAAAAAGGCTTTTGTTAATACATATTATTTTGTCCCCAGGCTTCAAATATTTTGTATAGATAATGGTGTCGATTCAGTTTTGCATTCTCTAAAACTAAACTTAGTTTGACAGGTCTAAAATTAATGCTGTCCTTTTTTACTTCAGTAGTCAAAAAAGACAGCAATACTATCAGACCTGTCAAGCTTAGTTTGGTTTCAGAGAATGCAAAACCGAATCGATACCATTGACTCGCAATTTAAGGAATCCTATAGAGGGTAGGTACTAATTGGTTCACTGAATTAAACTCCGGCTCATTCACTCACAACTTTACAAAAAAATGCACGCACGCTGCCGCTTATATACGAGCCACTCAAAACCGCCAGTGTGCTCATACTGCTCCCATGTGTACAAAGCCTTACCACCACATGCAAGGAGTATCTGTTTCCACTTGGACAGGTTTGCTGAGAGTTCTTACGGCCATAAATCGGCTGAAAATACAAATCTATTCTGTGAGTTCAGTAGAGTATGTACTCCTTTGTAAGTACCAAGATTTTGCTGGTTTAGCTAGTTTGACAAAGATATTATGGTATTGGTATATTATATTTTATCTCGATGAACTAACGTATGGGAGGAAGTATGGTAGGTATAGCAATAGGAATGGACTGGTATTTTGTTTTGATGCTTGAAAAGAATGTTTGGAATTGTTCATTATTCAAACATACCATACCGCCCGCGCTGGTCTATGGTGGCGGTTTATTTTTTTAATTTATTTCTATAGTTTGTGACTTTATTTTTAACCGACTTAAAAAAGGTTTGTTCTTACAATATTTGGTTATTTTCTTGTACTTAATTCATAGTTCACAATCAGATTAAGATTGATTTGGTCAAGCAGCACAACGCTGAGTTGAGGCCGGTTTGCAACAATACATCTTTTGTATTTACTACATAATCGTCACTAAACGGTTCCAGCGGAAGATCAGCGCTGGTTGACTTACCAGCATTTTGCTGAGTTGGGGCCGATTTGCGACACTGACATTTTTGTGTACTGACATTGAGTTCTGTTACTGTAATATTGCTTCTTTTTTTTCTATAATTTGTACCAAGAGTGTTGCTGTTGCAAATAAACATAATACATTCTTTCTTTCTTTCTTTCTATAATCTACTTTGTTTTGTTTTAAGTATTTTTGTATATTTTTTTTGCTTATAAATGATTATCTTATTCTTATTCCTAATTAGAGGTCATAAAGACTATTGTACTAGTTCCCATCATCTCTAGAGCAAAAGTGAGCTAGGTAAGGCTCATTAAAGCCTACCGATATTGGAATCAACGATATTGCCTAGGAAATGAGCCTCCCGGGGTTTCAACTAACAAACGCTCGGTTATTTGAGATCTTAATTGATTTAGGTGGCATCGCGTGAAAGGGAGTTAAGCAATTATATGTAGCTAGAAATAGTAACGCGTAGGCACCGATACCGAGTTCGAATCCCATATCAGTCCTGCATCTATGTATTAATAAGTAATGTGCAGAAGACATTGTGAGGAAGCCGACATGTCCAAGAACCACAACATTCAAGGGAATGCGACATCTATCAACCCGTACTGGGCAAGCGTAGTTGATTATGGCTCTTCCTCTCTCTGTGATTTTCTCTCACTGAGAGAAGGTCTGTGTCCCAGAGAGAACTTTTCTTTCAAATACGATTGTGTCTGCTTTTACCACATCTCACCTGATTGAAGTGACGATACAGTCGAAGATCACGTTGGTTCATATATAGGTGTCTATGAACTCAAGTCAAGAGACCCTGGTGTAGGAAACAAAGCAGCAGTGGGAATTTAATAGGCTGATGATGATGATGATGATGATGATGATGTGGCTAGAGAATCTAGTCTAGTGGAAAACGGAGTCTCCAAGTAAAAAAACCTGTCGCTAAGAACATGTTGGTAAGTTCCGGCAGCGTAGCGTGGTTCGACCACATCATCACCTAACATCAAGTGACTAGTGGTCTAACGCTATATATATACCTTGTACAAAGTATCAAAGTTTTTAGTGTTATATTAAACGATAAATCATGTTTCTGGCGAACATGTTTAAAACTTCGTCGATCCGCACAAAATGCTTCGCTTTTACATTTATAATGCGAACGATGGAGGAGTGAAACGCCTGGGGTCTTTGTTTCCCGAAATGTATAATTTGGGAGCCTTCAAGTCGAGAGTGAATAGGTGTCTTCTAGGCAAGCGTGCTCCATCATCGACCTCGTCATCACTCGGATAAATGCTTAACTATATAAAGTTTATGCGTACCTTAATATTATAGATGCGAAAGTAACCTTATTTTCTTTAATTCAGTAATTTACAGTGCCGACTGGCGCGCGACTTTTTGCTGAGTCCAGGAAAAACTTTTGTACATTTTTGACATAGTTATGAATTTATTTCCGAAAAAAAAACGTATTTTCTTGAAATATTTATGTATGAACTTTTTCTGAAATTTTTGTGAAGTGAAAAAAATTTAGCTCAAATTTGGCACTTTTCAAATACTTTTTATCACGATAAACCTACGCGGGTATTAATGAAAAAAACTAAACACCAATCAGTCAGAAGCCAATCCATTCAATGAATAAAACCTATTTCACTCGACACATTCAATCCGATTTTCTTTCTCTTTCTTCTTTCGTTCTTTTCTTAGAAAGAACGAATGCTTGCGTGAAATATAACCAACTCGTTAACCTAGAGGGGGAGTACAAAGCGTACATCTATTCATACACTCGCTAGTACATTTCTCTGGGGCACACAAAAATTACATTTGATTTATGAAACACTAGATTCTCTTATGTACAGTTCGCTGTGTTTCTCTACGAATCCTTCCCTAGGCAGGAATAAATTTTGCCAAAACAAATGTAGGTATCTACTTTATTTGGGGTTTGTATAGCGGTTAACAGTTATTTGAATACGGACAAAATTCTAACGCTACTGGCTTACTTTTTTAGTTTGTTTAGGCAGCACCAGTAACGTTTATTATAGTTAACTACTTTAAATTAGTTAAGTAGTCAGTTAATTGACTGGCCACCAAGAAGATTCAATACCTAACGAAAAAGAGACAAAAAAACAAAGGTTACACAGGTTTTAAACGCGGAATAATCTAGAAATGAGGAAACCGGCATGTCCAAGAACCATAGCATTCAAGGGTATGCGACATCTACCAACCCGCACTGGGCCAGCGTGGTAGATTACGGCCCATACTATCTCCGTCTGAGAGAAGGCCAGAGTCCCTGCAGTGGGAGCTTAAAGGCTGATGATAATGAATCTAGACATTAGTTGAAATAAAAGATGCAAAATTTTATTCTCCACAAAAATGGTCCCAATAACTTTGGCCATAGAGTGCATAATTTCCGAGATATCGGTCAAAAACTTTTTTCAAGATGGCGCTTGTAGCTCCATTTGGATCTGTCAGCATTTTACTCGAGGCCCGTACTTCTCACGCCTGTAGTAAAAAAAAATGTTAACCAAAAAAAAAACTGAATGTTTTTTCGGCCACCACCGTTCACGTTTAAACCGTACACTGACGTAAATAAAAAAATATTCAAAACCATAGAAGCTTTACTGCTGTTTCTAATTGTCCCTATTGTTGAGTTGGGTGTCCACGAGGTCCGTTGGTAGTTATGAAGTTGTAACCACAATGAGGCTTTTTACGCACTGCGTATACCTAACACGCGTATACCTAAAGGTGGAAAACATAATCAAACCCTAATTTTGTGTATTTAATGTTTTTGTTTCGGAATGGCATAATTTGATTCGAACAGAAGATTCTCATGTTGATGCGTAATTTATAATTATGTATGACCAGGCATTACTTTTATTCCTAACATTCTATATTAATAACTTTTTTTAATTCTTGACGCAAAAAGAGGGGTGTTATAAGTTTGACGTGTCTGTCTGTCTGTCTGTCTGTGGCACCGTACCTTGCGAACGGATGAAGCGATTTCAATTTAGTTTTTTTTCTAAAGGTGAGTTACGGGCGAGTGTTTATAGCTATGTTTGATGCAAATCGATTCAAGAGGTTGGGGGTTTTTAAATTTATTAAATGGCTAATTTTGATTCTCAACTCACCTATGTAGAATTGTAGATGCTTTTAAAACAAAAATAGGTACAAGTACAGATCTACAAGGTAAGCCTTTAATGACCACAGAAGTAAGAAGAGGACAGCATTATATTTCCACTTGTCAAATTAAGATTTGTTTTTTTTATCTACTTATAGTGCTTGTCAAGTCACCTGATGTTAAGTGACGATGTTAGTTTTAGCAAATGCACATAAAAATCGACACCAATGTCTTCGAAACTGCAAAGTACCGTACGTCAATTTTATCCTTTAACATCGTGCACCTTGCACGAAGGTTCTAACTTGCATAGTAAAACTTTTAAATCTAATAAAACAACATTGCAAAACGAGGACAGTGTCCTCGAAACCGTACAGCAGATAGTAAGTACAAATTCTATAAATATTTGAAATAGACCCGCAGCGGCATCGAGGCTGAAGCAATAAAGCCGAATACAATATGCCTCCAGCCATCACAGACCGCGAGCGGGACCGGAGATGTAACTTGAGTTGACAGCCGCTAATATATTATAGTACAATATGTCTACCACTAGCTACAACCCGCAGGTTTGCCCGCGGTTTCCCTGCTTTTCTTAGGAAACTATGCATTATTGTGAAATAATATTTATGTTTTATTGGCCGCGCCACGCAGGAATCCTTTTACCGAGACAAAAGTAGCCTATCCAGGGTATAAGCTATCTACTTTCCAAATTTCACTCAAATCCTTTTAGTAGTATTTGCGTGAAAGAGTAACAAACATCCATACCCAAAAACTTTCACGTTTATAATATTAGTAGGATTTTATGAACGGTAACGCGAGCGCCTCACAAGGCGCTGAAACCGAGTTCGCATCCTCTCGGCTCCGCACCTATGACGGGACGGTTCAATCAAAAGAGCAGTTCGATTGAAATTACGAATGAACCAAAAGCTGTAAGTATAAAATCAAAATTGAAAATGGGGTAGCAGAAATACATGGACTAATGACATGAAATGAATTTTCCAATTTTCTGTGTTCATCCAAATAGAAAAACTGAAACGTAACAAATCAATCTGCAATCCAGTCATAGATCATATCAAATTATTTTTTTTACTGACAAATAAATATTTACTGTCAATTCGTTATTCATATTTATCATTGTCATATAAATGTAGATAGATAGATAAATAGAATAATGTATTACAATTAAACAACAAAAAATCAACAGTAGGAAAAAAAACCTAAATTACTAACATAAAATAATTTATAAACTAACAACAACAACAGCAACAGTGACAACACAACAGCTAACATCCAGCAGTGGATGTTAATACTAGAAAATATATACTTTAACAATGAACTAAAAAATAAATTAAAAAAAAACCTAAACTAATAACTACAATATATTAGTCCCTTTAGGCAAGGTACCGAAGATACTGGCAGCGTTCCCCCTTTGGATGGCTAGACTAATTCTTTTTCCGAGGTAGCTGCCAGCTCTTCGGTCTCCTGTGATGTCGACTACCCTTTTTGTTATTTCCTTAAAAAGGTTTAAAGCGCTAGGACCCCACGGAGGGCCTCGACACCGAATGGGACATACTAGAATACATACTCGTATATATATGAGGCCTTATGAGGTCAGCCTACCCGTGCGAAGCCGGGGCGGGTTCCCTAGTATTATATAAGTGGCTAAGAGCACATCTTGCCCATTATTATTATGATTAAACCTCATATTAAATTAATAAAATACTATATCATATGATATTATTTTCTTGTGACATATATCATCCAATATGAGATTATAAGATACACGTACAGGATGTTCCTTTCAATTAAACACACAAAAACTTTTTTCATGGAAAAATTAGCACTCTGTAAGATTATTGAAAGATAAACTATTTCCCCCACAGGGGCAATAAGAATTCCATAGATTTTTTACACATTTTTTTTTTGTTTTTTTTTTTTAGTTTTTTTTTTAGTTTTTTTTTGTACACTTTGGTTTGCTAACAGAAAAGGATTATTAAAAAAATGAAATAGTTTCAGATTAACTACAGTTAACCTATTGTGGTCAAACCTTACAGTGTAAAAACAACAATTACATGCCTTGCCTCTTGTTTCTAAAAAAACAGCAGATATTTGTTCAACACGTGCAGATTGTTATATATTATGCATGCATCATCGCCCTACCAAACACCCTGTATTCGGGGAACATTATTGAATTCATCCTTGGAACTTCCGCTTTACCTGACAGACTTTATTATCGGTATTAATTTCGTATACGAACCGCCTCTGTTAAGGCGAGCATCCACTGCTGCGTAGCATATAGCGTAGCGTTACCAATTATTAAAAACTAGTTTATGTAAGTCGAACTTGGGTCAAAACGCACCTCCTAACAGACTAATAAGAGAATTTAATAATTACGCGAAATCGAACGATGTTGACCTTTTTGTCGATAACATTTGCAAGTTTAGAAGGAGCATAGTTAGGGATTAGGTACGATGATTTTTATTTTTGTAGCGTTTATTAATTTTATGTTTTATTATTTTGTATGAATTTTTTATTGTTATTATTGACGTGACAACGTCTTATAAATTAATTTGCCGGGTGACACTTCAAGAAACTGCGTTACGCTCCGCTCACGTTATGCGCTCACAATGAGAGCGAGTGAGAGGCACGCGTCCCTTTCACTCGTGCATGGTTAGCCCGCCTAAGAGCGAGAGAGACAGACATAAAAAGTGAAAGGCACGCGTCCAGATGAATATTCACATTAAAATTATTTTACCACTCAAAGTCGTTGTCACGTAAAACTTTCACCCGTATACCGACTTTACAGGCAACCAATTTTTTTACTTCTGGATGTCAATTTAATGAATTTATTTTAATTTTTACCATTTATTTACAATATTTTGAATTAATTTATTACTTTCAAATGTTTTTAATAATTTTTGTATTTACTGAATTTATTTAAAATTATACATACCTAATTGTTATTATTATTCTATCATTTTTATAATTCTAATTATTATTGTTCGATATGTTTTATTACTATCTGCGATTTTTTTTTAATTACTTTTATTATCATTCTGGATGTTATTTTAATGAATTAATTTTAAAGTTAACAATTATTTTTTTCTATTATATGTTATTCGCCGCCATATTGTACATGTAGTCTGCATCTATAACTGCAATAGCATTTAGCTTAGTACATCAATGTTTTTTTTTTTACTTTTTTAAATTTAATAATGTACATTGTGTTGATGCCCAAATAAATAAATATAAACGTTTCCACCGTAGCACTCGTAGCGCATGGATATTGACGATGCTACACCTTCCTCCCATCCCACCACCCGCTGACACCATGGTGTTACGCTTATGTATGCCGCATAACTTGCGTGCTCTGCATTGAGCTACGTAGGCTACGCATTTTTCGCCTTGATGACGTCATCATGCCACGCATCCATGCGTAACGTACCCGTGGGACGCAGTGGATGATTCTGCCTTCATTTTCAAACAACGTGAAACTAAGTATACGTGCGTAGCGGTAGCGTACTCGCGGGTAGTAGTGGACGCGTACCTTATGCTGGCTAATATAATTTGTCAGAGGCACAAGAATGAGGAAATATGGGTGAAAAGGATAAACGATATTACTTAAATAGTTTTAGTGTGTTACCAAATAACAAAACTGTTTATTACATTTACCTTATATGGTTGCTGGACGAACCACAGGGCTCAGCTGGTAGTTTATTTATCGCTAGCTGTACCCGGTTATACTCGTGCGGAGATTTCTACAGGCATCCTGCATTTTTAGAGATAAAAGATAACAAGCTTATGTCACTCTTTGTGTTATAAAATATATTTATGCAAAAAAATCTCATCGATCCGCTACCGCGTCTTTGTATGAATAAAAACTGATTCCTAAACTGACCTCTGAAGGCTCTGTACATTTCTTCATACGAAAAACGCGTTTGCAGCTGAAGCAAAAGCTAGGCCCACAAATGACTTGTGGTCAAACGCTACTCTGTAAGAAATAAGAGAAAAAAAGTTAAGTGAGCCGTACTGACACAGTAATCGATTGTAACTTTTAACTTTTACTAGTAATTGCTTCATTTCATCGCTGATTGTGAGCCGTAAAGCCGGCACAGCTGGTGCGAACGACTCGTCGTGCCCGGCGGGTCGGCTCAATCGACTCGTCACTCAATTTAGTGCAGGCACGGTCAACGCGAACTCGCCCGTGCGGCCCGCAGCTTTCAACTACTCGGAAATCCAATAAACGAAACTTTGTCGTTGTTAAAGGACTCCGTCCACTAAAAAGGATCACATATGTGACTTTCCTGTTACATGTTATGGACAAATATAGTTTGTATGTGTTGTTACGAATTGGAATCCACTACACAAAAAAGTAATGTAAAGTATTGACATTTTAGGCTTATCGGTATTTAAATTTTATATCCACGTGAATTGAAAACTTATAAGAAAATATCAGACTATTCAAAACACAATAAAATCCCATGCTCAAATTTAATCAGGTTAAGTGAAAAAATGGAAATGTGATCGGAACCAAAAATGACTTGCTGGGCATTTCTTGTCTGTTCTTTTCTCGGTCTAAGGAGGTTGAAACAGGCGAAGCGTAGTTATAAGATTGATTTTTTAAATTGATCACAATATGTATCCTATTAAATAAACATATTTGAACTTTGAACTTTATGCACTTACAAGTAAATTTTCATTTTCAAAGACAACTCCATAACAAAGATGAACTGTGGTGGGTTGGTGTCGTTATTGTTTTGGTAAGAAAGCAGAGTGCTAGCTCTTTTATCCTTTCCAAGTGACAAAGGAATCTTGGGGAAGGATGGGAGCATAAAAAGGACAAGAAAATAAAATAAATAGTGCTTAGACAGGTCCTAGCGACCCACTTTCCGTAACAATATCATCTGGCCCAAGTGCGAGAAAGTTTGAGAATGGCTGATTTATCTGTTCTATAAAGTACTGTTCTACATAATATTATATTATCTATGGGCTCATCAAGCAATGCCTTTGCATATGGATCGTAAAGGGAGTTTATAAATAGGCATTTCCGAATTTCCTGCATTTCAGCTGAATAGTTGCAACTTCTTTCGTTCCGTTGGTTGTGGGTTCGAATCTTAAAATGAGCTTGAAATCAAAATCAAATCAAAATCAAAATCAAAAATATGTTTATTCAATAGGATACATTGTGATCACTTTAAAACGTCAACTTAAAACTAGCTACGCCTGTTCCAACCTCCTTACGCCGGCAAAAGAACAGGCAAGAAACGCCCGGCAGGTAATTTTTTTGGCGCGATCACATTGACAATTTTATTCTTATTACTAATTGATTGAATTGGAGCAAGTTCACTAAAATCCCAAGCTTTTTTTTTTTGTCATCTAATAGTCCGATATTTTTTATTTAGCTTTACTAATAATAATAAGATTTCTCTTGTTTGGTTGTACACATTGGGATATGGGAACATGAATATTAACGAGTTGCGGGATCACAACCAAAGCAGACCAGACCCCACAAGCAGCACCCGTTCACGAGTTGACGCATGTGCCAGCCATCGCTCTCCTCGACCATATGAGAGGGAAGAGGGCGACCCGACACATGACGCCGCTGCAAGCAAAGTCACTTTCGTGAGCATGACTGTTTTGGCTGTTTACCGAAAATGGTTAGAATAGGGGAAATAGGGAGAATAGATAGATAGAAAGAAAGATAGATAGATTAACTACAATCCCAAGCTTGTTTGTCATCTAGATAGTCCGATATTTTATAATAAGCTTTACTAATGAGATTTCTCTTTATACGAATTTGAAATTTTGTTATAGACAAGTCTTGAATTTCACTTGGGATTTTGTTGAAAAAGCGTACACATTGACCTTTGAACGAGTTGCTAACTTTATGGAGCCTAGTGGTGGGTACAGCAATTTTATCTTTGTTTCTAGTATTAAAATTGTGATAATCACTTCTCTTTTTGAAGCTATTTAAATTTTTCCGTATGTACATTACATTTTCATAAATATATTGACAAATAACTGTCATTATTTTGGTTTCTTTAAACTTAATTCTTAAAGATTCTCTGGGGCCCATGTTATAAATCGCACGAACAGCTCTCTTCTGCAATACAAATATGGTGTTAATATCAGCAGCGTTTCCCCACAGCAATATTCCATAGGACATAATGCTGTGAAAATAGCTGAAATAGACTAGTCTGGCTGTATCAACGTCAGTAAGGTGACGGATCTTCTTTACAGCATATGCTGCAGAGCTAAGTCTGCTCGATAGACTGACAATATGTGGACCCCATTGCAATTTGTGATCTAAAGTTATGCCTAAGAATACTGTAGTCTTGACAAGGTCCAATTCTTCGTCCTTAATTTTTACATTTGTTGGTACTTCTTTAACATTGGGCAGCACAAATCTCAAGCATTTTGTCTTTTTTCCATTTAACATCAAATTGTTCGCATCAAACCAGTCTGTAACTTTGGAGAGAGCATTGTTCACGTCGTCAGAAATGTTATGTTGTCGCTTTAACTTAAATAAAAGCGACGTATCATCAGCAAACAATACTATTTCGTGATTGTCACTAACAAGGCTGGGCAAATCATTGATGTAAACTAAAAACAGAAAAGGTCCGAGTATTGAACCCTGCGGAACTCCCATTGTGACTACTGACC
Organism: Opisthograptis luteolata; assembly: GCA_931315375.2. Taxonomy (NCBI): domain Eukaryota; kingdom Metazoa; phylum Arthropoda; class Insecta; order Lepidoptera; family Geometridae; genus Opisthograptis; species Opisthograptis luteolata. The sequence continues at coordinate 1,497,459 of OV928044.1, forward strand.
CCGAGGATCGCTTCCCGTTCACGTCAACTCTCTGAATCCTATCACTAAGGTATGAGGTTACAAGGTCCAGAGGAACACCTCGAATACCATAGTGCCGGAGCTTCCTGATCAGTGTCTCGTGGTGAACACAATCAAATGCCTTGGACAAGTCACAGAACACGCCTAGAGCGTCCCGTGACTCCTCCCAGGCATCATAGATGTGAGTTAATAACTCGACACCAGCATCAGTAGTAGAGCGACCACGCGTAAAGCCAAACTGTTTTTGATTAAGTAATTTGTTTGCTGAGAAATGTCTTTGCAATTGATTTAGAATAAGTTTTTCGAATATTTTACTAAATGTTGGTAATACTGATATTGGTCTAAAGTTAGTAGGGTCAGTCGTTGTACCCGATTTAAACAAGGGTGTTATCTTACTATGTTTCATCAGATCAGGAAACACGCCGTCGTCAATACATTTGTTAAATATTAGGGCTAATTCGGGTGCAATCATTTCAATTAATGGCTTAACAACGGTCACGGATATACCCCAGAGGTCAGTAGTTTTCTTGACATTAATCATATTAAAAGCTTTTACTACATCTTTGCAACTAACATAGTCAAATTGAAAAGGAATTTCGCACTCTGGTACATTTGTTTTTAACATAGATTCTGCAATGGTGTGCGATGAGTTTAAGAACTTAGTAGTAGAGACTGGAATGTCAGTGAAAAAGGTTTCAAATGCTTTAGCTACTTCAATGTCAGTCTTGACACTGGTATCGCCAATATTTAGGTTGTAATTATTAGCTTGAGACCTGACTTTGCCAGTCTCACTATTTATAATTTTCCAAGTTGCTTTAATTTTGTCATTACTATTTTTAAGCTTAGAACTTATATAACGAGACTTTGCAATGTGACAGACCGTCTTAAAAATTTTTGAGTATGTTTTTACAGTTTCTTTAAACTCATTACTAGTATTATATTGTTTTTCACTGTAGAGATCGTACAGCTTTTGCCTGCTTTTGTGAATACCAACTGTAGCCCACTCCGTAAAATTAGGTCTATCAGAAACCATGATCGTTTTTGGAGTAAATATCGTGTTGAAAGCTTTGCTAAATACGCTGAAAAAAGAGTTGTATAAATCATCAGCATTTCTACGATCCGGTAAAAAAGGAAGTTCATCGATCAGCTTTAATTTTATTTTCTCCATCCGATCAACGGTCTCTGGTACATATGTGACAGATTTTTTTCCATTAATTTTTATTTTATTTTTAATTGTAATTAATTGACCACAATGGTCTGAATCTAATTTACTTATTACACTTTGACTAATTACATTCACATCTGTAAAAATATTATCTAAACAAGTAGCCGTAGTGGCAGTTATCCTTGTAGGCTCCATAAACAAATTTCTCAAATTAAATGATTTAAATAAATTAGTTATTCTCGTACTTAGAGTAGAAACATCCAAAAGGTTTACATTGAAATCTCCACAGATAATAATTTGTTTATTTAACTTGGATATTTTGAAAAGAACTTCCTCCATTAACTTTTCAAAATCATCATATGAACTAGTTGGAGGCCTGTACACACTTAAAATAATGAACTGCTCCAATTCTACACAAGCTATTTCGATTATTCGTTCAGCTGAGTAGTGGACGATGTCTTTGCGTTCTTTGAATTTAATTTTTTTATTTAATAGTATTAATGAACCACCATGAATTGCATTAACTCTGCTGAACGAACTACCAACTTGGTGATTGTTAAAACTAAATATGTGTTCATGATTTTTGAGCCAATGCTCAGTAATGCAAAGAATGTCAATGTTATTGTGATTCATGAACAACTCAATTTCTAAACATTTGCCCTTCATCCCTTGAATATTCTGGTGGACCAGGTTGAATTTATTTACATTTTCGTTAACTATGATTTGTGATTTTGGGCAAGATTTGTAAATAATATTTTTTGATTTAATTGGGCTAGAGACTTCCTCTATTGTCATGCCACTATGTTTAAATTATTTGGAATTGTTTCCAACTGTTGAATAGTGTTGTCAAGACAGTACTCAATAGAGCACATTTGTTTAGCCAAGTTATTGGCTGTCTTATTAAAATAATAAGATAGCGAATTAGCTACCCGTTGTTTATAATACTTTTTAAGACAATAACTGTCTTTGGTCAAAAAATATTTTTTACCAACAATATTGTTAGTGTCAATCAGATTAATTTTATTATAATTACATGACAATTCATGTAAAGTCAAATTTAACTTATACCTAAGGTTGTTTTCTGCTTGTGACAAACTGTGACTATAGGGGAAGGTAAACAATATAATTTCATTTACTTGTAATAATCTTAACGTTTTAACATATTCATTTAGCTCATTTTCATTGACATTTCCTCTATTCCCAATTAAAATTATCAGATTTGAGTTGTGGTTATATTTATATTTTTCTATTTTTGGCATCAACTCACGCAGACTAGAATTGGGCATACAATTATTTATGAGCCGGCATCCAGTGTTCATACCTACTCTTGAACCCATATGCTTACCAATTTCATCGCTGAACATAACATAATTTGTTTCATTTACACTATCACCAGACAAGACATTCAAACTGTCTGACATTTCTGGTAATGATGAAGCAGTACAAACCGGCATTGGCTGTTTTGTGAGTTGACAGTCACATGCTGTGTCAATATTTGACTCAACACACTCTAGGTTGCTGTGGCTCAATTTGAGCAATTCATCCATCGCCAATATATACTCCTTCATCATGTACTGAGACTGTTCATAACGGCCACTGATAGTAATTAGTGAAGTCTCAAGGCTGGTGATTTTTGTTTGCAGGTCCTTTATTTCAGATTGATATGTTATGCTGGTAGTTTGCAACTCTAGTTGATACATTTTAATGTTATCTAATAAAGCAATTTTATTTCTTTTGTTTTTTATTGACTTCACTAAATTTTTTTGGCTCTTTAACAATTTTTTTGTTTTATTGATAATTTTTTTAATTTTAACATATTTCTTTAGTTTGTTTCTGCTACAAGGGTAAATAGTTCCCACTGTGTCATCATTTGTAAGGTCAATAGTATGAGTGGTTCCCACACCCCCTGCAGCAGAGACGGGAAGTGAATCCCTACGGACTAAAACTAATTCATTAAAGAGACTAAGGGTTTTCAGTGCAGTACTGTCTTCTGTTCTCTCCCTGAGCTGAGAGATTACACGGTGAGCTTCCCGGAGTTCCCGTTCCAAGGTAGATATTGTCTTCAGGGCAAGATCGTACTCAGCAGCACACTGATCAAACCTGTCTATCGTTTCTTGAAGTCTGTCCCGTTCTTCAAGTATTGAATTTTGTTGTGAGTGTAACGCCGATAACTCACTTTTTAGTTTATCATTTTTATTTAGGGTTTCAATCATAATTTGCTCATTGTCATCTCTTTCTCTGTTGAGTTGATCACACAATTCCTTGGTGGCCTTCAGTTCTTGCAAGGTCAAGAGGAGTCTGTTGGATTCCTCTTGACGAGATAAAGCTCTTCTAGTCATCATTTTGAGGTAAAATGTGAGCGATTAACAGATCCACCAACAAATTATTTGGCCAACAAGTGAGGTTATAGTTTGGAAATATTGTACTTACGTGATTGTTTCCGTTCTAATAATCATACGAAAGATGTATTGCACGTATATAAGTCACACAAACACAGTAAACACTTCCAAACCGAGATAACAACGTCACAATTTTAAACTAAACAAACGAAAATGCCTCAACAATAAGTTGACATTTACATAAAAAATACTAAAAATTTCACTATTAATACTACCTAAACACGTACATTAGTTTGTTTTATAGCAATGAAATTGGTAAGGGTCCAATAATAGTACGTAAAACAATTAAATTAATAAATTTTAACGGGACAGGTTTTAGTCAGCTGTTATTCGTAGGGTTGCCACAAGCAAAAAAAAAAGCTTGAGCTTTTAAAGGAGGAAAATATCGCGGTAAAAAAATATCTTGGTTGTAGGGCATTTCTTAGTGCTCGCCTGACTAGCTACCACCCTCAATCGTTCTGTGACCGTGACCTACGGGTCGCAAGATGTCTTCACTGCCACTGAGCTATCGTCGCTTCATAAAACTTTCCGGGCTGTAATGAGTTTTAAATTAGTAACATTATACTTGTTTTTCTTTTGTTTTGGCATCATACGATTAGTGTATTTGCCAGTGTCAAGTATACAATATTTTTAACTTAGCGAGTAGAATCAAGTATTAATCCGGAGCAACTAGAAAAGTCACTTGAAACTTCATTTCAATTTCCCACACTCGTACACATTAACGAACACATAATGTTTAATAATCCACCAATAACACACATTATCACTCGAAGAAACACAAGTTTTGGATATAAAAACAAAATTTTCATGTTGACAGTTCAATTGCCGCCAAAAAAGTCCTTCATAAAACTTTCAGGGCTGAAATAAGTCTTAAATTAGTAACATTAATGTTGTTTAATATCGTTCCGCGACCGAAGAGATCGAACGAAAATATTGCACGAAAGATGTTATTAGCTGCCGACGAAGGAAAATCCTTCCCTGTTGGCAGGTTTATTTCTTTTTATCATAAATGGGAAATGAAAAGTAGCACTCGCAGTATTATTTTTCTTCAGGCGACGTACATTGAATACCTTGCTGCGCTCAAAATAACTTACTCTCGCCGTTAAAATACATTTTTTCTCTCTTGTAATACAAATCATTAATGTTAACTGGGCGATAGTGGTTGTGAGGTAAGGCTGCACTGAGTTTAAATCACGGCCGCACGTGAAGATGAAAAAACAAATTTACATACTTTTTCCTTTACTTGTGCTTTAGGACCTTGCTTCATGCCAAATTTCAAGACTAGGTCAACGAGACATAACCTATAATAGGTTTTGATTCCCATGTGGATAACAAAAAATGGTTATTATAATAAATAACTCTCATAAATATTCATGCATTCCTTCTTATTGGTTAATACACAGACACACACATACACTGAATTGAATATGGATCTATAATTGGTTGCAAATAAATGATTTTCATTCGTCTTTTTTATATCATCATCACTACATAGTCTAAAACAAAGTCGCTTCCCGCTGTCTGTCCCTATGTATCCTTAGATTTGAAAAACTACGCAACGGATTTTGATGCAGTTTTCAGCAATAGATAGAATTATTCAAAAGGTAGGTTTTAATGTATAATACATACATACATATTATAGCACTAAAAAGCCGAAAAATTCAAAGATTCCCATACTAGTATCTACAAATCAACATTGCACCCGTGCGAAGCCTGAGGCAGGTCGCTAGACTTAAAAAAAAACTAGAAAAAAAAAAAAAAAAAAAAAAAGGTCGCTAGACTTGCTATAAAATACAAAACTTTTATGTGCGCAACATCACTATGACATAATTATGACTCAACACATCTCTCCCTTGTCCCAATTTGTTTTTAGATTTACCAAAGTGGCAAGAGTGTCCCTTTCCGTTCGCTTAGTCGACTCTAACATACAAGCAATATCCTTAGCATGGTAGCTGTAACCATGCATATTTAAACAAGCGAGCGGAGCCGCGGGAATCGTGTATCGTTATAGACCAAGAGCTACGTAAACTATCTTTCATTCCTCCTTTTTTAAAATAAGAGGGTAGCGTTTAACCTCATCTACCAACCCGCACTGGGCCAGCGTGGTAGATGACGGCCCATATTCTCTCTCTCTCTTTCTCTGAGAGACGGCCATGATGTTTAACCACAAGTCACGGTGATGTTACTCCTAGATGGAAACTGGCTCTCAAGTGAGGCTGCCGGAACACATCGATAGATGCTTGGTGACAGATTCTTAACTCGAGGTTTCCTTCACTGAAAGCCCAATCTCATTGAAAGATTCGAACTCACGACCTACTGAAACGAAATAAGGTGGATTGATACAGGTACAGGTGAATACAAACTGATATTAAATCTTCCAAGGAGGATTAACTTTTAAGGAGGTGGTCAGTATCCATGAAGGCGGTGATTATGCAGATCTGTTCCCACTAGGTCTCAAAGGTGTAACAAAACATGTATGGTAACTGTATATGGTAGAAAACGATAGCCAACTGAACAAAAATATGAACTAGTTGCACATTTTCAAAAGCAAGCATCTCGCTCCAGATTTGTCTCATACAGTCCCAATGCAGATTCTATCCGAGAGGGATAACACTAGCATTCTAGTCACGCGTCGACCCGAACACGCGGCCAAATCTGGGATGCAGAATTACGAACCGAAAAATGAGAAAAATAGCCACCATCTCCTGACCTATCCGAGGATCATACATTAACGATTCAGCAGCTTTAAATAGAATCGAAAACGTGCCAAGTCCCTCTCAATGTCGGCCGCTGCTAGGTGTCATCTCATATTAATGTAGTAGAGCCACTATTACGGGAATTCTCGATCCAAAAGCGATATCAAAGTTTCTGTCAAAACGCGAGAGCAAGGATGGTATAACCCTTTTATTTTGCTACTGATAATTGATAGATTAACCTTTATTCGCACACCACAATACAGAGAAATTTAAGACAAAAACAAAAATAAAACTTTATAGTAAGCGTCACAAAGGGCGGTATTATCGCTCAGAGCGATGTCTTCCAGACATCCCAAAAGCAGAGGAATGGTAATACGAAACTAAATATCCATTTGCAAAAATCCCTATCCCTATCCCTACTCCCTACTTATATATACATGCGAAAGTAGCTCTGTCTGTCTGTCTGTTACGCTTTCACGCCTAAACTACTGAACCGATATAAATAACATTTGTTACAGAGATAGTTTCAACCCTGGGGAAGGACATAGGATAGTTTTTATCGCGATAAACTGTAGCCCACGCGGGTGAAACCGCGGTGAACAGCTAGTGTAATTATAAATAAAAGTTGCATTTTCTAATAATAATCATAAATCTAATAATAATGAAGCAAGCTGAAGTGACAGTGGGTCATTTAAGCCGTAGAACCAACAACGGCTGTGGTAGACGTGTTCTTGAGTGGCGACCGCGACTTGGCGTTCGTAGTGTAGGACGCCATGCGACTAGGTGGAGCGACGACTTGCACTAAGTGGCTGGCAGCTATAGGATGAGAAGAGCCAAAGACTTGGCGTACCTTTGGAGAGGCATATGTCCAGCAGTGGACTGATGCAGGCGAATGATAATAATCATAGTAATCAGGTTTTAAAGTACATCACGTTATCGATTTAGTTTTAATACATAAAGGGTAACGTTTGATCACAAGTCATCTGACGTGACGATATGTGTAATCACTATGTTTTCCTTTACCTATTAATTACAATACGAAAATAGATTAAATAATGCTATCCTTAAGCTACTAGAGAACAGTGTTATTATTTCATACCGGTATAATTATAACAGATAATTTCCAACTAAAAAGCGACCTTGGCTGTCAGGCTGCTCCACAAAGTCAGTCTAACCAACTTCCGTTGATATTAAATTTTGGTTACAACGATAATTGTGTTGGCAGTTCATGGAAAACGAAGGTTGTTGCTAAAACATAGACGTAATTTAAAACGTCTAATACAAAATTCGTAGAATTTGTTTGAGTGTTCCATTACAACTTGTTTAATAAGAGTGAACGTTTTTACAATAATGAAAGGTACCTTTTATCCCTTCCCTACTCCCTACTTATATATAAATGAGAATGTAACTCTGTCTGTCTGTTACGCTTTCATGCCTAAACTGCTAAACCGATTTAAATGAAATTTGGTACGGAGATAGATTGAACCCTGAGGAAGGACGTAGGATACTTTTTATCGGGATAAACTGTAGCCCACGCGGGTGAAACCGCGGGGAACAGCTAGTTTATTATAAACGCGAAAGTAACTCTGTTTGATTTTTACATTTTCACGACTAAACGGCTGAACCGATCTTCATGAAATCCTTCCTACTAATATTATAAATGCGAAAGTTTGTGTGTGTGTGTGCGAATGTTTGTTACCACATATCACCGTAACTATTAAACCAATTTCGATTAAATTCGGAATGGGGATAGCTTATACCTAGGATTAACACATAGGCTACTTTTTATCCCGTAAAAAGGTACCTGCGTGATAACGGGAAGACGTGGGTGAAACCGCGGGGCATAACTAGTTAATATTAAAAATACTCGATACTGTATCAACATAGTCGAAGACGTCCAGAATAAGCCTGTTCCGTGTAGGTACGTGGCGCGGTCTGTTAGCAATAAATTTAAAAATGTATATGGGCCCACATACCGTTTTCCACGGCACCAGCTCAAGTGATGCATTGCTTGTATTTTTAGCTGTAGCGGGACTTACAGGTGAAGTATGAAGAAGTATGTACTTTTAAAAACTGCTATGGTCTTTAGAATTTGAAACAGGATATTTACCAAATGTTTGTTTTTGTTTGAGTGCCATCATCATCATCAGCCGGAAAAAGTCCACTGCTGAACAAAGGCCTCCCCCCTTGAACGCCACCATGAACGGCTATTAGCCATTTGCATCCATCGGGTCCCTGCGACTCTTACAATGTCGTCGGTCCACCTAGTGGGGGGCCTACCTACAGAACGTCTTCCGGTTCGTGGTCGCCACTCGAGAACCTTTCTTCTCCATCGGTTATCGGTTCGTCGACCGATGTGGCCTGCCCATTGCCACTTCAACTTGCAAATTCTGAGAGCTATGTCGGTTTAGTGCCAACAGTGCCCAAATATCGAGAACTCAAACAAAAACAAATATCCCATTTCAAAACCTTATTTCAATGTACGAGTATGTCTATGTACAGGACAGATTAAAAAAAGCTAATAAACATGCACGAATCTAGTCTAATATTTCAATTTAGTGGAAAAGTGTATCAAAAACTCTAAACCTATATATCGACACCTGATTATAATAATAGTTTTATAGAAGTATTTTTGTTTTGTTTTAACAAACCTCATTAAGGTATAACTTTGTATTTCTGCAACAAAAAAGAACAGCTTGGAAAATAGTCACCGTCGCCTAAGGACATTTGCAACACCAGGGGAGTTGCAAATGCGTTGCTGACCAAACGGTAAAAAGAAATTGAGTTCTTCAAAGAACTCTCGTATTTTTTTCTCGTTTTCTTTTACCGAAAAGCAAAATTAAATTTCGAAATTTGATGATCAATACTCGTAAGTAATCCAAGTTATCTCTAACAGGTCGTTGTCCCAGCAATGGAAACATATGCTGTTATTGATGAAGATTTTTTTTTTTATTTTTTACTGGGTAGCTTTTGACCACAAGTCACCTGATGTTAAGTGACGATGTGGTCTAAGATGGCGCCACGTTACACCTGGACTGAGAACTGGCTCTCAAGTGAGGCTGCCGGAACCCACCGATAGGTGCTTGGCGACAGATTCTTAACAAGAGGGTGGTAGCTAGCCAGGCGAGTACTAGAAAATACCCTACCACCAAGCTATGGTTTCATCACGATGTTTTCCTTCACCGAAAGCTCAAGCTCATCGTAGGATTCGAACCCACGTCCTACGGATCGCAAGCCGACATCACTACGACTGAGCCATCATCGCTACAAAAATTGAGTCCCCCAAACAAGTTATAATTTGAAGCTTGCATCATTATATCAATGACAGTTGTTATTTGCAGCCAATAGTCTATCAGAGCCAAGTGTTCTCCATAAAGAGACGGGTATTGTGCGCATAAGACGTATCGATTTCTATTGTTATTGAGGCCGTATTTCATTTTTATTGATATTACTAGCCGTCGCCTCCGCCCCCCACAATAGAGTACGGAAATGATGCTAGAAGCTACGCCCTCAAGTTCGTAAACGTCAAGGACAGAGGGACAGTATTGCCAACCCCTATCTAAGTTTCTCGTTGAGAAATTTTCAAAATGTCTCTTAAGTAACAGTGTTTTTATATACTAGCTGTTCCCCGTGATTGCGCCCGCGTTGACTTCAGTTTATCGAAATAAAAATTATTTCACGTGTTGCCTCAAGATTCAACCTATCTCCATACCAAATTTCATCAAGATTGGACGATGCTACTTTATTATAACATAACATCATTGTACCTCATCATCAGCCGGAAGAAGTCCACTGCTGAACATAGGCCCTTGAACGCCACCATGAACGGCTATTAGCCATTTGCATCCATCGGCTCCCTGCGACTCTTACAATGTCGTCGGTCCACCTAGTGGGGGGCCTACCTACATCACTTGTTTGTACTAACTCTTACTCATGTTTAATGCAAATTAAATTTATCTTTAATACTGTTTAAGTTTATTCGGAACAGACAAACAAACAATCAAATATTTTCTCTTTATATAATTAGTAGTAAGTATAGATTTTTTATAGGTGGTGCCCAAGCCCTTCGTAACTCTAATAATACAAAGTTTTCTTTTATTATTTTAATGAAAAATTTCGTAAGACGAAGAAATTTTATTTAAAAACTGGTCGAACTTTGGTTTCGAAGGTGGCCGAAAGGAAAAATATGTAGTTTAACTTTAGCATTTGTATAATGGGGATTGAAAATGACCGACAATAGTGTATTACCCTTTGTGCACTGTAGTGTATGCGCTATAGCATACATACGCTGTCTCGTGTGTCACTGTATTGGTTAGCTAAAACGTCACTGTCACGAGAGCCGCGGGCGAGAGTGCACGGTGGAGCGGATGGCGAATACGTGGGCATTGCCGAGCCAGTGTAAGGTATTGTAGACGGGGTACCAGCAAACCCTACAAGTGGCGACGAAGGAAAACAAGGTAACTCATTCTATTAAATTCTTACGGGAGGGAAACATCCGATGTCGGTAAATTTTGAGGTTATAAACCTGTCGTACAAATATTGTTCTAATTCTGCCGAACGTCAGTGTTCATCAATAGGTAATTGACAAAACGCAACACCATTAAATATATTAATAGTACAAGTGATGGTTTGTAACGATGACTTAAGTAAAATATGCTATATTTAACAATTGGACTTGTCGATGCAAAGAAGCGTAAGTTAGGGTTGTAAACAAAGTGGTACCGCACTCAACATCAATGTAAACAAAGCGAGATGCTTGGACCGCGTAGATGAATGGCGAGAATATTACATCACTTTACTATTATGGGGATATGCACGTTTAAAATGCAAGAAACCATTGTGTATAAGATGAATATAGAGGAAAACATATTGGTAAAAAAAAAAAAAATAATAATAATGAGAGAACTGTTCATCTTATACATATTAAACATAATGTACGGAAAGGGGGATCATTTTATTTATCAAAAAAAAAAAAGGATCATGAGAACTGTTTGTTCATCTTAGACGCATCAAACATACATACGGAAAAAGGATCATTTTATTTATTAAATTAAAATTATTTATTTGTCAGAATATTGTGCTTATGATGGTAGTGATTAGTGTTTCAAATATTCTACCGTTTCCGGTGTACAAATATTATATTTCATAGATTTAGAAAAAGAATAGTATGCAATGTCAAAGGAAATTAATGACAAAATAAAAATAATAGAAAGGGTCAATGTCAGGAGTTGTATGAAGAAAGGGTCATCTTGAGACTAATAGGTATTTAAGTCATATATAGTGTCAAAATCAGAAGCGATAATCATAGAAATTTAAAATAGTCAAATTAACCCATCATTCATAAACTCTTGCACTGAGTAATAATATAACATTTGTCAGTTAACAATTTAAATAATTTAGTTTTGAGTCTATTGTAACATAATTCTTTGTAGTCATCTGGTAATTTATTATAAATACGGATAGCCATACAGTATGCATTATTGCTATACAGCTGTATCCGTTGCTTAGGTACATATAAGTGATTTTAACCACCACAGAGTGTAATTCGAACAACTTTTGATGTCGATTTACAAATAAGATATTATAACGGTAATTCTGATTTTTTGTGTTCTTCTAATGATTTACAAATAAAAATAAAGTACTTGCGCCTATTCGGCGGTAGACGGCGTTCATGCATTGCTACTTGTTTCATGGAGCGAGCGCCACGACGAGAGTTAGAGATCAATGTGTAAATATAATTTGGCTTGAGGTACGCCCTTAAGCTGGGTACCTACCTACTTACCTGCAACTAAGTACTACATCGTAGAAAGTTGGGTGAGACTTATTTTATCTAGTACCAAGATAATCCACTCATTAGTTAATGTAGCCAAATACTTACCTACTCGTACGAACCTTTGTGCGACTGGAATAGCATTGTTGGTTATGTTCAATTTTTATGAGCGATGGTGCACAGACCTATATACGACACTTAAGCTCTCTATCGGTGGTGGTTGCATACACCTGTGTTGAAATATCTTCAACCGTATTTCCTATTCCAGAAGGCTATGTAGTATGTGTAGATATCTAACGTATAATAAAGAATGTGACATAGTTTTAACTGTACCTCTCTACTGCTGTCTAAGCATAGCGGCAACTGTTGTCGTCGCGCCGGTTGAACCTTGTAATGATTCATATTTTAATCCTTCTAAAGAAAATTATTAAATAAAGGAGAGGGGGACGGCCAGTAATCAACATCTTTATAATTATGTTGTTTAGGTATTCCTATATATAGGATGAAGTTTAAAATGAAATGATAAGATTATTATGTTAAAAATGCTTAAGTTTCTTGTAAATATCATGTCACATTATTTGGTTTTTTTAAAGTTCCGAAAGCTTATGACATATTTTAGTTGATACCACAAGCGGACTAAAGGAATATAGCTTGGGTCTGAACTGAAGGTAGGTAATATTAGCTGATTTCTGTACCGTATTGAGTAGTTTATATTTCTGGGTAAGTCTTCTCGCTTTATGGCCAATGCGGATATTTTCTGAACAATGACCATAAATGAAAGGCAAAATCAAAACTTTTAATATTGAACATTGGGGTTTATATCTGCCGGTTTGACCTATGCTAACGATTATGTAATGTTTTAATCTAATTAATTCATACTGTAACGTACTAAGTTACTTACCTTAATTTTGGTTTTTAAAAACATACAAATTCGGCAACATCATACATGTACATCATTCCTCATGATTACAACCTGGGTTTATCGGCAGCTTTAGCAACAATTACGCGCTTTTTAATTGTTTTTACACAGAAATAGTTTTATCAAAATAAAATAGCAATGATAGTTTGAGTTTAGAGTTCCGTGATATGACTGATGTCAAATTGAAAGGTGAAGTTGACAGATGTTTCGGGACACTGACATAACGCTAGTCTAGATCATAGACTCATGTGTCTGATTGGAATCTTGTAGATTGGAACGTAAACAATACGACATTTATGTTGGATACAATTTTATTTGGGTTTGTTAGTCTTTAAACAGCTTGCGCTTATAAACCGCACAGGAAGCCATGCGGTCTGCGATGAGCGCAACACACGAGAACTATTGGAATGGGAATAAAAATCTACAACAAATTACATATGACAATTGGGAACTCTAATTCTATCTTTATATTTAAAAGAAGATTAAAGGATTTTCAGCTAGATAGGGCTTACTATTCCATTAATGAGTTCGTAAATGATAAAACTATGTTTTGAACTGATTATTTCAATGTAAATATATTATTCGTTGTTCCAAATCATGTATGAATTTATTTAATAACTATAGTACATACATAGTGACACAAATATTTAATCTAACAAATTTTGATTTTGCACACCCAATCAGGGTAGAGAACAATATCTTTTATGTAACATCGCCTTATGAACCTATATTGATGCAATAAATGATTTTGATTTTTGATTTCCGTTCTGATAAGTGCTAAATAAAACGTTATTCATATTCTATCAAAGTCTATGCACTGAACGGTGTTTTTGGAAGGGTTAAAAGTACCTTACTATTGTCTGGTAACTCAAATGAATAAAAACTAACTGACTAACTAACTGTATTAAATTAAACTTGTTTGAAAACCTCCATTCAATTGGGAATTGTCGGGCAGTTCAAAGGAATGCCTCCATTAAATTGGAACGGGTTGACAAAACCTCCATTCAATTGGGAAAATTGTCGGGCAGTTCAAAGGAATGCCTCCATTAAATTGGAATAGGTTGACAACACCTCCATTCAATTGGGAAAATTGTCGGGCAGTTCAAAGGAACGCCTCCATTAAATTGGAATGGGTTGACAAAACCTCCCCATTAAATTGGGAAAATTGTCGGGCAGTTCAAAGGAACGCTTCCATTAAATTGGAATGGGTTGACAAAACCTCCCCATTAAATTGGGAAAATTGTCGGGCAGTTCAAAGGAACGCTTCCATTAAATTGGAATGGGTTGACAAAACCTCCCCATTAAATTGGGAAAATTGTCGGGCAGTTCAAAGGAACGCCTCCATTAAATTGGAATGGGTTGACAAAACCTCCCCATTAAATTGGGAAAATTGTCGGGCAGTTCAAAGGAACGCTTCCATTAAATTGGAATGGGTTGACAAAACCTCCCCATTAAATTGGGAAAATTGTCGGGCAGTTCAAAGGAACGCCTCCATTAAATTGGAATAGGTTGACAACACCTCCATTCAATTGGGAAAATTGTCGGGCAGTTCAAGGAGACAGCGTGACCCTGGAAAAAATGTGTTTTAGGCCAACACTTTGGAAGTTGTCAACGAACAATTAGAGATAGATATAAATACAACTAAAACATAAAATAATAATATCAAAATGGAAGCTATTATAATTATGTATACAAAAATGAGAAATGAAATTACACAATACAATACAATACAAATACTATACAATTATTCAACAAAAATATATTCAGGACATTTTAATATCGTAGAACAGGTGGGGCTACAAATATATGTGACTATTTACATAATGCAATAAATAAATAAACACACCGGAGAACACAACTGTCTCTTGAGTTTAAGGGCAGAAATCAAGGTGCACATAGAGGGATGGGCACTCATGTTATAGTCGCAATGAAGATTAAACCACAACTGTATATAGGCTGGAATAGAAAGTACAGAAATTGATCGATGTAAGAGTTTACGTAGGAGATCGGGACAAAATTCAAGAGGAAAGGGGAGAGAGTATGGTGTCAGAAGAAGAGAAGCTACTGAATCGAACTTGACCGAAGGGGATACAGTTTATAGTTTATGCAGTTTATAGTTAACACAAATAAAGTAAATTAGCTCTGCTCCAACTATGATCCAATACCCCACACTGTACAATAGAAACGCATCGAACGGCACAAGTGGAATGTTCATCTGAAGAGAGTAGGGACGATGCACTAGGATTCTAGGAACGGATTTGTAGGATAATTAAATTATATTTAGTCTAAAAGTTACTGCACAATGTGATTTCTCAATAACATATGTATTAGTAATACGTACAATTGATAGCTAAAATAAATATGAATGATGATACTTGGAGGGGTCGATTACAGACCTATAAATAATAGTTATGATGAGCTTCAAAGAACTGGGGTTTGTTCTTTCCGAATTTATAAATAAGGGAGGGATGTAGTGTATGCGCTATAGCATACATACGCTGTCTCGTGTGTCACTGTATTGGTTAGCTAAAACGTCACTGTCACGAGAGCCGCGGGCGAGAGTGCACGGTGGAGCGGATGGCGAATACGTGGGCATTGCCGAGCCAGTGTAAGGTATTGTAGACGGGGTACCAGCAAACCCTACATGCACTAATTAATTATTGTTCCCCTAAATTTGACAGATTGAGCTGGTAGCTAGAGCCAAAGCAAGCACAAAAAAATCATTTTCTCTTAGTAGGTCTTAGAAGCTCTTTAATTTTATTGTACCTCCAGTCTACGATTTTCATTTACAAAATACCTAGAAATTTCTTTTGTACCAACCTCATTCAAGCTTTGTCTGTTTTTTATTATTTTATAGTTATTTTAATAAAATAATGGTAAAGTGAGTTTGAGCTTTTCGTAAAGAAAAACTTTGTGATGCAACTTTAGCTTGGTGATAGAGCATTTTCTATCATCATCATCACCACACTAAGAATTACATTCTTTTTTTTACTTACCGGTACTTGACTACAAGTCACCTAATGTTAAGTGACGAGGTGGTCGAAGTTGATGTTACGCTACCCGTGGACTGGGATCACATAACATCAGGTGACTTGCGGTCGAACGCAAGAATTCTTGTTCTTCTTGATTTCAATTCATTGTAAAATGAAAATATAAAAAACCCTAACCTTTCAACCTTTTCATATAAAGGTTTTGAGGGAACCCGTTTACAAAGTAATTCCCTACCAGCCACCTTACCGTCTACTGCCAGTAGATGGGTAAGGTACCGGAAGTTTCAGAATAACATTATGGAATATCGTAGTATTGAAACCCGACGCCGGATATTACCTTTATCGACTAGACGTCAATTTTCTGCATCCGACATCCACACAGTTACCTGTCCGTTACATCAACCGACGTGGGTTTTGTTACATCTAAAGATCGAGTCGACTGGTGTGACTTTCTACAGACCAGACAGCAGGGCGATCGTCGAATACGTGCCTGTGGATTTGTGACGTTGTTTGATAATTCATAAGGTTCATTTTCTAACAAATATAGCCGTCCGTGCGTCGTCCTCGTCTTT
Organism: Opisthograptis luteolata; assembly: GCA_931315375.2. Taxonomy (NCBI): domain Eukaryota; kingdom Metazoa; phylum Arthropoda; class Insecta; order Lepidoptera; family Geometridae; genus Opisthograptis; species Opisthograptis luteolata. The sequence continues at coordinate 1,513,988 of OV928044.1, forward strand.
ACAGGGTAGGTAACGTTTGACTACCAGTAACCTGGTGTTGAGTGACGTTGTGGTCGAAGGTTGCGCCGCAATACACCTGGATTGAACACTTGCTCTCAAGTGAGACTGCCGGAACTCGCCAATAAGTGTTAGGCGACAGATTCTAAATTTAAGGATTAGCTACTCTGACGAGCATTAGAAAATGCCCTACCACCAAGTTATGGTGTCAAGCTTAAAGCTCATTTATGTAATCGTCATCATTGCCAACTTTGCCGAAATACACACACAAACGTCAATGTCCATAGGCGACGCTTCCCATCAGGCGTCTGCTTATTTGCCATATCATTAGTAAAAAAAATAAAAAAACTACAAGTTATGCAAATTATGAAATTAGTTAGTTAGTTAGAAGCCAAGCTAATAAAAGAGTTTAAAAAAAAACTGTGTAACTTCTTGCTAATGCTTGTTTTTTGACGATGCTTGTTGGTGTCCAAATAACATAGCTAAGTTCGTATATAATATCCCCAAATTTTCCAAACCACAATAGAATAAAGTCAAAGGTTGTAAAGGAAAGACCTAATTAAATCAATTTAGTTTGCGATATTTAATACCTACACTCCGCTACCCAAATTTCTGAAATTAAATTAATGGGACATTATTAATGCATCATTGCTGTAAGCCTGTTGAGTGAATTTTCCTGTTTACAGTATTAATGAATACACAGATCTAAATGATTTCATATTAGCTGTGGGGATTCTCACAGGATTTTTATCTCAATGAAACATAGTTATTTTCAAAGATAGCTTCTTATTAGTAAAATCAACTTCAGAATCAGATAATTAATTTCATAAATTAACATTTGATTGAATTGTTAAGCAAGGCTACTAAAGTTATAAGCTTTTTATTCAGTGATCTTTACAATAAGCTTTTCTAATAAGATATCATCTTAAATGGACTTGAAATGGCATTTTAAATGGACTTGAAATGAGGTTATCATCAAGTTACGAATTACACATTGAACTTTGTTAAAAACGTAACATTTTTTAAAAACTGGTTTAATTTAACCGATTTTTTAATAGTTCCTTCAAACAAATAGCTGCAATTTGGTTAAACCGTACTTGTATATCTAGGCCACTGACGAAATATTTCCAAAACTTGTATTGTGCAGTGTGCACCGATATTTTGTTTCCTCGGTGAGGTATAATTGAGGCAATGAAGGATTCAAACTCTAGAATAGCCGATACAAGAGAAAGCCCTGCTCGGTAGGTACATATAGATTTCTGAACGGAGTATAACAAAGAGAGGTGATGTGTGAATCTATAGATAGATAATGTATCCATAGATAGATCATAGTATAGATGCTCAGCTCACAATAAGCGCTCGCTCTATTAAGCAAGCCTATGCCTATTTATCTGTACTGGGATAAGGTTATAATTAACTAGGATCTGAGCAACCTGATACCTAGACACCTGATATTATACCCCGTAATGAAGTCTAGTTGGCCTAGTTCTCTTTGCTAGACTATTTTGTTCATATCTGCTTTGTTTTTACCGACTACATCTCTGAAGACAACATAACATTATGTAAAAAAAATATGAATGCTCATGGTCAACAATTTATTGCACTAATACACTAAACAACAACTTTGATAACGAGGTTTTTTTTTCTTACAGGATTGCTTTTCATTACATTTTTTAAGGCCCGTATTCTAGAATGACTCTCAAGCGATAATCAGTACTTGACTGTACTCACAGATTTGACGCTGTCAGTTCATACAAATACGTCACTTAATCGCTACGAGTATACTCAAGCATTGATCAACACTTGAGAACAGTATAATAAAGAACAGTAGGTTAGCTAAGGCCGCTCGACGAGTTAATTGCCTACTCTTGCGGTGACGCATAGGCGGCGCGTTCCGTACTGAGTGCATGGCCGCGGCCCCGGCCGCCTCCTTTCGTTTATATGATTGTGTGCGTGAAAAGTGCGTGCGTACACGGTGCCGCTACTCACGCACACATTCAAACCAGCGACGGCGGATTTATATGAAGCTGAACTACTACTCCTTTATTATGACTTGAGCGTCATTCTAAAATACGGACCTTAGTGACGATGTGATTGAAAATGGCGCCACGTTTCGCCTTGTTTGGGGACTGGCTCTTAAGTTTGACTGCTGGAACACGCCGATACATTCTTAACATGATGGTGAAGCACTAGAAAATGCCTGCACTAAGGAATACTTTCATCACGACATTTTCCATCACCGAAACCGATTCGAACCCTCAACATACGGGGCGTAAACCGACATCGCTACCACTTAGCTAACATCGCTTATCTAGTTATTTCTCATCAAGAACTTTAGCGCGCTAAGTGAATAACTGACTAATTAATAAAGAGAACCAAGTTTGGTTATGTAAATACATAAATAGATACCTAGTCGTAAGTACGTAAAGTTAGCTTCAACAACAAAAAGCGAGATAAATGCGAGGAAAGGTGTTAAACCCACTGAGCTATGTGAAAAGACGATAAAACTAAAGGGTAGTGTGACATGTAGGTTGAAGAAGTGTTTGCCTAAAGCTTTATATACTCCTTGGTCGAAAGGTCAGTTTGACATTTCAGATTAGACCCGTCATAATTTAGCTGACAAGTTGTTAGACCGAAAAGTTTTCATGCGATAAAACCGGCGGCACGAGAGCGGAAAAGGTTGTCACGCTTTCCTCTCCTCGTATAATGGAATGTGAATTTTCGGAGCCTTTTCCTACTAGCCTATCCCACACAAATATGTAATATGTCGTGCTTTACGTTCTTGGCAATTACCTGAAGCACTATTTTATTTGAAATTACCTTCATGCCAGTGATGTTATCACAACGGCTTTAACGGAAGACCAGCAGGTCCAGCAAACTGTCGAGTTGAGGCCAGTTTGCAGCAAATTCGTTTTTGTATAAAGTTACCACATAATTAAATTTCTTGTCTTACATATTTTCATGTTATTTGTTGCAAATGTAAACTAACTGTAAATAACTAACAACAGTTTCGATATCCACAACTATTTATTATCAAACCCACACCGTTGTCCGATCCACCATCCTCGACCAACTCGATTCCCCCCAGACCCTGCTGGCCACGGACATCTCAAACGTCTCTCCTCCAGAGTCTCTTGATATCCGCTCTCTTCCCTAGTCTATGCCCGCTCTTGCGAAGTGCCTCTTTTTATAAATAGCTATAATTTAATCGCGATCACATAAACCCTTTTTTTTTTTTTATTGCAAATAGGTATGCATTTGACCGCAATCCCGCCTGTTGCCATGCGTAGATGCGGTCGACGGTGTAACACGCATACCTAGAAGGTACCTGTTCACTCTTGCCTTGAAGATCCCCAAATCGTAGCGTTCGGGAAACACAGACTCCGGCAAGGAGTTCCACTCACACAAATAAATGATTATTTTACTATTTATTCTTACTATTCAACTCTACCTACATACCTACCTACCTACGTGTCACCAACAAAGGATTGACCGATGCCCAATGGCGTGAGCTCGATGTAAAATCGCCAGGAAACACTTCGATGTACTCTTGTTGCGGGTTACCGTTAGGCTACTCCTTTAAATTACACAAAACCAATTAAAATATTGTATCCATTGACATTATCTCGGCTTAGAACTCGGCTTATATGAGAATCGACATCTTTTGTGTTCCAGCAAAATAAAGCTTTGATATAATAACAAGATATTCTGAAGCGTACGAAACTGCCATTAAAGGACATGAAACAACTAGAGAACTGTATTCCGGCCAATTTCTGTTTGTAAATAAGTATCCGGCCACTGACCGACTTACTGCCAACTTACCATATAAACTATGTCATGTATAATCCGTCCGTAAATAATCACGTTTGTCCATTATATTCAAAAAGTATTTTGTTGCGTTTCATTTTTATCTCATAACAGTGGCTCGCTCTCTAAATTGTTGTTTTTTTTTTCTACAAACTTTATCACCTTATTTGACCCCATTAAGTGATTTCAGAAATTAATTTTTATACCGAACCCAAATGAAGACAATCTGACTATTGACTTAGTTGACTGATTGACAATAGCACCGTCTATCTGATTGAATGTAAATGTTAAATCTTTGCTGTATAGGTATACGCTACACGGCTCAAAAAAATAAACCACTCCATCTTTAGAACCGACGTAATTCCAAGAAAAAAACCTTATTATTCGTAGCTTGTGACCCATGTACTGTTTTCTTAATTACCTTATTGAAAATATTTCTTAACCGCTATTTTAACGTAAGCGTATTCTCTTTTTTGTAACCGGTTAAGAAAAAAACGACTACATCTCTAAAACCGAGCCAGTTCTACGACAAAAACCTTCTCATTCTGAGCTAGCGGCCTAAAAATTGCTAATTACCTAATTGAAAATAGTACGATATCTCCAAACCGGTTAAAAAATAACGACTGCATCTCTAGAACCGACGCAGTTCTACGACAAAAACCGTCTCATTCGAAGCTTGCGACCCATGAATTGCTTTCAGCCCCGTTCTTCGCAGTGCGCGGTTGGTTTGCAATTCCACGTTATTGTGCTGAAATGTTTACAAATAAACATATTTTTTCACGTTTTATGCCGGATCGGCTTGTATAAAACTGACAAAAAGGGGTTTAAATAGGAGTAACAATGGGAGTCGTGGTATTTGCGGTGGTTCGCTTTTGTCACCGCAGCTGGGGGTTTAGCACGCACAATACAATTTATTTGGGGAATATTCTCTTAGAATTTAAGGAAATTATGATAGGATTTTTGGATAAAGGAATACTTAAGTTCATTATCATGAAGAATCTGCTGAAAGTCTTAGCTTATGGTTAGAATATAGTATTACGTAGGTACCTATATATATACGAATAGGTACCTAATATTCTTCTCATCATCATCATCATCATCAACCTGTATCAGTCCACTGCTGAACACAGGCCTCTCTCAAGGTACGTCACTGAGCCCGGTCTCCGGCTCTTCTCATCCAACTACTGGCAGCCACTCGGCGCAAGTCATCACTCCACCTTGTCGCAGGGCGTCCTCCACTATGTTTGCCAAGCCATATTCTTCACAGTGTAGGACATTATCTAGTGCGGTTAGCCAAGTATCAATTTTGTAGATCTAATAAAAGCCTAAAGTTGTTTATCATGCATTCGAAAGAAAGAAAGAAAGAATGGGTATAATGTTTATTTGCAACAATAACACTCTTGGTACAAATTATAGAAAAAAAAGAAACAATATTACAGTAACAGAACTCAATGTCAGTACACAAAAATGTCAGTGTCGCAAATCGGCCCCAACTCAGCAAAATGCTGGTTAGTCAACCAGCGCTGGTCTTCCGTTGGAACCGTTTGGTGACGTCGCAAAGAGGCACCGAACCACACATTCATTTCATCAACTCTTAATCAAACTGTTTAGAAAGTGTAAGCTGATAAAGTTGCCAGTTATCTAATTTTTCTCCTACTTTTTTGTATAGTGATTTCATACTGAAAATTCTATTTTATAACGGTAAAGGAAAAACATCGTGATGAAAAGATGGCTTGGTGGTTGGGTATTTTCTTGAGTTCACCTAGTTACAAGCTCAAGTTAAGAATCTGTCGCCAAGTATCTATCGGTGTTCCGGTAGTCCTACTCAATGTACTCCATCAAGATGGAAAAAAAACATGGCAATGCCCCTAATATTGTAAACTGGTTGCACCCCGCGGTTTCACCCGCGTCTTCCCGTTAACCCGTAGAAATCTTTTTCTGGGATAAAAAGTATCCTATGTGTTAATCCAGGGTATAAGCTACCTCCATTCCAAATTTCATTTAGATCCGTTCAGTAGTTTTTGCGTGAAAGAGTAACAAACATCCATCCATCCATACTCACAAGCTTTCACGTTTATAATATTAGTAGGATGTCCATAGACGACGAAGACCGCTTACCATCGAGCCATATGCTTGTTTACAGAACAAATCATTAAAAAAAAAAACATAAATTTGAGAGCCAATTTAAAATACAGGTGTAGCGTGGTGCCACCTTTGACCACATCGTCATTTAACATCCGAAGACACGTGGTCAAATACTACCCTGTAAGATATTTTATAGAGAAAATATGTCTTTACTTAAAGGTACATGTAAATAAGACAATATTGTTCATTATACACGTTTATTTATCGCCATTTAGAATCTGACACCCAATGACATCAATAATCATAATGCTATATGCAACGTTAAACTAACAAACACACATACCTACATGTATCACAGAAAATTTTGATAGTGCTCAAAATTGACTACATTTTTTACAATGTGGACGATTATTTTATTTACAATCACTGCACGATAAAATTAACATTAAATTACTGTATTTCGGAACATGCTTACACTAAAAACAATAAAAGCGTAGACTGACCATTATCATCATCATCAGCCTGTGTCAGCCCACTGCTGGACATACGCCTCTCCCAAGATATATACGTCATAGCCCAGCCCAGTCTTCGGATCTTCTGACCATATTATAGACCAGCAATTTCAGACAAACCTAAAACTGGCTGCGCCCGCAATCTCATCCGTGAATTTCCCACTATCCTGGTTCCCTATTAGCAGGATAAACATGATTTGCGATAATTGCAGCGTATAAGCTATTTCCATTCAAAATAATTCAGACGTTCGTGAAGAGTCAACAAACACACTTTACACACAAACTTTGCTATCTATACATACGAGTATAAATGAAATTGAAGTGTCTATTTGTAATGTCAAAATAACAGCTTTTGACTAAATGCATATTATGAAAGCATATAATACGGTATCATAATATTTCGTTCTTTACCACAAAACTATATATATAAAAATTGTTGAACATCTCGATGAAAGATGTAAACAAAAACTTTACTTAAAAATATATAACAGGTTTACAAAAAAAAAATCTATACATACAAAACAAAGGACGTTTTGGAATAAATGATAACATTATTTCTTACATTTAAATTAATTATTTGTATCTAGCCTAACATATTTTCATATAATATTTACAATACGTTTATCTTTACTATACACATACATAAATTATATAATTCATATTTATAAGTAATTTAGTAATTTGGCACATTCAAATATAACCTCAAAATCGAGTGCTTCAAAGTAACAACCTAAAATCTCCAATCAGAATATGTTTTGACCAAACTAACCTACTAAATATTCAACACATATAAATCATTAACAATTATTTATAATACTATTCTTGTCATGTTAATTTTAATAGCGTGAGTTTTCTCCAACGACGTGTAAATATTTAATATCTTATTTATATAAGTAATTTAGTGACATAAAACATCGAAGTTCAGTGCTTGCTATTTATAGAATAATTGATTCATTATATCTATAGTTATATTCATTATTTACTTAATTTACAATAATAATTCATTTTGATTCACCATTACTTTGCTATAATCTTTTCAATTAAAAAAAAAACAAATATTTTATTTTCACAAAATGGCGGCATGCGTCCGCGGTTAAAGAAATCAAATAGTTCCCAATCCAGGCATAGCGTGGTGACATACCGTCTATTTGTGTCCTGGTTTAAATAATGGTATGGCTTATATGCATGTTTTAAAACTAAACTAATTTTAACAGGTCAAAATGTATCGTTGTCCCTGTCTGACCACGGAAGTAAGAAAAGGACAGCACAGCTTTTAGACCTGTCAAACGTAGTTGATTTAGAAAATGCACAACAGAATCGACGCCAATAACCATAAATACACTCGAATATACTTATCCGCATTAAAACCTTTCCAAGTAATCGATTATAAAATTACTAGCAATTTTTAGTCTTCCGGGATTGATTCTTCGTATCATAATTGTACAAAGCTGTATACACGCTCGCTACACATAGATACAATACGCTCTACAGAGTAATGGGAAATTTAATTATCCAGCTTTTAGCGGAATTTTGTGTGGCTTTGACAGCATACGTAGCTTTCAGAATTTTAAGTTATAAAAAAATAGGGAAGCCTGAACAGTTTTTTTTATAATGAAAACTCCAGTAGACAGGATACTGTAGGATATTATTCTCTTCCAACATGTATCCAAACTTCTCCATTAATGTTTATAGATGCAATAGTGTGGTTCTTCTTGGTTTGACCCTTTACGCAGAAATTGGCGAGACTTTTGTATAGAGACTGACACAAGTTACTTTTATACCGGAAAAATGCATGGTTTCTGTGGGAATCGCTGATTCAAACCACTGAGCCGTTTATTGTAATCGTTGCTGAAATTAAATTCTTCGGGCTATTTTTGTAAGGTTTAATGTACTTTGTATGTTATCTAGGTTCTTTATAGGCAAACTAGTTCGTATTTCGATTCCATATGCGAAAACGTTTATATGGTGTACAGAAAGTAATTCAGTGATTTCATTATATGTTTATGGATGAAATAAATAGAATACCTACAACTTTAATTTATTATGTGATTTCATTGATGCCATTACAAAAGCTGCAAAACCTATTTGTTCATGGCATTACTGTAAATATAATAGCTCGTGCAGGCTTTATAATAGTGCTTAGTAGCAGACGTGTTTTCAGCTAAAGTCATTGTGTGGTTTCCACCGTCACGATACAAACGTCAAATATACGCGCTACGGTTGCTAAATCCGGCTTGCGGTCAAAGGCTGCCTACGGCACATAACGCGAACACGCGTCGACTGACAAAGGACTTTACCTCCTGAATTCCCGAAAGCGGTATCAAAAGGTCTTAATACCGCTTCGCAAAACTATCGTGTTCAACGGTTTGCACTTACAAATATGACATCAAAACTTAACATCAAAACATAACGTTTATCAATTCGTAACTACTTGCTCATTTTATATAAATTTATATAAAATGGTGTACCGCTTTACTATAAGTCACGTGATGTCAAGTGACAATAAAAAGAAAAAACGTTTGTTAACGGCAATAATTCTTATGTCGGAATATAACTATAAAAAAACATGTAACAATTAGAATTCATAGTAACTTCATTCTCTTACTTAAATATTGCCATTATACTCATTAATCCATTTAATTATAATAATTATATCTGTGGCAGAATGTCTACGATTGCACACATTTTATGTGAATGGCAACTTTATATTCTTTCTATCAATTTGGATGGGGTAGATTTTGGCGGGAAATAGTAGTGACAGTCGATTGTATTGAGAGTTTGGGTAGGGCAGATATTGGGGTGGCTGGTTATAGTGATTCGTCCAGATCTGTGTGGGGTGATATTTATTCTCCTCCTGGCTTGAATTACACGTTGCACCTGCACTGAATGTAGACTAAAATTGAGAATTTATTCTTTAGCTTTTAACTTTCAATAAAATGTCAAACTCAATTTCAATTTTATGTAAAAATGCGATGCACAATGCAAAACTTTACAAAACTAAGATATAGAGGCGTACCGAAACCTATTGTGACCAAGATAGCAATGTAAGTAAAATCAAACATGTGAAATAAGAACGATGTTCAGACTGTGACTAGAGGTTGGTTTTTTTGTCCGTAGTCAAATTAAATAACAGTCAAAAGTGTATTAAACAAGAAACAACAACAACAATTAATAATTAGTTATTTTTGACTATAGTATAGTTAGGTAATATTAATATTGACCATGGATCTAAATACTGTAGGTGTTCATGCACTTAATTTAAGCAGTCCGCGCTCGAGAAGTAATTCATCTCCTCCTTTTATTGACTTTCGCAGATTTATTTTATGATCAATTTTTTATAGCGATGATGACTCAGTGGTAGTAACGTCGGCTTGCGATCCGTAAGACGTGGGTTCGAATCCTACAAAGAGCTTGAGCTTTCGGTGAAGGAAAACATCGTGATGAAACCATAGCTTGGTGGTAGGATATTTTCTAGTACTCGCCTGGCTAGCTACCACCCTCTTGTTAAGAATCTGTCGCCAAGCACCTCTTGGTGTGTTCCGGCAGCCTCACTTGAGAGCCAGTTCCCAGTCCAGGTGTAGCGTGGCACCATCTTCGATCACATCGTCACTTAACATCAGGTGACTTGTGGTCAAACGCTACCCCTGTAAATAGTAAAAAACAAAAACAATATATTGTGTGAAAAATAGTCACAAAATGTGTTGCGTTGCACCTCACACTTACTCCATCGGGTCGTGGTCAACAGTTGCATAAATTGCTTACACACAAAGGAACCAGTACGAACTTTAGTTATTCCCAACTTAGCCCCAAAATCATTTGCGCTTGCTCCGCTATTTCACAACTTTTACCGTTTTCACCGTCCACAAAATACGATTTACTTTCCTAATTGGACAATAGATTTTACAAGCACTAGATTTTTTTTACACAAATAAGTTATTGGAATATATAACGGTCTCTGGAAAACGGTGTTCGTTTTGCTTCCACTGTAAACAAGATGCCAGTAAAAAATTAGCTTTTCCACGGTTTTGTATTTCAAACTGAAAATTGTTTGGTATTTTGTGCCCTATTGAGCTTTTATAATATTTTTTACAAATGAAGAGTAAAAGAGATATTGAAAACAAAATAAAAATAGCATACCACCCAAAGCACGCATTCAAAAACATTTTTCAACCTGTGTTTGTGATATTCGTAGAATAAACAAATAACAATAACATATTTTACAGAAATTTATTAAAACCAATAATGTTACTCTATTACTAATTATAGCATAGGAATGGTGGCAAATTCTTAGTTCCATACCAAAAATTATATTCATTCGAGCTTGCTATATCAGAATATACCGGTTTAGATAGAATATTTTGACGTATCAAGCCTTTATTACATACCTAACTATTATTTACAATTTTGCAATAAAATTCTTGGGTTGAAACGTTAACGGCTTTACCACGGAGAGATAAAAGATAAGCACAAGCTTTATTTACAATATTTATTACTAATGAAGTATGTAGTTTAAACAATAAATTTTCTCTGAGCAGCACTCACGAAATCCTTATAAACATTTATTCGAAGCCAAAATCACGCTCTTTTGATAGTTCTCGTAAGAATTATGTATTCGCAAAAATTTCACAGAACAGAGCAGCCCTACCTAGCCTATGATCTTTTCTCAGTATATTTATGCAATCTTGATTCTCGTCTGACGAGCCTGTTTTTGTGTGCCTTGTTCTTAACCACTCTTTTACAATTATTTTATTCTTGGAAATATTTAATTTTAGAAATACAATAATAATAATAATAATGCCCGCACAATCACATACATAGGTTCTGACCCCTAACTAGGTTTCCCTGTATCTAGGGTATCAGAAACTACGAGGATCGGGGATCCACAACACCCAGACACAGAACAAATACTTGCGCTTTTTTTTTCAATGCACAATATTTGTCCTGTAGCGGGAATCGAACCCGCAACCTCACGCTTCACAGTCGGCTATCCGCCCATTGCGCCACATCGGTCGTCAAATATTACAACGATAATATATTATGCCAATTATATTATCATGTTTTTTTTTCGGTAGTATAATAACGCTCAAACAATCACATACACAGTATAATTTATTATACGGCTCTTTTTCAGAAATTCCAGTATCTAGATTATAATAGAAACTATGTAGAATTCTGAATTCACAACACCGAGACACAGAAAAAATACATAGGTACACATTTTTTTTTTCAATTACAGTTTGGATGTTTCTAGAAAATGGAGTTTTATTCCGTTCTCTTTTATTATTTTTGAGAGCATCACATAAAATCCTACGTTTAACGGTCATGTGTGCTTACTGCGTAAATAGATTTTAAATCGTGGCCTATCTTTGTGGGTAAGGCCGTGGATGACGAAATTTATTAAAATAAGTAGTTATATCATCTATCTATCTATGGAGATGGAACATGAAGGTTTTTCGTCCACTGAAATAAGCCATGATGAAATTGAGATGTCTTCTTCATTTCAGGCCGTACAAAAGTAAATAAATGAATAAACACAAGAAAACCTGCAAAAGAATGGACATAAAGAGAGAGAGAGAGAGATAGACAGATATATATATATATATATTATACATAACGATACATATATATAATATGTATCTTTCTAAAAAAAACACGTGACGATAACAGTGGCTGAAAGAGTAAGTACTGCGAAAGAGGTTTCATGACTGTTTAAGATTATTAAAACAAAACAAAAAACACAAACAAAACACTCTATGTTATAATGTCGACGATATACAGCTTCATTTTGCTTGCCAATCGTGTTTTGCAACTCTTTTATTTCAGCTTCAGAACCTAGACCCGATGCCTATCCTACAACTTTATCAATGGTTTGAGATCTATGAAATAAAACCAACTTTTAAAAAATCCTAAAATAGGTATGCATGAAATATGTTTTTGAATTATTGATGTATGTATAGACACTCCGTAAATTGGGCATCAAGAGCTAAATGAAACTTTTGACTTTAAACCTTCAATGTTGCACCTTAACTTAGAAGCTAGCTTAGAGTTACTTACTCGCTATTTCACTCAAGGCACTGCATTTAGAAAATATGTGTACCACCAGGTAAATAGCCATCATCAGTCCATTCCTTTCCATCATTGAGCTCGAGGCTGAGGACAACAAATAATTACATAAATAACCTGTACCACAGTACTCTAATACATCTTTGTGCGTTCTTACATCGTCTTTGACATCGGAATGCCTTTGTCGGCCATAGATAGAGGCAACGGAAATGCTGGCTCAGTCCTGCTTGGGACAAGAAAGGATGACGTACCGAAGTAGGTACGTTACACGAGTCCGTACTTCGCGTTCTCTCGACAAACCAACAAAAAAGCAAAAAAATATCGTGGGTTCAGACCGTGAAAAACCTATTGGAGGTTGTGTGTCGTAGCACATAAACTTGCTTGCTTGTTTTTGGCTTTTGTGGGAGGTCGTTCATTGTTATTTACATGGATTATTACATCTACAAAAAAAATATTAATTATATAATGGAAATATAAAAAAAAATTATTAGATAAGTACTTAAGTATATGAAATTACTAGTTTCGCCCCGCGGTTTCACCCGCGTCTTCCCGTTATCACGCAGGAAACTTTTTCCGGGATAAAAAGCCTATGTTAGTCCAGTGTATAAGCTATCTTCATTCCAAATTTCATCAAAACCAGTTTCGTAGTTACGGTGATACGTGGTAACAAACATTCACACACACTCTCACACACACACACACACACACAAAAAATTGCATTTATAATATTATAGTAGGAGGATAGGATTTTATGAAATGTTTTATGTATTTTGTTGTATATATTGTGTAATGTCGATGGAATTTTCGGGAAGGCGACTAACGGCCAGTTTCAATAACATATCTATCCACGGTTTGCCCTACTAAAGACAGAAATTTGACAGAAACTCCAAGGCCTTTAGTCTGACCTCAACACCTACGAGTATAACCTATACCAAATCGTTTCACGTTTTATCGAATGGCAGATGCGAGAGCTCTCTTCGCGAAAACATACGGGCATCAAACATAGTTATGCCCGATCTAGAACTAGGGTTCAACAGTGCTTGAACTGTAAGCCGTTAACCCCGCATACGTCTAATTCGCCAAAGAACCCCCAAGTCTCAATCACAAGCTCGTCTCCGCTAAACTATTTGAGTTCGACCAATTAAACGGCTCGGAGATAGGGCTGTCCCGCAAACCTCGGGATATTGAAGAAAGTTTTCCAGTTTCAAGTGACTTATCTAAAAGTTGAGAGTTTACCAATGATTTTCAGTCTGTTTTTTGGGATAAACTGAAAATTTCTGAGCGTTATTTCTAAATCTCTGATGCTGTTGCATTATTGTATGAATCACTGATACTATATTACAAATATTATGATTATTGCATTCAGTCATATTTATAAAAAACTGGGATTTAATGAACTTGCTCTAATTCAATCCATTAGTAATAAGAATAAAATTGTCAACGTGATGGAGCCAAAAAAAAAATACCTTCCAGGTGTTTCTTGCCTGTTCTTTTGCCGGCGTAAGGAGGTTGGAAAAGGCGTAGCTAGTTTTAAGTTTGACGTTTTAAAGTGATCGCACAATGTATAAACATTTAACTTTGATGTTAACAGCAACCCTAGCGTTTATCAAGTCAACCTTGTAGTGATGGGACTTGCACTAGAGTAGTTTATAAACTCTAGAGTAAATAATGGGATGAACGCCTTCCGATCCAAGAAACACGGGAACTTGATGTTGAAAGCTTTATATTTGACGTCAGTTTGCGCAAAACAGACCAAAATGATGCTAGAACTACCAAATGGGTAATGGTTTGTATTTATATTATTCTTCATAGAATTTAATAAACATTTTTCCGGGATAAAAAGTAGCCTATGCCTATGCCTATCCAAGGTATAAGCTGTCTCCATTCAAAATTTCATTCAGATCCGTTCAGTCGTTTTTGCGTGAAAGGGTAACAAACATCCATCCATCCATACTCACAAAATTTCACGTTTATAATATTAGTAGGATATAACATTATAATATGGACAATTTCACATGACGTAATGTAGTGTATTTGTTTTGTGGTCCAGCCAGAACTTAATTCCAACAAAGTTACGATGGAGAAGTTGAGAGTCGCAACCGAGCAAGGATACTTAAGCAAAAAGCGAGGGTCCAAGTATAGAAACAAAGTTGCTGAGGGCGACTATTTATCTGTACCCGAGAAACTAATATTGAGAGAGAGTTGTAGTCCCAAATAACAGACCTTTGAAGATCACTTTAGATTGGTAAACACAATGGCATGTCGATGTAGAAACTAACCTAAGTTCAAATTTAAAAAGCGCCTGACAATATATCTACATTTATATTTATTTATTATTAAACTCAAACTCAAACTCAAAACTTTTTTATTTAATAGGATACATTGTGATCACTTTAAAACGTCAACTTAAAACTAGCTACGCCTGTTCCAACCTCCTTACGCCGGCAAAAGAACAGGCAAGAAACGCCCGGCAGGTAATTTTTTTGGCGCGATCACATTGACAATTTTATTCTTATTACTAATTGATTGAATTGGAGCAAGTTCACTAAAATCCCAAGCTTTTTTTTTTGTCATCTTTTAGTCCGATATTTTTTATTTAGCTTTACTAATAAGAAGATTTCTCTTGTTTGGTTGTACACATTGGGATATGGGAACATGAATATTAACGAGTTGCGGGATCACAACCAAAGCAGACCAGACCCCACAAGCAGCACCCGTTCACGAGTTGACGCATGTGCCAGCCATCGCTCTCCTCGACCATATGAGAGGGAAGAGGGCGACCCGACACATGACGCCGCTGCAAGCAAAGTCACTACACATTACATTGTATTAGACGGAATGGACAAGAATGGATAAAATAAGGAATGAGTATATTAGAGGAAGTATGAAAGTAGCACCAGTGACAGATAAGTTGAAAGGTAATCGTTTGGCTTCGTATGGACATGTTATGAGGAGGGATGATAGTCATATTACTAAAAAAGTGATGAGTATGAATGTTGATGGATGTTAGGGAAGAGGAAGACCAAAGAAAAGATGGATGGATTGTGTGAGGGTTGATATGAATGAAAAGGGAATGAATGAAGCGATGACGGCTGATAGGGGAGAGTGGAAGAAGAATACATGCTGCGCCGACCCCAAATAAATGGGACCAGGGCAAGAAGATGATGATGACATTATATTAGACGGCCAAAGCCAATTACCTGTAGAATTCCAAATATACATAAAAGAAATAATGAATTTGAAAAGAAGTAGAAAAATAAAATTAGAATAGAATAGAAAAAATAAAAGAATCAAAGTCCTGACTGACTGATATCAACGCACAGCCTAAACCGCTAGACCGTAAAAACTTGAAATTTGGAGGGAATGTTTGTTTTGATGCATAGAAGCTTACGGACGTTTATAAAACCGATCCTAATGGCTTGCGTACACCGAATCCGTCATCGGCCGAAGTATGCTCGGGCGTCATCGGCCGATCAAATCAAACGTAAGTAAATGCAAGAGAGCGCTTACACTGCTACTACCGACGTCGTCCGTTGACGCCCGATAACGGACGATAAACTGACGAGTCCGAACGTGTTTGGATTTTTGTCAGTTTTACCGGCTTCTTTCTGCTATCGAGTCGTTATTTGGATCAAGAATGGATATTGAAAAATTAATTTTCTAAAAAATAAATTTAAAAATAAAATCCTCCATTTTTATTAAAACACTTTTATTAGCTTGACTTGTAACTAACTAACTAACTAACTAACTAACTAACAATGTAATCAAATCTTAGAAGTCAATTTTCACCTACTTCTAATTGTCGTATCGACTTGAAACTTTGTATGTGTATGTAATCTCGGTGACAATGCAATAATTTGGTATCATCGACCTGATCTGATGATGCAGCCGGAAGGTGGGTAGGGCATCTCTGCAGTGGCTACTAGTAAACCCCTCGTGTTTGGACTCATATGATTCGTCTTGATGAGCCCAATAGATTGAACTTGGTGACGAGGGTCTGATGATGCAACCGGAAGGTGGGTAGGGGATCTCTGCAGTGGCTTCTAGTAAACCCCTCGTGTTTGTGCTCATATGATTCGTCTTGATGAGCCCAATAGATTGAACTTGGTGACGAGGGTCTGATGATGGAACCGGAAGGTGGGTAGGGCATCTCTGCAGTGGCTACTAGTAAACCCCTCGTGTTTGGACTCATATGATTCGTCTTGATGAGCCCAATAGATTGAACTTGGTGACGAGGGTCTGATGATGCAACCGGAAGGTGGGTAGGGGATCTCTGCAGTGGCTACTAGTAAACCCCTCGTGTTTGGGCTCATATGATTCGTCTTGATGAGTCTAATAGATTGAACTTGGTAACAAATGACTAAAAAGTAAAATTTTTTTTTTTTTTTTATTTACCCAGTAAAAGAAGCGCTCCACACTTTTTGAATTAACCATTATATCGTAACTAATACAAGTCAATTTTATTATTTTATATTTTTTAGTGCGTTTTTAAAGTGGTTTTTTTAGTTTTTTAAACTATATATTTTTATTAAAAACACGTCTGTACTCTGTAGTTGCACAGTTCAGACTTCATAAGTTCTACCGACAACGGCCGTCTGTAGTGTATGCAGTTGAACGTCCGAGCTACTCGTCCGAGTAACAGGTCAGGTGTAGCGTGGCGCCATCTTCGACCACATCGTCACTTAACATCAGGTGACTTGTGGTCAAACGCTACCCTGTAAAGAGTAAAAAAAAAAAAAGGAGTTCTGTCCGTCATCGGCCGACAAAATCGGTTTTGGTGTACGCGTACCATAAGTATTAATAGAGTGAATCATACTGGGTGGCCTGATAACATTGCTATAGCGTTATTTAAACAAAAAAACTGTTGCGTAAGACTGGAATATGCTATAACCCTACCTCTTATTGTAAAACATACCTATAAATAAATACCTAAAGATCTAAGAGCGTGTGCGTATTTTTATATTTTTATTCATCGAACTCTACTCGCAGGATTGCTCCGCAGTAATAAAGATCGGTATTGCAAATATTCTACCTTTACTTTGAACACAAATATTGTAGAACTCTTTACATTCTTTATAAAGACTAAACCTTCGAAATGTAGAATTCCATCCGTGCGTGTAGTCTCGTGAGAGCCATTGAAGCGATATCAAAGGAAAGTTCAAAGTTGTCATACAATATACGCAAATTAACTACGATTTATTTTGATTTAAGTATGCATATATTGAGCGCAAGATTTAGTTGAGACTAGAAAGATTGGCAGTGGCGGATTTACACATTGCCGCCAGTAGGCTAAGTATTCAAATTTTGCCGCCCTACCAACCTCTATAACCTCTACGGCCTCTGCCTTTCCTTTTTAAATGTATAATTTTATTATGCAGCAGACAAAAATTTAAGAAAAATCAAGTGGTGAACAATGTTTAATTGTTTGTGTGCACATAATAATATTTAAATACATATATAGGTACGACTCTTTTAATATCATTAAAACATTTTTTTAATGACACTAAATTTGCCGCCCCTAAAATCTGCCACCCTAGACTCCAGCCTACTCAGCCTGCTGCTAAACCCACCACTGAAGATTAGCCTGATGATAAGCGCCACATTTCGATCAAAGTTTGTCTAGAAAATAGTGCCATATAACTGACTAGCTGTTCCCCGCGATTTCACCCACGTGGGCTACAGTTTATCGCAATAAAAAAAATCCTTTGTTAGGCTCTAGACTAACTCTACCACATTTCATTTAAATCGGTTCTGTAGTTTAGGCATGAAGACGTAACAGACAAACAGACGGACAAAGTTACTTATGCGATTGTAATATTAGTAGGGATATTAAATATTAATATATACTTAGTAGGGATTATTTAGCGTATCGGAAGTGGAATTGAAACTAAATTTACGAGAATGTGTGAGTGCGAGTATGTGGGTGTGGGGTGCCTGCAAGTAAATTTCGTATTAATTGCAGTTTGATCTCACCTGATGCAGTGAACATAGACAAGTGCGGCGACCTGGCGACTATAATGGTGCTGTTGGCCACCCGCACGTAGGGCGGCTTGGTTGGCTGCGTGGCCTCGCAGCGGAGCCCTATGTATCCGCTGGGGGTCGCCACCCTGATGCGGAGCGCCCGCCAGCTGCTCCGGAGACCCCTCTCGTTCGCTGACGACACTTGTGTGTTGTTCACAAACCATGGCTCCGTCTGTTTAGTTGAGAAATTGCTGTTAAATTTTCAGTTAGCTATGTATTTTTAGTTTACTAGCTTTCCCCGCAGTTTTCGCGTTAATCGCGCTAAAAAGCATTATATGTCCTTCCCCAGAGTTTAAACTGTGTCAGTACCTTATTTTATCAGGATCGGTTAAGCGATTTAGCCGTGAAAATGTAACAGCAAACATACAAAACAAAACGGCGTGTCTGTTTTGAAAGTAATTTTGTCAAAAATAGTACAACTGCAGTATTTCTCGCTATATTACCAAAGTTATTCAAATGAAGATGATTCTTAAACTCAGCATTGTTTTAAGTTTATAAAATAAGTTAAGTTCTAAGTATATATAATTTTAATTTGCCGCGACGCCTAATACTATAAATCAAGTTTAGCGTAAAATTGATATTAAATTTGGTCCGTACGTACCGATAGCAAAGTTCAATAAATGCTCATAAATTTAAGCGTGCCATTGTAAGTTTGTACAATAAATTGTTACTATAGAAAGCACTAGATTTTTTGAATAGATAGAAATTGTTATTCGTTACCACAATCTACACCTATAAGGTACAGTCAACTACAAAAGTCGCTGAACAATAAAACTTTATTCGGTTTTCTTTCTCAACACACCAACCTTCAACCGAATCATCACTTAACATCAGGTGGGTTGTATTGAGATCAAACGATACCTTGTAAGTTGTAAAAAACACCATAAACTTACCCGTTCTGGTTTCCCGTCGATGAACCACACGATGTTTGCCGGCGGCATTGCCGGTGACGTTGTGCAGTTGATCAGCACATCTTCTCCGAATTGGACGCTGCCTGGTACTCCGGATATGACCGGGTCCTCCTTGAGAATCACTGCGGAAGATACTGGTTGTGAACGGTTTGATAGAATGCGCGAATAGCAAAATTTGAGAACAGTTACAACCCTGCGTAAGAAGAACTTTCAATGCAGCACGCTTTGTGTTTGTGTGTGTGTGTGCCATCCAACGGTCTCTAGAAGCCCGTATAGAATAGAATAGAAAAGAATAGAATTTCGTAAACGTTATCTTACTAACGTATCAAAATCCGGCCATCAAAAGAGTCCAAGAAGTAGTATAAAAACAGCAAAATATAAACTACTATTACTACCTACTATTTCATTTAGTCCAAAGTTTTTGCTTATAAATTATTGCCTTAGCTTTTACTGAGTAAATTTGTTTCAACCTACAGCTTTTAGTTTTGTGTTTCTAATTGTTTGTGTTAATTGTTAAATTGATAGTCAAGTAGTGCAGATAGATATATAGATAACGCTTTGTTGTTTCACCACTGCAATAGAAAACAGAAAAAACATAAAAGAAAGATCTTAAAGCTAGTTTTGTGTTGTCTAATTAATACCTAAGCTTTCAGAATATGTTTTCAGTGATTATTGGATTGGTAATTATATCAATTATTACTATTATTTTACTTTCTGCAGCTTAGCGTTAGACCACAAGCCACCTGATGTTAAGTGACGATGTGGTCAAAGGTGGCGCCACGCTAAACCTTCACTGGGAACGGGCTCTCAAGTGAGGCTGCCGGAATACACCGATAGGCGCTTGGCGACAGATTCTTTATCATAACTTAACTAATATAGACAATATTCACGATCAACTAGAGGAAATTACAAGCTTTACAGAAGCAAGTAAATAACTATGTATAACTAAAACATTTGTAGCGATTAAGCGACGAGGAACGAGATCGCGCGACATATTTAGGTCACGTCACGTCATTCGCAAGTCGTCGGGGTAACAAATATACATATTTGTTCAGCTGCTTCAGACAGAGCCTTCCGAACATATTCATTTCATTTCATCGTGTAATGGGAACATGCGTGAGGGACTACGGTTAAGCATGCATTGAGTCAGTCGCTCTGATTCACTAAATTGAGACACGTTCGTTTAAACTTGTAGGACTGAATGATATGAATAGACAATGGGACCAAAGTCATTTGACTACAAGTGACGTAGCTACCGGAAGGCTAGACCGGGCAGTGCCCCGGGCCCCCAAGTTTCTCAATCTGGATTACGACAAATCTGAACACGACGAATACCGAACAAACGATATTTATATGATAAAAAGGGAGGGGGGGCGATTGTGGTGAACTTGATCCAATTCAATCAATTAGTAATAAGAATAAAATTGTCAATGTGATTGCGCCACATAAATTAACTTAAATTTAGACTACCAGCCGTGCCAAAGAAATATACCCACATGCATACATACGTACACACAAAAAACATAACCTTCCTTTCGCAGTCGGATAAAAACAAGATAAAATTGTACTTACCAGCGACCGTCAGATTCTTCGTCTGCTTCACGACTGCAAACCTGGGCCTTTCAGTGGACACCTCGCATGTGAAGGATACCCTAGAGTTGTAGGTTTGAGGCAGCTTCACGGCGATGGAACAGCTGCGCTGGTTGCAGGCGCCTGTCACTCCACCACCAGTCGAGGTGTTGAAGGTCCGAGTGGTTGGCTGGTGGACAATACGAGCTTACTTTTTATAATTGCTCCAATTCAATCAATTAGGAATAAGAATAAAATTGTCAATGTGATCGCGCCAAATAAATTACGTGCCGGGCGTTTCTTGCCTGGTCTTTTGCCGGCGTAAGGTGGTTGTAACAGGCGTAGCTAGTTTTAAGTTTGACGTTTTAAAGTGATCACAATATTGTATCCTATTGACTACTGTTGAACGGCCATTTCCAATAACCGATCTATCCACGGTTTGCCCTACAAGAGATAGAAATTTGACATTACTTCTATGGAGCTTACACGGAGAAAAAAAGACCTTCCGAAATACCGTTTTCGTTCTGAATCAAAAGGGAAGGACTTGTGATTCACAAGGAAACCTAAGGTAAAAAAGGAAGGAATCGGTCTTGGAAGGTAAAGACTCAGAAGGAAAGTCAGAATTTTTTTCTCAGTGTAAGTCAAATGTCTATCTCCGGGCAAAAACGTGGGTAGATCGGTTATTGGTCTGCCCGTTATAATTATGAACAATCCTACCCTCAGAAACTTTTAGTATTCTCGTGATCATGGCGCTTACAACAGTGCAGAAATATCGAGAACTCAAACCAAAACAAATACATGGTAATTATCCCGTTTTAAAACTTTATTCTAATACTTTGATATATGTAGGTACAAACACTTTTGAGAGTAGCTTGGGCTACTCAAAATTCAAGAAAACTTTTTTTTAACTTAATTTGGGGCTAGGTCCATTTGTGTGCAATTTGTCCCCGATATTTATTTATTTTTCTTCTACCGGTTGACCCTTTCTTCGATGTCGGACAGATTCGTAATTCGACAAATTATCTACTGGGCAGAAAATGAACGCTTGTGCTTAAATGAAAGCAAGAATAACAAAATATTCCCAGTGGTCTAACCAGTTGATAGACAACAGATACACTACAAAGTCACCTGATTATAAGTGACAATATCGTCAAAGGTCGTCGACGCTTGTCAGACATGGCCTTTGACCAAAAAGCAGATGGAAAAGCTAAGAATATGTCAGAGAGGAATGGAGAGAAGCTACATGAACTTAAAGCTAAAAGACCGAGTAAAGAACACATTTATTAGGAAAAAAACGAAAGCTAAAGACGTTGTAAAAGAAGCATTAAAGCTTAAGTGGAGGTGGACTGGTCATACACAAAGATTAGAATCAAATAGATGGGCACAAATCGTGACAAATTGGGTCCCTAGAGACAGCAGACGCAAGCCAGGGAGACCACATCAAAGGTGGCATGATGACATCGCACAGGTTGCTGGAAAGCTTTGGTCTAGAACTGCTAGAAATAGACAAAAATGGAAGCTATTGGAGGAGGCTTTTACCGCTAGGGGCGGTCCTTACACTGAGGATTCATAATACTAACATAATTCTAAGTACTACTAACATAATACTAACTTAAGATAACCTATAATACTAACCCAATAAAAAACTCTGTTTCAAATTTGTGTAAGGAAAAAATAAAAGCTATTATTATTTTATTATTATTATCGTCAAAGGTGGCGCCACGCAACTTCTGAACAGAGAACTACGTCTCAAGTAAGAAAAAGAAATGTCGTAACTTCTTTAATAACTCCATTTATAAATTAAGCCTTATTAGCAGAGAGAGAGCATGCATTAACTGTAATACACTTTCAATATGTTCCACATTAATTCACGTCAAGCAAAGCTGCCTACACAGCGGTGAGTGGATAAGCCCTTGGATAATATAATACTATTCCCATAGTCATAAAGGTAAGTAACGGCGAGGTGATAAAGAGCTTATGTAAATTTTAATGAGGGCTTTAATAACGTGACAGATTTCATCAATGTTCTACTAGGACATTGGTGAATATTGTCACGTTTGAGGTAGACGTGACCTATAGGGTAATACGTGGTTAGGACCAACTAGACACCTGGCCGCGGATTTGTCTGCATGTAAGTTGTAATTTTTTCATATATAAACTTTAATTCTTAGTGAAATTCCTGGCACGTTCCTTACAAAACTGCCTAGTTTAGAATTTTTTTGTCTGTTCCGTTGCGTTTTGACGTGACAACGTCTTATAAATTGGTTTGCCGGGTGACACTTCAAGAAACTGCGTTACGCTCCGCTCACGTTATGCGCTCACAATGAGAGCGAGTGAGAGGCACGCGTCCCTTCCACTCGGGCATGGTTAGCCCGCCTAAGAGCGAGAGAGACAGACATAAAAAGTGAAAGGCACGCGTCCAGATGAATATTCACATTAAAATTATTTTACTACTCAAAGTCGTTGTCACGTAAAACTTTCGCCCGTATACCGACTTTACAGGCAACCAATTTTTCTGTAAATAATCCCCGCTCTAGTATCGAGGCAAAGAAAACAAAAAATAGTAAAAAAAGATCAGTCCTTCGAGTTATTTTTTATAAGTATTTACGCCCGAAGTTAATAAGCGATCTTGACCCGTTTTTCGCGGGTTTGGATTGATATGTCATGTCATCATATGTCATTTTAGGGATACCTTGACATATCAATCCAAAACCGCGAGGATCGATTATTAATTTCGGACGTTAGCAGTATTAGTCCAGGGGATGATCGTATAAAGATCGCATCAACAGATTTTTATGTCTTTGGTTTTTATAGATTTATCACTACTCGTGCGAAGCTTTGCCATTAATTTTATGAAATTAATCCAAATGAAATTACTAGAAACCTAGAGTGATAAAATTATATAACAGGCAAACAAAATCAAAAATGAAAAGCACTTTTCTTTTTGAAATTCGAGATTTACCATTTCTTTGATCTTACCACAGATCTTACCTAAAGCTATAATATATGTAATATGTAATCCGCCTCTGTAGACATTAGCTAAGTTGAGTATTATTGATGTAACTTTACATGACCTTTAAAATGGGCCCTATCCGTTCACCGCCCTGCGGGTTTCAAAGTGTGGGTGGCAAATTATAACAAACAACGGGACGCTGAAATGTAACGGCCAGCTCTACAAGTCTACATAGCTAAATACTTTTTCTTAGAAAAATGTTTGTGACATTGGCTCCAGCTTGACTTTAAATTTTAAGGCTAAGCCGAATTTCAAAACTGGGTTTAGCGCGAGGTAAAACTACTGACAAAACTGGAACCCTGGGATATTTCTTGGTGTATTTTCGAGAGGTACTGTGTGTTTTTTGAGTATTGCAATTGGGTTGTTAAGTTTTGAGACGCTAAAAAACCTCAAAATAGTAAATACGTAGCAGATTTCATGTAATATGGCATCCAAACTCCTTTTTTCTATAGCCGACTCAATAACCTATCACCATGGTCAGGCCTATCATTATCATTATAGGATTATTCTTAGTTAAGAAGACAAATAATATATCTAAAACATGCTGCACTCCACAATTTCATTCGTGGTTTTTTTTTTGGGTTAAAATGATGTACAAGATATCTCGGGCAAAGTTACAGTGTCACTTTCATAAGTATCACAAGTAAACCATAACATGCCATGCATTGGATTTAAATTTAGGTACAAGTTCGGTTACCAATGTGTGGAGCGAAAAAGGACGTTGGAGCCAAGATGCCCGTGCGCACTCCCTCTTTCTTTTCCCTCGTTTATGAATGTTTCACAGAAACGTTTCTACTGCTGGGGCTGGCCTTCTCTCAGAGAGAGTATGGGCCGTAATCTATCAAGCTAGCCCAGCGTTGCGTGGGGTATTGGACGACGTTACAGCAATGACCAAGATCGCTCCATACATGGGCGTATTGGCTTCAACACCATATTTTGATGCAAAAATAGCCGATGTGTGACCACGGCGTAAGACACATAATCGTGTACACAAGGTTCCGACTTCCGGCCGTAACTCTGACCGCCTCCACCTTACACCTTATCAGGAAGACGTTGAATAGAACCCTGTTTGTATGCAGCCGAGAAGCGGCCTCTTTTCATCGGTTGAATGGAAGGCCAAAAGTTGGTATTAAGATTTTCGCTCGGCCCTTTATGCCCAGGGCTAACCTTGGATGTGCTCTTGTATGAAGTGACCTTAGCTTAGCTTACTAAGCTTGACATTGATGGGGTCGTGATATTTTTGCTGAGGCAGTTTATGAAGCCCAACTGTGACGACACTGTGACGTAAGTAGTGGGCACACCATTACATAACCAAGACACGGAATAGATAATATTTGAACTTTTTTCGGTATACGGTTTTACGGCCTGTTTAGATAACCTATCTATCCCCGGTTTGCGGTTACTTACTAGAGAAATTTGACATTACTTCTATGGAGCTTACGTCAATATCCTATCTCTAGTAGAACAAACCGTGATAGGTTATTGAAACTGGCCTTTAAACAACCATGGTCAGTAAAATTAGAATTGTATTTGTTATTGTTTATATAGTACAGTCAGCGACAAAAGTAGCTGATCGTTCTTGATTTTCCAAATTTGTTTCAAGTCAGTAATTATTTTTGTTTTTTTTTACATTTTACATGGTATCATTTTGACCACAACATAACACACCTGATATAAGGTGATGATGAGGTCAAAAGTTGATGTCTAAGATGATGAGGATAATAGAAAAAAGTGTGGTTGTTCAGCGACTTTTGTCGTTGACTGTACATACCTACTCATACATGATATTGCCTTGTTTTAAGCTATCGATACTATCAATAACTTAAAAAAGGTATGGCTTTTTCAGATAAAAACTATCGATGGTAAAACTATCGATATTTCAGCAACACTAAAGTCACCTTCGTTTCAAAACAACTTGCTTCATAATCGCTATATCGTACCTATTATGCCAACACAACAAGTACAGACCTCCTATAATTTCTACTTGGAAGTTAGCACCTATTCTAAATAGGTACAGAGCATTCTCTTTGAAACCACTTTAGTTTGTTAACGTGAATTCCACACATAGGTAGTGGATAAGGAGAATTTGAGAATCTTGTTAAAATGTAAAGACTACTAATTAGGAACCCGGAAGTCAAGCGCTAAAGAAGTATGCCTATTTGGTCTCGTAAAGGTAAAATAATGAAACAAGATTAAATGTGTAGTATCGTTAATTATTTTTATGGTATTTTTTTAAACTACCATAATGTTTCAGCGATTTGGGACTACAATCAAGGTGGCGCTGAGCGGAAAAGCGGCCCAATCCACAAGAATGTTACAATCAAGTTCTTTACACCAAATTGTTCGACAGACACGTCAAACTTATAACACCCCTCTTTTTGCGTCGGGGGTTAAAAATAACTGCTTATTATAAGTTTTCGAATCATAAATTGCTCATTATCTCAAAACTGCTTACTGACAATGGGCCACTGGTTTGCTCAGCGCCAATTAAAAATTACCACTTCATGAACTGACCACTTCTTGAAGTGATTACTTCACACCTCAACCTTTATACCTTCGCTATGACCATCAAGATTCCTTGCCAATAACGTGTGACGTCATTTCGTGCTTGGAAATTCCACATAGATAACGCAACGCATCTGCGTTTCGTGCTTAGATGGTCATAGCGAATAAGGGCCCTGGTTGAATCCGCGGGGCTAGTATGCTCTCTAACCTGCTGTTCAGGAGTGTATCTGAATATCTCGTCGTTCCCCCGGTACCACTTGACGGAGTGGAGTGGGGGGTCCCCCTTCTCGGAGACGTAATGGCAGGCCAGGTTGGCTGGCGCCCGCGGGTCGCCGTACCGTGGGACCTCCAGATATGTGATGTTGTGAGCCGTGGCTATCACTGGAATGGAAAGGAAGAATTATTACCTGGCATAAAACTGGCCGATAACCGATGGAAATGCTATGTTTGTCTTTATGAACTGTACATAATACAAACACACAAGAAACAAAGAACTAGCAAAAGTTGTGAAATACGTAAGCAATCTTAAGTATAGGTTAAATTAAAATTGTTTTAGTTTAAACTTCCTAAACTTTGCGCTTTGACAAGGAAATTTCATTGTCCTCTGCCGGTTCTGAACTCAATTTGAAATAACAAAAGAAAATTAAACACATTTGCCAGTGCTTGGGAAATATGCACGTTATAGCATAGTAATAGGGGTTATACTCCAGCAAAGGGGGATCTTATTCCAGCTTGGGGCCACAAATACATAATCCTTACACTTTTTATATTACTTATGTATAAATACGAAGTGTTTGTTGGTTTGTACATATATCACGCAGTAAAGGAGCAACGGATCGACTTGATTTTTTGGTTAGAAATAGTTTATAAGCCACAGAGTGGATAGGTTTTATATTCCGGACAACTCCCTGTAGACCCTAGAAATAATGTATCCCTTTGTTTTCTTTATTATTTTAACCCCCAAAAAAGGGGTGATCTGTGTGTCTGCGTATGGCATCGTAGCTTTCGAACGGATGAACCAATTTTAATTTACTTTTATTTTATTTTAAAGATGATTTCATCGAGGATATATTTAGCTTTTTTTTGTAATTTAATTTGAGGCTATGCCACTGATATACATAACTGTTCAATAATTACGTAGTGAAAAGTTCTAAGTACAGAAATGCCGGATAAATTAATATATGTTTGTTTTTACATGGTAGTTTAGAGCAGTATATTACAGATGTTTTGTTTGGAGACCTCATTAGTAGGCCAAAGTTAAATTTGGCCATATTTACAAAAACCATACGTAATTTAAGCAAAGCAAACAAAAACTTAACTAAATCTGAGAGCGTGCACGTTTCCAAACTGTCGATGAACACTGCACCGAGCACAGTTTAAATTAGTTTCTCAGTTTTTAATCAGAGTTCAAGCGAAAATAAAATACGCGAATGTTCTACAAAACCGCGAACGCAAACTCAAGGGGCTGTTGCGTAGTTTGTTTAGGTACAATTCGGAGGGCTTTTTACATAATTCATTTTGTGTTCGATTGTTTAATTTTAATTATAGCGACACTAGATTTACCAAAGTTTTCCTCCTTGACTAGCTTTTGTTTATCATCCGCAGATGTCCGTCCATTGCTAAACGCAGGACCCCTTTGAATTTAACAATGAACGGCTACTAGCCATTTGCATCCACGTGCTCCCCGCGACTCTTACCCTCGTTCCACCTGGGGCCTTCCTACAGAACGTATTTCAGTTCGTGGTCACCACTAGAGAACCTTTCTTTCCCAATGGTTATCGGTTCACCGAGCGATGTCGCTTAATGTAGAAAGCCCTCCAAATTGTAAATAAACTACGAAACAACCCCAGTCAACCCCTTGAAAATACATCAGTGTCACGATGGATTTTGACGAAATAGGTCGCTTGATGCGCTATATTCTGTTGCAGAAAGCTAGAAACTTTATACGACGTAAGCAATTTAATTAGTCACATATTTCAGCTATAGGGCTGTTTCCGATAAGTGAAACTCGAAACTAGCTTTGATATGACTGCACAGTTTCTCGATACAACCAATAAGAAAAACTTCACAGAGTTGCTAGTTGCCAGTTGCCGAAACTCTGAGATCAAAGTTGCTACGTCTGCTCTTAGCCTAAAGGTGGAGACTGACATGACCATTCTCTCGATGTGAATATTCGCATAGAGAATTTGTTCGTTGTGAGCAAATGCTCCACGACACCTGAATCTTCGCGACGAATATATGCTCGACTGTGCTCCATCTCCTTGTTTTAGTCAATATAGCGGACGAACGGTCGGAAATGTAAACATTCAAAGGGATTCGCGAAAAAACCGACACCCGAATGAAGCACGTTCGGGTGCTCGGCGCTCGTCATCGAGCTGCTCGGCCCCCTGTACTGACATGCCGAACATTCGACTTGTAACGTGCTCTCATCGAAAGAATACGCAAGTCAGTCTCTACCTTAAGGAAATTGTTGAAAATCACGGATTTTCGAGAGAAGTACTTTATATGAGTAAGATACAATACAATATTATGTTTAAGAGCTGAATATTTTGTAGAGGCACTCTACTCGGCACTCTGCAAATATATAAGCCGGTTGAAGGGGGAATCCTCCGTCCCTACTTTGCTTTGTTGCTTCACTACTGTTTTAAATTCGAAAATGCGTTTATTGTTTTGTACTTCTTTCACGCAGCAACGGAGCAAGAGATCGACGCGATTTTTTCTATTTTCATACAGATTGTTTATGGGCCGGAGAGTGCTATTGGCTACTTTTTATCTTGGAAAAATACGTGGTTCCTGTGTAAATATCCACGAGACTACAACGGGGCATATCTAGTCCTACTAATAAATATTATAAATACGAAAGTTTGTGTGTGTGTGCATGTGAATGTTTGTTACCACGTATCACCGTAACTACTAAACCAATTTTGATGAAATTTGGAATGGAGATAGCTTATACCTTGGATTAACATAGGCTACTTTTTATCTCTGAAATAGATTCCTGCGGGATAACGGGAAAACGCTGGGTAAACCGCGCAACAACAAGTACTAATTAAATCAAATAATCGATCAGTATCAAAGAAGATTCACTATGTACAGTACGAGGACAAAATTTCTGTAGTATCTCAATGTTCATGTCGGTAGCTATTCCACGTATCTCTGTGTGTGTGACCGGTAACCGCGCTGATTGGTTCATGTACACACGTACGAGCGAAACGGCTTATTAAGTCAGAATATGATCAGTATGAACGATTTTCGTTTTTGTTTTCGCCGTTAAATAGCGCGATGATTGACGTTTGACATAAGTGTGGCCACGACATTTGATAACGGCATTCACATTTGCGTTTGACGTTAGCCGATAACTCAAGTGCATTCACGTTGAACGTTCAAGTATAGCCACTCACTTAATTGCGTTAATAATTAACGCAATATTTATCGCGATGATAGGCATTGACATTTCCCTTGACGTTGACCATAGTGTGGCCCCAGCATAATAGAAAAAAATATATGTAAATATGTATGTACTATGAATCATTGCTTACCATAATATCTATTTCTAAGGGCCTGTTTTTTGATCCGCGAAGAAAATGAGTAATGGTTAATTTTCTTATTAAAGCATTAGGGAAGTTTTTTTTATAACGGACACAGACTATTGTAATCTGACGCTAATTAAATTAGCTTCTGTGAATGATGAATGAGCCGGAACGTAATGCTGCTTATTTTCACTAAATAATAACTCTCCTTGAGGACGCTGTGTATACTTGTATACACACATACATATATTGTTGTTTGTAGTTACAATATTTATAAGTGTTAGTGAGAGTTGTATTTTTTAGGTATTAGCAGTACAACGCCTTCATGCTTTTAGAAATTTGGATAGTTCAAAGAGCTAGACAAGTTTCGAGCTTTATTTGGGGCTAGAACAATTTTATTTGTGTGCAATGGTCCCCTGATATTTATTAAAATCGGCTCGAAGGACCAATTTTGTATCGGGCATCACTATCACTACACATTACAAAAAGAAGTATGCTTAAATCTTCAAAACTACGCAACGGATTTTAATGCAGTTTTCAGCAATAGATAGAGTGATTCAAGAGGAAGGTTTTTATGTAGAATACATACATATTATAGTACAGAAAAAACAAAAATTCAATGATTTGTAAAATACTGCCCCATATTAGTATTTACAAATCTACATTGCACCCGGGAGAAGCCGGGGCGGGTCGCTAGTATATAAAACAGATATGAATTTTCAGAAGGATGAAAGTATAATTATGTTATGGACCTGTAACTTTTTGTTTTATTTATAATTTAATTCATTTATTCATAGGAAATGCAATATTGCTAACAGCATACGCCAAAACACAATACGTCAAAAAAAATAATTAAATAAATAATAAAAAATCAATCAAATAATAAACACAGGCAATAATCATTAATAATAATATAAAATAAAATCTTCATTTTAAGTCACAATATAACACAGACAAACAAATTAATAATAATAATAAATTAATTCGATTCAATTATCACAATATGTCAAATTTACATAGGTACATATAAGCATACCTAAATAAATAAAAATAATTAAATATAATAATAATTAATAATAATATTAGGTAATACAGATCTATTACACTTCAAATAACACTAGTCACAGTTATATTAAAGAAAAAACGAAAGTTTGCGAATGTATGTTTGTTTGATTACGCTACCACGGCTTTATTGATTTGAATGAAATTTGGAATGGAGATAGCTTATACTCTGAATTAACACATAGGCTACTATTTAGTCCGGAAAGCATCCTGTGGGATAGCGAGGAAACAAGTTTGTCATGGCCAGAAGTCATTTCACTTTGGTAAGATTGACTACAAAGCTTATCTCTCTATGCCAAACTAATGATCATTAGTTTAAAACGTGCCGGCAAAACAGCTATATGTTAATCTATATTTGACTTGGCACAAAGCGGCTTCCCTAAACACTGTGAGGATTATACCGAGTACTTAAGTACTACTTACTCCATCGTGTGCGAGAGAGATAATTGTACTACGAGAATGGTACAGTCAACGACAAAACTCGCTGAACAATCACACTTTTTACTCTTTTTTCGATTATTCTCATCATCTTATACACCAATTTTTGACCTCATCATCACCTAAAATCAGGTGTGTTATAATAATAATAATAATATCATTTATTCAGTCAGACACGGAGATCCATTATACACAAATTTAAAAATCAAAACAACAATTAAGTAAATAAAAATGAAAGTAAATAAAATAAATAAAGTACAATACAATACATACATAAATTAAAATAGGTAACAAAATCCAATTCTGAACTTTTCGCACCACATCCGTGTGTTATGTTGTGGTCAAAATGATACCATGTAAAATGTAAAAAAAACAATAATAATTACTGATTTGAAACACATTTGGAAATACGAATACGAGCAGCTACTTTTATTGCTGACTGTACAGTCAGTGACAAAAGTGGCTGAATAAAAAAAAATTCAGACTCTCCTTTTTATATCAAAAACCAACCTTCGACCCAATCATCACTTAACATCATGTTATGTTATGTGCGTTATGGTCAAACGCAACCTTGTATTTTGTAAGTAAAAAACAAACATTATACTGAACTAATACGCCTAAAAAAAATCAAGTACGATCAGCTACTTTTGTCACTGATTGTACAGTCACCGACAAAAGTAGCTAGCTGATCAAACTCGATTTTCCAAATGTGTTTTGGATCGGTAATGTTCAAGTTTTTTTCCCAACTTACAAGATAGCGTTGAATCACAACACAACACGCCTGATGTTAAGTGATGATGCGGTCAAAGGATAAGATGTTTAAGATGGGGAAGGTAAATAGGAAATGATAAAAAAAAAAATATCGGGGACAAAAAACCTAACCCCAAACTAAGCTCGAAAGTTGTGTTATGGGTATTAGACAACGATATACATACTTATATAGAGAAATAAATACTTATATAGATAGAAATATCCAAGAATCAGGTACAAATACCCGTGCTCACCACGCATATATTCGCCCTTACCGGGATTCGAACCCGGAACCGCTAGCTTCGCAGGCAGGATCACTACCAACTCGGCTACCGCATCGTCAATGTCAGATGTTATTGTTCAGCGACTTTTGTCGTTGACCGTACCTAGTGTTGCCAGATGTCCCGCTTTTTAGCCCTCTCAGGACACGTCCAGCCAGCACCCTGAACGGGACGCCTAAAATCCCGTTTTTTCATATAAGTAGTTCTTATATGAGTGGGTACCCCCTTAAAACATTGGCCATGAATTGAATTTCACCCTGTTTACCTTTATTACAAAGTTATTATTCATTTATTGCAATGGTGTACATTATGCTGATGATCAACCAAATATAAAGAAAACTCTACTGTTGCTTAAGCGCATACTGCCAACATACTTGACAGCCTTGAGTATCAAAAGAGCATCTGAACACCTAAAATGTTTAAGCTACTCCCTGATCTTAATAATTCCATGTCCAAATATAAATTTTCACCTTCATAAAGATTATTATAAACACCCGGTCTAAAGCTGCAGATCTTTTAAGTACATGTCATGAATATTTTAAACTTTGTTACTTCGGACCCGCCTCCCACAGAGTAACGACGAAAGCAGTATACGTACAACTAAAGTAGACGCTGTTAATTTAAGCAAAGACACAGTAGATTGAGCTACTAGCTGTTCCCCGTGGTTTCACCCGCGCGGGCTACAGTTTATCGCGATAAAGATTATCCTATGTCCTTCCTCAGGATTGCAACTATCTCTTCTCATTAGTTTAGGCGTGTAAGCGAGACAGAGAGACAGAATTACTTTCGCATTTATAATGTTAGGTAGGAATGGTGGCTGAACGAAAACGCGTAGCCGACACCAAGTTCGCACCAATAAGTTACGTGTGGATTTGCCATCGCTCAAAAAGGTGAAGGAAAACATCGCGAGGAAACTGGCATGTCCAAGAATATAATTGTAGTGTCTTTGAATAGGTTTTCAAAGAGATTTATTCTATAGTGAGACTTATCCCAAATCTGTCTATTGACCATGAGACAGTGGGAATCTTCTCGGTTCCAATAGCGACAAAAGTCGCTGGTACGTAAAATCGAAAAATTTTGGTATGTCGTTGACTGTACCACGTCCCATACATTTTTTGCACGTCATCCTTTCATGTATATCCTTTCAGCCGAGCCGTTACGAAGTGGTAACAAGCATATAACAAAAAATTGCATGCATCTGACATCCATATACGCATCCATCACTCGCGAAGCCTGAATGATGGGGTTTGGCTGCGAACGACCTAATTACACAATTTCCTGGAGTCTTCCGTATGCAGCCCTTTATTGAAGTGGCTTTTGTACTTTCCCACTGGATCGGAGTAAATAAAAGCTACTCTTATAATACATGAATTACTATCAATCCTACTAGTATTTTATACGCGAGGATGATTGTTACTCTTTCACGCAAAAACTACTGCACGGATTTGAGTGAAATTTGCTTATACCCTGGATTAACACATATGGCTTATTTCTATTCCGAAAAAAGTTCCTGCGTAATAACGGGAAGACGAGGGCAAAACCGCAGAGCGCAGTTAGCTAGTAATAAAAATAACATTGTGAATGTGATCGCGCCCAAAAAATTACCTGCCGGGCGTTTCTTGCTGGCGTAAAGAGGTTATAACTTTTAAATTTGACGTTTTAAAGTGATCACATGGGGTAACCTAAATAAATATATTTGAGATTTGGTTTCGGACACAGAACAAGTAAATACTTGCGCTTTTTTTGTTATCTGAATTAAAATCATTTCAGTACATTAGAAACCATAAAAATAATTCACCGAAGAGCATTGGGCTCGCAAGTTCCTCCTTTGATCTTGAGTGGTGTCATCTAATAAATCTTGGCCGTGGCTAAGTGACTTCCCGGAGGCCTTCCGAAGAGATTACCGGGGTCTTCGGTTCGAATCCTGGGGGCGCAAATCCAATCTGACGGGTAATATAATTCCTGTGACCCCATTGATAAATGGACGTAAGATGGCGGCTGTGGTCGGCTGGGCATGGTGGATTATCTATACATTCATAATGTCACGGTTACACCCAACGTATGCCTTTATGATTTATAACGCTGGTTTCCCATCACTTTAAACGTTATAGTTTAGGAAAGAAATGTCGGAACTGAATCAGGAATCGGATATTTAAGCAGTGCAAGTAGTGATGTTAGATCTATCCATGCAAACATTGACATCTACTCCATGACTTCTTATGAATGTTAACCTTTTTAGGATGTGTCACTTCTTGTGAGACAAACTTTGAACCCTACGTTAGAAGTCGCATAATATCAATCCGTTCTTAGTACTACTCGCGTACATTACAAGAAAAATATGTTCTTTAAACTACATGGTTCAGCTGTTTAGGTTCTGCGTTGTGCCACCAGTCAATCAATCAGAACCATCATAACTAGCTGGGCCCTTAGTTACGCCTTCTGAATGTCATCATCATCATCATCAGCTGGAAGAAGCCCTCTGCTGACCATAGGCCTCTCTCTTTAACGCTACCATGAACAGCAATTAGCCATTTGCGTCCATCGGCCCCCTCGACTCTGACAAGGTCAATGTCCTGAATGTCAATCCTACGATTTTGGCTGTTTGTTATGAGTTTCATCCAAACTCAAGGCTTGACTTGTTTAGCTGTTAGACCATCAAGCTTAGTTGTTAAGCAGCGGAGACAAAAAGGACGATGACTTCGGCAACTGGAGGTTAGTAAGCTAAGTACTTCTCAACAACGCCGACGGCCGTATTCTCCCAGAGATTTTTCAAAGTGGCTTTGGAGTTTGGGATTTAGCAAGTTCCTTTGCTTGAATCTTCTCTGAATAGAGAACGATTGTCCAGTTACGTGTAGCTTTACGGCTCCATAACTATAATATTACTATAGATCAGGAATTTCCAAACTTATTTTGTCTACTGCCCACTGTGAGAATAAATTATTATTTAGCGCCTCCATTAAGCCTCTACACAACTCCCCCATTTTTTCTGGGTCTCTTACCGCCCCTCTTTAGGCCTGCAGTGCTCACAAGGGGGCGTTATCTCCCACTTGGGGAAAGGCTGTTATAAATGTATAAGTAGTTTTGTCTATAAATATTATAGTTTTGGTGTATGCTTTAATTGTCAAGGACTTAAATTATGGTACTGTGGTTGAGACTGTCAAAGGCTTTGGTGTAATATAATTGTGTTGAAACTCTCGATGCTTTGCGGTAGGTTCATTCAAGGAATGTAGGTGGTCGGTTGTTGAAAGGCCACGTCTGAAACCTGCCTGTTCAGCGGATTAGTGTAGAGTTGTTGCTTGGAAATACGAAATTCAATGCCTTTTATGAAATCTTTGTAAAAGTTAAACGACCGCTAAACTTTTAACTGAGGCATTACAGCGTAGTGGAGATTTTGAAAATCTGATTGGGATCTACTAATTACAGGTTAAATCCACTAAACAAGCACACCGTGTTTAATATTTCGAAACGAAGCTTAATTTCAGTTATCGCAAATATAGGTATACATCGTTATTAAAATAATTAATTCTACTAATATTATAATTGCGAAAGTTTGTGTGTGTGAATGTTTGTTAAATTCATCATAGCTACTACACTAATTTTAATTAAATTTGGAATGAAGATATTTTATACCCTGATAGTTCATTAATACATAGGTTATTTTTTATCGCGCAAAAAGGTTCTTGCGGGATAATAGAAAGACGCGGGTGAAACTGCGGGGCACAACTATAGTAATACATAGTTTCGGTAGGTAGGTAGGTACTACAAATTCGCGTACCAACTTTCTATAAATTTAATAATGCCAAGTTAAATTTAATTCCTATTTCCGTCCTAGTAACTTATAGAATAGCACAAAGGGAAAAAACAGTCCTTGTACACGGAACTCACGTCACTTCGCATTCTCTTTCACCAGACGCTGTTATTGCCAAAATATGGTAATGAAGCCAGAGAAAAACTAATTTATTATTATGGCGGACGAAACTGAAAATGTAAATGAGGGTGCGAGCCAGATGGGCCGGAAGATAATCAGGATCCGAGATTCGAAGATCTTTGGATGTTCGTTCGGGAGAAATCGGAGAGGAGCTATGTTTCCGGGAATTGGGCCCGGATGTTCCTGTCGGTACCTAATGATTCAGAAAGGGTTCTTCGTGTCACTAAAACCTTCGGGACCTTGGGATGCGCCTTCCTGGGCAGCTCGTACAATTCTATAGCGATGATGGCCCTCAAGTTAAGAACCTGTCGCCAAGCACCTATCGGTCTGTTCCGGCAGCCTCACTTAAGAGTCAGTTCCCAATCCAGGTGTAGCGTGACGCCATCTTCGACCACATCGTCACTTAACATCAGGTGACTTGTGGTCAAACGCATCCTTTAAGTAGAAAAAAAACTTCTTTTGGATCCCGTTGGATTGTTATACGTTGCTTGTATTGTGGTCGTAACTAACTACCAGCAGTTTTAGGGGTGTTTTGGTGATGACTTGCAACCCGAAGGTCATGGCTTTGGATCTTGCAATGAGCTAGAGCTTAGAATGAAGGAAAACTTCGCGGTGAAACCTAAGCTTCTTGTATAGAGCACTTTCTAGCACTCGCCTGGCTAGTAACCATTCTGAAGTTAAGATTCTGTCACCAAGCAGCTATTAGTGTGTTTTAAGTAGTAACTGTTTTTTTAAGGTTTCGTACCTCAAGTGGAAAAACGGAACCCGTGTACCTACTCATTTTGTTGTGAAATAATCGGACTTGTAAGTCAACTCTATCAAAAAACATATGACCGTTTAAATGTCGCATATTTTCGCATATTTTAAAAAGATAAAAGAAATTAACAGGGTAGGTACTATCACATGTAATGGAAAAAGTCTGAAAACCGTAAATATGTTGTATACAAGATAATAAAAACAAAATAAAAAAACAGGTTTGTACGGAACCCTCAGTGTGCGAATCCAACTCGCACTTAGCCGGGTTTTTTTATATATTGAGAGATACGTATTAATTCACCATGTTAAGTGACGATGTGGTCGACGGTGGCGCCATGCTACGCTCAGTTCGGGGACGAAGGCCAAACTCTACCTAAGGCTTAACCTACTATCAAAGGCCTAACAGGATGCCGTAGCCACAGCGATGTTAGAGCAGATTGCTGCTGTGTACACGTGCTGGCTCAATAAATCAGCAATGCAGTTAAACGTAACAATACTGACACAACTTTGGGTACGCTGCCAACATCGCTGTATAGATAGACACTTTCGCTTCTCCGGATTAGATTCAAGTGGAAACTGGCGTCTCGTTTCAATTTACTTGTTCCTCCATCAAGCTTTATTTGTTAAAATGGATGTTCCGAAATAAACACAGATTTTTAGCCCTTTAAACTCTTAAGATTAGGTTTTGAAATGGGATTTTACCATGTATTTGTTTTTGTTTCAGTTGTAAAAGAACACACGGGAAGCGGGTAAATAGATACGTCTGTCCGTTATAATATCATCAATCCTACCACACTGAGAAAAAAATTCTGACTTTCCTTCTGAGTCTTTGCCTTCCAAGACCGTTTCCTTCCTTATTTTGTATTAGTTTTCCTTCTGAATGTCAATTCCTTCAATTTTGACTTAGAAGGAAAACGGTATTTCGGAAGGTCTTTTTTTTCCGTGCAGCAGAAGCTTTTAGTACTCTCGTGATCATGGCGTTTTCAACAGTGTCGAAATATCGAAACTTCAAACAAATACATAAATATCTAAATATCTCATTTCAAACCCTTACTCTAATGTTACTGACCGTGGCAGATTGAAAACATTCCTGCATCTTGTATGATGGTTATTGCTCTAAAAATGTAACTGAGAAGGTGCAATAACCCGAGGTAAGCCTTGGCCTCCTATAATAAAAGACGCCACCTTGGTCTATCCTGCATGCGCCACCTCATTAAATTTTAATAAATAATTATCATTATCATCAGCAGCCTGTATCAGTCCACTGCTGGACATAGGCCTCTCCCAAGGTACGCCCCTGAGCCCGGTCTTTGGCTCTTCTCATCCAACTTCTGCCAGCCACTCGGCGCAAATCGTCACTCCACCTGATCGCAGGGCGACCTACACTACGTTTGCCAAGTCGCGGTCTCCACTCAAGAACACGTCTACCCCAACGGTTATCGGTTCTGAGGCTTATATGACCAGCCCACTGCCACTTCAGCTTGCTAATTCTATTAGCTATATCCGTGACCATAGTTCTCTGACGGATTACCTCATAATAATTATGTGTACACTTTATCAGATATAGAAAGCAGAGCACGGATGGAAGCGATCAGCGAACTGCCGCCTAGATTGGATAAGTGGCTGTCTTCCTTTGTCGACACGGACAACACGGGTCAAACTGTGATACGT
Source organism: Opisthograptis luteolata (assembly GCA_931315375.2). Classification (NCBI taxonomy): domain Eukaryota; kingdom Metazoa; phylum Arthropoda; class Insecta; order Lepidoptera; family Geometridae; genus Opisthograptis; species Opisthograptis luteolata. Next base: position 1,552,887 of record OV928044.1, read on the forward strand.
GTTGATTTTATAATAATCTAATATTATGTAATAAATCGCGGTACTTGGCAAAGTTTGGGATGCCCTGCGACTAGGTGCAGCGATGACTTGCCCCGAGTGGCTACCAGTAGTTGGATGAGAAGAGCCGAAGACCGGGCTCAGAGGTGTACCTTGGGAGAGTTCTATGTACAACAGTGGACTGTCACGGGCTAAAGATGATCGAAGTTGGCACCACACCTGGACTGGTCATTGGCTACCGGAATACACCGATGTTTGGCAACGGATTCTGAACTTGAGAGTGGTAGCCAAGCGAGCACTAGAAAATGCTCTAGGTATCATCAAGTTATGGTTTCCTCATAATATTTTCCTGAGCTCAGGCTCATTGTAGGGTTCGATCCCACGACCTACAGGTCGCAAGCCAACGTCATTACCACTGAGCCATCATTGCTAGATAGGAGTCAAAACTTGACACTGTTATTATTTTTTTAATCCGCATCCTGCTCTGCAGAATACAAAATGGCAGCTCAATCCTCGAGATAATAATATATATTAGGGAAGACAGGAAGGGAAATGAGGGCAGCATTAGTGGGCCCTCAAGAAAAGGGCACTTGTCTCGTCCTTCATTCGGAATAATAAAAGAAATGTCATCTGTTACTAAGGAACGTTGGAGGGATGTCATCAGGCCTTCAAGTGCCAACAGCCTGGCTAAGGCATAATGTATTCCGGTTAATAAGCTTGCCAGAGAGAGGCTGTTTTGTTTTGTTTCGACTCTTTCAGTTTTTTTTTTATTAATAAACAGTTAAATTTAAAAAAAAACTAGTAATCTTTTCAAGGCAACTTCATGACAAACATTTTTTTACACTGGCAAATGCCCAAGCCGCGCGACGCCACATAAAAAAATTGTTACAAATTATTTTCCCTTTCAAAAAATCTATCGATCTATTTCATATAGTAACCCTATATTATGCAACTAGTCACATAAACAATAGAATCTAAGTCCTGTTGTTTATTCTGTGACAGCACGAACGCATCGTGATGAAACCATAGCTTGGTGGTAGGGTATTTAGGTACAACCTTCAAGTTAAGAATCTGTCAGTGAGCACTTATCGGTGTTTTCCGGCAGCCTCACTTGAGAGCCAGTTCCCAATCCAGGTGTAGCGTGGCGCCACCTTCGACCACATTGTCACTTAATATGAGGTGATTTGTTAGTAAAAAAAACGCATGTCGACGTCTATCACTGAGCTATCATCTGTTCAAGAGGTACTTTAGGTATTTGCTAAGGACGAGCCTAGAATACGTATCATACCTAGTATATAGGCCAACCAAGGTTCCTTTAATTAGAAGAAAATCTGACATGGTATGCCTTTGTAGTAAAATAGAACGAACATCAACAATACTTGTTTAAATTCTAGACAATACTGATTGTAATTTAAGCTACCCTATACTTAGGTACTAAAATAATAATATTTTTTCAACAAAATCCCAACTGAAATGCGAGACTTGTCGATAGCTTAATTTCAAATCCTGGATACGAAATCTTATTAGTAAAGCTTATTATAAAATATCAGACTATTTAGATGAGAAAAAAGGGTTGATACTGTAGTGAAGTTGCTCCAGTTCAGTCATTTAGTAATTAAATAAATTGATATGACATCGCGCCCAAAAAAATTACCTGCTGGGTGTTTCTTGTTTTTAAGTTTGTCGTTTTAAAGTACCTAATCGCATATTGTATTATACCAAAAAAAAAAGTATTTAATTTGGTTTTATATTCGGGAAAATGTAAACTTTAACACCCCATTTAAACCCCCTGTGGTAAGATTTTCAAAATAAAGTGGCACTACGCTACATCAAGATTGAGAACTGACTCTCAAGTGCTTAGCAACAGATCCTTAACATGAGGGTGGTAGCTAGCCAGGCGAGCATTAGAAAACCTTCCACCAAGCTACGAAAGCTCACGCTCATTGTAGAATTTGAGCCTACAGATCGCATACCGACATCACCACCACTGAGCCATCATCGCTCCAAGCTACCAACAGATACTTACACAGACGTTAAACTTATTACAGCCCTCTGTTTGCGTCGGAGGCTAATAATAGCATACTATTATGTCACTCTCCAGCTTAGGCAAAAAATCAAGTCAACTTGTTGTTTTGTTTCTCCTCGAAAGAACGACAAACCAACAAACAACTTTTATATAATATATACTCGTAGATATTACTACAAAGGCTGTTGTAACCCGTAAATTGGGGTAATTAACGAGATTTACGTGAACCCATTAGATACCGCTTATTTTCCTTTCGAACAAGGAGGGGGAAATGAAAAGCGATTTGCTGCGATGATCTTAACGATCGGTAAAAATTTAAACGAGGTTCTTTTAATGCTGGAAAACGTTTTGTAAGTAGGCACCAGCGTTGCCAGACGTCCCGATTTTTAAATCAAAATTAAATGTCCCGCGCGGGACAGGCTCAGTTCCGCTTTTCGGAGATAACTCGATCGTGCACGCAGCGTGCTGAGGAAGCGCGGGCGGCACAGAAAAGTGTGGACTGGCCGAAGTATCATATTTTTTTCTGTTGCTATCTAAAGCTCTGATCTCTCTCCGTTTTTTTACTATAACACACACTGATATTGATTTATTTGTTGACATTTGGAAGACAGTTTTGGCTATATGTTTAGATTATTGTGAACGTCTTTAATTTTTCAAAATATTGTACCTACTTTTTATGTTTTTGACTTATTTTGTGTGATGACTAATGTTTTCCATGATATTATTGATTAATTGTGTAATGAGTGTAAATGGCATGCCGTTCTTGTTACAATAAAGAAATACAAATACAAATACTATGTCCCACTTTCGAAGACAGAATCCCGCTATTTTAACTCAAAAAGTTCCAAAATCCCGACTTGGCATAAAATAAATCTGGCAACGCTGGTAGGCACCCACTACGACACTGTAAGGCTAGCATCCTAGAACGACCCTCAAGCGGTAATCACTACGATTTGGGTCTGTCATTTCATACAAATATGTCAGTGAATCGCTAATCAAGTGTTAATCAACACTTGAGCGTCATTGTAAAAAACCAGCATAGGAGTCGCAGGTAGCCGGTGGATGCAAATGACTAATGGTCTCTTATGGAGGCTTTCAAAGGAGGAGGCAAAAGGCATGTGTTCAGCAGTGGACTTCTTCCAGCTGATGATGATGATGACTTTCAATTTAGGGAGCTATATCAAAATAAAACTTGCGTTTCGGAAGGTTTAAGATACAGTTTCACCCGCTATGCCCCTCCCTTATTCAGTACGCCAGTTTAGTTCCGAAACTAGGATACGGTTACAAGCAATTACTTTAGAAATGGGATATTCACGTACAATTATATTTCCTGTCTTTTACCGTTCCTATGAGTCCTCTCTGTTCTGAAGTTGCCTGGTAGATATCACTGTTAATTAATCATTGATTTATAAACCCGCTTATATACAACACATTCGTTAAAGTTTTTGTATGTTTTTTATACACTTTATGATTATAATTGTCAATTTTGTAAAGTGAACGTAAGAAGCATTTTTTATTGATCATGCCGATTTCAATTAATGTGATTCAAAATACCAAGATTAGTTTTTAAAATATTTAAGATGGCCTATGCCATCAGCAGTAGAACATAATACTATTAAGTATGTAAAAAAACAAACAATTAAAATTAAATTGACTACTTACTAAAACGTTAATTGATTGTAAACGACTTTTTGTACATACGTCGATAAGGTTTCTTCGTGATTTGAACTTTTTTTGCTTAAATTTTGTCATTCTAAACAACAGCTTTAGTCCTCCCCAGACAAATTAAATGAGAAAAGATACGAAGAGGTAACTGATTAAATCCCCTCTTCATTATCAGATCAAGCTCCTTTCAACATTATCATGTTTTGTAATTGAACTACCTTAGGTATGCGAAAAAAATTAAGTCATTAACTAACGGGAAGTGTGTGTCTATTATAACATTTCATTGTTAGTGATAGCAAGCAATGAAACTAAACAAAACCAAGTAATTAAGAACAAAATAGTGCGTGTGAATAACCCGCCGACCCAAACCACTTTTACCGTTTCACAAACCCACAAAGCCGTACCAAACAAAACAAAACTTCTGCAAAATTCCTAACACTATAAAAACTTCGACTCACCCACGAAAAGTCCGAAAACCAGAAGCACAGTCATATTGAATACGTATCTAGCCGAATTAACACAACACTAACACACTACATAAACATTCATTGCACACGAAATCTGATCTCCATTGCAGCACTTATCGTAGTAGCACAGAAATCCATCCGAAATTCGCGAAAATTGGCGATAGTGGAGACGTGCGCACCCTCCGACTGTCAGAGCTCGACTGCGGCACAGCATCCCGTTCCATCCCTTGCTCCCACTCTAGCTCTTATCGCGATCCCGTAATTAGATAAATGTCATTGCTTTTGTCTGTTTTTTTTGGTGGCCGAATTTCGTCTTGTAATAAAGCTGGTCGTTTGCTCGGATCGGAGTCTTCAGTACGCGAATATGTCGGCCGTACTTACGCAAAACGTATTAGCTACGGTTTTGGAAGAAATGGCGTTTTGTCTGTTGGAGAGAAAAAATTGTTGTAAGTTTTCCTTTTATGCAAAAAGTTGGAAAAGTATGCTTATGAAGGCATGACGTTACGATGATATTTTGAAATCTTAAAAATACTTAACCATAACTAATCAAGTAAGTAAATATAATATAAAACTTCAAAGCGCTTTCATTCCTTTACAATCTTGAATGTGAAAATGTAAAATGAAATATCAGAAATGTAGCTCATAAGAAACATCGAAACGTTTCTTATTCTACATTGCTGAGTTTAATTAAAAATAAATACGCTTTCCAAAGAGGTAATGTCGTCAACCTTTTGGGCACTGCAGGTAGCGACTTAAACTCAAATTCTTAATTGAAAGATGTTTAATTGTGTTCATAGGTTAGTTACATTTTTTTCCATATGTATAAAGAATATATAATTGTTTTTTGTTTATTTCCAAGCTTCTACAAAATTTACTTTTCAGACTTACCTCGTATGTCGCACCCAGCCGTCGCGTCGCGTCGGTTTAACAAATCTTGTAGATCATCCCGTCCATGTCCAATTCGCATTGTTTGCCTGCTTTATGAGATTTCCGCTACCCATCCTCGGCTCGACGCGTCTGCGATTCATTTGCGAGCCACAAACAACGTCTTCAAGAGATTAAGGAAATAAAAGGATTATTTGGTCTCGGAATATTTGCTAACAGCGGTGGAGATGGTTTACGTAGAATTAAATTAAGATGGATGATTGTAAAATACGGTCGTGGAACTCGCGGGAATCGTAGCTTATTCTTCAGTTAGTTGTTCACTGCTCAATATAGGTTTAGCGCCACCCTCGACCACATTGTCGTCGTTTATTACCCAGAAAAAGTGTAGTAAAGTGTTTATTAAGTGTGTGTTGTGTGTATCAATAGTTTCATCACCATGTTTTCCTTCACTAAAATGGTACATAAGCAGGTGAGCTCCAGAAAATACCACCATGATCAAACTATGTTTTCATCCCAAACCTTCACCGAAAGCTAAAGCTCATTGCAAGATTTGAATCCACGACCAATCTCAAGTCGATGTGACTATCCCTGGGCTAACATCGCCCCATCCAACTGTCACATGTTCACATCATTATACTGGAATAACAAAACTTCCGTCTCTGTAAGTATTTTCTGTAGGTAAATTAAACTAGAGGCAATGGGCTGTGAGATGAGGATATGGGACGCAGTAGGCGGAGTTCTAATAAGTTGTAACTTGATAGTGCTTTGTTCTCTTCGATCTGGCGTTTTTATAACTGGGTCGTTAGGTTTTTGGAGCCATGACCCGTATGTCCATAAACTCATTTTTTTATGTAACTGACTGACGACATATATAAGCAAGTCGCTTGCCTTTTTATTCTTCTTTTATTTACTTCTTTTCAGGGTAGCGTTTGAGCACCAGTCACCTGATTTTAAGTGACGATGTAGTCGAAGGTGGCGCCGCGCTATACCCAGATTGGGAACTTATGAGGAAAGTCCCTCAGAACGCTTCAATTTCAATTTCAATTTATTTATTTATTCAATAGGATACATTGTGATCACTTTAAAACGTCCAACTTAAAACTAGCTACGCCTGTTCCAACCTCCTTACGCCGGCAAAAGAACAGGCAAGAAACGCCCGGCAGGTAATTTTTTTGGCGCGATCACATTGACAATTTTATTCTTATTACTAATTGATTGAATTGGAGCAAGTTCACTAAAATCCCAAGCTTTTTTTGTCATCTAATGGTCCGATATTTTTAAATTTTTTTTTTTTTTCTTCTTAAATAAACACTTGAACGCCATTCTAGATTTTAAATTTTGTTTTCGTTGCTTTTTAACTCGGCATGGCTACGGTTTTATAAAGCGCCACGATTACAAGAGTACTGAAATATATTCAAGTACTGAATATATTAATGTCCTTTGCCGTTGCGTAATTGCCGTGTATCGAGCGGTTCGCGAATAATTTAGGAGCAGATAGCGTGCGTGTACGTGTAAAATTTGAAATATGGCTTGCGACAACATACCAAATATGATGTCTGGATATTTCAGTACAGGATAGAGCGTTAGATAGGAATTTATAAAAAAAAACAAAGAATGCTTCTCTCCAATACTACTAAGGACAGGTTTTATAAACGTCCGTAAGTTAAATGACATACCGAATTTCGGTAAGTGGTAAATTTGATCTTATTGTCAAATTCTAATACAAAGTGGACTTTTTTGGCGGCAATCGAATTGTCAACGTGAAAATTTTGTTTTTATTTCCAAAACTTGTATTTCGTCGAGTGATAATGTGTAATATTGGTGGGTTATTAACCATTGTGTGTTCGTTAATGTGTACGAGTGTGGGAAATTGAAATAAAGTTGTGAAAGTGACTTTTCGAGTTGCTCCAAAAATGTTCGTGTAAAGTTTAAGTAAAGCGCCACTACTTTACTTAAACACTATCCTCATCCCTTCATCTCATCATCATCATCATCACCATTTAAACTTGATTCAACTCTTGAGTTTGAAATATTTTATACTTGACACTGGCAAATACACTAATCGTGTGACGCCATAACAAAAAAGAAAAAAAAGGACAGAAAATTGGACAAAAAATTTGGTCTGACGTTTAACATACGGACATTTATAAAATCGGCGCTAATTCTACTAATATTAGAAATGTAAAAGTTTAATCTCAAAAAAAAATTGTCATCGTGGGAGAATCCACAGGGCGCAGCTAGTCTTGTAAATACGAAAATAAGTCTTTCTGTCCCTCTATATAATATTATTATCACAGAATATCGGTGAGGCAGCAGCCCCTACAGATATAGAGTGCCTAATAAGTACCTTTTAACGCCCAAACAGCTGTACAGATATTGCTAAAATTTTGTATGATGATAGTTTGAACCCCGGGGAAGGACATAGGAACCTTCTATTTTTAGCAGTGGCAAACAAACAGACGAGCCCATTTGATGGTAATTGGTCACTGTCGCCTCTGGGTGTGTGTATGTGTTTACAACAAAAGTATTGTATTCGCACGAAGTAATTCCGGGGTCCATCAATTAGGGCTGCCATTAGTGCAGCCTACATACGCGTCCGCCGATTGAGTGACATCGATCCGGTACGTGCCTCCGGGACAGTCCGGGTCGGATCCGGGTAGGATCCCGGCTCCTTCAATTTCACGCAGTATTTACTTCCACTGGGTCGTGCTGCGTTTAGAATGGGAAAAGTGAAACGGCAATAGCGCAGTGGTAGCGATGTCGACTTGAGACGCGTAGGTCGTGGATTCAAACTCCTGCCAGCCTTACTTCAAAGTCCCAAATGAAAAATATTTTATACTTGACACTGGCAAATACACTAATCGCGTGACGCCATAACAAAACAAAAAAAAACATAACGAGTGAATGAAAATATGAAATATGAAAATAGAGTTGACTCGTCAGTTCACACAGCAAACACGCTGTGCACTCAATCTACTGGAATTGGCTGTGCGCTGCGGTGTGTTCCATACGAAAATTGATTTCAACTAATTGGAAAGCTCTTCATTTTTGAGTACATAATGTAGTAGGTACGTCACTATATCACGATGACGTGTCGATGCAAAAGTCTTCAGTCGGAGCGACCTGGCAATGACACTCATTAATTATAAATGTGAGTTTGTGAGTGAGTGGCACTTTACGTAAACTTTATACGAACTTTTTGAAGCAAATAGAAAGGTCACTTTCAAAACTTTATTTCAATTTCCAACACTCGTACGAATAGTACTTAATCCTACTTACTACTAATATTATAAATGCGATAGTTTGTGTGTGTGAATGTTATTTTTCCACGTATCACCGTAACTACTAAACCGATTTTGATGAAATTTAGTATGGAGATAGCTTATATCCTGGATTAACACATCAGCTACTTGGAAAAAGGTTTCTGTGGGATAACGGAAAGACGCAAGAAAAACCGCGGGGTGTAACTAGTGGTTAAAATCCACCACAATCACACTAGAAACACAAGTTTTGGAAATAAAACAAAATGTTCTTGTTGACAGTTCAATTGGCGCCACAAAGCCCCTTTAAGGTGGTTTTTTTTTCAGACTAAGTATAACAACTTGCTAGGCCAGTTTGTCGCCAGCCAGCTACTGCGACAAAGCAAACGAGGCCCCACGAATGAAGGATTCACTTAGTTTTCTTACAAATAAACGAAAACATTTTGTTTTATTCCCAGCAGAGTTCTCTCCGGGCCGTTGAATCTCGCATATATTCTGTCACGATTGATTTCTTACTATTTTTGTGCTAACAAGTCCCTCGGTACATTTGTGAAATTAGAATGAAAATATTTTCATGAATTCTTCGGGAAAAAGATTTTTTTTTTTACTTCTTATATTGTGTTAGCTATTGCCCTGTCACTTGATGTTAAGTGACGATGTGTTCGAAGGTGGCGTCACGCTACACCTGAATAACTTGATATACGAGTATGATAATATCTAATTATTGTATTCTCATCCAGATAACATATTATTAAACTTGCAACGTCAAAAGTATGCTAAAATCGACTTCAAAGATTTGTTTACATAGTTCTTTAATAAGTCACAAGTCGTAAAGGTAATGAAGCGTATAAAAAATTATACCTACTCGCTTTACATTACGCCTAGATAATGGAAACGGCAAGGGATAAAACAAAGGGTACAAAATACGTGGGTGCTCTAAACCCGGTCCGAAACAAAAAACTTGGAAACTTATAAATTGAGCTAAAAACAAAAGCTCAAATCATTAGGTTGTCCCCAGCACGCCGTAAGAACAGTAGCGGTACTTATATCACTAATTCCAAAACAGAAGAACATTCTTTGTCAACTAATCACCGTCTTTTTACAATCACCGAGGAAATTCGAATTAAATCGGAGCCGATACCGACAATGATCCCGAGGCAGACGCGAAACCGAAGAAACCAATCGGAAGTTAGCGGCACTGGCGCACGATTTTATTAACTCCAATACAGGGCGGGATTAGGTTCAAGTGATAATGGGGAAAGGTTCTCGAGTGGCGACAACGAACCGGAAGACGCTCTGAAGGTAGGCCCCCCACTAGGTGGTCCGATGACATTGTAAGAGTCGCAGGGAGCCGATGGATGCAAATGGCTAATAGCCGTGGCGTTCAAAGGGGGAGGCGTATGTTCAGCAGTAAACTTCTTCTGTCTGGTGATGATAATTATGATAATTGGGCGGTGGAGGCTGACGCGTGCGTCTTTCGATTTGCGGATACCGAAGACAAATACCATTTTGGGCGCCATTGACTTAACACTAAAATTAAAAATTTAACATTCAAGTCAGTGAATGTTTGTTACTTCTTCTCAACCCACCTCTAAAATTTGCAGCACTGGGAACCCAAAAAACTCTTTTGACACTTATCTTGAAGTACTGCACTTTGTAGCATTGCAGCTAATTTTGTGGAAGGAGCTCCCACATTTTGCAATTATGCGGGTGAAAGGAGTGCATGAATTGAGTGGCGTGGGACTTTCAGGACTCGGTTGTAGCTGGGTGAGCTTTTGTGACACAGAAACAAAACTTCGTTTCGCGCACCCCCGCGACTCCCCTCCAAAGCAACCTAAGTCCGCTCCCCGTTGCACGATTTGGACGTAGCTATAATTGAATTCCCCCTTTTTGCTCTTTTCGATCGCAGCTTCCACTGATTGGGTTTTGAGTGAGAATTTTCGGGTTGTATGCCTCTCTACGCTAAACACACAACGGGATTGGTTTACAGCCGATTGAAAAAGGAGTTATTAGAGTTCAGTAGAGGATGGGTAAAGGAAATTACAACGATTGGGATTTCTTCGTAGCTAGCTGTACCGGATGTTTTTAGTTCTGAAATAAGATTAGAACTGATGGTAGTGCGGTGGTAGTGACGGTGGCTTGTGGGGTCATGGGCTTGAACCCTGCGATAAGACATAGCTTTCGCCTGGTGGAAGACTTGAAGCTATAGCTTGCTGGTAGGGTATTTTCTAGCGCTCACTGTAATGTTAAAAAGTTATCGCCAAGCAATGTATGTGAATTTTTTTTTATACAAAACCTAAAATTTATTTTGCACCAAGTTGAATGATGTACAACTTTTAATGAGATGGATTGTAAGCAACACCAACAATATTATATTGAAATTGGAATAACAAATGTACGTATAAAAAGTGTTTTAAAAAGTAACGTTAATAAGTTTCAATCTTTGATTCATAAGTTAAAATAATTGCCACTGTAAATATACCAAGAAATAATCGTACCTACGCAATATTCAAAAATAATTTACGCGCGATCATTTTCACGACGACACATTGACATAATATTAATGTGGATTAAATATATAATGTTTATATTATAATGAGTTTCAGTAACATGTTATTAACGTTTTGAGCTGAAATCTGTGTCAATTAATTCGTTGGTTCCACGAATAAATAAATATACCTAATTAAGGCACGATGCTTTTTGAAGTTCAAAATTCTGGGTGGCACTGGAATGATGCTTATCATCAAGGACTTACTGTCTAGTCATTCAGTTATACAAAGAAATATAGGTATACAACAGTCAATACAACCTTTTTTAGGGATGAAATTCGAGCGATATGGAGTCGATTGTCGATTCGAATTGCATGTACGTTCTCGTGGAGCGATGCGATGCTATTCGAACGATATTGAGTCAATTATTCTCGATTCAAATTACATTGTAGGTACCTACGCCATGTAGCAATGCGATGCAAATCGAGCGATAGGGAGTCAATTGTCGATTCAAATTACATGTACGTTCTCATGAAGCATTGCGATGCAATTCGACCAAAATGCATCGCTAGTGGAAGCCAGAACAAAAACTCCAACTCAGCGTGTCTCCGTACATATGAAACGATATCACAGGCTTAGAGGACGTACGCGCATTTCAATATCGAGTACCAGATCTGCGAGCCATATCGGCAGACGTGAGATTTGGTTTGGAAACCATTGCAATTGTCCATACATTTCCTATATAGCTCGCATCCGAGCGATATCGACAATCGACGCCAATTCTGTATCAAATCGCATCCTGACTAAACTCGCGTACAAAATGGCTTCAAACACCTCCCTCTGTCCTCCAATGGTTATGACTTGTAAGTCGTTCTGTGACCTCCTCAGCGGAATGAAAGCAACTCCGTAATCCCCAGATTCACGTAACACGATTTGGGGCAATAACCAAATCCACAAACAATGGAAACTCAGTCGGAATTCGCTCTGTGTAAGCTAAATCGCAAATTCGTCAGACTCGAAACTTAATTACGACGTAGGACCTGACAACCAGAGCCTAATCAAGGCTTGGCTATGGGTACACGTTTTTCTACGTTTCGATTTGAGCCCTCACTTTGATTTGAGCTGAAGGAAATCGAACTTTCTGAAGGTAGATTTGACGATTGCGTTAAAATTAATATATTGACTTTTTTTTAAGATGTTTCTACTTATAAGTGGTTACTTCTATGCTATTACAATCTAGCCTATAATGGCTAATAAGTTATTTAAATATAGCGTAAGTTGCTAGGTAGAGTATAACTATGAATGTGTCCATTAGCACTTTTCTTATTGTCTCTACTAAGGGGAAGGCACTTTGTTTTTGTGTTCTTTATAGGTAGCACTCACTCAATTACACTAACTCAAAAGGTTTTGTCCTTTTCAGTTTTCTCACAATGTCCGTGTTGTCGAGGAGCTGGATAGCTTCGACGTTCACATGATGTCGACGTTCACATGTTGACTTTCTAAAGGTTAAATTAATATTCATAACATTTTTCGACCCTACACTCTCTCACTTAACGACAACGGATATAAAATACCAACCGCGCCCCGTGGTTTCGCCAGCGTCGACTACACTTTACCACAATGAAAAGTATTCTATGCCCTTATCCAGGGTTTGAACTATCTACACAACAAATATCATCAAATTCCGTTCTGTAGTTTCTGCGTGAAAGACTAAAGTGTTAGTAGATGTCGCACGTCCTTGAATTGTTAGACAAGCCAGTTCCTTCACGAAGCTTCACCATGACGTTTTGAGCGACGGCAAATCCACACACACATAACTTAATAAGCATTCACATTTCGTCCGTTATTATTAATATAATAATGTCTTTGGTTATTTCCAAAATCTAAATCTAAATCTGACTCAGAGGCTTATTGGGTTCGGCCCTGTTTTGTGATATACTTTTCTCTTATAACTGTTTCGAGGTTAAATCCCTGCCTGCTCATAAACAAATTAAAAAGACTTAGTGGCTTTTGTTGAAGTGAAAACATGATACTTATTCTACCTATTATGAATTTTAAATGATCACTTAAATTTAATTTGCAATACCGCCGAACACGGAGGTAAGGTTACAAACTAAATTATATGGTTTTCGGAATCATATTCGTAGTAAAAATACAATCTATGATAGGTACCTAAGTACCTACTCTCACCTAGACCTGCCTATCTTTTTTTTAACAACTATGGGACGGGACAAGCAAGTCACCTGATGATAAGTCACGAATGCCTATGCCAATTCAGTGCCATCTAGAATTTTAAGAGTTAGACCGTTCAAAAATAAATAACTTACTGAAATTGCGAAAAGACCCAAAGTGAGTCTTGGCCTCCGATAACAAAAGACGCCACTTCGGTCTGTCCTGCGCCACCTCCTGCCAGTCATCCACCTGGAGCTCGCGCAAATCTTTCGTGACTTCGTCTTTCTAGCGATATCTGGGACGGCCGACAGGGCGACGGCCACTCGGCCGTCCACTGTTTGCTTGTTTGACCGTACGATCCTCTCCCATTCCTTCAAGGCGAGCCAGCGAAGAAAATAGCGAAGCGAAGTGAATGTCATCGGCGAGATGAAAGCGCACATACTTCAAAAATAAATACTATTAATAATTACTATCTAGATTTTTCACACTTCATACTGACTGACACAAGATTGAGTTTGAGCAAAACCATTTGAAGAAAACATAAAGATAAAGCTTCAAGTAAGTAAGTACTTATACCTACTTCATAATGTACATAGAATCTCGAGAACTAACTTGATTTATTCCATTATAGTGACTGTCTGTCTCTTAAAGTAAAGATTCAAGCACTTGCCGCTAGCTCCTGAAAGGTTTCTCTTGTGGCTAATATCACATTTCAAAGAGATCTGAGTCCTTTAGCGCTCGCTGGAGAGTCTTAATAACGTTATTGAACCGGGATTGACCCAATCAACGCGTCTGTAGAAGATAATGTACTTAGCACTAGTGTTGCCCATCGATGGTCTGTCGAATCTATCGATAGCCGACGGATAGCAGCAAAATCGATTATCATCTTATCGAAAGTATCAAAGTGGCAGTGACGTCAAGTTGTGACCCGTACATAGGCCGTATGCGCTTGAGCTTTCGATGAAGGAAAACATCGTGATGCAACCATAACTTGGTGGTAGGGCATTTTCTAGTGCTCACTTAGCTAGCTTCCGCCCTTAAGAATCCCCTATTGGCTAGTTTCGGCAACCTCACCAGTGATGACTTGTGGTCAAAAGTTACCCTGTAAGAAGTAAGTGATAATCTTCATTATCAAGTACAAGACGTCCACTGCTATAATTATATTAAGCCCCTCCCCCCCCGTTTAACGCCTAAATTAAGGCCATTAGCTATTTCCATTTGCAGACTCTTACGATGTCATTAGTTCACCTAATATACCGTGGTTTTGATTTATTATTATTATAAGCCACCGGAACAGACTGCCAAAATATATCGATGGTCATCTATCGATAGTTTGATGGCAACACTATTAGGCACGGCTTGGTATCTGCGTCTGTCTAGATTCTCTCACACAGGTCGTAGTTTTATCTATTGGTAGGTAGGTACTCCATTTTTTTTCTTTTACACCTCACAGTTGCCTTAGAGCACAAGTCACCTGTAGTTTAAGTGCCGATACGGTCGAAGGAACTAGCTCATAAGTGAGGTACCAAGAGGTGCTTAACGACAGTGGCACTAGTTATTTGAGGCAAACAAAGCGGTAGTGACGTCGGCTTGCGATCCGTTAGTACGTGGTTTCGAATCCTACAATGAGCTTGAGCCTTCGGTGAAGGAAAACATGGTGATGAAACCAGCATAGCTTGGTGGTAAGGTATTTTCTTGTACTCGCCTGGCTAGCGGGTGGTAGCTAAGTTCAAGTTAAAGTTGAAAATCTGTCGTCAAGTACCTATCAGTATGTTCCGGCAGCCAAATTCGAGAGCCAGTTCCCAGTCCAGGTATAGCGTGACGCCATCTTCGACCGCATCGTCATTTAACATCAGATGACTTGTGGTCCAACGCTACCCTGTAAGTACTACAAAAAAAAATACTACAAACTACAAAAACAGAAATTGAACCACCATTTTGATACTGTGAAATTTTACTACTCAGTTAAAACAACATCAAAGTCACGGCCGCACCGGAAGCGGAAGGTTAAAACACACAAATTCAAAGCCAACAATGTACCTTATCGATTCTCGTTTCAAATACGCTTCTTTATCGCTTCCAAGATTTTATCTAGGCTATAAAACAGTCGTTGGCCACCTGCGAAGCCTCGTTAGCTTCCCAGAGGTGGGACACGGTTAAAGTTATATTTTTAATCGCCACTGGGGCGGGCTAACGTCTAATGTACAGCAGTGAAAAGTTGGCGAAGATTCCTGCAAGGATTTTAGAGGAGTTTGCTTTAATGGGAATGGCTCTTGCCGGGATCGAGATGAAATTGAAAAGGACTTGTTTGAATTAACGGCGTTGCTGGTTGGGAACAACACTTCTGAGCCTCCTTATTGTAATTCTGAACAGAGAAATCGTGTCGTTTTGTTTCATTTGTTTGTTTACCAACTGCTGCCCACGGCAAGCGGTGACAAGCGACTTATGTTCCCGATGATCGATTTATCTACGGTTTGCCCTTATAGAGATAGAAATCTAAATATAATTATATAATTCAAAGGTGACTGACTGACATAGTGATCTATCAACGCACAGCCCAAACCACTGGACGGATCGGGCTGAAATTTGGCATGCAAGTAGATGTTACGACGTAGGCATCCGCTAAGAAAAGATTTTGATTCATTCTACCCCCAAGGGGATAAAATAGGGGATGAAAGTTTGTATAAAACTTTGTCAATTTTAAACCGATCGGGCTGAGACTTTGCATATATAAAGCTGTAGCCCACGCGGGTGAAACCGCGGGGATCAGCTAGTAAGACTATGATAGATATGTCAAATTAAGATAATATGTCAAATTTCTATACCCAGTAGTACCCAGGCCGTTAGAGACCGCCTTGCATCGCCAGCGTGGAAGTTAATATTTCTCCATACAAACTTTA
Organism: Opisthograptis luteolata; assembly: GCA_931315375.2. Taxonomy (NCBI): domain Eukaryota; kingdom Metazoa; phylum Arthropoda; class Insecta; order Lepidoptera; family Geometridae; genus Opisthograptis; species Opisthograptis luteolata. The sequence continues at coordinate 1,568,748 of OV928044.1, forward strand.
ATATCACATTTAACCCCTTGAAGGGAAGATAAAGTAAAACCTTCCTGAGTGTAGGGGAAACTACGAAAGGTGCTTCCGAACCCTGAAAATTTCACGTCTCTACCACCTCTGGTTTAGGCTGTTCATTGTTATGTTAGTGAATTAGCTTGCTTGTAGGGGGTTTTCTAGTGCTCGCCAGGCTAGCTACTAAGGCAAGCATCTATCAGTACCTATGTTCCGGACGTTTGAGAGCCCATTGCAGGTGTAGCGTGGCACCACCTATACGACCACATCGTCTATTAGATAGCAGCCCGGAAACTATTACAATCCACGCGGGAGAAACCAACTGACTTAGCTGCTAATCATAAGTTCTCGACTCATATATTGCTGCTTACTACGCCTGGGTCACGTTTCCGCTGAGTGCCTAATTTATTTTAAAACAAAAACAGGTATTATTAACTTAGTTAGACCCTCAGGCCCAGCCGCTCTTCACTCGTACAACGACCCTTTTAGCGCCCCCCCCCCCCCCACACATATACTGCCCTTCTGGGACCTAGCTCTAACAGCTACATTAAAACTTTTTAACTCCATTTGTTGTGTTTCTCCGTCTCTAGTCCCGTGGCGTTACTCGTCCTATTAGCTGAACGCAGCCCCGGAACTAAGGGTGCAAGCAGGGGCATCCGCCCCGGGCGCCAGTTTCAGGGGGCGCCAAAATCATAATAAAATATGATTTAAAATTAAAAATTTACTACACAAAGTGCCTAGCGTACGGAATCTGGTTGGCTCACCATCATCGACTTGTAAGAAAAAGATACTAAGGGCCGGTTTTATAAACGTCCGTAAGTTAAAGTACTTTGGTCTGACGTTTATAAAACCGGCGCTAAAATAAAATTTAAATAACCCCCTACCGTAATAGCTAAGAAGAATCTTGATCAAATCACCTTTTTAATAAATTAAGATTTAATAAAAAAAAAAATGTTAAGCTAATTATTTCAAACACTGGCGAGAGGGGCGTCACTATAAAGTTTCTGCCCTGGTACGAAAAATCGTAGATCCGGGACTGGCCGAGCGAGACACGTTTATCAAATCTCGTCCCTTTGCATTAAACTTTTCGCAATTTGACTCGCGCATGCTAATTTCAGTACTGTGCGTGTTAACGCCGCCTTTGTTAATAACGCGGGGTAAATTATTCCATGTTTAGGAAAGGTTCGGGTATTTTTGTGTTTGTAACTCCAAGCTCCACCTGTTCTTTAAAGAATCTTGTCCGTCGTAGGCAATGGAAATGTTGCCTACATAAACAGGGTTCATTTAAATTACACAGAAACCTCTATCGTTGGTAGATTCCTAACATCATATGCATATCTAACAACTACTTAGTTCTACGACTTTGCAAAAAAACACAAACAGTATCTAAATCGAGTTATGCCAAATGCGGGTTGGTAGATGTCGCATGCCATTGAATATTGCAGTTCTTGGACATGCAGGTTTCCTCACAATTTTTTCCTTCATCGTTTTGAGTGATGGCAAATCCACACATATATAATCTATACTATCTATACTAATATTATAAAGCTGCAGAGTTTGTTTGTTTGTTTGTTTGTTTGTTTGTTTGAACGCGCTAATCTCAGGAACTACTGGTCCGATTTGAAAAATTCTTTCAGTGTTGGATAGCCCATTTATCGAGGAAGGCTATAGGCTATATTTTATTTCCAAAAAAATAGGGATCCGTAAGAAAATTGCTATTTTGCAACCCAAGGTGTGAAATCGAAAAACTATTTTTGCATGCGCTGCAAAAACTATTGACACTAGACCAAAACAATGTACTACGGGTTTGTAGGTCCCATTAAGATCTACAAAAAAGTCCGCGAGAGCATATGTCTAACTATTATAGTTATGCCGCAATAAGTGATATTTTATTTAAAAAAAATAATTTTTAATGCCACCTCTAGAAAAGGCTCTTTATTTGTGTCTTGGTATTAATTCTTATCAAAATAAATTACTTCTTATTCAAAACTGCTTCAATACCTTTATAAAACTTTTTGAATCATTCAATTCGGACATTCCATTCGAAAGATATAACGAGTTTAAAAATGTAAGTAGTAGTAGAAAAATAAACCCGCCGCACCCCAGCGCAGCGGGAAACGCGGCGAGGTGAGGGAGAATCTATGAAATAGGTAAAGTGCGGTCGCGGACCAGGAAGACCTTTAACAGCACGATTCAAACGCGTGGTCCGAAAAAAAATTAACCTAGAATTAAAATAGGATAATGGATACCTACAGCAGGTAACGCGGTGAGCGGGCACCGAAGTGCGGGAATAATTTTGGAGTATACGGAATATATACGCTTTCGCGCCTAAACTACTGAACCGATTTAAATGAAATTTGGTATAGAGATAATTTGAGCCCCGAGGAAGGACATAGGATACTTTTTATGGCGATAAACTGTAGCCCACGCGGGTGAAACCGCAGGGAACAGCTAGTTAAGGCGCAGGTTTCCAAAAATGGGGTTTTTTAAAGCTATCTTTCTGTGTAATTCTGGTCTAAAAAAAATCTAATAAAAATATATGTTAATCTACTTGATATATAGCAGGACACCTTCAGGCCGAAAAATGCAAAAAATGTATTTATATATTGAAAACAAATGTGCAAAGTCCCCATTTCCTAAAAGTTTAATACTACTTTACTCCTAAACTATATATGTAACAAAGACTTGTTAATACCATCAGCTTATAAAAAAATATAATACCCAGGACACCTTCAAGCTATTTTTTGAAAATACTGCTTTAATTATTTTTTGCGAATTTTTTACGTATTTTATACTCGCAAATCGGCACGTACACCCCTCATTCGCCCATAAAGTCAGTGCGGGACGAGCCGCCGTGCTGAACGGACCTGTGCCACTTTTCTCCGCATATTTTTGTAGCTGAAAGTCGTACGATGAACTACCTATAGGCTATGAGTGGTAGGTGCATAGTGCCGCGGCGAGTTAATTGCCTACTCTTGCGGTGATGCATAGGGTTGTCACTTTTATTTTTAGTTAAATACTAGCTGACCCGGCGAACTTCTTTCCGCATAAGAGGCAATAAATGAGCAGATTTAGGATTTTAAAATTAATTAACGTTAGTAATAAATAAACTCGCATAAAACAAAAACATCTTCAATTCACAACTTCAATATCAACCATAGACAACATTACGTTTAGCTGTCAATTGTGTTTTGTTACACCATGTCAGTTGCATTTTGGTATACCATTTACAACAAATGAATGATTAATTTTATTATTTATGAGTATCATATTTTATCTTATTCCGGACGAAGACAAATGCAAAAAATCAAAGATTATAAAAATCGGTCCAGCCGTTATCGACTTATACCTAAGTGTTGTAACTAACATGCCTTTTTTATAGATTATATTATCTGTGTATTATGACAGCGCAAGGTGTTTAATCATGTAATTTATTAAAATGTTTTACCAATTCATAAATGGGTTGCATATTAAAGACATTTTAATAATTATAAATTAATAAATACGATTTATTATAAACTATACAAATAAAATAGTCAGTGAGAGCAGCAAATCCGAGCGAGCGAGCAGTGTAGTACATAAATGCGCGCGATCAAACGCGTGGCACAGCCCTACTGAGTCCCAGGCCGGTCCCTGCGTACACGGCGCTCGCTACTCACTCACGCGCACATTCAAATGGCGCGACAGTGACTACTAGCCGTGCCCCGCGGCTTCGCCCGCGTGGGAATTGATGTGTTGTACAAACTTTAGAATCTGAACGCCATTGCACAACCTCTAGGGGTTTTCTTAAATATAAAAAATACGTATTTAATTATTTACTTTATAGTTTATTTGTACCTACTTTTAAGAAAATCCACATAAGGAATAAAAAAAAGCCATACAAACTTTAAAACTCTATGGCACACCCCGTAGAAGTAATACATATCAAAAAATAAAAAATGCGTTTTCAATGATTTGCTTTAAGGTTTATTTGTACCTATTTTTGAGTCAATCGAACCAAGGAATGACATTTTTCATACAAACTTATCTACCTTATTTAACCCCTTTCAGAGTTGACTTTTCAAAATTAGATTAGCTTATGTGTTAGTCCAATACCTAAACTGTCTACATTCTAAATTTCATCAGTCAAATTCGGTTCAGTAGTTACGTGGTAACAAACATTCACACACACACACACTTTCGCATTTATAATATTATAGTAGGATGTTGCTACTGTGTATATATGTAGATACGGCGGGCTCGATTAGTAGAGGTACCGCGCCGCGCCGCATGGCGAGAGCGTCGCTTCGGGCGCGTTGGCCGCAGATCGCGTAATTTTGGTGAGGGGATGCGCGGAGTGCGCGGAGCAGTTTCACTTGATCAAGCAAGGTCAACGACGTTATGCTGGCTCTATAAAGGTGCGGTGCAGAGAGGATTTGAACTCGGTGTTGGCGCCTTGCGCCGTTCTGCCACCATCGCTCATATTTTTCCATAAGGTGCCTATAATGTTCTGCCAGGTAGGTTTTTGTTTATTCACTTGAAACTATAATTCCAAATGGATAGTTAATTGCTTCAAAGTTTCGTTTACACTTGAGTAGAACTCAATACAGCCTAAATTAAGTGAACCGGCACCTACTACTTTGGTAATAGCATAATGTTTGCTTTGATCTACATGTTGGATTTACCATTGCTCTGATTAAAGGTTGTACGATAGTAAAGGAAATATAGGACAATTTTTTTTTGTCATTAGGTTAACACACAAAAATACACTACACAGAAAGAAACAAAAGCAGAAACTGTAGGAACATAGAGCATGCGAAGAAAATTATGAAGATTAATAATGAGGACGGCCCATTTTGTGTTTTTTGTGCAACTAGTTCAAATTTTATTATTCAACAATTTATAGAAAAACAACCCTGAATTTAAAAACTAACAAGACAATTCTCAAACCAATTCAAAGAACGGATGGGACTATCACAGTGTGTTATTGCGCATATAAGTCAAGAGAAAAGCGGGAACTCTTCCCGCCATCTTTTCCGACGCCATTTTGAAAATTGTGAAAATAAACACTGTTTGGATATGGTCGGGATTTGCGCTATTTTTGCTAGTTCGTGGATTTTCTTTGGAGAAATGATTGTCTAGCCCTAGCGTGTTTATTTTGCTTGTTACAAAAATACGTAGGATAAATTTCATACACCAACCAAAATAAACAAATAATAAGGTAAGGAACACTACTTACCTACATTTATGCCAGTTATTGAAGAAAAAAGAAATTTAAAAAGTATCGAAACTTCTTCAGAAAGTTGTCAGTACTACTTGGGAGGAGAAGTGGCAAAACCGAAACCCGTCCAGTGCACATGCGCCGGTGATTTCGCGTTCTCAAAATTACTTCACTTGCCACTGCGCTTTCTTATGACTCGTTGTAAAGTTAAAATTTACCAAAATTCGTTTAAATATACTGTGAAGCCTCTTAACATACAGTCCATCATCTTATAATTTATTTAAGACGGTAGTCTCATCAAAACACCAGATAAACTAGAAAAAGTAAATAAACGTCCCAATTATCCCCACCCACTACGTGGTGTACTTATAGCTCTAAGAGAAGCGAAATTGACCTCTAGTGATACAACCCAAGTTTCTACTATTGCATAACCAGCTGTTTCCATTCATAACTTTCTAATCCCCTCTCTAAAATTTATCATTTCTGTCAATATACCTGAGTTTAACAAAGAACACGCGCATAGATGTACCTAAATACAATTCTATGCGAAATTTTATTTCTAAAAATTGCTGCATTGAGTGTTTTTTTCTGCTTGAATAAACTTATGAATAATATTAGTGTAATAAAATAGTTGAAACAAACGAACCGTGAAAAAAAAACTACAAGGGTTGTTCAAAATAGTCTAGTCGTTTCTATAGCACACAAAAATATATTAAGTACTTATTATTTTTTTTGCCTTAGAATTTTGTGTACAAAACAAGTTTAGTGATGTGGCTGTTTATAGTGTTAATATTGACGTGCCTCTTTTACTACTCCCGACACAAGTTCCGGTATTTCTCGTCAAAAGGCGTCCAAAGTCTCCCGCCGATTCCGTTCCTGGGAAATCTGACAGCTGTCACCTTCGGGCAGGAAAACTTCGTGGAAGCGATCGGAGCGGGATATGATGCGTTCAAAAACGAAAGGTTTGTTGTTGTTGTTGTTTGGTACTGTTTGGGTTCAAGGTAGAATCGAAGGTAGCTTATTTTAAACATAATGCCTTTGGGAAAAATATTTTGCTAGTAAAATAATTTCTCAATAACTGTAGATGTTCGATCAATTCGTACGGATGACGTTTGTTTCTAAGTTTATATTCTGTAGTGCCAATAAATGAAACCTCGATTTAAATCTTAGTTCTCACTCGTGAAATCCCTACGTAAATTATATCCCTTACCTACTTATTATAAATGCGAAAGTAACTCTGTCTGTCTGTTACGCTTACACACCTAAACTACTAAACCGATTTATATTAAATTTGATACAAAGATAGTCTAGAGCCTGAGAAAGGGTGTAAGCTACTTTTTATCGCGATAAACTGTTGCTCACGCGGGTGAAACCGCAGGGAACAGCTAGTGATAAATAAACAAGGAACAAAAAAAAAAGTTTTACTCATAATTTTCTTTTCAGATACTTCGGCTTATACCAATACCTGGTCCCAACCTTAGTGCCGCGGGATCCCGAACTCATCAGACAGATCATGGTGCGGGATTTCAACTCATTCGCCGATAGGGGCGTGCATATTGGCGACGACTGCGACCCGTTATTTGGACGGAACCTTATCATGCTTACAGGTATAGATTGCTTGTCCCTAAATTGCATTTACGCAGATATATAATGCAAAGTATGTTTAAAGATGTGCAAGCAGCAGAACTGAAACATTACAAGTAAAAAAAATAGCATGTTTTTTTTATTTATGGCTTCACGTGGTTTGTGTATTTAGCCAGTGTCAAGTATTAAATGTATTACAATTAATTGATGATGATGATGAGATGATGTGACCCAGCTAAAAGCCGGGCCAAGCAGGATAGTCCCCTTTGTGTTTAAGTAAAGTAGTGGCACTTTACACGGACTTTTTGGCCCAAATAAAAGAGTCCCTAATAACAGCTTTATCGCAATTTCTCTTCGTGTTAATTAACACATACCTAATGGTTAATAATCCACCTATATCACACATGAATACTCAAAGAAACACAAGTCTTGCAAGCAAAAAAAAAAAATTTCCATTGACAGTTCTATTCCCGCCAAAAAACTTCATCCAAATATTTATAAAACGCCGATTCTTGATTTCTATCTGCAGGTTCAAAATGGCGTTCCATGCGAGTGGCGCTGTCTCCAGCGTTTTCAGGCGCCAGGTGTCGCAGCATGGCTCCCTTAATGGCAGAAAGTGCTAAAGCAGTCGAGAAACATTTGAGAGACCGTATTCACAAGCCCACATTGATGGACGTCAATGAGGTAAACTAATTTATAGGTTATGGGCCAAGACTTACGAACTAAATTGAATCATCATCATCATTATGAGCCTGTTATGTTCCCACTTCTGAGACGCATGTTTTCTCTCAGTGCCGGAGTATGAGCTATAATCTACCATGACAACGTGGATTGGTAGATGAATTAGGAATTCGCAACATCGTGAAATACTCGAGATTTTTATAGACTTCAATGAGTTAAATACTTTTATTATAGGTTATGGGCCTCGCAGGTTCATGGTTTATTAAGCGTATCTTTCATTGGGGATTGGCTGCTACGCAATTGCGCCGTGACACTGATCCTCAATCTTAGTTTAATGTGTTTGTTTTTTAAGTTTGTATGTATTTGTTGTAACTTTAGCTGTAGTGTACTAACATAGTTTAAGTTTTACTAACCCATGGATTTTTGTTATCCGAAATAAAAACTTTGAATTGAATTGAATTGAATAAAACATGTAAACTAAATTAAAATAGTATTTTCTGATTCGAAATACAGTAGGTATTTATAATGTCTCTTGGGCATTACTAATGTGCTTTAAGAATTAATCAGCGTTATAAGTTGGCGAATTTTCCTCTCTCTCTCTCAGGGAAATAGTATGAATAAGTTTGAACTAACATTTTAAATAGCTTCAAAAAAAAATTCAACCAGATTGTTTTAATTTTCCAGATTACAATGTCATACGTAAATGACGTAATAGCTTCTTGCGCATTTGGCTTCGCAGTGGACTCTCTCCATGACCCTGATAACGTGATCTTCAAGCTGGGACTGAAAGCTGTAGTACAGGACACTACACAGGTCATGAAGTTCTTTGGATATGAAAACATGAAAACCATCATGAAGGTAAGAAACATAATATGGCAAAGTTGATAGATACGATGGCTTGCGATCTGTAGGTCGTGGAAACCATCGTGTTGAAACCATAGCTTGGAGGTAGGGCATTAAATAGTGCTCGTCTGGCTAGTTACTATCCTCAAGTTAAGAATCTGTTGCCAAGCACCTATCGGTGTGTTCCGGCAGCCCCACTTGAAGGCAGTTCCCAATCCAGGTGTAGAGTGGTAACCTTTGACCACATCGTCACTTAACCTCAGTAGATTTGTGGTCAAAAGCTACCCTGTAATAATTTTTAATAAATCACCGATTTTATTTATTTAAGATAAAAGTTTATTAATTGAGGCTGTAACCGCGAGGCTTTTATTCATATTTACAGAGATGCACGGTTATTTTTTTTAACTAGAAAATTGTGGCACATACTGACTCTTTGAGAAAGATCATCTTTCGCCAAACACCTATCGGTGTGTTTCGGCCGCCCCACCTGAAAGTTAGTTCCCAATCCAGGTGTAGCGTGGTGCCACCTTCGACCACATCGTCACTTAACATCAGATGACTTGTGGTTAAACACTACCCTGTATAATAAAGTAAAAAAACCTATGTCCTAGCAATAGGAACGTACCTAATAGAGTGATAATTATGATATCCGCATATTAGCTTATCTAGGTAACGGGTATACGTAGTTTCTGATACTCTAGATACTAGGAACTAGGAACCACCTACTAGAAATCCTTCTTAGGAGTCAGAGCTATGTCTGTAATTAAGTGGGCGTTACATTTTAAATACATAAGTAGAACCTTCAATCAAACAGAACAGCTAAGTTACCAAATGGTAAAAAAATTATAATGTAAACGATCTTAGGGAAAGTTAATCTAACGATCTGCTTTGTTAAGATTTTGAGAGTATTTCTCAGAAATTGTAGCCCAAACTATTTTGTTATTGGTTGCGAAAATATTTTGTTTGTGAAACAAATTGGAAACAACAATTTCTTGATGGGTTTCGGATGTCGGATATTGTTTTCGGAGAATAACAAGGTTGCCGGAGTAAATCGTCAAAATCAGAATTTAATATTATCTGTTAAAATAAGGTTATTCGGAGGCGTAGTGGAGAATAAACATTGTTTTGATAAGAATAAGAATCATTTATTTGCAACAAATTACACAAACAATTCAATACAAGTGCAGTGGTAACTATAAACAATGTACCTATTGTTGCAAACCTAGTAAAATCGCCCCCAACTCAGCATTGTGCTGGTCGTTTGACTAGCGCTGGTCTTCCGTTTAATCCGTTTTTAACCCCCGACGCAAAAAGAGGGGTGTTATAAGTTTGACGTGTCTGTCTGTCTGTCTATCTGTCTGTGGCACCGCAACTCGCAAACAGATGAAGCGATTACAATTTAGTTTTTTTTTTGTACGAAAGGTCAGTTTCAGGCGAGTGTTTTTAGCTATGTTTGATGAAAATCGCTCCAAGATGTCGAGGGTTTTTTAAATGTATGATATCCGAGACTACGGCTATGTCGCAAGAAACTTATGATAAATATAATCTACTCGAAGTAGATACGTAGCAATATAATTTGAAGCAACAGGGGTGGGTTTAGCATATCAGCAAGCTGAGTAGGCTTGAGCCTATATAGGGCGGCAGATTTTAGAGGCGTCAAATTAAGAGACTTTTTTTCAATGCCGTATCAACTTTATTGAGCTTGAAAATCTAATGAACAAGTTTTGGTGCAAGTTCACCAACTAAAGTTGCGACATAACAAAAATACCATGTTGTAAAGGTAAGGGCGGCAAAAGTGTATCAGCCTTTTTTTGGAAAATGTGTGAATCTGCCATTGTTGAAGTCGACTTGCCATCCGTAATTCGTTGGTTATTCTTCAAGTGCTGCGCGTACCGACAAAAAACAAGCATTCACACCTATTTATAGATATATAATACGTTTCCAGCTCCTCAACGTTAAGATAATATCATCACAAGACGCCGAGCAGTTCTCTCAACTCTTCAAATCCGCCCTGAAGGCGAGGAGGGAAAGCCTGGTTCCGTCCCGTCCAGACTTCATACAAATACTAGTCGATGCTGCGCAGGGTATGTATCATCATCATCAGCCGAAAGAAGTCCACTGCTGAACAAAGGCCTCCCCCTTTGAACGCCACCATGAACGGCTATTAGACCATCTATCGGCTCCCTGCGACTCTTACAATGTCGTCGGTCCACCTAGTAGGGGTCTACCTACTGTAAGGCTACCACCTTAATTGAATGTGTTTATGCTCTGTGGTGATGAGCGTCTGTGGACGTAGCCAGTGACATTGGCGGTTGACACTGACAGATGCTCATCGCCGACGGATGCTAGGGTTTTAGGATTCAGAATTAGTCACGTCGTAGGAAGGGTAAAATAAGCAATTCCGGAAAGGATGGAATATAAATACAGGAATATCATCGTGATCCTTGTTTCTTTTCTGAGCTAGGGAAATGATCCTACACTACAGATCGTCTTCCGGTTCGTGGTCGTCACTAGAGAACCTTTACTTGTGTAATATTTGTAGATGCTAAAATAAAAGGTTTTTAAAATACTCTAATCTTAGACCAAGATAAGAAAAAAATTGTGCAGAATTGTTTATATTATTATAAACATTCATCGTTTCAGGCAAGCTGAAGGAATCAGAAGGTGACGCAAGCAACGACGATACAAAACCCACGGAAAGTAAGATTAACTTTAATTTGTTACTACACTCCATGCTATCTTGGGGTTACAGTGAAAGCGTTTAGCGGTTATCTAACCAGTGGAAGCGGCAATCGTTAGCTGACATTTTAAATCATGCGGCTATCATGGGGCAAAACATCATACGAGTATTATCATAACTATGTATTGTAAAAGTTTGGAATGACTGAGTCTGTGTGTTTATTCCTTCCTCACGCTGGAACGTCTCAACAGATTTGAGTGAAGTTGGAATGAAGACAACTTAGTCCTAGCATACTATGAAGACGATTCTGTTATGCATTTTCTAAAACAAAACTAAATTTGACAGGCCTAAGAATATTGCTGCCTTTTTCTGACTACGGAAATAAGAAAAAGACACCAACACTTTTAGACCTGTCAAACTTAATTTAGTTTAGAAAATGCACAACAGAATCGACACCTAAATCACATCATAATTATCATCACACAATTCACAAACAAGAAAAAAAAATGTTGTCTTTATGTCGCACAGACATTGTTTTAGGCTTTAATCATTGCTCAGTAAGTAAGTAGGTATGTCTAACGCCCAAAATTAATAATCGATCCTGATCCGTTTTTCGCGGTTTTCGATTGATAAGTCATGTCATCATATGTTATTTTACAGCCGGTTTCAATAACCGATCTATCCACGGTTTGACATAAATTTGACATTACTTCTATGGAACTTATGTCATATTTCCATCTCCAGTAGGGCAAATCGTGGATAGATAAAACCGGTCGTTAGGGATAAAGCCTGCTAAAATGAATAGACATATCGATCCAAAACCACAAAAGACAGATTAGGATCGATTATTAATTTCGGGCGTAAATCGCCATCACTCGCACCCAATCCCAACCGCAAACTTGTGACTTTGATTGACGAGAAAATTGCGAATTTAATTATGACGTGCTCTCGACACGGTTATTGTTCGAAACTCTTCGGAATTACTTCGTGTCACGCAATCTCACAAGGAAGTTGTTTTGTATGAATTCTGAATCCTGAAAGCTGAATTAAAAGTTTGGCAAAGCGTTTGTATGACTGTATGACGTATTCATGTATGTAGGTACTTGTGTAGGAAATTTAATTACAGACACTGAGCAGTTGTAAGTTGAAATTCTTTAGCGAAGTCTTCATTATTGTGACAAACAAAACAAATATCAAACGCTCCTAGATGTGAATAAAATAGGTCGACTTTCTGAAAATAGGCTCTCGTCAAAATCGAATCTTTGAAAAGGAGTACTTCTTTCCGATTATTATTTTTTGCCTTTCCGGCTTCGCAGGTCTTCATTCTTCCATTCCTCCATCTTGTCGTTGTTTGTGTGATAAAAAAAAATGATTCTGTCATGTTACTGCAGTAGATTTGGTACGGCGTTAAACCTGTTCTAGGTATGACAAGACTCCCAGAAACACTGCAGGAACTAAACCACTCGTCCATAATGGGGTGCCAAAATGTTTTGCAGTGGTAGAGCTCTTTTGCAGAGTCCGCCTGGGGAAGTACCACGCCTGTGCAAGTTATTCAATAACCAAGCATTAATGTGCAAACATTACCTGTGTTCCGGATAGGGCTGTTTGGCTGGTTGTTTCCAGTGAAATTACAGAGATTTATCCTCAGGTAGGTATCTTAGAGTGATGAGCGCAGTGCATTTCCGCACAAGATTCTGAAGATTCTAGAAGTTCAGTCTAGTCAGGCTAGTCTCGTCACTCAGTCACATCCTTCTAATATTATAAACGTGAAAGTTTTGTGAGTATGGATGGATGGATGGATGGATGTTTGTTACTCTTTCACGCAAAAACTAACGAACGGATCTGAATGAAATTTGGAATGGAGATAGCTTATACCCTGGATTAACAAATAGGCTACTTTTTAACCCGGAAAAGGGTTTCTCCGGGATGAAGGGAGGACGCGGAGCGCAACTAGTGAAAAGTAAATAGACACCTTATAAGTTGCAATACAAAAATTGTTCGTTATAAATAAGTTGCCCTGAACTACAACTTTCCAATAGCCTTATATGTATTTCTTTTCAGGGTTTGACGACGACGATATAGTAGCTCAAGCAGTTCTGTTCTACATTGCCGGCTACGACACAACTGCCAACCTCATCAACTACTTCCTATACGAGATGGCTGCCAACCCTCAGATCCAAGAACAGCTTCAGGAGGAACTGGAGGGAGTGGTAGAGGGGGATGTTTACGAACAGGTCCAGGAGCTGAAGTATTTAGAGATGTGTGTCAGTGGTGAGATATTTTACTACTAATTGACGAGCTCTTTCCACAAGTCTTTCCACAGTGCTACAAATTGCAGTCCTTCAAGATGTGTGAAAAGAGTTCTTAAGGGTCGGCAACGCATCTGATGTTGCAAATGTCCATAGGTGACCGCTTTCCATCAGGCGGACAGTCTGCTTGTTTGCCACTTTGTTTCATAAAAAAAATTGCTGGTTGTGGCTCTAATGGTAAAAGCCGCAACTGTTTCTTTTAACAGTACTCATAGTGTTTGATCACAAGTGACGATGATGGTCGAAGATGAGGGCTATGCTACGCCTGGATTGGGAACTACTCATGATATTTGGATTGCCAACATTCTCCGAGAGATCTCAAAATACTGCGACTTATTCTAACCAGGCCGGCTTTTACATCCGTACCTAAATAAAATAAAACTGTACAAAGAAATATCAAGCAATTTCTCTCGGAAATTTAATCTTAAAGTATACAATCTCTACGTAATAGCCAGCAACAAGTTGCTAATCAGCCCTCATAATTCTTCAAATGAATACCTACCAGACTTTACTTTCAGAGGTCCTAAGACTATGGCCCCTGGTGGGCGCTGCAGATCGACGGTCAGTGACCACGTATGACTTTGGACCCACATATCCAGGGAGCAAGGACAGGCTCATTGTAAGATAATACATATACTAATAATTTATCCATACTTTTAATACGTATTGCTTATGGCATAGCTTGTCCGGTCGGTGGAGCTGATCACTGAACTGATCAGACCCAAGGAGGGTTCACATAGTGGAGACGCTTTGCAGCCCTTGGGAGTTGCTAAACGCAATATGCAAGAAAATCACCACCCATTGCGTTCTTTAGGTGATCTCCGAGTTATTTGACGAGCATTGGGGCTGACCACTAGGCCTCTTAAAAGGGATTTCCATCTGATAAAAAAGCTAAGCAACACCCAACACGAACATTACTTGGGTGACTTGATTTTGTCAATCCCTACAAATTATTATAAGTGCTCGAAGGACCATTAAAATTCCAGGCCCCTCCGGGACTGCACGTGTGGCTGCCCATCTATTCTATTCACCGCGACGAGAAGTACTGGCCCAACCCTAACGTGTGTGACCCTGAACGATTCACTCCTGAGAACAAATCCAAAATAGTGCCCTACACTTATATACCGTTTGGTACTGGACCCAGGCATTGCATAGGTAAGGATGACTAGAAATGTGGTTTTCAGGAATAAAAGTGAGAGGCCAAAACCAAAGAGGAAGCCTAAGCCTAAGCCTTCTTTCTTTTCATGATTTTTCCAATGTTTACTCCAGGGTCCCGATTTGCAGTGCTAGCAGCTAAGGTGTTCCTCGTCAGTTTCCTCAAGAGTTACCAGATGAAGGCCCCTATGGTTACCACCAGGCTATCTCCTCGCGCTTTTATACTAAGACCCGCAGATGGATATAACCTTTTTGTAGAACCGAGGATTAAATTATGAATAAATGATGACTACTTAGAGTTTTATTTGTTACCTACCCTCATAGCGAACTTTCCCTAGCCGCTTTACCCACGGGAAGTTGATATATTTTCCGCACGAACTTAAACAGCTCATTGGACCTCCATAATGAATAGATTTTCAAAAAACCCTTCTTCAATGCTCTCCTACATTATATATAAAACTCCTATGCAACTCCTTCCAGACTTACCGGTTTAGGCTCATGGTTTTAGGCTGTGCGTAGACTGTTTTGAGCAGTGCAAGCAACTATGGGTTTCCATTATGGGTTCTCGTTAATATTCATGTTCCCATATCCCAATGTGTACGACCAAACAAGAGAAATATTATTAGTAAAGCTAATTAAAAAATATCGGACTATTAGATGACAAAAAAAAGCTTGGGATTTTAGTGAACTTGCTCCAATTCAATCAATTAGTAATAAGAATAAAATTGTCAATGTAATCGCACCAAAAAAATTACCTGCCGGGCGTTTCTTGCCTGTTCTTTTGCCGGCGTAAGAAGGTTGGAACAGGCGTAGCTAGTTTTAAGTTTGACGTTTTAAAGTGATCACAATGTATCTGATTGAATAAATTTATTTTGAATTTGTTCCAGATTCTTTTTAGGTAGATAGAGACCAAATGAAAATGCTCAAGATTTCGATTTTCTAACGTTTCAAAATAATTCACCATATCCGTTGTAATGTTTCAAGTACAACAGTAACTTTGTTTGTTTGTTACCTTTCCACTGAACCTTCTTGATGAAATTTGTTATGGACATAGAAAGAACACTCTGACCCCTGGGCATGGATAACTATAGAATACTTTTTATCGCGACAAAATTTAGTCCACGCCCGGGAAACTTCCGGGAACAGCTAGATAGGGTACATTTTCACTTTAATTTCTGGAAATCAAAGCTGCTTTTACAACCATTAACAAATGGAAGAGGCGCCTCAAGAATTAAATTTATTTTCAAGAGTTTTATTAGCTTTGGCTTTTTACCTGATACCAGATAGACCTCACGTAATCTGAATTTTATTTTCCTGGGGTCAAGGCCTTTTCAAATAACGAGGAAAGCAATTTTGACCTCGGTTTGGAGGGCAAATTAATTTTGAATAAACGCCAAACTTGATGTTTTTTTTTACCCTATTACAGGGTAGCGTTTGATCACGTGTAACGTGTGACGGTGGCGCCACACTACACCTGGATTAGGAACTGGCTCTCAAGTGGTAGTTCTTTTCGTTTCTTAAAACACACCTACGAACTCCATTCCGCGATTCTTACAGCTAGCAATCTAGGTAGGTAAACGATGTACCTACATATACATTCCAAGTTTCATGTTTCTAGGACATACCTACCGTTTAGACCAGAGATTCCCAAACAATTCACGCCGTCTCTCTACCAAAAAAAACTCTGCTGCTGTTTAATAACCTCTTTGATCTGTAAATAAGGTTCTTACTACATAGTTAGCCCACGCTCCTTTTTCAGATCTCAGAGCTCCTCCTGGAAGGACCCATTTTGGAAATTCCTGGTTCTGACTGCGCGTATTCTGCAAGTCAGTCAATGTAGAATTAATTATACTTATAGATTATTCATATCATTAAAGTAATACAGTTAAACTATGAACTAAAACTAACAATTAAAATTACCTATCAACCTTAAGGTGAATGGGTCCGGCAATTTCCCATACAAACTCAAGCCGAGCAATATAGATCACGCAAACTATTTTAATGAAGTTTGAAAATTTTCTGAAATTGTTCAATTAATTACACATCCGCGGACTATCAGTTTCTCTTACCAAAATTATGTTTTCCATCAAATTTTACCTTTAAAACTTTCGGAAAAATCGTATTTTTATACACATGTGTGCGTGAGTGGCATTGAAGTTGACGGACTTGAATTAGGTGATTTTTACCTGCCATCTACCTGAATTTCGATGAACTATTTAGATGTAGACCTTAGTGAGCGATGTAGTGGTGGCGTGGCTACAACTTTGCCACAGAAGAAATTATAGTTTGTATTAGGTTCGGTCACAAAATAGCTAAAAATTATGCGACGTTGCAAGATCGCGCATGACTAGTGAAGAATGATTTTCTGTCTCGCTCGCCACGGCCCACGATATTGCGACTTGCCAAATCGTGCATGAACGATGTTGTTGACTTTGGGGCAATTTTTACTTTCCGTTCCGAAGACGTAAATCAAAACGGGTTGGTAGTAAAGGTCGTGGAGGTCTAATCCACTTTGATTACCTAAGTGATATAATTTCGCCCAGGTAATCAAAGTAGAAAAATTAGTAAATAAATAGGTAAGAAGTAAATATATATATTGCGATAGTTTCTCACACGGCCAATAGATCCCAAGATTGGCAGAGCTTGTATTATGGTAACCAGACAGCTGACAACATAATTACATTAGAACGTAATTCTAAATTCATACCTACGTAGGTAGGTACCTACTATTGATAATAATGTATAGTTAGTTAGGTACTTGGCGGTAGAACTAGAAATGGTAGATCGCCCTTGCAAGTCGCCTACCACGGTTAAATAGTTTAGAGATGAGAAAAAAAATTGATTTTATATTAATCGATCATTTTTTTCTTTTAATCGATTTAAAAAAATCGATAAACAAATATTACAAATCAATTATTTACTATATTAAAAATCGATTATTAATTGTATTAAAAATCGATTATTTATTTTATAAAAAATCGATTATATTTTTAATAAAATAATCGATTTGTAAAAATCAAAAAATAATCGATTGTAAAAAATCGATTAAGTAAAAAATAATCGAATCGTTTTTTACAAATCGATTTAATCTAACGAGATGAAAATCGATTATTTCTTAATCGATTTTTTCCCCTTCTAGTCACACCCCTATATTTGATACCTAGTGTGTTGGTACCGCACTACCAAATAAATGTTTGGTAGGTCAATAAACACGATATTTTTCTTCACCGAAACCTCATACTTATTGTTGGTATTTGAACATGTGCTTTCCAGCACGGAAGTTCGATGCGCAACCGACTGAGCTATCATCGCTTCAAAACATAAACGTCAAAACAAAACCGAAATCAACCGATATCTATCAATGTAATCTATACTAATCTATACTAATATTATAAAGCTGCAGAGTTTGTTTGTTTGTTTGTTTGTTTGTTTGTTTGAACGCGCTAATCTCAGGAACTACTGATCCGATTTGAAAAATTATTTCAGTGTTAGATAGCCCATTTATCGAGGAAGGCTATAGGCTACATTTTATTTCCAAAAAAATTAGGGATCCTGAAGAAAATTGCAATTTTGCAACCCAAGGTGTGAAATCGAAAATCTATTTTTGCGTGCACTGCCAAAACTATTGACACTAGAACAAAGTAATGTATTACGGGTTTGTAGGTCTCATTAAGATCTACAAAAAAGTCCGCGAGAGCATATGTCTAACTATTATAGTAATGCCACAATAAGTAATCTTTTATTTTAAAATTTTAATTTTTAATGCCCCTGCTAGAAAACGCTTATTATTTGTATCTTGGTATTAATCCTTATCAAAATAAATTACTTCTTATTCAAAACTGCTTCAATGCCTTTATATAACTTTTTAAATCATTCAATTCGGACATTCCATTCGAAAGATATCACGAGTTTAAAAATGTAAGTAGTAGTAGAAAAATAAAACCGCCGCACCGCAGCGCAGCGGGAAACGCGGTGAAGTGAGGTGGGGCACCGGGAGAATCTATGAAATAGGTAAAGTGCGGTCGCGGACCAGGAAGACCTCTAGCTGCGCAATTCAAACGTGCGGTCCAAGAAAAAATAACTTAGAATTAAAATATGATAATGGGTACCAACAGCAGGTAACGCGGTGAGGGGGCACCGAAGTGCGGGAATAATTTTGGAGTATACGGAATATATACGCTTTCGCGCCTAAACTACTGAACCGATTTATATGAAATTTGGTTTATAGATAATTTGAACCCCGGGGAAGGGACATAAGATACCTTTTATCGCGATAAACTGTAGCCCACGCGGGTGAAACCGCAGGGAACAGCTAGTGCTATATATATTGTTATCAAACGGAATATGGTATATTTTTCAATGAAACAGTCTAAGCGCTAAAGAAGACGGAATTCAAATCCACATTTACAGTAAAAATCTATTTACCTACATTTGTAATAAAACTGTGACTGATCGCTGTCTGTACATCCTATCCTATCCTACTAATATTATAAATGCGAAAGTTTTTGTGTGTGAATGTTTGTTACCACGTATCACCGTAACTACTAAACTGATTTTGATCAAATTTGGAATGGAAATAGCTTATAGCTACTTTTTATCCTGGAAAAAGGTTCCTGCGGGATAACGGGAAGACGCGGGTGAAACCGCGGCTGAAAACTAGTGAAAGATAAATGAGAAAAGCTATTATTGGGGGTCTTTATCATCAACGCAATAGAACCCAAAACAATGATAAATAGAATTTTTGTCTGTTTGACTGTATGTCTGTTTGTCTGTGCATTTGTGCGCGCTAATTCCAGAAACGACTTAACCGATTAGGGTGCGGTTTTCACTAATGTATGTGTATGTGTGGTAAGTGGTAAGCTTCACTTAATATTTAGTGTTTCTTTTACTTCAATAGTTTTATAAAAAAAAATATCGCGATAAACTGTAGGACACGTGAGTGAAACTGCGGGGTGCAGCTTGTATAAACTAATCAGACTGTTCTATGAGTTTTTTGGTTACGTCATTCACGTAAAATGCATTTTTGACTAGTTGCTACGTTGCTAGGCAAGTTGTTGTTTATAGTTTTACTCTGTAAAAAAGGTTGATCAACGTTGGAAAATTATTGATGGAAATCAGCAGATACAATCGTGCACCACTACGCCAGCTGAGGCCAGCAACAGCCTTGCCACAGAGTACCTTTGTATAACCGGAAAAGCCCTGCTAGCTGGCTGACACCACAAATCTAATTTTCGGAGGATCAAGGACGTTGTTCTACAACTGCCCTAGCTGAAAGTGTATTCAAATACCTTTGAACTACACAATATGATAACATATAATTTTCCTACGCTTATTTACTTCGTATATGATACACCTTGAAATAAACGAAATTCTATTCTACTAATATAATAAATGCAAAAATTTGTGTGTGTGTATGTTAAATGTTTGTTACCACGTATCAACGTAACTACTAAACCAAATGAACCAATTGTGGAAATAGATTTGAAATAAGCATGTCTCTCGAAACTTCGAGACTTCCAAAAAACAACGGAGGAAATAAAAGGAATTGAACTTCTGACCATAGGGCAACATGAAAATGATGTTTACACTACATATAAATGCGACAGGCCAGCCAGCCGATTTGGAAACTAACCGTTTTTCAAAGTTATGTTTGTTTTTTAGTAGTGTTTAGTAGACATAAATCCGTGGTTTTCGTATGACCAGGTTGGGATACAAATTAGAATATACTTTAATTATAGCTTTGTTGCAGATATGTAAACGAAAAGCGACAACACCATGCCACAACCACGTCAAAAGCATTTTGTATAAAAACAATGTTCTGACCAATAACATGGCATATGGCCAACACAATGAGTCTGTGGCCAGAACATAGTTCATGGAAAAAAAGAAAAAAACTGTGCGACCAGCAGGACTTTATATTGACGAAGAATTGTGAATTATTGAATATTTAAGAATGTGTAAATAAAAAGACTATTGGTGATTGACTGTTTTTTATTTTGATACTATGTACATGTATAATAAATAATCCTGATTGTTTCATAATAAAGTATTACAATAGCCAATGTCTTTATTGGTAGGAGAGTAGAGAGTATAGGTAATAAAGGGTATAGGCCATCTCCATTCTAAATTTCATCCAAATCAAAGAAAATTACCAAAAATCTGAGGCAGGGATCGAACTCGGAACCTCGTTATTAGTAAAGAACTACTGAGAGGTTTGACCACTGGTCTAACCTATACAGTAAACGAAAGAACGAAATTAGCAAATGGTTTCGTGTACAACAAGACCATTTTCTATGTGTGCGTGAACAGATCGCTGCCATACACCACTACCGCCGCGATATTGTTTGGCACAAATAAAAGTGTTTTGAAAACTAAAACACATCTGAAATATTGTTGGATACATAAAACATATTACGCCATTACCGGTAAACATAATTATTATTAAAATAATATGCACCTGTTCATTCATAATAAAATAAGATGCGTTAATTAGAAACAACGCCATCTATTGACGCTGGGCTGCTAGGCGGACCGCAAGCAACCACCTTAGATGCGTTCTAATGACATACTTTATGTCTACGTGTGCGTGTGTAAGTACGTAAATTTGTGACACCAGCAGTAAGAGAAGCGTTACGAGTAATTCATTAGTTTATTAAATGAAGATTTGGGTAATTTACAATTGAGTAACGCTATAGAACGCGCGCTTTAGTGTTTGGTTCGAATAAGATTATTATTTTCGACGTAAAAAAATAATTTAGGTAAAAAATGACATCAGCGCCATCTCTTGACAACATAGCGTGATGAGCTCTGGGATCATCCACCTTAAGAATTTAAACTAAAAAAAACCTACAATTATTTTTGTAAATTTATGCGTTCTTAAGTATACATATTTACCTATTTAGGCACATATTATTGGATCGTTTGAACTAACTAAAGAAGATCTAAAGATAGTTCAAATGATCCTTGATGTCTGCCAACGTACCCAGAATGCTGGCGGCATGCCTCGTTGAACAGCGAGGCTTATTCTTTATCCAAAATATAGGCCAGGCCAGTCTTTGTAATTTAATTATATTCATTATATTACAAAGATGCTTTTGATATTACGAGCTGGATAGGACAAATGGTCAGCATACTTGTCCATTGCTATCGGCGATCATTGGAACATTGCCATTCGGAAATTGGTAATTCGCAATTTCGCACGCAATAATTTCTATTCGGCGAAAATAATTAATTGCCGCTGCAAATACATTCGCAATAAATTATCTTAAATACCAACGGTTATTGCTATGAATTTCAACAGATAGATATATTACTTACACAAAATTTTCTGGTTATAATATTGCAAAAGAGTAAATATTGAACAAATTGTTTCAAGTTTCGTGGTTAGTTTAATCTGAATGGAGTTTCATCAATTGTTTACCAAATTGGGTAAAACTATAATTATATGATAGCTGTTCCCCGCGGTGTTGCTCGCATGCCAATGTCCTTTCGCAGTGTTTAAACTATCTCCACACCAAATATCATCAAGATCGGTTCAATAGTTTTTAAGTTTATCCGGAACAAACAAACAATCAATCTTTTCTCTTTAGGTTATTTTTTCTTTACTTTTTTACTTCTTACAGGGTATTTTTAAGCACAAGTCACCTGATGTTAAGTGACGATTTGGTCGAAGTCACGCTACACCTGGATAAGGACCTCGCGGCAGCCGGAACACCGGTAGGTGCTTGATGACAGATTGTAGCTAGCCAGGCGAGTACTAAAAAATACTTTACCTTACCTTTATTATAGCTATGGTTTCATCACAATACAAGTTTCGAGCTTAATTTAGAGCTCGGTTAATTTGTGTGCAATGGTCCCCGATATTTATTTATGTTTACAATTTTTCCTTCACCGAAAGCTCAAACTCATTGTAGGATTCGAACCCAGGTTCTACGGATCGCAAACTGACGTCACTTCCACTGAGCAATCATCGCTATATATTATTTTCAGAAGTAAATCCCACGCAAAAGCTAGCTGTAGGTAACAATAAAATTGTAACAGGGAGAATCATTCCATGCGTCCATTGTCACGTTAGCACAATGGAGTGTCAACAGCCATCGAGTCGGAACTAGGTTCCGTGAGGATCCTGTTTTTAGGACGCCCCTGTCGGGGTTAAGTGGGGTAAGCGGGAAATTCCGGGAAAAAGTCAGTTCCGCCTTATGGATTTACTGTCTTTCACGTTTTAGCGTTCTAGCTGATGGGTGTAAGCCTTAAGCTTAATTCTTTATAAAAATGAAATGCTGTTCGTTGTACAAATGTTCGTAATGTGAACTTTTCTGACAGGCGACTATGGAAAAAAAAATAGATCAAAAGAAGTTCGATTCTGCATGGATGCCGCGCTTTTGTCTTATGCAAAAAATAAATGCGCTTGGCTGTATGGGCTTCTGATCCTTTTACTAGTTCCTTGTACAAATAAATGAAAAAAAAGGCGCATGTCTTGCCAGCGCCAAAACCTCCTATTATCCAAATAACGTTTACATAAAATAGGGAAAGTACCATTGGAAAGGCTACCCGAAAAAAATCGTTGCACCATCTCAGTTAGTTACTATAGTAATAATACCTAATTGAAACAGGAAATTTCTACAAAAAACTGTTTCCCATGTTTTTATTACGTTTATAGAGCAAGTGAGTTATAAAATTGAACACTAGTTGTATAATATACACTGCGCATGTGACGCTCACCATAATTATTTTCTTGCGGAATGAGGTTGTACCTCATCCAGAGTGCAACGAAATATGAAAATTGCTAAGACAATAGAAAGCGCGGAAGTTGACGCGGTGGCGCGGCGTTCTGTTACCGTACATTCACTCTGCAGTAAGGACATAAAGAACGGTTTTATCGGCTCTGTGGCACATGCACCATAACTTCACCTTGATTTCTAAGCGTAATTTTACGCCAGAGCAACAATATTTAGGGCGTCGCCAAGGGGGCGGGCGGAAACTACTTCCTTTCCCTAGACACTTGATAAAATTTGTCAAAGGCTAAAAGTAATTCAGTGTCCGGTTTATAATTCCCGCGTGATTTAAATATGATTCAAAAGCGATTAACTATTTTACGCCGAGTCAACATCGTGCTAATGGCAGCAGCATCTATCTTTTTAAACTGAGATGTGTTTGGTGACAGTGGTAGCTAGCCAGCACTAGAAAATATCCCACTTAGGGTTTCATCACGATGTTCTGTTTTAACCTGAAGTTCAAACGCATTGCAGGATTTGAATAAATCCCAAGTCAATTTTATTAGTGTGTGTTTAAATTATGTAGGTACTACTGTGTAATAATTATGTACTACTGTGTAATATTAATGTACAGGTAAAATACGTAAAAAATCATCATGACATGTTGTAAACTCCTTACTGCCAATAGCTGCACAGGGATTTCGCGACCGCAGACAATGCGCACGTTATTTCATTTATTTAATGAGCCACGGTGGAAGCGTGGCTTTAGAATTTGTTTGCGATGAATGTTGGATGCTATAATGGAATAATGGAACTATAATGCGGATAGGAATGGAATTGTCACGTGGCTTTCAGGGTTTTGTGTGCGATTGTGTTCAGGTTTTCGAGGAGTAAATTTGTTCAGGGTTAATTTGTCTCTCATTCTAAGTTTATAAGTAGGATTAAAAGTTACGTCTACCTTGTTTGTATAAATAATAAAAACTATGTATCTGGGCAATCTCAAATATATATCAGGTATCGCTGGAAAAATGCAGTCACAAAAGACTTGCGCGAGCTCCAGTTGGAGGACTGAGCAGGGTGGTGTAAAACAGATTACAGAACAGACCAAAGTTGCGTATTTTACTGTCGGAGGCCAAGACTCCAGTTGTATACAAAATAATTCTATGCCCAGCCTCACTCTGGGTGGTTTTTTTTTTTTTTTTTGTTTTGTTATGGCGTCACACGATTAGTGTATTTGCCAGTGTCAAGTATAAAATATTTCAAACTCAGAGAGTTGAATCAAGTTTAAATGATGATGGTGATGATGATGATGAGATGATGGGATGAGGATAGTGTTTAGGTAAAGTAGTGGTGCTTTACTTAAACTTTACACGGACTTTTTTGGAGCAACTTGAAAAGTCACTTTCACAACTTTATTTCAATTTCCCACACTCGTACACATTAACAAACACATAATGGTTAATAATCCACCAATATTACACATTATCACTCGAAGAAACACAAGTTTTGGAAATAAAAACAAAATTTTCACGTTGACAACTCAATTGCCGCCAAAAAAGTCAAAAGGTGGTTGTGCCATCTCAGTTAATTTTTGTTTTTATAGAATTTTATGATAGTTTTCTCTGGCGAAAAGTCTTGTAACTGTGCAATAATGTTGATGGCAACTTTTTCTGAATTGATTGGCATTGACAATGACAGCTATATCTTTTTTTTTTTTTTTTTTTTTTTGTTTTGTTATGGCGTCACACGATTAGTGTATTTGCCAGTGTCAAGTATAAAAGATTTCAAACTCAGAGAGTTGAATCAAGTTTAAATGATGATGGTGATGATGATGATGAGATGATGGGATGAGGATAGTGTTTAGGTAAAGTAGTGGTGCTTTACTTAAACTTTACACGGACTTTTTTGGAGCAACTTGAAAAGTCACTTTCACAACTTTATTTCAATTTCCCACACTCGTACACATTAACGAACACATAATGGTTAATAATCCACCAATATTACACATTATCACTCGAAGAAACACAAGTTTTGGAAATAAAAACAAAATTTTCACGTTGACAACTCAATTGCCGCCAAAAAAGTCCAGCTATATCTTTAGGCCAAGCTAATGAAGTTGACGTTGACATACGTCAGTGGCTCGTACAGACGTACAGCGGTCAGCGGTAAACCTTACATTCTCTTTGGCGGTCAGCGGGGAATTTGGTCGCGAGATTTTCACATTCAGCAATTTTTAAATTATTATTAGCTTTATTCATTCACATGTCACATTAGCAAAAATTCAAAAAGCAAGCAAAGAGTATTAAAATTGTAACGTTATTTAAGAAAGTAGTCATAACTTCTATCATCACAACTTATGATTGTAGAAAAAGCTTCCTAGCAGAATGTCGAATGTGAAAACCATAACAAACACAGCTCGTGTAGCCAGTAAGAGGCCTTTCAGGGTTTCCATTGAAGGCAACATCGGATCTGGTAAATCTACCTGCATCAAACACTTCGATAAATATCACAACGTCGAAAAACATGCGGTATGTGCACCAATTCTATATCATTTTACAGCAGTTCATGAAGAATCAGAACTAGGTACCTTCTAAATTGATTTATTCATATTTTCCATACAGGAACCGATAAAGGAATGGCGCGACGTCAACGGACACAATCTCCTCAGCCTCTTGTACAATGACCTGAACAAGTGGACGTTCTCCTTTCAGCATTATGTCCACCTCAGCCGCCTGAAGATTCAGACCAGCCCACCGTCAAACTCTAATATTACTGTCAAAATGTTTGAAAGGTAATGCAGTTCTAGAATTATTAAGTCCTTCACTTTACTGGATAAGTTGTGACTATGTAATAAAAATTTTATGCTGATTTTATTTAGCTGTACGCTACCTATACCTTTCAATAGACTTGAAGCGATGATAGCTAATGGTAGTGCCATCAGATTGTGAACAATAGGTTGTGCATTTAAATTCTCCAATAAGCTTCAGCGTACAGTGAAGGAAGCATTATTGTGAACTTTTTAATAGTCATGGAGCATTTTTAGTACTTGCCTGGCTAGCTACTACTTCATCCTCAAGTTCAGAATCTGTTACCAAGCAACTATCAGTCTGTTCCTGCAGCCTCACTTAAGTATTTATTCCCAATCCAGGTGTAGCATGGTGCGTTCTTCAACCTTAACATCAGATGACTTGCAATCAAATGCGGAAAACATTGCGAGGAAACCGGCATGTCCAAGAACTGCAATATTCAAGGGCATGCAATATCTACCAACCCACACTGGGCCAGTGAGGGAGAATACAGCTCATACTCTCTCTCTGAGAGAAGGTCAGAGTCCCAGCAGTGGGAACGTAAAAAAGGCTGATGATGATGATATAACCAGACAGAATAGGTCATTCTCATAAACCCTCAGGGCCTTGAGCTTAGGAGTTTTGATTGACTGCATATTGTAGCTGAAATTCCAATTCTACTATTTCTTTCCACAGGTCAGTCCAGAACAGCCGGTTCTGTTTTGTAGAGAATGCTAAAAGGCAGAACTTCCTCGAGGATCCACAGTACCGAACCTTGCTGGCTTGGTACGACTACACGGAAAAGTGCCTTGACATTAGCTTAGATCTCATTGGTAAGGACTTTGTTGAGAAATTCTATTATTTTGTGTAAAAGCTAAGTTAAGAATCTGATGCCGAGCACCTATCAGTGTGTTCCGGCAGTGTTGCTTGGTGCCATCTTCAACTGCATCGTCACCATGCGGCGACTTGTAATCAAACATTACAAACTTTTCTGAGTGTACTTTTCTAATGAGATAGGTTTACTGTCATACAAACATGAATATCACATCCAAAGAGGTTTAGCACCTCATAGCCTCATTGCATAGTATTAGTTCAACAGACAGTCAACCAAACCTACTACCATCAACTTTTTTCATTTCAGTATATTTGAAGACAACACCACAAGTAGTGTGGGAGAGAATGATGAAGAGAGGGCGAGCAGAGGAGTCTGAAGTACCTTTAGAATATTTACAGCAGGTAAGCTAAGTTAGAAATTTTTCGTAATCTCTTTGCATTCTACCTCTACTGCTGAAATCTTTATTGTTGGCTCGTCCACCTCTAGTTATAGTGTCAGATAATGAATATTGGGCACTAGTACGAGCTCCCAAAGCACAGAAAAATCTGCTAGTATGGTTAACGAAAAGTCGCTAAACTCATCCAACTTTCTTTTTTTTTTTTTACTATTTACAGAGTAGCGTTTGACCACAAGTCGCCTGATGTTAAGTGACGATGCGGTCGAAGATGGCGTCACGCTACACCTGGACTGGGAACTGGCTCTCAAGTGAGGCTGCCGGAACACACCGATAGGTGTTTGGCGACAGATTCTTAACGAGAGGGTGGTAGCTAGCCAGGCGAGTACTAGAAAATACCCTACCACCAAGCTATGGTTTCATCACGATGTTTTCCTTCACCGAAAGCTCAAGCTCATTGCAGGATTCGAACCCACGTCCTACGGATCGCAAGCCGACGTTACTACCACTGAGCCATCATCGCTATGAACTTAATCATTCTCTAAGATCTTAATTACAGAATGTTACTAGAACAACTATTTGTGTTTGGACTTTGCTTTGGTTTTTAATTCTGTTACACATGTATACATGTACACATGTGGTAAAAATATATTTTTACCTAATCGGTGAGCTTCCAGCCACAGTGACCCTCCGTGCGACGAGTTGGGAAATATGTTGTGACTAAGCGTTAACTTTACTTTTTAAACCATGAAAGTATATTAGACTATTGACCTTTCTTAATCACATTGCAGGTCCACGATTCTTATGAAACCTGGCTGAATTCTCCAGACGTAGGCTGCGAAGTGCTGACAATTGATGCCGATAGAGGCATAGACAACGTTAAAGAGGATTTGGAGAGATACACATACAAAATACTGGGTGGGAACCATACTAACTGATCACTTTTTGCCAGTGCATGTGGACAACCACAAAAAAATTTACTCCAATGGCTCAGCGTCCCAAAGTGTGCCTTGGTTTCCGTAACGAGAGAGTGCCAGTCCTGTATCCTGAGCGATTTCAGCCCAGTGTAGTCTGGAGTTCACGGTGGTTGTTAACAATACAGGACAAAAATTATTTTTCACAAACAACCTCATGTCTTTATCCATGTGGACATTTCGACAGACCATGTCTTTTTCTGGCGGAAAAGTTAGTCCACTTCTTTTTTTCGGCCCACAAACTATCTTGCAAAATGCAAAAGAAGCTTAAAAAAGCAATATTTGAGACAAATTGCTGGAAGGCCCTTTGAATATTGTATTCTGTAATGTACTTATTGATCGTTTTAACTAGACCATGTATATTTAGAATAGACGAGGTGCACTTTCCATACAGTATTTGTATTCTAATGTTTTTTTCATTTTTTTATCACCCTAATTTTGAACTTTAATCTAAATAACCCCGATCCAATTGTTTATTTATTATTTGACCAAATATGTTTAAGCCTATAAAAATCACTTTATCATCATACCATGTACTAGATTTAAGATTGATATATTTTAAACTGAATTTACTAAAAGGATGTGCTATCTTATAGATTAAGAATGATTTATAGATTGTATTTATGATGATGTTTAAAATATTTTCTACCTCTTAATAAGATAAAACTGCCTTTTAAATTTTAACTAGCTTTAAGTTGTTATATTTGTATTAGGATTTTGAGAGAATTTAATGCTAACTAGCGCTAACTAATATTTTCTAATGCGGCACTTATAATGTAATGGTTACTGAACAAATAAATAACTAATATTGTAAATTCTTTAAATAAACAAAAATTTATTATAACTGAGATGATAGTGATTTATTTATCATACAAAGAATAATTTATTTATTCCCTAGTTTTAAGAACTATTTTATAACTACACCAAATCTCAAATTGTATAAATTACATTGGTACATACAATTTACAAAAAAACCCCAATTCTCATTGCCTTCAATTAAAACGGTCAAAGAATAAAGTGACGAAATCGGCATGTCCAAGAATCACAACTTTCAAAGGCATGCATAATCTAAAATCCCGCACTGAGACAGCAAAGTCAAATAGTCAGTAGGTTAATAGTCGTCCTGCCAACGTCATTGTTTCCCGATAAGTACAATTTGGGAGTCTTCAAGTCAAGAGTGAATAGGAATATAATATTATTTGTATAATATTATTGGTATATAATATTTTCTAGACTAGACAAGCATGCTCCATTATCGGCCACGTCTTCATTTACCACCAGGTGAAACGCTTGCCTATAGTGAATAAAAAAAAATGGCTCACACTCTCTGAGAGAAGGCCAGTGTCCTAGCAATGGGACCATAATAGCATAGTAAAGAGTAGTAGTTCAGCTTCATACAAATCGCGCCGCCTATGCATCACCGCACGAATAGGCAATTAACTCGTCGAGCGGCCTTAGCTAACCTACTGTTCTTACTTTACTGTGATAATAGGCTGATGATGAATCCACATTGTAACAATAATATAATCCTTGTATTTAAATACAAACTGCGGACTACTCACTACAGTCGTAGAGGGCGTCTAGTTATAAAATAGCCCCTAAAACACTATTAGCTACTAAAGCGCATCCGTTTCAACGATAAAGGTGGTCAGCTCTGATGTTGGAAGCTATCTCGCTCTCCCACTTGTCTCCGTTCAACAAGAGCTTCTCCTTGTTATAGAGGAGTTCCTCGTGAGTTTCCGTCGAGAACTCGAAGTTGGGACCTTCGACGATCGCGTCTACAGGGCATGCCTCCTGTTAAAAAGAAAAGGAAACTTGAGTTAGTGGGATATGCAGTGCGATTCTAGTTTACACGGAAGCTCTTCCGACCACGGATTTGGAAATATTTCCTTCAGATTTTTTTAGACACGATTCATTAATCTGAATTGGGAAACTCGTATTTAATTTGACAAACCAGCTGCTCACGGAAAAGTTTCCGCCACCTATTTATTTGCTCTCGGAAAACGTTTCCGTGAAGGTGACGTCGAACGAATCCGCCACGGAAACTTTCCGAGTGAATTAGAATCGCACTACAGGACAATGAAATATTAATAACTAGCTGTTCCCCGCGGTTTCACCCGCGTGGACTACAGTTTATCGCGATAAAAAGTATCCTATATCCTTCCTCAGGGTTCAAACTATTTCCGTACCAAATTTCATTTAAATCGGTTTTGTAGTTTGTAACGTCCCCCCTCAATACACTCTAACCCCCCGTTCTTTCTAACCGCCCCAAAAAGTACTCTTGCAGAAATAATTATTTAAACTTAACTATGGCCACGTGATCGTCTCCCTACGTTGTATCCGTCGCAACCCTGACTCTTTTAAGGTACCTGAGATAGCCCTAATTCCCTAGTTAATTAAACTAATTATGCCTAAGTACTACCTGAGTTTGATTTATTGCCTATTTTACTGTTCCTGATAAATATAATTATGTTCCGTCTTATAGTTATATGAAAACCGCCCTAGCCTTAAGAATGTTTAGTCACGTGATGTACATTGGAGTATGCCTACGATTCCCCATCGCCTCTTATGAGTTTGTTTGTAAGTATAAGAATGATAATTGCCTATCCTATTTACGAGTATATAACAATGAAACAATAATAAGTAATTCAACCTGGAGAGTATGTATGCAGACGCTTAAGTTTTATTGGTAAATATTTAATAAGAAGATATGTCAGAACTGAGTGTTTCCTAACAAATTGCTGGTTATTTATTTGGCTTTAATTGTTATAACCGCAATCAGAGTTATTGTGATATAGATAAGAGCACCACCCCGCTCCAATCAGTGAGTCTCGACTTCCTCACTGGTCAACCCTCCTTCACTTAACTCTGTACCTTTTATTTCGTACATTCTGGGATATGTAATTTAAGTTAGTAAGTACTTTGGTAAAGTTTTAGTCTGTTTTATTTGTCTTTATGCTAAAGAGTCAAGAGGGCATAATCTTTTAGCAAGGTCAAACTATTTGTCTGACTTCATACTTCACTTTCGTACAAGGATTACATTTAAGTGTTATTCAACAATGCAACTCTTACTTCCATCATATCTAGTTATATTGCGGAGCTTTTCCATACTTAGCTTGTAAGTACAGGAAGGCCCCTTTGGCCCACAGGCGTCCTCCTACCTAAAACGTAAATGTACCTAACATTCCAAACCGTTGGAAATCTATTATATAAGTACAATCCTATACTAACTCAATTATTGAACAATCGCCTTTGCATTTTAGTTTAGATTTTTGTTTAGTCAATTACTCTCACTATCGAGACTCTCGGAACTTCTCTGAATATCAAGCCATTTATAGTAGTACTTATTATTCCAATGATTGATAAAATCAGTCAGTGACTACGGCGTAGTATCTCTAACCTTTTGTAGCAATAGAGAGTGACTACAGGCACTGCATCGCAAGTTGCCAAGTGTAACCAAATTTACCAACGATGAACTTTCTCATCAAAAGATTTATGAACTATGTCGTTGTTAGACTTTCCTTTCAGATTCATATCCTAGAATACTCGATATAGATTCAAAGAGTGTGATAATTTCCACAGAGAAACTAATTTGTCTTTACATTTCTTTATGCAATGGTATTATTCCTAGGTAACCTTTTCTCATCAAAGTATTTATGAATTATTTCTTTATTAGTATTTCCTTTTAGGTTCAAATCCTAGAGTACTCGTTGGTATTATTATAGTTTAGAGTTTTATAGCAATAAATAGTATACGTAGTTAATATATTAATAGCAATAAGTAGTTACTAGCAAACGGTTGCATTATTTCGCCTTGAAATTCATTTAATCGTTGATGAATATTTATTTAAGATATTGGCCCTAATTTTGTATTCCTAATACTTCCCATTCTAAACCTACTATTCAATCTATGTTCCCTACCCTAACTCACTACTCCTATTCGAATTGGTGTGTGTTTCATCAAAGCTAGAGGCTTCACCTCATATTTACATTTAAATGCGGCAAGTCGGTTGTTCCCTGTAAAACAACCGCCTTACAAAGTCAATTGCTCATGATGTTTGAACAATCTACCTGACTAATCTCTACGGGATTGGGGAGGCACCCCGATTAGACCTATTCCTACGCCACCCTACTATCTCTCCTCCGCCGACCGCAGTCGAATAGGGATGCAGAAGAGAGACGGACCAGGGACTATGTATGGGAATATATAAATATATAAGTGTATAGACCGATTCAATCAACTCTGAATATAGCTAAACGGATGCACAATGGCATGATTCTCTTCGACTAATCTCCGTCGCAGATAAACAGAATCTGACCGAATAGGGGAACAATTAGTCGTTCCTTCGTTGAAGGCATAAACGACTGCCGGCTCGTCCCAAAAGTTGTCGGCTCTAACAATGAGTCCCTATCAGTAAAAGCTCTGTTAACACCGCAAGGTAGACAGCCTTTACCCACAAAACCATGTTTGCGTTTAATGAATCCGTTCAAGCAGATGGGCATATTCCTCACTGACCCTCATTATCCACGAAAACTAGTATGATTGTAAAATAATAAAACGATCCACGAAGCTTCCCATGAGATTACGTTTTTACCATTAATCTACCATACGCACGAATCTAATTATTTACAAAGCCGCGTTGACTCTATCATAGGCCCACAAAACTACATTGTTACCACAGTTCAGTACGCGCATTGAACTATTCTCAAAGCCACGTTGTAATCACAATGTTAATTCACACCCCAAAAGAACACTAAATATAGTAGAAAAACCGCAACAAATACTACTGAGGATAGATGAGGATAGACCCACAATAAATACTGCTTGAACGTGTTCACTCACCGAAGACTGCTGTTGGAATGCCCCGAATCCAGCGCGCTCGCCCCTTTTATTCACGTAGCGACGATGGTCTTTTTGGCGTTGCCGGCGACCACGGTGTTTTTGGCGTTCGCAGCGACCGCGGTGTTTTTGGCGTTCGCGGCGATATTTCTATACAGTCAAAGGAGTTGATAGGGGTGCTCGCAGCGTTTGCTGTCCCGACGGTGTTTTTTGCGTTCGCAGCCACCGCGGTGTTTTTGGCGTTGCCGGCGCCCGCGGTGTTTTCAGCGTTGCCTCGGTGATATTTCTATACAGTCAAAGGAGTTGATAGGGGTGCTCGCAGCGTTTGCTGTCCCGACGGTGTTTTTTTGCGTTCGCAGCCACCGCGGTGTTTTTGGCGTTGCCGGCGCCCGCGGTGTTTTCAGCGTTGCCTCGGTGATATTTCTATACAGTCAAAGGAGTTGATAGGGGTGCTCGCAGCGTTTGCTGTCCCGACGGTGTTTTTTGACCTTAACAACTAGTACTTAAGGTGTCATTTTTACTCATACGCACTCTTGGATCAAGAATCTGCCCTCCAGTAAAGAGTTATAGAGTTATAAAATTAGCTTCTTTACAACCACTAATAATAATTACTTTTTGTATTTTTATTTATTTCTTTATTTATACTTTAGCACGTAAAATTGCATTTTACATTATTAAAGCCAGCCTTCTATTGAGATTATTGCCATCTATGTTTATTATCGTATGAACTATCTAGTACTAACTTAGTTAGTTTGACCGTTTCTTACTAGGTGGCGTTGGTGTCGCGCATGCATTTTCCTACATCGCGGAGACGATACTGAAAATCTACATCGCGGAGACGATACTGAAAATATGTACAAAACATTATGATAAAATGATCCACATATATTTGTGAACGTGACGGTCCAGATCACTGAAGTCTGGAACGTTACAGCCAACCCCCAAAATTTACACAGGTAGTTAAATATTAACCCGGAGAAAATTTTTCAACCTCAAAATGTATTCACAAATATAAGACTAAATAAAAGAAATATTATCACTATATTTTATAAACAAATCCCGCTCCACGTCCGTCCGTTTGTCTGTTTACGATAAACTCAATAATCATAAGTCTTTCGCAAGTTCTAATGTGTGCATAATTTAACTTGTCAATGCTTGACTTCAGACAATGTGTACTTGTTGTACTAGGAGAGTATATTTAAACCGAAGCATGGATGACTCCACCATATGAACCCGTCCAAAGCTTTTAATGTATTGAAGACAAAAAGAAATCACCCTCACAAGGACAATCTTGGCTCTGTAAAGAAACCTGGTTGTGAGGCAGATCAATCCTAATGATACAGTGTATTAATTGTTATCCCCTTCAGACCCACTTTTTTAAGAGTTTGCGGAGAACTAACCTACACCATCCTATCCAAGCCAAAATTTCTTTAATAGGTATTGGGCAATAACGATTCATGATCGCAACATCCCACCCTGGCCGAAATTTCATAATGGCAGATCATCAATGATTCGGAGAGTGTGGAGTGTAAGCAGGATACTTTAGTCTTTCCTCATTGTAGAGTAGGACCTCTTTATGGAATCAGTTATTACTGATGAAGTGTCATCTGACCTATCCTAGCACCAAACTCCACCATAACCAAGGCCCTTGTAAAGTGTAGTGTCTATCTGAACTCAAGCAACGACAAATAGCTTTCAACTTAGGGTATTGTTGAATTATTTTTGGTCCCTATTCTACAATTCAATCGCTTATAACGTTCATTCCCAAATATAAAATATACATAATATATCAATAAAATACATATATAATAGTATCTCATTTTCAATCTTCTTACATAACTCCTAGCTACAACTAGCACACTCCATTGCCCTAGACCTAAATAATCCAACATCCCTTTTAGTTTGAAGCGACCAATTTTGTTATGCACTTAATAAATTTTAATTTAAACAAAGCAAGTAAGAATGTACGTAGGTCCCTATCAATAAGTCAGTGTTGTTATAGTAAAGAAGTATAATGTAATACTCTTCCATTTTCCTTCTGTACCTCCATATTACCGTAGAAGGGGAAAGAAAGATAAATAATCTCAATCCTTTTTCCTTCTGTACCTCAAATATTTACCTCATAAATTTAATCAGGAATATTCAGTCAAATAATTTACTCTTTTTTTTTTTTTTTGAATTGATAAAGTAATGAATCACCGGCGCCAGGTAACACATCCCTCTACCAATTCCTAAATTTACCATAAATTAACAATATTATAAGCAATTCGCAATCTTAATCTACAGAATAAAACACAGATTTTTGTCATAAGCAAGTATGAGTTACTCCACCTCAGCTCAGGTTTTAGGTAAAGAATAGATATAAAAGTGACTAAAATTAATAGAACAATCCCGTCAACCGAAACAACTAAATGCATTGCATGCCTTCACAATATAAGCAAACACGAGTTCTATTAGCTAAGCTAATTTGCGTGAAAATCTAACTTTCATGTAACGATAATTGAATTGTGCTTTAGGATTAACTTTACTATGCTCATAACTTACCATAATTTCACTTTACCATCTTAAACCTTAGCGTTACCTCGCACAGCATGAAAATGAATTAAAGCAACTATCCATGGACCAAATATCTTTATACCTTATGGTCGTTTGTCGAACAATACAAGAGATCTGTCCCGAAAAGGACAATTATAATCGCAGTCTATTTACGAATAAACCGTTTATCAACCTAAGTCTACCTGATTGCAAATTAATGCCAATTCCTTCATGTTTCCACCTATACTTACATATTTTGTGCTCTTATGCTTTGATTGCGTTTGTTTTAAGTTACCTACTTTTATCACTGTCATGTCTTGTTTTTAACTGAAGTGTAGTATTCGATCACTTTGTTACTGGAAGATTATATTTTTTACAACAAATTCCTAATCTCTTGCACTAACACATATAACCTTTCCCCACTTGCACATCCTAATATGGGATAGTAAACAACCCCCATTGTTTTCACCCTTTAGCCATCATTAATTCATTAACCATACAAAATGAAGTTGTTTATTTCTGTTTTTTTTTTTTTTTATTTTACCACAACTTTTCATCTCCTGTCAACTTAAATAACTCCCGCGCAAGTCCTACAAGTGTTGCCTGTAATAATATCTAAATAATGGCTAATTGGTGCTGCAATCAATCTTTTGTCCTATGGCATACCGCTAACCGTTATTTTTTTTTTCATTTTCTCTACTTGTTTTTATTTTTAGGATTTGTTATTTACAAGAATTTATGTTGGCAATATATTAGTTTTTTTTTTTTTTTTTCTAAACCGTGTACTTCCATTATAATCTGATAACTAGAACGCGTTTATAGTATTATTACTATTGTAACAATACAGCTACCTGACTATTCATTAGCTAATAAATTTTTTTATTTTTTTATTTTTAAGTAAGGAAATGACAAAGTAAGCCGTGACAAAATTTCTATCAACCATCAAACTCTGCTAAATTCGCTGTGTTTCCACTACCCTGGTATCCCCGTATTCCCCATGTCAATCCACTCAGTTTGAATGGTGTTGCCACTTGTTTAACAAACCTTGAGAAGTCCTATACCCATTTTTTTTTCGTTGTTTTTTATTTTCCTAGGATAATAATTGGAACATTATTTCTTTTCAACCCGTATTAATGCTGTTAATAAGTTTTTTTTTTTTTTTCTAGAATTTACGCGCCTAATTATGTATTAATTTTTTCATTTTTTTTTTTTTTATTCTACCTTCCTATTGTTAAACTTTATGACACTATTAATACTTTCCTTAGACTAACCTATAAACTTCTGTTATTTATACGCAATCTATTTACAATATCATTTTTAGCCTATTACAACTGACTGTTCTCTTTCTACCAAATCGCTCCACTCTATTCCGACTGAATGTTTAATCCGTGCGAATCCTATTAAATTATGACACAAAAAAAATTCACTATAATTAAAATTTGGCAGGAATCTACTGTTACTAATATTGCCGTCAAACTGTAACTAACAAATCGCTCAGTTCTGGCTCGGTTCAGTTTGTTTAGATTCTTAACACGAGTAATAATCATTTTGAACGTGTTTGCAACCCGACTATTTATCTATTTATCTGCAATGGCTCAATGAAATCATTCATTCCATACCTTAATCAAACAATTTCCCTGCCTATGGGACCGTCAAGACCTTAATTTCAGAGACTACAAATATAAATCAAGATGCCGCTCCATCCTCTTGTCAGAGTGCAACAAGATGGTTCACATTCCACTCACCGAAGCAGACATCAAACGAAAAATAAAATCTTATCTACGTCAACATTCGCACTTGCAAGCCTCAATAGCGGTAACTACATTCATAATCCTTACTACCATAAATTTTACTATAAAATTTATATTATTTGTAAATTTTAATTAGCTATCACTTTCAGTGTTATCATCCATCCTGAAAAGCTCTTTAGTTTTTTTTTTCTTATAACCTAATCTCTATTAATATCCTATAAGCGAACGCAACCCCGTCTGTCTGTTTGTCCGCTACTCCTTCACGCCTAACGCCCGAAACCACTAGTCGATCCGATCTAAGCGACACCCGACGCAAAGACGATCCAAACCGGGAGATGGACACAATATATACCTATTGTCGACGACGCGGTAGCCGAGTTGGTAGTGACCCTGCCTGCGAAGCTAGCGGTCCCGGGTTCGAATCCCGGCAAGGGCAAACATATGTGTGATGAGCACGAATACCTGTACCTGAGTCCCGGATACCCCCATCTATATAAGTATTTATTTCTCTATGTATGTATGTATATCGTTGTCCAGTAACCCATAACACAAGTTTCGAGCGCAACTTGGGGCCATGTCAACTTGCGTGCAACTGTCCCCGACATTTAAATTTATTTATTTAATTTATTGTGTCAAAATATAAATAAGGTTAAATCGTTTTCCTCCGCTTCGCGTGGTCGACCTACTTTGTTTAAAGTTGTGTTTTTCTTTTTGTTTTGATGAAACTGTTTTCCCTATAATTTTTTTTTTTTTTTTTTTTTCTTTCTTTTTTTTTTTTTCTACCAGCACTATCCACCAAGGGCAACCTCAACCAATTTTGACGAACACTCTTCTGGAACTTAATGACACTCAAAACCCTACACTATCACTCACTACCGACACTCACTCTGAACAGATTTTACCACAAAACCCTACACTACCACTCACAACCGACACTCACCCAGAACTAATTTTACTACAAAACCCTATACTACCACTCCACACTACTACCCACTTCCAGCCATGACACCATTACAGTACTCCCTTGCCTCTAACTTATTTGAAACTATTGTACAGCTAGCCGTAAATAATTCACTCACTCCCGACATTTCACTATTCTATTCTTCCTCCATTATTCCTACTGCTACACCTACTACTACAGCACACCATCTCTTCCCATCCTACCTGAAGCCCGCCTAGCTGAGAGTCCATCGCCCTTCCCTGCTGATCCGGACCACTCTCCTAACTATTTCCTGTGGTCGTATGTTATTTTTGTTCATTTTATTTATTATTTTTTTAGTCTAAACCCTATATAATATACACATTTTTGTTTCCATCCCTACGCTTTCGATTCCCACGTCGCCCAACACCCGCCAACGTGCTCCAGCAACTCTATTCATCTATTTATTTTATTTATTTATTTAAAACTGTAAATACCCCTAAAAGTTTTATGTTGTCTTTACTAAATACTTCCTTTTCTTTTTCAGACACTTGTAAAAACGAGCAAGATTAACTATAATCATAGCTGTGAATGTACATAGTTTAGAATGGCTCACGACTCACGTGCATTTCAGAATAGAAGCAGCCTATCCTTACCTTTACGCGATACGACGTTATTATTATTATTTTTTTATAACTCGTAAAGATTTAAATTGAATTATATTCTTGTGTATAAATTGACCTAATTGCCTATAACCAACTAACTAATTTTTTTAGTGAAAACGCTATCTCAGTACCTCTCCTCTTTCACGGCAACAATTGTGCGGACGAACCGCAACACTATATTAAGACTACCTAATACCCTAAACTTGCAATTTGACCCACAAAAGCACCTGTAATCCTGGTCACGGCACACTAATTGTAACGTCCCCCCTCAATACACTCTAACCCCCCGTTCTTTCTAACCGCCCCAAAAAGTACTCTTGCAGAAATAATTATTTAAACTTAACTATGGCCACGTGATCGTCTCCCTACGTTGTATCCGTCGCAACCCTGACTCTTTTAAGGTACCTGAGATAGCCCTAATTCCCTAGTTAATTAAACTAATTATGCCTAAGTACTACCTGAGTTTGATTTATTGCCTATTTTACTGTTCCTGATAAATATAATTATGTTCCGTCTTATAGTTATATGAAAACCGCCCTAGCCTTAAGAATGTTTAGTCACGTGATGTACATTGGAGTATGCCTACGATTCCCCATCGCCTCTTATGAGTTTGTTTGTAAGTATAAGAATGATAATTGCCTATCCTATTTACGAGTATATAACAATGAAACAATAATAAGTAATTCAACCTGGAGAGTATGTATGCAGACGCTTAAGTTTTATTGGTAAATATTTAATAAGAAGATATGTCAGAACTGAGTGTTTCCTAACAAATTGCTGGTTATTTATTTGGCTTTAATTGTTATAACCGCAATCAGAGTTATTGTGATATAGATAAGAGCACCACCCCGCTCCAATCAGTGAGTCTCGACTTCCTCACTGGTCAACCCTCCTTCACTTAACTCTGTACCTTTTATTTCGTACATTCTGGGATATGTAATTTAAGTTAGTAAGTACTTTGGTAAAGTTTTAGTCTGTTTTATTTGTCTTTATGCTAAAGAGTCAAGAGGGCATAATCTTTTAGCAAGGTCAAACTATTTGTCTGACTTCATACTTCACTTTCGTACAAGGATTACATTTAAGTGTTATTCAACAATGCAACTCTTACTTCCATCATATCTAGTTATATTGCGGAGCTTTTCCATACTTAGCTTGTAAGTACAGGAAGGCCCCTTTGGCCCACAGGCGTCCTCCTACCTAAAACGTAAATGTACCTAACATTCCAAACCGTTGGAAATCTATTATATAAGTACAATCCTATACTAACTCAATTATTGAACAATCGCCTTTGCATTTTAGTTTAGATTTTTGTTTAGTCAATTACTCTCACTATCGAGACTCTCGGAACTTCTCTGAATATCAAGCCATTTATAGTAGTACTTATTATTCCAATGATTGATAAAATCAGTCAGTGACTACGGCGTAGTATCTCTAACCTTTTGTAGCAATAGAGAGTGACTACAGGCACTGCATCGCAAGTTGCCAAGTGTAACCAAATTTACCAACGATGAACTTTCTCATCAAAAGATTTATGAACTATGTCGTTGTTAGACTTTCCTTTCAGATTCATATCCTAGAATACTCGATATAGATTCAAAGAGTGTGATAATTTCCACAGAGAAACTAATTTGTCTTTACATTTCTTTATGCAATGGTATTATTCCTAGGTAACCTTTTCTCATCAAAGTATTTATGAATTATTTCTTTATTAGTATTTCCTTTTAGGTTCAAATCCTAGAGTACTCGTTGGTATTATTATAGTTTAGAGTTTTATAGCAATAAATAGTATACGTAGTTAATATATTAATAGCAATAAGTAGTTACTAGCAAACGGTTGCATTATTTCGCCTTGAAATTCATTTAATCGTTGATGAATATTTATTTAAGATATTGGCCCTAATTTTGTATTCCTAATACTTCCCATTCTAAACCTACTATTCAATCTATGTTCCCTACCCTAACTCACTACTCCTATTCGAATTGGTGTGTGTTTCATCAAAGCTAGAGGCTTCACCTCATATTTACATTTAAATGCGGCAAGTCGGTTGTTCCCTGTAAAACAACCGCCTTACAAAGTCAATTGCTCATGATGTTTGAACAATCTACCTGACTAATCTCTACGGGATTGGGGAGGCACCCCGATTAGACCTATTCCTACGCCACCCTACTATCTCTCCTCCGCCGACCGCAGTCGAATAGGGATGCAGAAGAGAGACGGACCAGGGACTATGTATGGGAATATATAAATATATAAGTGTATAGACCGATTCAATCAACTCTGAATATAGCTAAACGGATGCACAATGGCATGATTCTCTTCGACTAATCTCCGTCGCAGATAAACAGAATCTGACCGAATAGGGGAACAATTAGTCGTTCCTTCGTTGAAGGCATAAACGACTGCCGGCTCGTCCCAAAAGTTGTCGGCTCTAACAATGAGTCCCTATCAGTAAAAGCTCTGTTAACACCGCAAGGTAGACAGCCTTTACCCACAAAACCATGTTTGCGTTTAATGAATCCGTTCAAGCAGATGGGCATATTCCTCACTGACCCTCATTATCCACGAAAACTAGTATGATTGTAAAATAATAAAACGATCCACGAAGCTTCCCATGAGATTACGTTTTTACCATTAATCTACCATACGCACGAATCTAATTATTTACAAAGCCGCGTTGACTCTATCATAGGCCCACAAAACTACATTGTTACCACAGTTCAGTACGCGCATTGAACTATTCTCAAAGCCACGTTGTAATCACAATGTTAATTCACACCCCAAAAGAACACTAAATATAGTAGAAAAACCGCAACAAATACTACTGAGGATAGATGAGGATAGACCCACAATAAATACTGCTTGAACGTGTTCACTCACCGAAGACTGCTGTTGGAATGCCCCGAATCCAGCGCGCTCGCCCCTTTTATTCACGTAGCGACGATGGTCTTTTTGGCGTTGCCGGCGACCACGGTGTTTTTGGCGTTCGCAGCGACCGCGGTGTTTTTGGCGTTCGCGGCGATATTTCTATACAGTCAAAGGAGTTGATAGGGGTGCTCGCAGCGTTTGCTGTCCCGACGGTGTTTTTTGCGTTCGCAGCCACCGCGGTGTTTTTGGCGTTGCCGGCGCCCGCGGTGTTTTCAGCGTTGCCTCGGTGATATTTCTATACAGTCAAAGGAGTTGATAGGGGTGCTCGCAGCGTTTGCTGTCCCGACGGTGTTTTTTTGCGTTCGCAGCCACCGCGGTGTTTTTGGCGTTGCCGGCGCCCGCGGTGTTTTCAGCGTTGCCTCGGTGATATTTCTATACAGTCAAAGGAGTTGATAGGGGTGCTCGCAGCGTTTGCTGTCCCGACGGTGTTTTTTGACCTTAACAACTAGTACTTAAGGTGTCATTTTTACTCATACGCACTCTTGGATCAAGAATCTGCCCTCCAGTAAAGAGTTATAGAGTTATAAAATTAGCTTCTTTACAACCACTAATAATAATTACTTTTTGTATTTTTATTTATTTCTTTATTTATACTTTAGCACGTAAAATTGCATTTTACATTATTAAAGCCAGCCTTCTATTGAGATTATTGCCATCTATGTTTATTATCGTATGAACTATCTAGTACTAACTTAGTTAGTTTGACCGTTTCTTACTAGGTGGCGTTGGTGTCGCGCATGCATTTTCCTACATCGCGGAGACGATACTGAAAATCTACATCGCGGAGACGATACTGAAAATATGTACAAAACATTATGATAAAATGATCCACATATATTTGTGAACGTGACGGTCCAGATCACTGAAGTCTGGAACGTTACAAGTTTAGGCGTGAAAGCGAGACACGGACAAAGTTACTTTCGCATTTCTAATATTAATAGTAGGGATGAACTAAACTAAATCGACGCTAGATTTATTGTTCTTTACTGCCATTATTGCTTGATAATAAAAAGGTTCACCTGGCAAAATCCACAGTAGATGCACTTGGTCATGTCGATGTCGTAACGCGTGGTCCTTCGAGACCCGTCCTTGCGCTCCTCAGCCTCGATTGTGATAGCCTGCAATTAGAAAGTAGTTTCTTTTAAGTTATAAATAAGTGAAACACCTGGCCACCTGCCTCAATAACATTGACACAG
The DNA here is from genome assembly GCA_931315375.2 of Opisthograptis luteolata. NCBI lineage: Eukaryota > Metazoa > Arthropoda > Insecta > Lepidoptera > Geometridae > Opisthograptis > Opisthograptis luteolata. Next base: position 1,611,737 of record OV928044.1, read on the forward strand.
TATAAAACATTTTAATTTTTCGGCAAATATCACGTAACTTTTTCCCTCAAAACAAACATTGTAAAAATGCGAAAAAACTGTGTAAAATTATGTCAATCTGAAAATCATCATCATACTCATTAACCTTTTTTACGTTCCCACTGCCGGGACTCCGGCCTTCTCTCAGAGTATGGGCCATTATCTACCTCGCTGGCCCAGTGCGGGTTGGTAGATGTCGCATGCCCTTGAATGTTGCAGTTCTTGGACATACCGGTTTCCTCACGATGTTTGCCTTCTCCTTTTTTGAACGATGGCAATTCCGCAAATAACTTAGTAAGTCATAGGTGCGGGCCGAGAGGATCCGAACTCGATATCGGCATCTTGTAAGTCGCACGCGTTAACGTAGGGGCACGAAATCTCACCAAAGGGGGAGAGTAATAAAAAAATAAATGTTATTAACCTGAGCAGGACAGATTGCTTCGCACAGTTTGCACGCGATGCATCTCTCCTCGCCAGACGGGTAGCGGCGCAGTGCATGCTCCCCTCTGAATCTCGGAGACAGAGGTCCCTTCTCAAACGGGTAATTGATTGTTGCTGGCTCCTGCAATTACAATTTTTTTATTTGTTAATTTTATGTAAATCAAAATCAAAATGCTTGAGATAATGAATAGAGAATAGAGATAATATCCAAGACTCAGGTACAAATAAATATTCATGCTCATCACACATATATTTGCCCTTACCAGGATTCGAACCCGGGACCAATTATTGCAAGGGGTTCTATTTTTGTATGATCTGGTGGCCAACTTTATTTTTGGAGTTTTAGAACTGCCTGAAAACCTCTAACATGGTTTACGGTCAGCACAGCTTAATGCATTTGTCAGAAACTGTGCTTCAGCACAGTAGCGCTGTTAAAAAATCTTCTAAACAGTCACCCGTCAAACAGAACCAATGGCAGTCGTGATTAGTTGATATGCCATCAATGAATCTTTCAAGAATAAACTTCTTAATACTGCACTAAAGTGATTATTGTAATTCAGAGAACTGTTTATTTAATTTAATTGAATGGATAAGGGGATAAACATTGAACAAATTTAAACCATTTTTCTATGTAAAAAATGTGTCTTGTGGTGCCTTAGATAGTTAAAAGCTCAAAATAAATCATGATAGAACTAGGAAAAAAGTAATAGAAATTATATTAAAATACATCAGCTTATAGCTACTATGTATTGTTGAATTATAATTAAACATGGATGATCATTGGTTTCAACTTTAACTGAACCTTGTAGGTACTCCAAAGTCTAAAGTAATTCTATCAGCATTTGTTTGTCTAATATAGTTTAAAAAAACTAAAAAAAACGCACTGAAAAATATAAAAATCAGATCAGGTAGATGATACCAAATTATTAGATTTACATACACATACAAAGTTTGAAGTCAATACGATGATTAGAAGTAGGTGAAAATTGACTTCTAAGACTTGATTACATTGTTAGTTAGTTAGTTACAAGTCCAGCTAATAAAAGTGTTTTAAAAAGTCCATCAAATAACTCTTTACCTTGAAAATATGTGCAAGCGTAACTGCAAAGCCCCTTGCAAGCTCAGTCCAGAACAAAGTCTGTGCAGCCCTGTTTGTCATTTCCTTCATGGACATATTGGGGTCTTCACCATTCACATACATGTAGCCAGGCTCATTTGGCGGGTAAACTTTCTCAGTTTTATCGGCCGGCGTGCTGTATTGAGCATGTCGAACCATTCCACCTATACTGGATGCTCTTACTGAAATAGAACATAACATTCTAAATAAAAATATAAGTAATTGTTAAACTTAGAAGACTTTATCTAGTAGGAAAACTCCCAAATCAGAATACAAAACTGCTAATATTAAAATTTATTAGATATGTTTAATTTCTTATTTCAAAAATATTTTTTGGCAACTTTATTTCATCAATCAAATAGTACATGTTTTGAATCCGTATTATGGTACAGATATTTTTATTCCAGACAAAATACTGCTTGTTTTATGTTCAATATTCACATGAACTTAATGGGAGATTTATGAGAGTAATGAAATAATATTCGTAATAATCAGCTGGTAAATACACATTAGAGGTTAGAATAAACATTGCGTAACAACTTAAAATGAAACACTTTAAAGCGTATTATGAGGAATTTGAATAAGGATAAATGTAACGTTACCTCTAGAGGACACTGAAAATATTTTTGCAAGCGACATTTTCTCTTTTTCTTCTGGAAAAGAGAGAAAATGAAAACAAATCAATCAACTCTATTCTATTTTAACATCTATCAATCAATTTAGACATTTTATCAATGTCAATGTCATAGTTACATTAGTTTTTTTTTTTTTTGGTTTGTTATGGCGTCTCACGATTAGTGTATTTGCCAGTGTCAAGTATAAAATATTTCAAACTCAGAGAGTTGAATCAAGTTTAAATGATGATGATGATGATGATGGGATGAGGATAGTGTTTAAGTAAAGTAGTGGAGCTTTACCTAAACTTTACATGGACTATTTTGGAGCAACTAGAAAAGTCACTTTCACAACTTTATTTCAATTTCCCACACTCGTACACATTAACGAACACAATGGTTAATAATCCACCAATATTACACATTATCACTCGAAGAAACACAAGTTTTGGAAATAAAAATAAAATCTTTATGTTGACAGTTCAATTGCCGCCAAAAAAGTCGTTACATTAGTTAGGTACTTGTGGAGTTGCCACAGTATTTTAAGATTTAAGACGTGGAGAAACACTACCTCCAAATCAAAAAGATAATTATGCTCCATAGTAAGTTCGGTTGGTAAAAGCCGTGAACGCAGGACGTTGATTGATTGTAACATAATTATAATTTTGTATTATTTTTGTAACCACTGTTACTATCAAAATTAACCACCGTTATGACTTTACTGTTCCATATTTCAAAAAATAAATCTCAATATTTTAAGCATTACCTAGTATAGCTACTCGACCATAGATGGCGCTAAACACATATTTGGTCAGATCAATGTGATATGGTAACAGTTGCAAAAAAATATTGCTTCAATCAAATAGGAGCATCGGAAGTCAAAAGAGCCAGTTTGCCATATCCAATTGAAGATTTTCGCAGGAAAAAAAACCATGCACCGTGATTTTATATTTTCTACGGGTTTACGAGTTTTCTCGATGCTTTTAAAAATATTTTATATATCCAAAGCCTTATTTTCTATAAGGGCAATACAGAACTGAGTTGAACTGACACTTGACTGAAAAAAAGGTTTCACTTCACTTCACTTTCAGTTTGTTTGTGTCAAAATATTGCAGTGCCAGGCAGTGCAGTGACGTTTACAGATTTTATGTTTGTGCTGTAATTTTGCGAAAAAACTCGCCACGCAGTATGGGAGATGCACCGGGCCCTGAAGCGGAGTCCAGCAAACCTAACTCTACGATCGAGGTGCTGCCAGACCTGGTAAATACTTTTCCTGTCATAGTTACATCAGCGTACGTGAAAGATTTTAATGTTGATCGTTTGCTTCAGGACCGGCGTCCTTTTGGCAGCCTACAATTTCAAGTATCCGAAGTAGTCGGTCGGCTGGAAGCCGGTGTCAACGCTCAAGATGTTGCAGAAGAGGAAAAGAGGCAGCAGATCCGCAAATTCAGCGCCGGTTTTTTGGAGTCCGACGAGACTGGAATGGATGTTATTTTGAAGGTTTTAGAGGACCTTGTGTTGAAGACTGACCCCAGTTGTGACAGCGTGGACCCGCCGCTGCTGCCAACTGACGCTGTGACGCGTGCGGCGATATTATCTCACAGTATATCTGCGTTATTCGGGAGGTTGGAGAGAGGTCATGCTGCAAGGCTAGGGGCGCATATTGCGGCAGAAACGACGCGTTGGCTGTCACACATGTTCAGGTGAGATCGAGCAGATCTACTGCAGCGATAAGGATGTACCACTAATCTGTTTATATGTTCTCTTATCAGAATTTTAATTGACTATAGATAAGATTACAATAGGTTCGGTAATTGAAATATAAATGGGGTTTAATGACTCATTAATCTATTATGAAGAAAAACTGTATTTCTCAGCAGAGTGTGGGCTATTATCTGCCTCCCCAGATCAGTGCAATTACCTGAATTGTAAATAAGCTTGCGCTGAAACATTGAAATCATTCCTATGATGTTTTTTACTCAGTCATAATAGAACTTCTTTATTATTTCACCACAACAACAGAAAAATAGAACAACATAAAAGGAAATATCTTATAACTAGTCAATCATAATCATATAACACCTATTTTGGTAAAAGAGGCCTAAAACTTTTTAGAACACGGAAATAGTAATTGATAAACAACGCAGTTTCTACATCCTTCAAACCGTAATCAATTGTAGTAGTTAATGTAAAATACGTAGGTACTTTACTGATTGTGAAACAATAGTATTTTTTTATTATACTAGCTGTGTTCACTACGAAATGATAAGAAAAACATTGCTGAAATGCTAGCAATGTTTCACGTAAAACATATACGGAATGTACGGCTCGAATAGTTAATTAGTTTGTGGTGTTTTATTAAAAAGATTATTATCGGTTATTAAATTAATTTGTTTAAACGAAAACTGATTCATGTTTCTATGAATAGAACATTAGTCCATTAATTAAATCATTCTCATATCACTTGACGCATTCACATTCTTAGTTTTACCCTACCTAGCAACTTACGTTGTATTTAAATTACTTATTAGCCATTATAGGCTAGATTGTAATACCATAGAAGTATCCGCATAAGAGTAGAAACTTCTTAAAAAAAAAAAACTATCACTCGACTAAATTTTTTTTTCTACTACATACAGTTTTACTTATAAATTTATATTGTACTAGCTGTTTACCGAGATTTCACCCGCGTGGGCTACAGTTTATCGCGATAACAAGTAGCATATATGTCCTTTTTCAGGCTCTAGACTATCTCTGTACCAAATTTAATTTAAATCAGTTCAGTAGTTTAAGCATAACAGACAGACAGACGGACAGACAGCTACTTTCACATTTATAATATTAGTAGGGATTTAAACTAGCTGCACCCTGGCTTTTGCTAATACTCTTCCTGTTATTCCAACTTTTTCCTGGATGAAAAGTAACCTATGCATCAATCCGGGGTATTAGCTAGCTCCGTTCCATACTTCACTCAAATCCGTTGAACTGTTTCAGCGTAAACTTGTAACAAACATACACACTCACTCGCTCACCGACATTCACATTTTTATGATATTGGAGAGTTTTGTGTTACTCAAAATTGTAATGACCAAAAGAACATTGGCCACTTTTCATACTGCAAAAATTACGAATAGTCTATTGAAGTTATACGACTGGCCTATAACAGTTTTTGGTGTTTGAGATTTAGTCAGATTCAGAAAAAGAAAAAGGAGTACAAACAAAAATAGTAGAATAGTATCGTAGCAAAAGCAAACAAAGGTTAGGGTTAGGTTTGCCTGATCGAATCGATCTTCCAGATGATCAGTATCAGAAAATCAATTTCATTTTTTCTGGACTCGCCTTAAAATATCGTTTGTATAATCTTAATAGGACTAAAATTACAATTTTTTTCATACATACAAGCTCAGGTCCGTTTTAGCCATTGTTCTTTCAACAGTAATTAGTAAAACATGATATCATGTAACTGGCAAAGTCTATGCAAAATTGGTACATGGTTACGGTATGCAATTATGCATACACAAAACAATTAGATTGATACATGGCTAACTCTGCATTCATTACTGTTAATTTACATATTCGTTATTGATAAATAACACCTGTAAATAACCTCTACGCCCTTGCAATAAAGTTCAAAATGATATCTACTAAAATAAACGTTTTATAAAACTTGTAGCTGTAGTGGAAAGTAAACTCTATAGTGCAAGACTCAGGATTTATATTTGTTTTTACAGACTAGCTTACCACCATGCATATTACCACCAAGAACAAATGGAGGGTCTGGTGAAGGTCACAAAGATGCTCCTACATCACAGATACCCTCGGTATTTGGAAGATGGAGGTATGTTGGAAAATATACATGAAATGTCACTACAATATTTATATTTTATATTGATTTCGCAATCTGAGTCTTAAGTTATGGATTTTTGAACCACAAGTAAAATTTTAACAAAAAAAAACCCAGGCTTTTTCATGGATGCCATTGTCAGAACTGGACCAAATTGAAGCGGGACCATACGGGAAGCACCACCTTTCAAATCAAAAAAAAACATCATAATCGGTCAAAACTCTGCTCTGCAATGCACTGCAATCTGAGAAATTAGATGTTAAATCGCAATAAGATATGTAATTTATCTGAGAACATTGCACAGCAATGCTCGAACACCACTATCTGATGGATGAATAACTGGCTAAGCTATGGTACTTCCCAAGACGGACTCTGGGAAAGAGTCCTAGCACTAAAAAGGCTTCATCATTAAAATGTTAGTTCATAAAATTTCATAAAATCAAGTAGAATAAGTACTAAAAAGGTTCAATGTTACTATTTTCAGCGCTAGCTTTTCTAAACCGGCTGCCGTCAATATACAGTTGTGTAGCGAGCCCGTTGAATGTGGTCCAGCATTTGTGCAGGCAGCTAGGGTTGCCACTCGCCTGTGTTAGGCCTGTGCCGGTGCATCCTTCAGGTGAGATGACTCTGTGATATCTATTAAGGAAAAAAGTTACACGGAAACTAAGAATTGTTAGGCAGACGAAGAGGCGATATTGTTAGGCAGATGAAAAAGTGATTAATACTAACAGCCACACAAACACATGCATAGCTTCATTCCTAACTAGGATTCCCTGTATCTAGGGTATCAGAAACTATTCATACATTCCAAGTTTTATTTTTCAAAGCCATCATGTAGCTATTGCTACTGCTGTAGGTACAGAAAATAAAGTTTAATCTGTGAAAAGAAAATTTTAATCTGTCAAGTACAATCACTAGCAAAAAAAGCCATGCTGAAAAATATATTGTATGTCACCTGATGCTAAGTGACGATGTGGTCGAAGGTGACGCCACGCTACACCTGCACTGGGAACTAGGTTTAAAGTGGGACTTCCGGAACACACCGATAGAGATTCTTAACTTGAGGATGGTAGCTAGCCAGACGAGTACTAGAAAATATCCTACCACCAAGCTATGGTTTCATCTCTATGTTTCACCAAAAGCACAAGCTCATTGTAGGAATCGAACCGACGACCTACGGATCGCAAGCCGATGTAACTCACCACTGAGCCATCATCGCTTTTAAAAAGAGTGTAAGGGCCTATCCAGTGCGACGCGGATGACCTACGCGGACGTCCGCGACGGACGGTAAAATGTATGAAACCTTACAGCGCGTTCAGAGCGACGCGGAGCTGTCCGTGTCGCGGAGAGCTATCCGCGCGCGGTCGAAATCGCTCCGCGCCGCTCCTCCGCGCCGCGGACGTCCGCGGGCGGACGGTGCTTGGTTCTAATGTATTTGTTCAGTGCTCGGCAGACAGTCGCGCGGAGCGGATGCAAAGTACTGTCGTTGTCATGGCGGCTGCGTCAAATGTGCAAACCGAGAGGGTTATACAAGAAGTACGACTCGATCACGATCCGCATCGCACTGAACGACAAATTCATCCGCGACGGACGCAAAACCTAGTCCGCGTGCGGAAGGTCCGCGTCGCACTGAATAGGGCCTAAGAGTGTTAATTAAAAAGAGTGTAGTAAAAAGAGTTTCGGAAGAGTCGCTTGATCTAAAGATTTCTAATGCATAACAACTATTGCAGGTAGAGGTATGGACACAGATGCTCTATCCAGGCTATGTGACGAAGACATTGCAGCCAATCGCACGCCTTTACTAGTGTTGGGAGAGGCCGGGGTGCCTCCTCTCGGCTGTGGGTCGCATCTCCCCTCACTAGCAACTGTCTGTTTAGAGAAGGGGCTATATTTACATGTGAGGGGGCATGCATTGGCACTGCCGGCTGTTTCTCACAGAGATCAGGTAAATATTGAGGTTTATAAATATGTAGTTTTTTTTAAAGTAAACTCAAATATTTTTTATATGTATACTAGCTGCGCCCCGCAGTTTCACCCGCGTCTTCCCGTTATCCCGCAGGAACCTACAGTATCCTATGTCCGTTTCCTGGTCCTAAGCTACCTCCCCACTAATTTCCAGCCAAATCGGTTCAGCCGTTATTGAGTTATAAATAGTGTAACTAACACGACTTTCTTTTATATGTATATAGATATTTATGTAGTCGGATACAACATCATTGTGATCTCTTTAAAACGTCAAACTTAAGATTCGCTTGTTCCAACCTCCTTGCGTCGGCAAAGAGCTGGCAAGACACACCCGGCAAGTCATTTTTTGGGCACGATTGCATTTACAATTTATTTTTATCACGGCTAATCCCATGCTTAATAAGAAAAATATTTAAAATGTGATCTCGCTTTAAAAATAACCTGCCGGACGCGTTACTTGCCTGTTCTTTTGCCGGTGTTAGGAGGTTGGAACAAGCGTAGCTAGTTTTAAGTTTGACGTTTTAAAGCGTTCACATGTTGTATTCTACTAAACAATTTGACTTTGACTTTCACAAAATTGTCTGCTGCTGCCATGGACTTGTTTATATACTAAACATGTTGTATTGGATTCTTATGCTTTATTTTCAGTGTTTCAGCATCGCAGATTCAGTTACGATAACACCAGGCCCTTGGTTTGGAGTGCCAGGACTTCCGGCAGTTGTATCCTTTTTTGAGAAATAAAACTGGGTTCCTTACGGGTCTCATTTTGTTGTCCGTCTGTCTGTCTGTCTGTATAAATTATCCTTGGTGGGTTGGTGTTACATCGACATTATTACTTTTCCTTAACGGCAAAACAGACATTTTATAGGATACCGGATCCAATCACAACTCCTAATGAACAGTCCAGAGTCAATTCGGTGAGTAGCTGTTTGATGTTTGACACTTGCTTAATACTAATTGCTAGGATATTTTACTGTAACAGTTAGAAATAAACATTTTTCATTATATTTTTAGACTTTTATGGAGCACTAGCTGTTCCCCGCGGTTTCACCCGCGTGGGCTACAGCTTTATGCATGCAAAGTCTCAGCCCGATCGGTTAAAATTGACAGTTTCATACAAACTACATTCATCCCCTATTTTATCCCCTTGGTGGTAGAATTAATCAAAATCCTTTCTTAGCGGATGCCCACGTCATAACATCTACCTGCATGCCAAATTTCAGCCCGATCCGTCCAGTAGTTTGGGCTGTGCGTTGATAGATCACTACGTCAGTCAGTCACCTTCGAGTTATATATGTTTAGATATCTCTCATAGGACAAGCCGTGGATATGTAGGTTTTTAATACCGGCCGTAAGTGAAAGACGTAACATAATGGTTTTAAGCTTATTGTTAATAATACTTTCTTTAATGAACCATAGTAGAAATGTATTATTGTTTTAAATGTATGGTTTATTTGGCAAATTTTTTATTTTTTATTTTTTTATTTCTATTTTGTAGCGTTATGTATCTCTATTTCAAGGCTGTATTATTTATTATTTGTATCGTATTATTTATTGTATTGTTACTTATGTACTTCATTTGTATGTATTGTCTTTGGACATCCAGCATAAATACCTACCTATATGTGAAAACTGTTAAAGGCCAACTGTAGGGTCTGATGCGCGACTCCTACAGTTGATTGATATTTGATTTGATAATTATGAGTAGGTACCTATAACCGGAAGCTAAATGCAATGATACGCGTGCTATCCGTTTGATGGCTTTATTGATACTGAATAACATGAAACAAAATGTACGGTTAGACCATACACCAACTGTATTCACTTTAGTATTGTATAGGCTAGATAGATGTGCAGCGGCTACCACCCCTTCCTGCGCCCCGTGCCCTCTCCCCTTTCCCTTCCCCCGCCGTTGGGTCGCCATTCTGAATCGCGCACCCACGCATACAAGTCTACGTATCACCCTTGACCCAATGAACTGTGAATTTGTGCGGTCCCCTGTGTGTTGTGTCCCAAAACTAGTGCACCTCCCTGGACCAGGACTGACGACCTGTGGTACATACCCTATTCCTATAATGGTTTGGTGAGCACCAAAAGTTCACCTGGTAGCAGAGCTGCGATATTTGGCTTCCACGCGCCTACAAGTATTCTAACTTTGTTAATTAAGGCTGTTTGTTTTTCTTAAGAGTAAAATAAAATAACGCTCCGCAGGCGAGCAGCCGCGAGGGCACGCTGGCCGCGCTGGCGGGGCTGGCGGGCGGCGCGGCGCGGCTGCCGGCGCTGCCGCTGTGGACGTGCCTGCGGGCCGCGGGCGCGCGCCGCCTCACGCAGCGCCTGGCGGGCGCGCTGCGGGCCGCGCGCGCCGTGCGGGCGCTCGTCGCCGCGCAGGGGCTGCGCGTGCTGGTGAGTACTGTGCGGGCCGCTGTGTGTACTGCCGCTGTGGACGTGCCTGCGGGCCGCGGGCGCGCGCCGCCTCACGCAGCGCCTGGCGGGCGCGCTGCGGGCCGCGCGCGCCGTGCGGGCGCTCGTCGCCGCGCAGGGGCTGCGCGTGCTGGTGAGTACTGTGCGGGCCGCTGTGTGTACTGCCGCTGTGGACGTGCCTGCGGGCCGCGGGCGCGCGCCGCCTCACGCAGCGCCTGGCGGGCGCGCTGCGGGCCGCGCGCGCCGTGCGGGCGCTCGTCGCCGCGCAGGGGCTGCGCGTGCTGGTGAGTACTGTGCGGGCCGCTGTGTGTACTGCCGCTGTGGACGTGCCTGCGGGCCGCGGGCGCGCGCCGCCTCACGCAGCGCCTGGCGGGCGCGCTGCGGGCCGCGCGCGCCGTGCGGGCGCTCGTCGCCGCGCAGGGGCTGCGCGTGCTGGTGAGTACTGTGCGGGCCGCTGTGTGTACTGCCGCTGTGGACGTGCCTGCGGGCCGCGGGCGCGCGCCGCCTCACGCAGCGCCTGGCGGGCGCGCTGCGGGCCGCGCGCGCCGTGCGGGCGCTCGTCGCCGCGCAGGGGCTGCGCGTGCTGGTGAGTACTGTGCGGGCCGCTGTGTGTACTGCCGCTGTGGACGTGCCTGCGGGCCGCGGGCGCGCGCCGCCTCACGCAGCGCCTGGCGGGCGCGCTGCGGGCCGCGCGCGCCGTGCGGGCGCTCGTCGCCGCGCAGGGGCTGCGCGTGCTGGTGAGTACTGTGCGGGCCGCTGTGTGTACTGCCGCTGTGGACGTGCCTGCGGGCCGCGGGCGCGCGCCGCCTCACGCAGCGCCTGGCGGGTGCTGGTGAGTACTGTGCGGGCCGCTGTGTGTTGCTGTTGTGCACTGCTGGAATACTGGTTGTGTACTGATGGGATGCACCTATTTACTGTTGGGATTTTTTTTTTTTTTATTTGGTTCACAGAACTGGATTGGATTATTAATATATTAATTATATATTTACTAATAGGAAGACCAACAGCTTATACATGTTTGAAAAACTATTTACTATTAAGATGCAGCTATTTGCTATTTAGGATGCAGTTATTTACTGTTGGGATGCAGCTATTTACTGTTTGGATGCAGCTAATTACTGTTGGGATGCAGCTATTTACTGTTGGGATTCATTCAGCTATGTACTATTGGGATGCTTACACATGCTACTAGGGATGCTGATAGGCGTACTGCAGAGAGTGCTGATAGACTGCTAATTCTTAAGTTTCTAAGTAACTATGTCACCCTACTCTTAATAACGTCTTTCCTCCATACTTTATCATGTTCTGCAGTTCTAGCCGAGATGAGTTCAAACTATAACGCCACTTCAGTGACGTCATTACATTGTCTTCTTGCCCGCCTTCACTTTGGGAGCTTTTCTTCCAATAATTAATTTACGATTTTCTGTTCCAGAGTGAAAGACCCGGAGGGGATGAGCCAGTAACTTTAGATATCGTTGTAAGTATTTGCTGTACTTTACCTTATATATGTTTTTCATATAAAAATTAGCAGCTATTTGTTTGCAACCTAAAATTAATATATTACACTCTAAATTCTGCGATTTCGACAGTTTCTAAGGACACATCCATATAGTATGTATCTACTTAAAAACTACCTGATAGATAACCCCTGACAATTTATTTATTTATTTCATGGAAAAGAACATAGATTTATCTCACCACGTTCCCAGGAAGCTGTGAGCCAGGCGTCGGCGTGCGTCGCGTTCCAATTCGCGCCGGCGGGCGTCGAGAAGCCGCCTCCGTACTACGACAAGCTGAACTCTTGGCTGGGACAGGTTCTGCAGAGAGAGGTCGACATGGTAAATATGTAGTTTCATTTTATATGTATAGTCAAGGGATTAACCAGAAAGTTCTTTCACAAATAAACGAGTTTCTATTCAAAGCAAATTACCAAATCTTTCAGCTTTAAATTTTTTTTTTATTCATGCATATTCAACCATCTTACACCTACAAAATACTAAATGGACAATAAAGGCATCCTAAAGGTTTGGTATAGTAGTTATAGCACTAAGCTCCTCGTAAATAAAAGTACTTGCTTTGCCACAACTAGATGTTTAATTTAGCCACAAAGTCTACGTAGGTTCCGGGAAATCTCTTCACCGCAATACTGAAAAATGCACGCGAGACACTAACGCCATGTAGTTAGAACTATATATATATAAATATATAAATATATATACTTACTTATATATTTACTAAATATACGCTCGGCAGGTACTTGATTGATTATACAATCAGACAGAAAGCATTATATGAACAGTTGAACACCAACCAATAAACTGAGAATGTCAAGAGGATGGCTTCATCAACAACTATAAATATCACAGTAAGCAGCTTGGTGGTAGGGTATTTTCTAGTGCTCGCCTGGCTAGCTACCTTCATGTTAAGGATTTGTCGCCAAGTACCTATCGGTGTGTTCCGGCAGCCCCACTTGAGAGCCAGTTCCCAATCCAGGTGTAGCGTGACGGCATCTTCGACCACATCGTCACTTCACATCAAGTGACTCGTGGTCAAACGTTACGCTGGAAGTAGTAAAAAAAAATCCAAACAGCGTCACGATCCCCCCAGATCAGCATAGAGGTGTGCGAGACGGAGGCGCAGGGCGTGGTGCTGCGCTACTGCCCGCTGGAGGGCGGAGGCGGCGCGGAGGGCGGAGGCGGCGCGGAGGCGGCCGCGCTGGGCGCCGCGCTCGCCGCGCAGCTGCACGTGCTGCGCGCCACCGTGGCGCACCGCGCGCCCTTCCGCGCCGCCGTGCACCGCGCGCCGCGCCTGCGCCTAGTGCGCGTGCCAGCCTGGGCCGGTCAGTCGCGTCCGCAGCGGGGGGGAGGGAGGTGGCGCACCGCGCGCCCTTCCGCGCCGCCGTGCACCGCGCGCCGCGCCTGCGCCTAGTGCGCGTGCCAGCCTGGGCCGGTCAGTCGCGTCCGCAGCGGGGGGGAGGGAGGTGGCGCACCGCGCGCCCTTCCGCGCCGCCGTGCACCGCGCGCCGCGCCTGCGCCTAGTGCGCGTGCCAGCCTGGGCCGGTCAGTCGCGTCCGCAGCGGGGGGGAGGGAGGTGGCGCACCGCGCGCCCTTCCGCGCCGCCGTGCACCGCGCGCCGCGCCTGCGCCTAGTGCGCGTGCCAGCCTGGGCCGGTCAGTCGCGTCCGCAGCGGGGGGGAGGGAGGTGGCGCACCGCGCGCCCTTCCGCGCCGCCGTGCACCGCGCGCCGCGCCTGCGCCTAGTGCGCGTGCCAGCCTGGGCCGGTCAGTCGCGTCCGCAGCGGGGGGGAGGGAGGTGGCGCACCGCGCGCCCTTCCGCGCCGCCGTGCACCGCGCGCCGCGCCTGCGCCTAGTGCGCGTGCCAGCCTGGGCCGGTCAGTCGCGTCCGCAGCGGGGGGGAGGGAGGTGGCGCACCGCGCGCCCTTCCGCGCCGCCGTGCACCGCGCGCCGCGCCTGCGCCTAGTGCGCGTGCCAGCCTGGGCCGGTCAGTCGCGTCCGCAGCGGGGGGGAGGGAGGTGGCGCACCGCGCGCCCTTCCGCGCCGCCGTGCACCGCGCGCCGCGCCTGCGCCTAGTGCGCGTGCCAGCCTGGGCCGGTCAGTCGCGTCCGCAGCGGGGGGGAGGGAGGGAGGGTAAACGAGACAGAGAGAGATAAAGAGGGTAAAAAGGAGATCGAAAGATTATGCGATGGCGTAGGAAAGAGAGAGCGTAAAAAAGCGAGAATTAATGATACAGAGAAAGATAAAGGGAGAAAGCGAGAGTAAAATAGAGCGACGATAAAAAAGACAGAGAGGGTAAAATGTAGAAAGAGAAAGTATGAGACAAAAAGGGTGAGGTAGTAAGACGACACTACCAGCCCTCACCAGCTGTGTTCCATAAACGTGGAAGCCCCATCAGCATTCTGAACACCGTATTGTATTGGACATGCACGGTTTTGAGGATTCTCGTGTCCACCAAGCTACTGCCATATGTCTTAAAAAGTGTGACTTACTTCTCCAATATTGGTCTTCTAACAACATTCTCATGTTTCCAGGCCTGGGCGGTGTCCGCTACGTGCCCGAAGGGATGGACGATGCTACGGCGGAGTTGGACGCGCTCAACCGGAAGCTGGTGGAAGCACTCAAGGTCACCGACGGCGCCTTCTCCTGCGGTGACGGTGAAGACAACATGGCCTGCGTCAGGTAAATTAGGCTGAGTGTTGCCAGGTCCTCGCTCGAAATTCAAAACTCGAAAAAAAAAAGATTCCCCGAATGTTTTTTTGAAAAATACCTCTAAAAGATAACGTATTCTTTATATTTGATTTCCAGGTTTGGCATGGTGACTGCGGACACAGACATAGATGAATTGTTAGAACTCGTGCTAAACGCAGGCAAAGAGGTGGAGGACAGCTCCAGAGCTTTGACTGATATGACTGCGGTTCTGGTGAAAGGTAAAAAATACTAATTTTGGGACTGTTTTTAAGCTTTCTATACATATTGTTCTTGTTTATGGTTTAACAACCTTCAAAAAAAGTTACTTATTAACTCCAATACTAGGTACTGGATAGACAATTATCGTGTCGATTATTATAGTTTCAAAAAAAGTAGTCGTAATAGTATAGTGTAATTTTCAGCTTGATCTTTTGATTTACGCCTTATATCACAATTTACAAATAGGAAAGGAAAGGGGTAAGAATCTTTTGATGACCAGCGAATGACCACAGCGCGGAAGCCGCGCGATACATTGACCTCGCGATCAATCGCGAGTAGATAGCAGGTGGTCGGGGCGTTGACCCGCCGATGCCGCTGGTCATTGACCTGCGGCGCCACCACTTGTATGTGTTTCTATCGCAAAACATGTCATAGTTGTACAACAAAACATTGTCAAGTTATTTTTCTCTGATGTTGTATACTCTTTTTGGAAAATCTAACGTTATGTTTTGTAATCATGACTCCCATGATGACAGAACATGACATGACGACATGACACACATCACATCGTCATCTCTCATGACTATTAATCCCTGACAAAAACGGATGGGTGTTATAGTCTGAGGCATCGTACCTCCCAAACAGATGAACCTCGATTTAGATTTTTTTGAAGTAAAACTTGCTTCGCTTGTCGGATGTTTTTAAGTTTTAAATGTTCATAATGGCGCGCGTGCCGCAGTCTGCTGCGCGCC
This sequence comes from Opisthograptis luteolata, assembly GCA_931315375.2. Lineage (NCBI taxonomy): Eukaryota > Metazoa > Arthropoda > Insecta > Lepidoptera > Geometridae > Opisthograptis > Opisthograptis luteolata. The sequence goes on from OV928044.1 coordinate 1,627,331, forward strand.
GTTGGCCAGCGCGCACGTCTGCGAATGCACGCCGACGCTGCTACATTTAATGTGCGTACGTCCACGTGTCAGGCATAGAGGAGGCGCAGGCGGACATCGAGCGCGAGAGCGCGGAGCGGCTGTGGCAGGAGGGGCTGCTGCGGCGCGTGCCGGTCGTGGGCCGCGTGGTGCAGTGGTGGGCGCCCGCGCCGCCCGCGCCGCGCGGCCGCCGCCTGCACCTCGCCAGCGGCACGCTCACCACCACCGACGACGTGTACCGGTGAGCCTCACACACACACACGCGCCGCGCGGCCGCCGCCTGCACCTCGCCAGCGGCACGCTCACCACCACCGACGACGTGTACCGGTGAGCCTCACACACACACACGCGCCGCGCGGCCGCCGCCTGCACCTCGCCAGCGGCACGCTCACCACCACCGACGACGTGTACCGGTGAGCCTCACACACACACACGCGCCGCGCGGCCGCCGCCTGCACCTCGCCAGCGGCACGCTCACCACCACCGACGACGTGTACCGGTGAGCCTCACACACACACACGCGCCGCGCGGCCGCCGCCTGCACCTCGCCAGCGGCACGCTCACCACCACCGACGACGTGTACCGGTGAGCCTCACACACACACACGCGCCGCGCGGCCGTCGCCTGCACCTCGCCAGCGGCACGCTCACCACCACCGATGACGTGTACCGGTGAGCCTCACACACACACACACACACACACACAGAGAGAGAGAGAGAAAGAGATAAGGCCGCCCATTGAATCTAAGTTTGAGACTAAGGGCCGGTTTTATAAACATCCGTAAGTTAAATGTCATACCAAATTTTGGTAAATTTGATCTTATTGTCAGATTTTTGCACGGAAAATTTGACAATAAGATCTATTTTGCCGAATTTAGGTATGACATTTAACTTACGGACGTTTATAAAACCGGCCCTTAGTGTGTTTGTTGCTTCTACATTATACGGCGAATTAGAGCGAAATTCGGAGTAAAGGTAACCACTATCTTTCTTTTTACTTCCTACAGTTTGACCACAAGTCACCTGATGTTAAGTGACGATGTGGACGATGTGACGCTACAACTGGACAGAGCTCTCAAGTGAGTCTGTCGGAACACACCGATATGGGATTGGCGACAGATTCTTAACTTGAAGATAGCCAGACGATCTCGTATAAACACATAGGCTACTTTTAAAGAAAAATTTTATCCCTGAAAACCTTACTGCGAGATAACTGGAAAGCTGCGGGGTGCATTGAAATTTCTATAAAATGTTACTGTCATTACTCAATTACAGTTTACAACAGTAGTACAAGTTTTAAAACGATAAAAGTTTTCGTAAACTTCGACGTTTACCACCGTCGACCTGTCAAAGTGGCAACTCGATGTGCTTAAATTCGAAAAGTAACTCAATAACATTGTTGAAATATGATTATAACGATTTAAAATAACCCGTATTAACGATTTCAGTTCCTCCAAGTCTCTGTAAGATTCGCTGAAAAAAATATGTATGGATGGGAACGAAAACTTTTATATTTTTTGTAAACTATCAAAACCTGTACTAGGGGTAATGTTATCAAATCGTTCGCAGGATCGTCGAGCAGAAGAGTAAAAATCAAACGGAGCCGGTAGAAGCGCACGGCGCGTCGAGACAAGCGTCGGACGCGCTGGACGCGTCCGACACGCAAGACGTGCAGGACGCGCAAAACGCGCAAGAGACGCGGGAATACGCACATTAGTAATACCACAGATTATAATATAATAGTACTGCGTAAATACACTGCCTCAAATAACGAAAGTTCAACTTCAACTTTTTGTAAATGGCTTCTGCGGGGTTGCCGCAATTTCGCCAATGTCGCGTAGGATGGTAGATAACGAAAGTTGCAACTGTGGTTGTCAAACAGTACTTTGACAGATGTCATCTCAAATCAAGGTGCAGGCTACAGCAATGATTTAGGTACAGTCGATCATGCGACATCTAGCGTGAAAAAAGGTTTGTTTTTCTCCTCGTTGTATACCGTTTTTTTTTTGTTTTATGGCTTCGCACAGTTTGAGCATTATCTGCATCTAGCCCGTGTGAGAGTTTATTTTTAAAAATTAAAATAAATTGTTGCACTGCCAGTGCTGCCACAAACTATAGACAGAGTAGAGTATAGACTAAATATGTCTTCTTTTTCACTGTTCACAAGAAAACTCGTGAAAAAAACGGACTTCGTTACTCCATCTTATGTTCCTTGTCGTGTAACCGGTTTCTCAATGGAAAACGTGATAACCGCATGTTGAGTAGCTAAATAACGTTTTAGAACATAGACAGTAATATTTACAAAGTATAGTATTAAATTTTAAAGCTTCTAAGGACGTTCTACTGCATAGAAATGCTAAGGTGTAAAAATATTTTGTTTGATTTTTTTTATTCTAAATTTAGTTTAGGGACTTCTAACTTAAAGTGAAGATAATATGCATTGGCCAGCTATGAGGTCTTCTTGACGAATAATTACTGTCTCATTCATGGTTACAGGGTATCTCGATCTTTTCCCTTATCTATCTGCGGTTGCCACGGATTAAAAGCCGAGCACAATAAATGCAGCAACGTCAAATCGGCGGTGGCTTTAGTATAAGTAGAGATATCAGCAAACATTATAGCCTGAATATTGCGCAAGTTTTCTGTACTAGATCGACTTACGGCCGAAATTAATAATCGATCCTGATCCGTTATCCACGGTTTTGGATCAATATGCCATGTCATAATATGTCATTTTAGTACTAGTGCTTGACATATTACTACTCATAATCTGTCATTTTAGTACTACTTGAAGCTTGACACATTGCTACTAAAATGACATATTATGACATGACATATCGATTCAAAACCGCGAATACCGGATCAGGATCGATTATTAATTTCGAGCGTTAATCTGATCGGCTTAAATCGAATCTGCATCGATTTTTACGGGGCCCCATTGATCTCGTCCCCCCTTAATATAAGAGCTTCATGTACCATTACATGTATAGACTTTGTTCAAGTGTTTAGTACAATGTTTAGTGATAAGCAGGCGATGTTCCATACTTTAGTAAGGTGATTAGTTCACATCAGTTTTCTTAAAAACAGAAACGGATGCGGCTTTGTTGTTTAACTTTGTTTTTTGCCTTGTCACGTGTTAAGCTGAAACAAATGCACGCAGAAAAAAATTAAAAACGCTACTAAACACTGTACTTCGCTAAGCACTAAACACTACTAAACTGTTCGAGCGTATTGTTCACTAAACACAAAACAAGATGCTCGCACTAAACACTAAATAAAGCGTCTACCGGTCATAATGGTACTGCATACTGTTAGTATTATAGTATTGTGTAATGTAAATTTTAAGGAGCTAACTATATCCTTGTAAATTATTTCATATGGGATGGTAAGGTAGGTTTGATGCCATATATATAATTATATTTATCCATAACTATAAAAGCAATCATCGTCATATTAACTCCTCGGGCTTTCTCTTCGAGAGAAAATGGGACGTCTGATGTTGGATCCGCACCAATGCAACGAAAGTGAGCGAATACAGCCGATTGAACGCGAACGAAGCGAAGTGGGCGATTTAACGAAGGCGAACGAGAGCCAGCGAAGGCCTTCGTTCGCGTTCGCCATCCTGCCGCGTTTCGGTATGGTAGTAGGGCTTGGAATAGGTCGAGTTTTTTTGGTAACAAATGACGAAATCACTACGAAATCTTAATATGGACATGACTTTTAATCCAAGGCCAAAAATAAGTAGCGTTAATGAGTTGCAACATCATGATTATTATTATACTGTTATCTAAAAGCGAGGGAGGACCAATCGCTTTAATATTTTCGTATAAACGAATGGTTTTTTAACAATACCTACTTAAAAACTATTCCTGTTCTGACCCCCGACTATCATCATGTGGCTATACTTATTGTATATTATTTAATATTCATCTATATTCTTCAGTTGCATTAAAATAGGAAATTAAACTAAACGAATGTTATGATCATAGATCAATATTGCAAGAAAAGTAATAATTATATGTAAATTTATTTTAATTTAGGGTTGTCTAACGAGTATGTTCCAGTGTCTTTAAATACACTTGCATTATAGGAACTAAATAGTTTATGTTAAAGTAGGTCTTTTCTTGTAATCTTGTAGCCTTTGACCACCAACTACATAATCACCGCAGTGTTTAGGTTATAATATAGACCTACTAGTAGGAAATAAGTGGTTTCGAAGGCTTCAAACAAGCTAACAACCTTTCACAATAGATGGCGTTGTACAATTTACCGTTTTCAACCGCAAAAAAAAACTGAAATTGAAAAAAAAAAGAAAAAAAAACAGCAACAGTATTTTTGGAATGTTCGTACTAATTAATTTGAATAATTTATAAACGAAACCATTCTATAACAACAAAAATCACGATCAAGATTGGTAGAAGTAAGAGTGCTTCAGGGTCGGCAAACGCATTGGCAACGTAGGTACCTAGTGTTGCAAATATCCATAGGCGACGGTTGCGGACGGGCCGTCTGCTTGTTTGCCAATGTATTGCATAAAAAAAACATTACCACTTCAAAAATTTTTGGTGGAAGTATTGCTCGATGAAAGAAAATAGAATTACTGCTCAAAGTAACATTTTTAACGTACCGGACGCTAAGGTCATTGCCATATATACCGGTGACCTGATTTTTATTAAATACGCCATTGAAAAGACCATAATTAATTATTGTAAAATAATAGTTGAATAATAATATAATGAAATGATTGATTGGCATATTTAAGTTTAATTTACGGCTATTGTTTCCATATTTTTAAATCTGCACTTATAGGGCTCGTTGTAGGAAGCGTGGTTAAACTTTTTTTTTTCTTAGCCTATACTGTCCCACTGCTGGGCAAAGGTCTCCCCCATTTCCTTCCAGATATCTCTAATTAAAATGTGAAGAGGAAATGACTTTAGTGTCAGCTCACGCCGTAACGCGCTTTGTATTATAGCGATACTCCATATAACTTGTCTATTACACCACAGATACAAAACGTTGACCACAGATCAAACAACAGGCCGCATGTAAAAACAATATTAAACGTGTAAGAATATAATAATATGTATTTATTATTCCATACGTATAAAAGTGATATAACATTATTGTAATTATAATTATTACAAATTAATATTTAGTACAAATATATTTGTATGTAATGTAAGTTGCGAGACGATGTGTCGACTTGAAACCAAACCAAACCAATGTATGAATTTGTGTATAATGGGACATCATGGACCACACTAATTTCACTAAACACTAAATTTAGTTAGTAACTAGGACTTTGGCTAAAGTCCGTCAACTTTGTTAGAGATACACCTGCCTGCGGGGGGCGAGGTTGTCTGTGCAACTGGCATTCTGGTTGTCACGCTCTTGAGCCTGGTATACATAGACTTTGTTTAGTATAGTCCTTAGTGTTTAGTTCAATGTTAATATAGTGTAGTGATTAGTATGTACTGTCCCACACATTTTAGTAAGGTGTATACTGTATAGTTAATATAATTATATTATTAAGAGCCAAAAGGTTGTTTGACATAAACTAAACACTTTCTTTCTAGATGTGTTTAGTGCGTGTTAGCTGCAAATGAAAGGTGCTATTCGCAGACAAAATAGAGTGCACTACTAAACACTACTCCGCAAAGCACTAAACACAAAACTAAACTAAACCAACGTGGTTTTACTAAACACTAAAGAAGCAGCTTCCACTAAACGAAGTAAATAACCTGTCATGGGGTGTTTATGAACTCATTGTATTTGATCCGTATGCATGTTTTACAGACGTAGTAACAATGAATTGAAAGAGAAAAAAAAAACGAAGTGCCCTTTCTATCAGTCCAAATAAGCTAATCTATACTAATATTATAAAGCTGCAGAGTTTGTTTGTTTGTTTGTTTGTTTGTTTGTTTGTTTGAACGCGCTAATCTCAGGAACTACTGGTCCGATTTGAAAAATTCTTTCAGTGTTGGATAGTCCATTTATCGAGGAAGGCTATAGGCTATATTTTATTTCCAAAAAAAATAGGGATCCGTAAGAAAATTGCAATTTTGCAACCCAAGGTGTGAAATCGAAAACCTATTTCTGCGTGCGCTGCAAAAACTATTGACAATAGAACAAAACAATGTATTACGGGTTTGTAGGTCCTATTAAGATCTACAAAAAAATCCGCGAGAGCATATGTCTAACTATTATAGTTATGCCACAATAAGTGTTTTTTTTATTTAAAAAATTTAATTTTAATGCCGCCGCTAGGAAAGGCTCTTTATTTGTATCTTGGTATTAATCCTTATCAAAATAAATTACTTCTCATTCAAAACTGCTTCAATCCCTTCATATAACTTTTTGAATTATTCAACTCGGACATTCCATTCGAAAGATATCACGAGTTTAAAAATGTAAGTAGTAGTAGAAAAATAAACCCGCTGCACCGTAGTGTCGCGGGAAACGCGGTGAGGACCGAAGGCGGGAGAATATTCTATGAAATAGGTAAACTGCGGTCGCAATTTACGAACCAGGAAGACCTTTAGCTGCGCGATTCAAACGCGCGGTCAAAAAAAATAGAATTAAAATAGGATAATGGATACAGCAGGTAACGCGGTGAGGGGCACCGAAGTGCGGGAATTATTTTGGAGTATATACGCTTTCGCGCCTAAACTACTGAACGGATTTAAATGAAATTTGGTATAGAGATAATTTGAGCCCCGGGGAAGGACATAGGATACTTTTTATCGCGATAAACTGTATCCCACGCGAGTGAAACCGCAGGGAACAGCTAGTTGGTTTATACGCAGAGTTGCCTCTATACAAAAACTAGCAGCACCTCGAAGTTTCAACCGCGCCTTTTTTCGTTTTCTTGCGGAGCTGAGCGCTGACATACATACACACATACACATACACACACACACACACACACACACACACACGCACACTCAAAGAGAGAGACACAAACATTTGCAACAAATAATTCATAAGTAATTATTCAAACAGCAGAGCACAAAGATGTCCCATTATAAAACCGGAAGGATTAAGCTAAAAGTAATTATTAATTTTAACAACGTAACTGTAAATTATTATTATTACTTAATTGATTACAAAAATTAAAAATTATACAATGTTATACAAGAATGTGATTTTATTTATTCCTCACTAGCTGTGCCCTACGGTTACACCTGCGTTGAGATTTCTATCTGAACCGTGCATTGGTACACTAACTAAACTTGGTGACTATCTCTACGCTAAAAATTACATCGATTCGGTGCTCTATTGCTGCAAGAAAGGACGGAGGGATAGACGAAGGTATAAGGACAACGGGAGAAACAAAAAATGTAGTCTCTTTGTCCCCATCAATGGTAATTGGTAATAGGGACAATACATCAACAAACACGCTTTCGTGTTGATAGATAGCGTTATAGGTAGGTACTCCTACCACTTCCCTTCCAGCCTTCCACGGAAGACAAAAAGTTCAAAAACGTAAAAAGTATTTACTCTGCGGAGCCTCTCCCTCCCACTTCGTCTTCTAAACCTCTTGGTTCTAGACCAAAAAGAATTTCTCTATAGACTTCTAGATCGTCGATGTCATTTGACGAGCTGATACCATAGATTAAGAATTATTTTCCAGATTTTCTGATACAAGGCTGATAGGTATCATGGCAAATTGTGGTAGCTAAATGCAGCAACCTGCAACTTTCCTGAACTCTTAGTTATAAGTACCTAAGTACTATTTGCTTGACTGCATCAAACAGAAAACAGATCAAGTCGATAATGTTGCCTAAACAATTTGGCCTTTTCTCTCGAACAAGTAAACGATTTTACCGCGCTCTAATTCCATGTTCCATCATTTATTTTACCTATTGGTTCTGTTCGGAGTATTCTTTTTTAGAAGATATAAGCTGTTACTACAACAATACTGACGATATTTTATTGGCAGCTGAAGATGAAAGGTTTTCCCCGCCGCCCAAGTCTATATTCTTTCACGAGACGTCCTGTGGAGAAAGGGGTCTCATCTCTCAATATGCCTGCGCTGTTGAATCCGCAGCGAGAGCGCATCCAAATTGGAAAGTGCATGTCCTATTTTCAGGCCCTGTAAGAACTTTCAACGGAACCTTGAAGACATTACTAACCTACGATAACGTGAGATTGGCTCGGGTTCATATCTTGGAGTATTCGAAGGGAACTCCTGCTGAGGCTCTCTTGGCCAGTGATGCGTTAAAAAGGAGCCATTTTAGGTGGACCCACGCTGCTGATATCTTGAGACTATTGACTTTGTACAAATGGGGTGGCGTTTATTTGGATTTGGACACGGTGGTGGTGAAATCCTTTGATGGTTTGAACAGGAATTGGGTGGTGAGAGAGTCCGATGAGTTCTTTGTTAATGGTTTTATGTCGCTGTGGAGAGACGAGCTCGGGAGAACGGTGGTTGATAAAATTCTGAGGTTTGTGCTTCTTTTGTTTTGTATCTTACCTGTACGCTAGGAATTTCAACGAACGAGTATGTGTTAGGTACAGACTCACCTAGGTATATATTTTATATCTGCTGCTAGTATTTTCCTCGCAACTTCGTCGAGGGGACGACCTTACGCCCTCGCAATCCTGAGCGAAGAAAAAAAAAAGCTTGGGATTTTAGTGAACTTGCTCCAATTCAATCAATTAGTAATAAGAATAAAATTGTCAATGTGATCGCGCCAAAAAAAATACCTGCCGGGCGTTTCTTGCCTGTTCTTTTGCCGGCGTAAGGAGGTTGGAATAGGCGTAGCTAGTTTTAAGTTGACGTTTTAAAGTGATCACAATGTATCCTATTAAATAAAAAAGTTTTGAAATTTGAAATTTGATGTCGCTGGCAACAGCTGTTTAGGACAGTAGGTACATAACATGCTAAACCCCCAAATATTTAAATAGACCTCAAAACGAGTAGTTTAATTTAAACGTAATCATATTACACAATATGTCTTGGGTATCTTGGTCGATATTAAATTGGTAATTAGGAAATTAGGTACACGCGATTGCGAAGCGTACGCCTAGAAGGTCGCGGGTTCGATTCCTGTGAACCAAATATTTGTGCATTAAAAAAAAGCGCTTATGTATTTCTTCTGCGTCTGGGTGTAGTGGATCCACCACGTAGTTTCCGTAACCTTAAATAAAGGGAGGCCTAAGCCTATTAGAATTATTAGAAGTTATTTCACTGCATCTTCAGTATTCTTTAATTATAAGACTTCCTATTTAAGTATGTACTATCCTGTTATTTCCTATTTTATTTATGTAACAGAAACGCAGTTACCAACTTCCGGGGCGATGAATACGGTCAAAACGGACCGCTCGCAGTAACTAGAGCCTTGAAGGAGTTCTGCTCCACAGACAAAGTCCGTTTCATGTCTGCTGACACATGCAAAGGTGTAACTTTACATTCTCTATCCCTACTCATCATCATTTATAGCGATGATGGCTGTGGTAGTGACGTCGGCTTGCGATCCGTAGGACGCGAGTTCAAATCCTACATTGAGCTTGAGCTTTCGGTGAAGGAAAACATCGTGATGAAACCATAGTAGGGTATTTTCTAGTACTCGCCTGGCTAGCTACCACCCTCATGTTAAGAATCTTTCGCCAAGCACCTATCGTTGTGTTCCGGCAGCCTCACTTGAGAGCCAGTTCCCAGTCCAGGTGTAGGGTTGCGCCATCTTCGACCACATCGTCACTAACCATCAGCTGACTTGTGGTCAAACACTACCCTGTAAATAGTAAAAAAAAACAGCCAGTGTTGTTTTTGTTGGACTTAGGCCTCTCCTGAAGTACGTCACTGGTTCTGCTTAATGGTAGAGTAATTTCTAGTGCTCGCTGGGCTAGCTACAACCCTCAAGTTAAGAACCTATCAAAGTGTTCTGGCAGCCTCACTTGAAAGCCAGTTCCCAATCCAGGTGAAGCGTGACGGCACCTTAGACCACATCATCACCTAACATCAGGTGACTTGTACTCAAAGGCTACCCTATCAGTAGTAAAAACAAACCTGGTCTTCAGCTCTTTCATCAGAATCAGACTACTGCCAGCCGCTCGGCGCAAGTCGTCGGCTCTCGGCTCCACCTATCTACAGGGCATACTCTACACTATGTGTGCCATGTTGTGGTTTCCACTCAAGAACATGTTGAAAAAAATTAATATTGAGTGGATATGTACTCTCTGCCTCGGAGTTTGTGTGTTACCATTTCACACATAATAACCCTCTGAACCAATTGTGATGAAATTTAGTATGAAGATAGCTTGAACTCTACTGAAGGATACTTTTTATTGTGATCAACCGTACAGCAGGCACAGCCAATATTATATACTTATATGTTTGTAGGTTAATATAAATGTATATATTCTTATATATTATTTTCCAGATCTTGATATATACTGCCGCAAACTCTTCATACCAATCGGTTGGAGCAGTCATGAACGCAAGCAGTACTTCGAGCCTGGAACCCTCAACTGGACGTGGGTCTACGTCCACCATGTCTCTGATGCAGGCAGCGTTGACGTTCCAGAGAATTCTCGATATGCTAATTTGGCCAAACAATATTGCCCCAGAATTTATAACAATCATGGTGAAGATTTTGGAGTTAAGCCTGTCAAAGAATCTACAATAACATGATAAAGTAGCTAATATTATTATAAATATGTACATAATTATTACGAGTGTATCATTATTATTATCCTATGCAGCTTTATTCTCAAGTCATTGCCCGGACCTTTGTCCAGGCATTAGCAGAGCCATAGCCAACTCTAACAGGCCATTTTAAATTAAATACAACAAACAAAACTATGGTGCAGGAAAGGGTGACGTGAACTATTGTAATAATAATAATTATGCTAAAATTTATTCTGAAATGATAGTAAGCCAAAATATGTTCTATGGGATGATGAAACTCCGGCACCTGCCAATTCAGTCTCATTGGAAAATATTATTATTATAATATATTTAATGTATGAGCGATGGTGGCCGAACGGTGAGGCGTGCGACTTACAAGACGCCGACACAGAGTTTGAATCCTCTCGGCCCTGCACCTATAACTCAATAAGTTATGTGCGGATTTGCCATCGCTCAAAACTGTGAAGGAACTGCAACATTCAAGGGCATGCGACATACCAACCCGCACTGGGCCAGCGTGGTAGATAACAGCCCATACTCTCTCTCTGAGAGAAGGCCAGAGTCCCAGCAGTGGGAACGTGAAAGGCTGATAATGAATGTAAGGTGTTGATTCTGTTGTGCATTTTCTAAAACTACACCGTTTGACACAACTTCAAATAATGGTGTTGTGTTGTCTTGTTGGAAGTCTTGAGAATTTGACAAAATTGACAACTAAACATAAAAATTAAACATGTATTCCACCAGTCTTTCTCTAGTCAAGTTAGCCAAATAACAGCACTAAACTTGATAGATTTCAAAGATTCTGTGAAACATAACATAACCTAAAATTACCTACTAAACTGCACAGATGTCAGTTGCCACTCGATAGGACAAAACAAAACAATATATTTTTGAGTTTTTATTACCTTAAAGTCCTAACCATCACATCACTTCTTGGCGGCTGCGCCTACTTTAGATTTCTTAGTACCACGGACCTTCTTCATCCTGTTCTTGCGTTCCTTACGCTGTTTACGTGTGGGCCTCTTCTTCTCGTACAAACCGTGGCGGGCTAACCTGTGCTTGGGCTCGAACTTCTTAGCCAGGTCCAAGGTATCGTAAATCAGAGCAAAGCCAGTCGACTTGCCGCCGCCGAAGTTAGTCTTGAAACCAAACACGAACACGACGTCGGGTGTCACCTTGTACATCTTCGCCAGCTTCTCTCTGATCTCCGTCTTGCTGACGGTGGGCTTGCCTGGATGCAGCACATCGCAGACCATCTGCTTGCGCGCCAACAATCTAAAAACCACAAAACGTTGTCACACATAACCTGTCATGGCGAGGCACCAAATATTCAGTCCATCTCAACGCGGATTCACACGAAACTCAATTATTTTCACGTTTACCTGTTGGTCATGAATTTACGAGTGCGAATAGTCGCTGTTCCTTCACTCATTTTGGATTATTTTCTATATTTCGGCGTTTTAGACGCACGTGTCGCGTAAAATTACAGCGAAAAAGAACGTGTCGGTGTTGCCAGCTAGCGAAATAAAAAACAGTCATGTCAAAAAAAAAAGTCAAAACTGCTTTATGCTGTGGATGTTTGCGAAATGGCCACATCCAAATAGCGGATAACGGTGCCACTGCCAGACTAAGTGACGTAAATAACGTAGACCACGTCGCGTCAGACAAAATTGATAAAATAAGTTAGTTTATCGCGCCAGTCACGCTACCTATCGTAAAAAAAAGTTCATTTTCTTCCTCAATATAGCACATCGCATCGCGGTTTACTTCATCATAATATTTTCATTTCATTGGTATAATGATAACTTGGGTTTTAACTATTTTGAAAAATAACGAACATTCAAAGTACAATCATTATTAAATAACAATACAACTGTACGCAATCACTGTTAAACGAGTATTGTATTGTATTGTCTGACTGTCTGACCTTGAGCACAGAATAGAAGGTCCTTGAGTTAATGTCATCAGCCGGCTCTAGCTAAGTCGTAAACGCCTAACCTTTTAACACAGCAAATATTTTGTGCACACAAGTTAGCATTATGGTAGGAAACACTAAGCGCTCCCGTGAGACCGTGTCATTTACGTAAAAGCATTTTTATTTACGCTAATGATATGGGGATGGAATGGGCGTTTTAGAAGGTCAATCTCGATAAAAGAGAACCATTATATTTTTAACATGTACCTGTTGTATTCTCTTTCAAGCGTAGATGTATGTAGGTAGATATTTGCGCTAATAAATATTGTAAACATACACTTAGTTTTAATATAAAATAAAGTACTAGAAAGTTATTTAAAAACAATCTTTTATTACGCACTAAAAAATACCTATATAAAATAATGTTTAATGCAAAAATCGTGGAGCCCTTTTTGGTTGTGTAGGTAGGTACGAACGCAATCTCACTTGAAAGACAGTTCCCAGACTATGTAACGTTTAGCGTGGCGTCATCTTCAATCATATAGACTTGTGGTCAAACGCCTTACTGTTTATAGAAAAAAAAGATTCTGACCTAGAATAGAGTAGATAACAGTAAACTATTATTTTTGTACCTACCTCGTAAAGGGCACAGATTTGGCTAACCGCATTATCTTAGTAGGTACATAATCTATATAATATCTACATAATTAGATAGGTATACATGTATCTAATCGGTTGACGTAGGTTACGGTTTGATTTGATCGATTGCTAGGCTAGTGGAAAAATTCTTGGTAGGTGGAGAAATGCGTCAAGATGTCCAGTGTCGTAGCTAAGGCAAGTGCGGCCTGGGCAAGACTTGAATTTTTCGCCCCCCAAAACTTATTTTAAGCTGCTAAGCTGAAAAGCCCCAACGAACGTTTCATTATTTTGCATTTTACAAAATTGGTGATTATAAGAGATGGTATCTTTGACACGGTAAAGGTTATTTTTGTTAGGTTAATGTGATGAAACTGCCTGGATCTTTTGTGCATAGGATGAAACTTTATGGATACGTAGTTAACTCAATTTTACAAATAAAATTGGTTAGATCTTTTGCGCATAACATGGTCCATACCATAATAATTATACACAAAACTGAAACACAAATACTTTTGATCGATAAAAATAAGATGAATAAATTATTTTTAGCCTCCATTAAACCTCTACACAACGCTCTCATTTTTTTCTTGGGCTCTTACCGTCCCTTTTTAGGTCTGCAGCGCCCACAAGGGGGCGTTATTGGCCACTTTAGGAAAGGCTGCATTAACGTATGAATTACTATGGACTTCAGAGATGCATGATGTTTAGCAGTGCGGCCTTTTTAAGGTTCGCGCCCCTGTCAGCCCCCGTGGCTAGCCTGTAGCTACGACCCTGAAGATGACTACGTAAAACTACACCGTAGTATTCACTCTCATATTATTTTTTGACTACAAGACTAGAAATGTTAAAATAGACTGGTTATTCTTGAATCTGATGATTTTGCTGGAGTAGGTAGATATGAAAAAGTTAGTTATATTAATAAGGGTCTAAGGTTTACTCTTAGATTTATTACGCTGATGGCCTAATTACGTAGATAAAAGTCTCGACCTTCTTTTTCCTTCTATTTTTCTTTTTTTAGTCTCCCCTGTACTTACAAAGCTTGCATTAAAAAAATATATAGTTTAAAAAACTAAAATAAAACACTTTAAAAACGCACTGAAAAATATAAAATAATTAAATTGACTTGTTACGATATAATGGTTAATTCAAAAAGTGTGGAGCGCTTTTTGGTTGTGTGTACTTTTACTGGGCAAAGAAGCGCTCCACACTTTTTGAATAACTAAATATTTTTATTTTATTACTTTTTACTTTTAGTCTTTTGTTATCAAGTCCAATCTATTTGACTCATCAAGACGAATCATATGAGCCCAAACACGAGGGGTTTACTAGTAACCACTGCAGAGATCCCCTACCCACCTTCCGGTTGCATCATCAGACCCTCGTCACCAAGTTCAATCTATTGTACTCATCAAGACGATTCATATGAGTCCAAACACGAGGGGTTTACTAGTAGCCACTGCAGAGATCCCCTACCCACCTTCCGGTTGCATCATCAGACCCTCGTAACCAAGTCCAATCTATTGTACTCATTAAGACGGTTCATATGAGTCCAGACACGAGGGGTTTACTAGCAGCCACTGCAGAGATCCCTTACCCACCTTCTGGCTGCATCATCAGATCAGGTCGATGATACCAAATTATTGCATTGTCACCGAGATTACATACACATACAAAGTTTCAAGTCGATACGACAATTAGAAGTAGGTGAAAATTGACTTCCAAGATTTGATTACATTGTTAGTTAGTTAGTTAGTTAGTTAGTTAGTTACAAGTCAAGCTAATAAAAGTGTTTTAAAAATCAAAGTGCCTAAGTACATACTAAATTTAACAACCCCATACAAACTCTCATTTCCGTCAGTAAAGTTTTCATTAAGTTTATTACCGTCTCTATTTAAGTGGTGCCTAGTATTTTATTGTTAACATAACGTTTTCTTCACGTCAGAAGGCTTCTAGTTTACGTAGAACCCCAACTCTGTACCGAGTTCCTTCATTTTCCAAGCAATGTGTTCTGTTTTCGGGAGGGTAGGAAGGTCGCGCCAGGTTGGGAGGTTGCGGCGCCGCGCTGGCTACCCCATATTGATCGAAGCATTTCATAAACAGAGTTGGGGTGGTTTAGAACGCTCGTGTCTTCAGTGCCGTCTCCCTCACAGCTGACTAACGTCCTACGATCTTTTTGGTGAACTTATGCAGGTATGTTAAAACCTTTTTAATGATCGATGTAGGTAGAGGTTTAATAAGGTTTTGCTAGGAATTTAAGTCATGATAAGTATAAACTTTGTATGCACTCTACCACTAACTAAATTATTCCGGTTTCTTATTGTTTAAGAATTCACCTTTTCCTTGAGTGTATTGAATTGTTTAAGGGTGGTCTGTTACTGTGACACGTGACACGTACTTGTGATTTGATATTAATGATAAGCACGTGAGTTTTTAGGTTTGCTATGAATTTTAGTCATGAAAATAACTTCTATTATTGTGATCATAGAAACTACCAGTAAATCAAATGGACAAAGACGTATTGATAGACAAGTTGGTACGGCTAGCTACGACTATGTACTTATGTTACGATAGAGAGCTAACAAAAGGATTTTATTTGTAAAAAAATACTAGCTTCCTCGCCGGCTTTGCACGGGTGTAATTAGGACTTAAAAGAACTACAATCCTGAAGTAGATACATAATTTTTATATATATATTTTAGGGTTTAACGTAAGCCAATTAAAATAATTTTTCAGCCACTCGAACATCAAAGCTTAGGTTTTATTACTATGTGAAAAACATCTATCTGATAGTAAAAACTGCATCAAAATTTGCGTGTCTGTTGCGTGATTTAAGAGGAATTAGCGGATATACACAGACAGATAGACAGACGCGGTAACTTGTTTTATGCTATGTAGATATAGAGATTGGATGGTGTGTACGGATTTATTGAAGGTTTTCGAATACCTAAGTAGGTACAGTCAGCGACAAAAGTAGCTGATCGTTCTCGATTTTCCAAAATGTGTTTCAAATCAGTAATTATTATTGTTTTTTTTTTACATTTTACATGGAATCATTTTGACCACAACATAATACACCCGATTTTAGGTGATGATGAGGTCAAAAATTGGTATCTGAGATGATGACGACGCGGTAGCCGAGTTGGTAAATAGTGTCCCTGCCTGCAAAGCTAGCGGTCCCGGGTTCGAATCCCGGTAAGGGCAAATACGTGTGATGAGCACGAATATTTGTACCGGAGTCTTGGATATTTCTATCTATATAAGTATGTATATCGTTGTCTAGTACCCATAACACAAGTTTTGAGCTTAATTTGGGGCTAGATCGATTTGTGTGCAAGTCCCCGATATTTATTATTCATTTATTATAGTTTAGAGGATAACAGAAAAAAGTGTGATTGTTCAGCGACTTTTGTCGTTGACTGTACCTACCACACCACCAACCGCCTAACCTCTTCCTAACATAATTATCTACCTAACATCTTCTTTTTGCCCTGGTCCCATCTAAGTATTTGGGGTCGGCGCAGTATCTACTCTTTTTCCACTTTATCTTCCCCTATCAGCCGTTATCGCTTCATTCACTCCTCTTTCATTCATATCGATCCTTATACTATCCATCCATATTTTAGCATTACTAGTAAAATATGAAATATACGTTTGAAATTGATATCTGATAGCTTATCGAGGAATTCTGCCTACGGTCAACCACAAAAATCACTGAAAATGCCCACTTGACTGATTTTCCTAATAAGAAATGACCATTAAAGTAGGTAGATATACTTTTGAAAGTTTGGCTATGATTAGCTTTTTTTTTCGCTGAAAGTACAGAAGAAAAAATCACGTATTACGTAAGAAGGTATTTTGTATGTGTTCGTTCCATGTCTGGAGCATGGGTCGTTTCTAATACACCTAGGAGCAACGGAGCAAGGGTTATAGGATGTTCCTGTTCTTTTGCCGGTGTAAGGAGGTTGGAACTAGATGTTTCAAAGTGTAGTACCTACTCCTACTAAGTAATAATTATTTTTATTTTTGATGCATTCACACTCGGGCGCTGATGCTTAACGGGCTAACGGGCAACTCGTTAATATTCATGTTCCCATATCCCAATGTGTACAACCAAACAAGCGAAATCTTATTAGTAAAGCTAATTAAAAAATATCGTACTATTAGATGACAAAAAAAAACCTTGGGATTTTAGTGAACTTGCTACAATTCAATCAATTAGTAATAAGAATAAAATTGTCAATGTGATCGCGCCAAAAAAATTACCTGCCGGGCGTTTCTTGCCTGTTCTTTTGCCGGCGGAAGGAGGTTGGAACAGGCGTAGCTAGTTTTAAGTTTGACGTTTTAAAGTGTATCCTATTGAATAAAGCACTATTGACTATAACAGAAGTTAAAAATTTTTTGGTTAAAACTAATCTACCTACATTATTCATTGTTGCTAAGTACGTCCTACACCATTTATTACATATATATAGTTATTTTAAATTGAAAGTATCAAACGATAATTTACGAACGTTTCAAAATATTAAACGAACCGCATCAAGCGATATTGAATCTGAAGTCTAAGAATTTACTTCCACCAAAGTTCCACCATAATAGGGATGAATAGATAATGAGCAGTGCCGAAAATAGGCGTTTGTGCGCCCGGTGGGAGGTTCTATTAGGTACTATGCCCTAAAAACTATCTGATCGACTGGCGATCGAAGTATTTCTTACAATGTAGGTATAAGTAGGTACCTAATAGCTAAGTATGTAGGTTATAGAAAATAGTTCAAAGGTTGTAATTTTTAAATTCTATCAATGTCTGTAATACCTAAATAACTGTAAAAAGTAGCCTAGGTATGTATAAGCTATGTCCACTCTCCATTCAGTAGTTGCGTGCTGCAGTTCCCCTTTTATCTAGGAAAAAGATAAACAATATGTTAATCCAAGGTATAAGTGGCGTATCTCCATTCCAAAGTTCACTCAAACCCGTTCAGCCGCTTCAGCGTGATGTTACCTATACTCTCAACACTTCGCATTTATAATACCAGCTGCACCCAGCAGGTATACCTACTACGCTAGGCTTTACTTTGTTTATGTCTTCCAGATGCCCACATACGTCATTGAAACCTGTGTACCGATATCAGTTCCAGCTTAAGAATTAAGTCACCAGTGCGGTCGCTTGTGGCGCAACCCTCGTGCCACTCGTCGCAAGCAAGCGTGTATGGGTGACATCACATATCTCTCGTGCTTGCCTACCAGCCCCTTAATGGTCCTCAGCCAAAACAAACCTAACACTTTGAAGCTAAACAGCGTGGCTAGAGAGGCCAGTCGATACTCAGCCCGGGACCCAAGATTAAGAACTTAATTTACAAAAAAAAACAAAGAACAAAACTCCACTGCCAGTATTTTTCTTCGGTATTATTCTTAGTACAAATATAATGGAAAACGATTGGGAGCCGGTTACTTTAAGAAATACCAGAACTCCTCGTAATAAAGAAACTAAAGATGGAACGGTAAGGGAGTCCCTTCTCTCTGATTCTACTTCAGGGATATGCAAAGGAGAAGAAGACACAGCCAGTGTTGTAACTACTTCGTTTTCCAGCCCTGATTTAGAAGTCAGCAGTAAAGAAAGATTTCCATCAATTTTTGAAAACCACAAGGAGACCAAAATTGATTTCTCTGTTGCCAAAAATGGTAAAAAGCAGCTAAAGCTAGTTGAGGAATGTGACTACTCAGATAAGTCTGATACTGAAGTTGCTCCCGCTGTAAAGAAGGACAGAGAAGTGAAGATCCCTGATGGAGGATGGGGATGGGTGGTCGTATTTTCCTCATTCGTAATTTCAATGATTGCTGATGGCATCAGTTTTTCCTTTGGGCTACTTTACATTGAATTCCTAGAAGCATTTGAAGCAAGTAAATCAACTACAGCTTGGATTGGTAGCTTGTTCATTGCTGTTCCCCTTTTGTCAGGACCAGTTATGAGTGCTCTAGTTGATAGATATGGATGCAGAAGCATGACTATTCTTGGAGGTATAATATCAACCATTGGATTTGTATTAGCATCGATTTCAACTACGCTAGAAATGATGATGATCACTTTCGGTGTTATTGCTGGTTTGGGACTCGGGCTGGTGTATGTTACAGCTGTTGTTTCAATAGCTTATTGGTTCGAGAAGAAAAGAAATTTGGCCGTTGGATTAGGAGCTTGTGGAACAGGTGTTGGTACTTTCATCTACGCTCCTATGACTCAGTATTTTATAGAAGAATATGGATGGAGAGGGACCATTTTACTGCTATCTGGAACTCTTCTAAATCTTTGCGTTTGTGGATGCGTTATGAGAGATCCTGAATGGTGGACTTTAGAGCAAAAAAAACAGAGGAATGGTGAAAATACTAAATTGAAGAAGGATGAAAGCAAGTCAAAGGAATCTAGTACGGTGTCAATTGCGAATCCATACGTATTTGATTATGATACCCCTTCGAGAGGTAAGAGTATGGGAGGCTTGATCCGGAGAGGAGTAGCTCCTGAGAAGGTAATTAGTGAAGAAGCAGCCACCATCAAACGTCACCAGAACCTGCTGAAGAAAAGGAACAAAATTAGACCGAGATCGCGATCAGTTACTCATCTGCCAACATTCCTGACTCACAGTGATAAGGTATGTAATGTAGTTCTGCTTAGTTAAAACATCAAATATGTTTTTCAAATAATTACTTATGCTTCTGAAACAAAATACATACAACATTCGAAAACAGAATGTCATTGACAATAATTTTATTACTTAGGTACTATTCCTTTTTATACTAGATAACTTTGAGTATGATGGATGATACTAAAGTATTTAATCAAACATTTACTAAGTCCTTAATATCTGTTTTCAATAAGACGATAACAGCTCATAAGCCTGCCGTACTGATCCTAATCTTCAAACATTATTAATTTTATCTTTTAATAACATTCAGGTATCAATGAAAATACTAGATAAGATTGTGGTAACGACCAGCAAAGAATATGGCATCGAAGTGAAATATCCATCGTTTGCCATAAGCAAGGGAAGAAAATCTTTGATCAAAGAATCGAACTTAAACGACAACGACCCACCGGTAGTTATCTACAATAACTTAATCCAACGAGCAAATTCTGAAAAATATAGTGACAGAGATGAAATACTACCAGACAATTATGAGATTAAAAACGCCAAAGAAGTGCGAATATTCAGAAAGTCAAAATCTGAAACCAAAGAAGATAAAGAAATAATAAAGCAGGACGTTAAGGAAAATAAAAGAGATTGGTTAAAGAAACAGCTGTCTGTAAACCACCATTACTTGAAAGACCTGAAAATGCCTATCACATCCATAAGCCACCGAAATGCCTTGCTCAGTATAAAAAGATACAAATTGAAAGCATCTTCGTGTCCAGATATTTTTAAGAACTCTATGATAACTATTGATGAGGATCAAGAGGTAACAAAATATTTTACATTCTACTAAACATTTTTTCATGCTTTTCTCCTACGAATTCCTGATCGATGCCTATAACTACTCCAACAAGCTGATTTTGTTTATTTTCGCTCGATCTGCTAGAACAGGGATGGCGAACCTTTATTGACTACCGTGCCGTTGTTTCTAGTGACTAGCCAAATAACAGTAACCACTTTTAGTGCATAGTAGGGACAAATTGCATAACTAGCGTTTTCCTTTTGTTTGTCTTACTTCATAATAAGCGTGTGTTTGTTGTTGTTGTTTACACACAACTGTGAACACCACAAATACATCATGCCTTTATTCTCACTTTCGTGTTTTATTTTTGTTTCCAAGAATTGGTACGACGACTGCGTAAGCTGCCTCGCCGACATGTTCAACGTGAACCTGTTTAAGAAAATGACCTTCAACCTGATGTGTCTCGGCACCATTATATTGTTCATCTGGTTCATTGTCCCGTACTTCTACCTCGCTGAACACATGGTTCATCATGGGTACACCGAAGACGACGGGGCTGTGATGCTAAGTCTTATCGGGATCACCAACACGATTGGAATGGTAAATATCTATCAGATTACTGTTTGACATTGGGTGACCATATATAGCACCACTGCTTTCCTTTATAGAAATTGACGAAATAACTTTCTATGATATAGCATTGCTTCTGTTACTATTTCTGTAAAAATATGAATTTTGGTTAGTTGCTTTCTTCTCAAGAATATATTTGTCATGGTGGTAGAGTTCTTTATGAACTGTTTTTGCTATGAAATAGGTATTTGGCAAGGCTTTCAGAATTTCATCAAAATAATATCACCAAGTAAATAAATCACATTTGTTGGAGCCATAATTCCTGTTTCAATCATAGAGTCGGTATGAAAATAACGCATATCTTTATCTCGATCAATAACAACTGTCCCACAGAACTAGACAGTAAGAACTGAGGAAGGTCAACCTTCAAACCCGATGTCTTCCAAGATAATGCGACAATCCAGAAATAGAACCTAATATATCCAGTTTCCAAATGTCTCGAGGCGCGAAGAACCAGTAACCCGTGCCAAATTCCAACATCACGAAGTTTCTAAACTGGTTTACGTGAATTCTGTGTTATTTCGAGAGAGGTGACAAGGTTCACACGACATTAACATGCGTTCTTTGGACTTTAAGTACGAGAAAAGGGCTCTTTATTAAAGCAGCTTAATTTATTAATACATTTCCATCACAATAAACATTTTTTTACACAAACAAAGATTCTCAAAGATAGTGTAGTTTCCTAACAGTAAACCAAATGTTGTAGGGTCAATATTTATATGGACAGTTCCACTTATTGCCCTCAACAAAAATAAATACTTACAGACAAACTACACATTTTTCTAATAATGTAAAATAATTACCGGCGTTCAATCATTTAATTAATTCCTTAGTTCCGGAGCATTTCGTTCTGATAACATAACGTCACGCGATGGCAATAAACAAAATACTGATTCTATTTTGGGAGCTTTGAAGTATTTAATGAGGGTGCACCAATACTGTACGCAAGCTTAAAAATGTTGCGTCGATCACATTTTAGAAAACACTAATGATAACAGCTACCTCTCATTAAGATTATAGAAAGTAGAAACCTTTTCTGAATACCTGAAGCACTTATTGGTGTGGTATCCGGCAGTATCACTTGAGAGCCAGTTTCCAATACAGGTGTGCAGCGGTTTCTGGTCAAACGCTACCCGGAAAAAAGTAAAAAAAGACCTGAAGTGAGATGCTATAAGACTTTGTTAGTTAGGAGGGACTTACTGAAATGTAAGTAATGTTTACCAGCAGCAACTATGGGTGACAAAACCTTGTCCTTTTCAGGTCGGCTTGGGTTACATCGGAGATTTCCCCAAAGTCTCCATCGGAAACCTCTACGCTGTCTGCCTGATTCTCTGCGGATTCACCGTGGGTGCCATTCCTATTGCCGTGTCCAACTATTGGATCCTGGCCTCCATATCCGGAGCCTTTGGATTGCTTTTTGCAGCATCCTTCACATTTACCCCAAGCTTATTGGTAACCCTGGTGTCGCTTGATGACTTCACGACGGCTTATGGATTGGTGCTTCTGGCTCAGGGGATTGGACATCTGATTGGACCGCCCCTGTCTGGTAAGCTTTGTTTCTCTACGATAGCTTGTCTGATTGGACCATCTCCGTATTGCCTGACATTCAACGGCCAAGCAACAGTGAGCAAGCATTGCTGCTAGTCCTGTAAAGGTTTATATTGCAATAGTTTGTGAAATGAATAGTGTCTTGCTGGTAGGTGAAGATAAGTACCGCGTAGAGTCTTACAATTAAATGTTTATGGTCTTAAACTGCACTGTCACGATCAAGCGAGACGTTTATCTAAGGCGAACTGCAACCAACAGCTTTACAGCTTTACTGTATAAAAAAGGAATTTCTATAAGGCATAATTATGTCATATTATTATCTTAAGTCGTAACAATATAAAAGTAATAGCGTGAGATTAAAAGGCTGTGTTACTTTAAAATCTTTAGTTACAATTTGGTATCTGCTTCTATCCGTTTTGGCTAGACTGTCGTGCGCTCATTTATTTTCCTTTATATTCCAGGTTTGATCTACGACCTGACGTTGTCATGGGAACTGTCCTTCTACTTAGCTGGTGCTTGGATCATAGTAGCTGGGATCCTGATTTCCTTCATCCAGCCTGTCAAGACCTACCAAGAACGAAGACAGGAAGAACAAGAGACGAACTTGGCATAAGCTAAGAGGGATCTTATGGTACTTGAATTTCATACTATTCCTGTTATAATTGAAGGTCAAATGCAATCTGCAAATCTGTTGAATCTGTATCTGTCGTAGTCGTGCGTGTCGAGCAAGAAATACTGTGATTTTTTTAATGTTAATTGTTTAATGCAATGATTTTACCACCTAATGTAATGTTTCAGTGTGACGCAAATATACACAGTGGATGTCATCATTAGCCTATGACTCTTCTATTGGCCTTTTCTCGAAGAGAGAGGAAAGTGTATGAAGATAGTTAATTTTAGTTTTATTCTATGGCTCTCTAAAAAACGGTAAATGTAGCAAAATCTGTTAAAGTAGTTAAATTGTTGTAGAACAATGTATAGAGAGCTCAAAGTAGCAAATCAGTTAGAACAAATAGCAAATTTTAACACTTTAGTAAATTTTATTATTCTTTTATCGTGCTTCAGATTGTGGTAAACAAAAACGTGTTGCGATGAAGCCTTAGCAATGTAGGAGGTTAGTTTTCAGTTGTCACCGGACTAACTATCACATTCAAGTTGAAAAGCACTTAGCCTTAGCAAAACCTAGATGTTTCCGACAATCGCACCGATAGCTAATATGTACGTTTATCTACTTACTGAGACATGGTCCAATGCAAACTTCAATAAAAACATTTAAAAGTCAATTGATACGAAGATTGTTAAGTCAATTGATATAGTTAGATATCTACAAGCAATAATTTATCTATTTGGATCTTTATTTGCACGTGATAGGGTTTACATGTATACTTAGTGTTAATTTAAACATGATCTAACTAAGAATAGATACAATGTTTTTGTCCTTTGCATTGACAGGCAATTGTAAACTCAATCGAAAGAGACAAAAGATGGTGTGACAATTAAAGTCAAACAATCAACAATATAATCTTTCAATACTTATTATCGAAAACTAACAGAAGGACGACAAGGACTTTGACCAATAAGGAATTGTGTAACGAAGTACCTAATAATATAATATCTAGTCATGTTTATATAACTTGGGATTGTAGCGAAAAGGAGACGTTAGGATCAAGAATAATTTTCTATCATTGTAACGAGATTTTGGCAAAAGAGACACAAAAAAAATCAAGAATAGCCTTTTAACCATGTTTATAAAATTACATTTTGGCAAAAAAGACGCTTTAGAATTGAGAATAACAATAAACCAATGTTTATGTTATAATATGGAGTTTAGGCAAAAATTAGAAGTTGAATTCGTGTTAATCATTTTAGCCATGTTTTAGGTGTCACATGGAGTTTTAAAAAGCAAAAAAGTCGAATTGGAATTGAGACAATCGTTATAGCCAAAAGGTTTTGAGAAAAAGGATATTGTAAAATCGAGAACATTATAGTCATTTGTATAACATGGGACGGTGGCAAAGATGACACGTTAGAGAATCTTAGAACAATAATGTTAGCCATGCTTATAGCAAGTTGTGTATTACTATTTGTAATTTTTAACCTATTTACTCATGTTTATGCACATTTTAATATTACACCAATGCAAACACCAGCAGAGAGACTTGACTCTGATCCATTGCGAGACACTTTATGCTACGATCAGTACCCCTAGTACAAGTTTTGAAAACGATAAAAGTTTTCGTAAACGTCGACGTTTACCACCGCCGACTTGTCAAAGTGGCAACTCGATCTGCTTAAATTCAAAAAGTAACAAAGATTATTCCAATGTTATATTAATATTAAATATGCAACAATATGATTATATTTATTACTTCAAACTAAAAATAATATACCATAACAAAGAAATAAAAACAAATAAATCTAAACTAATAACTAAAATACATTATTAAAAGAAGTCCCTTTAGGCAAGGTACCGAAGATACTGGCAGCGTTCCCCCTTTGAATGGCTAGACTAATTCTTTGTCCGAGGTAGCTGCCAGCTCTTCGGTCTCCGGTGATGTCGACAAAAAAAGTAACTCAATAACATTGTTGGAATATGATTATAACGATTTAAAATAACCCGTATTAACGATTTCAGTTCCTCCAAGTCTCGGTAAGATTCGCTAAAAAAAATATGTATGGATGGAAACAAAAACTTTTATATTTTTTGTAAACGAAAACTTGTATAGTTTTTGTAAACTATCAAAACCTGTGCTAGGGGTACAGGTCGCTCCCCTGATAGTAAGCGTCAAGCTTACAATACAGTTCAGTGCCACTCTGAATTAGTTTGAATTGTAACAGTTCAAAATTCAGCACGGCAATGTACTGCGCTCGTCACTCCGAGATATACCAGATGTTAAATCTGATGACAACTGATTGTTTTTTTTTTTTACTATTTACAGGGTAGCGTTTGACCACAAGTCACCTGATGTTAAGTGACGATGTGGTCGAGGATGGCGCCACGCTATACCTGGATTGGGAACTGGCTCTCAAGTGAGGCTGCCGGAACACACCGATTACCGATTGATTAGTTGTTGTTGTTGTTTGTTTTGAAGCGATGAGGGCTCAGTGGAAGTGATGTTGGCTTGTGACCCGTAGGTTGCATGTTCGAATCCTACAAAGATCTTGAGCTTTCGTTGAAGGAAAACATCGTGATGAAACCGTAGCTTGGTGGTAGGGTATTTTCTAGTGCTCGCCGTTCGGATACCATCGCTCATTTTATGATTCTTTTTTTATTCAAAACAAAACTTTTCAAGTACGTAGTGACTTTGCTTGCAGCGGCGTCGTGTGTCGGGTCGCCCTCTTCCCTCTAATATGGTCGAGGAGAGCGATGGCTGGCACATGCGTCAACTCGTGAACGGGTGCTGCTTGTGGGGTCTGGTCTGTTTTAGTTGTAATCCCGTAACTAATAATTGTTAAAATGTTTTTCCTGCATGTTTTAATTGTATAATATTCATGTTACCATATCCCAATGTGCACAACCTCTTAGTTTTAAATTAGCTCATTTTAGTATAATTTAATTAAATTTAAACGCGGAATAACCGAATTATTTTATAAGAAAATGTATTGACAATAGTACGGGCCTCGAGCCTGTAGTGAAAAACTTAATTCAATAAAAAAAAAAAAAAAAAAAAAGTACGTAGTTTGTACGTAGTTTTTTTTGTCTATGTTTCAAGCAATGGTTTATGATTGGGGTACAGGTTTCTCTGATGTTGTTAAGGGTAGGTATAGGTAAACTTAGATACTTATTTACGGAGATACCATTTATTGGAACCATTTACTACTTTATAATCTAGTCAATATACTCCATGTTACTATGTATTACCCTCTTAGTTAGTATGACTAACCAAAATTGTTATTACCTAATACGTAGGTACTTTTACTGATTATTAAATTGGAACAATGTACTTACAATAAAATAATTGATAACTCTTTACTTGAATAGTGTTTTATTTTTACTCTTCATCTTTATCTATAACTTCCTTCTACTAATATCATGAGCGTGAAAGTTTGTGAGTATGGATTAATATTATGGATGTATATATATATATCTACTAGCTGTTCCCCGCGGTTTCACCCGCGTGGGCTACAGCTGTATGCATGCAAACTCTCAGCCCGATCGGTTTAAAATTGACAAAGTCTCATACAAACTTTCATCCCCTATTTTATCCCCTTGGGGGTAGAATTAATTAAAATCCTTTCTTAGCGGATGCCTACGTCATATAACATCTACTTGCATGCCAAATTTCAGCCCGATCCGTCCAGTGGTTTGGGCTGTGCGTTGATAGATCACTATGTCAGTCAGTCAGACCTTTGAGTTATATATATTTAGATTACTACTGAACGGATTTGAGTGAAATCTGAAATGGAGATAGTGTATGCCTGTGATTATCACATAGGCTACTTTTTATCCCGGAAGAAGGTTTGAAACCGCGTGATGCTGCTAGTAATATATATGTAATGTGAAAAGATTTGTTTGTCTGATCCAGATATAAATAAAGAAATGAAAATTAACATCTTGGTGGCCCTCGGGCCACCCCCGCCGCACCCTAACTTACTATTATTATACTATGCTTAAGTTTAATTTGATGTACCTTGAAGTACCATGTTTTGTTTTTAAAATTTGAACAAATATGGAAAATGACTCATTAAAAATTTTACAAACTTGTATTACCAATGCATATTATGTACATAATATGTATGGAAATTGTACCAATGTGTCCGAACCGAAATTAGTTGTTATTTAATGTAGCCAACGCGGGTGAAATCGCGTGTAGTAAGGTATAACTTACATAACTTATATAACTTACCTATTTAAGTTCTGTTTGTCCAAAGATCTTATCGACACTAGCGAGTGGCGACCAACAAAGTGTGTGTCGAGTGAGTGGTGTCGCAACTATGAATTATTCAACGTGTAGTCGGATGAATTTCCTTGAACTCAGCTGTTTGTAACTTGATGCAAAATAAGTGACAACACTTTTGTCTTGCACGATTTATGAGCAATCAGTATAAACTGTATAAATACATAGGTATTATACCATCAGTCTGGTAACCAATGTCGGACCCGTTCAGGGTAAGCGATACAATCAATTTTATCGACAGTTTTTTTTTCAATTAACTTTATGGAAATGGCAGCCATTTTAATTTTCAGTCCTACAGACACAAAACTAGTTTTGTTCGATAGCTAAAAATGTAACAAAAATCTTAAAAATAAGGTTCTTATTTTTTTTTTATATTTTCGTTTCCACAAAGTTGACTAAAAAAAATATACATGATTTGTCGATAATATCACGTCGTCATGTCGTCACTTAACATCAGGTGACTTGTGGTCAAACGCTACCCTGTAATTAGTAAAAAAAAAAAATTGTTTGTATCGTTTACCCTTAACGAGTCCGACATCGGTAACCAGACATATTGTATAAGAATAACCTCCAAATAATCACTTATGTACGTACTTCTTCTTCTTTTAAGCTCTTGTCGGTGGAGTACTTTCCATCCCGTTCTGTTCTCGGCCATCCTTTTGACCTCTTGGTACGACATGACGTCAATCCTTTCTTTCACTTGGTCTATGTACGTCCTTCTCGGTTTACCTCTCCCTCTCCCCTTCTACTTTTCCTTCTAAGATGGTTTTCATGTATTCGTACCTACCAAGTTAAGTGGCCAAACATCTTTCCTCTTCTTATCTCTACACTCTACTGCGCCCCTAGCCAAGATGCATTCTACAATCGTTGGCGCTAATAGAAAACAAAAAATGTATAGATCTGACATATTTCTGACCACGTGACTTAGCGTTGAAATATGTCAAACCTATACTTTTTTCTTGTTTTCTATTAGCGTCAACGATTGCAGAATGCATCTTGGCTACGGGCCCTGGGCCCGTTCAACGGTCAGAAATATGTCAAACCAATACTTTTTTCTTGTTTTCTACTAGCGTCAACGATTGCAGAATGCATATTGGCTAGGGGCCCTGTTGTTAATATCGTTCTTTTTTATAGGTACAGTCAGCGACAAATGTATCTGATCGTTATCGATTTTCCAAATGTGTTTCAAATCAGTAATTATTATTGTTTATTTTTTGACATGGTACCATTTTGACCACAACATAACACAGCTGATTTTAGGCGATGATGAGGTCAAAAATTGGTGTCTTAGGTGATGAGGATAATAGAAAAAGTGTGATTGTTAAGCGACTTTTGTCGTTGACTGTACACCCTAGAATAAATTAGAATTTCCTGTATCTATGGATATCAGAAGCTAAACGTAATTTCCAACAATCAGCAGACTTTTTTGGCGGCAATCGAATTGTCAACGTGAAAAATTTGTTTTTATTTCCAAAACTTGTGTTTCTTCGAGTGATAATGTGTAATATTGGTGGATTATTAACCATTATGTGTTCGTTGATGTGTACGAGTGTGGGAAATTGAAATAAGGTTGTGAAAGTGACTTTTCGAGTTGCTCCAAAAAAGTCCGTGTAAAGTTTAAGTAAAGCGCCACTACTTTACTTAAACACTATCCTCATCCCTTCATCTCATCATCATCATCATCATTAATACTTGATTCAACTCTCTGAGTTTGAAACATTTTATACTTGACACTGGCAAATACACTAATCGTGTGGCGCCATAACAAAACAAAAAAAACAATCAGCATGTCAATTCTGAAAAAATATTGCTCTCCACATAGGTATTGTAACAATAGATAAGTAGGTACGATAAAAGGTTGAGATCATTAAAGACCCTGTTTGGCATAACAATTAAGTATATATCTGTTTTACTAATTAGATGAGAACAGGACAGCCAATAACAATTACACACAATTATAACAATACAGTTACTAGTTGCGCCCCGCGGTTTCACTCGCGTCTTCCCATTATTCCGCAGAAACCTTTTTCCGGGATAAAAAGTAGTCTATGTGTTAATCCAGGGTATAAGATATCTCCATTCCAAATGTCATTCACATCCGTTCAGTAGTTTTTGCGTGAAAGAGTAACAAACATCCATCCATCCATACATACAAACTTTCACGTTTCTAATATTAGTGGGATAGGATATTAAGTTGGTCAACATTTTTTGTAAAACTTCAGTACTACTTTTTTTTTTTTTTTTTTTTGTTTTGTTATGGCTTCACACGATTAGTGTATTTGCCAGTGTCATGTATAAAATATTTCAAACTCAGAGAGTTGAATCAAGTTTAAATGATGATGATGATGATGATGACGATGAGATGATGGGATGAGGATAGTGTTTAAGTAAAGTAGTGGAGCTTTACTTAAACTTTACACGGACTTTTTTGGAGCAACTAGAAAAGTCACTTGCACAACTTTATTTCAATTTCCTACACTCGTACACATTAACGAACACATAATGGTTAATAATCCACCAATATTACACATTATCACTCGAAGAAACACAAGTTTTGGAAATAAAAACAAAATTTTCACGTTGACAATTCGATTGCCGCCAAAAAAGTCCAGTACTACTTAATGTGTCCCGTATATTACGGGAAGTCCCGGTTTTCAGTTCCTTATTCCGTATTTGAATGTCAAAGTAGGTTTTAGTTGTTTTATTGACATTTAAATTGAAAAAATAAATATTTTGATGATTTTTGATCGATGAAAAATGGGGAACATTCTCAGGATGACGTTGGATTGATTTTTATTAATAAAAACTATGACATTATAATTGTTTATGTTAATCTTTGAATCCCGTATTGTGAATGCCTGAGGAAGATAAACTGGTAACACAGAAGCACCTTACCTTCATTTTGCATATCGTATGCGCGGTATGCGTAATTCTTATATGTTACTAGCTGCGCCCCGCGGTTTCACCCGCGTGGACTACATTTAACTCGATAAAAAAATAATATAAAAAATAGATGTTGGCCGATTCTCAGACCTTCCCGATATGCACACAAAATTTAATCAAAATCGGTCAAGCCGTTTCGGAGGAGTATGGCAACGAAAACTGTGACACGAGAATTTTATATATTAGATAGACATGACTAGATATAGGTGCTCGTGTACCTACAATCAAATAACATTTAAATAATCTGCATATTATAA
Organism: Opisthograptis luteolata; assembly: GCA_931315375.2. NCBI lineage: Eukaryota > Metazoa > Arthropoda > Insecta > Lepidoptera > Geometridae > Opisthograptis > Opisthograptis luteolata. The sequence goes on from OV928044.1 coordinate 1,658,230, forward strand.
TTTATTAGTATGTATTCTACATACGATATCTACATACTTACATTGCTATCTTGATTTACGACAGAGACGATGCAGTGTCGGTAACAGCTACAATACATGAATAATTTAAATAAGTAGGTACTATCAGCGACAAAATCAGCTGAACACGCCCAAATTTCCAAAATTGTACCTACCAGACCAGATCAGCCAAACCTGGTGTTCGAAATGCTAAAATATGTAGGTGTATAATATATCAAGTTAAGAATCTGTCGCCAAGGACCTGTCGGTGTGTTCCAGCAGCCTCACTTGAGAGCCAGTTCCCAGTCCAGTTGTAGCGTGGCGCCATCTTCGACCGCATCGTCACTTAACATCAGGTGACTTGTGGTGAAACGCTAACCTGTAAGTAGTAAAAAAAAATTAGAAAATTACGTCATGTTTAGCGACTTTTATCGCCGACTGTACCTACTTGCCTAATAATATGTACAGTCAGCGACTAAAGTACCAGATCGTTCTCGATTTTCCAAATGTGTTTCAAATCAGTATCTAATTATTATTGTTTTTTTTTACATATTACATGGTATCATTTTGACCACAACATAACACACCTGATTTTAGGTGATGATGAGGTCAAAAATTGGTGTATGATGATGATGATAATAGAAAAAGTGTGATTGTTCAGCGACTTTTGTCGTTGACTGTAGCTACATATTGTAGAAAATACAAAACGTCAACATAATACTGCCACACTCGGAGTCTGAAAATAATGACATAATGCTAATTGAAGTACATATCTAATTACATAATATAGCAAGCAGTCTTTTAGATAAAATTAGAATAGAGACAATATTTGCATCTATAACGAGTTTCATCAACTGGTCTCAGTATCAAGGCATCGTAAAGTTGTACGAGACCCAGGCACGGTGTCACTAGCGGTAACTAAAACATTCTAACTTTGTACAAAAAAAATATTACTCCATTAATTTTGAAGTTATGACACAGTATGCGAAAAAACAGTAGGTTAGCTAAGGCCGCTCGACGAGTTAATTGCCTACTCTTGCGGTGACGCATAGGCGGCGCGTTCCGTACTGAGTGCATGGCCGCGGCCCCGGCCGCCTCCTTTCGTTTGCGTGATTGTGTGCGTGAAAAGTGCGTGCGTACACGGTGCCGCTACTCACGCACACATTCAAAGCGGCGACGGCGCCGACGTCCGATTTATATGAAGCTGAACTACTACTCCTTTACTATGGTTATGATGAGTCAAAGTTATGTATGTGATTGTGTGGGACTTATTGGTATATAATATACATTTTATAATGTAAGGATTTTCATGACGGTAAGCGCTATACATGTGCATGGAAACCCAGAGAAACAGTATGGAAGAAATGTAGTGTCTATAAACTTTAGAACATTAGACTTGGACGACGGCCATACATTGTGATGTCTAGGAGTGTGAGAGAAATTAAACTTAGAGAAGATGCAGCATCTATGAGCTTGAGAGCATTAGGCTTAGAATAAATACAGTGTTGGTATATTAAGCTTGGTGGTAGGGTATTTTCTAGTACTCGCCTGGCTAGCTACCACCCTCTCGTTAAGAATCTGTCGCCAAACACCTATCGGTGTGTTCCGGCAGCCTCACTTGAGAGCCAGTTCCCAGTCCAGGTGTAGCGTGACGCCATCTTCGACCGCATCGTCACTTAACATCAGGCGACTTGTGGTCAAACGCTACCCTGTAAAAAGTAAAAAAAAAAAAAAAGCTTAAGAGCATTGGACCTACATGAAGTGTAGTGTCTGTCTAGCATGAGAGTGTTAAACTTAGAAGAAGTGAAAGCATTGGACTTAGAATAAGTTTGGAGTCTATGAGCATAACAGTATTATAAATTAGAAAACGCAGTATTGGATGTAGGTAGATAAAATGCAGTGTCTATAAGTATTGAACAGTAGGGACTCGATTGATTAACGGCCGGTCCCAATAACCTATCATTAGTAAGTGATAGATAGCTATCAATGATAGACGGTAAGTTTCTATCTATCACTGAACAGCGTCCCACAAGCGCCGGTAAGGGCCGGTAACGATAGGAGGACCAAGGATAGGCTTCGCTATCCGGCCCTCCCTTGCGTTTCGTTACTACAAGTTATGATAGTTTAAAATCCGACAAATATCGATAAATTAAATATTATGATTGATTACTAAAATTAATTCTACATTGTGCTATGGACTTGGGTGCATCGGCCTTCGAAAAATGCAGTCAATAAATAAGCATAGGTACAGTACTTACAGTAGATAGGTCAATAACCGACTGCGATAAACTTTTATATCTTACCTACATAGTTTCATATGCGTATTTATATAAACATTAGAAACTTACTGTGGATTTTTCCCCTTCCCGTAGAAATAGTGCGGTCACGTACTTGTGTCTAGGTAATAAGTATTTATCACAGGTATTTTACCACTGACACCAACTGTTATGAGTTTTAAAAGATTACTCATTTCCCTTGCCTTGCATTTTTTTTTGTATCGACTTGGTAACGTAAGTATAAGTAGGTACATCCGGAATATTATCAGTCCTTTTGTGTATAACAATAATCATATTGAAAGCACTTTTATTTTGTTTCCTTTTATCTACAACAAAGGATTTCGCACACGTGCTGTGAAGGTCGCAGTTCCTACCAACCTTTTTCATTAACCTTTCAGAACACATGATGTCATTGTCCCGACGACGTCTCATGAAATAAAAAATCTAAATGTTTGCAAACCAAATACCTACGCCTCGTTGAATGATAATTAAGATGTAAAATTCCACTGCTATCAGCTCGCTCCGGATTTGCCATGAAAGTAAAACAAGCAATTTATATCTCGAGTAAATGTAAACAATATTATCGTCCCTGATAACTGGCACTCGTTTCTGTAGTTCCTTCGGGAGTAGACGTGTTCGGTGTTACTATTTTCGTTTCTGGTGGTGAAAACTGGGGAACAAGTGGTTGGTGACCAAAAATGCGGCGCTATGGTGTGGGGCGTGACGCGCACCGTCTCGCCTCCCTGCGACTGTGAGCCTGCATCGCTACAGCGGCCAAACCAAACCACAAGTGTTTCGTTTGCCTCAGTATCCGCACGTGCCTCACTAGCGCTGCCGCTCCGTTGTGCCTCACGTGAATTTGTGACCAACTGTTTGTGTGAACTATTTACAAACTGTGAACTCTGTGTCCCATCACTAGGACGAGTGGAGGTAAGTTCCGCCACAGCGTATATATATTAATTATATAAATTCAGTTGTTCCAATGATAATGATAGATTAAACAGCGTGGTGGAATGGAAACGTTTTGCATCAACACGTCATGAATCATGATTATGAATGAAGTGTTTCATTGTAAATCTGTTGTTTCACGTTGTTAGCATAATTTCGTTTTGTGTAGTCGTTGGGTTCGCGATAATTTTATTCTATTGTGCGTTTTAGATGAATATAATATACATATTGTGACGAATGTGCCGTTCGTGTTAGCGTCCTGATGCTCATTGGTAAAAATAACTGTTTGTAGAATTTTTATTAGCATGCTTCAGCTGGAATTAACGTTTTATCATCGTTGTAAGGTCGTTCTAAGGCTGTGGCTACACTGCTACAGTCGAAGAGAGAGAGAACAATGAAACATTTATAGCTCACGTAAATACGCGTCTCGGCTAAGTTACACAATAGTAAAAAAAAAGTATTAAAAAAGATTCAAACAGCTGCACTATTTACTCACTAGTAAACTGGCATGTCAAAGACGACCATTTTGCTGCGTTTTACTGGCAGAATAATGCAACCGCTAAATTAAAACACGTTCGGTTTGAAAAGGTAGTTTGAAAAACTGCGATCATATTACGTTGATTCTAATTTTTTTTTTCACTATTTACGTGGTAGCGTTTGACCAACAACAAGACAAGTCACCTGATGTTAAGTGACGATGTGGTCGAAGATGGCGCCACGCTACACCTAGACTGGGAACTGGCTCTCAAGTGAGGCTGCCGGAACACACCGATAGGTGCTTGGCGACAGATTCTTAACAAGAGGGTGGTAGCTAGCCAGGCGAGTACTAGAAAATACCATCAAGCTATGGTTTCATCACGATGTTTTCCTCCAGCGAAATCTCAAGCTCAATGTAGGATTCGAACCCACGTCCTACGGATCGCAAGCCGACGTCACTTATATGCAGAATAAAGTGGGTTTTACCTATACCTACACATTCATTAGTAAGTAGGTAGTTTCTATTGATTCAGTAATACAGGCGCAAAATTTGCTATTAGTTTTAATTCGGGGATGAAGGGTTCTCGAGTGGCGACCACGAACCGTAAGGTGTTCTTTAGGTGGCCTAACTAGGTGGACCGACGACATTGTAAGAGTCGCAGGGAGCCGATGAATGCAAATGGCTAAAAAGCTGTTCATGGTGGCATTTAAAGGGGGAGGCCTATTTTCAGCAGTGGACTTCTTCCAGCTGATGATAATGATGGCGACCTTGTCTTAATTTTATCGCTTTTGTGTCGCAGATCGCTTCGCGAATCTTATGTAGCTTCGGCCTTAGCTCTCAGTAAACACAAACTTTATTGCATCTTTTATCTTGTATCTATGTAGCTGATAAACTTGTGGGATAATTGTACTAGAAGGTAGGTAGTTGATTACAGTAGGTGGGGATGGCTTTGAAATCTATGCTTAAAACAAAACGAGGTAAAGTTCGTGAGTTTGAATCTGGGAGATAAACTCGCAACCGGAAATACTGACCTATATTTAGAAAATTATTCCACTTTTTTTTTCCTCTTGTTAAGAATCTGTCGCCAAGCACCTATCGGTGTGTTCCGGCAGCCTCACTTGAGAGCCAGTTCCCAGTCCAGGTGTAGCGTGGCGCCATCTTCGACCACATCGTCACTTAACATCAGGTGACTTGTGGTCAAACGCTACCCTGTAAATAGTAAAAAAAAAAAAGAGTTTGGGCCGTAGTCTATCACGCTGGCCCAGTGCAGTAGATGTTGTGGTTCTAGGACATGCCGGTTTCCTCGCGATGTTTCCTTTATCGTTTTGAGCGATGGTAATTCCACACATAACTTATATAACCATTATTATGAACATAATAACGCACAGAAACTCTACCTTTTCCGCGATAAAGACTATAATAGTTTAAGGTTTCTATAAAAATCCGTTCAGTTGAGTGGTAACAAATACTAAGGAAATACTTCTAGGCTTCTACCTACCTACCTAGGTTTGAGTTGGGTCTGATCACAATTTCACAATATCATCTGATGTGGGTTTGAGGAGAATGTCACCTGCCGGTGCGGTCGATGGTGTTTACTTCATTTTCGTCCCAAATAATAGCGACTAATGCTGGGGCCACACTAAGGTCAACGTCAAGGGAAATGTCGATGCCTATCTTCGCGATAAATATTGCGTTAATTATTAACACTTGAACTGTCAACGTGAAGCAAGCGCGGATCCAGGGGGGGGGTCACGGGGGTCATGACCCCCTGGATTGAAATTAGGTTGACTAGCATTGCTGCCAAGTACCAATCAGCGGGGAATGAAGGAAGTAATGGAAGGGCTGCGCGAGGTGAGCGCGAGTAATGGATAAAAGTAGATTTATTCCAGTAAATTTAATGAAATTCAATAGATTAAAAACATCAGACAAATAAAAAAAAAAAAAAAGATAAGGTCTCTTATACTTCGTTTTGCTAACTTGCAGAGTAGAAATACATCAAAATTTTCGCGCTCACGCTTATCAAATTTCGTTACTTCTGTTTTGATTGGGAAATGAAGGTCTCTTTTCCTTCGTTTTGCTAACATGCAGAGTAGAAATGAAATGTTGTGTGGCCACGACATAACGCCATAATTCGACAACGGCATTCACATTGGCGTTTGACGGTAGCCGATAACTCGAGTGGCGGTACATCAAAGAGACTTAACGCCAGAATTAAATAAAACTAAAAGTAAAGTGTGTCATAATAATATGTCAGTGTCTACGTATTATCATGTCAGTGTCAGTGCACCGCGAGCGCGACTATGGCTATGGAGTGGAAATTGGAATAATGAGAAAGTAATTGCGTTCATATGGACTATATATTGCGTTCCTCGAGATTCTGCAAACAGAGCCATGTTTGTGGGATCCGAAACACCAAACTTTCAAGAATTGTAAATTTCAACATAATGCTTGGATACGAATCATGGAACTATTACCTTTTAAAGCATCTATTGAAGAAATTAAAAAGAAGAAGGAAAGCCGGGATATTATAGAACCCATTTAAACAAATGTAAGAAGTCTTTGAAATCCGGAGCTGGCAAAGATGATGTGTACACAACTAATTGATTTGCATACGAAACGATGGACAGTTTCCTACGAGGGATATATGAAACCGCACATTAAATACAGAGGTATATATATTTATATAGATACATATACTAGAAAGCGACCCAATTGCTGTTACTTTGCTGCCTGTCTGTCTGGCCGTCCTTCCGTATGTTTGTTCGTCCGACTTTCAAACTTATTTAATCACATATTTTTTTTATCCTCTTTCAGATAAACGACTACAGTGGGGTCCAAGGAATAAAGGAGGAAAACAATGATGGAAATGAGAATAGTCCTCATCTGTCTTGACATAGAGAAGAAGCTTCACAAAATATACAAGAAAAAAAAGAAAATGTTCAAGAGAAAATAAATCTTATCAAGAATGTGATTTACTTTTACAGAAAAAACAGAGAGAGGATTTGCCTCCAGAGATCAGAACAGCACGACATTAAATGGACGAAGCTTTTGAATACCTTAAAGAGAAGAAAGATGATGAATATGAAACGTTCGGTAGACTAATCGCAAGTAAAAAAAGAAAAATCAGCTATCCAAACACGCGTGATATGTTAATGAACGATATTCACAATTTAGTATTTTGTACATGTATTGCAGATCGACAACAGTCTGCAGTACCTCAATTTTCTACTTCTCAGTCTTCACACCATCAAGTATTCAGTCCATCACCAAATCCATCCACATACCAGTCACCTCCAGAACATTCCACATCCATCTCCAAACTATGAAATAAACACTCCATCACCTCTAGACCAGTTCGCAGTTCAAGCTTCCCAAGAAAATTTCCTAGAATTACCACCAGCACATGCCTCACAGATAGTAATAACAGATTCCGGTGAAATAAAGATACTTAATCAAAAAAGATTGAAATAATATGTAAAGCCATGTTGATTACATACTTCAAGAAATAAATAAATTAATGACAAATACAGAGTATGTTGTTTTATTTACCAAAGTACAAAAATTTAGTTTAATTAAATTAAAGATAGATAACCTAGATAGAAGAAGAACATAGAAGGAAATGGGGGAGACCTTTGCCCAGCAGTGGGACAGCATAGGTTAATAATTAAAGAAAACCTAGATTTATGTATGTAATTTAATCTAATTCATGTCCCTAAATGTTCAGCGATTATATTCCGAACCTCGATTGCTGTACGTCATACAATACTCCTCATTGACCTAAAAGCGCCTTCGCCTTCTCCAATTTCATGTCTCCAAGTTCCAGGATCTATTGTTTCTCCGCTGATAATTGTGTCAGTGTAGCCCAATGGGGTGTAAAATGCTTCAGGTTTTGGTAAATGTAAGGAATTCATTTTGTAGCCATTCGTTTTCATTCTTAGGTAACTTGATCATGTCCTTCAATACAGATATAAGAGCAGCACAACATTCCCTTACAATATTGGAAATTACTTGGTGAGACATGTGTAACAAATAATGCAAGCTTCAGTAGCTATCTCCCGTAGCTAAATATCGTAAGGTAACTGCTAGTCGAACTTTCGCAGGTATAGTTACACGAAATTTAGTTTTTTGTTTTTCTATCATAGGCCAACTCTGCTTAGAAGGAATTCGAAATCGGTTGCCGACATTCGAACAAATCCCTTGAACTGCTTGCTTGGTTCAGCTAGTAGATTGGTGAATATTTCCTCCATTGTTACTGCAAAATAAAAAAAAGTTTAATTAAAATATTTGTAGGTATTACTTCAAAAGTATATTTGAATGTATGGTATTAAAGAGAAATAAACATGAGATTAAGAAATACTTTTTGTCGGTGCAAATACATATTGTGCAGTGGTATGTACGGGACACTGGCTGCGTCAATCTAATTCGCATTTGACCAAATATATTTACGTTTGGTTTATTAGTTAACACCATTGGACGCCTTTTTACTGCAATTTGTGTGCGGGCAAACGAAATAAAATATAAACAATTTATTGTTTTGGCTGGCTCGCGTATGATTTCAATAACATAAATAGACTTACAGTGTACGTTTCCTGTGCATTCGTAGCATCTTCTTTTTATCTGTTTTCTTTTTTTCTTCGCTCGATTATGATATGTAGAATATATTCATATAATACAAATTTAGACTCATCAATTATTGAGCACCAGCAACGTCCATCTAGCTTGAAATTCAAGGAATTTATCGCCAAAAGGTGTACACATAACTAATATACTCATATTAGGTATAGGGATTATAATACGTGCCAAGTATTCCGTATACCGATACAGAATATTTGGCTCCGAGGTATTAGCACAGATGTTAGTCAAACTAAACGACTACAAGAAATTCACGATAGTCGTTACGGCGATCGCCGGCGCCAGCTGCTAATATCGCAGCGTTGCGCGCGGTAAATGCAATAAATGCATCGTCGTATCTCACGCAAAACTAAAGAAAGGATAATAACGGCTGTTAATAAAAAACTAATGTTTTTAAACGTTAATTTGTAAATAATAATTATTAATGTACGTACATAACATAAATCAATGTAAAAAATGAAAACAAAAAATGTATAATGAAAAATATAACTATTCAATTCCATCAACAATTTTGTACATGAGATGAAAATAAAAAAATTATAGGGTAAAAAAACAATCGTATTCACTACGCATTGAAACCAATATCAAAAACTTAACTAATATTTGACTAATATCCCGTAATAGGTATGATTATGATACCCTAATATCGATAAAACGATATATTCGGTATTAGTGATACCAAGATATTACCCTAATATATAACCTCTAATCGCCATGATAGGCATTGACATTTCCCTTGAAGTTGACATTCTGTTGCCCCAGCAACTCGTTTTCTTTTTTTTTTATGGCCTTACACGATTAGTGTATTTGCCAGTGTCAAAGTATAAAATATTTCAAACTCAGAGAGTTGAATCAAGTTTATATAATGATGATGAGATGATGGGATGAAAGTAGTGGAGCTTTACTTAAACTTTACACGGACTTTTTTGGAGCAACTAGAAAAGTAACTTGCACAACTTTATTTCAATTTCCCACACTCGTACACATTAACGAACACATAATGGTTAATAATCCACAAATATTTCACATTATCACTCGAAGAAACACACCTTTTGGAAATAAAAACAAAATTATCACGTTGACAATTCGATTGCCGCCAAAAAAGTCCAGGCAACTCGTTTCTCGACACGACAAACGAGAAAAAAAATATTTTTATGTACATACTGCAAATTAATTAATTTAATTTAATATTAAATTCCAACTGGTATTAGATTATGTAGTTGTATTGATTAGTTTGATAGGTAGTTTTAGGTATTTTATAATTTAAGGTTTAGTTGTTTTCTTTTTTTTGTTATTAATATGTCTATAATAATTTAAATAAATAGGTACATCTTATAATTAAAACTATTTTGACGCATAACAGTTAAGAACTATGTCGTTTTAGGTAGATTTATCATTGTAATTGAATTGGAGCCTGTCCTGACAAGACGTCTACCTACTATATGATCTCCCCCTGCCTTGAAATCTGGATCCGCCCTTGACGTGAATGCACTTGAGTTATCGGCTAACGTCAAACGCCAATGTGAATGCCGTTGTCCAATGTCGTGGCCACACTTATGTCAAACGTCAATTACCACGGCATTTCCCGTTAGTGTGGCCCCAGCATAAGAAATACGCGGTAAGTGATGCCATTACTTTCGATGATTAAATAATGTCCCACGAAAACCATGTCCCGGATATCAAAGCAGAAAATCGTGAAAATGATTTTAAGCACTTTGCAATTCTAGTTCTAGAAATATCGCACACAAATTGACCTAGCCTCAAATTAAGCTCGAAACGTGCGTTATGGGTACTAGTCAACGATATATGTACTTACATAGAGAAATAAATACTTATATAGATAGAAATGTCCAAGACTCAGGTACAAATATTCGTGCTCATCACACATATATTTGGCCTTACCGAGATTCGAACAAGGGACCGCTAGCTTCGCAGGCAAGGACACTACCAACTCGGCTACCGCGTCGTCAATATCACTATAGATGTATGAGAATGTATGAGAGACTAACATATTATGTTATGATATATGTACTTAGCTCTTAGTTATTATAACACTGACACGATTCAAAATCCAAAAATACCACCATAAAGCCAGTAAATACTCATTTGCATAATAAGAGATAAGAGATTATAATGGATTACATACAACGATAAAATGGGCCAGGGTCGTATCCAGTTTTTGCTTTCGGGGGGAGAATCGAACTTTGTCGCCGTCAGTTTTAATAATACTAGCGCCCGTTTTAGCATTAAAAACACCCTGGGGTAAAATTTTAGGGCTCTCCTTTCTTCATTTTTTTTTCTGAAAAAAAAGACATACAAAATACTATGCAATAGGGATGTTAACACTAATTACAAAATAATGTTTAATCTTACTTTTATGTTAATTTGTATTATTAGGATATCGAAAAACATATTTTTGTATTTAAATATAACTTAATAATTTAAATAAAAATGATTTTAAATGCTATATTTATAATCTTTTGTCACGTGACAACACCAAAAAGAGCTTCTTACGTCACTGAATCGCGACCATCGTGTTTTTCGGTCAGTGACGTCATGTCAGTCACGTGACAGTTGTTAGTGTTTTGGCGTAAAAATTTATAATTACCTACTCTAATTTTGTATATTTTCTCATCGAAAATACTAATAATTTTGAATAAAATATTTTTTTTATGGTAAACAAGAGTCAATCTTTAAAATAAAAGCAATTCCGAAAAATGGTTAACATCCCTCTATTCATGATTCCCATACAAAGAAACAAGCAAAGCGATTTTCTCGTGATTTAAAGTATAGGGGATACTTAAACGCACTACCACAGTAGAAACTTACTACGTAACATGAGTGGCTCGGTACTCTAAAACTTGCACAAAAAAAGGTAAGCACTATATAATTATGTACTTAGTATACCCGCAAACCCGCATAGAGAAATAATTTTGATATGGCTGTATTGTTTGCACCTTATTGTTAAATTATTGTAGTAAGGTTTGATAGGGGTTGATGACACACATATTTTCTGTCACATTTTACCAATGAAATGGCATGCAAAATTCAAAATCTTAACTAACTAAAAGTAGTTCATGCACACATGCAAATTTAATTTTTTTCAATTAGTAGCTAGGTAGTCATTTAGGGATTAAAAACTGTGAACCATTAGCCAGGCTCTTAATTCCTTCTTAAATTTAGCAAACGGTAGTAACTTCATATATTGAGGTAATTTATTATATTATTCTAATAGACATCAAAAAACTGCTTTTTTCGTAAAGTGCGGTTCTATGAGTATAGCTATCAACCAGTCTGTCTCTGTTCCTTGTGTTACGAGGAAATACGTCACTAGCTTTTGTAAATAGGTTTTCATAAGTTTTACTGGCTGCGCCCTGCGCTTTCACCCGCGTCTTCCCGTTATCCCGCAGGAACCTTTTTCCGAGATAAAAAGTAGCCTATGTGTTAATCCACGGTATAAGCTATCTCCATTCCAGATTTTACTCAAATCCGTTAAGTAGTTTTTCCGTGAAAGAGCAACAAAGATACATTCAAAGATTCAAAGAATTTATTGCATTCCATAATGTACAATAGTTAGTCATAATATAATTAAGATCAATTATGGACCCTGTTGGGCACAACAACAACATTACTTAAAAACTAGAGAGGAGGATTGCCATCAATCAACAAAAAAACCTATATATGCCTACTGCAACCTATGTAAATCTATATATCTAGTAAACATTTCTTGCAGTTAGATTTTGTCGTTAAGGAATTCCTGATTCCTAATTCATACAAACTTTCTCGTTTATAATGTTAGTAGGATAGGATGGACTGATTTCTTCAAATATAATATCTATGTAATGTAGTTCTACTGTGACCTTACCCAGTGGGGTTCATTACACGCGGATGTTTTTAACTTAGTACCTGCTACTTAGGTATGAAACGACTTAGCCTCATATACCGGTTTTGGATTGCAATTTACATACTTGCATATAACAGGTGCTTTTTAGTTATATGTATAAGTAGTATAGAACTCATAGCTTGGTCTCTTGGTCATATCGGTAGTCAATCGCTGCCCTGTGTAGTGTGTATATTCTAAGATCCCTAATTATAAAAAATACGAAAGTAACTGTCTGTCTGTCTTTTAAGGCTAAAGTATTTTATTTATAGCCTTAAAGCCTAGATCCTAATTATAAAAAATACGAAAGTAACTGTCTGTCTGTCTTTTAAGCCTAAAGTATTAAACCGATTTAAATTAAATTTGGTACAGAGATAGTCTAGAGCCTGAGAAAGGACATAGGCCACTTTTTGTCGCGATAAGCTGTAGCCCACGCGGGGAACAGCTTTTGCAAAATAAAACCTCTTCTGAGACCTCTTCCTCTTCTCATATTCTCTCTTCTTCTTCACTCTTCTCTCTCTCTTCTTCTCTTCTCTTCCTTTTAAGCCTAAACTATTAAACCGATTTAAATTAAATTTGGTACAGAGATAGTCTAGAGCCTGAGAAAGGAAATAGGCCACTTTTGTCGCGATAAGCTCTAGCCCACGCGGGGAACAGCTTTTGCAAAATAAAACCTCTTCTGAGACCTCTTCCTCTTCTCCTCTTCTTCTCTCTTCTCTCTCTTCTTCTCTTCTCTTCCTTTCTCTTCTTCTTCTAATATCTATAAGCCCGTCATATTTGCCCCTGGCCTGTGTACGGCCTCGCAGTAAACTGTTAGATAAGATTTGCTATCGGAAGATAAATAAGAGGGTGGTAGGTATTTCGCGGAACAGCCTGGTGACTTCGGGTCTGATGCTAAAATGATGAGCAACATATTCGTAGTATTAATTAATTTTTAGCTTGATGGATTTCTTTTGGTAGAGGTGGCGGTGATGAGATATAGTATCTATAATTCTATATGTATTAGGGTATAACGCATAGAGTAGATAAACGTCATCCCATGATCACCTCGGCTGTTTTGGCACAGGTAAAGAAGGAGCACTAAGGCTGCAAAAACAGTCTAGAAGCAAGTAGATCTAAGAGACTTCTACTATTATGGTAAAACATACACGCAGATAAATTACCTTCCAAAATACAGAAGGAATTTCCTTTTTATCTCAGAAGGAACTAAAGTATAATAAGGAAGGAAAAGGTTACATTTTGGAAGGTAAAAGACTCAGTAGGAATGCAGGGATTTTTTTGTCAGTGTACGCAAAAAATGCGTAGTAAAATAAATTTTAGTGCCTAGCAGAAAGTAGAAAGTATGAAAGTTTTTCTTTCACGAAATAGTTCCCCACAATTTAGGCCGCGTGGACATTCCAGAAAAAATTGTTGATGCGAAATTTTTGCCTATGACACTAGGGATAGCTTTCGATCAGTGAAAGATATTAACAACCTTTTGCTTCTTTAGAATAATGCTTACCTTCTTATAAAGAGAATGAAGAATACATTGTAGAGAAGCTAGAGGTAGCATCGAAGTCGATTCTCCAACGTCTTTTTAAAAACTCAACTAAAAAATAATATCTGTACTTATTTAGTTAGGTATCAATCAAGTAGCAGTTAGCTATAAAAATATCGCGTTCCGCTCCACATCCATTATTCATTTCACAATCGTGGAATATTCCAGAGAGAACCGTACAGTTTTTTTTGTCACCCACCCGCTTAACAGGCCTTTTTTTTCTTTTTCTTTTACAAGGACGTTGTTATTCTTAGAAGGTAGTCTGTTGTTTTGTTCTAAGGGTCTTAAAGGCCCTTGCGCATTTCATAAACAACTTTCGTAGACTCTAGACATAAACCAAACATTTCATGCTACTGTTATTTTCTTTTGTGTTGAAGTTTATTTTTTTATGGCATTGATCTTATCGAGTTTTTATTTTTCATTGTAGATATGTTTGCTTTTTACCACTTTTTATTTCGCTTTAATCTCTGTTAGTTTGTTCAGCATGAATTTTGTAATGGATATTTTTTATATTCGACTGAAATGCAAAATGCAATGGGCAAATGCAATACAGTTGTGAATGCAGTGGGGCAAAGTGGCCTTTAAAATTTTAGGCGGATTGCCTAACTTTGCTTCACCTGTTGGGTAGCTTCATCATCATCATCCACCTGTATCAGTCCACTGCTGGACATAGGCCTATCCCAAGGTACGCCACTGAGCCCGGTCTTCGGCTTTTCCTGTTGGGTAGCTTGATGGGGATCAAATGGAATAACTCCAACGAAAAGGACTAATTTTCTCGCCATACCAAAAAATTGTTTATTCTCAGCTTTTGGTCGTAATATGGCTATTGGCTACTTGGTCAGTGGTCTTGCTAATATACTAATGTGCAAAGACCCTAGACGACCACATCAAATTCCGCTTGATGCATTCATCGGCTCCCTGCGACTCTTACAGTGTCTTTTGTCGACCTAGTGAGTGACCTACCTACAGAAGTTAAATAAAGTGGGAGTCTTCAAATTCTAAGTGTTTAAGTGTATTTTTTAGGCAAGCGTGTTACATCCTGATCCGCAAATAGTGTTCAAACGCGAATTGACAAGAAAAAATTACCATAACCGAGTCGTTGATATTGAATTTTAAATGATGTATTGCCTACTTCATTCTTGGAAAGCAATTAATTATTGTATCTGCACAATAATAACATTGATTTTATAGATTCCAAGTGTTTTTATGCGTTTGTTCTTGGGCATTGTTTACGCGAAGGTTTGGTTCTGTTGCGGATGTATAACATATTTGTAGATTGGTAAATAAATAATCGTACCTACCACGTTCTTTAAAAGCTATTTATAAGTTCTGATATATTGTTAACGTCGATTTTATTGATTCAAAGTTTTTCAATGCGTCTATTGTAATTCATAGAGGCGTGTTTTACGCGAATGTTAGGTACCTAACTGTTGCGGATTGCGGATGTACAACATTTCTGTAGTAAATAATTGAATGTAATGAAGCCATTAGCGTCGTCGGTCTAAAATGCCGGTCGTCACCTTGAGGCAGAGATTTGTAGTTTTTTTTATAGAAGTTACAAGGTAGCGGTAGCGGTAAGGGTAGCGTTTCGTGACTTTGCGATGTTTTGATGCATTGATAGGGCATTGGCCCTACTTGCTGCTATGCATTATTCTATAAAAATGACTTTTGAAGTCCGTAGATCCGTACAACAAAAATCGTATAGTTATTCTTCTGTTAAGCTTGGCCAGATTTCAAACTCTTTGTTTTTTTTTTTAATGTTTATGATTTATTATAAGTTTCATTCTGCAAATTTTTGGTGCCGCTGCCCGGGAGTCGATTACATCAGTGCTTTCAGTACCATTGTTGGGTGTACTTTCAATAATGTCCATTTGATTTTTAAGCTATGGTTTGTTATCATCAAGAGGTTTCCCTTCACCGAAAGCTCAAGCTCATTGTAAGATTCGAACCCATGACTGGGTCACAAGCCAACGTCACTACCACTGGGTCATCGACTCTTATTCTAGTTTCACTATTCATTACAAGTTACAAGAAGACGTTCTTATGTAAATTGTAACCACAAGTGAGACACATTTCACCCGTTTTACTCAGTTGTCGGTTTATTTTCGACCTGTCGTGACGTCACGCCGGCCCGATACCCCGACACAACAGAATTTTCGTTACAATAATAGAAATCAGCTGGAGGTAGCACGTGTTCTGTATTTAGTGTTTACCTAACAGCTGGTATTTGTAAAGTTTCGAACAAAGCGATCCGTTAACCAATGGAGACAACAGATTGTGGTGTGATTGCAGATTAGGTTCCTGCACGTAGCAAAAGACCTTCCGAAATGCATTTTCCTTCTGAATCATAGTCATAAGGGAAGGACTTTTGATTCAGAAGGAAAACTAAGGTAAAATAAGGAATAAAAAGGTTACATTTTGGAAGGAAACTGTCTTGGAAGACTGTCAGGAATTTTTTCTCAGTGTATTTAGTGCATTGACACATTGTGTGCCCTTTGCAACCACAACAGTTGTCAGTTGTCACATTTGTAAACATACACTAGTAATAGATCCTTGTTTAGTTTAGCACAAAACTTAGTCGTAGCTCATATCTAAATAAGCTGGTAGGTGATCAAGTGATCAAGGTTTTTTTTTATGTTTCTGCTTCCGGATTCGCTTCTGTATCTGTTTCCGCTTCTGCAAAAAATTAATATTGACATCTAGTTTTTATGACATAATTTATGTTTGATTATGATCTTCCGTTGCATCACTAGAAAAGACTGAATAACTCCAAAACCCTTAATAAATTCCTATTTTACTAAGTCAATATTTGGGACGTAACACTCGTAACTAACCTTTTGTATTTTAGCTTAAAATTACATAACAATGCATTCCTAACCATTAAACAGTAATGGCAAAAAACAAAAGATAACACAGGTGTTTTCTTAGAAAATGTAAACCGATAAGAAACAAATGTATATCCATATGAAACATATGTCTTTACCACCGAGTAGTTAACCTACTCAAAGGAACTCAAATATCTAAACATTTAAAGAGCTGTCGCTTCAATATAAAGAAGATAAAGAAGATGTTACAGAAAAGACAGTTATTCCCTTGTGGAGATTGCCAACAGGGTAACGGGGACAACGGGCAATATTTTTTCAATTATCATTCTTTCAGATCTAGCTGTCCTCCAATGAGGACAAAGGGAAATATTTTACTTTGTTTATTCAAATCCCGCTGTCCCTAACAATGGGGACATAGGTAATGGGGACAGCGGGAATGAGGATAGCAAGAATCCTACTAATATTAAAAACGCGAAAGTTCGTGAGTATGTATGTTTGTTGCTCTTTCACGCCAAAACTACTGAACGGATTTGAGTGAAATTTGGAATGGAGATAGCTTATACTCTGGATTAAAACATAAACTAACTAACTGAGATGGCGCAACGACCCAAAGTGAGTCTTGGCCTCCGATAACAAAAGACGCCACTTCGGTCTGTCCTGCGCCACCTCCAAAAACATAAAACAGGCTACTTTTTATCCCGAAAAAGGTTCCTACTGGATAACGGGAAGACGCGGGTGAAGCTGCGGTACGTAGCTAGTACACCAATAAAACATAACCTATGCACTCAGGGATCAGTAAGTAGATCTGGAGAGTACTTCCCACATTCAAACCTGCCATACGCCGTTGACCTTGCTTGATCAGGTGAAAGCATCCCGCACTGACTTTATGAGAGACTGACGTGGCGATTTGCGAGTATGAAATACGTAAAAAAATCGCTAAAAATAATTAAAGCAGTATTTTCAAAAAATGGCCTGAAGGTGTTTTGGGTATTATATTTCTTAATACGCTGATGGTATTAACAAGTCTTTGTTGTATATATAGTTTAGGAGTAACGTAGTATTAAACTTTTAGAAAATGGGGCACTTTGCAATTTTTTTTTCAATATGACGGATCATCAGGAGGCCGAGGTAATATCTCAGGAGGTTTATCCGAGTGTAGGTTGTCCATGGTGGGCGTTTAGGTGCAGGTGGTACAGAAATAACACTCACAGATTTTACAGTGAACACTATTATAATTATTGAGACACTGGTTAATAATTAACTACCATGGATTAAAGTAATATTAACTGATTTAAGAGCCAACGGGTTTGCGCATGACCATCGCGCGTGGCCGCTGTCAGAAAAGTGACCTCACCACCGCAATGACATTTACAACTCCGTTCGGTGTTACCCGCTCTAAAAAATATGCCATAGACCAATATTGATATCGATATCAATATCGATTCGATTCACTCATTACCATCGACTTAATTCAAAATGTTATCGACTTAAATTAATTAAATCCACTGCGCGCCGTTACGGCCGTCCTGCATCTTCACACGTCCTCGTGTGTTTCAGTTTTCTTCGTCACCTGTAGACAAACAAATAACCAATGGTATACACACAGTTAACCACTCGGTCATTCTGACCGTTCCACACCTAATCTCAGTAGTATCAATAAGGTCAAAGAGTGCCATAAAGATCAAGTGCCACTGAGGCTGATATAAAACAAACATAGTCACACACACTAATTCACACCACACAGGATCGGAAATACTACATTAGCTCGAGAATGACACACAGGTTCGCGATTGCCACACAGGCTCAGAATTGCCACACAGGCTCAGAATTGCCACACAGGCTCGAGAGTGCCACACAGGCTCGGTAGCGCCACACAGGCTCGATAGTGCCACACAGGCTCGGTAGCGCCACACAGGCTCGATAGTGCCACACAGGCTCGGTAGCGCCACACAGGCTCGATAGTGCCACACAGGCTCGGTAGTGCCACACAGGCTCGGTAGTGCCACACAGGCTCGATAGTGCCACACAGGCTCGGGAGTACTACAAAGGATTAGCAATGCCACACAGGCTCTACACAAGATAAGCAATGCCACACAGGCTTTACACAGTATTAGCAATGCCACACAGGCTCGGGAGTACTACAAAGGATTAGCAATGCCACACAGGCTCTACACAAGATTAGCAATGCCACACAGGCTCTACACAGTATTAGCAATGCCACACAGGCTCTACACAGGATTAGCAATGCCACACAGGCTCTACACAGGATTAGAAATGCCACACAGGCTGGAGAGTGCTACGCAAGCTTGGCTATGCCACACAGGCTGAGGTACAAACTATACTATCTGCCAGAAACTACAAAGAATATTGAATGGACTAAAGAGATAGTCACTAAACAAACAAAAGAAATGGACGAACTGTTACAAAACCTCACCATTGCCGTTATCGGGACATCCTGAATCTGTGATACATGTAGGCGTTTCCAAATAAGCATTTAACTCCAAAGGGACGTAACATTCAGTCATAGACCGTATGCGATCATGCGCATACTTATACGTTCGATTGGAGTTCAATGCCTTCAGCAGATATCTGTCACCATCAAGCAGCTTAGCCTTGATACGGACCTTTGAATTTAGGTTCTAACTTTGTTTTGTTTCGTTCATAGTTTTCTTGCAATACATAATCACCTACTTCATAACGCCTTACTTTTGCCTTATTTTATCGAACCTAGCTTTCTCTACTGAAGCAGATCTTTCTATTGCTTGTGCCGCTTGCTCTCTGACTACATCTAACTCAAAGAAATTATCGTCTGTGTCACAAGTCATTAATTTTAAAGGTCTAGCAACCTTCCCAATCAACGGCTCAAGAGGACTTGCTTTGGTTGTGCGGTTAATTGTGCAGTTTATAGCGAGCTGAACTTCAGGCAGCGCTGCCTGCCAGGATTTATTGTTACCTATTTCGACTGCCGTTAGTATGTTCTTTAAAGTGGACATGACCCGTTCTACTTGACCGTTAGCACGACTAGTACCTGTGGCAATCAGATGCAAGCTTATATTGTGAGCAGTACAAAACTCTTTTAAACTCATTTCTAGCGAAGCATCTTCCCTGGTCAGCTATTACCCGAGTAGGGGCGCCGAATAAAGACACACCTGATTTTAAAGCCTTTATAGCACACTGTTGGAGTCAATTTTTAATGTGTGATGCAAAATAACATACTTTGTGAAAGCATCTACAGAAACGAACACGTACTCTTTAGTGTTTTTTTTTTTTTTTTTTGTTTACCACTAAGCTTGCTTGTTGCATCCATGTGAATGGTATGCCATGGTATCATTACTTTTGGGATAGGATGGAGTTCTGCCTGAACTTTGCCCTAGTGCGACTTAGACACCCTACGAGTGATGCAGCTCCACGAATTTCTGACGTGCAACATGTTGGGAAACCAGTGATGACAAAAAGCCTTTTCCAAAGTTTTCTCCCACCCTAAGTGAATAACGCTATCATGTACGTGGTTTGCGACAGCCGCCTGAAATTCTTTTGGCACTACTGGCAACCAAACACTTCTCTTATTGCGCTCTATTTTTCGATGCAAAATTCCTCGTCTAACTTCGTAAGTTTTAGCACATTCATCGGTTAGTTCACTAGACTGAAGTTTATCGATTAACGACTTAATCTCACTGTCCTTTTGTTTTTCTACGTGTAACCAACTAACCACGTACCCGAGATCTCAGTCAAATTAACCCGTTTCTGCTCTACCTTCGAAGTTAATTGTGGATTGGGCGGTAAAGGATTCCGCGATAAAAAGTCTACGTGCCCCATATTCTTGCCCTGTCGATACTCGATATCAAACTCAACGGCTTGCAAGAAACACCACCACCTATGCACGCGCGGAGTTAGATTAACCTTGGATTTAGACGCTTTGACTGCATTGCAGTCGGTTACTACCACAAATTTTCGTCCATGTAAATAATAGCGAAAATGCTTTATGGCATTCACCACTGCAAGCGTCTCTAACTCATATAAGTGATACCGAGACTCAGCGCTGGAGGTTCGTCGACTAAAGTACTCAATTTCTTGCGGTTTGCCGTTCACTTTCTGCTTTAATATAGCGCCGTAGCCTTCAGCGCTGGCATCGGTATGAAACTCTATTGGTTGGTCTGGGTCAAATATAGCCAAAAATAAACCTTTCAACTGAGGCCACGTTATTCCAGCAAAACTATTTTGAGACAGCCACGTTGCTGCGGTACCCTTAAGTGCTTTACTCATTGCAATAATAAGATTACTTCCAGATAGTGAATTTTCCTGCATGCACAAGTCTACGGTGTTGCACCAAGCTCTTGCGTCACTATCTCGAGAATCAGGATTAAATTCGGGGAGTACGAGCTTTGGTGCGCATGCATTAGGGTCTTTAATAACACGAATCAGTTCCATCATCTGACTTTGTTGCATTTCAAACAACATTTTCCAACGTCCACTTTCAATATTTAAGGAATCAATACTCTGACCTGAAGTGTGTTCCTGCGCCGTTGTTGGTAATCCCACTTCTGATGACGGATCATCAGGAGGCCGAGGTAATATCTCAGGAGGTTTATCCGAGTGTAGGTTGTCCATGGTGGGCGTTTAGGTGCAGGTGGTACAGAAATAACACTCACAGATTTTACAGTGAACACTATTATAATTATTGAGACACTGGTTAATAATTAACTACCATGGATTAAAGTAATATTAACTGATTTAAGAGCCAACGGGTTTGCGCATGACCATCGCGCGTGGCCGCTGTCAGAAAAGTGACCTCACCACCGCAATGACATTTACAACTCCGTTCGGTGTTACCCGCTCTAAAAAATATGCCATAGACCAATATTGATATCGATATCAATATCGATTCGATTCACTCATTACCATCGACTTAATTCAAAATGTTATCGACTTAAATTAATTAAATCCACTGCGCGCCGTTAAATATATAAATGTATTTTTTGCATTTTTCGGCCTGAAGGTGTTCTGCTATATTATATCAAGTAGATTAACATATATTTTTATTAGATTTTTTTTAGACCAAAATTACACAGAGAGATAGTTTTAATTAACCCCGTTTTTCAGCTTAGCTTGGGAACCAGCGCCTTAAAATATATTTAGCAGGTATAGTATAGATTGTGCTACCAAGCAACCATTGACCTAGCGCTGATATATACGCGACCTCTTTCTGTAGGCCGACAGACACCTCACTTGTAGTGTTTCTAATAACTACTTACCGGTTTTTACGAGAATGCCGCTACTACAGATTTCTAAAAATAGGTAAGTAGTACCCACCTAGAGTGTAAAGGTACGAAGTGGAAGTAATGATGTGAAGGGAATTCTTTCTAAAAATAGGGTACAAGATTACAAACAAATGGGTTTGGTACGGTTTACTGTTATTTATACAATTAGGTAGTAATGTATCTACTAAACTAA
This sequence comes from Opisthograptis luteolata, assembly GCA_931315375.2. Classification (NCBI taxonomy): domain Eukaryota; kingdom Metazoa; phylum Arthropoda; class Insecta; order Lepidoptera; family Geometridae; genus Opisthograptis; species Opisthograptis luteolata. The sequence goes on from OV928044.1 coordinate 1,680,254, forward strand.
CTCCGACAACTATAGCTCAGCGGCCCAAAGTGTGTCTTGACTTCCGAAACGAGAGAGCGCCACTTCTCTACCATGAGCGATTTTCCGAGTCTGGAGTTCGCCTAGGGGCGCGACTACCGAGTACCTCCAGCGGTATCTAGGGCGACCGGCCTGCGACCATTCGGTCGTCCCAAGTAAGAACGTACTAAGGTTTAAAATGTTTTATTTTGTATTTTTTCTTTAAATCAAACTCAATATAACAGTCAACCCCATGCATTTCGTTAGAGAGAGTTTACCACATAAAAATTAGGAAAAATCTGACTGCTAACCCAAATCGTATCTGAAAAAGTTAGAAATAAAATAAAATTTTCGCACAATTAAGGTTTGCCCTGCCAGAATTCTAACTTGGTGCACTAAACTTAGCAAGCCGTGGCAGGGCACTCAGCAGTACCACCATGCACCTACTTCGCAACAGCCGGTGGCGTCATTTATGTGGCGATTTTAAACTATAGGCACAAACTATACATTTTCTTAGAAATAAATATTCCACATGAATGCTGGAATACCGATAACCCTACACCAACCAAACTACAACTCTATTCCACCGACATAAGACATTAAATTCCGGAAAGCGTATTGTTTTCGTCTGCTGGAAGAGTTTACGATCAATTTCCGACTTCATCTCGCATACAATTAAGGTTGAAAATCGCGAAACAGTGAACGTTAAGAGGAAAATACATCATTGCAACGAGATGCAAGGCGACTGGCGAGTGGTTACTCTACTGGTCAGGTCGGTGTACAGACCGGTGAACGACCTTCCATGGTAAAACATGAATCGTACAGCCAGTAAGAAAGGTGCCTTATTTACTTACGTACCTACGTATTATTATCTACAAAATATAATAATTACAAAGGAAAGTAAGTAAGTACTAATAACAAACCAAAACTTATCCAAGAACAAATTTACAGTAGGATTTTGTGATGTTTAGTAAACTCGAGGTGAAAATGTTCTAACGAAAATCTATCTAAATCAACTGGTATTGAGGGTTTATTAACTTACTAGCTGTGGTTCTTGGTTTTACCTGCGTGAAGATTATCACAGGATGTTAAAACAGCTTTGGACACTCAAAAGTAATGTAGTTTAGTTACATTGATGTCCTTATAGATATGAAGTGAGGGTATTCCACAACTCAAGACGATCAAAATAAAATTTACAAAAATGTATTTTAAAAATGTTCATATAATTGAAATGCTCTGCAAAGTTTCTTCCAGAAATGTACCTACCTAACCTAAAACAGCCTGTAAAAAGTAATAATATTTTTCTAGGTCGCCAGGACCAGCTGTTTAGATTGCGTTGATAATACTATCAGTCTTAGTCATTTAGTCTGACAAAGTAATGAACACTTTTTTTGTTTTTTTTTTAACCTATACTGTCCCACTGCTGGGCAAAGGTCTCCCCCATTTCCTTCCAGATATCTCTATGCCCCGCAACCTCAGGCCACCGCTCAAATGAACACTAAAATATGAATATACGTAGAATTGAAAATTGAGTCATCAATTCATCTTTGTAGGTATTTTGGTGCTAGCACGCGGTATCGTTTTACATTGTGATCAGAAATTATTGTGCAAATATTTATTTGCTTCCTCAGTGTTAATTTTTTTTGATGATTGTCAATGAACAAATCATTTTTGTAAAGATATCGCTCACCTGCCACCCCAATTTAAAGTAATATGTATTTACATTTATATTTTTCATTGAACAGAATTTACGGAACGATTTTTGACAATCCACCACGAGGCACATAATAAGTTACTTGGTTTTACATAAAGTCAGTTATCATTAGTAACACTGAGGGCCGGTTTTATAAACGTCCGTAAGTGTCATTCCAAATTTCGGTAAGTTTTTTTTTTTTTGTTTTCTGGCGTCATACTATTAGTGTATTTGCCAGTGTCAAGTACAAAATATTTCAGACTCGGAGAGTTGAATCAAGTTTAAATGATGATGATGACGATGCGATGATGGGATGATGATAGTGTTTAAGTAAAGTAGTGGAGCTTTACTTAAACTTTACACGGACTTTTTTTGGAGTAACTAGAAAAGTCACTTGCACAACTTTATTTCAATTTCCCACACTCGTACACATTAACGAACACATAATGGTTAATAATCCATCAATATTACACATTATCACTCGAAGAAACACGTGTTTTGGAAATAAAAACAAAATTTTCACGTTGACAGTTCAATTGCCGCCAAAAAATCCTAGTCAAAGTTAGTAAAAAAACTCCAACCTTGTTAACTGGCATTCAAGAAAAAAAGAAAGAAAAGTTAGATCAAATTTTATTACGGAAAATTTGTCAAAAAGTTTAAATTTACCGACCCGTTTAACTTACAGACGTTTATAAAACCAGCGCTAATTCTATCAATTGAACCTACATATTTTGAATGACTTATCTCTAAATCAATCAGAAAATAAAATTGACATTGAATCCATAGGTGGATCGAATAGGAGAACACATATCTAAGTAGGTTTATAAATGAGGAGAAAATAATAACCATGAATTCATTCGCAGAACATATTTGTAGTTTAGCAGAGCTATTTTTTCACCCAAATGTAAAATGTACATCTGTATTACATAACATACTAAACGATATTTTTATAATCTCTACGGTCAGATTTATATCCTTCTCAAAACTTCAGCCACATAACCATAAACAATTTTTATGGAAAGTTTGATTAATGATCGTAAATTAATGGGAGATAAACATTACAGATTGATTTATACCCTTGAGACTCCAGCTGGGAATGTAAGACACATGCTGGGCCTCGGCTAAGCTTTTAACTAAATAATAACACCCACACAGTCACATAATGGTGTCGATTAGGTTTTGCATTCTCTAAAACTAAACTAAGAACTCTCAGCAAACCTGTCCAAGTGGAAACAGATACTCCTTGCATGTGGTGGTAAGGCTCTGTACACATGGGAGCATTATGAGCACACCGCCAGTGTGCTCATAATGTTTTGAGTGGCTCGTATATAAGCGGTAGCGTGCGTGCATTTTTATGTAAAGTTGTGAGTGAATGAGCCGGAGTTTAATTCAGTGAAACAATTAGTACCTACCCTCTATAGGATTCCTTAAATTGCGAGTCAATGGTGTCGATTCGGTTTTGCATTCTCTATAACCAAACTAAGTTTGACAGGTCTGATAGTATTGCTGTCTTTTCTAACCACTGAAGTAAAAAGGACAGCATTACTTTTAGACATGTCAAACTTAGTTTAGTTATATAGAATGCAAAACCGAATCGAAACAATTATATAGGTATTTCTGATCTCTAGTGCCTATTAACTTTTCCTGTACCTAAAGGTACTGACATTCACATGACATTCACTCGATGTCAGCACGTTTTTTTTTTTTTTTTATGTATGTTTTATACAATTGTCCTCGAATATTCGCCATTTCAATACAGGGGGACGAGCAGCTCCATGATCAGTGCCAAGCGCCCGAACGTGCTCCACCCGGCTGTCGATTTTTTGGTGAATCCCTTTGAATGTTACATTACATAGTTAGTCGCTAGCAAGAACGTGCGCCCGTTATTTTGTCTACAACTGCTGGGGACGGAGCACAGTCGAGCATAATAACTTACGTCGCGAAGATTTAGATGTCGTGAGGATTTGCTTATTATACAAAGAACAAATTCTCCATGCGAATATTCACATCTAGTGAACGCTCATGTCAGTCTCGACCTCTAAGTAGGTACCTATCAAAAACTACGCTAATTAGGCCTCCAATACACGCAAATACGAAACCAACGCTAGCGCTTTTAATGCTCAAAATATTATTATGTTTCTTGTAACGGGAAATTATGTATCTTGTAACGGGAATGAAAACCTCGTTGAGCCATATTGATCGTCAAATATAGATTTTATTTATTCAATATTGCAGTGCATCCGTAATGATGACGTCCGACATGACGCTGTTGGTGTTCGGTACCTACACTGCAAACGATGGCCTCATTTAGATTTAGGACTTTCATATCGGTTTATGTTGTCGTAAAGAGTAATGTGCTGGAAGAATGACGTAGGTTCAAGTGACAAGCCCTCTGTACGGCGAGGAGCCTTACAAGTTTTAACTCGATTCAAGTGCCGGCCGGTTTCAATAACCTATCTATCCACGGTTGGCCCTACTGGAGATAGAAATTTGACACAAGCTCCATAGAAGTAATGTCAAATTTCTATCTCTAGAGCAAACAGTGGATAAATCTGTTATTGAAACCCGCCATAGAATTCTTACCTTAAACTTTTTACAGATATCTGGAACATGAATATTAAATACAGTCCCTTTATTTAAGGCCACTGCCCACTTATTTAAGGCAGTGGTTCTTAACTGGTGGTCCGTGGACCACTGATGGTGCCTGATAACACCAGAAGTGGTCCGCGAAGCCACATAACGTCTTGCGGCACGTCGCAATCTAAGAGAGTCAGGAGAGGGCACGTCACCTCCAAAAAGTTGGTGGTCCGTGGTAAGCCAGAAAAGTTATCAATGGTTCCTTATCACTAAAAGCTTAAGGCCCTGCCATACGCCGTTGACCTTGCTTGATCAGGTGAAAGCATCCCGCACTGACTTTATGAGAGATGGCGATTTGCGAGTATGATATGCGTAAAAAATTGGCAAAAAATAACTAAAGCAGCATTTTCAAAACATTTTTTGAAAATACTGCCTGAAGGTATTTTGGGTATTATATTTCTTAATACGCTGATGGTATTAACAAGTCTTTGTTGCATATATAGTTTAGGAGTAAAGTAGTATTAAACTTTTAGAAAATGAGGTACTTTGCACATTTTTTTTCAATATAAGTATAAATATATGTTTTGCATTTTTCGGCCTGAAAGTGTTCTGCTATATATAAAGTAGATAAACATATATTTTTATTAGATTTTTTTAGACCAAAATTACACAAAGAGATAGTTAATTAACCCCGTTTTTCAGCTAGTTTGGGAACCAGCGCCTTAAGAACCACTGATTTAAGGCATGCGATGCAGCTCTGCACTTTCCCGATATCAAGCCATTTGTTCTCCATCATTGCGAAATTGCGATTAGATTAGATGTCAAACAAAGTAATAAAAGTACGATAAAATGGTACACAAATATTCAATTGCTTTGTAAGTACAAGTGTCTAGTCAATTGATGTCTGTTCTGTTATCTTATCTTATCTGCAAAGTTGTTAAAGGGGTCACTTTAGATCTTCACTGGATATATTCTGTTTAGGTGCCAATTTATGTCAGCAGTTTTAATTTAAACTATCAGAAGTTTGTAAGTTTGTACGTATCATCAATAACTTTACGTGAAATAAAGCACTGTCTGATTAAAATGAATCCAGTGAAATTACAGGGTATATTAGCCCTGTTAAATTGCTATGCAGTCTTGACAAGTTAAATTTAAAAATTCTGGGTGCCACTGAACTGCAAAGGATTTGTGTGACGCTAACCATCAGGCGGCCCATACAAGTCTCGTCACTTGTTTGCATTAAAAAAACTGATAGTAGATCCGTAGAAACAAACAAATACCTACATACTTTAATTGGTGGAATATTAGTAGGTAGAGTGGTTAACATATTTTTTGAGTGCAGATATACAAATGGCTTATAATTAATGTTAAATAACCTTTAACATAACTGACATTTGTCCATGTTATTGCTACCTGTGGAGACTTATCATTGGCTTTTGTGTTTCAATCAGAGTTAAATTTATTAATTGAAGTCGTTAGTCTTCATAATAAGATTAAAATACGTCCGTTGTTCAAAAAACCACTAGGGCATAGGCAAAGTCGAAGGGATAAGCTAGCGGAACAGAAAAAGATTAACAAGAGTGAGTGGTGGCTTCTAGAAAGCGACAATTATTCTAATTGAATCGAGTGGTAGGTAGGTATATTGAACCTCTTTGCGCGCATGCCAACGAGTTGTTAAAGCTTAATTGTACAATTGAACTTATACCCGATGGTGGCTGGTGGCCGCCACTGTTTATTATTCTGTACCGATGATATAAATAGAGCGCCAATTGAAGTGTTTTTATTGCTGCATCGTTAGCTCTTGATGGACGCTACATTTTGTGTAGATAGGGGTTTATGGATTTGCGAAGGATAGGTATAATTATATTGTATTGTATGGTTGATTGGTATTAGATTGGGAACAGTTATTCTATTACTGCTTAAATCCTACTAAGTAAAATTTATAATCGTGAAAGTTTGTGAGTACCTACTATGGATGGATGGATGTTTGTTACTCTTTCACGCAAAAAATACAGAACGGATCTGAATGAAATTTGGAATGTAGATAGTTTATTTACTGGATTATAATATATTTTCTACTTTTTATCCCGGAAAAAGGTTCCTGCGGGAAGACGCGGGTGAAACCGCGGCGCAACTAGTAATGCATAATTATACGTAGTTTAGTTTTTAGTGGTTCGTTTAATTTTCTATCCGACTGTATAGGGTTATTATTTTGTTGTTACAATATATAATGTTTATTCTTAATTATGCTTATTTTTTGTTAAGTTACCACTTTTGTAGATCAAAACTAAAACAACTCCAAAAACATCAACACAGAGTTAACATTGTATTCGACAAGTATAGCATTGTTTATTTTCTTTCAATTTAATATTATCTTAAGCAAGCTTAAAAAACTAGTTTTCATTTAGGTGTGCAGTATACAGCATAATAGGTGATAATAGTTATTTGTTATAAATGCAAGGCGCGAGTACTTGTATTGAAACCTGAGCAAGCAAAGGATTCTAGGATTGAACCACGAGCGAAGCAAGTGGTTCAAATATAGAATCCTGAGCGTAGCGAGGGTTTCAAAGGTACGAGACGCAGAATAACTTTACAGCCGAGCGAAACACACAACTTTTCACCTCACTAAAAAATGCTAGATGCAAGAAAAACAGTTATTTTTTCATGCAGTAGTCGTGCTGGCCAGTGCTATTATTCCAAAAAGAGGTTGGCACACTGACTTGTTGCATTTTAAGTGGACTAGCGGTTTGGAAAATTATTGAATAGAAAGGTTCGAATTTTAAAAATACTTTCCACGCTAGCGCGCAAAATGCGCTTTTGCACTCAGATTTCGAATGATAAACAGACTTTTTCCGAGCTCGTGAGGTGAAATGAAAATACATTTATGTTACATAATTGAAGTCAAATATTTCCAAGAACGATCGTGGACAAACTGCTCTTCTGTTTATATATTTAATTGATTCAGTACCTACATAAAATAATTTGAAAATAATATTACGAAACATGCTTATTGCTCACAGACGTCGTCTGCGCGCGAATAGAATTACAACTTCCTCTACAAAATGATTCATTATCCGCTATTCATACATTTCTAGAGCATGTGACCGCAGTGTATAGTCAGTTAATTAACTCCAGCATCTTTCTCTGTATCATTTTTTTTTTATTTAAGACCTATTTTGCATATTTTATGCTCTATGCTGTCACGCACGTGGTCTTATAATAGTGTAGGCATAGATTTTTTCTTTGTTAGATAAGACACCTAATGCTATTTTATCTTATTGTTGCCAGTGGTAACACGTTCCGTCTGTAGTGTCTGTACCAACAAGAATGTTAATTCCCGTGATGATAAACTGAATAAACAATTGTTAAGCTGATATTATCTTAAGCGTCTATCAAAGTGCTCAGACTGTGACATGTCATGATTTCTGAGAATAAATTGCTGATATAAAAGTAACGTGACTTCACCTTCTGTCCACGATTTTCGCTCTGGAGCATGTGACGGTGACGGCTGAACCGTTTCAAGGCAAATTCTGAAATAGCGCGGAGACAGAAACCGTGACGTCATTTGGCACCACTTCTCTCCAGCCAGACGGACTTCGTAAACATGTCGCAGTTGCGGAGGAGGATGAAGATCCAGGGATAGTTGGGTGATTATGTCAATATTCCTGCCAAGAGCTAAAGCCCTTCAAGGTTTACAAATAGCTTTTGCTTCTGTAACTTTACCCTACAGGCGACTGAGGGGTACCTCTTACCGATCCGGGAGTAACGAAAACGTTAAAGAATAAATAGCTCCAAGGCCCCTTTATTTATTAATTTTTTATTAAGATAATAAGTGACACAGGGTTGAAAATTTGAAATGTTATTAAAGTAAGACCCTCTCTTATAACAGTAGATTAATGTACCCAGCAAGCACCTGTAGATGAGCGACGTACTACGGCCGGTTTCAATTAACTGTTCTATCCACGGTTTCTATGGAGCTTAATGTCAAATTGTGGATAGATCGGTTATTGAAACTAGCCAGTAGGGTATACGAGTACCTATCTGTAATTTTTTAAATTCCATGTTGAGTTTTTTTTTTCAATTTTCCAATTACAGTTCCGGGAATTAAGTACATAAAATATCAGCTTGATCTTTAACTTTGTAACCTCCGCCTGAATAACACTGTCTGCTACTGTTTCTTCAATTCTCAACCCTCGTCAGTCTCATGACTCAAGTCACAGTCCTATTGTAAAAGAGGTGAGATCGCGTGTGCGGTCTCGATTCCCTATACATCGTCCTAACCTTTCTTTGTCTCGATATCATAAAAAAACGACAGGTATACGTGTACGCCGATTAATCATTTCTAAGAATTGGTCCTTAAGGACTCGCTACTAGCAAGCAGGTTGCTAGTTCGGTGATGAATTTGATCATTTTTTGTGATCTTCCTAGATTTGAGATTGGAGACGTCGTTGACACGATATAAATATCTACACCAGGGTTTCCCAACCTTTTTATTGCCGAGGCTCCCCGAACTGTTAATAATATTTTCATGCCCCCTTTACTTTTTTAGTAAATATAAAAAAAATAACGCACATTAAGTACTTCAAAGCTTTTTGTTTTAATTGTAATAAAGAAACTTGAAAAATTTACATTTTTAGATTAAAATAATAAATGTTTTTTGTCTAAGAAATTTAATTAAACAAGATTAGGTACTAATGAGACACTTGAGATTGGATGTTCTGTTCCAGTTGGTTAAATATAGGCTCTGTTTTTGCGATAAAAAAAATTAACAGAAAATGCAAACGATTTTTTTACTTACTCGCTAAAAAATAAATCGGCTTTTTTACCTACTCTCTTTTTTTAAAGTAATAAAAATAATGTTTGTATTAATGGAGATTAAACCAATGTGTAGCCAAACTACACATTTCAATCGAATTTTGCAGTTTTGTGTTACTTTAGGTATGTACAAAAAAATGCAACTTTTCAAATACTTAGAAAAAAAAAATTATCAAAATTATTAAAATAAAAAAAATTATCGATTTATTATAAAGAGATAAAAATCGATTATTTATTAATCGATTTTTTCCCTCGGAGTCACATCCCTACAACACGGGGCAGCAACTCGACAGACACTCGTAAAGGCAAACCATAAAAACTTTTCATTAGCGAATGGACGTAGTTAGCCCACGCAGTTTCACATTCTGCACTGTACCTATACTAACTAGGTACGTTCGAGCACTGTCTACTTGTGAAAAGCTTGGGATTTTAGTGAACTTGCTCCAATTCAATCAATTAGTGATAAGAATAAAATTGTCAATGTGATCGCGCCAAAAAAAATTACCTGCCGGGCGTTTCTTGCCTGTTCTTTTGCCGGCGTAAGGAGGTTGGAACAGGCGTAGCTAGTTTTAAGTTTGACGTTTTAAAGTGATCACAATGTATCCTATTGAATAAATAAATAAATTGAAATTGAATTGAAATTGAAATTGAAATTGTGATTGAGTGTGTATAAAAAGATTGTTTTAGCGAATTAGCGTTGATTGTTTTATTAGTAATCAGGGCAGACAGAAATTATGCTTTTTCAAACATTTTCACTTCTTGCGGCGCGACGCGAGAAATTTTAAATGTAACATTCTGAACATAGAGACAGCGGTAGCGTTTCTACCAGCTTTTATATTGTTTTTACTAGCTGGATGGAAATAGGTAGGTCTGGTATAGGTTGTTGTCCTAAGCCTAAAAACTCACTAGGGCTGGCTACGGTTACTATCATATCCACTGGTACATTTATTTTTTAGGCTACTCTCTCTCTCTCTCTTCTTGCTTTGAGAAAATCCTGTGGGAACGTAACATGATGATGTTACTAGGAATATGGGCTTTGTATGTGAGCTCCCTGAGCTAATATGCAGCTCTGCAAATCCGATACACTGGTAGGTACTTTAACACACTTTATCGTCTGTCGCTGCCGACTGTCGCCCGTCTCTGTCAACTGTCGACTATCGCTCTCGCGGTGCTTGGAATGTTACCGTAGGCAGGTTCGTTATTAGCTTTGTAAAGGCCTTTGCAATTTTGTAACCTGATAACTGGTATCTGAAAGGCTCGCTAAGGAATGGCAATGATAACCCACGTCGTAACGATTTTTTTAAAATACTAGTCATCGTCATTCTTTTTGTTGTGGAATGGTGGTTTGTATCTAGCAGAAAAATACGAATTATTGATACCACTGCTTGTTTATTGGTTCTAACACTGTTTATACGCTGTTTTACGCACTAAATATATTTTTAATTAAGACTTATTGTAGGACCCAATCTAGCTCGCTTGGGTGCCGTTGACAGAAGGCCAAAATGACATTTATTTGGTATGTCAATGTCAATATCAAACACCTTTTTTATTATTAGGTACAGGGTAACTTTAGACCACGAGTCACCTGATGTTAAGTGACGACGTAGTCGAAAGTGGCGTCACGCTGCACCCGGATTAGGACCTGGCTCTTAAGTGAGACAGCCGGAACAAACCGATGGGTGCTTGGCGACAGATCCTTGACATAATTCAAGCGTATTGGCAGTTGAATGCGTTAGTTAGTATTATTTGCTATTCTGCTAATGGCAGTAAATAAGTGATGATTAGTAATTAGCGACCAGTTACTGATGGTAGCATTACACGGAAGGGCTGTTGACATAAGTTGTTCTGGGTACTGACAGTGATTGTTGTTCAGTACATTTATATGGTAAATGTTTGATGTTTTGTGATAAGTTCTGTTATACATCTGAGTACTTACCTTCTAACTACTTACTATAACAATACAAACTCCACTTAAGGTTAGATTTTGTCTTGATGAATTCATGCTTGAAATACCTACTTAGGCCCGAAATTAATAATTAATCGATCCTGATCCGTTATCCGCGATTTTGGATTGATATGTCATTTCATAATATGCCATTTTAGTATTTTAGTAAAATGACAGGTATTATGACATAACATGACGACATATATTATATCGATCCAAAACCGCGGATAACGGATCAGGATCGATTATTAATTTCAGGCGTTAGGTATTCACTTTTGTCCTAATGCTGGAAATACATTAGTTATTCACTCTTGGAATTAAAGGCTCCCAAATTATACTCAACGGGAAACAAAGACGCTGGCAATGTGTTCCACTCCTTCCTTGTTTAAGGCTCCTCTCTCTCTCTCATGAAACAAGATATTTCACCTACCTACTAAAACACAATGGTACGGTAGGTAAATGGTAACTGACTATTTCTGACTAATGCTGGTATAAATAAAATCAGCCTCATAGGAAGCACGATCATAATGGAGATTATTATGTAAATCATCGATGACGATAACACGAGGTGCATTGTGCACTTCCGGCCATAGAATGATGACAATAGGCTGATAATGTGCCTATTATTGGAATGTATCAACACATTAGACTAAGTAGCAGTGGTGGATTTAGCAGCAGGCTGAGTAGGCTGGAGCCTAGGGCGGCAGATTTTAGGGTCGGCAAATTTAGTGTCCAATTTAAAAAAATGTTTTAATGATATTAAAAAAGTCGTAACTATATATGTATTTAAATATTATTATGTGCACACAAACAATTAAACATTGTTCACCACTTGAATTTTCTTCAATTTTTGTCTGATGCATAAAAAAATTACACATTTAAAAAGGAAAGGCAGAGGCCGTAGAGGTTATAGAGGTTGGTAGGGGCGGCAAAATTTGAATACTTAGCCTACTGGCGGCAAATGTGTAAATCCGCCACTGCTAAGTAGGTTTAGTAGGTGCTTCCTTTACACCACCAACCGCATTTTATGTCTTACTATTTCTGTCCATCGAAAGGTTGTCTGGTAGAAATCGCTCTACCGACCGCCCATTGTAACACTAGGTAGCTCTAAGATCTCTCCTTTTATGTTGATCTATTTTTCTGTTGTTGTGGTGAAACAATAAAATGTTATCTATCTATCTATCTATACTGAGAAAAAAAATCTGACATTCCTTCTGAGTCTTACCTTCCAAGACCGTTTCCTTACTTATTTTACCTTAGTTTACTTTCTGAATCACAAGTCCTTCCCTTTTGACTCGGAAGGAAAACGGTATTTCGGAAGGTCTTTTTTCTCCGTGTATCTACCCAGTTAAGTTCAAAAGCAAATTATGTACTTAACACACAAATCAGTAAACATGCAAGTTATTTGGTTCCGTAGATAAATCCCTACTAATAGTAATTTTATTAATAACTTGCTGACCCGGCAAACGTTGTTTTGCCATATAATAAATGGCTATTAAAAAATAAGGGTTGATCGTAGAAGGGTGAAAATTGAGGATTATATGTATTTTTGTATGTTGTATCATAAGAAAATAGAAATTAAAAATTTTGTCCAAAAAAAAAAAAAAATTTAGCGGTGGACTACCCCTAACATTAAGGGGGATGAAAAATAGATGTTGACCGATTCTCATAGATACCGGAGAAGCACAAAAAAATTCATCAAAATCGGTCAAGCCGTTTCGGAGGAGTATGGCAACGAAAACTGTGACACGAGAATTTTATATATTAGAGATTATAATAATTAAAATGCGATGCTTTACGGTGTCGGCGTCTAAATGCTGCATGCAGCTGTTTTTGTTATGTCTAGACGTTTATTAAAACACGACAGTCAGAAGAAACCACAAATAAATTTGAAAAAAAGTGAGAAGGTCAACAGCGTATATTTGAAATAACTTTTTTAACATTTGGAGCAAGGCCAAAATCAATTTTTATGACAAAAACACGGCGTCTTGTTATAATATAACGTTATAGGTTATACGTGTACCTACTATTAGGTCAATCATGGAATCCGTTTATATTTCTATAGGTTTTATTTTGATTAAATAAATATATAAATATCGGGGGCACAAAAATTGACCTAGCCTCAAATTAAGCTCGAAACTTGTGTTATGGGTACTAGGCAACGACATACATACTTATATAGATAGAAATATCCAAGACTCAGGAACAAATATTCGTGCTCATCACACACATATAGGTATTTGCCCTTACCGGGATTCGAACCCGATTGACAATAGGGATGTTAACTCTAATTACAAAATAATGTTAAATCTTACTTTTATGTTAGTTTGTATTATTAGGATATCGAAAAACATATTTTTGTATTTAAATATAACTTAATCCACAACACCCAGACACAGAAAAAATACTTGCGCTTTTTTTTCAATGCACAAATATTTGTCCTGTAGCGGGATTCGAACCCGCGACCTCACGCTTCACAGTCGGCTATCCGCCCATTGCGCCACATTGGTCGTCTAGATATAGATGTACTTAGTACATAAATAAGATTTTTTTAAATATTAAATGGCAAGTCAGCCTGCAAAACCTGACTCGGCTTGAGATAATCCAATCACATACATATGTTTGTTTATGCTCCCCGTATTTAGAAATAGAGGTATCGTATTTTTTTACCCACTGTACCGTAATCAAGTAAACTCAATCAATATGCTTCTTAAAATCCTAGCGGTTTCTATCATAGCACTTGTTTGTTGCGTGATGGAAAAAGACAAGCGCAAAGAGACTTGCGCCAGCAGGCTTCCTGGGGTAAGACTATGGGAAGATCAGCACAAGAAGCATCATACATATCGATGAACCTTCACATCATCGATACCGCGCCCACCACTAGCGCGTTCGACACTCCCGCGCCGAGCGCGCACATCCCTACGAGTGTGCGAATTTAAAATATATATGGCGGTCATCGCTCCTCAACAAAATATAGAAATAAATAGCAAATACTGTGTGTGTGTCGTGCAAAAAACGTGTGCTTCTAGTGTAGCTACCACTGCTACAGCTGCGGGGACCATTTATTTAGGTAAGTCTGCTTGTATTGTCTAATTTTAACATACAACAAACAAGTGCTCTGCAACCGTTTTGGAATAATAAAAGTTCCATCCCTTATGTTATCCGGGAATTCATCGTTCCCGTAACATTGTTTGGTGCCGAAACCCGGGAAATACGCTTTGAGTGTAATCGTAAACAAATTAGCGAGAAACTTTCATTTACTTTCGTAATTTGCACAAATGGCCGACCTCATGGGTATCATAATAATCGTTTCAAATCTCGATAAGCATTGAATATTTCTCCAAACTATATCAACGACACGTTAGAATTAATTGTCTACATTGTATTTGCGTATTTATTTTCATTCTAATTCGAAATTTAGTGAAGAAATTAACGAACATTCCAATCAGATAATTTTAAAGTAAAAATTTATGCCTACGTTTCACCGGTCGGTCTTCCCGTCAGGTGCATTATCTATTCGGTGTTAATTTCTTATTTCTTTATCTGGCAGGCTCGCGTTCTATATTTGAATCAAATAGTTCCCACTCGTAAATTCAGTGTTTTGTACCATTTCTATTCAGAATTGTTGTTAAGTGCGTTGTTAGTACATGTAAATTATCGTTTCGTTTATTCAGTACATGTATTATCGCGTACAGTTGCGTATATTAAAACTTTAAAACGTAATAATTACAACAGTTAAGTTTAGGTAAACAAGCTGTTATCTAGATATTCGTACTCGTAGGTACAAAGCAATTCAAATCGTTTTTAGCATTATTAATAAGTTACTCGTATTGTTTTATTAATTTAACTTATTGGTAAATCGAACTTTTAGGGTACCGTAAACAAATATTAAGGGTTCCGTCGGTAAAATATTTTTGTATATCGATTATTTTGGTTTTAGATACCAATTCTAAACATGTCTTACGTACCTAAACGTAGTCATCTTTTGAAGAAGACTAAGTCGAAATCTATGGAGTCTAGTAGTCTATCGTACAGCGACTTGCCCGTTTTGCGACGTAAACGAACTTTAGCACTTAATCGATTGCGTAAAACGTTAGAAGTTGCTCAAATAGCTAAAACGGATGCTTCTTGTTTAGATGAGTTTATCGTATATTATTCCGCGGTGAAGAAACAGGTAGATAACTTCGAGGAAGCGCATATGGACATTTTAAGCATTGTTGACGATTCGAATGCAGACGAAGAGGACAGTATTCGTTGTGACTTTGATAATATATATTTTCAAATACTTGCCATTCATCGTAATCTCGTACCACCTTTGTCAACCACTGCGCAATCGACCACGGTTCAATCTTCACCAGCTTCAGCGATAAAATTGCCGAAAATCGATTTAATAAAATTTTCGGGAAACATAAAGGATTGGCCTATGTTTTTTGACGCGTTCAATTCGCTTATTCATTTGAATGAATCACTTTCGGACTCTGATCGAATGCAGTATCTTCGAGCGAGTTTAGTAGGAGACGCGTTAGGACTTATTCGTACCTTTCCTATTCAGGGCTCATACTATGAAGATGCGTACAAGACACTAGTAGCTCGTTACCGTGACAAACGTGAACTCGCCTTTACTTGTTGGCGGGAAATGCAGAACATTAGCTTAAAGGTGAACTCACCTACTGAGTTTAGACGTGTTTTGGACCTTTTTAACGAGAATCTTATTATTCTAAAAGGCCTTAACTTACCGACAGAACATTGGGACTTTGTCCTTTGTTATCATTTGTTATCAAAGTTAGATTCGAAGACGCGCTGTGCATTCGAACAGGCACATCCTTCTACGGAACTACCATGCTATAGAACCCTAAAAGACTTTCTTGAATCGCAGTGTGATGCGCTCGTGCGAGATACCCATTTTTCGGGTAATCGTGATAGCCAACCGTCTACTAACAATAGTAACAAAAATCAGTACGTCAAGTCATCTATCAACAACAACAACAATAGCAAGAAAATTGCGTCATCGTTGTTAACGAATTCAGAGAAGACAACAAATCAACCGGAAGTAAAGAAATCGTTCTCCAACTCAACCACTGTGCCAGAGGTGACTTCTAAGTGCGCCTTTTGTTCAGAACTTCATTCGATTATGCATTGTAAGTCATTCGCAGCCAAGTCTATTCAAGAACGACATGATTTCGCGAAAAGAAACCGCTGGTGTTTTAATTGTTTAAAACCATCACACACTATTCGCGACTGCAAATCGTTGTTTACATGTAAGAAATGCCATCAGAGGCATCATACGCTCCTTCATCAGGACAATGATTCGAACCTTTTTGAACAAAAACCTCCGGTCAGTGAACCCATTCGTGTTTTAACAAACAGTGTTAGTGACAACTCGGTTGTTCTTCTTTCTACTGCCGTTATAAATATTCGTGATTCGTCGGGCAACTATCAGTCATTCCGTGCTGTAATCGACACTGGTAGTCAAGCTCATTTCATTTCAGAACGTGCAGTAAATCGACTAGGACTTGACAAACAGGTGACTTCGCGCCAGGTTCGTGGTGTAGGTCAATCGTCAGCTTCAATCTCTGGAGCTGTTCAATTTCAAATAGGTATCGACGGTCGTGTGGCTTTTAATGTTAAAGCACTGACTATACCTAACATATGTGGCAACATGCCTAGCGTTAAGCTCAACAAATCGTCTTGGCCTCATATTCGTGGTCTCAATCTAGCTGATCCAGATTGTGACAAACCGGGTCCGATCGATATTCTTTTAGGTGCTGAGATCTTCCCCTCTCTTATTCTCCCCGGAAGTGTGAGTGGAGGACCGAAGCAACCATCTGCGTTGAATTCTGTGTTCGGCTGGCTTCTTCTAGGAAGTGTTGCTGACGACCAGACAGATGACGACATCAATTCGTTTTTCGTTTCGGATGATCAGCTTCTTCAGGAAGTCAAGAAGTTTTGGGAACTAGACGATCTTCCGTGCGTTAATAAGCTGACTGCGGCAGATCAGCTATGTGAACAAATCTATAATCAAACAACGACTCGTGATTCTACCGGACGTTACAGCGTCGCCTTGCCTTTCAGAGAAGATAAGGAACCATCATTTCCTGGATCACGAGAATCAGCCCTACGTCGTTTCCATTCGTTGGAGCGTAAACTTTCCACTGATTCGGTTCTTCAGGAACAATACTCGAGTTTTATGGCTGAGTATCTTCAGTGTGGTCACATGAGTCCTGTGCCCGCAAAAGAGTTACAAAAAGGAAAGTATTACATTCCACATCATTGTGTTCTTCGACCCGACAGCGTGAGTACCAAGCTGCGCGTGGTTTTCGACGCTTCAAATAAAGACATTCAAACAGGCGTCTCGTTAAACGAAACTTTACTTATCGGTCCAAAGTTACAGGCTAACATTTTGGAAATTCTTCTGAGGTTTCGTGTTCATACGGTAGTCTTTTCAGCAGATGTTTGCAAAATGTATCGTCAAATCTTAGTCAACGAAGAACATCGTGATTTTCAGAGAATCTTCTGGAGATTTCATCCGTCCCAACCGATCTTAGAATATCGATTGAACACTGTTACCTACGGTGTCTCATCTGCGCCCTTTCTTGCTTGCCGTACCGTCAAACAACTCGCTGACGATGAAGGTGGTGACCTACCTCTCGCCAAGTCCGTTCTAACGACTGACGTGTACATCGACGATGTAGTGACAGGCTGTGCTACATTGAGTCAGGCTACTCAAACCAAATCAGAAGTGGTTGAGCTTCTGAATCGAGGTCATATGGAGCTGCGTAAATGGGCCAGCAACGTGCCGGAGCTGCTTTTGGATCTCCCACCGGAACACTGCCTCACGGATAGCGTTCCCATGGACGTTGAACAGTCCAATGTCCTCAAAATATTAGGTTTGAAGTGGGAACCTAGTCTAGACCATTTCGTTTTCGAAGTTAAGCCTCAAGATCGTGCCTGTAGCAAACGTAATATTCTAAGCGAACTAGCGCGGATATATGATCCACTCGGTTTTTTATCGCCTCTGACCTTTTTCGCGAAGTACCTAGTTCAAAAGTTGTGGGTCCTTGGAGTGTCCTGGGATGAAGATCCTCCTGAAGATATCAAACGACAGTGGAGTCTCTACACCAAAGAATTGCCCCTCGTTCAAAATCTGCGAATTCCACGTCATGTATCCGTCCCCCAGATCAAATCGTGTGAAATCCATGGGTTCGCCGATAGTTCGATGCGCGGCTTCGGTGGAGTAGTCTACTTACGCGTTCTTGACGTTCACGGCAACGTCAAGGTTTTCTTTGTGATGTCAAAAGCAAGGGTGGCCCCTATCAAAGTTGTCTCCCTACCTAGGCTTGAGCTTTGTGCTGCCGTTCTTCTGGCAGACTTACTCAAGTTCGTCAATGAGGTATATCAGCCTCTTCTTCCAATTTCAGCTATGACTGCGTGGTCAGATTCGACTGTCACGCTTTCCTGGATTCGATCGCCTTCCTCTCGCTGGAAGACGTTTGTAGCAAACCGAGTCAGTCATATTCAAGATGCGGTTCCCAGTGCTGGTTGGCGTCACGTGCCAACAGCTGATAATCCTGGAGACATTGCTTCGCGTGGTCAAACACCAGCGGAACTTGTCAACAATTCGTTATGGTGGGCGGGGCCTATTTGGCTTTCGCAAGACGTTCACTCTTGGCCTTGCTCAATTTCAGATTCTTCGGAGGAGGAACTTCGTACGGAAGAAAAGGTACAGGTTCTCCTTTCAAGTGATAATCCGCCGCATCCAGTTGATCATCTACTCACTCGTTACTCGTCAATTCGTAAAATTCAACGTATTATCGGCTTATGCCTGCGGTATATCAATAATCTGCGTTCAAAATCAAATCGCCGTTCTGATCTTCCTTTAAATCGTGCAGAACTTCATAACGCGTTATTGTTAATCGTTAGACGTACTCAATTTCTTCATTTCCATGAGGAAATCAAACGTTTGAATGAGGGTAAACTCGTTCATAAACAATTGCAAAAGCTTAACCCTTTTATCGACAGCCTGGGGATTCTTAGAGTAGGAGGTCGTTTATCGAGATCCGGATTAGAATACAATCACAAACATCCCGCTCTGCTCCCTCGACAGGCTCAGCTAACCTACATGATCATAGATGCGATCCATCGTGAAAACTGTCACCCTGGAATCAATACGTTGCATTACTTAATAAGTCAACAATTTTGGATTTTATCTGCTAAACGTGCCATTCGACATCGTGTTTCGAAGTGTTTAAAATGCTTTAAAACAAATCCTCATTCACTTGCACCGTTCATGAGCGATTTGCCAGCAGCTCGTGTCAATCAAGTTAAACCGTTTAGTATCGTCGGCGTGGACTACGCAGGTCCGTTTCGTATCAAATCGGGCAAGCATCGCGGTGCTAAGATTAGCAAAGCTTATCTTTGCCTTTTCGTTTGCTTCACTACCAAAGCACTTCACTTGGAAGTAGCTACCGATTTGACTTCAGACGCCTTCATTGCTGCACTACGTCGTTTCGTCGGTCGTCGCGGCCGGATTTCAGTCATTCACTGCGACCGAGGAACTAACTTCATCGGTGGACAACGACAGCTTTCCGAATTCATGAAAGATGCTTCACATACCGAACAAATAGAATTCAAATTCAATCCCCCCTCAAGCCCACATTTCGGTGGTGTTTGGGAGATTCAGGTGCGGGCAGTCAAATCCATTCTATATCGCGTCGTCAATAACCAATCGTTAACGTTAGATGAACTCTTTACGTTATTCGTTCAAATCGAATCATTGCTAAACTCTCGACCACTTTACCCGTTGAGCTCAGATCCGAATGACTTCTCAGTCCTCACACCAGGTCATTTCCTTACATTAGAGCCGTTAACGTCCGTGCCAGATGAGGATCTTACCTCAATAAACATAACTCGTTTAGGACGATGGCAACTCATCCAACGTTTTCAACAAGATTTCTGGAAGCGCTGGAAGAATGAGTACCTCCAATCGCTTACTCAACGTGCAAAGTGGACTAAACAATCTAAACCATTAGCCGTCGGTTCCGTAGTTCTTATCAAATCGGAAACTCCTCCCCTGCATTGGCCTATAGCTCGTGTAGAACGGTTACATAGCAGTCCAGATGGAGTAATACGCATCGTGACCTTACGTTTACCGACCGGTTCTTTTCTAACGCGACCATTGACAAAGGTCTGTCCTTTGCCAAATCAAACCGATTAACTCAAACGTTACTTTCTTCACTAGTTAAGTTAGTTTACATTCGTTAAGTTTATATTTATCGATATTCATAGTATAGTTAGCATATTATCTTTCAGGCCTTATCAGCATATCGTTAACAATTAGCATGTCTTAGACATTTTCAATCAAGCGTATTTTGTGAAAATACACTCAACGTGTATTTTGGTGGGCGGTAATGTACCGTAATCAAGTAAACTCAATCAATATGCTTCTTAAAATCCTAGCGGTTTCTATCATAGCACTTGTTTGTTGCGTGATGGAAAAAGACAAGCGCAAAGAGACTTGCGCCAGCAGGCTTCCTGGGGTAAGACTATGGGAAGATCAGCACAAGAAGCATCATACATATCGATGAACCTTCACATCATCGATACCGCGCCCACCACTAGCGCGTTCGACACTCCCGCGCCGAGCGCGCACATCCCTACGAGTGTGCGAATTTAAAATATATATGGCGGTCATCGCTCCTCAACAAAATATAGAAATAAATAGCAAATACTGTGTGTGTGTCGTGCAAAAAACGTGTGCTTCTAGTGTAGCTACCACTGCTACAGCTGCGGGGACCATTTATTTAGGTAAGTCTGCTTGTATTGTCTAATTTTAACATACAACAAACAAGTGCTCTGCAACCGTTTTGGAATAATAAAAGTTCCATCCCTTATGTTATCCGGGAATTCATCGTTCCCGTAACACCCACACTTGCTAAAGGATGTTTGATAAGTTGATTAGCGAATGACGCCATAATCCTAAGCGGATGTATCAGTTTGCAAAAACAAATTTGATGGAATTTGACTACCTATATATAGGTCAGAACGTTATAGATGCCCATCATCATCATCATCATCAGCCGGAAGGAGTCCACTGCAGAACATAGGCCTCCCCCTTTGAACGCCACCATGACTTGTATCCATCGGCTCCCTGCGACTCTTCCAATGTCGTCGGTCCACCTAGTGGGGGGCCGACCTACAGAACGTCCTCCGGTTCCATCTACCACCAAGCTATGGTTTCATCACGATGTTTTCCTTCACCGAAAGCACAAGCTCATTGTAGGATTCGAACCCACGTCCTACGGATCGCAACTCGCAAGCCGACGTTACTACCACTGAGCCATCATCGCTATAAAATGATATAGTCAGTGGGTCCTTTTATGTCACCTTCCTTATTCTGTGGTCATGATCGCACATTTTAAAATACATATATAGGTATAAAATAATTGGAGCAAATCAAAGGTTTTAATTTAATATAATTTTATATTTATTATTATTGTGTCGTGTGTGTAGGTATGCCGATAACATTAAGTTCTGTTCATACAGAATTTAATGTTATCCTTTATTATATGGCTATTACACTATCATAATCAAATATTACAGCATTGTGAATACTTCATCAAATATAATATGTTTATGTTCTAAGTAAGTGGGTGTATCGAATGGTTCTTTGTGCAGACAGGACGACGTTATACAAAAGAGTATAAAATATAATAGCTTTTTTAAACTATATAATAATTATGTATCTACTAGCTGTCCCGGTCACCTATTAAACCTTCCCTGAACTCCCACGAACATTTCAAGATCAAAATTATCCAAATCGGTCCAGTCATTCTCGAGTTTTAGCGGGACTAACGAACAGCAATTCATTTTTATATATAAGAGAAGAAGATATTGTTTACTTAGGTATTAGTCTTTCGTTACCAAGCCCAATTTATTAGACTCGTCAATACTAATCATATGAGCTCAAACTCGAGGGGTTTCCTAGTAAGCACTGAAGAGTTCCGCTATCCGCCTTCTGGCTCCATCATCAAATCAGGTTGATTATACCAAATTATTGCATTGTCAACAGGATTACATATATATACATACAAAGTTTCATTTCGATACGACAATCAAAGGTAGGTTAAAATTTGACTTCAAAGATTTTATCACATTGTTAGGTACAAGTGAAGCTAATAAGTTTTAAGAAAACAACAAATTCCTCCTTCCATCGTCAACAAGTTATTGTTTCAAGCATTGCCCCTGTAACCTCCCTTCAAACGTTTCAAGCATTGCCCCTGTAACCTCCCTTCAAACGTTTCAAGCATTGCCCCTGTAACCTCCCTTCAAACGATTTTCTGTGCCAAGGCAATAATGCCAATAAAACTTGATCGTGTGGCGCCACTATTTTCTCCCCACAAGAGTCAACGATTATTTATTTTAGCACCGCACCTCGCCGTTATCGCCTATTATAATTTTGTTTATAGCCTTGACTGCAAGTCATCGAACCAGCTGATAATGAACAATAATGATATAATTGGTGTATGTTAATTGCTTATTATTTTATGTTACGTACAATTTTGTAAAATCAGACTGTGCAGTTTGTAGTCGTTGCGCGTGAAAACATGATTTGTAAAATCAATGACAATGTAGAGCTGTATCCACGCTGATATAATTTAGTTATGTAGGTCATTTAACGCCGGTTTTATAAACGTCCGTAAGTCAAACAAAAACCGAAATTTGGTTTAGGACGTTTATAAAACCAACCCTTAGTGTCATTTTAAAAGATAATTTCGAATGAATACATCCTACGTAGATATAACAATAGGTCCATACCACTTATGTACGGTAGATTAGACAGTATTTGTTGTATAAATTAAAAATAAAATTGTGTTTTTAAAGGAATCAAGGTAAACGTTATTGCTATTTGAAAATTTATAAAATTAATTTAGGTACCTATTACTAGCTAGCTCGGCATTGTGGTGTTCACATTTCCCTTCAGGAAATTTAGATTTTGTTGGGATAATCTTTTTCCTTTATTTGGCATTATTAAATAACAAATATCAAATATATCAATTACTAGGTGCACCCCACGGTTTCACCCGCGTCTTCCCGTTATCCTGTAGGAATATTTTTCGGGAATAAAAAGGAGAGTGCAAGCTATCTACATTCCAAATTTCATCCAGATCCGTTTAGTAGTTTTTGCGTGAAAGAGTACTTAAGAGCCTCCATAACGTCGTTGACCTTGCTTGATCAAGTGAAACTGCTCCGCGCACTCCGCGCATCCCCTCACCAAAATTACGCGATCTGCGGCCAACGCGCCCGAAGCGACGCTCTCGCCATGCGGCGCGGCGCGGTACCTCTACTAATCGAGCCCGCCGTATCTACATATATACACAGTAGCAACATCCTACTATAATATTATAAATGCGAAAGTTTGTGTGTGTGTGAATGTTTGTTACCACGTAACTACTGAACCGAATTTGACTGATGAAATTTAGAATGTAGACAGTTTAGGTATTGGACTAACACATAAGCTAATCTAATTTTGAAAAGTCAACTCTGAAAGGGGTTAAATAAGGTAGATAAGTTTGTATGAAAAATGTCATTCCTTGGTTCGATTGACTCAAAAATAGGTACAAATAAACCTTAAAGTAAATCATTGAAAACGCATTTTTTATTTTTTGATATGTATTACTTCTACGGGGTGTGCCATAGAGTTTTAAAGTTTGTATTGCTTTTTTTTATTCCTTATGTGGATTTTCTTAAAAGTAGGTACAAATAAACTATAAAGTAAATAATTAAATACGTATTTTTTATATTTAAGAAAACCCCTAGAGGTTGTGCAATGGCGTTCTAAAGTTTGTACAACACATCAATTCCCACGCGGGCGAAGCCGCGGGGCACGGCTAGTAGTCGCTGCCGCGCCATTTGAATGTGCGCGTGAGTGAGTAGCGAGCGCCGTGTACGCAGGGACCGGCCTGGGACTCAGTAGGGCTGTGCCACGCGTTTGATCGCGCGCATTTATGTACTACACTGCTCGCTCGCTCGGATTTGCTGCTCTCACTGACTATTTCATTTGTATAGTTTATAATAAATCGTATTTATTAATTTATAATTATTAAAATGTCTTTAATATGCAACCCATTTATGAATTGGTAAAACATTTTAATAAATTACATGATTAAACACCTTGCGCTGTCATAATACACAGATAAGCGATAGATAGCGTGATCTTCGTAAATTGATGATATATTGTTTATTATGTTGGTGTGCATTATAAATAAATAAATAAATAAATAAATAATATAATCTATAAAAAAAGGCATGTTAGTTACAACACTTAGGTATAAGTCGATAACGGCTGGACCGATTTTTATAATCTTTAATTTTTTGCATTAGCTTCGTCCGGAATAAGATAAAATAAATAATAAAATTAATCATTCATTTGTTGTAAATGGTATACCAAAATGCAACTGACATGGTGTAACAAAACACAACTGACAGCTAAACGTAATGTTGTCTATGGTTGATATTGAAGTTGTGAATTGAAGATGTTTTTGTTTTATGCGAGTTTATTTATTACTAACGTTAATTAATTTTAAAATCCTAAATCTGCTCATTTATTGCCTCTTATGCGGAAAGAAGTTCGCCGGGTCAGCTAGTATTTAACTAAAAATAAAAGTGACAACCCTATGCATCACCGCAAGAGTAGGCAATTAACTCGCCGCGGCACTATGATATACCTACCCCTCATAGCCTATAGGTAGTTCATCGTACGACTTTCAGCTACAAAAATATGCGGAGAAAAGTGGCACAGGTCCGTTCAGCACGGCGGCTCGTCCCGCACTGACTTTATGGGCGAATGAGGGGTGTACGTGCCGATTTGCGAGTATGAAATACGTAAAAAATTCGCAAAAAATAATTCAAGCAGTATTTTCAAAAAATGGCCTGAAGGTGTCCTGGGTATTATATTTTTTTATAAGCTGATGGTATTAACAAGTCTTTGTTACATATATAGTTTAGGAGTAAAGTAGTATTAAACTTTTAGGAAATGGGGACTTTGCACATTTGTTTTCAATATATAAATACATTTTTTGCATTTTTCGGCCTGAAGGTGTCCTGCTATATATCAAGTAGATCAACATATATTTTTATTAGATTTTTTTTAGACCAGAATTACACAGAAATATAGCTTTAAATAACCCCATTTTTGGAAACCTGCGCCTTAACAAAGATCCATACACACAAACATTAAGGTTTTTAATATAAGTAGAGCATACCTGCGACAGAAATTATGGATTATTTTCTTTTGCCACGTGTAAGTATTAAAATACTGTTATTTTTAAGTTTAAAAAGAATTACCTACGCGCTCAAATATTAGCTTTGCTAAAAGTGTTATCGCTCATGCGTCAGCACAGCTTATACAGTCACGCAGTCAAGTAGGTAATGTTCTCCCTATTTGTTGGGTAGGAATATTATATTAATAAAAAAATATATATAATATAACTGTTAACAACTATTTATTTCCGTGAGGCTGGACGTGTCGCCGGCCACAGTTACTGCAGATGTACATCGATCACGACTCCGGTTCTTCACGGGACGGGTAAGACAAAAATCATATTCTGCATAAGTTATGACGTCCCGTGTGACACATAAACGTGTAGCCGATTGCGAAGCGAGTTGACTCTCTTTCGATACCCGAAAAAAAAAACATGACGTAAAATATCCCTCCTAGCCTAATGGTTCTAAAACACCCCCTTTCATCTCTATTTATTTTATTAATTATATTTCCCAATCACTCCATATTCTGACTAAACCCCTTAGTTCTTAATTGAACCTCGTAAAATAATCAAGCTATTAATAAGCTAAGTTATTAATAATTTTAGGCTAGCTCGCCTATTTCTAAATAAAATAAATGGTACCTACATAAATAAAACCGGCAAAGTACGAGTCTTACTCGCGTACGAAGGGTTCCGTACCATTTTTATAAAAAGGGCAAAAAACATCGTCTACTGGTAGCCGTTATCAAATATTATTAATAACGAGCAAAAATATCACGTTTGTAGACGGAGCCCCCTTTAATATTTATTTTATTCTTTTTTTGTAGATAGTAGGTTTGAGAATATGTTGTAGGTTTTTTTTAAACCATGTTTTTTTTGTTGTTTTTAAACTTTTTTTTTACTTTTTAAAGTGCACACAGGTGAAACCGCGGGATAATAGTAAAAGTTTAATTTTATGTTCCGTTTTGTGCTAGTAGGTAGTAGGTACAAAGAAGTATACGAGACTTGTAGTCGCGCTGCGTGCATGATTCCTACATATCCGGTTCTAGCTGCTTTTGACTGATCCGTGTCAACTCCGTATTGACGCAAATTAACACGGCCTTGTTCATGTTTACCTGACAGTTTGGGCTCAATCAGTCACTCAACGAATAGGCCCATAAGATCCTAAGCCCGGGCAGCTTCTATACCTACCGTTACTGATTTCAATTTTTTTAAAGCCGTCACACGATTAGTACATTTGCCAGTGTCAAGTATTAAATATTTCAAACTCAGAGAGTTGAATCAAGTATTAATGATGGTGATGATGAGATAATGGGACCCAGCAGTAAGGCGGGTTAAAAAGGATAATATAATGTTAATAGGATGTTGTTGTTGATAATGTTTACGTGAAGTACTTAAACTTTACACGGACTTTTTTGGAGCAACTAGAAAAGTCACTTTCACAACTGTAATTCAATTTCCTACATATATTTCAAACTCAGAGTGTTGAATCAAGTTTAAATGATGATGGTGATGATGATGATGAGATGATGGGATGAGGATAGTGTTTAAGTAAAGTAGTGGAGCTTTACTTAAACTTTACACGGACTTTTTTGGAGCAATTAGAAAAGTCACTTTCACAACTTTATTTCAATTTCCCACACTCGTACACATTAACGAACACATAATTGTTAATAATCCACCAATATTACACATTGTCACTAGAAGAAACACAAGTTTTGGAAATAAAAACGAAATGTTCACGTTGACAATTCGATTGCCGCCAAAAAAGTCTCACTTTAATGAGTAAAGAAACCTTTTTAATTGTGTACTTTTTCTAAACTACCGTGGCCAACGTTAGAATTTTTTTTTTCTTGTCCGAAGTGCCTAATGCGTTTTTTGGTAGGCCCTTAGTACGAGTTTTAATAGTTTACGGAAACTATAAACGTTTTTAAATACGGGTAATAAATTAATACTTAATATTTGTGGACTCAAACAAACAATATTGGTAGCAAATGGTTTATTTGTAATTTTGTAACGCGCGTCATATTTTGTCAATGTTGCCATTAGAGTAAACCAATATTCCCGTAAATATGCCTTGTTGAACATAAAATGTTTATTACTCATAAATAGTTTTATCTAATTATAAAGTATTGTGAATTGTAGTTGTATGAATATAGAAAAAAATACAGTCCTATTACTAATTAATTATTAACTATACTATACTATTAAATTCGAGTCACCAAACGGTTCCAAAGAAAAACCAGCGCTGGTTGAATAACCAGCATTATGCTGAGCTGGAGCTGATTTGTGACGGTGACATTTTTGCATACATAAAATTACTGCCATATTGTTTTATTTATTTTATACCATGAATGTTATTGTTGCGAATAAACATACTATATTCCATTCTATATTGCCAAAATGTGTATATTATTATTCTACCTGTTAACTACCAAATAAAATTACGTGTATCTTTTCAAAAGCTATTATTAATAATGTCCTAATCATGGTCTTTTTTTGTTTCAGATTTGATCCTGTTGGCTCCAATTTTGAGATGTTGCTCATAGGATACTTCATAAAACTTTAATTCTTCATGTCAAGAAGGAACACGCCGTTCAAGAAACGACATAATTGCAACATTGAAACTGTTTTTTTTGACGACGTGAGATCGAGGACTAGCCGGTCCTTGATGTACCCGACAAGCTACAATCCTTGCGCCCTTACACTTTGTGTATCAAAAAGCCCTTGTCGCTATTCCGCCAGAGACCCAAGATTAAGACATTGGTCAAGAGAACTAGGTATTTCCTCGACGTAAAGGAATTTATCAATTGGATTTTTAATCCAATTGGAGTAGTTTTCGACGTCCTTAGAGGACAGGATCATCCGAATAAGAAGCTAGCACCGCATTTCAAAAGAGTTTAGCTTGGAGATCAATGGACACGCAAAATGCCCACACCAATGGAATACCAGGTCAGCCAGGCAAATATGATCAAAAAGTACCGTCTGAAGAGGAGAAGACTACGTCACCTCTCCTTCAAAAGGCAAACGACTTTAAGTATATAGATGCTGCGAATGATGATAGTCATGATGTGCGAGCTGTGGAGAAAAATGTGAATAATTTAAATGTTGTGAATGCTTTGAAGACGGATGCAAGTAATAGAAAGTCAGACACACTTTCCGTTTCTTATAACAAAGATGGGAAGGGCGATGAAGATGCGACGTCTACCAATGAAGGCGTTAAATTTTTTGGTCTTGGAGACGATGACAGTATTTGCTCCAGTCCACCGCAAGAGCAAGTGCCTCAAATACCTGACGGTGGCTGGGGATGGGTGGTTGTAGCGTCCTCTTTTCTCATTGCTACTGTTGCGGATGGTCTCGCTTTCTCCTACGGGTTAATAAACGACAAATTCGTTATATATTTTGGAGAAAGTCAAGCTAAGACTTCCCTTATTGGGTCTCTGTTTATATCAGTTCCGCTAATTGCTGGACCCATAATGAGTGCTCTGGTAGATCGATATGGATGTAGGAAGATGACAATAGTGGGTGGCATAGCGTCGACGATAGGATTTATCGCAGCATCCTTTAGTAACTCGATAGAGGTTCTGTGTGTTACTTATGGTTTGATGGCTGGTTTGGGAATGGGTCTACTTTATGTAACCGCTGTTGTATCAATCGCATTTTGGTTTGAAAAGCGTCGTAACCTTGCCGTGGGCCTAGGCTCTTGTGGAGTCGGATTTGGCACCTTTGTTTACTCACCACTGACAAAGTATTTATTGGCGGAATATGGATGGAGAGGAGCTTTAGTGCTTTTAGCTGGTACTGTACTTAATGTGTGCGTGTGTGGTGCTGTCATGAGAGACCCTGAGTGGCTTATTTTAGAACAAAAGAAATCGAAGAAGCTAAGTAAAGCTAAACGAGCTTTAAGTTCAATCTCAATATCAGCAAGGTCTGCAAAATCTGGTGGTGGAGAATCAGTCTATCCTGGCATGGAAGAATTAAAAACACTAATGAAAAGCGGTGAAACGCCAGAATATATTCTCACAGCGTTAGTTGCTTCAATTGCTGAAGCCGAAGATTTAGAAGCAGTTACAAAGAGAAATGCTGATCTATCACACCATAAAGTCAGTTCTGTTATCAATTTGCCTACATTTTTAAGGCAAAGTGAAAGGGTAAGTTACATTCTGATTCACCATACCATACGCCTATATCTGTAGACGTATGTCTAGTAGGTACACTGTCTAATATTCATTTTTTTCTTCTTTTAGGTACCGGCAGAAGTATTAGATCAACTCACATCAAACAAACGCCTCTACAATATAATCCTCCAAAATTATCCATCTATGTTAGCTTTAAGAAGCAGTTCTGAACAGAACCTGCCTGTAGAATCAGCAGCTCCAGAAGCCTCGAAAAGCAAGCCGATCACGATGGCAATGAAACTCAAATTAAGTAAAAAGAAAAAAGAAGAATTCGAATCAAAGCTTGACATGGTCAGAGATAAACTTCTACAACCGATTCCGGAGAATAGACAAGCTGTGATATCGCCCAGAACACAAAGACCTGATTGGATTTCAAGACAATTTACTGATCACCATTATCTAAGAGATATCCGAGTTCACAGAAACTCAATCATGCACCGAGGTGCTATGATGAATATTGCCAAATACAAGCTGCGGGCGTCATCATGTCCGGATATTTACAAGAACTCTATGTGGTCTATGGAAGATCATGAGGCAAAGGTACGAGGCAGTATTATATTCAAATTCCAATAATTATTTTGATACTCTTTCATTGCCTAAGCATTGTTTTGTAGTTTTGAACAAATTTCTCAAATCTAGTAACTATGCCGTTAAATTACACATCTTATTCTTTGTTTAATACTGCATTCCTTGTTTATCATACTCTTTGTTTAGTACTGCATTCTTTGTTTAATACTGCATAATGATTATCTTTTTACAGACTTGGACCAGACGTGCAATAGATATGTTAAACAAAACATTTGATTTCAACATGTTCGCCGAGTTCCACTTTCTTATGATGAACCTTTCAACCCTTGTGTTGTTCATCTGGTTCATCGTCCCTTACTTCTACATATCTAACTTTATGGTAGAGAGCGGATACACAGAAACTGAAGGTGCTCTGATGCTCAGCGTTTTCGGTGTTGCGACTATTATTGGCATTGTAAGTATTACTTAGGTTAGTTAAAACTGGAGATGATGCTTGATGATGTTTACTTCATTATCAGCCCGAAGAAGCCCACTGCTGAACATAGGCCTTCCCCTTTGAATGCCACCATGAACATTGTTTAGCCATTTGCATCCATCGGCTCCCTGCGACTCTTACAATGTCGTCGGTCCACTTAGTGGGGGGTCTACCTACACAGGGTCTTCCGGTTCGCGGTTGCCACTCGGAAACCTTTCTTCCCCATCGGTTATTGGTTTATCGAGCGATGTGCCCGTTTTCAACTTGCAAATTCTGAGAGCTATGTCGGTGATGTTGGTTTTTCAGTAAACCTCCTCGTTATTTTGTTCTAAAATTTATTGGATCTAATTTTTGGGTTTATTTCGTTTTCAGGTGGGCCTTGGGTGGATGGGTGACTTGCCCGGAGTGCACGTCACAAAGACTTACGCGCTGTGCCTTGTCCTTTGCGGTGTATCCATCATCATGTTCCCTATTCTCATAAGAACTTTGGATCACGAGCAGAAGCTAAGTTTCTACATACTCGCGCTGAATGCAACGATATTCGGTTTGATGTTTTCAAGCTCATACTCATATACTCCGAGTATTTTAGTGGAACTGATCGCTTTGGAAAGATTCACGATGGCATATGGATTGGTGCTTCTAAGTCAGGGACTTGGACATCTTATTGGACCACCTATGGCTGGTAGGTATTTTTAAATGAACTCGCTCAATTAAGTAGATAGTAAAATTGGTTCGACTACCTAGGTATATTAAAATTCAACAATCTATGTTTTGATAAACAACGTTTTCATAACTAATTGGTAAGTGAGATATACACAGCGCTATCACATTGTGATGGGTTGTTGGTACATTCTAGCCTCAACTTTGTCTCTATCTCACATTAATGTTAAAATTTTGACCTTTGTGAATAAAATTATTGTGAAGATAAAACTAATAAAAACGGATATCGCATTTTTTTAAAATAAATTGCATCATTCACTAGTTTTTTCTTGTAAATGATCCTTTTCTAACGACATAATGTTTTAACTAGTATTTGAGAAAACTGGTTAAAAATATCAAAAATGCCCAAAAACATCCATACACAAACACTTAATGAATGGCCTCTTATGATGATGATCATGGAATAAGCCTGCTAAACTAAACCTAATCGTTTATTTCTTACTTCAGGTGCCCTGAAGGATAAAACCGAAACTTGGGATGCGGCGTTCTATGTCGCCGGCATTTGGGTGATAGTGGCTGGTCTACTCGTAGCAGTAATACCTTACACGAAGAACTTCAGAATGTGCGGCAGCGCCCCCCTAGCGAAGGACGTCGCTGGTGAACCCGATCCTAACGTTAAAATCATTATAGCCCACTGAATAACAATGTTTACATTTTATATCTTATTGAACCTAGTATTGCGTAAACGATTTTTATAAGTAAGTCAATTGTATTTGTATTTAGTTTCTCTTTTGAATATTTTAAAAATGATTTTATAAATAATAATACTATGTTTGTACGTTTGTGAAAGACATGATTTTACTGTAGCTTAGAATGGATTAGAATAATGAAAAAAAAACATATTTTTTTTTTGTGGAGTAATAATGCTATTGTGTATCCATTGGAATATAAATATAGGTACATATCTATAATCAGTGGTGGATTTACACATTTGCCGCCAGTAGGCTAAGTATTCAAATTTTGCCGCCACCACCAACCTCTATAACCTCTACGGCCTCTGCCTTTCCTTTTTAAATGTGACATTTTTTTTATGCATCAGAAAAAAATTTAAGAAAAATCAAGTGGTGAACAATGTTTAATTGTTGTGTGAACATAATAATATTTAAATACATATATACGACTCTTTTAATATCATTAAAACATTTTTTTTTAATTGACACTAAATTTGCCGCCTCTAAAATTTGCCGCCCTAGGCTCCAGCCTACTCAGCCTGCTGCTAAATCCACCACTGTCTATAATATATTTACATATTTATTGTCATTATCGTATATGTATTATTATTTAGGTATGTCAATTTTGGTCTCCTTAATTTATTTTCAATCGTATATTAGACCTCCTGATAATGAGTTTTAGATTATAAATCAGTTTTGGCGTCTATTCTGGCCGTACTTTGGCTATCTTTTATGTATTTACATTATTATTATTTTTTCAGTAAATTGATCTTCAAAACTTATTTTATAATGACTGAATTCGTACCTACATAATCAGTTATTATATTATCTATTCATATGTCCTATTTATTTTACAGTTACACACCATTTTTTTGTCATTAATTGTGGTCTAAGAACCTAATTTTAATTATTTTTATCTGAATTTACATGCTATGTAAAACATCTACAATGCGATTAAACCAAGAATTGGACCGGCCTAGCGCCATGTTGTGACGTCACTACGGGAACTTCGTATAGTGTGCAAAAAAAGCAATGTTAAAAAATATTGGCTTGTTTTATATTGTAATAGCACGTATTTTTTTATCTGATAGGTAGAGAAAAAAATAGTCCAAAAACGAATCATAGGTAGGTAAACTGTAAAGTAAACACAGAAACACATTGAACTGTCTTTATTTATTGAATATACGTATTTTAATTTTAATCGCTCAGCTCTTCAATTCCACTCATGTCCTGAATCCTGATGCCCAACTGAATCAGACTCGTAATAATTTATTCAAGATCTTTTAGTTTTGCCGTATCATGAATATTATTTTAAATTAGATGATAATTCAAAAATCGGGATACTGAATCGTTAAATCGGGATATCAGGAGACAATGACCAAAATCAGCAGATCTCCCAATAAATCGGAAACTTTTGCAACACTGCGTCTGTGCTGCCAACCTTATAAATATATAAATTTTATAAAATGAACGATTTTTAGTCATTCATTTAAAATTAATCTATTTTTAAGTTTGTTTTGCTGACCATACTTGTATTATATGAGTGAAGTTAGCCGAGAGCCCGTCCTATTCTTATTTTAATCGCATTGTATGTTCGATATACTTGCCATTATACGAAACCGATCAATGTAAACATGAATTTATTTTTTTAATAGGTTTTTCAAAGTATTTTAGTAGTGGGTAAGGATTTTCTACTTAAATATATGTGTATCTGACTATCTGCATTGTATGATGTATCAATTGGTTGAAATAAAATTAGCTATTTCAAAACTTGGTTTCATTATGACTATCATTACTACCTCAATCATCAGCCTATTACGTTCCCACAGCTAGAACACAGGCCTTCTCTCAGCGAGAGAGAGAATATTATGCCATTAAATATAATTATTTATTACTAGCTGCGCCCCGCGGTTTCACTCGCGGCTTCCCGTTGTCCCGCGGGAACCTTTTTCCGGAATAAAAAGTAGCCTATATGTCAATAACAAAAGTGTTAACATTCCGTTTCCGATAATTTTCCGAATTCCGATTCATACCATTGTCATCAGTCAGTTATCCCAGGCACAGCCCTTCAGACTCAGTCACTGAGCAATTTTAGCAGTCGATCGTCGATCATCAAATCAAACCATCAAGCATTCAAGCAAGAGCAACAAGTAGCGACCTTATTCTATTGGTCAGTCCAGTCAGTGCCTCTGCCTCACCGTCCAACCGAAACATAGTTTTGAAATTCATCCCCATTGGCATTGCACCCGTTCATTCATTCATTCATTCATCAAATAAATGACGAAATTATTTATTTAGTTGTGTAAAGAAACCATATAATTAGGAAAATAATGTGTTCCAAAAACTTTTTTAGCTGATGTTCGACGGGTAAAAAACTAATGACGTATTTTTGACGAAAACTAACAACCAGGGTGCCCAATTTTGGGGTTTCCCCCAAACTTAGAGGTAAATAAGCAGGATGGGCTTTTTAGAGGCGTTATACTATTTAATCTATTCCGGCTAACCATATTTATTTGTTGACATACTGATTGCGAAATGTAGTGAAATTTAGTGCTAGAGGTTTTCAGATAATCAATTAAAAAAGTTGTGTTTAGCACAATTAGATGACGTTAGCTCGCTCCATGGAGCAAACAAATTTAATTTTAAAAAAACCTCTTATCTATCTAAAAATCCAAACTGTCATGCTTATTTTTGTTGTTATAAATAGAACGCGCATGAATGGGCTCAGATGTCTTTGCATTTTTCCTTGAAAATAAAGAGTAAGTAAAGACAAATTTATTATCGCCATGTCACCATGGTTAACTATAAACGTCTTTTAACGAAACACAACTATAACACAACTTTATTATTAATTGCTTTTCTTATAACTTTTCCTTGCACTAGATTTCACTACATGGCATTACGTTTTTTCAGCTGTCAGAACACTGTCGAACTTGGCGGAGTTTGAACATTCTTAATGGCAACACTGGTATTGTCCTGTCCGTCACTCAACTTCACCCACAGAGTTATAAGCACAAATCACGAACTCGCCAACTCGGTCAAGATCAAGCAATCAAGCATTTTAACTGTAAACTTTACAGCATCTGTATTCCTGAAATGAAAACTAGTGATGTGATGTGTGTGAAAACTGATATGATAGATTGATTGACGAAACTGCACCTGCGCCAATTTTTATTGATTTTTCAATATGGAAATTGGAAGTGTGAAGTGAATTATTTTTATTATTGCAGTTTGTTCATTACTTAACATAAAATTACCGGTATTGTGAAATTTGCACAACCATGTTTCCCTGGTGAGTATTCCATACTCAATCATTATATTAGTTTCTATTTATTTAGAATATGTATCTGGCTCGTTCGAGCAGGGCGTAGGTTAAAGTTAACCGCCTCATTATACGTATGTTTTTATTTTTCATACGTACCTACGTACGTAACGTACGTACCTAAATACGTAAATGTTGTTGAAATAACACTTGTTGTACACGAATTTTAAACTAATTGATTTTTTTTCCATGTTCAGTATTGTACATTTGGATTTGAAGGGCGCGCCATGGAAAGTAGAGTATTTATCGAGGGTAAGTTATTTTTATTTAAGTTAATATTTAAAATAAGCATTATTTTTTACATTGGTACATAATTTTTCATAATTTTATTCTCTAAGACAGATAACAATACATGATTCAGGCTAGGCTACACCTTAGCATGTCAATCTACCACTGCTCTGAGCTCTCTTGAGTTAGCTCTATATAATATAATTTATTTATTTAAAAAACATAGACAGAATTTGGCTTTGGAAAATCTGCCAGCCGAAGTTTTTGATAGAGACCAATATCGTGAAATCATCTGGTAGAAAGAAATCAAAATCAAAATCAAAATCAAAAATATGTTTATTCAATAGGATACATTGTGATCACTTTAAAACGTCAACTTAAAACTAGCTACGCCTGTTCCAACCTCCTTACGCCGGCAAAAGAACAGGCAAGAAACGCCCGGCAGGTAATTTTTTTGGCGCGATCACATTGACAATTTTATTCTTATTACTAATTGATTGAATTGGAGCAAGTTCACTAAAATCCCAAGCTTTTTTTTTTTGTCATCTAATAGTCCGATATTTTTTATTTAGCTTTACTAATAATAAGATTTCTCTTGTTTGGTTGTACACATTGGGATATGGGAACATGAATATTAACGAGTTGCGGGATCACAACCAAAGCAGACCAGACCCCACAAGCAGCACCCGTTCACGAGTTGACGCATGTGCCAGCCATCGCTCTCCTCGACCATATGAGAGGGAAGAGGGCGACCCGACACATGACGCCGCTGCAAGCAAAGTCACTTTCGTGAGCATGACTGTTTTGGCTGTTTACCGAAAATGGTTATAATAGGGGAAATAGGGAGAATAGATAGATAGAAAGAAAGATAGATAGATTAACTACAATCCCAAGCTTGTTTGTCATCTAGATAGTCCGATATTTTATAATAAGCTTTACTAATGAGAGTTCTCTTTATACGAATTTGAAATTTTGTTATAGACAAGTCTTGAATTTCACTTGGGATTTTGTTGAAAAAGCGTACACATTGACCTTTGAACGAGTTGCTAACTTTATGGAGCCTAGTGGTGGGTACAGCAATTTTATCTTTGTTTCTAGTATTAAAATTGTGATAATCGCTTCTCTTTTTGAAGCTATTTAAATTTTTCCGTATGTACATTACATTTTCATAAATATATTGACAAATAACTGTCATTATTTTGGTTTCTTTAAACTTAATTCTTAAAGATTCTCTGGGGCCCATGTTATAAATCGCACGAACAGCTCTCTTCTGCAATACAAATATGGTGTTAATATCAGCAGCGTTTCCCCACAGCAATATTCCATAGGACATAATGCTGTGAAAATAGCTGAAATAGACTAGTCTGGCTGTATCAACGTCAGTAAGGTGACGGATCTTCTTTACAGCATATGCTGCAGAGCTAAGTCTGCTCGATAGACTGACAATATGTGGACCCCATTGCAATTTGTGATCTAAAGTTATGCCTAAGAATACTGTAGTCTTGACAAGGTCCAATTCTTCGTCCTTAAGAGTTAGTCCAGTAGCAGTCCAATGCTTTTATTAAATTTATAGGTACCTATTGATGTCTATTCTGGTCTGCATTTTCTATAAGTACCTATAGCTGTCCTTTGCTGACCACAGAAGTAAGAAAAAGACTGTGTTTAAGATCTGTCAAGATTACTTTAGTTGTAAAAAAAATGAACTTTAGAAGCAACCCGCCTGACTAGCTACCACCCTCATGTTAAGAAACTGTCGCCAAGCACTTATTGGTGGGTTCCGGCAGCCTCACTTGAGAGCCAGTTCCCAGTCCAGGTGTACCGTGATGCCATCTTCGACCACATCGTCACTTAACATCAGGTGACTTGTGGTCAAACGCTACCCTGTAAGTAGTAAAAACAAATAAACCTTCCTAGGAATCTAATTAAAACTATTCTCCCATCAGGTTATACCCTTCATGAAGGAGAATGGCGCATGGGGAGTCCTGATAGAGTGGGAAGACACCTTCCCATATGTATCGGATTTAATTGGCATTGGGAGTCTCGGAGGGTGCAGCCGAGACGGTATGTACAGCCACGATGAAGTGAAGTACATCATCCAGTGTATCAAGGATAACGGAATGGAACCAGTGAGTATAATGCATTGCGAGATATTAACTGTACCATATTAATTGTATGAGCCAAGCTTTGCAGTTTCACCGTCATGCATTTTTGGTTAAATAACTATCTGTATTAAAAAAATCACGCTGATCCGGTTCTCCGTTGCTGAGTGAAAGGACAGACTAACAATTAAAAAACGCGTTATTGCATTCATACTTACTAGGTGTGCCCTGTGGTTTGACCTGAGCGGATATTTACAAAGGAACCACGCAATTTTTTACCAACAAAAGTAGCCAATGTCACTCTTTGAAAAACAGTTCCCAGTCCAGGTGTAGCGTGGCGCCATCTTAGACCACATCCACTTAACATCAGGTGATTTGTGGTCAAACGCTACACTGCAAAAAGTAAAAA
Source organism: Opisthograptis luteolata (assembly GCA_931315375.2). NCBI lineage: Eukaryota > Metazoa > Arthropoda > Insecta > Lepidoptera > Geometridae > Opisthograptis > Opisthograptis luteolata. The sequence continues at coordinate 1,718,172 of OV928044.1, forward strand.
AAAAAAAAAAAAACTATCTCGATTCATAAAATCAAGTTGGTTCATTGCTCCGTTGTTGAGGAAAAGAAAGATTTTGTTTTAGCTACTAGAATTTATTTTACTTTATTTTAGTGTAGGAATATTATGTAGCCCTCAAACTTAGCTCAATCTATCAGCTAAACTGGCTCAACCTCTGGAACTTTTTCCGGGAAAATAAGAAATAATTTTTTTCTATTCTAAATGCCACTCAAATCCGTTGAGCCGTTTCAGTGCCAAGAAGTAATGTCACTGATTCACAAAGTTTTGCATTCATAAGTGGATTATGATGATGATGATGGTGAAACTGTGATTATTATAGAGACTGCAACTTACCCATATTGTTCATTCACAAGCGAATTCTCGCATGCATTGCTTTTGTATGTATGATGTGATTTAGCATGTATACATATGCAATGGCTTGCTTGCAGTTGCGACTGTGTTTTGCAATTATTTCATTTCATTTGACAGCTTTTTTTTTAAATTAAACACAGGGCCGGATTAACCATTAGGTAGATTAGGCAACTGCCTAGGGGCCCCGCATCGACTAGGGGCCCCGTTCACGCACCCAGAAACTTATATCAAATGAAAATTTTATTTCAGAATTTGTATCCTTCCAAAAATACTCATAATTTTCTTTCCATTATGAATATAATTGAATAGTTATAGAAAAGGGTAAATTAAAGGGGCTCTGAGAACTGTATCGCCTAGAGGCCCTGACAGGGTTAATCCGGCCCTGATTAAACATCATACATTTTTCCATACCAATCAGTGAATCAACGGACAATAGCACTGTTCGATGCAGCCAAATAATTCCCACGCAATCCAATCATCTTTTCAGATTCAGCTCGTCCAAACCATCGGCCACATGGAGTTTGTCCTAAAGCACGGGCAGTACCGGCGGCTCCGCGAGATGCCGCGCTCGCCCGCAGTGCTCTGCCCCACGCGCCGGGAGTCCCTGTCTCTGGTGCAGAACATGATCAGTCAAGTGCTGGAGGCTCAACCCGATGCTACTTACTTTCATATTGGGGCTGATGAGGTAAGGATTAACTTCAGGCAGGCACATATACGAATTTCTCATATATACGTCTTAGTGGCAAGTAGGAAAAAAGTCTGTTTGTTTGTCACTCTATGGAAATAACCTTCTTTCCAGGCATGGTACATGAACATCTGCGATGACTGCCAGCACAAAAGCCAAGAGCACGAGCACAGAACCTCAGCGTTGTTCTTAGATCACATCAAGGCCGTAGCCACATTCATCAAGTTCAAATACCCCAACATCAACATCCTTATGTGGGACGATATGTTGAGGAACATGTCAGTTGATGAACTCAGAGGTAAGATAATTAAGCTACCATGGTCAAAAACATTAGAATTAGGTTTTATAACGGGATAATTACCATGTATTTGTTTTTGTTTGAGTTCTCGATATTTCAAACACATATCGGTTTTTTTTTAATTTTTTCTTTATGTTTTTTTTTTTTTTGTATTCTCGTGATCATGGCGCTTGCAACAGTGCCGAATATCGAGAACTCAAACAAAAACAAATACATGGTAATTATCCCGTTATAAAACCTACCTAATTCTAAGATAATTAAGATTCCAAGAATTTTTTTTCTTAGCACTCTGCTTACAAACAATAATCCAAACTGCTGGCTGTAACGGCCTGGTCTTGGCTTCAACTTTTAAAATTGACATAGATGCATTCTTTGAGTCATCCATCATTCTCTGGGTGCAAATCTGTCTGCTATGCTAAGCCCTGTGACCTGTATGCCATGCATATTTTTAAAGAATTAAAATAAAATAACCAACTGGGTCTCAAAAGTGAAAAGATGCGTCATGCCAAATTTCATGATATTTAATTCTCTTGTGAAATCGCAATGTATGCGACATAAACGGTCATATCTTTTGATTCATCATCATCATCATCAGCCCGTATCAGTCCACTGCTGGACATAGGCCTCTCCCAAGGTACGCCACTGAGCCCGATCTTCGGCTCTTCTCATCCAACTACTGCCAGCCACTCGGCGCAAATCGTCGCTCCACCTTGTCGCAGGGCGTCCTACGCTACGTTTGCCAAGTCGCGGTCTCCACTCAAGAACACGTCTACCCCATCGGTTGTCGGTTCTGCGGCTTATATGACCAGCCCACTGCCACTTCAGCTTGCTAATTCTGTGGGCTATGTCGATGACTTTAGTTCTCTGACGGATCACCTCATTTCTGATTCGATCCCTCAGAGAAACCCCAAGCATAGCCCTTTCCATAGCTCGCTGAGCAACTTTAAATCGGTGGACTAGTCGTGCCGTGAGTGTCCATGACTCAGCTCCGTATGTCATAACAGGTAGGACGCACTGGTTGAAGACCTTCGTCTTCAGACATTGTGGTATTTGCGACGAGAAGACTCGACGAAGTTTTCGAAATGCTGCCCAGCCCAGCTGTATTCTTCTGTTGGCTTCTTTCTCGAAGTTGTTCTTACCAAGTCGGAGCATCTTTTGATTGCGTTGACTTAAAAGTTCGATTTTTTCACAGCTGAAAGAGACCGTAGAGAGGAGTACATCAAAATGTAAATTGTAACTTGATACCTCTAGGCGTTCTTGGGAAAAACTGTCTTGACATTATTGTCCCTTTTTTTCGGACTGCGAAAGAAGGATACACTCCAAAAACATAGGCCATGATTTTGGAGTGTAACATATTATTATGAGGTTTCATTAGGTTCGTCTTTATTGTGGGAGTGACATAGGGCGCAGGCATAGGGCGCATATTTTGGCGCAGTCGAGTTTTTTGTTCCTTTTGTAATGTAATGTATGATCTTGTTTATTTCGTTACAGCGTTTAATCTAGGACAACTCGTACAGCCGGTCGTGTGGAATTACAGCGTAAAAGAGGAATTCTACATCAACAAACACACGTGGGAGCGGTACTCATTTGTATTCAACAATATCTGGGTGGGATCTGCCTTCAAAGGCGCCGATGGAAGCTGCCAGGTAAGAAAGATCTTTGATTCTTCATAATGTTCTTCATACAGCGAAGGAGTGAAACACCCGGCTAATATCTTATGGTTCCATACCCAGGGCCGGATTCAGGGAAGGGCAGCCGGGGCTAGAGCCGGGGCCGGGGCTTGCGGGGCCGGCCCCACAATAGAGACTTCGAAAAAAATGCAGGTTTTTTTTCAAAAACCTACATCAGGCACCAGTCTCCACGAAGCAGGTTTACTCTGCTATGTTACAATGCTGCAATGACCTGTTTTGTATGGAGAAAATAAATTCATTTATTTTATTTATGATGATCTTATTGTCCGTCTGTCAGCACAGGCATAGGTACATTATGTTTTTTTTTTAAATGTAATAGATTGGCTAACAAGCAGACGGCCCGCCTGATGGAAAGCGGTCACCGTCGCCTATGGACATTTGCAACACCAGGGGGGTTGCCGATGCATTGCCGACCCTTAAGGACTCTTTTCACACCCATCTTGAAGGATTGCAATCTGTAGCACTGCGGAAAGACTTGTGGGGGAGCTTATTCCACATTTTGCAAGTATGCGGGAGAAAGGAGCGCATAAATCGCGAGGTGTGGGATTTCCAGGACTCGATAGTGTGTAGATAAGCTTTGTTCCGATGACGAGATAATCGGTGATAGAACCGTGTTTTCAGATTAAATCAAATCTTTATTTATTTTTGCAGATGGTGTGTTCGGCAAAACGCTACGCTAGCAACCAGCTGGCCTGGCGGGAGGAGCTCGTCATCTATGAGTCGGAAATTAAGTTCGCAGGAGTGATTCTCACTGGCTGGTCGAGGTACAGTCCACGCACACTTTTCCAAATCATTGATTTTAGGAAAGTTGGAGCTAGGGTGTGCTTAGCAACTTTTGCCGACGATACTGAGTTTTACTTTGTTATTCATCCAGTCTTTATTATTTCCCGATAGCTCTAAATTTGAAAGTTTCAAGGCATGAGTGAACCTTTTGCTTGGGTGCTACATCGTCTACCCAGGCGGGGTGGTAATGGGTGCAATTGCCTCCCTGCAGAACGACGAAGCGCTGTATTGATTTCTATAATTTTAAGAATAAATTTTCTGAAAGATTAAAATACCCCCCCCCAAATGAAATCCTGGATCCGCGCCTGCGTTGACTGCTAACATCTTAACATCAGACGATATTACGGCCAAACGCAGGCCTTCACACCATTCACGCTCATTTGCCGGCGGAAGAAGGTTGAAACAGGCGTAGCTAGTTTTAAGCTTGACGTTTAATGATGACATACAATGGTGTCGATTCGGTTTTGCATAGTCTCTAAAACTAAACTAAGTTTGACAGGTCTAAAAGTAATGCTGTCCATTTTTTACTTCAGTGGTTAGAAAAAGACAGCAATACTTTTAGACCTGTCAAACTTAGTTCAGTTGTAGAGAATGCAAAACCGAATGGACACGTTATGTCTTACTAAATAAACATATTTTTGATTTCGCGTTTGTAGATTCGACCACTACGCAACCCTCTGCGAGCTGCTTCCGGTGGCCCTGCCCAGCCTCGCCACCTGCCTTCGCATGTGGACCCAGCAGGACGGGTTCACCGACGGTAACGTTCACTAACATAATACATTGTAATACCCGTAATACATTGACGCTAACGGTAAAACTTATTAAGGGCCGGTTTTATAAACGTCCGCAAGTTAAATGTCAGGACTGTCCATTAAATCACGTGAGGTTTCACCCGCGTGGGCTACAGCTTTATGTATCCAAAGTCTCAGCCCGATCGGTTTAAAATTGACAAAGTTCCATACAAACTTTCAATCCCTATTTTATCCCCTTGGGGGTAGAATTAATCAAAATTCTTACTTAGCGGATGCCTACGTCGTAACATCTACCTGCATGCCAATAAATTTCAACCCGATCCGTTGAGTGTTTTGGGCTGTGCGTTGATGATTGATGATCACTATGCCAGTCAGTTAGTCACCTTGAAGTTATATATATTTAGATATAATTAGTAGGATAGGATATTGGGAGTGAAAAATCGTCAAAATGAGCCTTACCTTATTAAGACGCGGAATTGGCAATATTGGCTGCAGGGATTTCCTTTTTAAAACACTTTTATTAGCTTGACTTGTAACTAACTAACTAATTTCTCAGCAATTACAAAACATACAGAGCTAATATTTATGTGCATTAAAGATTATGTTTTTGATATCAAATTGTCGGAAGGATAACACGATTGGATAACTTTCATAGCAGACAAACAATGATCGAAAACTGCCCTCAAAAAAAAAAGATTTTCACTTTACAGGCATACAAAACCGATTTAAGAGTTGAATTTTTTGTTGTATGGTATATATACACATTCTTCAAAGAACTACAGATTTAGAAAGAATATGAAAGAAAGAATATATGTTTATTTGCAACAACAACACTCTTGGTACAAATTATATAAAAAAAGAGAAACTATATACAGTAACAGAACTCAGTGTCAGAACACAAAAATGTCAATGTCGCAAATCGGCCCCAACTCAGCAAAATGCTGGTTAGAAAACCAGCGCTGGTCTTCCGTTGGAACCGTTTGATGACGTCGCACAGAGGTACCCAACCACACATTCAACAACAAACAAACAGAAATACAAAAATACAACCACAAAAATAACAAAAGCAAATACTACATATTATTATGATAAAAAAAACAAGACAAAACAAAAATTAAGAAAAAAGAATAAACAAAAACCATACACTTTTTTGTTACTGGCAATAAATACATACATTACTACCATAGAGTAGACTATATACTACGTAATTACTACCGTCGAGCATCAGAGAATGAATAGTTACAAGTCAAGCTAATAAAAGTGTTTTAAAAAAGAATGAAATTAAGGATTTAGTTTTATAAAATTAACGATAGTTTTCATTTTAAACGAAAAACACAATTTTTTGGCGCATACGAACTTACGGCATTAGTCAGCTCGCTTGCGTTTTTGTATGGAGCTGATTTCAGATTTAATTGTTTATCACGGCGTCCTCTTAATGAATGGCTCCAAAGCTACTAGCCTGCCGGTAAATCCGCCGCTGCTAAGTGTAACACGTTGCAGAGGCCGTGGTAGTGGAGGCGCTTCCGTGCGGCGCGTGGCCCGGCGCCGAGGTGGCGCGCGCCGTGCTGGCGGCCCGCGACCTGCGCGCGCGCGCCGCCGCCTACCTCGACGGCGACCAGTCAGTGCCCATGTGTTTTACACGGCCACGGGGAACAGTGACAAAATTTAAAAAAAAATTGTAAAAAAAAATTTAGAGCGATGGTGGCCGACGCCGACACAGAGTTCGAATCCTCTCGGCCTCGTACCTATGACTTGATAAGTTATGTGCGGATTTGCCATCGCTCAAAACGGTGAAGGAAAACATCGTGAGGAAACCGGCATGCCCAAGAACTGCAACAATTTCAAGGGTTGTGACATCTACCAACCCGCACTGGGCCAGCGTGGTAAATTAAAGCCCATACTCTCTCTCTGAGAGAAGGCCAGAGTCCCAGCAGTGGGAACGTGGAAGGCTGATAATGATGAAGATGAAAAAATTTTTTTGTAAAAAATAAAAATTATTTGTAAAAAAAAATTATTTCTGCGGGTGGGATTGTTGACATTCTCGTGATCATGGCGCTTGCAACAGTGCCGAAATATCGAGAACTCAAACAAAAAATAAATACATGGTAATTATCCCGTTATAAAACCTAATTCTAATGTCATTGACCATGGTAGTTTAAAAGAAAATAAAAAAAAATTGTAAAAAAAGAAAATTGTTCGGAGTTTTTTTGACTTGCAATCTGATATTGGTGTTGATTCTGTTGTGCAATTTCTAATCGAAATAAACTTTTTTTAATTAACCTTAATAACTAAGCTATTGCAAGTATACCTAAGTAATTTTCAGTCCCTCCGTTTCTTTTTCGTCGGTTAAAAAGCAATGCCAAGTCCTTTTTGGGAGGTACTGTCCACAGCAGCAGTGTTCGCATCATCACATAATTTTAATGGTTTATGTATGTTTTTTGTGTGCGCTTCTTTCTTTTGTTATTGTGTGCAGTTTTTCCAAAATTAAGTCTTTCTCTCTCTCTCTCTCTCTCTCTCTCTCTCTCTCTCTCTCTCAATGCTGTGCTGTTTTCGATGGTCAGAAAAGGACAGCTTACCTTTTTAGATTTATCAAACTTAGTTTAGCTTTAGAAAATGCACAACAAAATCGACACCAATGTGTGTTTAATCAAGGTAGTTCCACTTTGTTCCTAATTTTTTTGTCTTTTAAATAATCACCTTAAAACTTGTCACTGTTTGCGTCGCCACTCTGTAAAACTATAACCACATAAAGCAGTTGCGCTTGCGCCGCCATGCGACTGTAATCTGCGACACTAAGGCTTGTATGGTACTCTAGAATGACGCTCATCATCATCATCAGCAGCAGCCTGTGCCAGTCCATTGCTGGACATAGGCCGCTCCCAAGGTTCACTGACGCCGGTCTTCGGCTCTTCTCATCCAACTACTGCCAGCCACTCGGCACAAGTCGCTCCACCTTGTCGCACGGCGTCCTACACGCGGTTTTTTTTAATTTTTTTTATGGTATTTGTAAATTTATTTGAGTATTATGCATGCAATATGTATGCCAAACCAGGCCAAACATGTGCGCTACTTTTTCCTATTATTTATTTTACCACCTTCATCTGTTATGTTCTTACCCATGTTTAACAATATATCATCCTTTATTTTTATCTTTATCTTTACACTACGTTTGCCAAGTCGCGGTCTCCACTCAAGAACACGTCTACCCCAACGGTTGTCGGTTCTGCGGCTTATGTGACCAGCCCACTGCCACTTCAGCTTGCTAATTTTAGCTGAGCTATGTCGGTGACCTTAGTTCTCTGACAGATTACCTCAGATCCGAGCTATAACTACTACGAAATTAGTAATCGATCCTGATCCGTTTATTTCGCGGTTTTGGATCGGACGTAAGTGCTTAAGCATAGATTTGAATCTGTCATTGCATACAAATATGTCACATAGGGCCGTTATTAATAACCTAATATCTTATATCCACGGTTTGTTCTACTAGAGATAGAAATGTAACACCAGCTCCATATAAGTATAATATCAAAAATGTAACACCAGCTCCATATATAAGTAATATCAAAAATGTAACACCAGCTCCATATAAGTATAATATCAAAAATGTAACACCAGCTCCATATAAGTATAATATCAAAAATGTAACACCAGCTCCATATAAGTAATATCAAAAATGTAACACCAGCTCCATATAAGTATAATATCAAAAATGTAACACCAGCTCCATATAAGTAATATCAAAAATAAATCTCTAGTTGGACAAACTGTGGATAGATAGATTATTTATTACCTCCTAAAATCGCTGCTCGAGTATTGATCAACTAGGTGCGCCCCGCGGTTTCACCCGTGTCTTCCCGTTATCCCGCAGGAACCTTTTTCCGGGATAAAAAGTATGTTATAATCCAGGGTATATCATATCTCCATTTCAAATTTTATGAAAATCGGTTTAGTATTTACGGTAATACGTGGTAACAAACATTCACACACATTAATTTTCGCATTTATAATATTAATAGGATACCTACTTGAGAGTAATTCTAGAATACCAGCCTAAGTCTGGGTTGCACCATCTATAGTTAACCTTTACTATCGTCAAATCTGCAGTTAAATCTACAGTTAAGCAAACATTATTTTCACCGACTATGGTTACAATAATGTCACAATTTAACGGTAAACCTTAACTGGCCAAATCTGCCGGTTAAAGTTAAAACTCCAGTCAAAAAGCTGTCAATTTAAGTGCTCATTGATCACGATTGAAGATTAATCTACAGTTAATTTTAACTGTAACTATAACTTTGACTATGGTTATGGTGCAACCCAGACTTTTAGTAAATTCTAAAATGCGTACATTACGTGAACAAAGCAAAAGAAATAAAAAACAAATACCCGTACATTCCGAATAGACAAGTAATAAAAATAAAAATAAAATTGGGCCGTAAAAAGCAAACTTACCGTTTTTCTTTGGTTAAGTCGGGCTCGTAGTTTACAGCAAAAAGGTTAAAGTCTAGTCGATCTTCAATGTACGCTTTTAGCTTTTAATACTTAATGTTGTGGCGAAGGCGAAATTATTTTAGTACGGACGACTGAACACACTGATAGGTGCTTGGCGACAGATTCTTAACAAAAATACGAAAATTATTTTATTCTCTCCATTTATTCTTATGCATTGTTTTAGTTTTGGTGTATAAAAAGTATTCTGAGGACTCTGAAATCCAATCATAGAAATATTGACACAAAAGTTTCTCAAAGCGAAAATTAATCCAACTTTCGTCGAAGTTTTCCTTCGACAAAGAGCATACAAAAATACTAGGCTGGCTTGCGCAACACGTTAAACCTTGTTTAAATCTGGGTTTAACTAAATTTTCCATACGATTTGACAAATTAATTTCGTTAAACTGAGATTTAAATCGGTTGTGCAAGTGGGCCTTAGTGTTATATTTAATTTTCGAGTGATAAAAACTGTTGTGCCTTATCTCTTGTTTCTATTGAGTCAGTCGTCCGTACAGTCCGAACATGTCTTTATGTTATCATGCGAGATAATCGGCGCGCTAATTTTTGTCTAAAATGAGGGCTAACATTGACAATAGAGTCTAATGTTCAATATCCATCTAAGATGGGCAAAACAAGATTCTTATCGAGTAGATTTGAGCTAAGGATTAAGAAATAGCCTCAGTGGTCAGGCCATTTACCAAAACAAACTTCAAGAAAGGCTTCTGTGACTTGCGGCAAACCTCACTTGAGAGCTTCCTCACTTGATCCAAGTGTAGCGTTGCGCTACCTTCACCACATCGTCACCTAACATCAGGTGACTTGTGCCTTAAACTAAATTCCATTGTCATTTATTCTGCTTTAATATACCAAAATGTATTGTACTCGATAAGGGCGTGGTAGCAAGAATTGTTAGTGTGGTCAAATGCTACCCTGTAAGTAGCTAAAAAAACCGTTACCACAACTTTGCCTATGTTGCCTGAATAGAGCGAAAACTAACTAGGTTAACTGAGATGGCGCAACGACCCAAAGTGAGTCTTGGCCTCCGATCACAGAAGACGCCACTTCGGAAACAAACGATGGAAATTGAAATGTTTAATTTAATTTAATGCCGCACAATCACATACATAGGCTCTGACTCCTAACTAGGTTTCCCTGTATCTAGGGTATCAGAAACTACGAGGATCGGGGATCCACAACACCCAGACACAGAACAAATACTTGCGCTTTTTTTTTTCAATGCACAAATATTTGTCCTGTAGCGAGAATCGAACCCGCCGAAACCTTACGCTTCACAATCGGCTATCCGCCCATTGCGCCACATCGGTCGTCAATGTGGTCGATATATATTATTTAGAACAGTCTGACAGAAATAATTTAAATAACAAAACAAAAATGCAATCCGATATATGGGGGGAAAGGGAGGTAGTGATCAATTTAATACCAGAAAATGTTAGCCCTCATTATATTACTTATACTAAATTTAGTAAATACTTTTGGTTGCTGTTACAGAGTGATGTCTTGGCTGAACCCGTGGCAGATTGAGCACGATTACACCTCCCCTGTGCACATGGAAAGCATCGCTGGGACTTGTCAACAGTACGTTACTTCTTGCTCTATAATACTCTTATAGGGGTCGGTAACCGACGGCCCGACGCATGCGGGCCGCGAACTGCTTCGGTGTTTCCCGCGAGGTTCACAAACCGAAAACGATGAAACGATGTATGTAGGTAGTTTCACATTATTTAGGCAACTGCATAAACAGGAGCGAGTGAGCCCACAAGAGTTACAAGACAAGAAACACTGTAGTAAGCCTTAGTGTACGGCCTGAGTTAAGGGGGCGATCAATCCCAAAAGGTGTATTTTAAACACATAGTTTAATGGTAAAGAATGTAAATGTTGAAATTAAAAAAATATTATAGGTAGGGGTAGAACCCGTAGAAGCCGAGTAATAGAATAGAATTTTGAAAAAAAAATCTGGTATCTTTGAAAAAAAATACAAAACTTGTACGAAAAATAAACTGTTTTAGTTCAAATGTTCTAAAATATCAACCATACATTATTTTTTACGAATTACATAGCCAAACTAATGTTCTACTCGAGTAATCGATTAGTTTTTTTATTTCATGCTTATGTTTTGAATAATTAAATAAAATTATAGCTTGGAGCTCGAAGCCATCATTATCGTCAACTGTACGCGGTCACGCGATTTTCAACTCTAAACAAAGTAACGTAGATAAAATATTAAACACAGGGCCGTCTGTTTTTTTTCCTGCATTAGGCGTGGGCGAACGCTCTTTCGCTTACGCAACGCTCGCCTGGGTGCTTTTTCACTCGGGCCGTACACTTGGATTTTTAACCATGGCATATTATAATGAAATGCGGCCCGCGCTGATTTCCTGGCAACATTTGCAACATTTCCGTACACTGGCATAATGTTGCCGACCCCTGTTCTATATCATTATCATCATCATCATCTTCACCATCAGCCTTCTAGTTAACAGTAAAACATACGTATTCCATTATTTACCTTATAGTTTAGTTGTACTGACTTTTATTTTTAAATCTGAACGATCAAATAAAATCGATACAAACTTTACAACTCTACGGCGCACCCTTTGTTGTTTTCAAAAATAAAAAAATATGTATTGAATGATACGGTATAAGGTTTATTTGTAAGTTTTGAGTCTATCGAACCAAGGAATAACATTTTCTATACAAACTTTACCACCCTATTCTACCCCTTTCAGGGTTGATTTTTCAATATTAGATTAGCGTATGTGTTAATCCAATACCTAAACTATCTACATTCCAAATTTCATCAAAATCGGTTGACGGTGACACGTGGTAACAAACGTTCACACACACACAGTCATTCGCATTTATAATATTACTAGCTGTTCTCCGCGGTTTCACCCGCGTGGGCTACAGCTTTATGCATGCAAAGTCTCAGCTCGATCGGTTTAAAATTGACAAAGTTTCATACAAACTTTCATTCCCTATTTTACCCCCTTGGGGGTAGAATTAATCAAAATCCTTTCTTAGCGGATGCCTACGTCATAATATCTACCTGCATGCCAAATTTCAGCCCGATCCGTCCAGTGGTTTGGGCTGTGCGTTGATAGATCACTATGTCAGTCAGTCAGTCACCTTCGAGTTATATATAATATATTTAGAAGATTAGTAGGATAAGTTAATAACTATGCTTACGTCTCGTGTGCGGAGAGCCCTGTGTTTACCATGATTCCCCTGCAGGTTGCAGAGCGAGCTGGAAAATGTCCGCTTGGAGCTGTCGAGGGTGCTCCACGCCTCCACCGGGCGCCGCAGCGCCGAGGAGTACGTGCAGACGTTCCTGGAGCCCGTCGAGCGCCGCGTCAGGGCGCTCGGCGGCCGCGCAGACGCCCGCAAGAAGGCGCCCGCTGGACTCACGCCCAGGTATGGCGGAATCAGTACCATATTCTATAAGCTACTAGCTGACCAGGCGAACTATGTTCCTCGTAAGAGGCAATAAATGAGCAGATTTACTATATATAAATTTAAATCTTGACACACAAAACTCACAGTATTCGCTCGCGGGCTATGACAGGTGCTTTTTCTGTTGTTACACATCCGTGCCACTAGATGGACGCTACGACCACGACAGTTGAAACCTATCCTCTCGATTAAAATTCTTGTATTTGGTTATTTCTATTGCTTCTCTAACCAACCAAGACCCTGTTGTCCTTTTTCTACTACCGTGGTCAGAAAAAGACAACACTTAGACTTGTCAAACTTAGTATAGTTTTAAAAAACTCCGAACAGAATCGACACCATTATGTAACTAACTCCGATGGCTCAGCGATTAGTTGACTTCTGCTACTAAACTTGTCTGCAATGAGGTATTACATCCATTTTTAAAAAGTGTCTCATTTAGATTTTATAGTACTAGAGAACGACAAAAAAAAATGACAAAATTTTTATTCAATCGTTATGTGCCATAAAAATGCATTTAAATTTTGCATTTTCGAATTTCGCGCGTAATTTGACGAAAACGCCATTCGCAGTGGACGCCATATTGCTCTGTACTCTGTGGTCATGACGTCAGTCGGCTGTATAAACAAATGCAGTGACGTTTTGTATGTTAATGTTAATGACATTGACAATGACATAACTGTACAATGTTGAATGATGTATTGTAAAATTTGTAAACAATTTTTTAGAAAATTCACGATACTTGTATTTTGTTAATGTTAGTTGTTTATATTTACATAGCCGTATGACATAATAACATGGCGACTGCTATTTAAATGGTGTCAATGGTGTTTTCAAACAGATTAAAAAAGCTGAAACCTTAGAATTAAATTTTAAAATTTAGTTTGCTATTATAAGAACTAAAACTATCGGTTTCCGACTGCTTTTTGCCTAAGCTATCTCAATAATACGTGTTTAGAATTTTTCACAAATAGAATATAGAATATAAAATACCCTATTCTTTTGGCATTAATTGGAAGATTCTATTATATTTATCTACGAAACTGGCTACGTCATTTGAACGCAATTTGCAAAGCGTGTTTAATTTAGATACCTCCGTTATCCAGCGACATCTATGATGATTTTGTAGAAGCTGGCTGCGAAAGTAGCCTGTTCAGTACCACAAATGTTATCTTTTCAGAACTAATGACAGCGTCTCACTCGAAGAAGTGTCAGAAAACACGCAATGACATCATACTTCACATAAACCGACAGCCGACAAGTCATTAGGGCCGGTTTTATAAACGTCCGTAAGTTAAACGTCATACCAAATTTCAGTAAATTTGAAAATTCGGTACTTAAGTTTGACAATAAGATCAAACTTAATGTATTTGCCTCAGATATAGTTGTATAAAGGTCTTAAAATTAAAAAAAAAACGTATGATCCTAAACTCGAGGGGTTTACTAGTAGCCACAGAAGGGTTCCATAATCCACCTCCTGGCTCCATCTTCAGATCAGGTCGATGATAGCAAATTAGTGCATTGTCACCAGGATTACAGTCATGTACCTACAAGTCCTACATACAAAGTTTAATTTCGATACGACAATTAGAAGTAGGTTAAAATTAACTTCTAAGATTTCATTACATTGTTAGTTAGTTAGTCACAGTAGTGAAGCTAATAGAAGTGTTTTAAAAAAGCGTAGGTACAGCATATATTAATCTATTGTTAAGCAAATATTACATAAAACATTGCTTAAAGTACTTACATTTACAAACACTATTAAAAAAATGATTAAATATAGATTACTCTATTTGTATTCCAATAAATCTAAAAGAGCGTCGACGTCTTCAGTCACTCCATTGTCTTCAAACTACTATACATACAGCTTTCACAATGTAGCTTGGCGGTATAGTTAAATTATGAGAGATTTTTGAATAGATAACCAACTTAGCTCCAAAAACGATAAACCTGTTCAAAATTAAAATTTCTCACCTTAGCTTTGTTGGAACCACCATTTAGATTAAGTGTACTTATTTGTCACTCTTTTCTATTTTCTTAAACTGTGCTTGATGAATAAATGTCTTAAATTTATTTATCAGGTTTTTTATTTCGGATCTCGGGAGTGGTGCCCTCTAGTTTTAGAATTGTGTAAAACATATCCATATTGGGTCATTTAGTAACATTTTAAAAGACCTTCAAGAAGTTACAGACACATCAATAATAATCGTTCTTTAAAGTCATATTTATAAACAGTTTTATTCATTTGAAATACAGTTCTTTGGAGTGGTGACCTGTTGTAGATTTGTGTAAAATATAGGAGTGAGCCTCTCAGACAAGGTGCAATTTTAAAATGACTTATCGATTTGCAAAATACATATAAATAGAAGACATACAAGTCACCATTCTCTAGCTTTTTTAACCAACCTCAAAAAAGGAGCGGCTCTAGTGACAGGAATTGTAATCATTCTCGGAACAAAAAAGTAATACACTCATCTGTCATAGCAAAGGCTAGAAACTTCTGTCCAAACTGGATCGACTTTATACGCTAATGCACTCTATTTAAGGTAGATTATGTAGATAATTATGTCGATTCTGATGTGCGTTTTCATAATCTAAACTAAGTTTGACAGCTCTAAAAATATTGCTGTCCTTTTCTAACCACATAAGTAAGAAAAGACGGCATTATATTTAGACCTATCAAACTTAGCTTAATTTTGAAAAATGCAAAATATGGACACGATTAGACGTCAAACTTCAAGTCAAGAATCTGTCGCCAAGCACCGCTATCAGCGGTGTTCTGAGTCCGCCAGCCTCATTCGAGTCCAAGCGTTGCGCGGGGCCACCGTTCACCACATCATCACCTAACATCGGTAACCCATCCTCACACAATCGAACCCTGGAAATCCTACACTTGGTTTATGCGCTCCTTCTACCACATACTTGATAAAGTTCATTATATGGGTACATGGTAGGTGATTGGTGGTCCAACGCTACGCTTCAAGAACTAAAAAAGTACTGGGGCTCAATTCTCGCGGAGTGATATATTATCACCTTCGATAAATATCGTAGTAACTGTCAAAATATGTATCGAATTTTGACAGTTATTGCGATATTTGTCGAATGTGATAATATATTACGCCGCGAGAATTGGGCTTCTGGTTCGTCCTAAGGTCCTGCTATCTACAGCTTAACCCCGCAGGTGACAGAGGGGGGTGCCTCATGCTAGGTATTGTATTTTTTTTTTAATGTTGGTGTTACTTACAAGTCTTTGTTATTTATAAATCTGGAGAAAAATGGTCGTAAGAAAAGAAGGGCACTTTGCACATTTATTTCTTCTAAAGGCCATACATAGCATGTATTATGTAAATTAAGCTAAATGTAGAAATAGAACTGTCAGTTAACTTGTACACCACAACCACTAGAGCCACACTACTAGAGCTACTAGAGAGCTTGTTAGCCACTAGAGGCGCGCGCAACGCTCGCTAAAATCGCCATTGCATTATTTCTGATTCTTTCACAATGTTTTTTGTTTGTTTTAGGTCAGACAAGAGTCGTTTGGTTTACTGAGATCAGGCCAACCCTTCGACTCAAAACGAAGAACGAAAAGTAAAATCGATTGCCATCACATCAGCAATGAGCAGGCTTCAAGTGAGCGACAGAAATCGTCCAACGCAGCGTGCACCACCAACTAACAGATCCAGACGATATCACGTCATAAAATATTATAAAAACAAATATTACAGGAAACGTCGCTTTGAAACCTTTTCGGAATATTTCACAAGGAAGACTACTTTGGAAAATTATTGGACTAGTGGGAACAATGGCTAAGTAATTCAACCTTCTCAAACGGAATCCCACCGCAAGAAAATATGTATGACATCGCCCAAAGTAAGTACTAAGATTGAAACGTGGTTCGTTTTTTTAGTGAGTCAAGCAAACTCTGAAGAGCCAATCAGGCCCCGTGAAATTGATTATAGTGTTTTGTGGACAAAACAACATCTGTAGTATGTGTGTTTTCTTTCTAAATGTTTAATTATATTATAGTCGATCAATATTTTATGCCAGTATTATTTTTATAGGTGACCTAGTACATAGTATGTAACGGCCAGCAACAAAATATAATGTCCAATTTACCCATTCCAAATTTTCGAATCTCGAATTGTATGTGTGTGTGTGTTAGTTTAAGTGTACGCCTCTAGCGGCGAATTTTAAAAGATATTTGACAACTACCGTTTTTAAAGGTGATTTTAACCAAATGGACAAAACAATGTATTATCGACCGTAGGTGTTCTGAAATAGAGTATATTATTCGTTCATTAGTGCAATAAGGATCTTCTTGCATTTACACACTTACCTGTAAGTCATTTTTGTCAATAAGATTAAGGAAATAAGTATAAAATGTTGCTGATATTAATATAATACTCTTTAGATCATAAGCCATAAAGATACCACCGATTTTTTGTATGTACCAATCTTTAGTCATTTGTGGCACTAAAAATAAATGTCTTTGTTTATTTTTAGTGCTTGCAACATTTCTAGAATAGATCTGTCAGCTGAGATATAGTAATCAGGATAAATACGATCCTTTCGGCGTTTAAGACCAGAAGCAGTTTCATGAACAAGAATTAATTTCAAGAAGCGATAATTTCAAGACCCTTAAAATATCGCAATAACTGTCAAAACTCAATACATATTTTGACAGTTATTGCGATATTTATCGAATGTGATAATATATCACGCCGCGAGAATTGGGCCCCACGTCTTGAAATTATCACTTCTTGAAATTACTATTTCTTGAAATCAAACAAACAAATCTTGTTTATTAAATATTGAAGACTAAAAAAAAACTTTTTAGATTGGCGTAACGACTTTTGGTCGGTATCAATTTTTAGCCTAAAGACAAAATGCTCGTATATTCTTAGCGGGATTATACTGACGTTATATATGTCAAATTAAAATATTATCTCAAGAAATGCGTAACTTCGTTGTCAGCTTTAATCGTTGTCAGACAATCGGCAAGCGGTTGTCGGTCGTTGATTAGTCATAAAATTTTTATGTCGACGGCTTTAAATCAAATGTGCTAAAGCTAGTAGTATTATAATTTATTAGTCATTATTATTATTATTGTGATTAGGTATCCATAATATTTATTACACTAAATTATTTTTTTGAAACGCTTTGGAGGATATGTTTAAGACTCTGGACTGGCATGGACGTGGCATTAGCATTAACGGAGAATACATCTCACACTTGAGATTTGCAGACGACATCGTCATTATGGCTGAAACCGTGCAGGACTTGCAGCAAATGCTGGACGGCTTAGCTGATTCTTCTCAACGCATTGGGCTCCGGATGAACTTGGACAAAACCAAGGTTATGTTCAACGAACATGTCATTCCGGAGCCGGTTGCTGTTGACGGCGTTGCGCTCGAAGTTGTTCCCGAATACACTTACCTAGGACAAATGCTCCGACTTGGTAGGAACAACTTCGAGAAAGAAGCCAACAGAAGAATACAGCTGGGCTGGGCAGCATTTCGAAAACTTCGTCGAGTCTTCTCGTCGCGCATACCACAATGTCTAAAGACAAAGGTCTTCAACCAGTGCGTCCTACCCGTTATGACATACGGAGCCGAGTCATGGACACTCACGGCACGACTAGTCCACCGATTTAAGGTCGCTCAGCGAGCTATGGAAAGAGCTATGCTTGGGGTTTCTCTGAGGGATCGAATCAGAAATGAGGTGATCCGTCAGAGAACTAAAGTCACCGACATAGCTCACAGAATTAGCAAGCTGAAGTGGCAGTGGGCTGGTCATATAAGCCGCAGAACCGACAACCGTTGGGGTAGACGTGTTCTTGAGTGGAGACCGCGACTTGGCAAACGTAGTGTAGGACGTCCTGCGACAAGGTGGAGCGACGATTTGCGCCGAGTGGCTGGCAGTGGTTGGATGAGAAAAGCCGAAGACCGGGCTCAGTGGCGTATCATGGGAGAGGCCTATGTCCAGCAGTGGACTGATACAGGCTGATGATGATGATGATGATTTTTTTGAATGCTTTGAGCATATTTATTTGCGTATACCAAAGAACTAACTCATCTAGACAAGGAAATGACTCGAGAAATATGTAGCTTTTAAG
Organism: Opisthograptis luteolata; assembly: GCA_931315375.2. Classification (NCBI taxonomy): domain Eukaryota; kingdom Metazoa; phylum Arthropoda; class Insecta; order Lepidoptera; family Geometridae; genus Opisthograptis; species Opisthograptis luteolata. The sequence continues at coordinate 1,736,827 of OV928044.1, forward strand.
TTAGTTATTTTTGGAAATGTAATCGTTTTGGTTCACCGGCGAATTTTTTTTTTGATTTGACATGACATCTGTCAACTACAAGTCTATGATTGTTCTAAAACCACTCTAAATGACAATTACAGCTATAACATAACAGAACCTCGTAAACAAGGTACAGTTGCTCAGAGCGACATCTACAAACAGTTTGCGTGTGGCTCCCCATAGTCATTAAAGATTTTTGTTGACGATTCAAAATAGAATGTGATAAGGGCTCCCACACAAAACTGCGATGCGATGCGATACGACGCCGCATCGCAGGAACTTGAGATGCGAATTGCTGCGATACGATTTCGTGCGGCATAGCGTTGGTTCAGGTGACCATACCACAAAACTGCGATGTGATGCGATTCGGACGTTCTTATGGTGCCGTTGTGTGCTCGCATATATTTGAGATGCGATGCGAATTCGCAGTTTTGTGTGAGAGCCTTAAGATAAGGTATTATCATTATTTTCCTATGCAGCTTTATTCTCGGGTCTTTGCCCGGACCTTTGTTAGGCATTAGCGGAGCCGTAGCCAACGCTAAGAGGCCATAACAACTATGGTGCAGGGAAGGAAGGGTGAAGTGCACTATTGTAATAATGCTAAGAATTATCTTGGTTGTTATTCTGAAAAGATTGTTAGCCGAAATCTGGTCTATGGGATGATGAGAATCCGGCACCTGCCAATTCAGTCTTATGATTATTTATTATTATTATCATAAGTTAGTATTATCGATTATACTCATTAGCGTAAATTGTTTTTTGACTGCTTTGTGCAACTTTATTTGCGTATGTCAAATCTAGAATAGGAATGCATAACTTTGTTGTGAGATAATCTGCCAGCGATTATCGGTCGATGATGATTAGTCATTAGAGATTTTTGTCGATGTCTTAAAAATTAAATGTGCTAATTGTACCTATGTTTAGGTTTAGAAGTATTGTAAGTGTGTATACTAAATTTTTAAACGCTTCGAGCTACTTTATTTGCGTACAATAACGATGTCAATTCAAACGTGATTTCAAATTGCAGTCTTGATAGAGGGTTACGTGTTTGTCTCATCGAATGAGAAAAAATCGGCCACAAAATCTAGTTACAAGATATATCTAAAATAAACGATAACGCGTTTTTGGAATTTAAAATTTTCATTCAGTTTAGTGGTATTATCAGAGCGATGGTGGCCAAACGGTAACGCGTGCGCCTTATAAGGCGCTGACACCGAGTTCGAATCCTCTCGGGCCCACACCTATAACTTAATAAGTTATGTGCGGATTTGCCATCGCTCAAAACTATGAAGGAAAACATTGCGAAGAAACCGGCAAGTCTAAGTACCACAACAATCAAGGGCATACGATATCTACCGGCCCGCACTGGGCATCACGGCCCGTATTCTCTCTCTAAGAGAAGGCTTGAGTCTTAGCAGTGGGACACAAGCATGGTTCGGAAGGTAAGTTATAGTGTCGGTCATATCTGTTGTTAAGCCATGTCGGAGGCCTTTTGATGGTCTTACAAGTCTTTGGCCAGTAGCTCATACGAAAGAAGAAGTGATAAACTGATGACTGATGACCCTAAATTGTGATAGTATTAAAATGTTTTAAAATTACACGTAACCCTTTATCGACGTTAAATAACTTGGGATCCTTGCTAGAACAACGTTCTTGGCATGGTGAGGAAGGCTGACTGTACAATGTACATGTATTGAGAAGGAGACTGATGTCTATGAAATGAGTAAATTGATGGGAAGATTTGAGTGATCAGAATGTGATATAATGCCATTTTAGAATTATATTCCACAATACAGGCAACCGGACAACTTTTAAAGTATTGGAAATTAATCGTTACGACTTTGTAAAGCCGTAAAAATGATTTTTTTTACTAATGAAACCATTTTACGTACATAGATTAATGTTTAAAACATATACTTTTCGATTTGCCGCGCTAACGTTTCTTTATGGATTCTAGAGTGATTGACGTCAGACGTATGTGAACAAACGTCAAGCTACACCATCATATCTATTCTGTGGCACTACTACGCTACCACAGAATATATATCATATTATTATTACTTCTTCGTGAACGTTTCGCTTGTTTACAAACGTGTGACGTCATATACTGAGATTTGTGTTTCGGATAATAAATATGTATTAGAATTTGTATATTTTATTTCTTGATTGAAATAATAAATGAGTATAATTTTACAAAAATTACGCTTGACTGATCATATTTTAGATTTTTTTGTGATAACCGTCCGGTTGCCTATTATTGACGATTGCCCACAGATGTGGCGCAATAGAAGAACAGTCGACTGCGAAGCGTCAGGTCGCGAGTTTGGATTCCCTTTACAGACAAATATCTGTATATGAAAAATCTGTTTGTCTATTTGTTGTTGATCCCCGAAGCACGTATTTTTTGATACATACAGGGAATTCTAGTTAAGGACTTAAGGGTCAGAACTATGTATGTGATTGCGGGGTGTTATTTATTTGGTAGTTAATTTCTCTTGACGATTTGGTTTGCTGTGTTTTTTACATTATTTTAATCGGTGTCTATTGTTGTAAGTGGTCTTATATAGATATCGCTTAGATACCGCTGTAGGGACGCGGTAGATGCGGACCTACGCGAACTCCAGACTCTGAACTGGGCTGAAATAGCTCAGGATAGAGAGGAGTGGCGCTCTCTCGTTTCCAAAACACTTTGGGTCTCTGAGCCATCGGAGTTAGTTATCGTAAGTGATCATTATAACCCCTCGGTTGCTCAGTCATAATATTATGTAGTGTTTAATCGTTTTTAAGTGCAACCGAGCCGATCAACTTTATGTGTATACGTTTAGAATATAAGCATAACCATTCTCAGTGGTTATATATATGTAAATAGCCACTATGTGTTTAAAATACGGTACCTATGGCTGCGTACGAGTACCTAGTTAGCCCCAGTGAAGAAAAAATATTATCTCAAGGGGGCGGATTTTCCATCGCTCAAAACGGTAAAGGAAAACATCGCGAGGAAACCGGCATGTCCAAGAACCACAAGATTCTAGGGCGGCGACATCTGCCAACCCGCACTGGGCCCGCGTGGTAGATAATGGTTCATACGTTCTGTCTGAGAAAACTAAAGGACTATAGAATAAGATCGAAATTTCTATGTATTTTTCCTTCACCGGTTGGCGCTAGTTCGTACTATAAGGTGCCTATCTACATATAAAACTGTGTTACTTATAAAATATTTACCAAATACATTCCGAATTAGTTAATTTTAGGCTAGTTGGAGGTTTTATTGTAAGTCTACCAAGTTATAGAGATGGGAAGGATTTTAGGACCATTTTTCCTCCATGATTTTATCCCGGTAGAAAAAAAACGTGGATGGCTTTAAAAGAAAAGTAAAAGAACAAAACTAAAAAAGCGGTGATAAAAATTATCACTACGATTGTATTGTATTACAATTAAATAAACATAAAATTAGTTAAAAATAATAACTTCATAAATATCATTCCTATCGTAAACGTTTCCTAATTAATAAAACTATCGTTAGAGCTTACAATTTCTTGCCTACCTTGGCTAAATAACTTATTTTCTTCTAAAGTCTTCAAAAAGACTTATTTTCGTACAAATTATGTTTAAAATAATTATTTTTATAAATACTTACCTCCTAAAAATCACGTACAAATACATTACATAATTATATGATATACCCTAAATTGGTTACATCTATTTTCTTGACATTTATTAGAATGTTTTTTATGTTTTTGGATAGTGAGTAATTTTTTTTTTCATATACTCTAATGTCTGTTACTATTGCATATACCTAAGATTTATGTTAAATTGATAAGTCCGTGTATTCCGTGTCACTTATACATCATTACACCTTAAAAATAATTAATTTTCAATGTTAAAAAATCCTAATTAGTATGTACCTAATATAACATTATTAATTATTGAGCGACCATTTTAATACACTGACCGTCGCGTCGGTTTCAAAAGCATACTTACTAGTCTTCACGGTCGGTCGGTACATAGGTACAAGCCGTTTTACAAATCGGTACCTGCTGATTGGCTTAAGTGGAATCGTCACTGCGCAGACCCCGGGTAATAAACCGGCCCGGATAGATTTGATCATTTGACCAGCCTTGAAGTCTAGCCTTAACTCTTGACAGCGATAGATCACATTTTCACTTAAAAGTCACAAGATCGGAAATAGGTTTTTTTAGTGTTTAGTAAAAACACGTTCGGACAGTTCCCGTTTAGTGAGTGTTTAGTGCAGTAAAGTGCTTAGTAGTGCGTTCTGTTTTTTCTGAAAATAATTCCCCGCGCGTCCCGGTTTCAGCTAAACCTGCACTAAACACTTAGACAGGCCTGTGTTTAGTTAATGTCGCAGAAAACCTCGTGTTTGTGTCTGTTTTTATGAAAACCTTGAAATGAACTAAACAGTGTGGGTTATCGCCTACTAACCCTTACACTTTAAATAGTGTACTAAACACTACCTAAACACTACGTTTTTGTTACCTAGACCAACTACCTACAAGTATTATTTTAAACTTGACCACTAGGATTGTACAAGCAGTAAATTATAATAGAAATAAAATATATGAATAGGGGATGTTCGCACCAATTCATTCGTCCCTATTGAGGTAATCAATATAGCTTTACTGAAATTAAAACGATCCCTAAAGGCTTCGCCAAATAGAACGCGTGCTTAGCGCGCGTCAATGCGCTAGCCTGACGCCGCGCTAGCAGCACGCAACCTTCTGCCCTCTGTTTGACAGTATAATACCGTCATTGTACAAGTCTGCACCTGGCGCGCCTGCGCCGCCCGCCGCCTGGAGCGCAGATAAATATCGCAATAACTGTCAAATTCAATAGATATTTGACAATTATTGCGATATTTATCGAATGTGATAATATATCACGCCGCGAGAATCGCGCACAGGTTAAGTTTCCGTAAAAGACGCTTAAAATAAAAAATGTATAGAAGGAAACTTAAACTAGCGTTGCCAATCGATAGTCGATTAGTAGTTAATCGATAGTCTATCGATAGGCAATCAATAGAATAATCAATAGATAGGCTTATCGATCGATAAGCCTATCGATAGTTTTTCACTTATTCGATAGTATTGTCTCGTTTTAAGCTATCGATACTATCAATGTATGGCTATTTTAGACAGTATGGCTTTTTTAGATGAAAACTATCGATAGTTTTGCTATAGATAGTTCGGCAACACTAGTATAATATCGTCATAGTATAACACAATTCGACGCTATATAGGTATAGCACAGGATTGTTGTATTGACGACGCGGTAGCCGAGTTGGTAGTGTCCCTGCCTGCTAAACTAGCGGTCCCGGGTTCGAATCCCGGTAAGGGCAAATATATGTGTGATGAGCACGAATGTTTGTACCTGAGTCTTGGATATTTCTATCTAAATAAGTATTTATTTCTCTATATAAGTATGTATATCGTTGTCTAGTACCCATAACACAAGTTTCGAGCTTAATTTGGGGCTAGGTCAATTTGTGTGCAACTTTCCCCGATCATCATCATCATTATCAGCCTTCCACGTTCCCATTGCTGGGACTCTGGCCTTCTCTCAGAGAGAGAGTATGGGCTATAATCTACCACGCTGGCCCAGTGCGGGTTGGTAGATGTCGCATGCCCTCGAATGTTGCAGTTCTTAGGCATGCCGGTTTCCTCACGATGTTTTCCTTCACCGTTGTCCCCGATATTTATATTTATTTATTTATTGGCGCGTGGCGTCAGGTAGCGCTTTGACGCGCGCTATGTACGCGTTCTATTTGGCGAAGCCTTAACTTAGGTTGTTATTTATAATTCTTCTATTAATTACCAAAGTTCTTATATAGTGATTTACAATTATAACGACTTGCTCAACAAAATTTTACCTTCTTGAACCTTTAGATGCTTTTTTGCGGACATTCCTTAATTTAGAATAAGCTGTTTATGATAATCTCGATGTTTTGGACTCTGAATGTCACTAGTTAAGAGAGACTTTTGTCTTCGCAGTGCGTATGTAATAAACGTATATTGATGTAACATATTTGTCTTTTATTCTTAACTTTTCTCATAAAGTTTCAACCGATGGTGGCTCAGTGGTAGTGACGTCGGCTCACGATCAATGAGCTTGAGTTTTCGCCGAAGGAAAACTTCGTGATTAAACCTTAGCTTGGTGATAGGGCATTTTGTAGTAGGTACTCGCCTGGCTACCACCCGCCAGTTAAGAATCTGTCGCTAAATGTTTGTTACCACGTATCATCGTAACTACTAAACCGATTATGATAAAATTTGGAATGGAGATAGATTATACCCTGGATTACCACAAAAGCTACTTTTTATACCGGAAAAAGGTTCCTGCGGGATAACGGGAAGACGCGGGGAAACCGCGGGATGCAACTAGTATTAAATAACTTAACCGATGGGGAAGGAAGGACAGTGTCGTTTGACCCATTAGGTGGACACACGACATTGTAAGAGTCGCAGGGAGCCGATGGATGCAAATGGCTAAAATTCGTTCATGGTGGCATTCAAAGGGGGAGGCCTATGTTCAGCAGTGGACTTCTTCCGGCTGATGATGATGATGAAATTACTGTTAGTGAGTAGGTATACCTACATCATCATCACTATCATCATTAACGTTCCCTTAACTGGGACTCTGGCCTTCTCTCAGAGAGAGAGAAATGGCTACCTAAGTAGGTATACAATAGGTAGGTAAAGGCTAAAGCTTTGTAACGTGACGAATGAAATAATTTGATTTCATTTGCGTTATACTATACCAAATAGGTAGGTAGGTATCACGTACACGGAGCTTCTGAATCCCAGGAAATTAAAGTAATATTTCTACAAAATATAGCTCCGCTGCTGGATTCTTTCATAAATGATGAGACAGTTACACTTCATGTTATAAATGCGCGCGTTTTGTCGCGAAATTTCTAAGGAAATGTCGACGTTAAGTAACGGAGGCTACACATGCCGGCTCGCAGGGCTGAAATGGGCAGCAGGGGCCCTAGGGCTACACAACTTAGGGCCCTCTTAGAAATAGAGAAGAAATTAGTAGGTACTTAAATAAAAATCACGAGTTTTACGCCAACAGCTGGTATAGTTAAAATGAAATTTCCTTTATTCAAAAATTTAGTAGGTACCTAGTCTGGAACTGGCATCAATTGAAGGAAACTTCCGCTGAGTAACAACTGGCTATGAGGGTAGGTATACCTTTAACCACATCGTCACTTATCATCAGGTGTCTTGTGATCAAACGCTACATTGTAGAGTGTAGGTGGAATATAAAATAAAACCTAGGTAAGTACTAAGTACTGTTTAATTTAAAAAGTGTACCTAAGACAAAATCAATTAGTTCTTTAAACGATAAAACGTACAAAAATACATACGCATTTCGGCTTTTTCAGGGCCCCTTTAAGGCCAGGGCCCACTATCAAGCCGGGGCCCTGAAATTGTGCCCCGTATTGGCCTACGTGCTCTTATGATAAAGACTGAATTGCCTACTCGAGTTATTATTATATTCTTTTATTGTTAGCGTTTCATATTGTAGGTGTTTCATCTTTTATCAAATCTCTAGCTTGTTTGCTGTTTGTTGCCTTTTGAATTTGATAATAAGTAGTTAGATATACGATTTATTAAAGGGAGATGCAGGTAAACTTCAAACATCGAACTTCAATAATCTTTATTTAATAAGATAAGCACTTATGATCACTTTAAAACGTCAAACTTAAGACTAGCTACGCCTGTTCCAACCTCCTTACGCCGGCAAAAGAACAGGCAAGAAACGGCCGGCAGGTAATGTTTTTGGGCGCGATCACATTAACAATTTTAATCTTACTTACCTACTAATAATTGATTGAATTGGAGCAAGTTCACTTACAATCCCAAGCTTTTTTTGTCATCTAAATAAGCCGATATTTTTTTAATAAGCTTTATAAGATTTCTCTTGGTTGGTTGTGCACATTGTACCTACTTATTAGAGTAAAAGGTTAAACAAGTTCTAATCAGCCTCGAGTTCATTTTTACATTTTACATGCCCAATCCAGGTCTATGAGCATGATGTCACCTTCGACCACATCGTTACCTTAAGTCATCAAGTAACTTTTAGTCTAATTCAGTCAGGTTTGCCACCTGCGAGTAACAAAAATCTCTTTGAAGCGATGCGAGTTGATGCGACACATTGCAGAGGGAATAAAGCACAATGCAGAGGTAGCGATTAATAGAGGTCTTTGAGCGCCCTAAATGAAGACTTCGATCTAGTGATGCTCGATGATCATCGATGTTAGAAGATAAAGCATCGCAGTTGCATTCTAAAAAAACATCGCAACATCGATGTCACGTCACAGATACATAATCGAAATCTATGAACGCTTCCACAGAGTAGTATTGATAAAATTATAATACTGATTGCAACCAAAATAAAAAAATCTGTCACGTTTTTTGAAGTTACATATTACATAACTTTAATATCTCCAATTTAATAATATCTTTGTTTAATTAATAAAAACGTAAGTACGATTTTATGTTCGTTTCTCTTTTTGATAACGATTTTTGCAAAAACACATCGATGTGGGCGGACGTCGATGTTTTGTGCTAGATAATGTCGATGTCATTATCGAAGCCATCATCGATGTTATTGCAACATCGATCATCCCTACTTCGATCAAAATCCCAGCGCTGCGCTGTCATATTTCATTCCAAAAGCTGAATATTCAGACTGATCAGTATTCAGTGCCCGCGCCGCAGTCATCAGTGTCTACAGCGAAGATCCAGCAATTATCAGGCTTCAACTGTTAGGGATCTTATACACACACAGGTACTTTTCGCGAACTTAATGGAAGGTTTTTCTCATTCTGTAAGACAAATAAAAAAAAATTGTTGCATCCTATTTTCTGTAAGGGTATAGGTCAACGTCGATCGACAGTATAGGTCAACGTCGATCGAAGTTGATCAGTATATAACTGAGGCTGTACCAGCCTCAGTTACTGATTTTCAGCCGGAACCCACATAATGACATCACGGACAATTTTTATTAACATGAAATAATAAAAAAGAAAATAAAAACAAAAATAATAAAAATACAATTGAAAAGAAAAAAAAATTATGTAAAACAAAATATAAAAAATTACAGATAATAAATAAATAAAAGACACAAAAGAACGATCAACAAAACTGACATTATCATGTGATGTGACAGCCGCAGTCATATAAGACACATTATTATCTGTGGCTGCCACGTCCATACCACATGACCATACCATAGGATTAAATATAATATACCCCCCCTCATTAATAATGTAATAAAAACTCGTGTGTATCAACACCCTAACCTCAAGATTAACAGGCGCGAAGGATCGCGAAAAGTCAATTAAAAACTTTCCCAAGCATCCGGTCATTACGGGGAGTCAATCCGCGCCCGCCTCTTTGGATAATGCCCTTTGTAGGTGCTTATTGGAATCTTTGAAAGTTTCTTAGTTTAACCTTCTTGAATTACGTCGTTAAATCTTTATCTCTATCTCTTCTTAACAAAGTCTCTTTCCATTAACGGCCGGTTTCAATAACCGACCTATCCACGGTTTTCCCTACCGGAGATGGAAATTTGACATAAGCTCCATAGAACCTAATGCCAAAGAACAATGGCCAAAACGGAAGGGTGTAAAAAAACGAGTAATATATTAAAAAAAATGTATTTTTTTGCTTATTAAGAGTATACAAACGATATTTTAAGAAATGATAAGAAAAAAAGATATATGTATAATTTTTATATGTCTTCATGTCTGGGTTCATGTCTCTATACCTATCAGCTAACATCTCCTAAACAACACAACAGATTTTGATGCGGTTTTTACCATGAGGTAGATAATTTTTCACGGCTTAACAAAACCGGATAAGTTTTCATATGTAGATGTAGTAGAAAAAAAAAACAATTTTTTGCAACCAAATCACTAAAAATAAGACTAAGTGTACCTAAATGGTTAGTTACGTAGGCTCTAGGTAAGTACATTTAGAAGTGATATGCTAAACTTGCTAGAGCCACCTCCTAAATCTGTTAAAGCCTGAACGAAACTCCGCGATGTCATATCTCTATCAGATTAATTTTCAGCATGAAAAAGTAACAAAACACAATCACACACCTTCAGATTTATAGCTAACTAACTGCACCCCGCGGTTTCATCAACATCTTCCCGATATCCGGCAGATACATTTTCCGGGATAAAAAGTGGTCTATGTGTTAATCCAGGGTATAAGCTAACTCCATTTCAAATTTTACTCTATTCCATTCAGTAGTTTTTACGTGAAAGAGTAACATAACATCCACACATCCACACATCTATTACGAGTACATCCATACTCACAAACTTTCACGTTTATAACATTAGTAGGTTATATTAGTGTGATTATTAGGTACCTATGTGTTGTGTTGTGTTATTAAACTTTAATGGTAGCAGAAAGATCTAATAACCACTGAATAGTTAGATCCAAAATGGTAGTAGGTATATCTAGTAGGTAACCTCTAATTATTGACAAGTAATAATTCTCATTACGCTAACAAGTCCAAATTCGTCCAGTTAACGAGACATCACTAACAGCATTGTTTTCCTGCGTCTGCGCGTCTTGCGATCGTACCGCGCACGTGATGTCATTCGATACTTGACCACCGCTCGGGTCAGACGTGTTATCATGTTCCGTTTTCTGTATTTTGCACTGTACAGTGTAACGTTGCTGCAAAAATTGGATGCAAATTTGGGCGCGTTTCGGAGCATACTTTACTCGGATTTGATTACTTGTAAGTAGGCTTTATTTTGCGCTTTTTTACACCATTTTATTGGGTATCTTACATTGATAGAGTACTTTTCTGATGTTAAAACAAATATTAGTGCTTTTTTAAACTAACTCATTAATATTAGAATTTTGTTTGAAACGGGATATCGAGAATTCAAACAAATGCAATGGTGAATATGCCATTTCCGAAACCAATTTCTAAATGTTTGTGTATTGAAATAAAAGTGCAAGTACATAATATTTGTTCTGTGTCTGAGTGTTGTGGATACCCTATCCACGTAGCGTCAGATAGGGTCAGATAGCAGCTGTGTATGACTGAGAGTGATATTATAATTATAAATAGCTCTTACTGTAATAGAATTAAGGTAAGAATTAGCTTTAAAATACGAGTACATTGTATCTAAATAACCTATTTCAAAACATAACTCTAATGTACTCTAATGGACGTGGTAGTTTAAAACATTGTAAAAATAAGGTACCTAATTTATTACGAAATTTGACAGGGAAATGGACAATCCCTCCTGACATACCTAACATTGCATAAAAAACAACAATTTTGTATAGTTGGCTAACAAAATGCGGAATAAACTTAGTCGCTTGAGGTCAGGCGCCGTCGTTTTGTCTCGTTCATAAGGTCGCTAACCTTGTGTTTATGTACATATTAACACTATAATTACTATCCAGATTGACATAGAAACCTATGGCCGGCCAGTTGAACGTAGATCTGATGACAGTATGACCTCAATCCTTTCTTTGACTTGGTTATGTATGTCCTTCTCGATCAACCTCTCTCTCTCTCTTCTCTTCTACTTTTTCTTTTGTTTGTAAATGAGTGAGTGTTTGTGTATGTTTGTATACTGTGGATTAACACATAGACTGGTTTTTTTTTTATTTTGGATTTTGGATTTTTTTTTTTTTGGACAAAGGCCGGGATAGCAGGAATCCGCAGGTAGTTCAACATAAATTATTAAAGATAATGAACGTACATACGTGATAAAAGATTTAAGTGATACCTATGTACTTATAACAAACCAGTTGCGCCCCACGGTTTCACCCGCGTCTTCCCGTTATCCTGCAGGAACCTATTTCCGGGATAAAAAGTAGCATATGTCTTAATCCAGGGTATAAGCTATCTCTATTCCAAATTTCACTCAGATCAGTTTAGTAGTTTTTGCGTGAAAGAGTAACAAACATCCATCCATCCATACTCACAAACTTTCACGTTTATAATATTAGTAGGAAGGATAATGAAACAGGATTGGTACAAAAACCCCCGCACGTTAGGGCGGGCCGCGCCGCAACGCATTCCTACATCCCTTTCTCACATTAAGCGAACGACAGAGATGCAAGGTGTTTTGCGGTGCAGCCCGCCCGTAGTTTACGCGAGACTATTTTGTAAGTTTGTGGGTGATAATTGTGATTTAGAATGAACACACTGTATTTGACACTTTGTCACTGATGGATACCATATTATAATTGCAAATTATTACACTACAGCCATGAAAAGGGAATTCCCGCCAAGAGTTTTGTCTCGTTTTCCATTCGGCGGTTTTTTCCTTATCGTTGTAGGTATTATACGTACTTCAGCTTCTTTACCTTATCAGGTTCGTGACTGCGACTTTGCTCACAGAAAGATTTATGAGCTCCATTTCTATTATAAACTAAGGGGTGGGATTTAGACATTAACTGAGATATATATCTGAGATGTAGTAATAGTAGGAGTCGCGTGTTATCTTAAGACTTAAAATCCGGTAGATGATGTTTTGGGTGATGCAATGTAAGTAGATAATTGCTAGGTAGAATTAGTAATGGTAGGTAGAATGACCAACATACTAGATACAGGTCTGTTGTGCAGTCAGTCACGTCCTTGACATTGCTTACTAGAGCGTTCAGTGTACTGGCTCGTTAAATAATTCAATTTGCGCCAATTTGGTTTTGAGGAACAAGGCACTGATCCCATCCTCCTTTAATTCATCTTGCCTCTGTTTTCAGGCGACCACAACAAAACCCTCGGCTACGGCGTCAGCGAGGTCCAAATCTACTTCTACGACTTCAAAAACAACTTCAACATCTCCTACCCAATCGACGCAGCTGCCGAGGGCATCACCAAGAACTACAATTTAGACATAACCAGAAAGCTGATCTTCTTCGTCCCAGGGTACAAGTCGCACATCAGCAAAAGCAATGAGGAACTAGTCCGACAGACCTTCAAAGACATTCCTAACACCTACTTGATCATTGTCGACCATTCAATCTACACTTCAGCTCAAGGAGGCAAGTTCAAGAGCTACGAAAGATCCGTAACTTACGTCTACTACATCGGGAAAGTTTTAGGGGAATTCCTAGCAAACCTTCGTGCCGATGGCTATCCTTCCAAGAACATACATGCCATAGGCCACAGCTTAGGAAGTCAGATGCTCGGCTTCGCCGGTTCTACATATACTGATCTAACAAAGGAGAAGATTTGGAGAGTAACTGGGATCGATCCCGCTGGGCCGTGCTTTTCAAACAGCTTTATCGAAGACCAGATTCGTTCTGGAGTTGGTGAGCACGTAGAAGTGTACCATTGCAATGCTGGAGGTTTGGGAACGACAGCTGTTCTAGCTGACACGGATTTTTTCTTCAATAAGAAAGGGAAGAAGCAGCCTCCGTGCCATGAGGGCATCATTCCTGGTAAAGGAGAGTCTGATGCGGCGAAGTGCAGCCACAAGGCGTGTGTGAGGTATTACATGCTGTCAGTCCACCAGCCGAACTGGTACCTCGCTTGGAAGTGTAACTCTTACGACAAGTTTTCCGAAGGAAAGTGTTCCGCGAACGAGGTCACGCTAGCGGGGTATTACAACCCGGGAAACGCAACTGGAGTCTTTTACGTTTCGACCGAGACTTATGGGATTTTTTAGTTTTTAGTTTTGGATCCAAACAGTATCCGCCGATGGTATGCCAAAAAATTAGACAGTAAAATAAATATATTGTGAATCTTATTTACCTATTTATTTGGAAATCACTGTGTGTATCCAAGGAAGTACAATGCTAGCTGTGCCTGTGGCTCCACTCGCGTTGACTACGACCATACACACCCTTCCCAACCGTGATGGCTGGCACCCTGGATGTCACCAAATTGTCACTGTATGTTAACCAAATGTTAACTAAAACTTGCCCTGATAACGTATTTCCATACAAAAAAAATAAACATGTAAATTAGACCAGTAGTTCTCGAGTTATAAGCGCTCAAACGAACAGACGGATAGAAAGACAAAAACGTTGTGTTTTTGTAAAGAACACTTCATAAAATCACTATTGTAATACGCAAATAGTAATAATAATATGTTGTTCTAGAGGTATTAATAACTATCTGTTCCCCGCGGTTTCACCCGCGTGGGCTACAGTTTATTCCCCAGGGTTCAAACTATCTCCATACAAAATTTCATTTAAATCGGTTCAGTACTTTAAGCGTGAAAGCGTAACAGACAGACAGAGTTACTTTCGCATTTATATATAAGTAGGGATAGGGATAGGGATAAACCAATTCACTAAACTTGTTTTTTATCATTTTCTAATGGTTGAAACGCGACAAATGTTAAAATAAACAACCAGTGACCCGTAATTTTTTTTAATATTTTAATATCTGTCAAATTTGACGTAGCAGAGATGGACTGAGATTGCAAAAAGCCTTCCAAACAATTTGAACGGTAAGAAAGGGGAAGCATTAGAAGCTTGAAACAGAAATGGAAATTGCTCTCAGCATAGGCATCAAAAGCCTACTGTCACATGACACATTGCCGTCATTTATACACCGCCATAAAGACGTTCGGTAAGAAGAAACGATGGCACCCATAAGTCACTGTGGGCGTAATCAGGAATGCTGAGTAGGGCGAGGGCCTTCCATCACACAAATGATTTATGAGATGAAAATTCAAAGTGTTCTGTGTTTCAAATGCATAATATTGTCGATAATATATTGTTATTATGATTTTTTTTTTATCTGGCAGTGTAGCCTACGCCTGGCTCTCAAGTGAGACTGCTGGAACACACCGATAGGTAGGTATACAATTAAGTTTAATGGAATTGATTTTGTACTATAAAGTTATTTTCTTACTGTAAAGTTAGTAAAAACATAATATTCTCTCATATGGTGCTGCCAGAATGAGTAAAAATATGTGTTGGGTTCATAATTTGATGGTGGTAGTTAGTCAGGCGGGCATTAGAAAATGCCCTATCACCAAGTTATGATTTCATCACGAAAGCTCTCGTTGTTTTTTTTTGTTTTGTTTTATTTTTTCTCCATAGAAAGCTCAAACTCTTTGTAAGGGTTGCTACCTGACGTTACTACCCATTTTTAGCCATCACTACTAGCCATCATCGCTTAAAAATGCACTGACTTAGAATATTATATAATCACCAGAAGCAACAAAATACAGAAAAGATAAAGCATTAATGTTTTTTTAATGTGATTTTACCGATATCCTCGGAAAAGATTTCTTGCAACATTAAAAAACCGTGCAGCCCGCAGGGGCAAGCACCCCACTTGGCTCACCCTAGATCCGCCCACGTGTCAGGGCGGGGCACATGGTGTGCGCGAGAAATATTGCGAATCACGGGACGCTTATATAATACGTGCTTCTACTGTAAAATATGCCGTGTATTTGTTTGAGAGGAATGACGCTGACGACGAAATTTTAGAATTTTGAAGCAACAAAGAACTTATTCTCTATGATTGAAGTTATGCGAGCGGGATTTGAATAAGCATCTTTTAGAAGTGAGTCTTAGGTATATTTAGGACTTTAGACCTACGAGAACTACCTGGACTCTAGAGCATCGCGAGCTCTAGACCTATCATCATCATCATCAGCCGGAAGAAGTCCTTTGAACGCCATCATGAACGGCTATTAGCCATTTGCATCCATCGGCTCCCTGCGACTCTTACAATGTCGTCGGTCCACCTAGTGGGGGGCCTACCTACAGAACGTCTTCCGGTTCGTGGTCGCCTCTCTAGACCTACGACCTTCCATAATAAATGATCACATCGTTTTTTTATGGTTCCGTACCGCAAAAGGAAACTTATTGGATCACTTTGTTGTCCATGTTTCTAGGGACGCGTTAAGGTATCAATTAGAAATTTTAAATCGGTTAATACTCTGTACATGAAACTGTGAAAGGAAAATAAATTGTGAAAGAAATTTCACCTGTAAAACAATCAAACTTGTCAATGCAATCAAAAGAACATAATATGTATGGTACACAATAATTATATAAGCATATTTTGCGATTTCACATGGGAATCAAAACCTTTTTTTAGGACACTTCCCATTGGCCTAGAATCATGAAATTGAGCAAGAAGCAATGTCACATGCAAAGAAAAAAATCTGAAAATGTGTATCTATGTGGTTTTATAGCAAACATAGTGAATTTGCCACTTATTATTTGCGGTTGATGCAATACCTTGTCTAGTGATCGAACGAAAGAGTTAAGTTTGTCTTTTAAAACAGAAAAGGTGACGATGGGCGAACAATTGCACTTACACACCTACTTAATTCGATCTGTGACCTACAAATATGTACGGAACCCTTGGTGTACTAGCCCAACTCACACTTGCTAGTTTTTTTTTTTTTTTTTTCAATACCATTATCTTAAAGTGTTAGGGCAAATGTCAGCGAAAACTATTTTAATAAAGAACTCTTGCATCATTTCTCACCTCATGATACAAGTACTAAGGAAGCCGACGTCATCAATTGTGGTGCACATGCATTGCGTTCGCCTAATGTGCTTTGGGGATCTACTGTTTGTTGCCTATTAGGAACGACGCAGTACATGTCTTCCAGTAGGCAATGTACAGTCAAAAGCTGCAATATCTTGAAGAGCCATATTACTCAAAAAAGTAAATCGGCTGTGTCAAAGTCAAATATTTGCTTTTTTTAGTTGGCTACAAAATGTGTTTTTTTTTTTATTGCAAATAGGTATGCATTTGACCGCAATCCCGCCTGTTGCCATGCGTAGATGCGGTCGACGGTGTAACACGCATACCTAGAAGGTACCCCAGGGTAGGTAGGTAGGTTCACTCTTGCCTTGAAGATCCCCAAATCGTAACGATCGAAAATCTCCTTAAAACCTAACTAACTCCGATGACTCATGCAACCCCAAGTGTGTCTAAAACAAGAGAGCGCCACTCCTCTGTAAAAAATCTAACTACGTCTATTTTAACATCAACAAAAAAGCAAGAAACGCCAAGCAAGTTATCGCAATCGATTTTACAATGTTTTTCTTGTAATTACTTGATTAAATTGGAGCAAGTTTACTACAATCTCAAGCTTTTATTGTTATCTGAATCTGATATTTTGTGATAGGTTTTTCTAATAATATGTGGACTTGAAGTTTCATTATCAGCCTTTCATGTTGCCACTGCTGGGACTCCAGCCTTCTCTCAGAGAGAGAGTATGGGTTGTAATCTACCACGCTGGCCTAGTGCGGGTTGGTAGATGTCGCATGCCCTTGAATGTTGCAGTCCTTGGACATGCCGGTTTCCTCACGATGTTTTCCTTCACCGTTTTGAGCGATGGCAAATCCGCACATAACTTATTAAGTCATAGGTGCGGGGCCGAGAGGATTCGAACTCGGTGTCGGCGTCTTGTAAGTCGCACGCCTAACCGTTCGGCCACGATCGCTACTCAGCCACCATCACTACTGACTTGAAGTTTAGTAATTAACAAATGAATAAAAATTGAAATTTAATATTAAAAGATATTTCATTTTTTAATACAAAACAAGTGCAAGTGAGTAAAACTTTATCCTATTTTTATTTAACAAACGCGTTTATTTGCACACGGCTTAGTCGTCATTCTGACATAAGGTCAGCATTATAAACTCAACAATACTGCTGAGCCATTCCGCAATTAGTCGTTCAAACGCAAAAGGCGGACATTCCTTACTGCCTGTGCAGTGTCTAATGTACTGTTTGTAATGTTGCCGTAGTTTAGAGGCGGTAATGATACTTACTATCTTTTCGGTTGCCGCTAATGACTTTTGGCTCTACGTAGGTACTAGAAAGGTACTACGTTGATAATGGTAACTAATTAGCGGGTGTGGTTGCATTATCTTGTATTAGCTGCACCTCATGGTTACACCTATGATTTTGCCGTTATTTCACAAGATACTTTTATATATTAGATTTTATTTTAACTATGTAGTTACAAAAAGAAAGAAAGCAAGAATAGAAGGAAAAGAAAAAAAGAAAAGAAAAAGAAAGAAAAGTAAGAAAGAAAGAAAGAGAAAGAAAAGAAAAGAAAGAAAGAAAGAGAGAAGAAGAAAGAATAAAAACCAACCAAGAAGTATTGGACTAAGTAGGAGAAAAAAGAGAGATATTAACAACAGTGGAGATAAGAAGAAGAAAGATGTTTGGCCACTTGGTACGGCATGACGAATACATGAAAACCATATTAGAAAGAAAAATAGAAGGGAAGAGAGGGAGAGGTAGACCGAGAAGAACATATATAGATCAAGTTAAAGAAAGGATTGACGTCATGTCGTACCAAGAGGTCAAAAGGATGGCCGAGAACAGAACGGGATGGAAAATACTCCACCGACAAGAGCTTCGCTCTTAAATAAAAGAAGAAGATGTAGTTACAGGACATTCGGCTCGGCGAGATAAAAGCGCACAAACTTCGCTGGCTCGGCCACCTTGAAAGAATGGGAGAGGATCGTGCGGTCAAACAAGCATACTTGGGACGGCCGACTGGCCGTCGCCCGGTCGGCCGTCCCAGGTATCGCTGGAAAGACGAAGTCATGAAGGATTTGCGCGAGCTCCAGGTGGAGGACTGGCAGGAGGTGGCGCAGGACAGACCGAAGTGGCGTCTTTTGTTATCGGAGGCCAAGACTCACTTTGGGTCGTTGCGCCATCTCAATTAGTAAGTTAGTTAGTTAGTTACAGGACAGCGTTTGACCATAAGACACCTAATGTTAAGTGAAGATGTGGTCGAAGATGGCGCTACGCTACATCTGGATTGGATTGGCTCTCAAGCGTGGTTGCCGTAACATACCTATAGGCGCTTGCCGACATGAGTATAGTAGCTAGCTAGGCCAGCTGAGCACTTGAAAATGCTTTACCACCAAGCTATGGTTTCATCATGATAAAATGATAGGTCAGTCCGATGCTGTTGGCAACGGAGTATGGTATCTTCTGAAAGGCATGCTGTCAGCAATTATGTCCCTTTATCAATGGTATTAAGGTTAACTTTAAGATTGATGTGGCACGCCTCAGTTTAACTTTAAACAATTAAGTGCATTTAAATGAGCAATTTATGCTAAAACGTATTCAGGTTCCCGTAACTTAAAAGTTTACCAGTTAAAAAGTTTTAGCAGTGGAGGCTCTTTCGAATATGGTAAAACCTGAATTGAGAAGGCGAAATGCTTCCTAATAAAGGTACTTCTAACTATAGAGTCAAATTCAATCAAATTTTCGCCAATAAAACGTTAATTAAGCTACTGAGGAAGTTAAATCAATTGAGTATTTAAATAACCAGTTTTTATTGTTTTGAGGACAAATAGTAGATACCTTTTTTTGCCAGTTTGTTTTTACATCATAATAATAATAATAGCCTTTATTTCCTTATTTACATTTCAAATGTGGTGTTTGCATGTTAGTGTTTGGTTAGTTATTTACTTATTGTCTAAATGTTAGTATGAGTTAGTTTTGCTATTGGATATGGACCCCTCTCGGGTGAAGGCCGCCACCAGCCCTTTCCATCTATCTCTGTCTATGACGACAGTGTGCCAGTCCTTTCCTAAAAAATCGGTTATGTCGTCAGCCCATCGTCTTTTTGGTCTCCCTACCCTTCTTTTGCCGATTGGCCCTTTCCACCTTATAGTATTAATTGTCCACCTGGAGTCTGTGCATCTCGATACGTGACCTGCCCACTGCCATTTCAATTTTAGAGCTTGTGTGAGGGCGTCTGTTATCTGACGACGCGGTAGCCGAGTTGGTAGTGTCCCTGCCTGCGAAGCTAGCGGTCCCGGGTTCGAATCCTGGTAAGGGCAAATGTATGTGTGATGAGCACTAATGTTTGTACCTGAGTCTTGGATATTTCTATCTATATAAGTATTTATTTCTCTATTTAAGTATGTATATCGTTGTCTAGTACCCATAACACAAGTTTCGAGCTTAATTTGGGGCTAGGTCAATTTGTGTGAAATTGTCCCCGATATTATTTATATTATTTATTTATTTTATTTATCTTTGTTTTCTGTCTGATTACTTTGCTCCTGACTTTTTGTATCTTTCTTATGTTTAGGATACTTCGCTCCATAGCTCTCTTGTTTTTACATAACTTGCTCAAATAATTTCGATGACAGTTTCACTTAGTTTTAGGTGTCATAGGTAGGTATAGACAGGTACTTAAGCAAAATAATAATTATACGACAATTTTGTTTGCATGTTTGTAGGAGGTAGGTAATTTCAAGAACCAATTCTAAAAATTATTTTACTGATAGAAAGTTAGGTTACACAGGCGTAAATAAGTAATCATAGAAAATACGCATGTTTAACAATCATTTTTCACTAGCTGTGGTCCGAACTCTACGCCTGCGCTACGATTCGTGGGTAGAACCCAGCAGTACAGGTTTTGATGGTTTACAAAAACTACAAAAGTTATCGTTTCCTTCCAAAAATTTCAGCGCGCCTTTCCTATACTTTTTTTTTATTCTAATTTTATTTAAGGACTTTGACCATATTTGGCATTCCAGTCCCATCGTACCCTAACCATGTAATCACGAATGCAAAAATAACTGGTACAGCGATATTGCAGCAACGCTTGTTGGTTCCGCTAAGATGTTGATAGAAGTACCAATGGTGTTGATTCGGTTTTGCATTCTCTAAAACTAAACTAAGTTTGACAGGTCTAATAGTAATGCCGTCCTTTTTTTGCTTCTGTGGTTAGAAAAAGACAGCAATACTGTTAGACCTGTCAAATTTAGTTTAGGAGAATGTAAAACCGAATCGACACCAATATCGTACTTATACAAGTTGTATTTTTGATTTGTTTTGTCTATGAGTACGGAAATTGTAAATGACGTCAGGATGTCAGTTTCGAATAAAAACCGACCGGCAATCTTGAGGAAGGACATTCTACCGTCGGCAATAGCTCAGCCCACTGTTTCATTTTCTACCTCCCTGCTTTTACATAGTACGGAGAACATAATGGGGTGATGATAAAGATGATGATGATATTTGGAAAATGAACATCATGATTAACATTTTTTTTATAGATTAGCAAGTTTAGAACATATCATTGTACAAAGAGAACTTAATGCTAGATAGCATTTTCTATCAGTCACCTTGGACGTGCAAGAAAAATGGTAGCGGTATTTTTATGCTGACTGTAGCGTCGCGTCACTACACTATTAGGTCAACGTCCCGCAAAACCTATTTATTCCACAAATCTACGAGCCTCCAGCTTAAAGCTCGAGCAATGTTCATTAAATAGCCTATTTCCATTTTTTTATAGCCGCCATTACGCTATTATTTCGCCAAAGCGCCTCCGCGGCGTAATATCACAGAATTAAACACCATTTATTACCAAACAAGAGTTGAAATGGAGAGAATAACTCAAAATAAAGACAATTAAGCCGCCGGAATACTTATTATTGTGTCCTTTATTTTAAAGCTGGTTATGAGATTTCGTTCCGGAATTTTTTTTCTGAGAAACGGAGATAAGATTAGGAAATAATTTTTATGCAAAACTGTTTCCCGCGGTTTCACCCGCGTGGGCTACAGTTTCCCATATTTACCCCTTAGAGGTTTTATTTAAAAAAATCGTTTCTTAGTACACCCCTATGCATCAAGACAGACATACACTCTAAATTCAAGTTTCTACACCAGGAGTTTAGGCTGTTCGTTGAAATCAATCAGTCCGAAAACAAAAGACGCCACTTCAGTCTGTCCTGCGCCACCTCCTGCCAGTCCTCCACCTGAAGCTCGCGCAAATCCTTCGCGACTTCGTCCTTCGTTCTTCGTGTACCCTGTAGGTACGTATATTCGCCACATCTTAACGTTGCCCGTGGCCGCTATACTCCATTGAATCGCTAATGTTTCCACACCGACGGCTTCCAGATATTTAATTAAAATACCCAGCAGATAGTTAGAGCCTCAGCTAGCTAGAGTAACTTATTTACTTCCTTATTACAAGTTAAATTTCCATCTACATCTACGACCACCAGGTCGTAGATGTAGATTTAACTAGATAACGCTAAGTGCATCTTCTTGGCGTGTCCTGAATTTGAACAATTCTCCTATTCTTACGTTGAATCATTCAGTCCGACCTTTTTTTTTTTTTTTTTGTTATGGCGTCACACTATTAGTGTATTTGCCAGTGTCAAGTATAAAATATTTCAAACTCAGAAAATGATGATGATGATGATGAGATGAAGGGATGAGGATAGTATTTAAGTAAAGTAGTGGCGCTTTACTTAAACTTTACACGGACTTTTTTGGAGCAACTAGAAAAGTCACTTTCACAACTTTATTTCAATTTCCCACACTCGTACACATTAACGAACACATAATGGTTAATAATCCACCAATATTACACATTATCACTCGAAGAAACACAAGTTTTGGAAATAAAAACAAAATTTTCACGTTGACAATTGGATTGCCGCCAAAAAAGTCAGTCCGATCTTGACTGACATTGAAGTAGCGCGTTATAAAATGACAAATTGCGCCATCATCATCCGCTGGAAGAAGTCCACTAATGAACATAGGCCTCCATGAACGGCTGTTAGTCATTTGCATCAATCGGCTCCCTGCGACTGTTACAATGTCGTCGGTCCACCTAGTGGGGCGCCTACCTACAGAACGTCTTCCGGTTCGTGGTCGCCTCTCGAGAACCTTTCTTGTGCCACAGTAAATAGTAAAACATCTTCCCAATGGATAGGAATGATTCGTTTTAGCGGTAGAGGGATAAATGGATAGATTAGTAGGACGCGGGTTCGAATCCTACAATTAACTTGAGCTTTCGGTGAAGGAAAACACCGTGATGAAACCATAGCTTGGTGGTAGGGTATTTTCTAGTACTCGCCTGGCTAGCTACCACCCTCTTGTTAAGAATCTGTCGCCAAGCACCTATCGGTGTATTCCGGCAGCCTCACTTGAGAGCCAGTTCCCAGTCCAGGTGTAGCGTGGCGTCATCTTCGACCACATCGTCATTTAACATCAGGTGACTTGTGGTAAAAAGCTACCATGTAAATAGTAAAAAAAAAAAATTTACTCCTTATTGGCACACCACAATAGAGAGAAATTGAAAACTAGACCAGCAATAAAATTTAATAGTAGGTACGTGTCACAAAGGGCGGTCTTATCGCTCAGAGCGATCTCTTCCCGACAACCCAAGAGCAGAGGAATAGTACGGAACTACTTATATTAACGGCGGTAAGACTACAACAAAAATTAAATAATTAAATAAAAGATACATATTATAAAGAGATTAAAAAAATGTAGCACGTTTGTTTTTTTATACAAAGTGCCTCATTTGCGAGATCTAGTTCAGTCGATATCTGCGATGGGCCGAAGTATTTCAATGAGCATTTACTCATGCCGAAATGTGTCTAACAGACAGTAAAATTAAATATTTCTAACGGAATTTGGCTTAACTTAGGGTCGATACTCAATTCCATCTGAATCTATTTCTTGTGACATTCATGACGCCTGACATATGATATCAGTGGCAAACAGATTTGATAACAAAACTTTTTATTGAAATATCATGTACAGAAACATTAATATCTAGCTGTTCTTCGTGGACTAAATAGCTTGTTTGTTAGTTTATATTATATCTTAGTGTTAAATGTTATTTTTTTCTGGTAATGTAAATAAATATAAATGTAGTAATAAAGTTTCGCGGTTGGATGGCAACTCTGTCGGCCTGTGTCATGTCATGTCATCTGTCAAAGTCCGTTCAAAATCAAATGTCATGTCAAAATATGTTAATGTCAACGTCCAAAGTTGGGCCAAAAGACTAGAATGTAAAGCTTACTGTCAAATATATAATTTTCAACGTCAAAAATGTCAATATAATAAATAATCTCGTTAGCACATCCAACACACATGGTTGTAATAAATTCTTTTTTGTTCCAATTTACAAGGAAACGTTTTTCATTTAGAGAAAAACCCAGTGTTAACGTTATTCACTTAGCATATTTTTTATTAGTATGTGTTGTACATAGTCACTTTGAAAGTAAATATTTTTGTAAATAGGTTTATTTATTTAATAGTTCACCAACACAGCGTACACTCATACATTTACAGATTAAAAACAATTCATATAAGATTAGAACCAAATGTCACCTACTTTATGCTATCTAGATCGTAATTTTTGGTCGATAAGTAATAAACACCCGTCGCCGTACCCGGGTTTCCTTCACCCGCAATGGTCATATCGTTCCTAGCACATTTATCGCTCTTGAAGTTCTTGTAAGAATCACACCTGTAGGCTGGGAACAGTTCCGGATTCTTCACAGACGCCGTCCATACATCTATGCAGACTCTATGATTGCAAGTGGCTGCTTTGGAGGAGTCCAGGAAACCTGGTATAAGTGGAGTACTGCATTGAGGCTGAGTCTCTCCCTTCTTGTTCACGATAAAGTCAACATCGCCAAGTATGCTGGAACTGCCTAGGCCTCCAGCATTACAGTGGTATATGTCGACGAAGTCAGCCACGCCTGACCGGACTTGTTCTTCAATTAGGCTCTTTGAGAAGCAAGGCCCAGCGGGGTCTAGAGCTGTTATCCTGGCGATCTTTTGACCGGTTATGTTGGTGAAGGTGTGTCCTGTATGCCCTAGCATTTGAGCTCCCAAGCTGTGCCCAATGCAGTGCATTTTCTTGCTGCTTACTCCCCCGGCATTTAACTCTGCCAGCATACTTCCAAGTGCTTTGCCGATGTAGTGGACGTGTCTGACTGACCTTTCGTATCCCTTTTTGCTTCCTGCATTAATGTTTGTGTAGACGGAATGGTCGGGTATGATTAAGTAGCTATTTGGGTAGTTTTTGTACGCTTGGCGGACTTGCTCTTCTGTCTTCTTCTTGATTTGAGATTTGAAGCCTCCGACGAACATGATGAATTTCTTTTTCTTGTTGAGATTCTTGTTGCTCAGGATTGCTTGGGCAGCGTAGTCGATGGCATATGTTTCTGATGTGTTTTTGGCGAAGTCGTAGAAGTAGATGTTGACTTGACCGGCGTCTAGCTCAAGACTTCTGTCATGGGTACCTGCGAATAGATGTAAAAGAACGTTTAGTTTACTGCAAGAACTGATCACATAATTACTCAGCATAAAAATTGCGACTGTACTAAATATCTACACGTTATCACAAACGGTGAATCATTTGTAATGGGGAATTAACTCTTTTATAACCTAGGGAAGTCCCACACTTTTGTCAGTTATTCAACCAACAAGCAGTTCTGTGTAATCATTACTGTGTTCCGAATTAAAGGGCAATGTTTCCAGTGAAAGTACAATGTTTCCAGTACTATATCTGGATGACGAGCGCTGAGCGTTGCCGCGGACGATTTTGAACTATTGAAGTTCAACATTCTGGGTGGCACTGAACTGTTATGGGTGACGCTTACTAACAGGATCGTCTAGTTACATAGAAAAAAAACTGGCATATAATCATTTTTACGTCTTAATGAATTTAATAACTCCGTTTTGAATGATTTTTAATATAGCATTTTTAAACGCTTCGGTAGAGCATTAAGGACCTTAACACAGATGTCATGACACTGTTTAAATATGGTACAATGTTGTTCTAGGATGCGTATCAAAGATTTGACAGGTTTTCGTATATTTAAGAGTCATCACCATCATCAGCCTGTTACGTTCCCACTGCTGGGACTCTGGCCTTCTCTCAGAGAGAGTACAGGCCGTAATCTACTACACTGAGAAAAATAATCTGACTTTCCTTCTGAGTCTCTTCCAAGACCGTTTCCTTCCTTATTTTACCTCAGTTTTCCTTCTGAATCACAATTCCTTCCCTTTTGACTCGGAAGGAAAACGGTATTTCGGAAGGTCTTTTTTCTCCGTGTGTATACGCTCGCCCAGTGCGGGTTGGTAGATGTCGCATATATTGCGGTTCTTGGATATTTTTTATTTACTCGCCGAAAAGAACGCCGCAAATTATTATCCTACTTCCTACTAATATTATAAATGCGAAAGTTTGTGGGTGTGTGTGTGAATGTTTGTTACCACGTATCACCAATACTACTGAACCAATTTTGGTGAAATTTGGAATGGAGATGGATTATACCCTGGATTAACACATAGGCTACTTTATCCCGGATAAAGGTTTTTGCGGGATAACTGGAAGATGCGGGTGAAACCGTGGGGTGCAAATAGTTATTTAATAACGCCTTCGCTTTTACATTTACCTACTTCTCAAAGCGCTTTATATAAATGAATGAAAAAAATCCATTAGTAGTAGTAGTGGAAATTAGCGAAAACAAAATATCTCAGGGAATGTCATAAGAAATTACGAAATTGTTTGAGCAAAAACAAAAATATTTTTAGCGTTATCTATAATTGATTACTGTTGTTAATTAGCTCGTCTGCTTGTTATGACTCGCAATGAAAACTAAAAAATGAAGTAAAAATATGTAGAAGCATTATTTTAAAAGTAATAAAAAGTGGCATTTATAAAGCGATGCTGGCTCAGTGGCGGTAACTTAAACTTACAACCCGTAGGTTGTAGGTTCCTGCCCCTTGCGCTACCCTTGTTACCGATTGGGCGGCAAAGCGTTTTTATTTTTGTGATGACCGAATGGGTGGTAGAACGCCCTAGATACCGCTGGAAAGACGCGATGGATGCAGACCTACGCGGACTCCAGACTCTGAACTGGGCTCAAGGTAGAAAAGAGTGGCGCTCTCTCGTTTCAGAGACCTAGAGACACTTTGGGTCGCTGTGCCATCAGAGTTTTGAGTTAGATACCTTTTTTTTATATAAGACAGTCCATCGCCATTTTTGGGGGCGGGAGGGGTCACTGTGACAGTCAACCAACCCGCCCCGACGGGGAGGCCGGGCTTGAATTCTCGGGCCTCACAGCACCTAAAAGGGGGGGGGAGGGTCTAGCTCATAAGCGACACCCCCCAGATACGACCCGACTAGCTTACTAGTAGGGCGAGAGGAGGCAGGCAAAACGCCTCCTTCTACCGCCCCTCCACCTGTGCCGGATCGGGTCAGAGAGAGGATCTGCCTCCCTGACCCGCTCCGCGGCTTCCTTCTGCGCGATTGCGTATTCGCAGGAGGCCACAGCCTGCCACCCTGCAGCACATACCTGTCGACAGGGACAGGTTCCCACCTATGTGTGCTGAAAGTGTGTGTCGCTGTGTTGAGAGAGCGACACACACTTCCAGCACGATGAGTTGGTTACCTAGTTCATTTCATTTCATTACATTTTAACAACCCGTACTGGGCCAGCAAGGTAGATTACGGGCAAGCGTGACTCTTACCATTTGCGAGCGACTTATGGTTTGTATCGTTAGTCAGTAAAATTTGAAAAAAATACAAGTGTTAGTCAAATTTTTATTCAGTCAGAGGTTACTTACATTTAATATACTTAGAGTTCAAGGCAATCCGAAAAGGGCCGAATTTTTCCAAATCTCCCCTTCCCCACGAGTAGGCACATACGAACAAACACACCAACAGACAGACTTTCAAAATCATGTTTCTATAACTGTTACTTTCACCACTGCCTGCAATTATATTTACTTCACTTTCACTTTACGGCACGAATCTTCGGCTTAGTGTTTAATTTTCACTTTTAAAATCAAAATTGAGTTTGTATTATCGAGCTTTAGTCCAACGTAAACTGAGTGAAAGAGTTAGTGTCTCATAAAAAAGTCACAAGTAATTTTTGTTTGTGAGTAAATCAAATTCAACATTTCACGATCACCACTTTCGTTTTAGTTTTTGCACAAGTCACAACACTACTAAAGAATGTTAAATGTACTTAAGTTCTTTTTATAACCGAGTCCAAACTGAGCAGCACTTACGAGGTACGAGCTGTTAATGGCAGTATTCCAGTTACTTCTCTTCTATATATAATGCAAAATGGTTGGAGCAGCTAATTGTGTTTTCCTCACTCACGCATTTCTTTATCTTATGTTTAGGTAAGAAAACTGAGCACTTAGGTAATAATGGTAAAGTCCCTTTACACTTAATAATGTATATTCAACCTTTTTACCGCATATTATTTTTAGCGCAACTAATGTACGTTTATCATCACTATTTAGTTCATTTTAGAATTATCTTACTAAGGTTGATATTCCAGAACGACGCTCAAGCCATAATCACTACATAAGCACATATTTGAGTCTGTCAATCCATACAAATATGTCACTCAATCGCTACTCAATTATTGATCAACCCCTGACCGTTATTCTCACTTAAAAGACCAGCCTTAAAGTACCAGAAAAAAATGTTACTTTTTTCACACGAACGTTTTTTGTACTGAAAATTTAACACTAGATCCAATCTTCTTACTGCCATCCCACGTGCGTTTGCGCTGCTATCTGCACCTAGAAATATCCACCAATCACTGATAAGACCTTATCTGCGTGTGAGTCAGTTTAATAAACACAATGGCCAATATTAATAAAGAAGTCACGACCAGGTAAATGTGAAACTTAGTGCTGCTCCATTCTTACGGGTCGATTTTATAGGTATACCTATACTTACCTATAAATAAATAAATATCGGGGACCATTGCACATAAATTGATCTAGCCCCAAATCTATCTATACATATGGCTTTGTTATATAATAAATATGGTAATGGTTAACTGAGCTCCGGACACACATTTCACGGACTCTTAAGGGTCCATGGACCTCATTTTAGGAAACCTTGCCTTATTTGATCACTTTGTTGTTCGTCTGTCTATCTGTCAAGATCCTTTTTCTGAACGCGTTGAGTAGAGGTTGTGTATGTTTGATGAAAATCGGTCCAAGATCTCGGGGGATTTCTTAATTTTTAATTCGTAGCTATTTCTTCTCAAGGCTGTGTATCATGTTAGATTAACATAAAATATACTTAGATTATTTTTTGTTACTATAATAATTACTGAGAAAAAGTGGTTTTAATTGTTGTTGGTCGAAAGTGGCGTCACATACCTGGGCTGGGAACTGCCTCTCAGCGCACCCACTAACGCTCTGATCTGTACAAACCTAAGCTTCTAGCCATTTATCTCGACGGGGGGCAATCAATCTCCAGAACAGACGACTCTATCTTCTCGTAATTCAAAATGAACTCATAAACATGAATGATGCGATTTAGTCTCGCTTGACTGCCATATTTCTTTGTCATAAGGATTTCTCGAGTGTCTTACAAAGACAGACATTTTGACATGTTTTTGTAATGTATATGTACATTTTGTACAGTC
This sequence comes from Opisthograptis luteolata, assembly GCA_931315375.2. Classification (NCBI taxonomy): domain Eukaryota; kingdom Metazoa; phylum Arthropoda; class Insecta; order Lepidoptera; family Geometridae; genus Opisthograptis; species Opisthograptis luteolata. Next base: position 1,766,040 of record OV928044.1, read on the forward strand.
AGCTGCCGTAAGAAGTGTCTATTCGGATCCCGTAGATAGAAAACGCGTTATTGTTTCAATCAATATTACTTATTTTCAAGAATACAATATTTAACTCATCATCATCATCATCATCAGCCTTTACGTTCCCACTGTTGGGACTCTGGCCCTCTCTCAGAGAGAGGGTATGGGCCGTTATCTATCACGCTGGCCCAGTGCGGGTTGGTAGATGTCGCATGCCCTTGTATGTTGCGGTTCTTGGACATGCCGGTTTCCTCACGATGTTTTCCTTCACCGTTTTGAGCGATGGCAAATCCGCACATAACTTAGTCATAGGTGTGGGGCCGAGAGGATTCGAACTCGGTGTCGACGCGATGTAAAGCGGACGCGGTTACCGTTCGGCCACCATCGCTCTAAATGTAATATAATGTTTAACTTCACATATGATATTAAATTAAAATTTTGCACGCAAATAGGTAGATATTAAAATGTATTTTGTTACAACAATATTCTTTAAATTCTTTTGACACTAAAAAAAAACAGTTTCTTTATAATTACCATAAGAACAGAAAACAACACACCATAAAGGGCTAGTGGTACAATAGGCGGTCTTATCGCTTAGAGAGATTTCTACCAGACAGCCTTTAGTTGGACAACAGTTTTGTGAAATATAATGCAACTTGGTGATTGTTAATTTACATAAATTAATGTAGGTAAGTTTTATAAACATAATATAATTACTTAATATACATATTCATACACCTACCTATAATTATACACTTTATATTACAAAAGGTAGGAAATAAATAATATTTATAAATTTATTATGCATTATCATAATCATTTAGCATAATCTTACATTTAACTCTCAATTGTCTAACGTTCGCTCACTCATTCATTCATTTTCACATAATTTATAGTTGGTACAAGACTTGTATAATAAGACATAAGTCTTTTGATTTGTACCTGCAATTGGAAAATTCCCCAATTTTGCTATATTATACAGAAAATAACTTCCGAAAAATAAAATAACAAGATAAATAGCGCCATCTGCAAAAGTCAAAACCTAATTTAGCTTGTTTTTGGAGTAATAATCTAAACTAGCAACTTTTGCAAGTGACTACCACTGTAAAGTAGCAAAATCTGCAGGTGGTGTCAGTTTTCAATGTTAATTTGAACGAACATGACTCTAGAAGGTTGATTTCAATTCTGACATGTAGCCTTACAGCCAGCCTTTCAACTTCCATCATTAACTCACACCCGGTCAGAAACTGATATAGCCATGTTTGCAACTGGGCTACTCAAGTATGATCAATGTAGCTGACTGTACTCCACTTACGTTACTAGCAAAATGTAGCTAGTAGCACAGTAAAGTAAGAACAGTAGGTTAGCTATGGCCGCTCGACGAGTTAATTGCCTACTCTTGCGGTGATGCATAGGCGGCGCGTTCCGTACTGAGTGCATGGCCGCGGCCCCGTTCGTTTGTGATTGTGTGCGTGAAAAGTGCGTGCGTACACGGCGCCGCTGCTCTCGCACACATTCAAACCGGCGGCGGCCGATTTGTATGAAGCTGAACTACTACTCTTTACTATGCTAGTAGGTACCTATGCTTCAAGAGCGAATACGGGAGATACATAATGCACTAAGATGCACTTAGAGTGACGGCAGTCTACAGCCTTTGTGTAAAAATTACTTCTACGTAGACATACAAGGACTATAAAATTGTGAAGTAAGCGACGCGAGGGGTTTAGCGAGAAATTTCACTTGAAATACACTGTTCCAGTGAAACAAAGAAGCTTCTTTCATTGTGTTTAAAGATCTTTTCTCATGTAAAAAGATTACTTTTTGCTGATGCTTGCAGGAGAATAGTAACCTACGTAGCACCTCCTTCTTCCTGTTATATCCTAATCTATGTAAATCCGACACTAATCTATGTTTATTAACAAGACGTTGTTGCAAATATTGATTAACTAATGTATAATATTGTTCTTTAAGGAAATTAAAAACCAAAAATCTTCGACCACATTGTCACTTAGCATCAGGTGACTTGTGGTCAAATGCTACTCTCCATAGAGTAAAAAAAAAAAAATTAAATACTTTGAGTTTTCGTGCCTGTTATTTATTTATACACAAACGAGGTAGTCATGACAGTTTTATTAAACTAAAAAGTTATATAATAGACAACTGTAAAACACAAGAAACAGACCGGCAGCTTTGAATAGGAACTAAACCTGGAAATATAACAGGTCTTACAATTACATGAGGGCTTTAAGGTCATGCATTATAGTTTCAAGGTAGTAAACTCCAGTGGCTGCTCCAGGGTTCCCAGAACCAGCGATAGTTTGATCATTCGCCAAACAGTTCCCGCTTTTAAAGCTCTCGTAAGATTCACAACTGTAAGCTGAGAACAGTGCAGGGCTCTTCACGGATGCGGTCCAGAGGTCGACGCAGATCCTGTGGTTGCAGGAAGCAGCCTTCGAGGAACCATACAGAACAGGCACTATCGGAGTCCCGCAGTTCGGTTGCGTTTCACCATTCTTGTTCACAATGAAGTCGACATCACCGAGCATGCTTGAGGACCCAAGCGCTCCAGCATTGCAGTGATAGACCTCGACGTACTCAGCCACTCCTGACCTCACCTGGAACTCGACTGCGCTGTTTGTAAAGCAAGGTCCAGCCGGGTCCAAAGCAGACACTCTGGATATCTTCTCACCGGTTATATCAAAGAAGGTTGAACCGACGTGTCCTAAAATTTGTCCTCCAAGGCTGTGCCCGACACAGTGGATGTTCTTGGGACTCACGCCGCCTAGACTCAGATCGGCCCACATCTGTCCCAGAGCTTTACCGATGTAGTGTATGTGTGTGACTGACCGCTCGTACCCTTTTATGTTTCCTAGCTTATTGTTGGTGTAGGCAGAGTGATCCGGAATGATCAAGTAGCTGTTAGGGTGGCTCTTGTAAGCTTCCCTCATTTGCTGTTCGATGACGTGGTTGATGTTCGATGTGAATCCACCGACGAACATAATGAACTGCCTGGTTTTGTCCAGGTCTTCGATGTCGAGGATTCCTTTGGCTGCATCGTTTATGGAGAAGGACTTGTTGAAGTTGTTGGCAAAGTCAAAGAAGTAGACGTCGATGCCGCTCACGTCCAAATTCAAGCTCTTGTCTTGAACACCTGTTAAAAGAAGAAAATAAAGTTATAGACTTGTATATTATGGTATTTTTTGGGTTTGTTAGTCTCTCCAGATTGATTAAAATAATATGAGGAAGATCATTCGAAAAAATCAGTGTTATGAACAAAAACAAACAACACTTACATGTCAATATCCGTGAGTTCAAAGCGGCAGTGAATGGTCCATATTTCTCCAAGTCGCCCCTCTCCAAGGCGTTGATGCATCCCACGAAACAAGCGAACAGGCAAACTTTCACAAACATTTTGGTACGATTATATTTTATATAAGTATATTTAAATTGAAATAATTCAATATTTTAATACTTGACAATATTTCTCGTACAATGTTGTGTGGGATGATGTCGGTCACTGAATGACAATGCCCATTCTGGAACGACCTTATATACAGTAAATAATATCAGTCATCCCTTTTATTTGTCTAAAGGACAGCTGACGTAAGTAGTTTGTTAAAACCCTTGGAGTTGCGTATTAAGCTCAACAATTTACGCCATAATGAAGGAAAATGGTTGTAATAACATAATTATTGCTCTGTCTTGTGTAAATCGAAAATTTCAGTACACGTGCTTCTTGTAAGGTAAACAACAACAGCATGCGTATTGCCTATGACGGCATTAGCTCTTGTCAGGTCTAGGTCAGCATTCGTTTTCCAGGATGTAGCACGCTTACAAATCTCTTTTTCAATTTTAGTTAATTAGGTTAGGTACTTCAAAAGGAAAACCGTAACCCTTCTTAAACCTTCTGCAGTCATGGACCACGTTACAAAGAACATCGGCCACTTTTCATACCGCCTTGGACCTGACCGCAATATATTTTGTATAAAAACTACGAATTGTCTATTGAAGTTATACGACAGGCCTATAACAGTTTTTGGTGTTTGAGATTTAGTCAGATTCAGGAAAAGAAAAAGGAGTAAGTATAAACAAAAATAGTACAATAGTATCGTAGCAAAAGCAAACAAAGGTTAGGGTTAGGGTTGCCTGATCTGAATCGATCTTCCAGAAGATTAATATCAAAGAAATCTATTTAATTTATTCTGGTTCCGCCTTGAAATATCGTATGTATAATGTTATTAGAACTGAAATTACAATTTTTTTCATACATAGCTCGTTTTCATACAAGCTCAGGTCCGTTTTGGCCATTGTTCTTTTCACGAACCCCCGTCGAACACTTTTTATTGGTAGTTTAATTCCTTTACTAATATATATTATGTTCATGGTTAACTGAGCTGCTTTGGCCCAGGGGCCAGGAGTCCGTGACATGTGTCAGGACACATGTCACGGACTCCTAATGGGTCCATGGACCCGATTTTAGGAAACCCTGCCATTTATGATCACTTTGATTTTGTCTCTGTTTGTCTGTCATACTTGGGACTGTAAGCGGTAGTACTGTTTTGACGACGCGGTAGCCGAGTTGGTAGTGTCCCTGCCTGCGAAGCTAGCGGTCCCGGGTTCGAATCCTGGTAAGGGCAAATGTATGTGTGATGAGCACTAATGTTTGTACCTGAGTCTTGGATATTTCTATCTATATAAGTATTTATTTCTCTATTTAAGTATGTATATCGTTGTCTAGTACCCATAACACAAGTTTCGAGCTTAATTTGGGGCTAGGTCAATTTGTGTGAAATTGTCCCCGATATTATTTATTATTTATTTATTTAAGCTCTTTCAGCTGTGTGTCAACAAGTACCTAAGTCAACGCTTTGATCGTTTATGGCACATATTTTCGCATTTTTTCCGATTTCACAAGGGATTATTCCCTTGTGAAATCAGGTTTTATAACCTGTAGGGTACAAAATACTATTAATCCTAACTATCCTATCCTAGATCCTAGCTGAAGATCGGGCTCAGTGGCGTGCTTTGGGAGATGCAAATGTCCAGCAGTGGACTGAAGTGGGCTGATGATGATGATGATCCTATCCTACTAATATTATAAATGCGAAAGTTGTGTGTGTGTGTGAATGTTTGTTACCACGTGTTACCGTAACTACTAAACCGATATTGATGAAATTTGGAATGGAAATAGCCCTGGATTAACCATAGGCTACTTTTTCCAGGAAAAAGGTTCCTGCGGGATAACGGGAAGATGCGGGTGAAACCACGGGTCGCAATTAGTAAAGAATATTTTTTTCTTTGAAAGTTCAGACCACTGAAAAGTACGACGGATAAAAAAATCCAAAAAATCTTCACGATGACTCGACTCCTTGACTACCTAACTAAACAGTAAATAATAACTGACTTCCTGTTTGGCTTTTGATGTACCTACGTCAGGAGGATAGCCGCTTATGCCACGAGTCACGACGTACTTTTTTGCGGGATTCATGTAAGGCAAATAATATCTCTTTACATCATGAATTTCAGTATAATTGTGCGTAAATTGTAGTATACCTACCCTAAATTGTAGTAAATAGGACCAAGTGACAGTTTGAAAAATCTTAAAATTAAAATTAAAAATATTTATTTGTCAGAATATTGTGCTTATGATAGTAGTAGTGAGCACAGAGTTTCAAATATTCTACCGTTTCCGGTGTACAAATATTGTATTTCCTTTCATGCAATGTCAAATGGAAATAAGAAAATAATAATAATAAAATACGAGATAATAATAATAGAAAATGTCAATGTCGATAGCAGCAGATGTATTAAGAAATCATCTTGGAAATTACATATCTAAACAAATTACATATATTATAGTAAAGCTATTTAAAAAATATCGAACTATTAGATGACAAAAAAAAAAGCTTGGGATTTTAGTGAACTTGCTCCAATTAGTAATAAGAATAAAATTGACAATGTGATCGCGCCAAAAAAATTACCTGCCGGGCGTTTCTTGCCGGCGTAAGGAGGTTGGAACAGGCGTAGCTAGTTGAGGTCGCGTTCCCAGTAACCTCCAAGAGTGCCTGATCGCTGCTTGTCCCTGGTTCTGGATACGTCCGGGGGGAACAGCAGCGGTCGGGCCGGTGCACCTCGGGCAACGACGTTCAACAACTTCTCCTCTTGGGGATCTTGTTGAGCGTCGGCCAATAACTGGGAATGGGGGGCCTCTCCATGGGTCCTATGAAATTTAGCATAGGACTCTATGGATGGGGTTAGGGAGGGTGGGATCTTCGGGTCACAGAGAAGGGCGTGCCGGAAAGGCCGCGGCGCGGTGGGGGTGGTGGCTTTACAGCGGCCGCCCGCAGGTTTCGTCTCTTTCGTTACTTTTGTAGGGGAAGAGTCCAGCCTGCGGGTTGTAGCTGTGAGCCATGTTTTTGTTTACTTTATATATATTCGTGTGTTACTGTATCTGTTTATATATATTTGTGTATTATACTTCATTGTTTGTATTGTTTATTGGTGCATGTTCTTATTATGTGTCACCAAATCCCAAGGTTTTGACTTTCGCCGATGGGATGTATGGCCGGGGGGAGCCCGGTCGTTAGATTGTCTTCAGGGGGGACCGCACCCCCCTTTAATAAAAAGGAACAACCATGGATAGCACAGCAAAAGAAAATACTACCCGGGTGGGTCCCAGCCTCAGCGAGGTTGGGGAATCCCATGGTGCTCAGGCATCTCGCTCCGTCGTATACGGGAGGAGCAACTTTTGCGACGCCGAAGAAAGGGAGGTAGAGAGGAGAGAGAAGGTGTTGAGTGAGAGTATGGAGGTTGGCGCCGTGTGCGCACCTGCATCTGATTCGGATGCGAGTGTGCACACGGAGACATCGGTACGGTCTTCGGGGGTTAGAGGCCGTATGTGGAGGCCCGCTAAGCGGAGGCGTAAGGGATCAGTTACGATCAGCGACGGTGACGAGGGGTCCCCCGTATTTGCAGTACCAGATCCGGTGGATGTTGTCGGTGCTGAGGGAGTCCTCAAGCGGAGGGAGTTCCGCGCGAAAAAGCGCGAAGAGGCCAAATGCGTGGCCGAGAGGATGCTGGAGGAGCAGGCGGAAGAAATCAGCAGCAACAGGGCAGCATTTGGCCTTCTCGAAGACGACTGTCTGACGGCTGATGTCCTCAATAAGAGGATCCGCGAAGACGTGGCGGTCATTCTCAAGGTGGCCACGAAATCGAGGAACCTCAAGGGCACCTGCACGAAGGCCCTCAAAGAGGCGGCAGCCTCAATCGAGGCGGTAGCAGAGGTTCTCTTACAGAGAACCTCTTCGGAGGAGGTGGTGAAACTGCAGGCGGACAATACCCGCCTGCAAGAGGAAATGGCGGAACTACGGAAGGAGATGGTGGAGCTCCGCAAGGACATGACGAGAGGTCGAGAGACTCCGGCATCTCCTTCTGTGCAGCGTCCATTGATGCCGCAGAGAAGGAAGGTGGCCACGCCTTCATCCTTTCAGGGAGATATGGTGGAGGAGCTCACGCGCTCCATCATGATACAGGTTGGTGGGATGTTGAGCGCGCGACTGGAGGGGCTAGAAGGGAGGCTTCTCCCTGAAAAGCGCCTTCGTCCGCCTCTCGCGGCCGACCAGAGGCGTGCCGCGCTGACGGTGCCCATGTCTCAGCCTGATGCTGTAGCAGGTGGAGGAGGAGGAGGAGGCTTGGCAAAAGCGGCAGACCCTAAGTCCCAGCAGGGAAAGAACGGGAAGGCTACGAAAGGCCTCCTAAAAAAGGCGGTGAAGGGGAACGCGGAACCCTCTAAGGAGGCCCCTAGGCAGGGGGGCCCATTACATCCTCCTGCTAGGGAGACTCCGAAAGAGGTGGAGGCTCGTCACTCCCTACCAACACCAAAGCCATTGGATGAGGGCTGGTCGTTGGTGGTCAGACGTGGAGGCAGAGGCATGGCGGCATCCCAACATGTTGGGAATGCTGTGCCTTCTAAGCCTGTTGGTCGTTCTGCTGCGACCGCGGTGAAGTTGCGCTCTCCAAAGTCCGCGGCTGTAGTCTTAACGCTACAGCCGGGGGCCGCGGAGAAAGGCGTGACATATGAGAAGGTGATGACGGAGGCGCGAAGCAAGGTGGATATCTCCAGTTTGGGGATAGCTGGCCTGCGCTTCCGTCAGGCAGCGACGGGGGCAAGGATGCTAGAGGTCCCCGGTGCAACGAGCGGAGATAAGGCGGACTCTCTCGCCCAAAAACTGCGAGAGGTGCTAGATCCGGTGACGGTTAAGGTTTCCAGACCAGTAAAGTGCGCAGAAATGCGTATTACAGGTCTGGATGACTCTGCCTCCGCACAGGATTTGGCCGCTGCCGTTGCAGAGCGTGGTGGATGCCTCGTGGAGTCGGTAAAAGTGGGAGAAATCCGACGTGACTCCAAGGGCTACGGAGCGGTTTGGGTGCGTTGCCCAGTTAACGCGGCCAAGAAGTTGGAGATGGATGGTCGCCTACTAGTCGGCTGGGTCTCTGCTAGGATCGTGATCCTGCAGCAGAGGCCCATGCGTTGTTTCAGGTGCCTGCAGAAGGGGCATGTGAGAACAACGTGCACGGAGGAGGTCGACCGCAGTGACGAGTGCTATCGCTGCGGTCGGCGTGGACACAAGGCGGCCGGGTGCACAGCTGAGCCAAGGTGCTCGCTGTGTGCTGCGGCGGGTAAACCAGCAGGACATGGGGTGGGGAGCAAATCATGCTCCCCGCCTAAACCGAAGAGAGGGGCAGGGGTGGTCGCGTGCACGCCGACCGCTGATGCCCCATCAGCAAACAGCTGTCCCCCTTGTCATCTGGGGGTGGGGGAGGCAATGAGCACTGACTAAGATTAGTTATGGCTCATTGTTTCCTCCAGGCGAACATCAACCACTGCGCCCGCGCGCAGGATCTGCTCCTGCAGAGCCTGGCGCAGTGGTCAATCGAAGTGGCAGTGGTTGCTGAGCCGTACTACGTCCCTCCCCGGGATGACTGGGTGGGTGACTTGGATGGCTTGGTGACTATAATTACAAGAGTGGCTTCAGGCGTTCCACCAGTCTCGGTCATTGCAAGGAGCCGAGGTTTTGTGGCAGTGCAGTGGCGAGACACGGTAGTGATTGGGGCGTATTTCTCTCCAAACCGAAGCCTCGCTGAGTTCGAGTCGTTCCTGGACGGGATAGGGGCCCTTATTGGGCAGACCCGACCTCGTCCAGCGCTTCTCGTGGGGGACCTCAACGCCAAATCTACTGCGTGGGGTTCCCCTGCGACGAGCCCGCGAGGTGAGGCTTTGGAAGAGTGGGCGATGATGGCGGGCCTCGAGGTTTTGAACCGAGGGTCGGTCAACACATGCGTGCGACGGCAGGGAGGGTCCATTGTGGACGTGGCCTTTGCAGCCCCTGCTGTTATGCGCCGTGTTAGGGACTGGAGGGTTATGGAGGATGTGGAAACGCTGTCGGACCACCGTTATGTGCGGTTCGACATAATATCCACTCCTGCAGAGACTCCGTCTGCTCGTCGTCCTAGCGTCCATTCAACACCAAGGTGGAAACTGGGTAGCCTGCACCAAGAGCTGCTTATTGAGGCCGCAATCGTTCAGGCGTGGCAGTCTCCCCCAGAGGGAGAGGTGGAGGTAGAAGAGGAGACGGAATGGTTTCGGGGCGCCATGTCACAAATTTGTGATGCTGGCATGTCCCGAGCCAAGTCGTCGCCTCCTAAGTGCCAGGTGTATTGGTGGTCACAGGAGCTAGTGGTTCTGCGTACCAGCTGCGTGAAGGCGCGACGCCAATACACCAGACATCGGCGGCGGCGACGCCGGGATAAAGAAGAAGAAGAGCGGTTATATCGCGAGTACCGGAATAAGGTGGAGGCCCTACAGCAGGGAATCGGTAAAGCCAAAGATCAGGCGAAGGCGGAGCTACTAGAGACTCTTAGACAGGACCCATGGGGGCGCCCTTACCAGTTGGTTCGGGGCAAGTTACGTCCCTGGGTGCCTCCGTTGACTGAGAGTCTCGAGCCTCAGCTACTGGGAGAGGTGGTGTCCACTCTATTTCCAAATAGGGCAGTGCATCAGCCTCCGGACATGGGGTCCCTGCGTAGGGCAGAAGTTAATGATGAAGAGGAAGAGGTGCCGCTAGTCACGGAGGGTGAGCTGGGTGCAGTCGTTACGAAGATGGGGGCCAAGCGCAAAGCGCCTGGACCTGATGGCATTCCGGGACGTGCCTGGGTGCTTGCTCTCGGTGCGCTTGGGGACCGGTTCCGACGATTGTTGAGCGCCTGCTTGAAAACGGGTCAGTTCCCGAGAATGTGGAAGACGGGCAGACTTGTACTCCTGAGGAAGGAGGGGCGCCCTGCAGATAGTCCGTCTGCCTACCGCCCCATCGTCATGCTGGATGAGGGTGACAAGCTGCTTGAGCGGGTCATTGCTGGTCGCATCATCCAGCATCTTAGGGTGATGGGTCCCGACTTGTCCGATAACCAATTCGGGTTTCGGGTGGGCCGGTCGACAATTGACGCTGTCAAGCGCGTCCAAGCCCTCTCGGAAGAGGCGGTGGCCCATGGCGGGGTGATGTTGGCGGTGTCCTTGGATATCGCCAACGCGTTTAACACCATGCCGTGGCCTTGTATCGGGGAGGCACTGAAGTACCACGATGTGCCTCCCTACCTCTGTCGGATTGTCGGGGCCTACCTTTCCGAGAGGTACATTGTGTACCCGGGGCGGGATGGCAGACAGATTCGGACGGAGATGTCGTGCGGTGTTCCACAGGGGTCGGTCCTTGGTCCGCTCCTGTGGAACATCGGATACGACTGGGTATTGCGGGAAGACCTCCCCCCGGGTACCAGCGTGATCTGCTATGCGGATGACACGTTGGTGACTGCCCGGGGGGGAACCTTTGAGTTGGCTGCTCGTCTTGCCACCGAGGCATTAACACTAGTGGTGAACAGGATAGGGATGTTGGGACTCCGGGTCGCGCTCAATAAGTCGGAGGCCATGTGTTTTCATGGTCCTCGACGGGCGCCACCAAGGGGTTCTCACATTTCTATCGGAGAGGCTCGCATCGAGGTCAAGTCCGAGATTAAGTATCTCGGACTCGTCCTCGATAGCAAATGGAATTTTCAAGCGCATTTTGCGCGGTTGGTCCCTCGATTAATGGCAACGGCCACCTCTTTGAGGCGCCTGCTGCCTAATCTCGGGGGCCCAAGGGCGAGTGGTCGCTGCCTGTATCTGGGGGTGGTGCGATCAATGGCCCTGTACGGAGCGCCCGTGTGGGTAGATACCCTCACGGAGCATACCATTGCTCTCCTGAGGAAGCCTCAGAGAGTGATGGCCATCGGGGTCATTCGAGGTTATCGCACCATCTCCTACGAGGCGGCGTGTTTGTTGGCGGGGTGTCCTCCTTGGGACCTGGAGGCGGAGGTCTTTGCTGCCATGTATTCATGGCGCACACGGCTCCGCCTGCAGGGGGAAATTCCTCTGCCACAAGAAGTGGAAGTGTGGATGAATCGGGCGCGGCAGTCCCTTCTGGGAAAATGGAAAGAGCGGTTGGCTTATCCCAGGGCTGGGACTGGGACGGTGGAGGCGGTCAGACCGGTTCTCGACGACTGGATAGATAGGGCGCATGGGTCGTTGACCTTCCGGCTGGTACAGGTGCTGACGGGGCACGGTTGCTTCGGCAAGTACCTGTGCCGCATAGCCGGAAGGGAGCCGACAACGGAGTGCCATCACTGTAGCTGCGACGAGGACACGGCGCAGCATACCTTGGAGATGTGCCCGGCTTGGGACAGCGAGCGCCACGACCTCGTCGCAGTTGTGGGGGTCGACCTCTCGCTACCGGCATTGATCCAATCAATGCTGGATAGCGAGGGGTCATGGGAGGAGGTGGTCTCCTTCTGCGAACATGTCATGTCGCAGAAGGAGAACGCGGAAAGGGAGAGGGAGATTACCTCCACTCTTCCACTGCGCAGGAGAAGGACGGGGCGGCGAAGAAGAGCATCCATCTTCGCCCTCCCTCGTCCTCCATAACTGGGGCCTAGGCGACGAACCTGGGGAGGTTCGTCGCCGATGACGTCATAGGTCCCGAGGTGGCGCGCGCTTATCAGCGCGCCTTCGTGAAGTCCGGGGTGGTAAACACCCTACTGAGGTCGGACCCATTAGAGGACCATCGCCGTCGGGGCCGCGGAAGAGTTCCAAAGCGTGCCCGTAGCCCCGGCACAAGGCGCAAGGAGGTTTTTAAAAAAAAAAAAAAAAAAAAAAAAGGCGTAGCTAGTTGTAAGTTGACGTTTTAAAGTGATCACAACGTATCCTGTTGAATAAAAACCAGTTGACTATTGACTATTAAAAAATATAGGGAGAGAGTCGTAAGTGTGCTAAATCCAGGAAAAGGTTACGGAAAACGAACACTGACCTAGACCATGACTAGAATTAATAGCGTCATAGTTTACGTTACAAGAAACACGTGTAAAATTGTCAACATACACAATACACAGACCAATAATTATATTATTACATGAATTTTCCTTCATTACGTCGTAAATTGCCTAATACGCAACTCCAAGGGTTTTAACAAATTACTTACGTCAGCTGTCCTTTAGACAAATAAAAGGGATGACTGATATTATTTACTGTATATAAGGTCGTTCCAGAATGGGTATTGTCATTCAGTGACCGACATCATCCCACACAGCATTGTACGAGAAATATTGTCAAGTATTAAAATATTGAATTATTTCAATTTAAATATACTTATATAAAATATAATCGTACCAAAATGTTTGTGAAAGTTTGCCTGTTCGCTTGTTTCGTGGGGTGCATCAACGCCTTGGAGAGGGGCGACTTGGAGAAATATGGACCATTCACTGCCGCTTTGAACTCACGGATATTGACATGTAAGTGTTGTTTGTTTTTGTTCATAACACTAACATAACACATTTTTTTTGATTGATTTTCCTCACATTTTATTCAATCTGGAGAGATTAACAAACTCAAAAATTACCATAATATACAAGTCTATAATTTAATTTTCTTCTTTCAACAGGTGTTCAAGACAAGAGCTTGAATTTGGACGTAAGCGGCATCGACGTCTACTTCTTTGACTTTGCCAACAACTTCAACAAGTCCTTCTCCATAAACGATGCAGCCAAAGGAATCCTCGACATCGAAGACCTGGACAAAACCAGGCAGTTCATTATGTTCGTCGGCGGATTCACATCGAACATCAACCACGTCATCGAACAGCAAATGAGGGAAGCTTACAAGAGCCACCCTAACAGCTACTTGATCATTCCGGATCACTCTGCTTACACCAACAATAAGCTAGGAAACATAAAAGGGTACGAGCGGTCAGTCACACACATACACTACATCGGTAAAGCTCTGGGACAGATGTGGGCTGATCTGAGTCTAGGCGGCGTGAGTCCCAAGAACATCCACTGCGTCGGGCACAGCCTTGGAGGACAAATTTTAGGACACGTCGGTTCAACCTTTTTTGATATAACCGGTGAGAAGATCTCCAGAGTGTCTGCATTGGACCCGGCTGGACCTTGCTTTACAAACAGCGCAGTCGAGTTCCAGGTGAGGTCAGGAGTGGCTGAGTACGTCGAGGTCTATCACTGCAATGCGGGAGCGCTCGGGTCCTCAAGCATGCTCGGTGATGTCGACTTCATTGTGAACAAGAATGGTGAAACGCAACCGAACTGCGGGACTCCGATAGTGCCTGTTCTGTATGGTTCCTCGAAGGCTGCTTCCTGCAACCACAGGATCTGCGTCGACCTCTGGACCGCCTCTGTGAAGAGCCCTGCCCTGTTCTCAGCTTACAGTTGTGAATCTTACGAGAGCTTTAAAAGCGGGAAATGTTTGGCGAATGATCAAACTATCGCTGGTTCTGGGAACCCTGGAGCAGCCACAGGAGTTTACTACCTTGAAACTATAATGCATGATCTAAAAGCCCTCATGTAATTTTATGACCTGTTTTTAAATTTCCAGTTCAGTTCATATGTATAGCTGCCAGTCAGTTTCTTGTGTTTTACAGTTGTTTATATAACTTTTTAGTTTAATAAAACTGCCATGGCTACCTCGTTTTTGTATAAAAGATTAACAAGTATAAATACTTTGGATAAAATAAAATGATCTCAAAGTAATCTGTATTTCATTACCTTAACGAAAAATCCTATTTAAGTTGGTCGATTTTAGTAATTAGATAGTAAAGTCTGTGTTTTTAGATAATTCTGTCAGAATAGACCCATTACATTCAAGTTTATTGTAAAACAACTTTGATGGAAGAGTGTATAACATCATTGATAACAGGGTAAAGCTTCCTGTAAAATTATAGGGCTTCAAGAGATTTAACTTCAAATATCTCAGGTCAAAATAGAATGACAATTAAGTACTGTCAGATATATTAATAGCATACAGCGATAGCATAAGTTTAACTTATACACAATGGAGTCTCCCGCACCAGTTTATTTTTTCATCTTACTTGTTAGCGTTTGACCACATGCCACCGGATGCTATGGTCACCACGCTTCACCCGGATTGTGAATTGGCTTTCAAGTGACTATACATCGAACACTTGGCTACTGATTAGAAAATGCTTTGCCACCAAGCTATAGTAACAATACCTTGATGTTTTCCTTGACAAAAAGCTCAACCTCATAGCAAGATTCAAACCCAAGACCTACGGTTTGCAAGCTGACGTCAATATCACTGTGCTATAATCACTATACAGTTCCTGGCACAAGAAATATTGACTGATATATAATAACTGAGACACAAAAATTCGATCCTGGGACACTTGAGTTCAGGTAGAAGCACCAACTGCGCCACGATGTCATTGTATACCTACCTATAATGTAAGCGGAGATAGGGAAAATGTAATAATATCTTTAATACAAGGAGTTAGAGTCAACTCGTGAACGGGTGCTGCTTGTGGGGTCTGGTCTGCTTTGGTTGTGATCCCGCAACTCGTTAATATTCATGTTCCCATATCCCAATGTGTACAACCAAACAAGAGAAATCTTCTTATTAGTAAAGCTAAATAAAAAATATCGATTAGATGACAAAAAAAAAGCTTGGGATTTTAGTGAACTTGCTCCAATTCAATCAATTAGTAATAAGAATAAAATTGTCAATGTGATCGCGCCAAAAAAATTACCTGCCGGGCGTTTCTTGCCTGTTCTTTTGCCGGCGTAAGGAGGTTGGAACAGGCGTAGCTAGTTTTAAGTTGACGTTTTAAAGTGATCACAATGTATCCTATTAAATAAAAAAGTTTTGATTTTGATTTTGATTTTAGAGATCAACCGGCGCGTGTAAGTATCTTTTCAACCACCGTTATAATTTTAATTTTCTTTGTAAAAACGCAGAATACAAAATGTTAACATAAACTAACTGAGATGGCGCATCGCCCCAAATTGAGTCTTCGCCTCAAATGATACAAGACGCCATTTCGGTCTATCCTGCGCCACCTCCACCTGTAGCTCGCGCAAATCCTTCGTGATTTCGTCTTTCCAGCTATTTATACCTTCGACGGCCACTCGTCCGTCCCATGTACCTATGCTGTTTGTGTTAACATAAGGAAATATAAATTTATTTCAAGCTCCTCTCAAAAGCAAGTATTCGGGGGAACAAAGTTACATTAAATTTGAATCCCATATCGGTCTTGCAGATTTACAATTGCTCAAAAATATTGAAGGGAAACATCGTAAGAATGCATGCAGAAATGTGCAAGAACGACAACATTCAAGAGCAAGTGAATGGTTAACATCTTAAACCGCACTGGAACTAGTAGGTTATGGTTCATATAATATTTTTATTCAACTAGTTTTACAAGTCTTAGGGACTCATGCGCGGCATCCCCTTGTAAAAGGTGTAAACTAGGTTATAAGTATTTTTAATAAATATATAAATGCTCACTCTCTGAGAGAAGGAATGTGTTCGTTTTTTTTTTTTTGTTATGGCGTCACACGATTAGTGTATTTGCCAGTGTCAAGTATAAAATATTTCAAACTCAGAGAGTTGAATCAAGTTTAAATGATGATGATGATGACGATGAGATGATGGGATGAGGATAGTGTTTAAGTAAAGTAGTGGAGCTTTACTTAAACTTTACACGGACTTTTTTGGAGCAACTAGAAACGTCACTTGCACAACTTTATTTCAATTTCCCACACTCGTACACATTAACGAACACATAATGGTTAATAATCCACCAATATTAGACATTATCACTCGAAGAAACACAAGTTTTGGAAATAAAAACAAAATTTTCACGTTGACAATTCGATTGCCGCCAAAAAAGTCCTAATGTGTTCTTGCTGTTGGATACATCAAGCTATGACTATATGTCAAATTATGTCAATGTCAAATATGTCAACTGTCAGTATGTAATATCTGTGTCACTTCTTCTCAATTACAACTCCGTAAGCGCAGCACGTACTTTTATTTCTAAATAGGATAATAGGACTTTTTACACTTGCAGTGGTGAAGATGATAGTTTTTTTATATCTTCCAGGGAAGCTTTTGATTGTAATTCATCTGATGCTAAGTGAAGATTTGGCATAAGATGCCAACATGGTACCTACGCCTGAATTGTGAACTAGTTTATAAGTTGTTGGAACACACCAATAGATATTTGACAACATATTCAAGTCTTTCTAGTAGAACTTCCTAGGATTTGATAAAACCAGGACTAAGAGAAGTTAAGGTTTAAAGAAAAAATTATTTCTTTTGAATGTAGGTACATATTTTATTTATTAATGTATAAAAAGCTAAAATATCAACTACCATACAATTACCAGGTATATTAGTCATATAGAATTAGTTCTTTATGACATCTTATAAAGATATTCAACAGAGCAAGAAACAGACATACAGTTTTAAAATAATAGGAACATTGAAAAATTACTAAGGAAACACAAAACAACATTAATTACATAAGAGTCTTCAAGTCGTGCATTGTAGTAGCGAAGTAATACACTCCAGTGGCTGTACCAGGATTGCCTGACCCCGCTACTGTTATGTCGTTAGTTGAGCATTTTCCTTCCTTAAAGCTCTCGTATGACTCACAACTGTAAGCCGAGAACAAGTCTGGGTTCTTCACAGAGGCAGTCCAGAGATCGACACAGATCCTATGGGCACAGGCAGCGGCTTTCCCGGAGCCGTACATTACTGGAACCATTGGAGTACCACATTCTGGCTGCGACTGACCATTCTTGTTCACAATGAAGTCGACATCACCGAGGATGCTTGAGGACCCGAGTGCTCCAGCATTGCAGTGATAGATCTCGACGTACTCAGCCACTCCTGACCTCACCTGGTCTTCAATAGCGTTGGTTGTAAAGCAAGGTCCAGCCGGATCCAAAGCAGAAACTCTGGAGATCTTCTCACCGGTTATATCGAAGAAGGTTGAACCGACGTGTCCAAGAATTTGTCCTCCAAGGCTGTGCCCGACGCAGTGGATGTTCTTAGGACTCACGCCGCCTAGACTCAGATCGGCCCACATCTGTCCCAGAGCTTTACCGATGTAGTGTATGTGTGTGACTGACCGCTCGTACCCTTTTATGTTTCCTAGCTTATTGTTGGTGTAGGCAGAGTGATCCGGAATGATCAAGTAGCTGTTAGGGTGGCTCTTGTAAGCTTCCCTCATTTGCTGTTCGATGACGTGGTTGATGTTCGATGTGAATCCACCGACGAACATAATGAACTGCCTGGTTTTGTCCAGGTCTTCGATGTCGAGGATTCCTTTGGCTGCATCGTTTATGGAGAAGGACTTGTTGAAGTTGTTGGCAAAGTCGAAGAAGTAGACGTCAATGCCGCTCACGTCCAAATTCAAGCTTCTGTCTTGAACACCTGTTAAGAGAAGAAAATAGAATTATAGACTTGTACATTATGGTAATATATGGTGATTTTTGGATTTGTTAATCTCTCCATATTGAATAAAATGTGAGGAAGATCAATCGAAAAATCAGTGTTATAAAGAAAAACAAATAACACTTACATGTCAATATCCGTGAGTTCAAAGCGGCAGTGAATGGTCCATATTTCTCCAAGTCGCCCCTCTCCAAGGCGTTGATGCACCCCACGAAACAAGCGAACAGGCAAACTTTCACAAACATTTTTGTACGATTATATTTTATATAAGTATATTTAAATTGAAATAATTCAATATTTTTAATACTTGACAATATTTCTCGTACAATGCTGTGTGGGATGAGGTTGATCACTGAATGACACTACTCGTCCAAGAACTGTCTTATAAAGGATGAAATTACGAGTATTACTCATACAAAAAAGCTCATCAGCTATTTCTTAAGGACATACTGACGTAGGAGTTACAAAACCCTCAAAACTACGCGGTAAGCTCGTCGTTTTACGTCGTATTACAGGAAAGTAGTAAATGTCACTACGTCACTCATTTGACCACGTGCGGTGCAGTGCGGTTTGATTGTAGCAGGTAAACAAACAAATTGTAAGCAAGCTTACGGTTCGACTGATGGTGAGCGGTCACCGTTACCCATGGATTCCAGGCACCAAGTCTCTTAAGAACTCTTTTCACATCCATTTAGAAGGACTGTACCCCTAGTACAGGCTTTGATAGTTTAAAAAACTATAAAAGTTTTTGTTTCCATCCATACATATTTTTTTCAGCGAATCTTACCGAGACTTGGAGGAACTGAAATCGTTATTACGGGTTATTTTAAATCGTTATAATCATATTCCAACAATGTTATTGAGTTACTTTTTGAATTTAAGCAGATCGAGTTGCCACTTTGACAAGTCGGCGGTGGTAAACGTCGACGTTTACGAAAATTTTTATCGTTTTCAAAACTTGTACTAGGGGTACTGCAATCTGTAGTTCTGTGGAAAGACTTGCAGAGGGCGCTCGTTCCAAATTTGTTAGGTATGTTTTGTAAGTTAATGCAACTGTGCAAATGTAATTCTATCTATTTTATAGCGATTATAGCTCAGTGGTGGTGACGTCGGCTTGCGATCCGTAGGACGTGGGTTCAAATCCTACAATGAGCATGAGCTTTCGGTGAAGGAAATTAACGTGATGAAACCATAGATTGGTGGTACGGAATTTTTAGTACTCATCTGGCTAGCTACCATACTAATGATAAGAATCTGTCGCCAAGCACCTATTGGTGTGTTCCGGCAGCCTCACTTGAGAGCCAGTTCCCAGTCCATGGGTAGCGTGGCGACAACTTAGACTACATCGTCACTTAACATCAGGTGACTTGTGGTCAAATGCTACCCTGTGAGTAGTAAAAAAATTAATTCTTTATTTAAGTCATATCCTAGACTACTGTAATTAAAAATTCACGTCAAAGTAACTTAGTGACAAGCTGAAGGGCCGAGCAAGTTTTAATGAGTATCGCATTCGCTCTGCTGAGAGCTTGTCTATGCACCGCGGTAAGTGGTAAGAGAGAACTTAAGTACCTTTTCACACACACCCCTGTACACAAACTCAAACACACACACACTTTCCACATCACTGTTCCATTGAATATAGAAGCAAATACATTTACACAGTACCGCGATATTTTAGTATACACCTATAAACGTGTATTTTTATTTCTTTACTTTGCTGATGTGCGCGTATTGAGTTCGATGTCTCAATACAAATAGCTTACACATTGCCCCCTAGGACCCTTTTTTATGGTTTTTTTTTTGGTCATGAACAGTGGTTGTTTGGGTTTACCGTCAAACAGAATTTCTGCATATTTTTCTAAAACACCTGAGTCGTGAATCACCAGCAATGACCCACTTCCTTACCCCTGTTTTAATTCGAAGTAGATCAGTAGGTAGCCTAATAAAATAGTTGGATTAAGGAAAAAATGAAATCTTTTGTTTACTCATTTGGCATTTAATTATGTATTGAGTGAGTATTATTTAGTAGCAACACATTCACATTACCGTTGTCAGTCCATTGTATGTACTTAGGATAGGGCTAAGTGTCAAATTGCGGTTGCTAGTCGGCCGGCCGACTATGAACTGCATCGCTCATGAAAATTATCTTAAAAATAACACATTACATAACAATACAAAATATGATTATGTATTTTACAAGTCAAATTTGTAAGTATGGCTTAATATACAATAGGTATATATATCAGGTACTTCAGACTCTGCTAGTTAACTAACATAAAACTTAAGATAAATAAAGCCGAACTGCAGCCTTAAAAATAGTTATATAATATACAATAAAGGGCCTTATAATAATATGTCTATTACAGACTATCTAATTAGTGTCTATGCTTTTGACAGACACTTTCGTTAGTGGCAAAATTTGCCGGAGTTTCACTTATTTCTTTATCCATTACATTTTCTAAAATTAAATGGCAACGTGACTCCCTATGTTTCTTTTTTTTCCTCGCCTCTACTACTGAACAAATATGGCAGTAGTTTGAATCCTGGGAAATAACACAAAATACTTTTTATCGCGATAATCTGAAAACCACGCGGGTGAAACCGCGGGGCACAGCTAGTCTATGATCGATGATAACTTAAAGGCGCTGAGCGAAGTGACGTTTTTGAAACATATGTCAGCTCCAGCATGTTGTCTGCAGCTTTGTAAAAGAGAAAACTCTGACTTTTAACTACATCAGAGCTTTCAAATCGTACTTTTCGGTCGACAAATAATATTTTCCGAAAGCCCTACCAGGGTTCGCTGGGCCAGCTATCGTCTTAGCATTTGACGCGCATTTTCCACCTCTAAAACTCTTGTAAGACTCGCATTTGTAAGCCCAGAAGAGCGAAGGGTTCTTCACGGCAGCTGTCCAAAGGTCCACGCAAATCCTATGGTTGCACGAAGCCGCTTTCGAAGATTTGTAAATGAGAGGCACTATCGGAGTCCCACAATGTGGCTGGACCTCGCCATTCCTGTTCATAAAGAAGTCGACATCTCCAAGGATACTAGCCGACCCTAACGCTCCAGAATTACAATGGTAAACTTCGACATAATCAGCCACTCCAGACCTCACCTGGTTTTCAACAGCGCTCGACGTGAAGCACGGACCAGCAGGGTCTAAAGCAGTGATCTTGGATATCTTCTCTCCAGTTTCGGTGAGGAAAGCAGTTCCTGTGTGGCCGAGGATTTGGCCTCCTAAGCTGTGGCCGACGCAGTGAACTTTCTTGGGGCTTACCCCGCCTGTTTTAAGGTCAGCTAGCATTTGTCCGAGGGCTTTACCAATGTAGTGTACGTGAGTTACGGAACATTCGTAGCTTTTGATGTTGCCATTTTCGTTGTTTGTGTAAGCTGAGTGGTCGGGGATGATCAGGTAGCTGTTGGGATACGTCTTGTAGGCTTCACGTATCTGGGTCTCGATCGCGTGGTTGATATGTGACGTGAATCCGCCAACGAACATTATGATGTTTTTGGTTTTGTCAAAGTTCTTGATGTTAAGTATTCCTTTGGAAGCATCGTTGATAGGAAAGGAGTTGTTGTGATTGATGCTGAAGTCAAAGATGTGGATGTTGATTTTGCTCACATCCAGATTGAGGTTTCTGTCGTGGTTACCTGTGAAGATAATATTATTAGTATTAATAAACGTTGGTCTTATTTTTTAGCGCGCTCATTCGATTTTGAGCCTCAATTTTGATCCATTTCAAAAACCTTTTACTTTATCTACAATTTCGTTGTGTTTAGGAGAAAAATTATGAGATTGAATAAGAAATAAAATAGGGGTAGATAATTCAAAAAAAGTCACCTTTATTTATATGTTTGTGCGTTTAAAAAAATTATGTCTTTTTTTAGGTAGCTTAATATAAAGTTATAGAGAAGAAGACATAATGCTCTAGAGTTTTAAAAAGTGACGGTAAAGTACTTACATTTAATAATGGGCGAGTTCAAAGCAATATAGAAGGGTCCATACTTCTGCCAGTCCACTCCACCCCAAGCGAAGATGCACCCCAATAGGCAAACAAATAGTCCAACCCTCACACTCGTTTTATTGAGAAAATTTGCCCATTCTAAAAATTTTCTCTTCACGTTTTTTTTGCTCATTGAAGCTGGCTGTTTGAAGATATTCAGAATTCCAGAAAGGTAACTCATTAAAACAATTATTTTACAACGGTAAAGATTGTAATGCCAAAAATCACTCCTTATAGAGAGAATGAAGACAAGATAAGTAATTCACTATTGGTTCAAGTGTGTAGGGATTTAAGTTTTAAAAGTTACTAATCTCGAATATTCACTTAACTATTTGAATAAATTCTTTATACAATAGAGTTTGAGAAATAGAAGACAGTTGTTCTACAAATGCGGTTAATAAGTGACATAACTATAATGAGTACAGTGTTATATATTAAAAAATATAAACAGTGTTACTCACACAAAGTAGTATATCTCGTTATTATACAATAGGAAAACCAAATAATTGGGAACGAAGACATCGGCTATCAAATGTAGGACGTATACTACGTCACTAGGGGGAAGAAAATGTCGGAAACATAGCAGAATTTCTACTACGTCAGCAATTCTATCGTGTTTTGTGAAACAGCGTGATATTAGATGTTAATTATTTTTTGGAGTTCTTATGACCGGACGAGTAAATGATTAGCACTATTATTTTACACTAATTTAAATATAACAAAGTCAGGTAAGTTACGCCATTTCTAAGTTAAGAACGGTTAGACCGACTGGTATAATTTTTGATTTGTTGGATTTTGTCTCTGCCCGAATAGCAGAATTGTTTGCACGGACTTTTTTGGAGCAACTAGAAAAGTCACTTTCACAACTTTATTTCAATTTCCCACACTCGTACTCATTAATGGACACATTATGGTTAATAATCCACCAATATCACACATTATCACTCGAAGAAACACAAGTTTTGGAAATAAAAACAAAATTTTCATGTTGACAGTTCAATTGCCGCCAAAAAGTACTAGTCAACGTTGTTTTTTGTTATGGCGTCATTCGATTAGTGTTTTTGCCAGTGTCAAGTTTAAAATATTTCAAACTCGGAGAGTTGAATCAAGTATAATAAACTGATGATAATGATAAGATAATGGGATGAGGATAGTGTTTAAGTAAAGTAGTGTCGCTTGACTTAAACTTTACACGGACTTTTTTGGAGCAACTAGAAAAGTCACTTTCACAACTATATTTCAATTTCCCACACTCGTACACATTAACGAACACATAAGGGGTAATAATCGACCAATATCACACATTATCACTCGAAAAAACACAAGTTTTAGAAAAAAAAACAAAATTTTCACGTTGACAGTTCAATTGCCGCCAAAAAATCCTAAGCAAAGTTAGTAAAAAAAGGCAAGGCTTGTTAACTGGCATTCAAGAAAAAAGAAAGAAAAGTTAGGTTCGCATAGATAAAGCGCTTCTTCAACTATCGGTTACCATTCTATTCAAGTCTTATTGCGATAGCAACCGAGCTTCGACAAACACTTCGTGAGACAAAGAGCTACGGCAATATCGCTATTTCTTTTATTTTGAGCCAACAAGCTTAGAGCTCATTTGAAATGGCGGGAGCATGAAATGAGCGCTTTATTGGAGTCTGTAGTAAAGAGATTAAGTGTTTCAGCTGTATTAAAGTAACTCAAACTGTCTGTTAGTTAAAAAGAAAGAGACAATTGCTTAATGTAAAGTTTTTATTTGAAATAGGGAAACATACAATGGATGGCCGAGTGGCCGTCGCCCGGTCGGCCATCTTAAGTATCGCTGGAAGTCACGAAGGATTTGCGCTCACTCCAGGTCCAGGACAGACCGAAGTGACGTATTTTGTTATCGGAGGCCATGACTCAGTTTGGGGCGTTGCGCCATCTCAGTTAGCTAGTTTTTTTAGGGATGCATTTGACCCGAATCTCGTGTAATCATTATTGTAAAGCTGCACCTTCCTGAGATAGTTGGTTACGCGTGTCGTGGAACGCCATAATTATCCATATACGCGTACACTCTTGGAGAACGCGAACGAAAACCAATGTACGCGTGGACAACGTAACATATTCCGACTACGCGTAACTCAGGAACGCGCTATCCGTGGCTGGCTTACGACATATTACTACTAAAATAACATATTATTGCATGATATCGATCCAAAACCGCGGATAACGGATCAGGACCGATTATTAATATCGGGCGTTAGTGGCTACTCACGGTGCAATTTGACTGTCAATCTCTATTCCCCTTGGTCATCGCATCACGCGTGAGCGGATGGAACATTTAATTTTTTGTTGTGTTCGTTGAAGTTCAAGGAAGGTGAGTGTAGAGAAAAATTGAAAAAGATGCCAGAAATGTAACGAAATTTGGGTAAAACGGAAAGCGCTTTTTTCTAGGTAGGTTTGGTAGGATTTTTGTAGGTTACGTTTTATATAATACTGTAGCACGTTATAACTGCAGTCCACAGGGGTGAAACTGCAGGGTGCAGCTAGTTTGTTGATATATAGAATCTGACGCCAAGCACCTATCGGTGTGTTCCGGCAGCCTCACTTGAGAGCTAGTTCCCAGTCCAGGTGTAGCGTGGCGCCATCTTCGACCACATCGTCACTTAACATCAGGTGTCTTGTGCTCAAACGCTACCCTGTAAATAGTAAAAAAAAACATGTACAGAAGTCATGTTTCCCGAACTAAAAGCCTATTATAGAGCTATTGTTCGCTACCTACAAATTATTCTTCGAAAATTATTCATCCACGATTAGTCGTCACTAATTGTTTTAACCACGACACAATTCTAAGCGCCTGAGTAACGAATCCTTGAACTAAAAATGTTCTAAATTAAACAGTAGTTATTGAGTCGAGCAAGTTAATGTAACTACTTATTATCTAGTAGCTGTTCCCCGCGGTTTCACCCGCGTTTTCTGGTTTCCCATTTTTACCCCCATAGCGGTTGTATTTCAAAAAATCTTTTAGTAAACCCCTATGCATCAAGACAAACATATCCTCCAAAGAACAATGGCCAAAACGAACCCGAGGTCGTATGAAAACGATCTATATAGGATGAAGTTCGATGAAGTTTTTATTTTTTGTCTATTAAGATTATACAAACGATATTTTAAAGAAAGTTTAGAAAAAAAAGATATTGATTTATTAACTTCGTAGTTTCTTAGGACATTTTTTAACTTAGGTACACGATGTTTGGATGTTTTGAACGCACTCCGCAATTTCTTTGCCATTCCGTTTCACGCTTTGGAAGTCGGCCCTACTTAAATTAAGTCATTAAAATCAACATTATGACGGACTTTTTTGGCGGCAATTGAGTTGTCAACGTGAAAATTTTGTTTTTATTTCCAAAACTTGTGTTTCTTAGAGTGATAATGTGTAATATTGGTGGATTATTAACCATTATGTGTTCGTTAATGTGTACGAGTGTGGGAAGTTGAAATAAAGTTGTGAAAGTGACTTTTCAAGTTGCTCCAAAAAAGTCCGTGTAAAGTTTAAGTAAAGCACCACTACTTTACTTAAACACTATCCTCATCCCATCATCTCATCATCATCATCACCATCATCTCATCATCATCATCACCATCATCATTTAAACTTGATTCAACTCTCTGAGTTTGAAATCTTTTATACTTGACACTGGCAAATACACTAATCGTGTGACGCCATAACATAAAAAAAAAAAAAAACATTATGACGACTTTCACTGTCAAGTGACATTGACAGAAACGAAAATTTTTATACAAAATATATTGCGGTCAGCAGGGCTATTGCGTATCTCGGTGGATAACGTAAAGTGAAGAGCACTGGGTAAAGTGTCGAACTATGAACTGTCAAACAGCTAGTTTCGTATTGGCTAACCTTAGTGATCAACTGGGATGACGTCATGCGCACCGAGTCTTGGTGTTAATCACTATAACTCATTTTGACAGAAGTTTTCGTATCGATAGTTTAGATTTGCGATTATGTAAGCATAGTGGACATCAAAATTGATAGCCACCGAGGTATTTTACATTTTGTGAAAGACACTGCTCAAGAGCAGTGTTTTATAGATTCTTAGTGATTAACACTAGGCCGCTCACGTAAGGAGCACTAGGATTTTGATGTAATTGTGAGTTTGACTCAGTGTACATTGCATTATTATTGGGATTGCTGTAGATTCTGTGATGGAACGTCTACTATTATTGAGATTTGCTCAAGCACAGCGGAGACAAAATCTTTTGAAAATAAAGAGACGCCGCCTGCGCGACGTTAGTGATCCATTGCAGTTGCCAGAGAAAGAGTTTATTGCGAATTTTCGTCTAAGTAATAAGTGAAGAAGTGGATTCCAACAAGTTTTAGAAGAGTCGATGACTAGAAAGAAGTAAATCCATTTGCCTAGGAGACACTTTTCTTGGTGCAAGCATCTGAAAAGTACAATTACTTGTTACTAGCTGTGTCCTTCAGTTTCACCCGCATATATAGGCAGTGGTAATGTAATGATCAATCCTTTGGGCGGCACCGGGGGCCTGGAATTTATTTTTAACGCGATTGTATAGGTTAAAATTAGGGTTTAGGTGCTTAGTTAATTATGCACTTTTTTATATATTTTTAATATCAAAAAATTTACTCCAAAAAATTATTAATAAAAATATATTACACAATATGTACTGCATTTTACTTAATTTAATTATTTACTACTAGCTATTCCCCGCGGTTTCACCCGCGTGGGCTACAGTTTATCGCGATAAAAAGTATTCTATGTCCTTCTCCAGGGTTCAAACTACATATGTACCAAATTTCATTTCAATCAGTTCAGTAGTTTAGGCGTGAAAGCGTATATTCTGTACCTATGCTCTAAAATTATTCCCGCACTTCGGTGCCCGCCGCGTTACCCGCTGCGCTGCGGCCACTGCATGGCCATGGATCACGGGGCGGCGCGGTGATTTTATTTCCATTAGATTGAAATTTTAATTTTGTAATATCTTTTGAATGGAATGACCGCAAATCTATAAAATAACTTGACAAATTATATCCTTAAACCTTCCCCGAGAACCACTCTATCTATTGGTGAAAACAGCATGAAAATCGGTGCAGTAGTTTTTGAGTTTATCGCGAACAGACAGACAGACGCGGCGCGGAGGACTTTATTTTATAATAAGTAGTGATCACCAAGCTTCCAAACTTTTATGAACTTGTAAACAGTAATATCACTATGGGTAATATTTTTTTCTCCAAAGAGAAGTTACTGTTACGAATGAGTTTTCAAATTTGCCGCTCACCTCAAACGTCAGGTAATATAAACCACATAAAATTAAATGTCCATGTTTCACGCGTAACGTGCCTAAAAGGTATTACTTATCTTAGTCGCATAATAGTCGATAGAAAATAGTGTCGTGAAATGGCGTGCTGAAAGGCACCGTTAGGCACTGTAAACTGATATCCACTGAGGTTGATACGCAATACCAATAATATGACTATCATAGTTGACATCAAAGTTCGGTGTACAACCGAACCCGGTTGGTAACTGGAAATGTCAAAGTTAGCCAATAGGCCCGCAGGTCCTGGGCAGTATGAAAAGTGGCCAATGTTCTTTCAAGTTTCTACTACTGTATTTACAAAATGTGTAGGTAAATATCGTACATAGTATAGTGACGTAGCGAGTTTCCTTGTTCTGTACTCTATACGTGACGTCATAACATGCAAAATAACGTAACGACATAACCTGTCATGTGCCTACAGAGGGATCTATCAAGATGGGTCACTATGGGGAAGTCTGAAAACAAGTTAAAAGGAAGGAAAGATGTCGTCAAGCGTCAGGCTTCAGATAGGCATCAGTGTGTTCCGGCAGTAGCTTTTGAGAGCCAGTTCCCTGACCAGGTGTAGCATGGCGCCACCTTGG
The DNA here is from genome assembly GCA_931315375.2 of Opisthograptis luteolata. NCBI lineage: Eukaryota > Metazoa > Arthropoda > Insecta > Lepidoptera > Geometridae > Opisthograptis > Opisthograptis luteolata. The sequence continues at coordinate 1,793,805 of OV928044.1, forward strand.
GCTATGTCATCACTTAACATCCGGTCATTTGTGGTCAAACGCTACCAATTATGATGAGAAAAAAGATTTCAGAGTTAAAACGTGCATTGTTCAATCAAAGACTTCATGAAAAAAATACCTACTTATGTAACTTACGAGTTAAAAAAAAAGATTATTAATCTCTACTAATATTATAAATGTGGAAGAAACTCTGTCTGTTTTTCACGCTTGTACTACTGGACCGGTTTAAATGAAATTTGGTACGAAGATACTTTGAACCCTGAGGAAGGACATGGGTTACTTTTTATCACGATAAACTGTAGCCCACGCGGGTGAGCCGCGGGAAACAGCTAGTTTATTATAATAAATTAATGGTGTAGATTGTATAGAATATATGTTTTTTTGCAACCAAATGCAGTCCATCTGTGTTCTTCTTTCCAACAATGTTTTATCTAATACAATTTCTAATTTCCCAATACTGTCACATTGATTACATATCCCGATTCCAGGTATAATACACGTCGAAACAGGCTTAATGACGTCAAACCTGAAATTTCCAATACCGACAATTAGTTATTGGAAACCCCAATCCATTTAAAGCTAGATCAAATAGCATTCAAATGATAAACATCCATCACCCTTCACCGCTAAAATTCACTGAATTTTCACCGAATTGCAGCTGAACAGAGAAAAGCCTACAATACGTCACTATCGACGGCTCATTCGCAATAGTCGCGAAATAATAGCTTTCCATCAACTCTTCAACAACTAAAAATGAACTCTAACCCAACGCCACAACCCTCACACTAGCAGCACCAGCGAAATCGCACGGTGTCACGACGCATCCAACCAAATGTGACCCGCCATTACTCTACAGCTCTTCAAAACCCGTTTAGATACACGAAGGGGTAGAGATCAAGTTAAATTGGTGCTGAAGAGAAACACATCACACGTCGGCGGAATCGCAGCGCTGCCTGAGAACAGAGTGCATTTAGTTAAAGCTCTGGTGTACAATGACCTCATCAATAATGGCCGACGCAAGCGATGCGTTCTGAAATAGACGAGAGGAACGAATTGGACGTATTGTGAGTTTAATCTCTGTGGAGCTCAGTTTTGTTAGCAATAGAGAGTATTGCCAGGGTAAACTTTTGATCAAACGACACTTCAAGCCTCCTCATCTCCTACATTCGAAATAACCTACTACCTAGAAGTCCACTGCTTTTTTTTTTTTTTTTTTTTACAACTAACTAGGCTAGCGTTTGTCCACGATCTGACCTGATGGAAAGCGACGATGTGGTCGAAGGTGTAGCACGCTTTCCCAGTAAATACCTATTCACTCTTGACTTGAACACCCCCGGGTTGTATCTTTCGGGAAACACTGACCAAGGCAGGGCATTCCACTCTTTTGCAGTTCTAATCAAAAAAGTTGACGCAAACCGGTTCGTGCGTATCGGTGGTATTTCCACGATGAAAGGATGGCGCTTATCGGAACGCCTGGTCGTTCGGTAATGGAATGGTGCTGGGGGAATAAGGTCGTGCAGTTCTTGTGCACACTCTCCGTAGTGAAGTCTATAAAAAACCGATAAACTTGCCACTTCACGCCGATGAGCCAGACTCTGGAGCCTAGAGTTCACCAAGAAGTCGTCATTAATTAATCTTTTGGCACGTCGCTCTATTGAATCCAAAGCAGCCAGCTGATACTTGGCAGACCCGTCCCAAAGGAGGCAAAAACATAGGCCTCCCCCCATGAATGCCACCACGAACGGATATTAGCCATTTGCATCCATCAGCTCCCTGCGACTCTTACAATGTCGTCGGTCCACCTAGTGGCCTACCTACAGAGCGTCTTCCGGTTCGTGGTCACCACCCGAGCACCTTTTTTCCCCATTGGCTATCGGTTCGTCGAACGATGTGGTCTGCCCATTGCCGTTTCAGCTTGTAAATTCTGAGAGCTATGTCGGTGCCCTTGGTTTTTCTGCAAATTTCCTCATTAAACCTACGCATACCCTCTTTATGGGTTAGCTGCTTACTAGCAGTAAAGAAAGCGTAAAACCAATAAATTTGACTTTCTCTCAAATTAAGAAGAACGTCTTCACAAAAGAAATTAATTTACTGCGAATACATTACGAATACGAAGTATGGCGATGTTGTGTTTTCTTGCGCCTGGTTTCAAATGGCGTGGTCTCACCATCAGCGATTGTACGAACCCCACATTCGCCACAGTAAGATTTTCAAAAATTATCCTTGATCATTGGATAAATTTTTATATATGTATGTATCACACACAGAATCAGCCACTATAGGGAAAAAAAGTATCAAAACGTTTTACTCCAATTTCCCCCAGTATTGCTAGCGTCAATTTCTTTTTTCCCTTTTTGCCATCAGATTCTGGTAGACCTATAGTTTGAATTAAAAATCATCTCCTTCAAACTTATTACATTGAGACTGTAAAAACTAACAGGCAAACATATATTTACCCAGGAAAATACAAAATTTCCGCGACATAACGGAAAGAATGCAGAAGCAAGTCTCCCGACCAGGAAAATACAAAATTTCCGTAAAATAGTGGAAAAACTACGGGAAAGAAGCGTCGTAAATTAAAAATATTTAAAAATCTTCTTATTTTCACCTACGTGTATGTAGAGACTTCGTTATTACTAGACAAATTTTGATACTGTTTTCGGGGGTCGACTTCTTAGGTGTTAAGAACGGGAGATCATTGTACAAAACTATCTTCCAACATAAATGGATTCGTTACAGTTTTTAAAGTACAAAACGTATTTTTTCTGTAGCTCGGACTCCACCTCAACCCTATATTCTCACGAACCTTTTTCGCTAAACGATAATTTTCTTTCTTTTTATTACTGTTTGCTTTTAGGCGCTATTTTATAGTACCATCCTTCGGCAATTATGCGTCCGCAGCCTTTGATAGATAGAAACAAAAGATATGTTACAAAATACGTTCACAAAGATTGTGCAACAAAATAGAACACTAGCTCATAGATCTTTTATGTTGTTTTATAGTTTGTGAACAATAAAACGTTATCTATCTATCTTATACTGGGGCCACACTAAAGTCAACGTCAAAGGAAATGTCAATGCCTATCATCGCGATAAATATTGCGTTAGTTATTATTAACGCAATTATGTGAGTGGCTACACTTGAACGGTCAACGTGAATACACTTGTGTTATCGGCTAACGTCAAACGCCAATGTGAATGCCGTTGTCAAATGTCGTGGCCACACTTATGTCAAACGTCAATCATCACGCTATTTAACGGCATTTCCCGTTAGTGTGGCCCCAGCATCAGAGTCTATTTAAAAAAGTTGTCTTACTCCCACTTTCTGTAAGGTTGTTAGTACTGGAACGTACTGGAAAAAATTAGCACTCAACATTGACCTTGTCATCTCTTACCATTAGTTGTTGTCACTGCGGTCATATGCTTTCCTATTTACAAGAACAAAAAAGGTTGAGTATTGCTTTCTTCTATAATTATGTTACCCATCATTAAGTGATTTATGGCGTTTAACTTGGATATCACAATTGAGTTTATATTGTACTTTTTTTGATGCATCGCGACCGTCTTATCTTCCATTTTCATTTACCACAGTTCGCAAGCCTTTACCTGGTCTCGTCTTACCTTATAAAATAACATTATTTTTATTTACAAGGAGCACGGCTTTTGGGCTAAAAAGGGAAGGTTTTTATACTGCGTAATACAGCCTTTACCACTTAACGTTGAAGGTAATTTGATTGCTAAGTGTCTAGGTTCTAATCCTTTTGAGATTGTAGTGATCTTGCTCCAGTTCAATCGGTTAGTAACCCCACTGATATAAAAATGTGAAAGTTTGTGAGGATGGATGTATGGATGTTTGTGTTACTCCATCACGCAAAAACTACTAAACAAATTTAAGGGAAATTTTGATTAGAGATAGCATATAGGTACCTTGGAATAACACATAGGTTTTTTTTTGTGTTTTATTAGCAATAGGCAAGCATTTGACCCCAGTTTCACCTGATGGTAAGTGATGCTTACCTAGAAGATACATATTCACTCTGGACTTGAAGGCTCCTAAATTATACCTATCGGGAAATAAAGACGCTGGTAAAGGTTTTTTATCCCGGAAAAGGTTCCTGCGGGATAACGGGAAGACACCTAGTTGCAGGGCGTCTTACACTACGTTTGCCAAGTCGTGGTCTCCACTCAAGAATACGTCTACCTCAACGTTTATCAGTTAAGCCTCATTGCAGAGGCCCAATTGTCGCGGCGTGATATATTATCACATTCGATAAATATCGCAATAACTGTCAAAATACGTTTTAAGTTTTGACAGCTATTGCGATATTTATCGAATGAGATATTTGGGCCCCAGGTTACGAACTATGGGGTCACAGGCTGATGGCACTACCATTATCTCATTATCGCTCTATCAACCTCTTTAACTACCTTCAGGGCGATTAGCTGGATAGTTAAGGTACAAGTGCTGTAATAATTACGCAATAACTGCGTATTGTTAACATGCATAATATTTACCACTAGCTTCCTACCTTGCGGCGTAAAATGACGAGTCTTGACGAGGTAACTTGTGGTTTAAAGGATTTCACAACTCGCTACGTCAGTAATTGTGCTTTGAAGCAACCACAAATATTCGTTTTCGTATGAGTAATACATATTTTGTTCTTTGTTTGTTTATATAAAGCTGTTGCACAATGAATCAAGTCAATGAGTGCAATTGCAGCCTACAAACAAGAAAGAAATTTTTTTGTGTGTTATTGTTTAGAGGTAAAAATTTCTAAAACAAAATTGAAAGAGTTTTTAAAGAAAAGGATTGTAATGTTTGTGAAAGTTTGTCTGTTCGCTTGTTTCGTGGGGTACCTCTTCGCTTTGGAAAGGGGTGATTTGGAGAAATATGGACCCTTTCAAAATGCTTTGAACTCTCGCATACTGACATGTAAGTTGAACTTCAATAAATTGTATTTGAGAAGCCAAAAATGTTACTTGAACTTTTAAATCTTTCCAATTCTTAAAATCAAGCTGTGCTTTGTGAAACCCTTATTCAAATTGATTATGTAGATCTACTAGTTGATTACGAACAAAAAATTAAAGAACATGTATCAAAGTAAAGTCACGACTAGCTAATAAATAAGTTAACACAAATCTTTCTTCATTAGGTATTCAAGACAAGAACTTGAATTTGGACGTGAGCGGCATCGACATCTACTTCTTCGACTTTGCCAACAACTTCAACAAGTCCTTCTCCATAAACGATGCAGCCAAAGGAATCCTCGACATCGAAGACCTGGAAAAAACCAGGCAGTTCATTATGTTCGTCGGTGGATTCACATCGAACATCAACCACGTCATCGAACAGCAAATGAGGGAAGCTTACAAGAGCCACCCTAACAGCTACTTGATCATTCCGGATCACTCTGCTTACACCAACAATAAGCTAGGAAACATAAAAGGGTACGAGCGGTCAGTCACACACATACACTACATCGGTAAAGCTCTGGGACAGATGTGGGCCGATCTGAGTCTAGGCGGCGTGAGTCCCAAGAACATCCACTGCGTCGGGCACAGCCTTGGAGGACAAATTCTTGGACACGTCGGTTCAACCTTCTTCGATATAACCGGTGAGAAGATCTCCAAAGTGTCTGCTTTGGACCCGGCTGGACCTTGCTTTACAAAAAGCGCGATCGAGTTCCAGGTGAGGTCAGGAGTGGCTGAGTACGTCGAGGTCTATCACTGCAATGCTGGAGCGCTCGGGTCCTCGAGCATGCTCGGTGATGTTGACTTCATTGTGAACAAGAATGGTGAAACGCAACCGAACTGCGGAACTCCGATAGTGCCTGTTCTGTATGGTTCCTCGAAGGCTGCTTCTTGTAACCACAGGATCTGCGTCGACCTCTGGACTGCCTCCGTGAAGAACCCAGAATTGTTAATGGCATACAGTTGTGAATCTTACGAGAGTTTTAAAGAAGGGAAATGCTTGACCAATGCCAGAACCGTAGCGGGGTCAGGAAACCCTGGTCAAGCCTCAGGAGTTTACTTTCTCTCGACTGTGATGTACGATTTAAAGACATTGATGTAATTGGCAAATGTTTATATTTTACTCGTTTTCCTCTGTAGATTTTAGAGTCTAAGCTATCACCAAAGATAATGGTTGGCCTGAACATAACGTTTGGACGATGCCATCTCCTCACTTGTTTACCTCCTTTACCTATATTTTTTAGCTATTTATTAATTTCAATTGACTGCTTTTGTTTTAAGTTCTTGTTTTGTTTAACTTACTAACGTACTCGTACCTGTTACTATGTTATGTTTTTGTTTGTAAATAACTAGATAATGGATAGTATTAAGCAAATAAAGGTTTTCCTTCATGATTATAATACTTAGAATTTATTTACCTATAGACCAAACGGTACGAAATATCTCATAAGATCTTAAATTCCTTTGAGAGTATAGTATTTCCTAAAACAACATGAACTAAGAAGCGTCGAGGGGTTTCAGGCACGGACAAGTTTATATCGATAAACATCAATCGTAGTTGGAGTATAAGCAAGAAACTTGCGGTAGTCTTATAGCTCGTTATGTAGGTTCTACTTAGTATATTTTTAGGAGCTTGATCGCACCGCTGTCTTTTCTTCTAGAATATTAGGTATGATATAATAGGTGTATCAATATGAATGGTAATTCATTTCACAACAGAAGAGCAACGTTTGGCACTCTTTTAAGGTACAAAATCCTGAAAAAGACCCTTCAGATTATTTAGGACTAGCTGCGCTCCGCGGTTTCACCCACGGGGATTTCAATTTGACGCAATAAAAAGTATTCCATGTCCTTTTCCAGTATTTGAACTATCGCTTCACCAATATTCATCAAGATCGCTTCAGCGGTTTAGTTGTGAAGAAAAAACAAACAAAAAAAAACAGGGTTACTTGTCCTTTCACATTTGTTATATTCGTATGGATGGATGGATCACCATCATCATAATCAGCCTTCCACGTTGCCACTGCTGGGACTCTGGCCTTCTCTCAGAGAGAGAGTATGGGCTGTAATCTACCACGCTGGCCCAGTGCGGGTTGGTAGATGTCGCATGCCCTTTAATGCTGCAGTTCTTGGACATGCCGGTTTTCTCACGATGTTTTCCTTCACCGTTTTGAGCGATAGCAAATCCGCACATAACTTATTAAGTCATAGGTGCGGGGCCGAGAGGATTCGAACTTGGTGTCGGCGTCTTGTAAGTCGCACACCTAACTGTATGATGGATAGTATAAAATATTGTAGTACCTACCTATACCTACTTTATTTGCTAAGAGTATGATTAAAATAGATGTAACAACAACAATGATGATCTATGGCACATTCTATTCTATTATATTGCTCTATAAGTTAGTTGCAATTTCTAGTTTGTTGACAGTTACGACCTTTGTAGATGCTTTTCAATGGGGTTGAATAATAAAACACACCATTCAAATAATGCAATCTCAGTACTGAGGGAATTATTTTACCATTAATTTGGACTGCGGCGCCTCTACCTCAGAGAACCAAATTTCGATTAAGAAACTTTTTGACGCTCCCCTAATTACGAAGCGGATATTCCGCAACACAGTAAAAGCCGCTAATTACGACTAAATTAAGATAAATCATTAAGAATTTTACTTTTGCTAATCTCAATTTGAAGAGAGAAGTGAATGGCTAAGTAATTTTACGGGATCAAAAAGAATGTAAATTATTATAAATGTACCATTCATTTTCTGGTTGACATATAGGTACCTATAGTTTTGGTACAGTACATAATTATAAAATTAAGAGCTCTGCGATATGTCGAGCGATACGACATCTCGACCTTTATCGTCATTGTCACAATGTTTGTGAACTTTGGGCTCGATGGCTTGCGAAGAAATCCTACTAGTATTATAGACGTGAAAGTTTGTGAGTGTGGATGTATGGATGTTTGTTACTCTTTCACGCAAAAACTACTGAACGGATTTGAGAAAAATTTGGAATGGAGACAGCCTATACCTTGAATTAACACATAGGCTACTTTTTATCCCGGAAAAAGGTTCCTGCGGGATAACGGGAAGACGCGGGTAAAACCGCGGGGCGCAGCTAGTAAGACGATAATTGAACTCAGCTGTTTGTAAATTTCCGCTATATAGCCCAGATGAAAGCTAATAAAAGTGTGTCAAACTAAAGCCGCCGGGCAAAGCACTGTCCATTACCCGATTAGGGTTCCGTGGGCAGACCACTTTTAGCACTTTCAACAACAAAGGAATCGTGATTGCATTACTGTACCGGTGGCCCTCTTTGTTTCCGAATATTGCTGAGTAGAGAATACATGAACATGTGTCGTATTTTGGATACCAAAAAATTCTAATGTAACCTACTTTCTAGGTCTATACTGATTACTAACGGCCGGTTTCGATAACCGATCCATCCTCGGTTTGACATAAATTGACATTACTCCTATGGAGCTTAAGTCATAGTTCCATCCCCAGTATGGAAAACCATGGATAGATCGGTTATTGAAACGCGACATAAGAACAATGGCCAAAACGGACCCGAAGTCGTATGAAAACGATTTATATACAATAAAATTTTTAATTTATTGCCTATTAAGATTATACAAACGATATTTCAAAGAATGTGTAGAAAAAAAAGATGTTGATTTTTTTAACTTCGGAGTTTCCTAGGACATTTTTTAACTTACACGATGCTTGGATGTTTTGAACGCACTCCGTATTTTCTTTTTCATTCCGTTTCACGCTTTGGAAGACGGCCCTACTTAAATTAAGTCATTAAAATCAACATTATTCATCATATTGATTGTTACTGTCAAGTGACATTGACAAAAACGAAAATTTTTAAACAAAATATATTGCGTTCAGGTCCAGGGCGGTATGAAAAGTGGCCAATGTTTTTTACCCGTCATCATAGCATACTGTATAGTGCAGTGGACTGAAATGGGCTCATTATGATGGTGTAGATGATAGCATTTTAGATCTACTAGCGCCAGATTGCCCCGTTATCTCGCAGGAATCATTTTCCGCATTGACGTACTAAGCGTCCATCCGTCGTAGGGCCGTTCGTTCAAAAGTATCCAAAGCAAAAGAGGTCTAAAACGCGAAAAGTGGGCTAATCAAACGCCAGTCTCCGTTTAGTAGCGTGTGCGTATCGAAGTAGTCAAATGTGATAAATTGTTGCAAGTAAAATTATATTGCATGTTTATGACATATAATATAATGTGAACCATGAAACCTCGAATCTCAATCAGGTTTTTTTTGTCAGGTTTGCATTAGACCCGAAGTCCATTCCTGGTAATGGTTTAATTTTTAATATGTGTTAATCCAGACTACAAGTATGGGTATAAAAATCAGACAAATCAGTTGAACAGCTTTAGCGTCAAGGAGTAACAAACGTACAGACAAACTCTCAACTTTCACATACATTATAGTTTATACTAGTGTGATTTTCATATTAGAGTAGTTGGCGTTATAGTTTGAAAAACAGCGCTGAGCTCGCATAATTATTATGTGAACGCTGCACATGCAGAACTGCAACTGCCGAACTGCTGCGGTACTGCAATATGACTCTTTGTGTGCCGCTTGGTGCCAAAATAAACTTTATTAATGTAAAAGTTTGATCGCAATCGGATGTTATGGCAGCGTGTAAAATGTGAAAAAACAAACATCTACTTTTATTAGATATAATAAAACTGGTGTGCGTGTGCGAGTGCGTGTGCGTGTGTGTGTGTGGAGATAGTTGTACCCTGGACTATCACATAGGCTTTTCTCGGAAAAAGTTCCTGCGGGATAATGGGAAGGCGTGGGTGATACTTTATTAAGTAGGTTTTATCTAAAAAAATTATTACCTTATTGCCACGCATGCTGCGTACAGCTATAATAATTAAATTTAATTAATTAAAAGGATTTTTATCTCGTAGTTACAGCTAAAAATGGCTGCAATTGTCATATCGGGTCGCAGTTACTGTTGATCGCGATAAACTGTAGCCCACAACAGCTAGTTAAATATATTTTATTTCTTCCTTTCATTCTAATTACTAGAAAATGTTTAATAAATAAATTATGCTTTATAAAATATTTTCGACGCTACTAGCAACTCGGTAAATTCTTAAAATATGACCCCAACATTCCTTCTATGAAAGAAAATTCCCACAGCGCCCACCGTGACCAGGCTCAAATGATCAAAATTAGAGATGTCATGAGATGGTTTTGGCGGATTGTCTAAAGGGCTGGGTCCGGCCATTAACAGGCGAGCTGATTTTCAAACATCCATTTTTGCATGAATTATTTGTGTGTGCAAAAAGCGGATTTTTCTTACTAGTTGCACTGTCTTTTTCTTCTCAGTAGTTAGTCTCCACGCGATACTTTGTTCACCAAATAGTCTAGTACGTAGATACTACTTTCTAAGTACTACGTATGTTCTAAGTACTTGCTCAGAAAAACTAAAGAGATTGGTATGAGCAACCAATTTGTTTCAAAACAGCCCATCCCGTCAGTTTTATTAATTTTAATGATGATTCAGTACCGAATAGAAAGCTACAGTACTAGTTTTCAATCCAGTACCTACTTAAACTAAAAAATTGGACGACTAGGCCGGATAGACACATAGACCGAATTGCATCTCTATGAAAACAAAGAAAAGAGCAAAAGAACCGCAATTTATGCGAAGAAGCGTCACGCCAAGAGTCTTCTCGCGCAATAAATTCCAAGAGAAATAATTTAATTTACATTTCATATCATTATGCTTACACAAAGCCCCTAGCGCCGAAAAATATTCAGTCGTGCGAAAAAATGTATTCGAGCGGAAAAAAACGTTAAAAATAAGGAACTAGACTTAATTCTGCATTAAGCGCAATTTCGTACATTTTTAAGCTGATTTTATTTAATAGCAGCTCTTTTAGGAAATTCTTGTCCCAATTGCCATGGAACGGTAGCAGTGGAAATGTAAAATACAAAGCAAATTTTAAGCGATTTATAGCTCAGTGGTAAAGATGTACTTGCGACCAGCGAGGGTTCAAATCCTGCAAGAGCTTTTAGCTTTCAGTAAAGAAAACATGACTAGGTTAGGCATTTTCTAGTAATCTACATTAAAAATGATAATATCCAGAGGGCAAGAACCAATTTGATGCTACGCTTTCGGACAGCTTGAATTTGGCCAACAAGGAGATTCTTTGATATTCTAAACAATACAGGGGCCTAATTCTCGCGGCGTGATATATTATTACATTCGAGAAATACCGCTTTAACTGTCAAAATTCACTATATATACACCATGTATACACATATTATGACAGCGATATTTATCGATCTGTGCTGTCCTGCGTTATCGCAGCGTCGCCATACCGCAGCACCCCTTCCCGCGTCGCCTACCTCACTCCTTGTGCACTGCGCGTGAGTTGTTTCGATGCACATTGTCACAGCGCACCGTGTGGCATGCCGGCCAGATCCTACTGAGCGTCAACGCTGTGACAACGCAGCGCGGTGGCAGCACCCGTATCCCCGTACCCGTATGTCTCTCTTATGTATAAAACTAGCTGTTCCCCGCGGTTTCACCCGCGTGGGCTACAGCTTTATGCATGCAAAGTCTCAGCCTGATTGGTTTAAAATTGGTCCAGTGGTTTGGGCTGTGCGTTGATAGATCACTATGTCAGTCAGTCACCTTTGAGTTATACGAGTATATAATATTTAGAAGATAATATGCATACCTATATACGCTTAAGGATAACATTTTATTCAGCACAATATAACGGCACGGAAATTAACACACCAGTCTTGCCGCATGCATGCTTAATATCAGATCAACTGGCCTCGGTACAAATATGGCGCAAACATACAAAATTTAACTTGAGTCTATGCGGCTTGGCCTAACAATAACACCCACATTAAATCCACTAACAATCTTAACACGTAAATAACTTATTAACCAACAATACTAGCTAAGTTCGTAAAGTCAGGCCACGACTCGTCCGTTTCATTAGCGTTTAAGCCTTTTCTTTCAATCGTTTCCATTTTCTTCGCCTTAGGGATTTCTAGTGGACTTTCTCCTTTCTTGACATCGCTTACATTTATCCTTTGGTACTTCACTATGAGGTCCAGAATTTCATGCTGCATGTGAAGACGGAGTGCATTTGTCAGATTTCTCATAGCGATACCTACGTATTGTCCAAAGACGAAGTTTTCATTGAGGTCTCTCGTGAGAAAGTCTCTTCCGATTTGTGATAGAACATCTCTGATTAGGTCGACTGCAGTGGAGTTTGGTGATTGAGGTTTGATTGGTGTTGGAGATTGTTTCCTGTGCAGTTTTTCGAATTTGGGACGCAATGGAGGAGGCCCGATGGCGACTGAGACTACCTCATCGTTTTCCATGTCGTCGTCTTCAAGGGGAGTCAGGTGTCCTGAAGGCTGGAAGCGTAATTAAAAACATGTATAAATGGCTTTTTACTATGGCATCTTACAATACGACACTTATTTTATTAAATCTCTAGTATTTCTTTAGGTAAGTCAATAAATAGATATGTTTCCAGGATTTTTTGTTATCTTTTCATATGCAACTTTATGCTATCGTGTTTCTTTACAACTAACAATGATAGAATTACCGTTGTTACCTTGGCAGAGAGATACTGAAATATTTAATCTATGCCTGATTTAAAAAGTAGTTTTTAATCGAATGCACATTTATTATACGACTTTATGAAATTTTTTATGTTTTATCTTTTATTTTATTTTTATAATTTTATTTACTCTTCACGGGTATCATTTGACAACAAGTCACCTAATGTTATATGGCGATGTGGTCAAAGATGGCGCCTTGCTACACTGGGAACTGGCTCTCAAGCCAGACTGCCGGAACACGACCATAGGTGCTTGGCGACAGATTCTTAACGTGAGGGTCGGGGAGCTAGCCAAGCGAGTCCTAGAAAATGCCATGCCACCAAGCTATGGTTTCATCACGATGTTTTCCTTCACCTTTTTCCTAATTTCTCTCGGTGGCTTCAACGTGGTCCGTTCGGACCGTTTCTTTGGCTCAGTGTCTTGTGGAAGCATGTGTCTTTTGGAGTGGTAGTGGATGCCGCTTCTTCTCATCTCTCGAGGCTCGCGAGGATCTCTCCGCTCTTCTCTCCAAGCACCCTGAAAAGATAAATTATTCAATACTCAATAATTTATTGAAATCATTAAGAAATTTATATACATGGTTTATACGACGTAAACTTAGAAGGTTAAGGTTTTAGGATTTCGTAAACTAAGGACCGAATGACCCTCAATATATTGTACCTACTAATGAACCCTTCAGTTTTATTTTATTTATTTCAGTTTTTCTCGTGTAAAATGTTTTAAATAATTTACAAATGCATTTTTACAGCGAATGTTCTTTGATGATCTCCAGGCAGGGCAGAATTCTTTCAAATCTTGAAAACTCTCACTTCTACAATATATGTTTTACGATGGAGATCGAAGGGTATGATTAGAAGATTCAGAATCAAAGTTACCTAATAAAAAGAGAATTATCAAAATCGGACGACAGAAATAAGTTATGTACATTATACTTTAAAAATATACGCGTCGAGCTTAGAACCTCGTTCTGTTTTTTCGTCAGCTAAAAGGGAAGGGACGCAACTTAGTGAATTTCAAAGGCGAATTTTTCGCAAAGAATAAAGGGCAATAAAGGGTGAAACTTACTGAAAGTACCGGAGTCAGCACTAAAAGCAACATTATCCAAAACCTGCCGTCCCCGTCCATTATCCGCGACCACTGACCACTCTCTGCTGTTCTGATTAATAGTTACCTCTTTCGCTTGTTGTACAGCAATCTACTATGTTTACAAAACACACCTTTGGTTCATCAATACGGAATTGAGACAATAAAGACGGCAGACGCGAATCTTGTGGGAATCTTTTCTTATTTTGTAAATGTTTATTGAGCAGTTCTGTAGGTAGGCCCCTGTTATGTAGATGGACGACATTGTAAGAGTCGCTGGGAGCTGATGGATGTAAAGGGCTAATAAGTAATAACAGTTTTTGGTAGCGTCCAAAGGGGGAAGTCTACGTTTAGCAGGAGCCTTCTTTCGGCTGATGATGATGATTTTGTTTTTAACTAATTTTAATTACTTAAATGATGAATCAATGATTGAGTTCTTTTTAGTTAAGTAGTAGTTCTTTTTAGTTAGTAGGTTTTTCTCTTTGCGAGATCATTTTAGGACAGGACTCGCTGTTCCCCGCGGTTTCAGCCGCGTTGACTTTATTTTGTCGCAATAAAAAATATCCTATGTTCTTCCCCAGGGTTCAAACTATCTCCATAGAAAGTTTCATCAAGATTAGTTCAGCGGTTTAGGCATAAGTAGGTAGCAAAGAACTAATCTTATATTTTTCATGAATTTTTCCGATGTTTTATTAGGTACTCATGCAGAATGAGTATTATTCGGGGCGGGGATAAATCGAACGAGTCATACCTATATTATAATATTGGTCCTGCCGTTTCCAAGTTATAAATGGTCATAGTCATAAACTAACCCGACCTTTGTTGCATAATTTACAAAATAGATGTGCGTTGCTGATCGATAGGCGACTATCGATAGTCAATCGATAGTCTATCGATAGCCAACCAATCGAAAACACTATCGATACTATCGAAAGTTCAAACGAGGCAATACGATAGATAGTATTGCTGCCCGCGAAGCATAAACAATCGATACTATCGATAGTATATACTTCGCGAGCAGCAATACCAGCAATAGTATCGATAGCATTGCACTTATTCGATAGTATTGCCTCGTTTCAAGCTATCGGTCACCATTAGCTGACAAAAAAAAAATTTGGGATTTTAGTGAACTTGCTCCAATTCAATCAATTAGTAATAAGAATAAAATTGTCAATGTGATCGCGCCAAAAAAATTACCTGCCGGGCGTTTCTTGCCTGTTCTTTTGCCGGCGTAAGAAGGTTGGAACAGGCGTAGCTAGTTTTAAGTTTGACGTTTTAAAGTGATCACAATGTAGCCTATTGAATAAAGTACGATTGACTTTGACTTTGACTGAAATGAAAGGATTCATTAGTAGGTTTGGTGACGTTTTAAAGTGATCACAATGTATCCTATTGAATAAAGAAAAATTGACTTTTGACATTTTTGACTTTTGACTTTTGATCGATAGTATCGATACTATTGATAGGCCTATCGATAGTGTGACTTTTTCAGATGAAAACTATCGATAGTTCGGCAACATTGTTATGCTTCAGAAGCTTAAGCCTATTGCAGGAATCTGAAATCTATGGGTCACAGTCCACTCTTGTCAATCGCTGACTGTTTAAACACTGATAAATACGTGATGATTCCGCGCCTACATGTAAAACGTACTCAGTGTAAGCCAGACATCTGTTCAAAATGTAAAATCGTCAAACGTTAATGGAATTTATACTGAAACCATAAAACTTTTAAGTAGGGTCGTTTATATTCACACCAAATTGTGGCACGACCAGTCATGTTGAACCCTGATCGCTCATTAATTTACCCCTTTCTCGTCTATTTTGTTTGCAAGTCAAAGGGTAGGGAGGCTCTCGTGGGCTCTCGTTTGGCTGGTCTCATCATACGTGTAGCAACGTTCCGCGAAGTTTTACAAGTAGAAAACAGGCTCCTTCGAGATTTAATTAGATCCAGGATTTAATTGAAAATATGTTGTAGCATTAAATGCGATAATAAATGGTTTGTACATGTGTAGTGGTAGCATGCTAAGTAAGGTTGTACTGAAGCGAGAATATTATTAATTATATTTTCTGAACTTACAGGCTTTTTATCACAAGTCAACTGATGTGAAGTAGGAAATAGCTCTGAAGTGGGGCTGCCACACAGATTTTCTAAATCTGTGGGCTGCCGGAACACAACAATACGTGATTGTGAACAAATTAAAAAACAAACATTTTTTTTTTGTTTTGTTATGGCGTCACACGATTAGTGTATTTGCCAGTGTCAAGTATAAAAGATTTCAAACTCAGAGAGTTGAATCAAGTTTAAATGATGATGGTGATGATGATGATGAGATGATGGAATGAGGATAGTGTTTAAGTAAAGTAGTGGCGCTTTACTTAAACTTTACACGGACTTTTTTGGAGCAACTTGAAAAGTCACTTTGACAACTTTATCTCAATTTCCCACACTCGTACACATTAACGAACACATAATGGTTAATAATTCACCAATATTACACATTATCACTCGAAGAAACACAAGTTTTGGAAATAAAAACAAAATTTTCACGTTGACAACTCAATTGCCGCCAAAAAAAAAAAACATTAAACTATATTTTTATTGGTAACAAAAAAACAATTACACATCCACAATTAGATAATTTAATATTAATATGTATAAACTAATATTGTAAAACACACAGAAAAAAATTCACTTGATACAACATACAACACGACAATCACATTGATTAATGAACACTTGTACATAGATAAATAGATCTACAAAGACAGTTATGTGTGTGTATTATACGTGTAGGTATGTTTGTATGAATTTAGAACATTACTCTACCTTTCATCCATAAACTTTTGTCCCATCTGACATTCCACCTCAATTTTTTAACGCTTGAAAACTGAGTCCCTTTTTAACCTAAAACTTTTTTACGCTTGAAATTCAGGTGCCTTTTTAACCTAAATAAAACTTTTAAATCTTACTTTTATGCTATCTGTACGCAATACTCGCGGCACGTATCGCAAGTAAACTCCTCTTAACTTGAATTTAAACTTACGTAAGTAGGCGTGTGGATAAGGGTGCTAACGAGGACTGAAACTTTACGAGACAACGATACATTCTGTTCAGGGACAATTTTCAACAATAACGAGCCCTTCATCTTGTGTTGAAAAAGGTTTTTAGGGTTCCGTAACTCAAAAGGAAAAACGGAACCTTTATTGAATCGCTTTGTTGTCTGTCTGTCAATCAAGACGCTTTTTTCTTAAGAACGTGTTGAGATATCTATGTAGTTGCAAACATTCATACACACACACACTAACAAAATTTCGCATTTTTAACATTAGCAGGATACTCGGCTCAACGTGATCAAAAGATATGACCGTTTATGTCGCTATCGCCCGGTTTCAATTACCGATCTATCCACGATTTGCCCTACTGGAGATGGAAATTTGACATAAGCTCCATAGAAGTAATGTCAAATTTATGTCAAACCGTGGATAGATCCGATTGAACGGGTGCTGCTTGTGGGGTCTGGTCTGCTTTGGTTGTGATCCCGCAACTCGTTAATATTCATGTTCCCATATCCCAATGTGTACAACCAAACAAGAGAAATCTTCTTATTAGTAAAGCTAAATAAAAAATATCGGACTATTAGATGACAAAAAAAAAAAGCTTGGGATTTTAGTGAACTTGCTCCAATTCAATCAATTAGTAATAAGAATAAAATTGTCAATGTGATCGCGCCAAAAAGAATACCTGCCGGGCGTTTCTTGCCTGTTCTTTTGCCGGCGTAAGGAGGTTGGAACAGGCGTAGCTAGTTTTAAGTTGACGTTTTAAAGTGATCACAATGTATCCTATTGAATAAACATTATTGAATTTTGAATTTTGAATTTTTGAAACCGGCCGTATGTCGCATACTTCTCGATTTCACAAGGGAATCAAAACCTATAGGGTAGTTCCCATTGACCTAGCAATTCAGCATAAAGTAAGGTCAGCACATGTAAAGGAAAAATTAAACAAGTTTGTACGGAACCCTCTGTATGCGAGTCTAACTTGCGCTTGGCCGGTTTTTTTGTTTCTTACATAATATAACGACATGCAAGTAAAACCGATAACCGATCGGAAGAAAGGTTCTCGAGTGGCGACCATGAATCGGAAGACGCTCTGTAGGTAGACCCCCACTACTAGGTACTTGGACCGACGACATTGTGAGAGTCGCAGGGAGCCGATGGATGCAAATAGGTAACACCCGTTTATGGTGGCGTTTAAAGGGGGATGCCTATGTTCAGCAGTGGACTTCTTCCGGCTGATGATGATGATGATGATGATGAAGTATATACAATAAGTAAGTATAATTTGGCAGCTTTCCTACCTTTTCACTTATTGTTTTACTTTTTTTTTCACCTATTTAAATGTGATCGAACGTATACATTTTTAACTAAAGAAAAAAAAATTAGGATGTTGAGTGGAGTTGGAGTCAACGTGTATAATAAATATTATTTTTTTATGTATATTATACACTTTTCTTGATTTGAATTAATTATATTTTATTCCCGACCTCAATCTAATTTCGAATTTATAAACTCGTCAAAATCAAATTGCAGACCATTGCCACGTTTTATCTTCCTTCATTTATGCATGTGAGGGTCTCAATGCATAAATAACAAGTTAATAAAGTACATTCGTCTCCAAAAACTCAATCTATCCAAGTCTTCCCCGAGGTACATTATGTTTGGTTTACAGCTACAAAAAATCTCATATAACTGGCTCCCACTGACCTCAAAGCCTACATGAACAGACCAGTGAGATCTGACCCCTCGACCCTTTAATTTCTTCTAGTTTTATGAGGAAATAATGCATGCTGAAGAGCCGTCACGGGTCAAGTTTGACTGGGCGGTTTTTGTGCTCGGAATGTAGAGTTAAGGGAAAGATTAGTGTGGAATGCATTTCTTATTTTGACCTAATTTTAAGTTTTGTAAATTTTGATTTTTAATTATTACTAGTAGCCCCCTGCGGTTTCACCTGCGTTTTTCCATTTTCCGAGATAAAAAGTAGCCTATGTGTTAATCCAGGGTATAAGCCATCTCCATTCCAAATTTCATCAAAATCGGTTTAGGCACTTTTTATCCCGGAAAAAGGTTCCTGCGGGATAACGGGAAGACACGGGTGAAACAGCGGGGCGCAACTAGTAGGATATAATTGTTTCATTGTAATCATAGATATCCAATATCCTCGATTGTGATTAAACATTTGTACGGACCTTGACGAAGTGAAACCATGAGGATTAGCTTAGTTAGTAATAATTAAAATTGAGGTTTCCCAAGTGCGTACTACAATGTACTTAATTGTACTTACAGACATAATACCTACAAAAATTATACAGAAGCATTTAATGATTAAACGTCATCATTACAAGGTAAACCACAATACCTATGTTTTATTAGTTAGGAAGAAGAAGCAGCGTGGGAATAAACGGAAGGAAAATCGGCTTTAAAGCAGTTTTATGACTCGTCTTTAATTAAATGACTGCTGTCTAGGAGACGTAGTTAGACATTATAATAATTAATGACGTCAACACATCATGAGTAGATAAACTTTTCTAATATTGAAAACCTTTAGTTATTCCTTTAGTGTATGGGAGAAGCTTGCTGATGATGGGATTCAGTGGAGGAGTCACATTAGGAAAGGTCAGAAGCTCCATGATAGAGTCTGGTTTTACAAGCTTGCTGAAGAGAGGGCGAGGCGGCTCGTCAGTGACTCCGTTCCAACAAATGCTAATCACATCTGCACTAAGTGTGGACGAGCCTGCCGTTCTCGTATTGGTCTGTATAGCCACCAACAAAAGTGTTCTTCAAACCACACTGACACGGTTTGAATCGTCTGTCGTAGACGTCTAAGGCCATGTATGTATGTATGTTAGTTATTCAACCAAAAAGCAGTGTGCTAAAATTGCTGTGTTCCAGGTTGAATTAAAGTGTTATAATGTAATAATAATGTAAATGTGTTGTTATCTAGGTGGAGTGTCGACTTGCGCCGAGGCTGGATGGTTGGATGAGAAGAGCCGAAGACCGGACTCAGTGGCGTATCTTGGGAGAGGCCTAGGTTTAGCAGTGGACTGATAGAGGCTGATGATGATGGTTACATCTTATACCATCAAAAAAAAAACTCCTACAGTAAGATGGGATTTTTACTTGGTGGTAGGGCATTTTCTAGTGCTCGCCTGGCTAGAAAAGTTATGAATCTATCGCCAAACACAGCGGCAGCCTCACTTGAGAGCCAGTTCCCAATCCAGGTGTAGCGTGGTACCATCTTCGACCATATCGTCACTTAACATCCGGTGACTTGTGGTCAAACGCTACCCTGTAAGTAGTAAAAAATAGATAAATGGGAAATGCGCGGTTTAAACCTCAGGGCACAGATAAATATTGTCAAATCAGTTGCAAAAATAGGAAAATCAACCACAGAAAATACAGCAGGGCATGTCCACACATCGCTTCAACACCGCTAGGCAGCCTCGTCACTTCATGAATAACTGAGTCTCCAGTGATTGTGTTGAAACATTGAGTTGCCGACTGAGATCGCTTTTATTATTCACTTTACAATGCTTTAACGATGATGTCAAGTTGGTAGGCTGCGTGATTTGTTTAGCTGTGGTGTGTTTGTTTTTTGTTAATTTTAGTCATGGGGCTTGTTTTACTTACGCCCGAAATTGGGAGCTGGCTCAAGTGAGGTTGCTGGAACACACCGATAGGTGCTTAGCGACAGGATCTTAAATCGAGGGTTTTGGCGTGCCGGTTGGGTACTAAAAAATGCCCATACTAATCATACCGCCCTTAGGTTAATAATAATCTGTCACCAAGCACAAGTATGTTCGGGCAGACTAACTTCAGAGCCAGTTCCTAATCCAGACAGCGTGGCACCACCATCGAAACTTAACATCAAGTGACTTTTGATCGAACGCTACCCTGTAAAATCCCTACTAATATTATATAATTATGCGAAAGTAACTCTGTCTGTATTTCACAACTAAACTACCGATCTGGTTTAAATGAAATTTCGTACAGAGATAGTCTAAAGCCTGAGAAAAGACATGCGCTACTTTTTATCACGATAAACTGTAGCCCACGCGGGTGAAACTGCGACGAACAGCTAGTGGAAAAGTAAAACAGGAGTATCGCCAACAAACTTGTTGAGGTCACATGTAAAAGCTGTATTATACAAACAATATACATATATAACGATATACATGTCTACCGTATACCAGTAGCCGCAAAGCGACAGTAGCGGCCAGTAGCGCGAGTTGTTTTACAGCTTGTATAAATCACTTGAATTGTTGAATGTGCGTGAAAAGCCGCGACTATACGTTGCTTGGGATAAGACATAAGCTTAGGTAGGACGAACTTTGTTCAAACAATAGTCTATAAGAATCTGTAGCCAAACACATCGGCCTGTTCCAATTCCAACAGCCTCATTTTAGAGCCAAGTGCGAGCGCCATAAAGTGTTTTTGTATGAAGAAAAATTGGATTCAAATCAGATAAACTTACCGCTAGGAGCTCTGTTTATCTCTTCATACAAAAACGCGTTTACGCGCGCGTGTTTGCACGCGTTAACTTGACGCAAACCTCACACTAGGCTCATTGGTCCTTTCAAAAAAAGGGCCCCACATAAAAAAAATAAATGTACACGGAAACATTTTGAGAACATTAATAATATTATTACAATTTATAATAAAAGTTGGTAAAAACAAACAAAAATGTCATGCAAGTGTGGCAGATTATATAAGATTTCATCAGCTTGATATAGAAAAATCTATACTAGTGACAAATCCTCCATTGCTCTCTTCAATTTTCAGATAGCTAAATTTTCCTTTTTCCTACATTGACAATATTTTGATTGTAATCTATATACGAAATGTTAACGTATTGTTTTATTGTTAAATCTTCAAGGTATTTTATGTGTAAATATATGAACATACTTAATGTATCTAAAGGGGTACTCTCGTTCTTGGCAGCAAAAACTGGTATTCATCTTTATTTTTGTCAATAAATCGCTTATTACTTGCACCATCCCGTGCATTACGATGCAGCCGTGGGCCAATCCCATTTGTTAAATTTGCGCTAAGCCATTTGTACTCTTATGCTCTATGTTGCGCTACTGCATGTCTTGTTCTGTGGTGTTACTGTACAATACTAGAGATGAACGTATTAAAGCTGTATTTTGGCGTGTAAATTACAGCATGTACAGTACGCGGACAAATTGCAGTAGCATCTCAATGTTCATAGTCGCTCGCACGGTAGGCATGCTGCGTATATCTGTGTAAATTCTCATGTTTTTTTTTTATGTTATGGTTTAGTAAACAGGCAGACGGCCCCCCGCCTGATGGAAAGCGGTCACCGTCGCCTATAGACATTTGCAACACCAAGGGAGTTGCTGATGCGTTGCCGACCTTTAAGAACTCGGGTATTGTTTCGGCTAACAATCGGCTACAGAAGGTTTATAAAAGAAGAAAGAAAGCACTTCTCTCAAAGAGAGAGAGAGAGAGACTACACACACACACGCACACACGCCGGCTTTTTTTACTGTTTTCGGGGTAGGTTTTGACCACAAGTCTTTTGATGTTAAGTCACGATTATGGTCGAAGTTAGCGCCCTGCTACACCTGGATTAGAAACTAGCTCTCAAGTCTTCACGATGTTTTCCTTCACTGTTTTGATCGATGGAAAATCCGTACATATGAGTAAGTTAGTACGTGTCAGGGCCGAAATGAATTTGAACTCGACAATGATGCCTTTAAAGGCGTGCTTACTACGGCACGGTTAACATTGCTTTTCGCCATTACACCATGCTACGTAGCTTCAACAAGATATTTCCTTGAATACAGCTAGCGTACACAATCTAAATATACTTACGTAAATTTAATATTCATCACGTAACCTAAAGCAATCTACATTATTAAACTTGGTGTATTAAGCAGTCAATTTAATGCGTTACACAAGCTTCTACAGGGTGTTAGAGTTTATTACATAGTCAAGTTTTGGCGCCTTGCTGTGTTAAATATATTAACTTGGTAAATTAAATTGTGCTGTATGGATGATAGAGTTAAATTTAGCGTGATATTGTTTTTAACATGGGGTTGTGAAAAAGATGTTTTAGTGTTAACAAGCGCTGTTTAAGATTCAATTATAAGCGTGTAACATTCCCACTGCTGAGACTCAGGCCTTCTCTCAGAGAGATAGTAATGTGGTCTATAATCTAGCACGCAAACCCAGTGCGAGTTGGCGGATAGGCCAGCCCCAGTGTCCGAGTTTACAAACCACCCGAAAGCCTTAGTCTAGCGGTTTTAATCCTAATACTAACAACCGGGACCGACGGCTTAACGTGTCTTCAGAAACACGGTTTTACATATATCATATCATATCATATCATATCCTATCTACCAACTTCAAGTTAAGAATATGTTACTAAAGACCTATCAATGTGTTGTGTTCTGGCAGTTACACTTGTGAGCAAGTTCCTAAATAATTTAGGCGTAGCAAGGTGTAGCAAAGTGTAGCAAGTCGTAGGCAGACGTAGCAAGGCAAATCAAGGCGTAGCAAGGCGTAGAAAGGCAAAGAAAAGCGTAGCCAGGCAAAGCAAAGCGTAGCGAGGCAAAGCAAAGCGTAGCAAGGCAAAGCAAAGCGTACCAAGGCGTCAGCCTCATCGCCACTTAGCTTCAGGCAACTTTTAGTTACACAAAAGATATGAAAAAGCAAATTACTAGCCAGAATAATACCTCTGAAGCACTTTGTAAAGCATCTCTTTATTACTTACTCTCACTCTTTTTTCCCTTAAATAAAATACCCACTATTTCCAACATATTTTTTACCCTTACCACATAGGTATTCAAGCAACGTCTGCTCCATACTTCACAGGGATGTAATTCTGAAAATTGCACCCCTAGACTATATTTCAATCTTCAATCTGGACGGGGGTGAGGGGCGAGCACAAAAGTGAAAATCTCGCCGTGATTTATGCTGACACCCCCTCGAATATCTCGGGGGTCGGGACTTGAAATTCTTAAGTGGCAAGTTTGACTGGTGCATTTTACAGGGGAAAATGTTTTTGCATTTACAAAATTGTTTTCGTTTCTAGTCGACATAAATAAGCTTGTACATTGTGCTTACAGAAACCGCGAAAGAAAACATAGTGAGGAAACCGGTTTGTCCGAGAACCACAATATTGAAGGGCTTGTGACATTTTTTTTACTACTTACAGGGTAGCGTTTGACCACAAGTAACCTGATGGTAAGTGACGATGAGGTCAAAGATGGCGCCACGCTACACCTGGATTGGGAACTGGCTCTCAAGTGGAGCTGCCGGAACACACCGATAGGTGCTACCAAAACACACTGAGCCAGTATGGTAAAACGAAGCCTACAAACTCTCTCTCTTCGAGAGAAGGCTGGTATCCAATCAGTGGGAACGTAATGGGAGGATGATGGTGAAGTACTAGATACTACCCTAGACATATCTTGATAGCTGGAGCCAATATCGATGCAAACTTTTTTACAAATAGACCTGTGTTAGACTGCTATCTCACCTGATGCCAAGCAATGATGTAGTCGACATACACTCACCAAAATAAAAGACATCTTTTCATTATCATCAGCCTATTATGATCCGACTGCTGGGTAGGGATGTGACTTGGAGGGAAAAAAATCGATTAAAACATCATCGATTTTTATCTCTTTAAAATAAATCGATTAGGTATTTAAATCAAAAATAATCGATTTTTTATAAATGTAATAAATTTTTTTCTAACTATTCGAAAAGTTGCATTTTTTTGTACATTGTAATAAAATTACTTAGAGTAACTTATAACTGCAAAGTTCGATTGAAATGTGTAGTTTGGCTACACATTGGTTTAATCTCCAATAACACAAACATAATCTTACCTTTTATTACTTTAAAAAAGAGAGAAGGTAAAACATTGATTTATCAATAATCAATTTTTCATATTTAGATAATCGATTATTAAAAATCGATTAAAAGAAAAAAAAATCAATTAATATAAAAATCGATTATTTTTTCATATCTCCACTGCTGGGATACTGGTTTTTTCTCAGAGAGAGATTACAGCCCAGGGTGGGTTGGTAGATGTCGCATGCCCTTGTGGTTCTTGGACATGCCAATTTCCTCACGATGTTTTCCTTCGCCAGTATTGAGCGATGGTAAATCCAAGGCTTTGCCTAGGAAATAGTTTGAAACCCCAAACTATTTTGACGCTAAACTAATGACCCATATTCCACTATGTCTTGTATTGTATAACTAATGGCCAACGTTTATTACTTATGATTTACAGAGTGAGATAAGAAAAGGCTAGAGCTCGTGAGTTGTTGAGAACGTGCCAAGGTAGTTAGCTGGATACATTAAGAGGATTTATCTTTAATTTGGTGTAGGAGCCCAAGCGTACATTATATTACTCTTGGAACTTTATGTTTTACTTGAAACGCTCGTCTTGACACAAATCATGCACACTTTCAGCTTGATACGATGTTGTTACCTTATTTATCAACTTATAATTTTAATGAATAGTGAATTCAATCGGCAACATAATCCCTACTTCCCTACTGATATTTTATATGGGAGAGTAACCTTGTCTGTCTGTCTGTCTGTCTCGCTTTTACGCCGAAACTACTGAACCGATTTAGATGAAATTTGGTACGGAGATAGATAGATTATAGATTTCGAAAATTCTTTCACCATTACAATGCTACGTTACCTTTAAGTAAAATAAGCTATATGTTTTTCCAAACTGTTTAGTAATATAACCACCCGTGCCAAGCCAGAACAGGCCGCTATCTTATATATAAAAATCAATTGCTGTTCGTTAGTCTCGCTAAAACTCGAGAACGGCTGGACCGATTTGGCTAATTTTGATCTTGACATATTTGTGGCAGTTCAGGGAAGGTTTAAAAGGTGACTTTTATTGGTGATACGAAGTTCGCCGGGTCAGCTAGTATATATATATATTTAATAATACATGTAAGAAATTGACTTTATTTTTGTGTTTCCATATTACCACTGGCCAATCTTGTTTTGATATACGAGTATAGATAGTTTGATCTTTGATGCAGGATATACTTTTGATATAAACTCGCGATAAACTCGTCCTCGCAGGTATAGCCTGAGCAAACAGCTGGTACTGTATCGAGCTATAAAGGGCTTCATCGCAAAGAGGTTCGACGGCTTCTCTCCTGAGACTTATGCCGATGTGGAGCAAAGCCACGTGAGCTGTGAAGCTGTGCCTCTTTATAGCATGCAGCACACTTATTCTAGAACCACGACACATATCAGAATCGACTTAAAACAGAGTAAATGCCCGCCCTGGTTTTACACGGGTAGAAATATTTTGACAAGCGAAATTTCTCTCAAAACCGTTAAAACTTAATATTTATGTCGTTGTGACGCACCGTACCAACGGCTTGTTTATCCACTCGCCTGACCGTTCAAATGTTCCCGCGCCTAACGTTTCGGTGGCGGGTCCAACCAGCGTCTGCGTTCGCGCGTTGCCACACTAGCGCTGCCGTGCGGTAGCTTAGAGAGAGATTCGGGCACGCGACGCCAACAAGAGGGCGGTTCGGCGTCCCGCGCGATATATGTAATAACTTTTGAGTAGCTCTTAGCTGTGTACATATTCGTAATCCGTAATTGTTCTATCCGTGTCCGTGTATGGTTTTTTTACATATAAAGTGCTGTATTATTGGCTGCTAGTCGGGCTTTGTTAAATCGTTGATTTTTTTTGTTGACATGATATTACATCAATATTAGAATAGCCTTTTAGTAACCTAAACTGAAAGGTGTAAAATATTTACAATTAGATAGTATTCGAAACCTTTAAAGAATGGGAGAGGATAGACCGATCAATCAAGTATAGATAAAACGACCAAGTGGCGTCTGGACAGTCCAGCCATGCTTCAGTCTATCGGATTTAATGTGCCTCGTCGTCGCACCAGACACACACCGCTATTACATGTACCCTACCATCGTACAAACTACGCTAAGAACTCCATATTCACACGCATTACCAATACATATAATAAGCACTTTGGGGAAATAGACATATTCATCGGTAATAAACACGGTTTTCGTCACAAGATAATTCAAAACCTGGAAGTTCTATAGCGGCCCTTGTAGATTTCACTCAGGTATCTTCATCAGTATTTCCTCACCCAACTCCCCCCCCCCCTTTTTTACACACACACACACACACACACACACACTACCACAAAACTACTCTCCAAACTTGCAACCATTGTAATTATCATTCATTAAATTATACTGTTTTTCTTTTTTTTTTTCATTTTGTGCCATGTTCTAATAATATTAATGTGAAACTCTTTAATTGGCCTTACAATGTTAAGTATTCTATAAGCAATATAATTGTATTACGCTGTTGAGTTTCTTAATAAATAAATAAATAAATAAATAAGTGGCCGTCGCCCGGTCAGCCTTACCAGGCATGACTGGAAGGACAAAGTCACGAAGGGTTTTTGTGAACTCCAGGTAAAGGAATGGCAGGAGGTGGCTAATCATATTCCACGTCATCACTTTACATGTAGTCCAAGACTACCCATTAAGAAGAAAAAATGCCTCAAAGAATTTGCAATAAATTCTTTGAGGCTTTTGTGCAAGGAGGCACACGACCAAGTTCATGCGACTGTCAATTATTTGTCGTTATTTATAACATATACGAGTATATCCACGGTTGCCTTATTATGCTGCGGCCACACTAACGGGAAATGCCGTGCAATAGCGCGATGATTGACGTTTGACATAAGTGTGGCCACGACATTAGACAACGGCATTCACATTGGCGTTTAACATTAGCCGATAATTCATGTGCATTCACGTTGACCGTTCAAGTGTAGCCACTCACATAATAGTGTTAATAATTAACGCAATATTTATCGCGAAGATATAGGCATGTCAATGCCCTTGACGTTGACCTTAGTGTGGCCCGGGCATTAGAGATAGAAATTTCACACAAGCTTCATACAAGTAATTTCTAGCGTTAATGAAGAACCAGTCCAGAATAAGTTCTCAAATGCAGCTTTAAAACGTGCATCGGAGTATTTACGAGCTCTGATCGAGTTCTTAGTCTCGCGGTAAGTACTAACGGTAGGTGTTCCACCGTCGCCGTACTCTATTTACGATAACTCACGTATTTTATCACGGTAATAACTAAAATGAAATAAATGAAAATACAGAACAAAAGGTGGTTCAATTATGATTTATAAAGATTGCAAAATACTGTTCCATAACATTAGAATTAGGTTTTGAAACGGGATAATTACCAAGTTATTTAGTTGCGAGTGACTCATGTGAAATAGAAATGTGATACGCAAAAAACGTGTGAGGAAGCGGGTAGATAGATATGTTTGCCCGTTATAATATCAACAATCCTACCCGCAGAAACTTTTCGTATTCTCGTGATCATAGCGCTTGCAACAGTGCCGAATATCGAGAATTCAAATAAAAACAAATACATGGTTATTATCCCGTTTCAAAAGCTAATTCTAAGATTGCAAAAACTAGACTTTGAATGTATGTATGTGTATGTTTGTATGGGGATTAGGCTCCTCCACCGCCACAGCGGCAATTTACAAAACAGTAGGAAGTGTTTTTTGTAAATAAGCCCAACATTATGCTATCTAGACATGGGTTGTAATAGGTAAATTTAAGATTCGTTCCACTTAATTACTAATCCGATCCTTACAATTACCTAATCCATATACCTATTCCATTGAATCCTACCTAATCCGCATTCTCGTTATAACATAGCGGAGCGGACTGTATAGGTATACTTACAGTTAAAAAATGTCTAATCTGCAGAGATAGATTGAAAAGTAACCTTTAACTTAATCTATATGTAGTATGTATTACAAAATATTTTGGATCACACGCCTACGGTAATGTCGAGTTTCATATTTCAATAGTGTTTTTTGTGAGACTGGGATTATGTGAAATAATAATAATAATAAATTTCTTTATTTTGGCAACATGGCCCAAGTGTTAGTAGCAAAACAATGAAAGACTATAACTATGTTAGTAAATTGTTTAAATTCTGGTAGGTATTGTGCACAATATATTATCATCACACGGGCTCTAATGAGACAACCAATGATCAAACATTAGCTATCTCATCAGAACCCGTACCAATGCTAAATTTATGGGGCTGTTGAACTTCCCAGCAATAACTTGCAGTATGCTGTTCGGGCTGCCCCGCACCCTGTTCAGCAGCGACGCGGCCCTCTTTCTTAGGATGGCATGGAAGCCATCGACACGCGCCTCTGCGAACATACCAGAGGCACTGCAGAAGCGAAATGAAAATCTCCTGTAGCTAATATTATAATGAAGTAAAACTTATTTGGATGTAGGGGGTAATCTCCTAAACTACTAGTCACATTTCAAAAATGATTTCACTATTATGCAGCTACATTCTTGTCGAGTATTGTTTTATTATGTTTCATTCCGTTAAAGTAAAGTTTTCACTAGACAATCACAACAGTTGTAAACAAGTCGAAGAGAACTGATACAACTGGCTGTTCTATCAGCTTACGCTGGCTAAATGGTTTGATTAAAGTGTGAAAAAATAGGCTTGCTAGTTTGATATAATTACGTGGATTAGGTGCGACCTAATCTTGCAAAATACTTAAATCACTGGACCTATTCCAATATTTATACCTCACCTCTAACGCTATCTTTGCAAATAAATACTAGCTGTCAAATTAAAACACGGCAACAAACGGCCGAATCACATGCAAACTCAGACGCTAATATATCGAAAAAAAACATTCACTGTTTCCTTTACTTTTTCAGCGGCAAAAAGCAGAGTGCCACAAGATTTATTACAAAGAAACGGAAAAGCGGTCAAGCAGAGCTCGTGACCGCGGTCGGGGTTCCGTATTGTTATACAGGAAGTAAGTCGCTTCCGTGACGTCGTTTTTGTGAGTGGTCGGCCTGAATCAATTCCTTTTTGGCCGGTTATTTTCGGGCGACGCTTTTTGTAACCGCCCCGGCTCTATTGACGGTGTAGCGTTTGGGTGGTTTAAGTTGCGAGTCGTGTAGTGCGCCTGAAAGGCTCGGTAAATGGGCTTTTGTTGTTTTTTTACTAAGTTCCCTGAATAGTGTATTGAATGTTTAAGGCGTCATGGCGGCTTGAATGCCATAGCGATAAAAGTGATGATGCCAAAAATTTGTATCATAAAATTATGCAGTGAATTTGTGCGACCGTCTTAACTACTCACTATATGGCTTTCCAAAGAAGTCTGTTTCTATGCAAAATTATTAAAACCGTATCTAGAGACTAAGAAATCATTATTTCTACAATCCAAAGAAACGAAACAAAATCTCAGCATCTCAGCAATTTTAATGGACAGAGAAACCAGAAGACCGATGACGCAATGAGCAAACAGTCGAAAGCGATCCAGCAAAGGATCCATTGCTGCTCCATGACAAAAGATATTAGAGAATTTCAAGCAAAAAATTGTGTATAAAATATCTTCGTAACAACGATTCATTGTCCTAGACATCGTCTACCCTTGAATACAGGGAATCATTTTTTATGTTTCTACTTAGCTGAACAAGTGACTCGTTTGCTGGAAAGCGTCACACTTGCCCATTACAGTTAATTCCTCGTTATGAGCCAGAGCTGTGTATACTGGGCTGTGGACGTTATTTTTATGAAATCAAATCAAATATTAATTTATTGACACACGAGGGACATATAAGTTCACAGACTCCAAAAAATAGTGTAAACCGTATTTCAGGAGCCAAGGCTTCTTCGATCATATGACTCAAATAGTTATACATATTTATACTTTTAAACAAAACGTACAAAAAAACAATATTGAAAAACCATATCGTATTTTTGTAATATTTTGCTTTGAAGACTGTTCCTTACTGTGGAACCCTAAAGTTCTCACCTAGCAGTAGGGGCGCTGTCTGCTTTACAATTTCAGTACTAAGCTTAATGTAGGTCTTGCAGCTACACTTGCCAGCTGTAAGAGCTGCACTTCTAAACATTTAAGTCTAATATAATAATGTTTCTTATATAATTGTTATATCTTACGACGCGGTAGCGGAGTTGGTAGTGACCCTGCCTACAAAGCTAGCGGTACCGGGTTTGAATCTCGGTAAGGGCTAATATACATAGGTATGTGTGATAAGCACGAATATTTGTTTCTGAGTCTTGGATATTTCTATCTATATAAGTATTTATTTTTCTATTTAAGTAAATATATCGTTGTCGTTATCGTTGTTCGTTGTCGTTGTTGTTGTTGTATTGTTGTCGTTGTCGTTGTGTTGTCGTTGTTGTTGTCGTTGTTGTTGTGTCGTTGTTGTTGTTGTTTGTTGTTCGTTGTTCGTTGTTGTCGTTGTGTTGTTGTTGTTGTTGTACCCATAACACAAGTTTCGAGCTTATTTTGGGGCTAGACCAATTTGTGTGTAATGGTCCCCAACATTTATTATTTATCTTAATGTTACTTAACATCAGGTAACATGTGGTCAAACGTTACCGAGTAAATAATAGATATTGAATATATTATTATTCATACATATTACTATTATTTTTTATTTTATTATAATTTTTTTTTTTATTTTTTTTTTTTTATTTTTTTTTATTATTCTTTTTGCTATCGATCAATGCGATGTATTGAAATATTTCTTTTCCCGCATTGAGCGAGAACTCATTAAACCCATGACCGGGTCTCAAGCCTACGTCATGGCACTAAGCTGTCATAGCTTAGAATTTCCGTTCCTGTACTATTGATAACACAAACGTGATTTCACGATGCGATTTTCCTTTAAGCGTTTACATACAAGGTTTAACCAACACATTTCAGTTTCAAGCCTCCAAGACCGTCGTAATTACTTAAACGGATGTACGGGTATGTAGTACCACCCTACACAGTACCACAGTAAAGTAAGAACAGTAGGTTAGCTAAGATCTCTCGACGAGTTAATTGCCTACTCTTGCGGTGATGCATAGGCGGCGCGTTCCGTACTGAGTGCATGACCGCGGCCCCGTCCGCGGCCCCGTTCGTTTAGATTGTGTGCGTGAAAAGTGCGTGCGTACACGGCGCCGCTACTCTCGCACATATTCAAACCGGTGGCGGCCGATTTGTATGAAGCTAAACTACTACTCTTTACTATGATAGTACACTCACAGCTGTACATAAATCATAGAATTCAATTAGTAACTTCGACTAAGCTCCTTAACGATGTATCTGGTTTCATATATAATACAAAATTGAAACTACATAATGTAGATGAGTGTATTATCTATTTAGTTGATACCTTATCTACATCTATTTGTATGTGTCTATAGTGAGTGAATACAAGAGTCTCTAGTTACTGCTGATTGGATCACTTTGGCTATAATGCTGTGCCGTTGTGTCAGTTTAAATAGTTGTACCTTGCGACCCGGTCCGATCAATTCCCCTAAAATATACATCACAAACAAACAAACAAACAACTAAAATTCAAACAACACACATTTTTGATAATATCTGCATTTCATCGGGACTTTCAGTCAGGTAGCATCTGATCTTACTCGAGTTAAGAATCTGTCAGCAATCGCCAAGAATCAATCGGTAAGATCCGGCAGCCTCACATGAGAGCCAGTCTAGGCGTAGCGTGGTATCTTCGATCACATTGTCCTTAACATCAATTGTCAAACTCTACATCAATTGTTAAACTCGATTTGTCTCCAAGCGTCAACCATTTCTCGGCCAATACTCGGTTGCTTGGTTTAGCGTAAATGAGGACATAACAAATGTATTTATTTGATTTTAATTGACCGTGCTTAGATTTGTCTTGGTGAGAGATCGGTGTAGTGAGATTCATCCTATATCCATAAAGGCGATAATCCTTTGCTACGTACGATATGCACGAAGAGGCTACGCACGTAAATCCGATTCTTTGTCTGTGTGTGTTTACATTTTCATTGCAGCACGCTTTGCACGGATAATGTCAACGCTACACCTCTCTCCTGTCCTGACGTTACGCCTGCACGTGCTACGTTGAGCTACATAGGCTACGCATCTGTTCATGACGTCATAAAGCTACAGATCCGTGCGAAGCGTGGTCGTGGGACGCAGTAGACAATGCCACTTACATTTTTTATACAAAGCGAAGCGAAGTTTCCGTGCGTAGCGTAATGGACAGTTATGAACTCGCGTTGTCTAGTTCAATATATATATCAGTGGTTGTATGTAGGTATCTACTAATCCAACAGAGTAATTAGAACGCTTGTTACTATTGATTAAATTGCGCTGTTTGCATTATTAGCAATTTAATTTGACACGAGCTTGTCATGTTCTCGTTGTTCGTGCAAATTGCTGCGTCAAAGCAACAAGCTCATACTAGTGTATACTAATATAGATACAAAATTGTTGGCGATTAGGTATAATTTAGGTATCAATATATATTATATAGTATTGCCATTAAAATAAATCCACAGCGAATTATTTCGCTGATGTTTCCACCCAGAATAACAATGTTTGTGATAAAAATGAATTATTATTAAAGTGGAAAACATTTTTACACATAAAACGTACATAGCTGAAATCAAAATAGTTACGTTTAAAATAAAATAGCACTTCACCGCGGGGTTCCACACTCACTAATTTTCCATTTCATACGGAAGTTTTTTTGACGTGACAACGTCTCATAATTCGATAGAGCCGGCTGCACGCACGAAAAAACATGACTCATGCGGCGTTACCTCGCTCTGAGGCGTTCCATGTAAGGCTTGAAGTGCAAGCGAGAGCGCGGAACGAGCGACAAAGAAGCACAATCGGCCAATCGACGTTGTCACGTTCAACTATCGTCAGTAAACCGACTTTACAGACAACCAATTTTTATTTTCCCGGAAAAGTAGCCTATGTGGCATTATCTATAACTAACTATACAAAAATTTTAATAAGATCGATCCAGCCGTTTTGAAGTGAAAATACAAATAAACCAACAAATATAACTATTCACTTTTATATATTAGTCGAGATAGGAATTCAACAGCACAGGATTACAATATCGAATAGCGAATGAGTGTTTGTGCAGGTAAAAAAAAACTACGTTTGCAGGACGTACTCAGGACGGGGGAAAAGGGAGCGTTGGCTGGCAAGATCATAGTACAAGAGATGTCTATAGAAGGTACAGTAGTCTCACTAGATGTTTGTGGCTTTGAAGTTGTCAGTTTTTCTTTTTAATACTTGAAGAAAACTGCAAAAAACGAACATTAACGACTGAATAAAATAAAAAATAAAAAAATCTTACATTCTTCTAAGTATAATATGTACATTGTTTAAATTATAACTATAAGAAAATAAAATAAATTCAATCGATATACATACTTATATAGAGAAATAAATACTTATATAGATAGAAATATCCAAGACTCAGGTACAAATATTCGTGCTCATCACACATATATTTGCCCTTACCGGGATTCGAACCCGGGACCGCTAGCTTCGCAAGCAGGGACACTACCAACTCTACCAATTATAAAACAGTGTAGTGATGAACTTACATCCAGCTAAAATGAACAGCCCCTTTTGCTCACGTCCTGAATCCACCCAATCCTACCCTTTGAATAATTCAGTCACAATCACTGGTCGTCTCACTTATTCATAGAGGCTGGACTGCCGCGGATGCCCGGATGTTATTTCCTTTATTTTCTTGTTATTTTTTTTTTCAGGGTACAGTTTCGCATGACGGCTTGTAAAATTGTGTCTGACTGGACTACTGTACACGATAATTTCGATGTTATATTGTTTGGTGAGGCGTGACACGGCTCGTCGATGACTGACGGGTTATTGGTATACATTTTTAGCTTTTTATATTGAAGACATAGTATTACGTACAGAATGGCATCTCCCCGCCTCCCACCAATCAGCTATACGTCACTTCATCCCGCAAGGTCATTATGAGGGTTAATTTTTGAAGTGCAGCCGTATTAACTAACTAAAACTAACTGAGGTGGCGCAACGACCCAAAGTGAGTCTTGGCCTCAAAAGACGCCACTTCGGTCTGTCCTGCGCCACCTCCTGCCAGTCTTCCACCTGGAGCTCGCGCAAATCCTTCGTGACTTCGTCTTTCCAGTGATACCTGGGACGACCGACAGGGCGACGGCCACTGGGCTGTCCACTGTATGCTCGTTTGACCGCACGATCCGTGCAGCCGTATTGCAAGTGAAATTAGTGAATTTGTTATTTTGTTAGAGAAATGGAAAACCAAACTGGAACTAAAATCTGATAATAAGGATGTTTAGTTATTATTATAATATATGTAAGAATCATTAATGAAAAAAATAGCTTTGCATATTGATTAATATTATATCCCGGGTTCATAAATGCAGCATAATACAATTTAAATAATTTGTACATATTTTTATTGGTACATATTTTTGTTTATTGTGACTCAAGCACACCGTGACTGCTAAAACAGATATTGGTGTCGATTCGGTTTTGCATTCTCTAAAACTAAACTAAGTTTGACAGTTCAAAGAGTAATGCTATCCTTTTTTTACTTCAGTGGTTAGAAAAAGACAGCAATACTATTAGACCTGTCAAATTTAGTTTTGATTTTAGAGAATGCAAAACCGAATCGACACCATTGATGAAATTTGATTAAGTTATAGGTAAATTTAACTAAACGTAATCGAATCCGCAACCTCGCGCATCGCAGTTAGTTATTCGCCCATTGCACAACATTCTCTAATGAGTTTTGCTCGAATTTTCCATTTTTTTTCTTACTTCGTAAGTAGTGTTTTACCACAAATTACCTGATGTTAAGTGACAAAGCGGCCGAAGATGGCATCATGCTACAACAGGTTCTATGAACTGCCTCTCGAGTGCAGCAACACATCATTTTTGCTAGACCAAACTTTACTTTTGCTTTCCACATCATTTATCATTCCGCCCATATTTGTTCAATGAAAAAAAGCACTAAGTAAATATGTACGTTTAATAAAAGCATCTCTACAAAGCGACATCAGATTCATTGAATCAGATATGTGCATATTGGAATATTTTGTTCAATAATGTTTTTCACATGATACGCTACGCTGCACTCATATTGCTGCTAAAAATATCATAGGCAACATTCGAATCATCATAAACAGTATGTTATTCATTTACTTCTAATGATGGGGCCACACTAACGAGAAATGCCGTTAAATAACACAATGATTGACGTTTGACATAAGTGTGGCCACGACATTTGACAACGGCATTCACATTGGCGTTTGACGTTAGCCGATAACTCAAGTGCATTTACGTTAACTCAAGTGTAGCCAATTATTTATCGCGATGATAGGCATTGACATTTCACTTGACGTTGACCTTAGTTTGGCCCCAGCATAACAAGGTAGCGTTTGACTATAAGTCATCTAATATTAAGTGACGATGCGGTCGAAGATGGCGCCACGTTACACCTGGATCGGGAACTGGATTTCAAGTGGGGCTGGCGGAACATACCGATAGGTGCTTAGCAACAGATTCAGGTGACTGCAGATAACGTTGCTTAACCTATTTGATTAGCAAGCTCCTCTACGAGCGCTTTCATCATCATCATCATCACCAGCCTATTTCAGTCCACTTCAAAACATAGGCCTTTACGTGTCTCATCATCATCATCAGCCGGAAGACCACTGCTGAACATATGCCACCCCCTTTTAATGCCACCATGAACGGCAATTAGCCATTTGCATCCATCGGCTTCCTGCGACTCTTACAATTTCGTACCACCTAGTATAGGGGGCCTACTTAGAGAGCGTTTTCCGGTTCGTGGTTGCCACTCAAAAACCTTTCTTCCCCATCGATTATCGGTTCGTCGAGCGATGTGGCCTGCCCATTGTCACTTCAACTTGCAAATTCTGATAGCTATGTCGGTGACTTTATGCGATCCATCCTTTACATAATCAGTTTTAAAGTATGACCCAGTTAATGGACCCGATTGGCAGGGATGTCCCAGTAATTATCCAATCGGTAGGGCTGTCCCGTTCCTGTTTTTACCAGAGTGTTTGTGCCCGATGATAAATGGCAATTGGAACCATCTGAGGGACAGGGTTGCTACGAATTTAATGACAGCGTTTTGGTCAGGGTGTAATTTACAAGAGGAAGGGTCTACTCAATCGGTAGATTAATCGTTTGACGACCGAAACCAGATTACAAACGTCTTTGTTTAGGGACGGAATTTAGGCATGTGGTCCTTATGAAGCGTATGTTAGTTTTGAGAATGAATCTGTGTTGATTTTTTTTGCTGAACCGATTTAGCTGAAAATTGGTGGGGAAGTAGCTTAGAACCAGGAGACAGACATGGGATACTTTGTATGTTCGAAAAGGTTCCTACGGGATACCGGGAAGACGCAGGTGAAATCGCGGTTTTTATTAAAAAATTAACACGGTTTTTTTTTCTGTCGGAAATGTTTTCAACAGTCAAGATTCGGACCTAATTCGCTATATCAGGGGGTTACACTATGTCATTTTATAGACTTCATCACGTTCACGTTTTCCTTCTGAGTCAAAAGGGAAGGAGTTGTTATTCAGGAGGAAATCTAAGGTAAAAAAGGGAAGGAGTCGGTCTTGGAATGTAAGGCTCAGATGGAATGTCCGAATTTTTTTCTCAGTGTAGTGGAGGGGAAAACCCGGGTTCGAATCCTGGTAAGGGCAAATATATGTGTGATGAGCACGAATATTTATTCCTGTGTCTCGTATATGTCTATCTAAAGTATTTATTTCTCTATATATTATGTATATCGTTGTTTAGTACCCTTAGCACAAGTTTCGAGCTTAATTGGCGCTAGGTCAATTTATGTGCAATGGTCACCGATATTTATTTAGTTAATGGCTATAAGCCATTTGCATCCATCGGCTACTTAGAGAGCGTGTTCCGGTTCGTGGTCGCCACTCGATCACCTTTCTGTCCCATCGGTTATCAGTTCGTTGAGCGAATAAAGAGAATTGTCAGCAGGGATAAAAAAGGTCCATCAGCTATTTGCAAAATCAAAACCGCCGCACTCGTAAGACACAAAAACGAAGCTAACTGAAAAACGATTTGCTTCTCTCTGTGCAGATAATTTTGCCGTTCCG
Organism: Opisthograptis luteolata; assembly: GCA_931315375.2. Classification (NCBI taxonomy): domain Eukaryota; kingdom Metazoa; phylum Arthropoda; class Insecta; order Lepidoptera; family Geometridae; genus Opisthograptis; species Opisthograptis luteolata. The sequence goes on from OV928044.1 coordinate 1,831,627, forward strand.
CCGGCCTACCTCGTAGTAACAACAAAATAATAACCCCCGCCCGTCCGACCCATCTAAAAGGGTTCAGTATGAATTTTACAACAACTGATTTGGGCTTTGTTTCAAAATGGGATTGTTTTTACATCGTACATGTTTTCCTTATCTGTTTAGGGTTCCGTACCTAAGTTGGTAAAATGGAACACTTTAAAATTTACTTTGTTGTCTGTCTGTCTCGTTTTTATCGACTCCAATAAAGTTGGAAGTTGTCAAATTGATTTTACAAAATTTATTTTTATCTTGTTAAGAACGGGTAAAAACTAGATGAAACGGGAAACCCTATTATTTTGTCTACAATAAAAGTAGTCTTACTTACACCTTATAACGTCAGCTATTCGCCAGTGAAAATCCTATCAAAATCAGTCCAGCCATTTTAGAGGTTATCTGGAACAAACAGACAGAAACATAAAAAAATACTAACTTTAATATTACAAGATATAACTAAACTCAAACATGAAACATAAAATAAAACTACTTATCAAAAGATGGATTGATAACATAGATAGATTAATAAAAAAAACACAATTTGTTACGTTATCGTAAAGCAGTGTAGTTAAATGAAAGGACAGTAATAAAACTAAGCCCAAGTTCAAAAACAAGTGTCAGTGAAAATACAATCCTTATCACTGTCCATTTAGCTCCCGCCCCATAACATTCCTGACCCCACATTCCCACAGATTTACTAGTGGCCCTAATCCGGAAACTTCGTCGGACTTTGAGGACTGTTTGCACTGGGATAGTTGGCTGTCCAGTCGGTGACAGCTCAGTCACATTAAGTATTTAATATAAATTTTCACTTGATACCCAACGCGTTCTTGAAAAAAGGGTTTTGGCAAAATTGTGGTTACGCCGCAGAAGCTATTCAAATAAAAAGTTGAAGTTGAAAAAAAGAGTTTTGACAGGCAGATGGACAACAAAGTGATACTATACGAGTTCCGTTTTTTCCTTTTGATGTATTGACCCCTAAAAAGTATTATATATCAAGTTCAGATAAGCACAGAAAAGTTAAAGCGCGGTCATACATAAAAAAATATGTACATATTATATAGTACAATACTTTTTTTTCTTATTTCTACATAATTTATTTGTCTGTATTTTTGTATAATTTGTTGCAAATAAATGATTCATATTCTTATTTTTATATACATGTCCGCTTGAGAACCTCCTCCTTATTTTCGTCAATTATAAGAGAATTATATATAATATTTAATGTGAATACGTCATTAAATTTTCTTCCATAGTGGTAAGCAGTTCAGTAAACCGACAGCTAAATAATGCCTACCCACAGAACGTCTTCCGGTTTACATCATCATCAGCCGATAGAAGTTCACCGCCTGACCCTTTGAACGCCACCATGAACGACTGTTAGCCATTTTCATCCATCGGCTCCTGCGACTCTTACAATGAGATACCTACCTTCAGAGCGTCTTCCGGTTCGTGGTCGCCACTCGAGAACCTTTCTTCCCCATCGGTTACATAAACGCACTAAACTAAGAAGAATATTTCGCTCGCGCACTCGCTCCATGTAAACACACCAACTAAGTTTTAGTTTGTTCTCATGCGTGAATAAATATTGAATGTTTATGAACCGTTACTGTGTTACAATGGGATATACTTTGTTTGGACACTGTTTTTTTTATCTACTTAATGATGCTGCTATATAGGAGGTCAGAAGGGTGAGGTTCGGTATATAGCAGGATTATCATAAAGTTTTGTTTTTATAGTTCAGTTGGCTGTCCTAGGTACCGCTAGAATCATAAAGCCGAGAAAGATCTGTGTGAGATCCAAGTAAACAACTGGCAGGAGCTAGCATAGGATAGACAGAGTTAGTGGTTCTTATTATTAGAGGCCAAGTCTCATTTTGAGTCATTGCGTCGGCCTATTTACTTGCCTAGTTCTTTCGTTTATTTATAGGTAGACACAGAGTTAAGAAAATAGTTTGTCATCCTGACATATTAGATGTTAAGTCTCTTAATGCCTTGTAATTTCTCTGGAAACATTTCTTTTCAATCCGGAACATAGTAATGATGCGCAATACTGTTGCAGCCCGGTGGAGTTGTCAAGGTTACTTGACCAACAGCATTAGTCCCATCAAAAAAAAAGCAATAGGTACTGCTTGATAGTTGAATCACTGGCAAAGGCAAAGTTTCTTCTATTTTTATTTTTTATTTTTTGCAATACATACACATAGATCTGAGCCTTAACTAGGAATCCCTGTATTTATAAAATAGCAAGTAGGTAATAAGTGATCGCGCTCAAACAATTTTACCATCCGGGCGTTTCTTGCCTGTTCATTTGTCGGCGTAAGGAGATTGGATCTTGGAACAGGCGTAGCTAGTTTTCAAGTTTGATGTTTTAAAGTGATCTATTTATCCTATTATATAAAGAAATGCAGTTTTTTTTTAGGGTATCCGATACTACGCGGATCAGAGATCCACAACACCCAGACACAGAACAAATACTTCAAAGATTCAAAGAATTTATTGCATTCCATAATGTACAATAGTTAGTCATACACATAATAATATAATTAAGATCATTATGAACCCTGTTGGGCACAACAACAATATTACTTAAAAACTAGAAGAGGACTGCCATCAATCAACAAATAACCTAATATGCCTAGTTTAAAACCTATACATATGTATTTATGTATGTCTCTATTATGTAATTGTGTTGCACCAAGATCTGCTAGTGTCAGGCGACCGCGCAGGCGAACCATGCGGCCTGCGATGGGCGCAACATGCTATTGTGTTGATTTCCGTGCCGTCATGTGCTAATAAAATGTTACCCATAAGCGTAAGCGTTAGTGTAATTATTAGATTGCGTATTTGCTTGTTTAACGAGTAGATTGCGTTAGGGCGAGTTGTAAATTTTACGATGTGAGAAGGTAACTCATCTTTCCCTTTTTGTTTATCTAAGCTGTATCCCATAAAAAAGTCGCTCTGTCCTCCGCACTATAGCCCTCTAAGGTTTGCATAAATATTTGCGTGAAACTGATGAGAACGCTCAACTTCCTATGTTTACTTGCCCACTATATAAGATCGCACAAGTTTGTGTACACAAAAAGTTACGCGTTCCACTTGGACGTGTAAACGTTAACTTGTGTTTACCCATAAAAATGACAAGTAGATTCACTGACAGTACCGAGTTTGGGAATCTGTGGAAGTGTCAACGTCAAACTTGACATTTCCATTTTTTTTTGTTTTGCTATGCGTCACACGATTAGTGTATTTGCCAGTGTCAAGTATAAAAGATTTCAAACTCAGAGAGTTGAATCAAGTTTATATGATGATGATGATAATGATGATGATGAGATGATGGGGTGAGGATAGTGTTTAAGTAAAGTAGTAGCGCTTTACTTAAACTTTACACGGACTTTTTTGGAGCAATTCGAAAAGACATTTTCACAACTTTATTTCAATTTCCCACACTCGTACACATTAACGAACACATAATGGTTAATAATCCACCAATATTACACATTATCACTCGAAGAAACACAAGTTTTGGAAATAAAAACAAAATTTTCACGTTGACAACTCAATTGCCGCCAAAAAAGTCCAACATTTCCATTGTGATTTAAAACGGAAATATCGCCATCTTGGCAAAGGGCTAACTTCACTCCGATGAAGTTGTAAAGGCGGGGCCATCGACAATCCTATATCAGCCAGTAAAATAATTATAGTGTAATCTTCGTCCTGTTTTTGCGAAAATACAAATGTACAAGTTTACAACTGGTCGTTTTATTTACTACGCCGTAATAGATGGGAATAATCGACAGCCTTTTTGGGACGGGTATGGAGTTGCACGCGGAATCGATGGAAATGATAAATGTTGTCCATGCTTTTGGTTACAATAAATCATTGTTCCTCTCGATCTTGAGACACTTATACGTAAGTTAACTCTATTTAAAATATTGGTCTTTTTGGACTACATCGCCACTTTAGTCCAGTGCCAACTGGCTGTGTTAACTCCATAATTATACACCTGGACTGAGAACTGGCTCTCAAGTGAGGCTACTGGAACACACCTATATGTGCTTGTCGACAGATTCTTTAATTTGAAGCTGGTAGCTAGCTAGATAATGCCCCACCACCAAGATATTTAAATAAAATAAATAAATATCGGGGACCATTGCACACAAATTGATCTAGCCCCAAATTAAGCTCGAAACTTCTGATATGGGTACTAGACAAAGATGTACATACTTATATAGATAAATTAATATTTATATAAATAGAAATATCCAAGACTCAGGTACAAATATTCGTGCTCATCACACATATATTTGCCCTTACCGAGATTCGAACCCGGGACCGCTAGCATCGCAAGTTGGGACACTACCAGCTCCACCACCACTATAGTTTCATCACGACGTTTTCCTCTTATCTCTAAATAAACTATTCGTTTTTACAGCTACAATGCGTCAGGTGTGTTCACACGTACATTATTTATCGCGCCGACTCGTGTGGGTTTTAAGTGACGTCAATAATTGATGAACCGTGTGTATGCGCCCTTAAGGGTTTTAGGCCATCCATAAATTACGTCACACAAATTTCATGATTTTTGGAGCCCCTCCCTGACAGGTGGGCGCATTAAATTTGTGTGACGTAGGTAACACAAAAAACAAATCGTGAAATACACGATTGTGAAAATGTTTTTATGATTCTTTCTGTCTTATATCACAAAAGACAGTTTGGTAGGTATTCTAGAATTGCACTCAAGTGATAATCTCTACTTAAGCGCAGATTTGAGACTGTCATTTCAAAAAAATACTTCAATTAATTGCTCTTCAAGTGTTGTTGTTGTTCAAGGAAATTCGCCGAAGAACCAAGGTCACCGACGTAGCTCTCAGAATTTGCAAGTTGAAGTGGCAATGGGCAGGCCACATCGCTCGACGAACCGATAATCGATGGGGAAGAAAGGTTCTCGAGTGGCGACCACGAACCGGAAGACGTTCTGTAGGTAGGCCCTCCACTAGGTGGACCGACGACATTGTAAGAGTCGCAGGGAGCCGATGGATGCAAATGGCTAATAGCCGTTCATGGTGGCGTTCAAGGGGGGAGGCCTATGTTCAGCAGTGGACTTCTTCCGGATGATGAAGTGTTGATCAACACTTGAAGAGCGATTAATAGCGGTTAAGAGCGGTTGGTATTTTAAAGTCGTACTTTAATTAGACGAAGTCAACTGACGTTTACTGTCATTTTTTTTGTTTTGTTATGGCGTCACACGATTAGTGTATTTTCCAGTGTCAAGTATAAAGCCCTTTAGCGTCGGGGTTTATAAGTGCCTGTTACTAACCGTGAATTAGTTATGAAGGTTCTGCTGTATGATGAAGTAATTTTGCATGTAGGTATTTAATGAGATTAGTGAGTAATTGATGGGAAAAAGATAAATTAACGATAGTCTAAAACAAAAAAAAATGTTTGTTGGTTTTTTAACAACGACCTTTATGTTTTACTAGAAACGCTCATCGGAACTTAAAAGGGAGTTTTTTTTTTATCATAAAGCTTACAAGATGGCTTCCTTTAAGGGTGAAACCAAACGAGCGTAATTTTGTGAGTCGTGAGTCGCAGAATTTCGGTAGCATAAATTCTGCTGCATTCGGTTTCATACAAAAAGGCAGTTGGTGCCACACGACGACGTAAAATGAGTTGAAAATTCAGTTGAACGTAAAATGAACGACCGAAAATACGCGACTTACGACTCACAGAATTACGCTCGTTTGGTTTCACCCTAAAACAAATTTTCGCTTACACGGCTTCTTATAGTAAAGAAAAAGTAGTTAAAGTGAAACAAATTAGTTAGGTTGTTTTTATGTTGTGACAGAAATTTTATTCACAAAAGATTCTAAACCTTTTTGTGTAAATAAAAATATGGAAAAACTCTGTAACAATAGAATATTGTTTCCATGAACAATACTTTTCATTTGCTAAATTGCAATGCATTGTATTCATTTCAAAACATATCTCGGTTGATATTATATCCTAAGAATTTACATTCAAATATAAAAAGCCTATTCGGACTAATCCCAAAAAGTTGAATATACTCTTTTCCGGTTCCTGCTATAATATACCTACTGTAGGTACATTCTGAATGTTGAAATGTTTAGAGATGTTCATAATATATTTGTCGGAAACGGGTTCTAGATTTGAAATGGATTTGACGTAATCGGAACGCCAGTGCCACCTAGTGGCGCTCGATAGAGTCTTGATGGCATTACTCGACGGGAGAAACTACACAGTTTGCTTGCGGCGGTCGAGGAAGCATCTTGGAACTGTCCCGCGTTCCGTATTACCTAGTGATTGTGGAATATTCTAGATGTACCTACATTGTTGAATCGTCAAGAATACAGTGTCAGTTTAATTTGTAATGGCCTTCTATTATTGCAACCAACACCTCCCTCAGAACGCCCACGTGAAACCTGCATACCATGGCAGATAGTAACGGAGTAAATCCAATAGTAAGGAAGGAAATAGACCCGGACTCGTCATATTTATGTCGAATTGAGGCGTTATGTTTTAGCCGGAAATCTTATCGATAATAGATAGGTTATTTAGATTAACTATTTATAGGCACACCACAATATGAAAAAATGAAAAAAAACAATGTTCGGGCACTTTAGAAGTTTACGATATTTTCATTTGACGTTACATAATAATATGTTACGTCAAACGCTGATAGGTTATAAAAATTAAAATATTTAAAACGTGAAATGAAGCGAGTAGATAGATACGTATGCTCGTTATAATGTCATCAATCCTACTTGCAGAAACTTTTAGTGGTCAAGTGATCATGGCGCTTTCAACAGTGCCAAAATATCGAGTACTCAAACAAAAGTAAATACATGATAAATATTTCGTTTCAAAACTTAATTCTATAGTGTTAGTGTGTTCTACACGTAGCCGTAGGCACAAAATAAATGACCGGATAAAAGTAGTACCTGAATTGGCCGGATACCTGGCCGGATGCTTTCACATCTCTATAAAACTCCGAATTCCAATACATCGACACAGATTACAGTTGCATGGAGTTGAGTATACACGGTCGGATAAATAATTCATCTGGACAAACTTGTTACTTATTCCAGTTACTCGATTGCTTACTTAGGCCGCTCGCCAGTTGTACGGATGAACGGTCTAAATTTGATTTATCGCGACAGTCTGGCAACAAAAAAAATTTAAGGCGGTAACTCGTGTTGTGAAATTTGGCATGCAGGTAGATGTTTTGACGTAAGCCTCCGCTAAGAAAGGATTTTGATTAATTCTACTCCCAAGGGAATTATTAGGGGAAGTTTGTATGAAACTATGTCAATTTTAAACCGATCGGGCTGAGACTTTGCATGCATAAAGCTGTAGCCCACGCGGTTGAAACCGCGGGGAACAGCTAGTGGAAAATAGAGTAGATACAGATACTTTTGTCGATGTACCGTTGTGTGTAAACTACAGAACAATGCTCCTCCGATAAGGAACCTGCAAAATGTTCAAAGCTTCAAAATAAAAAATTAAGAAAATTCTTTTTGATCACCAAAAAGCACAGGGAACTCTGAGAATTGATACAAGTGCCATGTAAGACAAAACAACCTTTCACACTTACACACACACACACACACTAACACATACACACACACACGCACAGACACACGCGCGCGCGCGCACCCTCGCACATTTACATTACATTTCTATTCTTACCTATACGCTAAGTAGTTTCAACACCACTGAGTAAGTAAATGATAATGCAGATTTTAATTTAAAAATGTATGTATTTGTTTTCATCATCATCATTACCAGCCTTCCACGTTCCCACTGCTGGGACTCTGGCCTTCTCTCAGAGAGAGAGTATGGGCCGTAATCTACCACGCTGGCCCAGTGCGGGTTGGTAGATGTCGCATGCCCTTGAATGATGCAGTTCTTGGGCATGCCGGTTTCCTCACGATGTTTTCCTTCACCGTTTTGAGCGATGGCAAATCCGCACAAGTCATAGGTGCGGGGCCAAGAGGATTCGAACTCGGTGTCGGCGTCTTGTAAGTCGCACGCCTTACCGTTCGGCCACCATCGCTCTTATTTGTTTTATTATTTAGTTATTGCGTATATTCGTTATTCGTATTTGTTTTATTATTTAGTTATTTGAAATTACCTTCATGCGAGTGACGTCATCAAAAGCGGCTTCAACGGAAGACCAGCGCTGATCAAACGAGCAGCACAACGCTGAGTTGAGGCCGGTTTGCAACAATACATTTTCTTTTTATTCTTCCTTATTTCTACATAATGTATTTGTCTTGCATAGTTTGTTGCAAATATACGATTCTTATTTTTATTCTTAAAATTTACTTGACAAAAAACGCTGGTGTCCATTCTAAGTCCTCATAGCATTCGCAACGCAATAAAAACTCATCTTTACTAGCAACAATACGTGTAATACGAACCTTCGGCCGGCTCTGTCATAAATCGACCCATGAATACTTAGTTTTATCCAGTCTTACCCGGTTTTAGCAGGAGATTACCGGGTACTTTGTGGCTTTCAATCGGACGGTATTTTCTGGCCGCCCTTGCGTATATCCTACTAATATTATAAACGTGAAAGTTTGCGAGTATGGATGGATAGATGTTGGGAAATGCTCTTACGCACTAACCCCTCCGGTGCAATGCCCCCCCAGAAGGGGAGGGGCTCGGAGGGAGTGTGGGACTCGCGCTGTACAAGGGCGCTATACCCACTAAAACCCCGGGGTACTACTCCGCATCGTCTTATGTGGGAGGGCTGGGTATCTGGCACAGCCTCAACTTCCAGCCCCCCAACGACGACCGCCCGCTGTGACAGCGGGGCCTTTCCGCCCCTCCCCTTGGGAGGCGCCGGGAATACCCGCGAGTACAAAACGGTCATTCCCACCCAGCGGGTTGGGGGGATGTCTAATTAGACATCGCACCCCCCTAGATAGTTTATACCCTGGATTACACATAGATTACTTTTTATCCCGGAAAAAGATGACGGGAAGACGCGAGTGAACGGGGCGCAACTAGTAGGTTTCATATGACGCCTGGCGTGATAGGTGAATTACTTTGTCTTACTACTTAACATATACTTTGTCAAATTTGTTAACAGAAGTTTTTTTGCAGTACAGTCAGCGACAAAACTTGCTGGTAGCGTTTGACTACAAGTCACCTGATGTTAAGTGACTGTGGGTCGAAGATGGCGCCACGCTCCACCTGACTGGGAACTGGCTCTCTAGTGAGGCCGCCAGAACACACCGATAGGTGCTTGGCGACAGATTATGAACACGAGGGTGGTAGTCACGTTTTTTTCCTTCAAGCTCAAGCTCATTGTAGGATTCGAACTCACGTTCTAGCTACCACTCTCAAGGATCTGTCGACAAGCACCTATCGGTATGTTCCAGCAGTCGCACTTGAGAGCCAGTTCCCAATCCAGGTGTAGCGTGACACCACCTTCGACCACATCGTCACTTAATATCACGTGACTTGTAGTCAAACGCTATCTTGTAAAAAGTAAAAAATAGTAACTTATAAGCGAGCGCTAAGCAAGACCATCAAGCTATGATTTCATCACGATGTTTTCCTTTACCAATGTTTTTTCTTGACTACAGGGGCCCAATTCTCGCGGCGTGATATATTATCACTTTCGATAAATATCGCAATAACTGTTAAAATATGTATTGAGTTTTGACAGCCCCTGGGGCCCAATTCTCGCGGCATGATATATTATCACATTCGTTTATCGAAATCGCAACAACGATATAAATATCGCAATAACTGTCAAAATTCAATACATAATTATTTTGACAGTTGTTGCGATATTTATCGAATGTGTATTACATCACGCCGCGAGAATTGGGCCCCAGTTCCCAAGCTGACGTCACTACTATCATGTTCACTTCAAAATGTATCTTCTAGCAAAACCATCGCAGGGAAATACCAAAACAAATTCTCCCATTTCCGGTGTTGCCATTCATTTAGTACGTGGACTATAAAGGCGTGTTCACATTAACTCTTTGAACGTCAGTGTTCACCGTTTCCAATTTCGCAGTACATTTGGCGTCTTTGACTGGGTGTTGTCGAGTCGTTGGGAGGCTGGGAGTTCTCACGTAGTGACGCTTGAAAGGGTGTTTAGTTTTCAATTTTTCGGTGAAATCAGTTGGAAGACTTTAATTTAAATTTTGTTTTTTATTTATTTATTACTAGTTGCGTCCCGCATTTTCCCTGCGTCTTGTATCCCACAGGAACCCTTCTCCGGGATAAAGCCCATGTGTTAATAGCTATCTCCATTCTAAATTTCATCAAAATCGGTTTAGTAGTTACGGCGATACTTGGTAACAAACATGCGCACACACACACAGAGACACACACACAAACTTTCGCATTTACAATAGGAAATGTAGGAAGTAGGATAAGATACTTAGTAGCCATAATAGACTAAATTGTAATGTAATAAAGGAATCAGAAATAAGTAGAATCTTCATAAAAAAAACTTATTGAAACGGAGAGGGATTCCGGATAAATACAATTTCCAGCGAAGCCGCAGAGCGTCGATGGTAGTCAATATAAGTGCATTTTTCATTAAACGCCGCGACCAAACAGCGACTATTGGAAGGCAATATCAGGAAGAAGCTGCCGGCGGCGGCTCGGCTACTGATACAGTCGGAGAGGAAATAAATCGGCGGTCGGCGCGACGATTATGTACGGTAGAGGGTAGAGCTGGCTTGGAAGTTGCCTACAATGACTTGTTTAAGTACCTACCGCGCAAAGATCAGTCTTTGACTACAAAAATACTAAATTTTAAATCTAGTACTTTCATAAAAATAGACATTTTTACTTGGCTTCGGCGCCCTCGCAAGTGGATTTGCCATCGCTCAAAATGGTGAAGGAAAGCATTGTCAGGAAATCGGCATGTACATTCGAGGGCATGCGACATCTACCAAGTCGCACCGGGCGAGCGTGGTTGATTACAGCCCATACTCTCAGAGAGGTCAGAGTCCCAGCAGTGGGAACGTAATGCGTTAATGATGATGATGACGATGACTATTTTTCTTCAAAATAAGATGGCAAGTAGGGTTCGCAAACCAGAATATCGGATATCGAAAATACCAGAATATCGGACGTTTTGATCGATCTCAAATACCGGGATTGAATTTAACGGTATCGACATTTTCGATATTGCATCACAAAGAAAAAAGGCGCGCTTGATCGAAACATTTAACTACAATTTTAAATCGCAATCTAACTAACTAACTGATTGAGATAGCGCAACGACCCAAAGTGAGTATTGGCGTCCGATAACAAAAGACGCCACTTCGGTCTGTCCTGCGCCACCTCCTGCCAGTCCTCCACCTGGAGCTCGCGCAAATCCTTCGTGACTTCGTCTTTCCAGCGGTATCTGCGACGGCTGATAGGGCGACAGCCACTCGGCCGTCCACTGTATGCTCGTTTGACCAAACGCTCCTCTCCCATTCCTTCAAGGTGGCCGAGCCAGCGATTCGCAATCAGTGCAAGCTTATTTATAAGTACTAGGTACGGGTTAGCGTTACTACTGGCAAGCCTAGTCACTAGTCTACCCCTAAACGTTGTGCCTTTCATGGAATTGTAGATAAAAATACTCTTTGCCCGCGGCTGTATTAATAAATTGAGCAATCGAGCGGGACGAAGACGGCGATCGCTGCAAACGACATAATAATTTTCACCGCGGGAAGATGAGAAATTCAATCTGAGGATTGTTCGGCATTTTTTTATTTGCTAGTAGGGTGAGGTTAATTTTGCCTGTTCTTGCAGTAGCAGATGGCGGTAATTACGATCAGTAGAAACAATAACTCGGTAATTAGTTTTCATTTGTGGTTTGGTGTTTACTGTATATTATTTTGGGCTATTTTTTGTTAAAAAAAACACTAATGTAAGCATACTCAATACTCATGCTCCAGTACTAACTTTGTCTCACCCTTCAAATTATTTAAAACGACTGTTTCTAATTTTCATTTATCTTTAAAGGTGTTAGCGAAGCGAGCGAAAATTATAATGTGATCTTTGAATCTCATCGAATTGAATAAAATATAAATATAATTTTTTATGTACTCTACAACATCTGATGTTAGGTGACGACGTAGTTAAAGATGGCGCCACGCTACACCTGGATTGGAAACTGGCTTTGACATGGGGCATTGGAAGTAAAGGTATGATGATGTTTTACTTCACCGAAAGCTCAATCTCATTGTAGAATTCAAACGCATGACTTAGCTTACTGACGTCTATGCTTAATAATTAGTCATCGATTTAATATTTATTATTATTTCTTTAAGATATGACAATGCCGACAATGATGGAGATTTTTTTCATGCCAATAAATCTTGTGTGCCTTGTCTTATATCTAATTTTTCAACGTGTTCTAAAACCATACTCATTCGCTCTTCGTTACATTTTTTTGTCTTGCGTCATTACCTAATTCTATTTAACCTATATTTTACATAGGCTTCATTACTAACATATTTACGTCAGCGGGAAATTCCTTCATTTAATATTACATCGGATCCGAACCCCCCGGGATCGACCCGGCCGCGGTCGCGTGACGCCCTCCTGCTTAGTTTAATTCCGTTGGAGAATTATATCTCACGGGTGAATTGATGAGACGATGTTATCAGAATATCGTTGGAGCCTTTCAAATTTGTATCGTTATAAAGGGTCAGTGTTCAGTTTTTCAGTTCGTTTGGCAACGAGCAGGATTGCGGTCAAACGCAGGCTTAAACGAATGTGTGGTTTCGAAAAAGTAATAGTGGAAAATAAAAGTTGCAAAAGTCTAGCATTTGGATCACCCACGTGGATCAATTGTGTTGCAATAAAAAGTATCACTTGCCCTTTTTCAGAGTCTAAATTATCTTCGTATTTATAATCACGATCGGTTTAGCGAATGGTAACAAACAATCTGAGGGACAGATAGAGTTACTTTCAATAAGTAGAGTTGGTATACAGTGAGCTATAATTTGAGCGAAACCTAAAATTGTGTTTTGAGTGCATCGAATAAAGGACACTTATTTCAAATGAATCAACGAATAATCATAATATGATCACACGAATACATATGTGTGCAGTATGACAGTGGCGAGCGCTGATATATCGACCTCCATCCAAAATCCCATCCCGTCAGTCGTATTCCCGGACAGACAACAGAACTGACAGTAAACCTTTCATTTTACATTTGCGGCTAGAAACAATCCTAAAGTAAGCTACGGTCAAATAAATTCACGACCAATTGGGCCACAATGTCCATCAACGCATGAAACCCAAGTCCGTGGAGACCCGGACGGCCCGACAAACCTGACCCGAACTAATAAACTTACGCAAAATTAATTTCCCAACTTGATGCTTAATGGGCAAAATATCTCTTTTTTGCTGACCCATTCTGGCCCTGAAATATGAGCGTTTCTTGCTGGAACCTACTGAAATGTTTCTACAGATGTATTGCGAATAATTAATGCTAATATGAGGACCGCTATTTATCATGCCGTGGTCCGAGTAGGCTGACACGAAAATCACAAATTAAGGGATTTATGTAAGCCGCCCTTCATTTTGCCCTTTAGAAGAAAACGTGGAGCCGTGGACACAAACTGGGAGCATACATTTTCATTAAAATCACAACACGTAATATGGATTTAATTACTTTCTATTGTTTACGGTTCATCTACGTGATTATCTATGATTTTTTTCTGTTATTTCTTGAGAGCCAGTTCCCAGTCCAGGGTGTAGCGTGGCGCCATCATCGACCACATCGTCACTTAACATCAGGTGACGTGAGGTCAAATGCTACCCTGTAAATAGTAAAAAAAATTAAAAAATTATCGATAGCCAGTTCTCAATCTCGCCTCAGCGTGGGCGATACTAAAAGTTACTTGACCTCATTATTACCTATGTTCAGGTAATTAGCATGTAAGATGTAAAAAGGTATTACAACTCATCATAAATAGTACGTAATGAAAATTGTCATGAATCAAAAGACGGGTATAAAAGCTTGTTTAAAATTAAACCTTTTGTCTAATAAATGTTTACTGTATACTAAATTCGATTAATTTTAAGCTTACCTCGCTAGAATTGATAAGCAATTTTCTTTGTGTATTTTAGTTTCAGTACTAAAGATAAAGCTGGAATAATAAGCCAGCTGTATTGAATATAACGAGAAATTAATTTATTCCCTTAATAACAATTTCTAAAACTCTAATTATAAGTCCGCTTTCAAATTATCAATATATTTCACTTACAAATTTCATAGATACGTTTATTAAGTCCAATAAATCAAGTTATAAATTGAACTCGTTATTGAAAATTAAAGAACAGGGTACGAAAATAAATCAAGAAATTTCCGATAAAGTTTGCGCTTGGATAGAAAGGGTAGGCAGTGGTGACAAGCGGAGCGTGTCTGAGAAGGAAATACGGTTGCTGAAATTGCATTCCGGCGTTCGATACTCTCTCTCCGAGAGAAAGCCTGATTCCCAGCAGTGGGAACGTAATGTGCTGATGATGATGTTAGCTGCGCGGGTTTTTCTCTCTAACTGTGTATGCCTACGTTTCCACTGTCATGAGCTTGTGCTTCCAGTGAAGAAATATCATGATGAAACTATCCATAGCTTTGTGATAGGGCATTTGCTAGTCCTTGCTTAATTTTTCTTACAGGGTAACCTTTGAACACAATTCACCTAATTTTAAATGACGATGTGGTCTAAGATAGCTCCACTCTACACTTGGTAGTACTTGGCGAGAGAATCTTAGCTTGACAGTAGTTAGCCAAGCAAATACTCTTGTCCCAATTTGTTCCTTTACCAAAAGCTCTAACTCATTCGAAGTCATTACTATCATCAGCATCTAATGCTATCTTGTCTTACCTTGTCGCAAAGCACCTATCGGAGTGTTCCAGACGTAGGGTGGCGTACTGATATTTTCTTCGCTCGCTTGTAAATTTTCGCTTTCATAATTTTATTCGCTCTCGCTCTCACGAAGGTACCAGCCAAATTTCCGCAATACCAGTCCGGGCTATGTCCAGACTAATTTGGTCTGTAAAGAGAAGCTTAACTATTACTAATTTACAGCTCGAGTGGAGTCCGCTATGAAATAGCCAGTTAATATTTCGAGGGGCTTCTGGAAAATTTAATAATAGTTTTAAATCGAATATTGATTTTGCTTTGATCGGCAATTTGAGTAGGGAAGTTAGTGGAAAATCGGTGTTAGGTTTATAAATAGTTTTGGTTTCATTTAGCAATTAGCAATCTCTGTGAACGTTTTGATGCATCGCGAATCGTATCGTGAATTTCAAACGGACATCCGACATAGTGCAACGGGTGAACAGCTGACTGCAAAATGTGATGTCTCGGATTCGATTTCCGCTACGAGTAAAAAAAGCGAGTAATTGTTTTGTTTCTGGGTTCTGTAGAACCCCGATCCAGATGGTTTCTGATAAAAAGCCAAAGTCAACATGTGGTCAATCTAAAACGTCTAACTTAAAACAAGCTACACCTAGATCCTACAGGCAATCCTAATTATTGGGGTACAGAGTTATGTTTTCGATTATGTGAGTATGTGTGTCAATAATAATATAATAATTATATTATTAATGATAACATCATCACAATGCGGTCAGTCAAAGTGGTATAAGAATTTGAGGTGAGATCTAATTTTGAGATGGGACTTTGGAATCTCTCTATTCAATTCCTACCTACTAGCATCTTCCCACTCAAACGTCTTCAAACCAACAAGTGCTGGCAACAAACAGTCTCATTACTTCAAAGGGCGAGTTGGCAACTCGTATTGCTGACAAGTAGCTAGAGATTCATAAATTACACCCTTCCTTACAAATTCTATCAAAAGTTACAGTTGTGAGATAAACTACAGCTATATTTCAAAGCGTCGCGGTTCTTGGGTTCAGTTTTAACCCTTACACTGTTAATTTGGTACAGATTAAAAGAGAATCGTGATCTTATAATTTTTCTTCATCATACAAAGTAAGTAAATTAACCGTTGTAGCATCATCGACAACAAATCGGCACTTAATATCAGGTTGTGTCAAACCAGTCCGAAACTGAATAAAATTTAAAAGATTGTTTTTAAAACTAAACTAGTACAAGTAGCTAACATGATGGTAAGCGTCACGCTTATCCATAACAGTTCAGTGCCACATAGAACTTTGACCGTTCAAATTCATGCGCGGTAGGACACTGCGTCTCTATCAGATATATGTGTAATCTTTGGAAACATGACCCTACAATCCATTAGGTTACGTGTCTTTTTTCAACTAGAAAACATTTTTATTTTGGCAAGGTACTTTTGTTTTTATAAGTCTATTTTAAGCCCACTGTGACTTGATGTCCCAATTTGGTCGAATTGCATCGCATCACTCCATGAGAATGTAGGTGCGGGTGGGGTCAGAATTCTAGTAGCAGTCTCAAAAAGAAATAGAATGAAAGGAAATCACGCATATATGACCTTATTCTAGAATCCGTTTCGTACATGTACGTGTGTACATGTACCAATCTTCTGATTGATTCAGAGCGCGGTTGCCGATCGCACGCACACACAGACATACGCGGCGTGCCTACCGTGCGGGCGACTACGAACATTGAGGTCCTACTGCAGTTTCGTCCTCGCGCTGTACCATAATACAATTTGAATTAAAAACAACTCGGACTTTTTTGGCGGCAATCGAATTGTCAACGTGAAAATTTTGTTTTTATTTCCAAAACTTGTGTTTCTTCGAGTGATAATGTGTAATATTGGTGGATTATTAACTATTATGTGTTCGTTAATGCGTACGAGTGTGGGTAATTGCAACAAAGTTGTGAAAGTGGCTTTTCTAGTTGCTCCAAATAAGTCCGTGTAAATTCTAAGTAAAGCGCTACTTTCCTATCCTATCCACTATCCTCATCCCATCATCTCCTCTTCATCATCATCATCATTTAAACATGATTCAACTCTTTGAGTTTGAAATATTTAATATTTGAAACTGGCAAATACACTAATCGTGTGACGCCATAACAAAACAAAAAAAAAACAACTCAATATAACCAGAATCGCATCGCGTCATGAGGAAAGTCTCTAACTGATCAAGGCGTGGTACCTTTCCAGGCGGACTCTGCTAAAGAGTCTTATTACTACAAAAATATAGTTTCAAATAATGAAATCTCTTGTGCCTTAGTCCGCTGGAATCCTTAGTCCGCATTGAGGCCTGATTGTACCAGCACCGGGTGTAGTTTGTCAAGAGTTCCAAATGTTCACGTCTCTCAACAGTCAGCACTTGGCGCTCTTTGATGCCGTCAAGAGTTACTTGTTACAGTTCTTGTTTACTTGTTTTAATGATTACGAGGAATTTGATCGCCTCGAGTGATCTCCGAACAGGCTTTTGACCTTAGCTGCCAAGCGTAATTTGATTTGTAAAGGAATTATTTGGATTAATTTCGAGTTAGAAGCCTATTTGTTTGCCAGAATTGTTTGCTTCTTTATTGGCAATCAACATCTGACGGAGTGGTGTTAGATTTTGTTGTGGTGGAAATAACATTTTGTGATGAAGTAGTTTTTGCGTGCGGTTCTTTTGATGAAAGGTGATAGTGATGTGAATGCCACTGGTTTTTTGGAAATTCCGCGAGTGCTTGTTACCAGTTTTTTTAGCCAGCGCCGATTACTGGCAGATTTTTGTCTTTGTTTCGTTAAAACATATGATTTGAAGAAGCTTTTCGTGGCATCCACTGTTGAACAAAAATGGAAGGTTTTTCTAACTGGCATTTAAAAAATGTTAAGATCTATTCCGGTAGATATGGCGTTAACGACCCATGGAGCAAGCAAGTTCTATGAAGAAAACTTTCTTTTTATTTATCCGATCTGCTGTTGTTATTTTTGTTTTTATTTAACCAATTGGAGTTTTACAATTTTTCACTCTCTATTTTTCAAAACTACAAAAAAACTAAAAACTACCCGCGGTTTCACCCGCGTCTTCTCGTTATCTCGTAGTAACCTTTCCGGGATAAAAAGTATCCTATGTCCGTTTTCCGGTCCTAAGTTACCTCTCCACCAATTTTCAGCCAAATCGGTTTAGCCGTTCTTGAGTTATAAAAAGTGTAACTAGCACGACTTTCTTTTATATATATATAGATATTGTCTAGAAACAAACAATATACTCTCTACTAATTAACAAGAAACACCATAAATTAGTAAACCCAAACGGAATTACATAATTCCATACCAAAGTTCTACCATCAACTTTCACCATCTGCAACGAATAGTTTCCAAACTTACACAAGGTCCTACAACTGAGAAATTAATAGATACATTTCCATTTGGAAATATATCTCTAAACCCTTGTCAAACAAAGATAATTATGAATCAAAGTACTACCAAACAGCTAAACAAAGTTGTCGACAAAACATCTGTCAATGGATTGAACTTTACAACTCTAACAAGGTTAAAACTTCAGTTTTCGAGCAAAAGGGAACTTTAACAACTAGAAATAAAGTGTAAAGAATGCAGAAACGAGTTGGAGAGATCTCAAAAAATATTTCATGAAGACGTAAAGATATATGAAAGATATGAAAGTACTAAGATAAACGCTTCACCTTTATGTGAGTTTGATTCGAGAAGATTGTGAAATATTATTATTGATGATGTAGTAATAAATCTAACAATATCGCTCGAAAAAGTAAGCGAAGAAACTAACTAACTACGATGCCTCCGCGACCCAAAGTGTGTCTCAACCTGCGAAACGAGAGCAAGAAAGCAAAGAAAGACATACAGTTTTGTTTTACCATTGAAATTGGCAAAACCGATTTAAGCAGTCACGGCAAATTATAGGAACTCAAAAAATAAATAGAAGCAGCCAAGCCTCAAGTCTAAAATCTGTCGCCAAGCACCTATCGATATGTTCTGGCAGTCCCACTTGAAAGCCAGTTCCCAGTCCAGGTGTAGCGTGGCGTCTTATGTCGCGTTTCAATAACCGATCTATCCACGATTTGCCCTACTGGAGATGGATATATGACATAAGCTCCATAGAAGTAATGTCAAATATATGTCAAACCGTGGATAAATCGGTTATTGAAACTGGCCGTTAGCCCACATCGTCACATAACATCAACTCGACTGTCCGGCGCAGCGCGACACGAGCGGGAGGGCACTGCGGGAGCGGGGTGCGCGGGCGGCAGTGGCGAAGCTCGGATGATCGCGCCTAGCAACATTACGAACTATCATAAAGGCTACTTCCTACAAATCTTAATTAACCAAGAAGTATCTCTTCTAAAATTCTTGAAAATGTAAAATACCTATTTGAGCACTAACAAGTAAATAAGATCAAAATACTCTCCAAAAATACTAATACTCTTTGTAAAGAAACTAATTTACGGACGTCGAGAGCAAAATCTCATCCTCAAACTATGAAGGATCAGTTATATAGTAAGGGTACAGAGCTCAAACTTGTAAAGTTATAATTCCCTCGTAAATCCTTTAGGGCATTCATTTTATAAGTTTGAAGCGAGACTCGGAAAGATAAGCGAGGCTGCATTTGTGATGAAGTCGGATGAATCACATAGTCAAACTCCAAGAAAAGGATTGAAAACGGTATATTTGGTGGTATTTAACCGGTAATGCCATAGCGATTACTTAGCATGATTGATATGCTTGATTAAACAATGTATCCAACTAATCATTTATTTTATTAACTGATCGTTCGACTTGTGTGATGATAGATACTGTTCTTCCAAACTATCATTGCACTCCCCACTCGCCCACGCGTGCACTTGGCGGAAAAATGATATCAAAACCAGACATAGGTTGAAGGTACAAAATTAAGGTTAATTCATGTGTACCGAAATTTTTAGGGATACCGGTCCCTTTTTAGATAAGATCGCATAGTCGCGTAGTCAAACACTAGGGATGGCGGTGCACGATAGCGAGACAGTAAATATTTATCGGGAATTAAGTCAGGTGTCTTGTGGATGGAGAAGTAGGTACAATAGCGAACGTTTAATATTTTATTCGAGTGCGGTAAGGGCCAGGATGATCCTAGGAATTGGAGAGAAAAGCGTTTGAATATTCAAATTGCTGTATTTTTTTTTTTTTTTCAATTACGAATTGAATTTTTCGTCTCTTTTTTGTCTTTGTCTTCGTTGTCGTTGTTGTTGAAAATATCAATTTAGTGTAAAAAAATTTTTTCACGTGTTGGATGTATATTTCTTCAACTTTTTTTGTATTTATGTTATTTCATGGCGTAGCAAGAGATCATGATATAAAAAAACTTATATTTTCTAACATGGGTTTTTTTGTAACATTTTCTGTAATTTTTTTATATCATGATCTATCTCTCGCTACGTCATGAAATTACCAGTCTCTATTCATTTCACCTAATCCGTTCTACAATTTGCCTTGATTGACTGTCATGTAAACAGATAACCAAAAAAAAAAACAAATTTTGACATTTATCAAACAAATATTATAAACTAGCTGTTCCCCGCGGTTTCACCCGCGTGGGCTACAGTTTATAGCGATAAAAAGTATCCTATGTCCTTTCTCAGGCTCTAGTCTATCTCTGTACCAAATTTTATTTGAATCGGTTCAGTAGTTTAGGCGTGAAAGCGTAACAGATAGACAGACAGAGTTACTTTCGCATTTATAATATTAGTAGGGGTGCGAAAGTTTGTGAGTGTATATTTTTGTTACTTCATCGCCCCGACGAAATCAGCAGACTAAAAAATTTGTCAGTCCAGCCAACATCGAAAATTAAATTTTAACCCGCCGCGGCACCGTCGGTAGCCTCATTTCATTTTGCAACTATTTCCGTTTTAACCGCAGTCGTGACTCTCTGACCGGAACTCCGGAGCTTCCGGGAAGCTAAAATCTAGTTTGCTAGTTCTTGCATAACTCCTGCTGTGGACATGGATTGTTGAGAATTTGAAATGGGTATTAGCGAGTGAATGAGAAACAATCGATTCATTCGTTGTCACAGAAATGTCTAATCGATAAACAATTGAACTCTTACAATTTAAGGTTTCGCGCAAACCAGAAAGCAGAGATTGACAACAGCATAGGATGTATTTTTCTTAGTTATTACTTCATTGACTTAATTGTATTATCGTAAGATCATATAATTAGTTCGCTTACTTTATTAATGATATTTACTTGGTTACACTATTGCATTAGGACATTTCTATAATGTTAGCTGTAATTATGAAGTGAATAAAACGTAATTAGTAAAAATATTCGAATTTCTGCTTACATTACTAATTAAATAGTTGTGTTTAATGAAATAATCACGATTTATATTCGAACATAATCGAATACACAAAACAAACAAGTAATTCGATTATTTTCATTCGTTATACCCCATCGCTATTCGAGAACGAGACGGTCTAATTCTCAAACCGAGTGATGATTTCATTAAATCCTATCTTTATGGAACTTGATGGATCTTCAAGTTTAGTATTCGGTTGAAGTGTGATAACGATTAATTCACGCTTTGACTTGTTTTATCTGAATACGTAGATTTTATGGATGTCTGCTAAAGTGTTGAAACTGGGACACTGCGGTTAACAGTTTGAGAAACTTATAAACCAAATGATGGTTTTCTTGTTTTATCAAGATTTTGGTATACGAGGAAATACAATAGTGATAATTCGTTTGGGCTATACTATGAAAGTTGAAACAAAGTGAGAGCTATTGGTGCAGTAGCCAAGCATCTATTGGTGTGCTATGGCAGTCTCACTGGACAGCCATTTCCTTATTCAGCCGTAGCTTAAAACACAGCACTGGATGGCGCACCGTAAAACACCCTTTCTGTGGCCATCTGACGTGATGCTCATCTGATCGTTCCTAAATAACTTTTTTATTTGCCAACAAATCAAGCCGCGCCAGACCAAACGACGTACCGTGGGATCACGTTCGTTTGTGCACGTCCGTCGCGATGTAAAAGTTCAAAGATCAAAATATGGTTTCATCACGATGTTTTCCTTCACCGAAAGCTCAAGGCCATTGCAGGACCTATTTTGTTTAAGGCTGCGATACCCTGATAGACGCGTACAATTCTTTAATTGCTCCTAAAATCGTACAGCCGCCGGTTCGCTGCCTTTATGCGTTATAAAAAAGTACCTACCTATTATTATTTACGCATAAACTGTTTTATGTGCCCGTTATTTTATGCGAGATTTGTATTTTGTAAGGTATAAAGGGTTCTTAAATTTCGTGTGTCATTATTTTCCCATCGTATTTGTATCTCGTTATGAAACCAAAGCCCTTTTATGTGCTGTTCTAGTCATGTTTAAATTAATACTTTTTTCTTTTACTTTTTTATCTTGACTTTTTCTTTTTTTACTTATTTTCTTATTTTTTCATTTTGTACGCGGCTTTGTAGGTATATGAAATCATTACGGCGTTTGTGCGTTCGTGCGTTTTCAAAGATTTCTCGGCTATCCAATTTTACTGTGTACCTACCGCAATAAATGAATAATTAAGTTCTATTTAATCAAATCCCTGTTATCATCATCATTATCAGCCTTCCACGTTCCCACTGCTGGGACTCTGGCCTCTCAGAGAGAGTATGGGCTGTAATCTACCACGCGGGCCCAGTGCGGGTTGGTAGATGTCGCATGCCCTTGAATGTTGCAGTTCTTGGGCATGCCGGTTTCCTCACGATGTTTTCCTTCACCGTTTTGAGCGATGGTAAATCCGTACATAACTTATTAAGTCAGGTGCGGGGCTGAGAGGATTCGAACTCGGTGTCGGCGTCTTGTAAGTCGCACGCCTAACCGTTCGGCCTCCAAATTCCAAATCCCTGTAACCACTCTAAAATCGATAATCAATAACATCCTATTCAATTCTCATTCCGTTGTTTAAGAATATTCATGCAATTTATTATATTTTCTGACATCAGTTTGTTCATTCCTTCTTACATGGTAACATTTGACCACAAAATATCATTTGCTATTTCAAGCTATGTCCCTATCCAACACAACTTTAACTGCATCCTGTCAAGAAATAATAATGCAAGGTAAACGAGGCGCCTCGCTATGTACGACTTTACTTTGGTATTGTTGTACTTTACCCGGGCAATATGCAGTCTACCCGGTTATTGCCGGTTATCAGAACCAACAAGCACATAGTTTCGTGATTGAAATTAGGAAGGGGTTTATGTAGCTGTTTGTAGAGAAAACTGGGATTTATATGTTCAGTATAACAATTATGTTTTTACAAAGAGTTTCTATCAAGTTTTAAATGAAAGCATTTGTGAATACATTTGTTGGTAATATTGTGTTTTATGAACGTTTGTTGCCTGTGATAATAATCGAGCTATATCTTTACACTTATGTTGGTGAAAATGTATTTATTGCCTGGTTTTGGATTTTGGGTTCGTTAGTTGGGTTTGTTGTATTTGTTTGTCGGTTGGATTTTTGATTTGTTGGTTTATGATTGTTTTTTTTTGTAAACCACGGATCTACATGTTTACATATAACTAGTTGATGGGTGGGTAATATAGATAGGTTATTTTTTATTCCGAAAATGCACGATTTCTGTGAGAACTTTTAACTTGGGTGAGAACGCGAGGTACAGCTCGTATTTCATATAATTGATAAAAATACAGTCTTTTTTCATAGAGAGGTAATTTGGTTTAAATAAAAGTTATACTATAAGTATTCCTGTTAATTGTTGTCGGACAAAATTTCTAAGAAATCTGATGATGCGCGGGTTTACCTTGTCACACTTTTAAATAAAAGATTGCAGTGCATGAAAATGTGACAAATCATAATTTTGCAGCGTAGTAAAAATAGATCTTTATTTATAGAGATCAAGTGCAATCCAATCCATTATTTTTCCACATCACGCCTTATATTTGACAGATACCCATTATGTTTTGTTTACTGAACCCTGTCACGTTAATCTCAACTATATGTCTGAAGGTTTAAAGCTGAAAATGAGGGTGGAAATGTAGTATATTATGATCCTTTAATAATATGAACCCGCTAACTAGTTCACTAAACAACAAGGTTTTACACCTCATTACTCCGACTTAATACAAGGGACGTCAGAGCCGGCCTTTTAAGGGGCTCGATACGATTTTTACTAAAATTAATATTGGAGAGAGAAAGAGAGAGGGAGATGGGGGGTGAGTGAGAAAGAGAAACCTTTCAAAAAACAAATGTATAAAAGTATTAATAAATAAACTTTTAATGGGCCTTATTTATAAATTCTATGTTGGCATTTAATTATTTTAATTGTCAATTTATTAATTAGACTTATCTGCCATAAACAGTGCCAAATACCTCGGCGAAGAGTAGCTTCAAAAAATCTTTGTGGAATGGCCTGTGTTTGAGTAGTGGGAACGTTATAGGCTAATGATAGTTTGAGGCAGACGACAGTCGCAATGTGTAAACGTCTCCGCACAAAGTTGCAAAGCGTTCGCACGTTAAACGTGTGAAAACTATGCTCGATTTAACCAACTTTCAACAAATAAATGGGTAAAATGGGCAATAAACAGCAACAGTAGAAGATTAGCCGCTATTTCGGAAGAGCGTAATGGTGCAAATGAATTTGTTTTGGGTAACTGGGTAACGAGAAGTAATATAGGAGCGGAGATTTGTAGGTAGGTAGGTACCTATTTAGATTAGGAAACAAGGAGACGTAAACTGAGCTTAATAGCTTCAACATCATAAGTGTATGGTTTTAGTTAATTTTTTTTCTGGTTTTCTAGTTATCTTTTGTCTTGTGTTAATAATCAAAATATGTTCTTACTTTTGCTATTTTTGTGGTTTTTTTTTTTTGCTATTTTTGTTATGTTTTTTCTTTCATTGTTGGATGTTTGGTACTGTTGGTGCCTCTTCGCGACGTCGCGTCACCAAACGGTTCCAACGGAAGACCAGCGCGGGTTAACTAACCAGCATTTTGCTGAGTTGGGGCCGATTTGCGACGTTGACATTCTTGTGTACCTTCAATTACTGTAATATTGTTGTATGTTATTTTTATTTATATTCCATGTACCATGAGTGTTTTTGTCGCAAATAAACGTAAATTCTATTCTATTCTATTCTTTATTCTACATAGAAAACCTATATAATTGCCAAAATTTTCCAAAAAAATCTTTAAAACATACCTTGTCCTGACACATGCAGACACAGAAAAAAGCAGTCGTTAATGACATGTGGTAGTTATTATTTTTGAATTGATTAGAATATGACTATCTTCGATGGTACTTGAATACGACATACTTTAGACAAACAATTAGGTAAATACTACGTAAAGAAAAGTAAGTGCTACAATTGCCAGATAGCCACGAATTTGTACTCAAATTAGCATACATACAACCAGCGCTATTGGGACCGCTTACAAAAAAACTAAATATGTGTAATCAAATTAATAAAATGTAACCACAGACTTAACAACCGACAACCAATAACCGATGGGGAAAAAAGGTTCTCGAGCGGAGACCACGAACTGGATGACGTTCTGTACGTAGGCCCCCCACTAAATGGACCGACCATATTGTAAGAGTCGCAGGGAGCCAATGGATGCAAATGGCTAACACCCGTTCATGGTGGCGTTCAAAGGGGGGCCTATGTTCAGCAGTGGACTTCTTCCGGCTTCCGATGATGATGATGATGATGATGATGACGTACCCCAAAGTGCTTTAGACTGTATCTCTATAACAAGTCTCAAGCTTCCAGTCAACACCAGTTGCTAATTGCGTGGGACCGATTCCGCGTTCCCGGATTTATCGCCTACAAGCAACATACTCAAACTTTATCGGCCATTTGAGTAAATTGCCAACTGCGTCGTGCCGTTTGGAAGGCCTTTTACTGGGAGTGGGATGTTGGGCATCACCACGCTTGTTACAATTCGTTCCTGTTATCTTCCTACGACCGTAATGACCGTTCAAAGAGTACACTCGAAAGATAAAGCCTTCGTTGATAGAGGCAAAGTGCTTGTAAGAGTAAAACGGAACGTTATTGCAAAGCTTGGTTGATTCACTCTATAATGACATCACACTTTTATAATTTTGTAACAGATTTGAGTAAAATTGGGAACGTAGGCACTTTATAGCCAATATGCTACTTTTTGTCCCGAAAAAAGATCCCGGGGGATAACAGAAAGACCATGGGTCGCAGCTTGTATTACAAATGTGTCAATTTTTAAGTAAGTGATTGTGTATGTTTGTGAACTGATTCAACAAACGGCTCAACGCATTTGAGTGTTAATTGGAACAAAGACAGTTTACACCCTGCCTACTTAATACATTTATGCTACTTACTTCTTCACCCCGGGACAAGATTACTGCAGCAAAATGGGAAAACCATGGGTTGCAGCTAGTATTAGTATTAGTATTTTATTGTTAGTATTTATGCGACAATTTGGAACAAGTGTGTATAATTGTTACTTTTTCACGTTGGGATACACAGATTTGAGTAAAATTTGGACCGTGGATAGTTTACTCTTTGGATTACCACATATGCATCATTCCTGTGGGATACGTGGGAAATCAAGGGTTACAGCTTGTACTAAAAATGAAAATTTTATGAACACTGCACTGAGAAAAAAAAACTGACTTTCCTTTTGAGTCTTTACCTTCCAAGACCGATTCCTTCTTTATTTTACCTTAGTTTTCCTTCTGAATTACAAGTCCTTCCCTTTTGACTCAGAAGGAAAACGGTATTTCGGAAGGTCTTTCTTCTCGGTGTGGATAAGTGTGTGTGTATGATTGTTACTTCTTCACGCCGAAACGACTCAACGGATTTGAGTAAAATTTGGAACGGAGCCACTTTGACCACTTTCCATAATGGGAAAACTGAGGGTGGGTGTAACCGCGGTAACCAGTTAGTTGCCAACAAAACAACATCGCGGCTTGAAGGGCTTCAGTACCCCAAGCAAAGTCCGCGGCACAAGCGAATCACGGGAAACAAAAGGCCAACTCAATCTCGAAGTCGTTAGCCGACCGTCTCGCGGGTCCATGGCTTTTAATAAAATAAATTAATTTTATTCAAATCGGCTGCGACGCTCCCAGCGAGCGTCTGCATAAATAAATATTTACTTAGTTAATTGAAAAATTATCTCGTGTACTCCTTGTTGTTGGCTGTACGTTTTGGGAGGACGGATCAAGTTTATCCGTCTTTATTTGGTCGGGACGAAATATAATGGGAACTTCAATTTATTTAATGAAAAAGGAAAAATTTTCAATTGATTATTTTACTTTTAATTATATGATTTTTTTTTTTACTATTTACAGGGTAGCGTTTGACCACACGTCACCTGATGTTAAGTGACGATGTGGTCCAAGATGGCGCCACGCTACACTTGGACTGGGAACTGGCTCTCAAGTGAGGCTGCCGTAACACACCGATAGGTGCTTGGCGACAGATTCTTAACAAGAGGGTGGTAGCTAGCCAGGCGTGTACTAGAAAATACCCTACCAACCTACCAAGCTATGGTTTCATCACGATGTTTTCCTTCACCGAAAGTGATCGAAAGTGTTCATAGCTATGACTGTCGGGGATTTTTTATTGCCTAGTCAATTGACCTGCTTACTTCCATCCTCTTTGCATTTCTGAAGTTACTCTTGAACCTCTTCATTTCGAACCCCGTCTACTTATTAAAAAGGCGAAGAGCTTGACACAAAAACAAACGTTTTAAGTTTGTAATACAGTCTCTCCAAATGACTCCAAAGCGCCTATGCTAAGTAGAGCTAAGTAAATAACCAAGAGATTTATGTTAGGTCGAGATAGTATCCGGTAAGTACTCTTTTGCATTTTAATGTTCCCGCTCGACTTAAGGGACTGACGCGAGCATTCACTCGATGTGAACATTCGCAAGGAGAACTTGTTCGTTGTGAGCAAATGCTCATGACACCTGAATCTTCGTGACGAATATATACGCTTGAAAGACTGCGCTCCATCCCCAGCAGTTGTATAATGTTCACATATTTTGTCGCTAGCACGAGCGTGCGTCCGCCATATACATAATATTATGTAAATAATTAAATTTAAATTTGACATATTTACTTTTTATATTCATTCTTTATCACAAAATCATTTCCTTCTATTTCAATTCTATCAATACATCCATTTTCTGTTTACTCTGCATTCTTAGTGCACATTTATTTGAATGTCATTTAGAACATGGAAAATGGCATCCTGGACTGTAAAATTTTTATTAAAATGTAAACATTCAAAGGGATTCGCCAAAAAACCGACAGCTGGGTTGTAACTCCTCAGTTTCATATCCTATCCTACTATAATATTATAAACGTGAGAGTTTGTGAGTATGGATGGATGGATAGATGTTTGTTACTCTTTCACGCAAAAACTACTGAACGGATTAGAATTGAATTTGGAATGGAGATAGCTTATACCCTGGATTAACACATAGGCTACTTTTTATCCCGGAAAAAAGGTTCCTGTGGGTGAAACCGTGAGGTGCAACTAGTGTCACATATTTCACGAATATTAAAATTACGCTGTCAGTGTGAAGACTGACATGAGCTTTCACTCGATATGAGCACGTTACGAGTCGAATATTCGGCATGTTACGTGCTCACATCGAGTGAATGCTCATGTCAGTCTCTACCAGTGTCCACCTTAAAATACGGTAATGTATAATGCGATCTTTTTAGGCGCGGTTGAGGGAGAGACGTTCGTGTTAAGAACTTAAGACTCAGTTTTAATGGATAAGAGAAGTGGGAATGAAGTGTACTGGGTCGCAATATTCGAGAATGGTCGCGCCGCTGGACCCCTGAAGTGTCAATGGCAATTAAAGTGGCCTTTTTTTGAGCCTTTTCATTGTTTTGTTCTGATTCCAGAAAGGAAAGAAATCAATTAATTGCCTTGGGAAGAAATATTTGATTTTGGTTTTTATTTATTTTGTCTTCACTTCATTTGTGTATCTAAATAAGTACCTACACCAGTGACAAGTATTAAATTAAACACAAATAGATAATTCACCAAACACATTTTGTGAGAAGGAAAACATCATACATTTTTGATTTTTCAAATAGGGGTTTGGCGAAATGCCCAAGATATATTCTACGAAATCCAAAATGTATCTCAAATAATTCATCAAATTCTTGTTTAATAAACTTAAAATTTACCTATTTTCTTCAAAATAGTACATACAAAATACCAAATTCAATAAAACAATATAATATTATAAGAAAATTATAATTAGTAATTGGTATACTGTTTTAAACTACCATGGTCAAAAACATTAGAATTAGGTTTTATAACGGGATAATTACCATGTATTTGTTTTTGTTTGAGTTCTCGATATTTCGACACTGTTGCAAGCGCCATGATCACGAGAATAATAAAAGTAAAATGGTAATGTCATCGTAAGCAAAAAACGTGCGAGGAAGCGGGTAGATAGATACGTCTGCCCGTTATAACATCAACAATCCTACCCGCAGAAACTTTTAGTATTCTCGTGATCATGGCGCTTGCAACAGTGCCGAAATATCAAGAACTCAAACAAAAACAAATACATGGTAATTATCCCGTTATAAAACCTAATTCTAGTGATTGGTATTCGTAACCTGCTTCATTTTGTTTATTATTGGCCATATTCTTGTAACGTAGAGGCTCATTTACTTCCGTAATTAATTAGTAGGTATCGGTAGCTATTCATTACAGAAACTCTGACAGTAATTAGGATACTTTGATACATTACCATTAAGCCTTATTATAAGAAACCTTTGTGGTGTATTGAATTACGAAACGGAGGTGGTAGATATAGGGCCGTTCCGAATAACCAATCTATCCACGTTTTGCCCTACTGGAGTTAGAAAGAACATTGGCCAAAACGGACCCGAGGTCGTATGAAAACGATCTATATGCGATAAAAATAGTCTTTTTTCCCCTATTAAGATTATACAAATGATATTTTAAAGAAAGCGTAGAAAAAAAAGATATTGGTTATTAACTTCGGAGTTTCTTAAGACATTTTTTAACTTGCACGATGCTTGGATGTTTTGAACGCACTTCGCATTTTCTTTGTCATTCCGTTTCAAGCTTTGGAAGTCGGCCCTACTTAAATTACCGTGGTACGGCGGCTGTACCACGGAATGTAAAAATTAACGCTGGTCCGGTCGACTGTACTTCCGAAAGGATTTTTTACCATGGTCCGGTCAACCGAACTATCGCGACTGTACCACGGGCAAGGAGTGATTAAGTCATTAAAATCAACATTCTTTACCATATAAGAAAAAAAACTAATCTTTTTAATCTATGTACTAGCATATTGGTTGTCACTGTCAAGTGACATTGACAAAATATATTGCGTTCAGGTCCAGGGCAGTATGAAAAGTGGCCAATGTTCTTAGACACAAGCTCCCTACAAGTAGTGTCATATTGTTTCTATCTCTAGTAGGGCAAACCGTGGATAGGCCGATTTACTATGGTAACTAATACAATCGCTTATGTATTAAAAATCCTTCGTGACTTCGTCTTTCCAGCGATATCTGGGACGGCCGACAGGGCGACGGCCACTCGGCCGTCCACTGTATGCTCGTTTTACCGCACGATCTTCCCCCATTCTTTCAAGGTGGCCGAGCCAGCGAAGTTTGTGCGCTTTCATACGGCTCGGCCATCAGTTCTTCGATTTCTCGGTCTCGGTTTGCGCTCACTCCAGGTGGAGGACTGGCAGGAGGTAGCGCAGGACAGACCGAAGTGGCGTCTTTTGTTATCGGAGGCCAAGACTCACTTTGGGTCGTTGCGCCATCTCAGTTAGTTTGTATTAAAATGTAATTGTTAACCTTATAAATAGATGTTAAGTACTTGAAACATCATTATCTCTACCCAGAAAAAAAAAACTCACAACCTAATCTCACTGAAAGAGGAGAATGGGGTAAAGTGGTGACTGTATAATATTCACATTACGGCTCCCTTTACTGCGCTATATCGGCCATCAGGCGTTGCTCAGCATCTTTGCGGGCCTCTGAATGATAACATTAATGTTTGATGCCGGTTTCTCCCCGCTATCCCCGCTGGTTGGAGTTAGTTTGATGAATATTTTAGCGTCCGAGCGTTATTGATTTTGCTCTGAGTTGTTCTTTTGGGTGAGTTGGGGTGAAGTGATTCGACAGTTGACGGACTTTACAGAGGAAATTGAAAGAACTAAAGGCAGAGTAGGATAAAGTTTTGCGTCGTAATAATGACGTCACTGACATCTGAGATTGGGACTGGAGATCAAAATTACAAGTTTGTTCCGTTAACTCATTACAATAAAGTTCAAATTGGTATGAGAGGTAAGAAAATTGACTTATTTTGAGAGGTTTGTTTCCACGGGAAAAAATCTCAGATATTTAATAAAAATAATGAAACAACAAAAAAATGTAATGTTTAATTGAAACTTCCAACGTGACAGTTATGAAGGTGTGTCAATGATCTCAAACATTTCCACGTGACTCGTGAAATATGTGAAAATCCTGAAAATACTTGCAAGCTGCAATAAAAATGTAGAGTAGCTCTACGGGAGTTAAGGCTTGGCTCAGTAGACTCATAAAGTATTACTTCAGTTGCCCCCGTATCAGGGAACTGAGGGATACTCAATGCTACTCCGTGAGTTACGGACACAAAAACGAAAAAAGTAACACAATGTTATTATGTAAAGAACTAATAAAAAAAACTTACTAATCATATTAACCAGTATTTATTTCTAGAATAGGAGAGAAACAGTAGAAACTACTATAACAGAGCAAATGGGCTCTTTGCATTTTTTTTATGAAGTCTGATTTAAGTAGTATATCTTGCTTTCCCGCAGGAATAAAAAATGACCTAAGGGGTTATCCAGGATATACGAGTAAGCTATCTCCATACGAAATTGCACTAAAATCCATTGAGGCGTTTCAGCGTGACGAATTAATAAACATGCACACTCACAAACTTTTCCATTTATAATATTAGTGTAAAATGGGTTAATTTTTATGTTTCTGATTATATTTTCCATTGAAATTAGAGGGAAAAATAGTTCTAATTAACCCTTAGGTTCAGTTTGATCTTGCAATCTCTGCCTTAACATAAAATATTTCAATTCCAATCTCAAGTCTCCGTGACTGTGGCGCTGTCACGTCGCGAATACCATTCAGAAACGTGTTTCCGTGTACAATCCTACAATGGAACTCCTTGACTTTGGGAAATTGGGAAACAGACCTTTACCTATCTGAGTCTGAATTATGGTTAGATGAAACAGTTTCATAATCAAACGTTCTTCGTTCATCGTCATTTAACATTAGGTGAATTGTGGCCAAACGCTATTCACAAACATAAAAAAAAATATTTATTACTTATAGTCTTCGCATAAGGGGATTGCAATCTAAGTTTAGTATTATAGGTAGCTACAAATCGAAAACGAATCTAAAATTTCCAAAATTAGCTTTTTATTTTTTTAATTAAAACTAGATTTTACCGAAAGTATTTTAGCCTTCTTCCAAATTTATTTGATTATTGTTATTAAATAAAAATTCACATCAGCGTCTTTAATAACATTTTTTCGTGCCTTGCTCCAATCTTGACTACACTCAGCTACACGCAAATCGCAAGCTCAAAATTCACCGGAGACATTTTCGTTAAAATATGCCGCGAATTATGTTGCGGAATGAATAACTCCATTTCCCCAACCTCCCCTTTGTTTTTACGGCACGACAGAGGTTGCGGTCCGAACACACCTAAGCGACTCGGGTCTCGTTTCTTACAAAAATAGCGCGTTCAAATTTGTGCTCACTTGATTTTGTGTGCAGCTTTCAGTGCATTTCTGCACGCTTAAAGTTTTTAGCATGCTTACGCTATTTAAGGCTCTGGTCTCAATAATATTACTCTGCAGGCAATAGTGAGGGTACCTCATGCCGATATGGTAGTGATGAAAATGAGCACAAAGAGCTAGAAACAATCCTTTGATTGTTAACAAAATACTGCTTTCAGTATTTTTTTCATATAGCTTAATAGCCTTCTGGGTGTTGTATATTTTTAATTTCTAATATGCATAAAGTCTTAACAAGTTATTCTGGAGAAAAATGGTCGTAACATTAAGAAAAGGGGGCCATTTGTAATTTTTTTTGCGTTTTTCTCTGGCAACGATGTACGAAATATAGTTAGTTAACTATTGAGGTATTGAGTGTTGAGTATAGAGTATTGAATGTTAAGCGTCGAGTATTGATTGGTGAGTTTAGAGTAGTGAGTGTTGAGTGGTGAGTATTGAGTAATGAGTGTTGAGTATTGAGTTTAGAGTAGTGAGTGTTGAGTGGTGAGTTAAAGTGGTGAGTGTTGAGTAGTTTAGCTTTGTCTTCCGTGGCAAGCGCTTTCGCGTCCCAATCGCGCTGTTTGCTTAGGTATGTGACCACAAAATACATAAAAATCCGTGTTGTTATATCAAATTGTATTTATTTTGATAATAATGTACTGAATAAGAGCCTTGTTATGCATTATTCATGCTCGGGGTAATGTTTGTCGATAGCTTATGGAGTCAGACGTTGAAGCAAAATAGGTATATTACTATGTAGCCTTGGGAGAGCCAAGGAAACCGTATTATCATTTTTAGGAAAATCACGCCTTCAGCAGTTTTAGACTCGGAATTTCTAGTGGATTTTCTAACAAGCTAGGCGTGGCTGAAAGGTAACCCGTGCGATATACAAGGCAATGATACCGAGTTTGAATACCATCTCGGCCTTTACCCAAGACATATATGGGTAGAATTGTAGATGAAAACGATTATGATTCCTATTCCTAAGAACCTTGTAGACTGTAATCTTTATTATGTTTTCTTAAATTATTATGACGTAATTTGCCTTCAAACATGTATGTATGATATCTTTAATAATCTACCTATGTTATTATTTATTTTAATCGACTTCGAAATTAGTAGTTTTAAATTTATTTCTTTGTGGGTAGATAACTTTGTCGTTTATGAACCGATTTCGATGTTTTTTTTAAGGAAACCGAGAGAAATGCATCCTTGAGAAATTGAGAGGAAACTGAAGTTTTTTTTTGTTATTATCTTGTAATGCAACAAGAACAATTAATTTTATGGAAATATAATTTATTTTACGTTATCTTATTAGTATGATTATTTGGATTTGCTTGAACGATGATGAGACTTTCATCATCAGCCGGGAGAAGTCCACTGCTGAACATAGGCTTCCCCTCTCTTCTCTTCTCTTCTCCCTTTGAACGCCACCATGAACAGCCGTTAGCCATTTGCATCCATCGGCTCCCTGCAACTCTTACAATGTCGTCGGTCCACCCGGCCTACCTACAGAGCGTCTCCCGGTTCGTGGCCGCCACTCGAGAACCTATCCCTATCAGTTATGAGACTTTACCCAAACGAAATTTGCTAAAACATTTGCCGGCAACCCTACTTTGTTGCTCCAAGGCATCAATCCTCACGCCCTCGACGTCCCCATCGTCAGGGTTGTGCTGTAAAACAATTAAGACGGCCGGCAGTGAACCTGCGCACCGGACGGGGGTTTCGAACATTACTCTCACCGCTGCTTTGGGGCTTTAGAAACAGCGGATGCACTTTGGTAAAGAGTTTTTCTAATCTTTTTAGAGGTTGTTGAAAGGGTCCGAGGGCATTTTCAAGCGCAAGGCTGACTAACTAATATCCCCAAGTTAAGAATCTGTAGCCAATCAGCTATCGGTGTGTTCCGGCAGCCTCACTTGAGAGTCCCAGTCCAGATGTAGCGTGGTGCCACCTTCGATCGCGTCGTCACTTAACATCAGGTGACTTGTGGTCAAAAAGTTACTATATGACAAGTGTAGTAGATATGAGATAACACCTTAAGAAGAAAATTACAAAAAGTAATGGAAGAAGATCCCGCTAGTGTAATGCCCACACAGCATCTTTCACTTATCCCGCTACCGTCCATATTAACTCCGGACAGGCAATGATGGCGCACAATTTGTTACACAGGTCCCCTCGTTGCGCGCTAGCAAAGAAAATTACGGCTGCCATTGAATTTGACGGATGACGTAGAATGGACTTTACTTTATTCATCATAATCAGCCTTCCATGCACGTTCCCACTGCTGGGACTCTGGCCTTCTCTCAGAGAGAGAGTATGGGCTATAATCTACCACGCTGGCCCAGTGCGGGTTGGTAGATGTCGCATGCCCTTGAATGTTGCAGTTCTTGGGCATGCCTCACGATGTTTTCACCGTTTTGAGCGATGGCAAATCCGCACATAACTTATTTAGTCATAGGTTCGGGGCCGAGAGGATTCGAACTCGGTGTCGGCGTTTTACTTTACTTTATTGCTTTACTAACTTAGTTTTTCAATGAATATTCAGAATAAAAACGGGTTTACGTGTCGTCTTAAAAACCTCCTTCTTATTTATTCTTATTAAAAAATACCACTTGCGAGTCATTCTAGAATACCGGCCTTGGAAGGCATATTTTCAGCACGCAGAGTACGTTATCACTCTGCTTACGGCTATTCTCGCGCAGTCTACTTTTCTGCCCTAGTACTGCTGCACAGTAAATCGACAGCCGTTACACTCGAAATGATGGGCGCACATTTGTAAAGTTTTTGCTCGGCCAGTTTCGGTGGAGTAGTTTAATTTATTACATTTGTAATCAAGAATTACTTATTTACCGAACAGTTACACTGTTTTGTGAGTTGGAAGCGAGACTAGAGGCTTGAGAATTAATGACAATCGTAACATTTTCGTTTTTTGCCTTGATTGTTGTGCCATTCTCTTCTATTTTTTCTGATATAATATCGAGAAAATTAAATTACTCGCGTATGATACAAACAAAGTATATAATTATTATGTCAAAATGATATCACACCCAAAATATATAGACATCATAGAGCCCTAGAAGTCCTACACTGCTTGATTTATTTGATTCTTTCTCACGCATACATACCAAATATGGCACGAACATTTTTCACAAGTATACAGATAGTGAAAAAAATTTACAATTATGCATTCCAAGATGGATGTAAGTCTTTGAGGGTTGGCAACGCCCCTAGTGTTGAAAATATATAGTGACCGCTTTCCGATTATAATATTCCATATACATATTATTATTATCTTTTATATAAAATTCTCGTGTCACAATGTTAGTTACCTTACTCCTCTGAAACGGCTGGACCGATTTGTATGAAATTTTGTATGCATATCGGGTAGGTCTGAGAATCGGCCAAAATCTATTTTTTATATTAGTTTTTTATCGCGATTAAGTGTGGTCCACGTGGGTGAAACCGCAAGGCGCAGCTAGTAATATAAATTTTTCACCGCTGTCAGGAGATGAGAAAAAGCGTAACTAGTTTTTAGTTTGATGTAATTACTGGGAAGCGTTTTACCACAAGTCACCTGATGTTATGTCACGATGCTATATGATATTATAAAAACGTATGACCTGGATATAGTTGTACTTATCGGCAGGTGAAGTTGAATAGACGAGGTTTCCACCGTTGAAGGTGTGTACATTGCTGTGTAGGCAGATAAAGTTTACCACGTACGTTTAACAGGGGCTACTAAACTATACACGGCCTCTGTAACAGCTCGTTTGCGATATTTGTATATTCACTTAAGACAGCGGTCGGTAACCTGCACCATTTTTAACCCCTGACGCAAAATCGATGGGGAGTTATAGGTTTGACGAGTCTCTGTGTGTTGTGTAACCGATTTCGATTTTATTTCATTTTTTGTTTGAAAGGTGAATTAGTCGGAAGTGCTCTTAGCTATGTTTGATGAAAATCGGTCCAAGATGTCAGGGATTTTTAAAATGATTAATTTACATTTTAGCATGCAAGACTTTTGAAAATGAAAACAAGAATAAAATACATATTTTTTACTACAAAAAAGCACAGTCATGAGTACAAAATAGGTGTACTAAATTCAAAAAAAAATATTTTTGCACAATATGTTTTTTTTAAAATGAAAGTATCTGTAAGTTACCTCACTAGGCAAGCCTGTAACAACAATCGGACAACAACAACGTTCTCGGCAACAATGGTATTATGTCCATTGGGAGACGTGTTCTTGAGTGGAGACCGCGACTTGGCAACCGTAGTGTAGGACGCCCTGCGACAAGGTGGAGCGATGACTTGCGCCGAGTGGCTGCCAGTAGTTGGATGAGAAGAGCCGAAGATGGGGCTCAGTGGTCACCTTGGGAGAAGCCTTCGTCACCACTTTCAATTTCAATTTTCAATTTCAATTTATTTATTTATTCAATAGGATACATTGTGATCACTTTAAAACGTCAAACTTAAAACTAGCTACGCCTGTTCCAACCTCCTCCAATAGTGTCATGATATAGACGCTTATCATAGAATTTCTGAATCAAATTGTAAATTCCAATACAAACTCAAACTCAAATATTTTTTTATAGGATATATTTGTGATTACTTTAAAACATACATTTTGAAAGCCTTAAAGTCAAGAGTGTATATATTCTAGGCAAGCATGTTCTAGCCTGGACCTCGTCATCGCTTACCATCAGGGAAGACTGGGGTCAAATGATTCTCCTTTTTTTACTTTTTACACGGTAGCCTTTGATTTATTTTACAAGTTACCTGATGTTAAGTGATGATGTGCCCAAAGGTGGTCACCCAATAAAAAAATAAAAAAGGCGAAGTGGTGGTCTGAAAAAGGTTGGTGACCACTGACTTAAGATATAAATAGATTGCTTGGACGTTGCAAATAATAGAGTTCCCCTACTACGTACCTCCTTCTTTACATCAAAGTTTTCAAAGTCTAAATCTGAAGGCTTTTTGGCGAAACTTGGATTTTCGTCTTCTATTTCCAAAACTTGTGTTTCTTCGAGTGTGTAATATTGGTGGATTATTAACCATTATGTGTTCGTTAATGAGTACGAGTGTGTGAATTGAAATAAAGTTGTGAAAGTGACTTTTCTAGTTGCTCCAAAAAAGTTCGTGTAAAATTAAGTGCCACTACTTTACTTAAACACTATCCCCTTTGGCCCTCCTTATTGCTGTGTCCCATCATCTTTTTTGCTTGGTGGTAGGGTATTTTCTAGTACTCGCCTGGCTAGCTACCACCCTCTTGTTAGGAATCTGTCGCCAAGCACCTATCGGTGTGTTCCGGCAGCCTCACATGGGAGCCAGTCCTCAATACAGGTGTAGCGTGGCGCCACCTTCGACCACATCGTCCCTTAACATCAGGTGACTTGTGGTCAAACGCTACCCTGTAAGTACATAGTAAAAAAATCTCATTATCATCATCATTAACACTTGATTCTACTCTCTGAATTTGACATATTTAATACTTGATGACACTGGCAAATACACTAATCGCGTGACGCCAGCAAAAAAACAATGCATTTTTGGTGTTAAAAAAGTGAGTTCCGAAACCAAGGGTGAGGTATAAAGGCAGTGTACACTATACACTACACCGTTCGTAGTTCAGTACTAAATAACGCTGCGCCACCGAAACACGCTACTGAGTTTAAGCTAAACGGTTTAAATTCTGTTTTATCTTTGCCTGAGTTACGTGCATTGGCTTCTATAGCTTGAAAGTTGCTTTAAAATGTATGTTTGCTATGCAAAAATGTATTTAGATGCTAGCGAAGGCATGCAAGTACAGGGGTCTAGGCTCCGAATATGATTTTGTCCCATTCGGTGTCGAGACCCTTGGTCCGTGGGGTCCTAGCGCTTTAAGCCTTTTTAAGGATATAACAAAAAGGTTAGTCGACATCACCGGAGACCGAAGAGCTGGCAGCTACCTCGGACAAAGAATTAGTCTAGCCATTCAAAGGGGGAACGCTGCCAGTATCTTCGGTACCTTGCCTAAAGGGACTTCTTTTAATAATGTATTTTAGTTATTAGTTTAGGTTTATTTGTTTTTATTTCTTTGTTATGGTATATTATTTTTAGTTTGAAGTAATAAATCATTATTACTTTAGATGCTTCTTTGGACATCCTACTAATATTATAAACGTGAAAGTTTGTAAGTATGGATGGATGCATGTTTGTTACTCTTTCACGCAAAAACTACATAACGGATCTGAATGAAATTTTTATCCTGGAATAAGGTTTCTGCTGGATAACGGGAAGACGTGGGTGAAACCGCGGTGCGCAACTAGTCACATTAATATTTTTTATTTTTTATGTAATAGATTAGCAAACAAGCTGACGGCCCGCCTGATGGAAAGCGGAATGATGCGGCTGATGGAATTATGAGAACATGGCCCAAAAAGAAAAGAAAAAAAATGGTCGAAGGTTAGAGAGTAGTCTTGTGGTAGTTAGTGTGTGTGTGTGTGTTTTGGGGGCGTGTATTCAGGGTGAAAGCTGTTTCCCTACAAAATTTCCAGATTTAAGCATTGAGAAATAAAAAGATACTAGATATTAAAGATAACTCACGTTAGTTTCTATAACATTCCAAACAAAAAAACTTAGCAAACTACTCGAAAAAAAATACCGAACAAAAATAATACGACGTTTAAAATGGTATATTTTTGTACGTGCTCGCGCCGGAATCCTCGACGGATGTTAAATCAACATTTCTGTGAAAACATAGCAATTTCGGTGCAAAAAGCCAGCGTTTTACCGGCGAAAAGTATGAAAAAACGCGGATGCACAGGGTAGAGACAAAATAATAACGTTGTTAAGCTTCAGGGACTCTACAGCCACTCTCCCACAAGTGCGCTCCGCTACGTTTTAATGATGCGCCTCTACGTATATAACTTTGTAGAGTTTCGACGTTTTAGAATGGATCGTGGGACAAAAAAGCTGACTTTTACCTCATTTGCTGATTGATAAATAATCACTTCGTGTTTTTTTTTTCTATAACATTTTGTGTGTTTTTAATGGCAATAAATTGTATTATTATTATTATAAAATTGTAAAAGAGTGTCGTGTCTAAAATATGACCTGTATAGGGCGTTCTATGGCTTTTGCCGGTGTAAGATTGGAATAGGGGAAGGTTTTTCATTGTGATTAGGCACGCTAGTCTACACCCTCAATAAATTCTACTTATCCTACTAATCCTACTAATATTATAAATGTAAAAGTTTGTGTGTGCATGTAAATGTTTGTTACCACGTATCACCGTAACTACTAAACCGATTTTGATGAAATTTGGAATGGAAATAGTTTATACTTTAGATTAACAAATATGAATTGTTCATTCGTAAACAGTTGTCAAGCTTATTTAGAACTAGTTGCACCCAACGGTTTCACCCGCACTCCCCGCTGTCCTGCAGGAATCTTTTTCCGGGATCAAAAGTAGCCTACGTGTTAATCCAGGGTTTAAATAAGCTATCTCCATTCTAATTTCATTCAGATCCGTTCAGTAGTTTTTGTGTGAAAGAGTAAGTAACAGACATCCATCCATTCACACTCACAAAAAAAGAAGTATAATGTGTCATGTCTACAACATTCCGCGCTCTGCGTATCGCAGCCCTTCCAAATCCCGCAAGTCCTGCGGGCGGACACTGGGGCTCTCCACACGGCGCCGTGCTGCGACATTTTAATGAACTGTGTGTACCCGACCTTACGAGATTGCCTGTGTGTCTACACTACCTATATCGTATGATAATGATGACAAGGGGCCTAGCCAAGATGCAAGCGTTTCTTTTCTACAATCGTTAATGCCTTGTGATTTTTATCCGACTGCGAAAGAAGGGTTATGTGTTGTGAGTGTATCTAATATATAAATTCTCACAGTTTTCGTTGCCATACTCCTCCGAAACGGCTTGACCGATTTTGATGAAATTTTTTGTGCTTATCCGGTATCTATGAGAATCGGCCAACATCTATTTTTCATCCCCCTAAATGTTAGGGGTAGTCCACCCCTAAATATTTTTTTTTATTTTTTAGACAAAATTTTTAATTTCTATTTTTTTATGATACAACATACAAAAATACATACAATCCTCAATTTTCACCCTTCTACGATCAACCCTTATTTTTTAATAGCCATTTTATTTATATGGCAAAACAACGTTTGCCGGGTCAGGTAGTGTATGTATATTTCTTTGTCACGGCCTGTAGCTTATGTGGCTTGACGGATTTTAACATATGAGGTGTCATTAGATTCGTCTTTAATATGGGTGTGACATTGGGTACTCTATTTTGGCGCTGTTGGGATTTTTATTCCTTTTGTAATGATAAATAATCTTGCTCATTTAATCTATGAATGCATATTTTTTACATCTTACAGGGTCACGTTTTACCACAAGT
Source organism: Opisthograptis luteolata (assembly GCA_931315375.2). Lineage (NCBI taxonomy): Eukaryota > Metazoa > Arthropoda > Insecta > Lepidoptera > Geometridae > Opisthograptis > Opisthograptis luteolata. The sequence goes on from OV928044.1 coordinate 1,872,792, forward strand.
TACCTGATGTTAATTGACGATGCAGTCAAAGGTGGCGCCACGCTTGACCTGGTTTGGGAACTGGCTTTGCCGGAACTCACCGATCACATCCATAAAAGACGGTGAAAATGACGTTGGAAGTGAAACTTCATAAACTCAGCTCTCTCTCTCTCTCTCTTCTTACTTCTTCTTAGGTTACAGATTATGTTAATTTTATGCATTGTTTGTTGTATTTGTAGACGAAACGTACACACAGACATAGACCACGCTGCGCATGCGCGTAGAGAAAGTACATCCATAACTCCTCGACAGAAGGATTAGGAACGACTCTCCTACTCCTTTTCTTAGCTGCCTATGGAGTCAAAATTCAAAAAATTCAAAATTCAATAATGTTTATTCAATAGGATACATTGTGATCACTTTAAAACCTCAACTTAAAACTAGCTACGCCTGTTCCAACCTCCTTACGCCGGCAAAAGAACAGGCAAGAAACGCTCGGCAGGTTATTTTTTTGGCGCGATCACATTGACAATTTCATTCTTATTACTAATTGATTGAATTGGAGCAGTCGAAAAAGGATGTCCCTCTCAATGATATATTGAATGTGCCAAACGTTATATTTTTTTTTTTTTTTACTTTTTACAGGGTAGCGTTTGAGCACAAGTCACCTGATGTTAAGTGACGATGTGGTCTAAGATGGCGCCACGCTACACCTGGACTGGGAACTGGCTCTCAAGTGAGGCTGCCGGAATATTTTATGTCACGACGATTCACGGTCGTAAAAATCATGCACCACAAATTGTGTATTGAAACTAATTCTACGCAACTCAAGCATTTATTTAACTAGCAATTTATGACATTACCATCCAATAAAACATATCGCAGTCAAACAAAGTCCAAACAAGCGGAACGATGATATCTCAACAGCAACGATTTATTATTGAGGGTTGTAAAATTAATTTCACCCCGATTCGAAGGGTGGAAACTGAAAATACAAGTTATTATTGGCGTAATCTCTTTGATTCGCCGAATAACGGCAATAACGTTGGCAAATAAGGGTTTTGATGGGCAAAGTGAAAAAAAATTTCTGTGAGTGATCAAATCAGTTTTTTTTCGTCACGAAATTTTAGTTTATAGCGATGATGGCTCAGTGGTAGTGAGGTCGACTTGCGATCCGTAGGACGTGGGTTCGAATCCTACAATGAGCTTGAGCTTTCGGTGAAGGAAAACATCTTGATGAAACCATAGCTTGGTGGTAGGGTATTTTCTAGTACTCGCCTGGCTAGCTACCACCCTCTTGTTAAGAATCTGTCGCCAAGCACCTATCGGTGTGTTCCGGCAGCCTCACTGAGCCAGTTCCCAGTCCAGGTGTAGCGTGGCGCCATCTTCGACCACATTGTCACTTAACATCAGGTGACTTGTGGTCAAACGCTACCCAGTAATTAGTAAAAACAAAAAGTTTTGTTTCCATCATCACCATCATCAACCAGAAGAAGTCCACTGCTAAACATAGGCATCCCCCTTTGAACGTCACCATGAAAGGCCTCCTTACAGAACGTCTTCCGGTTCGTGGTCGCCACTCGAGAACCTTTCTTCCATTATTCCCAATAAGGGTCACAAAAATTGTCGGCTATTTCATGTCTAACTTTAGTAGAAAACGTCATTTGGTAACCTTCCTATAAGTTTCTGTAATACAATGAGACATAATATGAAATAGAGATATTGCGTGGGTAGAAAAGTAACCTAATTTGTTATTCCAGGAACTGAAGGAACTACTCATGTGACATACTAGCCACAGTATAATACCACAGTAAAGTAAGAACAGTAAGGTTAGCTAAGACTCGACGAGTTAATTGCCTACTCTTGCGGTGACGCATAGGCGGCGCGTTCCGTACTGAGTGCATGGCCGCGGCCCCGTCCGTTTGTGATTGTGTGCGTGAAAACTGCGTGCGTACACGGAGCCGCTACTCTCGGACACATTCAAACCGGCGGCGGCCGATTTGTATGAAGCTGAACTACTACTCTTTACCATTTTAATATTATTGAAAACAGTATAGTTGGCAACCCTATTGACTCCGCTAATGCCTAACAAAGGTACAAAGACCCGAGAAGGAAACCACATAGAAAAACATAATCGCTTACATAGCTCTGACCCGTAACTAGGATTTCCTGTATTCCTGAAACTACGTGCACTGTATAATTTTCTTACTACGACAAGGTCATACTCCCTTCCATACATGGTGGAATCACAGAGCGTAATATTAAACAGGCACGGTTAGGTTATATTCCACGAAAGGGGTGTCGATAAGATACGACGAGAGTGCTATAAATCCTGAGGGCTATAGAATTTATTAGTTCAATGCGTAGCCAGGTGCGGACACAAGGAGGGGCAATGGGGCCAATTCCCCCTCTACCCGACTCACAACCAAAGCTCTGCAGCAGTATAGACAATTTACAAAAACCACAAGAATTAGCTGAGATTTTTTTAGGTCTTCCGTACCCAAAAGGTAAAACAGGGGTCTTGTTATTATTAAGACTCCGCTGTCCGTTCGTTTGTCTGTCTCTCGCCAGGCTGTATCTCATGAACCATGATAGTTAGACAGTTGAAATTTTCACAGATGAACTAAAAATACAAAATAAAATAATTATTTAAGGGGGCTCCCATACAACAAACGTGCTTTTTGCCGTTTTTGTAGGTATCGGTACGGAACCCTTCGTGCACGAGTCCGACTCGAACTTGGCCAGTTTTCTTATCAATGAGCTTACCTTTTTACTAAGTGGATTTTTGTAATAAATTTTGAGTCTTAGACAAAATTCGGATTTTGTTCATTTTTATGGGAAATAAAATTCTTAAGCCTTAAACCATTTTCCCATTCACTTGCACTTGAAAAACTCACACTGTGTAATACAGTGAACACCATAGAAAAAATATTCCTGACCTTACAGCCACAAAGCGACAACTATTCGCGGAATTTTACTGAATGTAATGAAAAATCTGAGCATTAAGTACGTGGCACAGGCTAAATGCAAGCAGAAACTTTTGAAATGTAACAAAAAAAACATTCATATTAATTTTTATTCATAACTCTATGTGAATACATAGGCCAAAGTTGAATATCGTTTCATCAAAATAAAGCCCTATTTAACTTAACTAGACAATAATGTAAGTTATCATTTAACTGCTATTTTTGCTTCAAATTACGCTCACAATAATAACATGTAGCATCTAACCAAACAATGAATTAGTTTATCCTTAATCCCAACGCAAAATACACTCTAACATCTCCACCCAAAACACAAAATCGCATATCACGTTTGAAATAGACTAATCCAGTCATCTAATGCGAAAGAAGACTTTGTCTTTTAAGCTTTAAGGTGTAAAATGGAATGGCGATTGTAATTAGTATTCCGTAATTGGAAAACAAGAGGTAAGCAGCATCCAAGCGGAAGCAACCACCAAGTTAGACAATGATATCGAATTAGATATTAGAGTTGAAGGTAATACTTTAACTGCGTTGAAATGAACATTTTAATATGAGCATGCTCTCTAAAGAATTACAGGAATAATTTAATTTTAGTACTATAAGGCAGTCTTGTGAGCGATGGCGGCCGAACGGTAACAAACTTCCAGTTGGAATCATCTCGGCTCCGCACGTTTGACTTAGTAAGTTATGTGTGCATTTGCCATCGTCCAAAACAGCGACGGAAAACATCGTGAGGAACCTGGTATGTCCAAGAACCATAACATTCAAAGGCATGCGACATCTTCCAAACCGTACTGGGCCAGCATGGTAGATTACGGCCCATACACTCTCTCTCTCTCGCTGAAAGGTCAGTGTCAGCAGTGAGGAACGCAATTGGCTGATAAAGATGATGATTAATTACTTGGTCGTAAAAAAAGGTAATTAAAATACCTCTTGTTAAGTAATTGTACAAAACAAGTTTTCGACAACTTGAAATGAGAATGCCCGACCGCTTCATCGCAAGCCCAGCACTCAAACATAATTTCAGCTCAAAATACCCACTTCTCTGGCAAAAGAAATGCACAAACAATCCGAGCCCGTACTAAACACAACTCAAACAACCCTAGCTAACCTCCCAGCCTTTCGCAGTTTTATATTTCTTTTCCTGTATTTTCTGAAGAGCGTTGGTTTCCGAGTGATTTACCCGCCGCCGTTCGGTGCTGCCTACCGGCGTAGTGAATCAACACATTTGAATACAGAAATGGATACAGGGAGAACGGTTTAAGGTGTCAGATTTTACTTGAGAATCGTTAAAAAAAATTCAGTAAGTTTAGTCGAGAAACGGAGCCAGGACGGTCAGTCAGTCAGACTAAAGCTAAATTTGGGTGAGTTTTGTGTGGGAAATGAGTTTAAAATTGATGAATTGAATTTATGACGATATTAAGGTAACACGACAAGAGATTTCTGGCATGCCAGCTATGGTTTCGTTTTGTAACAATGAATTTAATTTTTTCGCTCGCTCCGCTCACGCCTAATACAATCTTACTGTCCTTTCAAAATTTACGCACTCGCTGCATCTTTCTCTATTGAGAAGTTGAGGTCTTTTGTCATTACTTTTACAAATTTACAAAGTAGAAATATGTAGTGATATACACCAAGCTTCAAGCGAGTAAACTTTACACTGTACCTAAAGTCACAATAGAAAAACAAAGCTTCTAAACATAAAGTGGGACGTATTTCAGTTTACAACTACTCTACCCAAGCTCTATTTCTTTTCACTCAACGTAAGAATATTTAAAAGTTTCACAAGTTCTCTGCGTGTGTTTGATTTATTCAACGGCTATTTTTCAGTTGGAGCGAGCGAAATGGTTCGTAAATTGGCAATGAGCAAGGTTCAGCCTACATTAATTCTTCTACATAAATGCCCGATTTACAAAAATCAATCCTAATAATATGCTTTACTTTGCGATTTCTATCGCTTTTTGATTTTTATTTTCTAGCCAAGACGATTCAGAATCTTCGAAGTAATGAGTATGAGAAATAAACATTCTACATATGTAAATACAAACACACACACGCACACTGCTAGAAGATAACTCTTCCTTTTGGCTTTACCGTAGTCAGGTAAAAGATGCGGAACCATAATAACGAATCGATTGTCGCCTCGTTCATCAAAATCAGGGAGCAGTTTAGGTGTAGCATGCGTAAAGACAGACACACATACACAAATAAATAACAATAACAACACCCACGCAATCACATACATAGCTCTGACCCGTAACTAGGAACCTCCTGTATCTAAATACTACGCGGATCGGGGATCTAAAACACCCAGACACAGAACAAACATATTATAGACGTCTAAAAACATAACACTGCTAAAAAAAGCCTCAAGAAGAATATGGTTCTTAAAATAAAAATTACGTACTAAAGTTTAATAATCACAACTTTAAACGGAATAGAAGTAACCCAGTCTCCCGATGCATATTATTAGACCCCTTGCACCGTCTCACAATGTTCCATGTGACTAAACATGGCGGCTATTCCGGTTGGATTTATGATATCCGCGCACACTCCGGTGGGTGCACTTGACGTGTGTTACTTCCGTTTAGAGGGTAATAGCTGTCAGGTTGGCATGATGCTGCATAAAGAACGTACTATTGAATATTATGTGATGCCAATATTTTTATTTGGATTTGCTTTTTTTTACGTTCCACGCGTCATGGTCGATGGTGGCGCTACGCTAGACTAGATTTGGAACTGGCTCTCAAGTGGGGCTGCCGGATCACACTGATAGGTGCTTGGCGACAGATTCTCAACTCGACAGATTTTCAACTCGAGGGCCAAACGAGTATTAGAAAATGTCCTACCACCAAGCTATTTTTTCTTTACAAAGTTTTTCTTTCACCGAACAAAAAAATCTCAAGCGCATTGTAGAACCGACCCATAACATTGTAAACAAACTAAAACATTTTAATTTATGCCCTTAACATCAAAAAATACACAATTTTGCTTGCAGTAAATTATCAGCTGCTCGGACTGACTATGGCACAAGCGGGAACTGGCGTGTGATTAGCCCTCTTTTGGTTTGGACATTTTTGAGTGATGAACCCGAAGTCTATCTCTTGGTAAGTCAACGCTTTTAGACAAATGAAATAAAGTAAAAATATAAATCAATATATTATTACTGTAGAAACGGCATCACACTATAAACACAATCTATTCTTATCTGAACCCCGCATCGAATGGGATTCCTTTTTTGCGAACTTCACATAAATCTTGCGAAATGTGTTCAATTTAGAAGAGGAGAGATAAGATCTCGAGATGCTAGGGCTTTTTGGCGTGGCGAGAATTGTTAATCAAGCAATGTGTGTCTTAATTTTAACGTGTTCAGTTTCGGGAAATTTTATCTCGTTACCCGTATTGCTCTGCTTTTGTGTTAGAAATAATGGCTTCTATTATTTCTGGAAGCTTTTCTTTGTATGTTTGAGGGTGGTTTGATTTTTTAAGCATTGTTCCTACTAAGAGTTGTAGGTATGTTATATCTATATTAAAACAACAAAAAAAATAGCTAGTTAAAAAATGTACTATTTTTCATTGTCAGCCTTTCACGTTCCCACTACTGGGACTCTGGCCTTCTCTCAGAGAGAGAGTATGGGCTGTAATCTACCACGCTGGCCCAGTGCGGGTTGGTAGATGTCGCATGCGCTTGAATGTTGCAGTTCTTGGACATGGCGGTTCCCTCACGATGTTTTCCTTCACCGTTTTTGAGCGATGGCAAATCCGCACATAACTTATTAAGTCATAGGTGCGGGGCCGAGAGGATTCGAGGCGTCGGCGTCTAAATACTATTTAACTTATTATAAAAACATTTTTAAACATATAAGCATAGTTGACTGACGCATATAGAAGTTAGGAAAATGTTATAGGTACAGTCAGCGACAAAAGTAGCTGAACATACTTGATTTTCCAAATGTGTACTTGATGAGTACAACTTACATGGCATCGTTTGACCACAGAATAACACCCCTAATGTTAAGTGATGGTTCAGTCGAAGGTTGATGTGTAAGATCATAAAAGACAATTGGAAAATTGGTTTTGTTCAGCGACTTTTGTCGTTGACCGTACTAAACTTAATATTTGCATGTCACTATTAAAACCCAGATCACAGAATAAAGAGGTGTTTCACTGTTCTGTTCTGTTCTTTTCTGCTCTGTTCTGTTCTGGTGTTCTGTTCTGTTCTTTGTTGTTATTGTTTTTTCTATTTTGATGTATTGTCTGTATTGTGGTGTGGTGTATCTACTGTTTTATTTAGACCTAATAAATCCTTACATCTGTCGCGAATTAACTATCGGTGTGCTCCGGCAGCCCCATTTGAGAGCCGGTTCCCAGTCCAGGTGTAGCGTGACGCCACCTTCTACCACATCGCCAGTTGACATCAGGTGACTTTTGGTCAAACGTAAAAATAAGTTTAATGCCCGCCCGTTCGCACAATCCCATTACATAGACTCTGACCCCTAACTAAGATTTCCTATATCTAAGGTATCAGAACAAAAACTTGCGCTTTTTTCCAATGCACATTTATATGAATGAAAAAATGAATATAATGAAAATGTACTTCAATGATTACGTGATATTTTTTGGATGAGAAGTGAGAAAACGTCCAATTATACTGTTTACTACAAAAAAGAGAACTTCCTTATACTGCATCCTTTGATACATCACCACCCCTACATTGGAAACCGTTAGAAAAATCGCAAATAGTTACGCGGAAAAAATGTCTCATCATTCTTTTAAAATGGCCGCAATTTTCTTCTACTGCCCAATATCACGCATGACCATTGCCGTTTGCATTTCGAGAGTAAACGTTATTTTATGAGTGGTAAGGTTGAGTTTTCGATGAAAGGGGATGGAATTAGAAAAGTGTAGTAGGCGCAAATCGCACCCAGCGGGAGTTTGAGAACAGTGATCAATCTTGGTTGGATGATACTCGTGGATTGTACGAAAACTGGATAGTCCTATCTCGAAGTACCTTGCCCATGTTGACGGCTCCAATGTAATTAAATATTTAATTCTCAATTTTTAACCCTTGGTCCTTTTGGTCCTTGGTTGGTGAACTGCTGACTGCGAAGCATAAAGTCGTGGCTTTGATTTTAGCTAGGATAGCTCCAAACCAGAAGTCACGTGATGTTAGTAACGATGTGGTCGAAGTTGGCGCTCACTGTTTTTGGATTTGTAGCTAATATGCATTCAACACTAAAAGAAAACTAAAAATATGAAAGGGAAGACAATTTAAAGAAAAAAAAAGTCTACAATAACGATAGCTACCTACATCCCATACTAAATGGTAGCCAAGAGATTTATTATGACAAGCTCGAACCAAACTTCACGAAAAAAAGAAAGGTTTACTTCCTGGCTAAGTCCCGCGTAGCATTGCGTTATTTTTGGCTTGTGGTCATCCGCTACCCTGCAAAACTGGGATCCCACAGTCCATTTTTCCAACGAATCAGACCACACCAGACCAGATAGCGCACTATACGCAGACCGACGTGGTGCGTGCTCGCCGACCCGATCCTAAGGTTTATTTTCCAACAAATCAAGCCGCGTCAGACCGGACGACGCACCGTGGCACCCCATAATAATGTCCTATCCAGTTGTACCTTAATCGAAGCAGCTACCCGTTTCAACGTATATTTATGTGTGGTCAACTGTATCTAAAATGAAATAGATAAGGCCTCCGTGAGCGTGATCTGCAGTGCTGATTGGAAATAAATCTAGATTGATTATGCTGATCTAGGCTTCTGCGACAAAGCTATTTTTATTGATACCACGATGCAGTTGGTTGTGGTAATACTCAGCGAGCTATGAAAAGGCTATGCTTGGAGTTTCTTTGAAGGTTCGAAACAGAAATGAGGTGATCCGACAAAGAACTAAGGACACTGATATAGCTCACAGAATTAGCAAGCTAAAGTAGCAGTGGATTGGTCATAAAAACTGCAGAACCAATAACCGTTGGGGTAGACACGTTCTTGAGTGGAGACCACGACTTGACAAACGCAGTGTAGGACGTCCTGCGACAAAGCTGGCAGTACTTGGATGAGAAGAGCCGAAGACCGGGCTCAGTGGTGTACCTTGAGATAGTTCTATATCCAGCAGTGAAAGTGGAAGTTTAAAAATTACTAATCTAATACACATTTGAAAAATCGAGTATGATCGATTTTGCTACGAGTGCTTTTATCGTTGACTGTGCACAATGTCGTATGTTGAAATAGTAGTGGCATTTCTTCCACTTTGGCATACAAAAATGTATTCTATTACATACCTACATATCGTGTAAAACGTATACACAGGTATAATAGTACATAGTAACGTCTCAACTAGCGTGTATCGGAAACGAACGAGATCGTCGAAAGCAATTCGAGGTGTCCCAGTTTACTATCTCTTGGTTATTGCGATGGTTTAAGTCAGGAGCGAAATATATATTTAGCACTTCACTTTTATAGATGATAGGCAGACACTTATTGCAGTCTTTGACTGTGACTTAAGTTGTCCCTTTATGCTTGAAGTGAAGTTTTAAACGCTGAGCAAAAATGGATTTCTGTTTTCTAGCTTGTGTGACTTAAATCTGCACTTAAGTGACGCTCCTCTATGTAAAAAGGAATACTTAAATCAAGCGACTTCTGCCAACTCGCACTGGGCTAATCTCTCACACCTTGGATTTAGCACGTCGGGTTGGACGAAAACAGGCCTCCACAGGCCTTTCGGAGAATTGTTGCATCAGCAGTGGGAGTCTAAATTCAAAATAGCGACTAACTTCCACCAAACGACGTTTTAGGCTTCTCGTTAATAACTTAGCCATTTCTCAATTTTCGAGACAAATGATATTCACTAAAGTTGTTCCTTATTCAAATTCATCCATTGCTAGCTTGCCCACTAAACTTGACCGAGGGAGGTCATTGAACTTATTTATGCATTATTTTGATCTTTGCTGAACCGCTCGCAGCTTGTAGCTCACATACCAAGTTCACAATTAACTAGTGCAGGGTGGTTTGATACCATGCACCGCTCTGATTACACCTCTGTTCTCCAAGTTTCGCATATAACGCCGAATTGAATTCGAGATAGCCTGGAGTGAGTACCGGTGTGGGATTGGGGAGTTCGGATTTCGATGCAGCAGGTAGTATAAAGTTTGGCTATGAATATAAAAATGATGTAACTATGTAACTGGAAAGGGAATTTTCGATGTTAGTGTATTTATTTAGACGAAGTTATTTTTTGTACTTATATTACATTCATTTTGTGAATTATTTATTATATTTTCAAAATAAAAATATTGTGTTTAACGTTTTACAGGGAAGCGATTGGCCACAAGTCCAGTCCAAGTGATATGTGGTTGAAGGTGGCGTCACGCCACTTTAGACTGGGAACTGACATATGCGTTGGTATATTTAAGGCCTCTGGAGTGTGTGTGTTCCAACTACTAACGATAGTAATATGATTATCGAATAAGTCATATTATAGATAGTTAATTATTTCCCTACTGTAATTTCGTAACTATCTATATCACTTACTCGATAATCTGTACGCCTCTATAATCCGAAAGCCCCTGCACCCGCAGGCCGCTGTCAAATTTTCTTATTTTTTATTTTTTAGTAGAGAAGATTTCATTTACTGTGGCAATATTTCCATCGACCAGAACTCATCTGACATTAGTACATTACTGCAGCGGCCTGCAAAGGGGACTAGGTGGACGAGCGTGTAAATGTGGGCCGAGGCGAAGGCGAGGCCCACATACGTAAGTCCATCTAGGCCTAGTTGCGGCCAAGGCTTCTATAGTACTTTTCTGAAATAATGCGCGGAAATTAAAACTAAGTAGTACCTGGGAAGAGATTTTTTCTTTCGATTTTGCAGTAACATGTTTTCTATTACGGCTCTTGCTCTTGCCTCTTGAATTTCAGGTGGTGTTAAAGTAACTTCATCACACTTCACTTATTGTCCTCACTTGAACAGATTTTGTCAAATAACAATTACTTTTCAAAACAAATGACGAACAACAAAAAAATCCCGCGTTAAAGTGTTCATTTGCTTTTTTTCAATAAACAGTTTTCTATGTGCAAACCGGTTCGGAATTTAAATAAGACCTTTGATAAGTTACCTCCTTGGTTGCCATGTTTCGGAGCAAAAATCGTTCCATTTTTAAATATTACTACAGATATGAGTTTACTAAGTAATTTATTTGGCCGCTAAACACGACAGATATGGATTTTCATACAACTTTTGCTGGCCGCTGCTCGCATATTATTTGGGCAGGGCAGTAAGTTCAATTTATCTCGAAGAAGGTTGTCAAAATAATGCTCATATTTCCAAGCATGTTTGAGAAAATAATATAATAGTGCAACCCGTGTAAAGACGGGACGGGTTTCTAGTAATGTATGGTTTTATATAAAACAAATATTACTGAAACCTTGTCATTGTTATATTCTAAAGTATTAAGTAGATTGTAGGTAACTACTGCAAGTAACTATACATTATCCCCACAAAATTCTTTTAACGTCATAACAAAAACTTTTAATTAAATGCAAACATTAACATTTTCTAACATTAAAATTGTATGATAAATCTTATCTTGGGTTCCAGCAAGCGACACATTAAAGCAACAATAAATTCAACAAAACAGGGTTTAACTGAGAGTACTGAGACTCGACACAAAATGAACTTAATTAAAACAACGAGGGGTGGTTTGTTCTGAAATAACGATAACCGGCGCTGCTGTTAATCTAAGACGCGTAGTTTAAAAGTGTAGTTCGGGAAACACTAGTTCATCAGGCAGAATATGTTCAGTGCTGAACTTATTACACTTATATAAGCCATTGGAATCCAACAGCGCGTCTCGCAGAATGCGTGTAATCATTGGTTTGATATAGAAGCAGTAGTAGTGTATTGCGTTTATTGCCTGTTCTTTTGGCGGCGTAAGGAGGTCGGAACAGGCATAGCTAGTTTTAAGTTTGACGTTTTAAAGTGTTTACAATGTATCCTATTGAATAAAAAACATTTAACTTTGACTTTATTGGTATATTGTATATTTTTTATTTATATATTGCGTTAAACTTGGCAAAAGCAAGATCGTCCGATCTATTTGTGTATTTAAAATTTAAGGTTCTGCTCTAATTAATTAATCACAATTTCAATGAATAACTCAAGCGTTGGTTCTAGAAATATGACATTTTCAGGGTAGCTTTTTTGGTAATGTACGGTGGTCACTAATATATCTACTCACGCAACTTAATATTTCTCATACAAATTATTTTATAACATGGACATAATATAAAACCCGAAAACTGACAAACCGATATCGTAAATACGCAACCGGAAGTGGGGTCGGCAGACGGAAGTTGATGTCAAGTCGGCATCGCGCGTCAAACGTGCGCTAAGTTCTAGCACGATTAACGGGCAAAGTCGGGTAAACTGATTAATAGTTTACTGTTAAAGCGTCTGTTTAGCCTGTTTGTACGGTTTTATTTATAGATATAAAATGGATATAAGGAAACAATGTTACCCAAGCGTATGCTTCTTGCAGACGTTTTATAGCGATGATGGTAGTGACGTCGGCTTGCGATCCGTAGGACGTGGGTTCGAATCCTACAATGAGATTGAGCTTTCGATGAAGGAAAACATCGTGATGAAACCTAGCTTGGTGGTAGGGCATTTTCTAGTACTCGTCTGGCTACCACCCCCATGTTAAGAATCTGTCGCCAAGCACCTATCGGTGTGTTCCGGCAGCTTCACTTGAGAGCCAGTTCCAAATCCAGGTGTAGCGTGGCGTGGCATATACGACCGCGTCACTATCAGGTGATCTGTGGTCAAAGGCTACCCTGTAATTAGTAAAAAAAGTGTATGGATTGTAGTTCAGTCGAACACAATGTTTCGATAGCGACATCTAGTACAAAGTACATAAAAATCGTTGGGCGCGCGGTTCAGTAAAACGGTAACGGTAAAACACACTGCAATCGTTTCTACTGCCTTCTGCACCTACTCATAATTTACTTTTTTAAGCCTCTTTTTCTATTTGCAATTCAAAAAAATACTTCGATCCACAGTAAACCATCAAAATCCATTGCATTTGACGAAAATCCTGTCTAAACAGATTAACAGATTAAAACCCGAAAGGGCCAACCAGAAAAATCCGCGGCGAACAAAAACAAGGTTTCATTAACGGAATCGAATTACGACGCACAGCGGATCCGAGGGGAGTAAATAAAAATAAATAAAAACAACGGAAAAATAAATAAAATAAAAAGCGCAGAGCGGGAACAAAGCCGTGACAATCAGGATCGAGCCTTATTTGTAGAGGCGCCGGTAATTGATACGGGACGCTGACCGGAAAGGATGGATTGTGGGGCCACGAGAACAGAGACGTTAATAAAATAACTTATTTTCCGCCACAGGTATATTTTTTACCTACATCCCACAGATCTTTATTTCCCTATATCCCTCAAATCTTATTTTCCTTATTTCCCACAAATCTTATTTTTCCTATATCCCACAAATCTTATTTCCCTATATCACAGAACTTATTGGTCAAATATCCTACAGATCTTATTTATCCTATATCCCACAAATCTTATTTAAAATTATTCAAATAAAATTATTGTCTATTTCCCTATATCTCACAGAACTTATTTTCCCTATATCCCACAGATATTATTTTCCCTATATCCCACAGAACTTATTTTCCCTATATCCCACAGAACTTATTTTCCCTATATCCCACAAAACTTATTTTCCCTATATCCCACAAATCTTATTTTCCCTATATCCCACAGGTCCTTTTTTCCGAGATACCAAAGCATTATGACCTGATACCGCATCTTTAATTAATCAGTCAGTCCTATGTGTATGTGTGTGTGTTAAATTTTTGCAATTGTTTGAAGGCTAATGTTTGAGCAAATGTTTGGCCAAATACCCGAATGAATGAACGAATTTTGCCGAAGCGTTTTATCGCCCAGTATGAAATTATTTTGATAATTTATCGTGATTTTAATAGCTTCAACTACCCGCTCCGGTTCGTTAGTTCAAGCCATATTTGTGTCAAAGTTACCTTCCTGCAGACATATCAAACTATATTGTCTATAACTACTGTCTATTAGCGATTTCGATATTAGTTTCTTTCCTCTATTATTTTCTGTAGAGGTACAATCACGTATTGACGAACATGACAACATGTCACAAACACATATACGCTTGTTATGGTTGCAATTTTCTCGGAACTTTTGCGTTCAGTACTACTAATTTCCTAAGAATATCAATACACGAATTCAATATTAATAACTTATTTTTGGAAATGTTTATTTAAGTAAACTTCACATCACATACTATTACACTTCACACTAATCACACTATCATAGTAATATCTAAACATATATAACTCAAAGGGGACTGACAGACTGACATAGTGATCTATCAACGCACAGCCCAAACCACTGGACGGATCGGGCTGAAATTTGGCATGCAGGTAAATGTTATGACGTAGGCATCCGCTAAGAAAGGATTTTGAATAATTCTACCCCAAGGGGATTAAATAGGGGTTAAATTTTGTATGAAACTTTGTCAATTCAAACCGATCGGGCTGAGACCTTGCATGCGTAAAGCTGTAGCCCACGCGGGTGAAACCGCGGGGAACAGCTAGTGTCTATATATATATAGAATATATGGTGTGATAATCCAAACGCATTCACACCCTGAAAAGATCAATCCTTTTAATTCAGTGCACACTTGATTAATATTCACGAAGCACCTTCGTGCAGTCCTGATTGGCCAGATTCCGGGATTGTAGAATCAATTGCAGCGCAGCACTGTTTCAGTTCGTTAGAGCCGGTAATGAAATCCGATCCGGGACGTGACCGGGCCGGGCTGACGCATCGACGGTTTATTGTTTTTGTCCGTCTGTCGTCCGCGACATGTTGATGTCCTAGGTGCGTGGGTGGAGAGATAGGCGATGCGATACTATTGAATCATTATTATCAGCCTGCTGGGACTGGCCATCTCTCAGAACAAGAGTTGGTAGATGTCGCATGCTCTTGAATGATCTGGTTTTTGAACATGCTGGTTTCCTCACGATGTTTTCCTACGCCGTTGTTGAGCGATGGCGTAACTACTATTCAATGCTGAATACTATTCTACTAATCTTCCTACTAATTGTATTATAAACGTGAAAGAGAGAAAGAGTTAGATGTATGGATGTTTGTTACTCTTTCACGCAAAAAATACAGGGGGCCTACTTCAATCTCTTAAATCAACATTATTTTGATTTTACATTGCTAATCGATACCATGAAGTTACTAAAGTAATATTACTTTAATATTGAAGACGCAGAGACGTTTTGGTGACGTCACGTTAAATCGTTCATTCAAACAACATTACTTTGGTACTCTGAGGTGACTTTTGACATAAAGCAATATTGTATTTATGTCAAATTAAGCGATGATAAAAAAGTTACTCGCGCGCAGCTGAAATAACATTGTTTTCTATATTTTATTAAAGAAAACCTATAATTTTATTCTAAACAGTAAGTGAAAATTAACTAAACGTTTTGTTTGTGTAATTCTTTAAAATGAATGTGGTTTAAGTGTACCTATGCAATATTTATAAATGTGATGTGATTGTAGATGGCTGATGAATACGAGCTATTTGAGTTTTTAGAAGCAGACAATAGTGAAGGCCACTCGTCGAGGAAGCAGCGTCGGAGAGAATTGCGTGACAAGTGTGATCCGTTCAATTTGGACGAAGCGGAGTTCACTAAGCGATATAGGTTAACGAAAGAGCTGATGCATAATCTATGTGACGAGCTTAGGTCTCTCCTAAAGGAACCTACAAAATTAACAGATTTGTCCGAAGAAACAAAGGTACTATATTGATTAACCTATAAAATATTACTATATTTTATGTGGCATCAATACAAGTTTGTTATTCTCGCATTTTATAGGTACTGACTGCTTTGTCGTTTTATGCGACTGGTTCCTACCAACGGCCTACAGGCAGTATTGAGGGTCATTTCATAGCTCAGCAGACTGTCTCATCAGTCATCGCACAAAATAACTGGTTGCCTTAATGCCACTCACATTAGGCAAAAATATATCTGCTTCCCAGCCAGTGACCAAGACAGAAACAGAATTAAAACAGAGTAAGTATATATATATATATATACATAATATAATTTTCTCCAATGTGTTTCTGAACGGATTTGAGTGAAATTTGGAATGGAGATAGTTTATACACTGTATTAACACATACGGCTCTTATCCCGGAAAAAGGTAAAGGAGGGATAATGGGAATGTGCAGGTGAAACCGCGGGGTGCAGCTACAGAAAGGATGGATGGATGGATGTTTGTTACTCTTTCACGCAAAAACTATTAAACGGATTTTATAAAAAATTTCGTGGCAATAGTTCAAACACTGGAAAATGACATAGGATACTTTTTTTTTTGTTTTGTTATGGCGTCACACGATTAGTGTATTTGCCAGTGTCAAGTATAAAATATTTCAAACTCAGAGTTGAATCAAGTTTAAATGGTGATGATGATGATGATGATGATGAGATGAAGGGATGAGGATAGTGTTTAAGTAAAGTAGTGGCGCTTTACTTAAACTTTACACGGACATTTTTGGAGCAACTCGAAAAGTCACTTTCACAACTTTATTTCAATTTCCCACACTCGTACACATTAACGAACACATAATGGTTAATAATCCACCAATATTACACATTATCACTCGAAGAAACACAAGTTTTGGAAACAAAAACAAAATTTTCACGTTGACAATTCGATTGCCGCCAAAAAAGTCCCCATAGGATACTTTTTAACACGATAAAGTTGAGTTCAAATGGATGAGATCGCGAGCGCGATTTGACAGTTTTGTATATATTAGCTGTTCCTCGCGGTTTCACCTGCGTGGGCTACAGCTTTATGCATGCAAAATCTCAGCCCGATCGGTTTAAAATTGACAAAGTTTCATACAAACTTTCATCCCCTATTATATCCCCTTGAAAAGAATTAACCAAAATTCTTTCTTAGCAAAAGTCAAAAAAGTCAAAAGTCAATTTTTATTTATTCAATAGGATACATTGTGATCACTTTGAAACGTCAAACTTAAAACTAGCTACGCCTGTTCCAACCTCCTTACGCCGGCAAAAGAACAGGCAAGAAACGCCCGGCAGGTAATTTTTTTGGCGCGATCACATTGACAATTTTATTCTTATTACTAATTGATTGAATTGGAGCAAGTTCACTAAAATCCCAAGCTTTTTTTGTCATCTAATGGTCCGATATTTTTTAATTAGCTTTACTAATAAGATTTCTCTTGTTTGGTTGTACACATTGGGATATGGGAACATGAATATTAATGAGTTGCGGGATCACAACCAAAGCAGACCAGACCCCACAAGCAGCACCCGTTCACGAGTTGACGCATGTGCCAGCCATCGCTCTCCTCGACCATAGCGGATGCCTACGTCATAACATCTACCTGCATGTCAAATTTCAGCCCGATCCGTCTAGTGGTTTGGGCTGTGCGTTGATAGATCACTATGTCAGTCAGTCGGTCACCTTTGAGTTATATATACTTAGATTATCGCACCCTACCTTCCACGTAGAACAGTAGCGCCGGTAGAGTTTAAAGCTAGGCGTACAAAAGGCAGTCCCCAATATTTCGTTTGCCAACATGACAGTATTGGTAGTGTCTCTCGAAAAACAGCAGAGAGAGTGGTTCTTTGTGTACCCTCCCTAAAAAGGACAGGTAGAGAGTTTGTTGAGCTTAAAACGTTTTCAACTCTAGTATAGGGTAGTGTAGGTATATGTTATGGACAAAGGGATTATAGAAAAAAGTTGTCCGAAAGTAAACCTGCGAAACGTCACCGAAATACCTCACCTAAGCCGGGACGCAAAAGTAACCCAATAAATCCCGGTGACGTCACAATACGGTAGGTAATAGTGGACGCCGCTAATTGAATTAGTGGCCGCGATCCCGGGATCGCGGGATTTATCCGAACGTGTGTATTTACTGTCGTATGAGGGTTGCAAAAACATCCCCTATAAACATTGCTTCATTTTTTACATGCGATTGTTGTTTAAAAACGATTTGCGACTTCGTAATGTGGGGTTTTAGGAGACTAGACAATGTAGGACTTGACGTTTTGATATTTTAGACATTCTGTTAATGGCTGTTTTAGAACACTTGAAATTGAAGAATTTGAGTTCAGTATAGTTTCAATATAGTTCCATTTTCATATCATTGCTATCAGACATTGGCCTTTGAAGATACATAGTTGGTAATAATAACAAAAAAAAAGCCATTGTAACAGTTTTCAACTCTTTTTTTATTTATCGTCGTACTCGAATTGGTGCCTATGACGTGGAGGCATTGTTCTATCTGGAATTAATGGGTTAAAATAAATAAATGGTAATATACAATCAGCTTGCTCTTGCCTCACGCTAAGATGCACGTAAAAATACTCAGCCAAACGACTGCTATACTACGACTACAACCGGGACCGACGGAAGCAAGGAGGCGCTCAGTTGTAAATACTAGTGGTATTCCATCCAAGTTAGATAAGAATGACTAGGTTTGCCAAGCTCCTTGCTTAACTTGGTTTGCCTAGCTCCTTGCTTAACTTGGTTTGCCTAGCTCCTTGCTTAACTTGGTTTGCCTAGCTCCTTGCTTACCTTGGTTTGCCTAGCTCCTTGCTTAACTTGGTTTGCCTAGCTCCTGGCTTGACTTGGTTTGCCTAGCTCCTTGCTTAACTTGGTTTGCCTAGCTCCTTGCTTAACTTGGTTTGCCTAGTTCCTTGCTTACCTTGGTTTGCCTAGCTCCTTGCTTAACTTGGTTTGCCTAGCTCCTGGCTTGACTTGGTTTGCCTAGCTCCTTGCTTGACTTGGTTTGCCTAGCTCCTTGCTTGACTTGGTTTGGCTTACTCCGCTACGAGTGCTACAAGCGCTACGAGCTCATAGCAAGTGCTTTTATATGAGGCTAGCTGTTCCCCGCGGTTTCACTCGCATGGCTACAGTTTATCGCGATAAAAAGTAGCCTATGTCCTTTCTCAGGTTTTAGAATATCTCTGTGCCAAATTTTATTTAAATCGGTTCATTTGTTTAGGCGTGAAAGAGAGACAGACAGAGTTACTTTCGCATTTAAAATATTAAGTAGAGATAAAATAGTACCTACGCGTTATTATTATGGCTTTAGGTAATAATTGAAATGATCATACCTTGACGTTGATGTGTCCTTAAAACGAAAGGGGCGTTTCTATTTTTGAACCATTTCTCTTCTCGTTTTGAAGGGACTCTGAAAGCAGTGACAAATTATTATAATTCTAAAAAACATATATATAAAGCATTGTTTTGAATATCGATACCTGTTTGTTAGCGCCACCGTACCTACCGTACCTTGACACTAAATATAAAACCCAATTTTTGACTATTTTTTCCATTGTATAGGGTAGGGTTTGGCCGCTTACATTGTGATTTAAGGTAGCGCCACGCTACGCTTGAACAGAGAACTTTATGGCTTAGTATTAGGACATTTTCTAGCCCTTGCCTGGTTTGCTACCACCAAGGGCCTGTGGGCCGGTGAACGATAGTAAGATAGAAATGATAGAATGATAGAATTTTAAGAAACTATGTAATTTTAGAATTTAGTTTTACAAAGAACAAAGAAATATAAATAACGAAAACAATAAATGGTAAGGTAGGCAAGGGAATATGGGACACACAAGCGCGCGCGCAGTCGAGAGAGGACTGACCCCCGCCCTCAGCTGTCACGAGACGAGCGGGGCGCAGAATAGCGCGTAGTTACTACGCGCCGTACCAAAACCTGTTTTGTAAGGGGCTGGCCCAAGTTGCTCAAGAGGAAGCGTTTTAAACTAATTTAGGTGAATGGGCCAAGTCTTTACAATAGTGGTTCTGGTACGAAGACAAGATAGATACGCCACAGGCCCATCAGTGTGTACTGACAGTTTCGGTTGAGAGCTATTTGACCGTCCAAGGGTAATGTGACACCATCTTATACCACCTCGTTACTTATCAGGAAAATTGCATCAAACGAGTAAAATGTAAATGTGTTTCCGTGTGTAACCTAAATATATTATATAACTCAAAGGTGACTGACTGACATAGTGATCTATCAACGCACAGCCCAAACCACTGAACGGATCGGGCTGAAATTTGGCATGCAGGTAGATGTTATGATGTAGGCATCCGCTAAGAAAGGATTTTGATTAATTCTACCCCCAAGGGGATAAAATGGGGGATGAAAATTTGTATGAAACTTTGTCAATTTTAAACCGATCGGGCTGAGACTTTGCATGTATAAAGCTGTAGCCCACGCGGGTGAAACCGCGGGGAACAGCTAGGGTAATATATATGTAAACTAGCTGCGTCCCGTGGTTTCACCCGCGTCTTTCCTTTATCCCGCAGGAACCTTTTTCCGGGATGAAAAGTAGTTTTTGTGTTAATTCAGTGTATAAGCTATCTCCACTCCAAAGTTCACTCAAATCTGTTTAGTAGTTTTTGCGTGAATGAGCAACAAACATACATACTACTCACAAACTTTCGCGTTTATAATTTTAGTAGGATATATAAAGGATATATAAGGATATAGGATATATAAGGATATATAAGTCAATAAATAAAATAGTCACTTACACATGATATACAATTTTGCCTTCCGGTTTGACATAAGTTTGAGTTCTAGTCTCATCAACGAAGTCAGCATCGCTTTGAGTATCAGATTGACCATAGACATCATCGTTTGGCGTCAATATTAACACAATCGGTTGATTCGTTTTCTTTAACAACCCATCTCGATTTTTCAAAGCTTTTAGAATGCTTCTTGAAATATCGTCAAGTTTTTGCTTATTTTTGGGAGGTCTCAGTAGTTTGGCCAGTTTCGATTCGTTGCTCTCCAAGTCGTATTGTAAGTCGACTGGTTGGACTTTCACATCCTTCGTCAGTTGGTTTTCTCTAATCTCGAACACTTCTATGTTAGGTTTTTTGTAGATATGTGCTTCGGAGAACGAGGTTGCTATTACTGAAACCAAGACATACATGCATGGCCTCAGACAGGTAGTGACAGACGATTTCAATAAAGTCAGTGGAATTTTAACACACATGCGTCAGAGTAGGTATATCATTGGGAGTAACGAAAATGTAAAAAAAATAAAAATAAAAATATCAAGGCATATTTTCATATTTTCGTAAATAAATAATTTTAAGGCCTTCTAGGAATTGTAGTTCTTAATAATATGTTGAGGGTACTAACAAACATTTCTTATTTATAATCTGAAGAAAACCAGGCTCCATAGTCCATAGCCCTGACCTTCCACAAATCACAAAAATGCTTAGAATAACACTGACTTATCCCGCGGAAACCTTTTTCCTAGCGATGGGCGTTACATAGCTCAATAATTAGTGTAATACTTGAAGTACGATATTCGGTATCACGACAACTTGTAATGTAAAGCTATTAGAGCTGTTTCAGCTATTTATCGCCTGAAAACGCCAACAACAAAAACTTCTTTAACTTTTAGCTCCTTTTTTTTTTTGACCCGGGGAAATGCTCTTACGCACTAACCCCTCCGGTGCAATGCCCCACCAGGAGGGGAGGGGATCGGAGGGAGTGTGGGACTCGAGCTGTACAAGGGCGCCATACCCACTAAAACCCCGGGGTACTACTCCGCATCCTCTTATGTGGGAGGGCTGGGTATCTGGCACAGCCTCAACTTCCAGCCCCCCAACGACGACCGCCCGCTGTGACAGCGGGGCCTTTCCAATCCTCCCCTTGGGAGGCGCCGGGAATGACCGCGAGTACAAAACGGTCATTCCCACCCGGCGGGTTGGGGGGCATGTCTAATCAGACATCGCACCCCCCTCCTCAGCCGCAGAGGTAACTTTTAGCTCCTAACTTAACTTCTAGTTTGCCATAGATAATTAAAAGTATCTTACTACAGAACACTGCAAAGAGCGTTGCCTTCATTTTGCAGACATGTATATGTTTTCTGCTTAACAGGAAAACATTAAACATAAAATATTGAATTTCACTCTGTTTTATGTTGCTTTTACGATTCTAACCCGGCATTTATCTATCGTATAGAAAATTGCTAAATCATAAATTGGAAAATCCATTTGTTTTATGGTTTTCTGAATATATAACATTACCTTTAGGTATTTTTTTATTTCGTTTTTATTTGGGAAACCTCTCTGTTTTAGTACCGTTATTTTTAGTGTAGAAAAAAATACATTCGGTAAAAGTTGAGTACGTATAAAATCTTTTATCATTTTACCAGTTCAGGTAAAATGAAATCAAGATACAGGTCTGTAATTCCTAACAGTATATATAGCTTTTAACAGGTGGTAGAGGTAGGGCCAGATTTATACTTAGTGCCACCCTTGAACACCATAAACCCTAATAATAACTTATAAGAATTAAACATATAAAAATTACTATAAAAATTAAATTTAAAGTTAAATTTTTAATATGGAAGTTTTTTCACAATTTTCTACACATACCTTGTTTTTAGTATGAACAAACACTCAAGAATTTAAAAAAATATTTTTACTATATACCACTGGCTGCGTCACTTGAGAGCAAAAAAATAGTTAAGTGACAATGTGATTGAAGGTAGCGCCACGCTACGCCTGGAAACGGAATTATTCCTATTCACAATAAGGTTGTCTGCCAGCTCGTCGATTAATCGAGTTATACGCCAGAATCTATTACCAAAGGAACCTCCTTGTGTTTCCACTCACCATTCATAGTCCTTAAAACAATTATCCCGTCGTGCGTTTCAAGCCAGCCGGCGACCCGGGACCGACACTTGACTTCCCGAAACGTAACGGCTCGTTAACGGCTGAATTCGGTTTAGCGTTAAGATAACGAGACACGTGTAGATACTGCGAGGCAGCCGGATAACCGGATTACGAGCACCGGATGATTGACGGAACTTGTGTGGCTATGACATCAGCGGATTTATTTGGCAACCTTGTTGATGGAGTCCAGGGACTCCGTAACATGCGGCACAGGCGTCAACTCGGGTGCTGCTTGTGGGGTCTGGTCTGCTTTGGTTGTGATCTCGCAACTCGTTAATATTCATATTTCGCGTTCATTTCACTATTTCTGCACTAAAATAAACCAACAATATTTTTTGTTAGCAAAATGTCCAAAGACAAACTATATGTATTTCATCATCATCATCATCAGCCGGAAGAAGTCCACTGATGAACATAGACCCCCCCCCCCCCCCCCCTTGGACACCATGAACGACTATTAGCCGTTTGCATCATATAATTATTTACGTGCGTCTTTCAGAATCCAATTCATAGCCGGAATAGATCGCTCGCGCAAGGGCCCGACTCTTCAAGACCCTCTATCTCGTCAGATCACCCCGATTGCGCATTGCCTCGTCAGGCATATGGCTAATGCCTCGTTATCTGTATCGGGAACTCATTATACGTACTCGTGTGCATGTCTCGGTACACGATAGGCGGTGTCGTGTACAACGCCGACGGAGATTGATCGCAGCTGGATTTCGGTAGTGGATTATTGAAGTGAGCAGGTTGAGGAATGGATAGGTTCGGCTTTGAGTGACTTGGAATGTTCAAGGGTCTCGAAATAGCCAGCTTTTCAAACTTAGTCCTCATCATCATCATCATCAGCCTGTATCAGTCCACTGCTGAACATAGGCCTCTCCCATGATATGCCACTGAGCCCGGTCTTCGGCTTTTCTCATCCAACCACTGCCAGCCACTCGGTGCATGTCGACGCTCCACCTTGTCGCAGGGCGTCTTACACTACGTTTGCCAAGTCGCGGTCTCCATTCAAGAACACGTCTACCTTAACGGTTGTCGGTTCTGCGGCTTATATGACCAGCCCACTGCCACTTCAGCTTGCTAATTCTGTGAGCTAAACTAGTCCTATCACTACCATATTCTTCAGAATAAAAATTAATTATATGCAACAAATTTTACAAAAAAAAAACAGTTACTACAAAAGATGCATTGGTGTCAACCGGCCTCAACTCAGCGTTGTGCTGGTCCGTTGAAGCCGTTTTGATGACGTCACTGGCATGAAGGTAATTTTAAAGAACTAAATATTAAAGCAAATACATTTTTAACCTTAAATCAATCAGAGAGAATTTACATATTCATTGTTTTTTTTTAATACTTAGTGAATAAGTAATAACTGCGAGGGTGTGCTGTGTCACTTCGTGTCTATTTTATTTTGAATTTTGGCGTTATTTAGTCACATAACAATTTAATTTCAAAAATGAAAAATTTGTATCAATTTCCAAAGCAACGGGTTGTTGGTAAGGTCGAAAACATTTACCAAGCAAATTATTACCCTAAATTATTAAATGTTTAGTTAAAATCTTAATGATAAAACAAGAACACGATATATTTCTAACCACTTCACCTAAATAAACAAACATTACTACATTGCCAGGTAAAAAAAAATCTACCCAAACCATTACCCTAAATATTTCAAATAAACAACCCATAAAATGTACACCCAATGCTTTCTCAAGCATAAATTTAAATCGGATACCTAGTTTCCCACACATAAATTTACTTAGCTTAAAAGCTTATCCTAAACAAAATCCAGTCCGTATTAGTATGCCAACCACATTTGGGCAAAGTTTGCAATGTTTACATTGGGCAATAGCAATATTTGCTTAATTTTAGCACGAAATTACTATTGCAGTATGGACATCAATCCCCATTTCATCATTGATCATTTTGATCCCCGATCCGTGTAGTGTCTGATACCTAGATACAGGGAAATCTAGTTAGGGCTTATCCTAAACAAAATCCAGTCTGTATTAGTATGCTAACCACATTTGGGCAAGGTTTGCCATGTTTACATTGGGCAATAGCAATATTTGCTTAATTTTAGCACGAAATTACTATTGCAGTATGGACATCATTCGCCATTTCATCATTCATCATTTTGATCCCCGATCCGTTTAATATCTGATCCCTCGATATAGAGAAACCTAGTTCAGAGCTCTTTTCTATTTATTTATTACTAGCTGTTCCCCGCAGTTTCACCCGCGTGGGCTACAGTCTATCGCGATAAAAAGTACTCCCTCAGGGTTAAAACTATGTCCGTACCAAATTTCACTGAAGTTCAGTAGTTTAGGCGCGTTTTGATCTTGTAATATTTGTGGAAGTTCAGGAAAGGTTTAAAAGGTGACTTTTATTGGCGATACGAAGTTCGCCGAGTCAGCTAGTATTCTAGTTTGTCCGCTAAGTTATAAAAACTTCTCGTAAGCAGTATTTTTAACGATTTTTTTCATATCTTCTGTATCTTTTGACTGAACTGATAGTTTTGAGTAGATAAAAATAACGTCCATCTAAGAAGTACCCTTACTGTTTGTGTTTATTACTACGTCAGTAGTCTAAAATTCTGGACACTCAACATATTTAGTATTTAGGATAAAAGTTGTCGTAACAAGCTCGGGTTTTGTTTTGCTATAATAATAGTTTATTCAGTTCTAATTATTTTGTTAGTACCTAGCTACGTCCCGTGGTTCCGTATCCTCCTCACAGCGGCAAGAGTACGGGCAAGAAACGCCGGATTAAAATTTAGAATTTTTAAATTATGCCTACGCGTTTCGCAATACCTTTCCGATCCACCAGACTAGAACGAAACAAATAAATTTCAATTTCACTCGTTACATCTTAAAGTCAATTTCCAGTAATTTATACGGCAATAAAAGTCGCAAGCCGCACTTGAGAGACAAACAAATATCTCGATAAATTAAACGGCGAGATAAAATGAAAATATCGAATAACTCGAGTTGAAAGCGTTTTCGTGTAAATACGATGGCCACGGGGAGGGGTAAACACTTGTGACTTGCGGAGTGAGGGCAAGGGTTGCATAACCCATTTACAACGTTACCTCTATTTTGCGGTTACTGAAAATTTTCGGTATTTTCCGGTAGAGAAATGTAGTGGTAACTTTGTAAAATAATGGTACTCTATATTTATATACACTCGTAGTCCGTTTTGTTTGTTATCGCGTCGCTTTCTGCCACCGCAGCCTTTGCCCTTGCAACCCCATTTCAGAGCCTATGTGGTGCCGAAAAATTACAAATAAAACTACCAATAAATGCAAAAGTTAGTGAGTATGTTTGTTACTAAACTTCTTCACACCGAAACGGTTCAATGGATTTAAATGGAATTTGGAATAGAGATAGATTTAAGTGTGGACACACACATAAGCTATTATATTCATGTAAGTATAAGCTTTTTATCGCTGTGAAAAGATTCCTGTGGGCTAATTGAAACGCTTGATGTATTGACGAAACAGTTATTGAAACCGGTACATTACCGGTAATTCTCAGCATTAAACCAGCCCCGACTATTGCAATTATATTTGTATTGCAAAGACTATTGTAAAATCGATGCTGTTATAATAGTACACTCTATTGAATCTTTCATCTTATGTGATTCTTTCGCATCATTGTACATTTATTCTTCAAGATATAGCACATGTTATTGTAGAATTAAAAATAACATGTTAATGTAAACATGGTTTGGTTGGTAGCGTTTGACCACAAGTGACTTGACTTTTTATTTTGTTTATTTAGGTAATCCAACGGCGTTCCAATTATAAAATAGATGTGATGAGCGTTGTGTGTGTGCGTGTGTGTGTGTGTGTATGAGTGTGAGACTGTGTGTGACATAAGTGACAATATGGTCGAAGGTGGTCACGATACACCTGAACCAGGAACTGTTTCTTTAACTGAGACTGCTTTGGTCATCCAAGGTACATAATGTTTTTCAAACAAGATTACACATTACAAAAGGAACAAAAAAACCCGACTTCTCCAAAATAAAGTGCCCTTTGTCACTCCCACAATAAAGACGAATCTAATGTCTAACACTTCATAATTATGTTAAAATCTGTCAAGCCATTAAGGCTACAGGCTGTGCCAAAGAAATATACATACATACATCATCATCCGCCTGTATCAGTCCACTTTTGGACATGATACGCCACTGAGCCCGGTCTTCGGCTCCTCTCATCCAACTACTGCCAGCCACTCGACGCAAGTCGTCGCCTCGCCTTGTCGCAGGACATCCTACATTACATTTGCCAAGTCACGGTCTCCACTCAAGAAAACGTCTACCTCAACGGCTGTCGGTTCTGCGGCTTATATGACCAGCCCACTGCCACTTTAGCCTGCTAGTTCAGTGAGCTATGTCGGTGACCCTAGTTCTCTGACTGATCCCCTCATTTCTGATTCGATCCCTCAGAGAAACCTCAAGCATAGCCCTTTCCATCACTGAAATCTGATTCCTTTTTATAAACCTTTACTTCCCACATCCTCTCACCCTTTAAAAGAATAAAATCAATATCGCTCGCTGGTAGGTATTTAACGCGACCCTTATACACCCTCCGACACGTCAACAGATACTGTCAACCTGTGAATTATGAGGCCTTTCGATATGTTCGTGCATATTTTGATATTTTCAAAGTTGATAGCAGCTTCTAGCAGCAAATGGGCTGTGAGAAGAATTAGTTAAAAGAAAGATTGTAATAGACGTATACTGGTTGTAACACGTTTATTACAAACAATGACATATAAAAACATAAAACATAAGGGAGAAAACCGAGAGTAGGAAGATTTGATATCTTTGAGATGCGCTCGTAATGCGTGCGGTTCGCGAGGCGACGCTTGGATCACTGATTGGCCTCGACTTTCCGTCCGCGCGCGCGAGCGCCGCACCGCCACAAATGGCGGGAAACGTTGACGGCGGGAAGCGACCGTTACAGGAGTGATTTTTTTATAACATCTCACACATACACAAAAAAAACTTCATCATCATCATCAGCCAGAAGACGTACACTGCTGAATACAGGCCTCCTCCTTCTTTGAACCCCACAATGAACGGCTTTTAGCCATTTGTATCCATGGGCTCTCCATAACTCTCAAGGTGATATTAACTATAGTTATTCAAAATTCAATTCAAAATTTGAATCATTTTTATTCAATAGGATACATTGTGATCACTTTAAGACGTCAACTTAAAACTAGCTACGCCTGTTCCAACCTCCTTACGCCGCAAAGAACAGAGAAGAAACGCCCGGCAGGTAATTTTTTTGGCGCAATCACATTGACAATTTTATTCATTTTTACTAATTGATTGAATTGGAGCAAGTTCACTAAAATCCCAAGCTTTTTTTTTTGTCTAACAAGTAGGATCTATGACACACAATCACTAATAATAAACTTTCATAATAAAACATCGCAATCGATGAAACCATAGCTTTTTTATCAGAACATTTTTTATGTATTAATTTATCCTTTTTTTACTGTTTTTTCCTACGCACTATATCTATTTTAGAGCGATGGTGGCCGAACGGTTTGGTGTGCGACTTACAAGACGCCGACACCGAGTTCGAATCCTTTCGGCCTCGTACCTATGACTTAATAAGTTATGTGCGGATTTGCCATCGCTCAAAACGGTGAAGGAAAACATCGTGAGGAAACCGGCATGCCCAAGAACTGCAGCAACATTTTCAAGGGCATGTGACATCTACCAACCCGCACTGGGCCAGCGTGGTAGATTATAGCCCATACTCTCTCTCTGAGAGAAGGCCAGAGTCCCAGCAGTGGGAAAATGGAAGGCTGATAATGATGATATCTATTTTCATATCTGTAACTGCAGTTAATATAATTTGATTAAAATTATGAAACCTGTCAACACTATCACAGTGCGGCCCTTTTTGCATACAATTTCGAATACTAACATTCTATGAACAAATCCATTGCATAAAATTACTCTATTGTATTTCGCGATAACATTTATATTGTTAACTCGGGTTTCAAAGGACAGTGACAACGGAACGCTTTCAAGCATTGAATATTCTATCGGGACTATACCACTTGTGTCTCAAAATAATTTTACTTTTAAACCGATTTTGTGTTGGAAAAAACGATAGGAATGTTTTTACTGTACATAATATTATTATAACTAACATAACATAATCATATTAATTTTTTTTTCAGACTGTTGCTTAACCACATATGAATGGTCAAGACACAAAAAACCGTCGTATTAAGTGATCAGTATTGACGAGTTCCTTCACATGTTTGTTTAAAAAAATATAGTGTTAAACTTATGTTCAAGATGAAAAGTGGTTTTTCTAAAAACTAAAAAATCCAGTAGCGCAACTGAACTCAGAACTGTTCAGTTCATCTTATACATATTAGTTTTATGTTTCTCAAATGATGTGCAAATGAAAAAATGAAGCTGACTGTGGTATGTCTATTTGGCGGTAGACGGCGTTCGTACTTTGCTACTTGTTTCACGGAGCGCAACAACACTTGTTAGAGGTCATTTCCCAAAAGTCATTGCGACTTGTTTCGGCCTTAATAACAACTAGGCAAGTTCCGCTGCGAGCGCTTTATATGAATTACTTGCTGTTCCCCGCGGTTTCACCCGCGTGGGCTACAGTTTATCGCGAAATCCTCTCTTAGCGGATGCCTACGTCATGACATCCAAAATGCCAAATTGCAGCCCGATCCGTCCAGTAGTTTGGGCTGTGCGTTGATAGATCACTATGTCAGTCAGTCATCAGTCAGTCACCTTTGAGTTATATATAATATATATATTATATAGATTAGTTGCGCCCCGCGGTTTAAAAAGTAGCCTATGTCACAGGCTCTAGACTATCTCTGTTACCAAATTTCATTTAAATCGGTTTAGTAGTTAAGACGTCAAAGCGTGACAGACAGACAGTCAGAGTTACTTTCGCATTTCTAATATTAAAAGTAGGGATTAATGGCATCACGAAATTTGTCGAAAAAGCAAGTTTTAAGTAGTTATTTCTGGTTGAACTCTGAATACCCCTCTTAGCAGTGTCCGCAGTCATTACAAGTGAGGACAGGCGCGATAGAATATTCAATGTGTTTGAAAGCATTTCGTTGTCTTGGAAGCCGAGTTTAGATTATAATTGTCACTGTAACAGACAATAGGGGAGGGAGGCACTAGCCTGCTACTAAAGTGGTGTATCATACAATATTTAAATGAGTAAAATGTGGAGAATGTTGTCTCAGTGGTAGTAACGTCGACTTGCGATCTTTTCGACGATTTTCGACGACCGATGTGGCGCAATGGGCGGATAGCCGACTGTGAAGCGTGAGGTCTCGGTTTCGATTCCCGCTACAGGACAAATATTTGTGCATTGAAAAAAAACGCAAGTATTTGTTCTGTGTCTGGGTGTTGTGGATCCCCGACCCTCGTAGTTTCTGATACCCTAGATACAGGGAAACCTAGTTAGGGGTCAGAGCATATGTATGTGATTGTGCGGGCATTATTATTATTATCTGCAGGACGTGGGTTCGAATCCTACAATGAGCTTGAGCTTTCGGTGTAGGAAAAACATCGTGATGAAACTATAGCTTGGTGCGAGGGTATTCTTGCCTGGCTAGATACCTCCCTCAAGTTAAGATTCTGTCGCCAAGCACCTACCGAAGTGTTCCGGCAGCCTCACTTGAGAGCCAGTTCACAATCCAGGTGTAGTGTGGCGCCATCTACGACCACATTGTCACTTAACATCAGGTGACTTGTGGTCAAAATTTACCCTGTAACCTGTAAAAAAAATCTCGAGAAATGCATGTTGATGTTTCGCGTTAAACCGAGAACACACACTTTCACATTTTGCTAGTGTGCAGCCTATTACGTTCCCACTACTGGGACATTGGCCTTCTCTCAGATAGAAAGTAAGGATCGTAATCTACCACACTGTCCCAGTGCAGGTTGGCAAAAGTTCCATGCCCTTGAATGTTGCGGTTCTTGGACTTTGCCGGTTCGCTCACGATGTTTTCCATCACCGTTTTGAGCGATGCCAAAGCCACACTATATTTACGGATTAAAATAGACAACTGGAAAAGTTTTATGCACAGACAATTGACATAAACAACAAAAAAAAATGCATTTTGCGATCGGAACGGAATACCTTCATAAAAGGGTAAATAGAAATACATAACTAGGTCAGAAAAACTCAAAAACACCAAGACCAAAGTTTGTTCAAGAACCATTTATTTCCCCCTGTGATTTTTTTCATTCCTGACTGCTTTTATGAAAGGGTGATTCATTTCAAAATGTGAGAGTCACCACCCGCCCTTATAGTTAGGGCGGATTTGAAAGGGCAGTAGCATACTATGGTAGCTTAGTGATGAAGAGTTTTATAGTTTTTTTATTTAATATGAAAGAACGTTTTAGTAATCTTTTAACTCATGAAGCAAGCTGGTTTATTTCATTTATTTATCCATTGCATATACTACTGCATAGACTGAACATGATCCTACTATTACGAGTATAAACGCGAAAGTTTGTATGGATGGATGGATGGATGTTTGTTACTCTTTCACGCAAAAAATACTGAACGTATCTGAATGAAATTTGGAATGGAGATAGCTTATACGCTGGATTACCGCATAGGCAACTTTTTATCCAGGAAAACGGTTCCTGCGGGATAACGGGAAGACGCGGGCGAAGCTGCGGGCGCAACTAGTAATAAATATATAAAAGTATTTTTTTTTTGTTCTTATAGGGTAAACTGGTCCTACCAAAAGTCACCTTAATTATCTGTTGAGCTAGGAAAGTAGCTAGGACTATGACGAGTCAGTTCCCAAGTTCGCAAGTTGTCGAGTGTCTACCACTCCACTTGTGAGTGCGACATTAAGCTGAGTTGTAATTTAGCGACACACGTAGGTGGAAGTTTCCTTTACTTTGATCTCTTACTGCCGAAAATGATTAAATTGAAACAGGATGTAAATAAAAGAGTTTTCTATTGCTGGGGCCACACTAACGGGAAATGCCGTTCAATAGCGCGATGGTAGATGTTTGACATAAGTGTGGCCACGACATTTGACATGTCAAACATGTCATTGTAATGGCATTCACATTGGCGTTTGACGTTCGCCGATAACTCAAGTGCATTCACGTTGACCGTTCAAGTGTATCCATAATTGCGTTAATAATTAATGCAATATTTATCGCGATGATAGGCATTGACATTTCCATTGACGTTGACCTTAGTGTGACCCGAGCATAAGAGACGTTGTTCAATTGACAGTCTTTTTATAATTCATTTTTGACAATTGGACAACAGTTAGCTATTTATCATGCTTACTACGAACGTCTGTAACGTTCCAAAACCTAATAATACGAGCGTACAATGAACGGCCGAGTGGCCGTTCCAGGTATCGCTGCAAAGACAAAGTTACAAAGGATCTGAGCGAACTCCACTCCAGGTGGAAAACTGGTAGGAGGTGACGCAGGACAGAGCGAAGTGGTGTCTTTTATTATCAGAGGCCAAGACTCACTGTGGGTCGTTGCGCCATTCGTTTCTGTGGTTGCGAGGGAAAAAAATCAAACAATGGTAGCAGATATTTTATAGCGTTACATCACCAATACCATCGATCTAGCTCTGAAACAAAGTATGTTGAATAGTGAATCATTCCGATTCCTAAAATATTTACATTGGAGGCTCGCTGCGTTAACTTGCCATATTATTATAGTTTAGTACTTCAGTACGGATGACATGAAGTGTCTTTTATTAATATGAACAGGCTTGCTTTCATTGTGTTTTTGGTGGTAGTACTGTGTGTGTTGGACTGTGCTCTTTGTGGGGATGTGGCGGATTGGTTTCATTCTTTACCACATGATATTGGAGTAAGTATATCTGTCTTTTGGTTTCTCTGAGCGATTTTTAAAAGTAAGAATAAAAATCATTTTATAAAAATAATAAGAATCAATAACCATATGGGCAAACGTTGTGTGGAGACCGCATCTCGGCAATGTAGTGTGAGACGACCTGAATGCTCTAAGGTTGAACTTTTTTGATTAGGTTACATATCTAACTGAGATGGCGCCACGACCCAAAGCGAGTCCTGGTCTCCGACAACAAAAGACGTCACTTCGCTCTGTCCTGCGCCGCCTCGTGCCAGCCCTCCACCTGGAGCTCGCGCAAATCCTTCGTGACTAACACGATTTACTATTTTTTCAGAGAGTATTTACTAACGCATGGAACAGCATAACAAGAGCAGTGAAAAAACCAGCCAGAATAAAGCGGATAGGGCGAGGTGGACGTAAGTAAACCGCTATAGGAGCCCTTTTTTTACGTGAGGAAATCCTCATTGATAAACACACCGGCTTGGTGTGGTTATGTCAGACTCTTACTGACATTTTCTAGCGATCGTCTAGTTAACTACCACGCTCAAGTTAAGAATGGTTCACTAAGGACCTATCGGTATGTTACAGCAGTTCCACTTGAGAGCCAGTTCCCAATCCAGGTGTAGCGTGCAACCCAACTTTAACCACATCATCAACAAACATCAGGTGACTTGTGGTCAAAGATTACCCTGTAAATAACTTTCATTAACCGATATATATACTTCTATGGAACTTATGTCAAATTTCCATCTCCAATAGGGCAAATTGTGGATAGATCGGTTATTGAAATCGGCCGTATAACGTCATGTGTACAACTGTTAGACCTAACTCGATATATTTTCTATTTCTAGGCAAAAAAACAACTACAACAACAACAATTAAAACCATCGAAACAACAGAGTTGGTTGTAATAGAGACAACGCATGTCTTCAAAATAAGTTTGCCAGTGCTACCTGAGCCGAAATGGCAAGGAATTGACCATTGGAAGAAAATAGATATGCCACAATACTTACTCAAAACAGGTACTGTAATCGTCGATACATCATCATCATTATCCCGTGTCAGTCCACTCCTGGACAAAGGCCTCTTCCAAGGTACGCCACTGTGGGCCCGGTCTTCGGCTCTTCTCATCCAACTACTGGCAGCCACTCGGCGCAAGTCGTCGCTCCACCTAGTCGCAGGGCGTCCTACACTACGTTTGCCAAGTCGCGGTCTCCACTCAAGAACACGTCTACCCCAATGGATATTGGTTCTGTGGCTTTTGTGACCAGTGGGCTCACTTTAGCTTGCTAATTATGTGAGCTATGTCGGTGACTTTAGTTCTCTGTCGGATCATCTCACTTCTGATAATACATAATAGAGAGTTTCTCTGAAGGATCGATTTTTCGGTGCGAGCATGTACTGTAGATTCGACAAACTCATCGAATCGTCAAAATATCTTTATCTCTGAACTCTTACCAACAACCTATCTTGGATCTGGCCTCAGATCCCTTCACCCCCCAGGTGTAGCGTGGCGTCAACTTCGACCACATCGTCACTTAACATTAGGTGACTTGTGGTCCAACGCAAGTAGTAAAAAAAACCTCTAGCCAAGAACGAGAATTACGTAACCTAGATCCAGTTATATTTGACACGAATTCTCTCGCATAAATCTGTAATATTCTCGAGAAATTTTACATAAACGATAAAATACAATGATATAACATTTGTCTACTTCAAATGTCAAACTGCTTTGTATGCTAGGGTTATCGAAAATTAGGAAACGTAAGTTGAATTTGTGGAGCTATTCATAAGGACTAACTTACTCTAAAGTAAGTTCCATAATACCATGATACTGTCATTGATAATCCCTAATTTTACCGAGCGATAACGTATTTTTTTTTTACTTCATTTTTCATGCTCGCAACAACGAATCGATCAAATTAGTTAAACGACACATCTCATTAACGCCCGAAATTAATAAAATCGATCCTGATCCGTTATCTGCGGTTTAGAATCGATATGTCATGTCTTAAAATGTCATTTTAGTACTAGGGCTTGACATATTACTACTAAAATGACATATTATGACATGACATATCGATCCAAAACCGCGGGTAAAGGATCGGGATCGATTATTAATTTCGGGCATTAATCAAGAAATCTCGAATCAAAATCTATGCAAATTCTATAAATTATATATCTCTTATGGCTTGCGTACACCAAATCCGTCATCGGCCGAAGTATGCTCGGGCGTCATCGGCCGAACTCGGCCGATCAAATCAAACGTAAGTAAATTAAAGAGAGCGCATACACTGCTACTACCGAGTACCGACGTCGTCCGTTGACGCCCGATAACGGACGATCAACTGACGAGTCCGAACGTGTTTGGATTTTTTGTCAGTTTTACCGGCTTCTTTCTGCTATCGAGTCGTTATTTGGATCAAGAATGGATATTGAAAAATTGATTTTCTAAAAAATACATTTCTTCGAAATCCTCCATTTTTAAAACACGTCTGTTCTCTGTAGTTGCACAGTTCAGACTTC
The DNA here is from genome assembly GCA_931315375.2 of Opisthograptis luteolata. NCBI lineage: Eukaryota > Metazoa > Arthropoda > Insecta > Lepidoptera > Geometridae > Opisthograptis > Opisthograptis luteolata. The sequence continues at coordinate 1,908,001 of OV928044.1, forward strand.
ATAATTAAGTTCTACCGACAACGGCCGTTATCGTCTGCAGTGTATTCAGTTGAACGTCCGAGTTACTCGTCCGAGTAGTTCTGTCCGTCATCGGCCGACAAAATCGGTTTTGGTGTACGCGTACCATTAGGCTAGTTTCTAAAATGACGCTAAAACAATACATACTACATAAGCACAGATTTGAGTTTGTCATTTCATACAAATATGACACTCAATCGCTACTCAAGGTAGAGATCAACACTTGAGCCTCATTCTAGAATCCCATCAGCCTTAATCTTCCACCACTTTAATCTCACAAAGGTTTTGTCGTGTTCTAGGACTCAATTACGACAGCAGACGTCGCCTGTTCGAAAAACATACAAAGCCAATCACCGGGCCGTACTCAAAAGGAGCCAAAATGCAAACTCACCGCAACAGATCCAGCGGAAAGAGTTAGTTACAAGTCAAGCTAATAAAAATGTTTTAAAAACCCGAAGAAAGCTAAATAAATATTTGTAATAAATTGTTAAATTGTTAATGTATAACAATTCGTTACGACAATGTTTATCCTTAAGTTATGTTATGAGACTTATGATTTGATCCATTGTTCTTATAAAACAAGTCATTGGTGTCGATTCGGTTTTGCATTCTGTAAAACTAAACTAAGTTTGACAGGTCTAAAAGTAATGCTGTTCTTTTTTTACTTCAGTGGTTAGAAAAAGACAGCAATATCATTAGACCTGTCAAAATTAGTTTAGTTTTAGAGAATGCAAAACCGAATCGACACCATTATCGGACAAGTCATTGTAGAGCTGGGCGGTATATATAACAGATGCTAAGGAGGTATTATTCTTCTTAATTTGGTGGACAAATGGATCTATGGATCTATGTAGTGATATTTATCTATATAATATGATTGTTATTATTAGATTGAAGAAAGTCATGAAGAGAAGGTGAAAATATCAATCCCATGTATTTTTAAATTGATGTTAAATTGATCCACGGTATTTAAAAGAAAATGTATCTTTTATAAATATAAAAAATAGAAATCCCATTACAAAGTCGGTAAATACCGACTTATTAATTTTGTATTATCTTTAGTATGACAAAATAAGCGTAGGTGACAATAATAAAGATATTCCCGTACTGGTAAGTGGGAGACATTTTCCCATATAAGTGGTGTCGCGATATGCTACTATAGGTACAAGTCTACATGACATTTTCCACGGACTTGACAAGGGTATAAAACTTCGGACATCTGTTTCACCTGAGACAGGTTTGGGACAAGTGATAAGCCTATGACTTTGCTCCAAATAACAAAAAAGTTCGAAATGCAAAAGGTATTTGTGTTTTATGAACATACGTTTTATAGCTATGTGTTATCTCGCACTGCATCTGTTTTTGTTAAATATACCTAAAAACCCAGAAAAGTACTAATTTTCACTGTAGTTTCGCTTGGTTGGTAAGGTGCTTTCTAGTGCACGCATGTAAAAACCACATGCCAAATTATGCTTTTTTTAAATATTAAATATTTTTAATAATAGTATTAAAAAAAAATATTGGAATTTTTAGACTACGATGCGCATAAAGTTTATGTTACTTTTCACTAATAAATTATTTTAATTTCGTTTTTAGATTTTTTTATATCAACCCATTTCAATAACTTGGTAACTTGGTAACCCTTAAATTTAGTATTGCCAGCATTGTGCTAAAATAGTCCCTGAATACTGTTTCGCCTCTAGATTAGACAAAAAATTAAACGCACAACGCTAGATTAAAAAAAAATTTAAACATACTTTTTTTACGCTTGTGGATAACATTTCTATTAAATCGCGATTTTCTCTACACTTACGCTACGCTACCTTTGTAACGGGATATTCTGTAACGCATGTGCTTATAGATGGAGGGGAACCATTTTTTGGTGTCTGTATCTCCGTCACTGTAAATTATTTATCTCCTACAAACAATCCCTACTACCCATGGTATATTTATAAAAAAACTTTTTTTAGCCTGGTTTTTGCCCAGCATGCGTTCTTAATCAATTAATTCAATTGCAATGCATGTCAAAAATGATAAGTGAGCATATGACAACATATTATTTCTATCATCAAGGCCTTTAATTAGTTGTCACTTTAAAAAAAAATTGTGTCCTTCCTTCCAAAACTGTTCCCTAAGATTTATGAAGATACGCATCATCATCCCCTATTCTTTTCTATTCCAACATGCATAAAGCACTCATAAAACAAACTTAATCTAAATTCAAATAGAAACCCATTTTCTTTTATTCTGACTGAGAAAAAATGTCATCTCTGCAATATAATTTTACTCTGTGATCATCGAACCGTCTAAAATATTATATTCGATTCAATGCTTATAGACCCTACACTATTCATATTCTACGACTATTGGTAATGAGTACTTGCTTAGTGATAAGCGGAGCGTTTTTAGGCTGGTAATCTAGAATGATGCTCAAGCGATAAAATTAGTAGGTACAGATTTGATGCTGTCAGTTCATACAAATATGTCACACAATCGCTAGTATTGATCTACGCTTGAGCGTCATTCTAGTATATTAGCCTTAGACTACTTCTTTCTTTGTTAAATGACATTAAAAAAATTGAATTTTGATTTAATAAGTACCTCTAGACTAAAATAGGTCTCTCGAATGGAGAACGCTGATTTGCTTTTGAAGCAGTTTAATGCGTTAGCGGTACCTATCTAGTTGTTTGTTTACGATGAAGCCCAAAGATTAAGATTGAAATTTAGAACAGAGATGGTTTATACTCTGGATTAATTGGGGATTTTTTATCCCGGAAAAAGGTTTCTACGGGATAGCGAGAAAAAAGGTGCAGCTAGTATTAGTTATCTTATTTTACTTAAACTGGTTTGTTCTTCATTTTATTTATAACGGCTGTTTGCTACATTTTCTTTACTTCTCATCCTAATTTTAAACGTTCCCATGCGGCAGGTCAGTCTTAGGCACCTTTCACAGAATGTGTACGTATCACAGTAGTTGAGTGACCCAAAAAGATTACGCGTTTTATTATTCAAACCCGCTCTCGCTTCCTCTTCTTACCGAGTCTCGATGATTCCGACCCCAATTCAACTCTGACGGGTCCGCCAAAGGCGACTTTGATCATTGGAACTTGGAACTGTTACTATTACAACCGCTCTCGAGTGACCCATACAAATGGCGTTTTTTTGTGACAGAAGTGCCATATACTCTCAGATTAAAGTCCCTTTGAAGTGTTTTCGGAACGTCGTAAAACATGATTTCATGCGATCGCTATATATGAGTAGTTGCCATTTTTGCTAGCTTTGACCACCATTTTTTTAGGATTTTTGTATGTGGTCATGTGTGATCGGAGAAAATTGGACCGTGGTGAAGTATGTTATTGCTATTATACGGTATCGGTTTGGGTTTCTTATAATATCTTGGTGGTTTCCATTGGAAGCCCGCTGCGTTTATGATACGCTCAGAACATGTTTAATGTTCTGAGCGTATCATAAACGCAGTCTTTGTAATCACTTTTAAGTTTTAGATTAACAAGTAAGTAGATGACATTTCAAGTAATTTAAAGTTTTGAGGACAAACAATAACATTTTCAGATTACATTGGAACATCTGATTTTGTTTTTCATTTCTTTAATTTATTGCTTCTGAACATATTTTTTTTGAGAGTTTATTTCACTATATGTCACAAGTCGCTTTTTAGACCAATAAAAAAAACATAAGGAACCAGTTATATCACAATCATTAAAATAGAATACATTTCGTTGTCTAGCTGAAATTCAACATTTTCAAACTCAGCACCGCAATAGATCATCTCAGAATTGGCTTTGTCAGCGTATTTCTTTTATTTATAGCAAATTTTTCTTCTCCCGTCTGCCGTAGCCGATTCCATTTACATCCGTCTTGCAGATTGATATGGTTTCTGAACGAATTTAAATGAACTTATAGAGTTCATGGTACAAACCGTAAAGTGAAGGAAGCTAGAATGATCATAAGAGAAAAAAATAAGAGAGTTTTTGGTCTACATTATTTTATATATATTTATTTTATTTTATCGAGTTCGAATCCTCTACCTATGACTTAATAAGTTATGTGTTTACCATCGCTCAAAAGGGTGAAGGAAAACACCGTAAGAAAAGCGGCATGTCCATGCCCAAGCACCACAACATTCAAGGGCATGCAACATCTACCAACCCGCACTGGGTTGACGTGTTAGATTACCCAAACTCTCTCTTTGAGAGAAGGCCAGAGTCCCAGATGTGTGAACGAAATATGCTAATGATAATGATTTAGTGTATAATTTTTAAGAGATGACAGCTCAGTGGCAGTAACATCGACTTGCAACCCGTTTCTCTGATTATAATCTATGCGGGATGAGAGGTGAAAAAACTACTAAATCATTGAGGGCAAGGTATGAAAAGGACTGTTCTATCAACCCTAACCTCCTCCCAAACATCCATGGTACATCGGAGTGGCTTCGATTCGTTCAGTATTGAATTTACATTTTGCTCGAGTGGTTTGGCCAGCAGCCAGTCAAGCCTTGATGAGTTACTGCTTTCGTACATTTGTCACTACTCTTTTTATCCCACTTCTGATGTCGCGATTCTGTACAAGTGCTTGGGTCACTCTTGTTGACAGAATAAAGTTTTGTATGAGTTATTTATTATTGTGTTTTAGGTATATGGCTCGTGAGCACCACATATCTATTCATGCATATTATTATGGAACAATATGTTGAGCTTCGCTAGTGGTTGGATGATGGATGTGATATCTTGGTTTGCTTCAATGAAACGACGGTGTAGGTGTAAATGGTAAACTTCTGTATTCACATTAGTTATGTCGTTAATGGTAAGGTGGTTAGAACAATATTAGAGCACGCGGAAAATATGTCCTTGCAGCGGCAATGCCGGGCGTGTGGTGAGTTCACAAGTTGTCCTTTTCGAGGTTGTGTGTCAGTCTGTCAAGGTGTCAAGTCATTGTCATTGTCATTGAAGTTGCCACAGACAAACTCACGGAGTTCAGAATCTGAACGCCACATGTTCAATACAACATATAAAGTAGGATAAAAAATTAAAATAAATAACTGATCACTGATAGTGACATCGACATGCTAACTGTAGGTCGTGGGCTCCAATCCTGCAATGTTGATACAACCATATCTCGGTGGTGGGCCCTATTAGTGCTAATTTACCTAGCTGCCACCATCAAGTTCAAGAATATAATAGTGTATTCTGGCAGCATCGCTCGATAGCCATCCCCCCCCCCCCTATCCCGTAGCGTGACACCACCTTCAACCATATTGTCACTTAAAATCACGTGACTTGTAGTCTAACACTATCCTACAAGGTGAAACAAAAAACTATAGGTATATACGAGTACTATATACAATTATAGTATAAGTTAAAAGACCTTTATTTATAGAGCAATAAAACATTCACATGTGAGCAATAGAAACGAAACAAAGCGCATATAAAATGGAATTGTTTTTTTAGATTTTGAGAGAAACGGATAAACTGAACTAGTTAAAAATACGGCTTTGAAAAATACGTGACTAGTTGACGCAGGGATGTTATTTGTCCAAAAGCGTTTATATGAGTGTCTTGGTTGGTAGGGTCGCCTTGTTAACTACTAGCGGTGAGCGATCAAGACTTAGAGCCGGTTTCATAAATTTCGGTAAATTTGAGATCAAATTAAGAACAAGTTTACCGAAATTTGGTATGACATTTACTTACGGACGTTTATAAAACCGGCCCTAAAAAAACCGGCTTTTAGTAATTACAGATACTGATAGTCGATTTCGAAGCTAGTAACTTACTAGTGTTCATAATCGAATAACTTTACGTAATATCTACATCAAATTGTTGAAAATTCTACTCCCAACTCATGAAAGCCATCTCGGTGCCCCCGTAACACGCCTCACGTACATACTAGGTTAAGTAACAATATCTTACTCCATGATGCGTACAAGAAATCGATCATGAAATTAGTAACTATTACTAATGACCAGATATCTCGAGACATCTTTACAATCGAATGATACCATTCGTTGCACCGTTACTAGCTACCAACCTCAAGTTAAGATTTTCGCCAAGCCCCTGTCGATGTGTTACGGAAACATTCCTTGTAAACGAATTTCAGTCCAGGCATAGTGAAGAGCCACCTTCGATCACATCGTCACTTTACATCAAATAAATTGTGTTCAAACACTACTAGGTAAGATGTAAAATCATCTAGCCCAACTACCGAGAAAGCTTAGCTTTGAAGAGCATTGACACGAAACAAAAAGGTAAAGCTAAAGAACAAAATTGACTGCCGCCCCAAATAGCCTTCTCCTCAATCCTCAAATCCCTTTGAACATTGGCCAAATTGAAGGCAAAATGTTTCAAATTTAAGAACAAATCAATAAACCGTCCCTCATTCCCGTCAGTGGATAATTGGGAAAGTATTTCCTGCTTCAGAGGTATTCCAAAAAGATGCAGACAGACAGATAAAAGATAAAAAAACATCAAAAGATATAATAAACCCTCTTTTATACCCAACGGATATCCTCCCAATAATAACAGGCACGGCAGACTTCACTTTATAACATCAAGATATATAAGAGCTTTTTGCAAGGACAGTTAAGAAACGGAAAGGTTTGGGCTTAAAATGGATGAGAGTGTAGGAAACTTTTGTGAGTAGCTAAACAAGAAAGTTGAAAGTCAGGCTGGTAGATCTATTCCACCATCGAACAACAAGACGCGCGGAAACACGTCATCTATACATGGTTGAAATTCCCCCGCACAAAACGTTTCGCTTCCACTTTTATAATGCGAACGGCGAAGGAGTGAAACACCTTGCCAGCGTCTTTGTTTCCCGATAAGTATAATTTGCTGGTGGCCGAACGGTAACGCGCGCGACTTACAAGACGCCGACACCGAGTTCGAATCCTCTCGGCCCCGCACCTATGACTTAACAAATTATGTACGGATATGCCATCGCTCAAACGGTGAAGGAAAACATCGTGAGGAAACCGGCATATCAAAGAACTGCAACATTCAAGGGCATGCGACATCTACCAACCCGCACTGGGCCAGCGTGGTAGATTACAGACCATACTCTCTCTCTGCGAGAAGGCCAGAATCCCAGCAGTAGGAACGTGGAAGGCTGATGATGATGATGATAATTTGGGAGCCTTCAAGTCGAGAGTGGAATGGTATCTTCTAGGCAAGCATGTATCATCGACCTCGTCAACACTTAGCATCAGGTGAGACTGGGGTCAAATGCTTGTCAATCTCTCATAAAAAAAGAAATATAAAAATTGGTCTTAAGTAGCCTATTTACGGTGCAATCTGTCTACCAATTAGTTGTAAGCCAGCACAAGTCCACAAGTCTTTCCGCAGTGCTACAAAATTTAGTCCATCAAGTTGTGTGTGAAAAGAGTTCTTAAGGGTTGGCAACGCCCCTAGTGTTGCCAGGTACTTTCCTATTAAAACGTATTCTGCAACCTCTTTGGTTACTATGACAGGTTAGGGCTTCTTTAAATTAACGTAGGTATGTTATAAAAAGTTTTTATTCATTTAACATAATAAAATTAGGTGCAAATCTTATATTTATAAAAGAAATCCGTGTCTTTTATATAGGCCTACCAGCTCTGATGGCAAAAAAAAAATTAATAAATAGCGATTTTCATATGGCAACGAAAAAAATGTCATCTGTCAACTGAAATTTCGAGGAATTGTTTATGGTTTGGCTTCAAATTAGTAGGAATGACAAGTCTTGATACTTTGGTTTATTGCATCTTTTGTGTGAACTGAAGAAGCTTTCTCTCGAATAGGGATCGATGAATGGCGAAAATCTTGTGAACATGTAATAAAAATTTAAAATCAGTTCATAGAACAAGGTCGATTGAGATGCAGGAGGAAAGGTTTATCATAAATACTGCGTCTTCCTCGTCTTTCTCTTCCGTTGAAGACTTTTTTTATGGATGTGCAGTATTTGGAACCATTTTCAAGTTCTGATAGCCTTTAATTTATGGATAAACTCATGGACAGAGTAATTGGAGTTTTCATCTAAATTTCGAATCCCACATTCGCCACAGTATGATTTTCAAAAATGATCCTTGGTCATTGGATAATTTTTTATATTTGCATGTATCACACACAGAATCAGCCACTATAGGGAAAAAAAAGTATCAAAACGTTTTACTCCAATTTCCCCCAGTATTGCTAGCGTCAATATCTTTTTTCCCTTTTTGCCATCAGATTCTGGTAGACCTATAGTTACACTACTTATAACTCAAGAACGGCTGAACTGATTTGGCTGAAAATTGGTGGGGAGGTAGCTTAGGACCAGGAAACGATATAGGATACTTTTTATCCCGGAAAAGGTTCCTACGGGATAACGGGAAGTCGCGGGTGAAACTGCGGGGCGCAATTAGTGTTATCAATGTTTTTTCCGTTTTTTTTCTTGGACTCATGGCCTTTTTTACCACATAATTTATACATTTTACCTTTAATGAATAAACACACACTCAACTCTTAAGATTTTTTTAAACTTCTTTGTAAAAGTAACTTTTCCGATACCGAAAAAATCAGTATTTATTTTCAAGCAACTTTATCCAGCAAATCCGCTTCGTACCTAAAGCTAAGATTGTTTGACCTATCTCTTTGATCTCGGCCGTCACGTAAGAGAGTGATATACAGAAACGGAGGACGATTCCGATAAAGAGATAGATAGAGCAACTGAAGTGAAAGTATCGCTTTGAAGCGCCGCTCTTGAGATCGAGGGTGGAATCATTCGGAATGCGAGTACGCATGGAAATTAGAGATAAGGTCCGTTCCGAGTAATTTTACGTGTGGGAGTAGTACGATCAATGAGAAAAATCGTTTTACACGATCAATTTTCCGATTTTCTTTAGGAACTTAGAGACCAAGAGCTTTTGCTAAATTATGATGCCCTAGTACTTCCTTTCTTTAAAATTAGTGAGGAAGATTGATATCTAGGACTATGCTAAAGTACATTGACCCTGTAAGAAGGGTATCTCAAAAAAAAGCGTACACAATTTCACAAAAGTAATAATGTAGAATTATTAGATTTTAGTGTCAAATAGTAAATTACCACACATACCTAATCTGGGAAATCGAATATTATCAAACTTTTCTCGCTTACTGTACCAACCCCATTTATATAGATCAAGGGGTTTTTAATGGTATGTATTTATACGTTTGACCTTTGCATGTCCAATTTACTAAAATTTTGATGACAAAAAAGGGTTGGGATTGTATCGAACTTGCTCTAATTCAATCAGTTAATTATAAGAATAAAATTTTAATTTAAAGATGTGATCCTAGTAAAGTTGAATGGTTCATCTGAGGTGTTAAAAAAGCGTGGAAATCACCCCTTACGATCTTAGCTCACGGGCCGTGTCCAATTTTTTAATTGGAATTACCTTATCGCCTCCCGCTGGATTCTGTGAGTCGAGAGATATTTCTTTTTAAAATCCATTCCAGATGTATAAATGTGTGAAAAGGCAAACTATCCTCTTTGGTCCAGCTTGTAGCTAGGTCACATCTCATCACTATCAATATTTGATACATGGAATATTTGACAATGACTGAAAAATAATCGTGTGAGGCCATTAAAAAGAGAATAGATCGATGAACGATGAAACAGCCTATTATTGCACTTTGCTTCCTAGTTGTTCCCTGTGGTCTCACCCGCGTGGGCTACAGTTTATCGCGATAAAAAGTAGCCTATGTCCTTCCCCAGGGTTCAAACTATCTCCGTACCAAATTTCATTTAAATCGGTTCAGTAGTTTAGGCGTGAAAGCGTAACAGACAGACAGACGAACAGAGTTACTTTCGCATTTATATATAAGTAGTGAAGTAGGCATTTAAATTGGTTTTTACATAATTAGGTATTTCAAAGAGCTGTCTTCATAGTTCCTATTAAAATCAGTATCGAAGTACCAGGTACCAGAACTAACAGAAACACGTAGTAGCACAAATTCATTTCCTATTTACAAATTATTGAACGTAATAGCTTCGGTAATAGCACCCTTTGCAGCTCGCAGGCTAACATAGGGTTGGCACAGATTTAAAGGTGCGGAAGGGTCTGCTGCTTTCCGGCAACTTAATTGAAATTCTTTAAATAATGAACTTGCAAAATGAAGTGCAGCCTTTGAATTTTCAATTTTATTTCAAGCTGCTCTCTAGATGGGTATCTTTTTTAATCGTTCTTATCTATTTAAAAGTTTAAGCGCTAAAAACTGCTGCTGCGATAAAAACTGTTCTAAGTATACAGAAAGTAAAGTAATCAATTTTATTTTTACAAAGGAAGAGAATGGGATCTTCAACGGCAGCTCATTTCACCTTCCTTCACTGCATTCTCCATCATCAGCCTAAATTCAGCTACTGCTAAACGACGTCACTAATCACTAGGTAAAATAATTTTCCTCATCATCATCATCAGCAATCTATAACATTCCCACTGCTGAAACACATGCATCATCTCAGAGACAGCAAGATCCATAATCTACCACGCTGGCCCAGAGCGAATTGGTAGATGTCACATGCCCTTGAATGTTGTGGTTCTTGGCTTTTTGCCGATTTCCTCACAATGCTTTCCGTTACAGTTTTGAGTGATGGCAAATACACACATAACATATTAAGTCATAGGTACAGGGCTGAGAGGGTTCGAAGGCCTTGTAAGGCGTATGATGCGTTATTAGTGTTGCTGAACTATCAATGATAAAACTATCGTTAGTTTTCATTTAAAACGCCACACTATCTATAGGCATATCGATAGTATCGATACTATCGATAGTATTGTTTCTCGTAAATAAAAAACTATCGATTGTATCTGTACTATCGATACTATCGATAGTATTGCCTCGTTTCAAGCAATAGATAGTATCGATAGTGTTTCGATTGGTTCGCTATCGATGGACTATTGTCGATTAACTATCGATAGTTGACTATCGATCGGCAACGCTATACTTTACCGTTCGGCCATCATCTTTCGCAGTAAATAGCCTATTTAACACTAATGAAATTTTAAAAATAAATCACCCACCTCCGTGCTCCAACCCTAGCATAGGGGTGACATTACAGTTCGTTAACCAACGTAATTGAATCAGCACAGGTTCCCGCAAGAAGTACGTTTCAATTTCACGTAAACATGCGCGACTAACTGCAATTAGGAGTTTATTAGGGGCACCTAAATATAGCTCGAAGGAGTCATTTTATTTTTATGAGAGTTTTTGCTGAGTTTATAGACAGTAATTTTTGAAAAGGGTGTTTATTGATTTATGAGAGGTTTTGTATCGAATAGCGTTCTAAGGTTATTAAGTTTGTGGGTATGGATGTTTGTGACACTTTTACGCAAGAACTACTGAACGGTTTTGTGTGAAATTTGGAATAGAGATAGTCTTTACCCTGGATTTAATACAGAGGCTAATTTTTATCCCAGAAAAGTATCCTGTGGGTTAACGGGAAGATGTAAAACAGTGGGGTGCAGCTAGTCTGATATGAAAATTGCTCCCTGTTACAATCAGTCTCTCGTCTGCCTCTTTGTGTATATCAAATCAAGATAGTTGTGATCACTTTCAAACTTCAAAAATTAAGCTAGCTACACCTATTTTTGTTGTCAGAGATTAAGCTGTTTTTCGTCCTCTTTACATATCGGTATGTCCCAGCAATCTCAATTGAGAGTCAGTTCTCAATTCAAGCATACCGCGGTGACTCTTTCGTGATTTGTGCTCAAACGCTACCATGTAAGTGCAATTAAATTGTGTAGCGCGGGCATTGTCAGGACGCAACACTAGTTATTGTGAACTCCCGCCCGCGCGCCCGTTGTTGAGTTAAAATTGTAAATATTAACTTTAAGTACTTTGAAATATCTTTTTGCCGATATTTAGATATCTTTTTGAATGAATAGGTACCGTTATCGTATCGCTTGAACTAACTAAATATGATCTAAGGTAGTTCAAAGTATCCTTGATGTCCGGCATTTCGCCTAGAATGCTGGCCTCACTGCCTCGCTGAACAGCAAGGCTTTGTAAGATTACAGTAACAAGTAGTCGGATTATTTCTACCTACATTTTCCAAGAATAGAACGCTCATGTTTTATATAATGTTCATATTTCCAACAATATCTTCTGTTCTCAGAAAACCTTCAGAGCGGTCAGTCAGCGTGAGAATTCCAGTTAAACTAATACGCAGAACGGATCTTCATAAGGTTTTGCTCTTTTGCATAAGGTTTTGTAGAGAAACATATTACATATATGGATTGGGAAGCAGGTATAATAGTATGTACCTACTTGTACTTTTTATTATTGTGAGCAATGGTGGGCCAATGGTAACGCGTCCGTCGTCCATCTTCGAAAGTATTGCTGCCCGTGAAGCATAAACTATCGATAGTATCTACCTCGCGAGCAGATAGATAGTATCGATAGTATTGCACTTATTCGAAAGTATTGCCTCGTTTTAAGCTATCGATAGTATGGCTTTTTTAAATAAAAACTATCGATACCTACTTTACTATCGATAGTTCGGCAATAGTACTTAACATCATTTCACTTGTCGTAACCCTGTAAGATGTTAAAAAAAATGGCACTTCTATAAATTTCTTCAGCTGTACCGTTCATTCGAGAATTTTCCACATGACAGTACCTTCAAAATTAAACGGCGCTCTGTAACATATTCTTTGGAACCTTATCGCAGCTTCACTGAATACTCGAAACGGCAAAACTTAGTAAATCGACCGAGATATTGGTAAAATATCAAGCAAGCTCCTGGAAGACTTCGGTACGTGGGTTTTGATTCTTGTTATTCAGTTGATTTGATAATTTTATCGATGGGATTCACAAAAGTAGAGTATAGCACTTACAGAAAGTTTGCTGTGAGCGAAGATAAAGTCAAATTTGGGAAAATAAAAAGCAAACGAACGAGTATAATACAATAAAAAATATAAAAAAATAAACACAATTAGAAATGTAATATTGATAAATCAGGAATGAAAATTAGTAAGTTACTAATATTAATATAATATTTCTAAATTTTAAACTAAGATTAGTTCGCTATGTCTTAACCTTATTCCTACTTACTCTACTACGTGCAAAATAAATCGATCATCAAATTAGTCATTACTAATGGCTACTATCGAGATATTTCGACACATCGTGACGAAGCCATAACTTGGTGGTAAAGTATTTTCCAGTACTCATCTGGCTATCTCATTCACTTTAAAACCTGTCGCCAATCTACTATCAGTGTGTTCCAAAAGCCCCACTTGAGAACCAGTTACCAATCCAGGTGTAACGTGATGCCACCTACCACCACATCGTCATGAAGCAAACTTCAGGTGACAGTGTAAAAGTAAAAAAAAAACTTTATAATCAAAAATGGCCGGCGACCCAAAGTGAGTTTTGGCCCCCTATAACAAAAGACGCCCCTTCGGTCTGTCCTGCATCACCACCTGCTAGTCCTCCACCTAGAGTGAGCGCAAATCCTTCGTGACTTCGTCTTTCCAGTGATACCTGAGACGGCTCACAGGGCGACAGCCACTCGGCCGTCCACTGTGCTCGTTTGACCGCACGATCCTCTCCCATTATTTCAAGGTTTCTTTCAAGCAAAGTTCATGCGCTTTTATATTACCGATGACATTCGGCTCGGCCACCAGATGGTTGGTTTCATTAGTATATCATAATCGCCCACCACTAATAAAGAAATGTTTTCAAACTCTCTCATAAAAATAAAATGACTCCTTCGAGCTATATTTAGGTGCCCCTAATAAACTCCTAATTGCAGTTAGTCGCGCATGTTTACGTGAAATTGAAACGTACTTCTTGCGGGAACCTGTGCTGATTCAATTACGTTGGTTAACGAACTGTAATGTCACCCCTATGCTAGGGTTGGAGCACGGAGGTGGGTGATTTATTTTTAAAATTTCATTAGTGTTAAATAGGCTATTTACTGCGAAAGATGATGGCCGAACGGTAAAGTATAGCGTTGCCGATCGATAGTCAACTATCGATAGTTAATCGACAATAGTCCATCGATAGCGAACCAATCGAAACACTATCGATACTATCTATTGCTTGAAACGAGGCAATACTATCGATAGGCATATCGATAGTATCGATACTATCGATAGTATTGTTTCTCGTAAATAAAAAACTATCGATTGTATCTGTACTATCGATACTATCGATAGTATTGCCTCGTTTCAAGCAATAGATAGTATCGATAGTGTTTCGATTGGTTCGCTATCGATGGACTATTGTCGATTAACTATCGATAGTTGACTATCGATCGGCAACGCTATACTTTACCGTTCGGCCATCATCTTTCGCAGTAAATAGCCTATTTAACACTAATGAAATTTTAAAAATAAATCACCCACCTCCGTGCTCCAACCCTAGCATAGGGGTGACATTACAGTTCGTTAACCAACGTAATTGAATCAGCACAGGTTCCCGCAAGAAGTACGTTTCAATTTCACGTAAACATGCGCGACTAACTGCAATTAGGAGTTTATTAGGGGCACCTAAATATAGCTCGAAGGAGTCATTTTATTTTTATGAGAGAGTTTGAAAACATTTCTTTATTAGTGGTGGGCGATTATGATATACTAATGAAACCAACCATCTGGTGGCCGAGCCGAATGTCATCGGTAATATAAAAGCGCATGAACTTTGCTTGAAAGAAACCTTGAAATAATGGGAGAGGATCGTGCGGTCAAACGAGCACAGTGGACGGCCGAGTGGCTGTCGCCCTGTGAGCCGTCTCAGGTATCACTGGAAAGACGAAGTCACGAAGGATTTGCGCTCACTCTAGGTGGAGGACTAGCAGGTGGTGATGCAGGACAGACCGAAGGGGCGTCTTTTGTTATAGGGGGCCAAAACTCACTTTGGGTCGCCGGCCATTTTTGATTATAAAGTTTTTTTTTTACTTTTACACTGTCACCTGAAGTTTGCTTCATGACGATGTGGTGGTAGGTGGCATCACGTTACACCTGGATTGGTAACTGGTTCTCAAGTGGGGCTTTTGGAACACACTGATAGTAGATTGGCGACAGGTTTTAAAGTGAATGAGATAGCCAGATGAGTACTGGAAAATACTTTACCACCAAGTTATGGCTTCGTCACGATGTGTCGAAATATCTCGATAGTAGCCATTAGTAATGACTAATTTGATGATCGATTTATTTTGCACGTAGTAGAGTAAGTAGGAATAAGGTTAAGACATAGCGAACTAATCTTAGTTTAAAATTTAGAAATATTATATTAATATTAGTAACTTACTAATTTTCATTCCTGATTTATCAATATTACATTTCTAATTGTGTTTATTTTTTTATATTTTTTATTGTATTATACTCGTTCGTTTGCTTTTTATTTTCCCAAATTTGACTTTATCTTCGCTCACAGCAAACTTTCTGTAAGTGCTATACTCTACTTTTGTGAATCCCATCGATAAAATTATCAAATCAACTGAATAACAAGAATCAAAACCCACGTACCGAAGTCTTCCAGGAGCTTGCTTGATATTTTACCAATATCTCGGTCGATTTACTAAGTTTTGCCGTTTCGAGTATTCAGTGAAGCTGCGATAAGGTTCCAAAGAATATGTTACAGAGCGCCGTTTAATTTTGAAGGTACTGTCATGTGGAAAATTCTCGAATGAACGGTACAGCTGAAGAAATTTATAGAAGTGCCATTTTTTTTAACATCTTACAGGGTTACGACAAGTGAAATGATGTTAAGTACTATTGCCGAACTATCGATAGTAAAGTAGGTATCGATAGTTTTTATTTAAAAAAGCCATACTATCGATAGCTTAAAACGAGGCAATACTTTCGAATAAGTGCAATACTATCGATACTATCTATCTGCTCGCGAGGTAGATACTATCGATAGTTTATGCTTCACGGGCAGCAATACTTTCGAAGATGGACGACGGACGCGTTACCATTGGCCCACCATTGCTCACAATAATAAAAAGTACAAGTAGGTACATACTATTATACCTGCTTCCCAATCCATATATGTAATATGTTTCTCTACAAAACCTTATGCAAAAGAGCAAAACCTTATGAAGATCCGTTCTGCGTATTAGTTTAACTGGAATTCTCACGCTGACTGACCGCTCTGAAGGTTTTCTGAGAACAGAAGATATTGTTGGAAATATGAACATTATATAAAACATGAGCGTTCTATTCTTGGAAAATGTAGGTAGAAATAATCCGACTACTTGTTACTGTAATCTTACAAAGCCTTGCTGTTCAGCGAGGCAGTGAGGCCAGCATTCTAGGCGAAATGCCGGACATCAAGGATACTTTGAACTACCTTAGATCATATTTAGTTAGTTCAAGCGATACGATAACGGTACCTATTCATTCAAAAAGATATCTAAATATCGGCAAAAAGATATTTCAAAGTACTTAAAGTTAATATTTACAATTTTAACTCAACAACGGGCGCGCGGGCGGGAGTTCACAATATCTAGTGTTGCGTCCTGACAATGCCCGCGCTACACAATTTAATTGCACTTACATGGTAGCGTTTGAGCACAAATCACGAAAGAGTCACCGCGGTATGCTTGAATTGAGAACTGACTCTCAATTGAGATTGCTGGGACATACCGATATGTAAAGAGGACGAAAAACAGCTTAATCTCTGACAACAAAAATAGGTGTAGCTAGCTTAATTTTTGAAGTTTGAAAGTGATCACAACTATCTTGATTTGATATACACAAAGAGGCAGACGAGAGACTGATTGTAACAGGGAGCAATTTTCATATCAGACTAGCTGCACCCCACTGTTTTACATCTTCCCGTTAACCCACAGGATACTTTTCTGGGATAAAAATTAGCCTCTGTATTAAATCCAGGGTAAAGACTATCTCTATTCCAAATTTCACACAAAACCGTTCAGTAGTTCTTGCGTAAAAGTGTCACAAACATCCATACCCACAAACTTAATAACCTTAGAACGCTATTCGATACAAAACCTCTCATAAATCAATAAACACCCTTTTCAAAAATTACTGTCTATAAACTCAGCAAAAACTCTTTAGAAAATAAGATTACTTTTCCATTAGTCCATTTGTAGTCCACAACAAAGAATAAAGAAAATCGGGAACACTTTTTCACGGAGTCAACAGAGAGTGAAATCCGGAAACGGCGTAAATCAAACATGGCGGCCCCGCCGGAAGTACCGTCTACAGCCGATGATTTTGTTATTGTATTGTTTAAATATAAAACTAAGGGTTACTAATTTACGTTGAGAGATGTTAAGGTTAAGTTTGGGCAAAGTAGTCGTTTACAGTGTTTTTATTTAATTTTTAACGCCTGACGAATAAGGCGGGTTAAGCTTGACGTGTGTAAAAACGAAATAGTTTGTTATCAAAATCATAATATTAAAATGAAAATATGTTATTATTCATTATGTTTCGAAATAACTGTACATTGTCTTATTCAATGTAGGTATCTTATTTAGGGATCCCATGTAACCACATATTGATGGCACAGAATATATACCATGTCGATAAGTACTACGTCGATGGTCTTGAACAGTGTTTCCCAATTTGTGGTACGCGTACCCCCAGGGGTACGTGAAGTTGCATCAAGGGGTACGTGCGGCTATCAGTAAAAGCAAGTTTTAAGTTGACGTTTTAAAGTGATCACAATGTATCCTCTTGAATTTGAATTTGAATTTGACAATTATTTCAAAACCAAAAATCATCAAAACCAAGCTGTAGCAAGAAACTGTCTAGCCACACAGCATTACAGCTCATCTCGATCCAGCTCAAGTCCATCCAGCATAAAATTTTACAGCTCTCCCGTAGACAATAATGTGTTTACATACCGGGGGTGGACGGTAGAATTCTTCGCGGCACGTACGATTGCTAGACATAACTGGGGTGGGTGGCGAGAGGGGGATGAAATAACGGGGTGACAATGGTATGGAAAAATTATCTCGCGTTTCTTTTAAAAGGTTAGGGATGAGCGATATTTATCGATACTTTAGTATTAATATTGACATCTACTGGATGGATGTTTGTTACTCGAAAACGCAAGCACGGCTGAACGGATCTGGATGAAATTTGGCACAAATACAGATTTTAGTCTGGAATAGCATATAGGGTACCTTTTATCTCTAACTAGCTGTTCCCCGCGGTTTCACCCGCGTGGGCTACAGCTTTATGCATGCAAAGTCTCAGCCCGATCGGTTTAAAATTGACAAAGTTTCATACAAACCTTCATTCCCTATTTTATCCCCTTGGGGGTAGAATTAATCAAAATCCTTTCTTAGCGGATGCCTACGTCATAACATCTACCTGCATGCCAAATTTCAGCCAGATCCGTCCAGTGGTATGGGCTGTGCGTTGATAGATCACTACGTCAGTCGAGTTATATATATTTAGATATAACTATGGGATGCTGCTAGAGTGTTATATGTTTAGATATCTCTAACCTATCAGAACTAACTATGAGCCTGCTGCTAGAACTCAGGTGTCAGGTCACCTAACTAATATTACCTAATACTTTTTTACTCAGGCCCTTTTCAGAGCAAGTAAGATAACTTAAGGGCGACAGTACCACAGTATGCTACAGTGCGGTATAGTGAAGTGGATTTAATAAACAAACAGTTTCGCAAAATGTTCATAACATAGAAGTGAAAGTAAACAAAACTTGCAAATTAAAATATTTTGTCAGCTTCTTTAGATTGTCTATTCTTTTGTCTATTCTTTGTCTATTCTTTGGCTCATTTGGTTGTGTGTGTACACTGATCACGTGATGTTAAGTGACGATGAGGGACACCAGAAATGCCTTAAAGATACGTAGGACCGTTGATTTTGTGAAGGATTTTTTAGGTGACCTTTTTGCTGTTTGAGATAAAACATATCTTCAAAACCTACGTGAGCTTTTCATCATCACCGATCCCCGCAACTCGTTACCGTTTTAAAAGGCCTGCTCCATTTCAAGCTACACTTTTCGTTGGACTCGTCCCAATACAACCCTCTAGCATGGCCACACTGCTGCATTATCTGTTATTATGTCAGGCGCTTCCTTAATGACGCCGAGGTTAATAACTGTGGTAATATATCTGCCAATAGCCGAATGATTGAAGGGCTCATTAACAAGCAGTAGTTACTGCTATAGGGCTATTATCATTAGGGAAGGTATTACGATACTTGGCTAAGATGAAGAATGATTTCGAGTAGGTCTTAGGTGCAAATCTTGCAATGAGCTTGAACCTTCTGTGTAGGAAAACATCGTGATGAAACCATAGCTTGGTGGTGGGATTTAGTAGCACCCGCCTGTATAGTGACTTATTTTTTGCTACTTTTGGTAGTGATAATAGCCCAGTAATAGTGACGTAGGCCTGTGACGCGTACGTCGTGGGTTTGAATCCTACAATAAGCTTGAGATTTTAGTGAAGGTAAACATCGCGATGGAACCGTAGCTTGGTGGAGAGGCATTTTTTTGTTTTGTTATGTTTTGAAACAGATGATGGCCCAGTGGTAGTGATTCCAGCTTGTGACTCGTAGGTTGTGGGTTCAAATGTTGTAGTGAGCTGAAGCTCTCAGTGTTTAAGATGATAAAGAAAATTGGAAAATTTGTTGGTATTCAGCTATTTTTGTCGTTGACTGTACCATCCTTAAGTTAAGAATCTGTCGTTAACCACCTATCGGTGTGTTCCGGCTTACGGAAGTGGGACTTGAGAGTCAGGTCTTTAGACTAGGTACAGCGTGGTGCCATATTCGATCACATCTTCACTTAACATCAGATGACATTTAGTCAAACTCTTCCCCAGAGATGAAAATATCAACTTACACGCAGACGAAGCCGCGAGGCAGGTCGTTGGTCTTCACAAAGATATTTTGTGTTCGCCGCATTGTATTGGTCTCGGGAATTATTACCTCAGGCCGCTCGTGCATTTTCCTCATAAGAGAAGCTAATTGGCCGTGACTTTGTCGGCAAAGGAAATAAATCTTTCACGCGTCATAATGCTGCAACAATAGTAATGCTGTTCAGAATAGTAGCGGTTTTCTAGAGTCTCATGTCTTTTCCCAAGGTTCAAACTATCTTCATATCATATTTCACTAAGATTTTTGCAGCAGTATAGACGTGGAAAGGTAATAAATAGAGATAAAGATATAGAGTTGCTTTCTATATATATCTTAGGAATCTACTATCAAGTTTAACACCGAAGGCGATATAGAGGGTAACTCATCTTTATGTGTGATTAACGAAACGTTATAATGATCAAGGCAGTAAAAAATAGCCTAAAATCTGTAGGTAATGGTGTCGATTGGGTTTTGCATTCTCCTAAAGTAAACTAAATTTGACAGGTCTAACAGTATTAGGGCCTATTCAGTACGAAGCGGATGACCTACGCGGACGTCCGCGACGGACGGTAAAATGTATGAAACCTTACAGCGCGTTCAGAGCGACGCGGAGCTGTCCGTGTCGCGGAGAGCTATCCGCGCGCGGTCGTAATCGCTCCGCGCCGCGGATTTCCGCGGGCGGACGGTGCTTGGTTCTAATGTATTTGTTCAGTGCTCGGCGAACAGTCGCGCGGACGGAAAGTACTGTCGTCGTCATGGCGGCTGCGACAAATGTGCAAACCGAGAGGGTACACTGTACCACTCTTGATCACGATCCGCATCGCACTGAACGACAAATTCATCCGCGACGGACGCAAAACCTAGTCCGCGTGCGGATGGTCCGCATCGCACTGAATAGGACCTTGCTGTCTTTTATTAACCACTGAAGTAAAAAAAGGACGACATTACTATTAGACCTGTCAAACTTAGTTTAGTTTTAGAGAATGCAAAACCGAATCGACACCATTGTTGTGTTTCTTAATCTTAATTTCTTAATGTTGGAGGTACTTGTACTTACCAATTTTATGTTATATATTGACCTGGAGAAAAATGGTAGAAATTTTAAAATAATTGTATTTCCATGTGTGTGTAGTACATTTTTTTTCTTCTAAGGGTTATGTATCATATAGCTAGATCAACATATTTTTTCTATTATAATAAGAGAGGTATTTGGTTGTAATTAGCCCCAATTATCAATTATCTTAGCGAATTCTAGTTAGTCTTTCTGTTTATTCTTTCACATTTTTACCCCTGAAGTCAATGAGTGGCGTCAGTCGGACGGTCACGTATCATTTTTATATAGCTATATTATGGAAATATAGGAAATAGTAACCGATGTTTCATTAGTAGATAATATTTTCCTCGTATTTGGTTCTCATATTTTGCTGTTATTAAAAGATTTTTCTATGGAAACGTTTTCAGAATATATTTTATTGTGAAAAATGTTATATTTACGAACGCGAAATTTAACGTTATATTATTTCTTCTGCTACATCAAAATCGAACTTATTTTTTTTATATCTGTAAAAGTTTTAACGTTGTTTTGGCCACTAGCCTATCTGCCCACTTTTTGAAAATGCCTGCATCCCAACGTAATAGGCTGTCGATAATTATGGTGCAGTCTGAGAATTGACTCTCAAATGAGACTTCCGGAACACTCTAATAAGTGCTTGGTGACAAATAAACTACTACCACTTGCTTTTACTTACAAACATATAAACTACACCGTGACAAACAGAAATAGCGACCACGAGTCGGAACAAAAGAATAAAACACATTTGCTAGAAGCATGACTCGCGCATCCATTTTAATGTTTCGAATGACTTGCGCTTACCAACAAAGAGTACTTACACAAATTGTTTTTGTATGTTGAATGGAAGTGAAAAGAGTTTTAATGTCATATAGTTTTACTGTTTAAAGTTTGCCAGAGATACTATCTTCTTTTTTTGGGAACGATGGTGGCTGAAGTAACGCGTGCAGCTTGCAAGGCGCCGGCACCGAATGCAAATCCTCTCGGCCCAAAATTCAAATTCTAAATTCTAAATTTATGTTTTTTATTTAATACATTGTGATCACTTTAAAACGTCAAACTTAAAACTAGCTACGCTTATTCCAAATTCCTTGCGCCGGCAAAAAAACAGGCAGGAAACGCCCGGCAGGTAAAGTTTTTGGCGTGATAACATTGACAGTTTTATTCTTATTATTAAGTGATTGAATTGTAGCAAGTTGACTAAACCCCAAGCTTTTTTTATCATCTAAATAGTCCGAAATAAGCTTTATAATAAGATTTATGTTGGTTGGTTGTGCACATTGGCATACGCTCGAATCTGTGAAGATAAACATCGTGAGGAAACCGGCATGTCCAAGAACTGCAACATTCAAGGGCATGCGACATCTACTAACCACTGGGCCAGCGTGGTAGATTAGGACCCATACTCTCTCTCTGCGAGAGAGTCTCAGCAATGGGAACGTAAAGGCTGATGTTGATTGACTTCATTACATCTTACAGGGTAGCGTTTGACCAGATGTGTTTGCAGGTGGTGCTACGCCACGCCTGGACTGAAAACTCGCTCTGAAAGGAAGGTGCCGAAACTTACCGTTAGGTATTTGGCGACAGATTCTTAACTTGTAAGTGGTAGCCAAGTACTTCCGGCACTAGAAAATGCCCTACCCGTAATCTGCTCAATATATAAATTATTAAAACTTTTATATGCAATATTAGTTGTTATTTATTTTAAGTGCATGAATAATACGATAGTTTATGAACGTGTATCTGTGTTCGCTGAAGCGGCTCAACGGAATGGAGTGAAATTTGAAATGGAGACAGCTGATACCCTAAATTCATCTTTGACTTTTTTTTGTTATCGGCATTTTTATACTTAGTTAACCAACTCCAATTACTCCAATTTTCTTTCTTGATAATATCATTCTAGTCATTTTTATACCTAGTATTTTTTCCTGATAGACCTAAGTCGCCAAAAGGTTATAGACTATTTTTATCTAAAAAAGAGGTTCGTGCGGGAGTGGGCCATAATAGGGATGTTAACCATTTTTCGGAATTGCTTTTATTTTAAAGATTGACTCTTGTTTAACATAAAAAAATTATGAATTTTTCCGCCAAAACACTAACAACTGACACGTGACTGACATGACGTCACTGACCGAAAAACACGATGGTCGCGATTCGTAACCATACCACCGCGCCGATCCCCGACGCCGACCCGCGGCTACCGACGTAACCATACCACCGCGCCGACCTCCGACGCCGACCCGCGGCTACCGACGCGCGGACAACCATCGAAGCACAAATCGCCTGAGTGGTTAGTGACGTAAGAAGCTCTTTTTGGTGTTTGCAGTCACGTGACAAAACATTATAAATATAGCATTTAAAATCATTTTTATTTAAATTATAAAGTCATATTTATATACAAAAATATGTTTTTCGATATCCTAATAATACAAACTAACATAAAAGTAAGATTAAACATTATTTTGTAATTAGTGTTAACATCCCTATTGGTTGTGTTGGTGGTGGATAGACCAGTCTTTTCAATGTTTAAAGTTACTCTATATTTATTATTAGTTTTGAATCTGCTCTCCAAAGTAAATTAAAACATCTTCCATGTTAGTACACAGATATAAAATCAAATTCACAGCACGAACGCTCAAATCTCGTCAATTTGTGATCAAAAGAGAGCTCCCGATAAGGCGATTAGCGGTCAAACCGGCGGATTATTAAAGTTAATATTTGGTGCCGGGAACGGGAGGGAACGGGGATTATTTACTTTTGTCCCTAGACCGCTATACGCGTGCGGGGGAAAAGCTTTGCTTGAAACAGGCGTGGATACAGGTCGGGAGCTATGGGTGCATTTGCCCCTCCTCCCTTTTGATATATAAAATAAAGGTACTAGCTCTTCCCCGCGGTTTCACCCGCGTGGGCTACAGTTTATCGCAATAAAAATGTATCCTATATCCTTCTTCAGGGTTCAAACTATCTTCATACCAAAATTCATTTAAATTGGTTCAGTAGTTTAGGCGTGAAAGCGAGACAGACAGACAGAGTCACTTTCGCATTTTAATATTATTATAAAAATATGACATAGTAGGGGTGAACCTTAGGATCAACGAACATATTCCTTTTCAATATTCCTAAGCATTTCTATTACCGAAAATTGACAATCTGGTACAAATTTGGAAAATTGCTTGTGACCAGCAACTTTTGTACTAAATAAATTAGTAATTAAAAAAGCGGTGCTAATTTTGATTATTCAAGGCCATACTTGTTTTTTTTGTTACGTGTACAGTCAGCGACAAAAATAACTGATCATACTTGAGAGCCAGTTCCCAGTCCAGGTGTAGCGTGGCGCCATCCTCGACCACATCGTCACTTAACAGCAGGTGACTTGTGGTCAAACGCTACCCTGTAAATAGTAAAAAAATAAAAAAAATACTTGATTTTCCATATGCGCATTAGATCAGTAATGTTTTTTATTTTTTATAACTTACTGTGTAGTGTTGACCACAATATAACACACCACTGATTTCAAATGATGATTGATGTTTAAGATCACAAAAGAAAATCGGAAAGGTTGTTATTGTTCAACAACTTTAGTCGTTCATTTAAACCCTTATTTCATTTATTAAATAACCAAAGACGTTCTAGAAAATTTAATATTATTTAATATTTTTCACGAAAGCCTCGTTCACACGGCGTTAATAAAGAGTAGGAAAACCTGCACCCGCCTCAGTTTATGTTGCTTATTTTCTTGCCTAATGATATTAAAAGTCGTTTTAAAATTCATTAGACCTGCATGGTACTCTTTTTATTAAAAAAAAAGTTCATATACCCAGCTCTGGTGAATAAGTGAAGGCGCTACGAAAATGTTAAATGAATTTATAAAGGGAATTTATTGAATCAAAATATGTAACTTTATCGTTTTTTTTTTACTTTTTACAGGGTAGCGTTTGACTAAAAGTTTTTTTTTTTTTTACTATTTACAGAGTCGCTTTTGACTACAAGTCACCTGATGTTAAGTGACGATGTGGTCGAAAATGGCGTCACGCTACACCTGGACTGGAAACTGGCTCTCAAGTGAGGCTGCCGAAACATACCAATAGGTGCTTGGCGACAGATTCTTAACAAGAGGGTGGTAGCTAGCCAGACGAGTACTAGAAAATACCCTACCACCAAGCTATGGTTTCATCACGATGTTTTCCTTCACCGAAAGCTCAAGCTCATTGTAGGATTCGAACCCACGTCCTACAGATCGCAAGCCGACGTCACTACCACTGAGCCATCATCGCTATGAAAGTCACTTGATGTTAGGCGATCCCTGGTACGCTACCCCTGGACTAGGAACTGGGTCTCAAATGAGGCTGCCATATTACACTGGTAGATGCTTGGTAATAGATTTGTAACTTGAGTGTGGTAGCTCACCAGGCGAGCACTAAAAAATGCAAAACTAAGTCAGTAACTTTC
This sequence comes from Opisthograptis luteolata, assembly GCA_931315375.2. Lineage (NCBI taxonomy): Eukaryota > Metazoa > Arthropoda > Insecta > Lepidoptera > Geometridae > Opisthograptis > Opisthograptis luteolata. Next base: position 1,933,350 of record OV928044.1, read on the forward strand.
CCAACAAAACGTATTTACATCACTCTACAAACAGGAAACAAAAGCGGCGACGTGTCACGACCGGGATAACGAATACCGCAAATAAAACAAATGCAAACCCGTTATCAAACTATTAAAATAAACAGCTCCTTATTGTGAATAACGTGTTAAATCACCAAAAATAACATTTTAAAGAATCAATAATACTGAGCCAAAACGGTGATCGTTCGTAGCCGGAACCTCAGTTGTCTGGGCTCTGTAGCCCGGGACGGTCGTGCCTACGAGCCTCCACGCGCCGTAGCACGTGTAGCACACAAAACGTGATCGGAGAAAAATGTGAATTATTTTAAAAAATGAACTAGTGAGATTTCCTATGCAGTGCAAGTGAATGCTTCAAGATGGAGTGGACTTGTTTCATTTTTCTAGCTCTGCTCTACTCAGCAGTCGGGAATCCGGCAAAAATGGGTCAGTGCTAAATGATTTAGTTTCAACGTGGTTTGCTTATTGCATAGATTGGCAGGTTGACGGTCGGAACAAAGGATGGGGTGCCTTGAAACAATTTTGTTTTAGACGTAATCGATTTAGCTCGAGAAGGAACGGTACACGAAATTTATTGTTTATTTTTAGGTAACTTGAAATATCTATTTTTAGTAATTAGACCTTGTTGAAGGTTTAAAAGGAATAACTTTTAGGGTGAAAGAGGTGATTAAACTATGATTAAGAACTTTAAATTCTTGGAACAATTTTTAGGTTTTGTATTCAAAGAATTTGCTCCTAAAACACTAAATATCTTTATCTATTTTTAAGAAAATTACGAATCTCTTTTTTGGTACTTAGTATAGAAGTTAAGTTTTTATCACACTAGTGATCAGACCCGCGGCTTTGCTCACGTCGGTCGGTGTGATTTTTTACTATGCAAACTTTAACAAATTTTAATCTTACTAAGAGTGGTTACCGAAAAATCCTTTTTTTTTGTGCTCACCTACGTTTTTATATGGTAAGAAACTCCTGAGCCAATTTTGATGCTTCTAGAATCACAGTTTTGACTGTAAGTTGTCTGTCAGTCAGTGTTTAGTTTTAGTTAAAGATGTACATTGTGCTTATTGTAAATGCGTTTGTAAGGAGATGGTCTTTGTTGGCTGATCAATGTTTGTGATTTTTACAAATTATAATTTTTCCATACTTTCATTGAGTGAGAAATCGTCGTTTTCATTTTTAAAACGGACATAGTAGATCAACAAAATACCAATTCATTAAATTTTTACCAGTAAGATTGACCACATGTCACCTGATGATGTAATAAATTAATAATTGGATCCATTTTACATTTTATTTTCTCTATATGAGTATTTACATCGTTGTCTAGTACCCATAATACAAGTTTTGAGCTTAATTTAGGGCTAGGTCAATTTGTGTGCAATGGTCACCGAAATTTATTTCTTTCTTTTATTTAAAAGGTAGCATTTCATTATAACTCACTTGATGTTAAGCGTGACGATGTGATCGAAGGTGGCGTTATGCTACAAGTTCTAAAGTGAGACTGGGACACACGATTTGTAGTTGGTGATAGATTCTTAACTTGAGTGTGGTAGCTTGCGAGACAATCAATAGAAAATATCCTTCAACCTTCAAGTTATGAGAATTTCTGCTTTCATTTAATGAAATATAAATTACCCCTTGTAAAAGTCAAAAAGTGGATATATTATTTTCTGTGAAATCACTTAATACAGATCAAATGAAAATAAACTTGCCCCCACGTAAAAATCGTTCGCTACTTCGAACATTAAATATGACTTGTATAAAAATTTTCGTACAATATTTTCGCTTTTTTGTTTTTTACTGAAATACCTACTGTGAATATTTCGAATACAAAATTGAGCTGGAGGATGGGAAATGGATTTCTGGTTATAATACCTCTGTCTGTCTCTTGATGTATCATTGAACAATGTAAATTCAAGTAAAAATGTTTGGTTGTTGTTTTAACGTATTTACCATCATCACCATCCTATTACGTCCTCACTGCTGGGACTCTGGCCTTCTCTCAGAGAGAGAATACGGGCTGTTATCTACCACGCTGGCCCAGTGCGGATAGGCAGATATCGCATGCCTTTGAATGTTGTGGTTGGACATGCCGGTTTCCTCACGATGTTTTCTTTCACCATTTATGATCGATGGTGAATGCATACGTAACTTATTCAGTGTGGGGCGGGGAGGATTCGAACTCGGTATCGGTACCTTATAAGGCGTACGCGTTACCGTTCAGCCATCATAGTGAAAAATCATAGTTAGATATAACAATCCGTCAATCTGTCAATCAAGTTCTGTAATCCAATTGCCCTTCAATGCTGATGTAATACCATAATAAACAGCTTTGGAAACCGTCGTTTTCAATTGAAATTCTCCTTACATTATCGCTACAGATTAAAAATAATCATCTACTAAGTTTTCCAGCAACACTCGCTTCTCGTTTACTAAGTGAATACCCACGCAACAAAATATACTGAACACACTTCTTCCCAGAACTCGATTAACATTCAGCTAACTTGCTAATTCACAAGATGTTCAGATAATTTTGTGCTGAAACGTGTTCAGGTAATTTTGCTTCATTGATGTTCACAGAATTCTGTGTAAATACGATATTCATTTTAATTATGGTCGCAATGGTAGATCTGTGAAAATTTTAATGAAATCAATTTGTTCCCCGTATACAGAGAGTCTTATTACAATTCGTATAACATATTAATTTTAAATATTTATAAGCCACAAAGGAATATTTTTTAAGATATCTTACCAGGTTTCGTTTGATCACAAGTCACCCCCCATTAATTAAAGATTTAATCGAAGGTGGTATCACGCTACGACTGGATTTGAAACTAGGTAGCTGTATATAAGTGTTTTATATCATTTCAATGTACTATACGCCGCGTGTTCTTGAGACGACATCGCGACTAACGCCCGAAACTAATAATCGATCCGTTACCGCGGTTTTGGATCGATATGTCATGTCATAATATGTCATTTTAGTAGCAATCTGTCAAGACCTAGTACTAAAATGACATAATTATAACATGACATATCGATCCATAACCTCGGATCGATTATTAACTTCAGCCATTAGATAATATAGTGTAGGACGCCCTCCAACCTTCAATTTCAACTTCTTTCAACTTGCGCCGAGTGGCTGGCAGTAGTTGCATGAGAAGAGTCAAAGGCCCAGTGAAGACCAGCGCCGGTTAACTAACCAGCATTTTGCTGAGTTGGGGCCGATGTGCGACGGTGACATTCTTGTGTACCTTCAATTACTGTTATATTGTTTTTTTTTCCATGTACATGTGTAGCGTTGTTGTTGCAAATAAACGTAAATTCTATTCTATTCTGCTCTATTCAGTGGCGTACTTTGGCCTATGTTCAGAAACGGACTAAAACTGATTGATAATGATAGTGAAAATAAAAATGTTGTATAGGCATTATTAGGCATTCTCAATTGCTCAGTTAATTTAGTCGCTGGTAATAAAAAGTTAAACATTCCAACAAATATAATGCAGCTAAGGAACACTGTGACTACAATAACAGTGCTCAGTGATTTATGCTCAAACTACGACTGTGTTAGTGCAATAATTGCTATTTCTGATTTATAGTTAAACGCTTACTGGGCTGGGTACAGTGTGCGCTTGGCTTTTTGTTCTGTTACAGATTATATCGTAACTTGTACTTGCTCTGTGTGCGCTAACAGCAGGCTATAACGGGGCGAGATGATGGTGAATTGCTAGGGATGGTAACGCGGTAACGCGTGCGACTTACAAGGCGCCGGCACCGAGCTCAAATCCTCTCGGCCCCGCACCTATGACTTGATAAGTTATGTGCGGATTTGCCATCGCTCCAAACGGTGAAGAAAAACATCGTGAGGAAACCGGCATGTCCAAGAACTGCAACATTCAAGGGCATGCGATATCTACCAACCCGCACTGGGCCCGCGTGGTAGACTACGGCCCATACTCTCTCTCTCTGAGAGAAGGCCAGAGTAGGAACATGAAAGGCTGATGATGATGATGAACCAAATCACATGTTCTGTTGACATCGCACGCAGATTGGACCGATATCGAATTGTGTGTACGTCTTCATGGTCTGCGATATCATTTTGAAAGTACGGAGATGTGCGATTCACTTGCTCTTAAATTGTGACGCGATTCGGTCGAATTGCATCCCATAGTTCGACCGTTGAGTCGATATCGCTTGCAATTTGAATCGACGATTGACTCCATATCGCTTGAATTAAATCGCGTCATGAAGAAAGTCCCTAAACGTTAATGACATGACACGATAGCAAGCAGAAAGCGCGTGGGAGGCGGAAGTGAGATAGCGAGATAGTCAGTGTCGATTACCCTCAACTTGATGCCTACTATGCTCAAAATAAAAATGTAGGTAGGTAAAGAGACATTGGCTTTACATTGCTGAATATACTAGAAGCGAAAGTATGCTTTCTTTTTATTTTATTTTTGCATCCATCGGCTCCCTGCGACTCTTACAATGTCGTCGGTCCACCTAGTGGGGGTCCTTCCTACAGAACGTCTTCCGGTTCGTGGTCGCCACTCGAGAACCTTTCTTCCCCGTCGATAACGGTTCGTCGAGCGATGTGGCCTGCCCATCGCCACTTCATCAGATAGGTACCTATAGTCCGCAGCAAAGTCGCCGTGTCTAGACTGTGACAAGTTGACAAAATATGACATGCAGTGCAATTCAGAATGTGTCAGGCGGAAACTAGTTTGATGTTTTGCGATCGCGTGGAAACGTGAAATACGATTGCGGCCTCACATCGTTGACACATCGCGTGGTGCTAGCTTTGGCTATTATTTTGAGGATGTGACATCATTGTGACACGAAGTATCGATTGCCAACCAATAAAATGCAAGCGTGCCGTCGCCTTTGACAAAGACTGCATTCTTTCATATCTTACACTTACAGGATAGCGTTATAAAGATAATTTATTTGTCAAACATGTGTATACATACAGAGCATTCAAGTTGTTAAATACATTCTAGTACCTAGAATGTATTTACTACCTATTAGTTTGACTTCAAGCCATGTGATGATAAATGACGATGTTGTTGAAGGTGGCGCCACGCTACTGGGGACTGGCTCTCGAATTGATCTGCTGAGACACTTATCTTGATGGTGGTAACAGAAAATGTCCTAGTAATCTATGGTTACATCTCAATGTTTTTGAAAGTCCAAGCCGGTTCAAACCCGTCATGGGTTTTGAATAACGTTAACACTGGGGTTTTTCTCTAAATGAAAAGCTTTTCTTTGTAATTTGTTAAAATCAAAGATTTATTACAACCATGTGTGTTTTGATGTGCTAACGAGATAATATTGACATTTTGACGTTGACAATTGACATATTTTGACATGACATTTAATTTTGAACGGACGTTTGACAGATGACATGACATGACACAGGCCGACAGAGTTGACATCAAATCGCGAAAATGTATCACTACATTTAAGGAAAGTTACTAAATGAAAATAACATCTAACAGGTTTTTTCTAATATTAAGTTACAAAATTTATTTAATAGGATACAACATATGATCGCTTTAAAACCTCAAACGCCTGTTTCAACCTTCATATGACAGCAAAAGAAAAAGCTAGAAACATGGCATGGAAGGTCATCTTTGGGCGCAATCACGTCTTTAAAAATTTTCTTAACACTAACAAATTGAATTGAAGTAAGTTTACGTTTACTACAATCCCGAGCCTTAAAGGTCGCAAGTTGGCGAGTAATGTAAATAAACCAAATGTATTAATGTATTTTAGTGTAAACTGAGAACACGTTCTATAGAGCTGACTGTACCAAATTCATCGTTGTCTCTAGAATGAGCGGCGTAAGGCGACACACAACTCTCACATTAGCGGATTGTGTAGACTGCGTATTGTATCGGTGTTTATTCGGGCTAAAAAGGCAGCGTTTACGTCTGAAAAATACGATTATTTTTATTTTTACAGTCATATAGAAAAGACCAAGTGGGTGAGCCCAACGTAGCCGCCTGCGTTGGCTTGGCTACGTGGTGGGCATAGGGGAGGATTGGGTGGCACAGAGTTTTTAAGCCAGTCGGACGCCCTATATAGATACCGCTGTCAGGACGTGGTGAATGCGGACCTTTGTGAACTTCAGACTCTGAACTGGGCTGAAATCATTCAAGATACAGAGGAGAAAAGATAGCGGGCTTTCTTATTATTTGATCTTTCAGCTAAATTTTGGATATAGATGATAGATATTATGTAGCTGCAGCATTAAACTGTATCAGTTGTCAATGTTGTCATGCATTTTTTGAATTGCCTATCTCTATAATTATATAGAAACATATTTGAAGGCGTATTAGGGTGAAACCAAACGAGCGTAATATTGTGAGTCGTAAGTTGCGTATTTTCGGTCGCTCATTTTACGTTCAACTGAATTTTCAACTCATTTTACGTCACCGCGTGGCACCAACTGCTTTTTTGTATGAAACCGAATGCAGCAGAATTTATGCTACCGAAATTCTTCGACTCACGACTCACGCAATTACGCTCGTTTGGTTTCACTCAACCATTAAGGCTCCCACATAAAACTGCGAATTCGCATCGCATCGCAAATATCTGCGAGCTCGCACGAATGCACCACAAGAACTTCCGACCTGATTCGCATCACACCGCATCGGATCGCAGTTTTGTGTAAGAGTCCTTAGTTCAACTGTCGCAGCGGCCCCGGAAGCAATACGGCCTCGTATGTTTTCATTGTATACCGCCTATTGTTTGACATCCTGAAATGTTCATATGTAATTTGGCATAATAACATTTGCGAAGGCGGTTCTGCATAATTGAGAACGGTGAAATATTACTAAGTATGTGCTTACGAGAAATGTGAGGGAAATTTAGGTTATGGCTTACAGCCGTAACTTAAATTCCCCTTACATCTCCCATAAAGTAAAGTGTAAGAGGTGCGTTTATATGAATTGAAATCACTTGTGACTATTATTACTTTATTAATTACAAGTGCTTTACTAGCTCAAACGTCACACGGATAGACAAATAAAAATAGTTGATAAACTTATAAGAATTTTTAAAAAAAGCATAATCTCTCCAACTGTATTCAAATGATACGCTTACCATGCGCTGTGCCTCTTTTCTGCTATCCCGCCGGAACCTTTTCCGGAATAAAAGTAACCAATGTTAATCCAGGTTATAAGCTATCTCCATTCCAAATTTCATTCAAATCCGTTCAAAAGTTTTTTCGTGAAAGAGTAACAAACATCCATCCATCCATACTTACAAACTTTCACGTTGACAATATAAGTAGGATTAGTAGGAAGTGGTACCTTGAAGATTCCCCAATTATAGTGATCGAGAATACTGGCAAGGAGTTCCACTTCAAAACAGTACCAACATATGACGTCACTACCACTGAGCATCGCTTCAAACGTCTAACTAGAAGACAATTTTAATTAGTGAGCATTCAATAGTCAATAGTTATTTATTCAAGATACATTGTGATCACTTTAAAACGTCAAACTTAAAACTAGCTACGCCTGTTCCAACCTCCTTACGCCGGCAAAAGAACAGGCAAGAAACGCCCGGCAGGTAATTTTTTTGGTGTGATCACATTGACAATTTTATTATTATTATTAATTGATTGAATTGGAGCAGTCTTACTATTTCCACTCAACTGAAATATGTGGGTAAAAATAAAGGTGTTTTTCTTTCTTTTGTTATACCTGAATCAGCTACGAACTAACAAGAGAAAAAAGAAAAAAAAAGAAGAAGAAGATCTTCGAAGAAGAAGAAGAAAAAGAAGAAGAAAGAAAGAAAGAAGAAGAAGAAAGATCTTTTTCTTGGAAGATCTTTGTTGAAGCTCAAAGTTTAGTTTAGAAAAATTTGCTTAATATTTTTGTTTCATATGACCTGGTGACCTGTAGTACAGGTTTTTCGAAACCTATTTCAGGCACCAGCTTCGCATAAAGTTAGATCTTAACTTGTCAATCTTAATTGGACAGTCAGCGACAAAAGTAGCTGATCGTTCTCGATTTTCCAAATATAATAAATAATAAATGATACATTTATTTTTCCTTGCAAAGGTACAATGTAAAAGTTTAAATAAGAACAATGTAATATAAATATTATTATGTTGAGCACCCGTTCTGCAAGGAACTGGTGCCTGCAGTAGGCATAATAGCCTGTGTCACAGGTCACCAGGCCCCACTCCACGGATCTGACATAAACACTTAAAACTAGCATGCAAAAACTAAACATAACAAAAAAAAAAATTCTAAACAAAAACAATTTTGTATGTGGGTAGGTAAATAAATTTTTAAAGAAGATTCCTTTCACAGGTGTCGTGCGGAGTATAAGTGGATGTATGTGTGAGTGTAGTGCGGTGTATGTGTGAATATGTTGCGGTGCATGTGTGAATAATATGTTGACGAGTCGATTGTAAGGTGTGGATGTGTGAGAAGTGCATTCGTGGTGAATAGCATTGTTCAATTGTTCATGTAGTAAACGGGTGAGCACCTCGCGGTAGATAATTGGATAAATGTGTGCGTGAACCAAACATTTTTGTAGGTTTATAGTCAAGGAGAGGGATAGGCCAATTAACTAAGGTGCAATGAGAGTGAAGTAACTCGAGGTAGAAAGTTGTAGTGAAACTAAGATAGTATACTGTTATATTAACAAAATAAGGTTAAAAGAAAATTAGAATAGTTAAATATTTAGGTAGGTAATAGTAAAAGATGACGGTTGCTCAGAAGGCGCTGTTGCCCACCTTCCGGTACAATTCCCTTCGTCGCCTCTTACGACTCCCTCGGGAAGAAAATGGGGGATGCTATTCTAGCCCGGCATCCCACGGGTAAAATTTGGTTTAAAACCGGATAATTACCATGTATTTGTTTTTGTTTGAGTTCTCGATATTTCAGCACTGTTGCAAGCGCCATGGTCACGAGAATACTAAAAGTTTCTGCGGGTAGGATTGTTGATATTATAACGGGCAGACTTATCTATCTACCCGCACTAACCCCAGACTTTTAAAACCACTGCCAACGAAACAGAATTACCCATTCATTTCTTCACATTACCACTTCTGCAAGATGCAAAATGTACTCTTACATAACAGCAAATTTCTTCGTATTCACATGTATTTCTCTTATCACAGAATTATTATGTGACAGAGGAAAACATAACGGTACATTTGCGAATCCAGAGGAGAGACGCGGAGCAAATGGTTCGCTAATATTATTTAAGTCACATCCTGCGTGGTGATACGTAGACGCACACACAGTGACTGAGCTCTGCAAAATAATGTAGAGGAAATGCCCTTCTGCAGTGCGGTTCTAACTCGGAAACTCTTTCGACCACGGATTCGGAAAAGTTTCCGCGAAAAGAATTATTAGGCTGACAGACATACGAAAAACAAAGGGGGGCGAGCAACCCCAAAAGGTGTATTTTTAAACACATAGTTTAATAGTAAAGAATGTATATGTTGAAATTAAAAAATAAAAAATACTATAGGTAGGAGTAGAATCCGTAGAAGCCGAGTAATCGAATAAAATTTTGAAAAAAAATCTGGTGTCTCTAAAAAAAAAATACAAAACTTGTATCAAAAATAAACTGTTTTAGTTCAAATGTTCTAAATTATCAACGACAACCATACATAATTTTTTACGAATTACATAGCCAAATTAATGTTCTACTCGAGTAATCGATTAGTTTTTTTATTTCATGCTTATATTTTGAATATTTAAATAAAATTATAGCTTGGAGCTCGAATCCATCATCATCGTCAACTGTACGCGGTCACGCGATTTTCAACTCTAAACAAAGTAACGTAGATAAAATATTACACAGGGGCCGTCTGTTTTTTTTTTCAGCATTAGGCGCAGCCTTTTTCTCCTTTTGAGGCACTGAACCTTCAAAAATTATACACCCCTCTATGTCAATAAGGGCCGGTTTATAAACGTCCGTAAGTTAAATGTCATATCAAGTTTGAACTTATTGACAAATTTTAGTACTAGGAAAATTTGTCAAAAAGTTTAAATTTACCGACCCGATTAACTTACGGACGTTAATAAAACTGGCGCTAAACCGTGCTTCATCTTCCTACTTTACACGAGAACCAAAAAAAAAATGTATATACCTTAGCAACTGGTACATAACTCCACGACGACACGTTAGGCACGCCACGTCACGACTCTAATGTAGCTTTATGTGTGGGTGTGCGTACTTGTGAAGGCGTATATTTGATTTGTAGAGTTCAAATTGACGGAGTGTTTCTATGCGAGCCTCATATTATGTGTTGGGCACAATGGTAAAATAATTTTAGCGTTATATTGCCGTTGGAAAGTTCGCGTGACTTCTCCAGTAATACTTAGGACGGCCGACCGACTGGACGTCCCAAGTTTACTAGTTTTCACGGCACTATCTTCTCCTATTCTTTCAAGAATGACCTTCGTACAAATAAAAAAGGTAAACTACCGAACTGTTAGATAAACTATCAATAGAAAGATAAATTAATAAAACACCGACTGCAAGTGTAGGCACAATCTCGATGACTTTCAATATTATAATTAAATCAAATCAAAATATATATAATTATAGATCTACAAAAAAGTCCGCGATGGCATATGTCTATCTCTTAAGGATAACATACTATAACTACTTTTTTACATTTTAAAAGTTGATAAAAATGCCGACCAAAATCAGACCGTGTTATCCATACTTTTATATTAATCCTTATCCAAATAAATCATTTCGTAGTCAAGATTGTTCCAATACCTGTAGATTACTTTTTGAATTGTTGAAATCGGACTTTCCATTCAAAAGGTATTACTACTAAATAAAACCACCGCACCGCCCGCGCCCCGCTCCGCCATCCCTGGCCATGCAGTGGCCACAGCGCAGCGGGTAACGCGGCGGGCACCGAAGTGCAGGAATAATTTTGGAATATACAGAACATATACGCTTTTACGCCTAAACTACTGAACTGATTGAAATGAAATTTGGTACACAGATAGTTTGAGCCCTGGGGAAGGATATAGGATACTTTTTATCGCGATAAACTGTAGGCCACGCGGGTGAAACCGCGGGGCTACAGTTAGTAACAGCTAGTATATTTATAAGAAACAACATGTGATTTTAAAATGTCCAACTTAAAATAACAGCCAAGAAATGCCCGGCCGGTCATTCTTTAAGCACGATCACATTTCAATATTTGTACCTGAGTCTTGGATATTTCTATCTATTTAAGTATTTATTTCTCTATATAAGTAGGTATATCGTTGTCTAGTCCCCATAACACAAGTTTCGAGCTTAATTTGGGGCTAGGTCAACTTGTGTCCCCGATATTTATTTATTTATTTGTTTACAATCTTTTCTTAGAATTTGGCTTTGAATCGTGACATTTGACGTATTTTCCGAAGGTGTACCTTCATGATCTTGGCCTTTATAGCAGTACCGAATTATAGAGAACTGAAGCAAAAACAAATGCAAGGTCTATAGATTATGTTTCAAGACCCAATTCTCGGCAGTTACCAAAATCATTTTCTTATTACTAAGTGATTGAATTGGAGCAAGTCTAATAAATACAATCCCAAGCTTTTTTATCATTTGAATAGTAGAGTGCTTCTTTCATAGAGATATATTACCTATTTCCCTTTCCTTTTACGAACATTCATAAAGTTTCCTATTTGTCAAGGAAACAAATCAAGTGCTTCGTTTGACTGTCACGCTAATATTTTTCACGCCAGCACGCGTGACCGGAATGTCACGGCGTAACTGGAGCAGATTATAGATGATATAGGCTGATGTATATGCAGATGTGACACGCATTTAAATTGATCTGTCAGTTTACATTTTTTGCCAAATGTTGCGTGTTTTGTAAAATGTGTTTTAAGTGGCCTGTGTCTAAAGTCAGTATCTATTTTTTACTCCATGTATACATCTAATATTATTGTCTCTTACTATCAAGTGAGTGATCAAACTTAAAGATAGCTTGTATATGAAAACAGAAGGGATTCGAAACAAATATTGATTTTACGGCAGTGTTTAGTGATCAAATGTACAGCACAGAATAATAATCGATATCAGCCGCGTGAGGCTATTTTATACAAAATTACCCCACCACGATCAGGGGAGGTAACGGCGGTAACGCCCATCGAGGCGTCATGACAAGCGGAGGTGACGTCGTAATCAAATCACGTCTTTACTGGTCCGGTATGCTTGGCTGGCATAGCTTGGCTTGGCTGGCTTGGCACGCGACGTGGCAGGACCACTTGAAGGCTGACCGTTACAATATACACCGAATTCATACCGATGATGGCACCGATATCATAGCGATGATGGCTCAGTGGTAGTGACGTCGGCTTGCGATCCGTAGGACGTGGGTTCGAATCCTACAATGAGCTTGAGCTTTCGGTGAAGGAAAACATCGTGATGAAACCATAGCTTGGTGGTAGGGTTTTTTCTAGTACTCGCCTGGCTAGCTACCACCCTCTTGTTAAGAATCTGTCGCCAAGCACCTATCGGTGTGTTCCGGCAGCCTCACTTGAGAGCCAGTTCCCAGTCCAGGTGTAGCGTGGCGCCAACTTCGACCACATCGTCACTTAACATCAGGTGACGTGTGGTTAAACACTACCATGTAAATAGTAAAAAAAAAATACATTATCCCGGAAAAGGTTGCTACGGAATTACGGGAGCAACTCGGTTGCAATTGCAGTTTTTATTTATTTACCTCCGAAACAGATATCCTGATTTTGTTTCAATTTTGCATATGAATAATGTTAATTACAGAGATTCCGTATAGGTATAAAAAAACAACGCTATTTCAATCATACATCCATCCATCTATACCTATACTAATCTACCTAATAAAAAGAATAGATTTGATTGTTTGTTTGTGCCAGTTAAACTTTAAAACTCTTGAACCGATCTTAATGAAATTTGGTATGCAGATATTGTCAGTCCTAGGGAAGGGAACCGCGGGGAACAGCTAGTATAAAATATAAACACCAAAGAGACAGTGACAAAAACAAATCTAGGACGCCGTGTTTATCTGTCACACGGCCCCTGCCCTTCGATGTGCGTGACCAGAATTCCAAGCAAAGAATAAAGGGAAAAAATGTGTATAGATGTGACACGGCGATATCTGTCTACGTGACGGGAAATTGTCTAGAGATAACATGTCTGATTTACCTATACGAATTGGACATGGAGCTTTTAGGTATTCGGAATATGAATGTAAGGTCCTTGATATGTAATTTTTATCGCTTTCTTGAATTATGTAGGGCATTATTTTTGCTTGATAGTCTGTTTACAGTAAACCTAAATAAATAAAATAAAACAAAAATTAAATAAAATAATCCAATGAAAAATAAGAGTAAGGTTATTAGATCACGCATTTTAGATACGAAACTAGTGCAAAACGTTTGTTCTTGGGTTATAATTTGATTTTAATTGTCGATGCGCCTGTTTTTTTTTACGATCAGATGGCCCTTTTGATGGTAAGCGGCCATTGTCACCTAAAGACAATTGTAACATTATGGGCCTTGCCGTTGTATTGCCAGTTCTGTTTTTTATTATTATTCACTTCATTCATTTGTTTTCTTAAGTAAAAGTTTTTTAAATTAATTTGATAAAATAATATTAAACAATATCACTATAAAACTTAAACCACCGATAGTGAGACAGGATTTAAGCTACCGGTGGTTAGGGCTGCAGAGTGAGGAACCTCCTGACGATACGTGCCGTGTTATTGTTATTAATATTATTATTAAAAAACGGTAAAAGAAGTGTTGCTGGATTGGGAAAGAGATCTTAAGGTAGTACCGCGTTTTCAATTATTTCCTAAAACATACAAGTCCTGTTTTTTATTGCTATATAATAAAAAGAAAAGAGATTTTGTGTACATGAAAGAAACATTTCACAGTTAACAAGTTTAGTTAGTGTATTCCCTGTACATTGGACATTACAAATGCATGGTCCGTAATGCGAGCGAGGGGTCGTAATTGCGCGATTGCACGTATCTTCCCAATATAGCCACGGATGGCCCCTTAAGGGACGTCCGCGGCCGCTGATTGGCTCCCTGCATCATTCACGTCAGAATTATTCCGATATCGACGTACATTACAATAACTTCAATTTATCGAGGTTATTGTTGCAAAACTGTGATGATGTATTGATTTATGCATTATGTTACGAAGTGATGATATCGTAGTTCACTCTGCCTTTAGTAAGTTATGATATTGTAGGTAAGTTTTATTTGGTGGCATATCTGTACAATACGTTAATTTATAGTCTAGACAGCTTTAAAACTTTGAAGTTTATTGTTTTTTCTTCATGTTTTTTTTATAATATGTAGTTAATGAAGAAAAAAAAAAGAGAAAGACGAGTAAGTCACTCTGAAAAAGAGCAGACTGCAATAATAAATCTTTTTTTTTGTAGAGTTTGACCACATGTTACTTAAAGTTGAGTGGCGATATTATCGACGGTGGCCCCACACTATTTATATAAAAAAAGACTAGCTCTCATTTGAGGCTATTGGAAAACAAAAAAAATCCTCTAGAACTCTAGATTTTCTTTTTCACGCCTCTACATAATATACTCTACATTAATCTAAATTTCATTAGAGCTGTCCTACTCGTAGAGGTACATAGACGTACTCAGTGCGGTGACGCGACGTAGAGAATGGCGCAAACAATTTATCACAGCGAGACAATGGCTCTACCGAGTCCCGAGGGAGAGTTTAAGCTTGCCTCGGTCTGAGAGGCGCTGTACTTGTGTCATATTTGCTCTACTTGTTTTAGATTCGTGACAATATACTTAGTAAATTATTAGTTAGCAAATTGACGTAAATTTATTGGTTTACTAGCGGTGAGCTACAGCTTTATGCATGCAAAGTCTCAGCCCGATCGGTTTAAAATTGACAAAGTTTCATGCTAACTTTCATCCCCTATTTTATCCCCTTGGGGGTAGAATTAATCAAAATCCTTTCTTAGCGGATGCCTACGTCATAACATCTACCTGCAAGCCAAATTTCAGCCCGATCCGTCCAGTGGTTTGGGCTGTACGTTGATAGATCACTATGTCAGTCAGTCAGTTAGTCAGTCGGTCACCTTTGAGTTATATATATTTAGATTTGTTTAATCACTAGCTGTGCTCTGCGGTTTTGCCTACGTAGAGATTCCCACGGGAACTGTGCATTTAGTGTACTTCAATCCTCATTGCTCTATTGCTGCGTGATAAAAGGACAAACAAAAATTGAAGGAAGCATAGCCCTGCTTTGACTCTACAAAGAGACTACCTCGACTTACTAGTGAGCAATGTACCTCATTCATCATCATCATCAGCCGGAATAAGTCCACTGCTGAACATATGCCTCCCCCTTTGAACGCCAACATTAACGGCTATTAGCCATTTGCATCCATCGGCTCCTTGTGACTCTTACAATGTCGTCGGTCCACCTAGTGGCGGGCCTACGCGTCTTCCGGGTCGTGGTCGCCACTTGAGAACCTTCCTACCGAGTATTATATTGGTCCTTATAAATTAAACCAAAATTCAGCCTCAAGGCTAATAACATGACATTTGACTTTTTTTTATGAAGTTTCTATATGTGGATACTTCTCTGGTATTAACAATCTAGCCTATAATTGTTAATAAGCAATAACATAAGTTGCTAGGTAGAGTATAACTAAGAATGTGTCCATTAGCACTTTTCTTATTGTCTCTATTAAGGGGAGGCACTTTGTTTTTGTGTTCTTTATAGGGTGACATTTGAACTGAAAATTAAATCGTCACAAAATCTGAACTCTACTGCACAACTTCAAATTTGTTTTCAAATGAAATAGGTAGAGAAAGTTATAACCTGTAGCAAAACTGCTCATGCTCGTGCCAAAGCAGCCAACTAAAACAAACCGCGGACCTCGATGGCTCTACTTGTAAATACAAACATCCTGTGTACAGCAAATGTAGAGCAGGGGTGGTTTTCGGCGAAGGAATACCGGTATTATACCGTTGATAAATAACGGTATGATTATCGTAACCGTTTCAATTAGATGTGTTTTGCCTTTATTTGTTTAGGTTTAATTGGAGCGATGATAGCTTCGAGGTAGTGGCTTGGAACCCATATGTCGTGGGCTTGAATTTTCTAATGAGTTTTAGCTTTCGGTATAGGAAAATATGGTGTTTTTTATTTTATTTCTTACAAGGTAGCAATTGATCACAATTCGCTTCATATTAAGTGACGAGGATAAAATCCATAGCTGTGATAATCTTGTGATGAATCTTGGTGGAAGGGAATTTTTAGTGCTCGCCTGGCTACCTATCACCCTACGTTAAGAATCTATCACCAAGAACCGCTGTCGATGTGTTCTGGCAGCATTACTTGAAAGGCAAATAAATAAATAAAGTTAATTGTCAATGCAGGCGTTACGTTGTGCCATCTTCGACTACATCGTCATTGACATTAGGTAATTCGTCTACAAACGTTCAACACTTTTTTTCCGCTACCGTGAAAAAGGCTTTGACATCATACCGCTATTTAAAGATAATGAACATATTCAATCCTCAGTGTAGAGAATGTAGAGTCAGGTGGAACGGATGGTAGCGATATCGCTGATGGACGCAATTACTCGGTGAATTATTCGATAGTTTGTCTTTTGACTTCGCTGTATGAAGGTAGGTATATATGGTAAAAACGCTTAGCTTCCACATTTCTAATGCGGACGGAGTGGAACACCCCCCTGTCAGCGTCTTTGTTTCACGATAAGTATAATGATCACCGAAATAGCCCACAGAATTAGCAAGCTGAAGTGGCAGTGGGCTGGTCATATAAGCCGCAGAACCGACAACCGTTAGGGTAGACGTGTTCTTGAGTGGAGACCGCGACTTGGCAAACGTAGTGTAGGACGCCCTGTGACAAGGTGGAGCGACGACTTGCGCCGAGTGGCTGGCAGTAGTTGGATGAGAAGAGCCGAAGACCGGGCTAAGTGGCGTACCTTGGGAGAGGCCTATGTCCAGCAGTGGACTGATACGGGCTGATGATGATGATGATGATGAAGTATAATGATTGTTTTAAAGCCTTCAAGAGTATGTAGTTATGTTCTAAGCTAGCATGCTCCATCATCCACCACGTCCCATTAGATGATAATGTGGTCAAATGCTTACCTATTACAGTTATGATTATTATAAACGTCAAAGGAAGTTAGTGAGCGAGTCTGTTCTTTTTCATGCTGAAACGGTTTAACGGATTTGAGTAAATTTTCTTTATTTTTTAATAAATAAACATCGGGGGACCATTGCACACAAATTGACCTATCCCCAAATTAAGCTCGAAACTTATGTTATGGTTATGAGTAAGTACTTAGCCAACGATATACATACTTGTATAGAGAAATAAATACTTAGATATAAATATCCAAGACTCGGGAACATATTATATTCGTGCTCATCACACACATTTTTTTTTAATTTTTTTATTCACGATATGCAAGCATTTGAACACTGTTTCACCTGGTGGTAAGTGAAGACGTGGCCGACGATGGAGCATGCTTGTCTAGAAGATACCTATTCACTCTTGACTTGAAGACTCCCAAATTGTACTTAACGGGAAACAATGACGCTGGCAAGGCGTTCCACTCTTTTGCTGTTCGCATTATAAATGACATATATTTGCCCTTACCGGGATTTGAACCTGGAATGGATCTAGCTTATAATAATATGCTATAAGTAGTATTATTTTAATCTAATCATAAAATAAAAATGAAACCGTGGGGCGCAGTTGGAGTGTAAATTTTTTTTCATAATAGTGATTGGTACAGTCCATTATAAGTGTTAGTTTGTGCTATGTTGAAGTGTTCATTATTATATATGAAAAGACTGCAATTTGGTATTTAGAAAAAAAAAATTGTATTATGTATTCAGGAATGGATTTTAACCTTTAAAAAACACCAATCTTATTATCTTATCTTATTGTTACTTTGTTTATTTTATGTAAATGATTATTTATTTAAGTAGGCATATTTAGTATGTATATTTTATTTATTAATTTTTTCTAAATAATTTTTCTTTTATTTATTTTTTTTGTATTCCACCGTCCATACAGTTTCGCACTATTCCTCTGCTTTTGGGTTGTCTGGAAGAGATCGCTCTGAGCGATAAGACCGCCCGATGTGCCACCCACCATTTAGTTTTATTGTTGTTCTATTTTTAATTTACCTTGTATTGTGGTGTGCCAATAAAGAGTTAATCTATCTATCTAATCTTTCTAAACTTACTCCATAAGAATTCATGTTTGTAAACGGACCAGTTTGCGCATTGATACTAACAATATAATTACGTGAATAGACCCGAGTCTTACAAACATGAACAAAATACAATCAAATGACAGCAGAACTCGACCCGCCCCAGTCCTCGAACAGAGCATTATCACAGCAGGAGTTTGAAGGGGCTCATTACGAGACATCGAGCGCCTTATCAAACAAACTGACATATTAAAACTGGGGTCGTTTACACGTGGCGACTAACAAAGCGATTGTCGCTTATATTTAGTCGACCGCGCGATAAACTTGAGCCTTACTTTTGGCAGCAATTGAATTAATTGTCAAGTTGACAATTTTCTTTTTGTTTCTAAGACTTATGTTTCTTTGTAAATTTATTTACCTTATTGTGCTTAAATTTGACCAAAATTAGGTATGACATTTTACTTACGGACGTTTATAAAACCGACCCTTAGTACTTACGGAATAATGCATTCCGTTGCAGTGCAATGTACCCCGGGTTTCAATCAGTGAGGATTATCTGTCGTCGCCACGTGTAAAGGTCCTCACGAAGTTACGAATTAGTGTTGTACTCTTATCGTGAGATCTGGACGAATGCCAGACACTGCCTGATGGTTCTTGGGTTGGAATGGTACGAGTTTTGTTCGTGATGTTACATGGTTCTCAGGTTAAAATTTAAGTCGATGTTGTTAGTCCATTTCTTGGTGTTCTTTGTTGCTAGTTATGATGATCAAAAAACCGTTTACAAAGGAAAAATTGATGCTTAGCTAAGAGCAACGTTTGAAGCAGATATTTTTCCAATAAAATGAGGACTAACTTTTTTTTTTTTTAACATTTACAGGGTAGCGTTTGACCACAAGTCACCTGATGTTAAGTGACGATGTGGTCGAGGATGGCGCCACGCTACACCTGGACTGGGAACTGGCTCTCAAGTGAGGCTGCCGGAACACACCGATAGATGCTTGGTGACAGATTCTTAACAAGAGGGTGGTAGCTAGCCAGGCGAGTACTAGAAAATACCCTACCACCAAGCTATGGTTTCATCACGATGTTTTCCTTCACCGAAAGCTCAAGCTCATTGTAGGATTCGAACCCACGTCCTACGGATCGCAAGCCGACGTCACTACCACTGAGCCATCATCGCTATAAAAACTCTTTTATTGCTAGATTATGGCATGTAACCCGTAAGTCGTAGGTTCTAATTCTGCCATACCATCAGCAGTCAGCCTTTTACGTTTCCACTGCTGGGATGCTGGCTTTCTCTCAGAGAGAGATCGAGTATGAGCCGTAATCTGCCACGCCGGCCCAATGCGGGTTGGTAGATGTCGCACGCCCTTGAATGTTGAGGTTTTTGGACATGCCGGTTTCCAACCACGAACATGGAACATGGGCTATTGCTAATGGAAGACATCGTGATGTAACTTTAGTTGTAAAACATTTTTAGTGCTCTCCTGACTAGCTGACTAGCTACTACCTTTAAGTTTTATAGTTTTATAGCGATGATGGCTCAGTGGTAGTGACGTCGGCTTGCGATCCGTAGGACGTGGGTTCGAATCCTACAATGAGCTTGAGCTTTCGGTGAAGGAAAACATCGTGATGAAACCATAGCTTGGTGGTAGGGTATTTTCTAGTACTCGCCTGGCTAGCTACCACCCTCTTGTTAAGAATCTGTCGCCAAGCACCTATCGGTGTGTTCCGGCAGCCTCACTTGAGAGCCAGTTCCCAGTCCAGGTGTAGCGTGGCGCCATCTTCGACCACATCGTCACTTAACATCAGGTGACTTGTGGTCAAACGCTACCCCGTAAATAGTAAAAAAAAAAAAAAAAATATTTGTGCATAGAAAAAAAAAGCGCAAGTATTTGTTCTGTGTCTAGGTGTTGTGGATCCCCGATCCTCGTAGTTTCTGACACCCTAGATACAGGGAAACCTAGTTAGGGGTCAGAGCCTATGTATGTGATTGTGCGGGCATTAATTCAATTTAATTTTAATCTGCTGCTCTATCGCACATATCAGTGTGTCTCACTTGAGAGCCAGTTCTCAGTTCATGCCTAGCGCATACGTTCGTAGGGTGCCGATGGATGCAAATGGCTAATAGCCGTTCTTGGTGTCGTTCAAAAGGGGAGGCCTGTATTCAGCAATGGATTTCTTCCGGCTGATGATAGTGATGATGTGGTCTTCGTACAAATCGTCGCTTGACATCACAAGACTTGTGGTCAAACGTTACTTTGTAAGCAGTAGAAGGAAAAGCAATTGGTCTCGTCCAGTTTTTGCCAGTCTATTCTACATAGAAAAAATGGGATAGAAGTGTTGCCAGAATGTCATTAGGCGAATAAAGCGTCCTTATCAAGCAAGCTGTTACATTAAAACTGCGGTGCGTCCCTTAAGGGAAGTTACGATTATTAGAGTTGTTATTTTATTTATCGTGATATCTGGACGGATGCCAGACGCGGTTCAAGGGTTGAGACTAGAGTTGAGACTGAGTTGAAACGGTGTGAAAAATCTTCGACCACATCGTCACTTGTCATCAGGTGAATCGAGATCAAATGCTACTCTCAAAGTAGTGAAAAAAAGTCGATGAAACTCATGTGCATAATTATTCTAAATTAAATTCAGTTGTAAAAAAAAAATTAGTTACAAGAACTTTTTTTCCATCTCATCTATTTTAAAACTGCGAGAAAAGTAGGTGTTTTCTCTAAGAGCAGAGCGAGGGCAGTAATGAGTTTTGAATGAGGAACAATATTTATGTTTCTTATTAGTGTTCTAACCGAAGAGATCGAATGAAAATATTGTAAGAAGAAACCTACCTACAGGCCGCTTTATTTATTTTTCTTCTAGAGGGTAATGAAAAATGGAGTGTATCATTCGGCCGCAACATTATTTTTCCCGGGCGACGTATATTGAATCCCTACTGCACTCAGGATACAAAATAGCGCCCTCGCTGTAAAAATATTACTTTGCTCCCGTGTAATGCAATCTTGAATCTACTGTTATTGTTACTATGTATTTTATTTCATAAAAAGGGTGCACGGGGCGTCGTACCATTGTTTTTCTGAAAGCATTTTAGAATCAGTGAGCTAGTTATGATTTTGTAAATATAAATGTCTCCTTATCTTTTAATAACAAAAAGGAAAAGCTTTTTAGCGTTTTTTGGTAAGCGCATTACTTGAGAACAGCTGGACTGGTTTTGGCAATTTTTGTAAAATATAAATTTATTGTAAAAGTTTGGATACGATTTTTAGAGAAAGGAACATTGGAAAATTTACTCGGAAAATTCGAGAAAACTGTGTGTACTTTCTTATTTTATACAGCTTTTTTATGGAATTGACAAGGAAAGTGAGTCACTCGCCTGCTGATTAGCGTCAAGCTTGCCCATCACAGTTCAGTGGCACCCAGAATCCTGAGCGGCAACTCGCCACGCTGAGATTTCAGAAGCTAAATCTTTTAACATAATTATAAACCCTGTTATTTCACTGGCCTAAACCAAGTTTAGTAGTAATTACTTCGAATACCTGACAAGTTAACAAGCTCTAACCTACAAAGTATCGGATATAGGTCACCCTATAATGCCTGCGCACTCGCTGGCGTCACGCCAACTGCCTAGCTGCCGAATTAGAGTGCACACTATACATTAAATACATTATATTATACACTCTCGCGCCAATTTATAATTTGACAAGGTACAAAGTGAGGTGAGCGATGGTCGCCGAATCCGTAACGCGTGCGTCTTACCGAGTTCGAATCCAATCGGCCCCGCACCGCATTTACCATCACTCAAAACGATGAAGAGAAACATCGTGAGGAAACCTGCATGTCCAAGGAACACAGAATTCAAGGACATGCGACATCTACTAACCTGCACTGGGCCAGTGGGGTAGATTACGGTCCATTTGCTTCCGTGTTTTGGAAGGCATGATAAGCTGACGGTCGGTTGTTGTCTTAGGATAGCAGACGTCAGACCATATTGATGGACCTCTGTTGAAAACTCCGACACGACGACTGGCCTGGACTGACGACTGACGTGGACTTCATTAGAAGAAATATAACAAAAATATATACCTACTATAATAATGAACTAAAAAAACCTAAACTAAACTACAATATATTATTAAAATTAGTCCCTTTAGGCAAGGTTCCGAAGATACTGGCAGCGTTTCCCCTTTGGATGACGAGACTAATTCTTTGTCCGACATAGCTGCCAGCTCTTCGGTCTCCTGTGATGTCGACTAACCTATTTGCTATTTTTGCTTCATTAGATATATCACGTTAAGTTTCTGATGTCCTTTTCCAGGGTTCAAAATGTCTCCATACCGAATTTCATTACGATAGGTTCAGCGGTTTAGGCGTGAAGAGTTATTGTTGCATTTCTATTAATATGGGTAAATGTGAGGGCGCGTACCTGCCTACAGTTAAGCCTTGCATATAATCGATAAAATGCCGACTATCTGACCTATCGAGTATGATAGAGAGCACTAAAATAATCCCAACGAATTAAACACAATATTTACAAAACGAAAGTCTAAAAAGTCTACTCTCTCGCTCTTGCATTCCTTGACTCGACTGGGACGGAGAGACACTTCTCGCTCGTCTTCCATAACAAAACCAAATCAAATCGCTGACCAAGAAAGAAACAGTTACAAACCCATCTCCCAACACAATTCCAGCGCTTGCAATCGATCATTACGTCTCGACACAATGCCTTTGCGATTCAGTGGGGGAGGATAATTGAGGACCTTATTGTGTACGGAATAATGACTTGTTTTGTATTTCCACTGATGAGCTTTTATTGTGAAGACTTCATTGACCACTGTCCGTGGGTGATTGGGTTTTTTTGTAGATTAAGATATTACTGGCGAAATGTAGAAATAAGTCTTAGGAATACATTTTTAATACAGGTACAGATGAGAGAGACTGAAGATCTTTCTTATTGCAAAACTAGTTCAGCCCCGCGGTTTCGCCCGCGTCTTCATGTTAACCTGCAGAAACCTTTTTCTCGGACAAAAATCTGTGTTAATCCAGGGTATAAGCTATCTTCATTCCAAATTTCATCAAATTCGGTTTAGTAGTTACGGTGATACGTGGTAACATTCACAATCATTTATTAATTAGCTGTTCCCCGTGGTTTCTCCTGCGTGAGCTACAGCTTATGGCGATGAAAGTAGCTTATGTCCTTTATCAAGCTTTAGACTATCTCTTTAGTCAATTTTATTTAAATCGGTTTAGTTGTTTAGGCATGAAAGACAGACAGACAGAGTTACTTTTGCATGTATAATATGGAAAAGTAACGCGATTAAGTAAGTGCGATTAGGGAAGTAGGGATAACTCAAGTCTCGTTACTCATTTTGACACAATAATAATGTAACATACAATATAAAGATTAATAACTAGGCAACAGCCCCCGGGTTCTCGTCTGTTCTTATGCATTATTCCGCTGGCCACTGTCCAAAATAGCCAGCCCGTGTTTGTGTATTTTATTCCAATGATTTTTGATTTCGACATCTTTATAAGGCTTTTGGTATATAAAATATTAGGTTAAAGGTAAAATGGTAGTTTATAATAATCTTGGTCTATTTATTTCAATTACGTAAGTAAATTTTTATTCATAAACAAAAGAAATAAGTAAACTTGTAACTGCTAGGACTGTTATTTGGATCATCATCATCATTATCAGCCTTTCACGTTCCCACTGCTGGGACTATGGCCTTCTCTCAGAGAGAGAGTATGGGCTGCAATCTAGCACGCGGGCCCAGTGCGGGTTGGTAGATGTCGCTGTCGCATGCCCTCGAATGTTGCAGTTCTTGGGCATGCCGGTTTCCTTACGATGTTTTCCTTCACCGTTTTGAGCGATGGCAATTCCGCACATAACTTATTAAGTCATAGGTGCGGGCCGAGAGGATTCGAACTCGGTATCGGCGTCTTGTAAGTCGCACGCCTAACCGTTCGGCCACCATCGCTCGCTAGCTTATTTGGATATTTAGGATGAAATCATACGTTCAGTTCGGTGTAAAAGTGTGTCATAAACCTTACATTCTCTTTGGTGTGTAATGAAAAAACAACAGAAAACAAAAAAAAGATCAATCCAGATTCAAATATATAAAAACAGAAATGAAATATAAAACAGCCAGTTTTCAAGCCGTGAAGAGGTGCGTTCTGCAAAATCAATAAATAAATAATAAACATCGGGGACATCTGCACACAAATTGACCTAGCCCCAAATTAAGCTCGAAACTTGTGTTATGGGTACTAGACAACGATATACGTACTTATATAGAGAAATAAATACTTATATAGATAGAAATATCCAAGACTCAGGCACAAATATTCGTGCTCATCACACATACATTTGCCCTTACCGGGATTCGAACCTGGGACCGTTAGCTTCTCAGGCAGGGACACTACCAACTCGGCTAACGCGTCGACACACTAAAACTTATAATATAAAATTAAACTACCCATTAACCTAAACAATTCAACCTAATACCTATACCTACCTACGAATGAATAATCTTTACAATACCTTTATCAGATCGCTTGAACTAACTAACGATAGTTCTAACGATCCTTGATGTACGGAAAATGGTAAATGTTCAAATTCAAGTTCGAATGTTTTCTATGTAATAGGATACATTGTGATCACTTTAAAACGCCAAACTTAAAACTAGCTACGCCCGTTCCAACCCCCTTACCTAGTAACAGTTCAAAAATAGGTTCAGGTTACCTGTACGTTTATAAAAGTGTTATTTTTTTTTACTTTTTACAGGGTAGCGTTTGACCACAAGTTTCCTGTGGAGATGTGGTCGAAAGTGGCTCCACGCTACCTGGATTGAGAACTGGATTATGTTGTGTACGAATCTGTCACCAAGCACTGTTGTTGGTGTATTTTTCAAGAAGTCAAGAAGTCAATTTTTATTTATTCAATAGGATACATTGTGATCACTTTAAAACGTCAAACTTAAAACTAGCTACGCCTGTTCCAACCTCCTTACGCCGGCAAAAGAACAGGCAAGAAACGCCCGGCAGGTAATTTTTTTGGCGCGATCACATTGACAATTTTATTCTTATTACTAATTGATTGAATTGGAGCAAGTTCACTAAAATCCCAAGCTTTTTTTGTCATCTAATAGTCCGATATTTTTTAATTAGCTTTAATAATAAGATTTCGATCACATCTTTGCTTAACATCAGGTGACTTGCAATCAAGCGCTACCCGAAATTCAAAATTCTATTATTTGGAGGTCCTATTACTAAACTTATACTCGTAAATTGAAAAAGACAAATGGACACATTTCGTCTAGCTTTCAAACCGCAAAAATAAATAAAAGAAAAAAGGGAAACCGTTCTTTCCACTTCACTTTACCCCTGTTTTATTTCACTCTAAATACAATTAAATCTCCAAGACTCAGTACTGGTTTACGACGAATTCTAAACTCCAAAAATAGACAGAAAGTGAAATAAACAGAAAAAGGGCTGACTTCTTCCGTGGCCCTGTGTTTATTTATCCAACATAAAACCTCAAACTACGCCTACGCTTGTGAATCTTTTTGCCGCAGGTAGATTTATTTATAAGATAAGAGAAAAGCTATGTTTTGGCCGGATAATCAACCATTCTACCTCGATATATCCGGCCTGGCTAATTTACATTTCAGAGAAGCGAATGAGAAAGGAATAGAAACAAAATGTACAAATTTAATTGCGTTAGTGCTGCTGAGATTTATCTTTTCTTCAAGAATTTTGTTCATTTGTTTGATCAATGTTGCGCCATCTTGAAAAGAAAAGTCTAGATTCGATAAACCTTACAAGAAAAAGGCGAAGTTAAGAAGTCTAAATGCATAGTTTTTTATGTTTACTGTGGATTTACAACCACAGAATTTTGATGACCGTGATTATTTCTGCAAAAGATACAGCTTCAATATCATCTTTTATAATTTATTTAATTTTAAAACATTAAGAAAACTACACTTGATTCTCGCTCAGTGGAGAGCTAATTACCAATCTGGGTGCAATTTGGCGCCATCTTCAACCACATAGATTACAGTTATTTATTTTTTCACAATGTGCATAAAAATCAATCAAATATACATTTCATTTAATACATCACGCCAACACATAACACCTTAGTAAAGTCTACCCAGAACGCTATTTAGTAAAACTGCCGATTAAGCCGGACAGTGACCGGAAACACTTACATCTCTACTTATTCACGAGTAATACAAGCCTCAAGCAGTTGAAGAGGTCAATGTTAAGAGGAGAGGAGAGGCCAAATGACCTCTATGGCGTCCCTTTTTAATGAACCCTCAGAACATCACATAAAGAGACTACCCTCTCTTCACCCTCTCTTTGCACTTTAGAAATACCCTCTTTGCACTTTGAAGGCGTTCTTGGGGATTTTATGTCTGTTGGGCTCAGGGGTTGGTTTTATAATGATAAATTGAGTTAATGAGTGTCCTCGGTTATGATTTCAATTAGGGGTGAAGTTTTGGGGATGAATGGAAAAGAGATTATGGGTTTAATGTTCAGTCTTGTTGGGGTTTTAATGGGGAATGTAAATATGAATCAACATTTTTTTACTGCTAATTGTGCGTCCTAATTGCCTACTCTTGCGGTGACGCATAGGCGGCGCGATCCGTACTGAGTGTATGGCCGCGGCCCCGTCCGCGGCCCCGTTCGCTTGTGATTGTGTACGTGAAAAGTGCGTGCGTACACGGCGCCGCTACTCTCGCACACATTCAAACCAGCGGCGGCCGATTTGTATGAAGCTGAACTACTACTCTTTACTATGATAATATTATAAAACGAAAGTTTTTAATAATATTTCTATGTTCTATATTACTTAAGGTTTATTTTGGAAGCGACCTCAGCATTGCTATTTACTACTGCAATAAAAAAATATACTATACCTACTAGCGACTCGCCTCGGCTTCGTACTATGAGGCTTATGAAGATCAGAAAATTGTGCACGTACGACTTTCGTCGTTGCCCGTACACGTTTGTAAACAGTCGTTTATAAAAGAAGACATTTATACCCTTTTCCCGATAACCGTCCCAACCCGTCTGATTCAATTGCCCTTGAAATTACAAACACAACGTGTCTCCTAAACACTTAAAAGCTCAGCCGTTTCGGGAATCAATAAAGGAACTAATAACCCAGTCCTCATGAATACTCGGATCAAAGACACGTGGGCTCAGGTGGGCGGAGGTCGGTAAATACATGGAAATGAGGCCAAGGTTAGAGAGGTCCTTACGGTGCAAATGCGGTGGAAAGCAGAAGCGGTCAGCGGCAATAAGTTTCGAGCTCTCCTCTCTCTCTGTCTCACTCTGAAGGAAAGAGAGGTCAGAGTAAAGCGGAGAAGTGTAAGCTAAAGTGGAGGATTAAAAGCAAGAAATTATTAGAACCTCCGTAGTTGCATATGCATGCACTGTAAATCTATGTTGCGGTAAAATTTCAAGATTTCTCGCTTATGATTGGTTTTGATTATTAGATGTAATTTTATAGATCCAGATTACCGCTTAGAGCCGATGGTTTCAAATGGCTAATAGACGTTTATTATAGCGTTCTTACATACGGCTGACGATGATGACTCCTATAGACCTTAGAACGTCAATGAAAACTATTGAGCTATTGAACTTTAGTTACTGAGAAGGATCAAACAGAGAGCTCAAGATGCTGGTCACACTGAGAAAAAAATTCTGACTTTCCTTCTGAGTCTTTCTTTACCTTCCAAAATCGTTTCCTTCCTTATTTTGTATTAGTTTTCCTTCTGAATCACAGTTCCTTTCCTTTTGACTCAGAAGGAAAACGGTATTTCGAAAGGTCTTTTTTCTCCATGCAGCCAGTCAAAATGAAACAAACAAAACGGTCAGTAATAGGAATACTGCTCTAACAAGACGATATCACATGTGAGGTAAAAAGAAACAAAAGTCATCAAGTTGTCCATTTTCTCTATGAGGGTATGGCGCCGCACGTCTTGTGTCATAATGAACCGTTATTAACACGCTTTTATTAGGTTTTTACTTGACGCACCCGCGTGTAACTTGCGCCGTCCCGTCTTATAAACGCAACCGTGGTAGCCTCATGTAACATTTCATGAATATTTAATCCGTACCCGGGACGATTTTCGGTTCACCTGGAATGAAATAGGGATATTATTACACCTAGATATAACTTAGCCTTGTCGCACATATGGCAAATAACGTAAGTGCGAAAAGAATGGAAGATCTTTGGATGAAGAGTTCTTGTTTGTAACGTTATTTTTTGCATAATCGGCAGTTAAACTTTGTGCATCCTATCTTAATATTTTAAACGTGAAAGTTTGTAAGTTTGGATGGATGTTTGTTACTCTTTCACACCAAAACTACTGAACGGGTATGAATGAAATTTGGAATGGAGATAGCTTTTACCCTGGATTAACACATAGGCATTTTTATCCCGGAAAAGGGTTACTGCGGGAAAACGGGAAGATGCGGGTGAAACCATGAGGCGCAACTAGTGTTTTGATACTTTAGAACGCTTAGCAGTTCTTTATTTATGAAGGTTAGGTACCTAAAGTCAACATACCATTTTCTTCTTTCCTTATTTAAAAGCAGAGCTCTTGTCGGTGAAGCAGTTTGTATCTTATTCGGACCTCGGCCATCGTTTTGGCCTTATGATATGACTTTTTAATCTTTACATAGTATAAAATGAAGTCGCTTGCGCTATCTGTTCACTTAGATCTTTTAAACTATTTAACGGATTTTAATGCAGTTTCAGCAATAGATAAAGTGATTCAAGGGAAAGATTTATATGTATAAAACATACATATTTTAGTACAGAAAAGCCGAAAAATTCAAAGATTTGTAAAATACTGCCCCATATTAGTATCTACATTGCACCAGTGCGAAGCCGGGGCGGGTTGCTAGTATAATATAAATATATAGTAAAAGTACCTTTGCCAGTTATTCAACCGCTAAACAGTATTGTCCTAACATTACTACTGTGTTCCAGATTGAAAGGCAAAATGTTTCCAATGAAATTACAGGGCATAAAAATATATCACATCTAATGAATGAAGAGCGCAGTGCATTGCCGCTCAATTTTGAATTGATTTTGAAATTTTAAAGTTCAGACTAGTATTGAACTGTCAAGTGTGACCACCAGGCGAGCACCCTGCTTGTTCATCACTCAGTCGCATAAAGAAACATGACCCAAACAGTGACAAGGACAAGTGATCTGTATTAATCAATGACCACTTGGGCTCTGGTTTCGGACTGTTATTTCATACAAATACTTCACTCAAGCACTTCTGAAGCAGTGATCGTATCTTGAGCGTCATTCAATAGACCTAATAGATATATCTAATAGAACAAGTCTTCAAGTTACTGCTTTAATCTTCTGCATATAAGTATTTTGCTAGGGCACTTTTTAGAGCTTGACTTTGGGTATTTTTAAAACACTTTTTTCCACAAGAACCACGCAAAAATAATTGACAGTGATATGACAGCTGACAGCGAACAATATTCGACGTAGCCGTCAATATTTGCGGTGCGAATTGTTACCGTGTACATCAGTTCAGTCAGGGCGCGAGGTGAAAACCACAGGGGTGGTGCGTGAAAGGCAGGATAGGACTTGATAGCGCTAATTCTTCTCCCTTTCTTCTCCCTTTCACGCCCCTCCTCTTCCCTCTAACTACAAGCGTTTCATGCACAAAGTTCAAATTAAGAATCTATCGCCAAACCAGTGTGTTTCGCCAGTCTAACTTGAGAGCCAGTTGTCAATTCAAGTGTAGCGTTGCGCCCAGTATCTATGACCACATCGTTACTTAAGGTCAAACACTACCCGCTAAGATGTAACATAAAACAATCTTTTACTTACTTAAAAAAAAAAACCTAACTAACTGAGATGGCGCAACGACCCAAAGTGAGTCTTGGCCTCCGATAACAAAAGACGCCACTTCGGTCTGTCCTGCACCTCCTGCCAGTCCTCCACCTGGAGCTCGCGCAAATCCTTCGTGACTTCGTCTTTCCAGCGATATCTGGGACGGCCGACAGGGCGACGGCCACTCGGCCGTCCACTGTATGCTCGTTTGACCGCACGATCCTCCCCCATTCTTTCAAGGTGGCCGAGCCAGCGAAGTTTGTGCGCTTTCATCTCGCCGATGACATTCTGCTCGGCCATCAGTTCTTACTTACTTAGTACCTAAAAATTTTGTATTTTTAGTATAAGCTCTATGCATGTAATACTTAGTTATCACAATATTTTTATTGCATGGCTATCTTGACCATTGCTTTTGTACGCCATACCAGGTCAAACATGTGCTACCTATACTATGTATTTTTACCACCTTCATCTTCTATGTTTTTTACCCATGTTTTACAATAAACAATCTTTATCTTTATCTACACTGCGAAAAAAAATTCTGACTTTCTTTCTGAGTCTTTACCTTCCAAGACCGATTCCTTCCTTATTTTACCTTAGTTTTCCTTCTGAATCACAAGTCCTTCCCTTTTGACTCAGAGGGAAAGCGGTATTTCGGAAGGAAGGTTTTTTTTCTCCTTGTACCCACCCGTTCCATAGAAAAACATAGAACATATCCAATATAAAAACACAATAAAACAAAACTTCACTAACCTCAAAACAAAACCAAAACCTTTAAGCACCATTATTTTCATTCACTCCCGCAAATAAAATCAGCCTACGTACTAAGACCGCCAATATTCGCTCTCACATTACCGATTAACCGCCCCGAAGGAACCCTCGGGAGGTTATTACAAACCACTCGAAAGGGCTCGCTGAGCAATAGAGGGAATCAAATTACATAGTTTTTCGCTCCCTTTAACGGCGCTTTTTACCCTAGGGGTGTAGCCATAGCCATGGACTAACTAACTCCAGTCCCGAATGGGATATGTCATATCCCACTCCGACCAAAGATATGTGTCCTCTTAGCATAACCGGGAGTGAAGGAACTGTATATTGCAAGAATGTATCCGAAATAGATAACTCCGGCTTCCAAACATATCCACGGAGTATCTGTGAACATGATATGTTATACGGATACATTATAAACGGATATACTATATGTTAAACGGATATATTATGTCCGCGGAACGATTATGTGTTATGGAAAGATATTAATTGGTTTAAAAAAAACTAACAAACACACTTTTATAAAGCACTAAAATATATATAATGGTTAATGCACTCTGTCTCACTCACTCATTACAGGCGAACTCTTTGAGCGTTCTATTCCGGAGTTGGATATGGGATCTCAGTCTCGGATATGGGATATGTTAATTTTTAAAACACTTGTATTAGCTTCACTTGTAACTAACTAACTAACAATGTAATCAAATCTTAGAAGTCAATTTTCACCTACTTCTAATTTTGAAAGGTAATGAAGGACACATCCGCGTTCAGATATATATCCGAAGATATAGCTGTGTCCGGAGTTACCCATGGCTATAGGGGTGGCTCTGTTGATAATTGCTCATGACCACGATGTACATAAATTGGAATAAGTGGACCTTTGGGAGCGATGGTCAACAATCGTGTTTAGTTAGTGGGAATTTGTTGCAATATTTTTTTTAATGAAGATTTTGTGGGGAACATTGAAAATTAGTTTTATGTCTTTATAGTGATTTTTACAAATCCTACAAATATTTTAAACGCGAAAGCTTGTGAGTATGTACTGATGTATTTATGATTTAGCCATATAGGTATTTTATGTATGAGTGTATGTATATTTATAATTCGATATGTATTACGGATTTATTGTTATGTTGTTTATTTTATGTAAATGATTATTTAAGTAGGTATATTTAGTATGTATTTATATTTAGTTTTTTTTGTATACCACCGTCCATACAGTTTCGCACTATTTCTCTGCTTTTGGGTTGTCTGGAAGAGATCGCTTTGAGCGATAAGACCGCCCGTTGTGCCATAAGTTTTATTGTTGTTCTAGTTTTAATTTTCCTTGTATTTTAGTGTGCCAATAAAGAGTTAATCTATCTATCTATCTATGTATGTATGTATGTATGTATGTATTTGTTGCTCTTTCACGCAAAAACCACTGAACGGATTTGAGTGAAATTTAACTGTTAACTTCTTATACTTTGTTTATTATCTACTACGGTATAACAGCAAAAACTGTGGCTCACCGCAATGTGCAGTCATCCATTTAAATTTTCTGATATCCTTGCTTTTTAACTATGTATAATTGCGGTCAAATAACCGTTATTTGGCCCACAAATAGCTCCTGGATATCTGCTTTTAATTGCCGTGGTAATTAAAATAATGTTTGTATAGGATTTTGAATGGGCACATTTATCTAGGCGAAGCCTCTCATTACGTGGTCCCTTACAAATGAAAGTTTTAACTGTAATCACAGTTTACATTTTTGGCTTGTTTGCCATGAACCTGACTATTTGACTTTTAGATTAAAACTAGCTGTTTCCCGCGATTTCAATAGACACTATTTTTATTTATAGCAAAAGGCAATTTGGGAAAAAAAACATACACTTACGCTATCAGATAATTCAATATACAAAACAAACAAACTGATACCCATCCTACTAATATTATCAACGTGAAAGTTTGTGAGTATGGATGGATGGATCGATGGATGGATGTTTGTTACTCTTTCACGCAAAAACTACTGAACGGATTTGTGTGAGATTTGGAATGGAGATAGCTTATACTCTGGATTAACACATAGGCTACTTTTTCATCCCGGAAAAAGGATCCTGCGG
Organism: Opisthograptis luteolata; assembly: GCA_931315375.2. Lineage (NCBI taxonomy): Eukaryota > Metazoa > Arthropoda > Insecta > Lepidoptera > Geometridae > Opisthograptis > Opisthograptis luteolata. The sequence continues at coordinate 1,966,343 of OV928044.1, forward strand.
GATAACGGTAAGACGCCGGTGAAAAATCGGTTTAATATTTACAGTGATACGTGGTAACAAACATTCACACACACACGCATACACACACACACACACACACACACAAGCTTTCGCATTTATAATATTATTAGTACGACTCTACTATTTAGTGCGGAGACAAATCCAAAAAATGAAAGATCATAAAAATCAGTCCAGCCGTTCTGAGTTATAAATTTTGTAAGTGTAACAAACTCGGCTTGGTTTTATATATTTAGATAGAACTTAACCCTATATTTACCGATTTGTTCTAGTCCAGAGAATATCAACCTTTTTGGGTGAGTTAGACAAACAAGTATGGAGCTTGGGTTGTTTTTCTTTCACTTTATAAAAGTGTTCCAGCCCGTGGGATTTTAATGAAAACAAAAATGATCTTGAAATAATATGACGAGAAGTAATTTTAATTTCAAATGGAAATTTATTAAATTCAAAAATTAGAATATCATTTTATTATTCCCAACCGTTGAATGGAAATAGTACCCTATTAGTTTCTTTTGCTAACATTTTCAAACGCAATCATTATTATTTTTATTTAACTATCGGTATATTCTTATTATTAATGCATTAGAACAGTCGTTATTCATTTCTTCTAACGAAGGGTGAAGTGTTGCAACAATGCTAAAAATGTATCTGAATTATTAATGTGAAATTGAATGTGAAAGTGACTTTTCAAGTTGCTCCAAAAAAGTCCGTATAAAGTTTGAGTAAAGCACCACTACTTTACTTAAACACTATCCTCATCCCATCATCTCATCATCATCATCACCATCATCATTATCACAATGAGTTAATATATCATCAATCTATCTAAACGGGCCCCCAATAAGGGTCGCCAGTATGGCTAAGGGTGTACAGAGGTGGGCTGCAGTTTCACTAAACGCTACTCCCGGCTTTAGGTACATGTGATTATGTGGGCGTTATTATTATTATTATTACCAACGCAAATGGGGCTAAATTACTAGCTTTGAGAGGCACTGGCTTAATATGCTGTTGAGGATTCAATTTTTTTTATTTTTTTTTATGTAATAGATTAGCAAACAAGCTGACGAAAAGCGGTCACCGTCGCCTATGGACATCTGCAACACCAGGAGAGTTGCCGATGCGTTGCCGACCTTTAAGAACTCTTTTTACACCCATCTTGAAGGATTGCAATCTGTAGCACAGCGGAAACACTTGTGGGGGAAGCTCATTCCACATTTTGCAAGTATGCGGGAGAAAGGAGCGCATAAATCGTGAGGTGTGGGATTTCCAAGACTCGATAATGTGTGGATGAGCTTTGTTCCGATGACGAGATGATCGGTGGTAGAACCGTGATGGAGGGATGAGATTGAATAGCTCTTCCGAGCATTCCCCGTTGTATATTCGTTTACGCACTAAATACATGGTAATCATGTGGTAATCCAGTAGTTTATGTTCTGGTATAATAATTATTACTTATGGTGTAGATAACTAACAATGCCTAACGGTATAGGTTTGAAACTTGAGATGCTTACATGCCATGTTGGGAAGTCAGACACGGCTACTAGTTACGTACTAGTTTCAAACTCCACATATATTTATTTAGTAGGATCATCATCATCATCATCATCAGTCGAAAGGTCCACTGGTGAACATAGGCCTCCCTCTTTGAACGACACTATTAACAGCGATGGTGGCCGAACGGTTAGGCGTGCGACTTACAAGACGCCGACACCGAGTTCGAATCCTCTCGGCCCCGCACCAATGACTTAATACGCGTACATTGAGTGATCTCAAATCGGTGAAGGAAAATATCGTGGTCTGCTTTGGTTGTGATCCCGCAACTCATTAATATTCATGTTCCCATATCCCAATATGTACAACCAAACAAGAGAAATCTTATTAGTAAAGCTAATTAAAAAATATCGGACCATTAGATGACAAAAAAAGCTTGGGATTTTAGTGAACTTGCTCCAATTCAATCAATTAGTAATAAGAATAAAATTGTCAATGTGATCGCGCCAAAAAAATTACCTGCCGGGCGTTTCTTGCCTGTTCTTTTGCCGGCGTAAGGAGGTTGGAACAGGCGTAGCTAGTTTTAAGTTTGACGTTTTAAAGTGATCACAATGTATCCTATTGAATAAATAAAAATTGACTTATGACTTTTGAAACCGGCATGCCCAAGAACTGCAACATTCAAGGGCATGCGACATCTACCAACCCGCACTGGGCCAGCGTGGTAGATTACGGCCCATACTCTCTCTCTCAGAGAAGGCCAGAGTCCCAGCAGTGGGAACGTGAAAGGCTAATGATGATGATGATTAACGGCTATGAGCCCATCCATATGCTCCCTGTGACTCTTACAATATCGTTGGTCAATAAAGTTTCGTTTCTGTTAAAAAATTGAACGATGATTTTAAATTGAAGATTATTATCTATGGTATATAATAATATTATCCAGCCTGACAACTGGCCAATCTATTCCATAATCTAAAAAAATAAACAGAGTAACCGCGAAAGTAAATTAGGTTTTTAATGAAAACAAAACACAAACGCTGTTAATTTAAAGAGTTCATTTAACCTCGCCCATTTGCACGAAAGATTAGCTCATTTGCCAAAAAAAGAAAACAAAAAGTGTAATAACTTTTTTTTCATGTTAGCAGAGCAGACAAAATACACCCAGCGTTTTTCTAAACACATTCATTCTCTTAAACAAATTAACTGGCAGCAAAAAATCATGTACCCACATTTAGCTCGGAGAAAAATGCGTCGAGGTGTGTTGAACTAACGATGTTACTGAATGAACAAGTGATTGAATGAGTGGGTGAATGATTGAACGAGTGAACAAATAGGCCGCAAGCGGACGCTGAATGGTTGACAGTGAGTGATTCGGGCGTTAATCAAGCGAAAGGGTTGGTTCGAATCCGAAAAGGAATTGGTCCACTGACATTTGATTTACAAATTTGTAATTGGCACTTTGATTTTTTTTCTGTTACACAATCCGAACGAGATGTTTTTCGTTTACCACGTGCCCGAATAAAAATATAAATGTATGCCTCCGATTCCGCAAATTTCGCGTGAAATTGAAATCCCTGCGGCTTGCAATACCAAGACCGTTATGTATGCTATTCGGTATGCTGCATACTAGTGTTGCTAAACTAACAAATCAAATCAAATCGTTTATCGATAGTTTTACTAAAAAGGTTTCATTTGAAAGAGTCCTAGCGATAGGCCTATCGATACTATCGATAGCTTAAAAGGAGGAAATACTATAGAAGAAGTGCAACAATATCAGTACAATCGATAGTATTGTTACTTGTAAATAAAAAAAGTATCGATACTAGTATCGATTATTTTTTAAACTATCGATAGTCTGCCAATTCGCAATATGAAATAATACTATTGTAGTGTTGCGATTGGTTGGCTATCGATAGACTATCGATCGGTAACGCTACTGCATACCACGTTAAGCAGGCTTCACATCATCCATTCCGTCTTTATACAGAGTTCTAAGTACTCTAAGAGTTCTGAGAGCCCTGTGAATTTGCCTTTGATACGCTGCGATGGGTACGCTTTTGTGGTTATTCACAAACCTTTGGTTGCTGTTATTGGTTGGTTTTAATACATGCCATGTATGACGTTTACATACAAAACCTGTCAAGAAAATACATCAAAGTAATTAATTATATTTGCGGGAGTGACTGCCAGTAGTTGGATGAAAAGAGTCGAAGACTAGGCTCAGTGGCGCCTTTATAAACGTCTAAAAGTTGACTGACACAGACTATCTATTGATGATGATGATGAATGTTGTTAACAAAATAAAACGACAAGTACTATAATTTTATTATTTCTCTATTGAATGTTCTAATAAAATGCATAGAACCAGAACTATTTCATATATAATGCACGATACTTAAATTTAACGTAGCGGAAATTCCAACGCTCAAAATTTCAACTTTTAAAAATACCAAAGTTTTTATTAAAATGATTATACAAATATACAGCTCCGTGTTTAAAATGAAGACGCAAACTATATTTATAAGGCACTGTTTAAACGCGCGAGTTGCGGGCGTTATTCACGCTCGAAATCGTAACGCGCGTTCTAAAACTATACCCACTTGAAACGCAAAGCTTATGTGAGGCACCCAATACTATGTTTTGGATAAAAAGGTTCCAGTGAAATTTCAGGGCATCTAGAGATGGACTAAAAGCTGTTTTTTATCGTGAAACGCGCGTACGGCGTACTAACCTAACCTAAGAAACGTGTTAACGAGCAATACGCCTTATGTCACAATACAACTGTATAAAACATGAAACAATTAGAATTCATAGAACTTTTCAATTCTTTGACTTCATTATCTTACTTAAATATTGCAATTTTACTAATTAATCCATATAATTAAAAGAATTATATCTGTGGTACAGTCAACGACAAAAGTAGCTGAACAATTACAAATTTTCCGATTTTTTTATCGTCTTAAACACCAACCTTCGACCGAATCATCACTTAATATCAGGTGGTTATGTTGTGGCCAAACGCAGCCATGTAGGTTGTAAGAAAAAAACAAACATTACGCATTTGGAAAATTGAGTATGATCACCAGCTACTTTTGTCGGTGACTGTACGTCTACGATTGCACGCATTTCGATATACATACTTTGGTGGCTGATTTGAGTGATACATCCAGATCTGTGTGGGTGATATTTATTGTCCTCCTGACATTGGTTACAAACGTTTGCATCTTGACTAGGTCCCAGTTGGACCAAACAAAAACGCCCACTTCTGTCGGCTCGTATAACTGTTCCCTTAGCTGGCAAACTCAACATATTCCAGCGGTGGTTTAGAAAAGTTTTTACTATTCTATCCGGGTCGCGAGTTCTCGCGGCCATCCCAGCGTTATATTAGTTGTAGATTTCAAAGTGGGGTGCTTAGGTTTTAGTACTTCCCAGACTCTCCACACACAGGAAAATAAGTATATTTTGGGTATAAATATGTTTTTATAAGTACATTTCTCTTTTTAGTACATTTAAAGTATGTGTTTTTTTTTTTTCATACATATTAAAAACCTAGCTGTGCCTCGCGGTGTCACCCACGTTGGCTACAGTTTATCGCAATAAAAAGTATCCTATCTCCTTTCTCATGGTTTAAAATAGGCTTATCTAGTATGTATGATATCTACATTTTGATTTATTTGTATTGTATACCACCCGTTTCTATAACCACTCAGGCGATGCGGACTTCGATGGTTGCCCGCGCGTCGCGCGCTAAAGGGCTGCGGGTAACGATCGAAGCCCACAGCTGATTCAACGACAAGTGTTGTAAATAAGCCTCTATAATCGACTATTGTCCGTGACACACGATTATAATCGACTAAAATCATTATTAGTTGAACAGCACTATCGGATAAAAGAAAAACATCTATGGATGTAGAAAAAAAATAGACACTGGCTTCAATTTGCTTTTTTAGGTACAACTTTACAAACTTGTGGAGAATTTCGTATTTAGAATTGTGAAGTGTTTTACAGTATAACTAGTTATTGATATTTATTTTTAGCAACGTGTTACCTATCTAATTCTTATTTTGATAGAATTGTTATTTACTTTGCTATTCGGAAATTTATAAACATTTTACAACAGATGAACGTAATAATTTCATGACGACAAAGTTAACGTGGTAATGTGTATTTAAAAATATCATATTCATTATAACAAATCATACTAGTGTAATGCCCAATCTGTCTACTTTCTGAAACTAGTTTCAGAAATTAAATAAGTTTGCTAGAAATTAAGTAAAAACGACAATATCAAAAAACAATACCGCGGTATTTTGCGGTTGGTGAATATGTTCGACCGCGCAGCACCCGCGTCTTCCCGTTATCCCGCAGGAACCGTTTTTCCGGGATAAAAAGCCTATGCGTTAATCCAGGGTATAATCTATCTACATTCCAAATTTCATTAAAATCAGTTAAGTAGTTACGGTGCTACGTGGCAACTAACATTCACACATACATAGACTTTCGCATTGATAATATTAGTAGGATAAGTAAAGTTACCTAACTACCTACCTAGTAGGTATTGAAAATAGAATTTAGAACAGCTTTGTTTGGAATTCAGAAATGTTCAGGTATCTTGTTTTTGTTAGTGTAATAGAAAAAGTTTTAGTTTAGTTTTAAAGTTTTGGGTGAAACTTTTCCAATCAGAATATTTATTTGGGAGTTTCCAGGAAAATACCGTTCTGATCGTATCTTTATTCCGTTACTTGTTTGCTAACGAACAAACATATATGTATGTCTAATTCTGTTTTTGTAAGCGCTCTTTTTTATAACAAAAAACTAGCTGTTTACCACCTGCATAGTCTACAGTGCATTAAAAAATATGCTACGATGTATTCCTGGGACTTTGGAGACATATTATCCCTCAGAATCAACATTTGGTGTGGATTTAGTTTACTAAATTTTATCAAAATCGGACAAATTTAGAAGAAAAATATAAAAGAACACACACACACACTGGAATTTCATATTAAACTAGCTTTTCTCCGTGGTTTCACCCGCATGGGCAACAGCTTTATGCATGCAAAGTCTCAACCAGATCGGTTCAAAATTGACAAAATTTCATACAAACTTTCATCCCCTATTTTATGCCCTTGGAGGTAGAATTCTTTCTTAGCGGATGCCTACGTCATAACATCTACCGGCATGCCAAAATTTCAGCCCGATCCGTCCAATGGTTTGGGCTGTGCGTTGATAGATCACTATGTCAGTCAGTCACCTTTGCGTTACACTCGTATATATTTAGTTTAATCAACAAATTGACAAAAAAAAGCTTGAGATTTTAGTGAACATGCTCCAATTCAATCAATCAGTAATAAGAATAAAATGGTCAATGTGATCGCGCCAAAAAAATTACCTGCCGGGCGTTTCTTGCCTGTTCTTTTGCCGGCGTAAGGAGGAACAGGCGTAGCTAGTTTTAAGTTTGACGTTTTAAAGTGATCACAATGTATCCTATTGAATAAAGAAAAAAATTACTTTGACTTTGATTTTGAATTATTGTTATTGTTATTTATAAACCGACAAAAATCAGATATGAAAAAATCAGACCCAATTTGAGACCAACTAAAGTTACATGCGTTGAATTATTCCGCTCGTCACCCATAGCAGAACGAGTTCATGAAAAATAAAACCCCCACCAAGAGTCATAAAATATCATTTCACATTCGTTTCACGCCTCGAGAACCCTATAAATTCACCCAACACTTCACATAATGGAGCTGTCAGCCCTAACACGGCATTTAAAATGTAATTACCACCGTTACCAGCCGAGTTTCATAAGTCAGATACCTGAATAACTTACTGCGACGGCGCACCGTGTCACGTGACGCATATTTATTCAGCTTTATTAGTTTTTGTCACTTTATATTTTGAACAAAATAATTTAGCGAGGTGGTTACGGAATAACAACTAGTGATGCGATGGTAGTACAATCAACACCGACACCGAGTTCGAATCCTCTCGGCCCCGCACCTATGACTTAATAAGTTATGTGCGGATTTGCCATCGCTCAAAACGGTGAAGGAAAACATCGTGAGGAAACCGGCATGCCCAAGAACTGCAACATTCAAGGGCATGCGACATCTACTAACCCGCACTGGGTCAGCGTGGTAGATTACAGCACATACTCTCTCTCTGAGAGAAGGCCAGAGTCCCAGCAGTGGGAACGTGAAAGGCTGATAATGATGATGATGATGATGATGATGATGCGATGGTACAGTCAACGATACGTTTTTGATCACGCCCATTGTTCCAAACGAGTATCAAATCCAGTTAAGGATGTAGTAGTCACACACACATGCACACACATCTTCTCTTAGCATTAGATGACTTGTGGTCAAACGCTGCCGTGTAAAAAAAAAGTAGAACCAGTTCCAAAATGAACTGTCAGAAAAGAGAGATTAGTAAAGCTATTTTAGATACAGCATTTAAGGTTTATTACGTTCCTACTGCTGTATGTTACGCAGTGTGTGTGGTAGTAGAGTTCGTAGCAATTTATTCGTGCTCAGACCTTGTAGCCTACCGCTACGCACAGACAAGCTACGGCTACGCACAGGCAAGCTAAGGCTACGCATGACTGTGTCAACTTCACTTTGAAATGACAGCTAGTACTTACGTAGTAGCATGTACAGCAATTAATTCATGCGCAATCCTTGTAGCCTAACACTACACATGGACATGCTACGGCTCCGCATGAATTAGCTACACTTTGTATTGAAGTGTTTGTGTTTTCTACAGCGACATATCGTGTTTTCTACGCATGAATATATAAATACATATTACTAATTTTAATGCAATAAAAAGTACTATATGTCTTTCTTCAAGGCTTAAACTATTTCCGTACCAAATTTCTTCGTGATTGCTTAAGCCGTTTAGTTAAAAAAAGTGTTACTTACTTTTACAATAATTATAATATTAACATGAATATACTCGTAGATTGATTTTTCTTAAAAAATACGATACGAGCGTTTCTTTGTTTGATGGTAAGTGCGTAGCTTTACCATAAGAACTGCAAATATCTGTTTTTATCAGTAGGTACGGCGTCCAACGTAGTGCAAACTACGTAGAGCCGCAGCTTTCAACGCCGTTAACTTCGCAATAACTTTGTTAAGACGCTACCAAGTTATTCGTACCTAGTTTTTAATTAAGTAATTTTTGAGTTTTAAGCTTCTCATAGAGCTTGCTGTTTCGGAAGTTTCCCCGAGTTAAAGTTATTAATATAATGTTGAATATTTTGAGAGACCGCGGAGTTGACTGCAGTTTGGTTACTTCAATCACTCACGTTTAATTTCAACCTACCTCTTTTTTTCTTTTTTTTTATAATATTATTAGTATCGAAATATATATAACTCGAAGGTGACTGACTGACTGACTGACATCGTGATCTATCAACGCACAGCCCAAACCACTGGACGGATCGGGCTGAAATTTGGCATGCAGGTAGATGTTATGACGTAGGCATCCGCTAAGAAAGGATTTCGCGCATTTGGAATCGAGCGATGTGGCCTGCCCATTGCCGCTTCAGCTTGCAAATTTTGAGAGCAGCAAACAAGATAATACATTCCAAAAGTAACAAAAAACCCGACTGCGCCCTAAGTACCTACCCTATGTTACTCCCACATGAAAGACCGTGACAAAGAAATGTACATACATACAATGACGTACATACACTCGAAAAACATAACCTTCCTTATTTCGTAGTCGGGTAAAAAACGGAATAACCACAGAACGTAGCTAGTTTTCCTATCTTATCATCAGATGTTCAAATGCTATTAGATAGCTGACCTTTATCGGAAGTGGTCATAACACTGAACGACCACTTATTCCTGAGTCACGCGTTATTACTAGATACCATCGCGACGTTCCAGAAGCTAAAAGCACTTGCCATAATTCACCACTGTCCATAAAAACTCATAAAGTAGTCATAAAACACGTGTCATAATCGTTAGATACGTATGTATGTCGTTGCTATAATATGTACCTATTATAATATAGAAGTGGCGGATATCGGTCAAAGGCATTATCAAAATGAAGTCGCCCGACAAATCCAACTCGGATTGGCAGCGTTCGGGAAATTACGCGACATCTTCTCGTCCACCATTCCTCAGAGCCTCAAGACGAAATTCTTGCAGCAGTGTGTGTTGCCAGTGATGACTTATGGTACTGAGACGTGGTCTTTGACAGTTGGCCTTTTGAATAAGCTCAGAGTCACACAACGAGCCATGGAGAGAGCTATGCTTGGAGTTTTTTTCGTGATAAAATCCGAAATGAGGAGATTCGCCGAAGAACTCAGGTCACCGACATAGCTCTCAGAATCTGCAAGTTGAAGTGGCAATGGGCAGGCCACATCGCTCGACGAACCGATAACCGATGGGAAGAAAGGTTCTCGAGTGGCGACCACGAACCGGAAGACGTTCTGTAGGTAGGCCCCCCACTAGGTGGACCGACGACATTGTAAGAGTCGCAGGGAGCCGATGGATGCAAATGGCTAATAGCCGTTTATGGTGGCGTTCAAGGGGGGAGGTCTATGTTCAGCAGTGGACTTCTTCCGGCTGATGATGATATTGATAATGGATTTACCATCGCTCAAAACGATGAAGGAAAACATGGTGAGGAAACCAGCATGTCCAAGAACCACAACATTCAAGGGCATGCGATATCTACCAACCCGCACTGGGCAGGCCAGTAGATAACGGCCCATACTCTCTCTCTCTGAGGAAGGCCAGAGTCCCAGCAGTGGGAACGTAAAGGCTGAAGATGACAGAAAGAAAAGTCCGAAGATGCATATATATGTATTCAATTCTATTCAACTAGCCTACGGGTTCTAATGCTAAGTGTTGTTCTAAATAACAAAATAAAAACACTAAACCTTAAAATATAAAATAAAACTACATATCAAACTAAACAATACAACTATTTAATCTAATAAAGCTTGGGATTTTAGTGAACTGGCTACAATTCAATCAATTAGTAATAAGAATAAAGTTGTCAATGTGATCGCGCCAAATAAATTACCTACCGGGCAGGCGTTTCTTGCCTGTTCTTTTGCCGGCGTAAGCAAAAAATCGCACACAGTAACATAAATACAGCTAGTTTGCATCAAAAACTTGTTCAGTTCAAGTGGTCTGAACGCAGTGAATAGCTCGAGGCTTTGCAGAATTAAGCTATAACGTTCTGTTAATGAGATCATTGTGTAGTCGCATGTTTTGAACCTTTACTGGGAGAGAAATAATACTGCTTCAATTTAAGTAACTAAATACTGCTATACACATTTTCGTGAGCTGAGTGAGGCATTTGTAGTAATGTTGTTTTATTTTTTTGAACCTTTTAGTTTTTTTTATTTATAAGATTCCGCACTACAGGTGCGACACCCGTACTGTTGTCAACACATTTCTAGATTATACTGCGTTTCTAATCAATAGTATTTTATTCAATAGGATACAGTGTGATCACATTAAAACGTCAAACTTAAAACTAGCCTGTTCCAACCTCCTTACGCCGGCAAAAGAACAGGCAAGAAACGCCAGGTAATTTTTCTGGCGCGATCACATTGACAATTTTATTCTTATTACTAAAAACCCCCAGCGGTATAAGGACGCTCAAACATCAAGACAAGAGTCTCGATTTTGAATCCAACGAGCTCTAACTTTCACTGGGTATCGTTTGACCACAAGTCACCTGAATTTCACTGACGATGTGGCCGCAGCTGGCAGCACGCTACACCTAGATTGGGAACTAGCAGCTACGTAGCGAGCTGTAAAAGCGCTAACACCTATAAAAGAATACACGTTCAAAGTTGCTAGAGTATAGCTACGGCACTCGACTCCGCGTGGTCGCAAACAATGTGCACTGCAGTGCATGCGAGAAATTGTGAAAACTATGCGTGGCCCAAGTTACAAGTGTTTGAGTAGGATTTCTCTTGAAGTTTTTTTTTAATTATTATTATTATAAAACACTTTTCACTTAACAGGCCTTTTTTGCTAACCCGAAAATAATTTTAGAGAGAGAGCTGGTATTTTACCGTAAAACATCACTTCTAAGAGTCGGCAACGTCCTTAATGTGTTGCAAATGTCTATAGTCATCTATGCTGACCGCTTACCAAAAAGCTGCAGTATAATTCTGTTGGGTTGCCGACACAAGAGTAATTTTCCAGTCTGCTTAGTATTAGCAAATTTTTGTAAGTTTCCTAAGAAACTTAAGAAAATATTGTACAAAATTGTTAATTCTCAATTGCTATATTGTACGGAATTTTCAATGCAAGTGTTTACGCATGTACCTCCTAGACACCATCGCTTATAATTAGGCAAGTTTGCAAGCAAACACAAAACTACGTACACGAACCTGTTTCACTGTATGTTTGCAATAAAAAGTCAATCGACCTCCTTCGCATACAGACCTAAGTATTTTGAGTTGTATTTTTATCGTTAATGTTGTTTTCCGCTTACGCCTATGACTTCAGCCCCTTTAGCAAGATCGCTAGATTGTTCAATGAAAATGTACATTCAATTACACTGCGCTCGCTCCGTTGCAGCCGAATTATATAAAATTATGCTGCAACTGTTTGCCTTTTAGGTTTGTATTTTGCCGGCTGAGAAAATAATTAAACATATTTACATAAAGTGCCGTGAAAGTTGTAAGAACTGGCTCTCAAGTGAGGCTGGGACACACACCTTCTCTGAGAGAGTATGGGCTGTAATCCACCACGCTGGCCCAGTGCCACCCTGAGGAAGGACGCGATAAACTGTAGCCCACGCGGGTGAAACCGCGGGGAACAGCTAGTCATTAATATTTGAGACTCTGAGTTTGATACATTTAATACTCGACGTAGTGTGGGACGTCCGGCGACAAGGTGAAGCGACGACTTCTGCCGAGTGCCTGGCAGTAGTTGGATGAGAAGAGCCGAAGACCGGGCTCAGTGGCGTACCTTGGGAGAGGCCTATGTCCAGCAGTGGACTGGTACAGGTTGATGATAATGATGATGAATACTTGACAATGGCAAATACACTAATCGTGCGAGGCCATCACAAAAAAAAACGCTTAGAGTCTTTGACTTCACAGTGAGAATATTGCCCGAAGAGGTTTTACGTTGTCCCTGCTCATTCGATCATTACTACGTGCGCACAAAACAACATTATACCGTAAAAGTAAACAAACAAACATACAATACGTCGATAGACGAGTCACTGTTCGCACCGGCTCCAATACAGGAAATGGCGTGATGGGGAATGGCGACATCGCTCCGGATGGAGTCATTAGGGCGCCGTGTGAACAGGGCGAGCGCATGCGACTGTTCGCATATGCTGTGCTACAGATAATATGATTGTATAATAACAGGCAGTGAACAATTTTTCGTACGACGTGAAAAATTTCTACTGATCCTTTATTATTATAAATGCGAAAATAACTCTGTCTATCTGTTACGCTTTCACGCCTAAACCACTGAACTGATTTAAATGAAATTTGGTACAGTCAGCGACAAAAGTAGCTGATCGTTCTCGATTTTCCAAATGTGTTTCAAATCAGTAATTGTTATTGTTATTTTTACATTTTACATGGTATCATTTTGACCACAACATAACACACCTGATTTTAGGTAATGAGGTCAAAAATTGGTGTCTAAGATGATCAGGATAATAGAAAAAAGTGTGATTGTTCAGTGACTTTTGTCGTTGACTGTACATAGATAGCTGGAGCCTGTAAAAGTAGTAGTAAAGTATAAACTGAGCCCACGCGGGTGAAACCGCGGGGAACAGCTAGGGATCTATATTACAAAGGAAAACATTCAATAAGAGGACGACTTTAAGATTATGCTGGTAATTGGGGCTAACTACAACCATTTCTACACCAACTTCTAAAAATATGCATAAATATTTTTTATTACGTTGAAAAAAGTTTGAAATCGCTGTTATCGGTTCGTCAAGCGATGTGGCCAGCCCAATGCCACTTCAACCTCATATCGGCTTAACATAACTCTTCCAATTTCTTATTCTCCAAACAACTGTATCCCAATCCGAACAAATCGAAAGTATCTGCTTATGACAGAACCATTCCTCACATGACTTAACCACATAAATTAGCCGTAGAGCCGTATTAGCTGTATAAACACTACTCATTCGAGTGACTCGACTTATTAGCTCCGACTCGTCTGTTGGACATTAAGCCTTCTGCAGAAGTGGTAAGGTGAATAGTTGTTTGAGGCAGTTCGGTGCGGGTCCCAAGTGAGTAATCTTGGACTCCGTCCGCCTTTCGCAGATGCCGATCGATTAATCTTCCCATCGGAGTTATTAGGATAGGATCGGTGGCAGACAGTGACTGAGCTAGGCGGGTTTTCAAATGTTCTTTTTGCTCTTTCTAATTACAGGTCCATTTCAGAGTAATATAACATTTTCTTTTTAAACTTACAGTGTTGCATTTGACCACAAGCTCGAACGTTACGCTACGCCTGGATTGGGAACTAGCTCTCAAGTGGGGCTGCCAGAACACACCATTAAGTGCATGGCGACAGACTCTTAACTTGAGGGGTAGTAGCTAGCCAGACGAGCACTTAAGAACGCCATAACTTACACTGAGCGATCATTGCTTTACATACCTTATTAATAAGGCAATAAGGGTTCTCTTAGCATATGCCGTGATCACAAAGTTATTTTGTGAGCTCAGTGCTGTTTAACTAAACCTGGGCTTGGATAGATTTTCACCCAGAAAATTGATTACAGCGGTACATACGGTTTGGTTATCTAAAGCTGACACATCCACAGCAATCAAACCAAAGCCATTTCACTATACAGTAGTACAAAACAATAACAATTTCAGTCACGCTCATAACCTCGACCACGTGCGAGAGAGACAAAGAGACTTATCGTGATGCGTATGCAGTGCGCTCCTTCTCAGACAAACCTGTGAATGCGTGTGCCAGCTTAAGACAACCAGCTTGTCAGTGTGTGTGTGTGTGTGTGTGTGTGTTTGAAGCGAACTCGTTTGCACAAAGATAGACTACTGTATACAACTGAACTGTGTAATGAATGTTGATGGTTGCCATGGCGACGGATGTCCGCTTGCTTCCGTTGTTACCGAGTTGATTTATTAAAGGTTCACAGTTGAACTTTGACGAAATTAAAATGGAAATGGTACTGGAAAAAACATTGCAGAAATAGCCTACCTTATTTGACAGGTAGTAAAGTTCAAACTAATTCTATTAAAGCGAAATTACGTAACGAGCAACCGATGGGGAAGAAAGGTTCCACGAACCAGAAGACGCTCTGTAGGAAGGCCCCCCACTAGGTGGACCAACGACATGGTAAGAGCCGCGGGGAGCCGATGGATGCAAATGGCTAATATCCGTTCATGGTGGCGTTCCAAGGGGGTGTATGTGGACTTCATCCGGCTGACGATGATGATGATGACGATGATGAAATTATGTGAATGAGTGAGTAAGGGTGTGTTTTTGTTTGTTCTTCTTCAACTTAAGTCTCCCGCTGGCAGCGCTAATCATCATCATCATCATCACCCTTTCATGTTCCCACTGCTGGGACTCTGGCCTTCTCTCAGAGAGAGAGTATGGGCCATAATCTACCGAGCTAACCAGTGCGGGTTGGTAGATGTCGCATGCCCTTGAATGTTGTGGTTCTTGGACGTGCCGGTTTCCTCGCGATGTAAAGTTAATATTACATGTTTTCTTTTAAGTTTAAAGCCTAGCTTTTCGAAGGATTAAATTTCTATAAAAGTGCTTATGCCATTCACTTTTTTAACAGAAGGTTAGGTACCTATGGTATAAACGGGACTTCATATCAGTTATTTGACGACCGATGTGGCGCAATGGGCGGATAGGCGACTGTGAAGCGTGAGGTCGCGGGTTCGATTCCCGCTACAGGACAAATATTTGTGCATTGAAAAAAAAAAGCGCACGTATTTGTTCTGTGTCTGGGTGTTGTGGATCCCCGATCCTCGTAGTTTCTGATACCCTAGATACAGGGAAACCTAGTTAGGGGTCAGAACCTATGTATGTGATTGTGCGGGCATTATTATTATTATTTTTGTTAACTTTTTTAATACTCGAAATTTTAAGAATTTCGGTTTGTATGAAAACCACGGGCCTAAGCCAAGTGGGGTTCATTTTGGGAATTAGGTTCGGTTGATAAGTCTTCCTGCAAAAACTTCCGAACTTCCGAACCGAACCGAACTTCCTCAACCGAACCGCACTTCTTCTTTCTTTTTTTCTTTTTTTCTTATTATTATCATTATTATTATTTCTTAGTAAGGCAAAGACTTTACACAAATATGATATCTCGATTATTGAACTTAGCAAGTCTCGATTTAGCACACATACTTCTAATACAATAAAATAAAAGTATCAACCCTAAACCACAAGCTCAGCCAAAAGCAAGCGCTCATAAAAATACGAACGAAAAATGTAAATTACACCCGCACCAAAAATAAACCATAACTCCCCATACGGAAATCCGCAGATCCGCAAATAAAATATAGAATCCACCTTATTTATACGGAACCCGATACTCGAGTTATGAGCGTTTTCCTACCGCAGAATAATATTTTATTTGTAACGGTAATGCACTCAAGGAAATTGACTTACCTAAGTATAAACCTTGGCGGTTGTATGTTTGAATCAAGCTTTATAAAGTTGTAAAATTTAGTGGGCGAGTTGTTTGTGGAAGACCATACATACCTGGAGTAGATTTATCCTTACCTACATTATACTAGTTATGCCCCACGGTTTCACCCGCGTGGACTAAAGTTTAACACGACAAAAAGTATCCTATGTCCTTCCCCAGTGTTCAAACTATCTCCGAACTAAATTTCCTCAAGTTCGGTTTAGTGGTTTAAGCGAAAAGATAACAAACAAACAGACCTTTCACAGTTATAATATGAGAATAGAAATAGTAAGGACACATAATTATACTAGCGACCCACCCCGTCTCCGCATGGATAGACAAAGACAGTCAGAAGTTTTTTTTAATTCGTTAATAATGACAGCTAGATATTTATTATCACGGACTTTTTTACCTTACTGAAGTCTACATAGACATCATATTAATTAAATCTAATGAAACATTATTTCAGCTAATATATTTTTTTTACTAGCTGCCCCCTCACTATCAGCCTTTCACGTTCCCACTGCTGGAACTCTGGCCTTCTCTCAGAGAGAGAGTATGGGCTGTAATCTACCACGCGGGCCCAGTGCGGGTTGGTAGATGTCGCATGCCCTTGAATGTTGCAGTTCTTGGGCATGCCGGTTTCCTCACGATGTTTTCCTTCACCGTTTTGAGCGATGGCAAATCCGCACATAACTTATTGAGTCATCGGTGCGGGACCGAGAGGATTCGAACTCAGTGTCGGCGTCTTGTAAGTTGCACGTCTAACCGTTCGGCCACCATCGCTCTTGCCTATGTGTTAATCCAAATTATAAGCTATCTCCATTTCAAAATTCACTCAAACCCAATTAGCGTAGTTTTTGCGTGAAAGAGTAACAAACATCCATACATCCATACGTAGGAGTAGGATTAGTTATAAATAGGCAAGCATTCGACCCCAGTCTCACCTGATGGCAAGTGATGACGAGGTCGATGATGAAGCATGCTTGCTTAAAAGATACATATTCACTCTTAACTTGAAGGCTCCCAAATTAGACTTATCGGGAAACAAAGACGCAGGCAAGGTGTTCGACTTCTTCGCCGTTCGCATTAATCCTTAGTTTAAAAGCCATTTTGTACAATTTTCAGTGCTTCTATTTTATTACTGCTACTGGTTTTCTATGTAATACCACCACAATACGCAGGCGCCCCTTGGGAAATGAATCAGCGTATAATGAACTAACAGTAACGACCAATGGGATCGGTACTTCTACGTAAAATAGCTTGTATTGGTTCGTTTAAAATTGGATTGAATATCAACTAACGGCTTTTTACGGCAGGTTTTGTATTAGTTATCTTTACTTGAATCTAATTTTGATAGGTAGGTATAAAAAACTAATAGTGATAGAATTATTTTGAACTAGTTGCACCCGCGGTTTCATCTGCTTCCCCTAATCCCGCAGGAACCTTTTTCCGGGATAAAAAGTATCCTAAAAATTAAAAGTTACAAAAATTACCTGCCGGGCGTTTCTTGCCTGTTCTTTTACCGGCGTAAGGAGGTTGGAACAGGCGTAGCTAGTTTTATGGTTGACGTTTTAAAGTGATCACAATGTATCCTATTGAATAAAAAACTATTGATTTTGGTTTTGATTTTTATCTTTAAAATAGAAACACCTCTCATTCCTTTCTCTTCATCTTTTTATTCCCAGTTTGTAATCCACTAATAACGACGACATCTAAAACATCTCACTTTATATTTATTGCCAAAATTAGCACAATCTGATTAAGGGTGTTTCCTCAGAAACGGTAAAATTAATTTCTGATTTCTTGTTCTGATAATTTCCCTGTTGGTAATTAATTCTTTGAGAGGTTTGGAGGAAAATTTTCAGTTTGTACTTAGCGTTTGACAAGGGTGTATCATTTCTATGTCTTCTACAGTAAAATTAGAACCTTTAAGTACTGACGTGAAATAATAATTTAAAATATCTCCCCTTGCGTGACTTAATAATGATCCCTTGAAGATAAAACCCCTCTTGAGAGTTCCCAATCCAGATGTAGCGTGGCGCCACCTTCGACCACATCGTCACTTAACATCAAGTGACTTGTGGTCCATCACTTCATTGTAAAAAGTAAAAAAGAAATTATTCAGTAGGTATCTTTTAAATTTATATTTGTATAATTATTATTATTATTTTTCGTCACACTAGTGTAATTCGAGCCAGGAGGAGAATAAATATCACCACACACAGATCACGATGAATCACTTTATACAGCCACCAAAATATTTTCCTACCATAGCTCCCAATACAATCGACTGTCACTACTTTTTTTTTTTTTTTTTTTTTGCTTTGTTATGGCGTCACACGATTAGTGTATTTGCCAGTGTCAAGTATAAAAGATTTCAAACTCAGAGAGTTGAATCAAGTTTAAATGATGATGGTGATGATGATGATGAGATGATGGGATGAGGATAGTGTTTAAGTAAAGTAGTGGTGCTTTACTTAAACTTTACACGGACTTTTTTGGAGCAACTTGAAAAGTCACTTTCACAACTTTATTTCAATTTCCCACACTCGTTCACATTAACGAACACATAATGGTTAATAATCCACCAATATTACACATTATCACTCGAAGAAACACATGTTTTGGAAATACAAACAAAATTTTCACGTTGACAACTCAATTGCCGCCAAAAAAGTCTCCACTACTATTTCCCGCCAAAATCTATCCCATCCAAATTGATAGAAAGAATATAAAGTTGCCATTCACATAAAATGTGTGCAATCGTAGACATTCTGCCACAGATATAATTATTATAATTAAATGGATTAATGAGTATAATGGCAATATTTAAGTAAGAGAATGAAGTTACTTTGAATTCTAATTGTTACATGTTTTTTATAGTTATATTCTGACATATGAATTATTGCTCGATAACACTAGCTTAGGGTGAAACCAAACGAGCGTAATTTTGTGAGTCGTGAGTTGTGTATTTTCGGTCACTCATTTTACGTTCAACTTAATTTCTGTTGAGTAGCCAGACGAATTTAATTTATTTATTCAGTATTGAGCGTTGCTACGGGCTGTTGGCGTGTCGTCGAGCACAATGGATCTATTAAAAATATTGTGTATTTACGACGAGGAGGCCAGAAAAAGAAGCTAGGTAAACCCACTCAATAGTCAGAGGCTGATATGTGGACAGTTTCATACCTTATATGCCCTTCCCTCACAACGACCGAAATTCGGTCGAGTTCACGCGCATTCAGTCGGCAGACAACTCATTTTGCGTCGTCGTGTGGCACCAACTGCCTTTTTGTATGAAACCGAATGCAGCAGAATTAATGCTACCGAAATTCTGCGACTCACGACTCACAAAATTACGCTCGTTTGGTTTCACCCTAATTCCAACTAATTCACTTTAGATGCGAATGATTGTGAGAGAAGAGTGGGGGGGGGGGGGGGGTGGGTGAAGGAAAACATGTGAGGAAACCGGCATGCCCAAGAACTGCAACATTCAAGGGCATGTGACATCTACCAACCCGCACTGGGCCAGCGTGGTAGATTACAGCCCATACTCTCTCTCTGATAGAAGGCCAGAGTCACAGCAGTGGGAACGTGAAAGACTGATAATGATGATGATGGTGAATTTATTACCATCTATACAAGTAAAACAACGAAAATGTTTTGAAAACACTTTCTCAAACATAACTCGCATTTAGAAGAAAAATGTTGACATTGCGAAGTGAAGAGCGAAATAAGGAAAAATATTTCGTTTTTATATACATTTTCGCCCTTACGTACTCGCGATTGGGGGCAATTTGGAATTCAAATTAATTCATACCGTTCCGCCAATATTGCGCCTGATGCGGCTATGACTTATTCTGTGTGGGGTCACGAATGTTGTACAGTCAGCGACAAAAGTAGCTGATCATACTGGATTTACCAAATACGTGCGTAGATCAGTTAATTTTGTTTTTGACGTGACAACGTCTTATAATTTGATAGAGCCGGCTGCACGCACGAATGACTCATGCGGCGTTACCTCGCTCTGAGGCGTTCCATGTAAGGCTTGAAGAGCAAGCGAGAGCGCAGAACGAGCGACAAAGATGCACAATCGGCCAATCGACGTTGTCACGTTCAACTATCGTCAGTAAACCAACTTTACAGACAACCAATTTTTTTTCCTTACAACTTACAAGGTTGCGTTTGACCATAACACAACACACGTGGTGTTAAGTGACGATTCGTTCGAAAGTTGGTGTTTAAGATGATTTAGAGAATCGGAAAATACGTTTTTGTTCAGTGACTTTTGTCGTTGACTGTACAGTGAGCGACGAAAGTAGCTGATCGTACTCGATTTCCTGAAGGCGTATTATATCAGTAGTATTTGGGTTTTTTACTACTTACAAGGTAGCGTTAAACCACTACACGAAACACTTGATGTTATGTGATGATGTGGTCAGAGGTTGTTTAAAATGATGAAGGTAATGGGAAAATGTGTTCAGCGACTTTTGTGGCTGACTGTACTAGCTGTTAAGTATTCTGTGGCATGCTATAAATTTTTATTATACTGTGTCACAAATCCGAGAAGAGAAGTTATTAATTCCCATTTTATCCTACTAATATTATAAACGCGAAAGTTTGTGAGTATGTATGTATGTATGTTTGTTGCTCTTTCACGCAAAAACTACTGAACGGATTTGAGTGAAATTTGGAAAGCAGACAGCTTATACTCTGGATTAACACATAGGCAACTTTTTATCCCGGAAAAAGGTTCCTGCGGGATAACGAGAAGACGCGGGTGATACCGCGGGGCGCAGCTAGTACAGTCAGCGACAAAAGTAGCTGATCGTTCTTGATTTTCCAAATGTATTTCAAATCAGTAATTATTATTGTTTTTTTTTTTACATTTTACATGGTATCATTTTGACCACAACATAACACTCCTGATTTTAGGTGATGATGAAGTAAAAAATTGGTGTCTAAGATGATGAGGATAATAGAAAAAAGAGTGATTGTTCAGCGACTTTTGTCGTTGACTGTACCTACTGTATATTATACTGTGACCGTCATTGAGAAAGTATTTATTTCAAAGCAGTTACTTTTTCCGATTGAAGAATGTGGTAGACTTTTTATTTTAGTGTGTAGTGCTTCGGATTTTCACGTCATAGATGCATATTACATACACAATCTTACACACACACATACACACTTAACATATATTTGGCATAAAACACTCAAACTCGAAAAAAAAATGCACTTTTTTACAATGCACAAACACTTGCCAATCCTGCAACTTCTCGTTTTGCAATCGGCAGCTCCCCTCCGCTCCGCCATATCGGCCATCAATAGAAACTCTCACAAGTTCTGTGGCCAAAGGAGGGCCGTAGCAACTGTTACATTGTCTGGGACGGTCGCGAAAGTCCTTTTTCAGCACCCAAATGTAATATAAAAGATTTAGTTCGAATAATATTCATGAGTCGGCCAGCTTGGTACATTAACTGGGTACTTACTTTCTTGGTTAGGGTTGGCACATTTATAATGAAAAAAGAAATGGAATGTTTTAATTCGTTGTTTTAACTTTCATTCCATGCATTTCCCGATCGATGCCGGGGGATGGCCACCAGCCTATCCGCCAATCTGCATTGGGGTGAATTTTGGACCATACTCTCTTTTTGAGACAAGGCCTTTGTCCCAGCAGTGGGAACGTAATAAACTTATGATGATGATGATGATGAGAGCAAGGCTGAACAGGTACCTTCTAGGCATGTGTACTACACCGTCGACCGTATCATCTCTTGTCAACAAGCGGGAAAACGGTAAATGGCAGGTCAATTCACAAAAAAAAGAAACACCTTCAACGAATGACTCAGTGTCATTTTAATAAAAAAAATAACAAAAACTGTATAAAATCTGCTCAAATTTTTAACATAAAATTCCGACAACATTTGCAATACCCAGCGACGCTAAAAGAATTAGCAAAAAAAATGCAACATCACTTTGACTTTCAAAAACGGACGTCCAGTAATCAACCATCCCTAGAGAACCCTAACGACCTGTCACTGTACCATGGCGTAAAGTGTCAACCCTAACGGCGAACGGTTGAGAGTGCTATAATAAAACTCGAGAATAAATCTTTTTTTCGAGCCACGCTAGGGGTGCCGCGTGTGGATATTAATGTTAGATGCATTCGCATTTCGAGGGATAGTTTTCTGTGGAAATATATGTGGTTAGTTCGTTGGTGCTCTAGATTTGAAAGTACTTCAGACCTCAGAGTAGGTATTTCATTTTTCAAGCGAGGTTTCGTGGTTGACGAATTCGAAAGAGGTCACTTTAGATTTTTAACATCTTTTAAAGGTTTAATGAAAGAGCTAAAGTAATCTATCTAAATATATATAACTCTAAAGTGACTGACTGACATAGTGATCTATCAATGCACAGCCCAAACCACTGGACGGATCGGGCTGAAATTTGACATGCAGGTAGATGTTATGACGTAAGCATGCGCTCAGAAAGGATTTTGATTAATTCTACCCCCAAGGGGATAAAATAGGGGATGAAAGTTTGTATGAAACTTTGTCAATTTTAAACTGATCGGGCTGAGACTTTGCATGCATAAAGCTGTAGCCCACGCGGGTGAAACCGTGGGGAACAGCTAGTAAATTGTAAACGCATTGACGTAGCCCCAAATTACGCTCGAAATTTGTGTTATGGGTACTAGACAACGATATACATACTTATATATGGAGAAATAAATACTTATATAGATAGAAATATCCAAGACTCAGAAACAAATATTCATGTCATCACACACATATTTGCCCTTACCGGGATTCAAACCCGGAACCGCTAGTTTTGAAGGCAGGGTCACTACCAACTCGGCTACCGTATCGTCAAAAACTCAATGAATTGAGTATATATGCTTTCGCGGATAACTTCGTCGTTAATGAACCGATTTTGATTATTCTTTTTTTGTTGGAAAGGAGAAATCCCAAGGGTGGTACGATGATAAGGACAGCAGAATCTGATGATGTTATCCCAGAGAAACCAAGTGGAAAGAGAAGTCGGTTATTTTTTTGTTAAAAATTGGTTGTCTGTAAAGTCGGTTTACTGACGATAGTTTAACGTGACAACGTCGATTGGCCGATTGTGCTTCTTTGTCGCTCGTTCCGCGCTCTCGCTTGCACTTCAAGCCTTACATGGAACGCCTCAGAGCGAGGTAACGCCGCAGAGCGAGGTAACGCCGCATGAGTCATGTTTTTTCGTGCGTGCAGCTGGCTCTATCGAATTATAAGACGTTGTCACGTCAAAATTATATTAATGTTTTATAGAGTCCCAGCAGTGGGAACGTTATGGGCTAATGATAAGATGATGAGTATATTAGTGTATGTTTATAATTTATCTATAATATATCATAGCGATGATGGCTCAGTGGTAGTGACGTCGGCTTGCGATCCGTAGGACGTGGGTTCGAATCCTACAATGAGCTTGAGCTTTCGGTGAAGGAAAACATCGTGATGAAACCATAGCTTGGTGGTAGGGTATTTTCTAGTACTCGCCTGGCTAGCTACCACCCTCTTGTTAAGAATCTGTCGGTGTGTTCCGGCAGCCTCACTTGAGAGCCAGTTCCCAGTCCAGGTGTAGCGTGGCGCCAGCTTCGACCACATCGTCACTTCACATCAGGTGACTTGTGGTCAAACGCTACCCTGTAAAGAGTAAAAATAAAAAAAAAATAAAAAAAATATCTGTTTGTCTGATTGCGTAAGTGTATGTCTGTACAATCATATTGTTTTTGCTACAAATAAAACAATCACATACTATATTTCTCAAGTAAGTACTTTAACTCAATAGACACGGAATAATAGCCCGAATCTAATGTAAATGGTTAACCAAGCGCTCAAGTTCATTACATGCCCTGAGCAGATAAAGTCTTTCAATTCAATTCTGCAGCTATTTTCAATTAACGCCCCCCTCTTGCGGACAGTGTCTTCTTTCCGCCTTTGTTACTGGTTTTAGGGTTCCGTTGGGATAGCAATGGGAACGTTAAATCTGTGTACTGTGTCTACTATAGGTGTGGGTATTAACTAGGAATGGCGATCTGATATCGATTAATCAAATAATCAGTTTTATTGGTCAAGGCAATTAATCGATCTTAAACGATGAATCGATCCGTGAATCGGTTGACATTGACATTAAAGGATCGATCATACTATATACTAATACGTACTAATCTTACTAATATTATAAAAGTGAAAGTTTGTGTGTGTTTGTGAATGTTTGTACGTATCACCGTAACTACACAACCGATTTTGATCAAATTTGGAATGGAGATAGCTTATACTCTGGATTAACACATAGGGTACTCACATTCCGATAAAGGTTCCTGCGGGATAACGGGAAGACGTGGGCGAAAGCACTGGGTGCAACTAGTATTCGATATTTTCTGTGTCGGTCACGCACCTATACTTCGAGGAAGAATGGTGACAGGTCACACCTATACAATGACAGAAATGTCATTTTCTTACTCAATTAATGAAATGCTGGCAATACTGGTTTTAATGCTTGCTTCAATAATGTTAATGTGATCATAAAAAGATTGTGGTGATGGTGGTGGTGATGATGATGATGTGATTTTAGCTGACTGTGCTACGGCCGAGTCTCGTCTCTGTGAGAGTTCGGTGTAGCGTGGATCATCCCTTATGTGATTAAAATGAAGGGTTCAATGAAAGCCGAAAGGACAGACCCTTTGTTACAGTCTATTTTTAGGATGATAAAAAGAAATCTGTTTATAGTACGATCAGATACTGAATTCGTTTAAATAATT
The DNA here is from genome assembly GCA_931315375.2 of Opisthograptis luteolata. Lineage (NCBI taxonomy): Eukaryota > Metazoa > Arthropoda > Insecta > Lepidoptera > Geometridae > Opisthograptis > Opisthograptis luteolata. The sequence goes on from OV928044.1 coordinate 1,991,301, forward strand.
TAGTTGTTGAATTGGATTAGGAGACGTTCTCTGGTTTTTTTACCGACTTCAAATAAGGAGGAGGTCCTCAATTCGACAGCATGCTTTTTGTATGTATGTTACTCAACCATTCCGCCGCCTTATAAATCGATTTTGATGATTATTTGACTGTTGTAAATGGAATGTATGGATTATGATATACCAACAAAATATTATTGCAACATATTATTCTCAGTTATTTAAAATGTATGCTAAGTTGATTATGTTTTGCAATCAAAAATTATTATTTTTTCAACAACTTACAGGGCAACGTTTTATCACAACACAACTTGATGTTAAGTGATGATGCGGTCAAAGGTTAGTGTGTAAGGTGATGAAGGTAATCGGATTTCATTTTATTGTTCAGCGAGGCAGCCTTTGAACACAACACAACACACATGATGTTAGGTGATGATGGGATCAAAGGTAAGTGTGTAAGGTGATGAAGGTAAACGGTTTTTTTTTTAAGATTCAGTGCTTTTGTTTGTTTTCTCTTCTCAGGTGGTATCTGCAAAAGACTCCTTTATCTACAAACCTACGAATAGAGAGAGATACCAGTAGTAGTTTGCAGCTAACACGTTCTCTCTGTGCAAATCGGAAACTGAACGTTCCTGTAGGGAACAATTTTGATAAACAGTACATTGAAAATCAATAACTTGGCACATTTCCAATGCTGAAATGGGTTACCTCAACTTTTTCCTACTGCACCGATCATACCTCCTACTAATATTATAAACGTGAAAGTTTGTGTGTATGTATGTTTGTATGTATGTTTGTTGCTTTTTCACGCAAAAACTACTGAACGCATGTGTGAAATTTGGAATAGAGATAGCTTACACCCTGGATTAACATATTGTCTGCTTTTTACCCCGAAAAAGGCTCCAACGAGAAGACGCGGGTGACACCGCGGGGTTAGCTAGTATAATATAGTTATCTCTATCAGTATTATTAACTGTACTGTTCAGATAGAAATTTAAAAAGGTCCATAGGAGTAATGTCAAATTTATATCTCTAGAAGGGCAAACCGTAGATAGATTGGTTATTGGGAACGGCTGTAAATGGACCGACAACAACGAACAAAATGAAAGAAAAAGACGCAGCTATGGCGTAGAAAGAGACGTACAGACATTTTTGTTCATTCCATTCGGTCTCGGTTTGGCGTCCACATTACACGAAAGTTTCAATGCACAAAACTTTTACTCAGCGAACGTAAACCAATCAGCTGATTAATCTTTCTCCTCCAAGCGATAATCGACCTTCGCACACAGTCAACAAGGCTGGTTTTCTAATAGCAGTCTTAAAAGACACATGTGTAGATAACTGTAATGCTCTCATGAATTCTGTAATAAAGAAAATGAGATAACGCACTGCAATAACGTTAATGACTGTGTTAGCGAATCTAGTGTAATTACTGGAGTAGTTTCTTGGAAACTTTTTAGAAATGCCACTTGTGTACTCGAAAGTACTAGCAAGGGATTAATGTTAGTAGATTGTTGGCAATCTTTTTTTTAAGTGGCTTCTTTCTATTTACTCCAGACTGTTTTGAAATACTTTGCAGTTATTATTTTTTACATAGCCACCAGCTAGCGTTTGGCCACAAAGTCACCTGATGTTATGTGACGATGTGGTCGAAGATGGCGCCACGTTACACCTGGACAGAGAACTGGCTCTCAAGTGAGACTGCCGGAGCACACCAATAGGTGCTTGGCAACAGATTCTTAACTTGTCTTCTTAACTAGCCAAACGAACACTTTTAAAATGCCCTATCACCAAGATATGGTTTCATCTCGATTTTTTCTTCCATCAAGAGCTCAAGTTTGTTGTAGAATGCGAACCCACGACCCACGGATCGCAAGCACTCAGCCATCATCGCTTCAAAATGCCCAAATTTTACATGAAATATTTTGGTCAACTAATTTACTTTACTTTATAAAAAAATAGGGTCATAGTGGTAGGCTATAGCGCAAAAAAAGTGTTTTAAAAAGGATTCAATATACGTCTAGAGGAAAAAAATATTTTGCGCCCGAGTGATAAACTCCACTTTTTATTCCCCACTACGAGAAAAAAAGGAATAAGAGGAGCTTTTAGGTACAATCAACTACCGCCCAGTAACTTTTTTCATACAATACTTTCGTTCGATCTCTTTGGTCGCGGCCTTTATTCATAAAAAGAAATAAAAAAGATAAGAAGTTCGATAAATTTATGGTTTTATCTAACTTCTTAACTTATCTTAGAACGCGTTTTAGTTAAAATGATTTTTGTCTACTTCTGGTGTGTTACATTGTATGTCTGCGAAAACGTGAAAAATACAGACGAATAATATAATTTATCTAGATGAAAAAAAAACCTCAGGTTAATGCCCAAACTTTGATTAAGGATCGAAAAACCGATAACAACTTTGAACTAAAATGAGTTAATCGTTTAATTACTAATTTTTTTTTAGTAAAAGACCTACTTTACTTATACTGAAAAACTAATTATGTTTTTTTTTAACGGATTTTCTTCTCTCTACCTCTACGACTGTTCTGCCGGGAGCCGGGACCGACAATGCCACTTTACGGTCACCATCCAAGCGATGGCCATGTTGAATTTTGTTTCGACCAACCGGACAAGCTTAGCTACGAGCGGTACAAAAAAGATAAATTGGATACCTATCAAACGATTCAAGTTATATAGAAGTTTTCCCAAGTTGTACGGGCTACACCTCTACCGCATTAAACTATACCGAGTCACACAACTTTCTACCTGGAAAGAACTTTGCGCTTTGAAAGTGCAACACTGATGGACACACACGGGGGAAAATATTAGACCGACGCGTGCTGAATAGATAATGGGCAGCGGGGAAGATGCTTGTCAGAAGAAATATTTCAAAGAACAGTGAAACTTACTGTACTGAAACTTTTGTGGATTTATAGCTGAAATATGTTATGTTTATGAACTCAGTTTCGACCTGGGAGTTCGTACTGCGGTTTTGAAGTTCTTCTATAAGACGTTTCATACATACGTACGTACGGTACATATGAAATTTTTATAGATAATATTTCCAAAAACTTGTGTTACTTCGGGTGACGAAGTGTGATCATCATTATTAGCCTTTCACGTTCCCACTCTCACAGAGAGAGAGTACGGGCTGTAATCTACCACGCGGGCCCAGTGCGGGTCGGTAGATGTCGCATGCCCTTGAATGTTGCAGTTCTTGGGCATGCCGGTTTCCTCACGATGTTTTCCTTCACCGTTTTGAGCGATGGCAAATTCGCACATAACTTATTAAGTCATAGGTGCGGGGCCGAGAGGATTCGAACTCGGTATCGGCGTCTTGTAAGTCGCACGCCTAACCGCTCGGCCACCATCACTCCCTCCAGAAAAAAAATATACATATATAATACTAGCTGTTCCCCGCGGTTTCACCCGCGTGGGCTACAGCTTTATGCATGCAAAGTCTCAGCCCGATCGGTTTAAAATTGACAAAGTTAGAATTAATCAAAATCCTTTCTTAGCTGATGCCTACGTCATAACATCTACCTGCATACCACATTTCAGCCCGATCCGTCCAGTGGTTTGGGCTGTGCGTTGATAGATCACTATGTCAGTCAGTCGTCACCTTTGAGTCATAATATATTTTTCTAGTGTCGACTCGACACACTATCATGTGGAGCCATAACAACAAGTAGAGTAGAAATTGTTCGTATGTGTGCGTCTGTGTGTACCTCGTGTTCTAGTAGCCGCTGTCTTGCAAAATTTCGAAATGAGATTTTCTAATCGCATTCCGATGCGTGTTTTACTCGAGCGTAAAACCCAACCGTGTGCTCCTACGGTAGGAAGTTGGGAGTGACACGGCTTCGCAACTTGCGGTTGGCGAAGTGCGAAACGACCCAGTGGTCGTCACCTCAGTCTGTTTAACTTTCCTGCCTAAACGGAGCTAAAAGGTTTTTATTTGCACTGCTTTTGTCTTTAATGGCGGAGCAGGACGCCTTTTGGGACACGTTTTGCAGGTGTTAAGTATTTGAACGGCTTTCTGGTCAAAATGTTTATTTTATGATTAGGGTACTTTGTTTTAATGTAATTAAAAAAAACCGGCCAAGTGCGACTCGGAATCGCGCACGAAGGGTTCCGGACAATTATTAAAAAAACGGGGGAAAAAAATCACGTTTTTTAGTATTTGTTGTTGTAGCGGCAACAGAAATATTTTAATTCTTTAGCATCAGCCTATTACGTTCCCATTGCTGGGACTCTGGCCTTCTGCCAGAGAGAGTATGGATCGTAATCTACCACGTGGTCCCAGTGCGAGTTGATGTCCCATGCCCTTGAATGTTGTGGTTCTTGGACATGCCGGTTTCCTCGCGATGTTTTCCTTCACCGTTTTGAGTGATGACAAATTTACACATAACTTATTAAATCATAGGTGCGGGGCTAAGTGGATTCGAACTCGGTGTCGGCGCCTTGTGTATCGTTCGGTTAAATTATTGTATTGTTCTTATTAGGTTCAATTCCCTATTACTTCGACTGCTCGGAAACGGAAATCCATCTATTGGTACGTAGTTCCATTGGCATTATGAAAAGAAATTGCAGAGTCGGATTCCAATGAGATAAGCCGATTCCATATAAAAGCAGGGTTGCAGCGCTGCAGCGCTTAGTGATTCAATGCTTTATATCCTATTCATGGACTACCCTTCGATGGGTTGGACTTCTTTATTGAATTTTAGTCTTATTAGCAGATGTTAGTAATGTATCCACTTTAATTTGGTTTTCTATTTGTAAATGTAATGCAGAACCGACAACCGTTGGGGTAGACGCGTTCTTGAGTGGAGACCGCGAGTTGGCAAACGTAGTGTAGGACAAGGTGGAGCGACGACTTGCGCCAAGTAGGTGGCAGTGGTTGGATGAGAAAAGCCGAAGACCGGGTTCAGTGGCGTATCGGAGGACAGGCCTATGTCCAGCAGTGGACTGATACAGGCTGATGATGATGATAATGATGATGTAATGTACGGTCGGGGTTAGAATTCCAGTAGCAGTCTCAAAAAGCAATGCGATAAAATCGCGCTTATGACCTTCTTCTATAAGGCGGTCACTTTACTGGCAAGTGTGTTAATAATTGAGTAGTTGGTGCAGTAAGAGGACAAAATTGTAGTAGCACTTCAAAGTTTATGGTCACCCGCACGATAAGCATGCCGCTTATCTTTGTGTGTGTGTGCGACCGGTAACCACGCTCTTTCTGATTGGTTTATGTATACACGTACGTGCGAAAGGGCTTACAGAAAAACGTAAAACGCGTGATTTTTGTTCATGCTTTTGGTTTTTGAGACTGCTACTGCAATTCTGACCCTTCCCGTATATCGATGTCAAAGTGAACATTTGCAATTTATTAAAAGACACAGCCTCAAGACGGACGGACCTGACGAAACTAAGCTATCAATTGCACCATTCAGTCACGGAACCCCAATGTTTCTAACATAGACTCTCACCTGAAAGCGCAAACCCCTCTCCAATTGCAAGTTTCCGCAACCATCTCCTCACTTAATCCCCAGATAAAAGGGGCATTCTCTTAGCAAATTCAATTTATCCCGCATTCGTTAGTCGGAGTCCGCTTGGCTTAATATTATTACCATTGGACTCCGGACTTCAACGCTTGCTTCGGGAGCGCTATTTTCAAGAGGGATTCTCTTATAATTATCACGTTCACTGCAGTACAAGATTGGTCGCTTTATTCCAAGTGTTGTAGTCCAAAACGTTTTGACCAAAGCGCAGTGAAAGCAAATCACAATACGGGCGTAGCTTGCATATTGGTAGGGGATCCCAAGAAATTTTTAGAATTACTCGAGCGCGTCAGATTACAGCGTAGTGTTTGACCACAAGTCACCTGATGTTAAGAGACGATGTGGCTGGCTAAAGGTGTCACATTGCACCTGAACTGGGAACTGGCTCTCAAGTGGGGCTGCCGGAATACACCCACAGGTGCTTGGCGACCGATTCTTAACATGAGGTAGCCAGGCGAGCACTTGAAATGCCTTATGTAATTCAATCCAAGAGGAGAATAAATATCACCACACACAGATCTCGATGAATCACTCTAAACAGCCACCCAAATATTTTCCTACCATAGCTCCCAATACAATCGACTGTCACTACTATTTCCCGCCAAAATCTACCCCATTCAAATTGATAGAAAGAATATAAAGTTGCCATTCACATAAAATGTGTGCAATCGTAGACATTCTGCCACAGATATAATTATTATAATTAAATGGATTAATGAGTATGACGGGGGGCCGGGCCCAGTGCTGTTTTAGCAAGACTGACGTCAGCAATGATGACGTCACCATCATCGTCATCATCAGGTCGGTGCGTGATAGGTGTTTACAGAAAAACGAAGTAGATAGTTTTCGAACTATTTATTCAGCAATAAGTAGTCTAGGTACTTGGCACAGCAGAGTTCGGGAGGTCCGATCGCTACGACGGCTCAAGCCAGACTGACTAGAGCTCTGCCGAGCGGTCGTATTTATACCAAAACTGGCCTCGCACAAGCAATGTTTACAAACTTCGTAAAAATTGCCTGTGATCGTTCCAGCTGAGGTTTTAACCTCTAACAATCATTCTAAAATTAGTTAACTCATTGACAATCGGTTATTATTATTATTATTAAAATCACAATAACGGCTTTGCGCCGATACGGCCATTCTGACAGGCGGTGCGCGCTCTGCACCAGCCTGGTAGTGTTCTCGTGGAAAACCTCGTGGAAAACCTCGTGGAAAAACCTCGTGGAAAAACCTCTTGGATACCTCGTGGGTGCGCGCTCTGCACCAGCCTTGCAGTGTTCTCGTGGAAACCTCGTGGAAAAACCTCGTGGAAAAACCTCGTGGAAAACCTGGTGGAAAACCTCGTGGAAAACCTCGTGGAAAACCTCGTGGAAAACCTCGTGGATACTGAAACAACGAAATATGGTTCTTCTGAGTTTGGTATCTGTAAGCAACCGGTGTTGCTTTTAGGTAAGGTCAGAAGCATAACGCATTGCATGTTAATGCACGCATAGTGCGCTTTGAATGGAAATATGGGAACACGTGGATACCTCGTGGAAACCTCGTGGATTCTCGTGGATTCTCGTGGATTCTCGTGGATTCTCGTGGGTTATCGTAGATTCTCGTAGATAAGTGTTATTATAGGAAACGGGATAACTTAATGGGGTTTTAAGGTAATGAAAGGATCTCACCCGTTTTGGTTACACAAGTTGGACTGCTCGTGGTGTAAAAAGCACGAGTTTGACTGGTGTAGCAGCGGGGTATTTGGGAGCCGGTGTAGATAAGTCACATTCTGCCGATACGGTCCCATGGTCACCTGGGTGAGCGGCACGACGAAGCTGAACGCCAAACTCTCTTAACAAGATACCTGCAATTAGAATTAGATGTCTGATTACGCGGCGTGTTTTTGATGAGTATGTAATCTCTTTGGCAGGGATGGATGTAGATTGAAACACTGTCTATCCAAGTTAGCAGGACCTTGTGCCATTTTTAGTTGCATGTGTAGGGTAAGCGCTTCCATCTCAATAGCATAGTTGTCAATGTCCACTAGATTCGGCAATTCCGGTGGAAGACAGTACTGTCGTCCAGCAATAAGTGTGAACGGGGCAACTCCAGCAACACGGTGAGTTGTGTAGTACATCCTAAGTTGCAGTTCTTCAAGTGTGGAGCGCTACTGTTTGGTTTCATAATTTTTGATCAAAACCAAACGTTGCAATATTTCCGCTTGCTCGGCCGATTCCTGGTGCCATAGCGTGAATATTGTTTTTGAGGTGGTCACGGTATTTCATTCATTAATTCACACAGAAACTCTTCTTCCATCAACGAAGATTTAAGTTGGTGTTTCAAGTAGATGCACGGTTCGTTTCAACGCAGTCAATACACCGCGCGGGCCCCTATTAGTAACGTAGTAGAATAACGCGCACTTTGTGAAGGCCACAATGTGATGATGACGCATCGGTGGACACACATATATCACGTCCCTTCAAAGGCTACATGCCTTCATCCGGATATCAAAGTCATCGAGCTTCCATGTTTCAATGGCCTCACGAACACCAACATTGGTATTCGGATCACATGATGGCAGGTAAACATCCTTGATTAAACTCGCGACTCTTTGGGTTGAGCACACAAGCGTTCTGACATCTTCTGCATCATTTCCATGAGGAATTGTGGTGGTACCCCTGCCGTAGATGGGCTGGGCATGTATTAACAGCATACGCTGCTGTTCTGGATCGTTAGCTTGTCGTGGTACAGTATCCAACGAAGGGTCCGGCACAGCCAGTGACGTTATCGGCTGGGAGCATACAGCACTGGTTTGTTCCAGTAGATCATGTGATGAACGAGCTGATGAGGAGGTGTCCTGGATTGGATTCCGTTCCAATCCCACTTCTGATGACGGGGGGCCGGGCCCAGTGCTGTTTTAGCAAGACTGACGTCAGCAATGATGACGTCACCATCATCGTCATCATCAGGTCGGTGCGTGATAGGTGTTTACAGAAAAACGAAGTAGATAGTTTTCGAACTATTTATTCAGCAATAAGTAGTCTAGGTACTTGGCACAGCAGAGTTCGGGAGGTCCGATCGCTACGACGGCTCAAGCCAGACTGACTAGAGCTCTGCCGAGCGGTCGTATTTATACCAAAACTGGCCTCGCACAAGCAATGTTTACAAACTTCGTAAAAATTGCCTGTGATCGTTCCAGCTGAGGTTTTAACCTCTAACAATCATTCTAAAATTAGTTAACTCATTGACAATCGGTTATTATTATTATTATTAAAATCACAATAACGGCTTTGCGCCGATAAGTATAATGGCAATATTTAAGTAAGAGAATGAAGTTACTATGAATTCTAATTGTTACATGTTTTTTAAAGTTATATTCTGACATAAGAATTATTGCTCGTTAACACTTACCACTATGCTAAGGTTTCATCACAATGTTTTCCTTCACCGAAAGCTCATTGTAGGATTCGAACTCATGCACGATCTACAGATCGCAAGCCGACGTCACTACCATTGAGCCATCATCGCTCGTACTTCATGTCAAAAGAAACTAGACCTAAAAGCAAAATAAAAACTTTAGGTTTCAGACAGTCCTTTCGACGCGGGCAAAAGATAGGTGTTAAATAAAGGTTAAAGGTCTCTGATAATATAAAATGAGTCTTATTTCAAAGTTCATAAAAAGTTAAGTCGAAACTTAGGCTCAGAGGGAAGGAGTTACGGCTTGAGGTGAGTGTCGCGAAGTTGGTCTTGCGGCGAGGAAATGCTTTTCCTTTACTTTACCTCACTCGATGTCTACTTTTTGGTAGTTTCCTCAAAGCGGAATGGGTAGTATGTTTTAGCTCGTATTCGATCTAACAAAAAGTACTGGATTTGTCAAATTTTTCTTTCACTTTGTACCAAAAATCCTCAAAAAGTAATCTCTTGACACTCTGGCTAAATACAGTAATCGTGTGAAGACAGACATCTTACCTGTTACCACCATGCAATATCTGATAGAGATGCGTGCACATTTTGGCAGATTTGCAGTGCAGCCCGACCGCATCCATACGCGTAGTTATAATAAAGTCCGCATGCGTCATGAATCATGATGCATTCCAAATTAGCATGCATCTTTGTCGTTTATTAAAAGTTCGAGTGAGATGTAAAAATGCGTTGCAGCGCCATTCGACTTTATTGTTGTACCTATGCGTCAGGATGCGAGCGCGTTGCACCGCAAATCATAAAAAATGTGCAGGCATCTGTCGTTTATTCAAAGTTTGAAAGAGATGTAGGAGCGTTGCGGTGCCGCCCGCCCTGTTCCGCGCGAGCCTTTATTTGTATCTAAGGACAAAACTTTTGGGTAGATAAAAGAAAGACCATTACACAAGTTCACTTACAAGTTACAACTTACAACATATCAATGTTGTTTAACGCTAAGTTACAAAGTTTAGGGTTGTCTCGACATTGTATTTAAGAGTTAGGTGGTTAACGTTTGTTCTTTTATGAAATGAAATATTAACTTTTCTTTATTGTCTAATGAACCGGAGGAAAAAAGGTAAATTTTACCAACAATGAAAAACCGCCTATTGTGACACTAGTTCTAAAATATTTTTCATCTCTAGTGTTTTATGGTTAAACTAGTTGGGCCCCGCGGTTTCACCCGCGTCTTCCTGTTATCCCGCAGGAAGCCTTTCTCAGGATAAAAAATTATGTGTTAATCCAGGGTATGAGCAATCTCCATTCCAAATTTCATCAAAATCGGTTTAGTAGTTACGGAGATACTTGGTAACAAACATTCACACACACACAAACTTTCACATTTTTAAACCCCGCTTCGAGCGCTTCGTGTTCAAATATTCTAGTTTTTGTATAGGTTACAACGTGACAGCCCTAAACGTCCTATTCCAAAGAGACTTGACTCTTTGGAAAATATGAGCGTGTTTTCCAATTTTTCTTATCAAATAGTTTACCAACTAGTTTTTTTTTCGTTAACTTTAATAATCGAGTTGGTATAGTAAAGTACGTAGCGGTTACATAGTTCGCAGTTACTTACCTTTAAACTTTAGTGATTCAAACTCATTTTAACTTGTGTCCGTACTAACTTAACTCAGTAATCTCAAGTATCGCTAGTTTGTTATATTACTTTTTCTTTTCCTTATTCAGTTCCTGTTGATTTCTTTTAGTGGAAATTTCGCTTTTGGTTTGTTGTTTTTTTTAGATTTCACATAGTAGCTTTTGACTACTAGTCATGCATAATTTAGTGCGTTCCACCGCGAGAATTTAAATGGTACCAAGTACCTATATATATGAAAGATTTCTTTATGTACTACCTAATTGGTATATTTTTGGAATTAAAAAAATCATCGTCATCATTTTCAGCCTTTCACGTTCCCACTGCTGGGACTCTGGCCTTCTCTCTCAGAGAGAGAGCATGGGCTGTAATCTACCACTTGAATGAATGAATGTTGCGGTTCTTGGACATGCCGGTTTCCTCACGATGTTTTCCTTCACCGTTTTGAGCGATGGCAAATCCGCACATAACTTATTGAGTCATAGGCAGGGCCGAGAGGATTCGAACTCGGTGTCGGCGTCTTGTAAGTCGCACGCCTGACCGTTCGGCCGCCATCGCTCAAGAATAAAAAAATGATTATTACTAATTAATTTAATGCAATTTAACTAAAACGATTACAAAAAACCAATTACAAAAATTAAAATGTGTACATACACAAGACAGTAATTATTACACAAAAACATAAACAAGCAAAAACAGAGAAAACAAGAATACAAACAAAAAAAAATACTATTAGTAACACATTTACATAAACACACAAAACACATTCATCTTAACAAAGCACCAAACAACACACAACACAACACATGAAATTCAATTAAATAAATCAGCCATCCCATTAATCAAAATTCCGTATCATTATACAAATCACTGAACCATATTCCAACTCGTCAACAGTCAACACTATCTGTATAGTTCATCGCATCACATTCATCACGATCCCAGAGTGACCACTGACCACAACGAATTGTGACCGCATATGAACGAACCTCGCAGGCTTGCAGTACCTACGACACTGCAACCGCAACCAGTCGCTAACTCAACAATATGTCACAGCTACAGGTATAAGACAGTATTTGAACTTGCTCTTATGTCTATGAAGTTGGTTAACGATAGAAACAAGTGCAAAATACAAACAAAAATGAACAAAAACAAAAGACAAAATTAAACTGTTCTGAATGACCCTTTGCAGTACGACACTGCGACCGCGACCAGTCGCTAACTCAATATGTCGCAGGTAAAAGACAGTATTTGAACGTGCTTCTATGTCTATAAAGTTCATTGGCGTTAGTAACAAACGAAAAACACAGAAAAACAAATTACAAAACAAAAGACGAGATTAAACTGTTCCATTTTGCATTTAAACTAACAATAAAGAGGTAAAGTTTGATTGTAAAATTAGATGTAGGAAGTAATCCCCAGAACTACTGATTTGATTTTGAAAATGTCTTCATGTTTAGCAAGCTACACTAGCCCAATAGTGGAAATCTTTTAGCAATCTCCACACAGGTGAAACTTTGGATCGCAGCCACTTATTAATATTATATGAACTTCAGGTACTGTCTTTACCAACACTGTGCTATACTGCGATCGGTTGCACGTTCCGAACTAGCGACCGCTAAACCGCATAATTTTAACCTACCTTGTTGTTTTATGTTAATAATAATGAAATATTTCATATTCTGCCTATAAATATACTTCATTGCTGCGGTTGGCAATATTGAAGTGGGAATTTGTTTTAATTATTTTAATGATTAAAAGTCGTCAATTATGAAAATACAATGTACTATGTAGTTGCGACCCGTGGTTTCACCCGCGTCTTTCTGTTAACCCGCAAGATCCTTTTTCGGGATAATAGCCTATGTGTTAAGTAGTGCTCGGTACTCGACGGTCATTTCGCAGAGCACTACTTAAGTAGTGCTCGGTACCTGAAGGGTACTCTTTAGAATATATTGGTGTCAATTCGGTTTTACATTCTCTAAAACTAAACTAAATTTGACAGGTCTAATAATATTGCTGTCTTTTTCTAACCACTGAAGTAAAAAAGGACAGTATTACTCTTAGACCTGTCAAACTTAGTTTAGTTTTAGAGAATGCAAAACCGAATCGACACCACTATCAGATACTTTTAATTAATTTTTATATTTAAGTAAATAGTTTTCTTCAGTTAGTGATTACTTTTTAATAAAAGGTAATTACTTTGCTTATTTTTCACGTATCAAATACCCATCTGGCGAAATTCTTAAGCCTAAGGAAGGAAGTATCTTGAAATCTATTAACAAAATAGTGAAAGGAAAACTTCTAAGCCGTACACAAATTAAGTTGGACATCAAAAGACATATCGACTCACCAATCTTCATTCAAACTTTAACACTGAGTTTCGCTCCCCGTGGGATGTGGGGGAGCAAATGTTTGGTGAGATAAATATACAGGGTGATATTGACTATTAACTTACTAACTTTTTCTGTAATGTCTTTGTAGTAATCTAAATTATTATCAATAAAACAATTCCATTAACGTCATAATGGGTATTAAACTTTCGTTTTCGGTCTGCTTGGTGGTGGCGCATTTTCTAGTACTCGCCTAGCTACCACCCTCAAGTTAAAATTCAGTCGCTAAGCACCTTCGGTGTGTTGTAGCAGTCTCACTTGGTATCCAGTTTCCAATCTAGGTGTAGCCTGACGCCACCTTCGACCACATCGTCACATAACATCAGATCACTTGTAGTCAAACGCTACCCTGAAGTATTAAAAACAAGGATGTCTTAACCAAAATAATGTATAGACATTTTAAACCACCCTGTATAACAAAGCGGTACTGAGTCGATCCCCCTATATCGCATACCAACGGGACGAAAGTTCCCGCCACAAATACCCACGAGCCAGAACTAAAACTAAGTACACTGAACAACAAAAAAACCTGAACACTTTTTGTTTGAGTTTTATCAGCGACTGGGCTGGGGGATTAACGAGCTGAATGTATTAGTGAGAGATGGGTGATGTTTTCTGTCTCTTTTGCTTTTTAAAATATTAATTAAAAAAAAACCTTTTGTTGGGCATTTTATGTACCAGAAATTAAGGGATCACTTCTTAGAGCATTAAACTTCAAAGTTCTGGGTGGCACTGATGAACAGTATCAGACAAGCGTGGCGCTTATAGCCGTCTTACCACTTACGGCCAGTTTCAATATCCACGGTTGCCCTACTAGAGATAGACATTTGACATAACTTCTATGGAGCTTATATCAAACTCCTATCTCCAGTAATTGTGGATAGATAGGGTATTGAAACATGCCGTTAGTAGCTTACAAAAATATGAACTCCAAGCGGGCGAAGCCGTTGACACGTGCGACTCTCAAAGTGAACTCCATTTTATTAACAGCCACTTCAAAGTTGTGTAACTGCGAGCACTTTGTATAGGCTTAATAAGATTCTGAGTGCCTGAGTATGTCAGAGCGAGCACCTGATGTCTTAAATTAAAGGCCTGGAGAGGCAGATGGCCTTAAACTTTAACGGGGGCTGAGTTATGAAAATAGATGCCCTTAATATTTTAACATAATGTTATGAAAAGTGACGTTTCTTAAATTTTGTTGGCTCTCTGTTTAAATAACATATTGTACCTTATTTTCAGCTTTGCCATTTATTTCTACCGATTATTTGTAATATTTGGCACAATCGTAGTAATTGTTATGTATGTATGGCACATCACTATCCGTCTATGAAGTGCAATATTATTTGGATGAATTTTTAACTTAAACAATAAGAAACTTTACGGGCGTAAGCTGTCAAAAAACCATTTATTTAATGGACAAAGTATAGTGTAAAATAATTAAAGTGTTAAGTCCGACAAGAACAAAAGATTTCGCTCTTTACATTTTGCTTGCGTGAAGAAAATAAATCTACTGGTCACAAGTAGACTGTGGAACTCCATAAATCCTAGCGGTTGGATAAAGTATTACAATAATTTATTCTCTCAGACTGAGACTGGACTGTGTATAATGGATGGCTTAGATTACAACTGACCTCACTAGAGGTACGGTGTACTAAATGATAGAACCTATCATTGTTTCTCCCAACTCAAACGGAGCCAACGTACGACCGTATATAAGATAGTTAAATTCTTTATGTTATGAATATATTGTTGTGTGTATGTGTTGTTGTATTGTGTGTGTTTTTGTAATATTATGTGTGTATTTTGTTGTTTTTTATACTCCTTACAGGGTAGCTTTCGACCACAAGTCATCTGATGTTAAGTCACGATGTGATCGAAGATGGCGCCACGCTACACCTGGATTGGGAACTGGCTCTCAAGTGGGACTGCCAGAACAGTGTGTATGTTATATTGTTTGTGTTGTGTTGTGTATTTACTCTTTTTATTTATAACATTAATTACATATGATTCATAATCATAATAACGACAGTAATTAATCAAAATACAATTGAAATATCTATAAATTACCTGATTACTGGTAAAAACAGTTCAGAGCCGACTGCGACCTGCTGAGTTTTGCGGCCATTTTGATATGACAGCTTTCTAGTCAATGTATAATAGTCAAATGCACAACTGTCAAAGCTAAAAATTCGATCCAAGAACAATGGCCAAAACGGACCCGAGGTCGTATGAAAACGATTTATATACGATAGAAATTTAAATTTTTTGCCTATTAAGATTATTCAAACGATATTTTAAAGAAAGTGCAGATAAAACGATATTGATTTTAACTTCGGAGTTTCTTATGACATTTTTTAACTTACATGATGCTTGGATGTTTTGAACGCACTCCGCATTTTCTTTTTCATTCCGTTTCATGCTTTGGAAGTCGGTCCTACTTAAATTAAGTCATTAAAATTTTAATTTACCAAATATGAACAAAAACTAATCTTTTTAATCTATGTACTAGCAATTTGATTGTCACTGTCAAGTGACATTGACAGAAACGAAAATTTTTGTACAAAATGTATTGCGTTCAGGTCCAGGGCAGTATGAAAAGTGGCCAATATTCTTTTACTTTTTTGTTCCTTTAAGTGAATGTATATTTATTTTGGTTAATTTTAATCTTTTAAAAATCAGAATACATTACTTGTGTTTTCGGTCCGCCCGTTTTAAATATGTTATGTAAGGCTGTGTGTATAAAACGGCACACATGTTAAAAGGGTTGAAATCAAGGGTTGAAAACAGCAGCAGTACTCTCGTAAAACAATTCTCACGATAGCTGCAAAACAAAACAATCGATGTATTCGTTTTTCGAGGCCCGCATTGCAAAACAAAGAAAAACTCGTGTTCGTATAAAAGCAACTATAGTGGTGGGTGCATAGATCTACTTAATATTGAACTTGGGGATTATAAATAAGTATATATTATCTGTAATCTACAAGTGTCCTCACTAGTTTCTTGCCTGTTCTTTTGCCGGTGTAAGGAAGTGGTAAGTTGGAACAGGCGTAATAGTTAGTTTTCAAGTTTTTTTTTGGATTATGTTCATGTATCAGCTCCTAAAAAAATTACACAATAATTATCTTTGTAATCTGAAAGTCAGTGGCCACTAGTTGTTGCCATAAATCCCCTCGATCGCTGGTTAAATTGTTAATATTACTGATGAAAGAGAAAAAAAGATAAAAAAATAATGAAATTCATAATAATTCGCTATTGTTTCAAGCTCTTTTAAATAGATGGCTCTAATTTAAATTTTGCAATGTTTCCTTTGTGAATACTTGCACTGGCTACTGGCAACACTAGCTACTGGCCACACTGGCTGTAACAACAACAACGGTAGCACTCAAAGTTCCGTTTTTATTTTTTGTCCGGTACTAAAACGGGCACAGATGTTAAAACTAACTTTAAATCTAGAGTGAAATATGTTCAACTCTAAAATGGTGTTTCACAAAACAGCACTTTTAAACTTGCTGCGTATTACGCGATTTATGGACCGATAAATTGTGCAATTTTATTAAATTTACAGCT
This sequence comes from Opisthograptis luteolata, assembly GCA_931315375.2. NCBI lineage: Eukaryota > Metazoa > Arthropoda > Insecta > Lepidoptera > Geometridae > Opisthograptis > Opisthograptis luteolata. The sequence goes on from OV928044.1 coordinate 2,007,842, forward strand.
TATTCTGAAACTGTTGAACTTTACCTATACAAACTGGTATTGGTTTAGAAGCAATACGGTTTGGCCACGGCCGTTTAGGTTTTGGCTCACTTAGTTGCAGTAACTTTTGTAATTTCAAGAATGTATAACCTCAATTTGACATAATGTTTTGAAAATTATAGTGCAAAAGGTTTTACCTCGCTTTATCTGTCTTCCAGCAGTTAGAAGGTAAATAGCTGATTATGATTACTGATATAATTTTGAAAAACAAAAGATCTTTTCGATTTGCGCGTTAAATTTCAATGCCACATGAAGACGTAGAGAAAGAGGGCTATAATCAACTTGGCTACATGGCTCGTACAATTTCCTACACGATGGTTTGCATCCCACTTCTGATACAAACAAACACTTGTCTCTCAGACAGTTTCGAAACAACACGATAGCTGTAGCAAATCGGTGCACGAATACAAGTCACAGTTACTTATTGCTTCTCACCACGAGACAAACGCGGGCCATCTGCTTGAGCTATTCGAAACATGTCCCTTTAACAACACATCTAGCCGTCGAGTGCGCTTGATCTTTGTCGCAGTGCAATACAGCAGATAATGTACTACGTACATCAGTGTTGGGAAGGTTTAAATGTTAGTTAAAGGATATATATGTATCGCTTCATTTCTCATCCTAAAACCATATTATAAGGATAAACAAGAGCATAGAGAAAATTAATTGTTGTATGTTGTGTGTGATTAACTTCAGTGTCCAAGAATAATTTTAAAGTGGTCCAAGCGCTACCCTCTATGATATAAAGAATTTAACCATCTTGAATGCAATCATTTTGTATTTCTGTTTTCTGAATCATTTATGTGTGATTTAGATATTATGTATGTATATTGATCATTCAATATAATATTGTATATGTGTTAGGTACCAGTTTATTAATATTTTGTGTATTTTATGTAATTAGGTATATCTACTATGCGTTACCTATTTTATTCTGATTTATTTGTGTTGTAGTCGTATACGACTGTCCATATAAGTTCGTACTGTTATTCTACTTTTGGGTTTTCTGGAAGAGATCGTTTGAGCGATAACACTGCCCCATGTGACATTTACCATTCTGGTTTAAATTTTCTCTTTTTTTTATTGGTGTACCAAATTACCAATAAAGAGTTAATCTATCTAGCCTACACTGAGAAATAAATTCTGACTTTCCTTCTGAGTCTTACCTTCTAAGACCGATTCCTTCCTTTTTTTACCCTAGTTTTCCTTCTGAATGACAAGTCCTACCCTTTTGACTCATTAGGAAAACGGTATTTCGGAAGGTCTTTTTTCTCCGTGTACTAAATAAAGACTGTAAGGTTCGAACCTGGCACACCTAGCTCAAAAGCAGGCGCACAGCCAACTTAGTCACTGTGTCACCTAAACACTCCAAACCCATAAACACAAAAGCACTTCAACGTCACGTACGAGTTCTTAACAATACATTTCCTACTGCTTATTTTTTATACCTCCCTCCAGCATTTCTTTGTTCCGCTCTCAACCCTGTGAATCATTTCCTTTCAAGTCTTACATTTTCTAGACACGTACCGAGCGTTTGCAACATGCTGTTGAGGATTACGACGTGGTTTTTACTAGCTCGTTTTATTTGACTTGCATTTTAAACATAAAAATGTTAGGTTAAACTTTTGGTAAGGAAAATTCGACGTGCGGACTGCGATGTATCGCTTTGTCGCAGTTAGGCCAACAAAAGTGTCCTTTGAATCTCTCTGACATCTAAGGTCTGTATGTATGTAACCAGTTAGATTATCGCAGTTCTTCATCGTTTGATGAAGTAAATATTACATTATTTGTCATTTCAAAATTTTCATTCTGATTTGTAACCTTATTTTTTTTTTTGCAACTTTGGTCTCTGTGTTTGTTTTCTAGTAAGAATATTTTGAATCATTTGTTATGTTTCTTGTCCACAGATTCAAAACGAGACCATTGCAACAAGACAGTTGAAATTTACGAAGACGTATCATCACCTCCAGTCACGCCAGAAAACTTTGGCCGGCCGCTCACTTGCACATATAGGTAAGATTGCTATCACTATTAATACTGATGCTTTTACTACTCCTATTGATGACTACTATGACTCCCACTCTTACTCTGTCTAATACTTCTAGTCCTAGTCCTACTCTGACTCCTACTGCTCCAATGTTGACTCTAACTGCTACTTGTACTATTACTACTGTCGCTATTACTTACTATTTACCATTTATCTGAACGAGCTGGGTATGGTTGAAAAGTTTAATTACTAACTGAGATGGTGCAACGAACCAAAGTGAGTCTTCACCTTCGACAGTAAAAGAATCCACTTCGGCCTGTCCTGCGCCACCTGCTAACCTTTCACCTGGAGTTCGTGCCAGTCTTTCGTGACTTTGTTCTTCCAGTGATACCTGGGACGGCTAGCCATTCGGCCATTACTTGGCATTTGACTGAATAGCGTCTTAAAAATTTAATTATTTTTGCAGGTTTAGGGCTTTCCGAGGTTCACCAAAAGACTGGATACTAAGGATACGTTTCAAGAAGTTCAAAGTCGGCACGCTGATCAACGGCACCACTTGCCACAAAGGGTATTTACAGGTAATGATAAACCAATCCATTTATTGACAGATTTTCTATTTTAACCGTCCACTAAGCCATCGTTCCATCAAGATGTTTTTCTTCGCTGAAAGCTGAAGCTCATCGCTTCTCACTGATTTCATCTCAAATTCTAGAAAACTACAAGAAATCTTAAACTGAAGTATGAGGATTCTTCTCGAGTAGGTACTAAGGGCATGCTAAGTTTTTTAAATACGTCTCTAAAGGGGTTGCATTGGGTTGGAAACTTTGTATGGAACATGATATGTTTTCCGAGGGTAAACCCGTTGGGTGGGTCGCTAGTATAATACGTAATATTATGATGTATGATGGGTATTCAGGACTACATGAACAAAATATTTGCTCCGAAATACCAAAACACACCACTATAGCCAAACAAAAAGCCGCTTCGCCGCCAAACTACTTCCCAACTTCCAAACTGAGGTTTTGTTTTTATTCGCGCTCATCCGCCCGCCCCCGGCACTTCCGGTTCCGGTATAACGAGTCCACGCCGAATGTACAACGCTTGAAAAGGACCGGACAGCGTCTGTCAGTGGTAAATCCTTTTACTTTGCAGACGCCTTAGACGCAAAGGTCTGGCTGGAGATGAGGCTAATCTCTATGAAGATAACGTCGTAGAATCTTACTATACTATACAATTAAAGTTTACAAACCTCCGCATGGACACACTAATCGACAACATACAAGGAAAAATGTCACTAAAGATTTAATGTTGTAAAATGACGCTGTGATCGGTCGAAGACTCAGAATGGGCTCTTAAGTGGGGCTGCCAGAACACACAGATAAGCGACAGACTTGGCGAACACTATGAAATGCCCTAATATCAAGCTGTGGTTTCACGGAATGTTCGTTCAAGCTCAAGCATATAACAGAATTCAAACTTATGACCTAGGACGATTCATGGTTATCAGGAACTAAGGTTACAAAACAACGTCACTACCGCAGAGGGCCTAACCGAGATGCAAACGATTCTTTTTCTACAATAGTTAACGCGGTAAGACTTTTCGTTCGAGCTTGTCGTAATGCATCTAGGCTAGAATTGTATATAACGATCGTCATTGTAGACGTGACTAAATGTTGAAATATATGATCTCCACAAAAACATGTTTTCTGTAAGCGAGGATTGTATAGCTATAAATTTTAATTTGAAAACGCCCGACATCTTGGACCGATTTTCATCAAACATAGCTAAAAACACTTGCCCGCAACTCACCTTTCATACAAAAAATAACTAAATTGAAATCGCTTCATCTATTCGCGAGCAACAGTGCCACAGACAGACAGACAGACAGATAGACACGTCAAACTTATAACACCCCTCTTTTTGCGTCGGGGGTTAAAAATGCATCTTGGCTAGGAGCGCTGAGCAGCTATCGCTTCATTTGATTACACTGAGCGAAAATAGAACATTTTAACACAATATACTTCTTGGCAGTACATTACTTGCAACCAAAGTCGTATGTATAGCGTCGCTTTCTTAACCAGTCTCGTATATCAAAGGGAAGGTCTCAATGCCCGTAAATTTGGCCACAAACGAGGTACTTGGAATTGCAATGTGGTCGTCCGGGAAAGTCAGCAGACTCTCAATCACTAGTTACATTAGGCGTCGTCTTCACGAGTAACGAGCGAGTCTACCGTGAATCTTTCTCACATATGCATAGTAAGTTAGTAAGTAACACCGCGTATTCATTTTTCTTATTTCTTTGTTTGTTCAGTTTAGCAGCACAAAGCTTTAAAAAGTTCAAGTATTTTTGTCACACCTCTTTTGGAATGACGAACTGATGATCACCGAATTTGCATCGTAAAATCTACGTACTTGGTATGCATTATCTCTACATTTAGTATAAAGACTTATCATCATTCGCTTAGGAAATAACCTAGTTTGCTTTTGCATATGCTACAAGGAAATAACAAAACGCTCAAAAAATTTCTCAATCAAGGTGTAGCATGGCACCTTCGCCAATATTGTCACTTAACATTATGTCACTTGTGGTCCAACGCTGCCCTGTAAGAAGTAAGAAAAGAACCTGTATTTCGTCAAAACAATAAATTCCTGCCAGAAGAAATGTTCCAGTACGATCCAATACTACGCTAGAAACGAGGCTAAAGGGTGAGTCTTCTGACATCACCCCCTTAACCTCGTCCAAACTTCTTAATTGACTCACGCTTTCCCAATTCCACTAATTAATTTTTGAGCTCGACTGACGGAAAGAACTCACTAACTTTGGATCCAATTCAGCTGAGTAATTACCGGAAATACCGGATCATCAGAGTTTGTTCCCAAACTGGCTATTTGGATCTGATTATGGAAGGAACGAGTTTCCCATGTAACGGAGTTTTAATAAGCCAATCAATTGAGCTCTAGTCTTTGGATTGGAAGTGGAGTGAGGATGGCTAAGTGGTAAAGCGTTGGTATAAAAGTTTAGGTTTCGACCCCAATAATTTGTGTTCATATATGTAATTTGCTCTCGTTTTTTCTTTACAAATACTAAACAATAAATGTGTTCCGGGAGTAATTCTCGAGATCCAGTCATATAACATAATAATTGAGACACAAATAACATAATAACATGAACTATCAATCTCGTTAATAAGACTTTAACACTAATTAACAGTCAAATTATAACTTTAACAAAAAGAGCATGAAACACAGGGGTTACTCATAGATCGTAAGAAAAACAAAGAAGGGGTTTTAGAATATTCATCTCTTAGGGGTGAAATAAGTTCCAGTTAGCATGATATAACACACAAGTATTTAATTTTCAATCCATTTAGGTCGAAGTCTTTTATGTGAATAGCAAATCAGCCTACATGATGGGAAACGATTGCCGTTGTCTATAGCAATTTTCAATATCTGGGGTATCCTGATGCCCGACCCTTGTAGGGTCTTTTATCACCCTATTTGAAACGGTCTACCCTCTCGCCCGTATTCAAATATCCCTAACTTATAGGTAGAGAGCTCTAGAATTGCGTGTTTACCATAGTCGACCACATCATCGGGTAACGTCAGGTGCGATAGTGGCATAGAGAAGCAAATGTTGCTACAAAGAACGTTTTGCTAGTTCTGAAGATAGTCGTATGGTCAAACACCGGCCTTTATATAGCACGACAAAGAGGTTTTTTTTAGTTCACTTATAATAATTAAAAAATTGTATTTCTTATACTCGTCTGTTACTTGTTTGATATGCTTATTTTCTCAAATGATTTTCACGAACCGAAATTATTTACTTCAATCTTTATTTGTCCTCAGATAGTAGATGGCAATGCGAAAACAGACGTGTCAAACCGAAAAGAGCCAGGTCTGTTCTGCGGCGAAATTGAGCAGCCTCAGACTTTCATTTCCGAGACAAACTTTGTGAAGATCGTCTTCCACGCTGACAACTTTACCGATCAGACTTACTTTAGTTTTGATTCAAGGTGAGTACTTTCAGTAAACAAGCCTTTGATCTGTGACAATTAAACTAGGAACCCGTATAATACTAAACAATTGTTCAACGATTTAAAGTTGAAGAACACGACCATTCTTTAGGCATTTTATGTAGATGGAGATCTTTATGTAGTATGCGCGGTGGCGAAGACTCTGCGGTGACTGATTTTTAGTGATGTTATGAGAACCCGTTACATGATTAAATCACGTCAAAACTATGGACGGGCCGCACCGCAAACCATTATGCATTTCTTTAATATTTGAATGATATGTTCTGATGCGTTGCGGCACGGCCCACCTTAACGTATGTAAGCCTATTTTTATTTCTAGGCTTTACCACTCCTATTGACCATGACTCTGCGCAAAATATAATTTCTCTTTCTGATGCTTGATTAAGTTAGTTTGTTTTTCTAAATATATTTCCGTTTCTTCTAGAGCCGAACAGCAGTTTGAAGTCTATCTTCGATACGGCCAGCATCCAGAACTTTACCCGAATAGGAGAGGAGAAGTTGTAGCAGGGTAAGTTTTAACAACTAGTTTAATCTTCATTCTAAGCAACTTGTCACTGGAATGTTTGTGTACATAATGCGTTATTGGGCTTATAACCTATGATTGTATAATTACCTAGCCCAAAATTAGCCAATCAGCGAATGTAATTAGTGTAGTTTAGAAAATTGGTATCTACAGTTAAACAGTTTGGTTTACTAATGCACATAGTCGCTGAGTGTGGGGTTCATGTTTTTGTTTCAGCTTTTGTTCATATCTCGAAAGCCTTTTGGAATAAATACCATTACGAAAATAAACTCCATTGAATTGTAAGCAAATTAACTTAGATTCTTATTTTTAGTAACTTTTTTTCTCTGTTTTGTTACTAGATTTTAATAAACTCTGAACTGGAACATCTGTACATTTTGATTTAAATAATTTACCAATAACAGGAGTTTTCAAAAACCCCTTAATTAAAATACCGTTACCATCTCGGATATAAGTAAGTTATTATTTTTAATCTATTTTAACGTACTTGTTTTGTGCATTTCCTTTCAAAATCGCTGCTAAAAGATCTTAAAATTAGTCGGGTTTTGGTAGGGGAAACACGACTCTGCAAAATCTAAATTTTATCAATTCCATTTAGGTTTAATCAGCCAGTGTTGCATTTTTCCCTCGCTCACTTGCAAATGCTCGCAGAGCCAGAGCGCAGTGCGACAACAAAATAAAACTACCTATCCTGTCTAAAATACCTATTCACAAGTAAGACCAGGCACTGCATTCCCAATGCAGGTGTGACGTGATGATTACATTACATACAACTACATCTTTACTTAGCATCAGGTTTCGAAGGCATGATGGCTCAGTGACGTCACCTTACGATCCGAAGGTTGTAATTCCAACAAAGAGAGAGCTTTCGGTGAAGAGAAACATTGTGATGAAATTTTCAAGTGCTCGCCTGACTAACTACTATCTTCAAGTTAAGAATCTACGGCCAAGCACCTAGCAGTATGTTCTGGCAGCCCCACTTGAGAGCCAGTTTCTAATCTAGGTGTAGCGTGCCGCCACCTTCGACCACATCGTCACTTTATATCAGGTCAGCTGTGGTCAAACGCTACCCTGTGAAATGGAGAGCGATGGGGTCTGGTCTGCTTTGGTTGTGATCCCGCAACTCATTAATATTCATGTTCCCATATCCCAATGTGTACAACCAAATAAGAGAAATCTTATTAGTAAAGCTAATTAAAAAATATCGGACCATTAGATGACAAAAAAAAAAGCTTGGGATTTTAGTGAACTTGCTCCAATTCAATCAATTAGTAATAGGAATAAAATTGTCAATGTGATCGCGCCAAAAAAATTACCTGCCGGGCGTTTCTTGCCTGTTCTTTTGCCGGCGTAAGGAGGTTGGAACAGGCGTAGCTAGTTTTAAGTTTGACGTTTTAAAGTGATCACAATGTATCCTATTGAATAAATAAAAATTGACTTTAGACTTTTGTTAAAAAAGAAACTTGAAATGTATGGTGGTCTTCGATCTTTGCCTACAAAACTGCTCAAGACGAGGAATTGGCAATATTGGCTGCAGGGATCTCTTTTTTTCTCAGCTATTACCAAACATACAGAGCTAATATGTATGTACATTAAAAATCATGTTTTTGACATCAAATTGTCAGAAGGATAACACGATTGGTTAACTTTCATAGCAGAGAAACAATGATCGAAAAGTGCCCTCTAAAAAAAAGATTTTCATTTTACAGGCATACAAAACCGATTTAAGAGTTGATTTTTTTTTTGTTTGGTATATGTACAATTGTACACATTCTTCAAAGAACTACAGGTTTAGTTCTATAAAATTAACGATAGTTTTCATTTTAAACGAAAAAAAAAACTTTTTTGACGCATACGACCTTACGGCATTAGTCAGTTCGCTTGCGTTTTTGTATGGAGCTGATTCCAGATTCATTGTTTATCACGACGTCCTCTTAATTGTCTATGTTAGCCGATTTTATAAGCTTTTCCGACGTGTCCTATATTTTTGTTACTCTGTGGTCAAGAAATCGCAGTATACAATATAACTCATTAAAGGAAGGGGGAGAGAGAGAGAGAATGTAGGTATTGCCAGATATGCCTGCCATATATATATATACAAAATTTATACAGTATGTTACGAAATGCCTACAGGCCTGAATAAATTATGACCCAATATAACAGTAAACTAATCAAGCGGCCCAAATGGTTTCAATCGGTGGAATAGCCTCGGGGTAAGCCCCATATATGTACCTACCTATACACGATGTCATATTGTAATTCATGTTGTTTCATTTTTTCTTTGTAAAACTTTGTCACGTTAGGTTTAGCACTTTGGTTTTGCTCTATGAAACTATTTTTATTTCAATCCTCTTTTTATAACATAATTAATGAAGATGGTAATCTATACACGACTATACCAAAGAATAATAAAAGAAAAATAAGAATAATAAAAGATCAATAACTTTTTTTTTAAATCTGTAGATGTAGGTAGGCTACTGGTTTTACTCGTAAATAAGTAACATAATAGCATTAAATTTAAATTGCTACTAATATTCAATTACAGCATTATGTTTAGAAACATTTATTTAAAACCAATACAATGTAGGTACCTAATTCGAGGAATTAAAAAGCTCACATACATTCATACATTCTATTTTACTTAATTTATTTAATTAATCTTCGCAATAAAATACTACATTAAACTCTCATCACGTCAGAATCTCTTTGAGGAGAGCACAGATAATAAAATATTACCAAACTTCAACTCTCCTACCAGACCAAAATGGCGTGAATCGATACAACAACCCCGAGCTAGCACAATCGTTTAATACAATACGACTCACTCCATAGAACTCAAATAAAACACCCTATTTACATACACTAGGCTACGGCCGCGGCATCACCTGCGTGTGGCAATAAAATTATCCTACTAAATTATAATTTTTTTTTTTTTTTTACTATTTACAGGGTAGCATTTGACCACAAGTCACCTGATGTTAAGTGACGATGTGGTCGAAGATGGCGCCACGCTACACCTGGACTGGGAACTGGCTCTCAAGTGAGGCTGCCGGAACACACCGATAGGTGCCAAAAAAAAATGATAATGAACAATAAAAAAAAAATGAAAATAAATGATAAAAAAAATAAATGATAAAAAAAAATGATAAATGTCAAAGTTTGTTAGGATGTGGATGTATGGATGTTTGTTACTCTTTCATGTAAAAACTACAGAACGGATCTGGACGAAATTTGTATCGTAGATAGTTTATACCCTGGATTAACACATAGGTTACTTTTCATACAATACCTTTCATCCCGGAAAAAGATTTCTGCGGGATAACGGGAAGACGCGAGTGGAAGACACGTCGGCTTCGTGTGTTTGAAATTGTTTTAGGCGATCGGTAGTCAAACGATGAGCCATAATTATGATTGTATCGACATCTTGTTATATGAATCAGTAAAAAAAATCCATCAAAATCAAATCACTCTGTAAAAAGTAATGCGTGGTCATAAATAAAAATATACATAACTGACTGTTCTCCGCGGCTTCACCCGCGTGGACTAAAGTTTATTGCATTAGAAAGTATCCTTTGTCCTTCCTCAGGGTTTAAACTTTCTTCGTGTCAAATTTCGTCGTCAAGATCGGTCACTTTTATGTTTGTTTGGAACAAACAATCAAATCATTTCACTATAATAAATAAACGTATTAGTATTAGTACATACGCGTGTTGTTTTAAGAACGATTTTCTCCTTTTTTTTGTCGGTTCTAAAATCCTTCACGTAGATTATGCCATTGCCAGTCTATTAAAAAAAAAACTCACATTCACAAAGCTATTGACTTTTTTGGCGGCAATCTAATTGTCAACGTGAACATTTATATTTTTTTTTGCTATAAATAGGTATGCGTTTGACCGCCATCCCGCCTGTTGCCAAGTTTTATTTCCAAAACTTGTGTTTCTTCGAGTAATAATGTGTATATTGGTGGATTATTAACCATTATGTGTTCGTTAATGTGTACGGGTGTGGGAAATTGAAATAAAGTTGTGAAAGTGACTTTTCAAGTTGCTCCAAAAAAGTCCGTGTAAAGTTTAAGTAAAGCGCCACTACTTTACTTAAACACTATCCTCATCCCATCATCTCATCATCATCATTTAAACTTGATTCAACTCTCTCGGCCTTATTACAAAACGTGGTCTAACTAAAATCCCTGGTTTAAACCTCTATTAAACCAGGGTTTAGACATAAATGATATTACAAAACGTGGTTTTTCGAAAAACCATAGACCAAGTCATGGTTTAACGCTAAACCTCAACGGCCCCCTAGTTTAAGCGATAAAACCATGGTCTAAGTCGCCTCTGTCTGTCAAAGTTCTGTCTTTTAGGTTAGAGCATTTTTTTTATTGTGTTTTGTTGTTTAAACCGAAAATGGATATTAAAATGATCGATTTAAGTGACATTGAAGATATTGAAGCTGCTGAGTTGTTGCTTACGCCACGACAACACATAAATCGTGATCTAATCAATCTCTTCATGGAAATATTTAATGAAAATTTTAAGCGAAAATATAGGTTTAATACACGTTATGCGATGAAAATAGTGGACTTATTAAGAGAAGATCTAGCTAGAGATGCTTTATGATGCCCTGTGTCTCCCGAAATACAAGTGGTTTGTGCATTACGAAGATGTGTTTCATAGTAGGCTTGATGAAAATTAAGAAATCTGAAGCTAGTTTTATCAGTGGAAAACAATGTACCTACGTGGAAATGTTAAAAGAAGGCAGTTTATTGAAAGACACTTGATTAAAATAATATATTTTAAACCTATTTTTTATTTGCCCATTCTTTGCTATGCTTATTCTTCCACTATTGAGCCTTTATAATATTGGAGAAAGCTTTCGTGCTTTTGTCCTCGATTATGTGGCGTGAATGTGCAATCATCTCTCGTAGTAATATCCTATAACATAAAATTTGGTTTAGCTAATAATGGTTTCATTTAATACTAGCTGTTCCCCGCGGCTACAGTTTATCGCAATAAAAAGTATTCTATGTCCTTCCTCAGGGTTCCAACTATCTCCGTACCAAATTTCATTTAAATCGGTTGAGTAGTTTAGACGTGAAAGCGACTACTTTCGCATTTATAATAATAATATTAAGTAGTAGGGAATACCTAGTAGAGATTAGGTTTCATCGCTTGAGAATGTTACGTTTCGTTACACGTAGGTACTCAGATCTATTATTAGTACCTTATTAATACGGCAGGTAATGTGCTTTAAACCTAAACAAAAAACTGTGTTCCATGCAAAATAACAAAGTACAAATATTTTTAACACTCTTAAGCATCATAATAATAATTAGCGTATTAAAAAAGGTTTCTATTCTGTGCATACGGAACGTTGCAAAAGAACGATATCATGGTGAACGAATAAAATTTTGCATCAATCTGTGGTTGATTTATAGACCATGGTTCAAATGTCGATACTAAGAAGACCACGGTTTATTTAGGTTTTGTAATACGGATAAATTTAGACCATGGTTTGCAGATAAGCCTGGACTTGTTAGGCCAGGTTTAAACCAAGGTTTATTTAGTTTTTTGTAATAAGGCCGTCTGAGTTTGAAATCTTTTATACTTGACACTGGCAAAAACACTAACCGTGTGACGCCATAACAAAAAAAAAGCTATTGACTTTTTTGGCGGCAATCGAATTGTCAACGTAAACATTTTTTTTTTTTTTTTTTACTATAAATAGGTATGCGTTTGACCGCCATCCCGCCTGTTGCCAAGTTTTATTTCCAAAACTTGTGTTTCTTCGAGTAATAATGTGTATATTGGTGGATTATTAACCATTATGTGTTCGTTAATGTGTAGTTAGTGTGGGAAATTGAAATAAAGTTGTGAAAGTGACTTTTCTAGTTGCTCCAAAAAAGTCCGTGTAAAGTTTAAGTAAAACGCCAATACTTTACATAAACACTATCCTCATCCCATCATCTCATCATCATCATCATTTATATTTGATTCAACTCATTGACTTGACACTGGCAAATACACTACCCGTGTGATGCCCTAACAAAACAAAAAAAAAAAAACAAAGCTATTAAAAAAATTCTAGCAATTTAAAAAAAAATTCAACTGACAGAGGGATTCATTACAGTTCCAATGGTATGGAACGAGCATTTTTACTTTTCCGATATTACACGAGAAGAAATTGGATGTAAAACGCTTCAGGCGCAAGGGGACATGCCCTCTTTGTAAAGAATTTATTAGTACAAAATAAAACAGATTTTATACGAGTGTATTTTAAATATAAATACAGCGTTGAATTTGTTTTAAAACCACATGTCGTATCAATGCTTTTTGTTTTTTTGTTTGTATTTTTATAAAAGTTTACCAGGGACTTTTTGGCGGCAATTGAACTGTCAACATGAAAATTTTATTTTTATTTCCAAAAAAAGTGCCGCTTCTTGTCATAAACACAAAGGCTACTATCCTCTCTGGCCAGGCTTGTATCTCATTATCATCATCATCATTAAATATTGATACTCCCTGAGTGTTTTATACAATATTTAATACTTGACACTGGCAAATATACTAATCGTGTGAGCCACAGCATAAAAATATACAAGAGGCCTAGGCAACGTTTCTTTTTACGCAGCAAACGTAAAGCCGACTTTTTTGACGGCAATTGAACTGACAACACAAAAATTTTGTGCTTTTTTCCAAAATTTGTGTTTCTTCGAGTGATGATGATATATATGATATGTGATATTGATGGATCATTAACCATTATGTGTTCGTTAATGTATACGAGTGCGGGAAATTGAAATAAAGTTGTGATAGTGACTTTTCTGGGTTGCTCCAAAAAAGTCCGTGTAAAGTTTAAGTGAAGTGCCACTATTATACTTAAATACCATCTATCCCCTTTGACCCGGTTTGTTGCTGGGTCCCATCATCTCGTCATCATCATTAATACTTGATTCTACTCTCGGAGTTTGAAATATTTTATAATTGACACTGGCAAATACACAAATCGTGTGACGGCAAAACAAAAAAAAACGTAAAGCCTTGTGACGTTTTTTTCAACTCAGTAATCATTTAAAAGTATGTAAATTGTAAAAAATTCAAAATTGGAAACATTGTAAATCGAAATTTACTGCTATTGCCGTTACAATCTCTGCTTTGTGACTTAGTAAATCACCCTAAACGCTCCCCTTTGACTTCGTACCCCACATTTAAATTATGTAGCAAATTGCAAGACTGACTTCAAAGCGCACGTGATGAGACTTTCAAACAAATCGGTCGGAATATCTCCATTGTCTGACTTTAGGGTGAGAATAACTTAAAAATTTCGGTATTTTTACATACTTTATTTTTATTCACAAAACACCTTATTTTTATTGACAAAATTGCCACAAAATGGCGTCACGCGGTTAGTGTATTTGCCAGTGTCAAGTATAAAATATTTCAAACTCCGAGAGTTGAATCAAGTATAAATGATGATGATTATCAGATGAAGGGATGAGGATAGTGTTTAAGTAAAGTAGTGGCGCTTTACTTAAACTTTACATGGACTTTTTTGGAACAACTAGAAAAGTCACTTTCACAACTTTATTTCAATTTCCCACACTCGTACACATTAACGAACACATAATGGTTAATAATCCACCAATATTACACATTATCACTCGAAGAAACACAAGTTTTGGAAATAAAAACAAAATTTTCACGTTGACAATTCGATTGCCGCCAAAAAAGTTCTATAATTATTATAGTTGAAATGTCTTCAAAATAATAATAAAATTTTCTTTTTAAACGAACAACATTAAATGCCTTATGTTGAATCCTTTTTGAAACCATCAAAATTAACGGAAAAGTTTCTTATCAAATTAACTATGCGTTAGAGTGAAGTTAGCTCAAGGTGATATTTTGTTCCTAAAATTAAGTAGGTAGATACCTTTTTTTTACTTGCATTTCGATTGGTTTTCATTTCACCTGGGAATTTTGGGCTTGAAGGGCCGCACGAGCGCGCTCAATCACTTTATGCGCGGAGTTTATTTTAGTTATTTAAATAAGAAAGACTTGTTAACTACACGAACGTAATATCGAATAATATCAAGTGGGCATTTGGGCTTTTTTTTTAAGATTTTTTTTTTTGTACGTTTACTTCCTGAGGTAGCGTTTTACCACAACACAACAGATCTAATGTTAAGTGATGATTGCGTCGAAGGTTGATGTTTAATGTAATAAAGAAAATCGCTTTTTTTTGTTGTCCCCTCTCCCCCCCCCCCTATTCACCTGCGGGGTGAAGCGGTATAGGATATCTTTTATGAACACGTTCTTTGTTATAACTTTGTCATTAATGGAAGGAGCTCAAAGAATTTCATAACATTTTTATTGGATTCTTGTAAAATTCTTTGTGTTGTCTCTTTGATCTTATATTCATGTCTACTTAACTTTTTTACAGTAAGGAAACATTTCTATTTGTATAATTAAAGAAGTATAGTCAAAATTCACAACCTTAACCTAACCTTTTTAGTTGTACGTAAATTGAATTTTGAACTTTGTTTTGAAAGCATGATAATCAGTTTAAAAAAAAAAATATATTAATTTTTTATATGTATTTTTTATTTTAAATTTTTTTTTATTTATTTAGTAGGATATTTTACTTACTGACTTATTTACTTATGCACTTTAAACGTCAACCTTCATACGCCGGCAAAAGAACAGGCAAGAAACGCTCAGCAGGTTATTTATAGGCGCGACCACATTTCCTATATTATTCTTACTACAAACTGATTTAATTAAGGCAAGACGTACCTACCACATTTTTCAATTATGGAACTATTTTTTTTATTTTTTTTCTATTTACAGGATAGCGTTTGACCACAAGTCACCTGATGACAAGACAAGTAACAAGTAACTTTTTGGTCTTTTTTGGCGGCAATCAAATTGTCAACGTGAAAATTTTGTTTTTAGTTCCAAAACTTGTGTTTCTTCGAGTGATAATGTGTAATATTGGTGGATTATTAACCATTATGTGTTCGTTAATGTGTACAAGTGTGGGAAATTGAAATAAAGTTGTGAAAGTGACTTTTCTAGTTGCTCCAAAAAAGTCCGTGTAAAGTTTAAGTAAAGCGCCACTACTTTACTTAAACACTATCCTCATCCCATCATCTCATCATCATCATCACCATCATCACTTAAACTTGATTCAACTCTCTGAGTTTGAAATATTTTATACTTGACACTGGCAAATACACTAAACGTGTGACGCCATAACAAAACAAAAAAAAAAAAAGTAACTTTTTCAAAATATCCACTCACAATTTTCTTCCTTTTCTGTGGCATTCTTCAATGTTTACATTATGGAGTGCGAAAATCTGCATTTAAATCAATTTATCCATTTGAAAAAGAGCGATGGTGGCCGAACGGTTAGGCGTGCGACTTACAAGACGCCGACACCGAGTTCGAATCCTCTCGGCCCCGGACCTATGACTTAATAAGTTATGTGCGGATTTGCCATCGCTCAAAACGGTGAAGAAAAACATCGTGAGGAAACCGGCATGCCCAAGAACTGCAACATTCAAGTGCATGCGACATCTACCAACCCGCACTGGGCCAGCGTGGCAGATTACACCCCATACTCTCTCTCTCTGAGAGAAGGCCAGAGTCCAAGTAGTGGGAACGTGAAAGGCTGATAATGATGATTTGAAAAACTTTACCAACACCAGCTTAGCACGTACAGACACAAAGAAAAACAAAAACTATTTAGTCCAACTCAAAATATTCGAATACCGCTTTTCAAACACCAAACATAAACTTTTCTCTCTCATCAAAGAACAAACTCCATCGCGCCCAAAACTAACTAAAATAGCTTAGAATCGCCAATAGTCACTTTAATCCGAAAGCTTGATTACCCGACGTATATCACCTCGTGCAATAATAGGTGGGCAGCCGGCACTCGGCGACTATTGTATACATGTCAATGAAAATGAGCTAAATGAATATGTTAAAACGTTAAGATTATTACAAGTAAATGAAATTATATTGTTTACCTTCCCCTATAGTCACAGTTTGTCACAAGCAGAAAACAACCTTAGGTATAAGTTAAATTTGACTTTACATGAATTGTCATGTAATTATAATAAAATTAATCTGATTGACACTAACAATATTGTTGGTAAAAAATATTTTTTGACCAAAGACAGTTATTGTCTTAAAAAGTATTATAAACAACGGGTAGCTAATTCGCTATCTTATTATTTTAATAAGACAGCCAATAACTTGGCTAAACAAATGTGCTCTATTGAGTACTGTCTTGACAACACTATTCAACAGTTGGAAACAATTCCAAATAATTTAAACATAGTGGCATGACAATAGAGGAAGTCTCTAGCCCAATTAAATCAAAAAATATTGTTTACAAATCTTGCCCAAAATCACAAATCATAGTTAACGAAAATGTAAATAAATTCAACCTGGTCCACCAGAATATTCAAGGGATGAAGGGCAAATGTTTAGAAATTGAGTTGTTCATGAATCACAATAACATTGACATTCTTTGCATTACTGAGCATTGGCTCAAAAATCATGAACACATATTTAGTTTTAACAATCACCAAGTTGGTAGTTCGTTCAGCAGAGTTAATGCAATTCATGGTGGTTCATTAATACTATTAAATAAAAAAATTAAATTCAAAGAACGCAAAGACATCGTCCACTACTCAGCTGAACGAATAATCGAAATAGCTTGTGTAGAATTGGAGCAGTTCATTATTTTAAGTGTGTACAGGCCTCCAACTAGTTCATATGATGATTTTGAAAAGTTAATGGAGGAAGTTATTTTCAAAATATCCAAGTTAAATAAACAAATTATTATCTGTGGAGATTTCAATGTAAACCTTTTGGATGTTTCTACTCTAAGTACGAGAATAACTAATTTATTTAAATCATTTAATTTGAGAAATTTGTTTATGGAGCCTACAAGGATAACTGCCACTACGGCTACTTGTTTAGATAATATTTTTACAGATGTGAATGTAATTAGTCAAAGTGTAATAAGTAAATTAGATTCAGACCATTGTGGTCAATTAATTACAATTAAAAATAAAATAAAAATTAATGGAAAAAAATCTGTCACATATGTACCAGAGACCGTTGATCGGATGGAGAAAATAAAATTAAAGCTGATCGATGAACTTCCTTTTTTACCGGATCGTAGAAATGCTGATGATTTATACAACTCTTTTTTCAGCGTATTTAGCAAAGCTTTCAACACGATATTTACTCCAAAAACGATCATGGTTTCTGATAGACCTAATTTTACGGAGTGGGCTACAGTTGGTATTCACAAAAGCAGGCAAAAGCTGTACGATCTCTACAGTGAAAAACAATATAATACTAGTAATGAGTTTAAAGAAACTGTAAAAACATACTCAAAAATTTTTAAGACGGTCTGTCACATTGCAAAGTCTCGTTATATAAGTTCTAAGCTTAAAAATAGTAATGACAAAATTAAAGCAACTTGGAAAATTATAAATAGTGAGACTGGTAAAGTCAGGTCTCAAGCTAATAATTACAACCTAAATATTGGCGATACCAGTGTCAAGACTGACATTGAAGTAGCTAAAGCATTTGAAACCTTTTTCACTGACATTCCAGTCTCTACTACTAAGTTCTTAAACTCATCGCACACCATTGCAGAATCTATGTTAAAAACAAATGTACCAGAGTGCGAAATTCCTTTTCAATTTGACTATGTTAGTTGCAAAGATGTAGTAAAAGCTTTTAATATGATTAATGTCAAGAAAACTACTGACCTCTGGGGTATATCCGTGACCGTTGTTAAGCCATTAATTGAAATGATTGCACCCGAATTAGCCCTAATATTTAACAAATGTATTGACGACGGCGTGTTTCCTGATCTGATGAAACATAGTAAGATAACACCCTTGTTTAAATCGGGTACAACGACTGACCCTACTAACTTTAGACCAATATCAGTATTACCAACATTTAGTAAAATATTCGAAAAACTTATTCTAAATCAATTGCAAAGACATTTCTCAGCAAACAAATTACTTAATCAAAAACAGTTTGGCTTTACGCGTGGTCGCTCTACTACTGATGCTGGTGTCGAGTTATTAACTCACATCTATGATGCCTGGGAGGAGTCACGGGACGCTCTAGGCGTGTTCTGTGACTTGTCCAAGGCATTTGATTGTGTTCACCACGAGACACTGATCAGGAAGCTCCGGCACTATGGTATTCGAGGTGTTCCTCTGGACCTTGTAACCTCATACCTTAGTGATAGGATTCAGAGAGTTGACGTGAACGGGAAGCGATCCTCGGGGTCAGTAGTCACAATGGGAGTTCCGCAGGGTTCAATACTCGGACCTTTTCTGTTTTTAGTTTACATCAATGATTTGCCCAGCCTTGTTAGTGACAATCACGAAATAGTATTGTTTGCTGATGATACGTCACTTTTATTTAAGTTAAAGCGACAACATAACATTTCTGACGACGTGAACAATGCTCTCTCCAAAGTTACAGACTGGTTTGATGCGAACAATTTGATGTTAAATGGAAAAAAGACAAAATGCTTGAGATTTGTGCTGCCCAATGTTAAAGAAGTACCAACAAATGTAAAAATTAAGGACGAAGAATTGGACCTTGTCAAGACTACAGTATTCTTAGGCATAACTTTAGATCACAAATTGCAATGGGGTCCACATATTGTCAGTCTATCGAGCAGACTTAGCTCTGCAGCATATGCTGTAAAGAAGATCCGTCACCTTACTGACGTTGATACAGCCAGACTAGTCTATTTCAGCTATTTTCACAGCATTATGTCCTATGGAATATTGCTGTGGGGAAACGCTGCTGATATTAACACCATATTTGTATTGCAGAAGAGAGCTGTTCGTGCGATTTATAACATGGGCCCCAGAGAATCTTTAAGAATTAAGTTTAAAGAAACCAAAATAATGACAGTTATTTGTCAATATATTTATGAAAATGTAATGTACATACGGAAAAATTTAAATAGCTTCAAAAAGAGAAGTGATTATCACAATTTTAATACTAGAAACAAAGATAAAATTGCTGTACCCACCACTAGGCTCCATAAAGTTAGCAACTCGTTCAAAGGTCAATGTGTACGCTTTTTCAACAAAATCCCATGTGAAATTCAAGACTTGTCTATAACAAAATTTCAAATTCGTATAAAGAGAAATCTCATTAGTAAAGCTTATTATAAAATATCGGACTATCTAGATGACAAACAAGCTTGGGATTGTAGTTAATCTATCTATCTTTCTTTCTATCTATCTATTCTCCCTATTTCCCCTATTCTAACCATTTTCGGTAAACAGCCAAAACAGTCATGCTCACGAAAGTGACTTTGCTTGCAGCGGCGTCATGTGTCGGGTCGCCCTCTTCCCTCTCATATGGTCGAGGAGAGCGATGGCTGGCACATGCGTCAACTCGTGAACGGGTGCTGCTTGTGGGGTCTGGTCTGCTTTGGTTGTGATCCCGCAACTCGTTAATATTCATGTTCCCATATCCCAATGTGTACAACCAAACAAGAGAAATCTTCTTATTAGTAAAGCTAAATAAAAAATATCGGACTATTAGATGACAAAAAAAAAAGCTTGGGATTTTAGTGAACTTGCTCCAATTCAATCAATTAGTAATAAGAATAAAATTGTCAATGTGATCGCGCCAAAAAAATTACCTGCCGGGCGTTTCTTGCCTGTTCTTTTGCCGGCGTAAGGAGGTTGGAACAGGCGTAGCTAGTTTTAAGTTGACGTTTTAAAGTGATCACAATGTATCCTATTGAATAAACATATTTTTGATTTTGATTTTTTTTGATTTTATTCCACGCGATTTATAAGCCATTCTGGTCACGTATAGCCGAAAGTGGACCATTTGGTCGCTGAATGATTCTACGTTTGCGACGCTCGGGATAAGCCTGTTAAGTAATTGCTGGGGTACAACTTGATTTATTCGGAGTGATGAGCAGTTGGAGTATCGAGTTGTCGATTTATTGGTACCTACACACGAACTAACTCCAATCAATACATCACACAATGTACAGTCAACGAGAAAAGTCGCTGAACAGAAACAAATTTTCCGATTCTCTTGTCTTAAACACCAAATTTCTAACGAATCATCACTAAACATCACTTGTTTTGTGTTCTGGTCAAACGCAACATTGAAAGTTGTAAGGAAAAAACAAACATAACCGATCAACTACGCGTTTAGGAATTCGAGTACGATCAGCTACTTTTGTCGCTCACTGTACCACGAACCAGGCGAGGCAAAGGGAAAACAATAAATTTGGGTTTTCCAGTCCTCCGTAATCCTCCCAAGTGACTAACGCCCGAAATTAATAATCGATCCTGATTCGTTATTCGCGGTTTTGGATCGATATGTCAATCAATAAGCTTTACCTCTAAAATGACATATCAATAGAATAAGATAGTAGACAAGATAAATTGTAAATAAAGTCTCTGTGTTATTCAGAGGGACAAGGAAGGGTGGGGGTTTTAGTCCGTAGGTCACCGCCGGTGAAGTCGGACATAACCGTGGAAGCCTAAGCTCCATGGTATTCATGAGAATTTCCCCCTCCCACTGAAAGACATATCAATCCAAAACCGCGAAAAATTGATCCGAATCGATTATTAAATAAGGGCCTAAGTGACAGGCAACGCACGGCGTAAACCGCTGGTCATAGAAACTTGAAATTTTGAGAGTATGATTGTCTTGATGCGTAGAAAGAAAGGATTTTTTTTTAAATTCAACCCCTAAGGGTTTAAAAATGGGTAAAAGCCTTTGTATGAAAGTTTTTTTTTTTACTATTTACAGGGTAGCGTTTGACCACAAGTCACCTGATGTTAAGTGACGATGTGGTCTAAGATGGCGCCACGCTACACCTGGACTGGGAACTGGCTCTCAAGTGAGGCTGCCGGAACACACCGTCCTTTAGTTTTGAAGTTACAGCTCTGAAAATTAGTGGATAGTTCATCCGAAATAAAAAATATATCAATATTTTTTTGATAAAATATGACCAGCATAATTCCTTGCCAATAACTCGTGATGTCACTCGTGCAGTCATTCCAAGCAGATAACGTAACGCGCCCGCGTTAGTTGCTTAAATGGTCATAGCGAATAAGGGCCCAAAAGACTTGTGGTGAAAAACTGTAATGGTTTTTTCTTCTTTTCACAGATCCTATTGCGAACGAGTGTTCAGAGATTGCCGACTTCAGACTTGCTACGTTCAATCAGCAGCTTATCCAGGTGTTTATCCCAGGAACTTACATTGCAGGTGAGTCTTTTAGAGGTGGATTATAAGTTAAAACTGAAAATTGATGTCCATTACCCACAACCATTTTTCTCTGTAACTCTTCCTAATTAAAAAAGTAAGATGTGACATTAATTAAGTTTTTGGTTTCTTAATTATTGTATTCACATATTCTAAACAATATAAATTCTACTAATATTATAAACGTGAAATTTTGTGAGTATGGATGGATGGATGGATGTTTGTTACTCTTTCACGCATAAACTACTGAACGGATCTGAATGAGATTTGGAATGGACATAGCTTATACCCTGGATTAACACATAGGCTACTATTTATCCCAGATAAGGTTCCTGCGGGACGTGGGTGAAACCGCGGGGTGCACCTAGATGTAATATAAAAACACTTGTAGTGTTGCACTTGTTGTAAGCATTTATATATAGATACTAGCTGTTCCCTGCGGTTTTACCCGCGTGGGCTACAGTTTCTCACAATAAAAAGTAGCTTACATCCATTCTCAGGCTCTATACTATCTCTGTACCAAATTTCATTTAAATCGTTTCAGTAGTTTAAACGTGAAAGCGTAACAGATAGACGGACAGTAATTCTCTCTCTTTCGCATTTATAATATTACTACTAGCTGTTCCCCGCGGTTTTACCCGCGTGGGCTACAGTTTATCGTAATAACAAGTATCCTATGTCCTTCCTCAGGGTTCAAACTATCTCCCTACCAAATTTCATGTAAATCGGTTCAGTAGTTCAGGTGTGAAAAGGTAACAGATAGACAGGGAGACAGACAGATTTACTTTCGCATTTTATACTATACTAGTTGTTCCCAGTGGTTTCACTAGCGTGGGCTACTGTTTATCGCGATGAAAAGTATCCTATGTCCTTCCTCAGGGTTCAAGCCATCTCCATACCAAAGAAAAATGGTCAAAACGGACCCGAGGTCGTATGAAATCGAACTATGTACGATAAAAATTGTAATTTTTTGTGTATTAAGATTATACAAACGATATTTTATTGAAAGTGTAGAAAAAAAAGATATTGATTTTTTTAACTTCATAGTTTCTTAAGACTTTTTTTAACGATGTTTGGATGTTTTGAACGCACTCCGCAATTTATTTGCTATTCCGTTTCATGCTTTGGAAGTCGGCCCTACTTAAATTAAGTCATTAAAATCAACGTTATTTACCAAACATGAACAAAAACTAATCTTTTTAATCTATGTACTAGCAATTTGACTGTCTCTGTCAAGTGACATTGACAGAAACAAACATTTTATACAAAATATTTTGCGGTCAAGTCCAGGGCAGTATCAAAAGTGGCCAATGTTCTCTCATGTAGTTTAGACGTAAAAGCGTCACAGACAGACAGACAATCTCTCTCTTTCGCATTTATAATATTAGTAGGATGTTTCAAATGAAAGATCCTTATATTCTCATTCCTAAATAAGACTAGACAAGATAAATAAAAATATTAAGCAACACAAAGACATTTCCAACACAATCCGACAAGCAATTTCTCAATAGAAGTAGATTAGAGTACCGTCGGAATGAGAAATGTCTGTCTCGAATCAAAGACCCTCGTCCATAATTACCTCGGTCATATCAAGTTTATTTCAATTCAGACGTTATTGTAGGAGTTATTTTTCAATCAGACTGTAGTAATTTTCATATTACATGTCAAGAGTATTTTTGCTTAGGCTGAAGATTATTTATTTAGGTTATATAGATTTATTTACTACTAGTTTATTTATTTATTTATTTATTTCTTGATATACATGCCCCTGGTGAACATTACAGTTACCCAATTCGTTCACCAGGAACTAAAAAACACTACAAATTTAACAAAATAAAATAAAAATAACAAATACATAATACTAGTTATAAAAAATAAAACAAATAATAATAAGAAAGAATTACAAATAAAATTATATACCTAACATTACATTTTTTCGCCAAACTCTAATGCCACCCTGTGAAACTCCCGCTGAGTGCACAAGAATAGATCCTATAGTTGACAAAGACAGTCAGAAGTTGTTTTTTAATTCGTAAAAAATGACAGCTAGATTTTTATTATCACGGACTTTTTTACCTTACTGAAGCCTACAAAGACAATATTAATCAATCTAATCAAACATTATTTCAGCTAAAAAAATTTTACTAGCTTCGCTTCACGGTTTCACCCGCGTCTTCCCGTTATCCCGAGGCACCTTTTCCGGGATAATAAGTAGCCTATGTGTTAATCCAGGGTTTAAGCCAAATTTCATTCAGATCCGTTCAGTTGTTTTTGCGTGAAAGAGTAACAAACAAAAATCCATCCATCCATCCATACAAACAAACTTTCACGTTTATAATATTAAGTAGGATCTACTACTAGCTTTCACCCGTGTGGACTACAATCCCTTCTAATATTATAAATGCGAAAGTAACTCTGTCTGCCTGTCTGTCTGTCTACTGAAATGATTTAAAAGAAATTTCGTACAGAGGTATTTTGAACCCTGGGGAAGGACATAGGATATCTTATTTTTTATCGTGATATTTTAGCCCACGCTGGTGAAATCGCAGGGAACATCTACTTATCATAATAAAAAGTATTCTATGTTTTTCCACAGGAATGAAACTATTTCCTTAAAAAATTTCATCACGATCGGTTCAGCGGTTTAAGCTTGAAAATGTATCAAACGAACACACGGACAGAGATAATTCATATGGCATTAACAACATTAAGAATGTGGCGACTGAATCTGCAGAGGGCCTCAAAAGGCGCAAATATTGTAATCTCGACAGTGGATACATATTTGAGCCTTTTGGGGTCGAAACGCTTGGACCGTGGGGACCGACAGCGAAATCGATATATAATGATATATCAAAGCGACTGGTCGATGCTACCCGTGACCAAAATGCTGGCCGTTATTTTGCGCAACGAATAAGCATTGCCGTTCGCTTGGACCGTGGGGACCGGCAGCGAAATCGATATATAATGATATATCAAAGCGACTGGTCGATGCTACCCGTGACCAAAATGCTGGCCGTTATTTTGCGCAACGAATAAGCATTGCCGTTCAACGCGGCAATGCGGCCAGCATTTTGGGAACGTTGCCAACTGGTAGTGGTTTATTAGATTAAGTAGTTTGTTTAGTTTGATAGGTAGTTTTATTTTACATTTTAAGGTTTATAAGTGTTTTTATTAAGAATTGATTTAATATTATAACGAATTGTGTGTGTTTGTATTTGTTTTTAAGCATATATGTTTGTGTGGATGTTACATGTTGAAATTAATTATATGTTTTATCACCAGGTACCACCTCAACACCCGACTGCCGTACATAAAGCTGTACATAGAAAACGAAGAGTTTAACATCGACGGCCAACGGTGCGAGAACATCATGACCTGCCCTATGAGGCCGATTACTTCTGGTAAGTAGGTCATAATATGCTACCCATACCCATTGTACGATGACACTTTCCATCTTTATTTTCTGAGATGGCGCAACGACCCAAAGTGAGTTCACGTCGGGGTCACCAGTGTGCGCTCTCTCGTTACTGCACGCTTACTTAATATGGGATTGTGTTGGTGTGGAGTATTGAAATGCAATTTCCAGAGACGCGTGTGTTTATTAGAACGATCAAATCAATACTGAATCATACAGTTAGGCACAGTATCTTGGCCTCCGATAGTAAAAGACGGCACTTCTGTCTGTCCTGCGCCACCTCCTGCCAGTTCTACACCTGGAGCTCGCGCAAGTCCTTCATGACTTCGTCTTTCCAGCGATACCCGGTACGGCCGACAGGACGACGGCCACTCGGCCGTCCCATGTATGCTAGTTTGACCGCACGATCCTCTCCCATTCTTTCAAGATGGCCGAGTCAGCGAAGTTTTCTGGATTATTATGAACAAATTTTTTAAATCGCCCGTCATGAAACTTCCCATTGGGAATATAGATCCAAGTTGTGGAATCCGGCAAGCCTGTTGGCATTGCGTATGTGTATATTATAGGTATAAGTTTCGGTATACTACCGTGAAGGTCATCAGCTCAATGAATAGTTGACTCAATCCAATTTAGATAAAAAGGTCAATTGAGTCCTAGAGGATCCAATAAAGTCTTGCGAGGACAATCAGACTGCCTGTCCTTTAAATAGATTAGTTTGTTCGCTGAATCATTATTTATCATCGTACTGTTATAAGAAAGTTGTAAAACTTGTAAAGAAAAATTGTGAATATTAATTTAAAACACATATTTCACGATCAATGTCAACATTATATCGGTCTAGACCCTCAACATTACCGGCCTCTTCCGAGACACGCCACTGAACCTGGTTTTCAGCTTCTCTTTTCTAACTGCTGCCAACCACTTTCAGTATACCACTCTCAAGCTAAGAACCTGTCACCGAGCGCCTATTGGTGTGTTCCGACAGTCTCAGTTGCGAGCCAGTTCCCAGTCCATGTGTAGCGTGACCGCTTTGTCACTTAACATCAGGTCACTTGTGGTCAAATGGTTCTATGAACACTGAGAAAAAATTCCTCACTTTCCTTCCAAAATGTAACCTTTTCCTTCCTTATCCTTAGATTACCTTCTAAATCAAAAGGGAAGGAAGTTCTTTCTGATTCCTCCTGTATTTCGGAAGGTCTTTTTTCTCCGTGTAAGATGTAAAAACAAACATCGTCTTTTTATCTAGCCTGAGGGCTTCTCTACACTACAATGAATGCGATCAAATTCAATGTAACAATGTCCAAACTATAACAAACTAGAACAATCTAATATAACGAACAATCTAATATAACATTTCCACCTCAAGGCCCAAACTATTATTTTCAAACACATTTTCAGCACCATATATCATAGAAAACCTGAAGAAAAATCACTTTTACGCGACAGTGATATACGGTATCATCCACCTTTAATAAGCGACATTCTCGCTCCTTCCATTATTTTTACATAATTCTTGGTAATAAGGTGGTGTAGAAATTTATTGGTATAATAAATATCGAGTATCCAATAATGGATACCGAGTCTGAACTTTGAGAGGGCGCGGTGATATTAAATTCTTGCAAAGGTTTCGTCCTGTGCCTGTTGATGTATCAATATTATAGGATAGAGGACAAGAATGTAAGGTTATTGAGATATTTGAAATAGCTGGCCAGCAACCAAAAGAGGATCTATTACAACAATTTAAACTTAGATGGCATATATCAATATATCAGGGGAGTTTATTGGTATTCGAGTGTTTCATTCCGAACCATCGCATTTTAGGAATTTGACTATGAATTTGTATTGAGCTTAGGCGAGGCGAGACTTTGTAGTAAAGTTGTAAACTAGTTTAATACTATATCGAATGAAAGTCGGCAATATAGAAGACATTTTTAGTATATTGGATGACATACCAAGCGACGCTTGTTTAGCGAAATAGTGGGTGTTCGTTCGTAAGCGCATTACTTGAGAAAAGCCGTTGTTTCGTTTAAATATCTTTAATATTCCAAATAAGGCTTTAAGGGAAGATCATTTTGAGAAGTTACACGGAAAACTGAAAAATTCGGGAACAGCTGAAAAAATTTTTATGGGATTTTTGCTTGAGCCTTTATGTAGCATTTTGTTTTGATGAACGCACGTGAAACCACGAGGCGTAGTTAGTACAGAAAAGAAATGGTTTGCTATAAACTGAGATTCGATAATTCCAATTCCAGTTTCACCTCTTCAAGATCAAATATTGCGAAGTCAAGAGTTTTCTTTAGCAAAATACCAACTGTTTTTCAATGAAAGTCAACTTTCACGTCATTTCGAGCGACTCATACGATTACCGTCTCCAAAATCAGTACAAAGTCTCTGTCAAAGCGCCGAAATATCTCCGAAAAGAATTTACTTTGCGAAATATTCTCTACACACGTTATTAAAACGTTGTCAGCTCAATTTAACATCTCGCTTCACACAACCCTTGTACACTCTGCGTGGGTTTGTGACGCAAAAACGTTTTCAATTTTTAGGCGAGACTCGTGAAAGAAAAAAGCTTGTTTAAGGTGTAAATACTTTTACATTTATCCTACGTGAAAGTTTGTGAGTATAGCTGGATGGATGGATGGACGGATGGATGGATGGACGTTTGTTACACCTTCACGCAAAAACTACTGAACGGATCTAAATGAAATTTGGAATGGAGAAGTACACATAGGCTACTTTTTATCCCGGAAAAGGGTTATTGCGGGATAACGGGAAGACGCGGGTGAAACCGCGGGGCGCAACTAGTTTTATAATATACCAACCATATCTCCCTGATGGATGATGATATCTCTCTGTCTGAAAGAAGACCAGTGTCCCAGGAGATGGAACGTCTCATGCTGTTGATGAATAAATGAATACCAACACTCGCGATAGTAAAGCAGAATTAAGATATGGGCATTTTCCAATATCATCATCATCATCATCAGCTTATTACGTTCCCACTGCTGGGACTCTGGCCTTCTCGCAGAGTGAGAAAGAAACGAGTAAATTCCAATATACATGCGGATTTGCCGACGCTCAAAACGGTAAAAGAAAACATCGCGAGGAAACTGGCATGGCCAAGAATCACAATATTCATGGCCATGTGATATTTATCAATGCGATCTTGGTCAGCGTGGTAGATTATGACACGTACTCTCTCTCTATCTCTCTCTAAGAGAAGGCTACCGTCCCAGCATTGGGAACGTAATAGGGTTAACATGATTATCATTCTGATTTTGTCCCCACAGATTTTTCTCTGGTTCAATCTTCACGTTTTCTGAAATCTTTTATACATTTGGCACAACCCCTACTTACCTCGTAACACTTTCCACACAGGTTCAGAGAACTGCCCCTACGACTACATCAAGATCTACGACGGTAAGGACGAGTCAGCTGCCGTAATTGGCACCTTCTGCGGTATGGGCAAGTTCCCGTACTCCATCATTGGGACTTCCCAGGACCTGTTCGTGGAGTTCGTCAGTTCTCCTGCAGGTAAGGATGTCTTCTTTCTCGTTCTTCTGTGGTCTTTTAGAGTTAAAAGAGAGTTAAGAGTTTGCGTGTGTGTGTAAATGTTTGCTACCACGTATCACCGTAACTACTAAACCGATTTGGATGAAATTTGGAATGAAGATAGCTTATAACCTGGATTAACACATAGGGGATAACGTGGCGGCGCGGGTGGAACCGCGGGGCGCAACTACTTTTCTATAAAACTCTACACAATTCTAACTCCGTAATTTCAATGAATGGCTTTTTAGTTGAGGCTTTGCCGAAATGTGGTGAGTAAATTTCTTACACCACCCTTTTTGGGGAAAAAAATCAACATTGCATTTTACTCAAATTAAAATCAGCAAGGCTCCAGTAAATAACGGCTGTTATGGCTCCCTGTGGATAAATTGAGAGGGCTGTTACCGGAAAAAATATATTTAGGGCACGTTCGAATGGCCGATTTGCAACCTCAGCCAAAATTGCAAAATGTCTTACGTTTTAAAAAATGCTTGCGTAGAATTTTTTTGTTTTTATCTTCTGTAGCAATCTTTGCGTTGGGGACCTTTGGGGTCTACGGTGCAGGGGATTGTCTTTCTTTTACTTTTTTGTATCTATCTATAAAATAGATATAAATTATATTTATTCAGTAGTATACTTTTGACCGAGGGTGAATCAAGGTCCTTTTGCTTATTCTGACTTTATATCCTTTCTCAGGCTTTAGATTATCTCTTTACCAAATTTTATATGAATCGGTTCAGTAGTTTGGACGTGATAGACAGACAGACAGACAGAGTTACTTTGGCATTTATAATATTAAGGATTATTAGGAATACTTTTAGTAGTCACCCAATTTCCGTTCATATGAAATTAGGAGTACAAAAAATTATGAAAGCCGCTGTGGTATAGCGATTTTCTCATAAAATGAGACTCAACACCATCCACCATGGTGCAAAAGTCTACTGGTGTGGAGCATTATGTGTTCCTTAGTTCCTGCATCACTTGATACCAGTTATTCATTGTAATCATTTGTACCAACTAATCTAACTATGGAAATCATCATCTAACAGCTGGACCTCATTTATCCCAACAGGCCCCCTCCTAAACACCGGCTTCCACTTCAACGTTGGCAACTGGCCCGGCCATGTAGAAGCCCCAGGGTCCCGAGTCGGTACCTGTGACTGGCTTCTCACGGCTGAGTCTCTGAAGAAGTCTGGAGACACCGAGGGCATCTTCCTATCAGTCGCACATTGGTACCCTCCGCATACATCTTGCACTTACCTGATGCAAGGCTTTCCTGGACAAGTTGTGAGGCTTTACTTTCCAAGGTAAGAGAAACTTCAAACTGTGTCACCTTCTCTTCGGCCTTCTATTATACCTAACTAAGGAAAGCCATTTCCCAAACCAGGTGTTACATAGCATTTTAGACTAAATCATCACTTATTATCAGATAACTTTTAGTCAATTACTACTGTGGATGTAAAAACTTCGTAGATGTGTGTCTAAATAACCATCTCAAATTAGATGTGACACGAGTTTTCCAGCTTGTTTGTCGTAACTTTGTTAGCAGCTAAGACTTAATTTCTCTGCTCTAATTCTGTTTATCTCTCCAACAGCTTCCGAATCAATCGGATAGAGTCTCCAATAGTCCCCTGGACCGGTGACTGCGGTGAATCTCTCACTCTCTACGATGCACCAAGGCCTGATGACGCACGGATCATCAAAACCTTCTGCGACACCTTCAGTAGACCGATGGAGAAGCATGACTTTGTGTCTACTGGCAATGCTATGTTCGTGCGGTTTGAGAGCAAGACTGGAAGCTATAGTGGGTAAGTCACGAAAAAACTAACTCTCTACTACCTACTTCTTTATCTTTGACTACAAGACTCTTTGTCGGGTAGGCAGACAAAGCAACATCACTTTACTTCTTTCTATCTTTGTATATCTCTTTTATTTTAACAATATGGATTGGAATATCTGGTCTAGCTTTTATATTATCATTATCATTATACATTATATAGCTTTTGTTTGAAAATCATTCACTTTTATGCAGTACTTATCTCTACTACTTCTTCTCGTTCTTCTTTAGTTCTTCACTTTACTTCAAAAAATGATAATGACTTCTCATTACTTTTTCATCACTCAAGATTTCACGATGTGCTCTGGCCTGTGACCTGTGACAGAATTTACACGTCACTCCATTTTGTGATCATTTATTGAGCAAAAAGATAGATGATAAGATAACTTTTATCTTTGTCCCCACAGTTCTTCTCTTTACTACTGGGCCCACTACGACTTCTTCAACAACACCCGCTTCGGAGAACCAGTGGTTGGTACCGCCTGTGATGAGGTCATTGCCTCCTGGAAACAGCGAGCTGGCCGGCTCAGATCTCCTCTCAACACTCTGGTGTACAAGCAAGCACCTCCCGGCGAAGACGTCAACTGCTTGTACAGATTTGTCACTGATAAGAGGATCTATGCCAGGGTGATACTGACGATTTTGAGCGTCAACTTCAAGGTAAGTTTAAAGGGTATAAAGTGGAAAGACTAGTTTTTTCTTCTTCTTTGTTTAATTTTTATTTGTGGAGATTGAAAAGTCTGCGCATTAAAAATATATTCATAATAAAAACCTGTAAAGAGAGCTCTATAGAAATAAGCAACGACATTAAGCTTTTAGTTTTTGCTGCAGTTTTCACACCTACAATCTTGAGGGTCTGGTGATAACCAGATCAGAAACACCAAGATATAGGCCATAATGCACTTGTTATGATTTTCACGCGAGCAAAGTCGCGGGAAGATAAATGTTAGACACTTAAACTCTATCTCCATAAAGAAAATTTGTCGTACACCCTTTTAATTATCAGCCTTTTCATAAACAAACATTATCTAAATTAATATGGCATGTTCGTTCAGTGAATAGAACCGCCGGCAAATATTGCAGCGCTTATAATTAAACTTTGTTACAGGAACACCCATACACGCCTGTATCCTGTCAGAATTGTTACGAAGACCGAGCTGATAAGCTGATCATCTGGGAGCCAATTCCCGGTAAAGCTGCCAATAGTTCGTCTATTGGAGTAAGCACAACGCCTCTCCCACTTCACTTGGCAGTCCAAAAGTCTGAAGGATCGTGCATCTGCGCCAAACACGCAAACACCGTCTCAAGAGCAAGACCTTACAGGGTCGTATCGTCTGGAGAAACTCTAAACCTGCAGTTGATAGTAGACAATGCTCACGCAGCTGCTTCGTACTTCAAGAATCCATCACCTCTGTTCGAAGCCCGATATGAGTTCGTTCACGGTCCCCTATGCGGTCCAGCAGTTCTGGCAGCGGCTACTTCAGATGGTGAAATCGTATATCCACACCTAGAAGCTCTGGGCTACACTGAACCTCCAAAGAGGATACAATGTATATGGGATCTAGAGATCGAAGAGAAAAAGGATATTTTCTTGCGGTTTGAAAGCGTCAAGTTTGCGTCTCGTCATTGCGACGATGGAAATATTCAGATTTACCTTCCAGGCAGGATTGAACCTTACCTTTCGA
This sequence comes from Opisthograptis luteolata, assembly GCA_931315375.2. Lineage (NCBI taxonomy): Eukaryota > Metazoa > Arthropoda > Insecta > Lepidoptera > Geometridae > Opisthograptis > Opisthograptis luteolata. Next base: position 2,040,214 of record OV928044.1, read on the forward strand.
TATGTGGAGGCAATGTTTCCGAAACAGAAAAACTTCCGATCTTCTCAGCAGGAGAGCTTGGATTCGAGTCTTTAGAAGACCCGTTAGTAATCGAAAAGGAGAAGACCAGGTCGATTAGAATAGTTTTCATTGGGAGCGCATCTCCTGCACGAGCTGCTTTCAAAATCATCTGGACAGGCCTCTATCACTTGCCTAGAAATGTCGATGGTTCTTTGATGACTTCACGTCTGACTGATAGTTCCACTTCATCGGATGCCAGTCAGGGTTGTGATTTTATTTGTCCTGGCGACGAGGGTCTGTGTATACCAGCTCGGTTAATTTGCAATGGTGTCGTGAACTGTCCTAACGTGACTTCTGGCGAGAGGAAGTTCTGGACCACTGAAGAGAAGGGTCAGAAAGAAGCATATTCCGAAGATAGTTTACGGAGGTTGGGATATTTGGATGCCTTGGGAGGCATACCGTTAGGACAGATGAATGATGAGGCACCGGAGCTTTGCGCGGGGAAGAGGAATGCTGGTAGTGGAGATTGGACTGGTCCGGCTTTAGGAGCGGCATTAGCGATTGCTCTCGCTGTTTGTGCGCTGGGTGCTGCTTGGCGCCTTTGCTGCCGCAAGCGATCTCCTGATGAGGAATCCCTGGATTACTGACATGCGGCCCGCGGTGCGCCCAACGCACCGCCAGGGCTTAACTCCAGATCAGTGTCCAGGGACCTTCCCATGGATTGGACGCTGCATTGACAGACACTATACTGAGCGCATCCCTCATTCGAATACTGAAGCCAAGTTTTATTGTTATTGGCGAAACGACCGCATACTACGAAACGTACTTGGGCATTTGAAAACATTTCTGGGAACTCCTTGGGAATCATCTTCTCGTCTAATTAACTTTTTCAATTGAAAAGTACTATAGGTAAGTCACAAGTGCCCAAGTAGTATTAAGTATCTAGTAAGTGTATCCGATTATTTTGTGCGTCAAATTGAATGCCATATTATTTTTGAGGGTGACGAATTAAAGCGCTCAAGTTATTTGTAATTATTGTAAATACCCTATACCTATTCCTATAAAGGATGCTTCAAACAAACGATCATAGGTTAGGACAAGGTGATAGTAGCCATAAAGTTAAGTCATTATCAATTAGACTTTAGGCGTACATCTATTCTAATACGGTAATGAGGTAAAGATTGTTTATGAGTTTGAATGTATAAGGTAATCTTCGGAACTACTGGTCTGATTTTGATAATTCTTTCACTGTTCGAAAGCTACACTATCCCTGAGTGTCAAAAGCTATGTTTTATTATAATAAAAAGCCTGTAAAATTCTCCACGTGGGTGAAACCGCGGGGTAAAGTCAGTTTTATACAATCTAAAAAGGTGAACGTCTCAAGACATCGGAAAAGTAAAAAAACTGGGAAAGTTGTGGGAGTTTCCAAGTAAAAAAATCTTAATAATACTGAACTGTGTCAAGTTTCTATCGTTAAACGTTGACCTGAGTTAAAAAAGAGCAATCTAAGTTTTCCTTTGAAACTGCCACTTGAAACTTAGCACTTCATAGAACTTGGCACAGTTTTTCCCGTGATGAAGCTAAGCAATTTGACTGACTGCCAAACTGTGAGAGAATAAATTGATTGAATATGTTGTAGCTATGCGTACATGATTAAAAGATGGTTGAAGATGGTAGTTACTGGTCAATCCCTACTTATATATAAATGCGAAAGTAACTCTGTCTGTCTGTTTGTTACGCTTTCACGCCTAAACTACTGATCCGATTTAAATGAAATTTGGTACGGAGATAGTTTGAACTCTGGGGAAAGACATAGGATACTTTTTATCGCGATAAACTGTAGCCCACGCGGGTGAAACCGCGGGGAACAGCTAGTCAGACATAAAACTGGTTGTTCCCTAAGGGTATCAGTTGTTAGACTATGCCTGAAAACTCTGAAACTGCCCACTAGCCTATCTGCCAACCCGCACTAGGCTTGCGTGTTAGATTATGGCTCATACTCTCTCTCTTTGAGAGAAGGCCTATGTCCCAGCAGTGGGAACATAATAGGCTGATGATGATGATGATGATGAATATGATTACCTAGACCAGTGTTTCCCAATTAGTGGTACGCGTACCCCCAGGGGTGCGTGAAGTTTCATCAAGGGTACGTGCGGCTATCAGTAAAAATAAGAACAATTTCCAAAATATTATTTCATTACAATCATTATTACGATATTATTTATAGCTGTGACCCGCGATGTTGCCCGCGGTTTAAGTAGTCTATCTGTTAATCCAAGGTGTCAACTACCTGTGTACCAAATTTCATCAAAATTGTCCCAGGCGTTTGAGCGTGAAGAAGTAACAAACATACACACATACTCACAAACTTTGGCATAATATTAGTGTAATTGCTACAATAAGGGGTACGCAGGTTTGAGGTCTTTTTTTAAGTGGTACGCAGCAAAAACTAATTGGGAACCACTGACCTAGACTATTGAATGAAAAAAAACATGTACTCATAGCTATAAGTACACAAAATCTTGCATTGTAAATAACTCGAAAATAAGTATTACGAGTACATTTTAAAAGAATACCAAAACAATTCTGTAACTAAATACGGAAACTTTTGTTATTAGATAGTTTTAATTATAAGGAAGTTAAACGCACGATTTAGCTGACAAATTAGTATATTTTGCAATGGTAATAGTTGAACACGGTTTATGGCTAAAGAAAAAAATAACCTCTCACTGCCCTCTATAAATAGGTTTGTAACCATTAACGTACAAAATTATGGACGACGGGTGTAAAGCAAACGTGACGAGAGAAGTACACTGAAAAAAAACTATGACCTTCCTTCTGAGTCTTTACCTTCCAAGACCGATTCCTTCCTTATTATACCTTAGTTTTCCTTCTGAATCACAAGTCCTTCCCTTTTGACTCAGAAGGAAAACGGTATTTCGGAAGGTCTTTTTTCTCCGTGTAGCTGAGTTGTACTGAACCTATAAACCAGGTTTCATGTATAACATTATAAACAATGTAAAACATTTTAATTACTGCCATAAATGTCAATAACATACAGATTAATATTATGCTTCAACATTTTTTCAACTTGTCAGACTGACCGTGTCACACTGACGCAACCAAGCGCAGACTAGCTCTCTTCTCGTGTTTTAGACCTCTTTTGGTTTGGACACTTTTGTCAATAACATACAGAATAATATTATGCTTCAACAATGTTTCAACTTGTGCAGCTCAGACTGATCGTGTCACACTGACGCGTTCAAGCGCTCTCTTCTCGCGTTTTAGACCTCTATTGGTTTGAACACTTTTTACTGAAGGACCCGTCCTCCATCTCTTGGTACGTCAATGTTAACTGCCCTCTATAAATAAGTTGGTATCGTAGCTCAAAAAGTGCTCAATATAATTTTCGATTTGAAAACTCCTTGAGTATTTTTTTTGTTCGACCGGTATTATTATTGTAACTTGTTATTAATTAATTAGTTGTTAGCGTATTATTTAACCATTGGAAACGTTGTTAAATATAAATATATTTTGTACAAATTAACATTTGTTTCTTATTTTAATCCCGAATATCCCATAAAGGCGAAGAGGCCAACTTTTGTCTTGCAAACGGGTAAGGAATCGGATCGGTCCGCTCCTAGATTGCTATACCCTATTCGGGTCCATATGTTCCCTAACCTTAACCTCTAAGATCTCATGTATAAATGATTGAAATGAAATGAAATGGAATGGAACACCGTGCCAGCGTCATAGTTTTCCCACAAGTATTATTTGGAAGCCTTCAAGTCAAGCATGAATAGGTATCTTTTAGGTAAGGACGCTGCATCATTAACCTTGTTATAGGCGCTTACCAACCAGGCTAGTTCTTTTCGTGGATATAAAGATTTTAAAGTGATAAATAAATAGTTTATGTTATTTAAATCTAACGAGGAGTTTTAATGCTCGTTATACCACGAGTGAAACCTTGTGTGAGAGCTCCCGACGTGTATGACGTCATCGTGGGGAAAAGAGTAATTTGCCATCTCGGGCACTAACCCTTTTATGTATGGGTAAATATAAAAGCGAAGCTTTAGGTATTTAAAATTATGCTTGAATTATACACATATAATAAACCAGCCACAACATTAATATTACACACACACACAGACACAGACACAGACACAGAGGTTTTATTAAAATGCAATGTTGCTTCTAAATCATTTTACATGCAGCCAGCATACAAAATGTCGAAAAAGTTCCAAGCCACGACGCCCACGACAGACTCATTTGTTTCGAATTCAAAATACAACTTTGAATTTAGAACTGTATTCAAATAATCGAATTGCTTTTGTGTACGTTAATCGTATTTTGACGTGGCTGTTATACAAAGGCTTATAAATAGTTCGAAGTAAGGCTGGCCATACACGGATCGCTTGAAGCAGTCAGGAATCGACAGCTTCAGATTTCTACGTACGTACACGAACCGCTCGAGCAGTGCTACAATGCAGTCGCAGCTTGAAGCAGTCGTTCCTGACTGCTTCAGGCTGTCCGCGTATGGCTAGCCTAAGGGTTTGAATAAGAGTAAATGCGATATGACCTTCAGACGAAATGTTTTGGGTTCAAGATAATAGCAGCTGATAGCGAGAATTCAAATAATTTATTTTAAATGTGAATTGGAAAATTTTCATTCGTGTAAGAATGAGCCAGATCAATGAATAGAAAACTGCAAACAAAACAACACAAAGTGAATTTCATTGTGTTTTTTTTAAGTAACCGATTTACTGATGTAGCTCAGCTATTTTGAAAATATTCCTGTGCATTACGGTTTCACCCGCTTGGACTACTCCAAAATAAAAGTTCATACAAACTTCCCATCGTACAAGTATAATTTAGCCTCGTTATACACGAAGACTAGATGTCTGGCCTAGCTCCTATCTCCTGCCTAACTCCTGTTACCCTGGTTACAGATTATGGTTACAGGTTATGGTTACAGGTGGTCACAGATAAGGTTTTGGTAAATAAAAGAATGGTTACAGAAATACTACGACATTATATTCAATGAAATTACTTGCTATATGTTACAACATTACTTAACAATTATTCGAACAGACATAGAGTAGTAAATAAATATTCGCCAATAGCGCGAGCACATGTGAAGGACGGCACGTCGCATGCCGTCCTTCTCCCACACTATAAATATGCGGTCGGTCCCGGCATGGTGCATGGAAAAAAAAATACATTGTTAGTTAGTTAGTTAGTTACAAGTCAAGCTAATAAAAGTGTTTTAAAAATAAAACAATATAACTGTAATTGAGACTTTTTTGGCGGCAATTGAGTTGTCAACGTGAAAATTTTGTTTTAATTTCCAAAACTTGTCTTTCTTCGGGTGATAATATTTAATATTGGTGGATTATTAACCATTATGCTTGGACTTTTTTGGCGGCAATTGAGTTGTCAACGTGAAAATTTTGTTTTTATTTCCAAAACTTGTGTTTCTTCGAGTGATAATGTGTAATATTGGTGGATTATTAACCATTATATGTTCGTTAATGTGTACGAGTGTGGGAAATTGAAATAAAGTTGTGAAAGTGACTTTTCTAGTTGCTCCAAAAAAGTCCGTGTAAAGTTTAAGTAAAGCGCCACTACTTTACTTAAACACTATCCTCATCTCATCATCATCATCACCATCATCATTTAAACTTGATTCAACTCTCTGAGTTTGAAATATTTTATACTTGACACTGGCAAATACACTAATCGTGTGACGCCATAACAAAACAAAAAAAAAAAAAAACCATTATGTGTTCGTTATGTGTACGAGTGTGGGAAATTGAAATAAAATTGTGAAAGTGACTTATCGAGTTGCTCCAAAAAAGTCCGTGTGAAGTTTAAGTAAAGCGCCACTACATAACTTAAACACTATCCTCATCCCTTCATCTCATCATCATGTAGATTCAACTCTCTGAGTTTGAAATATTTCATACTTGACACTGGCAAATACACTAATCGTGTGACGCCATAACAAAACAAAACAGTAATTGAAGGTACACAAGAATGTCACCGTCGCAAATCGGCACCAACTCAGCAAAATGCTGGTTAGTTAACCAGTGCTGGTCTATATGTATGTTTTTATATAAAATGTAGATAGTAATTTGCCATTACTTGTATGGAGCTTATGTCAAATTGATATCTCCAGTAGCTCAAACCATGGATAGATAGGTTATTGGTAACGGACGATAGAAGACTTGCGGTGTTTGACTGTGCGTAAAAATAAAATGTCTTTTACAACAGAATATATTTTATACATTACCTACCAGTAGCGTAATAACAAACCTTCGTTTGACGTCTCGGGTTCCATTATAATAAGACTAATTCAGCGCTGTATAGGAAACGTAGGAAAACTGAAAAATTGAAAAGAAGCATGCCTATTGAAACGTCCCACAATGGCGTCTTGACTCGCCTGGGAGGCTTTTGTGTCTGGCGCATTGTACGCTTGCCTAGTCTGCTAATGTTTGCTGGAGAAATCAGGATTTCATGGTCTGGTGTATTTTTTTCATGTAATAGGGCAAACCAGCAGACGGCATGGAAAGTGGTCACCGTCGCCTATGGACATTTGCAGCAACAGGAGAGTTGCCGATGCGTTGCTGACCCTTAAGAACTCTATTCACACCCATCTTGGAGTACTGCAATTTGCAGCACTGCGGAAAAACTTTAAACCACCTACATTCGTGTTTTTAAAGGTTTATTGGTAAAAAATAACATAGGTACAACACTAGTTAGTTTAAACCTAATTATAAATGACACTAATCGCGCTAATTTTACTTAACATCCTACTATGTACTCGTATAGTGGATGGATGGATGTTTGTTACTCTTTCACGCAAAAACAACTGAACGGATCTGAATGAAATTTGGAATGGACATAGTTTATACCCTGAATTAACACATATGCTACTTTTTATCCCGCAAAAAGGTTCCTGCGAATAACGGGAAGACGCGGGTGAAACCGCGGGGCCAACTAATAATATTATTAATATGAAAGTTTATGTGAGAATGGGTGGATGTTTGTTACCTTTTCACAACTAAACTGCTGAACCGAACTTGATGAAATTTGGCGTGGATATAGGAAAAACACTTGAAAAATAAATAAAATACTTTTTATTGCGATAGAGTGTATTCCACGCGAGTGAAACCGCGGGGCGCAGCTAGTATTATAAACTCAAAAGTTTGTGGGTGTAAATGAGTGTATGTATTCTTCAAACTGATATGACTCATTGGTTTTAAGTTGAATTTAAAATACATACAAAAAAAAAGAGAAATTACAACTGGTAAAACATAACAAATTAGGACACTAACACCAAAAATAGACCTTATTTACCACTGACATAAGCACGACAGTCCATTCGAGTCTTCCAACTGAAGCAGAATGTACTCATGCACTTTTCTTTGTTAACTCAGCCGTAACAACACCTCAAAGTTTATAGTCTAAAGTCTAGACTGACCGCTAGCATCCTAATTGACTTATCAAACTAAACCTCCAGCCCGCTTCAAAAACATTAAGGATTACGTCCTAAGTACCGAAAATGTGTGCTGAATCTACCACAAACCGTAGCTTAAGCTTCTTAATGTATGATACTAAAGATGGTGATTACAAGGCGAGCAAAGTTGATGTTATTTGCAGGAAAGTCTTAACACACTAATCTGGGGGGCTACTTCTTTCTCTTATAACGGAATTATTATAGAGTTATTAAAGAAGCATTACTTTACTATTAAAGAGGCTGAAACGTTTTGGTGACGTGACGTCAAATGACTCGCTATACTGTAATCCCATTGGATTTTAGACATGGGAGCCAAGTGGAAGGAGGGGTTCTATCATATAACAGTATAATAGATTGTCATTCGTTCTAATCAACAATGTTTTATTTAGCTCAAAGTATGATGTTGAGTAAGATTATTTTAAGGTTAATATAATGTAATATTTTCCAGAGTAGAGATATAGGATACTTTTTCTTCCTAAAATGTTACTCATTGTGGATGAAACCGCGAAGAATAGCTAGTATCGTATAAAGTCAGCGCGTTTGTTAAGCCAATCAGCGGCCTAGACAGCCTGTCGGTTTAGACTTGAGATGTATTTAAAATAAACTCGCTTATTTTGTATAATATATACAATTAAGACGTTTACCAACTCAATTAAGCTCTAGAAATGGATAGCTGAAACTTTTAGGCCACCTGCTGTTAGTCTAGACTTAATAATAATGCTCGCTAAATACTTTTAAGTATAAATTCTTACTAAAATAGCTGTGCCCCGCGGTTTCTACAATGTCGTGATGAAACCATAAATAGCTTTGTGGTAAGACATTTTGTAGTGCTCGCCAGCCACTTTGCCAAGCATCTATTGATGTGTTCCGGCAGCCCCACTTCAGAGCCAGTTCCCAATCAAGGTGCGGCGTAGTTCCTCTTTCAACCCCAACACACACTTCGTCACTTAACATCAGGTGACTTGTAGTTAAAGACTAACCAGTAAGGTTTTAAAAAAGTTCTCAATATTTCGGCACCAAAATTGTAACTTTAATGACCAGGATCATTTAAAAAAGTACATTTTATACCAATTAAGTTACTGAACTAAACTTTATCACCAATTAAGCATCAACTTCTTTAAGTAAAGGCTGCTCACGCTAGGCAATTAACACATCGACTGCCTTATTAAGTAAAAGCTCCGTTGAGAACAAAAAACAATAAAAACTCAGTTCCACGCTCAGTCTGGAAGTTAATTAAACCCAGACGCGGAACACTCGTTTAACTTAGCGCTCACGTACTCTAAGGTAGGTATGTTAAAATGGAGCTAAAAATAAAATAAAAAAAAAATTCTTTAAAAGTTTGTAAACCTACGGAAAAATTCCATCATTACGTCCCTATACAGAGAGTACAAAGCGGCACTTTTCTGCTCATTCGGCTCAAGTATTGCCTAAATGTGTATTATTTTTTATTTCAATCTCTCGACCAAAAAGTTTTCATTTGATTCCTACAAATTGTGCATGATGTTGAGGACGTTCATTGAGCATCTGTTTTTCCAATCTAAATTCAAAATATAAAAGGTTGTACATAAATTGCGGTGCTGTGCTGGCCGCCAACACATGACGTTTCAAAAACTTTTTTTTTTTCGTTATGGCGTCACACGATTAGTGTATTTGCCAGTGTCAGGTATAAAATATTTCAATCTCAGAGAGTTGAATCAAGTTTAAATGATGATGACGATGATGATGAGATGATGGGATGAGGATAGTGTTTAAGTGGTGGCGCTTTACTTAAACTTTACACGGACTTTTTTGGAGCAACTAGAAAAGTCACTTTCACAACTTTGTTTCAATTTCCCACACTCGCACATATTAACGAACACATAATAGTTAATAATCCACCAATAACCCGCACTGGGCCAGCGTGGTAGATTACGGCCCATACTCTCTCTCTGAGAGAAGGCCAGAGTCCCAGCAGTGGGAACGTGAAAGGCTTATGATGATGAATCCACCAATATTACAGATTATCACTCGATGAAACACAAGTTTTGGAAATAAAAACAAAATTTTCACGTTGACAATTCGATTGCCACCAAAAAAGTCCTTTCTAAAACTTTTTGGTGTTTAATGCCTACACAAAGAGTTGCAATTCAAAAAAAATATAATTTGTTTCGTACTATAGGTAGAAGTAGATAAAAAGAAGGTAGAAGGCGTTCGGAACATAAACGTGATTACACAATCGATGAACAATAGTTTACAATAACGGCCAGTTTCAATAACCTATCCATCCATCGACGGTTTCCCTATATACTCGTACTAGAGATAAAAATTTGACATTACTTTTATGGAGCTTACGTCAATAGTCTATATCTAGTCAGACAAACCGTAGCCGTACCGTTTGGACCGTAAATATTGTTGCTTTCAACTTTTAGTTGTTGACATAAATAAATAAATAAAAAATCAATTTATTGCCACTATAACACAGACATCATATTATGTTTCAGTTACTTATCATAGCTTACTCGTAGTTGCTTTAGTGTCTCTCCCTACTGAGACTAAAACTTAGTGTCCTCAGTTCAAAACCCGCCCGTAATTAACATTTATTGTTTGTGATTAAATACTGAAAATACGATGTGTAATTTTTACATGAGAATAAACATGCAACTTATTACCAACAAACTGCATTGGAGTTTCGCTTTTTATTTCGCTCTCCAAAAGTCAACGAAAAAAATACGCAAAGCAAACAAAAGTGTTCCAGAATATATCTTTCACATATTTTAGGTTCAAAATAGTTAATCCGATGCAATTGGTTAGTCCAGCTGAAACAAAACTGGTGCCTTGGATTTAGCTGCAAAAGTTTTCGAGCCGCGAGCCGACGGTGATTGTTACGAAGGTACGAGAGTGTGAGAATTTATACACAACAACATCTACACATTTAGAAAAAAAATCCACGCCTATTTTTTAAAAATACGATATGAATGAATGCTGAATTATGGTACATTTTTATTTTTTAAATGATTTTAGCATTTGCCCGCAATATCAATAAGGAAAGGTCATGATTTCATCAAAACAACAATTTTTAGACCTTATTTTGCTTTGGCTGTCCACACGTTCTGAAGCAAGGTCCTGAAACAATATTATTAATTATAAAGAATAAAAACTGAGTATTAAAACAGAATAAATGTGAAGCCCATTAGATTGAACATCAAGCTAAAGTGAAAACATTTTCCAAAACGAAACTCCTTAGTCTTTTATAGCCTCGTTAAAGCATCTTAACCGGAACGACCAACAGCTCATCGCATTCAAAATTCGCCGGTAGAGTTTCCAATTATACCAATTCCTATTCATGGCTGTACCCGTTTTGTTTTTATTGTCGCTTACCTAACTGCGCCCTAATTCTCGCTTTTTAACGATCAATCGATCGTACCCTATTTTTGCCTCGAACTGCCTTTATTTTTCAGTGAACGGCCTGGTTTACACTACATTGTCGTACATGTTTTATAATTCTTTCGTTTCAACCGTCCTTTTTTGTTTATATTTACCAGCCAGTAACGAAATAAGGATTTGCTATGACCATCGAGATCTTTTTCCTTGATAATGTGTGACGTCATTACGAGCTTTAGCGGTCATTCGTTACGCGCCCGCGTTACGTGACGGTCATAGCGAATAAGGGCATGAGATCGAAGGTGACTCCACGCTACATCTGGATTGAGTACTGGCTCTCAAGATCGGTTGCTGGAACACACCGATAAGTATGTATAGATTGACAAACACAAACAACAGTAAACCTTTATCAGATTCATAATTTGGGAATCTACAAGCAAGAGTGAAGACCTTCTAGGCATGCTTGCTACGTCGACCGCATCATCGCTTGGCAGCGGATAGCGGTCAAAAGCAGAACTAATTGCAATTAATAAAAAACCTTGAGACAGAATATGACTTTGTCGGTGACTTTTGACGTCTTTTGTTGTCTCTTAACGGCATACTTAGTTATTTTATTTTGAATCAAAAATTTTAACTACCCGAAATCTATTCTTGTTTAATTACAACGTCACATCATTCTTTTAAATTTAGATTATACCAAAGAGGTGGTTAACAACGCTGTGCGAACTCCCCCTATATTAGCATGAATGACTTGTCTTTTTTATTTCGTCTTTTTCATTGCACGAGTTTTATTTTCCGCTAAAAATTGGTAGGTTTTAAAAACGAAGAGAACTTTTGAGTTTTATTTGAGTTTAGTTTGCATTGGGTGAAACAGTTGAGTAGATCTGACTCTGAGCTAGGTATATACCTATCATATGACGTTACTTGTTGGGAACTTTAGTTTGTTGTTGTTGTAATCTTCTATTGTATAAAAATCTCGTGACGCAGTGTTTGTTATCGAACTCTTCCGAAACGGCTACCCAATTTATGTGGTTTTTTTTTGCTTTTATTTGGTACGTCTGGGAATAGGTCGTAAGCTACTTTTTATACCCCTAGGTGATAAGAGTGGCCCTCTAAAGAAAAATGTAATGAAGTATAGTCCATCCGGATGAAACCGCGGGGCGTAGCTAGTATATGAATAAAGGTTACCTTTTCTTGTTACGATGTTGTTAAACTAAAATCAGCAAAATCATTATTTGTTAAAAAATACGATACCTAAGTAGTTACTTGCATTACTTGCATACACTTAAACAATAAAAGAAATCATTAAAAACTCCACACGAACCTGCATTTTACATAAACGTACACAAAAATGAGGTAAATCGTAACTTTTTACTATAATCCAGTAAATTAGTTACGAACCCAGCGCTAAGGTAAAATACAAGAAACAATCAGCAGGATTTACTGCGACTTTAAATTTAATGTAGCCGATCTTGCAATGTTATAATGACCCGTAGTAAAGAGTGGTCTGAGAGGTAAGCGGAAGTGAATTTAGCTTTGAAAAAATATATAAAATTAGAAACTACAACCAAATGTTTCAAATAAGTGGTATTCCAATAAGAAATGTACAAATAGGTAGGCAAGTAAGTATACAAGCACAACGTCCGTCTATTCCTAGCGTCACGAGAGGAGTCGGAAGAGTGAGGGGCAGGCGCGCGACGCGGGCGCCGAGGCGTTCCCCCCGCGGGCCCCGCCACGATCCATTCTATCCGGTCGGAAATGACGTCATAAAGGAAAGCGCCTTTTTTAAGAAATTATCTCTAAAATATAATATCATCATCATCACCAGCAGGAATTCATCATCAGCCTTTCACGTTCCCACTGCCGGGACTCTGGCCTTCTCTCAGAGAGAGTATGGGCCGTAATCTACCACGCGGGCCCAGTGCGGGTTGGTAGATGTCGCGTGCCCTTGACTTTTAACATCTTGGTTTGTCATGACTTCAATCATTTCTTCGACTTGGTCCTTTTTTTATTTCTTACAACAATCTAGGCTAGCGTTTGACCACGATTTCACCCGATGAAAAACGACGATGCGGTCGAAGGTGTAGCAAGCTTTCCCAGTAAATTTTAAGGGGTCCGTGTACACGGAGAAAAAAGACCTTCCGAAATACCGTTTTCCTTCTGAGTCAAAAGGGAAGGACATATTGTGGTTCAGAAGGAAAACTAAGGTAAAACAAGGAAGGAATCGGTCTCGGAAGGTAAGGACTCAGAAGGAAAGTCAGATTTTTTTTCTCAGTGTAGTATGCCCCTGGTTTCTCTTCCCTTTTACTTTTTACAATATATTTTAGATACAATATATAAATTCAAATGTTACAAGTTTCGCGCCTAAACTGTCTACAGCTCGTAGTTCAGAACTTAAACCATTTTTATCCGGCAATTTCGGACGCTCGTAAAAAATGCTCTAAACATCCAAGTCCAGTCGTAAACGTGCAAATAAACGTCTACGTTACAGTGCAAAGCAGTACCTTAGTTACGCACGGTTGCACAACTGCACGACAACAGTGACTTGCGTAAAATCCCCCGAGTGGCGAGGTGAAAGCTCGAATTATAATGTTATATTCACGGGAAGTGCAAGGTTGTTTATGGCAAATAGGCATGCGTATCCAACAGTGATGACAACAAACAGTGATGGATCCTTTTTTTCTTTCAAAAAAGTTATTTAAATGTGTAATGATTTTTTCTAGTGATTTAACCTGTGCGGTATATGAAATTGTTGTTGTTTTTTGAGCATTCATTATGTGTGTTTTCACGTGACCATTTTTTCTAGATAACATTTTGTCAAAAGACATCAATATAAATCAGAAAGCAACAATTTGTATGTATTTTTCTCTCGTCTATAATATATGAAAAACTTACAACACGTACTAGTCTTACAATGAGAAGTTTATAATCAAAAGAGGCTATATATCCACCAAAACCAGCACGTACCAGATAGCAAAACAAAGAGCTAGAAAAATGCACCAATTATGTCGTGAAAAGAAAACGATGCTCATTGGTTGATTTGGTTTCAGCTCCACGGTCCACTCGCTACTAAACCATCCATCGTTTATCGTGATTTAGTTCACTGCCCCCGTCATTACATTGTGTATATACGTTGTAAACGTTGAATAGTAAAGCTCGGAATATCTGCACAGGTGTTCGCTTTGTCTTGAATATTCATGGCTCCAGAATCTCGAGCAATAAATTTGTTATGCCTTATCGTCTATCTGTTTATAATAAAGCTTCTTTGCAAAGTTAGGCCTTTGTAGAGGAAGTTTCGTATAGAAATTGAGCTTTTATGGCCAAACTTATCTTGGCTAATTAATAACAGGTGGTAAGTAAAATTAGACGCAGTTGGTATCAGTTCATTATATTATTAGGTAAGGAACACAGTACGCGTTTTGCCAATGCAAACTTAGACATTTATTTCCTCCATATAAAACATATTACCTGAAGTATAGATTTTTACCTATTCTTGAAGTTTCTTTGTATAATAAAATCGAAGAAATTCGCCGACATAGCTCTCAGAATTTATAAGTTGGAGTAGCAATGGACAGGTCCCATCGCTCGAAGAACTAATAACCGATGGGGATAGCGTTCAAGGGCATATGTTCAAGCAGTGGCCTTCTTCCAGCTGGGGATGATGAACGTGTAGCTTTTGACCACAAGTCCGGTACTTAGTAATTGGATTATATCACACGCTGTCATTTTTTATACGTCCTGCACATTTTTATATCCAACATACAAACGTCTATCCCTTCTTGTACCCAAATCTGGCTGCTCCAATTAGTGGGGCTTATCACTAATCCTCTAGAACAAGCCGAAAATAACAACACCATGTATGTAGGTCACAGTGCAGTAAAATATATCAGAAGAACGTCTGCCTCTATTTGTGTTATGTTATATTTGTTTTAATATTGTACTTGGTAATGTTTGATCACAAATCACCTGACGTTAAGTGATGATGCGATCGAAGGTGACGCTATTAGATACTACTAGACTAGGGTAAATAATATCATCATCAGTATCATTCCTCTGCTGGAGTCAGTCCTCTGGGCGCGACGGAACGTCAGCTGTCAGATTGTCAGCATGACAGCCGAAAACATGCCTTGCTACCATTGATATACAAAGACTAAAAATCAATTTCAATTTCAATTTCAAAACTTTTTTATTTAATAGGATACATTGTGATCACTTTAAAACGTCAACTTAAAACTAGCTACGCCTGTTCCAACCTCCTTACGCCGGCAAAAGAACAGGCAAGAAACGCCCGGCAGGTAATTTTTTTGGCGCGATCACATTGACAATTTTATATCGTATCGTAAGTTGCGTGAAGTACGAGAGCAATACGAGTGGGTACATATTTAAACAAGTGCGTAGACGAAGCGTTGTTGTAGAGAAGCGTAGGAGATCTTCAATGTCATTACGATAGTCGTAGTGCATTGGCGTAAAAATACAAGCATATTATGATAAATACTCTCGCGCATATTTGTCATTTATCAATAGTTGTGGTCCGAACGATACGCTAACGCTACGATTCGAACTCTAAGTACAAGTTTTGAAAACTAAAAAAGTTTTCGTAAACGTCAGTTTCACGTTCCAGTACGAGTTCCACTTTGAAAAGTTAGTTATTTAATCTAGAGCTTACTTTCAAAGTGGAACTCATACTACCTAAGTAAAATAAAAAAAACTCGAAGTCTTTGTTGGAATATGAATAAAACGATTTGAAATAAGCCGCATTATCGATTTTAGTTCCTCCAAGTCCCAGTAAGGCGAAGAAAAAGGAATAGAAGATAAACTTTTTTGGTTTCTGTAAACTATGAAAAGTCGACTCGTATTCGCTGTGTCTTTCCGATACGCTTATGAAACGACTATCACGGAAAAAAATACCGTTTCCTTCTGAGTCAAAGGGGAAAGTGATTCAGAAGGAAAACTAAGGTAAAATAAGGAAGGAATCGGTTTTGTAAGTCAAAGCCTCAGAAGGAAAGACAGAATCTTTTTTCTCAGTTTACGCTTACGCGTCGTGTGCGGAAAGTCTTACTGAATAGACTGTGGCTTACAAGCACAAAGGATTAACAGACGCTCTCGAACACATTTTAATTACATAGCTATTTGTATAGTTTAAGGGATTTAGTGATTGCTATGGCAGTTTTTCGCTGAGAGTTTTCCTGTTAAAGTGCTTTAAGCGGATTTACGCTTGAATGAGGATAATGGTTGGACCCCGGGCGTTACTAAACACGGTTTATGTACCCACTGGAGATAATCGTATATATATATATGTATTGCATACTCGCTGTTCCCCGCGGTTTCACCCTTGTACACTGAGAAAAAAAAACTGACTTTCCTTCTGAGTCTTACCAAGACCAATTCCTTCCTTAATTTTTTTTTTTTTTTTTTACTATTTACAGGGGAGCGTTTGACCTCACGTCACCTGATGTTAAGTGACGATGTGGTCGAAGATGGCGCCACGCTACACCTGGACTGGGAACTGGCTCTCAAGTGAGGCTGCCGGAACACACCGTTAGGTGCTTGGCGACAGATTCTTAACATTACAAACACTTCCCTTTTGACTCAGAAGGAAAACGGTATTTCGGAAGGTCTTTTTTCTCCGTGTAGACAACAGTTTATCGCGATAAAAAGTAATCTATGTAATTCGTTAGAGTTAAAACTATCTGCATACCAATTTCCAGTTCTTTTATGTAATCGAGTGGCGAACAAGCTTAAGGCCTTCGTGATGGTAAGCAGTCACCGTCGCCTATGGACATTTGCAACACCGACCGGAAGCGTTGCCGATGCATTCATCATCATCATCATTATCAGCCTTTCACGTTCCCACTGCTGGGACTCTGGCCTTCTCTCAGAGAGAAAGTATGGGCTGTAATCTACCACGCTGGCCCAGTGCGGGTTGGTAGATGTCGCATGCCCTTGAATGTTGCAGTTCTTGAGCATGCCGGTTTCCTCACGATGTTTTCCTTCACCGTTTTGAGCGATGGCAAATCTGCACATAACTTATTGAGTCGTAGGTGCTGATGCATTGCCGTAATAATATAAAGCATGTATGTAATTAGCTATTTGCTAGTAAAAGTCCAAATTGGTCCAGCCATTTGAGATTAACCAGCAAAAACCGATAGACATAGAATCTTACTAAATCTCGGAGTAAACTTCTAAAATCAGTTTCTAACCTACACAAAAAAATCACTTTCCCTCATGCATAAATCAAAACAGTATAGTATTTCAAACCGATTCCTTACTAAATTAGGAGCAATTTTCCCAAACATATCAAATTATAATGCCCCTAGTTTTATGGATGTCATTTAGGAATGCCTATTATCGTCATGCCATATCCTCATTAGGAAGTCATCAGGAGCTGGAGTGTAGAATTAAGTTCTAATGCCATGTAGTTAATGATTCCCTTTTAAAAATCCATACGAAATAGTAGCATAAGACTTACTAACTTCTGTGTCTGAGTTATTTCAGTTTCTATTTCATATGTTAGGGAGTAATTTAAATGGAATTTTTTTTCTGTATGTGCTACGTTAGAGCGATGATGGCTCAGTGGTAGTGACGTCGGCTTGCGATCCGTAGGATGTGGGTTCGAATCCTACAATGAGCTTGAGCTTTCGGTGAAGGAAAATATCGTGATGAAACCATAGCTTGGTGGTAGGGTATTTTCTAGTACTCGCCTGGCTAGCTACCACCCTCTTGTTAAGAATCTGTCGCCAAGCACCTATCGGTGTGTTCCGGCAGCCTCACTTGAGAGCCAGTTCCCAGTCCAGGTGTAGCGTGGCGCCATCTTCGTCCAAATCGTCACTTAACATTAGGTGACGTGTGGTCAAACGCTACCCTGTAATAGTAAAAAAAAAAGTGTCGTAATGAACGTAAAATTATATAATGATATCTGTCTATCATTATAATCATTTCAATCTATCATTTCAATAAATATCTATCTTTCGCCAGTAATATTAAAATACCGCCACGAATTCTCCCCTGCCGTTAAAAAAATCTGTTCGAAATGATTTGTCACCGGCCACCGTCATTCCCCATCCGTCACGCGTGTTTGTGAATTATATTCTTTGTACAGAATTATGACGGCACACCTGCCACCCTTCTGTTTGGAGGGTGGATCAATTTCTGTGTCGATTTATGGCAACATTGTTTGCTAAGCATTTGTTGTTTATAAATCCGTTGGTGAGGCACTTATCGATATGTTCTGTTCTATATATAGCCTCAATTAAAATCAGTCCCACAGAGGCACATTCGACCAAATTTTCACAAATTATCAGTTGTTAAAAGTGCCGCCCAGTAAATGTAAAATTTAATGTCTGTTTGTTAGTGTGTGTATGTAATTTTAGTAGTATAGGTATATGGGACCTACAATGTTGGTTGAATAAGTAATTATTTTTAAAATATATAAAATATATTGATATAAATATACAAGTTGCACCCTGCGGTTTCACGCGCGTCTTCCCGTTATCCCACAGGAACATTTTTCCGGGATAAAAAGTAGCCTATGCGTTAATACAGGGTATAAGCTATCTCCATTCCAAATTTCATTCCGTTCAGTAGTTTTTGCGTGAGAGAGTAACAAACAGCCATCCATACATACAAACTTTCGCATTTATAATAATAGTATATAATTTTTTTTTTCTACTATTTACAGGGTAACGTTTGACTACAAGTCACCTGATGTTAAGTGACGATGTGGTAGAAGATGGCGCCACGCTACACCTGGACTGGGAACTGGCTCTCAAGTGAGGCTGCCGGAACACACCGATAGGTGCTTGGCGACAGATTCTTAACAAGAGGGTGGTAGCTAGCCAGGCGAGTACTAGAAAATACCCTACCACCAAGCAATGGTTTCATCACGATGTTTTCCTTCACCGAAAGCTCAAGCTCATTGTAGGATTCGAACCCACGTCCTACGGATCGCAAGCCGACGTCACTACCACTGAGCCATCATCGCTATAATATTATATGCAAGTGTAGAGTGTGATAAGCCTCCTCCTTCCTCGGTCCTCCGTCCCCTGTCCCCTCTGTCCCCTGTTCCCTTGTCCCTCTGTCCACGGCAATCAATCACGCGTGTTGCTCGTGAATTCTAGCATTGACAGGCACCTGGTACCTCCCTGTCCCGTTTTTTATCGATTTCGGGTGCTGTTTTAATTTTTGCTACTAGGTTGAGTTGTTTCGAAGCGTTTGCCGTGACTTAACAAAACTCTTGATTGATGACACGTGTGTGGGGAATTCGTAAGTAAGGTGAACTAGATGGGTACATAAAGGTGGGAAATTTTCAGTGTATGCCATAAGGTCTACGTCCTTTTTTAAAACACTTTTATTAGCTTAACTTGTAACTAAACTAACTTACTAACTAACTAATTATTCTTATTTCTTACAGGGTAGCGTCTGAACGCTTTAAGGGTGTCCCGCTGCGCTTGGACCAAGTCTCTGCATACTACTGTGTCAATAAATGCCTTTGATTGATTGATTGATTGATTGATTGATACAATGAAAAGTTATAAGTGTTTTTCCTAGTTGCGTCCCATGGTTTTCCCGCGTCTTCCCGTAATCGCGCAGGAACCTTTTCCGGGGTAAAATGTTTTTTTTTTTACTATTTACTGGGTGGCGTTTGACCCCAAGTCGCCTGATGTTAAGTGACGATGCGGTCGAAGATAGCGTCACGCTACACCTGGACTGGGAACTGGGAACTGGCTCTCAAGTGAGGCTGCCGGAACACACCGATAGGTGTTTGGCGACAGATTCACGATTCAGATTAACGAGAGGGTGGTAGCTAGCCAGGCGAGTACTATAAAATACCCTACCACCAAGCTATGGTTTCATCACGATGTTTTCCTTCACCGAAAGCTCAAGCTCATTGCAGGATTCGAACCCACGTCCTACGGATCGCAAGCCGACGTCACTACCACTGAGCCATCATTGCTATGATGTATATGTCTTAATCCAGGGTATAAGCTATCTCCATTCTAAATTTCATCAAAATCGGTTTAGTAGTTACGGTGATACGTGGTAACAAACACTCACACGCACACAAACTTTCGTATTGATAATATTAGTAGGAAGTAGGATATAAACTGATTGACCACAAGCAATCGAGCTGATGCCATTTGTTCACACACTATCGAGTCCTGGAAATCCCACAACTCACGATTTGCGCTCCTTTCTCCCGCATACTTGCAAAATGTGGAATTACCTCCATCCACAAGTCTTTCCGTAGTGCTACAAATTGCAATCCTTCAAGATGGGTGTGAAAAGAGTTCTTAAAGGTCAGCAACGCATCGGCAACTCCCCTGGTGTTCCAAATGTCCATAGACAACGGTGACCGCTTTCCATTAGTTACTAATGTAGGTTAGACAGCCGAATGATTTTGGAAGTCGAATAATCGAATGGAATTACTGATAATCGCGCACCGCTAACTTAAATAGACTAAAATACATCCTTCCCAGTATCCTACCACACTTTAGTTCACCGCTGCTTCCTGCAGTTTACCCTAAACCGATTTTCCAGCACAAAACCCTAATTCCGCAACAGTGTTACCTAAATAAATATAAACTTCGCTAACCCGTCCAATGTTGCTGCTATTGGATACTTATTATTTATTGGGCCGTAAATCACGCGCGTACAAAGTTGCCAGCATTCCGGAACGAGCTAATACATTGTTGATGGCCACACTCGTTCGAATAGCGCGGAATGAGATGTTTGTATTCACTTTATTGATAAAATGAGCTCCAAGAATCGAGCTGCAGACACTGTTTACAATCGCATGGAAGCGTATTTTTTGTTATTATCTATTTTTAACGAAGGTTTTCCTACTTTTTTTTACAACTTACAGGGTAGCGTTTGAACGCAATTCATCTGATGTTAAATGATAACGTGGCACCACGCTGGACTGGGGTTTGACTCTCAAGTGAGGACTCAAGTTTTCAAAGCAGCTTACTTTGGTAAAGTCGCAAGGAAAAGAAAAATACCTCTAAGGGTAGTAAATAGGATAATTTATTTATATTCTCTACAATTAACAAATTTCAATCAATTTCTTATAAAATGATAATATAATTAGTAATTACGAATTTAATTACTAACAAGTTCTGAATTAGAATGTAACTCATAATATGTGCAAACAGAAAACCAAACAATAAAAATATCGAGAAAAATGGGATGGAAGTACCCAACCACGAAGCAGTGAGCTTTACAGATGGGCAAGACCCTCATTAAAGTTAGTATCTACGAAATAATACCGCGAGCAAAGCCGCGGAGCAGATTCTTACCCAATGTATGTACCTACTACATCGTAAAACTGGTAGCAGAAGCTGCGTCAAGTTGTAACTTTCCTAAATCATCATTAAAGAAGTAAACCCCTCCGCACACGGCGTCGTACCGCAAGCGAGTCGTTAGACGCGCGTAGTACGAGAGCAATACGTAATTAATATCAAGAGGACAATAAATATCACCCCACACAGATCTGGATGTATCACTCTAATTAGTCACCAAAATATTTTCTCTTTATCATGTACCAACACTCCCAATACAATTGACGGTCTCCATTATTTCCCGCCAAAAATCTACCGCATCAAAATTGATTGAAAGAATATAAAGTTGCCATCCTTAAAATGTGTGCAATCGTAGACATTCTGCCACACATATAATTAAATGAATTAATGAGTATTTTTGCAATATTAAATTAAGAGAATGAAGTTGCTATGAATTCTAATTGTTAGGTACATGTTTTTTAAAGTTATATTGTGACTTAAGACGTAATGCTCGTTGACAATGTTAATTTTGAGCTCTGCTAATTAAATGAAATCAAGCATAGTTTTTTTTTACATTTAATTGGAACTCACTCTAATTTAATTGTTGGCAGGATTTGGCCCATAGTTATCAGAAGGCTTTCCATACTGCCACTTAGAATTTTCAAGATTTAACGCCTTTTTTTTAACTTTATCACGGACGGCCTTTTTTACTAGAGCGGGACTTTTTAAGGGTACAGCGGGACACATAGCTTCAAAGTGGGACTGTCCCGCTCAAAACGGGACGTATCACGTTACGCATGCCGCACTGCTTTGCCTGAGAAATAAATTCTGACTTTCCTTCTGAGTCTACCTTTCAACCTTCTCTCCTTCTTTCCTTCTTTTCCTTTTTTTTTGTCTTACCTTTCAAGACCGATTCCTTCCTTATTTTACCTTAGTTTTCCTTCCAAATCACAAGTCCTTCCCTTTTGACTCAGAAGGAAAACGGTATTTCGTAAGGTCTTTTTTCTCCGTGTGCGGACTTGTTTGAGGATTACGTGCTCGTTCTACGCGCGTACGAAACGCTTGCGCTACGGCGCCGTGTGCGGAAGCCTAATTGTCCAAACAAATTACATGTTTTATTGTTTACGAGCGACGTATTAAATTCGTTGTTAATAGCTAAATAAACTTAAATTAAGCTCCTGGAGACCCATTACTGTAGATAAAAGCGCCGCTTCTAATGAAGTTTATCTTAAAATTAGATTAGTGTCAAAAAAACAGGTATCTTTTTACTGATCCCCTCGTCTTCAGAATAAAGCTCATGCAATTCAAGTTACGTGCCGATTTGCCATCGCTAAAAAATGGTGAAGGGAAACATCGCGAGGAAACCGGCATGTCCAAAAACTGCAACTTTTTTTTTTACTATTTACAGGGTAGCGTTTGACCACAAGTCACCTGATGTTAAGTGACGATGTGGTCGAGGATGGCGCCACGCTACACCTGGACTGGGAACTGGCTCTCAAGTGAGGCTGCCGGAACACACCGATAGGTGCTTGGCGACAGATTCTTAACAAGAGGGTGGTAGCTAGCCAGGCGAGTACTAGAAAATACCCTACCACCAAGCTATGGTTTCATTACGATGTTTTCCTTCACCGAAAGCTCAAGCTCAAGCACTTCCAAGGGCATGCGACATCTACCAACCCGCACTGGGCCAGCACTCACGGCCCATATTCTCTCTTTCTGAGAGAAGGACTGAGTCCCAGCAGTGGTAAAGTAAAAGGCTGATGATGATGATGATGATGATGAATCGAGCCTTTGAAGTCCCACACCACTCGATTGAATGCACTCCTTTTTAACCGAATTCAAAAAAGGAGGAGGTTCTCAATTCGACAGTATTTTTTTAAATGTTTGTTACCTCAGAACTTTCGACTAAAAACAAAAAACAACATAACATAAAAAAACTATCTTTTTGCTAAACTTCACTCAAATCCGTCGAGTCCTTCCAGCGCGAATAAATAACAAACATTATAAACACACATTCACTCAGAAACTTTCGCTTTTTTGTTGTTTTTTGACGGTAGTGTGATAATGATAGACAGCTAAACATTTTATTCATAATTTTTACAAATTATAGGTCAATATAAAAATGAGTACCTACATAAATAAAAAATGCAATGCAAATTAAAATTTGACTAAATCAAAAAATCAAATCATGTGATAAATGATTGATTGCTTGCGACAGAAAAAATATGTATCCAGTGACGGTCTTCAAAATGATCAACTTAAATAACTCTAAAAAAGAACAAAATACGTTCAAAAGTTTCCCGTCCGCACACAAAACCCACCTCAGACAAAGTTAAAAAATTCTCAATTAAGGAACTCAAACAGAGCTTATTAGTATTCTCGGCACAGGTACTGGGTTCGATTCCCGTGCAAAGCAAACCCCGAGACCGGTCTCGTTGTGCCTTTTTGTATTGTTTGGTTAACTCACCGGGCTGCGTTCGGGGTTCTATTCTGACAACTTAGGAATCTACAAGTTCACAAGACGACCAGTTTCAATAACCTATCAAACCGCGGTTTCTCCTACAAGAGGTAGAAACGTGACAGTTTCAATAACCTAACCTAACATCAAATCAAAATTGTATAGTTAATCTATCTATCTTTCTTTCTATCTATTTATTCTCCCTATTTCCCCTATTCTAACCATTTTCGGTAAACAACCAAAACAGTCATGCTCACGAAAGTGACTTTGCTTGCAGCGGCGTCGTGTGTCGGGTCACCCTCTTCCCTCTCATATGATATGGTCGAGGAGAGCGATGGCTGGCACATGCGTCAACTCGTGAACGGATGCTGCTTATGGGGTCTGGTCTGTTTTGGTTGTGATCCCGCAACTCGTTAATATTCATGTTCCCATATCCCAATGTGTACAACCAAACAAGATAAATCTCATTAGTAAAGCTAAATAAAAAATATCGGACTATTAGACGACAAAAAAAAAGCCTGGGATTTTAGTGAACTTGCTCCAATTCAATGAATTAGTAATACGAATAAAATTGTCAATGTGATCGCGCCAAAATATTACCTGCCGGGCGTTTCTTGCCTGTTCTTTTGCCGGTGTAAGGAGGTTGAAACAGGCGTAGCTAGTATTAAGTTGACGTTTTAAAGTGATCACAATGTATCCTATTGAATAAAAATGATTTGAATTTTGATATAAATAAATATATATTTAAGAGGATACACAACATGATACTTTAAAACGTCAAACTTAAAGACTGCTAAGTCTGTTCCAACTCCCTTAGTCTCCTTACGCCGGCAAAAGAACAGGCAAAAAACGCCCGCCAGGTATTTTTTTAGACATGGGCGAGACCTTTGCCCAGCATAGGGACAGTACAGGGTAAAAAAAAATCTGTAGAATAAAAATGGTCCATTTTTTTCTCACATAATTCAGAAAAGAGAAACTCTCAGAGGAACAACCAAACTCTCTACGTAACTTCTTCCCTTAGCTGTCTAACTTCATTTCCCGGAATTACATAACTGTATATACAGAACCGGAAATGTCTACGCAACGATCAACTTCAAAACAACTTTAGTGGTTACTGCCTATTGGCCTTCTACAAGTATGGTTACAGGCTGAATAGAAAACTGATGACTTGAAGCTTTAACGTCAGAATCTTAACTAAATTGTAACTAAACTAAACTAATCTTCGCTAGTTCGGTCACCTTGAAAGAAAGGGAGAGGATCGTGCGGTCAAACGAGCATACATGGGACGGCCGAGTGGCCGTCGCCCGCTCGGCCGTCCCAGGTACCGAAGACGAAGTCACGAATGATTTGCGCGAGCTCCAGGTGGAGGACTGGCAGAAGGTGGCGCAGGACAGACCAAAGTGAAGTCTTTTGTTGAAGTAAAACTTCTTTAGGCGCGACTAGGGAGTAACTCAGATTTTTTTTCTGATGGAAGTAACGCTTAGCTGCGTGCGCTATGATGACATTCAAGTACCTGTTTCGAATGAATAATTTAATATTAACATATAACGTTGGAATAATCTTTGTAAAGGACATGAATAATAAAAATAATTAAATTATAATATGATATTTATTATTTAAATTAATATTTAATCATTTCAGTGATATATGCCGTCAACGCCAAAGAAGTTTTACTTCAATCGCGCGTAAAGGTTACACCCACACACTTTTTTATCAGAGGCCAAGACTTTGGGTCGTTACGCCATCTCAGTTAGATAGTTGCTTAACTAAATTGTACATCAATATTCACTTGTGAACTTTTAAAACAATCGCTCAGAATAAGCACCCAAGTCTTATTCGTTTCTATTTGAAAAAGTCCGCTGAGTAAATTAAACAGTTTTCGTTTACCTTTAAGCAATTGCGAATTTATATTGTGGTAATTAATTTAAGTAAAAGCGAGAACGTTTTTTATTTACCTACCTACTTCTTGTGAACTCTTTTTTGCATCTTATAGGGTGGCGTTTGACAGGTCGTCAAATAGCTGTACAGAGATATTAAATAGTCGTGTGTCGTTCACGAATGAATCCTTCAAATGGACTACTCAGTTGGCAGGCGTCTTTCGTTCACTAGTCCAGTAACAATTCAACTAGTTCCGTAGTTCATCCTTCAGTTGCCTAGTCCACCGGCAGCGAACGATCCGAAACACGAACGAGCACCACGCGATAGATAATGCTGTCACGCTCTGTTGTAGGTTTGGAAGTGATCGTCTATTTTACTCAAACTTTGGCTCGGATCGGAATTCAAATACATTTATGAAGTAACTTCCAATGGACTACTATTTGATACCAATTCTTTCAATGTCCTTCAACTGTGTGAGAAGTTTTTATTGTCGCTCGCGTGTACGCATTCACGATAGTTCCATGAACTAGCGAAAGAAAATCTAACACCCATTGAAAAGACATGGTATGATATGTCTTCGTTCCCTACGAACGCCAAACGAAATATATTTTGAGCCACTGAAGTAAATGAACTACTGAACTAAATGAGTGATATACTTCAGTGTGATAAGAAGAAGCGTATATATCTTTTTAGTGACATATTCTGCACATGGCTATTAAACATAGCTTGGTGGTAGCGCATATTCTAGTGCTCGCCTGGCTAGCAATCCGTCGCCAAGCAGTCCAAGCGCCTGTCAGTGTGTTCCGGCAACCTCACTTGAGAGCCAGTTCTAAATCCAGGTGTAGCGTAGTGCCACCTTCGACCACATCGTCATTTAACATTAGGTGACTTGTGTTCAAATACTACCCTGTAACAACTAGAAAAAAACACCGAGATAGGTGTGTGGTGATGATACATTTTTAACTTTAGAAAACCGAAACAACATTGCTTTGATAATCTATGTTTTCGGAGAAATAAGTGTTAACGAGCAATAATTCTTATGTCAGAATAAAACTATAAAAAACATGTAACAATTAGAATTCATAGTAACTTCATTATCTTACTTAAATATTGCCATTATACTCATTAATCCATTTAATTATAATAATTACATCTGTGGCAGAATGTCTACGATTGCACACATTTTATGTGAATGGCAACTTTATATTCTTTCTATCAATTTGGATGGGGTAGATTTTGGCGGGAAATAGTAGTGACAGTCGATTGTATTGGGAGCTATGGTAGGAAAATATTTGGGTGGCTGTTTAGAGTGATTCATCGAGATCTGTGTGTGGTGATATTTATTCTCCTCTTGGCTTGAATTACATAAGTTTGAATTTTCTTCTTCTATTTAAGAGCGGAGCTCTTGTCTCCCCTTCTCTCTCTCTCTCTCTTCACTTCTTCTTCTTCTTCTTCTTTAGATGGTTTTCACATATTCGTCGTGACGCACCAAGTGGCCAATCATCTTTCCTCTTAGAGCTCTACTGTTGTTAGTTAATAATAATATGACGAATCCGGTCTATTTCCTTCCTTACTATTGGATTTACTCCGTTACTATCTGCCAAGCTACCGCGGCCAGTCATTGTCCGTCTACTACGTAGGTCTAAACGCGATCAGATGATAAAAGCATCTAAGTCACGGAGAAACATAACCAGTGCTGACCTGGGTGCTCCTGGTGTACCACAAAAAGTGTTTTTCAACGAGAGGCTTACTAAAGAGAATAGATTATTATTTCGCGACGCCAGGATCAGGGCAAAAGAAGAAGGCTACGCTTTTTGCTGGTGCAGTCGTGGAGCAATATATGTCAGACAGCGCGAAGGGAAAGCAGCAGTGCTTCTACGTGGGCGGGGTGATCTTGACCGGTTATTTCCTGGATCTGCTGTTGCTCACAATGATGGCGATGTCAGGTCTCAATGATCTGTGTGCCTATTTTGCATTACAAACTATAGTGTTAGTGTTTTTTGTTATTATACACCATCTAAGTTATTGCCTGTCATTCTGTAGTAATTATTGTGTTATTCAGAAGTACTTGGTTTGTCTTGATGCTTATGGTTTCTGTGTTGAAATCACCTTGTTGTCTCAAATTGTCAATCATACTTTGTGTGGGGCTGGGGAAGTATATAAGAACGTCATTTTCAAATATGTGTTATTCGTAAGAATGTTTTGCGTTTATGAAAGTAATGATTCCAATTACTTTGTAGCTGAATCCAAAATAATGAGGGTGAGAGTGTTTTGCTGTTTATGTATGGACAAATTAATATATCAAAACTTATTACGGCTGGTAACCTATCATCATCATATTAATAAAAATATTTTTTTACTCCGTACATTCCTTAGTCTTAGTGATTTCAATTTAAAATATTTCTTATATAACGTCATAGCATCCCGTTGTATATTTCATCTGGAAACCATTACTGTGTCCAAGTTAAGAATAGTATTCATGCCCAATATTCAGTTACGCAATCACGTAGTCCATTTTTCCCCTATATTAGTAGTTTTCAGGGTTAATAAATATATGCTTTTTCTCGGTGCCAGGAAAAAAATTATTTACTATTATGCTTGATAATAACATCGGAGAGGATTTAGACAGAGTTCGTATTAACTGTCGTGTGATAAATGAACCTGAGCACTGTAAAAGTATATTTTCAGACGTGCATAATTTTAAGGCACTGACTTTCAATATCAGAAGCATTATGAAAAATTTTGATCAATTTCTTGTATTTTTGTCACGTTTGGATATAGAGTATGACATTATTATACTTACTGAGTGCTGGCTGAATGATGCTACCATAATTCCTCAGCTACCGGGGTATAGCGCTCACCAAACCGTCAAATACAGTAATCAAAATGGTGGTGTGGTGGCCTATGTCAAATCTTCATGGAACGTTGTAGTGACGGAACCTCAAATTGACGAAGCAGATTGCCTTCAAATACGCTTATCTAAAGCAATTGTAGTGCTTGGAATTTATCGATCACCGTCTTATAGGAACTTGGAAAGCTTTTTAACATCATTGGACACTTGTATAATGGGTCTGGGTTCTCAACCATTTATCGTAGCTGGAGATCTTAATGTTAATATACTTGATACAGCATCTAACACACAGTGTTTAGAATACGTGAGCTTCATGGCAGAAAATGGCTTTCTACCTGCTATAACTGAGCCTACTAGAGAGGATGCATGTCTCGATCATATATATATGTAAAAGGCAATAGTTATCTTAATAACATTGGTATTGTGTGTAGAAACACAATTACTGATCACAGCATAACAATGATCGGAACAAACTTAAGTATAACTAAAGCAGATAGACCTAGCCGTTTTATTTTAAAAAGAAATGTCGTTGGTATTATAAATGAACTGAAAAGTATTGATTGGTCAGACTTGATAACTATTCTCGATGTTAATGAGGCCACTGATGTATTCACTAAAACTTTGATGAACACTCTAGATAAACACACTCGCACTGTGAAGGTGTCCAGGTCCACATATAATTTAAAACCCTGGATCACGCCTGGAATAATGTGTTGCATGCGCCATCGGGACAAGCTTCACATGCAATATAGGAAAGATCCAAAAAATAAGATATTACAACTGTCATATACCCGCTACAGAAACTTTTTCATTGACTTATTGCGCAAATTAAGATTAGAACATGAAGCTGCTGAGTTGGAAGCAAACAAAAAGAACCCTAAAAAACTTTGGAAAACAATTAAATCGGTGTGCAACATTAATCCATCTAAAACAGAAACAAACGAACTTTTATCCATTGATGGTAGTAATAACGTATCAGAATCTCTAAATATATGCAACAGGCACTTTACAACCGTAGGGCAAAAATTGGCAGGTAGAATATTGCAGAATGTGTCTAAATCCGAACATGAATTAGCGAGATCGGTCGAGGTCTCTCGTACGCCAGTCGATTCTTTTTTCATGGAACCTACAGACTACAGAGAGATTGGAAGTCTAATCTTAGGGCTCTCTAACGATAAAGCCCCTGGTATAGATGGAATAGGTAATGCTCTACTTAAAGATCTTAAAGAAGTGATAGTTGAACCTCTGACCATAATTTTTAATAGCAGTTTGGCAAGTGGCATTTTCCCGGATGCTTGGAAGAGGGCATTAGTCTGCCCGATTCACAAAAGTGGACCTAAAAGTAAAATCGATAACTACCGGCCTATTTCACTCCTGTGCACCTTCTCTAAGTTACTTGAAAAACTCGTAAATAATAGACTTGTCAAATTCATTGAATCTAGGAATCTTATTTCTGATAGGCAGTTCGGGTTTCGTAGAGGGAAGTCTACAGAGGATACAGTATCTTTGTTAACATCTATAGTGTCGTCGCGTTTGAATGAGAAAAGGTGCTGTTTGGGCGTATTCCTGGATTTAGCTAAAGCATTTGACACTGTCTCTATTCCGATTTTATTACAGAAGCTAGAGTGTTTGGGTATACGTGGAAGTGCTTTAAATTGGTTCAAAAGCTATCTTAAGGAGCGGAGTCAGTGTGTTCGGGTTGGAACTACTATTAGTGGGTTACAAAGTGTTCAATTCGGAGTCCCACAGGGAAGTATATTGGGGCCTACGCTGTTCATACTATATATCAATGACATACATGAGCTCTCCATAGCAAATGCTGATATTTTGTGCTATGCTGATGATACAGCGGTTTTATTTCATGGATCAACATGGCATGAAGCTCACTCTTCTGCTGAAGTTGGTATGTCCAAGATTCAGAATTGGTTGCAATACAATCTTTTGACTTTGAACACTAAGAAGACCATGTACACCTGTTTCTATAAAACTTTGCATTCTGCTCCGGCATTTTCAAGCATTAGAATACACATATGCAATGGCAGCAATGCATCATGTGGCTGTGAAGAGCTCAAAAGGGCAAAAGAGATCAAGTATCTTGGTGTCATAGTGGATGAAAATCTTTCATTTAAAACGCATATTCGCACGCTTTCTGGTCGGATTAGAAAACTTATAAATGTTATGAGGCAACTTCGTGATGTAGCTAGCTTCGACACTTTAAAATCAGTGTACTATGCACTGTGCCAGTCTCTGATAATGTACTGTATTACCTGTTGGGGTTCTGCAGCTAAAACTGTTTTACTAGAAGCAGAAAGGGCACAACGTTCGGTACTAAAAGTTATGCTCAAAAAGCCGCGTAAATACTCCACAAAGTGTGTGTATAAAGAAAGCCAAGTGCTGAGTGTGCGACAGCTTTTTATTTTAAAATCATTTTTATCAACGCATAAAAAAGTTATTTCCTCGGATAACTACGATGTTTTGCTAAAGCGAAGACTATACAAACTTCCTAAATCCTTAGTTACTACAAAATTTTCTCAACGTTTTGGTGAATTCGTTAAAACTCATATATACAACATGGTCATCAAATATTCTGACAAAAACCTTAAAAATTTAACTGTCCGTCAGGCTAAACCTCTGCTCCAGAAGTGGTTATCAACATTAAACTATGATGAGACTGAAAGAATTATAAAAGTTGTATGATAGTCCATGTTTTATGACTTATAAATTTCGCTATATATGTAATTATAATTGTTTGTTTATTTATTTTTTAGTTTTTTATAATATGTATTTATATTGTTATAATTTTATTTGTTACATTTGTATTGTTAGAAATTATTATTATTGTATTATCTATATTTAATATATGTTTGTCAGCTGAGGTTTAATATAACATTTGTGAACCGGATCCAGGTCTCCACGATACAGGCTGAGCCTAGTGTGGGGATCACCAGACATATGTGTAAACGTGTTTCAATCTCTCTGCATAAATTCATAGAATAATTTATTAGGTATTCTTAGTTAAGCCTAAAATTGTTTTTATGCAGCAAATAAATAATTTTCATTTTCATTTTCATTTTTCATTTTCATGGTATGCAGATTTCACGTGGGCGTTCTGAGGGAGGTGTTGGTTGCAATAATAGAAGGGCATTACAAATTAAACTGACACTTTATTTTTGACGAATTAATAATGTAGGTACATCCAGAATATTCCACAATCACAAGGTAATACGGAACACGGGACAGTTCCAAGATGATTCCTCGACCGCCGCAAGCAAACTGTGTAGTTTCTCCTATCGAGTAATGCCATCAAGACTCTGTTGAGCGCCACTAGGTGGCGCTGGCGTCCCGATTACGTCAAATTCATTTCAAATTTCGAACCCGTTTCCGACAAATATAATAATGCCCGCACAATCACATACATAGGCTCTGACCCCTAACTAGGTTTCCCTGTATCTAGGGTATCAGAAACTACGAGGATCGGGGATCCACAACACCCAGACACAGAACAAATACTTGCGCTTTTTTTTTCAATGCACAAATATTTGTTCTGTACCGGGAATCGAACCCGCGACCTCACGCTTCACAGTCGCCTATCCGCCCATTGCGCCACATCGGTCGTCGAGTCATTGCGCCACGTCGGAGTTATTCTTTCTCCGACTATGTAGAAGTTTGAATACCTAACTAAATATTCTTTAGTCCTTTTATACACAGACTAAAAAAGGAAAAATGCCGCAACATTACATTTGTATAGACTAAATAAAGACGGTGCACACAACAGTGGTACGAGCT
Organism: Opisthograptis luteolata; assembly: GCA_931315375.2. NCBI lineage: Eukaryota > Metazoa > Arthropoda > Insecta > Lepidoptera > Geometridae > Opisthograptis > Opisthograptis luteolata. The sequence goes on from OV928044.1 coordinate 2,072,343, forward strand.
CCGTGTGTGCTCAAGTCATAATTTGCATCGTTGAGCCCCAATGCAGGCTCTAAGGCGGCGCGCTAGTCTTGCGGAGAGTGTGGGACAAGTCATAAGAAAATCAGTCGCGAAAGTTTTGTTTGTTTAATGGCAAGCATTTGACCACAGTCTCACCGGGTGGTAAGTGAAGGATGATGGAAGATACCTATTCACTCTTGAATTGAAGACTCCCAAATTATTGTTCAGTAGTTGCGCCCCGTGGTTTCACCCGCGTCTTCCCGTTATCCCGTTTTTACGGGATAAAAAGTAGCCTATGTGTTAATCCAGGGAATAAGCTATCTCCATTCCAAATTTAGTTCAGATCCGTTCAGTAGTTTTTGCGTGAAAGAGTAACAAACATCCATCCAAGGAAAATGTCTAATAGTATCTGTCATGAAATCGCTGTAAGTTAACTCTCTACACGGCATCCCAACACATTCACGAGTACACTCGAAACACAATGCGCGGTCGCGGCGGCCCTCAAAGGACGCAGTCGTCAGAACACTTTTGTTCTCGCCGCGCATACCATAGAGTATACTCTATGTACTATATTTAGAGTTGCCATGTCTAAAATTTGACAACCAGGACAAGACGCGTGCAAACCCCGGTTTTTGGAGCCCAGAACCCGGACATGTAAACAGGTTTTTTAAACGTAGTCAGTGTAAACATCATCATCAGCCTATTACGTTCCCACTGCTGGGACTCTGGCCTTCTCTCAGAGAGAGAGTATGGGCCGTAATCTACCACGAGCCTAGTGCGGGTAGATAGATTCCGCATGCCCTTGAATGTTGTCGTTCTTGGACATGCCGGTTTCCTCACGATGTTTTCCTTCACCGTTTTGAGCGATCGTAAATCCGCACATAACTTATTGAGTCATAGCAGAGCAAGAGGATTTGAAGTCAAGTTCAGTGCCTTGTAAGGCGTACACGTTACCGTGACGTCGAGTTACTCAGTCTAATAATAACAATTAATTTAGCGAGTCGCTACGTCTGTTGATCGCTGCGTGCGTGCGGGCACAGTGCGTGAAATGCGGGCGGCCCAAGGCTTTACATTTTTAAACCCGGACTACAAATGAAGCACCGCTCGGACGCTCCCCGGATGCCTTATAAACTAGGACAAGTCCAGGGAAACCCAGACGGATGGCAATCCTAGCTAGTTCAGTTTTGTTAGCTTGCCTTGCACGCGCTCATTAGAACGTCTATGGAATATTTTGTAAGGTTCCGAGCTTAAAAAGGGTGCCGAGAGTTTCTTAAGGAGTTGGCGCTGGTTCCGATATTAAACTGAAAAAAAAAACATTTTTTTTAATATGTAATGAAAAAACAAAACACGGAACTACTATAAAAATTAATATTTATGTAGTCGTGTAGGATTTTTATATGACGTGCAAAGTGCTTCTACTTTTTAAAGTTATGATCGTTTTTTCTCTCTTAAACTATAAAAAAGACTTCTAAATACCATCAGCGTATTAAAAGATACAAAACCCAGAGGGCCTTTAGGCTTTTTTTTGAAAATGCTGCGGATCAGGGATCCTTGACACTGAACCAAAACACTGAACCTATGTGCTTTTTTTTAAAAACTCAAACATTTGTCCTGTTCCGAGAATCAAACCCGCAACCTTTGTCTCCACAGTTTCTTGTTGTTCACATTGCATCACACCAGTCATCGTTACCTATCTACTTCTACTTTGTAAAAGAAGATACTTAAGTAAATAAAACATTAAAACAAGAAGTACCACTTTGTAAAGTGACCATCTAACAAACTCTAATAAACTTATTTTAAGCCAACTTGCTTACAAGCTCTCGTGCCATTTCCTTGAACGGCTAAATAAACAGACTTCATTACCTTTAAAGGTTCTATCCGTGAGATTAAACGTGGCAACACAAAAAACGAGAAAGAACACGTTACGACCAGCAAATACTGGTTTTTACCGGATTATACCGGAATGCAAACTAGGTTTTATGGGAATATACCGTGGCTTCATGCAAGGTGGCGTTATCTACGGCTCTATCTTTCTACTTGCCGTGTGCCCAATGGGAATTTAAACCCCTTAGGGAATGAATTTATAAAAAATATTTACAAACGTTATGTAAGATTTTGGTCTTAAGATTGTATCCATTAGAAGAAAAAAGCAGCAGCGAACAAATTCCAGTTCCTAGCGTCATAACTAAACAATATTTATTTAGTAGGATACAATATTTGATTACTTTAATTTTTTTTTTAAGTTTGAACGTCAAACTTACAACTAGCTACGCCTGTTCAGACCTCCATCCACAGGCAAGAGAACACGCAGTTTTTTTATGACTTTTGTAATAGACGTATATTGGTTGTAACACGTTTATTAAAGACAAAACATAGAAAACATAAAACTTATGGGAGAAAACCGGGAGTGGGAAGATTTGATATCTTTGAGACGCGCTCGTTTTGCGAGCGGCTCGCGAGGCGACGCTTGGACCACTGATTTGCCTCGGCTTTCCGTCCGCGCGCGCGAGCGCCGCACCGCCACAAATGGCGGGAAACGTTGACAGCGGGAAGCGACCGTTACACTTTTAATTTAGTTATTGACAAGTCTTGGATTTAACATGGGGTTTTGTTGAAAAAAAGTATTCATTAATCTTTATTCACGGAGAAAAAAGACCTTCCGAAATACCGTGTTCCTTCTGAGTAAAAAGGGAAGGACTTGTGATTCAGAAGAAAAACTAATACAAAATAAGGAAGGAAACGGTCTTGGAAGGTCTCTCAGAAGGAAAGTCAGAATTTTTTCTCAGTGTAGAAGTTGCTGACATTAGGGCGTCCAGTAGCGTCGTTATAATGAAATCCCATATATATCCCAATCCCAATGTGTACAACCAAACAAGAAAATCTTATTAGTAAAGCTAATTAAAAAATATCGGACTATTAGCTGACAAAAAAAAAGCTTGGGATTTTAGTGAACTTGCTCCAATTCAATCAATTAGTATAAAATAGACAATGTGATCGCGCCAAAAAAATTACCTGCCGGGCGTTTCTTGCCTGTTCTTTTGCCGGCGTAAGGAGGTTGGAACAGGCTTAGCTAGTTTTAAGTTGACGTTTTAAAGTGATCACAATGTATCCTATTAAATAAAAATGTTTTGAATTTTGAAAAATTTTGGATCAGTTTCGTACTTCATGAAGAAGTCTGCAAGCCTAAGGCCACGCCTTGAAATTTAGACTTTCCGATAAAAATTACGAAGATTATCCGACGACTTATGGTCGTATTTGGCAAGTAGGTACAGTCAACGACAAAATTCGCTGAACAATAGCACATTTTATTATCGCCTGCATCTTTTTAAACACCAACCTTTTCCGGTATCATCACCTAACCTCAGGTGTGTTGTGTTGTGGTCAAAGGTTTCCTTGTAAGTTATAAAGAAAATCCCCAAACATTACTGATCTAGAACTGATTAGGAAAATCGAGTATGATCTGCTACTTTAGTTGCTGGCTGTACCTAGACTCCCTAAGGAGGGCAGAATTTCACCCCCAATAATCTTTTACAGTCCAACAACTTACCTGGGTAATCTTCTTAATAACTTGAATAAAAGTGGGGATTTTGCCGCCGTTCCCCACGACTTACGAGGGAGTTTAAGGAATTTGCGATATGTAGGTCAGGTGAGATGGTTGCATATTCAGTCGCGCTTCCAAGGAAAACTGGGCTGATTACATAACATTATACTAGCTGAACCCAGTAATTAAGGTTTGTTTTGAAGCGATCCAAGCTCAGTGGTAATGACGTCAACTTGTAGGTCTTGAGGTTCAGTCATGCAATGAGCTTAAGAAAAAAGAAAGTAGGCGAAATTTGTGGCTTTTTCCGGGATAAAAAGTAGCCTATGTGTTTATCCAGGGTATAAGCGCCATTACAAGTTTCATGAAAATCGGTTCATAATTACGGTGATACGAAGCAACAAAAATTCACACACCCACACACAAAATTGACCACCATCTTGCGAGGGGGAAGATCGGTGGGAGGCGGAGACTGGCCATTTATATATTTCTTCTGTGCTTGTGGTCTAACTATACCAAGGAAAAAGACGAAAAGAGAGATAGAGATAGAGGTTGTTGACTCTTCTGGTCATCGTGCGCACGGAGTGCCTCGCAGGTTCATGGTTTATTAAGCTTGGGATTGGCTGCTACGCAATTGCGCCGCGACACCGATCCTCAATATGAGTTCATGTGTTTCTTTTTAAAACACTTTTATTAGCTTGACTTGTAACTAACTAACTAACTAACTAACAATGTAATCAAATCTTAGAAGTCAATTTTCACCTACTTCTAATTGTCGTATCGACTTGTTTTATAGTGTGTTGTTTTTATTGTATTTTGTAGTGTACTAACATACTTTAGTTTTTTTTTTTAGCATTATTACTAACCCATGGATTTTTGTTATCCGAAAAATAAAACATTGAATTGAATTGAATTGAATTGAAAAGAATAGAAAAAATCACTCTCATTCCAAAAACATCCATTTGTCTCCAATTGGAATTAATTAATCTGAGAAGGAGCGGAGTAAATTACAAAAAATAGATGGCCCAATAAGTTTAGTAACAGCATCGCCTCCCAAATTAACTTAATACCGATTTTGCTCGTGCTCTTAAGACATGGAACGGCTTGATTGAAAAAGTTTTTCGTTTTAGGGTTCCGCAGCTCTAAATTCAGTATTTTTGTAATGAAAAAAAGGTAAAGAAATAAAATGTAGATTTGTTATGTGTGTTAGAAATTACAGAGTAGTGTTTGACCACATGTCATCTGATTTTAAGTGACAATGCGATCGAAGGTGGCGTCACTCTATGCCTGCATTGATAACTAGCTTGCAAGTAATTGGCACTATCTTTACATTACTTCACATCAGGTGACTTGTAGGCAAATCTGTCTTCATAAAAGTTAAGAAAAATGGATTTCTAGCAAGTTAATATTGGATTCCTACCTATCATATGCGCCGCAAAAATCAAATTACATTTATTTGTAGGTTGCTTGTCATTACTTTAAAAGGTCAAACTTAAAACTATCTACGACTGTTCGAACCTCCCTACGCCGGCAAAAGAACAGTCAAGAAACGCCTGGCAGGTAATTTTTCAAGCGCAATCACATTTACAAGCAGTCAAGGAAAAACAAAATACGAATCTGAATAAAAATGACAAGTCTTATCACGAATTTATTCAAACCCTTTGCATATAATTCGTCTCACACTTGACCTCGTTTTTTCTCTTTCATATATTTTTTTCGTCTGAAAGCAGGCTTAGGGGACCCCCGAAACAATCAATTAGGGAAGTTTGAACCTCCTTGAATTGTAGATGTGCGACTTTCCCGCCTCCTTGTTTATTCCACATTTTTTCTTCGAGCTTTGTTTTGTTTCTATAATAATTGTGATGTTTCTTTGTTTGTCAGTTTTATTTCATCTTGTTCGCTGTAATTATGTTCCCTCTACGTCGTTATTTTTTATTGTCTTGCCTTTAATTGCGTTTGTTGTGATGCCGTGAATAATTATCTGTGGACAGAAGCTTGGTAGTCCTGTCATTTGAGATGCTCATAAATTTTTATGTCAATATTTTCATAGACGATATATTTTGCGTAACATTTTTATTTGACTTTATAATATAGTTATGCGAGTGTGTGTGTTTGAGTATGTGTTGTTGTTGTTATGTTATGTTAGTGTTGTTATATTGTTATGGTTGTGTGTGGTTTTGTCATTTTGCAATTATTTATTTATGTACCTAGTTGATTAATAAATCATTACTTATTGGAACATATAAAAGTCTGCGCGGCTCAACTAATTTTTTCATTGCCATAACAAGCCATCGCGTTATTAAAACCATGAATTGTGCTTAATTAACATCTGAGCTGTCTGCTTGTATTAAAATAAAGTGCCCAAGCCATTAGCTAATGAATAAATGAATAGACGAATAAACGGCCGCCCCGTCTCGCTGTTTGTCTACATAATTAACGCGTAGACCAGCTCTAATTAACGGTAGGAGCTTTTTAGCAAAAACTTTAATCTAGATTATGATTATAGTATTTTTGAATGAGCTCCGAGTCACAAAACGAGCCACGATAAAAGCCATGCTTGAGGTTTCTTTGCGTGATAAAATCCGAAACGAGGAAATGCGCCGAAGAACCAAAGTCACCTAATCACCTTACACACTTACTATTTACTATTTGGGGTTGATACAATAACCGTGTCAAGGGATTGAAAAGCAAAGCCAAGTTTGTCCTTTAGCGGTAAGTCTTCAATGAGCGTTACAACGAAACCTTCAACTGAATCCTCAACAAATTAAACAACCAGCTGGTAGCCAAAGAGCATGGAGGCTTGCTAGAATTCTTTCCAGCCCTTTTCATAAGAAATATAGTTACGAGGATGCTAATCCAGGTGAATAGCTTTAGACTAGCCCTTTTAGCATCATCAGCCGGAAGAAGTCCACTGCTGATCACAGGCCTCCCCTTTGAAAGCCACCATGAACGGCTATTTGCATCCATCGGCTCCCAGGTACTCTTACAATGTCGTCGGTCCATCTATATAGCGGGGGTCTACCTACAGAACGTCTTCCGGTTCCCTATTAGCATCATCATCAGCCTTTCACGTTCCCACTGCTAGGACTCTAGCCTTCTCTCAGAGAGAGAGTATGGGGCCTATTAGCATATTACGTCGAAATTACAGCTATTTATAAACTTGTTAACAGTCTACAGAACTAATGGTTCTCGGTCGAGGTCAGTTCACAGGAGCCATGCTCTGGACCTCTGACATTTGGAATATATAATCAAACAACGTTAATGGACTTGGAGCAAGTTGTATAAGTCACTGATCTAAGTGATTTGTGGCAAGATAATTTTTGTATTTAATTATGCATGGTCTTAAGCCCCCCACTGTGGCCACGCGTGCAGTATGTATGTTTGTATGTATGTGTGCATTAGTGGCTGCGCAGCTTAAACTCTCCGGCATCAAAAACCTCATCAATTCATTCCTGCATGAAAGAAGGACAAAGCAACTTTCGTATTTACGAGATGTAGATGTAGATGCGTTTTTGTATGGAGCTGATTCCAGATTCATTGTTTGTCACGGCGTCCTCTTAAATGGAATTAGTGCGTAGTAGAAAAGAAATGAATAATATTCTAATGAACAGAATTTCAGACGGCTTCTTATAAACTAACAGAACAAAAACCTTGATTTCTTTCAAATAGCCCAATGTTTCCAACCTTCCAGTTTCGCAAGAACCTCGCCTTTGTCTAGTCTAATAACGAATAGTTTTGAGCGAAGTTCGAGTAAACGATTCCTTGTAGCGGAACGTTTTTAAGCACTCGTTATTTTATAAAGGAAATGCAAGTTTAGTACAAACTCACCTTTGAATGGTTTCTTTTATTTATTTTCAATACAATGACAATCGATTTCTTGTACAAATTATAGCGATGATGACTCAGTGGTAGTGACGTCGGCTTGCGATCCGTAGGACGTGGGTTCGAATCTTACAATGAGCTTGAGCTTTCGGTGAAGGAAAACATCGTGATGAAACCATAGCTTGGTGGTAGGGTATTTTCTAGTACTCGCCTGGCTAGCTACAACATATATTTTTAACCGACTTTTTTCATGGGGGAGGAATTTGTCATTGAAGTGGTACAGACTGATGATGATGATGCATTGATGGATCCTTTACTTACATAACATTATATTATACCTATTACTAGCTGGGCTACAGCTTTATGCATGCAAAGTCTCAGCCCGATCGGTTTAAAATTGACAAAGTTTCATACAAACTTTCATCCCCTATTTTATCCTCTTATGGGTAGAATTAATCAAAAATCTTTCTTAGCGGCTGCTTACGTCATAACATCTACCTGCATGCCAAATTTCAGCGCTATCCGTTCAGTGGTTTGTGCTGTGCGTTGATAGATCACTATGTCACCTTATATAATATAATATATAGAAATATAATATATAGAGATAGATATAGATATAAGAAATTAACTTTTTGCCATTAACCCTCTGCCTGTTCGTTACCTTTTCAATTATAAGCCAAATAGTATTTCTACTCTCTTGATGCCCCTAGAATGTCTACTCAGATGTCATTCAATCCTCGAGGGTGACCTCCGTAAAGTTATTTTCCTTATAATATAACACTAACAATCATATTTTACGTGAACTGACGCGGAAATCCTCTTTCTAAATTAAAACCTTGTTTTGTCTTGGGTTTAAAAAACAAATTACCTGCCGGACGTTTCTTGCCTGTTCTTTTGCCGGCGTAAGGAGGTTTGAATAGACGTAGCTAGTTTTAAGTTTGACGTTTTAAAGTGATCACAATGTATCTTAATAAATAAAAAGTGTTTTAAAAACATTTGAATTTGAAATTTTAAAAAATTGTTATTTCTACATTTTTTTTTAAAACAGTTGTAGTATAGGTCTAGGTGTGGTAGGGCATTTTCTAGAGTGCTCACTAGGCAGCTACCACCCTCAAGTTTAGAATCTGTCGCCAAACACCTGTCGGTATGTTCCGGCAGCCCCCCTTGAGAGCCAGTTCCCAATCCAGGTGTAACGTGACGCCACCTTCGACCACATGGTCATTTAGCATCAGGTGAGTTGTGGTCAAACGCTATTCTGTGAGTAAAGAAAAAAAAATGGTAATTATTTCTTAAATTTTGATTAAATTTGGAACGGTAATACCTTTTACTAGCCAGAACGACTATTGCATGAAAAAAAAACTTATTTTATCTGGTTTTTCTTGCATCTAGCAGTTTCCTCGCTGTAGTGAGGTGAAAAGTTGTGTGTTTCGCTCAGCTGCAAAGTTATTCTGCGTCTCGTACCTTTGAAACCCTCGCTACGCTCAGGATTCTATATTTGAATCCTAGAATCCTTCGCTTGCTCAGGTTTCAATATAAGTACTCGCGCCAAAATACAACTTTGCAGCCTTGCATAACAAATTACTATAACTGTTGTTTTGTTGTGATTCTACTGATATAGGCATCCATTCTATTTCTAATCCCAGCATCATTTCTCCGCAGCATGGAGGCGGAACTAATAGAAATAATGAAGGCATTGCAAAATGCACTCTGTATGCAAATGCCGTCGCGGACTAATTCAAGGCAACAGCGATCCAAACTTACATACTCGTACACGAGAGAGAGACGAAGATACGAAACTTTTCAAATCAGTGCGGAAAGTGACTTTTCGAGCGTCAACAGCTGTAGAGTTGGAATTACTTCATTAGCTGGGGCGGTGTTTTTGTTAAACAAAACTACTCAAATTCAACATTTTTTTTCGTTTAATAAATCCCCCCCCATCCCATATATATATCCCATCATCCCTATTAGGGATGTTAACACTAATTACAAAATAATGTTTAGGTAATCTTACTTTTATGTTAGTTTGTATTATTAGGATATCGAAAAACATATTTTTGTATTTAAATATAACTTAATAGTTTAAATGAAAATGATTTTAAATGCTATATTTATAATCTATCACGTCACGTGACTGCAAACACCAAAAAGAGCTTCTTACGTCACTAACCATTAAGGCGATTTGTGCTTCGATGGTTGCCCGCGCGTCGGTAGCCGCGGGTCGGCGTCGGGGGTCGGCGCGGTGGTATGGTTACGAATCGTGACCATCGTGTTTTTCGGTCAGTGACGTCATGTCAGTCACGTGACAGTTGTTAGTGTTTTGGCGGAAAAAATCATATTTACTCTAATTTTGTACATTTTCACATCGAAAATACTAATAATTTTTAATAAAATATTTTTTATATTTTAAACAAGAGTCAATCTTAAATAAAAGTAATTCCGAAAAATGGTTAACATGCCTATTAGCTGTTCCCCTCAGTTTCACCCGCGTAGGCTTACAATTCATCGCGATTAAGAGTAGCCTATATCCATTCTCAGGCTCTAGACCAGGGGTGGCCAAGCGGTCGATCGCGATCGACTAGTCGATCGTGGCAAGGCACAAAACATGAGTTTAACATACTTAGTGGTCACAATTATTTACATACAAAATGTAAAAAATACGTAGAACAGACAGAACAACCTGATTTTTCTAATCTAGCAAAAGATACTGAACAATACAGGTTCATCATCATCATGATCATCAGCCTGTATCAGTCCACTGCTGGACATAGGCCTCTTCCAAGGTACGCCACTGATCCCGGTCCTCGGCTTTTCTCATCCAACTACTGCCAGCCACTCAGCGCAAGTCGTCGCTCCACCTTGTCGCAGGGCGTCCTACACTACGTTTGCCAAGTCGCGGTCTCCACTCAAGAACACGTCTACCCCAACGGTTGTCGGTTCGGCGACTTGTATGACCAGCCCACTGCCACTTCAGCTTGCTAATTCTGTGAGCTATGTCGATGGCCTTAGTTCTCGGACGGATACAGATACAGGTTGATGATGATGGAATGCAACCGATGGATGTAAATAGCTAATAACCGTTCATAGTAGCGTTAAAAGGGGGAAGGCCTAAGTTCAGCAGTGGATTCTTCCAGTGATGATGAAATGCAACCGCGCGGCACAGCTACTAAAGAAATAATTCAACAGTGCACATAGGGGTATTTGGACGATCTAGCTGGCCAAAATTACAATTCTCAGAATTGCGCTCAGGTAAAAAAAAATGGGTTCCTAGAAAAGCCAGATAGTTAGGCTACCCAACCCCATTGCTTTTATTTCACCCACCCCAAATTCCTAAGGGTGAGGTCAGTCGGAAGTCAGACATTGCTCATAGTGGTTGTTTGCATTCGAATTTTCTGCTTTTAAAGTCATATTTTAACTGTTTGTTATTTTATTTTGTGTTGTGAATAAATAATTTTAACTATGGATTCTGAAACTGCTGGTAAGTGAGCTATTTTACAGGTTTAAAACATTTTGTTTTAATATGTTTTAACAATATTTTTCACCATTTTAAAAAATTGCTTTTTAATTCCTCTATTTTTCATGCAAAAAATGTTTTAAAGGACTTTTTGTTTTAGTGCCCGGCATTGCCCGGCAATGATTCTTATATATTCTTGAAGTATAGACATTCTATTTATAAAAAATGAAAAAACTGGTTCCAACTATTTCCTACTCCGTAATCTAGAGCGATTTTATATCTCTATCTCAAAAATGTGGAAAAATATATTTTACGATATTATTAGTTTTTATTATTTCAGGACCTTCAGAAAGGAGTATAATGACTCGCAAAAAAGTATTTGATATGATGAGAACACAAAATGTTCTCTATTTTAACGATCAATAAGAATTTGTTGAAAATTACTTCATTTTTCATAAACGTTATTCTAACGAACTAATATTGGACATAAAGCGTAATAACGTAGCTTAAGGTCAGAAATGAAGAGTCGGTGGGTAGCAGCAAAATATAGAAGTGATCTGTTTATAAAAAAACAATGAAAAGTGGTTAAGTGGAGTATTTAAATTACCTGACATATCGACAAGAGCAGGTAGACCTACTTAACCTTTTGAAGAAGCTAGTGAACGAAGTAAAAGACGTAAAACTGAGAACGTACGTTTGTCTGATAGTCTTGAAAAAATATCTATGCTGCGGTAATGGAGTTGCGAGCCCAGGGAAATAGAAGGGCATCAACTATTTTGAAAGAGATTTTGGTAAATAAGGATCGTGATAAGGAGTACTGAAGTCAGTAGAGCATGACAAGGTACATGTTAAGCAAATTGGCCCAGAAGAAGCGCTTGCAATGTTTGTAGATGCAAATCTGTCAAGGTGCAATATGACAGAATCAGACAAACCACAGGTAACCTTCCATGCTATTTAGTTTTGCAGCAATGACAAAAACAATGTTATCCTCCCGACGAGTCTTTCAACATAACCGAAGCCTGTGCCGAAGTGAATTTACAAGGAGTTATAAACCTTACAGCCGCAAGATTATTATTTATGCATTTAGAAGATGTTTTAAAAACCTCTTGAATGCATATCAATTGGGTACAAAATAGACGGAGAAAAATTTAAAAAAATTACTAGAGAGACTGCTGAACTTTACGTTGCGCTATATGGTAGGCATAATATGACGCCTACTATGCATACAATTTTAATGCATGGTTCTATAGTAAGTGAAGAAGCCCTTTTACCAATAGGATTTACCAAGACAAGAAGCAGCAAAAGCAAAAAAAAAAACATTTCCGTTTTTATAGACAAAATTTCGCACGAAAATGTAATTAGAGTAGAGTGTAATAAGGATGTTTTGAATAGACTTTTAATAACCCCAGATCCTCTACTAGCATCAAGGAGAATTGTGAAAAACAGAAACAACATTATTTTATGAAAGAAACGTTAGAAATTTTAATGTGTGAAGAATGTTACGCTTTGTATTTTTAATATTTACATTTTTTAATGTTTGTTGAGATTGTTATTTATTATTTTTAAATGTTATTGTGTTTTTAAAACCCAATTTGTATTTAAAAAAACTGTGGTTTTTTTTCTGGCACATGTTTTTTTCCAATATCCGTATTTGGTATACCCCTTGACCTATAACTCGAAATTAACAGTAAAGGGACACAATTCAAGGGTTGAATTGAAGGTTTTATGAATTACTGAGCCATTTCCAAATGATTAAGAGGGATAAATAATTTTGGCCAGCTAGATTGGTCAAATACCCCTATGTGCAGTGGCTGAAATTATTTTTATTCCGTAACCCTCTCGGGGGCAAAGTTTTGAATGAACAAAATGAACGAAACTTACAAGTAGGAGTCGGACTAGCGCGCGACGGGTTCCGTACCATCCTAATTCATAATTCATTAATTCCAAGAATGTTGTACATATAAATATGAGTTCTTAAAATATGATCCCAAAATATGGTTGTGATCCCGCAACTCGTTAATATTCATATTTCCATATCCCAATGTGTACAACCAAACAAGAGAAATCTTATTAGTAAAGCTAATTAAAAAATATCGAACTATTAGATGACAAAAAAAAAGCTTGGGATTTTAGTGAAAATGCTCCAATTCAATCAATTAGTAATAAGAATAAAATTGATCGCGCCAAAAAAATTACCTGCCGGGCGTTTCTTGCCTGTTCTTTTGCCGGCGTAAGGAGGTTGGAACAGGCGTAGCCAGTTTTAAGTTGACGTTTTAAAGTGATCACTATGTATCCTATTAAATAAAAAAGTTTTGAATTTTGAATTTTGAATAAAAATTATCTATCCTACTAATATTTCATAAATTATGTAAATTAATTTTTAGAATACCTTACGGGGGTGACATAGTCACTGCGTGACAAAACCCCTCTATAATAAATAAAGATTTAAAAAAATAAAAAATTATATGCGAAAGTTTGTGTGTGTGAATGTTTATTACAACGAATTACCGTAACTAATTTTGATAACATTTGGTATGGAGATAGCTTATAGCCTGGATTGACACATAGGTTCCTGCGGGATGACGGGGAGACGCGAGTGAAACCGCGGGGCACACCTAGTTATCTATAAAAACGGTAAAAAAATCACGTTTGTTATAAGCTAGTTTGATATATTTATTTTATTCTGTTTTTCAGTATTTGTTGTTATAGCGGCAACAACAACAGCAGCCTCATCTGTGAAAATTTCAACTGTCACGGTTCATGAGATACAGCCTGGTGATAGACGGACCGACGGACGGACGGACTCAGTTGTTATAGCGGCAACAGCAATACTTCATCTGGGAAAATTTCAACTGTCTACGGTTCATGAGATACAGCCTGGTGATAGACGGACCGACGGACGGACGGACAGCGGAGTCTTAGCAATAGGGTCCCGGTTTACCCTTTCGGTTCGGAACCCTAAAAAGACTTGTTTCTTGAAATGCTCGCCAAGAATAAGTTCCGAGCGGCTCCCGCGGGCGGTATTAGCACTTTGCCAAGATTACGCTTTCTTTTGTAACAACTTTTATTGCTATGGACAAGCAAAGCGCTTACCATCAAAGCAAACGACCTGCTTGCTCTTTTATTTATTTATTAGCTCATCAACACTAGTAAGTAATGGTACTAATTTTTTTTGTGAATTGTGAGTCACGGTGCCACAGACAGACAGACCACAGTATACCTATAAAGAACAGTAGGTTAGCTAAGGTCGCTCGACGAGTTAATAGCCTACTCTTGCGGTGACGCATAGGCGGCGCGTTCCGTACTGAGTGCATGGCCGCGGCCCCGGCCGCCTCCTTTCTTTATGTGATCGTGTGCGTGAAAAGTGCGTGCGTACACGGTGCCGCTACTCGCGCACACATTCAAACCGGCGACAGCCGATTTATATGAAGCTGAACTACTACTCCTTTACTATGGACAGACAGACAGACACGTCAAACTTATAACACCCCTCTTTTTGGGTGGGGGGTTAAAAAGTATAGATGTTTTATTTAGAATCAAACCAGCTTCTTAAACAAAGGGCTTACTTCCGCTATATTCGAATTCTCATCGTCAATTCACAAGCTTTGCTTAACTCTCTGTAAATACCTTAGTTGGGAAGGTAGTCGGGAGTTGGCAGCGCGCCACCTCTCTCATTACTGGAGCATTAATTGAATATCCTAGAGTTTTAGACTGTCTGGGCTTTTTTTCTAGGCTCAGACTGACTGGTCGTTCATTTTCTTTTACAGCTGAACCAGAGTTATCCGCTTAGAGTTACATTTTCTCGTAGCTTTATTCCTTTTCTTTTTAACCCACGACGCAAAAAGAGGGATGTCGTAAGTTTGACGTCGATGTAACCAACACTTTGGTGGGTTTTATCGCCATCTCAGTTAGTTAGTCACATCCATTTTGGTCACATACAAATATTATTATCCCTAACATACAACAATATGTTTTAACTCCTGATCAAAACGGGGTGTTATAATTTTGTAAAGTAATAATAATAATAATATCTGGGACAATTTCACACAAATTAACCTAGCCCCAAATTAAGCTCGAAACTTGTGTTATGGGTACTAGACAACGATATACATACTTATATAGAGAAATAAATACTTATATAGATAGAAATATCCAAGACTCAGGTACAAACATTAGTGCTCATCACACATACATTTGCCCTTACCAGGATTCGAACCCGGGACCGCTAGCTTCGCAGGCAGGGACACTACCAACTCGGCTACCGCGTCTTCAAAGTATTTGTATGGTCTACGGCAATCGATTTTGATTAAGTATTTACTTTGTTTGATATTATGATTGTGTTGTGAGTGTGTGTGTGTGTTGGTCGTCTATAGCAGGGGTCGGCGGAGGGCCACAAATATTGCCAGGAAATCAGCGCGAGCCGCATTTCATTAAATGCTACGGTAAAAATCCAAATGCGGTTACGGTACGGCCGGAGTGAAAAAGCGTCCAGCGGAGCATTCAGCGTTGCGTACAAGCGGCGAAAGAGCGTTCGCCCAGTGGCCTTAACGCCCTTAACTCAGGCCATACACTAAGGCTTACCACAGTGTTTCTTGTCTTGTAACTCTGGTGGGCTCACTCACTCCTGTTTATGCAGTTGCCCAAATAATGTGAAACTACCTACATACATCGTTTCATTGTTTTCGGTTTTTGAACCTCGCGGGTCGCACCGAAACAGCTCGGCCGCTGGTTGCCGACCCCTGGTCTATAGTGATGAGATAAGCAAGTCACGCAAAATGTTATTTTTTCTCTATATGTCTCTGGCTCAAACCTAAGACACCAAGCTCAGCTGGCAACACTGCAACTCTACACCATCTGCGCCACAATGCCTTCAGACAGAAAAGCTTGCAAAAAAGATAACAAACTCTCGCAAAATTTCGCTTAGCTATCTTCAACAACGTTTCCTAACGACATTCCCTTGTCAACATCTTAAAAATATCAAAAAAGCCTTACATTGAAACGACATTTTATCCAACAATAGGTCGCGTTTCATAGACATCGCGTCGCGACTCATATCTCCCCTTACCTATTGTGCTGCACCCCTTAACGACAACGTACAGTCGAGCAGAAAAGTTTCTACCTCGCAATGGTTATAAACGTGAAGAAATAAGTTACAGTTTTAAGGTTCGTTTTCATTCACAGACATTGAGCGTATCAGACACGTAGCGTAGCAGACACCGGCAGACCCCTTTTAAGGTCCGTTTTCCTGTAGTAATTGAATGTGTAAAACACGAGCCGTGTCAGACATTGACAGAGAGAGACAATTTCAATGAAAAACCCTAAATCCATATCAATATGTTAGTGATTGAACCAAAGACGATAGAAAACATGTCCAATGCCAATCACACGGTATATGTCTGACGAGCTCAATGATTGTAGATGGAAACGATCCTTAAAGGTCTGTTTATATTTGCAGACATTGAACGTGTTAGACACGAGCCGTGGCTGACAAAATATGTCCTTTGAAACAATATTTGCATGTATCGTAACAGCCGCAAAGACGTCAACAGACACAGGCTGTGCCCAGCTAGTATTCGCAGAAAAAAATCGTTATGTCTGCACAGTTCATGTCTATACGTGTCTGTTGGTTTCTGTCTGGCAATGTAAATAGAGCATCGTAACCGTGCAGACAACTTTTTATGTCTACAATTTTTTTCCAATAACTGCCGGCGAGAGCAACCCAAAAGGTCTGTCGATGTCTGACACTGCTTTCTTTTGGCAAGCTAGATGTAAATAAAAGTTGTCTGTCGGTGTCTGCCACGAAACGTGTGTAACGCTTTCAATGTCTGTAATGTAAATTTATGGTGTGGATGTACGCACATTAGGGCATTTCAATGCGTATTATGCTGATACGCAGCGGTTACATTACGTCAGCGAAACCTGAATGCAACGCTGACGCGATGTTAGGGCTGTCACCGTCCATTTCCCCCTTCAACCATTATTAAATTTCACTACGAACGGCGCAGTGGGATGAACTAAGGGGACGAAGCTAAGGGACGGGTTTTGAATTTTGTCGAGTAATAAATGTGCTAACGATTAAAACACCTTTACTGGCTCTTAAGTCTATGTACACAATAAAACTTAAGCTAGGTTTAAATGTGTGCTAAATGTGTGTATGTGTCGCAAATTAGTCTTAACTTAGCATATGTGTTTAGCGAAAGAATTCGCTGGGACTCATTAGCTAAAAGAGCTAAGCTAAGTGCCTTGCTAGAAGAGGATGTAACTTTTTTTACAAATAATGCCTACAAAAAAAAACAAGGAAAGAAATAAGCGTCAACTGCGTAGGATAGTATGTTTCATTACCAAAAGCTCAACACATATTGCAGGATTTGAGCCAAGAACCGCGAACAAACAAACAATTTCAAGAGAATGTCTAAAATAAGGGTTATCTTAAAATGAAACTCTTCTTCTTCTATACAAACAATTAAAAAATATTAAGATGGTTACGTGACTTGGCAACCCTATACGCACACAATTATACTTGTCCGCCACGCGTTCAGTAATTGCCGGAACAGTTAGATGCAGGCATTGTGTGCGTGTAGGGTTGCCACTTGTCATAACATCGGACAGGAAGAGTAAGGAAAATTTTAATATTAGAGAACTTTAAAACGCGACATCAATTGTTTTTACCAGAGATTCCTTTACATTTTAAGTCAAAGCACAGTATTGGTTCAGGGGCTTCTAACGTATAAAGCCAGTGTTGAATGAAAAGGATTAAGAAGAAAAATTACCACCTAAACCTACTTTAACCAACAGTTTCCTCACCTCAGTCGCACTTGAGAGCCAGTCGACCACCTTCGACCACATCGCCACTTAACAACAGGACTTGTGGTCAACCGCTACCATATCAATAGTAAAAAATATAAAAAAATTTGCCCGCAAAGATTCACGAAGAACGACGAAGTCGCGAAGGACTTGCGCGAGCTCCGGGTGGAGGACTGGCAGGAGGTGGCGCAGGACAGACCGAAGTGGCGTCTTTTGTTATCGGAGGCCAAGAGTCACTTTGGGTCGTCGCGCCATCTCAGTTAGTTTCTGTAAAGATTTAAAAAATCTATATAGCGAAATCTTTTGGATACATTTTGCAAGTCTCACATTTCTTAACATGGCAGCCCTATGTGCGTGTAGCCTGTAACTACACCTGCACTACTGTCTCTACTCCGTATTGTTATAATTACTCTATGGTTAGTCGAGTTGACGTGAGAACGCGTCGTCTCGGAAAGGAGAAGTCTGAACTTCTGACTTAAGTGTCGAGGACTCACGGTCTAGACGTTTGACGTACTTGTCCAACTCATTCCAGCGCTAAGTTTGAGTGGGCACGTTCAGCCGATGACGAATATCAGTTAATGATTACCTTAATGATAAATAGATAGATGAGTGGATAAATAGGTATATATATTTAAGTCATAAAAATTAATTCTTTATTGAAACGGTTAACGAATAAATTGCTGAACAATGCCGATTCTCTAATTTTCATAATCATCGTGAATATTATGAAATATCACTCAGCTGACACGGTTTTAGAAATTGGGTTTGATGAGCAACTTATGTCACTGATTGTACACCACAATACAGATAAATTTAAAGCTACAATAACTAGAAAACCTAATGTCACTTAGTTTTTTATAATTATAATTATGCATATTTAAGTACCTTACTCAAATTAATTTATGCCGTTTTGTGTATGTCCGTCATTTGATTAAGATAAACATATTCAAACACAAAATGGTTAGTCCTGATTACACCGAACATATTTACCTTCATTATACCAATCTTTATCACTTGTTTTCGATCAATTCACGCGACATTGTCAAAGTTGAGGCAACGCCGTAGAAAGCATCAAAGTAAAACGTTAAAGTTGCCATCTCTCACAACTAGATGGCGTTGCTTGCATAGAGGTTGACACTACACACGAGCAAGTTCGGCAACTAGTTCGCGAAGACACTCACCCGTCTGTAGGTCCCTATAGACAATTTCTCAAACGTGGCTTCTAGCAATTAGCAGAGGTACGAGTAAGGTACGAGTATAATTGGCAGGCGGTAGATATAATAGAGGGAAATTACCTGTTAGACATGGAAATTCGTCTTACAACAATGTGAAGAGTTGATAAATTATCCCTGTAATTAGTATTTTGTGCTGTAATATGTGTCAATTATTGATTTGACACCCTGTTCCCAATCCTGGTGTAGCGTGGTGTCACCTTCGACCATGTCGTCACTTAACATCAGGTGACAAGCCGTCAAACGTTGCCCTGTAGCTAGTAAATAAAAACTTTCGATTAGATCACATCTCAGATTTCTCTAAACCTCACATAGTTTTTGCTCAAATGCTAGTTTTCAAGGTAAAAATCAAATCTTTATCTTTTTCTAGGACTATTACTATACACACAGACCTGTACAGATTTTCATGATGTTTAAAATAAAAAAGATGTTCTTCACAACCAAAATCTTGCAGATACTATTTTTTCAACCATATAATGACGCACTTCCGGTTACAAAAAAATTTTTTTTTATGTGTGCCCTACGCATAAAAAAAATTCAAACGCTGACTTATGTACTTTTTACGAATGCAAGTTGGTAATAAAATTCTCTGTGCTTGTAAATAACCAAAGTGACTTTCATTAATAACACTAATCCATAGATAACTAGCAAACCCAGCGAACTCCGTTTCGCCACCAGACCTCAGAGGCTTCGTTTTATGTAACATTTCGTTTGGTGATTAAAAGAAGAAGAAAAATTTTTTTTTTGTTTTATATTTGAAAAGGAAAAATTTTATTTCATTCCACAACATACCGATTTTCTGTTGAAATTTTTCCTGAATTTACTTTGCTATAAACCTCACGGAGCCCGAGACCTTTCCAACGAATGCAAAACCGTGGAAATCGGTTCGTGCGTTCTGGAGTTATAGCGTCAGGAAGGAAAACCCGACTTATTTTTATATAATAGATAGACACTAATATTAAAAGAAACTGTGTTAAACCACCATGTTCAATAACATTACAATTAGGGTCAACAATCCTACTACCCACTTATACCTTGAGTATTCTCGTGATCAGCGCTTGCAACAGTGCCGAAATATCGAGACCGCAAACAAAAACATACATGGCAATTATCCCGTTTCAAAGCCTAACAATAATCTTAAAGCCATCACGTTCTATTGCTTTTGCTCCTAAAGCCAATATCTATTCTGTGCTGAAGCTTCAATCTCTGCAGAAAGCGCTTGTATTTGCTCACCAAGATTTAGTCTATTGAAGTCCTTTGTTTGCAGCCGATTGACAGATTCGTTGTGGAACAGAAATGACGTTTAATTTAAATCTGTTTGGTGCTGTGAAGAGAGGAGATAGCTCGAGGTAGTGTTGCCACACTATCGGTGATTTTATCAACGATATTTTACGCCTACCATAATATTGATACAGAGATTGATAGTGCCAATAGTATTGTCCCAATTCGAGCTATTAACAATATCGATACCTAAGTTAAAAACACTAAAACTATACAAATATCCGCAGTCCTAACTGCAAAAAAAAACACTGCACTGCCTCAGAATAGTAATCTGCACCTCAATTCGTTGACTGATTGATGGCATAAAAGGCTTTAAAAACCAGACATACTGGTTTCTTTTTGTTGAGTCAGGCTCGTGGTATTCATCTGCACTTGTTTACACACCCAAATGATTGTTCACTGACGAGTTTAAAATATAAATGAACGCAAATAGCGGACAAAAGGCAGGTGACGCAAATATTTGTCGTGTCATGGGGTCGGTAAACAATATCCGTTGACGACGCGGTAGCCGAGTTGGTAGTGTCCCTGCCTGCGAAGCTAGCGGTCCTGGGTTCGAATCCCGGTAAGGGCAATAATACGTGTGATGAGCACGAATATTTGTACCCGAGTCTTGGATATTTCTATCTATATAATTATTTATTTCTCTATATAAGTATGTATAACGTTGTCTAGTACCCATGACAAAAGTTTCGAGCTTAATTTGGGGCTAGGTCAATTTGTGTGCAATTGTCCCCGATATTTATTTTTATAATGAATTAAACCAGCTAGCTGGACCCCGAAGCTGTGATGGTTCACTGGTAGTGAGTGCGGTTGGCGCAGTTGGATGAGAGGAGTCAAAGATCGGGCTCAGTGGCGTGCTTTTGGGTGAGGCCTATGTCCAGCATGCAGTGGACTGAAGTGGGCTGATTATGATGATAATGATGATGAGTGTGAATCCTACAATGAGCTTGAGATTTCGGTAGTAAAGGAAAACATCGTGATGAAACCTTTGTTTATTTGTAAAGAATTTTCAAGTACTGGCCTGGCCAGCTACCCTCAAGTTAAGAATCTGTCGCCAAGCAGCTATCGGTGTGTTCCGGCAGCCTCACTTAATCTTGAGAGTTCCCCAGCTTTGACCACAACGTCACTTAACATCAGGTGACTTCTGGTCAAATGCTACCCTGAGAGAATTTAAAAAAGCTATGGTTGTATCAACTACTACCAAAGTGTATATTTTGTTCGTATTCGAATGCAAAGGAATTCGATTTCTAAATTAAGATAGTTCAGTTAGTTTACTAACGCTCGAAGTTAATAATCGATCCTGATCCGTTATCCGCGTTTTGGATCGATATGTCATGTCATAATATGTCATTTTAGTAGTAATATGTCAAGCCCTAGTACTAAAATGACATATTGTGACATGACAAATCGATCCAAAACCGCTGATAACGGATCAGGATCGATTATTAATATCGGGCGTTAGTTTTATTAGTGACTTGCGCCCTGCGGTTTCACCCGCGTCTTCCCGTTATACCGCAAGAACCATTTTCCGGGATAAAAAGTAGCCTATGTGTTAATCCAGGGTATATGCTATCTTCAATACAAATTTCAAAATCACACACACACGCACACACACAAACTTTCGCATTTATAATACTCGTATTAGGAGGATTTCTAGTTTATTTCCATTCAGCCATTGACGTATAAAGATGTGTACATACGTCAACGCATTCAACGAATCGATTATACATTCATAGCAATTCGTGCCAACGTACGATTCGATTCTAAAATCGAATGGAATTCAAATTGCAATACTAGAGATCAATATTTGTTGATTATTTTACGAGGAACCATCGCCCGTGGCTTCACCCGGGCTGAACTCATAATTCCCTAGTTTTAGTATTTTTCCCGTTTGCGTTTCAAGCATGTATGACGTCATACGTTATTGGCAAGGAATCTAGATGGTCATAGGAAATAAGGGCCCAACATATGACAATAGTTCAGGCCTGAAGCCGGACGATTTTCGGCAGAATTTCTGTATGATTTTAGGAAAAAAGTAGACTACTATTTTGATCTTTTTGTAGGTATATCATCCATACTTACGAGTCTCATCCTTTCGTTTATGTGATTGTGTGCGTGAAAAGGGCGTGCGTACACGGTGCCGCTACTCACGCACACATTCAAACCGGCGATGGCCGATTTATATGAAGCTGAACTACTACTCCTTTACTATGATATTATACAGGCAAAAGTAACTTTATCTCTCTCTCTCTCTCTCTCTCTCTCTCTCTCTCTCTCTCTCTCTATTTATTTGTCACCTTTTCGCGCTTTAGAATGTTGATGAAATTTGGCACAGAGATAGCTTGAATCTTACATTGGATACTTTTATTGTATGTTACTTTTATTGTTGAGCGATGGTGGCCGAACGGTTTAGGCGTGCGACTTACAAGACGCCGACACCGAGTTCGAATCCTCTCGGCCCCGCACCTATGACTTAATAAGTTATGTGCGGATTTGCCATCGCTCAAAACGGTGAAGGAAAACATCGTGAGGAAACCGGCATGCCAAAGAACTGCAACATTCAAGGGCATGCGACATTTACCAACCCGCACTGGGCCAGCGTGGTAGATTACAGCCCATAATCTCTCTCTGAGAGAAGGCCGGAGTCCCAGCAGTGGAAACGTGAAAGGCTGATAATGATGATGATGATGATGATTGTATGTCAAGCGAGTGAAACTGTAGGGAACCGCTAGTATGTTACACATGTAAAATAACTCTCCCTGTCCCTATATCTTTTTGTAGATAATGTAATGGACGTCTCTTAGATTATAGATTACAAAAAAATATGCAAAATAGAACAATTTCCCTTTTTGGCAAGAAGGAAAAACAAACAAACAATCATATCATAATACCTATAGGTATTAATATAGGTATGGCCACCATGTGAAAGTGACTCATATGTTGGATGTATAGATTACTAGATTAGATTAGTATTAATTAACACAGGATGTAACCGTATGTAATTATTGGGTCATGTTGTTCATAGGATATCCTGAACTAAAACAATGTTGTATCTTAGTTAAATATCAAAAATACATTAATACCAAATATATATTTGTCAAAACTACTTAACTACTAACTACTTTTTTTTTTTTTGTAATTCATAGTATGTATAATATATTCATAATCTAAATTCAATCTAATTTCTACTAAGTCAGCTTTAGAATAATTATATATTTTATTTTTTTATTTTTGTTGTAATTTTTATATCCGCTGTATTAACTATTTTAACAACCCACATTCTTTGTTACTCGCTCAAATGAAAAATTAATTTTCATTATTGTTTTAATGCATGCTGTCCTCACCTGTCAATGCTGTGACATTTGGTTTTAAGCTTATATGAATTGTTATAAATCTGCGAATGTATGAGTGTACACTGTGTTGGTGAGCTAATAAATAAATAAATAAATAAATAAAATATATCGAAGCACAAATATTTTTTTCACTATTTACAGGGTAGCGTTTGACCACAAGTCACCTGATGTTAAGTGACGATGTGGTCGAAGATGGCGCGACGCTACACCTGGACTGGGAACTGGCTCTCAAGTGAGGCTGCTGGAACACACCGATAGGTCCTTGACGACAGATTCTTAACAAGAAGATGGTAGCTAGCCAAGCGAGTACCAGAAAATACCCTACCTAAACATTAAAATAATAGCTAATAAGCTATCTTAACTCCAAGTTTCACTAAAATCCGTTGAGCTGTTGAAGTGTCAACAAGCAACAACAACAACAACACATACCCAAACTTTCGTATCATATATTCGTAATGTATTTCATTTTATAATGACTTGGTGATAGACAAATTGTAGATAACAATCAACTAACATACTATTAATTATGATCTAATCTCACAAATTTTCAAACAATGAAATATGATTTAGGGTAAGAATTATCTTATTAGATTAAGCTGATAATTCCGAATGATTTGATAAAACAATAACAAGAAACAAAAATGAAAAGTCTCCACCTTTTAACCACAGTTTTCAACTATTTTCTCTTTCTAACATTGAGTTAATAAAAAAATTTATAGTTTTTCGATTATTTAAATCAATCAATCAATCAAAGGCATTTATTGACACAGTAAAATTTACAAAGTAATTATGAAGCCTCTGGTTCCCGAACTAGTGGGAACTGTGTTCCAGGAGCCAGATACTTCTCCCATTTTTGTGTGTAATTTACATGTCAATAAGTTATTGGTTAAAGCTATTATTTTTACTTTTATGTTACTCCCAGATCGACATTGGATACCCCAGTCACCTCCAAGGTGACACTACCAAAACCCAGGTCCTAAAAAATCTTCAGATCTGATCAGATTACCGGAAAATTATGCTTTTAATTTTGATAACGACATCCTGATGCGAAAATCATGTTAAAAATTAACATTATTATCAACTACAAGAATCTAAACCTTAACGATATATTTAAAAACAATTGAGTAATCATACCTTCTATTAATCTAATCCGTGATCCAAAACTAAAAGCAATGGCGACTTCAATTCAAAGAAAGACAAAAGACCCCTGAATTAAGATCGTGAAAAAGTCTCAGGAGGACAAACAACTTAAAGCAAATTTTCATTCCAACTCAAATAGTCCAACTATTCTCAATTCTCTATTGACTATCGAACGATATCTTTCACTTAAACCAACAAACGTTCCTTCTGCGATTGTTATCTGATGTAAATTAACGATAAATAAAATAACCCACTACAATGCTATCGATATATCTCTCAGTTTGTTATTTGATGTGACATCAGTTAGACGGAATACTCCACGATGATTTTCAAAAACCGTCGCAGCTTTGTGATATGGACACGAATGTTCATCGCTGCCATAATCCTATGCATGCTTGTGATATTCGCCTTAGTATTATCGCCAGATCTGTACTTCAACAAACGGAGTCCAGCATTCGAAAGTGACGGAGAAGACATATCGTGTTACTACGACACCACTGACGATATTCTACCATCAGCAGAAGACAAGGACTTCTCACCAATATCGAAATCTATCTTCTTTCACGAGACTTCCTGTCGAGGTATTATCGACGCTAGACAAGCCTGCTCGGTCGAAACAGCAGCTCGGGCGCATCCAGAATGGGACGTCCACGTGCTCTTCGCAGGTCCTATAAAGAAAATCAAAGGAGCCTTGAAAACGTTGCAAGTGATCAAAAATGTACGATTCACTAGGATACATATAGAAGACTACGCGAGAGGAACTCCTGCGGAGAAATTAGTACTAAGTGGTGCGTTTAACAGGACTCGATGGAGAATTTCTCACACTTCTGATGTGCTCAGATATTTGACTTTATACAAATGGGGTGGCGTGTACTTAGACTCTGATACAGTGGTAGTGAAACCCTTTGACAGTTTGAAGAGGAATTGGTCAGCAAGAGAAACGGATGTGGCTGTCAGTGCTGGCGCTATGTCCTTCTCGAGGGACCAACTTGGAAGAATTGTCGCATACTTTGCTATCACGTTCGTACCCTTTTTTAAAGAGTTTTTTCCATCTTCTTTTAGAGTATCTACTCTCTATTTTAATCCTGGTTCTTTATTAAAATCATTAGCATATTACGTTCCACTGCTGGGGCACGGCATTTCTCTCAGAGAGAGTATGGGATGTGATCTACCACGCAGGCCCAGTGCGGATTGGTAGTAGTCGCATGCATTAGAATGCTGTGGTTCTTGGAAATAACGGTATTTTCGCGGTTTGCTATACTTATGGTTTATAGGACTTGCATTCAACGACTAATCATCCTTGCCTGTAAGAAACTAGAAACTAAGGGTTAAAATGAAATGGTTATCAACAGGAACCTAGCCGACAACTTCCGTGGTGACATTTGGGGATACAATGGACCAGGTGTCATCACTAGAGTCCTTAAAGACATGTGCATCTCCCCTGATGTCTCTACCATGACGGCTGGCACTTGTAAAGGTACGATGCGTGTTTTTTAATCAACGTATTTTCTATTTAAACAGCAGCAGTGGTCATAAAGCCGCAGAACCGACAACCGTTGGGGTAGACGTGTTCTTGAGTGGAGACCATGACTTCGCAGATTCAGTGTAAGAGACCCTGCGACTAAGTGGAGCCGCAACTTGCGCTGAGTGTCTGGCAGTAGTTGGACGTGAAGAGCCGAAGGCTGGGCTCAGTGCCGTACCTTGGGAGAGGCCTATGTCCAGCAATGGACTGATACAGGCTGATGATGATTAAGTATACATGGGTTTTTTTAATAGTATTGTGCAGAACACAACTCTTTGGTAACTGGCTGCTTTTGTATTTTAGTTCATTTTTTATGTTTTATTTTTTTATACGCTTCTACATGGAACCGAACGCATAATTTTCTTCCATATATCAGTCTCACAGTAGTAGCTATATTTTGGTCCTTCGAGCCGGATAGAAGTACAATCCTAGCAACTACACGTGTCTGGAAAAAAATTACGAATTATAGAAATGATCAAAGTCAATACATCTTTTTTATGTTCCAGGTTTCGAAGTGTATCGCCCAAATTTATTTTATCCAATCAGCTGGCAACAAGCCCGCCAGTACTTTGAGCCTGGCGTTCTGGAATTACAAAGGGTCTTCGTTTACCACATCTGGGGCCAAGTGACGAGTAAATTTAAAGTTCTGGAGAACTCTCGATATGCCAACTTGGCTAAGAAATACTGCCCTAGCGTTTATGAGAACCACAGTGAAGAATTTGGGGTGGAGACTGAAAATTAAAATGTGACTAATTAAAATGGTGTTTGGTGTTGCTCATTTAATGGTGGCATGAAGTTGTCGCTTCCGGTGAACTGAAGTTTCAGAGGGAGGTAGCGTGAGTCAAGTCAAGACAAGTATTTTTTTACATTCAATATACATCTATTTTTTGTCAGATAATTCTTCTATTTTCATAATAATTATTTAAAGAGATTCGCTTTATAAATCCACTTTAGATTTCCATGCCGGTGACACTGCGGGTATAGTTTAGTTAGTCTAGTTTTGTATATGTCAAAAGATATAAAAATATAAATAGTAAGAAATCTGTGATACAGAAAATCGTTTCATTTACAACGCATTAACTGTTTATTCTATATTTCATTCTACAGTTTAAATAATGTAGATCGTAATACATATATAGGAGTTTTTGCGGTAGACAGTGCGAGCAAATGGAATATGAAGCAAGTTTCTCATGCGAGAGTAGCGATTGGAACGTACAAGGATACATTGAAAATGAGTTCAGGGGCAGTTTAGCCTGTGCTAATTTCATGAGGTAAACTAAATTTTCTATACGATTTGACATGTGAATTTCGTTAAATTAAGATTTAAATCGGTGGTGCAAGTGGGCCTTAGGCTGGTATTCTATGATGACGCTGAAGTGTTGATTAATATATATATATATATATCGAGTAGCGATTGAGTGACATATTTGTATGAAACATCAGTCTCAAACCACAAGACCTATCAACATAGCATTATTTATGCCCAATCTGAAATCATCACCAGTACAAATGCATGAAATATTAATATTCACTGCGCGGGACAAACAATCGAACGTTCCCGGAACCGGTGTCGGTAATGATCCAGTTCCAGCCGGAATCGAATTGCGATAATTAATTTTGCATTGCACTGTATTCGAATAATGAATAGCATTGGATCGCATAAATATGGGTGGATTAATTTGGTATTGTTTCACAGTACGTTTTTAGAGGCATTGGTTTTAATGACATTGTTAGTATGTAAGATGATTCGTTGTTTGGAATTTATATGCATGTTGCTAGTTATATTTTGTCACTGTATTAGTCAAATATATGTGTTCGGTTCCTTATGACTAGTTTCGTCTGTATTATCGACATTAGCAAAATATTTGTATGAAAATTAAACTTAGGAATGTGTAGTTTATATATTACTAGCTGACCCGGCATAGTTCGTACTGCCTCAATCGAAGTATCAAAAAATCAATCATTTTTATTGAATAGCAATAAAGTTCAAATTGACTCTACATTTTATTTAGAAAACGTTTTTATGAGAAAAATGAAAGCGCTGTTTTAAGGATTTTCCCGGCAATTATTCTAATTTTTCTCACCTTTTAAACCTTCCCTAGACCTCCAGAAACATGTCAAGACCAAAATTAGCCAAATCGGTTCAGCCGTTCTCGAGTTTAGCGAGACTAACGAACAGCAATTGATTTTTGTAGTGATATTGTATATTATGAAGATGTCTCAAGATAACTTGGTGACTATCACCGAGATAGCCTATAGGATAAGCATGAAGTGGCTATTGGCTGGACATGTTAGTCGCAGAACCAATAACCGTTGGGGCAAACGTATTTATGAGTAGAGGCCACGACTCAGCAAACGTGGTGTAAAACTTACTCCAGCTAATCCAGCGGTATAACCGCTTAATTCCTCGGAAGCCGCTGTGGTCAAACTTTGTAGCCCAAAAATGTATACGAAAATGTTGTCGTGGCCTGTCGAGGTAAACGAGTTTAACGCTAAAAGTCCCGAAATAAAGTAGCAATGATCATGTTACAGTAACGTCGTCAAAACTCGTCGCTCGAGGGACACCGAGTTAAGACTGTATTGTTTTATCTACTGTTATGATGTACTTTAAGTCGTACGATGCGATATTCGTTAAAAGTTACAGTAGGGTTACTGTAACTTTTTTTTTATAGTTAGACAGTTGACATTTTTACAATTAATGACGTATTTCTGTCGCCGCTATAACAAGAAGCACTAAAAAACAGAATAAAATAAATACCTAAGGGGGCTCCCATACAACAAACCTGTGTTTTTTCCGTTTTTATAAATAACTAGCTGTTCCCGCGGTGGCTACAGCTTTATGCATGCAAAGTCTCAGCCAGATCGGTTTAAAATTGACAAAGTTTCATACAAACTTTCATCCCCTATTTTATCCCCTTGGAGGTAGAATTAATCATAATCCTTTCTTAGCGGATGCCTACGTCATAACATCTACCTGCATGCCAAATTTCAGCCCGATCTGTCCAGTGGTTTGGGCTGTGCGTTGATAGATCACTATGTCAGTCAGTCAGTCACCTTTGAATTATATACTCGTATACACGGTACGGAATCCTTCGTGCGCGATTCCAAGGCGCACTTGGCAGGTTTTTATTTTAAGATATCGTATCGTATAAACAAAACGTTCCTAAGGTCGCCAGCGACATATTCATGAAGACTTTTTTGACAAAAACTTCGCTAAAAGTTATAAAAGAAAAGTTTCAGACGCACTTAGAGCGTTAGATAGGACGGCTCTTTTAACGAAAGCATCGTAAAGTTAAGTGCCCAAATAAGTGTGTAAGTCACTTTGGTATAATGTTCATTTTTAGTTTAAGACGCAACATGATAACAGGGCTAAAAGCACTTCAATATTTTTAGGCTTAAATTGAGTTTAATATCTTTCAAGGGCCTTAAAATCACGTTAGCAGGCAATCATAAATGTCACCTTCTCTCAATTATACAACATTTTGAAACAATAAACTTTCTTAATTTTGTTTTAACAGGTATGACTACATTTTTTTAACTTCTTACAGACTTGACTTTGAACATAAGTCGCCTGATGCTAAGTGACGATTTGGCGAAGGTGACGCTACGCCACTATACCTGGATTGAGAATGCCAGAACAGGCAAGGGCAGTAGCTAGCCAGGTGAGCACTAGCAAATGTTCTGCTATCAATGATTTCTACTTATAAGGTACCCCATTTAAAATATTATATTATCACTATGGAGTTTCTCTTCGGGATCGAATCAGGAATGAAGTGATCCGACAGAGAACCAAGGTAGCCGACATAGTCTATAGGGTCAGCAAGCTGAAGTGGCAATGGGCTGGACATAGGACCGATAACCGTTGGGGCAAACGTGTTCTTGAGCGGAGACCGCGGCTCGGCAAACGTAGTATAGGACGCTCTCCGGCTAGGTAGAGACATACGCAAAATGGCTGGCAGAGGTTGGATGAGAGAAGCCGAAGATCGGGCTCGATGGTGTACTTTGGGAGAGGCCTATGTCCAGCAGTGAACTGAAACGCGTTGCTTAAGATGATGATGATAATGATAATCACTATATACCATTTTTATTGATATCTCTTTTGGAGTAAGATTTGAAACTTATAAAAGAAAAGTGTTCTAAAAAGAAATCGTCAAAAACTCGTCATGCCGGAAGGTAACAACAGGACCTTAATAATAATTATAAATCAGGAAAGTCGAAGAAAACTGTTGGGCGACTGAATTGTAAGGAGCCGAACAATGCTTGTTCAGAACTTGGGGAATTTGTCTTTCTTTCAATTGCAATGTCGGAGCCAAGTTTGGTCGTAGCATTAATTGCCTATTGTCGAACTTATTGAAATGTAGCAGGAAGGGTGTAGAGCTGAAAAACGTTAATCCTTTCTTTTAATTCCCGCTTTATTTTCTAGTGTGGGACAAAAATTTGTGCTTTGAACGAAGAGCGCAAATATTTGTCTATCTGGGTGTTTTTTTGTGTATCCCCGATCTGTATAGGTTCTGATATTCTTGATCTAAGGATACCGTAGTTAGTGGGACATATAGTGTGGGTGCTATTTGTTTATATTATGCTATATTCCTATATCGGTCTCTTAGCGACGATGAGTTCGATGACTGAGTATGTTTTCTAAAGATACACATTCACATGTGACTTGAAGTTTCTCAATGATGATGATGATGATAATGATGATGATGAGATGATATGTGTGACCCAGCAACAAGCCGGGTCAAACACGTTAGTCCTCTTTGTGTTTAAGTAAGTGGCACTTTACATAATCTTTATACGGACATTGGAGCAACTAGAAAAGTCACTTTTAACAACTTGATTTCAATTCCCTACACTCGTACATATTAGTACAACAACCGGATATAATCCAATAACATCATACATCCCCAAAAAAAACACAAGTTCTGGAAATTAAAATGAAATTTTCATGCAATCGCCGCCAAAAAGTTACCCGATGTAAAGTGCGATATGGTCGAAGGTGGCTTCACGCTACACCTGGACTGGGAACTCTGAAGTGAGGCGGCCGGAACACACCGATAGGTGCTTGGCGACAGATTCTTAACTTGTTTAGAGGTTTGCTTCGCGACTCCTACGAACATCCAAAGACGGTTTAAATTGCACCCTCTAAAACCTTCAGCAGTCTACACTCAGGCGTCTGAAAAATTAATTCTCAAGTTCAATACCGAATTACGAATTCCAACTCCGAACAAAAAATAACTGACGTACATATTTTAACTAGTTACTTAATACTTGTGTTTGACTTGTAACTTTATAGACCGGGAGACATTGTGGTTTTTATCCTTTATGAAATTTTAAATTCACTATTTCAAACGAATATCCTAAATAGCAGATAGATACGTCTGCCCGTTATAACATCAACAATCCTACCCGCAGAAACTTTTAGTATTCTCGTGATCATGGCGCTTGCAACAGTGCCGAAATATCGAGAACTCAAACAAAAACAAATACATGGTAATTATCCCGTTCATCATCATCATCATCATCAGCCTGTATCAGTCCACTGCTGGACATAGGCCTCTCCCAAGGTACGCCACTGAGCCCGGTCTTCGGCTCTTCTCATCCAACTACTGCCAGCCACTCGGCGCAAGTCGTCGCTCCACCTTGTCGCAGGGCGTCCTACACTACGTTTGCCAAGTCGCGGTCTCCACTCAAGAACACGTCTACCCCATCGGTTGTCGGTTCTGCGGCTTATATGACCAGCCCACTGCCACTTCAGCTTGCTAATTCTGTGAGCTATGTCGGTGACCTTAGTTCTCTGACGGATCACCTCATTATCCCGTTATGAAACCTAATTCTAATGTTTTTGACCATGGTAGTTTAAAACAGTATATGAATATCCTAAAATTTTTTTTAATGTGAAAATTTGTAAGTGTGGATACTATGGACGTATAAATGTTTGTAACGGATCTAGATTATATTTGAAACGGAGACAGTTTACAGCCTGTATTAACACAAAGGTTACTTTTATCCCGGAAAAGGGTTCTTACAGGATAACGGGAAGACGCGGGTGACACTGCGAGACGCAGGTAGTCATACTCAAACTCAAACTCAAACTCAAAAATATGTTTATTCAATAGGATACATTGTGATCACTTTAAAACGTCAACTTAAAACTAGCTACGCCTGTTCCAACCTCCTTACGCCGGCAAAAGAACAGGCAAGAAACGCCCGGCAGGTAATTTTTTTGGCGCGATCACATTGACAATTTTATTCTTATTACTAATTGATTGAATTGGAGCAAGTTCACTAAAATCCCAAGCATTTTTTTGTCATCTAATAGTACGATATTTTTTATTTAGCTTTACTAATAAGAAGATTTCTCTTGTTTGGTTGTACACATTGGGATATGGGAACATGAATATTAACGAGTTGCGGGATCACAACCAAAGCAGACCAGACCCCACAAGCAGCACCCGTTCACGAGTTGACGCATGTGCCAGCCATCGCTCTCCTCGACCATATACCATAACTTATACGGATTGCGATTTGACGGCTGTCAGTTCATACAGATCGCTACTCAAGCATAGATCAACACGTGAGCGTCACTTTAAAATACGGGCCATAGTCTGCTGACCTTAGAATGATGATACTGAAACTTTAACCAGAGCCAAAAACAAAAGATCACAGTAGGACAAGAGAAAAAAACAAAATGAAAATGTGACTCGCGGAGCCCTCTATCTGTGACTAAGTGCGCCATAATTCCTGGCAAAGTCGTGAGTACGAAGGACAAAGCCATTGGTTATGGCTACTTATACAGTATGGAAACCAAACATCAATATTATGGTAATTCAGCCGATCCGAGGCAACGCTATGTCATGGTGAGGGATGGGAAAAGGGGGCCAAAATTAAAACTGGCTTAGTCTCTAATAACCTGTTCTCTTCTTTATCTTGTCTCTTGGCTAATGGAGAGAGAGAGAGAGAGAGAGAGAGAGAGACTTTATTTGGAAAAATTGCAAATCAAATCAAATCTTTTATTTGCAAAAATACAACTTATATACATGAGATGTTACAAAAATATACGTCAATGTATTTAGCCTGCAAGCAGGCGTGCAAATGTTTCAATTACATAATATTAAAATTTAAAATTATATGTACGATAATAAAAACAGGTGAAGTAAAAATCTAGTCTAAATTCTATTTATCTAAATAAAGGAAGAAAATAATAATAATAATACATTATTAGTCGCACACATTACATAGGTCATTTAAAATTAATAAATTCATCAATTGTGTAAAAACACATGTCCAATAGCCATTTTCGTAGTTCGCATTGAAATTTGTTGCCCTGCAGTATTTTAATATAATCTGGTAAATTATTATAAATTGTTATGCACATATTAAATACATTTTTCTTATAAATGTCCTTGTGGCATGTAGGTTTGTAGAGCAAATTTCGAAATTGTTCACTTTTCTGTCTTGTAATAACGTCACTACGCTTTGCAAAATAGTTAGGATGAGCTCGAACGAACAAACATATTGCATTAATGTACATGCAAGGAAGTGGAAGAATGTTGCATTTCTTGAACAAGGGCCTACAATTATCTAAAAACCATGCACACAATAACAAGAGAAATAAACGCACAAAAAACAGTAACTTGATACATAAACCATTAATTCAGAAGGAAAACTAAGGTAAAATAAGGAAGGAATCGGTCTTGGAAGGTAAAGACTCAGAAGGAAAGTCAGAAATTTTTTCTGAGTGCGGGTCAGTAGTTTAGGCTTGAAAGGCAGACAGAGACTTTCGCATTTATAATATTAAAGTAGGGATGATTTAAATCGGTTATTGTCTTTAAGCATAGACATAGACAGTTATAAATTTTAAATGTTATTATCAAACAGCTATGGACTTTGTTAAACAATTTTTTTTTAAATACGCGTCATAAACAATTTGTAATTTATATGTGATAATATATTTATACTCTAAATTCAATCTAATTTCTACTAAGTCATCCTTAAAATAATTAATTTTTTGTTGTAATTTTTATATCCGCTGTATTAACCATTTTAACAACACACATTCTTTGTTACTCGCTCAAATGAAAACTTAATTTTCATTATTTTATTTTTTTTTTGTTTTGTTATGGCGTCACACGATTAGTGTATTTGCCAGTGTCAAGTATAAAAGATTTCAAACTCAGAGAGTTGAATCAAGTTTAAATGATGATGGTGATGATGTTGATGAGATGATGGGATGAGGATAGTGTTTAACTAAAGTAGTGGCGCTTTACTTAAACTTTACACGGACTTTTTTGGAGCAACTTGAAAAGTCACTTTCACAACTTTATTTCAATTTCTCACACTCGTACACATTAACGAACACATAATGGTTAATAATCCACCAATATTACACATTATCACTCGAAGAAACACAAGTTTTGGAAATAAAAATAAAATTTTCACGTTGACAACTCAATTGCCGCCAAAAAAGCCCAATATTATTGTAACGCATGCTGTCCTCACCTGTCAATGCTGTGACATTTGGTTCTAAGCTTCTAAGAATTGTTATAAATCTCCGAATGTATGAGTGTACACTGTGTTGGTGAGCTAATAAATAAATAAAATAAATAAAGCGCGACTACAAACTGTTGTCAAAAGATTCAAGCCCCAAGAATTCACGACATGTGATTTCACGTTAAGATTTGCTGTCAGCGAGAGAGGCTGTCATGACCCGTCCCAACCCTACGCCCCATAAACGGGCACCATAAAAGCGTTCTCGTGTTCCCATAGTATTTTATTGCGTACAATTGGTAGGCGTTTGTGGGTTTTATATTTATTTTTATACGACGAGGTAATTGACGGTTCAGTTCTGCCCTCGTAAAGCGATTTTTGATGATCGTTGACGTTACGAGGTTTAAAATTTTGACGAGCGATTGTATAGCGGTGATATTATGGTGTTAGAATGGCTCGTCAGTATAATGAATTACTAATTAATAATCCTGAATTAGATATCTTTGATCCTAAGTTAAACAGTTTTATAAAAACCATTAAAGATATCCTCCATCCCAAACCGGATGGTTTGGACGCAGCTGTTGTGCGTCCAAACAGTCCGTCCCATAGATAGTATTAAGTATTTAGTTTGTAAGCAAATTTGATTGTACCGTGTTGGGGTGCTCATCTGCAAGTTCCATGCTCTGTGGATGGGTACTTTCATCTCACCCGTCTCGATACTTATTTACCTTGTTTTTATGATTACACATATTTTGAGTTACAATCCAGTTCAGATTTTGTCTATGTTATATTTTGTTTAAGAAATTGATTGTAGTTTGTCTTGTGGATTAAATATTTAAATAAATAAAAAAATAAAATAAAAGATATATAGGGGAAAATGAAACTTGAATATTTCTTACCTGTCCTTTTGCCGGTGTAAGGAGACTGAAACAGTAAACTGGAGTGATCACATGTCCTTCGAAATAAACATATTTTGATTTTATTTGCTCTGAACATAAAAATAGATATATATTTGTATTTGTTCCCCATGGACTCCAAAACGGCTGAACCGATTTTGATGAAGTCTTCAGATCTTCCCAACGGGTTACCCTGTAAAGTTTGGTAGCAATCAAATAAATTTTTTTTATTCCTTTCTTGGCGAATTATTACAAATTATTTCTACCCGTGCAAAGCCGGAGCGGGTCGCTAGTTGTCTACAAAAAACTCAAGAAACATTCGCCAGTAATCCCGTTAAGAATTGACAAGATTATTTGCTTTTTTCCTAGAAAACGTTTTTGATATCTTAGGAAAATTACTTCTGTAACCAAAAAAAAACGTGTTTTTCCAATTTTCTTCGCGTACTTTCAGCCTCCAAAGTACTTGGCTCAAAGAACTGCTCTCCAGATTGTATTGTATATATGTGGCCGGAGGGCTTGCTTTGTGTTTGTTCGTAGATTTTTCCTCGTAAGGGATGATGACGCGGTACTGCTTACTGGGCGACATGAAAAATATACGCCAGCCGAGCGCTTTCTGTTAATGACAGATGTCACTTCAAAGCAAGCAGAGTTTTTTTTTTTATGGCACCACACGATTTGTGTTATTTTCCAGTGTCAAGTATTAAATCCGTCGCCAAGCACCTATCGGTGTGTTCCGGCAGTCTCACTTGAGAGCCAGTTCCCAGTCCAGGTGTAGCGTGATACCACCTTCAACCACATCGTCACTTAACATCAGGTGACTTGTGGTCAAACGCTACCCTATAATGAGTAAAAATGCTAGTTCTGCCTCAAGGTTTCACCCCCGTCTTCCCGTTATCCCGCAGGAACCTTTTCCGGGATAAAAAGTAGCCTGTTTTAATCCAGGATGTAAATAAACTATTTCCATTCCAAATTTCACTCAAATCCGTTTAGTAGTTTATGCGTGAAAGAGTAACAAACATCCATACATCCATACTCGCAAACTTTCACGTTTATAATATTAGTAGGAAGTAGGTGTAACATGTAAATTTTGATATTTCTTCCTAAAAATAAAACGCGTACAAGATTAGGGCTCGTTTACACGTGCGGGGCGGCGGTGATCCCGCCATCTGTCTTGATCGCGCGCCGCGGAGCCTGAAAAATGACGGCAGTGTGACCCCACCCTTCGTAGATGTCTCGTTTTGTCACTGGATTGTGTTTCAACAGCTATTTTTTTTTTTTAATAATTGCTTGCTCGTTCCAGCTGTATAGTAAGATGCGTATAGCCGGACCCGTCTGAAATATAAATAGATTCATTTGATTTTGAAAATTATTTATTACTAGTTCCCCGCGGTTTCTACCGCGTCTATTCGTTTCATCAAAGTCGGTTTAGGAGACTCTGTAATACGGTAACAAACATTCACACACACAAACTTTCGCATTTATAATATTAGTAGGATGGTACAGAACCCTTCGTGCGTGAGTAGGACTTGCTCTTGGCCGTTTCTTCTAGCTGTCAGATGACATCCCATTCAAATAACCCGCCAAATCTCAATTCATTTCTAAAAAATTGGTTGTCTGTAAAGTCGGTTTACTGACGATAGTTGAACGTGACAACGTCGATTGGCCGATTGTGCTTCTTTGTCGCTCGTTCCGCGCTCTCGCTTGCACTTCAAGCCTTACATGGAACGCCTCAGAGCGAGGTAACGCCGCATGAGTCATGTTTTTTCGCGCGTGCAGCCGGCTCTATCGAATTATAAGACGTTGTCACGTCAAAAAGCTGTTTATTTTCACAACTTCACGGAATGTCACAAGAAAATTGTTTCTCTGCAGCAACGCGTGCCTGATAAGTAGACGAGGCTCGACTTTTCACTCCCAACCCGAGTGTTCTAAATACATACTATACACATGTAAACGTACCCTTACAATATTGTACTCCTTTCTCAATCGCAATGCGTAATAGCAGTATGGATACTGACGCCTAGAAGTTCTAAAGAGCTGTTTGAGACAGAGCTTGGTTAGGATTCATTCGAATTCTAATTGAACACAGTGCCTCTTGACGTATGGCTTCAGTTTCAATATGTACATTGTTAGGCATTTGCCCCAAGTCCAAACTATGACCATTAAAAAAATATTAAAAAAAAACCACGCTTTTATAAAAAGAAAAAAAAACAATTTATTGCCACTATAACACGGAAATCATATTATGTTTCAGTTACTTACTTATCTATTAATTAATTAAAGGGCAATAGAATAATTAATTATAGGGCCATCGGGCAGCTTCAGCATGTGCTGTATTCAAATAACAACATCACGCACTATATAAAAACATATCTATCTACCGAGGAAAAATTTGACAGTAAACTTAAAAATCATTGAACAGATCTTGATGAAATTTGGTAAAGACACAATTTGAACCCTGGGGAAGGAAATAGGTATTTTTATTGCAATAAAATGTAGTCCATGCGCGCAACATGTAGTAAAACCGTACCGTTTATAGCGATGATGGCTCAGTGGTAGTGACGTCGGCTTGCGATCCGTAGGACGTGGGTTCGAATCCTACAATGAGCTTAAGCTTTTGGTGAAGGAAAACATCGTGATGAAACCATAGCTTGGTTGTAGGGTATTTTCTAGTACTCGCCTGGCTAGCTACCACCCTCTTGTTAAGAATCTGTCGCCAAGCACCTATCGGTGTGTTCCGGCAGCCTCACTTGAGAGCCAGTTCCCAGTCCAGGTGTAGCGTGGCGCCATCTTCGACCACATCGTCACTTAACATCAGGTGATCAAACGCTACCCTGTAAATAGTAAAAACAAAAAACAAAACATTATAAAACCGGCCCTTACTGCATGTACTTTACGAAAGGACTTGCATTAGCGGTGCATTGCTTGGGGAGCTGCGGAGTAATATGAAAGAAAGGAGAAAAGGCAAAGTTGGAAGCTGGGAAAGTAGATGATGTACCCATTATACATAACTGTGATTGCAGAATGCGTTATACAATTTTATTTTTACAATTTTTGAAAAAAAAAAACAATTATCATGTATGTATGTTATATGATCACTAATAAAACGTGAAACTTAAAACTAGTACAGCTGTTCCAACCTCCTTCCGACGGCAAAAGAACTAGCAAGAAACGCATACCTTGATCTTCAGATATATTTCAGTAATTATTTCAACTCCAGCTCCAGCTGCAAAAAAAAAATATCATGGAATTATGGCATCAACCTCGATTTCTATCTAGATTTTGTACCTATTCTTACGACATAAGTGATATTTTCCAATAACATTTTCTAAGAAAACATCTCATGAATTTCATGAATTTATAGGAACAGTGCTGTAAACACGACTTAGTAGACACGATTCTGCTCTCGTAGATAGGTAAAGCTTTAAGGGAGAAGCTAGGATAACTATGCGCTAAGAATATTCCGTAGTCCGTCTTACAGCACAAATTACTCTCATCATCAGCCATAACGTTCCCACAGCTGGGACAATTCTGAGAGCTATGTCGGTGACCTTGGTTCTTTGGCGAATTTCCTCATTTCAGAGAAACTCCAAGCATAGCATATATACATAGTTCTCTCCATGGCTCGTTGTGTGACTCTGAGGTTATTCAAAAGGCCTACAGTTTAAAGACCACGTCTCAGTACCATAAGTCATCACTGGCAACACACACTGCTGAAAGACTTTTGTCTTGAGGCTCTGAGGAATGTAATAGTCAATAGTCAATTTTTATTTATTCAATAGCATACATTGTGATCACTTCGAAATGTCAAACTTAAAACTAGCTATGCCTGTTCCAATTTCCTTACGCCGCGCCGGCCAAAGAACAGGCAAGAAACGCCCGGCAGGTAATTTTTTTGGCGCGATCACATTGACAATTTTATTCTTATTACTGATTGAATTGAATTAAATATTACTCAGCCTGATAAATCCACCACTAGCTTTTATCACAGGACCTCTGCTACTACCTTTTCTATAGTAGGTACACGGTATTCTAGCCATCCCAACTCAGCCCGCGACGCGTCCACGTAGCGTGAAATAAATATAGTGTAGGTAATGTTTAGTTCCCTATCATAATAGCAAGCTTAGCAATGAAATGTTACTTTGCAGACCAGTATTTATCTTCAAACTCGCGTTCAAACAAATAAACATTGAGAGACAGTTACTAAAAATAAACATTGTGTATTTTTAGTAACTGTCTATTGATTAGGATGGTAGGATTGTTCATTTTACTAATATGGACGTTGAAATGAAACCATAAGGCTTGGTGATATGGCATTTTCTAGTGTAGTGTGTAGTGTTTTCTATCTGGCTAGCTACCATCCTGAAGTAAAGAATCTGTCACCAAGCACCTGCCGGTGTGTTCCGGCAGCCCCACTTGAGAGCCAATTTTCAGTTCAGGTTAAGCCTGGCGCCACCTTCGACCACATCGTCACTTACCCGGCCCATCAAGGTCATGACCATCAAGATTCCTTGCCAATAACGTGTGACGTCATTACGGGCTTTAGCAGTCATTCCACGCAGATAACGTAACGCGCCCGTGTTACGTGCTAAGATGATCATAGCGAATAAGGGCCCAGGTAACTTGTGGTCAAACACTTTTATCTTTTTTCGGTAACTTATTAATAAGATTACGAGTCGTAAATGACACGTCAGCACTCAGCATCTTTTACTGATTGTGGTATTATAAACACATTT
The DNA here is from genome assembly GCA_931315375.2 of Opisthograptis luteolata. NCBI lineage: Eukaryota > Metazoa > Arthropoda > Insecta > Lepidoptera > Geometridae > Opisthograptis > Opisthograptis luteolata. Next base: position 2,112,599 of record OV928044.1, read on the forward strand.
TAACTGTTCGAAAGTGAAACGAAAATTTTACGTGAATAAAATTGTCTATGGCTACTTGTCATTTTATTGTCAACTGTGAAATGTCTATCTAAATGTCAATGGGAATTTTTTGGCGGCAATCGAATTGTCAACGTGAAAATTTTGTTTTTATTTCCAAAACTTGTGTTTCTTCGAATGATAATGTGTAATATTGGTGGATTACTCGTATTAACCATTTTATGTTCGTTAATGTGTACGAGTGTGGGAAATTGAAATAAAGTTGTGAAAGTGACTTTTCTAGTTGCTCCAAAAAAGTCCGTGTAAAGTTTAAGTAAAGCGCCACTACTTTACTTACACACTATCCTCATCCCTTCATCTCATCATCATGATCATCATTTAAACTTGATTGAACTCTCCGAGTTTGAAATATTTTATACTTGACACTGGCAAATACACTAACCGTGTGACGGCGTAACAAAACAAAAAAAAAATTAATGGGATTTTTTGGCGGCAATGGAAATGTCAAAACGTCAATTAAACTATTCGTAAGCTCAAATTGGACTTTTTTGGCGGCAATCGAATTGTCAACGTGAAAATTTTGTTTTTATTTCCAAAACTTGTGTTTCTTCGAGTGATAATGTGTAATATTGGTGGATTATTAACCATTATGTGTTCGTTAATGTGTACGAGTGTGGGAAATTGAAATAAAGTTGTGAAAGTGACTTTTCTAGTTGCTCCAAAAAAGTCCGTGTAAAGTTTAAGTAAAGCGCCACTACTTTACTTAAACACTATCCTCATCCCATCATCTCATCATCATCATCACCATCATCATTTAAACTTGATTCAACTCTCTGAGTTTGAAATTCTTTATACTTGACACTGGCAAATACACTAATTGTGTGACGCCATAACAAAAAAAAAAAAAAAAAAAAAGCTCAAATTGCTACCATCTCCATCGATAAACAGCGTCCGTAAAATGTTACTGAAATTCAACAAACGGATTTTTATAGCACGGATAATTTGACAATTAGATCAAATTAACCGAAATAAGGTATGTCATGTAACTTACTCGCGAATACCACAATGTCTGAAGACGAAGGTCAACCAGTGCGTCCTACTTGTTATGACATACAGAGCTGAGTCATGGACACTCACGGCACGACTAGTCCACCGATTCAAAGTTGCTCAGCGAGCTATGGAAAGGGCTATGCTTGGGGTTTCTCTGAGGGATCGAATCAGAAATGAGGTAATCCATCAGAGAACTAAAGTCACCGACATAGCCCACAGAATTAGCAAGCTGAAGTGGCAGTGGGCTGGTCATATAAGCCGCAGAACCGACAACCGACGTAGACGTGTTCTTGAGTGGAGACCGCGACTTGGCAAACGTAGTGTAGGACGCCCTGCGACAAGGTGGAGCGACGACTTGCGCCGAGTGGCTGGCAGTAGTTGGATGAGAAGAGCCGAAGACCGGGTTCAGTGGCGTACCTTGGGAGAGGTCTATGTCCAGCAGTGGACTGACACGGGCTGATGATGATGATGATGATGTAACTTACTGACGTTTGTAAAACCGGCTCTAAGATGATAACGGTTATCGGAAAATGTGTATTATTCAGCGACTTTTGTCTCTCCTTCTACAACGAACCTTCTATATTTGAGGTTGTTCTATAAACTCTAACTATACAAAGTGCTCTAAGGTACAGACCGTCCAAGACATCTGTCGAAGTTTGAGGCATTCAGACTGTCTGGAGCGTAGTCCAAGTTCCGTTTACTTCATTTGCATGTATCGACGTCTTTACAGCTTAATATTTGGCCTTAGGCTAAGTTTAGACTACGACAGAAATTGCACCACAATTTAAGTTACTTACCTTAAGAAACTTAGGTTTGACGACGCGGTAGCCGAGTTGGTAGTGACCCTGCCTACGAAGCTAGCGGTCCTAGGTTCGAATCCCGGTAAGGGCAAATATATGTGTGATGAGCGCGAATATTTGTTCCTGAGTCTTGGATATTTCTATCTATTTAAGTGTTTTTTTCTATATAAGTATGTATATCATTTTATAGTACCCATAACACAAGTTATGAGCTTAATTTGGGGCTAGCTCAATTTGTGTGCAATAGTCCCTTGATATTTATTTATTTATTTATAACTTGTACAGTCAGCGACAAAAGTAGGTAGCTGATCATACTAGTTTTTAAAATGTGTTTTAAATCAGTAATGATTGGTTTTTTTGACATTTTACAAGGTAGCGTTTTGAGCACAACATAACACACCTTATTTTAAGTGATGATGCGGTCAAAGGTTGGATGACGAAGGTAATCGGAAAATGTGTTTTTGTTCAGCGATTTTTGTCGTTGACTGTACCTATATTAAATACGAAGCTAGATCATAAGGCCAATTAAAAGTAGCCATATATCGATTTCAAAAGACAAATACTTATTTTAAATGTCTTAAAAGAAGGCACACATATAAAAACAAGTTTTGAAGCGATAATGTCTCAGTGGTAGTAACGTAAGCTTGTGTGGTTGTGGGTTTGAATCCTACGGTGGAGGAAAACATCGTGATGATGAAACCATAGCTTGGTGGTATAGGGCATTTTGCAATGCACGTCTGGCTAGCTACCATCTGTCGCCAAACACCTATCGGTGTGTTCTAGCTGCCTCACTTGAGAGCCAGTTCCCAGTCCAGGTGTAGCGTGGCGCCACCTTCTAACACATCTTCTCTTAGTATCAGGTGACCTGGAGTTAAACACTACCCTGTAAAGTATAAAAAACGCGAACTTATTACCGTTCGTTCACCACTGCTCTTACTCGTACACATCATCATCATCAGCCTATATCAGTCCACTGCTGGACATAGGCCTCTCCCATGATAAGCCACTGAGCCCGGTCTTCGGCTTTTCTCATCCAACCACTGCCAGCCACTCGGCGCAAGTCGTCGCTCCACCTTGTCGCAGGGCGTCCCACACTACGTTTGCCAACTCGCGGTCTCCACTCAAGAACACGTCTACCCCAACGGTTGTCGGTTGTCTCGTACACATACTGCTAATCATTTCTCCCTCATCCAAACAACAGCCATATCAAATCCAGTTCCCTACGATAAATACCTTCTCTTATATTTACATAAGCACCGTCGACGCCAGTTCAATATTTGCAAGGAAATAATAAAATTTCCAACTACGTACATAAAGTGTGAATGATAAAATTGAAAAATATGAATAGTGACGGCAGAGGCGAAGTCCCAACAATTCCATTCCGTTCCGCCGTTGCAACAATACAACTTTGCATTGGAAAGCTGAACCAAAGGCGGGCGCATTTGCACGGGAGCGTAACTTGGGAGGTTACCTTACCTTGTATTATTTCATTCTGTAAAAAGAATAAATAGAGTGTATATTTTTTGACGTGAACGAGTACAAATAAAAATGCACCGTAACGTAATGGTATACGGTATACGGTCTGAGCTTAAGGGGATAAGCACGGTCAAAACACAAAAAATAAATCGACAAAAATTTAGAGAACTGTTCATCTCATCCTATCCTACTAATATTATAAACGTAAAAGTTTGTGGGTTTGGATGGATGTTTGTTACTCTTTCACGCAAAAACTACAGAACGGATCTGAATGAAATTTGGAATGGAGATAGCTTATACCTTGTAAGTAGCCTATAAGCTATCTCCATTCCAAATTTCATCAAAGTCGGTTTAGTAGTTACGGTGATACGTGGTAACAAACATTCACACACACACACACACAAATTTTTGCATTTATTATATGTAGTAGGAAGTAGGATATTAGTAGGATAGGTGCACTTCGGTGTGACAAGCATCTGTTGTAAATATTCGAAGAATCTTTGAACGTTATATGTTTCCTACTAAGGCGAACGTCTGGGGCCCGTGGGCTGTTCCGCGAAAAAAGGAATCCAGGACGTATTCAGTCGCTCCCAGCATTTCGTAAACTAGAAAACTGACGGAAACATTACCTACCAAAAATTTTATAAGCAAAAACTGTAAAATCAAAATGACAGCAAAATTGTAAACCTTGTAGATATTGTTAAGATAAAATCTCCTGAAGACAGGAATTCATATTTATGCTCTTAGCCCTTCTCCTTTCCTTTGAAAAAGTTATTAAATAAGCATTATAATAAATAAGAAAATAAAGTCCCTATCACCTTAGGGGAAAAGTAGATCGCGGGCCGGGCCAATAGCACCCGGACGGTAGGAAAAAAAAAAAAAAAAACATTACCTATCACGGGACTAAAACACGCGTTACTTCCAGCAGCAGTAATCGGCAATTTTACAATATATTATACCTACTTAAATAGATCCTACTAATATTATAAACGTGAAAGTTTGTGAGCATGAATAGATGGATGTTTGTTACTCTTTCACGCAAAAACTACTGAACGGATCTGAATGAAATTTGGAATGAAGATAGCTTATACCTTGGATTAACACATAGGCTACTTTTTAACCCAGAAAAGGGTTATTGCGGGATACCGGGAAGACGCAGGTAAGCCCGCACCAACTCAACATGATGCTGGTTCTTTTGAATCACCGCTGATCTTCCACTGGTATCGATAGGAATAGAATTACAGTGCATATAATTATCTCAGAGTGACGAGCACAATGCCTTTCCGTGCGTCAAAAATTCTAGGTAACGCTTACCATTGGGCGACGATTGCCGCTTTTAAAAGTAACGTTCACGTAACGTTAAGTTCATTCAATAAGGATCCCACCGTTTATCATATTAGTAACAATTCAGTAGGGCATGTATTCAAGAAGCGTCTGTAAAGTTACAAATTAATTTATGCATTTAGTTACGTCGCGCTAATTTTATAGTTTATACAGTGCTGTGACACTATGAGGGTAGTTCGGAGTTTGTTATCACATTTGTTGTTTGGTATAACGGGACAGTTTGGTTATGAATTATCATCCAACTTTATTACATGAATCCTACTAATATATTCTGTTCTAGCTGTTCCCCACGGTTCCAAGTGCGTGGACCACAGTTTATCGCGATTGAAAGTATTGTATGTCCTTTCGGTTCAAACTATCTCCTTACCAAATTTCATTAGGTTCAATTGTTTCTAAGTTTTTCCTGAACAAACAAATTGTTGCTAAGCGCGTTACTTGAGAATGCTTGGACTGAATTCTTATAGGTATTTAATACATTTTTGCAATTGTTCTAATAAAGTTTTCAAAGAAAAGTATTGGAAAAATTGCCCTGTAAATCGATTTATCAGGATAAAGTGATAGCAGTTGGTGGCCCGCAAACTCTGAAACTAAAGGTGACCACTAGCCTATCCGCTAACCTCCACTCATTGGGCCCGCGTGGTGGATTATGGCTAATGGCCCATAGCCCATACTCTCTTTCTCTCTCTCTGAGAGAAGTGATGGGAATCTAATGGCCGCCATACACGTTCAAATAATTTGATCGAACAGACTGGGTCAAACAGTTTGATCACATTGGCAGGATGTTGTATGGTGACATTTGATCAAATTGAAAGAAGAAGAAAGAAAGAATATATGTTTATTTGCAACAAAAACACTCTTGGTACAAATTATAGGAAAAAAAAAAGAAACAATATATAGTAAAAGAAGTCAATGACAGTACACTAAAATGTTAGTGTCGCAAATCGGCCCCAACTCAGCAAAATGCTGGTTAGAAAACCAGCGCTGGTCTTCCGTTGGAACCGTTTGGTGACGTCGCACAGAGGTACCTAACCACACATTCAACAACAAATAAAAAAAACAAACAAACAAACAAAAACAGAAATACAAAAATACAACCACAAAAATAACAAAAGCAAATACTACATATTATTATGATAAAAAAAAACAAAAATTAAGAAAAAAGAATAAACAAAAACCATACACTTTTTTGTTACTGGCAATAAATACTACAGTCGAGCATCAGAGAATGAAAAAAAAGAATGAATTTAAGGAAGGAAGGTAAGTATGTAGTTAGCGCTTAGATAGCACTTGTATCGTGCGATAGTGTTTCTTGAAATTGAATGGGTAGGTAATCAAAAGGTTTGATGAAACATGAATTTGTTCAAACTTTTAATCAAGTTATTTGAACGTGTGCCATAATAGACTGACAGAAATGATGATAAGTGTGATGAGATTCGTGTGAGTGTGTGAAGACAATCAAATGGCACATAAGGATCAAAATTCAAACTCCACACGATTGATTGACAAAATCTCAAAAGGGTACCGTGTGGAACAAACAAGCAAGTATCAGGAATAATGTACCGTCAACTTCAATCGTTAGCCGTTCGTTCGCAACTCAAACAAAGGAAGTCCAAACAAACTTGAGTTGTTAAAACTTTTTTTGCCAAGTTCCGTAACTGGGACGGAGCTGGAGTTAACTATGTAGGGTTTAAGGTTCTATATAGTGATGTGGTTATAGCGTTATGGAGTTTTATGGTTATGTTACGGGAGTGTTAGCGTTGTCGTTATTCCATTTTTTTTTACTTCTTTTGCTGGGGCCACACTAACAGGAAATGCCGTTAAATAGCGCGATGATTGACGTTTGACAAGAGTGTGGCCACGACATTTGAAAACGGCATTCACATTGGCGTTTGACGTTAGCCGATAACTCAAGTGCATTCACGTTGACCGTTCAAGTGTAGCCACTCACATAATTGCGTTAATAATATAATTAACACGATATTTATCGCGATAATAGGCCCCAACATTACAGGGTAGCGTTTGACCGCAAGTCACCTGATGTTAAGTGACAATGTGATCGAAGTTGGCGTCACGCTACAGCTGGACTGAGAACTGGCTCTCAAGTGAGGCTGCCGGAACACACCGATAGGTGCTTGGCGACAGATTCTTAACATGAGTGTGGTAGCTATTCAGGCGAGTACTAAAATCTACCACCAAGCTATATGGTTTAATCATGATGTTTTCCTTCACGGGAAGCTCAAGCTCATTGCAGGATTCAAACCCACGTCCTACGGATCGCAAGCCGACGTCACTTCCACTGAGCCATCATCGCCATACATTTTTTTTTTTTTTTTAATAATGCCCGCACAATCACATACATAGGCTCATTTATATAGATAGACCTTCAAGACGCGATACAATTCGAGCGACATCGAATATTAGTTACTAACTGACTAATGAACCACAACAAGCAAGGTGTCGTCATAATATTGTATCGTACCCTGCCATGCTGAAACTGGTCAGCTACAACAATTATGAAACATTTTTTCATTTCGCCGAGTGCTCGCGAAAATATGAGTCGCTTTGTTTCGCGTTGATTGAATTTGTAACGGCTCGGTCCGGTTTATCACTCAATTCCATTGAAGTGATCGCAGCTGCCGATATCGGAACTTTTGGGCGGACGTTTTTAATAAAATATTTTTTTTACGTGACAACGTCTTATAATTCGATAGAGCCGGCTGCACGCACGAAAAAACATGACTCATGCGGCGTTACCTCGCTCTGAGGCGTTCCATGTAAGGCTTGAAGTGCAAGCGAGAGCGCGGAACGAGCAACAAAGAAACACAATCGGCCAATCGACTTTGTCACGTTCAACTATCGTCAGTAAACCGACTTTACAGACAACCAATTTTTTTTTATCATTTTAAGGGTAGCGTTTGACCACAATTCATCTGGGGCCTAGCCAAAATGTTTAACGCCTAACGGCGGGTTTCAATAATCTATCTATTCACTCTACATATAAAGAACAATGGCCACAACGGACCCGAGGTCGTATGAAAACGATCTATGTACGATAAAAATTGTATTTTTTTGTGTATTAAGATTATACAAACGATATTTTATAGAAAGTGTAGAAAAAAAAGATATAGATTTTTAACTTCGTAGTTGTTTAGGACATTTTTTAACTTACACGATACTTGGATGTTTTGAACGCACTCCGCAATTTATTTGCTATTCCGTTTCACGCTTTGGAAGTCGGCCCTACTAAATCATTAAAATGAACGTTATTTACCAAACATGAACAAAAATTAATCTTTTTAATCTATGTACTAGCAAATTGACTGTCACTGTTAAGTGACATTGACAAAATATTTTGCGGTCAGGTCCAGGGCAGTATGAAAAGTGGCCAATGTTCTTTGACACAAGCTTCATAGAAGTAATGTCAAATTTCTATCTCTGGTAGGGCAAACCGTGGATAGCACGATCACTGGGAACGGCCGTTAGTTTGGTTTCTCAGGTCCCATCCTACTAAACAAATATCTTTTGAGCTTAGTGTCCTGGATACGAATCGCAACCGGAGCTAACTTTGTATATGCGATGAGCATTAATATTTGCTGTGATGTTTGTGGAGTGTACCTGTATACATATTGTGTATATCATATGTATGTCCATGCCACTGGCAACATCGGAATCCTAGCGCGGTGTGTGTAAACGTTACTATAGTAGACGTAAGGAGCACAGTAGCTCAACAAAAGGTATCCTCTAAATTAATATAGCTAAACTGGGTGCCAGAGCTAGGGTTACCACGCACAGACAGCTACCTACATAAAAAGTGTAGAAAAAAAACTAAGTTGTAATAAAATAAAGGCGGATTTTGGAAAAAAAAACTTACATTGGTACAAAAGTCAAATTAATCTGGCCCAGGGACCAAAATTGGAACGAACGATCATTGTATGAAGACAGAGATGCTATACTATAGGAATAACCTCGATGACAGCGTCACCGTCACCAGGCCAGATAAGTTTCTGTCACTGTAAATGTAGCCTAAAATATTTTTTGACAAATCATTATTTTTTACAAGCTTTTAGATAACTTGCAATGTAACTATGTTGTTCAGGTAGAGTCTTGCAACTCAATTTTGAAGCAGATATCTTCAACCGATTGAGTCGAAATTTTGTATACACGTTTAATTTTTTTTAGTAGAATAAAATATTACGTATCGAAATATAATTTCTATATGTATTTTTTTCTATTTCTTATTGTGAAAGATTGAGAGACCATTGGAGCAATGTCGTTCGTATCACGAGTACAATAAGGTTCAAGGTAGGTTTTCAAGACAAAGCACCTGATGTTAAGTGGCTGATTCTCCCTAGATGTTCTACTGCTCCTGGGTCAGGAGCAGATGAATATACATATATTATAACATAAATGTAGGTATATCTTAAGCCCAAAACTCAATTACATAAGTCCTTGTGCCACCCCGTGCCTGTGTACCTAACGCCAGAGCGTTTTGACTGATTGATCTAATATTGACACAAGTTGGATGGCATTGTTGACCCTTTGGATCTATTTGTAGATCCACTCGAGTATTTCGATAGAGTAATCGAACAAAAGAGCAGAGAAGACCGAGTTTAAATTATATTATTTCCCATGCAGATAAGTGAAACGGTGAAGGAAACTGGCGTGTCCAAGAACCGCGACTTTCTAGGGTATGCGGCATCTGTCATCTAACAACCCGCATTGGGCCCGCATGGTAGATTACGGTCCATACTCTGAGAGAAAGATCTGGCTTTCTCTCATGCTGGGGCCTAACAGGAAATGCCGTTAAATAGCGCGATGATTGACGTTTGACATGAGTGTGGCCACGATATTTGACAACAGCATTCACATTGGCGTTTGACGTTAGCCGTCAAGTGCATTCACGTTGACCGTTCAAGTGTAGCCACTCGCATAATTGCGTTGATAATTAACGCAATATTTATCGTGATGATAGGCATTGACATTTCCCTTGAGGTTGACCTTAGTGTGGCATAAGAACCGCGACAAGGGCATGCGACATCTGTCATCTACCAACCCGCACTGGGCCCGCGTGGTAGATTACGGCCCATGCCTCCCTCTGCCAGAGCCAAGGGCTTTCTCTCAGAGAGAGGTATCAGGTATCATCATCATCATCACCCTTATAGGTTCCCACCGCTGGGACATAAGGTCGGCTAGCAAACAACACCGCACAAGTCAAAATTTTGTGGTATTGATATGTTAATGCCATCAGATGCAGTTTTGACGTGCGCTTCTATGAATCTGTCAGTTACAAACATTTTTGCTAAATAGAAGCCGTTAATTAAAAATTGTCATACACACAAGTCAATAATTTACATGAAAAACATACAAAATAAAACAGTTTTATGTTTCCTCTGAAAAGTTGCAAAATTTTACTTGCGCGGTGTTGTTAGCTAGCCGACGAGAAGTTTTTGCAGTTTTTCAAGATGGGTGTCAAAAGTGTTCTTATGGGTCGGCAGCTCGGCAAAGCCCCCGGTGTTGCAAATGTCCAAAGGCGACGGTGACCGCTTACCACCAGGAGGGCCGTTTGCTTGTTTGCCAATCACTACATATAAAACAAAGTCGCTTCCCGCTGTCTGTATGTATGCTTAGAGAAAGGTTCAAGAGGAAGGTTTATATGTATGATACATACATAATATAGTACAGAACGGCCGAAAAATTTAATGATTTGTAAAATACTGCCCCAATATTAGTATCTACAAATCTACAATGCACCCGTGCAAAGCCGGGGCGGGTCACTAGTTATACCTGTAATAAAAGAGAGTCTGGCAAGTCGTTGGCATCATAGTTTCAATTCATACAAACCTCATTTATTTGGAAACATAAATAAAAAGGCTGGCAATAGAAAACACTCGCGACCCATTACAGATGTACCTAATGGCAATAATTAGACGCGTGATACCCAGATAAATCGTATGTTTAAATGGAGCTTAGCCGAAACAGTCCGCCATTAAAAATAAAATGCGATGTGTTTTATTTTTTTTGTTGCGAACTCAATTGGGAGGCGACTGCGAGCATGTATTGCACTAGCGCAATCCGTGACAGCTGTCACAGATATCAGACAGATAAAATCAGACGGCGCTTTTAATTTGACATTTGATACCAAAAATCGTATGACGCAAATGAGAGCTAGAACAACTAAACGGGTCTTTTATCGATTCGGTCGATTTACCTGCCAGGCGTTTCTTGCCTGTTCTATTGCCGACGTAAGGTGGTTGGAACACGCGTAGCTAGTTTTAAGTTTGACGTTTTAAAGTGATCACATGGAGTTTTTTGGCGGCAATTGAGTTGTCAACGTGAAAATTTTGTTTTTATTTCCAAAACTTGTGTTTCTTCGAGTGATAATGTGTAATATTGGTGGATTATTAACCATTATGTGTTCGTTAATGTGTACGAGTGTGGGAAATTAAAATAAAGTTGTGAAAGTAACTTTTCAAGTTGCTCCAAAAAAGTCCGTGTAAAGTTTAAGTAAAGCACCACTACTTTACTTAAACACTATCCTCATCCCATCATCATCTCATCATCATCATCACCATCACCATCATATAAACTTGATTCAACTCTCTGAGTTTGAAATCTTTTATACTTGACACTGGCAAATACACTAATCGTGTGACGCCATAACAAAACAAAAAAAAAAGTGATCACAATGAATAAAAACAATTGACTTTTGACTTTTTGCTGACGTCAGTCGTCACTACCACAGCCATCTTCGCTTCTTTTTTTTCACTATAAGAGTGAAATTGTGAACATTTTTCAGTACTACTCAATTCGTCTCCACGCACGCACGTAATCAGGTCGCTTCTGAGCGATTGCTCTCACTTCACGCGCGAGTTGAGCGAGATCAATTTATTTTCAATTTTTCCCTTTAGTGTGCTGCCAGTTTGGTACCAGCCAGTGTATGTTTCAAGTACAAATAATGCTTAGAACTTTTTAAACAGAAATCTTTGAGCGCATTTTCGGTGGAATGCAGAACAATAAGAGCAATACGCTCGTATGCTATTGTATAATATTTTGCTTGAAATATGACCTATATAATAAGATGGGATTATACAAAACAAAAACAAATGCCGGATTAGTAATACAAATCAGTAAGTTAGGTACTTATCTTATGGTTAAATTATCAGTAGTAGGTAGATATTAGTAATACTTAAGTAAATGTCTCGATTGACAAGTAGATAATATGATCGCAGTTCATACCACTAGTTCTGAGTGGGGGGCAAAATTTGCAAACAAACCTCTGTTGATAATTGAAACATACCGCTTATGAGTAGAACTCCTTACCAGAGTAATAAGAGTCTAGAATTAAAAAATGTTTTCGTGACGTATGGTTACAAAAATAAACTGACTTTTTTGGCGGCAATTGAACTGTCAACATGAAAATTTGTGTGAAATTGAAATTAAGTTGTGAAAGTGACTTTTTTAGTTGCTCCAAAAAAGTCCGTGTAAAGTTTGAGTAAAGTGCCACTACTTTACTTAAACACTATCATCTTGGACCCGGCTTGCTGCTGGATCACACCATCTCATCATCATTAAATACATTACGATTCTACTCACTAAGTTAGAAACATTTTTAATACTTGACACTGGCAAATACACTAATCATGTGACGCCATAACAAAAAAAAACTGGGCACTGCCAATTTATTGTAGAGATGTGGACGGCAAACATTTAACATAGTACTTAGAAAAAATATTATTCTGCGACAGCTGACTAGATCAGTGTAAAGCATGCTATTTCTACGCATTGCTAAATTAGATGTCTGGACCGGTTCGTGACATGGGACGGAGGCATTTTAATTCAAAGGCTTACGAGGTAAGCGTCAGGTAGAGATAAATTAGGATCGGATAAGATAAGATTTAGGATCTGTCTCAATCGGATAAATAAAAAGTACCAGTTACCAAACTAAATATGCGAATTAAGCATGGAAATGATTGCTACATTTAAATCATTACAATTCGATGATATTTTTTTGTCACTGATTTCACTTGTGAAAAATTACAAAAAATATTTTTGTCCTAAACGACTTTAAGAAATAATATGTAACGCGTTGGCTCTTTCTTCTAGTTTACTTCTTACAGGGTTATTTTTTAACATAAGACACCTGAGATTCAATGATGATGTGGTTGTGGTTGACGGTAGCTGTCTTGCTACGCTTGGACAGGAAACTGGTTCTCAAGTGACTTTTTTGGAACACACAGATAGGTGACAGAAACTTTTGCTATCTGCTTATGACTGCTTTAATCCTTAGCATAAAACCTCCTTAAAATCATATTCCTTATAATCCTTATCGTATTTAAGACTGTATAGCGTCAATGTAAAGTTTTTTTTATGACCTTACATTTCTACTATAGCTTCGCATATTTTATAATTATGGAGATGTGAAGCAGATGTGACAAATATGATGGCCTACATTATTTGACTTTTCATATGTGATCCTTAAATTAATGTTCTATGCTTAATAATAACTTCTTTAAGAATAAACATTCAGTCACTTAAATATCTACGGATTTTATTTAGCTACAAAATTACAATATCTCTTTCAAATTAAATTAATAAATAATACACCTGAATAGGTAAAGAAGAAAAATACAATATTCATTTCTCAATCATTTGAAATGATTGAACTTTGAACTCGAAACCAAATAAATTGCAATCTGATATTCCCAAAACATTTTTTAAGATTCGGTTACATTTTCACTGGCAACACTACGCTGAAAAATTTAAAACGAAATCTTTGACTTTTTTGGCGGCAATCGAATTGTCAACGTGAAAATTTTGTTTTTACTTCCAAAACATGTGTTTCCTCGAGTGATAATGTGTAATATTGGTGGATTATTAACCATTATGTGTTCGTTAATGTGTACGAGTGTGAGGAATTGAAATAAAGTTGTGAAAGTGACTTTTCTAGTTGCTCGAAAAAAGTCCGTGTAAAGTTTAAGTAAAGCTCCACTACTTTACTTAAACACTATCCTCGTCCCATCATCTCATCATCATCATCACCATCATTATTTAATATTATATACTTGACACTGGCAAATACACAAATAGTGCGACGCCATAATAAAAAAAAAACTAAATCTTTTTAAATTAGGGTCAAGGACCCTTGTATTATTTCTCATTACTAGATATTAGTATTTAATTGATATCTACTACTGATAGCATGTTTTATCACAATATTTATTTATTTATGTATTAGCTCACCAACACAGTGTACACTCATACATTCGCAGATTATTAACAATTCTTAAAAGCTTAGAACCAAATGTCACAGCTTTGACAGGAGAGAACAGCATGCGTTACAAAAATAATGAAAATTAAGTATTCATTTGAGCGAGTAACAAACAATGTGTGTTGTTAAAATGGTTAATACAGCGGATATAAAAATTGCAACAAAAAATTTATTGTTCTAAAGATACCTTAGTAATATTAGTCATCATAATTATGACTAACACAAACACTATAATATAAGCATCACCTTGATTTAAGTATCACTGATACCGTATGAAATATTAGTATCGGTCCATTAATAAAAATATTTAATCTTGTCGATATGGTTTTACTCCCTTTTTTAACCCCCGATGCAAAAAGAGGGGTGTTATGAGTTTGACGTGTCTGTCTGTGGCACCGTAGCTCGCGAACGGATGAAGCGAATTCAATTTAGTTTTTTTGTATGAAAGGTGAGTTACGGCCGATAGTTTTTAGCTATGCTTGATGAAAATCGGTCCAAGATGGTGATTTTTTAAATTTTAATTTATCTTATTAAAACTCATAACTGAAATGCGGCCAGTTTCATTCGAATAAACAATTTTCACTTTTATATTTCAGTTTATAGCTCGTCTATTAACTTTCTAAAGTTACGTCTAGAAACTTAAAAGAAAAACAAAGACAAAATAAACCTCTCGACTCTACCTGCCAGAACGCAAAAACCACTGCGTTAATTAAAGAAAAACAAAACATTCCGTATTCAAAGTCGCAACGTCACCTCACCACGTATTCCAGCCAGCATTTTCTCCTTTCATCGCAGGTTAGTCCCGTTTAGAATTCAAAGCGCGATGACGCTGTATGATTTTTTCTTCCTACCCTCAAAATTTGCTTGCGAACACGCGACGAGCCGTTTGTCTTACTATGGAGCTGTAAATCCGTGACTGAAATATCTGAGGAGCGGTGCAATGCAGTAACTAAGCCCAGCACAAGCAGTATAAAGATATCTATCACAAGCTATAGGTACAAAGAGCTACCCGTAATCCTTTATTATTTACGCCACCAGGCTGTCTCAGGCTAAGATGATTATATAGGTACGTCTCAGTACATAAAAACAATTCAATAACGCAGTTCTTTTTTTCTTTTTTCTATTTATTTATTCCACAGCTCTTAAGTTTTCCATAGACAATATTCACATACTTTTTTTTAGCCAAAAAAAGAGGTGACGATATCTGTTTTATTTAGCAGCGTAAATTGTTTTTTTTTTTGCTGCATGTGCAACAATTCACTGCGGTCGTGACCCTGACATATTAACAGATGATCAACCTCTTTATTGCCTGTAATTTAACTGGGAAAATTGCCCGTCAATTCGGAATACAGTAATGTTGGCATTCTACTGCTTGGCGGTTTCATAAAATAATCCATCTATACAAATATTTTAAATACGGAGGTAACTATTTTTATCTGTATATTCGTTCGTTGCCTTTTCACGACTAAACTGCCAAACCAATCTTGATGGCATTTGGTGTGCAATTCTTTCTAACCCTGAAAAAGTTTTTATTGCGATAAAGTCCACTAGGGTGAAACGAGAGCAGCTAGTGCCGTATAATCTGTGCAGTGATCTGAAAAAATATTAGTTAGAGTTTAGATACTGTAAAGATTAATACAGAAACTCAGGTCCCTGTCTTCTAGCTTACTGGTAACCTTATTGAGTCGCGGTATGCTTCGGGAATATGAACTGTCATGTTCAGAGATTTGACGCTATTGTTTGGAATGCCGTCGTTGTATTTTTGATGGAAGTAGTGCTTTTTAAACTGGGTGGAAACTATTGGCGGCTTATCGGTATTGAAAAGGCGATCACATAACGATTGACGGCGAATGGGTATTTCTGTAGCATAGCGTAGTTTTATGTTTAGAATAAATTACTCAATTATTTTCATTAGGTCTATTCCGGCCTCTGCACTGGAGAGTCAAGCTTATGGAAAGAAAAACACACACATAAAAAAACCGCTAAGTAGGTACTAGCCCGTTAGTCATTGTCAGTAACATTATTACAAAGTGGACATTTTTTTCTACGTGGTATGCTTAAAAACACAAAATACCCTGTTAAACTAAAAACAAACCGGACAACCTTTTCACGTACGTAAAATAAACATGTAAACCTTTGCCTATGCTGCGGACTTCTCACAACAATGAAACCTCTACCCTAAGAACTTAAAAACTGGAAAAAATTCAATTGTCGTTTTGGAAATGCGAAACGTACAGATGCGGTCGAGTTCGAGTACTGTGGAAAATAAAAAATACAACATGCAGCTTTCTGAATGCGTCGAAAATTTTAAGTTGGCGCCCAACGTGGAACATTGTATCTAATACCTTTTAACGAGCAATTCTTGTATTTATGTATAATTTTACTCTCAGAAACGGCTCCAACGCTTTTCATGAATTGTAACATGTTTATTTTATATATATTTCGGGGGGCGCTAAATTGATCTAGCTAGGTTTAATTTTTAGAAAACCTCTTTTTATCCGTGCAAAGCTCGGTCATCCAGGTACTATGCAATAATATAGGGATTCTCATTTAAATGTATGAATAACATACAAAAATATACTTGTGTGTAAACAAGTACGTTTACAAAGCACTGCATGATATCAATAAACAAGATAACCAGCCAAACTCAAAATAATATGACAAAGACAAATACGGTCCCTGTATGCAAAATGGTGTCTCTCATTAAACTCGCCGCGAACTATTAATTCAATTAAGACCCCGGGCTATTCAGTATGCTGCATTGCGACTGCATAATATGTAAACTTAATTTATATTAACAAAGTTTATAGGACACTGAAACTCCGTCCGGACTGGCAAGTCATTCAAAAAGAGACCCTGATAATCTCGCAACAGGTTGAAAAATATGTAGCTCTTGTACATAGTTCAATTACAAGTGATATTAATGAAAATTTGGTTAGTCTGTAGTTTAATAAAAAAAATTACGATGAAACAGAAATGAAAAATTGGTCCCCAAAAAGTTTGTAGGTAGACAACGAGAGAAGGTAAACTCAGTCGAGGCAAGGACTTTGTACTCTGTCACATATGGCTGGTCAATAGGTATTCAAGCAGTTGTTTCTGAAAAATAGTGCATTTTATAAATTGGCGCCCAACGCGGTATAAAATGCTCGTACGTTAACTCAATTGATGTCAAGGGGCTTGTATTGTGTCACTTATGGCTGGTTAACACTTTATCAAGCAGTTGTTGCTGAAAAATAGTACATTTTGTAAAATTGGCGCCCAACGTGGTGCACAATGACACGTGCAAAAACGCTTGTACGTAAACTCAATTAATGTCAAAAGTGTTGTGTGCTTTAGCCCCTGAGGCTTGTCAACTGTTTTTCAAGCATATAATGTGCAAACACATTGCGACAAAATGGCGCCCAACTTGGTACACTACTGAATAGAATCATGATATACGTGACTGTGACATTAATAAACTTCGGCAATCAACGGTAAAGCTTTTAATCAAGCAGATATTATATTCTAGACATATAGGTAACTCATGTCTACCCGCATATTATGTTTTACATGCATGTGCATGTACAATTTCATGCAGCTGTGTTTATAAACGATCGAGCATTAAATTTGGTTGCGTATTATATAACTGTCCTATCTGCGAGTTTAGGGTTTTTAACGTTGTAAAATGTTATTGAAATACTGTTATTCTGTTAACAAAGCCCTTGTTTGTCTGGTCAACAATCAATACAATACCTCCAACATCTAAAATAACAAACTTTATTTATAAAGTCCGATGAGGCAATGCACTGCTCACTACAAAACAACCTTAATATTCTTATTTTGCTTTACTTCTCAATTCTCATACACAAAATATAGGCCGACGCAAAATTCAAAATGTGTTTCTTTAGCAGGATAGATGTGATTGCCTGCATCTGTTCTAATCTCTTTGCATCGGCAAAAGAACAGGCAAGAAACGATCGCCAGATCATTTTTTTTGTTGCGACGACTTTTTTTTTCTGTATGATTTAGAGGATACTTATTACTAAATGACTTGAATTGAGTTGAAGACTTTTAAGTTAGTTAACGTCAAGTCTAGGTTTTCATTTGGGATTTTGTTTAAAAAGCTAGCACCTCTGTAGGAGTTGCTGACTTCATGGAGGTTAGTTATGGGTACAGTTAATATAATAATATAAGTAGTAAATAGGTAAGTAAGTAACTGGAAAATAATATGATGTCTGTGTTATAGTGGCAATAAATAGATTTTTTTTACAGCAATTTTGTCTTGTTCGTAGTATTGAATTAGTGATCACACTTCTTTAATATAAGATATCAATTTATGATCTTACCTGTTTAATTCAAACAAGGAATTTGGGCCCATAACCTATTTCAAAATAACCTGTAATTAATTTTCTCATAAGAGTTCCAAGTACAGGCCACAAGAAAGTTTCATCTTGTGCCGTGGCGTCTTATTAAAGGCTAATCAAAATTGGGAACTTTCGCTCGCCTGAGCTCGACTCAGCTGGAAACTTAGCTGGATTTATCCGGCTCAAACTGGATTGTTGAATGTGCTCGCGAGATTGTTGTTATTCGTAACTCACGTGATACGTTTGACAAGGATTTCCCAGTTTAATAAATTGTTTAAAACTTGACGAGGAATTCGAAATATACGAAGTTAAACTTACATTTAAAGGCAGCATGTTTACGAACGAAGCTTTTCACATGATCTTAGAGTGAATGCTTTATGAAGCAGTTGCTTGAGAAAAATATTGTAATGAATAATCCTACTAATATTATAAACGCGAAAGTTTATGAGTAGGTATGTATGTATCTTTGTTGCTCTTTCACGCAAAAACTACTGAACGGATTTAAGTGAAATTTGGAATGGAGATAGCTTAGACCCTGGATTAACACATAGACTTTTATCCCGGAAAAAAGATCCTGCAGGATAATGGGAAGACGCGGGTGAAACCGCGGGGCGCAGCTAGTAAATAAATAAAATAAATTAATGCCCACACAATCACATAAATAGTGCTATGCGGTGGTATCAGGTGACTTGTGGTCAAACACTATCCTGTAAGTAGTAAAAAAACCTACGCTGTTTTTTCAATGCACAAATATTGGTCCTGTAGCGGGAATCATCACGCAATATTGGTCTTCAAATAATACAAAAAGACCCATTGTCAATTTTTTTTTTACTTTGTTCAGAGTACGCTACCTGCATTGGAGACTGGCTCTCAAAATAAATGGGTGTACTGTACACAATTGAAGGCAAAAAAATGTATCATTTGCACATAACCCTAGGGCTATAAGTCCGTTCAAATGCAGTAGGTTCCGGCCCGGTTCAATATAGCTTGGATCATCGCCAGTTCGTATTCTAAACATGAAATCAAACCGAGTACTGACCTATGACGTGCTTTCTTGAAATAAAAAACTAGAATGCATTCACGTGAAAGTTGCTTTGTATTTCAATGGACATCTTACTAAGGTTATACTGCAATTTTTATAGTAAAACAACTGTAACTGAAACACTACGAAAAGTAGTTATCTTTAATGTTTGACAACAAACGTTCCGTACTGCGCTTCATAAAAATGGGGATACCCAATAAAATTTCACTTAAACACGAAATTTAAAATTTTCACGTTACGACGTTACAACTCTCCTTTTCGAAACATCACAAGCCACATGACGCTAACTTCAATTTTGAACTTTGCGCAGTTGCCGTAAGATTCATATAGAGTTGCATTTTGAAATTTGCTTAAGCGAGTAGTGTTGCCAGTTCAGAAATTGGAAGTCACTGTCGGCAAGTAATGGTCGATCGTGACGAGAATGCCGTTGAATTTAGGCGATATACACAGTTTATACAGTGTAGGTAGGCCGTGGAAAAATTTAGCGTGGCCACCCTTAATTTTCTTCTGTGGGGAAGGTTACGTGATCGAAATATAGAGGTGTTTGCTTTAGGTAAACCGTGAATACGGATTTTGCATAGACGTTTGTTTAATTTCTCTCGGAATTAACCACAACGGGTGCGGGTGCTGTTTGCATTCAAAGATCCACAGTAAATTTTGCGTTTAGCCCGAAAACGTTTTATTTGGCAGGTACACCTTAATAAAGAGGCTTTATTCGGCAAAAAATAATGAATTTTCATATTTTGCTCTGTTGTAAACCACATAGAATAATATTTGAAGTCGAGCGTTTTGGAGGCAACTGAGTTGTCAACAAGATAATTTTATTTTTACTTTTAAAACTGTGTTGTGCCCAGAGAGTTATTTTTGCGTTTATAATGTCTGTTAAGAATCTGTCGCCAAACACCAAGCAGGAGAGCTATTTCTCTGTCCAGGTGTAGCGTGGTGCCACCTTCAACCAAATCACTTAATATCAGGAGGCTCGTGGTCAAATACTACCCTGTATGAAATAAAAACAAATAAAAGAAGGTGGCTTGTTACGGCATTGCCAACCGTCATCAATTTAAGTGACAATGGCAACACCTCCAGTCCTAAGCACTTACCGAGCAACTCATCCCGCACTCACTAAGCCGACAAAGTGTAGAAAATAAAAAACGCGCAAAAAAAAAATATTTTCACGCTCTGAACAAATGACGCAATAAAATACTTTTCTACTAACCAAAAAACACGGCGACGGCCGCCATTTTTACGTACCTTTTTTTAATTTGGCGACTGAGCTTAGGGGCAGCAAAAAGGTCGGCCATATTGAGCTTTTGGAGGGAAAAAAATCGAATAAAGGACAATAGGAAGGCTGGACCCTGTCATAATCATATTTTTCTCAGCACAAAGGAGTTCTTACGTTAATGCTCGCGGTAATAAATGAAAGTCACCGGCATATAAGGAATGGCTTTGCAAAGTTTTTGCCTTACGTCCGCGCGTAGCCTTTGATAATTTTTACTAGGTATAGGAAAAAGTGTTCATGCTTTTCTGAATACCTAAGAGCAGGCTTAGAAAATAGCATTACTAATTTATTAAAAACAATGAGGGTGACATTGTCAAAAAATGACAAACTCTCAGAAAAAACTTTAAGAAAAAAAAAATATTAAAAAAAAAACATATGTATATTAATCTACTAAGAAGATACAATAAGACTGTGATCACTCTAAAACGCCAAACTTAAAATTAGCTACGCCTTTCCAACCTCCTTACAAAAGGACAGAAAGTACCTTACCTAAACTTAATCAATACAACAACTTGTTAGTTTACTAGTTGCGCAGCGCGGTTTCACCCGTGTCTTCCCGTTATCCCGCAGGAATGTTTTTTCCGGGATAAAAAGTTGTCTATGTGTTAATCCAGGGTATAACCTATCTCCATTCCAAAGTTAAAATCCGTTCAGTAGTTTTTGCGTGAAAGAATAACAAACATCCATCCATCCATACTCACAAACTTTCACATTCATAATATTAGTAGGATAAGACGTTGTTGTAGTTCTGTGGCATTTCGTGCAGAATGTTAGTCATCTGCAAAGCATAGAAGAAAGATAGAAAAATGAAAATATAAATTTAAATATCTTTAAAATCCTGCTTTCTTTCGACTGACGCTGAAATAAATGAAACTGGGACTTTCATCCAGTACGAATTCCAGCAACAAATACTTCGCTAGAAATATTTTAAAAGAATACTAATTAAATTTTAACCATTGCACATAAAACTACGGCAGACATAAAACTTGAAATGAAATTTCAATTTTTGAACGAACTCAAATGTTATATCGTTTCCAATCATGGAAATGTAAGTGTAATATTTTAGGCATCTCTCGTATAAATGGATCGCACTGGCTGGCGACGAAATTGAAATCGACGTTCGTTCTAAATTTGAATAAAATGAGGTTATATTCTTTTTTCCGACCGCGGCAAAGCGTCATCTGGCGACCGAGTGAAATCTGGCAGGCGACCTAGCGTTTATGTAAACTGCCAGTTCTATATTTTACGCAGCGCACTGTAAACCCAACTTTTGGTCTGGTTGGAACTTTATCAGCAGTTTTTTATAAGATTTATTCCACGCACGAATATGCGGATTGCTTTTGTAGGTGTGCCAAAATTAAATAAGGTTCTAGTGCCCAATTAATGAAATAATAATGAATAAAAACTTCTACCTACAATGCTATCGTTACCTACAAGTTATTTTAAAAATATGGAAACTTAAAAACCGGCCAAGTGCAAGTCGACCTCGCGCGTGAAGGGTTCTGTACCATAATCTAAAACGGTAAAAAATACACCTATGTTGTATGGAGGGTAACAGAAAGACGTTATCTGTGAAAATTTCAACTGTCTAGTTGGAACTGTCTGTCTGTTCAACTGTCTACGACACGACAGACAGACGGGCCAACAGTGGGCCTTCTGTTTGTTGGCTACTCTATAATACATTAAAAAAAGGGGTGACGTATAGGATAGTGGCCCGCCCCAGTGTTGGCGTATTCAAAACCGGGACTGAAAGCCTAACGTACCCTCCAAAGCAGAGAAGGATTTGTTCCTGATTCGTCATATTCCTAACTCGTCATAGAGTTAGGAATATGATGAATCAGGAATATGACCAATCAGGAGTATGACGAATCAGGAACAAATCCAGAGAAGAATGTAAATAAAACAAAATCATTCCTAAATTACAAATTTATTCTACTTCTCTCCTTCTTCTTTTAATAACTGGAAAATGTATGAGAAGTCCTTTTGTCCGTACCCGCGAGATTGTACGATGCGGTACAGCTGAGTCGCGACCGCACCCAGAGGGATGGGTGACCGGATACCCAGAGCCATACCACTGGCTAACTCCAGATCCTGGAACGATGAAAAGTGATGATCAGTCACATATATAGATGTCAATAGTCAATAGTACTTTATTCAATAGGATACATTGGGATCACTTTAAAACGTCAACTTAAAACTTGCTACGCCTGTTCCAACCTCCTTAAGAACAGGCAAGAAACGCCCGGCAGGTAATTTTTTTGGCGCGATCATTTTGACAATTATTCTTATTACTAATTGATTGAATTGGAGCAAGCTCACTAAAATCCCAAGCTTTTTTTGTCATCTAATCCGATATTTTTAATTAGCTTTTCTCTTGTTTGGTTGTACACATTGGGATATGGGAACATGAATATTAATGAGTTGCGGGATCACAACCAAAGCAGACCAGACCCCACAAGCAGCACCCGTTCACGAGTTGACATATGGGTAGGTACTAGCAAGGTGGAAATGAGATGATGACAGATAAAAAAAATGGCTGAAACGAGGTGCGCCCCGCGGCTGCATATGCGGTTTTCCCGTTTCCTGCAGGATTATCTTCCGATATAGAAGTATTGTATGTGTTAATGCGTTCCAGGATATAAGCTATCTTCATTCCAAATTTCACTTAAATCCGTTAAGCCATTACAGCGTGAAGCTGGAACAAACATACATACTAACTCACAAACGTTCGCATCTACATATAAGCCTCTATCGCTCAAATCTTTAAATAATGTGTTTCGCAAAGAGTCAGTTCCCAGTCCAGCTGTCGTGAGCACCACCTTTGATCATATCGTCACATAACATCAAGTAACTTATGGTCAAACGCTACCCAGTAAGATATAAAGAAAACCTTGGGATCTTTCACATAAATTAATCAAATGAAAAGAAGACCTTACCTTAACCATGAGTTCATTCTTGAATCCACCGTCATAGTTCCTGCTGGAGGGAGCTGTCGGGACCAGACCGGGCACTGGGCAGTAGACCTCAGTAGACCAGGAGCGGGCTGAAGAGTTGTTCAGCACATCGAGCAGAACTTTGGGGTCTAGGCCCATTCTGGAAAAAAGTTGAGGTTGGAGTTCTCTTTGGCATAATTCTGCATTTTTATCTAATAGAGATGATAATGATGGAAGTTGCTAAGGCCTAGCATACGGCACGCCTGATGCTGAACGGTTATCAATGGACTTTTGCAGCACTAAGGACGACCAACCCTAAAAAGTTTAGTGCCTACAATTTTGAACTTCAGCAGTTCAA
The DNA here is from genome assembly GCA_931315375.2 of Opisthograptis luteolata. Lineage (NCBI taxonomy): Eukaryota > Metazoa > Arthropoda > Insecta > Lepidoptera > Geometridae > Opisthograptis > Opisthograptis luteolata. The sequence goes on from OV928044.1 coordinate 2,136,489, forward strand.
AATCCTGCGCAGTATTGAACTGCTCTCGTCTCCCTGAGATATCAGATGCTAATTTTCCTTCAATACTGAACACAGTGATGTTTGCACACAATTGCTGGGATATTCAGCTTCTTCCTTCATCTTACCAATGGTTTTATTAGGTACAGTCAGCGACAAAAGTTGATGAACACGACCATTTTTCCAATATTCTTAACATTTTGAGCATCAAACTTGACTGATTTGGAATACGTTTGGAAACTTGGGTATGTTCAGCTGCTTGAACTTACTTGATACCCATATGCATACACTCAGCAGTAGCCATGCCAGTAATGCCCATCAGCATGTTGTTTGTCAGCTTCGCGACCTGGCCAGCGCCTACGTCGCCGCAATGGAACTGCTTGGCGCCCATCGCTCGGAGATGAGGAATGGACCGCTCGAAGTCCTTTTTAAAACCACCAGCCATGAATGCTAGGGTGGCGTTCTGGGCACCCATTACACCTAGAAAATTTGACAATAGACAGAATTTTTATTTGTAGCAAAGAGCACATACATACTTAACCTTATGTAATCAGACAAATCAGATCAGATCAGATCAGGATTTTTAGTTTGGGGTCTGTCTTTTGATTGAGGACTAGGGTTGAGGCATAAGATTTAGATCCAGTAATTAGGTATTTCGCGAGATTAGGACGCACCAAATCCACATGATACCAAGTTATTGTTCCCTCATTGACTGCAAATAATACAATCCAAATATTCTCTCTTGAAAGATGTGAGAGAGAATATTGCAATACGATGTTGTGTGGACGGTACATAAAAGATAATTAGGCAGGTAAAATGAAGTATTTCGCTTCAATCTTACGAACAATTATTGGGAATGGAATATTCGGTTTGTGTAGACACAAAAACAAGTATTTACTCTAAGTTAATGGAATTAATTAAAGAATCGTGGAACAAATAAAATTCTTAGAAGCCGTATCGAAAAATCAAGTTGGTATAATATTGGAAGAGAATTAGCTATGTATTTACTATTTAGTAACAAAATATAGCAAAACATTTATCCAATAAAGCAAATATTTGCTTCATTTCTGTAGCAAAGAAGTATTTTTCAATTGACAACGCTGAAACAAGTTGTTGTAATAACTTTGATTGCGGCCAGCAAATATTTGATTTGCGTCTGATAATAATTTGTTCTTGCGATAACATGATTTTATTGTTTGCTTATTAAAGTGATTATTTAGTTGCCAAGCTCATTAAATTTAAACGCTTGAACAGAATGGCTGCTTATCAATATTATTAATGTTTTAGGCTTCGTAGAGGCCACAGTGGTGGCCTGATAAGATTGTAGAACGAATTAAAGTATTTTATGAATACTCCTTGGTATGAACTACGAAGATAACCACCTTTTCTTATCGAGTTAGGTTAGGACCGAATTTATAAACGTCCGTAAGTTAAGTAAGTTTCAGGGAAACTGTCGAAAAAAATCGATTTTTTGGGGAGACCGACTCAGATCGGACAATCCTAACCCGAACCTTTGCTTTTGCTACGCTACGATACATATTCTACCAATTTGGTTTTTCTTATTTTTTCTCTTCCTGAACCTAACGTTAATCTCACAAACCAATAACTGTTTTAGGCCGGTCAAAACTTTAATAAGCTATTCGTAATTTTTATACAAAACATATTCCTGTGAGGTCCAGCGCAGTATAAAAAGTTGACATTGTTCTTTGATGTTATTGGCAAATTATAGCACGGAGACATTATGACCAAATTCACCGAAATTTGGTATGACATTTTACTCAGGGACGTTTCTAAAACCGGCCCCTAGCATCCGACATTGCAACTTTAATATTTCGTTGTCACCTTATAATATGTTTAAAGAGGAGTACAATTTAGAAACCATAACAATTTAGGAACCACCCTAAGGTATGTTTAAGCCACAATTGAAATAGCGTATGCATGCTACACCGTCGACCGCATCAACGCTTCACTTTCTTTCACAATGCCTTCAAACAGACCCTGATATTATTCGAAGAGGAGAGACGTTTTTGCAAGCTTTTATTTGCATTGAACTCTCACAATGAATGGATTACTGATCTGCTGTACATGTTGAATTTTTTGAGGACCATAAAAATCAAGTTTATATAGGTACTCGGTTTCTTTTCTTTAATCAGGGTTGCGGTAATCGAGTTGTTCGAATTCCCAATGAAATCGCGTAATAATTGAGATGTTAAGACAAGCTGTCAAGGTTATTGATAACCAAGTTCACTGTTATCAAGTTGCGTGATGCAATAGCATACCGATAACGGTTTCTTCTCAATAATTACGGGATCTGTTTAAGCACGTTTGGATTTAACCTCTACTTTTATTCATGAAACCCCAAAAAAATTTACCATTGCAACGTTGGCAAAGTACCTCATCTTTGTCAGTTATTCCACCACCAAAGAGTAGAGTCAAAAGTCAATTGTTTTTTATTCAATAGGATACATTGTGATCACTTTAAAACGTCAATCTTAAAACAGGCTACGGCTGTTCCATCCTCCTTACGCCGGCAAAAAAGGAACAGGCAAGAAACGCAGGTAATTCTTTTTTACTATTATGATTTTTCTTGGTTGGTTGTGCACATTGGGATATGGAAACATGAATATTAACGAGTTGTGCAAACATCACTGTGTTCCGGAGTGAAAGGCTATGTTTCCAGTCAAATTACGGGGCTTAAAAAGGTTTAACATCTTATAACTTAAGGTAACGAGGTCAGTGCATTGCCAATCAGGATTTCGAAGAGAACTTTTGATGTTCAAAATTCTTGGTAGGACTGAACTAGAATGGGCAAGCTACCATCAGGCAAATGCTTGTCTCGTCAATCAGTAGCATGCAAAAAACGAAAATAAAGAACTTGTCGACTTTTTTGAAGATATTGGAATTTGGAATCCGGCGTGCTGGAGCCAATGAAAACTTCTAAACTTCTTACCTCCAGATACAGGCGCATCGATGAAGCCTAGTCCCTTCTCAGTGGCGACTGGGTGGATCTCTTTGGGAACGTTGGGATCCACTGTGCTGGAATCGATGAGAAGGGCTCCTTTGCGGGCCTGAAACATGTAAGATGGCACTTTTACTTCAAGTAATATTTCTAGCACTATTAGCTTCTTCGTTATTATTTCCGAGATATTTTAGCATTTCGATGTAAATTCACAAAGGTGGCGATTCTGTTGTACATTTCCTAGAACTAAACTTAGTTTGACAGGTATAAAAGTATAGCTGTCCTGTTTTGACCACAGGAGTAAGACAAGGATAGAATGATTTTATGTCATGCCAAATTAAGTGTGCTGATCATATAACCCTTAGAAGTGGTCTTGAGTGGAGACCGTGACTTGGCAAACGTAGTGTAGGATGCTATGCGACTAGGTGGAGCGACGACTGGTGCAGAGTGGCTGGCAGCAATTTGATGAGAGAAACCGAAGACCGGACTCAGCGATGTACCTTGCAAGAGGCCTATGTCCAGCAGTGGACTGACACGGGCTGTCAGTGAAACATCAAAGGGGTAGAACACCTTGCCAGCGTCTTTGTTTCCCGATAAGCATAATTTGGGAGTCTTCAACTCAAGAGTAAATAGGTATCATCTAGGTAAGCATGCTCTTCGACCTCGTCATCACTTACGATCAGGTGAGACTGGAGTCAAATGCTCGCCTATCTTGCCTAAAAAATATGCTAACAGCATGTATGTAAGTACATACATACATGTTGAACCACTCCGTCTTTGCCGATATATGCTTCCAACACGATCTTGTTGCTTGGTAGGATGGATATAACCACATCGACACCGTCCACTGCTGCTGCGATGGAGTTGGCACCAGTCACTCCATTCTTGGCTGCCGCTGTCAGCGTCTCTTTAGAAGGGTCGTAGCCGCGGACATTGAAGCCCTGAAGAGAACAAGTAAAGAAGTGATGGGTATGCTTAGTCGATGGTAGCCAAAAGGTAACAGGTGCGCCTTACAAGGTACCAACACAGAGTTCAAATCCCATCTTGGCCCTAAAACTAACACCGATGGCTTAGCGACCCAAAGTGTGTCTTTGACTCCTAAACGAGAGAGTGCCACTTCTCTCTATCCTGAACAAATTCAGCCCAGTTCAGAGTCTGGTCAGTCAGTCTGTTTGCTTAGGTCCGCATCCACCGCGTCCTTCCATCTTGTCCCCACATAACTTTGATAAGTTGACAGTTCAGTTTTGTTGTACATGTTTTCTCCATAAGGGCGAAAATAAACGAGTGCAATTTTGTGAGTCGTGAGTCGCGTATTTTCGGCCGCTAATTTTACGGTCAACTGAAGCAGACAACTCATTTTGCGTCGTCGTTTGGCACCAACTGCCTTTTTGTATGAAACCGAATGAAGCAGAATTTATGCTACCGAAATTCTGCGACTCACGACTCACAAAATTGCGCTCGTTTGGTTTTACATTTATAGTCTACTGTTATAAATCTTTTATAATTTTTTTAGTAGGTAAAGCTTCTTGTAAAATATCAGACTACTTATTATGACAATATAATTTAATCAATTATTAGTAAAAATAATAAAAACAAAATTGTAAATGTGATCGCGCCCAAAAATGACATGCCGGCGTTTCTTGCCGGTGTAAGGAGGTTGGAACATAAGTTGACGTTTTAAATTGATCACATGTTGTATCCCACTTAGTAAATATATATATTTTGATTTAATTTCATTTAAGAGGACTTTTAGATACCATTAGGTACATAATTATGGCCTGCAATCCGTCCACAAAATTTCTCTCGCAGTCGCGGAAAAAAATGGAAAAGTGCTGTTCAAATTCTGCATAATTACAGTTTAATGTAGACACTTGACCCAAAATCGAAGTTAAAACGCGTTTCAGAAAACCTCCGAGCCCTTAAATGTTCCACAAAAACTCCATCTGCATATCTTTACATAAACTTTGAATGAATTGAAAGGATTTTAATTTTAAATTAGTGTCTAAGTAGCATTATATGGCTTCCCGGTTCGGGGTTTTTTATTCATAAATAATTCTGCGCGTTATAATGAATGTAAATAAAAAATTCCGATTTTTGTTTTAGTACAGAATTTATATCTGTGGATTTTCTGTAGATTGGATGACGTTAAGAATAGATATTTTTGACTAGCTGTTCCCATCGGTTTCACCCGTGAGAACTACAGTATAACGCGATAAAAAGTGTCTTGTGTCCTTCCAGGATCCAAACTATAATTTATCCAATTATCCATCCACACCAAAGAACATTGGCCACTTTTCATACTGCCTTGGACCTGACCGTAAAATATTTTGTTTAAAAATTTTCGTTTCTGTCAATGTCACTTGACAGTGACAGTCAAATTGCTAGTACATAGATTAAAAAGATTAGTTTTTGTTCACGTTTGGTAAATAATGTTGATTTTAATGATTTAATTTAAGTAAGGCCGACTTCCAAAGCGTGAAACGGAATAGGAAATAAATTGCGGAGTGCGTTCAAAACATCCAAGTATCGTGTAAGTTAAAAAAAATCCTAAGAAACTACGAAGTTAAAAAATTAATATCCTTTTTTTCTGCACTTTCTATAAAATATCGTTTGTATAATCTTAATACACAAAAAATTACAATTTTTATCGTACATAGATCATTTTCATACGACCTCGGGTCCGTTTTCGTCATTGTTCTTTCATTAAAAGTTGAGTTCGGCGGTTTATTAGATAAAAAAGAAGCTTGTGATTGTAGTGAACTTGCTTCAATACAATCAGTTAGCAATAAGAAAAAAAAATGTGATCGCGCTCAATGAATTACCTACTCGGCAGTTTTTGTCTTTTCTTTAGCTGGTGTAAGGAGGTTATACCTATTCAAGAAGTTTGTCATTAAAAACATCAGTCCAAAATATCAGATTTCATTTCAGGTAAACGACATTGCGAGTAACACAGATTCATACATAATATGTTCCTCGATAAACCTACCTATATATTATGGTAATTTATTTAACAAGCCAAGTTGTTTATCATAATTATATATCTAGGTATTTAAATTGACATTCCTAGTCGACAAAAAGACATCACTACAAAAACCGCTTACTTGTTATATCTATACTAATATTATAAAGCTGCAGAGTTAGTTTGTTTGTTTGTTTGTTTGTTTGTTTGAACGCGCTAATCTCAGGAACTACTGGTCCGATTTTTGAAGTTCTTTCAGTGTTGGATAGCCCATTTATCGAGGAAGGCTATAGGCTATATTTTATTTCCAAAGAAATTAGGGATCCGTAAGAAAATTGCTATTTTGCAACCCAAGGTATGAAATTGAAAATCTATTTTTGCGTGCGCTGCAAAAACTATTGACACTAGACCAAAACAATATACTACGGGTTTGTAGGTCCCATTAAGATCTACAAAAAAGTCCGCGAGAGCATATGTCTAACTATTATAGTTATGCCACAATAAGTGATCTTTTGTTTTAAAATTTTAATTTTTAATGCCACCGCTAGAAAAGGCTCTTTATTTGTATCTTGGTATTAATCCTTATCAAAATAAATTATTTCTTATTCAAAACTGCTTCAATGCCTTTATATAACTTTGAATCATTCAATTCGGACATTCCATTCGAAAGATATCACGAGTTTAAAAATGTAAGTAGTAGTAGAAAAATAAAACCGCCGCACTGCAGCGCAGCGGGAAGCGCGGTGTGGTAATGGGGGGGGGGGGGGGGGGGGGCACCAGGAGAATCTATGAAATAGGTAAAGTGCGGTCGCGGATCAGGAAGACCTTTACCTGCGCGGTTCAAACGTGCGGTCCAAGAAAAATTAAATTAGAATTAAAATAGGATAATGGGTACCTTACCTACAGCAGGTAACACGGTGAGGGGCACCGAAGTGCGGGAATAATTTTGGAGTATACGGAACATATACGCTTTCGCGCCTAAACTACTGAACCGATTTAAATGAAATTTGGTATATAGATAGTTTGAGCCCTGGGGAAGGACATAGGATACTTTTTATCGCGATAAACTGTAGCCCACGCGGGTGAAACCGCAGGGAACAGCTAGTCTGTTATAATTGAATAAGTCGCACAAAACAACTAAATACATAAAGATAACAACTTGTAGCGATAACGTTAAATGAAAATAACATTCAGAGATGTCAAATATTGCTTATTATCATCAAAATCCATATACAAATAACGACTTAATACTAGTTAAAATAAAAGTTAATTGAAGCCTAAGAGCTGTGCTGTAAGTCTTATTTAATTCAAAACACGATTTTCATTAGCAACAGAATACATTATAACAGCAGACTAAAAATAAACAACTACAACAAACGCGAAGTCGATTCGAAAATGCAATGTTTTTTATATTGACCCTTACCTTTTTCACAAGGTTAGCTGCCATGAATCCACCCATATTTCCAAGGCCGAGGAAGGCAACATTTTTATCAGATCCAGAGCTATACGCCCTCCTTGCTATGTGTAAAAGAGTTTGGTTATTGATTACATTACGCGCGGCCATCTTGGATTCTTTATTTAACGCGTGCGTGCCGGCGCGAGCGCAACTAGACTGACGATATAACTGGTTTGTTTTCAACCAGTGGGCTCGACACGTGTGATAGTGGTTATCTAGTGGTTGGTTTACATTGAGATAGTTCAAATCAATACTGACGCGACGTTTGAATGGAACGGATGTCATTTGGACGCGACGTTTGAATGGAACGGATGTCATTTGTTCAAGATTTTATCAGAGGTGATTTGCGACTGTGTGTGTAACTTCAAAATTGGTGAAGCAGTTTTTTGAGAGCTACTGTTAATATAGGTAAGTACTACTAGTATTCAAATCGATTTATGTAATATTCTTTTGTTAAATCAATTAATTTTTCTACCTGTCCTTTTTTACATGTTTATGTTTTAGCATTTTTACAAGTTACAGGGGACTACAAGACACCTGATGTTAAGTGAAGATGCGGTCAAAGGTGATGCCGCGCTACACCTGGTTTTGAAATTAGGAACTGGCTCTCAAGCAGTGGTGGATTTAGCAGCAGGCTGAGTAGGCTGGAGCCTAGGGCGGCAGATTTTAGGGGCGGCAAATTTAGTGTCAATTTAAAAAAAATGTTTTAATGATTAGAGTCGTTTATATGCATTTAAATATTATTATGTGCACACAAACAATTAAACATTGTTCACCACTTGATTTTTCTTCAATTTTTGTTTGATCCATAAAAAATGACACATATAAAAAGGAAAGGCAGAGGCCGTAGAGGTTATAGAGGTTGGTAGGGGCGGCAAAATTTGAATACTTAGCCTACTGGCGGCAAATGTGTAAATCCGCCACTGCTCTCAAGTGAGGCTGCAGGAACACACCGGTAGTTGGCGACAGATTATTTACGTGACTTTCTGCCTTTTCAGTACTTTTAGGTTTTTGAGTGCATGTTGTATTTCTGTAGCACGTTCTGTAGCCTAAACGGTTTAATGGATTTTAACATGAGGTGTCGTTAGATTCGTCTTAATTGCGGGAGTGACGACGCGGTAGCCGAATTGGTAGTGTCCCTGCCTGCAAAGCTAGCGGTCCCGGGTTCGAATCCCGGTAAGGGCAAATATATGTGTGATGAGCACGAATATTTGTGCCTGAGTCTTGGATATTTCTATCTATATAAGTATTTATTTCTCTATATAAGTATGTATATCGTTGTCTAGTACCCATAACACAAGTTTCGAGCTTAATTTGGGGCTAGGTCAATTTGTGTGCAGATGTCCCCGATATTTATTTATTATTTATTTATTAGTGACATAGGGTACAAAATTTATTATTTTAGCATGTGACCGCTACGATGTAGATACACAAATACACAGAACAAACTTATAAAACCCCTTTTTTCATCGGGGCTTAAAAAGAGTTCACGCGCTCGCTGTATACAGAACGCTTTAACTTGTATTAAAATTCACACTAGGCCTACAGCTGTCAAACTGGAATTAATGTCATCCAGCGACTATCGTTTCCGCTTTGCTGATTACGTGTAAACACGCCAATAATTCTACTATTGATTTAAACGTCGTTGTATTGCGTACGTTGTTGTGTCAAAGTTATTGTTTAGTTTGCTATCTAACTTACGACTATTACAGTGTTGATAGTTCTACTAATATTAGTGTCAGTTTGTCTGTGTGTGTAAGTTTGTTTGTACCACTACTTTCGTAAGAACTAACTGAACAGATTTCATCATCATCATCGTCATCATCAGCCGGAAGACGTCTACCTACTGCTGAAAGTAGTCTTCTCCATTGGAGCGGACTGATTTATTATTGTGATGATGTATTTACTTCAAGCTGTTCCCCGCGGTTTCACCCGCGTGGGCTACAGTTTATCGCGATAAGAAGTAGGCTAAGTCTTTTCTCAGACTGCAGACTATCTCTGTACTAAATTTCATAGAAATCGATTCAGTAGTTTAGGCTTGAAAGAAAGACAGACAAACAGAGTTACTTTCGCATTTATGATATTAGTATTACCTATCTCTTGACAAAAGGTATAAGTATTATATAATCTATGTAAGGTCCTTCTATTTGTGTAGCAATCTAGCATTAGTCTATCAATCGCTAGCAAATGGTATGCTTAATTGTATTTGCCTAATAACTCAAGGCTAAGCTACGAACTGATTTACTTAACTGGTTACGTGGATTAGTAATTAGTAGGTAGAAACTTACTAAACAACAAAATAAAGATGTATCTACAATTGGATAGAAAATTAAACTAAATACTAAGAGCTAAACTTCATTATCAGCCTTTCACGTTCCCACTGCTGGGACTCTGACCTTCTCTCAGAGAGAGAGTATGGGCTGTAATCTACCACGCGGGCCCAGTGCGGGTTGGTAGATGTCGCATGCCCTTGAATGTTGCAGTTCTTGGGCATGCCGGTTTCCTCACGATGTTTTCCTTCACCGTTTTGAGCGATGGCAAATCCGCACATAACTTATTAAGTCATAGGTGCGGGGCCGAGAGGATTCGAACTCGGTGTCGGCGTCTTGTAAGTCGCACGCGTTACCGTTCAGCCACCATCGCTCCTCCATTCTCCTATTATTCTTTACTTTCAACTTATGAGCAAATTTTTAATATTTACGATTACGCATCGTGAAATGAGAACTATACAATATGTGCGTAATATGTAGTTCTCATTTTAGGATGCGTAATCATAAATAACAAATACCGACGGCGCCTGTTTATAAACAAAATTCAGGGTAGTTGTACGCTCGCTTCTCCCATATATTTTTACCACAGGCGTTTAATACGGGCTGAAAACTACCATTCTTGTTAACAATGTACATTTATTCATATTAATATGCCAGTAAATTTGAAGCTACATTAATGAAAACGTTATTATGCTGGGGCCACACTAAGGTCAACGTCAAGGGAAAGTTCAATGCCTATCATCGCGATAAACATTGCGTTAATTATTAACGCAATGATGTGAGTGGCTACACTTGAACGGTCAACGTGAATGCACTTGAGTTATCGGCTAACGTCAAACGCCAATGTGAATGCCGTTATCAAATGTTGTGGCCACACTTAGTCAAATGTCAATCATCGTGCTCACATAATTTGACGACCGATGTGGCGCAATGGGCAGATAGCCGACTGTGAAGCGCGAGGTCGCGGGTTCGATTCCCGCTACAGGACATTGTGCATTGAAAAAAAAAAGCGCAAGTATTTGTTCTGTGTCTGGGTGTTGTGGATCCCCGATCCTCGTAGTTTCTGATACCCTAGATACAGGGAAACCTAGTTAGGGGTCAGAGCCTATGTATGTGATTGTGCGGGCATTATTATATTATTGCGTTAATAATTAACGAAATGTTTATCACGATGATAGGCATTGACATTTCCCTTGACGTTGACCTTAGTGTGGCCCCAGCATGAGTAGTAAAAAAAGTATTTTATTATTCCCACCTCCTTTCACCGGCACATTTTTTTACATGTTTTTTGATACATTTTTTTGTATACTGTTATGGCATAAATGTCGCTCTGTATCCAGCAAATAATGAAGTATGAATTGAAAATATTAACAAGAATAAAGATTTTCCAAGATTAAATTGAAAGCTGATTAATTATGGACTGCAATTCATCGCCTTGTTTAAATCAATATTGCATTAAATATTTACCAATTTCAATTTATTTCAATTTATTTATTTATTCAATAGGATACATTGTGATCACTTTAAAACGTCAAACTAATACTAGCTACGCCTGTTCCAACCTCCTTATGCCGGCAAAAGAACAGGCAAGAAACGCCCGGCAGGTAATTTTTTGGCGCGATCACTTTGACAATTTTATTCTTATTACTAATTGATTGAATTGGAGCAAGTTCACTAAAATCCCAAGCTTTTTTTTTGTCATCTAATGGTCCGATATTTTTTAATTAGCTTTACTAATAAGATTTCTCTTGTTTGGTTGTACACATTGGGATATGGGAACATGAATATTAATGAGTTGCGGGATCACAACCAAAGCAGACCAGACCCCACAAGCAGCACCCGATCACGAGTTGACGCATGTACCTGCGCCCGTTCTCGTACTGCCGGATGTTTGAAGATAAAAAATAATTAAACTAGCCTTTCCCTGCGGTTTCACCCGCGTGAGCTACAGTGTATCGCGATAAAAGTATCATATGATCTTCCCCAGGGTTCAAATATCTAAAATAACAGTAGCCTACTCCTTATAACATTCGTGATCTACGAGTGAACAAAATAACTGAGATGGCGCAACGACCCAAAGTAAGTCTTGGCCTCCGATAACAAAAGACGCCACTTCGGTCTGTCCTGCGCCACCTCCTGCCAGTCCTCCACCAAAACAACACACCAAAAGTCTCCCTTTATGATGGCGCCGCGGTTCGAGGGGGTCCCCCTCGAGACTGCCGAGAGTATTGGAATTCTAGGCGTCGACATTTCGAAGGAAGTCCAGTTCCGTTGTCACATTGCGAGTAAGGCTGGAGTTGCATCCAAAAAGTTGGGTGTACTTAACAAAGCGAAGCGGTATTTCACGCCGAGGCAACGACTGTTGCTTTACAAAGCACAAGTCCGTCCTCACGTGGAATACTGCTCTCATCTTTGGAACGGTGCACCCAAATATCAACTCCAGTCCCTCGACGCAATCCAACGTAGAGCGATCCGAATTGTCGATGACCCCCAGCTCTCGGACCGTCTTGAGCCGCTGAGCCTTCGCAGGGACATTGGCTCGCTGTGTATATTCTACCGAATATACAACGGGGAATGCTCGGAAGAGCTATTCAATCTCATCCCTCCATCACGGTTCTACCACCGATCATCTCGTCATCGGAACAAAGCTCATCCACACATTATCGAGTCTTGGAAATCCCACACCTCGCGATTTATGCGCTCCTTTCTCCCGCATACTTGCAAAATGTGGAATGAGCTTCCCCCACAAGTGTTTCCGCTGTGCTACAGATTGCAATCCTTCAAGATGGGTGTAAAAAGAGTTCTTAAAGGTCGGTAACGCATCGGCAACTCCCCTGGTGTTGCAGATGTCCATAGGCGACGGTGACCGCTTTCCATCAGGCGGGCCGTCAGCTTGTTTGCTAATCTATTACATAAAAAAAAAAAAAAAACCAAAATACCATCCGTTGTAGTGCAGCCCTTCACAAGGTTTTGGCGTCCAAGCTTCTTAACAAGCGCACTAAGATCCGCATTTAGAAGACGGTCATTAGATCTATACTCATGTACGGCTGTGAGGCTTGGACACTGACGCTTAAAGAAGAGCAGGAGCTCTTGGTTGCAGAAAGAAAGGTGCTGCGAAAGATTTTGGGTCCAGTACAATCTCAGGAGTATGGCGGATGAGAACGAGCCGAGAAATCACGAGTGAAAGTCCGGTCAAAATCGGTCCAGCCATTTCAGAGACAGACAGACAGACAGAATCAGAGAAAACTTTATAATATGTAAATGGTTTTTGATATAAGTGCCTTACCTACCGTATATACTTTCATATGCATTTAGTGAACAGCTGAGTTTGAAATTACAAAGAGACACTTCAATTTTATTTATTTGAATAGATTTATAGATATTAATTCCAATAAAACTCTTTTATTTTCCACAGCTTCGTAAAAACAAGCTATCTATACTATACTATATTATACTAAAGGTCGTCTCAAGTTCTCTTCAAGTTCGTAAAAACCTGTTCAATTTGTATGTCTTTACTTTTTATCAGCCTTGACATCTAAATCAGTTTAAAATAACTTGTCTCCATTTTACCTGGCAGGTGTTTAATTTATGGTACAGTCAGCGACAAAAGAGCTGATCGTTCTCGATTTTCCAAATGTGTTTCAAATCAGTAATTATTATTGTTTTTTTTTACATTTTACATGGTATCATTTTGACCACAACATAACACACCTGATTTTAGGTGATGATGAGGTCAAAAATTGGTGTATAATGATGAGGATAATAGAAAAAAGTGTGATAGTTCAGCGACTTTTGTCGTGTACCTACTATTAGCTATGCCCCGCTGTTTGACTCCCGTAGAGATTCCCACAGGAAGAGCATTCAAAGATTCAAAGAATTTATTGCATTCCATATTGTACAAAATAAATAAGATCATTATGGACCCTGTTGGGCACAAAAACAAAACCAGAGGAGAAGAGGACTGCCATCAATCAAAAACACCTACTTTAAAACCTATTTTTGTGTATGTATAATTATTTTAGGGCTCGCCTGGCTAGCTAGTAGCTAAAGCTATAATAGCACCCTCAAGTTAAGAATCTGTTGCCAAGCACATATTGATGTGTTCCAGCAGTCTCATTTGAGAGCCAGTTCCCAGTCCAGTTGTAGCGTGATGGCATCTTCGACAACATCGTCACTTAACATCAGGTGACTTGTGCTCAAACGCTACCCTGTAAGCGGTAAATAAAAGTGTAGGGATTCTTACTGACTCAAATATTATTAACACGGTCGAGTAGGTATAATTTTTAACAAAAAAAACCTACTTTGCGTTCCCTTCGATTTCTCTGAAATGCCATATTCATTGGGATATCTCCTTTCCAACAAAAAAAGAATCGTCAAAATCGGTTCATAAACGACGAAGACACACATAAAAATTATAATTGTGTATATACATACCGACGCGCGACGGTCGCATGTAATTAAAAACCTCCTTTTTTTTAAATCGGTTAAAAAAATTTTGCAAATCCGCAAGTTTCAAAGTATGTATTTAATCTAAAAAGCAACTTAAAGGATTGAATAATTGATTATTTGAGTGACGGATCATTAGCTTGCTTCACACCTTTTCTATCTAAATTAACCAACCATCCCCCAGTGCTTTGTTATCTATTATTATAAGATCCGCGGCGCGTTAATCATTGTATTAATGAAGCTACGGACGAGGGTAGAAAGGTGAGCCTGTTTTATAAAAGCAATGCTCTATATGGAACTAATAAATTAAGGGTGAAAACCAATTAGCTTTATATTTTACTAACATGGCCCCGTGGTTTAACCCGCGACTTCCCGCTATCCCGAAGGAACTTTTTTCCATTATATAAAGTAGCCTATATGTTAATCCAGGGTATAAGTTATCTCCAATCCAAATTTCATCAAAATCGGTTTAGTAGTTACGGTGATACGTGGTAACAAACATTCACACACACACACACAAACTTTCGCATTTATAATATTAGTATGACTAGCTGTTCCCCGCGGTTTTACCCGCGTCTTCCCGCTACCCCGCAGCATCCTTTTTCCGGAATAAAAAGTAATCTATGTTTTAATCCAGGGTATAAGCTACCTCCATTACAAAATTCTCTCAAATCTGTTCAGTAGTTTTTGCGTGAAAGATTAACAAACATACATCCATCCATACTCACAAATTTTCACGTTTATTATAGGAGTACTGTAGGATTCTGTAGAATCCTACTAATCCTACTATACTCTCTCACGCAAAAACTGCTGACAGGATCTGGATGAAATTTGAAGTGGAGATAGCATAGACCCTGTATAACACATCGGTTACTTTTTATCCCACAAAAGGGTTCCTACGGGATAATGGGAAGATGCGGGGCTACTTACATAATATATGGATGCTCCAGGACGTGTGTATGTCTACAGCTTCCTCAATGCGAAAAAGTGAAATCTACATATGACAACTTTCAGTGTCGATTTGACTGCCTCACTGTTTCACCAGGACTGCAATTTTACTCCTCTTTTTGCTGTTTACCTAAATCCAAGGTCCAAGTGGAGCGTTCCCGAATCCAGTGAACTATAATGGCTGACAACAGCCTCTGTTGTTCACGCTGTAGTTCGTTATTTATATTTAAACCACGACCGTGTAGGCACTTAACACTTTTTAATGAACGCGCTTGGTGTTTATTTTACCCGATTGGGCAGGAAAATGTGAGGAGTAATGTGCTTTTAACCGATAACCAATGGGGAAGAAAGGTTCCCGAGTGGCGACCATGAACCGGAAGACGCTATGTAGGTAGGCCCCCACTAGGTGGACCGACGACATCGTAAGAGTCGCAGGGAGCCGATGGATCCAAATTACTACATATTAGTCGTCTATGGTGGCGTTCAAAGGGGTGCAGTGAACTTCTTCCAGCTAATGATGATAAAAATCCTTACTTCCTAGTCATCATCATCCTACGTTCCCACTGCATGGACTATGGCCTTCTTTCAGAGAGAGAGATAATGGGCCGTAATATACCACGCTAGCCCAGTGTGGATTGATAGATAACGCATGCTTTGAATGTTGTGGTTCTTGGACATGACGGTTTCCTCACGATTTTTTCTTTCACTTCTAATTTTAGGTGTGGGGCCGAGAGGATTCGAACTCGGTATCGGCAAATACAGCTAACTCACAGAATAAGTAAGCTGAAGTGGCAGTGGGCTGGTCAAATAAGCCGCAGAACCGATAACCGTTGGGGTAGACGTGTTTTGGAGTGGAGATCGTGACTTGGCAATCGTAGTATGGGACTTCCTGCGACAAGGTGGAGCGACGACTTGCGCCGAGTGGTTGCCAGTAGTTGGATGAGAAGAGCCGAAGACCGGGCTCAGTGGCGTACCTTGGGAGAGGCCTATGTCCAGCAGTGGACTGATACAGGTTAATGATGATGATAGGCAAATTTTAAGGTGCACGCGTTACCGTAAGGCCTTCATCGCTCTATTTCCCAAAATTACTTACTTTTTATCATCTTCACACATAAATATTTCTACACAAGTAACGCCACAGTTCAACAAAGCACTCCCTAAAACTGGCACCAGCCGATATGTCTCCAAACAAACTTATGATTTATGTACCGGATTATTAAGATACCTCCCCCTGTCCCGCTTTGATTTATTCGAGTCCCAGTTTACAGTCCCAGATAAGAGTTGCGAATGTCCCAGAAGACAAAACTTCGCGAATTGTTTATCATTGTTATTATTACAGAATTCAGTTAGGGTGAAATTGGAAGTGGAAAGTGGGAATGGAATTTCTTTCCGGTTTTATTGGGATCTTTTCGGGTTGTTGTGGTTTTTGGGATAGGATCTAGCGTTTGTTTCACATCTGCGCGTTGAGAAATTTATTTTCGTATCGATTTGAAACTACTACTTTCCCAGGCAGACTTTGCAATAGGATCGTACCTACCACTACCAAAAAAGCCTTTTTATTATAATTTTGTGTGCGTTAAATCAATACTTAGGTACGTTTAATTGCAAGTCCCGGAATAAACAAAATGAATTCCATTCCCAAAAAGATACCTACAAGTCTCAGTCTTTTGATTACGAACTGTTTTACCTAAAGAGTGTAAATCTCTTGACATTATAGCCATTTCCGTATGTCCGACCGCAATACCGTCTCAAATTTTGAAGCGATGATGGTTCAGGGGTAATGTTGACGTTGCCTTACGACCCGTAGGTCGTAATAAAACCATAGCTCTACCACCAGAGCATTTTCTAGTGATTACCTGGCTTGCTACCCTCAAGATAGGAAACTGTCGCCAAGCACCTATTGGTGTGCTCCGGCAGCGCCACTTGAAATCCAGTTCCCAGTCCAGGTGTAGCGTGGTGCCATCTTCGAACGCATCGTCACATAACATCAGTTTATTTGCGGTCAAACGCTATCCTGTAAAGTAGTAAAAAAAAATATTGCAGCCTTACGCCACACTTGCAAATAAAACAATGCAGAGTAGTCTTGCTATAACAGCACACGATGAATCAAATCTTACTTTTATTAAGTACTAGTTGTGCCAAATTGCTTTACGAAACAGCCATTTCGTAGAAGCAGACACCAGAATCATAGTAAAGGAGTAGTAGTTCAGCTTCATATAAATCGGTCGTCGCTGGTTTGAATGTGTGCGTGAGTAGCGGCACCACGCACTTTTCACGCACACAATCACATAAACGAAAGGAGGCGGCCGGGGCCGCGGCCATGCACTCAGGACGGAACGCGCCGCCTATGCGTCACCGCAAGAGAAGGAAATTAACTCGTCGAGCGGCCTTAGCTAACCTACTATTCTTTATATACTGTGCCAGAATGTACCCTGTATTGCTTACTGTCGCTCACAGACGGCTCAAGCTGCTCGCTTTGTAAACTAAACAAGTCCTAAACTATTACGTGTCTACATCTGATTGATGTGTTCACACACCGTTGGGCTTGAACCGTCTCCCCAATATCGGATACGCAGATTACATGCCTGGGACTCTATCGGTGTTGCCACAACAATTTTGGTTTTTCCCTAGTTTCTTTAAGAATCATTCACAAATCCCCGAAAGGTTTACTGTTGTAATCATCACTACTGTCATCATCATCTTCAGCCTGTATCATTCCACTGCTGGACATAAGGCCTCTCATGATACGCCACTGAGCCTTATCTTCGGCTTTTCTCATCCAACCACTGCCAGCCACTCGGCGCAAGTCGTCGCTCCACCTTGTCGCAGGGCATCCTACACTACGTTTGCCAAGTCGCGGTCTCCACTCTAGAACGCGTTATCCCCAACGGTTATTAATGAACAAAAAAGTCAAAAAAATAGGTTGCTTTAAAATACTTCTTGTGATTTGTTCCCTACATTCTCTTGCATACTTTCAATTTTTGACCTTCTCAATTTATGTCTTTCCGCAATACTACAAAATGCAGTCCTTCAAGATGGGTGTAAAAAGAGTTCCTGTGGGCCCACGACGTATATTGGCAACGCTCATAGTGTTTCAAATGTCAATAGGCTACTGTGACCGCTTACCATCAGGCCTCTGCTTTATTTGCAATAGAGTGATTACGGTAAATAAAACTTGTTCAACCACCGGATCAAAATTTTAATTCAAATTCAATATCTTAACCACATTAATACAGTTTGAGCGAATCTCAATACAGTAGGTGTTGTTTACTGTAAACAATAAGAGTTACCATCTTAGGTTCAATTACACCCCAAATTTCCCTAAGTTCCTGTCAAAATAAGTCGTACATAATGTTAGTCATTTCGCTCTAAAACAGGGCAAAATCCCGTAGAGTCGCAACACTGGTTACCATACCCTGAGATTGCTGAGAAATTCTAAACAAAGTAGGTACTATCAACGGGAGTACACGGCTTAGTACGACTAACCACATGTACCCACCGGTGTTTGAACCGATCATGTATTGCTATACTAGTTGTGCCCCGCGGTCTTCCCGTTACCGTTATCCCGCAGGAACCTTTTTCCAGGATAAAAAGTAGCCTATGTGTTAATCCCGGGTATAAGCTACCTCCATTCCAAATTTTACTCAAATCCGTTCTGTAGTTTTTGCGTGAAAGAGTAACAAAATATCCATCCATACTCACAAACTTTCACGTTTATATTATTAGAAGGAAATAGGATAGGTAGAGGTGTGTGTATAGTGACGTCAGATTCTCAAGAGTTTCAACTTTCCATCTATGACTCAAACTAGAAACATAAAATACAGATAAACACAATTTTTTTTTTTTTATTCTTAAGGTTTTTCCTGGGAGTTTTGTCAATTTTTGACAATGTCACCCCCGTAAGTCAGATAAAAACACAATTTACAATAGAATAATTTATTATTATGTAAGTACTTTAATTTTTCGATTTTCTATTTACATTATATATATTATAAACAACTTATTACTTAACTCTACAAGGAACTTAGTATGGCAAGCTAAAGTATTTGTTTTGGCAATCTATGTCTCCTACCTATAACCTCCCTTTATACTCTTGGCAGATGTACTCAGACAATCTACTCAAGAAAACGCTTTGCCAGCGTCTTTGTGTAACTTAGGTCTCTTTAAGTCTTTTAAATTAATAGGCATCTGGAGTACAATCGTGATCTACCTTTCACTAAAAGAAGTTACTTAGATTATGGGACATAATCCTTCACGCAACGGATTGGCCAGCGGCGAGCCCTAGCAGGAGTTTTCGCAAAGAACAAACTCCGATGGCTCAGCGACCCAAAGTATGTCTTTTCCTCCGAAACGAGAGAGCGTCACTCCTTTCTATCCTGAGTAAATTCATCCCAGTTCAGAGTCTGGAGTTCGCGTAGGTCCGCATCTACAGCGGTATCTAGGGCGTCCGACCAACCTACGGCCACTCGGTCGTCCCAAATAAGAACGCTTTGCCGCCCGATCCTCCCCCATGCACATCACGAAATTTTATGCCTTTAGACCAAATGTACGACACATCAACGATTTTTTTACATAGCGACATAAATAATTACAATCATAACTTATTATCTATTGTTTTATTATTCTCTACTATCGTAATAATTAATCTTATCAGCATGCAGCATAATAAATACTAAAATTATTACTTTTTACGTCATAGACGTTATGATCGTGACTGATTGTAATATTATATCTACTCAGATATATATCATAATGATAATAATAAATAAATAGGTATTCATTGCATTTGTGGAAAATAGTGACACGAAAGTTGGTACCTAAATATCGATCGAGCAGTTCATAAAATACTTTCGTAGTTTTACATCGTATTTCACACAATTAATTTAAAAGGAAAACTTTTAGGACAAAATCTTCAATACTTATGATTTGGCAAGCATATTTCTTTTTGTTTCTTTCCATACAAGCTGCGTCACGAGCAACTATATCATACTAAATTCTAGACTTCTAACCTAGTAAATCATCCTTACAGCTATGTTTCTATTTACATTTGTTCTTATAGCTTAAAAGTTCCATTAATTAAATCTATTTTAATCAATTAAATAAATTATGTATTTCAACACACACTGGTATTTCTAGCTCAACTTCGTTCGCAATAATTATCTTAGGAAGATGTCACAGCGCAATGAGAAGTCTCATTAATTGAAACCTAAACCTAATCCCGAGAATTACTTCCACAAAATCTTTTTAGTAGTTTCCGAGTCTTATTGGAACAAAAAATGAGAGAAAATCTCTCCTTTCTTTACGACTTTGCCACAAGTCACATGTGATCGAGTGTGGCACAATAGATGCTTGGTGATAGATTCTTTTCCTGAGGTTCATGATAACTAGCCGGGCGAGCACTATACAAAATACCGTACCACCAAGCTTGACCTTAGCTCACGATGTTTTCCTTCACCGGAAGCTCAAGATCATTGCATGATACAAACTCACGACCTACTGATCCAATCCAATAATTATCACAGCAGTGGGAACGTAAAAGGCTGATGGTGATGATCTACGGGTCACAAGCCGACGTCATTACCCCTGGGTTATCATCCTTATTAACTTTCAGCAGTGACATTACTATATTATCTGCTGATGCTACAAATTGTGACGATATTATTATACTTGAAGGGCATCCGTATTGAACCCTAAAAGAACATAATGCAATTCTAAACAAATTAAATCCTATGGTCTCATTATAAATGCGTCGTCTCATACATGGCAAAGGATGGATAAGAGAGGCTCAGTCCTTTCATTCTCTCCACGAGGAACTCTTCAGCTTGAATTTCCATCTTCTCGTCAAAGTGAGCCTTCCAGCCTCCGGCTTCGCCTGTAACCGATAAATGTCACGTCAAGACAATACAGAAATACGAACAAATACGAGCTGCCTCATTCATTCATCTTCAAAGATGTCCACTCATGAACATGGTTCTCTTTGTACTGGATAGCGTTTGACCAGGTAGGTCAAGTGTCGATATCGCCACACTATGCCTATTGGGAGCTGGCTCTCAAGTGAGGCTACCGGAACACCAATGGATGTGTCTATCCAAAAGTACGCCTTATGATGGTAATTCTTGGCTATTCTTGTCCAACTGATACCTTCTACTCTTGGAAGTTTGTTGTTGCACCAAGTTATACGGCGTTCTATATCCTACGTTGGTCAAGATACCACAGCAGCAGTTTTGTGGTTGACATGTCCATTGTCTACGCCAAAAAGCCCCTCCCAGTGCAAACCTTCCTATGTCTTTAGAAGACTGAGCCACAAGCACGCAAACTAGGTCGAAAATATTGCACATCTATTGGTCCAACCCATTCAAATCTTCAGAAAAGATAACTCTTTTCGAATTTCTCTGACCGATTCTTTTTGTGAAATAAATCAAGTCAACTCACCTTTGCGTATGAATTGAACAGCATCTTTGCCTTCACTAGTGTTGTTGTTGACATTTTTGTTCTTCCTGAGGCTGTCAAAACTGAGGTACTGTGATAAATCCAAGATATTCTCTTCGGAGTATTCTTTGTCGAGGAACTGGCACATGCGACGGACTTCTTTCGGCAGATCCTGTTACGAACATTAAGAGTAGATTGAAATCAATCAAGATAAATGATACAGACGTACGCACTAGATAAAACAAAACCGGTTTTTCCAAAAGATATGCCTGGTGTAATGATAAAATGTCTGATATTATTTTTTTTTTTTATAAGAGATAGGCAAGCGAAGATGGAGCATGCTTGCCTAGAAGATACCTATTCACTGAGGATATCATTCGCTTCAAGGTATGCCAGGAGCCTCTTGTTCAGAACACGTTCCATACTCTTACAGAGTATGGAAGTGATTGAATTAGGCCTGTAGTTGGCAGGGTCAGCTCGACTACCTTTTTTGGGCACAGGCTGCACGTTGGCAAGCTTCCAAGATTAATGCTGGAAGATTTATGCTGGATACCGCAATGAAAGAAACGCTCTACCACAAAACAAAGATGAGGAAAGATAATTTGGTAAAATGATGGACCATTTTCAGCAAAAGATGCAGCCTTCATAGCTCTTTGTTACAATTTTCTTTGAATTAAAGTCTCGTAATGCTGAAGGCCTCATCATCACACAGGCATTTTCACAAGTAGTTCATTTAGGAAATAATCTGCTAATGTTGTCCAAAGCAAGTTGGCAGATGCCTCGTGTCGTAGGTATAGTATGTGATTCAAGGGTCTAATCTGCAAAACCTCTTTTCAAATTTATATCATACGACTCACTTTGAGCATGTCTTCGTAGAACACGAAATGCATGTTTGGATGTTTCCTCTGTGACCAGGCTTCATTTGCATGAGCTACAATTGGAGTCCACGGTACTGAAATAACACAAGCTTCTCATAAGAAAAGAATCATAACAATCGAACTACTCGGTAAAAAGTTATGCGTGATCATCATAGATAAATACATCCATTTTCTTTATCTTGTGAGCAGCATTGACGTATAAATGTGGTAGTGTTCATACATACAAATATTTGCGTCGACTATAAGACCTCTTTCTTTTTTCATTGGTTAAGAAACGCATCTAAACTACGGTACAAAGTTATAAAGAGGTAAAGTTTATGAGTTTGAATTAATGATTAATTTTTTTTAAAGCTATATTGCTGCCATCCCTACTTAATATTACAAATGCGAAAGTAGATAACTGTCTGTCTGTCTCACTTTTACGCCTAAACTACTGAACCGATTTAAATGAAATTTGGTACGTAGATAGTCTGAACCCTGAGGAAGGACATAGGATACTTTTCATCGCGATAAACTGTAGCCCACGCGGGTGAAACTGCGGGGTGAAACAGCTAGTAGACAATATTTCAAACTTATAAAATCCTATATGTATAAAGCTTCATATAGGTGAAACTTCGGGTGCAGTTAGTCGATAAATGGGAAAATTAACACCAATACGTTTTTTCATAAAATGATTGATTGAAAGAAACATTAAAGTGATTCACACAAACGCGCATATTCGAGTAGCTTACAAATAGATAAAATAAACCGTCATTGGCCTGAGTAATTATTACCTACCTACTTTCTAAACTCCAAGTGTCCTCAGGTGGTTAAAACTTATCGGCAAAGTTCGTGGTTATGTAAATAACACAGCACAGTTTCAGCGTACTTACACAAATCTCTTCTAAACGCTTCCCAAAAGTGTGAAAAGTTTGCTCTCAGAAGGCTCTTCGTCACCATTTTGTGTAGATAATAATAAGAGACCACAACGTCCCTCGGATCCCTGGCGACGTAGACCACTTTAGCTGTGTTGAGGAGGCTAGGGGGTAGCAGGGAGAGGGGTAGGTGCGTCTTGATATATCGGGGGGAGGTGGAGTGTTCCACCGTCTTCCAGCTAGGGTGTTTCACAGCTTCACTCAGCCCTTGGAAGTTGCCCAGGTTCATGAAGTTTGTCTTTATGAGTTCGAACGCGATGTCTGGAATCATGCTCGTGATTCTATTGGACAGAAAGTTTAATAGGTTAGATAATAAATCTTAAAACAATGAGTAGATCAATTATGTTAAACATCGGCATTGGACCTGTGGTATAGCGAAAGTAGCGGTCGCTTTAGGCACCAAGTGACAAGGGTTGCCGAAGTGACAGCAAGCGAAAAGTAAAAAAGGAAATTCGTTCGGTCCTAAAACAGATCTGGCATACTGGCGCCAGAGTAAAGTAATTTGCCATCCCTGAAAATGGCGAAGAAAAACATCGTGGTAACCCGGCAAGTCAAAGAACCATAACCTTCAAGGGCATGTGACATCTACCAATCCCTACTGAGCCAGCGTAGTAGATTGTAGCTGGTATACACTCTGTCTCTCTGAGAGAGCCTGTATACCAGGGAGCATAGCCAAGCTAACGTCTCTTTTTCTACAATCTTTAACGCCTTCTGACGTTTCGAATGCGCTTGTCATAATGAATCTTGGCTACCATTTTGTATGGGATGAACAATCGTCAATAAAGATGTTTGTTATGACTTAACGTTAAAATATTTCATTCCCATCCCATACATTTTTGATGTTGTTTTCTATTAGCGTTATTGATTGTAGAATGCTTCTTGTCTAGGGGCGCAGCACAGCAGTGAGAACGTCATAGGATGATGATGATGACAAAATCATTTAATGTGCAAGCTGAAAACATCACCAAAAGGGCGGCGAAAGGCAATCTTGATCTACGCCGATAAATGACTGACGCCGGCGCTGCTAGAGATAAAACTGTATTATCTTAAGTATATGGAAATGAGACAATAAACACTTACTCTAGCATAGGAAATCTTTCATAGAGAGGTTTTTCCTTCGACGTTTCGTAGTCTAAGCCGTTTCCTAGAAGCCAAACCATTTCTTGAGTCCATGTTGTGCCTGCAAGGGGTGAAAATTCCGAATTAAACAATGTTCATGAAACAGTTGGACAACCTACTTTCCGTTGCTGCACAGGGCATTGTATGATGTATATGTCATATTTCGTTGAACCAAAAAGTAACGAGACCGCAGCTTGACTATCATGACTATCATCACTTCAAAATATTATAATTCAAGATTCTCATTCTTGACAGTTTCAATTTTCAACCGCTGCTGACGAAAATAGAGAGTTAATAGCATCGTAGCTCTTAAACGGATGAACCAATTTTGATTACATTTTGTTACTTGAAAGGTTACTTGATCGAGCGTGTTTTTAGTAATGATTTTCTGGGGTTTTATTTGGGTTTTAATAAAGTTTAGGTTGTTAAAAGTAGTTTAGGACAAGGTGTGACAAGGTGGAGCGACGACTTGCGGAATAGGTAGCTGAATAAGAAGAGCCACAGACCGGGCTCAGTGTACATAGGGAG
Source organism: Opisthograptis luteolata (assembly GCA_931315375.2). Classification (NCBI taxonomy): domain Eukaryota; kingdom Metazoa; phylum Arthropoda; class Insecta; order Lepidoptera; family Geometridae; genus Opisthograptis; species Opisthograptis luteolata. Next base: position 2,161,392 of record OV928044.1, read on the forward strand.
AGGTATCCAGCAGTGAACTGGCTGATGATAATGATTAATGATGAAGATTAAATCTCTATTTTCTACCTGATCTAGGAAATGTGATGACCCAAATGTCGTCGGGTCGCACCTCCATGTTGTAAATAGCTTCGGCGTGTTTCTTGAAAGCACCTGGCATTACGTATTTGTGCTTTCCGCATTTTATGAAATGACTTGTGTAACCTGAAAAGAGCAGTGATTAGTTTTAGTCACACAGAACTGTACTGCTGAAATTTTTTGAGACAAAATCGGAAACTTCAATAGTCAATAGTCAATTTTTATTTATTCAATAGGATACGTTGTGATCACTTTAAAACGTCAAACTTAAAACTAGCTACGCCTGTTCCAACCTCCTTACGCCGGCAAAAGAACAGGCAAGAAACGCCCGGCAGGTAATTTTTTTGGCGCGATCACATTGACAATTTTATTCATATTACTAATTGATTGCATTGGAGCAAGTTCACTAAAATCCCAAGCTGTTTTTTTGTCATCTAATGGTCCGATATTTTTTAATTAGCTTTACTAATAAGATTTCTCTTGTTTGGTTGTACACATTGGGATATGGGAACATGAATATTAATGAGTTGCGGGATCACAACCAAAGCAGACCAGACCCCACAAGCAGCACCCGTTCCAATGGACTACCATCCGTTTCCGGACAAATTGCTGTCGGTTTGGAATAATTTGGATTTTCCCGACATGTGCGGCCTGTGTCCGGACTTAGACTGAGATGGAAACAATACTATGAAGAAATGTGATCTGTAAAAGTATGCTGCGCGTGCGATTTCATTTTATCTTATTTTCTTTTCTTTATTTGGAACAGTAAACAGCATACATTATAAAAAACTTATATTTAAAAAGGATTATATATGAATAATATATATATGATATATGAGCGATGGTGGCCGAACGGTAACGCGTGCGCTTTAAAAGCCGCTGACACCGAGTTCGAATCCTCTCGGCCCCGCACCTATGACTCAATAAGTTATGTGCGGATTTTCTATCGCTCAAAACGGTGAAGGAAAACATCGTGAGGAAACCGGCATGTCCAAGAACCGCAACATTCAAGGGCATGTGACATCTACCAACCCGCACTGGGCCAGCGTGGTAGATTACGGCCCATACTCTCTCTCTGAGAGAAGGCCAGAGTCCCAGCAGTGGGAACGTGAAAGGCTGATAATGATATATGAATAAAAACTTAATATAAATGTAGCCCACAACACTATTCTCAGGTTACTGTGAAATGTTAATACATTTAACGCTAGGAGCTAAATTAATATAAATAGTAGAATTTCGTTTTCTTTCTAAATAATATTACTAAATAGTATCTTAATAAAAAAGTGGGAATAGGCTACCAGCAGGGCATACACTGTAACCATGTCTAATAATACTAAATCTTACCTACATCTCGACCTAGAAACTGATAAAAATAAACTGAAGATCGACTTATCTCAACGCGATTACACAATCATCAACTTAGATAAAAAAAAACTCGAAACTTTGGCCTCAAAAATAATAAATAACATGTCATTTTATTTTCATCTTACAGTAAAGTCACGTGATGTTAAGTGACGATGTGGGTATTTTTACCTTCACCGATAGCTAAACCTCATTTCAGGATTCGAACCTACGGCCTACGGGCCTACGGGTTGCAAGCCGACGTCTCTACTACTGAGCTACTTGCTTTGTGTTTTGATTATTTATTTACAAGATTAAATTCTGGTCTACTTCAGAAAGCAATCCATACAAGTGCAAAACATATTTACCTTCCTTATTTATATGAAAGGCTTATAAAGTGGACTCTCGCTATCATGTCCTTATCATATGAGTCACTTAAGTACCATAGTCCTTAATTTGCACTAAGTTATCAATCCTTATAATAAATCTACGCTACTAATTAATATTATGAAGAAGTAAAGTTTGTTTATTTGTTTGTTTATCCCGAATATTATTTTCTTGTTTGTTTTTAGTTCACATAGTAACGTTTGACCACAAGTCACCTGATGTTGAGTGATGATGTGGTTGAAGGTGGCGCTACACTACACCGGGATAAGAAACTGGCTATCAAGTGAGGCTGCCGGAACACCGATAGGTAATTAGCGACAGATTCGTAACTTGAGGGTGGTAAATATTCCGACGTGCGCTAGAAAATAACCTAGCTATGCTTTCATCATGCTGTTTTCTTTCAAGCTCTAGCTCATTGTATAATTTGAATTTGAACCCATTAATACGGGTCACAACTGTCGCAAATCGACATCACAACCACCAAGCCATAATCGCTACAAATCCAATTAAAATCCTTTCACTAGTATGAAGCTTCATTATTTCTGATTGTCATTAAGAGCTATGTTTTATTTTGACAGAGTTTTCAGTAAGAAAACGCGATATTTGCTAAACATGTTTTTATAAAGCAAAGAGAGCTCATACAGCCAAAACTTTTTTAATTTGTTGTGAGAAAATTTTCCATTCAAGGGATTATACAAGAATTTAAAAGCACTCCAAATTTTTTCTCAAACTACTCCACGTCACCGACATCAACTTTTTTAAAATTATATATTTTTGATTCTACTCCATGAGAAAATAAAAATGTTTTCAAAGTACTTCACCCTTATTTCAAGAGCTATAAATCTAACCCGTAAATGACTGTGGTTTTACAGTGACGCTTTCACCAGCGCGGTTGGCAAACGTCGCGGGCCACGAGTTTTGTTTCTCTACACTGGGAAAAACTTTCCTTTTGAGTCTTACCTTCCAAGACCCATTCCTTCCTTTTTTACCTTAGATTTCCTTCTGAATCACAAGTCCTTCCCTTTTGACTCAGAAGGAAAACGGTATTTCGGAAGGTCTTTTTTCTCTGTATAGAGTCGTTACATAGTGTAACCAACAAGCGTTCCTTGAGACGCAAAGCGCGTGGCGACGCTTACCAACCTCGCTGGTGAAAGCGTCTCTAAAACCAGCCCACATAATTGACATAATTCATTATCACACTTACATATTTACATATCATTCACAACAGATATATGAAAACAACATTTATGTAAGTAGAGCAATGGCAATAACGAGATGCTATCATTTCATCCGCGGATCGTATGTCACGTTATCGTGCGTTATGTGATAACGTCAGATATACCTTTATCTCGGTTTTTCATATACACTGTACTACTGCCTACTATCTAGCTAGATAGTATAATAATGTAACGCTTCCTACAAACAAAATTGAAATTAAACTGATTTATTAGCAAAAAACAGTGGGAACGTGAAAGGCTGACGATGAACGATGATGAAACGCAAGCGCAGGACGAGGCTAGTTAGATAAAAAAAAACGAAGATTTTGATAAGCGATGATAAGCATTTTTGAAGTCAAATCTTTATGTAATTCAATTTTATGGGCATAATCTTTTGCTCCGATAAATAGCTCACTTGAAGTGATTATTTTGACTAGTAACTTCATAACTTTATGATTTTGAAATACATACTTCTTTTATCAAATATAACGTCTATATTTTGGTAAGTGTTTGATGTTTTTATTTGATTTGTTAAGTTAGCAATCGTTTTAAAAATGTATAGGTAGGTAGGTAAGTCTAAAAGTTCATGAAACTATAGATTTATGTGTTTTTCGGGTTCAGTATATTTATCTTCCAAAATTTAGGGCTTAATTCATTTAGCCATGGTTGTTTCACTGCAGTGCAATAAAACTTTCCATCCATTATTATTTTTAAAAATTGTATAGGTATATCGCATGCATTGTAAAAGTGAACACTTTTACAGACAATAATTATCGGACTTATGTTAGTTTTTGAGAAACTCGCAGTATCCTATTATTAACCTTCCCATACAAAACTCAACAGTGGTTCGGTTCATAAAGTAAGTAAATCATGCCTAATTAGTTACCAAACTACAGAACCCTGTCAGCGCAAACCTCGACTCGCGTTTGACCGGTTTGTTTTTCGTTGAGAAGACCTTTCACACATATTTTCATAGTGATTCATAGAGAGTAGAGACTCTAGATTTAGATATAATTAAACAATTTCAAATGAAAAAAAGAATATTTTTAAATTCCCTGTCATTTCCGTTCCTAATTAAATACCTCGCAACTTAATATTTATTTTCCAAAAAAACTTACAAACTAAATACTTATCATATTCCCAAAGCATAAAGAACAAAATGCACTGTACACAACACAACACCAAAACGCACCAATCAAACATTTCTTAATAATCTTTTCTTCTTCCGCCGTGCAATTTTCTATCTCATACGGCAGATCAATCCACGGCGCCATCTTGGAAAATTTTATTTAACCGTTTGCGCGCGAATACAGAAACGTACTGCGATAAATAACGACACGATACCATTTTTCAATAATCATAATATGTGCTAATCTTATCTGGCCGTATCGATCTATTGCCTAGCCGGCTGAATCATCCGCGCGGTCAAAATGTTTGTGACTCAAGGGATTGATTTTGGTAGATTTTCAAAGCGCGAGCGCATACTGCAGAGACGCCGGGTTGCTGTCAAATCAATGACTGATCGATGACAGGCGCGGATCCACTGTTGTAGACACGATGGCCATGACCACAACCCACAACTGGATGCAGATAAGCAATAATGTGTCAACCCACAAAAAGTGAAATTCACAGGTTTTGATGTATTATTATAATACATCACCTATTTAACATTCTACAAAAGTGTTTTAAGTCATCTAAAACATAAAAGTACGTAAAAATGGATTTATATCATAAAACAAATCGGAAATCACGTGTACAATATTTATCAATAATCCTTTATGTTCCATAACATCGTTGAAATTCAAAATAGTGACATTTGTCGTCACGAAAAATGTGTTAAGAGGCTTGACACAGTGTTGCTAAATGTCAGTCAAACAACGAGCTTTTCCTAAATAATGAAATTGTAAAGTTATATCCCCATTTTAAGTACTAAGTTACTTCAATATAAACCCATGTTTCAGTGAACTGTAAGCAATCCATGTTGGAGTCATCAAGGTAAGTCTGTAATTATTGTTATATTAAGATTTTTATGAGCAATTCGTTTATAGGGTTTGTTGCCGGTTTAAATTAGACAAAGAATCATTAATTAAATAATTGTGTAGGTATATGGCAACTTTAAAGTTCTTTTTTATGCTAAAATAATTTAATTTGGTCTGATCAGATTGATTTGCTGTAACTTTTGGTCACAAATAAATACTATAAATCACATAACTCATTATTGCTAAAAATGAAAGGGCACTTAACGAAGCTTACAGTACAGTTTAAAGTGCTTGACATATTATTACTGAATGTTAGTTAGCTTTTTATGTGGAATAGTTTATATGTTAAGTATCTTGATATTGTATTGAAAACCCCTTTCTTATTCGTAGATCTGATATTCCCAATCAAAAAGTGTATTTCTATTTTGTTGTAGAGAGATGTCACCGTGAGTGGACACTCACGGTACGTCTAGTCCATAAATCTAAAGTCACTCAGCGGGCTATGGAAAGAGCTATGATTGGAGTTTCTCTCAAGGATCGTATCAGGAATGATGTGATCCGACAGAGAACCAAGGTAACCGACATAGCCTATAGAATCAGCAAGCTGAAGCAAGCAACTGCAATGCAGCAGCTGGCAATGGGCTGGACATATTAGCCGAAGAACCGACAACCGTTGGGGTAAACGTGTTCTCGAGTGGAGACCGCGTCTCGGCAAACGTAGTACGTCCTCCGGCTAGGTGGAGCGATGACATACGCAAAATGGCTGGCAGCAGTTGGATGAGAGAAGCCGAAGATCGGGCTCAGTGGCGTGCTTTAGGAGAGGCCTATGTCCAGCAGTGGACTGAAGTGGGCTGATTATGATGATGATGAGATGTCACCGCCAAGATCGAGGGGAGAATAAAATTACTGGTCAATCTTGCAAAATCTAGCACATGTAATGATACGGAGATAGTTCCCTCAACCTCATCAGATGCAATCAACCTTTTATTCTCGTCCATTGACAAAAGAAGACTGCAGTTTTTAAATGATGAACTAAATAATAATAAGGACCAAACGAAATAGTTACAGATTTTTACAGAGGAAAAATTTTAAAAGTTAGTGAAGATGATAAAAATGAACCACTTGAGATATTAGCTGATACAAATTATGAAAATAGTACAAATGCATGACAAGATGATGATATAATATGTTATATTATATTTTCATTCGATTCTTATCATGAATTAATGATAATGATTAATATTTCTAGTCCCATTGAAGAAAGTCACCCTCGCCCAACTATTGATGAAGAACATGTAGAAGCCACTGTTAATGTTATAAATTCCACTAATGAGAATAATTTTATTGTATCAACACTGAAGACCCTGATTATATACCCGAAATCAACGACAATGATTCTGAACAGCCGTCATCATCATACAATGGCAGACCTAAAAAAGGATGCAAGAGAAAATTTGTCGACCAGACCAAAACTTTTTATTGTAATTTACAAGTTAATTTTATATAAATACTTTACAATTACTAAAGATCTCAATAAACAAGCTCTTAAACATGTACGTGACTTTTGTAAAATATTATAAGTTGTTAAATAAACATTTAATATAATATTTTGTAGAAAAAACATGATTCTCAGGAAAAAAAATATATTTCTTGGAGGAAGAAGAAAAATATATAATATTCAATTCTGTTTCTTCTATTTCTGTTCTGTTTCTGTTAGAAGAATAACTTGTTTAAAAAGTTTATGTTTTTGTATTTTTCATATAAATAAAAGTTTAACTTAATATCCGAGTTTTACTTTTAAAACAATTTGCGAAACTATATAAATGATAACATGCATTTATCAATATTCATTTATGTTCCTCAACATGCATTCATTGTCATTCAATCATGGTACTGGCATTTAGCAAAACAGTGTTATGTTCCTTAATTTGATGTTTCGAATATTACAGTGTGTTCCATATTTTGCAATATGAAATTACCTCATTTTTTTGGAAGAATATACTACTTTGTTGTCTTTTTGTAATAGTAATCTTTTTCTAATCCATTATTCTTTTTATTAAACAAAGAAAATAATAGTAGGCACATATTTTTTCAAACAAACTATTTAAGAATGGGTTTCAAATCTTAAGACGCCATTTTCTCAAAACCAAGTTTATGAGGGTTAACACATTATTGCTTATCTGCATCCAACTTTAGTTGGAATAAAAACACAAAACTAACAATTCGTGTTTATGATTGAATCACCTGCGCCCCGCGGTTTCACCCGCATCTTCCCGTTATCCCGCAGGAATATTTTTCCGAGATAAAAAGTAGTCTATGAGTTAATCCAAAGTATAATTGTATACATGTAGTCGTATGTATTTAGTGTAGAAAATAAATTGCATGCTTGTAATTGTTAGTTTTAAGGTTTTTGCAATGTCCATACAGTATTTCACCGCTTATCGCAATCTGTTCTATGGTTCGCTTCAATCAGTAGCTCACCCAAGCACAGGTTTCGACCTATTTGAGTGCCTATTAGTCATAACACCATAATGTTTTCATTTAAGTAGTTTTACAAGTCTTAGGGACTAATGCGTGGCATCCTCTTGTAAAAGGTGTAAACTATACTATAAGTGTTTTGAAAAAATCAATAAAAAAATAAAATAAGCTATCTGAATTCCAAATTTCACTCAAATCCGTTCAATAGTTTTTGCGTGAAAGAGTAACAAACGTCCATCATAAACATTCATACATACACACAAACACACACATATACACACACACACACACACACACACACACACACTACACATACTCTATACATTCATACTCACAAATTTTAACGTTTATAATATTGGTAGGATAAGACGGTTTACTATTCTAGACTGGTTGTATAGAAATAAATCTGTTTGTATAACCTACTCACAGAAAACATGGCGTTTTTAGTAGTAATTGTTGAGATAGGAGACTTTAACAGCATCTATCTACTTTCCATCATTACCTGATTATGTTTAATCTTGTATCTCGTCGTCTTACTACGTCATCGTATTACTTCTTCCAGGGTATCGCTTGACCACTAGTCACCTGATGTTAAGTGACGATGTGGTCTAAGACACCTGGAGATTACCTTCTACGTCTTCTTTCTTTTGCCGGCGTAAGGAGGTTGGAACAGGTGTAGCTAGTTTTGGGCTGGAAGTTGAGGCTTGCCGGATACCCAGCCCTCCCGCATATGGACGATGCGGAACAGTACCCCGGGGTTTTAGTGAGGTATGGCGCATCAATACAGCGCGAGTCCCACGCTCCCTCCGAGCCCCTCCCCTTCTGGGGGGGGGGGGGGGCATTGCACCGGAGGGGTTAGTGCGTAACAGCATTTCCCCGGGTAAAAAAAAAGCTAGTTTTAAAGTGATCACAATATATCCTATTGAATAAAGTACGGTCAGCAACAAAAGTATCTGATCATACTAGATTTCTTAAATGTGTTTTAGATCAGTATGGCGTGGGTTTTTTTACATTTTACAAGGTAGCGCTCTGACCACACCATAACACACCTGATTTTAAGTGATGATGTGGTCAAAGGTTGGTGTTAAAGATGATAACGGTAATCGTAAATTGTGTTAATGTTGAGCAAATTTTTTCGTTGACTGTACTATTGATGGATTGATCGAAACTCGTAAACTTTCACGTAAAAATCATGCTGTCCTTTTCTTAATTTCTTGGTCAAAAAAGGACAGCAATGCTTTTAGACCTGTCAGACTTAGTTTATATTTAGGAAATGCAGAATAGAATCGACACCACTGTGTATATAAAATACAAAAAAATCTTAGTAATTCATTAGTAGTAAACTAGGCTATTGCAATTAGCACGGTGGCGGGTCAAGGTAAAGGGGCCTAATTAACGGAAATGAAGCATATAGTGCAAGCCTTGAGACCAATTACCGTGCAAGTGAATTCCAATTCACGATATCATCAATGATTCAGTGTTTCATGGAGTATTGACACGTTTACCTGAATATTAAAACTAAAACTAGTTTTTTTTTATTAGTTACAGGGTAGCGTTTGACCACAAGTCACCTGATGCTAAGTGTCAATGCGCACCCCGCTGTTAAACCACCAGCGGATTTCGCGCTATCCTGCAGGAACATTTTAAGGATAAAAAGTAGCTTATGTGTTAGTAGTATTTTACTTCTTGCAGGGAAGCGTTTGACCAAAAGTCACCTAATGTTAAGAGACAATGTCACACATGCACCCTCACACTCACTCACACATACACACATTAACAAAATTTCACATTCATACCTTTGCATTTCTATTTGGAATCTGCATGCTACTTAGAATTCTAAATTTTAAAATTTTTGTTATTATTTGTACACTATGATGTCTCATTTTATTTTCTTATTATGCACTGCTATTAGAAAATATTAAGTTTAACTTATTGACATGTAAATTGCACACTAAAATGGGAGAAGCCTCTGGTTCCCGAACTAGTGGGAACTTCTTATTATTACTTCTAATTATTTATTTCTATTATGTTCTTCTAATTATGAATAATTACTTTGTATTTACTACTGTGTCAATAAATGCCTTTGATTGATTGATTGATTGAATGTCGATGGTGGCGCCACGCAACACTTGGAGTGGGATGCGTTGGTTTTGGTAGTTAGGAATCTAGCTTTCTGACAGTGAGAGCATTTGAAGAGATTAGCTGTAACATACTTACAACAAACTTTACCTCTTAACGACATTGATATAGAGTATAGAGTAGTTTTAAAGTGATCACAATGTATCCTATTGAATAAACATATTTTTGATTTTGATTTTGATTTTTATAGTTTCCCTCTGCCTAGCTAAATAACAACAGCTTATTCCACAACCGATCGAACAACTCAAGTCTATCTTGGTAACCCTCACCCAATTCCAAAGAACGTCACTTGAAACTAGGTACTTCTTACCAAACTTTTGCTCTACATTTTTAATTGAATATAGCCCTTACACCTTTAGAATAAGGATCATAAACGTGCTACAGCCAGGTGGTTGAAAATAATTGTAGGATCACTTACCAGGAGTTTATCGAAGCCTCTGCAAGTTTAATGACTAATTACTGACTCAGATTTCTGACCCAAACTAAGCGGTAAACTAGGGAACTTTTTAATTGGCAGTAATCGAATTTTCTCCACCCCACTGATCCCACTTCTGAAGTGTCTTATCTTTTTACTGCAGGTCATTTACAATTATAAGTATTAAAGGATTTTTTCCGAAATGTCTTTGGCGTTTAATCTCTAGGGGAGTTTTTTTTAATTAATTTGATTAGAATTCAGAACGCCTCATTTGCAAAACCTCCTTCGAAGCGATGTTAGTCAGTCATTTTTTTTCCATTTCAAATTTATTTATCTTTATATAAGTGAGGCTGCTGGAACATTCCGATAGGTGCTTGGCGACAGATTCTTGACCAGAGGATGGTAGCTAGCCAGACGAGTACTAGTAAAAACTACCACCAAGCTATGGTTTCATCACGATTCACCGAAAGCTCAAGCTCATTATAGGATTCTAACCCACGACCTACGGATCGCAAGCTAACATCACTACCACTGAGCCGTCACTGCTTCAACTAGCAACATATACAACGAATCTAAAGCTAAAAGGTTCAGACAAAAAGCCAGTAAGAGAACGATTCGTCTTCTCCATCCCGACCTAAAGCAACGGATGTTCTCTTCGTACACTATACACACACTAATGCTTTGTGCACAGTCATTGTACACACAATGTGAACGCATTTGTAACGTATAACTCTGTTTATGAACAGAGGGACGAACGTCGCAGATGTGGTAGGGAATGGTCAGATACCAAACTGAGAAAAAAATTCCCACTTTCGTTCTGAGTCTTACCTTCCAAGACCGATTCCTTCCAAAATGTAACCTTTTCCTTTCTTTATTTTACCTTAGTTTCCCTTACGAGTTAAAGTCCTTCCCTTTTGACTTAGAAGGAAAATGTATGTCAGAAGGTCTTTTTTCCCCGTGCATTTTGAACTTGCAACTCATCATCGTCATCATCATCATCAGCCGGAAGAAGTTCCCAACTGAGCAAAGGCCTCTGCCTTTGAACGTCACCATGAACGGCTGTTAGCCATTTGCATCTATCGGCTCCCTGCGACTCTTAACATGTCGTCGGTTTTAGGGCCTACCTACAGAACGTCTTCCGGTTCGTGGTCGCCACTCGAGAACCTTACTACCCTATCGGTTATCGTGTCGCCGAGCGATGTGACTGCCCATTGCCACTTCAGCCTGAAAATTCTGTAAGTTATGAGCAACTCAGGATACGCGATATTTATCGATATTGATGTCCAAGTTATCGATATTGATATCGTTAAAATATCTCAAAATAGTGTAGTCTGAAAAAAAATCTCAGAAAATACGGGGCTTTCCAAACTATAAAATAAATAAATAAATAAATATAAATATAGGGGACAATTGCACACAAATTGACCTAGCCCCAAATTAAGCTCGAAACTTGTGTTATGGGTACTAGACAACGATATACATACTTATATAGAGAAATAAATACTTATATAAATAGAAATATCCAAGACTCAGGTACAAATATTCGTGCTCATCACACATATATTTGCCCTTACCGGGATTCGAACCCGGGACCGCTAGCTTCGCAGGCAGGGACACTACCAACTCGGCTACCGCGTCGTCAGTGTAGTGTGTAGTACTATAGTGGGTAGATCTCTTGATTTTGGTACCTTTTTGTTTTTTCTTTTGTTTTAAAGCCTTAGATAGTTTGCAAATATTACCAACCATCTGGGTCCCGTAGTTAAACTATAGTTTATTGCGATAAAAAGTCCCATGTTCTTCCTCAGGGTTCAAACTTTCTCTGTACTGTTTAGACGCAAGAGCGTAACAGACAGACCGACAGAGTTAGGGCCGATTTTATAAACATCCTTAAGTTAAATGTCGTACCAAATTTCGGTAAATTTGACATTATTGTCGAATTTTCCATACTAAAATTTGACAATAAGATACCGAAGTTTGGTATGACATTTAACTTACAGACGTTTATAAAACCGGACCTTTCTTTCGCAATTATAATAGCTAGTTAAACATATAAATATATGAATTTCAATTTTGAACCTCCTTCAAGATTTTGCAGATATATTGCCTCCTCCAAAACCCGTATCACGATCCGCGAGCCCAAGCAGTCAGGTTACACGTGTTTAGTGATAAATGGCGCAACAATGGGACTTCATTAGTGTCCCGGGATACATTAATTAATTTCACGTCACAGCTTCCTTCACAACATTCCTGGATTCCCGGGCTGGAACCGAAATGGATGGCGCCAGCAATGTTGGAAATGCGGGCTTTATATTGAATGCCTAGTAGGCTTTAAAGATATTGCTCAACAAGAGCTCGCAGCTACCTCGGACAAAGAACTAGTCTAGCCATCCAAAGGGGGAACGCTGCCAGTATCTTCGGAACCTTGCCTAAAGGGACTCCTTTTGTAGTTATTAGTTTAGGTTTCTTTAGTTCATTGTTTTAGTATCATCATTATCATCATTATCAGCCTTTCACGTTCCCACTGCTGAGACTCTGGCCTTCTCTCAGAGAGAGAGTATGGGCTGTAATCTACCACGCTGGCCCAGTTCGGGTTGGTAGATGTCGCATGCCCTTGAATGTTGCAGTTCTTGGACACGCCGGTTTCCTCACGATGTTTTCCTTCACCGTTTTGAGCGATGGCTATTCCGCACATAACTTATTAAGTCATAGGTGCGGGGCCGAGAGGATTCGAACTCGGTATCGGCGTCTTATAAGTCGCACGCCTAACCGTTCGGCCACCATCGCTCAGCTCAGTTTTAGTATATTTTTTTGTTATATTTATATCAAATAAACTATAAACATAATGTCAAATTTATGTCAAATCGTGGATAAATCGGTTATTAAAATCAGCCGTATATCGTCATAAGACAAAACAACATAATATTGGATAAAAAATTAAACTAAAACTACCTATATAAAACTAAACATCTACAAATAAAAAACCTGATTTAGGTCACTGCCTGCAGGGAGAGTGCCCAAGAGACTGGCGACATTACTTCTTTGAATGGCTAGGGCTAGGAGGTATGCGCTAGCCCTTTGGTCACCCGTGGCGTCAACGAGGCGCTTGGCGAGCTCGTTAAAAAAGTGACAAGACCTTAATTAAGTATGTTAAGACACACTTAATAAAAACCTTTTTAAAATAACATATAGGTATTTTGTACAAAAGGCATTTGCCGAAATGTCTGCCCTACATACATTTGTAGTAACACAATATACCTTGTACAATACCCGCCGGTATCCACCGCGGATACGTATTGTATCCATGCTAGGATACAAATTAGGGTATTGTTCCCATGATGAGTAGGTCTTCTTCGTCTGGGGAAAATGTAGCAGCTTTTGAAGCATAAATTAATTTATTATCCTTAGAAAGGTATTGTGTAGCAGATTGTTAAGAAACTCTCTGTCTATTAATAAACGTATCTATTGAAACGTCTTTCAGTGTTCGTTAATAGGTATTTGTGATCGATATGGGGCTAGATTGAAATCAAGGTACATAGTTTTAAGTATAAAGAGGTAAAATTCATACTATCTTACAGCTAATCTCTTGAACTACTACTTCCCTACTCAATTTAATAAATGCGAAAATAACTCTGTTTTTTTTTTACTATTTACAGAGTAGCGTTTGACCACAAGTCGCCTGATGTTAAGTGACGATGCGGTCGAAGATGGCGTCACGCTACACCTGGATTGGGAACTGGCTCTCAAGTGAGGATGCCGGAACACACCGATAGGTGTTTGGCGACAGATTCTTAACGAGAGGGTGGTAGCTAGCCAGGCGAGTACTAGAAAATACCCTATCACCAAGCTATGGTTTCATCACGATGTTTTCCTTCACCGAAAGCTCAAGCTCGAACCCACGTCCTACGGATCGCAAGCCGATGTCACTACCACTGAACCATCATCGCGTCTGTATGTCTGTCTTTCACGCCTAAACTACAAAACAGATTTAAATGAAATTTGGTGCAGGGATAGTCTAAAGCCTGTGGAAGGATATAGGCTAGTTTTTATTGCGATAAACTGTAGCCCACGCGGGTGAAACCGCGGGGAACAGCTACTGCTGTAACTAGCTAGTTAGAAATAATGTCTCACTCTATCCTTATGTTAATCTATGATCAGTTACCTATCCATACGAGACTGGGCGGGTTTAGTGTCAAATAGAAAACGTTACAAATATTCAGCTCATAACTAAATAGCAATTGACGACGCGGTAGCCGAGTTGGTAGTGTCCCTGCCTGCGAAGCTAGCGGTCCCGGGTTCGAATCCTGGTAAGGGCAAATGTATGTGTGATGAGCACTAATGTTTGTACCTGAGTCTTGGATATTTCTATCTATATAAGTATTTATTTCTCTATATAAGTATGTATATCGTTGTCTAGTACCCATAACACAAGTTTCGAGCTTAATTTGGGGCTAGGTCAATTTGTGTGAAATTGTCCCAGATATTATTATTACTTTTTTATTTATTTTCACTAAAGAACAATGGCGAAAACGGAGGTCGTATGAAAATGATCTATGTACGATAAAAATTGTATTTTTTTGTGTATTAAGATTATACAAACGATATTATATAGACAGTGCAGAAAAAAAAGATATTGATTTTTTAACTTCGTAGTTTCTTAGGAATTTTTTTAACTTACACGATACTTGGATGTTTTGAACGCACTCCGCAATTTATTTGCTATTCCGTTTCACGCTTTGGAAGTCGGCCCTACTAAATCATTAAAATGAACGTTATTTACCAAACGTGAACAAAAACTAATCTTTTTAATCTATGTACTAGCAATTTGGCTGTCACTGTCAAGTGACATTGACAGAAACGAAAATTTTTATACAAAATATTTTGCAGTCAGGTCCAGGGCAGTACGAAAAGCGGCCAATGTTCTTTACATCTAATTAAACCAGCTGAGATTTAATTTAATAGCAAGATTTATTGTAATATCGGTCCGAGAGTTGGTCCCGGGGCAGATGTGGCGCGCTGTCTCTATAATTTCTTAATTAAAGTTTGGTAAAGCGATCACTTTTGAATTTTCATTTTGTCCGAAAGTTGAAGATGATTTATTTTTAGTCTATAGGAGCACTGACAGAATGTTGCCATCTCGTTTGCTGAGGCAGGTCCTTGACAGTCCTTGTTGTCGAAATTGCTCACGCCAAGCGACCAGTTGGTCGGCCTCCATTGAGATAAAAATTTCAGGACAGTGCTTGTCCTGTTTCCATTTTATATATATGATTTACAACAAACCTTACCTTACCTCTCATACCCTACTAATCCTACTTAATATTATAAATGCGAAAGTTTGTGTGTGTGTGTGTGGAATGTTTGTTACCACGTGGTAACCGTAACACTGTAACTACTAAACCGATTTCGATGACTTTTGGAATGGAGATAGCTTTTACCCTTTTTTTTGACCCGTGGAAATGCTCTTACGCACTAACCCCTCCGGTGCAATGCCCCCCCCCCAGAAGGGGAGGGGCTCGGAGGGAGTGTGGGACTCGCGCTGTACAAGGGCGCCATACCCACTAAAACCCCGGGGTACTACTCCGCATCGTCTTACGTGGGAGGGCTGGGTATCTGGCACAGCCTCAACTTCCAGCCCCCCAACGACAACCGCCCGCTGTGTTATGTGTTAATCTAGGTATAAGAATAGCTTATACCTAGATTAACACATAGGCTATTTTTATTTCGGAGAATGGTTCCTGCGGGATAACAGGAAGACGTGGGTGAAACCTCGGGCCGCAACTAGTTGAAGATATTAATTCTCTGATATTTTATCTATCAAGGGCAAATATCCCAATTTACAAACAATAAATTATTTGTTGTAAATATTTTATTAAATAGCAATTACTTGCATTTTGATAACACCGACGCATAATAACATAATACTGACAGATAATCTGTTTGAATTCAGTGCAGAAGTACTCTAAAATTTATAGAGATAATAAAAATAATAACACCCATATCATCATCATCACATAATTGGCTAGCTATCTAACCCCTGACTAGGATTCATATATCTGTAAGGCTGGCCATACACGGACAGCAGCATAAGCATAAGCAGTCAGGATCGACTGCTTCAAGCTGCGTCTGCATAGTGAACTACTGCCATTGCTCGAGCGATTCGTGTATGTACGTACGTAGAAGTATGTAGTTCTCTATGCAGTCGCAGCTTGAAGTCGAAAGTCAGCTGCTTCAGGCTGTCCGTGTACGGCCAGCCTTATATCAAAAACTAATTAGTTCGAGAACCGGCAGACACGGAAAAAATACTTGCGCTTTTTGTTAGTACACGAATATTTGTCTCGTAACAGAAATCGTACAGATAACCCCACCCTTTGCAGTCGATTGGTCGCGCATCTAAATAAAATGTACAAAACATGAACTTACGTAATCAGACAATCAAATATATAGATATGAGATAGATACTTAATAAAATTCAGGGATAAAAGTAGATTTTCAGGGATTTAAAGTAGCGTATGATTATCCAGGGCTTAAGCTATCTCCATTTCAAATTTCACTCATGTCTTTTGAGCCAGTAACAAATATACACATTGCAAAACAACACTCACAAACTCTCGCATGTTTTTTAAAATATAATATTTTAAAAAAACCTCAAAGAAAACACCCTAAAAAAATGTGTGTCTTTGGTGTGATTTTGTTAGGCTAACAGAGCCAAAAAAGCGCCAAATCCAGCGCTGAAAGCGCTAAGTTGGTATCGCTGCCCTCAACCACAGAGCCCACAACTATGAATAGCTTATTTAGGTTAAACCTTCCGCTCCAACAGGCACAGGCCGCCGCTAATTCTGGCTGACTGCAGCCTGTGAACCGAGAATAGACTCACTCATGAGACAACAGCCCCTCCAACCACTGGAAGAGGCGCCGCTTTCATAATATGTTATCTGTAAAATTTGAATAAAAAAATGAAAAACAATTTATTGCTACTATACCAGTTCCTAATCGAGGTGCGCCACCTTCGACTACATCGTCATTTAACATCAGGTGACTTGTGGTCGAACGCTAGCTACCCTGTAAATTATTTTTCTTAGAGGCGACTTTCTCGGGAGTGCTCTTAGGTTAGTTAGGATTGTCGAGAGTTATTTAAATTTGATTTTAGGTTATGTTTCAACCTTGAGCGGATTGGATTCATTTGGAGTCCATAGAAGCGTCTCTTCATTTGCCCTTTTTTAAATTTGAGCCAGACGCGTCTTTGGAATGCTATAATACTCATTCCGCTCACGGTCGAACATCAGCATAATGAAAATTCAAGTTTTTAAATCGCTATAGAGCCTTCTCTTCTATCAGGCAATTAAACTTCACAGCCACTCCCTAGCTCCTTGAAGTGGGCAAAGGCCTTTATTGATTCGTGAATAATCTAATATTTCCGTTTGGATGCCTCTGGCTTCGGCCATTTTGTGTTAATCCATTCGTTCACGGATTGTTCCCACGTAATATTTGTTAAAATAAACCTTATTATATGGGAATTAGAGCGCAATTTGTGTTAGCCGTAGAGGTTGTTACATTTTGACAGTATAATTTGGTTTGAATTTATAAGTCAAAGAGGTGAATATACAATTTGAAATTGGATTGTAATGTAACAGTAGATTACTTGGCAATTTTATAAAACATGCCAAATAGCTACTAGGTTGACAGTATGATCAATCCGACTTTCATTCATACAAAAGGCACGTGACTG
The DNA here is from genome assembly GCA_931315375.2 of Opisthograptis luteolata. Taxonomy (NCBI): domain Eukaryota; kingdom Metazoa; phylum Arthropoda; class Insecta; order Lepidoptera; family Geometridae; genus Opisthograptis; species Opisthograptis luteolata. The sequence goes on from OV928044.1 coordinate 2,179,146, forward strand.
TGACGTCACAACCTTGTAAGTCTGTCCGACAAAGTGTTAACTACCCGCATTCTGAATTGAATTGATTATGAAAGTGAACTCTACATTTTTACGAGATAAAGGCACGTTCCTACTCCGAAATCTGTGTACTAAATTCCAAGAAAAAAATCGATAGCACATTCAATTATATCATGAAAAACTTGGTTCAAAACATATATCAAAAAGTTACATTTATCTTCTCGTTTTAATAGTCAAGAAGTAATTTATTAAATCAAAGGAAGCCCCCTGGTAACGGCAATTAATTAAGAGATAGGTGTCGCTACTCACGGCTGTTAAAAGCACCCTAATGACGAGGTAATGATCTCTCAAAGAAGTCTGCGAACATCCAGCAATTAAGGACTATGTCGATTAGAGCTAAAGTTGCTTGCATACACTCGAATGGCCTTTGTTACGCTACCTTCACAAGTTGGGCCAATGTTTGTCTTCGTTGGCTGCTGGCCAGTGGCTTGAGTGCCTACCTTATACACACACTATCTGAATCTATGGCGTTACTGCGGAAAGACATCATAGCTAATACATTTTATCGCGATAAAAAATTTACTCCACGCAAGTAAAACGACGGGGAAGAACTAGTCTGTAATCTATACAAAGAAACAAAATTGAAGTCTCTATTTGTAATTTAAAATTAACAGCTTTTCATTAAATGCATATAAAATTATATACGGTACTTACAAAAAAAAACAATTTTTTTTTGTCTGTCTGTCTGATCTCTGAAACGGCTGGACCGATTTTGACGGGACTTTCACTCGTAGATAGCTAATGTTATAAGGAGTAACTTAGGCTACTTTAATTTTACAAATTTGAACCCTAAAGGAAGGTCATAGAATACTTTTTATCGCGATAAACACACACACGGGTAAAACCACGGGGAACGGCTAGTATAAAGTAAAATACGTTAGATTTTGAAAGAATAATCATACAAGCGAACAATGGTTTGTATAGTGATGATGATGATGATGATGATTACAATCATTGTAATCATCATCATCATCATCACCCGGAAGAAGTTCACTGCCGAACATAGGCCTCCCCCTTGAACGCCACCATGAACGGCTATTAGCCATTGCATCCATCGGCTCCCTGCGATTCTTACAATGTCGTCGGTCTACCTACAAAACGTCTTCCGGTTCGTGGTCGCCACTCGAGAACCTTTCTTCCCCATCGATTATCGGTTCGTCAAGCGATGTGGCCTGCCCATTGCCACTTCAACTTGCAAATTCAATTCAATAATTGTAATAACAATAATTGATTAGTGCTTTGTGAACATTGGTCCAACACGGCCAATATTTAAACCCAACACAAAGTTCTACCCACTTCAGACAAATCTCGTCTTTGTCGCTTATCTGCTTTGATCACGTCTCAGATCGATTTAATTTCAACTCGCTTGTAATTAAAATTGAGTAAGTGACTCGAAGTGTTTCATTTGAAAGTGAACTGTAGGCCAAATTAAGTGGGCTCACAAAGTTTCCGAGATTGTGACACTTGGGACACTTGGTCCTTATTCCACGTTATATTATGATCTCAATTGAAATGCTCGTTCTTTTGCTTTTATTAAAACACTTTTAATAACTTCACATGTAAAATAGTTAAATTAACTTTCATTAGTTACGATATAATGGTTAATTAAAAAAGCGTGGAGCGCATCTTGGAATTCGTGTACATACACCGAAAACCGCTCCACAATTTTTGAATTGACCATTATATCGTAACCAATGCAAGTCAATTTAATTATTTTTTTATTTTTTGTTGCATAATAAAGTGCGTTTTTTAGTTTTTATACTATAGATATATTTTATAATGTTTAAGTTTGATCGAACGCTAATGCGCCTATACAAAGTTCGAAACCCATCTCAGCCCGCACCTATGACTTTAATATGTATATTGTGTGCTGATCTCATAACACTCAAAATGGTTAAGGAAAATATTGTGATAAACCGGCATATTATTATCCAAAACCTTAAATTATCTACTTATTTCACAATAAAATAGAAGAATAAAACCAATTTGGTTTTGAAGTTAAATGTTTATTTATGTTGTTATGCTGCTGTCATTGTCAAACCAAAGGTTGTCTGCTATAGATCATTTTTAAAGATGGTCACCTAAATATACTGCAGTAGTAATTGAGATTTACCTACGAGTATGCTATATCTTTTATCTATGTAAAATTATTGTTAATTAAGTTTTTCATCGTGAATAAACCGGCATGTCCAAGAACTGCAACATTCAAGGGCATGTGATATCTACCAACCCGCACTTGGCCAGTGTGGTAGATTACGGCCCATACTCTCTCTCTGAGAGAAGGTCATAGTCCCAGCAGTGGAAACGTGAAAGGCTGATGATGATGAAGTATTTCTATTTGATTCGATTCCTTTTCTATTAAATGTGCATGGCCGGAAGTGTATTTAATTATTTATTCTTAATGAATTGTAGCAACAGATTTCTCGACACTTTCGTATTCATTAATGAAATTCCGACTGAAGAATATAATTCATGCGTATTTTGGAATATACTTTATGAAAATAATATAATTTCAGATAAGTACGTAGGTACAGAGAAATTTAAACAAAACGATACAAATTTTCGAAACAAAATTTTACTTATATGTAGGTATATTTGAAATTAATTAACTACTAATTACCTATGTACTTTTAATATAAAATATTATTTTCGTGTTTCAGAAAACAAAATGGCGTCCCCACACTTCCCATATGAAGCGAAGAATGTAACTAAAGAAGAGGATATAATCATCAAGAAATACTATAAAGGTAGATCTTACCGAAATACCGACGAAGGAAAACATCGTGAGGAGACCGGCATGCCCAAGAACCGCAATATTCAAAGGCATGCGACATCTACCAACCCTCTCTGAGAGAAGGCCAGAGTCCCGGCATTGGGAACATAAAAGGCTGATGATCAGTAGTGTTGCCGAAGCATCGATAGTTTCATCTGACAAAGTCATAATTAAGTTATCGATAGAATCGATACTTTCGATAGTATTAACCTTAGATATGCCTATCGATAGTATTGTTGTTCACGAGGAATAAATTATCGATAGTATCGATACTATCGATTGTGTTGCGATTCTTTGACTATCGATAGACCATCGATTAACCATCGTTAGTCCACTATCGACCAGCAACACTATGATGATGGTGATTGTTCGCAGATTACAACCGTCCCTTCGTCAGAATGGGGCCTGGAGGCTACCTCAGCATGGCAGGGTACGCAGACCACGCCGCTGACATCTACAACTTGGAAGTCAGAGCAGAAGATGTGTGGGTCACTTCATTCTCAAGATCTGGTTAGTTTAAGCCATTTCTAACTGAATGCTGCTTTGGTCCGAGTGTCCTTTGCAGATTCGACCTTTTTAAAACAATTTTATTAGCTTGACTGGTAACTAACTAACCAAAAATGCAATCAAATTTTAGAAGTCAATTTTAACTTACTTCTAATTGTCGTATCGACTTGAAACTTTAAACGGACCATTAGATGACAAAAAAAAAACTTGGAATTTTAGTGAACTTGCTCCAATTCAATCAATTAGTAATAAGAATAAAATTGTCAAAGTGATCGCGCCAAAAAAATTACTGCCGGGCGTTTCTTGCCTGTTCTTTTGCCGGCGAAAGGAGGTTGGAACAGGCGTAGCTAGTTTTAAGTTTGACGTTTTAAAGTGATCACAATGTATCCTAACGAATAAAGAAAAATTGGCTTTTGACTTTAAACCCCCGACGCAAAAACGACGGGGTGTCGATTTGAAATGTTTCTGTGTGTGTGTATCTGTCTGTCTGTCTTTGGCAACGTAGCTTCCAAACGGATGAACCTATTTTGATTTTGTTTGAAAGGTGAATTAGTCGGGAGTGTTCTTAGCTATGTATGATGAATCGGTCCAAATGTCAGGGGTTTTTAAATTTTTATTTAGGTACTATTTACAGTATAACATTGACCACAAGTCGCCTGTTGTGGTCGAAGGAAGATGGTGCCACGCTATACCTGGTCTGGAAACTGGCTCTGAAATAAAACTGTCAGAACACACCGATATGTGCTTGGCGGTATGCAAATTCTTAACTTGGTTAGCCAGACGAGCACTAGAAAATGCCCTACCACCAAATTATGGTTACTTCGCGATATATTTGTTTTCAATATACGACATATTTCAGACTGTTCTTGCTAGGTGTGTTGAATTGAAAGTAACTCGTGATAATTAATGGGTTGAAAGTTTGCAAAGAGTCGGAGTTTTTAGTGAATGAAAACGTCATGAAACCCTAGTTTGGTGACAGGGCATTTTCTCTTATGGCTATTATTTATTCTTAACTTGAAGGCCATTAGCTGGCGCCTGGCGGCGAGCTATCTATCTAAGATCTAAGAATCTGTCAGGAAGCACCTGTCGATGTGTTCCAGCAGGCGGATTTAAGAGGCATTTTCCGAACTAGGCTAACTTAGTGTGGCGCCACATCCCACCACATCGTTCGTGACTTAACTTCAACTTGTGGCCAAACGCTACACTGTAAGACGTAAAAAAAATCGGATTCTTACGTCTTGAAGTTTGTTCTAGAAAGCTGTAATAAACTCTAATTTTGTAATATTCAGGCACGACCTGGGTCCAAGAACTGGTTTGGTTGATCTGCAACAATCTAGACTTCCAAGCACTAAAGGACAGCGGTGTAAGCCGACGATTTGCTTATATTGAGTGAGTATCTGTGTACAGTACGAGGACAAGATTGCGGTAGCACCTCAACGTTCATAGTCGCCCGCACTGTATGTGTGACCGGTAATCGCGCTCTTTCTAATTGGTTCATGGACACACGTACGTGCGAAACGGCTTATAGAAGGTCATGTGTGCGATTTTCTTTCATGCTATTTATTGCTTTTTAAAACTACTACTACTACTGGAATTCTGACCGCGACCGTACATAAAAAACTAATTCATTTCTTTTTAACTATTTATATTTATAATGCATTGTAGAATCATTCTCTACGGTCTAATAGCGCGGCGAACTTTACCCGAGATAATAAAAAATAAACCCAATCTGATTGGTAGATCTATAAAATGATTAGGTGGGTAGTTAGGTACGTTAATTTTACAGTCTTGTCGGTACGTTTGCACTGAAAACGCACTAGAATTATCAATATTGATATTGAAGGCTTAATTCATGATGATTTATATTTTGTAGTACTTACCTATTTGTAGGTTGTATAATACCACCTATTGGGTCAAAAAATAAGATCTACCTACTGAAAATCCGTGCGACCGTCACGGAGTCGAGTGCACATTCAAACCTTCGCTTTTTTATTTGGTTTCATATGATTAAAGATTGGAGCTATCTAAAGAATTTTATATATCATTAGTTGAGCCCCGCGGTTTCACCCGCGTCTTCCCGTTATCCCGCAGGAACCTTTTTCCGGGATAAAAAGTAGCCTATGTGTTAATCCAGAGTATAAGCTACGTCCATTCCAAATTTAATTCAGATCCGTTGAGTAGTTTTTGCGTGAAAGAGTACCTAACAAACATCCATCGATCCATCCATACTCACAAACTTTCATGTTTATAATATTAGTAGGATAATTATAATAAGCCTGTTTTAGTCCACTGCTGGACACAAACCTCTACCAAACGCTGCCACTTTGCATATGTTGACGCTCATTGTTCGAGCGTTATCGGCCTAAAGAATGACGCACGCGCGGCGCGGGGGGTCATTGACTCTTCATTCATCGCACCGCCACCGACGGCATTAGTCGCGCGGATTCGCTTTCTATTTTAACTGTCACACATATATATGTTTTGTAATCTTTCCAATATACCAGGTTCTACAGTCCACTGTTATTATTTTAAGTCCTACAACAGTAAGAACCCTAACACTCATCATTTGTTTTTTGGTAACACGTGGATATATTATGTAATTCCACAAAAACCTATCATTGTGATGGATAGAGGATTGTGTTCCGCATATTCCTAACATTTTTAATCTTCAAGGCAGGAGTGAACTTGGAAAACTTCTAGTAAGTATGTGTACTGCACTGTCGACCGCATCATCGTGTTGCAACGGACAAGTTGGAGGTTAGCCCTATAGGTACAAAAAATTAAATCAGAATAAAAAATTAAAAATGTGACGAAAAAAGAATGGAGGAAGTTCTTTAGTCAACGGGTCCTTACTTTAGGCATATTCTTACCAAAATCGGACTAGGAAAAAAGTCATGGTCATTATGACTTTTTCCTAGTCCGATTTTGGTGATTAGTTTTATCTGTTAGATGTTGTATGTAGGTAAAGAATCAAAGAATGTAAAGATAAGTAAATAATTTGATTTCATGCTTATATCTATTTGTTTGTGCCAGCGATGTGTTGAGTCATCTTTTGATGTCATTAATAAATAATGATTAGAACGACAAATTATACTTGCAGACTTCAAAACATTTGAACTGGTGAAACAACCAGACTGGTTGAGAGATACATACATGAATTTACTGTTAATTTTCAAACAAAAAAGTTCATATAGGATTTTCGTACCGCTTTATAGGCGGGTCACAATAATATAGTAATTAATAAATAGCTCGATTGTGCTGTGACACACTGAGAAAAATCCTGACTTTCCTACTGAGTCTTACCTTCTAAAACCGATTCCTTTCAAAATATAACGTTTTCCTTCCTCATTTACCTCAGCTTTCCTTCTGAGTCAAATTAGAAGGAAATTCCTTCCGTATTTCGGAAGGTATTTTTTCCGTGTAAATAATTCTTCGTCGTTCACTGCTTATTTACAGGCATCCAACCCAAGCAGCTGAAATCAGGAAGGCTCCTCTAAACCCGAAAGGGTCTAGAGCTACCTTGGAAGACTTTAGAACGCTGCCGGACCTGCCTTCGCCTCGATACGTCAAAAGTCACATGCCGCTTTGTCTTCTACCACCGAAACTGTTAGACAGTGCTAAGGTTAGTTTTGACATCAATTCAATAAAATTCAGAATCATTCATCATCATCATGTTCTTTGGTGACGTTCAAAGGGGGAGCCCTATGTTCAGTATTGGACTTCTTCTAGCTGATGATGATGATGAAAGTAGGATACAACCTGTGATCAATTTAAAACGTCAATCTTAAAACTAGCTACGCCTGTTCCAATCACCTTAACAGCAAAAAAAAAACAAGAAGCGCCCGGCAGACCTGGATAGATGACTGGCTCTCAAGTGAGGCTGAAGGATACCGATAGATGCTTGGCGACAGATTCTTAACTTGGTTTCACCATGATGTTTTCTCAAGTCACTTTCGTTAATACAGGATATTATTGTTGACTAGCTGCTCCCCGCAGTTTCACCCGCGTGGGCTTTTGATTATAGACAGCGAGACAGACAGACAGAGTTAATTTCGCCTTTGTAATATTAGTAGGGTGTTAGGGTTCACGTCAAATTTCCATTTTTCCAGGTGTTTTACGTAGCACGGGACCCTCGTGACGCGGCAGTATCCTTTCATTTCGCGCACAAGCTGTTCGGATACTTCGATGACAGCGTCACTATTAAAGAGTTCTGGGATCTCTTCAAAAATGACTTGAGTAAGTTGAAGATTAGATTCAAGAAATAATGTTAATTTATTACTTACAGGGTTGCGTTAAACTGATGACGATGTGGTCGAAGATGGCGTCAACCTACACTTGGATTAGTTACTGGCTCTCAAGTGGGGCTGCCGAAACACACTGATATGTGCTTGGTGACAAATTCTTAACTTGAAGATTATACTGGTAGCTAAACAGGCTAGACACTAGACAGGCGACTGTATAGGTCAATTACCCAAAATTATTTTTCCCCAATATTTTTAGTCCCATTCGCGTTATTCCCCATTTGTTTTATATTCCATACGATACTGCGACCGATAGATATTATTTTCTCACACGATTTAATTTCTACTCGTCCTTTTCGCTGCACTTATTTTTACCTATGTATTTTTAACCAATCCGGATCATTCGCATACTTATGTTTCAAAGTTAAAAGACGGCAATAGTTTATTATTAGTATTTATACATCGGCACAGATGCGGCTAGCGAAAATAATGAGTGGAATCAGGCGAACACTAGAAAATGCCCTACCACCATGCTATGGTTTCTTAACGATTTCTTTACCGACATCGACAGCTCAATCATGAAAAAATATTTTTTGGTTTTACCTGATATATATATTTGAATGTTTGTTGTTATTTCAGTAATACACACGCCAATATTTGCACACATCAAAGAAGCTTGGGATCTTCGCACTCATCCCAATCTTCTCTTCTTATTCTACGAAGATATGAAAAGGGTAAGTTTTTATGTAATTTTATTTAGCAACCAGCTGCGTTTCGCGGTTTCACGCACGTGGACATTTCTATTGGATTTTATCAAAAACATGCATTTGCATTTTGTAAAAAGTCAAAGTTTTATGGTACCGTGCCCCTCTGATGGTCTATAACTCTATAATAAAAATATGATTCAAACTGGGTAGAACGAAAATAAACTCTTCCATAGCAACTAGGCTTTTTGAAATATACCGTGTTAGCAACTGGTTGCGTAAGAAGAATAAAATAATATTCTTCTATCACAACTGGTTGCCATGAAAGACTAAAAAAGCTCGTAGACAACTGGTTGCGAAACACAGTTGCGATGGCGATGGCGGCCGGAAATGGTTTGTCCAAGTGAAATAATCTTCCTTGTAGACAAACTAATCTGTCAGTTTTCTACCGGTTGCATTCTGGTGAGTGCGCGCAAGATACTACTAAGTAATAGCCATGAAATTTGGTCAAACGCAGGCCCATTTGCATATAAAAAGAAACTGTCTCGGGTGACAAAAGTACAGTTTTGAAAGAAAGAAAATGATGTAAAGTTACATTTCTAGGACCTGCTTGGGGCCATAAACAAAGTGTGCACCTTCCTCGGTAAGGAGTACACAGCTGCACAGAAGGAGCAGCTCGTGCAGCATCTCAGCTTCGACAACATGAAGAAGACCACGCCCATGTTCCTGAACAAGGAAAACGAGAAGGCTTTCTTCAGAAAAGGTAACGCTGAGATAAATTTCCTTACCTTCCTACTGAGTTTTGTCTTCCAAAACCGATTGCTACCAAAATGTAATCTTTTCCTCCCTTAGTTAGGCGATCTATAAGTAATGTTAAATCAAGGCCACTACAGCAGGCCGACCGCGGTTGCCCGATCGTAATGGTTTTATTTTCGTTTACATTTACAATTGTCATTTACGCCAGTATAAAAATTGGTACCGGGATGAGACATCGTATTGTAATGGTTAATTGAATCAACGAAATGTCAAATGTTTTTCAACTAGTGTTGCCGATCGCTAGTAGACTATCGATGATTAATCAATTTGTGTTCAATGGTCCCCCGATATTTATTTATTTATTCATTAATTATCGATAGCCAACCAATCGAAACACTGTCGATAGTATCGATACAATCGATGTTATCGATCCTATCAATAGCTCAAAACGAAGCAATACTACAAGTGAGTACAATACTATCGATAGTATCGATATTGTTGTTGCTCGCGAAGTATAAACTATCGATAGTATCGATAGACTAAAATAATCGATACTATCGATAGTTTTTTTTATTTACGAGCAGTAGGTATACTATCCATAGTTTATTCTTCGCGAGCAACAACACTATCGATAGTATTGTACTCACTCGATAGGTACTATTGCCTCATTTTGAGCTATCGGTAGTATTTATAGGCCTTTCGATAGTGTGGCTTATTCAGATGAAAACTATCGATAGTTTTACTATAGATAGTTTGGCAACACTATTTTCGTAATAAGACAGACAGAAAACAAATGACGTAAAACATGAATAATTATATATCTATAAGAAAAATCAGATTATTTGTTTGTTTGTTTTCATTAATAGGCTCCGAAACTAGTGGACCGATTTGAGAAATTCTTTGACTGTTGGGAAAAGCTACACTATCTCCTGGTGTAATGGTTAGGTATATAATATTTTCAAAAAAATTAATTGTATCTTGGTGTTAATCCCTAACAAATAAATTACTTCATATTCAAGACTGTTTCAATGCCTTATTATGACTTTTTGATTTATTCAATTCGGACATTTAATTCGAAAGATATCACGAGTTTAAAAATGCAAGTGTTGTAACACAAGCAAATTTGGCGGAAATATGGTGTAAAACGTTGCCCGAGACTTACCTTTTTCACCGTTGACTTTTACCATCGTTTTGAAATGTAAAAGTGTTTCCGTGGTACGAAATTTATCGTCTATTGTTTATTTTTGCTCAAACTACGTACCTTTTCGTTCATTCAATGTAGCCATAATGGAAATGGCTAGTCGATGGACCACGTGATAGTTCGGCGGTACCAATTGTGTCAAATTAAAAGAGTTTACGATAAAGTTTATGTCGTTTTGTGATCCGCGGTAAGCCCGCTGGTCCCTACTAATATTATAAATGCGAAAGCAACTCTGTCGTGTCTGTCTCTTTGTCTAAACTACTGAACCGATTTAAATGAAATTTGTTATAGATATAGTTTAGAGCCTGAGAAAGGACATGGGCTACTTTTAGTAGCGATAAAACTATATCCCACGCGTGTAAAACCGCGAGAAACAGCTAGTAAAACATACCTACCACCACGCACTGGGCCAGCATAGTTTATGACTTTAGGACCCATACCTACTATCTCTGAGAAAAACCCACCTATGTTTCAACAATGGGAACGTATGTAATAGCCATGATGATGATGATTCCTGCGCTAGAAATCGGTTTAATAGTTCATCACTGATGATTAACATGAACTTGCAGGTCAGTCTGGCAGCTGGGTGCAGTACTTTGATGAAGAGATGCAGAAGGAAGCTGATGAGTTCGTCGCCAAACACCTCGCCAACACAGATATGCGTTTTCCTAGTGCCCAGTGAACTACAGTTTCTATCGTCAAAATGTTTTAGTAATTCGAGGACCTAGGACATAATTTTTTGTTTTTGAATACACCAGTGTGTAAAAGGTAACACGGGAGAAGTATTACCAATATTATTCCTTCTGAGTCTTACCTTCCAAGACTGATTCCTTCCTTATTTCACCTTAGTTTTTCTTCTGAATCACAAGTCCTTCCCTTTTGACTCAGGAGGAAAACGATATTTCGGAAAGTCTCTTCTTCTTGTAACACGTGAAGAAGTTTTGATTGTTTATGTATTTACCCTGAATTACGATGACAAAATTGCAGCATCTTATTTATGTCGCGTTTCAATAACCGATCTATCTACGGTTTTCTCTACTGAAGATGGAAATTTGACATAAGCTCCATAGAAATAATGTCAAATTTATGCCAAACCGTGGATAATCGAATAATGTAGGGAGGTGGACTTTTCGAAAGGTAGGTAGGTAGGTGTTCGAAGGTCATGGATGGACAGTCTAAATAACTAATTAGGATTCCAATAAAACATTTAAATACGTGTATCCATTTATTTCTCATTGTAAACTCATACATTTGTTCTATCAACCGTTTATAATTTACGATAGGTATGCACTTGGTATTTTACTTACGTCTAAATTATTTTGTACATTGTAAGACATTTCTGATTTACTCATTTTCAATTAGGTACACTTAAAAGCGCTAGTGTTAGTAACTTCATCAACACTAAACTTCACAATGGAAGCCCATTTCTGAATCGAAATAAGGACTGAATTTTTCATACAGATATTTAGCCGAGATTTGACTACATTAACTTGAACTACGATTGCAACAATAAGCCTGTAGGGCCCGTTGTTTAACGTGCAGTTAAAAAATGTATGAGATAGATAACAATTCTCAGTTCCTTCACACATTTTTGACTACAGTTATCGGTTTAATGTGACCACAGATAAAGGTTGAACTAGATAACGCGATAACACATACTTTGTCCTAATTTTGAGCAATCATAATAATATCGGGAGACCATTGCACACAAATTGACCTAGCCCCAAAATAAGCTCAAAACTTGTGTATGGGTACTAGACAACGATACATACATACTTATATAGAGAGAAATAAATACTTATATAGATAGAAATATCCAAGACTCTGAAACAAATATTCGTGCTCATTACACATATATTTGCCCTTACCGGGAATTGAAACCGGGACCGCTAGCTTCGAAGGCAGGGTCACCACCAGCAGCAAGCAAAAATGACCAGCACGGAGGAAGAATGGTGAGTTGGTACAAAAAAAGTGGCAAGCTCGCTGGGTTTTTATATAGATTGACCCAATAGCGGTATCTAGCTCAATCTATAGGTATATGTGGGTATGAAAGCGGATGAAACAACACACTTCCACACAATCAGATACGTCTTACAAAGTACTATAACATTATAAATGCATAAATTTACATACACGGGCGCACCATAATTGACTCGAAATTAAAATAAAGCGTGATATAAAAATCAAAACATTTCTTTTAAATGTATTAAAAAACGTAAACAAAATCATCTCTCAATTTCTTAATCATAATAATTATGTATATCAAAACCAAATCATATATAGGATTATCTGCAACAATCAGTGTTTTATGGCACTTAACCAGCGGACCAATTCTGCTCATTTAAAAAAATCTAAGTCTAGTCTCAACAAAATCAAACTGTCAAAATGGTGTTCTGCTAATATAACCCTTACACTCGTGAATATAATATACAAAGTCAAACGTTGTAATTTTGTGAGACATACGACATTTAAGAGACAGACCGTGACTAGACCAAAAATGTGCCTATTTCAAATTAGCAAAATCGGTCCGCTAGTCCCTAACTATGTAACTTGTTAGCTATCGAAACATCAACACTAGTTTTTTGTATCATTCCATGGTGGCTCCATTCCTAGATTTTGCAAATTGGAGGCGATTGCAGACGTTTTAAAAACATCCGAAATATTGGAAAACAGTTCCAATGTTTCGGGAAACATTCGAAAACAGTTCCAATGTTTCGGATTGGTAATGTTTATTGTTATTCGACGAATGTTTCAGAGGTTTTGATACAATAGCCATCGAGTTACAGAATCAGGGGCTAATCATACAATCAACAATAAACAATTATATCCACAAACCCTTGTCGCAATTTAAGTCATATTACTAATTGAACGTACACTTCATTAACTACTTTATTGCGACAGGGTTGTTTACATATATATTTGTAATCAACTCAACAGAGCTCTTACAATGTTCTAAATTTACCATTTGGTAACTTTGTAACTGAAAATGTGTTTCGCTCAATATAAATTGATAAAAATTAAAATTAAAAAATCAAAAGTAGCCCGTAAAATGACTATGTATTTATTAAAACTATTATTATAAATAGTGTGCAGTAATTACGTTGAAAAAATGTGTCCAGTTATACAGTTAATAGTACAATTATTATATCGTATCAGATATTGTGCAATACACAATATTGCGCAATACATATAATTATTACATTGTTTATCGATTCTTACACAATGGTGTTCTGTACAGTCCTTTTTAATGCCAAATGCAATTTCTCGACTGATACAAGATACTTCACAATTGAATAAATCTGTTAGAATAGTTTTTACTGTCATTTAATCCAATTTCACAGCGCAATCAGAAATATCTGTTTGTGTTGAAACATAAGCTAGCAAACCTCATTTCCATTGTGTAATTCTGAGACCACTTCAGTGCGTCTTATTCCAAAGCGACTAAAGACCAAATTCTCAAGTTCAGTTTTAATTTCTGTCACTTAAAAAAGTTATCTATCAATTTTGAAGTACCTTCCAACGCCTTATTGGTTTGGTTATTACAAAAGTGACGTCACATATACTGTTTGTATACATACCTATGTATATCACCGCGTATAAAGAAACACATGTACAATTGTCCTACACAGTAGCCCGAATCGTGTACGTGGTCTTAAAAAGTTTATAAATACACTTTCGCTGACGCCTGTACTTCTAACCGAGATAGCAGGGGTAAACCAAAACAATTATAATCAAGAGAAAAATACGTTTTGACTGTCCATCTACCACAGATACTGCAGTCAGGTTAAAGTTGCAGAGCTCTCAGGCATTACCCAACCTAGAAGATAGGAACTTTGTTAGTTTTACAATTCTTTTTTCTTATATAGTTTTGAAACCATGTTTAACGAATCCTAGTTTGAGATCAGCTCCCTAAATTATGTAACTTGTCAGTATTTTGACATTTGATGGGCACCTAGCATTATTCTTTAGATCGATTGCCAAGATTTTTACAAAGTTCCACAGTTCCAATGTTTCGGTTCTTTTTTATTCTTAGCGTAATGTGAGAAGTTACAAACAGTCATGCGAAAAATAATTAAAGTTTGTTTGTACGTAAGAGCTGTATCATATTCAGATCCAGTTAGATAAAATCCGTCACAGCTAGACTGGATATTCTTTATAATTAACATCCCCGGACGACACCAGGGCGCGTCGCTAGCTTTTTGATGAATTATTTAATAAGACAAAAGAAGTTTTTTCCCTTGATTATACCGTACGGTTTTCAGTACAAAGTCAATCGTCTTAACTTACTTATTTCTAACTTGATTTACTTAAGTTACAATTATGCATTATCTTTGGCGAATACACTGCTTATGGTACCATGAACATTTACATCGCTGTGCACGAACAATACTGCATCAATTCGGGTAACGTTTGAAGAGATCTTCCATATATATCATAGTTCTTCAAGATGGTTTACAAAGAGTTCTTCAGGGTCGGAAACGCATCGACAATGCCCCTAGGGGGCCATCCATAAATTACGTCACACGTTTTTGATGATTTTTTTACCCTTCCCCGCCCCGTGTCACACAATAGCACACTTCGTCGAACCACTCCCTCCACCTTAACATGTGACGTAATTTATGGATGGTCCCTAGTGTTGCAAATGCCTAAGCAAAGGTGACCGCTTACCACCAAGCGGACCATCTGCTTGTTTGCCACTCTATTATATACTAGCTGTCTGTTTATCACGATAAGAAGTATCAATTTCATCAGGATTAGAGAAACCATGCGGCACATTTGTATGTATTTAATGAATTTTTTTTATAAGAACGGCTTGAAACATATCATGTTAGTGCACAGCGACCTCACAGCTAAACGATAACATTTGATCGTAAAAAAAAGAGTCCAAACGTCGTTGTAAATTGTCACAAAATTCACCTATTCGTAATACTGCGTTACAAAACTGCTCGATTCGTAGGATAAAATGTGGTACCTTAATAACCTTACCGCTAAATCTAACTAGGTATATAATAGATACATCTAAGTAATTCAGTTTTACACTAGGAAAAGTCTTGAAAATAACCGTAAGACACGCGTCACCGGAATGACGTGACCATTTTTTTTTTTACCATACGGTGCTGAATCGAAATTTCGGCCAGTTTAGTATAAACATACCATATTTTTTTTTTCGGTGACGAATGCTGTAAACATTTGGGCCCCAGTCTTGAAAGACACTCAAGTGAAATCTGTATAAATAAAATTCTATTGGCGGCAATTGTAACTGTAATTATTGTCGGTTAATTGTATGAAAGGTAACATAACTCGCGACCGATTTGGCTATTTTTTTGCCGGCGTAAGGAGGTTGGAATAGGCGCGGCTACTTTTAAGTTTGACGTTTTAAATGGATCACATCACATGTTGTGTCCCATTATATAAATGTATTCGGCAATTAACAGGCCGAATAAGCCAAGCCGTATACCGAATAGTAGCCGAATATTCGTTGTAACTCTACTATTTATTTATTTGTGATCAATTGTAATATAGCAAAGACCAAAAGTGCAGAGAAAAGTCAATTCTGTAGCAAGGAAGCATTGTTCGTTCGCAACCACTTGTCCAGTCTGTTCTAAAGGAACTCGCTGAAGGTGCCGACACAACGTCTTCTGGTAGTCTGTTCCACTTGTTACATATTCAATGAGTAATTTCAAGGGTAACCATGCTCACAGCATCCGTCCACGTATCTTCGTTTCCAAATCCCCCGATAACCTTATCATTTCAATACCACAAGTACAATACCTTTATTAATAATCTATCATCAAACGATTACAGTTATTTCCTTGGTGTTATAGACAGAGAGATTATAGCTACATGCATACACAAATCAGATGGTTCAAACGGCACCCTATTTATTTTATTTACATACATAATGTTATTTTCGTTATTGTATCAGATTCGTGTACAATTCCAGTTCTAACACACGTTGGAATGATTTTAAATTATTTTATTTACATAATGATAACGTGTAAACAAAATAAGTTAGTTATTCAGCTAATAAAGTTAAGAAATTAAAATTAATATGTACATTAGATCCTTGTTAGGATTATTCGATAACCTGATCCTAGAAAGTAAATTACGAAGCAAGAGATTCAAAATTGTTTTCGAAAAGAGGATTTTGTTATTTTTTATCTTTAAAAAAAATCACTCAAAACTTACTCCTAACCTAACTAGGCAATACGAGTACAATCTAGGTGTACAATCCTTCTACGCAGGCTCCGAGCCTATTCACTGAGAACGCTAAAAATCACGTTGATCTACAGTTTAGCGTTGGTGCAGTACCGGACAAAAATATGGCACGCCGGGATAACGAAGGAACGTTACTGTTTCATGTTTAAAATCACACATAATGCTGTAATTTAGGTATAATTATATTGAAAACTTTGTAGGAAGACTTAACTTAGCTTTATAACAATGACTTGTTCAATTCAAAGGACTTGCGCGAGCTCCACGTGGAGGAGTGGTAGTAGCGCGGGACAGACCGAAGTGACGTCTTTTGTCGGAGGCCAAGACTCGATTTGTCTCGATGCGCCATCTCAGTTAGTAGATCAATTGAGAGCCAATCATTGTAGATTCTCACGAATAGCATCAATTATAAATTATGTTGTCGTTTTTTCTAATGTGCCATATTACTTGTCAGGTACTAAACGTTAGTTTCTATAACGTCCCCGTTGCAGCCAGAGTTCCTTAAAATCTATCTTTGAGCGAAAACTCCAAGTCCAAAAGGTTCAGATTATTTTATACGCTAAGATAGCGTTCTTGAGTAAGTTATTAGTTAATTTTATTGGTCATTAAAAGTTAAACACAGCCTTTGGGCTTACCATCAAGAAGAAGAAATATTATTGACAGAAAGAAAAATAAAACAAGTAAGGAAAATTAAAATCAAATTCAAATATGAGGCCATTTATAAATTACGTCACACGTTAAGGAAGAGAAAGGGTCAGCAGTGTGACATCGTGTGACAAGGGAAGAGTCATAAGCATCGTGACGTCATATGTTTGTATCTAAAGTACAAGAACTCCTAAACTTCAACTCTAACAAATGACTAAAAAGTTGTTGACGTCACACCAGTCACACAAATGTGACCACCTGTATGTGTGACACCTGGAGAAGAGGCTCCAATAAAGTCATGTGACGTAATTTACGATTGGTACCCTAAAATTAAGAAAATATTAACTTAAACAACAGAAGAGAAAAGCAAGAGAAGAAAAAGTTTACAAAAAACATAGGCCTCTGATTTCAGACCCTTTAGTATTTTATCTAGCAAAATAATAATTGGGCTAAATCACCTCAAAAATACACAATTCGAAATACTAAACAGTAATAAATTAGGTTAGTATACAATACAAATGTTTCGATAAATATTAGACCAGTATTCACAATAAATTACAAAAGATTTTGAGCAATCCTCACACAGAATTCGCTTTATTTATTCATCTATCAATGTCGTTTTGGTATGTTGTATTGTCTACATTCGCAGATAATTATTATGTAAGTACTGATTAATTTTATACATCGAAATACTAATCGAGTACGTATTATTTATCGTATAGTTTAATCGCAATTCGAATCAGTCACTACAAATTTCACTTTTTCACTGTTATTCTAATTTAAAAAAAACGATTTACATAATCGTTCAGAGTCGAATAGTCGATATTCTTGACACTGTCTATTCTCCCGGAATCACTCGTAGTTGAAAAAGCTAAGTAGAATTGTTAAAAATCCACCGACAAAAAGACAGCAATACACGATAAGGAATCTAAACATTCCCTACAAACAAAATTTTAATCGATTATTTATTTTATTACAAACAACGACCAGCGATTGCATTGTTCAGAATTTTATCAGTATAAAATCGATTCTGCATCGATTCTGGCCATCGCAATAGTCTTTCTTCGCATCACCACTTACGGTTATAACCTGAACCTAACTCTTGAGATTGTAGATCTCACTATTGGTTCTTATAACCGCGTGTCCTTATACTAGAGCTCTGTCACGGCGTACAAGTCTCTCGGTTCGTGGTGTTGAACGTGTTGAGCGTGTTGGGCGTGTTGTTGGGCGTGTTGTTGTTGGCCGTGTTGGTTCCTGTCGGGTCTCCGTCGATGTTGGGTGTTGGTGTTAGGTTGTTGCTGCCTCCTCGGCCTTTGTAGGGACCGATATTCTAGAGCCGCGGCGGACAGCGGCTGCGGCTCGGCGGCGCGGCGGGCGGGACGTACTGTTGCGTACTTGTCCGGACCGGACGCGTGCTTGTCCGGTTTCTCCGGAATGGGCGTGTACTTCTCCGACCCGGACGCGTGCTTATCCGCACCGGATTGGTACTTTTCCGACGCGTATCTGTCAACGGTGCCGTATTTGTCGGCGTTCGCGTATTTTTCCGCACTGACGTGCCTATCGTTTGTCGCGTACTTTTCCGCACTGACGTGTCTATCGCTCGTCGCGTACTTTTCCGCACTGACGTGTCTATCGTTTGCTGCGTGCTTTTCCGCATTGGCGTGTCTGTCGGTAGTCGCGTACTTATCCGCGCTGACGTGTCTGTCGTTAGCCGCGTACTTGTCCGCACTGACGTGCCGATCCATAGTTGCGTACTTTTCCGCGTTTCCGTGTCTGTCGCTGGTCGCGTACTTGTCCGCATTAGCGTGTCTATCGCTCGTCGCGTACTTGTCGGCAGTAGCGTGTCTGTCCGCGGTCGCATATTTGTCCACAGTGACGTACCTGTCTGCGTATCGGTCGGCGCCGGCGGCGCGGTCGGCGGAGGCGTACTTGTCTAGTCCATGCTTGTCGGCGGCGGCGGCGGCGGAGGGCGCGGGGGAGAAGGTCCCGAGCGCGGGGGGCGGCACGGCGGGCCGCGGGCGGGGCGCGCGGGGACCGAATGACGCGTATTTCGGGTCGAAGCGGTTTAAGCTTGCCACGCGTCCCGTTGTCCCTGGAATTTGAGAAATATAATGACGTCAAAGCGGAAAAATAGATTAAAACATACTAACATAACATGACATAACATATTTATTTAACATCCTACTAATATTATAAACGTGAAAGTTTGTGAGTATGGATGGATGGATGTTTGTTACTCTTTCACGCAAAAACTACTGAACGGATCATGCACATCCATAAAAAAGTCTTCAACGGAAGAGGAAGACGAGGAAGACGCAGTATTTATGATAAACCTTTCCTCCTGCATCTCAATCGATCTTGTTCTATGAACTGATTTTCAATTTTTATTACATGTTCACAAGATTTTCGCCATTCATCGATCCCTATTCGAGAAAAAGCTTCTTCAGTTCACACGAAAAATGCAATAAACCAAAGTATCAAGACATGTCACTCCTACTAATTTAAAGCCAAACCAAAAACAATTCCTCAAAATTTCAGTTGACAGATGACATTTTCTTCGTTGCCATATGAAAATCGCTATTTATTAAACTTTTGACGTGACAACGTCTTATAGTTTGATAGAGCCGGCTGCACGCACGAAAAAACATGACTCATGCGGCGTTACCTCGCTCTGAGGCGTTCCATGTAAGGCTTGAAGTGCAAGCGAGAGCGCGGAACGAGCGACAAAGAAGCACAATCGGCCAATCGACGTTGTCACGTTCAACTATCGTCAGTAAACCGACTTTACAGACAACCAATTTTTTTTTTGCCATCAGATCTTGGTAGAGCTATACTTGCGCCGGGGAGGCACTGGTGTCGCACGTGCACTCACCCGTGTCTGTGGGCGCGCCGCCGCCGGGCCTGTCTCAGTAGAAGTCGTTGCTCTCGAGCGTCTTGCACTGCTTGGTAGAGCTATACTTGCGCCGGGGAGGCACTAGTGTCGCACGTGCACTCACCCGTGTCTGTGGGCGCGCCGCCGCCGGGCCTGTCTCAGTAGAAGTCGTTGCTCTCGAGCGTCTTGCACTGCTTGGTAGAGCTATACTTGCGCCGGGGAGGCACTAGTGTCGCACGTGCACTCACCCGTGTCTGTGGGCGCGCCGCCGCCGGGCCTGTCTCAGTAGAAGTCGTTGCTCTCGAGCGTCTTGCACTGCTTGGTAGAGCTATACTTGCGCCGGGGAGGCACTGGTGTCGCACGTGCACTCACCCGTGTCTGTGGGCGCGCCGCCGCCGGGCCTGTCTCAGTAGAAGTCGTTGCTCTCGAGCGTCTTGCACTGCTTGGTAGAGCTATACTTGCGCCGGGGAGGCACTAGTGTCGCACGTGCACTCACCCGTGTCTGTGGGCGCGCCGCCGCCGGGCCTGTCTCAGTAGAAGTCGTTGCTCTCGAGCGTCTTGCACTGCTTGGTAGAGCTATACTTGCGCCGGGGAGGCACTAGTGTCGCACGTGCACTCACCCGTGTCTGTGGGCGCGCCGCCGCCGGGCCTGTCTCAGTAGAAGTCGTTGCTCTCGAGCGTCTTGCACTGCTTGGTAGAGCTATACTTGCGCCGGGGAGGCACTGGTGTCGCACGTGCACTCACCCGTGTCTGTGGGCGCGCCGCCGCCGGGCCTGTCTCAGTAGAAGTCGTTGCTCTCGAGCGTCTTGCACTGCTTGGTAGAGCTATACTTGCGCCGGGGAGGCACTAGTGTCGCACGTGCACTCACCCGTGTCTGTGGGCGCGCCGCCGCCGGGCCTGTCTCAGTAGAAGTCGTTGCTCTCGAGCGTCTTGCACTGCTTGCTGAGCGTGGCGTACTTGCCGGCGTGCGGCGCGCGGCCCAGCGTGTGCGCGCCGCCCAGCGCCGCGTGCGCCGCCGGCCCGCTCGCGCCGCGCCCCAGCGTCACGCTGCCTGACATGCGCGCCCTAGGGGGTGCCCGATGTTACCAAAACTTCAATCCAATTGTACTTTATTCAATAGGATACATTGTAATCACTTTAAAACGTCAAACTTAAAACTAACTACGCCTGTTCCAACCTCCTTACGCCGGCAAAAGAACAGGCAAGAAACGCCCGGCAGGTAATTTTTTTGCCGCGATCACATTGACAATTTTATTCTTATTACTAATTGATTGAATTGGAGCAAGTTCACTAAAATCCCAAGCTTTTTTTTGTCATCTAATAGTTGATGTGTCGATGTTATCGAAGTCAAAACATCGATGTTTTTCAGCTAAACATCGATGTTTCAGAAACATCGATCATCTCTACCCTGCTGGGGGGAGCAGTTAGGAGGACCACCAATAAGCTCTAAAACAATTGGGAGTTTATCAAAAATATACTTGAAGTTGCATTTTACATTTTTGACACTTTTAGCTTTATATTACTGTCAAAAGAACCGAGTTCACTGGGGTTCAAAAACGGCTGCTTGCCGTTGGGGAAGGGCGCGGGGAGCTGGAGAGGTACAGCAGGGCGGGGAGAGGGGGGTGGGGGTGAAAGAAGCTCGCGTGACTCACTCGAACCGGGGCCGCTCGCGGTCAGCGAGGTCCATGAGCTGCACGGCGGCGCTGTAGGAGGGCGGCTTGCCGTTGGGGAAGGGCGCGGGGCGCGGGAGGGTGCGGCTTGCAGCGCTGCTACCGCCGCTGGATAGGAACGGCGCCTGCTCCTCGCCGGTGCCGCTGCGTCTGCAATCAGACCGTCTTGTTCACGTCATCCTGTCTATTTGTCTAAGTTAAGGACAAACTACGCGCGAGACCTCGATTGAACGTTATTTTGCGAAGCTATGCAGCGCGGTAGATAAAGGTCCACACTCTCTCTCTCTGAGGCTAATGATGATGATGCAGCGTGGAGCGACCTGTGATCTCGGACGGCCTTCTCTCAGAGAGAGAGTATGGGCCATAATCTGCCACGCTGGTCCAGTGCGGGTTGGTAGATGGCGCATTTCTTGGACATGCCGGTTTCCTCACAATGTTTTCCTCCACCGTTTGAGCGATGGCAAATCCGCACATAACTTATCAAGTCATAAGTGTGGAGCCGAGAGGATTCGAACTCGGCGTCGGCGCCTTGTAAGTTGCACGCGTTACCGTTAAAAAAGAAAATTATTAGCGACGTCTTTCAAGTACCAGGCAAGCATAAATTCTTAGGAGATTCCTACTGCGTGCATCGTACAGTTCACCTACATGCATATAATAGAAGTAAATTTAACAAGCGCTCCTGACCAATAATAGATAACAGTTTCCCTAAAACGTTAGTGGCTTCCTCCTGGTATACGGAACTCACTTAGTGTTGATGTAGATCCAAGCGTGCGAGTCGGCGAGCACGATGGCCGTGAACAAGAACCCGGCCACAATGGCCGCCAGCAGTTGCAGCGACAACGCCTGTAACAAACCACACTGTAAGGAGCGACTGCGAAACATCTGAGGCCCTAGTGTGAGGTTTTTCACTTCTCATACTCTGAAAGTAAGCTTGAAGTTCTTAGATCGGTGGGATGAAAACAGTCCCTTTCTTGCCTAGGGATGAAAAGTTAAAAACTAAGAGGCAGGCAGTGTTCGGGCCAAAATACAAGCACCCGAAGCGTCAATCAACGTCAACGTCAAATGTCAAACCTGCTGTCATCTTCTCTCATTCGCTCCAAAAATATGTCAATTATCATTAACATTATATACTTGTCCCACGCACCGCCATTGCAATCTTCTATTACTCTGTAATTTTGTCTAAATCGAAATATAATTGTCGATCATAGAAGGCATTTCATTTGGACCGCACGCCAGCTAAAGGCGCAAACATGGTGGCCCATGAGGGGAATAAATCCGCAAACTGAGGGAATTACACGACGAGCATCAACGGCTTCGCCCAAAGATAAGTGTCCTTCCTTCACTCACAAATCTCATCCAAATATCCAAAATACCCATCCAATCCTATCTAACTATTCAAAATACTAATCTATTTGTGCAAATCAAAGTAGTTTCGTGCATCAATTGCCGAAAAACTCCTAAAAAATTGCATCATCTTTTTTTTTCACGGCAACCCACATTTAAAATAAAATATCACCAAATTTGCTCTAATTCTATTAAATATTGGTTTATTCTTGCCTCTAAAGTATATTTTCACTAGTACGAGCTATAAAACATTTGTGCCCACAACTTAGGTCCCACTTTAGGCCTTCAGCTAGGTACAAAATTCGATTTTCATTTCAACATTTTTTTTTTTCTTGCAGCTCGTCGTATTTAGTTGCATAACCGTTCATTACCATATATTTAGCGTAGTTGCCGACTATTTCAGGGCGTACCTACCATCGCCACGCACGCTACCGTACGAACGGTATCAGTCCGGGCACGCACCGGTTTTGTCGGGACGGCTGATCTACCGGCTGGCTCATCGTGAGCGACCAGCTGCTAAGTACCAGGACCACCAGGTGACACAGAATAGAGGGAAGTGAGCCAAATCATTTTTATTTTATTTTTTTTTTGTTCATATTGCAACTTTAAAGTTGATAGTGCCTCGTCTTAAAATATATTTTGGTTACAATGTCTGAAGCTAGGCAACGATACAAGGAATTATTAACAAAAAGAGCGTCCGCCAAAGGACAGATAACTAAATTTAAGAATTATTTATCTAGTATTTGTAAAGAAGAGGAATTAGACAATATTCAATTAACCGAGCTAACCTTAAGGCTTGCAAAGTTTGAGGCACTGTCCGTTAGGGTTGATGACTTGCAAAGTGAAATAGAGGTTTTGAGTCCTGAAAATGTAGCGGCTGAAGTGGATGAGCGCGATAATATTGAACGTGAAATCATAATAAACCTAGCCACTGCCAAAACTTTAGCCGAAAGGTTTTCTAAGAAAAATGAATGCGAACAGAGACGAAACTCTGCTCACAACTCTTCATGCTGTGTGGATGATGCCAATCATCATCATGAGGTGGGTTTGAAACTTCCACAGATTCAGATAGCAAAGTTTGGAGGTGAATATTTCCGTTGGTTGGAGTTTCGAGATACATTTGAAAATTTAATTCATAAAAACGAGCGTATGTCTGATATTAATAAATTTCATTATTTAACGTCATATTTACAAGGTGATGCAGCCAGAATAATTTCAAACCTAGAAGTTACTACTAAAAATTATGCAGAAGCGTGGCAGCTGCTCTGCAACCGGTATGATAACAAAAGGATACTGATAAATCATCATCTTAACTCGTTATTTAATATTAAGCAACTTCCACGTGAGTCGGAGCGATCTTTGAGGTTTTTGGTTGATCATGTTACCAAAAATTTGCGTGCTTTGGCCAGCCTGGGACAACCAACAGATAAATGGGACGTACTCATTATATTTATGCTTTCCTCTAAATTGGACAGCCACACTTTATTGAAATGGGAGGAGTTCCGTAGCAACATTCCAGGTGATGCTCCTACATTAGAACAATTCTTCAGGTTTATTACAGACCGCGCTAATGTATTGGAGTCTTTAGGTCATAACCATAAGTCGGACACTAGCAATACATCAAGAGCTACACTGCCGCCACCACGGTCTGCCCCCATCAATAATGTCAATCATAGGCCGGCCCAGAAAAACTTTACAAAATCTTTTGCAAGCACCAGTAATAATAATAAAAAAAATAGTAAACGGCCTAACTTGTTTCTATGTGTGATATGTAATGAGAATCATAGAATTTATGACTGTCCAACATTCAAGGCTAAGGGTATTGATGAAAGACTGATGGATGTGTCGAAGTTCAAGCTGTGCATGAACTGTCTTAGGCAGGGTCATCCAGAAGGTGAGTGTCGCATGGGGCCGTGCCGAGAGCGTGACTGCAATGAGCGGCACAATACATTGCTACATCGTCCACCGTCATCATCAAGCCACCTCACCGCAGTCGATGATGAGGATGAGGTAATTGTTAACTATTCTAAACAAAATGCAAAACAGGTATTATTATCTACCGCTATGATTGAGGTATCGAATCCAGTTGATCAGCGAAAGGTCAAAGTTCGAGCCTTGTTAGATTCTGGGAGTCAATCATCGTTCATAACTGAGTCTCTCAAGTCTAGATTATCTTTAAAATCTCACCCCATTGACTCTCTAAATGTCATTGGGATAGGAAACACAGCTACTAGCAAAATCACGGAAAGCTGCAATGTACAAATGCAATCAATGAACAGTAGGTACAATGTTACTTTTTCATGTTTGGTGTTAAAGGAACTGACGGGACGATTGCCAAAGGCCCCCGTCGATATCAGCTCGCTAAAACTGCCTGATAATATTCAGCTCGCCGATCCTATGTTCTATCAGCCAGCCCCTATAGACGTGTTGATAGGTGCTGACCTATTTTGGGATATATTAGGCAATGAAGAATTTACGTTAGGAATCAATAATCCTAAACTGCGAAACTCTCAATTAGGATGGATAATATCCGGCCCTATCCAATCGGTGACATCACACAAAAGGATTCACTGTAACCATGCTTCAATTTCTAAAACTGATGATGAAAATATCGAAAAAATACTTGAAAAATTCTGGGACTTAGAAGATGTGCCTGGAAAAACTACTATGAGTGAAGGTCAAAATGAGTGCGAAAATCATTTCCTCACTCACACTACTAGAGATAGCACAGGTCGCTTTTGTGTAAGGCTGCCTCTTAGGGAATCACCACAATGTTTAGGAGATTCTTTTAATTTAGCTAAAAAGCGCTTTATCAATTTAGAAAAGCGCTTCAAGCGTAATCCAACTCTGAAATTAGAATATACTAAGTTCATCAACGAGTATGCGGAACTAGGTCATTTGTCATTATCTAAGGTTGACTTTCATCATGGTGCCAGCCCATGCTACTATCTGTGCCATCATGCAGTTCTAAAACAAGAGAGCGAGTCTACTAAGCTCCGCGTAGTATTCGACGGGTCGGCCCCGACCACTTCTGGGTATGCGTTGAACGACATTTTGATGGTGGGCCCAACGGTTCAGGACTCCCTTTTCTCCATTTTGATACGGGCTAGGCAGCACAAGTACCTACTCACTGGCGACATCGAAAAAATGTATCGCCAAGTGCAAGTAGACGATGACGATAGACACTTGCAGTTAATTCTTTGGAGGGAAGAAGACTCCAACCCTATACAGACCTTAGTTCTCAACACCTTGACCTACGGTACCGCGAGCGCTAGCTACCTTAGTACGCGCTGCCTTTCGCAGCTAGGCGAAGAGCAAAATGATGAACACATCAAAACCATCATTCAGCAAGACTTCTACGTTGATGATCTGATAACCGGGGCCGATGATTTACCAAAATTGATATATATTCAAAAATCCGTGTCAAATGCACTAAGCTCAGGTTGTTTTAAGCTCAGAAAATACAAAACTAACTGTCCAGTAATTTTTGATCATATTGACACAAATGAACAAGATAGTTTGACTATTAGTGAGTCGTCAAGTACTCTCGGGCTCGGCTGGGTACCCTCCAGTGATACCCTACATTTTCCTATTAAGGGGTTTTCACACGACACTGATGAAACCATAACAAAAAGATTTATCATGTCCAACGCGTTCAAAATATTTGATCCTTTAGGTATTTTAAGTCCTGTCGTTGTACAACCGAAAATTATGATTCAAAGGCTCTGGAAACTCAAGTTAGATTGGGACCAGCCCGTCCCTCAGGAAATAAAAAATGATTGGATCAAGTTTGCTGGTAATATAAAATGCTTGTCCGGTTTTAAGATACCACGTCTGGTACTGGGTGAATCTCCTAAATTCGTTGAATTTCATTCATTTAGTGATGCTTCGAATTCAGCGCTGGGGGCATGCGTTTATGTCAAAACGATTGGGCCTAATGATGATGTCACCGTCAGGTTACTATGTGCAAAGTCTAAGGTAACCCCTCTGAAGGCTACTACCATGCCACGTTTAGAATTATGCGCAGCTCTCATCGCAGCTAAGCTTACCAATTCCGTTGTAGATTCACTCAGGTATCGGCCGGGAAGAATAATACATTGGTGCGATTCAAGCGTGGTACTGGGATGGATTAAGGGTGACCAGTCGAAATTAAAGGTATTCCTGCCGACCTAATCAGCCGGGGAGTGGATGCCAAACG
Organism: Opisthograptis luteolata; assembly: GCA_931315375.2. Classification (NCBI taxonomy): domain Eukaryota; kingdom Metazoa; phylum Arthropoda; class Insecta; order Lepidoptera; family Geometridae; genus Opisthograptis; species Opisthograptis luteolata. The sequence goes on from OV928044.1 coordinate 2,206,330, forward strand.
TTTCATTTCCATGACCCTGTGGTGGTCCGGCCCTAGCTTTTTAATCAAACATGCATCGGAATGGCCAATCTTAAATGCAAGTAAATCGGAAATCTTGCCAGAATTAAAGGTACATTCTGTAATAGTAACTCAACCAATTGTTGATATTGATAATTATTCATCTTTAAATAAATTGCAAAGATCATTTGCTTATGTGCAAAGATTCATATACAATGTAAGACACACACACAATAGGCGCGTAGGCACGTTGTCTGTTGACGAGTTACGCGAGGCATTGCATTCTCTATGCGTTATCGCTCAGAAGCAGTCGTTCCCTATTGAACACGAGTTGCTTACAAAAGGTAAAAATTTGAGTAGTAAAAGTAAAATATTAGCTTTATCGCCATTTTTAGACGAAGGCAGGTTAATTCGTGTTGGTGGACGGCTCGATGCTTCAGAAAACTCTTACGAAAAGAAGCATCCAATTCTACTTCATGCTTCACATAAACTAACTAAATTATATTTCGAACGAGTGCACACAGATAACATGCACGCTGGCCCTCAGCTGTTATTAGCAACTGTTAGAGAAACAGTGTGGCCAGTCAATGGGAGGTATCTGGCAAGACGCACTGTCAATAACTGCGTGCGATGTAGGCGCTTACGAGGCAGAACGTTACAACCTAAAATGGGGAATTTGCCTCCACAGCGCGTGAATCCAGACTACCCCTTCTTATCTGTTGGTTTGGACTTCGCTGGTCCATTTTACATTATAAACCGAAAAGGTCGTGGAAGTCGTGTGATAAAATGTTATTTATGCTTGTTTGTTTGTCTGCGTTTCAAATGTATTCATCTCGAGGCTGTTAGTGATCTGTCGAAAGATGCCTTTATAATGACTCTCAAGCGCTTCATAGCGCGACGCGGCAAACCGATGGAAATATTTTCTGATAATGGTGGCGCTTTCGTGGCTTCGGCGAAAGAAATAACAGCATTCATACAACAAACCCATGAACCTATCTCTCATTTTGCAAGTCAAGAATCAATAAAATTTTCGTTTATTCCGGCTTACTCTCCTCATTTCGGTGGCATTTGGGAAGCTGGCGTAAAATCAGCAAAGAAATTATTGCGATCGGTAGCGTGCAATGGGCAAGGCCCTAATCTCACTTTTGAAGAAATCACTACTTTATTTGCACAAATTGAGTCTATTTTGAATAGCCGCCCATTGTGCCCCCTCTCGTCCTGTCCCAACGATCTCCTACCCCTCTCTCCAGGACATTTTATCATAGGGAGACCGTTGACTGCTCTTCCGGCACCTGACCTCAATAACTTCAAGGAAAGCCAGCTTAAACGCTATGAGCGCCTCGAGAGGATACGCCAACAGTTCTGGCACCGATGGCAAAAGGAGTACCTTGCGGAATTGCAGCAGAGGACAAAATGGAAGACGAATGGCTCAAACCTCAACATCGGAGACATGGTTCTCCTAGCAGAAGACAACGCGCCACCCCTCGCTTGGAGACTTGGTCGCGTCCTGCGACTCCTACCCGGTAGCGACGGAATATCAAGAGTCGCCGACGTCCACACCACCAAGGGCTGCGTGCGTCGCTCCCTGGTTCGACTCTGCAAGCTGCCCACAGCGGAGGAGCTCAAATGTTGAAATATTATTTCAACGGCCGGGAAGATGTTCGGGCCAAAATACAAGCACCCGAAGCGTCAATCAACGTCAACGTCAAATGTCAAACCTGCTGTCATCTTCTCTCATTCGCTCCAAAAATATGTCAATTATCATTAACATTATATACTTGTCCCACGCACCGCCATTGCAATCTTCTATTACTCTGTAATTTTGTCTAAATCGAAATATAATTGTCGATCATAGAAGGCATTTCATTTGGACCGCACGCCAGCTAAAGGCGCAAACAGGCAGCAACTTTTATAAATACTGGCCGGTAGAATGCCACAGAAGAGATTGTTGCACAAGGAATGAAAGTGATTTTTTAGGTACGAGTAATATTTTATTAAAACATAAATAAACAATATTGTTAAGAACATCGAATTGCCGCTTTCTTCCCGCTTTTATATTTTTCTTTTTTCAGGAGCATTCTCCGTTCCTTCAGTTTTTTTTTTTTACACACACAAGTCACCTGATTTTAACTACAGTTTCGGGAAATGGTTCCTGCGGAATGACCGCGGAGCACAATCACTTGACTTTGTTATTTTCAGAAGTTATGCTTTTTGCTGTGTCGAGAGCTCCAATTACGAGATTCAATACATATTATAGCTATCCCTTTCACACCCAACTACTACACAGTTTCTCTCTCTCTCTCTCTCTCCTAGCTACCGCAACATACCTGCAGACCGGCGTCGCAGGCGGCCCGGGCTCCGGCCACGAAGTAGGCCCGCGCCATGCGGCACTCCAGGGCTCCGCTCAGGGACACCAGTGCGCGCTCCGCCTCGCCAGTACCCGCGCCCAGCGCGCCCAGGGCAGGCTGGAGCCCTGGAAACAAGAATTTATAACTTTCAAAAATCGACACCAATAACCGCTTAGAAAAAGAGGAAAAACACAGTTTGAATCGCTAACCTTAACTAAACCGACGACGAATTGTCGTATGATCTATAAAACAAATGCATTAGGCTCCGTCTCGCTTTTACGTCATGCTATCTCACTCCACGTCCGTGTGGATACCTGGGTCGGGGTCATAGAACTCCGTTTCGCTCGCACACGCTGCTATCTCCCTCCCGCTACAGTACCTGGGTCGTTGAACAGCGGCAGCGAGCGTCTGGCCGAGCACGGCGAGCGCCTGCCGCACGGCGACCTCGACTAGTACCTGGGTCGTTGAGCTCCATCTCGCTCGCACATGCTGCTATCTCCCTCCCGCTACGGTACCCGGGTCGTTGAGCTCCGTCTCTCTCGCACATGCTGCTATCTCCCTCCCGCTACGGTACCCGGGTCGTTGAACTCCGTCTCGCTCGCACATTCTGCAATCTCCCTCCCGCTACAGTACCTGGGTCGTTAAACAGCGGCAGCGAGCGTCTGCCGCTACAGTACCCGGATCGTTGAACTCCGTCTCGCTCGCACACGCTGCTATCTCCCTCCCGCTACAGTACCTGGGTCGTTGAACAGCGGCGGCGCGCCTCGGCCGAGCACGGCGAGCGCCTGCCGCACGGCGACCACGGCGCGCTGCGCGTTCCTCAGCTCTGCAGTCAGCACGTTCTCGCGGGACACCTTGCACGACAGGTAGTAGTGCACCATCTGTCACGGATACATACGTCATCATCATCATCATCGACTTCAAAAAAGGAGGAAGTTCTCAATTCGGCTGTATGTTTTTTCGTATGTATGTTACGCGATCATTCCGCATATTAGGAATCGATTTTGATGATTCATTTTTCACGAAAATTTCTAAATATAAATTGAATCAGCTACAATCAGTAGCTCACACAAGCGCACGCTCCCAGCAAGCAAGTGGAGCAAGTTCACTACAATCCCAAGCTTTTTGTCATCGAAATAGTTCGGTATTTTATAATAAGCTTTACTAATACGATTTCTCTTGGTTGCAATGTGCAATGTACAACATGGGGATATGGAAACATGAACATTAACGAGTTACGGGATCACAACCAAAGCAGACCAGACCCCCACGAGCTGCACCCGTTCACGAGTTGACGCATGTGCCAGCCATCGCTCTCCTCGACCATACTAGAGGACTACTAATGACGCGTATGTAGAGTTGTACTCACGTCTCGAGGCAGGTTGAGCGGCGCGTGGTGCGCGAGCGCGGCGGCGGGCTGCTGGCACGCGTCGGCGGCCGCCACCGCGCCCACCGCCAGCACCGCTGTGGCTAGCCAGCACGCCACCAGCGCTATAATGGCGCCCACCTGCACAAAACAATAATAAATACAAATACATTTATTAAGTAGGATACTAATAGGATGTGGAGAAAAATGTTTGTAAATTCAAAAATCGAGGGCACTGCACATCATTTTTATATTTAAAAAAAAATATTTTTAATTTATTTTTTCTTCTCAACGCACTCTGCTATGTATCACGTAGATTAACGTGTTTTTTTACTAGCTGCGCCCGCACTTTCACCCGTGTTTTCCCGTTATCCCGCAGGATCCTTTTTCCGTTTAGAAGTTTTCACGTGTAAGAGTAACAAAGACATCCACACATCCATATTCACAAACTTTCCCGTTTATATTATTAGTAGGATTAGAAATTTTGCTATCATAATTACAGAGAAAAACAGTCGTAATTATTTTAATTTTCTAATCAGAACTTCAATCCAATGCACTTTACAATACATATTCAAATCGATCAAATACTCATGACAAACTTGAATCGATTTATCGCGAGTATAGAGTACCGAGTCGTATGGTGCTATTTACGTCGAAAAGACAAATGACAAAACGGGCCTCTTGTTTTGTGATTAGTATAGCCCCAATTATTATTAGCTTAATCTCGAAGTCGTCCTCCTAAGCCCACTTACACAAAGCAGCAGCAGCGCCCGGCGACTGCGGCGCGCGGCGGCGGCGAGCAGCGCGACGCACACCGCGCCGCCGCAGCACCAGCCGGCCATGCCGCCCGCCCACCGCGCCGCCTCCCACACCCACGCGCGCTGCAACAACGTTAAGCTTTAACGTTCGCAAAATCAAAATATATTTTTTATAATTATTAGGTACACACACATACACACACGCACACACACATTTTAAAACGTCAAACTTCGCTTCACTTAACATCAGGTGACTTGTGATCAAACGCGGGTAGCGCGACACAGGTCTCTATTTCAAAAAGGGTTAAACGTTTAAAAATGTAGTTAACAAAACTTGTAGATGATTTTATACTCTACAATTTTGTAATATGTACGTGTAAACATCAAGTATAGAATGCGAAAAAATTTATACATGTGAGACGACGTATAGAAAAAATTAAGCCGTATACATTTTCCAGCTTATTATCTCTCTCTCATTACGAAGTTGACCCTATTTTTATTCGGGATATTTGACTGGACTGTTATTTGGGATACAACATATTATGATCACTTTAAAACGTCAAACTAACTGATTGAATTAGAGCAAGATTACGGCCAACACCGCTGACCTCCTATTATTATTTTTTACGTGTCTTTGGGCTCTACTGAAATAGTTTACCCACCCCTGCTGGTAGAGGATATCCGACAAATGGCACTGACGTATCAAGAACCCGTGACGTCACAACCTCGGCTATAAAACCTTACCTTCATGAAAGCATCGAGGTTGAGCGTGGCCAGCGGGCGGCGCAGGTTGTCGGCAGCTGACGCGGCTGCGCTGGCGTTGTTTCTAAGAACGGAAAGCGCTCGCAGCAACGTCCCCAGTGCGGTTTGGTTCGCGACCGGCGCGTCCAAAGCGTCCGCCAGCCGCGCGAGCGGGGCCCGAGCGCGGGAACCCATCGCCTCTTCCAGGATTTCAGACTGAAAATGAGAAGAGAACGATGATTTAATGAGGATTTCGGTGGGAAAGTTGGATTTAGGGTCAGGTGCTGAAGGAAATTAGGAAACGGAACATGTTTTCAGGAAGTTGATTGGTTGATATTTTCTTTAAATCTGTTGCAAGAGTGCTAGGGACAACTACACCGGGGGCTTATTAATGCAACATAAAGGAAAAACAACCGCCCTCGTAAAGTACTTGATGTGAAGAGACATACCTGGTTCTTGACAGTGTTGACTAGAAGCGCGAGCTGGTTGCCCGCCTGGATGCTCTGCAGCATAGCGTTGTGAAGGTCGTCGTTGCCGAACAGACCCACACCTATAGCACCACAGCAGAGCACTGACAGTATCATCAGGGTTATCTGAAAATGTTGTCACCACTTTTATACATCTGATTGGGTTCCGTGAAAGGTGCAGGCATTGTTTTGATGGAGAGAGACATGCTTGAAGTTTCTTTGCGTGATAAAATCCGACATTAGGAAATTCACCCAAGAACTAAAGTAACCGACATAGCTTTTTGAATTTGCAAGTTGAAGAGGCAATGGGCAGGCCACATTGCTCGGCGAACCGATAACCGATGGGGTAGAAAGGTTCACGAGTGGGGACCACGAACCGGAAGACGTTCTGTAGGTATGCCCCCACTAGGTGGACCGACGACATTGTAAGAGTCGCAGGGAGCCGTTGGATGCTAATGGCTAATAGCCGTTCATGGTGGCGTTCAAAGGGGGAGGCCTATGTTCGGCAGTGGACTTCTTCCGGCTGATGATGATGATGATTGTTTTGATCTCACTTTTCTTTTTCTACAGAACGTCTTCCGGTTTGTGGTCGCCACTCGAGAACCTTTCTTCCCATCGGTTATCGGTTCATCGAGCGAATTTGATGGTCTACAAAAAACACAGCTACAATTTGATTCAGCGCCTTTCTTTGTCAAAATATACTTTGCTCGATATCTGATACCATTTACTTTAACCCAGACAGCGGCTATGAAACCTGACCTGATTTCCGATAGCTCTCAGAGCTAGCGGTACTCGAAAGCCTACGACATAGACCCTGTTCTTTATCAAATAAGCCATCAAAAGTGCGAGCGCCGCACTCTACACCGGCTGTCTCGGGAACGGATGGTGTCCACAAAATCAAGTTTCAAATTGGGGTTAATTAAAACTTTAAATTTAAAACCATATTTCTCTGTAAATATGATACCAACAAAAACATGTTATGTATAACTTTTTACATATTTTTTTTCCGATTTTGAAAACTATTTTTTTTTATTGGTAAGGGAAACATAGAAAAAATTGAAAAAAAAATAATAATACATATTTCGAAAGAAATATTTAGCGTTTTTTTTTTAAACCGTTTTCGTTATTTCCACTTCGGCATGAAGCCCCTCTGTCGCCTGCGTGGTGACACTGTCGAGACACGGGGTCTTAAGATCGAACATGTGGCCATCATATTAAAGCGTCGTGCATTATTATTAATCCTGTGAGAATCATTTTGATTACATTTACGGTCCTGCCTATTTATAGAGCGAAGTACCCCGCCGGGACGCGAGCACACATTGATGAATTGGTCCGCCGATATTTAGGCGTGGGAGGCTATTAGTGTACAATGTTCCGCAATTATGCGATAGGTGTGATGACAGCCGAGGTGTATCTACTTGTTTCAGTTGATTTATAATAGCAGTAGCTGCGCCCCGCGGTTATACCCGCGAGGACGACACTTTATTGCGATAGAAAGTATCCTATAATTATTCTTCTCCGGGGTTCGAACAATCTCCACGACAAATTTTACCAAGATCGGTTAAGCGGTTAAGTCGTAAAAAGTTAATAAACATCCATCATCCATCCATCCTCACAAACATGTATCATATTAGTAAGATAAAGTGGTCAACATTGTGATTTTTAATATAGGAGCTAACCTCCGGAACCAATTTGGAAAATTCCTTCAGAAAATAGAAAGCTATAGACTAACTTTGAGTGTTATCATAGGCTCAAGCAGAAGGAGGCCGGAACGGGTCAGGGAGGCAGATCCACTCTCTGACCCTATCCGGCACAGGCGGAGGGGCGGTAGAAGGAGGCGTTTGGGGGGTGTCGCTGTGAGCTAGACCCCCCCCCCCTTGGTCCTGGGTGCTGTAAGGCCCGGAATAAGATCCAGGCCTCTCCGTGTCGGGGCGGGGGGGTGACTGTCACAGTGACCCCCTCCCGCCCCTTCAAAAGGCGGCGGTCTAAACAAAAAAAAAGGCTATGCGCCTCATGGAATTGACTGTAACAACGATGCACCGAGCACCAAACCCATAATTTGCCAGCTTCTTGAATTGTGATCAGCCCTTTCTGACTTTCCGAAGATGTTACCTTGAGTGCCGTAATGCTTTTCGGTGGGCGCTGCTTTCTGTCACAGCATCTCGTGAGCAGGTAGATGAGCAGAACTACCAGCGTGAGGATCAGCCAGGCGCCGGGGATGGAGCCGAGGATGCCCAAGCTCTGGAATTACAAGCACGCAGGTTTTACATAGGTCGCAGACTGTCCTTCATACCCTATGTGGTTATACAGGATCTATCAATACAGGTCAGGGTGGGGATGTCTGAAGCTATGAGAGGTAGAGAAATTTGTTTAAAGGAACCATGTCCTCAAATTTAGGAGCAGGAAAAACTGCATTCATGGATTTTCAGAAGAAAAAAACACTCTCAGAAAAAGCTACATCATTATTCATTACAAAACGTATTGTGGTCACAGGGTTCAATAACAAAGTTTATTTCTAACAACCACAGTCACTTAATATCAGTTGGACTTGTGGTCAAACGCAACCCTTTAATACCTTAGGCCTAGTGTCACTCCAGTCACGTTGCGTATCAGGGTGATAAACCAGGAATACTGTAGCTTAAGGCTTAGTGTTACGCTGGTCTCGCTGCGTATCAGGGACTTTAACCAGGAACACCATCTCCTAAAAAGCTTAGTGGCACGCCAGTCACGTTACGTATCAGGGTGTTTAACCAGGAATACCGTCCCTAAGACTAGAGTCACGGTAGCCACGTTGTGTATCAAAGTATCCAGAAATACCGTCTACTTAGACTTAGTTTGACGCTTGGTGACGCTGCGTATCAGGTCTCCTTAGGCTTAGTGTCACGCTATAGTAACGTTGCGTATATTCACCTCGAGGTAGACGGGCGATTCCGGCGCGAATGTGTCATTGACGCGGTGCAGCGTCACGTTGATGTGAGGCACCGAGTGCAGCAGCCGCGAGAGACGCGGCGGCGTGTACTCGTCCGAGACGCCGGACGCGCCCATCGCGACCTGTCACGCTGACACCTGTCAACAAACAATAATAATGTCATCCTAGGACGAATGTCATCCATGCCAGCTTCGGCTACGGTGATAGCTTCTGCAACTCAGTCACGAAGGGAGCTTCGATGATGTGCTCTAGCCTCTAACATGACTGATATAGCAAATTTTGTTATTCTTTATTTCCTTATTAAATGCCAAGCTCTGATCGAATTATAACTTAACATCAGGTGTGTTGTGTGGTGGTCAAACGCCACCTTGTAAGTTGTAAAAAAATCCAATCATTACTGATCTAATACGCATCTGGAAAATTGAGTATGACCAGCAACTTTTATCGCTGACTCTACAAAACACCATGAATATAAAATTACACGCCTACATGCCCACAAATCTTCAGTCAAACGAAATCAATCAGCTCCACCATAAAAGTCTCCGCGGCAAACAAGCATCATTACCATATAACGAGCGCTCGTGTCATCGTGTCACATTCTCAAATTCTCCAGTAGGTTTCTCCAAAGTATATTAAAAAATCCTAGTAGTATATATAGCATATTATAAAATATCGGACTATTTATATATGACAAAAAAGCTTGGGATTGTGGTGAACCTGCTCCAATTCAATCAATTTTACCAATTTAAGTTCCTACAAGTGTCAACTATGGCGCGCTGAAAAAAAAATGTATGGAAGGAAACGAAAACTTTATTTGTAAACTATCAAACCGGTACTAGGGATACAGAACTGTTCAAGAGATAGACAGACGGAGTTATAGGCAAACAGTTTTAATTACGTACTAAAATTAGCACCTCCTCGCGAATGCAAACATCTGGTGGATTGTGGTGCGTGTGGAAAGCTCTCACGCGGACTAACGATTGATTTTATTAATAGCAAACTGTTTGTGAAGCATTCATTCATAAGCCCACAAGTCAACACAATTAATATTATAACATCGTGATGAAACCATCGCTTGGTGGTATGGCATTTACTAATGCTCGTCATCGTCACTTAACATCAGGTGACTGGTGGCCATACATCATCATCAGCCTTTACATTCCCACTGCTGGGACTCTGGCCTTCTCTCAGAGAGAGAGAGAGTATGGGTATGTTTTTTTATGTAAATTATTGACTTCTGTGTTACTATTTTTAATTAACGGCTTCTATTTAATAAAAATGCTTGGAACTGACAGGTTCATAGAAGCACACGTCGAAACTGCATCTAATGGGTACTCTCATCTCACTCGTCTCGATACTTCTTTACCTTGTTTTTATGTTTACACATATTTTGAGTTGCAATCCAGTTCAGATTTTGTCTATGTTATATTTTGTTTAAGAAATTGATTGTAATTTGTCTTGTGTATTAAATAAATAAATAAATAAAATGGCATTAAAATATCACAATACCACAAAAGTTTGACCTGTGCGGTGTTGTTTGCTAGTCGACGAAATTCCTTTAGAAATTCCTCCGGAACTTTAGTTCCACTATCATTCTACTGTCTGTTATCTTACGAAACGGGACTCGACATGAACCCCATCCTCCCACACAGATGCCACCGGCAGATAGGAGGTAGGACACTCACCGTAACGACTGTAGCAGGTAGCTGCCTACGTGGCCATGGCTGGTTGCGGCGGGTCACACTCTCACCGGGACATCTGAAACAAACAGACGAGATATTTTAATAATGCACTATATAAGACTATAGCTACGCTCCGCGGATCACCCGCGTCTTCCCGTTATCCCGCAGGAACCTTTTTCCGGGATAAAAGTAGCCTTCGTTTTAATCTGTAGAGAAGAGTGGCGCTCTCTCATTTCGGAGGCCAAAACACACTTTGGGTAGCTGAGCCATCAGAGTTAGTTTATGTGAGCTATCTCCATTCCAACTTTCACTCAAATCCGTTCAGTAGTTTTTGCGTGAGAGAGTAAAAAACATCCATACATCCATACTCACAAACTTTCACGTTTATAATATTAGTAGGACTATCTGCGCCCGCGGTTTTTTTTACTACTTACAGGGCAGCATTTGACCATAATTAACCTGATGTTAAGGACGATTTGGTCGAAGATGGAACTGGCTCTCAAGTGAGATGCTATAGCATCATAGCATCTCCTGCCCCCAACTAAGATTGTACCTCGAGTATCAGAAACTACGTACATCAGGGATCTATAATAATAGTCAAGAAATGTAAACGAATACAAAGGACAAAACCGATTAGAGACGCGAACAGCAATCCAAAAATTACTACGCGTAATTCAATTGAGCCATAAACTCGTTAGCTTAGAAAAGATTCGCACGCTAATCCTTCTGAATCACTAAACACTACGAAAGGGGACGTTAACAATATCGTTCTGAGTGGTTTTGTTGCGTTGCTACTTGCCGTGCGGTGAGCAACATTGGGTGCTTTCCATCTAGCTAGCACCGTGTCACAGTGTCACACTACTACAGAACACAGTGTGTGTTTATTTAAAACCCCAGCTCAGCCATTGTTATTTCTAACTAAATACTTTTTCCCCCAAAGCTGAGAAGTGAAGTATATTCTAAAACACTTTTTATGGAGTTATTTTTGTGGATGATGATTTTCAGTAATGATCAAAAAAATCTGTGCAATAAAAGTCAATGCAATAACGTTAACACTGAGACACTACACGCTCCAACTCAAACTTTTCTTGTTTTTGGTCGAGCGCCACTGTGTCGTAGTTGGAGCAAGAAACGCTGAACACCGTGTAACACTGTGTATGTCGTCTGTGTCGCTAAATGGAAAGCTCCCATTGCGTGTCGTGATCGTGAGTCGTGCCACAGTGTAAAGACGAGCTTGCAGTGTCACAGTTCAGACAATAACGTCTGTCTGACAGTTCAATCAATAGCTAGTGTAGAGAGCTTCGCTCGTTTCACGATTAACCCCAATTTCTCAACAGACCTTAACAGATCGATTTGTTGCAGACCCAAAAGACTCTAATCCATACTAATATTATACATGCGATAGTAACTCTATCTATCTTTCTGTTTGTTTGTTACCTTTTCACACCAAAACCATCTGGTTGAAACTTGGTATGGAGATAGTTCATCTCAACCCCGAGGAAGGAGATAGGGTATTTTTATCGCGATAAACTGTGGTACAAGCGACAGCGAGAGAAACTGCAAAGCTAGCCAGTAACATTTTTGTTAAAATCCATGAATCTTTTTTTTTCATTCCTTAAGGCCGGTGTTATTAACCTCGTAAGTTAAAAGTCATACCAAATTAATGGAAATTTGATCTTATTGTCAAATTTTAGCACGGAAAATGCGACAATAAGACCGAAATTTGGTATGACATTTATAAAACTAGATGTTCCCCGCAGTTTCACCCGCGCGGGCTACACCTACAGTTTATCGCGATAAAAAGTATCCTATGTCCTTCCTCAGGGTTCAAACTCCTCGCTTTTCAGTTGTTTAGGCGTGAAAGCGAGACAGACAGACAGACAGAGTTACTTTCCCATTTATAATATTAGTAGGGATAGCAGGGATTTAACATAGATATGAATGAAGGAATTGATCATTTAGTCTGTGTACACTTGTACAGTATAAGGTATAGCGTGCCGTGTCAGCCCGTGTCACAGTTTAGAACGCACAACTCGTGTCACAGTATATGTATAGTTATAGCTGTTAAGTGGAGTCACGCAATTAATTAGTGCAATTGACTGTCAGCCGCGGCACCACTGTTGTATGAATTACTGCTTTGTGATTCTTAATCATGTTTAATTAGGCTGGGAAAGAGGTTATTATGGTATACATGATCTTCAATTTGCTTTTTGGTGTCTACAAACGAGATAAGGGATAGTTTTGACCATCCTGCTATTATGCCTACATCATGACATAAGCGATAAGACCGCCCATTGTAACACTAGTTTTAAGATCTCTCCTTTTATGTTGTTTTATTTTTCTGTTGTTGTGGTGAAACAATAAAGCGTTATCTATCTATCTATCTATCTATCTAACTTTACCATTCCGAACGTCATGAAATGAGCACTACGAGACGATACTTTTTCTTTGCAAAATGCAATTAGCTATTTTGGTTATGATGCTAAAATAATGAAAATAATATTAGTAATTGTGGCTCTGTAATAATAAAGATAAATAGAAATACTCTTTTTGTTTGCTACGAATGACGTTTTGGTTAACTATAATAATATATATATACTAGCTGACCCGGCAAACGTTGTTTTACCATATAATAAATGGCTATTAAAAAATAAGGGTTGATCGTAGAAGGGTGAAAATTGAGGATTGTATGTATTTTTGTATGTTGTATCATAAAAAAAAAATAAAAAAAAAATAGAAATTAAAATTTTTGTCTAAAAAATAAAAAATAAATTTAGGGGTGGACTACCCCTAACATTTAGGGGGATGAAAAATAGATGTTGGCCGATTCTCATAGATACCGGATAAGCACAAAAAATTTCATCAAAATCGGTCAAGCCGTTTCGGAGGAGTATGGCAACGAAAACTGTGACACGAGAATTTTATATATTAGATATATATGTAAGTGATAGGTAGGTATAATACGTACCGAATACCTACAAAATTATAAGCTAAGCCATTTGAGTCTTTGACCCTAGTCAGGTCGAGTAAAAACAAGACATCCACACCTTGATCAAGGACTTTGTCATAGTTCAACAACCCAACGCCCTGAGCACGACAAAAACTTAATCTTTTAAAATAATAACTAGGTACCTACACAAAGAGTATCTTTTATAACTTTTTTTTACCGAGACCGCAATAAATTACTGGCTAGCGCTTAATAAGACAAACATTGTTTTGTTTTAAATACACTATCGTTAACCTCAACAGAAAAGATTATCGAAAACGCGTTCATTAATAGTCTTGTGCAGCTCGCGAACGAACTAAGTTCGTCAGACAGAGCGCTTCCACACATGAACTAGTTCCCATATCCCTCGCTCCTTAGTCCGTCGATAAGACCGACTTTAGAAATAGACTCAAAAATTTGTTTTTACTTTTATTCCTCATATTGACACATATTGAATAAATAAACAGATATAAAAATCATATAAAATTAAAATACTACGAGTACAGTCAACGACAAAAGCCGCTGAACAACAACACATTTTCCAATCACCATCATCATCTTGAACACATCCCTTTGACCACATTATCATTTGAAATCAGGTGTGTTATGTTGTGGTCAAAACGTTACCTTGTAAAATGTAAAAAAAAAACAATCATTACTGATCTAAACCACACGAAAAATGTAGTTTGATCAGCTACTTTTGTCGCTGACCGTACAATGTATGTGAAGTAAAATTTAATAGCAAAATAGCTACTTTAACCAACAAAAGAACGAATGTAGGAGTATTAGCAAAGCGAGCAAACGATCTGCCTCTCTGGTTTGAGACGTGAGCGACTTACCTCACTAACACTGTTAATTATGTATTAACCTATCTATCCACGGGTTGTGCTACTAAAGATAGAAATTTGACATTACTTCTATGCAGCTGGTGACAAATTTCTATCCCTATTAGACAAACCGTCTATAGTTTGGTTATAAATTGTGGCCGTAAGGAGCTGCGAACTAAACTGAGCTGTCGCGAACTATTGCGCGCGAGACTAGTTCATACACTATAATAGTTATTATATTTATGCGATCTTTGCTCGAGTGACTAAAGTCTCATACTCAGTGCACAAGTCTCTAAGCATGTCGCGCCTTGTGGCAAGCACATGTTGTAGTCTGCATCTTTTTTTGGTATCAAAACTATGTTCTTGTACAAAAACGTGCCAAAAACGGACGAAACTAACGCGGCTGTGACTTTTGCCATGTAATAACAAAGAACGCCCATCACCGGTGGACGTCGCAGCAAGGCCATAACGTAACAGTTGGTGGGAATGACAAGTTCTTATGAATCAACACGTATTTTGTACTAGCCGTGGCTAGTTGTTCTACTCGTGTCATCTTGTTTGCTGCTCGTCTTCACGACAATCTTAGTCGTATAACAGATGATGTCTGGAAACATAATCTAGTAAGAAAGTGTGTTAATTCAATTAAAGCATGTGATGCTGTGCAGTGTCTCTACATACATAATAATAAAATCTTTCTCTATTTATACATATCATAAATTTGTATAGGGTTTTTTAGAGCAACAGGACAGAAGCCAAAACAACAGTATTCAGAATGTTTGTTTGTCTCTCTATATGTTTGTTTGTACATGGAAAACGCAAAAACTACTGCGTGGAGTTGAATGCAGTTTTCACCGATGAATTGTTAGATGTCTAACTTAAGATATTTCTAGGCTCCAGTTTACCGCAGAAAAATATTTACTTTTTCTGACGCATTTAAAAATAAAAATTTAGATACTTGATTCTAAGTTTTACGCGGACGAAGTCGCGGGCAAAAACTAGTCACCAATAAGGAAATATTTATGTAGTAATGTAACTTTACAAATATTCATTTCTTCAAATATCCCATTTCTAAAATGTAGTTAGTTACCACTAAAACACTATACTCTACTTCTAGTTCGTGCAATAAAAATTTGGTGCACATCCTTGTTGGGCGCTGGGAGTGCCATCAATTGCCGTATCAGTGCATTTACTGCGAGTCAAGAATCTGCGTAGGGGGAGACGAGGACCCGAGAGGAGCACACCCACATTGTAAACCCGCTATATTCGGCATCCGACTGCGAACGAGCCCGTATCCCTTGCGCTACAATTCAAAAACACAACGGCGCAAAATCACGTAAATTTCGTAACAAAAATTCTATCAGGCTTTAAACGCGTGCTTCCCCTATAAACACAGCTTAAGTGTCACAGATAATCAAGCAGTGGTCACATTTGCGCGTGTCATCGGAACGTACACAAATCATGAAGAATTCATTTCTAGTGCTCGTGTGGACAACTGTGTTCGCCAGTGTGTTGGGTACGAACTATCTGTTCGGCGCGAAGTCCGGCAATGTCAAGTTGGCGTACAAGACCAAGGTGATGTACGAGGCGTTGCCGCTGCAGAAACGTGTGAAATACTTCTCTTATAATTCGACGCGACCGATAAAGGTAAAATATTCTTTCAAATACTCGTAGTACCAAACGAAACTCGAACGTCTGAAATTAATAATCGATCCTGATCCGTTATCCGCGCATTTGGAGTGATATGTCTTGTCATAATATGTCATTTTTGTACTAGGGCTTGACATATTACTACTGAAATGACATATTATGACGTGACATATCGATCCAAAACCGCGGATAACGGATCAGGATCGATTATTAATTTCAGGCGTTAGTCATTAAAACACATTTTTTCCTCTACGCCCAACGTAAATCTATGAAGGATTTCAATCAAACTATCAAACTGTCGTCATCAATGACATCGTCAGTAAAATAAGCGATGATAGCTCAGTGGTAGTGACATGGGTTCGAATCCTACAACGAGCTCGAGCTTTCAGTGAAGGAAAACATCGTGAAGAAACCATAGCTTGGTGTTAGGGCATTTGCAAGCACCTTCAAGTTAAGAATCTTTCGCCAAGCACCTACAGGTGTGTTCCCACTTGAGAGCCAGTTCCCAATCCAGGTGTCGTGTGACGCCAGCTTCGACCACATCGTCAACTAACATCAGGTGACTTGTGGTCAAACGCCGCCCTGTAAGAAGTAAAAAAAACACATAACTTTACTGCCCACCTTATCATATTACTTTCCAAGTCGATGCACGCCAGAGTTCAAGACGATTACACCGTTATTCATATTCTTCGTATCCGTTTAAAGCATTTGTCAGATATTGGTTTGAATTAGAAGCCGTACCAACAAAGGGCAGGGGGAACGGTCGCTTAAAAGTGTAAGCTTAAAGGGGAGAAGTCAACGAGGTTTACGACCACGCACTTAATTCAATGTACTTGGCACAATATGTACTTGGGTGGCAATAGAAACAAAAGTTACTACCGAAGCAAATTCAAGTTCTCCATCTTCTTTCTTCTTCTTCTTCTTCTTCTATAAAAATCAATGGCTGTTCGTTAGTCAAGCTAAAAACCGAAAGCGGTTCAAACGATTTGCCTGATTTTTTTGTTGTTGTATCAGTGTATCAGTGTATGAAATTCGCATGAAATAATTTTTTGGAGAATCAATCCGGAAATTGGAAAATTCGGAAAAACAGTATTTTTTTCTATAGGTATTTTTTTATGAACCCGCCTTACTTTTGCCTATCCGGGCGAAGCTCGGGCGGTTCACTAGTCACTAATACGAAGAGTTTATTTATATTTTATGAGTATATTTTTTTTACTGCTTACAAGGTTGCGTTCGACCACAAGTCACCTGATGTTAAGTGACGATGTGGTCTAAAGTGACGTCATGCTACACCCACCCCCTAAGAAACTGGCACCATCCTCGCGAAAGGGCGTAACGGGATCTAAAAAAACAAATTTCTGCTGATTCTTCCAGGCGATCAACTGCTTCGACTACCAGAACAGCGAGGCTTCAGTGAACATCACGGAAGGTGGCGTTGGCTACGACCACGTCACCATGAGAATGAAGAGCCAGAGGAGTTACCGACTTGAGTACGCTATCGATATTTACGTCTGATACATTTACATACCGTTGATATAAAATTAGAAATAGTTTTGGTAGTTTTATTTTGTTTGGTGAAGGGTCGAAAGGTTTGCATGGCAAAACTGAAAGAAGTCAGATGGGGTAGGCCATCCCTGATGGAAACCACTGGATTGACGGATCAGATAGAAGCGCGAGAATAATCAATGTATACAGAATTATGTAAATGTATGAATGCGGTTTTATAACGGGACAATTACCATGTATTTGTTTTTGTTTGAGTTCTCGATATAATGTCATCGTAAGCAAAAAACGTGCGAGGAAGCGGGTAGATAGATACGTCTGCCCGTTCTAACATCAACAATCCTACCCGCAGAAACTTTTAGTATTCTCGTGATCGTGGCGCTTGCAACAGTGCCGAAATATCGAGAACTCAAACAAAAACAAATACATGGTAATTATCCCGTTATATAACCTAATTCTAATGTTTTTGACCATGGTAGTTTAAAATAGTAAATGTAAATGTAGAGGCACCGAAATTGAAAGAAACTCTCGCTAGATCTCTGTTTGTTTGTTACCTTTTCCCAACAGAAGCGTTGAACCGATCTTGATGAAATTTGGAATGGAGATAGTTTGGACTGAGGGAAAGGACATAGGATATTTTTTATCGGGATAAACTGTAGACCGCACGTGTGAAACCGTGGGGCATAGCTAGCAACGTTATAGGTTATTTCTGCTAAATATCCTTGGAAATTTCCTGTCGGGTGAACCGCGGCGTAATTTAATCAGTTGTTGTTAGATTCAGCGCCCAATAGTAAACATAGTAAACATTAACAACAACATAGTAACATTTTTTTGAAGTCTCTGTCATTTAAATGCATGTCCGGTTCGTTGGTGATAAAAATTGAGCAGCATCGGGGTTGTTGACATTATTATGTTTTTGTCGAACCACCATTTTGAGCTGTCTCATTGTTATTATATTGTTATATTGTTTTGTTCATATTTAGTTTAATTTTGGAAGCGATGTTAGCTCAGCCGTCGTGTGTTCGAATCCTGCCATGAGCTTGAGCTTATTGCATATAGTTTGGGTGGCATTTTCTCATGCTCATCTGGCTGCTCTCAAGTTAAGAATCTGTCGTCAAGCACCAGGAGTGTGTTCCGCAAATCTCACATGAAAACCAGTATTATTCCCCCATCCAGATGTAACGTGGCGCCAACTTCGACCACATCGTCGCTTAACACTTCCTCCCCTACTTTAGATCTGACAGATATTCTCTGACGACAAATTTGTACAACAAGTTAAATAATTAACTAACTAAGATGGCGCAACGACCCAAAGTGAGTCTTGACCTCCGATAACAAAAGACGCCACTTCGGTCTGTCCTGCGCCACCTCCTGCCAGTCCTCCACCTGGAGTGAGCGCAAGTCCTTCGTGACTTCGTCTTTGGGGGCGTCCATAAATTACGTGAGGTATTTTTTTTAATTTTCTGTCCCTCCCTCCCCCCTGGTGAGATGTCGTGAGATTTTATTCAACCCCCTCCCCCATCCCCCAATCTCACGTGAGATTTTTCAAAATGTGGGTTTCTTACGTAAACGCGTTGGATTGTTACTGAAAAAAGAAAAAAAAATGCTTCGTGCTTTTATTTACAACTAGTTAAACTAGTAATCAATATTGCTGAGAGATTAAAAGTGTAATAAAAATTTAACAATAGAATACTTAAATCGTAACTACTGCGATTAAAAAAAGAAAATCTACTCTAATTCAGTCCATGGATGCTCGCGTGTGCTCTGCAAAAAAATTGTGTGATATTTGCCGAGACCCCCCCTCTCTCCAACGTAAGATTAGATGAGATTCGACTCGACTCCCTCCCCCCCTTAAACATCTCACGTAATTTATGGACGCCCCCTTTCCAGCGATACCTGGGACGGCCGACCGGGCGACGTCCAATGTATGCTCAGTGGACCGCACGATCCTCTTAATATATCAAGTTGAATAAACTGTGGATATTCTAAGCCGAGGATAGATAGGTAAAAGAAACCGGCTGCGAATGGAGCCCTATCCAAAGAGTATGTAAACGTTCTTAGAAGTTGACTGTAGGTATCCGGCCCTTGATAATAATATAAAAAAGTTGTTCACTCTGAAAGCAGATGATCGTGACACTGGCCATATCGAGTTAAACCTGTTCTAAACATGTTAAGTAATCTAATTCTTAAGTGTTAAAGGTGTTAAGGTTGGCCGGGCACGTTTGATGTATCGAAGATATGTACTGTAAAGATGCAGTAATATGTAAGGTTACGAGATACCTATGATGTAAGTATGTGTACATATTAAAATTCAAAATTCAATAGTACTTTATTCAATAGGATACATTGTGATCACTTTAAAACGTCAAACTTAAAACTAGCTACGCCTGTTCCAACCTCCTTACGCCGGCAAAAGAACAGGCAAGAAACGCCCGGCAGGTAATTTTTTTGGCGTGATCACACTGACAATTAAATAATTGATTTATTCTTATTACTAATTGATTGAATTGGAGCAAGTTCACTTAAATCCCAAGCTTTTTTTTTGTCACCTAATGGTTCGATATTTTTTAATTATCTTTACTAATAAGATTTCTCTTGTTTGTTGTACACATTGGGATATGGGAACATAAATATTGACGGGTTACGGGATCACAACCAAAGCAGAACAGACACCACAAGCAGCACCCGTTCACGAGTTGACGCATGTGCCAGCCATCGCTCTCCTCGACCATATTAGAGGGAAGAGGTTTTGATAAACCATTATAATAACCCTGATTGAAAGCAAGTCGATGCACTTCACACCATTTTCTTACGTTAAGCCTATAATGTTTATTATGCACTAAAAGACGAGACGAGCAAGTTATTTCTTGATGGTGAGCGACACGCTTACTCATTGCAGTTCAGTGCCACTCAGCATTATGAACATCCTGGCCAGCAATGTACTGCGCTTGCCACCCTGAGACTTAAGATGTTAAATCTTTTTACGCTCAGCAATTTCACTGGAAACTTTACCCTTCAATCAATCTGTAACACAGTAATGTGCACACAGTAATGTTGGTTTTTTATTTATTAAAGTGCCACACTCCTGAACTCGCCTGGAACTCGACTGCGCTGTTTGCAGAGCAAGATCCAGCCGGGTCCAAAGCAGACACTTTGGTGTTCAGTGGCAAACAAGCGGACGGCCCGCCTGAAGGTATCGCTTATGGACATTTGCAACACCAGGGGCATTGCCGATGCGCACTACCCCAAGCCGGTCTCTGCAAGTGTTTGAGTCTGATATAAAAACACCTAGAGACCTAGACTCTAGGTGTGTTTGTAGAGAGCAATCTAGATCAAGTTCAATACAACCTTCTATAAGAAGCATCAAGCTTCCCTCATAGGAACAGGTTCTAGGCAACTTGTCGTGTGACTCACAGCTTTCATCGTCTCGTCTAGGCAGTCTAGGTTACATTACGATGTCCACGCCATTTGTGGCTCTTTAGATTTTATTCCTATTACGTTGAATTGCGAGTGAAGATATAATATTCGATTTATGTATTCATGAACTTTAATGGTTAGGACTTCTTTAGAACTTCCGATGACGTCATTCTTGCCTGACGATTAATTATTTTGTTATCCCTTGCTTGTCTGTCTGTCTGTTACTCTTTCACGCCTAAACTACTGAACCGATTTAAATGAAACTTGGTACGGAGGTAGTTTGAATCCTGAGGAAGGACATAGGATACTTTTTATCGCGATAAACTGTAGCCCACGCGGGTGAAACCGCGGGGAATAGCTAGTAACATAATAAAGATCCCATAGTCCCAAACTACTTCAAAGCATCTTTATAACTTTATCATCATCATCATCATCATCATCACCATCATATTAGGTTCCCTATTAGGTTCCCACTAGCGAGACACAGGCCCTCTCTCAGAGAGAGTATAGACTACTGGTCAATATCTACACCACAGTGGCCCAATGCGGTTTGGTCTATTATACATATACGGCCGGTTTTAAAAACCGATCTATCCACGGTTTGACATAAATTTGACATTACTTCTATGGAGCTTATGTCAAATATCCATCTCCGGCCGCTGCTCGCATATATTTGGGCAGTGCAGCAAGTTCGATTTATCTCGAAGAAGGTTATCAAAATAATGCTCATATTTCCAAGCATGTTTGAGAAACTATATCTAACTTTATAATGAGCTCGAATTAAAGATTGTAAAACTTAATAACTATATTAATGTACAATATCAATATGCATATTGATAAACCTAGTCTGACCTCCATATCTTGCGTTGATTGCAAGCGACCTTTTATCACTTTAATACTATAAGTAGAATCATGCGCTTTATCATAGGCAGGTCAGCATTCACACGTCGACCTTAGTGATTACCGATATGCGGCCCACCTCGTTACTAATAAAGCCGCTAGAGTTTAAACTCTAGCAAATTACGATTAGCATTTCCCGTAGCTAAACAACCTTTGCCCAGCAGTGGGACAGTAAAGCTTTAAGAAAAAAAAACGTTGTATTTCTTATTTTAAAGTATGACAATTAAAGCAGACCGTCTTACGCCCGAAATTAATAATAATCGATCCTGATCCGTTATCCGCGGTTTCGGATCGATATGTCATGTCATAATATGTCATTTTAGTAGTAATATGTCAAGCCTTACTACTAAAAGGACATATTACGCTGCGACAAAATGACAGTTTTAATATCTACCTATTTATATTTAGCTTCGCCTCCACACTCGTATACAAACCACTTTGACCTTTGACGATAACGTATCCAAAGTTCGTCCATACCATAAAGCTGCATCCATATACGTCTACGTAGCAGGGATGTAACGAAGCTCCGTAACCGTAACCGAAACTATCGGATATCGGAATTAAGAATACATCCGTAACCGTATGTATCCGTTTCACTAGTTTCGTTTAAGGGCGGAGTCTAAATGAAACAACATGTTACGACAGTTTTTTGTTTCACCCCTCGCGACTAGATAAAACCTATAAATCATCATCATTGGCCTGCGTCTATCTACAAAAGATGATATTGGGTAACATCCGAAAAACATCTGCGCTCATGGCTAAGTAAGCCAATCTGGGAGCCACAGATGCGGTCTTAAAATAAAACCAAATTATTACATACTATTTGTGTTGATATTTTACTTCAATCTAATATCCGTAACCGAAACTATCCGAAACTAACGGATAATCCGAAATTATTACATATCCGAAACCGATATAATTTTATTCCTATATCCAGATCCGAAATATCATATCCATAACATCCCTACTACGTAGTATGTGCTAAGCCAAATATAGTAGAGAGGGAACGCTCCACTTCACCGGCACCGTTACAAACCGCCTTGAATGCAACTCATTGTAAACATAGAGCGATGAACGATGAACATATTGATTTCATGCTGGTTATTACTTATGTTGCTTCTAGCTAACATTACTGAGCAATTTCATTGCTTGTTCCACCTTCTCGTACAACTGTCTATGGTAGCAACTCCAATTCCTAGATTATTATTTTTTTATGTAAAAGATTGGCAAACAGGCAGACGTCCCGCCTGATGGAAAGCGGTCACCGTCGCCTATGGACATCTGCAACACCAGGGCCCGTAGCCAAGATGCATTCTGCAATTGTTGACGGTAATAGAAAACAAGAAAAATGTATTGGTTTGACATATTTCAACGCTAAGTCACGTGGTCAGAAATATGTCAAACCAATACTTTTTTCTTGTTTTCTATTAGCGTCAACGATTGTAGAATGCATCTCAAGACTCTTCTAGGTGTTGTTACTTTTGTTTCGGTGCTTCTATTGATAGATCGAACGTTCAATAGCCGGTAAAGTCTTAAACGTACACATATAATGGCCATATAAAACAATGGATTGTAATTTGTAACGATCAGCCGTCATTACGCGATACAATAGAAGCTCAGTTTTGATGAAGCACACACGCTCTCGTCTGTTATTAAATAAAATAATGGTCCAAAACAACACAACAATGGATGTGAAAGCTTAAGGCTAT
This sequence comes from Opisthograptis luteolata, assembly GCA_931315375.2. NCBI lineage: Eukaryota > Metazoa > Arthropoda > Insecta > Lepidoptera > Geometridae > Opisthograptis > Opisthograptis luteolata. The sequence continues at coordinate 2,229,607 of OV928044.1, forward strand.
CACGATCATCGTATCTTTCACAAGTTTATATATGTTAGTTATATTATGATACAGATAGCGTTTTAATAAACTATATCTTGAATGATCTGGTTTTTGATCATGCTGATTTCCTCACGATGTTTTCCTTCACCGTTTTGAGCGATGGCAAATCCGCACATAACTTATCAAGTCATAGGTGCGGGGCCGAGAGGATTCGAACTCGGTGTCAGCGCCTTGTAAGTCGCACGCGTTACCGTTCGGCCACCATCGCTCACATATCGATCCAAAAACACGAAAATCGGATCAGGATCAATTATTAATTTCGGACGTATATAAACCAATACAAAATGTTCAAACCACAAACGTGTTAGCTATAACAAAGAGAACGGATAGACTCTTCGGTGAAGTTATCACATTTGGCCAAAGTCCTGAGGGACCCTTAAAATTAACGGCATGGGACACTATGGCACATTGCCAATTAGGGCGACGGTATCGTTAGGGAAACCTACAGACTTACAATTGAACAGAAATAACGTTAACAACGTCACGTAATATAAACAATGGGCCTAACCACAAAATATTGCGACATCTCATACTATGAGTCGGCATCCCCACCGTCCTACACTTCCGCCGTATTATCAATTTTATATCGTTTGAACAAGTCAACAGAATTAGTTTTTTAACTAGACGCAAATTAATTGTTCTATACTAATACTATAAAGAGGAAATATTTGATTGTTTGTTTGTTTGTTTGCATTGAATAGGCTCCGAAACTACTGAACCGATTTGAAAAAAATCCTTCACTGTTGGAAAGCTACACTCCCCGGCGGAAATAGGCTAAATTACAATTTAAAAAAAAATTAGGGATCTTTACTAAAACTACAATAATGTAACTCAAGGTGTAAAAAAGTTACCTTAAATATTATTTACACCGCGAAAACGATTGATGATAGAATAAAATAATGTGCTAATACTTAGCAGAACACATCATTATTTACAGGCTAGCTAAGCTAGCTAGGCAGCACATTATGCGATGTAGGCGTCACTGGGGTACGGGCCGGTACGGGAGGAAGGGTTTATGTGTGTATTATAATATTCAATTTTGAAATTTTTCTGTAATACCACAGTATATAAAGAACAGTAGGTTAGCTAAGGCCGCTCGACGAGTTAATTGCCTACTCTTGCGGTGACGCATAGGCGGCGCGTTCCGTACTGAGTGCATGGCCGCGGCCCCGGCCGCCTCCTTTCGTTTATGTGATTGTGTGCGTGAAAAGTGCGTGCGTACACGGTGCCGCTACTCACGCACACATTCAAACCGGCGACGGCCGATTTATTTATGAAGCTGAACTACTACTCCTTTACTATGGTAATACCCGTGCGAAGCCGGGGCCGTCTACTAGTCACTAATAAACCTATTCGTCAAATGAATACGTAATGTACTAATTATAAATGCTGAATAAACAAGTTACCACTATGACTATGATTTCAAATACAAACATCACAAGCGATTCCACGAAGTGCAATCTAGGTGTAAAGAGCAACTACAAAAGTTGAAAAACATTGGCCGCTAGCAAAGATTGCAAATCAGTTGTTGCAACTCTACTGGCAAACGTTATTTGGTTACATACAAAGCTATCTGAATTGACGAAGTGGAATCAGTTTTGCGTCCATTGTTGTTATTGTTAACTCACACACATTTGGATGAGCATTACAAAGGTGACATTCATGCTCATACACGGTGTATGGATGATATTGTTATGTCATCAAGATATGAAAAGCCCTTAATGAATAACTAGTTTTATTTCAAAAGATTTTTGGTGTCACGTCGAAAGACCCCGATTTATTTATGAAGAACTAGCTGCGTCCCGCGGTTTCACCGCGTCTTATCCCGCAGGAAGCTTTTCCGGGATAAAAAGTAGCCTTTGTGTTAATCCAGGGTATAAGCTATCTCCATTCCAAATTTCATTCAGATTCGCTCAGTAGTTTTTGTGTGAAAGAGTAACAAACATCCATCCATCCATCCATTCATCCATCCATCCATCCATACTCACAAACTTTCACGTTTATAATATTAGTAGGATTACTATTATCTAGTTACATTGTAAAGAACATTTTAAATCTGAACAGAGAATCTTACGAAACGCAAGCCTAAATAAAATTGGTTACCTATCTATTTTTCGTGATTTTTTGAGTTTTTTCTTGGTTCACCACTTCTGCAAAACATTCAGAACAATGACAAATGCAATATCACGAACCTAATAACTAAATTGAAACAAACCACCCCAATCCCGAAAACATCCGCTTTACTTTCATCTTTGCGAAAAAAATTATTATAAAAATAACTGTATATACTAGCAATCCATATCCGCAAAACAACTTTTTTTCTGTTTTTTTTTTTTTACTATTTACAGGGTAGCGTTTGACTACAAGTCACCTGATGTTAAGTGACGATGTGGCGCCACGCTACACCTGGACTGGGAACTGGCTCTCAAGTGAGGCTGCCGGAACACACCGATAGGTGCTTGGCGACAGATTCTTTACAAGAGGGTGGTAGCTAGCCAGGCGAGTACTAGAAAATACCCTACCACCAAGCTATGGTTTCATCACGATGTTTTCCTTCACCGAAAGCTCAAGCTCATTGTAGGATTCGAACCCACGTCCTACGGATCGCAAGCCGACGTCACTACCACTGAGCCATCATCGCTATAAATGATATATATGTAGTTATAATGTAACTAGATACACATAAATTATGGTCTTCAACCATCATCATAACTTCACACCACCCGGAGAGATCTCGATTGATAGCGTGACGTGAATTTGAGTAAATAACACATTTCTACTCAAAGGGGAAGATAAACATCGAAAGGATGTTGACCGGCAAAACGGTCCAAGTTAAAATTGGATCGGACGGATAGACGGCCGGCGGACATTGTTATCCTAAGAAATACGAGCGATGAATCATTTACAGGATTTCCCATAAGGATAGTAAAACAAACAGGTCCGCTGTTCTATCAGATTTAGTTTGAAATCAATATTATTTTACACAGATTACTTTTTACTAGAATAGAATAGATAGAATAGAATAATTAGAGGAAGTATGAAAGTAGCACCAGTGACAGATCAGGGTGAAAGGAAATCGTTTGGCTTGGTATGGACATGTTATGAGGAGGGATGATAGTCATATTACAAAAAAAGTGATGGATATGAATTTTGATGGATGGAAGGGAAGAGGAAGACCAAAGAAACGATGGATGGATTGTGTGAGGGTTGATATGAATGAAAGGGGAGTGAATGAAGCGATGACAGCTGATAGGGGAGAGTGGAAGAAGAATACATGCTGCGCCGACCCCAAATAAATGGGACCAGGGCAAGAAGAAGACTTTTTACTAGAATACTGGAGATCTGGGCTTTAATAAACAATAAGGGCCGGTTTTATAAACGTCCGTAAGTTAAATGTCATACCAAATCTCGGTAAATTTGATATTATTGTCAAATTTTAGTACGGAAAATTTGTCATAAAATTCGAAATAACCGAAATAAGGTCTGACCTTAAGGACGTTTATTAAACTGGTGCTTATCGTGTCTAATGTAATAGTTAAATGTATTTTGTGTAAGGTTTTATAAACATCCGTAAGTTTAATATTATCGGTAAATTTGATCTTATTGTCAAATTTTAGTGCGGAAAATTTGACAATAAAGTCTAATTTACCGAAATTTGGTATGACATTTAACTTGCGGACGTTTATAAAAGCCCTAAATATCAAAACAGAGAAGTCCATCATCAGCCTATTTATTACGTTCACAGTTCACATGCCCTTGAATGTTTTAATTCTTAACCATGCCGGTTACCTCAAGATATTATCCTTCACCATTTCCACAGATGTGTATCAATCAGTGAAGTATCTCATAACAATTCAATTGTATCTATCAACGAATCTTCTAAACGCATCAGGTGACATTTCAAACGAAATTAATCATTGAGATAGAATTAATAAACTCTTTCACCGTGATCCGGGTGACGGGCGTCGGCAGATAGCGCCGTCCGATATCCGGACAGTTTCCAGGCCTTCCGGACACTGACGGACAGGTATCCGGGCCCCGGAAGCAAGAGCGATAGCCGCTAAAACAGTTACAGTAACCCGATTTTAGGTGTCAAGTCAAAATACTAGATAAAAATCACTAGAAAAAGTCTTCCTTTCACTTTTTGATTTGTTGAACCTAAATATCCGTGTATCTTGAAAGGTCCTAGTGCAGCGATGGTGAAGCATTGGCACGCGTGCGATTGATGGCATATTTATGACAAAATACATAAATATCAGTTTTTTTTGAAAACTAATCTTTTTATCCTTTTGTCTATTTTCTTATTAACAGTCATAGTAACAGAGTTAATTGTGCTATAGGCTATAAGTGCTGGAACAGCCACAGATATTTTGCAGCAAGTAACGAGTTTTCATTTGTTAGTCTTTTTTTTTTTACTCCATTTCTTTGACTGCAATCTCATAACATCCCACTAATATTATAAATGCGAAAATAACTCTGTCTGTCTTTCTTTCACGCCTAAACTACCGAACCAATTTTAATGAAATTCGGAAAAAAAGCCCACGGTGAAACAGCTAGATAATAAACATTAGAAAAATTTCACGCAGATTAATAAAGGTTCGCCATCCAAAGTCCTAGTGCATCTTAACCCACAACTTCTGACCACAGTCAACGCTCCATATATTCAGACGTTATCTTGAACTTTAATAAAATGCAAAGTACCTACACGAAAGCACTTACGGTAAACACCGCTACGTGGTCATGCAAAATTAAGCGAGTTGAAAACAAACCCTAACGTGGGAATTTCCGCACAGGACCTGAAGAAAGTAAAAATTTAACATCACTTTACAATTTACATACAATATGAGATGAACGCTTGTCGATTCATTTACATGCAAATTTATTTAAGGTGTTTTGTTCGTTTACTGCTAAGATTGCTGTTTCACTTGATTTCGCTACTTATTTAGCAAGACTAGCAACTACAGTATACTACAGTTGCCATCACGTTCATGGAATCAAGCTACAAATTTATCCGTTTTATTTTGTTACTCGCTGCGTCCCGCGGTTTCATCCACGTGGACTACACTTTTTCGCAACAAAAATATCCTATGTCCTTCTCCAGAGTTCGAGCTACCTCCACACTTAATTTCATCAAGATTGGTTCAGCGGTTTAGTCGTGAAAAGGAAACAAACAAACAGAGATTCATTACCCGCCCGCGCGGTTTCAGCCGCGTCTTTCCGTTATCCCGCAGGGACCTTCTCCGGGATAAAAAGTAGCCTATGTTTTAAACCAAATGTGTAAGCTATTCCCATTCCAAATTTCACTAAAATCCGTTCAGTAGTTTTTGCGTGAAAGAGTAACAAACATCCGTACTCGCAAACTTTCACGTTTATAAAAACTATTAAAACCTAGGGCTTATGAATCCAGCATCAGGCAGGCAGACAAGTGACCATTTCTGCTAGTGACTGACACGTTTCTGCAGCATTTCCCGTTTTAATCCTGTCGACCTACTTTCGTGGAATAATTAATATCGACCCTTTCACACTGGATTACTGTCCGCTGATTAATGTTAAGTCTCTGCTGACATCTTCGCAGGCGCTTGCGGCTTTTGTTTAAGAAAAAGCTGACTTGCAGTTGGGGTATAATAGCGGTTTTATAAGTGACAAAGAACACTAGCTCAGGGAATAACTGTATGCTACTTCAACACATAACCACAAAATATTCTTCGTATCGCTATAGTCTTTGAGAATTAGCTACTGAAAACGTTGAAGTGAATACGAACTATTAAACGCAATAACAACAACAGGGCTAATTGGCATTTTTGGATTGTGCAATAAAGTCAAAGCCAAAAAATGTATTGCAATCGATAATATAATGTAACAATAGATAGATTTAATAAGGTCATTATAGACCCTGTTAAACGTGTATTACAACATAAACCTATTAACAATTAATAATACATTTAATTAATTTATCGTTATGAAACATAACCTGATAGATGCAGTTAGTTACTTAAACAAATTCATATTTCTTGTGATTAATGAAACAAAAACAACAGATTTTTCTTACCCCTGCAGATATCTAAATATATATAACTCTAAGGTGACTGACATAATGATCTATCAACGCACAGCCCAAACCACTGGACGGATCGGGCTGAAATTTGGCATGCAGGTAGATGTTATGACGTAGGCATGCGCTAAGAAAGGGTTTTGATTAATTCTACCCCCAAGGGGATAAAATAGGGGATGAAAGCTTTTATGAAACTTTGTCAATTTTAAACCGATCGGGCTGAGACTTTGCATGCATAAAGCTGTAGCCCACGCGAGTGAAACCGCGGGGAACAGCTAGTTAAGAATATTTCTTCTGTCCTAAACTGGTATAGTAAAATACCGACAGACATTAACAGCAACGAAGCACTAGCAAATTCTACAATAGCTACACGAGGGAGAGCCCACCGAAGGAAGTCTCAACTCTCGGCGCACCGATGTCTAATTATAAATCAATTGTCCTATTAGTCGAGTTGACGATCCGCGGGGGCCCAAGCGACCAAACAATTTGTAGCTCCAATAAAACAGCTCTAGCTCCCGAGGAAGCTCCCAATCAAATTTCAACAGGCAGTCAAGGTAAATTGAATAATTCTCATATTCCGTCTCGCGTAGAAAATAATGTGGTTTATTATAATGCCAGACGGTGCCACGGCCGTGCATGCCCCAATTTCATAATGAGGTTATTGGCCAAATGTGACGACGGAGAGTCTGGTTTTTCAAACACAGTTTCTAGATAAAATGATTATTAACTTCATCACTGAGCTATGGTGGCCGAACGGTAGAGCGTGCGAGTTCGAATCCTCTCGGCCTCACACCCATGACTTAATAAGCTAAACGATGATGAAATACATCGTGAGGAAACCGGCATGTTCGAGAACCACAACATTCGAGGGCATGGGACATCTACCATTTCTACCAACCCGCACTGGGCCCGCGGGGTAGATTACGATTTACGAGTCGTCTCTCTCTGAGAGAAGGACAGAGCCCCAGCCCAGCAGAGGTAACGTAATATTCAGATAATTATGAACTTCATAAAAATCAAAGCAAAGCACATAATTTCTTTGAATATTGGTACGGAATACGATAAGTTTGAGATTTCACAAATATATCATTAGCATTATTCCGTCGTCAAACTTCAAAGATCACACATTTCAGCGTAGCCGAAGATCTAAAAACACATCAAAAGTTTTCGGCCTTCACTTGACTGCGTACAAAATGCTTTTCCTGTTTATTTCAATTTGATACCATTGAACTTGCTCCGCTATTAGATCTCAATGTAAATGTTTATAAATGCTGAGAACTCATTGTTTGTTAGGTAATTTTCTATATATATATAGGAAGATAACTGAGTGTTATGTGAAATGAAAAGTGTATAATTAAAAATAAGTAACACTGCTAAATAATTTATCAAGGGACTGGAAAATTAATGGTCTACCTTCTGGTTTACGAGGACGCGCAATAATAAAAATGTGTCAATCTTTTTCCAGGCTGCTAGGAAAAATGGCTGCGTTTTAATGAACGTCGCATAAGTTTTGTTGCAATGCGTTCTGAAACTCTTTTCTACCTTGCATACGAAATAGCTAGCAAGAAAAAAGCATTAACTTTCATGATGTGGTTTTCAAGTTGCATTTTTGATTAGTGATGATGTATAATGTTCTAAGTTGTAACCTTACAAGTCCCGTGTTGGGCGCCATTAATACAAATGATACCGCTCTCAACGAGGGACCGCAAAGTTTTATTGCCGACACAAAATTAATCTGTTCTTTATTCAGAACAATTTAAATGAAAAAGTATCCGAATCATACATGCTGCCTTGAATATGTGTATAACTTCATGGAAATATCAAACCGAACGAGTGTGAGACTCGTAAACTTAGCACTTTACTACTAAATCCTATTATCCTACTAATAAATAAACGTGAAATTTTGCGAGTATGGATGTAAGGATGTTTGTTACTCTTTCACGCAAAAACTACACAACGGATCTGGATGAAATTTGGAACGGAGATAGCTAACACTCGGGATTAACACATAGGCTACTTTTTATCCCGGAAAAGGTTCCTACGGGATAACGGGAAGACGCGGATGAAACCGCGGGGCGGGTAAAGTAACTGCATTTGTTTGTTACCTTTTCACGAGTAAACCGGTGGAGCGATCATGATGAAATTTAATGTGGAGGGAGCTCGAACTCTCAAGAAGGACATAGGATATTTTTGTTGCGAAAAAGTGTAGTCTGCGTGGGAGAAACCGGGGGACGCAGCTAGTAGGAACTATTTTTATGCTTACTACCGATACTATGGACGAAGGCACGTGGTGGGCCAATGGTTCGCCGGTGAATGAAGCACGTGACAGCGGGCGCGGCCGCTCGATACGGAGGAGGCTGCGCGTTGAGCTCTCGCCCCCGACTGCCTTCGCCGTCGACCGACGTACCCTGATCTACCCCGTCTCTCTTCTTCCCACCACCCGCGTAGCAGTAGAGAGATAAATATCGCAAAAGCAGAGTTCAACAATGTGCGGTTTTGAAATTACGACTACGGCGAACGTAGAAATTAACTATTGATAGACTATTGCTATAACAGAATCAAATGTCATATAGGTATATAGCGCTGGTCGGATCGTGAATGGATTATTAGTTGACGTGCCATTTAAACTGAGATTTATTAAAATGGTTCGACTGTCTAGAAACTCCTCTTGAATTGAGGCAAATTTATGTGGCAAATAAATAATATTACATTACTTAAATTCCTGGAATGTTAGGTTAATGCTTAAACATTACTTTTAATCTTACTGTTTATGCACATGCACAGCTATTATCTTATGGTGCCCAAATTATCTACTCTACATTAAAGAAAACAAGTTTTCCTTTCTCTCATCTAAATTGACTTTGTTGTGATTACACACACGTATAATGATGAACAAAGCTAACATTAATCACCTTCAAGTGTTGCTAAGACTTTCACACCACGCTCCCTCGCCACTACACAAGTTGGCATGCCATAAACATTGTACGAGTAAACTGGAACACATCGCCACTGCACATGGCCATAAGTACACAGAGCCTGCAGTCCTGCATCTGGCAATACGACAATGTTCTCAAAAATGAGAGTAGCTACTCAAAAACGTGTAGTAGTGTGTAGAGCCATCCAATAAAGCCAGCTGTTTACGACTGTGGTCGGGACACGTGGTCGTCGGAGATGGTGCAAAGAAAACACTGATGCGGTATTTTCGGGGAGCAGGGGCTGAGCGCAAGCGGAATGGAATAACACAGATATTGGCAGAAATCAAGATATGGACAAAGTAAAAATCAATGTTACAGACAGAAAATTACTCAAATTATATTTGATTCGACGTAGGATACCATTTAACAGTGAGCCCTAAACTAAGCACGATCCCTGTATCTTGGGCCCCGAATGCAACCTTACCAGAAAGCAGATAGTATTAATAAATTACAGAGTGATGGCAATTTATAGAAAGACGCAGTACGTCTGAGTCACAAACAATATAGAAATAATTTGTGACCTAGGTAACTATACATATAGAAAGTATGTACATATATATAAGAAGTTTATCCGCTTGCTATTTCCGCTCCCATACTGTAAACATTTAATACCGAATATGGTATTCGAGTTTTATCAGTTTATCACTTACGCCACGCTCCGGTTGTCCGCTGTCCACCGAAAAATTAATGCTGATTATAAAATAACTGCTAAAGCATTTTTTTCCAAATAACATCTCATCAGATCAGACATCACCGAGTAAAGAAATCTTTATAACAACGTCTTCAATCAAGTCGCCAGGCGACAAAAACGATGTCGCGAATGCCATTGAAAAATCTTCAGAGCAGTTAAATATAATTTGGAAACGGCTGCAGCAGTTTAGCTTCCGAGGAGTCGATTGACAGGTCGACTTTTTGTCACAAAAAGTAGAATAGTGAGCTCGAGTCAGCCCGACTTGTTACAACTAACAATATTGTTAACCCGCCGGCTGATTGTTTATGTAACTTCGAAGGGAATCGGCTTGCGCTATATTTTGACATTTAAAGTCCATTAATGGGCATCGCCCATTATTACCACAGAATTGATATCCACCATCGCCATTTGACGAGCGATGTGGCGCAATGGGCGGATAGCCGACTGTGAAGTGTGAGGTCGCGGGTTCGATTCCCGCTAAAGGACAAATATTTGTGCATTGAAAAAAAAACGCAAGTATTTGTTCTGTGTCTGGGTGTTGTGGATCCCCGATCCTCGTAGTTTCTGGTACCCTAGATACAGGGAAACCTAGTTAGGGGGTCAGAGCCTATGTATGTGATTGTGCGGGCATTATTATTATTATTCATAAACTCTAGTGAAATCGATAATTTTGACAGTCATTTGAATTTAAAAATGAAAAATGCAACTTCAAGTAGATTTTTAATAAGCTTCCAATTTTTGTATGTATAGCTATTTTTTTATCAATTTTAAAACATACCGTTTCACTATAATTCAAACGGCACCTCCCGTTTACGTTCATTCATTCAATGGGGTGGTAATGGATATCTATTCTGTGGTAATGTTCGAAGCCCATTAATGGAGTACAAATTACAAGCGCAAGCCGATTCCCATCGACGGCGACGTTACGTAATCAGGCGGCAGATTCCTGTTCGCTAGTAACTTTGCAAAGATGTCAACGTATCGCAAGCCAAAACGTAGTAAGGAAAATCAAGTCATTGCGTTCCGGAATTTACTTACATTCCAGACTTTAACACTGCCGGTGATTTTATGACTAATGCCATAAATTCAAGCTATACTTCTGTTTCACCGTAGATAGTTTTTTCTTTCGGTTTGTGAATCATCCGAGCCAATCATAAAGCTTGTCTGGCGCATTCATCGCACTAATTAACAAAATTTCCCATATTGAATAGAAAAAAATACATCCGTGTTATTAAATTCTGACATCAGTCACGATAGGTCCGGATAGGACCATATAATTATAGATTCATTGACAAGGAGCTTTATTTACGACAAAAATTCATAGAGTCGGTACTGTACTGATTAGATATCGAAACTATGAGACTATAATGAAATAATTCACTATTACTAAACTAGTACCACGCATGCAGTACGAAACAAGAACACCGATACCGGATTCGAATCAAATCATAGTTTCGATACTGGACCAATTTATTTATCATAATGTCTTTTATAATTATTATGATACAGTATACTGTTAAGTACTCAATACTACCATCACATCACAGGTGTTATTAAACTGGGTTTCGATTCCAAACTGGTATTTGGTATTCCGTAATACCCGAGGCTGATACTTCGAACCCTAACCAATAGTCGAATGGAATATTTGTAATATACTCGATGTCTATAAAACTTTAATATGCTGATTTACGGGGTTCCATTTTATTTCGTATCGAAACGACGCTCTTGATTTGTGTTGCTGTTCCGCCTGTTTACATTTAAGGTCAATAAAAATATGCATAATCGATTTGGGTAAAGTAAAATCGATTAGGTACTAAAGTTTAGATTTACATTTTATGAGATTAGTGGAAAGATTAAAAAAAACGCATGTGCCATAAAGACTAATGTACAGATGGATCAATTTTGGAATTTAAAAATCGATATCTCAAGACAATGCGGTCAAGAATAATTTAATTGCATAATGTTCACAATCGAAACTAATGATACACGAATCACGATATTTGTGATTCAATTAATTCCAATATCCTGTCATTGGTCGATTTCGTCGTACCAGTCTTGAATCACGTTCGAATTAGCTGACTCATCTCACACTCGTTGAACATTGAACAATCGAGAATTAAAAAACCTGCGCACTGAGCGATTTTCGCCTGAAAAATCTATCATCCCTTACAGGTGTGTTTTATTTGATACCTGATTTGATCCTGTTACCCAGTTAATTGGGTTGAGATGCACATCATTCATCATCATCATCATCATCATAATCAGCCCATTTCAGTCCACTGCTGGACGTAGGCCTCTCCTAAAGCACGCCATCGAGTCCGATCTTCGGCTCCTATCATCCAACTGCTGCAAGCCATTTTGCGTATAACATCTCTCCACCTAGCCGGAGAACTTGGAGGACTAAAGATCTTGGATTTCAAACTAAAAGATTCAAAGGAGCAAATCAAATTGCCTTTGGAAAAGCAATAAAACATAAAGACAGGCACAACGACTAACTTTCCATTGTTGGAGTTCCTTTACTACATTTTGGGGGTAAGGATAAGGAACCCAAAAAAAAGAGAATTACATAGCCAAAAAACTGGACTAGGATAGAGCACATTTCTGACGCCCTCAATGGCCCTGTCATTTCGACAATGGGCGACCGTTATCATAAACGGGAAACGGGGTATCAATGATAGAGATTTCACAACAAAGGGAGGAAATGCGAAACAGTTTATTTTCAGTTCATTTTGGGAAATTTGCCTTTGTAACGCGCTCGTAAAATGTTGCCTTACCAGTGAAGGTATTGTGCTTATGCAAGCTGGAAAACTATTGCTGTCATAAACGGACAGTAAAAAATAAATAAACATAAATACATCAGTGAAAATGAATACTATGAAAATAGCCGCTAAGGCTGGCCATCAACGGACAGCTTGAAGTAGTCCACTGTCGCCTGCTTCAAGCTGCGACTGCATAGTGAACTACAGACTTCTACGTACGTATATACACGAACCGCTCGAGCAGTTGCAGTAGTCCACTATGCAGTCGATCCTGACCGCTTCAGGCTGTCCGTGTATGGCCAGCCTAAGCTCTTCCAAAGACCATGTAAACGTTCCAAAATCAATACAAATTGATAGACCGACTTTTAGGCTATGATTTGTTGTTGTTTTTTTTTAATATCGGTCACCGTCGCCTATTAACATTTGTAACAGCTGCAGAGTTGCCGATACGTTACACTTTGCACACCCATCTTGAAGGACTGAAATTTGTAGCACTGCGGGAAGACTTGCGGAGGGACCTCATTCCACATTTTGCAAGTATGCGGGAGAGAGAAGCGCATAAATCGTGACGTGTGGGATTGTTAGAACAATAAGGGCTTCCACACTAAACTGCGAATTCGCATCGCATCGAAAATATCTGCGAGCTCGAATGCACCACAAGAACTTCCGATCTGACTCGCATCGCATTTTGTGTGGGAGCCCTTAATATTCATACATCATGAAAACAAAACCGAATCGGACGTTATCGGATGCATAATGTGTTTGAATATTCGTATTGCATTCCCAGTTTCATTGCCGTCTTCGATGTTTTATTTGGCGACAGATGATGCGAACGAAACCGAAACAATCGACTTGAGTGCTAGAGTGCTGCGCCGACTCCGACGCCTTGCAGCCATTGTACTTGGACGACAGACATGTTCCTTTACGTCCAGGCATTAAGTTCAAGTGTTTTCAGCACTTCATACTGTCTTTTGTCCTTTATGGAAAGTTCTACGCAGTTCTGTTTTGAGTACTGAATATATTTATAGAGTTACTTACCGCACCCACTTTTCCAGCTATCCCGTAACCTTATTCTAGGATAAAAGTAGATTGTTTAATCCAAAGTATCATCATCATCATCAAAATCAAAAATCAACCTTTCAGCAGTACACACTGGACATAGTATTCTCCCAAAGCGCGTCACTGAGCCCGATCTTCGAGTTAGATCTATCTCTCACCCAACCATTTTGCGTATATCGCCGCTCCCCCTAGCCAGAGGACGTCCTACACTAACTACATTTGCCTAGATGCTAGATCTCCACTGAAGAACACGTTTGCCCCAACGGTCATCGGTTCTTCGGCTAATATGTCCAGCCCATTGCCACTTCCGTGTTTCCTGATTGCTACAATTTTGCAAGTCTTTAAAGCACGAGTGAACCTTCAATGCATGGGGACCAAATCAGTTGTTATATTTCCCCTGACGACGATTTGCGCCTAGTGGCTTTCAGTAGTTGGATGAGAAGAACCGAAAACCGGGCAGAGTGGCGTGTACCTTGGAAGAGGCCTATGTCCAGCAGTGGACGGATACATGCCTTCACAACCAGTACAGTCAGCGACAAAAGTAGCTGATCGTTCCCGATTTTGCACATGTGTTCCAAATTAGTAATTATTATTGGTTTTTTTTACATTTTACATGGTATCATTTTGACCACAACATAACACACCTGATTTTAGGTGATGATGAGGTCAAAAATTGGTGTCTAAGATGATGAGGATAACAGAAAAAAGTGTGATTGTTCAGCGACTTTTGTCGTTGACTGTACAATCGATGATCGAAGAATCTCCTCTCACCGGCTATAATAAACATGTCTCCGATTTCATATAAGCACTAAATCTTAACGAACAAACCGACGGATATCATTCGGATAAAAACAAATTGGTACATCGCATTAAAAAAATATCAGCAAAGCAAAGCTTTCAACTAGAGCTATAAAATCTTTAATTTACCAGCACAATAAGCTTTTAAGTTTAATGCACAAACAAACCAGTACATAACATTGCGGCTGGTTTTTTTTAATCGTAAAACGCTTCCAATCCCATAAATCGATTCAAGCAAGAACTGGACAAGTTGGCTGAATCACTGACTGGCATGAGTCATGAGCCGGGGTGCTTGGAATTAAAAAGAGAAAGAAATGAATCGATTGTTTCTTTGTAATGTAATGAATAGAAAGTGAGACAAATTGTGGTTTCATAAGGCATTTTAATTCGATGAGTAAAACTCATAATAATATATGAATACCGCACTTTCTTATTAGGATGCATTTTCGGTGGACGTTAGAAAAAGGTGAGTGATAGGTAATATGACTTTATCAGCATGGTTTCAAATTAGGAAACATTTACTTTACTTTAAGGTTACTTTAAGGTTTGAGTCGATCGAACCAAAGGCATAAAATTTTCCATACAAACTTTACCACTATATTGCCCTCTCAGGGTTGATTTTCAAATTAGAATTAGATTAGCCAATGTGTTAATCCAATACCTAAACTATCTACATTCCAAATTTCATCAAAATCGGTTCAGTAGTTACGGTGATACGTGGTAACAAACATTCACACCCACACACAAACTTTTGGCATTTATAATATTAGTAGGAAGTTGGATTACTTTATCGCATGGTTTCAAATTAGAAAACATGTCCTCAACTCCTCATAGTAGCAAGAGATAACTGTTGTTTATTGTTACGTCTGAGCCATGCGCAGAATGTGTCACTAAAATGAAAAGATATATACGCTACTTCTTATCACACTGAAGTATATCACTCGTTTAGTTCAGTAGTTCATATACTTCAGTGACTCAAAACATATTTTCGTTTGGCGTTCGTAGGGAACGAAGACATATACCATGTCTTTTCGCTAGTTCATGAAACTATCGTGAATGCGTACATGCGAGCGACAATAAAAACTTCTCACACAGTTGAAGGACATTGAAAGAATTGGTATCAAATAGTAGTCCATTAGAAGTTACTACTACTACATACATGTATCCGAATTCCGATCCGAGCCAATGTTTGAGTGAAATAGACGATCACTTCAAAACCTACAAACAGATCGTGACAGCGTTATCTATCGCGTGGTGCTCGTTCGTGTTTCAGATCGTTCGCTGCCGGTGGACTAGACAACTGAAGGAAGAACTACTGAACTAGTTGAATTGTTACTGGAACTAGTGAACGAAAGACGCCCGCCAACTGAAGTAGTACATTTCATTCGTGAACTACACACGACTTGACACGACTAGTTACGTCCCATAACAAACGAAATTCTACTATAATTATAATTATTCTCATCCACAACTTAAAGCCCAAAATAGGCAACCTCAACCAAAAGGCTTGTCGCCCCAACCCCCTACAACCGTAGTGGGGGGTTTTGTGGTGCCCTTTACACGGCAACGAGCAAAGCTAACGAATCACTACAGATAACGAACACAGTTCAACATGGCTTGAATGGCGCACGGTAGCCGTTGCACGGAGGGTTTTATGCTTTCATTCGTAAAATAGAACGTGATGACGATTTCATGCACCGCCCTCGTTAATAAGGTGAATGTTACGATGAGTGTTACGAATAAAATGTGGCGCTACATTTTTAATAATCTTTTTAGGGTTCCGTGCCTCAAAAGAAAAACGGAACCTTTATAGGATCACTTTGTTGTCCGTCTGTCAACACCCTTTTTCAAGTTTAACAAGTTGTTTATATCAAATACTCATATATGTTTATATAGTTGTTTGTAAAACAACAACTCGGCTCTACGGTCTCTTTCATCTGTGAAAAAAACATAGGTACTTGTAAGTCAACGCGATTAAAAGATATGAGCGTTTATTGCGCATATTTTCGCATATTTTGCGATTTCACAAGGGAATCAAAACCTATAGGGTACTTCCCGTTTGACCCAGAATCATGAAATATGGCGTGAAGCAAGATCTTACAGCACATGTGAAGGAAAAAGTAAATCTGAAAACCTTACACATAGAGTTTAATAATCAAAAAATAAGCAAGCTTGTACAGAACCCGAGGTACGCGAGTCCAACTCGCACTTGGCCGTTTTTTTTTACTTCTTTCAGGGTAGCGTTTGACCACAAATCACAAGATGTTGAATTTGAATTTTGAATTGATCACATGTATGTATCCTGTCCTACTCAATAAATACATTTGATTTTTGATCATCTAGTTACACATAATACTTAGGTAAAGTCACCGTGTAGATTAATAAAAGGTTTCACAGAATTCCATCATTCCGCCCACACAGCCTCTCATTCTACAGCCGTGAACATAAAAGGTATGTCCATTACTGGACACAGATTAAAACACATTAGTCTGTCGACAGCAACCAGCGCATGTCACAGTGACATTGTCATTGTCGATGCCGTGGTGAAGTGCGTTGAAACATAGTAAATTGATTAGATAACTTAGTTTTGATACGGTACAATAGAGGCCGTAACGCGATATTTACCGCTAATGGATTTAATCTAAATCTATTATGTTTGGTGTTGAAAGATCTGTCAACAAGCTACGTCAAAATACTTTGGAATAAAAAGAACGATAGTGGTAGAATTCCACTCAATAACGCAGCTTGATTGAGAGCGATGGTGACTATAAGGTAAAGCGCCGACACCGAGTTCGAATCCTCTCAGCTCCGCACCTATGACCTAGTAAGTTATGTGCGTATTTCATTCATTATCAGCCTTTCACGTTCCCACTGCTGGGACTCCGGCCTTCTCTCAGAGAGAGTATGGGCTGTAATCTACCACGCTGGCCCAGTGCGGGTTGGTAGATGTCGCATGCCCTTGAATGTTGCAGTTCTTGGACATGCCGGTTTCCTCGCGATGTTTTCCTTCACCGTTTTGAGCGATGGCAAATCCGCACGTAACTTATTAAGTCATAGGTGCAGGGCCGAGAGGATTCGAACTCGGTGTCGGCGTCTTGTAAGTCGCACGCCTAACCGTTCGGCCACCATCGCTCGCCATGCGTGCGTATTTACCATCGCTCAAAACAGTGAAGAATAACAGTGTGAGGACACCGGCATGTCCAAGAACTGCAACATTCAAGGCGACATCTACCAACCGGCACTGGGCCCGCGTGGTAGATTACGGCCCATACTCTCTCTGAGAGAAGGCCAGAGTCCCAGCAGTGGGAACGCAATAGGCTGATGATGATAGCTTGTTCATAGAGCACTAGAAAATGCTGTGAGAGTGTGCTGAAATGTGTGTTCCGGCAGCCCCACTGGAGAGCCATTTTGCTTACGGTTGGTATAGACTATAGAACATAAACTGTCTAAAACTTATATCGACCACGAACTGGAAGACGTTCTGTAGGTAGGCCCCCCACTAGGTGGACCAACGACATTGTAAGAGTCGCGAGGAGCCGATGGATGCAAATGACTAATAGCCGTTCATGGTGGCGTTCAGCAGTGGACTTCTTCCGGCTGATGATGATGATGATGATGATGAACAATAAATACGTAATTGAAATGACTAACATGGGCTTAAAGAATAGCATAAATAGAAATAACTACTAAGTAATCTGATGAACTCACCACAAAATTATCAGCCCCGATCAACGAACGCCTGAAACCAATAGATAAAAGACACATTAATTAAAATTTATTGGCATACGTTAATTAGCGCAGTCATTTAATTGGGTCATCATTTATGAACCTCTGACTATTTTTTCTCGACGATTTCGGACATAAAATAGCTATCACTACAGAATAAATTTAAGAATGGAGCAAAAATATCATGCCCTGTAATTCCACTTTAAAGAGCATGATTTTTTTAACATCTAAGATTATTGCCGCGCAAGAAATTGAACTATTGCCATTAATAATTCTGGGATAGCACTGAATTATAATGGGCATGCGTGACGCTTCCCATTGCCCATCCTGTAAACTAGTTAAATAAATAAAAATTGCCTTTCGATAACTCAACAGAACTATGCCATGTCTATGTACTGTATGGCACCACATATCCATACACACTGTACTATGCAAACAAATGCATAATGTATATTATTAAGAGGCGAAAGCGAACATCTGTTTCCAAGGTTGCAAGTAAACTATTCAGAATGGCACTGCAGCGGTCACGGCGTGGTATCGATTGCGCGGTTCTTGCGGTCCCTTCCACGTCACGTTACTTGCAGACATACAGGAAGAACTTAGCTGAAATCGATACCAGTATCGAGTATCCTGAGCTTTGAAGTTCGCTGTATTCGTTATTGATACTAGGAAATGAGAACGATAGTGGCCGAACGAGCGCCGATACCGAGTTCGAATCCTCTCGGCCCGCACCTGCGGATTTGTCATCGCTCATAACGGTAAAGAAAAACATCGCAACACTCAAGGGCATGCGACATCTACCAACCTGCCGCACTGGGCCAGCGTAGTAGATTACAGCCCACGCTTTCTCATCCTCTCTCTCTCTCTCTGAGAGAAGGCTAGAGTCGTGTAGGAACGTAGAAGACTGATGATGATGATAATGATGACTACGAAATAGCAGGAGCGCCTTTTAGGGCCGACAAACAAAGCAACAACTAAAAAAAGTTTCACCACAAAAAGGATATCAGGAAGTTGAAGGCTAATTAAGGGTAAATGAGGTTGCAGCTGAAAGGAAAGCAGTTTGTTTGATTTGCAAAGAACTCCACTTTCGAACTAGTTTCGGTTTCTGCCCTACGTGATCCTAATATTACCATCCTACCTAATCGTCGTCCACTATTCAAAAAGGTTTCACTCACACTGGAACCAATCCACTTTCCGCCGGTTCGTTTCCATCATTATCCAACATCGGCCGTTACTTCCACTTAACTTTTTACAGTATTTCCGACTGAAAGCGATTGCGGGGGACAATATCTAGCAACTAGGCGGAACGGTGCGCGACAATCCGTGAAATCTGTTCGCGACCTCCATTGATTCATTCAGCTTATGCAGGTGGCGATCTGTCACTTCTTTGTGTGCTTGATGAAGCGGAGAACAAGTGGTTTGAGTTTACAGATAGCCCGGTACAAGACGGTCTTGACAGATCACTGACATCGTATTGCTGGAGGCATAATAACAACGAAGACGAATGATGACGAAGATGTGCACGCACACATCTATTCATTCTCATTGTCTCTTTGTGTGGTTGATGAACTGAGGAAATAGCAAATTGAGAACGCTTTGGAAATGGTAATATGATATACTAGTAATTTCTATGAAACGATACATAACATACCTAGAGCAAATGGTATGATTTGAAACTAGCATCTCACAGGTACTTGGACAAAACAAACACGCGAAACGCTGTCCGAGACATAACGTATCAATATGTAAAATTTTGGGACAGCGTTCTTGCGATGACAAAAATGATTCAATGAAGTTAAAAAAACATCTTAAGATCATTCTCCGAAAGTGTCTATCTGGTAAGGAAGCTAAGCGAACTGATTATCACGGCGCAAGCTTAAAGGTTCTAGCTCCCCAACCAGCAAACGGAATCAAAGTCCATAGTGAACCATGATCATGATTCAAATCTCCGCCCTCGCGTGTCGACAGCCAACCAGTATGCCACAGTTACACCACACCATAAAGTAGCTGAGAAAAGGCTAAAGATGCACCTGCGTGTCTCACGTTACCGCTCGTTACTGTCGGAACAGAAGCTACAGGGTCGTATAGCTATAGACCCTTGACAGTTGCCCTTGGAGCGCTTTACAACTATACCGAACAAGATGGGGTTTCAGTTTGAAAAATCAAGGGGCTAAATACGATTTCATAGCAGTGAGTACTCGGAGTAGATACTAGTAGATAGATAGACAACTAATTTGCTTATAGCGTGTGTTGTCTGTATTAAAAACGCAAAGGTAAAATATTCTCTGGGTAAGTAAATAAAATTTGTAGCAAAAAATTTGAAAAAATGATTTATTATTTTGTTCTAGGTCTGAAAAATATATATTATACATAATTAGCAGTTTTTTCTTTTGTTGCCAATAGGTAAGATTTGACCACAGTCTCACAATGGTAAGTGACGACGCGGACGATGATGGAGCATGCTAACCCAGAAAATACTTATTCACTCGTAATTTATTTAGATGACTCCCAAATCACACTTATCGGCAAACAAAGAGGTTGGCAAGGAATTCCACTCCAGTTCACATTAAACATGTAAAAAAAGAAAGCAGTGTTAAAGTTTAATCTATAGGTGGCTTTGTTTCTTTTTAAGTTAGTCGGCAATCTAGTTACCCCTCTTCACAACGTTCGGAATGTCCCTTTCCGCGTGCGTATATATCTTTCAATGAAACGCCAGAAGAGCGAGATACGACTGATCCGTCTGAATCGGAATCGTTTCCGGATATTTGTGAATAGCCCAGCTGAAGAACACCAGCTCTACATAATGCATAATATTGGGTATCGAATAAGTAATGAGGTTCTTCATGATTTCCATTTTATTTCCTACGGTGTAGCGTTTGACCACAAATTACCTGATGTTAGATAAAGATATGATCCAAGGTGGCGCTACGCCTGCATACAGAACTGCATTTAAGGTTAGGCTGCCGGAACACACCGGTATTGCTGCTTGGCGACAGATTAACACTATACAGTACCCTATAGCACCAAGCTCTACTTTTATAAAACGATGTTTAATTTCAAGCACAGTTGCTAATTAATATTTACTTTAGTTACAGACAGCCTACACAAGAACTCTGGCAATTTCTCAAGAAGAAACTGAAGGCTAATCCAAACTTCGGAAACTAATTAGGAACCTAGACGTCTGATCGTGTCAACTTAAATTCCTATTTGTAATTTAGCGGAGCTGGAATGGAACTTTCTAATTTAGTGTTCGAAATAGTTACACACATTAAAACTTCGTTAAAACTTGGTCTCCGCTGGTTAGTCACAGAGCGTATGAAGCAATACATTTATTTTGAGTCCTATCCGGTAGATATGCCATCTTTTGTTCTTCTCAACAATAACATTTGACAACTATTGTCGCCACTAGTACATGGTTCCGTTGTATGAGACACAATACGTTACGTAGGTAGGTGAATTAATATTGTTATGCAAAATAAAGATTGCAACAAACAATTATAATAACTATGCTCTAGTCACACATATGTGGTAACTTAAAACCGCAAGCTGATTGCCATATTATTATCTGTGTTTGCACTTGCTATGTTACAAGAAAAGGCACATTTTTTTCAGCAACCAAAAGCAGTTGCCAGGGTCCGTAACGAATTCTTTTTAAAAAGGGGTCTCACAGGATTACAGCTAAAAACCGCTATTACTCATGCAATGTCAAGTAATGTCGCCGAGGATGTTTGCGAGACCCGTACGGACCCTTAACAAAAGGAATAACACACGTGAGCATTCTGCTGACTTCTGGCAAGATATTTCAACAAAGAATTCCGTGCCGCACCTATTTCAACTTTATAGACGTAGAAGGTAAGCTGAATTTGAAATGCGGTGAAAAGTCGTCGCCAAAAAAAGGAGCATGCCATTCGGAGTCAAAGTTCAAGCCTCAATGCAACGTGCGGTGGCTGCGACTCGTCGACTTTTAACCCTATACTTTGAGTGTTAAAGTTCAAATTGTTATGTGGTAAAGTTTTGGGGTGGTTTTTTACGCGGTCGTGTGTCATAGTACCGACGGCTGTGATGGGTCTGAAGGAAGGGGGCGTTGTTTATAGGTGACGAGGTTTTGCTTCAGGCCGGTGGGACTCTTTTGTTTCCAGTTCCCATTGTGCGCAACTTACAATCAGGAGCTGTAGTTGCTTTGCATCCTTGAACCTTACTCCGAGGCAAGGCTTTGCGTTGTATCATAAATAATATTATTATTCTACCCGAATTCGAACATTTCGTGACTCATATTCCAAACGAACCTTGCTTTGTTATGTTTGCCATCAATAAATTGTAGCTGTTTAGGTCATCAGATACAATTGTCAGCGTGATTGGTAAAGGCCGTGAGCTAAATACCAATAAATGTGCTGTGTTCGATCAATTGATTTATGAAAAGGCTACTTGCTGTAATATGAGAATCTAACATCACGCTCTAAACGTTATGAATATTATAACTGTTAATAACGATAACGACCAATCAATAACTAATCACTAAAACATAATAAGGAATTATAAAGATCTCAACTCTAATAATAGAAAATATGTGAGATATTATAGAACAACACATTCTGAGTAAGCAAAATTTACTTTAGATCTTTCAATATTGCCCTAAATCTAAACCCGAGAGATAGTGAGGCTGAGTTAAATGCAACATTCAGAGATTAGGATAAGCCATGCTTAAGATATCGCAGATATAATTAGAGGCAAGGATAACTTGGGATAATAAAAGAATACTTATAGATGACATGACTGTATTTTAATAAACTAGTTTTCAAATCGTTTCTTTTCGGCATGCGTGCTACACCGTTATTTCGGGCATTTCAAAGGGCATTGTACCAATTTCTGACAAACTCTCAAATTGGTTGCTATATATATGTCACTACCAAGAATACTTAATTTGTATATGAAAGCCGGTTGCATAGAACCATATTTGATTATAAAAGAAGTACTCTTAAGCATATATATTTATATGTACATATTATATGTTTACCGGTCGGAGGCCGCGCTATATCTACTCTAAATTGTGTTTACAGACAACTTTACTCCATTACGTTGAATAATTAAACGAAGGTTATTGAGTCCTGTTTATCGTAGAATCTAAGGGTAACATTGATAAATCATTAGTAATGTGCAATGATTACGTAAACATGATGACTGCCTTTTGGTATTAATGGAACATTGCATAATATTCAAATTACTACCTATCCTTTTAACTTCGTAAGGAATAAATGTTTCCATTGAAGTGAAATGTCTGTGTTCTTACACTACGAATGCCATTGCGACACATACGTTTTTTAATTTCATATGCCCAGTAATTTCACCGACCACATTGAACACCACATCGATACTCGGCTGACTCTCAAAAGATAAACTTCTACCTAAAATAAAGACTTCAAAGGAACAAAGACCCGAAGCCACTCCATCACTATGAAATTTAGCCACAGTTTTTCTGTACACAGATATCGCTGTAAGTCTGTGATAACGAGAGAGCAAAGCAAACATACCTAGCTAACAAGAAGCAGCGTGGTTTGAACTTTTCAATACAGTACGCAAATCTGCTAGAATATTAAAAGGTCCTAAGCAATTCTTGTTACTAGCTAAATAACAGAGCATGCCAATTACATAAATTGCACTGGACTGTAAAAGTCTTTGGTTCTTTGGTTGCTTAACGAGCTACACGAGTACTGGTTTCACGGTAAAGAATTTGTTGCGTGTTTCTTGACAATGTTAAACGTTTTTTTGGAGAATTTGTATCAAATTAGGTTATTTACAAACAAAACTGTAGATCTATTCAATGATTACATAAATATTTTATGCTACGCTTCCATGAGCTCTGCGCCCTTATTTCTAGTGAAGATTACTCGTAACTTAAAATGGAGCAGTTAAAAATTTAATTACAGAAGGGGGAGCCCTATTATCTCGCGCTAAAACAGCACCAAAATTTTTATGTAATGAACCCGCCTTTTTCCCTTACTTTAAAAAACTTAATTCACCCCCGAAAGAAATCACCATAGGAAAGCGTTCAAGTTACGAGCCCGTAAGTTCAACGACCCGTCTTATCTTGGACACAGACTTTAGCTATCTACAATCCGCATCTTTGCCTCACGCCTTGGCGCCTAATCGATTTCTTTCATCTTCAAATGCGACCTTATCATCATCAGAATAGAAGGTATTTTAGCCACTATATCAGTATCAAGAGCAGGGGAATTTATTGCTTATGCCGGGGCTTTTAGGTCGTCAATTATCTGGGCGTGTTCATGCACAATATTATACGGCAAAATTTGCGATGTGCCAAGTCCATGTCAATATTTGTCTAGATTAGATAAAAGATTTAGGGTTCGGACCGGTATTGTGCAGCTGCTTTCCGGTTCACTGTGTAAACGGAAATTGATTTCAATATGTAGGAAATACGAGTACATTCATGTGCAAATATGATGGAGCCACTAAACCTTCTGCGGATATAAGGAAATCATTTACGTATTCATTTAAAAGTGACAACACAACAGGTTTTGCTGAATACCATTTAACAATGGCAAGACTTCTTGACATTGCAATAGCGAAGGAAGTTAATCCAAAGCCGAGACGAAAACCAGTTACGAACGCAATAAAAACCAACAATAAGGTCCGGAATATTTCAGAAACGGCCTTGCCCGGGGTAGTTAGCGCTAACAGAGAGGCATAACGACCCCTTAGACCACTTCCCCTTCGCGATGTCGACCTAAAAATAAGCGGGACACCAGGGAGAAAACTATTGTGTTAGCGAACATTAACTATGTACGATTTGCCCGCGTTTCAGTGGGAAAATTGAATACTTGAATACTGACCCGTTTCTACGAGCTTCTTTTCGATCGGCTTTAAGTCGGCCAGATTTTTCCACGAATTGCATTTATATTTTAAAAAGGAAGGCGAGCCTTCGCTTAAGTAAATTCATTGCGGGTTTCCAGAGCAGATCATAAATGCCAGGCCGAAAAGTTTACACTAAAAATGGTGCTCAACAAAATTGTACGTTTCCAATTCATGCCTTTAACCTATTGAGTCCGATTTCTAAAGTTGGTGATCGAATTTTAACGTTTCCTACTTGTTGGAATAAATAATAAAAACGATGCATCGTTCACGATATTTAAAAAGCCGTATTTACTTTTATGCTTCCCAATAACCGAATACGCGCCGCTTCGTTTTTTTTTTTTTTTTTTTTTTTTTTTACTATTTACAGGGTAGCGTTTGACCACAAGTCACCTAATGTTAAGTGACGATGTGGTCGAAGATGGCGCCACGCTACACCTGGACTGGGACTGCTTCGTAAATAGTTGCACCGACATAAATCACAATGAAATTTTAAATGTAGGTTTAGCTTCAAAAATCCATTAATAACTTTATCAGCTCTATCATCGACACCATGATACCCTCGCGGTAAAATTTTATATTCTATACATATAATAACTTCACAGAAAGCTTATCGTAAATCAAAGCACCGTCATTAGATACGGCACTCGTACTCGTACACTACGTACTGGGAAAAGCAGAATCTTTAATATCCATACATCCAACCAATTTGGATCCCTCCTAAAGCGGTTGTCGCAGCATATTTGTTAGGAAACGGCAGTTCTTGCGTGACTGGTGTCGGCTCAGTCGACCAGGTAGTGAAGAGCTCCGGGTGCGAGGAAGCATCCCCCTCATAGCTGGTCAGTGAACTGTGAGCGAGCGGGAGGGTAGGTCAAGGTACGATGGGCGGGTTGGAGGCAGTTCCGGGCAGGAGCTCAGCGCGCAGCCTCCGCTGTATCGAGCGGCCGCGCCCGGACCCACGTGTTTCATTCACCGATGCACAACCACGTGTGAGACATCGAGCCTTTAAAAATCACTGAATCTATTTACTATTCCCATGCAAGTATGAAACATTTACTATTCTTGGGAACATGCCAAGTAAAACGAGTTTCAAAGAAATCACAACGTAGACTTATTGGCGCCCAACGTGGAGTTCTGTGGAATTTTCGATTCTTTACCTCGTATGACATCAAATTACAGCATACCGATATCAAATATATGTAAGATCGTTGACATATATAGCAATATCGCAGCGTTAGTTCGTGGGAAAGCGAAATCCAATACTGTTTCCCTGAACGTTCGCAGTGCCAACTGTCAAACATTCCAATTGCCACATGGGATTGGAAACCAACTGGCACCAAATATCCGATAGGCAGCGATCCCCGATTCTCGGAAGTGGAGCACACATTTAATCAACCAGTAGTATGGGTCACTGCCGCCCTGTGGGATAGGTAGGATATACTGTGTCGCGAGTCCCGAATAGCGGGTGCGACAACTCATTGCTACATAGGATGGATCTTGTTATTAAATTAAAACTTAAGTTAACGATAAATCCCTAAAAACGAATCCTTATTAGTAAAGCTTATTATAAACGGTCTAATCTTTTAGATTACAGAAAAGTTGGGGATTGTATAGTGAGCTTGCTCCAATTCAATCAATTAGGTAGTAATAAAAACAAAATGATATCGCGGTTAAAAATTCACCTGCCAGGCGTTTCTTGCTTGTTCTTTTGCCGGCTTAAGGAGGTTGAAACTGGCGTTTTAAGCTTGAGTTTTGATAAATAATATAGTAAAATTGATGTCTCGCGGGGCGTGTATCATTAGTTCTCATTGATATTAAAATTATAATGAAGTAGGTAATGTCTATAACAATATCCTGGTCAATGAATGCCGGCGAGCAAAGCGCAGAGCATCTATAAAGTAAATTAAGTTAATTGCACAAAATCGCACCAAATGAAACATGAGTACATTACGGATGTATCAGATAAGCCAATATTGAATGCAATGCGATTTAAACGCGGATAAATTGATACAGAGTTTAAAAGCGCTGGCCGCATATTGAAATGTAGGAACAAATTAATGGCCGGTGCGGTGAGCGCTTTGGCGTTTATATGCACTAGTTTCATAAATTTCATTTAGGCTCCACATATTTTACACTTTATTAATTAAGTTAGAGAAGAGGCCTTAATCATGGTGCTAGAGTAGAACTAGCATACTGAATAACTGATGGAAGCAGGTAGTTTAAATATTAATAAGTAATAGACGCGATCTTGCCAAAACACGACCTATGTAAAGAATACTTAATGAATAGATGTGAAGGCTGTGGAAGGAACATAAATTGTACAATATTAATTTAAAAAATGTAAAGTATCTTGCTAAGGTAAATGGAGTAATAATGTCGAAACTGGGCTTTCGCTGATTGAAAGGATCGTGTTGAAATCATAGCATGGTGGTATGGCATTCTTTATAATAGTGCTCGCTTTGACACCGTTCTGGATGACAGTGACTAGTATGCTAGAGTCCAGTCTAATACTACATTTAGTCCCACTATATCCAGTATCCTAAAACGTCCAGTATCAAAAGGTCCACTTGCCAAAATGTCTAGCCCTATATCATCCAATCCCACAATGTTCAGCTAACAAGGACTTCCTGTATCTAGGTCACTCCACAGCGACGCAACATAGAACATGGTGATAAACTATTCCGAATGTATTCTAAGATCAATCTTTCCACTTTCCACACAAAGTTCTGCCCGATGCTATCGCCTCAACGACAAATGAGCCAAGAAACTGCATTTCGCATTGTAGGATCATTCTTGCTCCAACGGGAAACTTGCAAAAGCTCAAGTGGTAAAGTTTCGGTACGTTCGCGGAACGAGTTATGAAACAACCCTTTTAGTGTAGCGTTTTGCGTACATATATATATACGTATAGTTTTATGTGTTAACGTGGAGTGGAATGGAAATGTACGAGTTGTAAAACGGGAATGTGGAGCTTATGGAAATCGTCAGTGGTACCCAACATGGCCTTAGACGTCTATGACAGACGATTCAAACCGTGTCAGTGGGGTCGAAGAACACTTTTGTTGGTGGCTATACAGACCAATACGAGAACGGCAGGCTCGTCCACACTTAGTGCAGATGTGATAATCATTTGTTGGATTGGAATCGCTGACGAGCCGCCTCGCTCTCTCTTCAGCAAGCTTGTCAAACCAGACTCTATCATGGAGCCTCTGACCTTTCCTAATCTGACTCCTTCACTGAATCCCATGCATTATCATGCTTAACATTACAAAATACATGTGAAAGTAACTCCCCAGTTACCCTTCTAGATCTTGATGAAATTTGGCATGAAAGTAGTTGAACCCTAGGGACGATTACACATAGGATACTCTTTATCGTGATGAACTGTAGTCCAAGGGTGACACCGTAGGGAACACTATTACATTTTCATCATAAGGAAGTATATGCCTGACTCTATTTTGCCAGGGACAAATTGCTGGCGCAGATTCTTACCTCAAGGGTGGTAGTAGCTATCATTGCATCACAAGAAATATCGCGCAATGAGCGCCAAACCAATCATAAACGGAGATTTGTAACCATATCATGATATTATGAGTTTTGTATAATATACACAATACATATTAGATTCTGAACTTACAGACGTTATCCTAGACGAATGAACTAACATATTACGTACACTACGTGAAAGTAATATTGACACACATTAATTTAGTTACTAATTAAAGAGCATATCTCTGCTAAGAAGAAATTTTCAGGATAACAATGGCATAAAACTCTTCAATAGCACTTTACTGCCGCGGCCGGTATTACAGGCATTTATGGTGGAACGTAAAAATGTGGGCCGAGGCACACATACGCGAGTCCATTAATGCTTAGGTTTGCCTAGGACTTTTCTTCTAAAACAACGCGAGGATATTCCAGAATTCACGCTGTTTTCTTTTAGTCTGTGGAAAAAGGTTTTATTAAGTTTTTGGCCGTATGCTTCAGCTAGCAGCAGCCTTAGCTTCAGCACAACCTCTTTGCACATTCACCTCTTTGTAAAACCGACAATACAGAAATGTTTTTTTTTTACTTTTTATTACTGACCATTGGCCAGTATCTGGAATTTCGATTTATCTCATGATCCCATCCAAAGCATGTTTGACAAAAATTAATATCTCCTCGAAGCGACCCTCAGCCCGGCAGCTCGAGAAATTCGCTCAATCGAACTAATTTAATTAATTGATTCGTGTCGTCTTCAGTACAATGCGACCCACTGAAACATTTTTTGATGAGACCCCGGCCATCTCAGGAAAATGAGCTCTAATGTTACCAGCTCATAGTCGCAACTTGAATAACAGAAAAGAGATAGGCGAGTACGACTGGGAAAAACACTTGAAACGATATTTAAGCAATTGATTTGAGTATTGAAATGGCTTTTGTATGGAGATGGATGGTCCGACTGAAGTTTGAGAATCTGGTGATTACGTTTTGATAAATAGCGCTGTTTGATTTTTAAAGGTCAGAAGGTCTACAGAACTTTCTTTTTTAATGCACGGACCTGAGTTTACGACAGTTACATTCAACAACTAGTTACGCCCCGCGGTGTCACCCGCGTCTTCCCGTTACCCCGCAGGAAACTTTTTCCGGCATAAAAAGTAGCCTATGTATTAATCTAGGGTATAAGCTATATCTCCATTCAGTCCATTCCGTCAGCAGTCCATGTGTAGCGTGGCGCCATCTTCGACCACATCGCCACTGACTTGTGTTCAAACGCTCCCCAGTAAAAGGGTAACGGGTAAAAGTTAATGCCAACAAAGTTCACGGCCCTGGTGAATTCCAACGTCTCGGCACTCAAACCTTGTATTAAAACAAACACGGCTGCCGATCCGGTCTAAACTCTAAACATGCAGGGCTGTTAACATATTTGGGCATAGGCGACTTCCAATACGGAAACGGCAGGATTCAATGCACTCAGACATCCGTCGGGGACTTGGAACTGTCTATGATTGGTTACTGTGACATCCTGTGTCATTTGTTTAACATTTTGAAATGGATTGACCAAAATGGATGTCGCCAAGCACCTATCAGTGTGTGCCGGCAGGTCTACTTGAGAGCCAGTTCCCAATGATGATTTTTTGAGAATAATAAATATCATAATTTATGGAACGGTACATTACAAGTCTTAAACTGAATATCAGGTAGTTGTGTTGACAGACCAACAAGGTCACTTTGCATAAAAATACAATTTTACAATCCCTACTCAATATTACAAATGCGAAAGTAACTCTGTCTGTCTGTCTCTCTTTCACGCCTGAACCGATTTAAATGAAATTTGGTACAGAGATAATCTAGAGCCTGAGAAAGGACATAGGCTAAACAGCCAGTCTAGAATAATCCTATCATCGGTGTGTTCCGGCCCAGCAGACTCACTTGAGAGCCAGCTCCCAATCCAGGTGAAGCGTGGCGTCATCTTCGAACACATCGTCACTCAACAACAGGTGACTTGTGGCACAGTATATAAAGAACAGTAGGTTAGCTAAGGCCGCTCGACGAGTTAATTGCCTACTCTTGCGGTGGCGCGTTCCGTACTGAGTGCATGGCCGCGGCCCCGGCCGCCTCCTTTCGTTTATGTGATTGTGTGCGTGAAAAGTGCGTGCGTACACGGTGCCGCTACTCACGCACACATTCAAACCGGCGACGGCCGATTTATATGAAGCTGAACTACTACTCCTTTACTATGCTTGTGGTCACAGGTCAATGCTACCCTTAAAACAGTAAAACAAAAGTGATATAAGCCCATTCATTCTGTGGTGAGACCTTCGGGCGGCACGGTAATCGGATACATCGTTAAACGGCGTAACACAACGTAACACCGGGCAATAAGATAATGCGATTACAGCAATTACGCGGTCGACGACCGGGCTCAGCGAATCTATCAGCTGGATAAACTGGCACGTCATCAAATTAGCAATTACATATAATATACCTACTAGCTGTTCCTCGCGGTCTCACCGGCGCGGCGTGGGCTACAGTTTCCCATTTTTACCCCCTTAGGGGTTGAATTTCGACAAATCCTTTCTGAGTACACCCCTACGCATCAAGACAAACATTTTTTTTTACTATTTACAGGGTAGCGCTTGACCACAAATCGCCTGATGTTAAGTGACGATGTGGTCGAAGATGGCGCCACGCTACACCTGGACTGGGAACTGGTTCTCAAGTGAGGCTGCCGGAACACACCGATAGGTGCTTGGCGACAGATTCTTAACAAGAGGGTGGTAGCTAGTCAGGCGAATACTAGAAAATACCCTACTACCAAGCTATGGTTTCATCACGATGTTTTCCTTCACCGAAAGCTCAAGCTCATTGTCGGATTCGAACCCACGTCCTACGGATCGCAAGCCGACGTCACTACCACGGAGCCATCATCGCTATATCGGTTTCACCGGCGTGGGCTACAGTTTCCCATTTTTACCCCCTTAGGGGTTGAATTTCGAAAAATCCTTTCTTCGTACACCCCTACGCATACCCTCCTTTCAAGTTCCTACGACCAGCGTTTGCTTTAGCGTTGAAATCAATGTCAGAACTTTGATTTTTATTGTAGAAGACTAGTTGTGCCCCGCGGTTTCACCCGTCTTCACGTTATCCCGGAACATCTTTCCGCGATAAAAAGTAGCCTGTGTGTTTATCCAGAGTATAAGCTATCTCCACTCCAAATTTCACTCAAATCCGTTCAGTAGTTTTTGCGTGAAAGAGCAACAAACATACATACATACTCACAAACTTTCGCGTTTATAACATTCGTAGGAATCAACAATATTCCAAGTTAAATTCAAGATTAGTGCTCTAAATTCCTTTGAAGCGAAGATGGCTCAGTGGTGTGCAATCCGTAGGTCGTGGGTTTGAATACCAAACAAACACTACACTTATGGAATCTAGTGCCGCCTTTTCAACGTATAAATAACAAGGACTTCATCATCATCAGCCCGTATCAGTCCACTGCTGGACATAGGCCTCTCCCATGATACGCCACTGAGGCCGATCTTCGGCTTTTACAAGGAAGAGGACTTACAAGGATTTGCTATCAGTAAATTAAAAAACAATACTCCGAGAGTCTTCGATCTATCGCAAATATTGACTCGATTATTTTAACGATTTCTTCAGGCCGCGGCGTGAAGAGGAAATTGAAGAAGAAATTGAGTGAAGAAGAAATTGAGACCTCATGCCGATCACGGCGCGCCGTGATCTCAATTTCTCAATTTTCAAGGTCTCAATTGCCCGCGGGATGAAGCTAACGAGCCCCGAGCGAGCCTTAAAATTCAATTTTCTCAATAAATTGAAAACACCGAAAGAACCTCTCCAAACAACGTTTTCCTTCCGCCCTGTCTAAACAAAAGCTTCACGACAATATTGTATTCATTACCTGGTTGAAGTGATTCGTCATCTGATTAAAGTAGGCAGCAGAGGAAACCCACGGAGGGAGTAGAGATTTCATTAAATTTAAAACAAAAGACAGAGGTGAAACCGAGAAGCATAATCTATTAAGATTAGAAATATTAGATTGTGAAACGTATTTAAAACAAACTTTGCAAATAACAGATATATACACAGTAGAGATTTGTTTTGCATTAAACTTTTAATATTATTCCAGTAGTGCGATTCTAATTCACTCGGAAAGATTCCGTGTCGGATTCGACGTCACTTTCCCTTGACGGAAACGTTTTCTGAGAGCAAATAGGTGGCGGAAACTTTTCCGTAATTGAACAGCTGGTTTGTCAAATTAAATGTCAGTTTCTGAATTCAGATTAATGAATCGCGTCTAGAAATTCTCACGGAAATTTTTCCGAGTCCGTGGTCGGAAGAATTTCCGAGTGAATTAGAATCGCACTGCAGATGACGCTGTAATGATTAATCGTGACGCTTATCATCAGGCGAGCAACTTGCTCACCTCGTCAATCAGATACACAAAAAAGCATTTACAAGAGTGTAACAATGTTGCGACCTTTCTCAGTCTCACGCTTTGAATATCCTAAACATTACAGCTACATCCCGGAACTCCAGGATCGCATCTCATAACAATGATAACATGTAAACATGTATGTATGTACAATGTTTGTGTGTATCAGTGTTGTATGGTTATCACCGGACGGCCGCCCACACCTCCGGCTGCTGATAACGCGGGGCTAGAGATAACAATTCGCACGTTATAGTGCAATTAATATGTTCTGGGAAATGGGATTTAATGAGGTCGTGCGTTAAGAGGACAACTCCGAGATTAAGCTGATAATTGCCACCAATTACAACCATTTTTTGGAACTGGCTCTCAAGTGAGGCTGCCGGAACACACCGATAAGTACTTGGCAATTGATTCTTAACTTATGGGTGGTATAGCTAGCCAGACGAGTACAAGAAAATACCCTACCACCAAGCTATAGTTTCATCACGATGTTTTCCTTCACCGAGAGCTCAAGCTCATTATAGGATTCAAACCCACGACCTACGGATGGCAAGCCGACATCATTACCACTAAGCCATCATCGCTTCAAAACAGCGATCCTGCGTCCACACAGCTCATATTCGTTGAATAAGTACTAGGTAGCATAAAGCTCTATTTCCTGCTTTAAAATTACACGAAATCCCCGATCATAAATCTACATTTCACTCGCCGGACGCCGCCCGTCCAGGAATCGAACCCGGAACCCGTCGTTTAGCACACTCCCGCGCGCAGCCACCGCTAACTATAAATCAAGCGGTACAACTTGGGAGATCGGTTATTATTGAACCATTCTGTAGAATGGTCCATGTATACGATTTGTTTAGATTTGTGCGGCAGAACGATGAATTATGTTGTTTGAAATTACCACCATAACATGAGTAAATCTAAATCCTACTTTCCTACTAATATTATAAACGTGTAAGTTTGTAGGTATGGATGGATGGATGTTTTAAACTACCATGGTCAAAAACATTAGAATTAGATTTTATAACGGGATAATTACCATGTATTTGTTTTTGTTTGAGTTCTCGATATTTCGGCACTGTTGCAAGCGCCATGATCACGAGAATACTCACGAGTATTCTCGTCATGATCACGAGAATACTCACGAGTAAAAACCTAATTCTAAGAATGGATGTTTGTTACTCTTTCACGCAAAAACTACTAAACGGATTTGAGTAAAATTTGGAATGGAGATCGCTTATATCCTGGATTAAAACATAGGCTTCTTTTTATCCCGGAAAAAGGTTCCTGCGGGATAACGGGAGACGCGGGTGAAACCGCGAGGCGCAGCTAATATAAACAAAGACTCTGCAGGGTGTTCCACTCCACCGTTCGTTGTTTCGTTTTGTCTGTCCGTATCTGCGTATTTGTAATATAAATAGACCTATACAGGACGCCATGAATCGGGCTAGCTAGTCTTTTGTACGGTATTTGTAAGCTGTATCGAATCGGTCGAAGCGCTCGAGGCTTTGTATTCGAAGCCTGAGACCACGGTGCATTGTTTAGCCACCATATAGACCAAATAAGCAGTAGTTAGACGAGAAGGTCGTTCGCCTTACGGGTCACCATCAGCGCGAAGCCAGCTCACATCATATTTCTGAAGCGATGATAGCTCAGTGGTATGCGATCCGTAGGGCCTGGGTGCGAAACCTACTGTTGCAGTTATGTGAGCTTGATCTTTCGGTGAAGGAAAACAGCGTGATGCAGCCATAGCTTGGTTGTAGGGCATTTTCTAGTGCTCGCCTGGCTTTTTTTTATTTTTATGGAGTTCAAATGTCAAAATAAGGCGCAAGCCGATCCCCGTCCAAAATCCTATCCTACTATCCCTTATCCTTTACTTATTATAAATGCGAAAGTAACTCTGTCTGTCTGTCTGTTACTCTTTCACGCCTAAACTACTGAACCGATTTAAATGAAACTTAGTACGGAGAAAGTTTGAATCCTGAGGAAGGACATAGGATACTTTTTATCGCGATAAACTGTAACCCACGCGGGTGAAGTGGTATGTGTATGGCTAGTATATGGCTAGTGGTATTATAGACGTGAATATTGTAAGCATGGATGTATGGATGTTTGTTACTCTCTCACGCAAAAAATACTGAACGGATTTGAGTGAAATTTGGAATGGAGATAGCTTATACCTTTGATTAAAACATAGGCTAGTTTTTATCCCGGAAAAAGGTTCTTGCGGGATTAAAGGAAGACGCCGGTGAAACCGCGGGCGCAGCTAATCCCTACTTCCCTACTAATAATTTAAATGCGAAAGTAACTCTGTCTGTCTGTCTCACTTTCACGCCTAAACTACCGAACCGATTTAAATGAAATTTGGTACAGATACAGTCTAGAGCCGGAGAAAGGACATAGGCTACTTTTTACAGTTTATCGCGCGGGTGAAACCGCGGGAAACCGCTAGTTCGTGAAAAGCCCGTTGGTCTATACGCAGAATAAAATATATATATAAATATCAGGGACACAAATTGACCTAGCCCCAAATTAAGCTGGAAACTTGTGTTATGGGTACTAGACAACGATATACATACATAAATAGAGAAATAAATACTTATTATATAGATAGAAATATCCAAGACTCAGGCACAAATATTCGTGCTCATCACACATATATTTGCCCTTACCGGGATTCGAACCCGGGACCGTTAGCTTCGCAGGCAGGGACACTACCAACTCGGCTACCGCGTCGTAAGAATTTATTTTATTTATTTCCAAAATCCACAGACCTTACAGTTATTTGATTAGCTTACTTACTAAAACTTACATCTAATGACGGATTTACTTTATATAAGATATAATTGAGAGAGCAGAACAGAAGCAGAACAGACGGTAAGTACAATTTTTAGACACATATAAAAGTTCTGTGTTAAATTTGAGGTGTATGTGTGTGTGTGTGTGTTAGTGTGTGTGTGAGCGTGTTTCTGTGTGAGTGTGGTATGGGTGGATGTTAGTTTACACTATTTACAGTTATCAGTCTTAATTAGATTTGTAACAAGGGATTTAAAACCTTGTTTAATACGCACTTACGCACCCTTACTGGCGAGTTTCGCAACAAAGTTGGCATTTGGTTTTTACGCAACTTTAGTTACCGAGCCCAACTCTCTGGTTACAGATTAAAAAGGTCCAACTGTTCTGGTTTAAGGATTTGAGAGAGATTATGGCCGTTATGATTAAAATGTTTTGAGATTAAGCCCAGATTTGTGTTAGCTGATTAACATAAAGTCAGATTACTGCCATGTTATAAGTACCTGCTTAAATATTCTGTAGTTGTGACAACCTGTATATTGCGGTACCGGTTAAACTTGTAAGATTAAAATAGGAGTCTGCGTAATAATAACATCATGCATTTTAGCGGGTTTTTTTTTAATATAATAGTTTGGCAGACACGCAGACGGCCCGCCCGATGGAAAGCGGTCACCGTCGCCAATAGACATTTGCAACACCAGGGGAGTTGCCGATGCGTTGTCGACCTTTATGGACGTTTTCATTAACTCGTTTTCTTTTTTAACCCCCGATGTCAAAAAGAGGGGGTGTTATAAGTGTTATAAGTATGGCATCGTAACTCTCAAAAGGATGAATCGATTTCAATGCGGTTTTTTTTCATTTGAAAGCCAGTTTCCTTTATACGGTGGTAGTTAGCTATGTTTGGTTAACATCGGTCCAGCGGTGTAAGAATATCAGCTCTTTTCCAAAATTATGTAAGGCATTCTTAGCTGTGTTTGCTGCAAATCGGTCCAAGATGTCGAGGGATTTATAAATTTTGAATTTATTGTCTATTTGTTTGCCTGTACGGTACAAATTTTGCGATCGATTTTAAACTAATTTCCTGATGAGCAACATAGTTCAGTACTTGACTACAAATGCCATATTAACTCGTTTTATCTGTTAGTTTGTTTGTATAATATCATATTAGCTAACCAGAAAGTGGCATTTTTACTTACGTTAGCTTATAAAGTAACGCTACTCAATAAAATAAAAATAAAAGCCACACTAATCAAAAAAAAATCTTATTTTATATTTTTTACAGTTCTCGCGGAAAACAGAACGGTACAGAACCTTCTCTACGCGAATCCGGCTCGCACTCGATTGGTTTTATCATGATGCAATTTATACTTACTTCTGAGTCATATTATTTATTTTTATTTTATTAAAAGGTCATAATAATAAGCCTTTAGTGGCTAACTTATCAAACAACTTCGAATGCAACAAACGATATTCAACTTTATTATTGAATTAAATGAAATGAAATGAAAATGTATTTATTTCTGACATCGCACAATACACGAACAAAGACTAACAGCAATAATTACACATGAAACAAGTACGACATTGCGCGTTTTCAGAAACATTAACACAAACTTTGATAGTTGTTTAAATTTCTTAATCATCAAGCGTAGCTAGTTTTAAGTTCGACGTTTTAAAGTGATCACAATGTATCCTATTGAATAAAGATAATTGATTATTGATTATAAAAGAAGCAAAAATCTTTTTCCGGGTTAAAAAGGAACCTATATGCTATCCGGGCTACAATAATCTAATCGACCCGACCAAATTTCCGACGTGATGCTTTAAATTGATATAACTTTTTTTATTTATGAACCGATTGAAATAAAACAAACACTAAATGTTAAGTGGAGAAAACCACAATATATTAATGAAAACCGCATTCAAATCGGTGAAGCCGTTTCTGAGATTAGCGCGCACAAACAAACATACAAACAGACAAAAATTCTAAAAACCATTGTTTTGGGTTCTATTGCGTTAATAAAGGCCCCCAGTAAAAGTTTTTCTCATTTATCTTCAATGTACAGACAGTGATGAGTTACAGATTTATTATATGTATAGATAGATATAGATTTAACTCAAATACGTTCAGTAGTTTATGCGTGAAAGAGAACTAAACATCCATACATCCAGACATCCATAGCACACTCACAAACTTTCTCGTTTATAATATTAGTAGGATATTGTTGTAATGGTGACATACAGTAAATGCAATCAACGTCGTAGCTAGGGGTGGCTGCGAGGGCGGCCGCCAGGGGCGCCACCCCCATCCATCAATGGGCGCACACATCAAAGATTCTAGCATACCCGCAGCCTGCAAGCCGCTGAGGCACGGACATCGGACACACCCAAAATTAAAACGCGATTTTATGCTAAAATATACCTGATTTGCATTTTTTTTTATTTGCATGTGATCACTTTAAAACGTTAAACTTAAAACAAGCTACGCCTGTTCCAACATCCTTACGCCCGCCGGCAAAAGAACAGGCAAGAAACGCCCGGCAGGTAATTTTTTTGGCGCAACCACATTGTCAATTTTATTCTTATTACTAATTGATTGAAATGGAGCAAGTTCACCACAATTCCCAGCTTTATTGTCATATTGTCATAAATAGTCCGATATGCATTGGACCGCTGCTCGAGCTATGTCACTGAGTACTTCTGATTTCAGTGACATTTTCGTGCTAAGTGGCGATTGTTTGTTTACGTGTGTACATTTCCTATATATTACCCATTGAGACATTGTGTCACGATATTGGCTATTGTTGCATTATAATTATAAATTATTAGATTGAGAGATACATCAATATGCAAGCATGCAA
The DNA here is from genome assembly GCA_931315375.2 of Opisthograptis luteolata. Classification (NCBI taxonomy): domain Eukaryota; kingdom Metazoa; phylum Arthropoda; class Insecta; order Lepidoptera; family Geometridae; genus Opisthograptis; species Opisthograptis luteolata. The sequence continues at coordinate 2,268,172 of OV928044.1, forward strand.
AGCACCTTCGCCGCATCATACATACGTGACTCACCAGGGGGTAGGGGGTAACCAAAAGCAATAAACTCCCTCTTATTTATTCATTTTGGGGTCGAAACGGCCTTGGGGTCCGTTCTAATTAACGCAGGAATAGACGGCGCGTTTTTATTTTTACCATCCGATATTTTAAAACCACACATCTGACGTACGGTCGGCAGACGAGTTATTTTCGGATTGATTTTTGTCGTTTCGTTTTTTTTTTGAACCGCGTCGGGCGTTTAGTCGGCACTACTGTCTTCTTCTTCTTCCTCTTCTACTACTGTTCTATTTAGTTTCAAATGATGGAAGAAGCCTTGGCTCCTGATACACAGTCTATACTAGTTCAGGAGTCTATGGAATATATAGAATATATAATATAATATATTATATTAGACTAGCTGTTGCATGCAAAGTCTCAGCCCGATCGGTTTAAAATTGACAAACTTTCATCCTCTATTTATCCCCTTGGGGGTAGAATTAATCAAAATCCTTTCTTAGCGGATGCCTACGTCATAACATCTACTTGCATGCCAAATTTCAGCCCGATCCGTCCAGTGGTTTGGGCTGTGCGTTGATAGATCACTATGTCAGTCAGTCAGACCTTCGAGTTATATATTTAGATTAGTTTGACGACTGATGTGGCGCAATGGGTAAATAGTCGATTGAGAAGCTTGAAGTTGCGAGGTCGACTCCTGAAACGAGGCGACCCGCGTGGATAGGGTTTAAAGATACAATCAGACAGACAGTTAGTTACTTTAGCATTTAATAATATATAAAAAAATTAAGTATGGATTATACCTAAACGTTTTGGCTAGCATAAATAAATTTTGCACCATCATTAAGGCACTTGTACACTCTGTGCGATATTTACAAATAAATGAAACTGTTCAAGGCTTATTACATTCATGTGTTAAATAATGATGCGATGTCTTACGTCATGAGGAACTTATGCGGTAATCAGTTAACTTGACCTTTACTGACGTAGACCTACTTACATCTAAATATAATATAACTCAAAGGTGACTGACTGACATAGTGATCTATCAACGCACAGCCCAAACCACTGGACGGATCGGGCTGAAAATTGGCATGCAGGTAGATGTTATGACGTAGGCATCCGCTAAGAAAGGATTTTGATTAATTCTACCCCCAAGGGGATAAAATAGGGGATGAAAGTTTGTATAAAAAAACATAAACGTAAAAAGACATCAAGACCAAGGTCGAAGTCCGCTGGTCTCTTCAAATTCACACCACACTTAACACTAAAATACTCAAGCAAATTGTAGGATTCGAACCTACTACCTGCAGGTCGCAAACTGACGTCAATACCACTAAGCTAACATCCCTTTAACTCTGAATGTGTAAAGCTCGACTTTCACTTGGCCAAGGTATTTTACAATCCCTACCAATATTATAAATGCAAAAGTAACTCTGTTTGTCTGTCTGTTATTCTTTCACGCCTAAACTACTGAACCAATTTAAATGGAACTTGGTACAGAGATAGTTAAGAGCCTGAGAAAGGACATAGGCTACTTGTCATCACGACAAACTGTATCCCACGCGAGTGAAACCGCGGGAAACCGCTAGTATATTGGATTTTTTGATTGTTCAACGACTTTTGCCGTTGACCTTACAAAGATCCCTAGTGAGATGCTGGTATGGAGAAATGCACAATACTCCCGAATTGGGATGGCAGCTCCGGCTTTTACAACAGCTTTCATAGTGATGAACAAGAACAAGAAGTCTCGAGAGATCCAATTGGTATTCTTTTAATGCAATATGCAAAGCAATCCCCTTCGGAATACAAAACGAGTCAGCCATCTGACGTAGCATTGAATGTGACATGTACTGCAGTGCGAATGAATATGGAAATTTGCATCGGTGTTTGTAAATAATGCAAACCTTTTCATTTCAAACCTATTTTACCTTTTGCCAAATTAGAAAAAGTTCTAGGGGGTTTTTGATGCAACCTTCTTTCTCTGGCCTGTTTAATATACCTACTGAAGATTTATTACTCTTCCGCACAAAAATATGTTTTAAAATCAGATGACATAAGAATGATGCATGAATTTGTAGATTAATGTCCGTGAACAATTTGCTATAATATAAATTACTTTTACGCCACCATAAAAATTCCCTATTAATTAAGTTTGACGTTTTAATCTGATCACAATGTATCCTATTGAATAAAAAACAATTGACTTTTGACTTTTTCAGTTTTCACTGAACTTTTGGACAACACAGCATGATATAGGAACATCGGCCTCAAGCCTCTCAACTATTACTTAATAAAATAAAATATATAAAATATATAGGCCCTTGCAGCATGGGGTCAACGTCCTTACCATACATATGGGTACCACCTGTCAGTTGTCTACTTACATCATAGAAGAAGGTAGGTATCATCTAGTTATAGTTAAGAATGGTACAGTCAGCGACAAAAGTAGCTGATCATACTAGTTTTTTCAAATGTGTTTAAGATCAGTAAGGTTGGTTTTTTTTGACATTTTACATGGTAGCGTTTTGGGCACAACATAACACCTTATTTTAAGTGATGATGTGGTCAAAGGTTCATGTTTAAGATGACGACGGTAATCGGAAAATGTGTTTTTGTTCAGCGACTTCTGTTGTTGACTGTACCTACTTAGCTAATCAATGTTCAATTGATGTGAAGAAATGGAAGGTCTGCTCTCTTTTTTTTGTGTACTGAAATTGAGTTCTGTTACTGTAATATTGTTTTTTTTAAAACACTTATTTTTTTTTCTATAATTTGTACCAAGAGTGTTTGTTGTTGCAAATAAACACAATATAATATATTCTTTCTTTCAAATCTTGTTGAGTTTGACTTATATTAACTCTCTAAACGTGATCAAATAAAATACGATACTTAAGTGGATACTGGATACCCAGCAACATTCAATAAAAGAAATGTAAGAGATAGTAGTATGGAGAATGGAGAACATGCTATGCTGAACCTTTGCTTAGCTAGGTTCGTATAGAAATAATGTGTGTTGCCTCAAGAAATCAATAAACTATTACAGCTCATAGAAAACTGTTGCCCCTCTGATAGATTAAGATATTTCGCACGCAGCCCATTACCCGTACAATCCCCTCCGACCTCACAGGGGTGGGTCGCTGATAAACGCCCGCATGCCCGCGATTTATTACTTTATGCTCACCGTACCACTGCTTACGTATAGAATTTTATCTCACACACATCTCAATAACTAATCTAAATAAATATTAACACTAAAATACCTCCTAAAACTCCTCAGAACGTAGTAAGACGCAGCAAAGCGAAAGCCGATGGGACAAATCCTTGCGCCTTGTGCAACCACCACTGAAAACGAAAATAATCGCACTACCACAAGGAGTTCACCAAGTTTATTAATTAAAATCAACACAGAGAACTTAACTACATAATAATTGTGTCATTAATAGTCAATTAGAGGCACAGAAATGTGGAAAATATTGTATTTCCTATTTAGCCGAAACGGAGAACAAACAACGCGCCCACCTTCACGAAAATCCATTAAAAACTGAAGAAAATAGTAATTGATGGTTGATGGCGCCACTGTAGCAAACTCGCGCAAGCGCTGTCAGATTCTGGATTTTGGGCCTGCCTGAGTTCGCAATGGAACAATGTGACATATTTTAAACATCAGCTTTGTTTCTTCACGAACAGTTTTCGCCAGTTTCTTCATAGAAAAATAGCAGAACTTAATTAACATAGCAAGCACACTACACCGTCACAATAACTTGGTAAGACGTAGGTAACGTCTCGAAAAGCAGTATAGTCGTTACGATTTTAGCCTTCAAAATGGACGAAAATGAAGAAAAATCTATCATAAGTCATAACGTCACTGTGACGTTGACATCACACCATGAACTCAACTCCTGCCTGGACTTTTTTGGCGGCAATCGAATTGTCAACGTGAAAATGTTGTTTTTATTTCCAAAACTTGTGTTTATTCGAGTGATAATGTGTAATATTGGTGGATTATTAACCATTATGTTTTCGTTTATGTACGAGTGTGGAAAATTGAAATAAAGTTGTGAAAGTGACTTTTCTAGCTGCTTCAAAAAAGTCCGTGTAAAGTTTAAGTAAAGCGCCAATACTTTACTTAAGCACTATCCTCATCCCATCATCATCATCATCATCATCATCGTCATCATCATCATTTAAACTTGATTCAACTCTCTGAGTTTGAAATATTTTATTACTTGACATTGGCAAATACACTAATCGTGTGACGCCGTAACAAAAAAGAAAAAAACTCCTGCCTGACTCCTGTCTCATGTCAAGTGTCATGTCAACCGTGTTGATTTGATTACTGTTGAATCTGTCATTGCCATCCCACATCCATAGCTATTGTTAGTTTATTTGCATTTTGCAACTTGTAAAAAACAGTACATAATTAAAATGTTAGACCAAGTAAAACGCGTAATATTAGTGCTCTCCGGAAAGGGAGGAGTTGGAAAGTCTACAGTCAGTACACAATTAGCACTAACTCTCAAAGAAAGAGGTTATAAAGTAAGTAAATATTCCTCGATTCTAATCAGGAATTTCGCATTATTTAATGACTTTTATCATGCTATGAAGCTTCGTATCTTTGTGGTACTACATTATTTATATGTAACAAAACGTTTGATATGATTTCAGGTTGGTCTATTAGACATAGACTTATGTGGTCCTAGTGTACCTTACATTCTGAACCTGGAGAGTGAAAATGTCCACCAAGGGCCTGAGGGTTGGATCCCCGTGTACATGGATCAGGAACAGAGGCTTGGGGTGATGTCCATCGGCTTCCTGCTGGGCTCGAGGAACGATGCAGTTGTGTGGAGAGGCCCAAAGAAGACCTCAATGATCAAACAGTTTCTGGAAGATGTTTACTGGCAAGACTTAGATTTTCTTATTATAGATACGCCACCAGGTAATAAAATCAACACCAACTATTTGTATTTATAAAAAATGTAAACTATTTATTTTTCTACTGTACAGTCAGCAACATAAGTAGCTAATCGGACTAGATTTTCTAAATGCGTATTTGATTAGTAATATTTGTTTTTTCCTTACAACTTACAGGGTAGCGTTTAACTATAACACAACACACCTGATGTTAAGTGATGATTTGGTCAAAGGTTAGTGTTTATGACGATAATGTGAATCCGAAAATTCGTTTTTGGTCAGCAACTTTTGTCGTTGACTGTACTAGTAGTATTTGTTTGTTTATTAGTAGGTAAGCACCTTGAGGCTCATGTGCCTATATATGAGGCCGCTAGAACCTGAGTGGCCTATCTGCATTTTGACAACTTTTGACCTATTAACATTTTCATAATATAAATACATTATTTTACAAAACCAGACCGACCTAAAGTTGTTTACATGATCATAACGCAGATGGCAGGATAAAAAAACTCAACACTCTGGTTCTAGCGACCTCATATATCATGCTGTGTGTCCCAAGAGTTCAGTGAAAAGTCAATTATGTAGCAAGGAAACATTGTCCATTCGCAACCAGCTGTCAAGCTTATTTTTAACCCCCAATGCAACAAGAGGGGTGTTATAAGTTTAAAGTCAATGTCTGTCTGTTTGTGTGTGTGTGTGTGTATGTGTCTGTTTGTGGCATCATAGCTTTCAAACGGATGCACCGATTTCGATGCAGTTTTTTTTTATTTGAAAGCCAGTTTCCTTGAGATGGTCCATAGCTATGGATGATGAAAATAAGTTCATGATGTCGGGGGTTTTTTAAACTTTATATTTATAGCTATTAAAAGATGTCACTGAAGATGCTGACACAAAAAAAAATCAATTTTATTTCAGGTACCTCAGATGAGCACATAACAGTGATGGAGAACATGCGACAAGTCCCGCAGTGTTCAGCCATACTGGTAACCACTCCGCAGCAAGTTGCTATTGAAGATGTCAGAAAAGAGATCACATTCTGCAGGAAAACTGGCATACCTATCACGGGGATCATTGAGAATATGAGTGGGTGAGTTGTGGCTTCTGTATTTTGGTTGGTTAAAACTCCCTTGGATGGTATCGGGCAGTAGAACTAAGCCAACAAAGCTGAAGCAACAATTTTGTCTTGGACAGTAGTTCCCAACAGTGGGACGTGGGCAGGCAGCTGTTCGCCAACTTAGCTAAAATAATCATCATTAATGAACACTTGTGATCCCGTAACTCGTTAATATTCATGTTTCCATATTCCAATTTGCACAACCTACCAAGAGAAATCTTATTAGTAAAGCTTACTTTAAAATATCAGACTATTTAGATGACATAAAAAGCTTAGGATTTTAGTGAACTTGCTTCAATCAATTCGTAATAAGAATATAATTGTCAATGTGATCGCACCAAAAAAAATTACCTGCTCGGTGTTCCTTGCCTGTTCTTTTGCCGGCGTAAGGAGTTTGGAACAGGCCTAGCTAGTTTTAAGTTTGACGTTTTAAAGTGATCAAAATGTATCCTGTTGAATTAAAAACAGCGAAAAAAAAAATTATAATTTGAATATACAACGGGGAATGCTCGGAAGAGCTATTCAATCTCATCCCTCCATCACGGTTCTACCACCGATCATCTCGTCATCGGAACAAAGCTCATCCACACATTATCGAGTCCTGGAAATCCCACACCTCGCGATTTATGCGCTCCTTTCTCCCACATACTTGCAAAATGTGAAATGAGCTTCCCCCATAAGTGTTTCTGCAGTGCTACAGATTGCAATCCTTCAAGATGGGTGTAAAAAGAGTTCATAAAGGTCGGCAACGCATCGGCAACTCCCCTGGTGTTGCAGATGTCCATAGGCGACGGTGACCGCTTTCCATCAGGCGGGCCGTCTGCTTGTTTGCCAATCTATGACATAAAAAAAAAAAATTTTACTATTGACACTATTGTCAAACACTCAAAGCTAACTAGGAATGTACCTATTCCTAAACTCTTAATAAATAATACTACCCATACTTATCCAACTTTGTCTTTTCATTCCAGTTACGAATGCCCAACCTGCAGTGAATGCACCAACATTTTCTCCAGCGGTGGTGGCAAATCTCTTGCTGAAATCGCAAAGATCCCTTACCTAGGATGCGTGCCCATTGACCCTCGAGTCGGCAAGCTCGCCGGCCAAGGTCTAGCAGCGGTCACCGAACTACCAGACTCCAATACGAGTAAAGTGTTTGAAGAGCTGGTCAAATTATTGGGACGGGACGTTAGTAATGGGGTATAGGTAGTGAAGTAGTTCCTAAAACTGCAGGAAAATGAAGGCTGATACATACATAGACTTTATTAAAACCTGAGCATGATGTACAAAAATGTATGAAGTTTTTTTTTACTCTCTACAGTGTAGCTTTTGACCACAAATCAACTGATGGTGACGATGTGGTCGAAGATGGCGCCACGCTACACTTGGACCGGGAACTGGCTTTCGAGTGTGGCTGCCGGACACCTATAGGTGCTTGGCGACAGATTCTTAACAGCTAGCCTAGCAGGTAGCTAGCCAGGCGAGCACTAGAAAATACCCTATGTGTTTTCCTTCACCAAAGCTCAAACTCATTGTAGGATTCGAACTTGCGATCCGTAGGACGTGGCTACGGATCGCAAGCCGACGTCACTACTATAGCCATCATCGCTATATTCGAACCCACGTCCTACGAAAACGACGTATAGAAAGTGGGTCTCCACTGCTCTTGTTTTTCTATTGTTTTATTTGGTAAGTCTATGTTGGTCCATGCACCCCATTAACCTTGGTTTTTTAATGATTGATGTGTAAAACATAACAGTTCGTGATAAAACGATAGCTTGGTAGCAAGGCATTTTCTAGTGCTCGCCTAGCTACTATCAACTTATGAATCTGTTATGATATTATAACTCTATCGGTGTGTTCCGGTAATGGCCAAAGAAAAGATGGATGGATTGTATGAGGGTTGATATGAATGAAAGGGCAGTGAATGAAGCGATGACAGCTGATAGGGGAGAGTGGAAGAAGAATACATGCTGCGCCGACCCCAAATAAATGGGACCAGGGCAAGAAGAAGAAGCAGGTGTGTTCCGGTTATCTTATATGAAAGCCAGTTCCTATTTCAGGCGTAGCGTGGTGCCACCAGCGACCACACCAATATTTGACTAGCCTTAAAAAATATTACAAGTTTATGTATGCCTGCATTTCTTGCTATGAAATTATGTGAAAATAATAATTAATTATGTACATAGCTATAAGCAATTAATTTTTGTTATCATTCCTAATAATTAAGAGTTATTTAAATAAAACACTTTATTGCATAAATTACCATTTATTTCTTACACATTCAATACGAAATTTTACATAAATGCTTATAAATATATTTCATCGGTATATAAATATTTATACAAAAATGCAAATACATACATGATTTCAAAATATTTCTTTTTAAGGCCCTTTCTCATAAATAATAAAACTTTCGATAAACCCATTTTGGTAAAAATTAGTTTTCTCTTGATTTCGCTGATGTGAATGTCACGCTCCAGAACCAAAAGTAGGCAAAAGAAGTATGGAAAAATAGAAAAAAAAAAAACCTATAGTGGATTTATCGAACTCATACCTTTTTTTGATAAGGGGGTAACTATATACAAATATTGATCTTATAAATAACTACAAATGAAGTACAAATGTATAGATAAAAATCCATGAGATTCTAGTCTTGTTTGGCAATAGTTTGGTTAAGACTCACCAGTGGGTCGATGTTTGAGCCTAAATTCTCACTGGGCCCACAGGGCTATAGGACAGTCCCAATGTCCCAGCCCACTACCAATGGGCACTTCCATTTTCGTACCTATTTAGTAAAATTGCAAAAATTTAGCGATGTCACTATATATAGAGGTTCCTTCAGTTTCCCTTTTGTTTTCGTACATAAAGAAAATTGCGCAAAAATTTGACTGTGCTTCCATTGGCTGTTGAAAGAAACCCTTATGGCTTGCGTACACCGAATCCGTCATCGGCCGAAGTATGCTCGGGCGTCATCGGCCGAACTCGGCCGATCAAATCAAACGTAAGTAAATGAAAGAGAGCGCATACACTGCTACTACCGACGTCGTCCGATGACGCCCGAAAACGGACGATCAACTGCCGAGTCCGAACGTGTTTGGATTTTTTGTCAGTTTTTGTCCGCCATCGGCCGACAAAATCGGTTTTGGTGTACGCGTACCATTAGGTTTACTTCCGTAATAATCTGATAAATATAATCATTTATAATATTATATCCTTATTAGCTAAAATAAACTAATTACTAGACATGACATGTGCAACTAAAAATGTTTCACATTCAATAAGCAATTCTATAACTAAACGAAAATATGTACCTACCTACATATTAATTAAAAAAATAACGAAGTAACCTATTTATGAAATAATAAAAAGTATAGTCCAGAGATAACAAAAAAACTAATATTTGTACAGTCAGCGCCAAAAGTAGCTGCTCATACTAGATTTTTCAAATTTGTTTTAGATCAGTAATGATTGGTTTGTTTTACATTTTGCAAGCCAGTTGTTTTGACCACAACATAACACACGTGATTTTTAATGATGATGTGGTCAAAGGGTCGTGTCTAATGCCCGAAATTAATAATCGATTCTGATCCGTTATCCGCGGTTTTGGATCGATATGCCATGTCATTTTAGTAGTAATACGTCAAGCCTAGACTAAAATGACATATTATGACATGACATATCGATTCAAAATCGCGGATAACGGATCGGATCGATTAATTTATTAATTTCGGGCATAAGATGACAACGGTAATCGGAAAATGTGTTATTGTTCAGCGACTTTTGCCGTTGACTGTACTACCTACATCTAAGGACCGGAAACATTTGGTTTTCGGTATAAATTCGATTCAAATGGTGCAGTGCCTTTTTGTTTAAAATTAAAAGGCGACCCCCGAGGGCTGCGGCTCGTCATTCAGCCACATGAACTGGCGGATCTCATCCGTTGAAGACGGGCAGCAGTGCGGCGGCGCCTCGCGGAGAATATGGCGTAACTCCTGTAAATGATACAAATGGACAAGATTAGCTAGGTAGGTTTCTTTGTTCCATCCCCAAAGGGTATAATGGGACCCTACTAAGACTCCGCTGTCCGTCAGTTTGTCACCAGGCTGTATCTCACGAACCGTAATAGTCAGACAGATGAAAGAACAAGTGTAGTGAGCTACTGCGCGGCGGCGAGATGGTCCGGTGCGGGGTACTCCTTGCCGATGATGTAGTCAGCGAACACTTGCACATCGATGATGATGATGAGTGTAGCGACCTACCTTCATAGCGTTCCTGTTCTGCTGCGCGGCGGCGAGATGGTCCACGACCGGTGCGGGGTACTCCTTGCCGATGATGTAGTCAGCGAACACTTGCACATCGATGATGATGATGATGATGAGTATAGCGACCTACCTCCATAGCGTTCCTGTTCTGCTGCGCGGCGGCGAGATGGTCCACGACCGGTGCGGGGTACTCCTTGCCGATGATGTAGTCAGCGAACACTTGCACATCGATGATGATGATGATGATGAGTATAGCGACCTACCTCCATAGCGTTCCTGTTCTGCTGCGCGGCGGCGAGATGGTCCACGACCGGTGCGGGGTACTCCTTGCCGATGATGTAGTCAGCGAACACTTGCACATCGATGATGATGATGATGATGAGTATAGCGACCTACCTCCATAGCGTTCCTGTTCTGCTGCGCGGCGGCGAGATGGTCCACGACCGGTGCGGGGTACTCCTTGCCGATGATGTAGTCAGCGAACACTTGCACATCGATGATGATGATGATGATGAGTATAGCGACCTACCTCCATAGCGTTCCTGTTCTGCTGCGCGGCGGCGAGATGGTCCACGACCGGTGCGGGGTACTCCTTGCCGATGATGTAGTCAGCGAACACTTGCACATCGATGATGATGATGATGATGAGTATAGCGACCTACCTCCATAGCGTTCCTGTTCTGCTGCGCGGCGGCGAGATGGTCCACGACCGGTGCGGGGTACTCCTTGCCGATGATGTAGTCAGCGAACACTTGCACATCGATGATGATGATGATGATGAGTATAGCGACCTACCTCCATAGCGTTCCTGTTCTGCTGCGCGGCGGCGAGATGGTCCACGACCGGTGCGGGGTACTCCTTGCCGATGATGTAGTCAGCGAACACTTGCACATCGATGATGATGATGATGATGAGTATAGCGACCTACCTCCATAGCGTTCCTGTTCTGCTGCGCGGCGGCGAGATGGTCCACGACCGGTGCGGGGTACTCCTTGCCGATGATGTAGTCAGCGAACACTTGCACATCGATGATGATGATGATGATGAGTATAGCGACCTACCTCCATAGCGTTCCTGTTCTGCTGCGCGGCGGCGAGATGGTCCACGACCGGTGCGGGGTACTCCTTGCCGATGATGTAGTCAGCGAACACTTGCACATCGATGATGATGATGATGAGTGTAGCGACCTACCTCCATAGCGTTCCTGTTCTGCTGCGCGGCGGCGAGATGGTCCACGACCGGTGCGGGGTACTCCTTGCCGATGATGTAGTCAGCGAACACTTGCACATCGATGATGATGATGAGTGTAGCGACCTACCTCCATAGCGTTCCTGTTCTGCTGCGCGGCGGCGAGATGGTCCACGACCGGTGCGGGGTACTCCTTGCCGATGATGCAGTTAGCGAACACTTGCACATCGATGATGATGATGATGATGAGTATAGCGACCTACCTCCATAGCGTTCCTGTTCTGCTGCGCGGCGGCGAGATGGTCCACGACCGGTGCGGGGTACTCCTTGCCGATGATGTAGTCAGCGAACACTTGCACATCGATGATGATGATGATGATGAGTATAGCGACCTACCTCCATAGCGTTCCTGTTCTGCTGCGCGGCGGCGAGATGGTCCACGACCGGTGCGGGGTACTCCTTGCCGATGATGTAGTCAGCGAACACTTGCACATCGATGATGATGATGATGATGAGTATAGCGACCTACCTCCATAGCGTTCCTGTTCTGCTGCGCGGCGGCGAGATGGTCCACGACCGGTGCGGGGTACTCCTTGCCGATGATGCAGTCAGCGAACACTTGCACATCGATGATGATGATGATGATGAGTATAGCGACCTACCTCCATAGCGTTCCTGTTCTGCTGCGCGGCGGCGAGATGGTCCACGACCGGTGCGGGGTACTCCTTGCCGATGATGTAGTCAGCGAACACTTGCACATCGATGATGATGATGATGATGAGTATAGCGACCTACCTCCATAGCGTTCCTGTTCTGCTGCGCGGCGGCGAGATGGTCCACGACCGGTGCGGGGTACTCCTTGCCGATGATGCAGTTAGCCTGCACTTGCACGTCGGTGGGCGCCTTCCATGGCTCGTAGCTGCGATTGCAATGGTTATTCAATTATTAGTTTTTGTTTAAAGACTGTTGAGAAAAAACGCTACCATACAAAAAGGAAAAAAAAAAGTTCGATGTTGGTTATTTTCTCTTTGCCCAAATCGAGGAACGCGACACCCACACCCATTACCGGTTATGGATGATCGATCGAAAACATCGATGATGGCATTGATAGTTGAACATCGACGTCAGCCAACATGTTTTTTGCAAACATCGTCATCAAATAAAATAACCATTAGAATTTGATTAATTAATACGCTGTAGAAGCGTTCATAGATTTCGATTATGTGTGTCGTATCATATCATCATCAGCAGGAAGAAGTCCTCCGCTGAACATAGGCCGTTGAACCGCGGTTGAACGCCACCATGAATGGCTATTAGCCATTTGCATCCATGGACTCCCCGCGACTCGTACAATGTCGTCGGTCCACCTAGTGGGGCGCCTACCAACAGAACTTCTTCCGGTTCGCGGTCGCCACTGGAGAACATATCTTCCCCATCGGTTATCGGTCCGTCGAGTGATGTGGCCAGCCCATTGCCGCTTCAACTTGCAAATTCTGATAGCTTTCGTAATAATTTTCTCAATGTATTCTTTTCTTTTATTGATTCGTGAGCAGCAGTAAGCAAATAGGCTTAAGATTTATGAATTTAACGATTTGTAGGTTGCCATTTGTGTAAAATAGTAAATTATAATGATGACGACGACTCACATGTACTGGGCCGGCATGGTCGCCAGCTCGGGCACGTAGCGGCGCACGTACTCGCCGCTGGGGTCGAGGCGCTGGCCGAGGCGCACCGGGCACGCGCACTCGCCCGAGTCCAGGAGCGCCTCGAACGCGCTCGACGACACCCACATCCAGTTGCCGGCGCACACTGACCTGGCAGGGGCGGATACTACAATTAGAGGTGGGCGTTTAAACGAAAAGCGGTTAAAAACCGGCTTATAAAAATAAGCAGACTCCGTTTAAACGTTGACGGCTTTTTTTCCAAAGTCCAAACAAATGCAAACCTTATTCCAATATTGATACAACTCAAATCGTAGCTCTTCAAAATACGCGCATAAGCGTCCGTTTAAACGTTGACGGCTTTTTTTCCGAAGTCCAAACAAATGCAAACCTTATTTCAATACAGGTACAACTCAAAATCGTAGCTCTTAAAAATAAGCGTTCAAGGCGCTTTTTTAAGCGTTAAAACGTATTGTTAATTTTAAGCCGTTTATCACATCTTTAACTACAATATTTGAAACCCCCGACATCTTGGACCGATTTTCATCAAACACCAGCTGCGCCCCGCGGTGTCACCCGCGCGGACTGCAGTTTATCGCAACAAAAACCTGTTCAAGAACTTTCTCTTCGCAATAACAAACAGAACATAAAAAGAATTAGTGAAATAGGTCCGGCCGTTCACGCGTGATGCAGTGACCGAGGGAAATAGAGACTATCGTTCAAAATTTCTACCGTCTTATTACAAAAAACTAAATAAACCTTCGTTTAAACCTGGTCTAACAAGTCCAGGCTTATCTGCAGTACCATGGTCTAAATTTGTCTTAATTAATCTTCAATATCAATTAAATCGATCATGTTAATATCCATTTTCGGTTATAAACAACACAACACAATGAAAAAGATGCTATAACCTAAAAGACAGAACTTTGACAGAGGCGACTTAGACCATGGTTTTATCGCTTAAACTAGGGGCCATCGAGGTTTAGCGTTGGACCATGACTTGGTCTATGGTTTTTCGAAAAACCACGTTTTCTAATATCATTTTTTTTCTAAACCCTGGTTTAATAGAGGTAATTTTAGTTAGACCACGTTTTGTAATGAGGCCGTTAAAGTTCAAAATCCAAACTCACCAGTCTGCATCCAGAAGGTACTTGAGGAAGTGATTGAGACCATGTTCCCAGGACAGCCACAGGGTTCCCCTAGTGAGGAAGGAAGCCACAGCGTTCCTCATAGCGTGATAATGCCAGCCATCACTCTAAACCTCTTAAACCTCTTTAGAGTTCTAGATCCAAACTCACCAATCTGCATCCAGAAGGTACTTGAGGAAGTGATTGAGGCCATGTTCCCAGGACAGCCACAGGGTTCCCCTAGTGAGGAAGGAAGCCACAGCGTTCCTCACGGCGTGGTGGACCCAGCCCTCGAGGCGGAGCTGGCGCATCGCGGCGTCCACGAAAGGAAACCCAGTTCTACCTTCAGTCCACCTGGGAGGGAAATAAAAATGTTTATCGTTGTCAAACCCTACCCTGTAAATAGTGAAAAAATACAAGAATTCGGTGTAAAAAAGTAGCATATGGTGTCGATTCGGTTTTACATTCTGCTAAACTAAACTAAATTTGACAGGTCTTATAGTATTGCTGTCTTTTTCTAACCACTGAAATAAAGAAAAGACGGCGTTACTATTAGAGCTGTCAAACTTAGTTTAGTTTTAGAGAATGCAAAACCGAATCGACACCTATGTATTACACCGTAAAGTAAGAACAGTAGGTTAGCTAAGGCCACTCGACGAGTTAATTGCCTACTCTTGCGGTGACGCATAGGCGGCGCGTTCCGTAGGTACTGAGTGCATGGCCGCGGCCCCGTTCGTTTGTGATTGTGTGCGTAAAAAGTGTGTGCGAACACGGCGCCGCTACTCTCGCACACATTCAAACCGGCGGCGGCGGCCGATTTGTATGAAGCTGAACTACTACTCTTTACTATGTTATTACTTTAGGTCATTTAGCTGCCTACATACCAAGTGTCATTCTAATCAGTTCAATAGTTATGGCGTAAAGTGGTATCAAAAAAACGTTTATTTAGCTTTATCCTGCCAGCCAACTCGAACTGACTTCATTTTAAATCACTAGAGTTGGCCACTACAGCAGCATACAGTGGACGGCCGAGTGGCCGTCGCCCTGTCGCCCGTCCCAGGGATCGCTGGAAAGACGAAGTTACGAAGGATTTGCGCTCACTCCAGGCGGAGGACTGGCAGGAGGTGGCGCAGGACAGACCGAAGTGGCGTCTTTTGTTATCGGAGGCCAAGACTCACTTTGCGTCGTTGCGCCATCTCAGTTAGTTAGTTAGAGTTGGCCACTAGCTCATACGAAAGTAGCAATGGAATACTAGTTTACCTCTCCAACACATCGCCTTCCGGATTCTTCCAGGGAATGTTCAAGCAAATAGGGTTGCCCGCCATCTGCCCGTAGTTGGGATTGTTCACGCTCATCGTGTAGAAATACTCGCGCCAGATCAGCTGCCCTAAAAAAAAATAGCGATGATGGCTCAGTGGTAGTGACGTCGGCTTGCGATCCGTAGGACGTGGGTTCGAATCCTACAATGAGCTTGAGCTTTCGGTGAAGGAAAACATCGTGATGAAACCATAGCTTGGTGGTAGGGTATTTTCTAGTACTCGCCTGGCTAGCTACCACCCTCTTGTTAAGAATCTGTCGCCAAGCACCTATCGGTGTGTTCCGGCAGCCTCACTTGAGAGCCAGTTCCCAGTCCAGGCGTAGCGTGGCGCCATCTTCGACCACATCGTCACTTAACATCAGATGACTTGTGGACAAACGCTACCCTGTAAATAGTAAAAAAAAAAAAAAAAAAAGTGTACTAATATTATAACAAAAGCATAATAGGCCCCCTAAGCGATTGTAGCATCCGCTCCATCCATCCATTCATTCATTCCTTCATTCATTTCTTCATTCATTCATTCATGCATTCATTCGTTCATAAATCTAATCTACCCAGCCAACCCAATTCTACATGGATATAAAGATGAAATATACAACTTTGCCTTTGGAGCGATGGCGGCCGAAGGGGTAGATTACGGCCCATACTCTCTCTGAGAGAAGGCCGGAGTCCCAGCAGTGGGAACGTAATAGGCTGATGATGATAATACAACTTTTAAATAATAGTTACCCGTGATGAAATGCGAAGAGTTCTCCTGTCCTTGATGCACTTGGCGGAACAGATCTTGGACTGACCAATAGAATCTGTAATCATTTTTTTTTATCATTTTTAATATTATTTTATTATGATACGCTTCTAAAGATAGTCTGTTCTTTTATAATCTGTTTTCGACGTTTTCTTTCACCCAAAGCTCAAGCTCATTGTGGGATTCGAACCCACGAGCTACGGATCGCAGCCAACATGAGCCAAAATGTTTTATCATATTGTTTAAATTAATTAGTAAGGAAGCTGTTTGGTTGTCCAAATAAAACTGAATGCTCATGAAATCTATATACATATGTATAACTCAAAGGTGACTGACTGATGACTGACTGACATAGTGATCTATCAACGCACAGCCCAAACCACTGGACGGATCGGGCTGAAATTCGGCATGCAGGTAGATGTTATGACGTAGGCATCCGCTAAGAAAGGATTTCGCGATAAACTGTAGCCAGCTGCCACTGTAACAGCTAGTTGTTTATAAAAACAATGAATATTATGTAAAAATGTTCACTTATAGTTTTTAGGATAAAAATGTATTTTATTTAATTTTTGTTATTTGAAGTTACTTTCATGCTAGTGACGTCATCAAAAGCGGCTTCAACGGAAGACCAGCGCTGCTCCAACGAGCAGCACAACGCTGAGTTGAGGCCGGTTTGCAACAATACATCTTTTGTAGCTATTACTTATTGCATATTGTTTTGCTTTGTATTTTGTATAATTTGTTGCAAATAAATGATTCTTATTCTTATTCTTATAAAAGAATTCAGTACCTTCTAACTGAGAGACATCCAAAACGAAGCGCTGGACTCAAAGAGATGGGCGGGCCCAGCAGGTCAGGCGCGCACTGAGTGGGTAGGTACGATCCTCTGTGACAAAACAAATATAATATGAACTTGAATGGTAGAGCTGAGAAATAAAATTATTGTCTATTGTCTACATCAGAATCGACTCCAATATATGTGTAAATAAAAATAATAATAATATATTAAAAAGAAAAAAAATAAAAGAACTTCGTCGTTTATGAACCGATTTTGATGATTATTTTTTGTTGGAAAGGAGATATCCCAAGGATGGTACCATGATAAGGAAACCAGGATCTGATGATGGCATTGATGGCATCCCAGAGAAATTGAGGGGAAACTGAAATCGGTATTTATTTGTTAAAAATTATATGTACTTGTTTTTGTTTTTTTTATAAATTTGACATATGGCTTAAACTGCTAATGATCCTTACTTCAAAAAGGTGTCGTATTCAACTAGGAGACGTTGTTCCATCTGCTGCAGCGCCGGCGTCTCGCCGCCCACCCACCGGTTCGTGCGAGTGTCTTCGTTTTCAAGGTGGACGCCAAGGTCTTCCGGCTTAGGTACCTGCAAGAAAATACGATATTTTATATCTCTGTCACACTATTTGTGGTTTAGATAATAAATGTCTGTCTAATGGGGAACGGATGAAATCGAAGAACTGGTGGCCGGGCCGAATGTCATCGGCGAAATAAAAGCGCACAAACTTCGCTGGCTCGGCCACCTTGAAAGAATGGAAAAGGATCGTGCGGTTAAACGAGTATGCAGTGGACGGCCAAGCGGCCGTCGCCCGGTCGCTCGTCTCAGATATCGCTGGAAAGACGAAGTCACGAAGGATTTGCGCGAGCTCCAGGTGGAGGACTGGCAGGAGGTGGCGCAGGACAGACCGAAGTGGCGTCTTTTGTTATCGGAGGCCAAGACTCACTTTGGGTCATCTCAGTTAATTTGGTTTTCAATGGGAAACCAGTGAAACTACACGCAAAGCTGTTTTTAAATGGTGCCCTGTGCGACTGTAGGTACCTTATTTACGAAGTTGCGTCAAGGTATAGCTGTGGTAGTTATTCTCAAAGAGTCGTTGTAGATCAATGTTGTAGACTTGTAGTTGACAGAGCCATGCTACACCTAGATAGGAAATGGATAAAAAACAGGATTTACCTATTAAACAGATCGGTACCTCGTCAAAAACAGTGAACTCCCGGTTGAAGCAGTCGGGCAGTGAGCCAAACTTGACTCCTCGCAGGTTTGCGGCGGGCACCGGCCGCGGCGGGTCGCCGATGGTCGCCACTGTATGCTGCAGAATGCGATACGATGGCATTTAAATAAAAACGTGTCAAGTTCTAGTTGAACACATACACACACAAACACGCACATGCTTGTTTTAATACTTTTAACCTTCTTTACAGGGAAGCGTTTGACCACAGGTCACCTGGTGTCAAGAGACGAAGTAGTCGAAGGTGGCGCCACGCTACACCTGAATTGGGAATTGGCTCTCAAATGGGGCTGCCGGAACACACCGATAGGTGCTTGGCGGCAGATTCTTAATTTGAGAGTTGCTAGCCAGGTATCACTAGAAAATGCCCTACCACTAAGCTATGGTTTCATCAAAGCTCAAGCGCAATATAGGATTCAAACCCAAGACCCGGACCCGGATCACAAGCCGAAGTAACTGTCACGGAGCCATCATCGCTTCAAAATGCCCTCATCATCATCATCATCAGCCCGTATCAGTCGACTGCTGGACATAGGCCTCTCCCAAGAGACGCCACTGAGCCCGATCTTCGGCTCTTCTCATCCTACTTTACTGCCAGCCACTCGGCGCAAGTCGTCGTTCCACCTTGTCGCAGGGCGTCCTACATTTGACAAGTCGCAGTCTTCACTCAAGAACGCGTCTACCGTTGTCGGTTTTGCGGCTTACATGATTAGCCCACTGCCACTTCAGTCTGCTGATCCTATAGGCTATGTCTTTTCTGTTAGCTATGTCGGTTGCCTTAGTTCTCTGACGAATCACCTCAAAATGCCCTACCACCGAGAAAAGAAGAAGTCTTAGCCTAAGAAGACGTCTAGACTCACCAGGAACATCTCATAAGTCAATGGCGGGATGCCCCCGTTCGCGCGGAGCACCGTGTCGGGCTCCCAGAGGGTGTGGGACACGTGTTCGTAGCACGTGACGCCGACCTCACGACACGCAGTCTTCACGGCGTCGTCGCGGGCGCGCCACACCGGCTCGCAATCCTGCTCGAAGCACAGCTTGCGGATCCCTGAAAGGTGTCATCATCAGCCTTTTACGTTCCCACTGCTGGGACCCTGGCCTGCTCTCAGAAAGAGAGTATGGGCCGTAATCTACCACGAGCCCAGTGCGGGTTGGTAGATGTCACATGTCCTGGAATGTTGCAGTTCTTGGACATGCCGGTTTCCTCACGATGTTTTCCTTCACCGTTTTTGAGCGATGGCAAGGCGCCGACACCGATTCGAACTCGGTGTTGGAAGGTACGCCCTGTTTAATGTTGCGACAGGTGATGACCAGGGTGTAATGCGGGACCATTCCCAGTACTGAAGGGTATTGAGAAAAATCTTAACATAATATAATAATATGACATAAGAGATGCATCACTTACCAAACTCCTCCCAAATTCTCCTGAATACGACATTCGGCGACCCCTTTATCATGATCAGCCTGCCACCGTACTTCTTGAACTGGCTATCCAGGTCATTCAGGGCTTCGAGAAGGTACCGCATGCGATTGTAGCCAACCACCTTGGTACCTAATAAGGAAATGTCTTGATGAAACCAATGACCATTTTGGGTACCCCTTGAAAGGGTTCTAGATAGTATTATTTTCAAGGTGTTGTTTTAAAACCTATCTGAACGGGTTGTGTGGGTTAACCCTATCAAAGGGCTTAAATTAATCTGTTACGAAAGGGTTAATTCAAACACGGTGATCGGGAAACCCATTCGGAGTAGAAGCAATGTAATGTGATTCCTAATTTCTTTGCATAAGGTACAAAACAGCATGTTCTTGGCTAACACACTTCGAAGCCGTCGCTGGTCGCTGAAACCACCGCTTGCTGTTATGGAATTTTCTAGTGCTTGCCTGGCTAGCTACCATCCTCAAGTTAAGAATCTGTCGCCAAGCACCTTTCGGTGTGTTCCGCCAGCCTCACTTGAGAGCCAGTTCCCAATCCAGGTGTAGCGTGGCGCCGCCTTCTACCACATCATCACTTAACATCAGGTGGCTTGTGGTCAAACTATCCTGAAAAAAAAACTAATGTGGACCTAGAAGAATCCTTCCACAATGCTATGCTAACGCTATGAACCCAATAAGTCCCTTTTGGAAAAAATACTTCAGCCTCCACAAGGGAGTTAACTCATACCTGCAGTCTCTCCATCGAAGATGAAGACGGGAAAAAACGGCTCGTTCCTGTCTCTTAAAGCCGAGTGCAGCGCCGGGTTGTCATGAAGACGAAGCCCGTGCCGGAACCAGAGCACAGAACCGCCCAACATCTTGAACTTCTGACCACGGCTTTAGTCC
Source organism: Opisthograptis luteolata (assembly GCA_931315375.2). Taxonomy (NCBI): domain Eukaryota; kingdom Metazoa; phylum Arthropoda; class Insecta; order Lepidoptera; family Geometridae; genus Opisthograptis; species Opisthograptis luteolata. Next base: position 2,288,867 of record OV928044.1, read on the forward strand.
TGAAAGCAAGTCGGGTAACTAAGCAAAGGTGACGATCAGAATAGTTTTCTAAACAACGGATTTCTTCTTTTTGCTGAACTCAGCAGACAATTATGCAGAGAATCGTTTCATCATCATGATCGGCACATTTCAGTCCACTGCTGGACATAGGCCTCTCCCAAAGCACGCCACTGAGCCCGATCTTCCGATCTTCTCATCCAACTGCTGCCAGCCATTTTGCATATATCATCGCTCCACCTAGCCGGAGAGCGTCCTACACTACGTTTGCCGAGACGCGGTCTCCACTCGAGAATACGTTTGCCCCAACGGTTATCGGTTCTTCGGCTAATATGTCCAGCCCATTGCCACTTCAGCTTGTTGATCCTATAGTCTATGTCGGTTACCTTGGTTCTCTGTCGGATCATTTCTTTCGAGAGAATCGTTTACCTGGTGTGAACTTTGTGCCACAATGTTGAGTGGCGTAACTCTTACCTCGACTGTATACATTGTCTTCGTCACTATAACAGGGGAAAAAAGAACTACGCATATCGAGTCTCATCATCATCATGTCTTTTACGTTTCCCTCGCTGGTACACAGACCTTCTCTCAGACGAAGAGTGCTTAATGCGCTTTGGCGGATAAGCTAGTGACTAGCCCTAGTGTTGGAATTTTCAGACCACCCCCAAGAGCTCCAACGTAGTCTAACGACTATCCTAAGACCACAACCGAGACCAGCAACTTAACGTGCCCTCCGAAAACTACTAACCTACCTCTACCTAGTACTCTACCTACTACTACCTATAAGTCCCACAAACATTAGGTCTTCATCTGTACCCCTACACCCCTGTGGGGGGTAGGTTATCCCTAGTACAAGTTTTGAAAACTATAAAAGTTTAAGTAAACGTCAAAGTTTACTACCGCCAACTTGTCAAAGTGGCAATTCGTACTGCCTAAATTCAAAAAGTACCGAATCGAGTTCGGTAACTTTGTTGGAATTCGATTTAAACGATTTTAAATAACCTGTATTACCGATTTCAGACCCCTCAAGCTTCGGCAAGGCGCGCTGAAAACTGAAAACTTTTGTAGTCCTGTAGGTATATAAGGTACTGATGTCGGTTGCCTAGGTACATATACCTGCTACAAATTTCATCAGGACGCCTGTTATGTTGTAATTGCTAAGAAACCCAACTCTTCCAGCGAAGGCTAAGTTTCCCGATAATTGAAATTTCCTTTGATTGAAACCAAGAAATTCAATCACCACTTCTGAGCAATGCGGTGTAGGTAAAATGGGAACGTAATTTTATATTGGCTGGAAATATGAAAGGTGGTTCGGTAGACAAAATTAAAAATACCGATGATAAATATTACTGTAAACAAATAATCTAACTATAATTTACAGAACCCCGACAATCATAAGAACACTACCAAGAAAGTCAAGAAACAAATTAAAAAAAAAATTAAATCAAAATCGGTTCAGGAGTTAAGAAGGTTCGACGCCACAGACATAAATAAAGATACCTACTTCCCTCTGTTTTCGTCGGGGGATACAAATGAAAAACGAATTCTACGATAAGACCAAGAAAAGCAGGAAGAAATCTACCACTCTAAATATGTAAGCGCGCGTCGATTGCTTCTATAGCATCCTGCGCCAGCGAGGCGCGTCGCTGGTGCGGCGAGTGCGGGGGAGCCCCAACATCATGCTGGCTACGCTCGCGGATCGGCTGGATTGCCCTTACATCAATCACTGTTGTCAGCTGCACTTTGTACACAGAGAATGAGACAATCTGGGGCCGGTTTGAGCTTAGATATAATTTGTGTGTTTTTTTAACAATAATTTTATTTTGAATGTGACTGAATGTAACTAATTAATTAATGCTGAGATGAGTCTCTGTTACTCGAAATAAATGATTTTTATAAAAAACATTATTGCAAAGAATTTAAGTAGGTACCTATCTTGAAACCAGGTATTTAATTTTATCAAAATGAATTTCACAAGTACATAATTTACGACGACACATGTTCTCAACCAAGCAACGTTAGGACAAGACCAAGACCGACCACGAAAACCCCTTCGCAAAATCTCCAAAAAAACTACTTTTACAAATCTTAATGAGACGATAAAAAAATCACTTAAATACAAAAAAGGGTTTGCTTAAAAATTCCAATCGATACTTGAATTGTAGAAATCTAATCGACGAATTTGCAAAAACTAAACGTTACTAAAAAGATTTATCAATGCGATACATATATATATGAAACATTAAATTTACTCACAAAATAGTCCTGAACGGCTAGCAGCAGGTCTCTCCTGAGCGAGATCCCAAGTCAGACAACGGACTAAAAGCCGAGCGAGCGCACGACAGTTCAGGGCCCGTATTCATAAATCGGTCTCCTCTGTGAGCGTTTTTGAGAGCGATCTTGAGTTCAGACGCAGATTATGTATATCAGTTGAGTCAGCTGGCTCTCAAGTGAGGTGCTGCCGAGTATAGATACTACATGACTTGAAGGGTGTCTTAGAAATCCTTTATAATAAATACTATTATAACTTAGAAATATTGTGGCCGAAACCGAACACTAAAATGATAATAATTATTTTACAGTCAGTGCAAAAGAACGAAGGTACAGAAGGTTACGAAGGTTTGTGAACGATTTAAAAACTGTTTAGATTTTTCCAAAACTCATGCTTTATAGTTATACGAGTAAGTACATAGTAGATATATGTACGGCGGATAAAACCTAATTTGAAAACCAATGATTTATTTAAAAACAAACAAGTAGGTATATTGTTTACTATTTATTTTGGCTTGGTTATGCCCTAGCAATCCAAAAGTCATGAAGATAATCAAAAATATGGAATCTTTCAATGGAACGCGTCGTTCTTAAGTATCAAGGTCTTAAATTAGCGCATCCTAAAGCGCCCTGTAAACGATCAAATTTGTTTGACAAATTTGTTTGTGAATTTCTACGTTTTCATAAAACATCAACGCAAACGGTCAAACAACAGATCACAAATTTCAAACACGACCATCAATCCAGATTTTCATCAAACGCGACAAACACGTAGATTGTTTGACAAACGCTTCAAACAAAGCTGCAAACAACCAAATAATTTGACAAATATGTAAAATTTGTCAAACAAATTTGGTCGTTTACAGGGCGCTTTATATACTGCTCTTGAATGCGTCATTATCTGAGGTGAGATTGAGATACGTTTTATTAGTATCAGCATCAGCTAGTATATAGCTCTTGAGAGCGAACTATTAATACGGGCCTAGTACATTCCCAGTTCTCAGATATGGCACAATATGAAACCTTTTAAATTCACAACTTGCGCAACGGGGACCCAATGAAACCCTGAAAATTCACTTCAACTTTAAACGTTTCAAAGAATCGGGAGGACGGGGAGAGGTCAGAAAAATGTTTTCGGGCAAACCTTTTCTTGCGAAAATTAACGGAAAGTTGAAAACTTTTTAATGACTTTTGGTTTTGATTGGGTCGCTAATTGGATTAATTACTGGAGTTTTTAAGGATTCAAGTTAAGTTTGGTTGTAGAAAACAAAAGAAGCTCGTTGCTATGGTTGACAGAAATTGTGACAATATAGTAGGTATAGACCAAGAACCAAGGTAACCGATATAGCCTATAGGATCAGCAAGTTGAAATTGGTCGTTGAAGTGGCAATGGGCTGGACATATTAGCCGAAAAACCGATAACCGTTGAGGCAAACGTGTTCTTGAGTGGAGACCACGACTCGGCAAACGCGGACGTCCTTCGGCTAGATGGAGAAACGATGCTGGCAGGCTTCTCTCATCCAACTTGGGAGAGGCCTTTGTCCAGCAGTGGACTAAAACAGTTTGATGATGATGAATATAGACGTGCCTAAAAAAATGAAAAGCAACAGTACTCTTTATGTCTGATTTTAAGAGCTGAAGACCGGGCTCAGTAGCATGTCTTCGAAGGGGCCTATATCCAGCAGTGGACTGACATAGGCTGATGATGTCTGTCTGATTTTTAAAGTTCTCAAACAAGTCATTGCACTTTTGTATTATAATAGCAGCGACGAAGTGTTAACGGAAATGTAGACATGAATCATTCATAGGTTTGTTTGTGTCAAATAGAGGACGACTAGATAGTACGATGTATTTGGATGACAAAAAAGCTTGATATTGTAGTCAACTTGCTCCAATTCAATCAGTTAAGAAATAAAAGTAAAACATGTGACCGCATCCAACAAATTACCTGCCATGCGTTGCTTGCCTGTTCCTCTAGAATTTGAGGGTTTGATCCCTCAATCCAAAAGCACATGTGTAAGTAGGTTGCAATAGGCATTGCTAAATTTAAATAAATGTGATTTTAAAATTATCGCATGCAACCTATCCTACTAAATAAACATTTCAATTTGAATTTAATAGATGAATACCTGTTTCACACAAACGATATCGTGTTCATCCTCGCGTTATTGGATACCTGTCACAATCAGAAAAGCCGGTCTAGACAGGACGTTCGCGCTCGTAAGACTTCATTGCAATAAATTAAGTTTTAGTATTTATATTAAGTATTACCTAGAGACGTAACAGTTGGTATTATTACCGGATTACTGCTTACTCGATAACATCGAAGCATTCGTTAGAAAATGTCAGCTACATGTCGTAAGTTATTAGGTATTTTAAGGATTTTCAGCCAGGTTTCATCTTGATATCTTTTTTGCTTCAAGCAACTGTGTAACTGTGTCACGCTTGGCCATTAAAGGTTAGTGCCAGCCAGAATTTTGAACCACAACAGTTCGAAATCTTGCGCAAGAATGCACGTGTGTGTGAGTGTGAGTGGGTGGGTGTGTCGGTGTGTTGTGTATTTTATCTGAAACATTGTCCTACAAATATTGTACAGTATATTATGTATTATATTTGCTATCACTTCAATTACTGCCAATAGTGTGGTAGTTCTCTGCTGAACATATGCCACATTGAACGGTTACTACCAATTTGCATCTATCGGCTACCCGCGACTCTTACGATGTCGTCGGGGTGCCTGCCTATCTCTACCAAGAACACCTTCCGGTTCGTGGTCGCCGCTCTAGAACTTTTCTTCGCCATCGGTTATCAGTTCGCCGAGCGACGAGGCCTGCCCATTGCCACTTCAACTAGCAAATTGTGAGAGCTATATATATTACTAGCTGACCCGGCAAACGTTGTTTTGCCATATAAATAAAATGGCTATTAAAAAATAAGGGTTGATCGTAGACGGGTGAAAATTGAGGATTGTATGTATTTTTGTATGTTGTATCATAAAAAAATATGTAGAAATTAAAAATTTTGTCTAAAAAATAAAAAAATAAATGTAGGGGTGGACTACCCCTAACATTTAGGGGGATGAAAAATAGATGTTGGCCGATTCTCATAGATACCGGATAAGCACAAAAAATTTCATCAAAATCGGTCAAGCTGTTTCGGAGGAGTATGGCAACGAAAACTGTGACACGAGAATTTTATATATTAGAGATGTCCCAAACTATATAGCAATTAATTACAGATTTACAAAGTACTAGTTGCGTGGTTTCACCCGCGTCTTCCCGTTATCCCGCAGGAACCTTTTTCCGGGATAAAAAGCCTATGTGTTAATCCAAATGTGTGTTAATTCCAAATTTCATCAAAATCTGTTTAGTAGATAGTTACGGTGATACGTGGTAACAAACATTCACACTATTTCACACACACAAACACAAACTTTCGCATTTATAATATTAGTAGGAAGTAGGATAGGATTACTCCCCTCTGAGAGAAGGCCAGGTTCCCAGCAGTGGGAACGTGGAAGGCTGATAATAATGAGGATAGGATGGTAAGGAGTTTCACTCCCAGTGCTATTTTCCATGACTCTTTCACATAGGGAAAACATGTTTAAGTGTGTCGTAAGTTTCCTACACGTAACTCATATCAAATATAAAACAAAAGGAATTATTATCGGTGGCAACTGGCAGGTATAACATTGCGACGTAACTCACGTGACCTATACTAGCTTGTTCAACGTTTAGTAACGTAACGTTACTAGCGTCCCGACCCGGTTTCGCACGGGTGTAATGTAGATTTGTAGATACTAATATGAGGCAGTATTTTACAAATCATTGATTTTTTTGTTCTTTCTGTACTATAAAATGTATGTATTATGCATATAAACCATCCTCTTGAATCACTCTATCTATTGCTGAAAACTGCATCAAAATCCGTTGCGTAGTTTTATTTATTTATTTATTAGCTCACCAACACAGTGTACACTCATACATTCGCAGATTTATAACAATTCTTAGAAGCTTAGAACCAAATGTCACAGCATTGACAGGTGAGAACAGCATGCATTACAGTAATAATGAAAATTAAGTTTTCATTTGAGCGAGTAACAAACAATGTGTGTTGTTAAAGTGGTTAATACAGCGGATATAAAAATTACAACAAAAAATTAATTATTTTAAAGGTGACTTAGTAGGATTAGATTTAATTTAGATTATAAATATATTATACATATAAATTACAAATTGTTGGAAAAAAAAAATTGTATAAATACAAAAAAATTCTAGAAACATCAGGTAATCAGAGTCTTCTTAAAACAATGAATTTTGTCGACAAATATGTCGACTTCTTTAGTTTTAGAGATGGCGTTGTATTGTCGTACCAACCTAGTCAAAGGAGCGTTATGGCCAAGATTAGAGCGAGAACCCGTAACAAAAAATACATTGAATCGTGAGGCTCTAGGTAATTTGTAAAATAATAATAATAAAATAATCGATGGTAATTTGTATTTGTTTGTTTGTAATTTGTTTTTTTAAAGATCTAAGCATACATAGGGGCATAGGGATAAAGGGACAGAGAAAGCGACTTTGTTTTATACTATGTAGTGATTAAGCCTATTCTATCCTACTAATATTATAAACGCGAAAGTTTGCGTGGAACAGAACGATAGACAAACAGACCTAAATTAATATTTAATTGTTTTGTTGTTATAAGTAGACCTACCTACTTTCATATGCATTTAATAAAAAGCGAGCGATGATGGCTCAGTGGTAGTGACGTCGGCTTGCGATCCGTAGGACGTGGGTTCGAATCCTACAATGAGCTTGAGCTTTCGGTGAAGGAAAACATCGTGATGAAACCATAGCTTGGTGGTAGGGTATTTTCTGTACTCGGCTGGCTAGCTACCACCCTCTTGTTAAGAATCTGTCGCCAAGCACCTATCGGTGTGTTCCGGCAGCCTCACTTGAGAGCCAGGTCCCAGTCCAGGTGTAGCGCGGCGCCATCTTCGACCACATCGTCACTTAACATCAGGTGACTTGTGGTCAAACGCTACCCTGTAAAGAGTAAAAAAAAAAAAAAAAAAGCAGTTATTTTCACTTATTTACATATAAATAAGTTAACATATAAATTAGTAAATAGGTATATGTACATATTATATTACCTCTCTGAAAAATTCATTTAGCTACCGAGAATAACTAGAAAACCATCCCAACGAATAGCGAAGAAGCTCAAGAGACGACTTGACAGGAAAGAGAATATTCTACAACTAGGTAAGTAACTATAAATAAAGTGAAGTATGCTTGATGCGGTGTGAAAAACTAAATACATGAGTGTACCCAATACGAAACCAATAAAAATTTACTCCTTATATATGACTGGCTGCAGACAAAAGTTACAAAAAAGGTTATATCATGAATGTAACAGGCTAGAGAGAGTTTAGGGGAGTTTAGGAGCAGGAATGGAACCTTCTACCTAAGAAAACTTGCGAATAAACAAGCGATGTCGTCAAACTCTTTTCCAGCTAAACTTACCCACGTTACATTGAGTGAAGATATCAGAAGAATACAACAGTTATCAACAGTAACATTCAATTGTCAAGGTTAACAGGAACTAATTAACTCTATTTACCATTAGAAATTAATTAAAAATTCAAATTCAAAACAAACAAGAAACCCCCAACACTGGATTGTAGATCCTAAAGACGGGGATAACAGAGTACTTTTTACGGGGACGCAGCAGATGGAACATGGAACGGGACGTCATGTCTTCGCATGAAATATTGCTGTATTGACTGACATTGACAATGGCATTTAATGACATTAATTATTTGTGAGTTTTTTTTTTTTTTTTTGTTTTGATATGGCGTCACACGATTAGTGTATTTGCCAGTGTCAAGTATAAAATATTTCAAACTCAGAGAGTTGAATCAAGTTTAAATGATGATGATGAGATGATGGGATGAGGATAGTGTTTAAGTAAAGTAGTGGCGCTTTACTTAAACTTTACACGGACTTTTTTGGAGCAACTAGAAAAGTCACTTTCACAACTTTATTTCAATTTTCCACACTTGTACACATTAACGAACACATAATGGTTAATAATCCACCAATATTACACATTATCACTCGAAGAAACACAAGTTTTGGAAATAAAAACAAAATTTTCACGTTGACAATTCGATTGCCGCCAAAAAAGTCTATTTGTGAGTTGCGATGAGAGTTGTGTTTTTTTTTTTTTTTTTTTTTTGTTATGGCGTCACACGATTAGTGTATTTGCCAGTGTCAAGTATAAAATATTTCAAACTCAGAGAGTTGAATCAAGTTTAAATGATGATGATGATGACGATGAGATGATGGGATGAGGATAGTGTTTAAGTAAAGTAGTGGAGCTTTACTTAAACTTTACACGGACTTTTTTGGAGCAACTAGAAAAGTCACTTGCACAACTTTATTTCAATTTCCCACACTCGTACACATTAACGAACACATAATGGTTAATAATACACCAATATTACACATTATCACTCGAAGAAACACAAGTTTTGGAAATAAAAACAAAATTTTCACGTTGACAATTCGATTGCCGCCAAAAAAGTCCAAGTTGCGAGTTGTGTTGTGTTGTGACAAATGAATGTGAAGAAAACCTATTAATGCATGAAAGCCAATCAAAGCAGATTCATTTTGCTTACTATTTTCCTGGCCACCAAAGATTTTTGAGTAATTCGTGGCTGGCATAGGAGCCTACTGGCCCTACTGCCTACGCAGTTCAAAATACTAACCATATTTCCTCAATAAATTTCTGATTAAAGTTGAATATTATAGTTTAGATATAAATCTGCTGCATATGCCAGTCTATGTAATAGTAAAAAAATTCTGTGCCTGTGGTCAACCGGTTTCTTCAAACCATACTCTGTGGTTTAGTATTAGTTCTCTACGTCAACGTCAAAATAAAGTAAAAAAACTAACCTCAATTTATCGAAGCAAAATCTGAGTAAAACAATATTTTTCACAATGAACAGTATCAGGATGATCAGAAACCTGCCTATTCAACAGTGGCGCTCATTTTCACGATGGTAATATTTAAAAATCTGTAGTCCTCTGATATTTTTTCATTGATTTCCAAGATTTAGGTTAGATTGATAGCATCGGTTTACGGGCTTATTACATAAATATTATAGTTTCGTTTACTACTGGCTGCACAGGTCCACTAGGATCTGGGAAGAATACTTTTAATAAATTTTTGTATACAATAAAACTTTTGGACTTCTCTGCTCGGTTGAAATGTTTACCTATATTATAGTCTACCTTACCAATGCTGGCTATTAGAGAAGTATTCTTAAATAAAACAAAATTTTAAACTAGTTTTCAAGTTTTCTAGTTTTCAAGGTACATCTATAAAACTTGTCAACCCTATAAAATCCTTTCACTTAACTTTCAGCACAATCCTACATCAAGAAGTTTCCCAAGCTGCATCTCCACTCTCAGTACCTGTCCCCGAAGGAGTAGACAAGCCTGTTTCCGCTAAGATTGAGAAGATTGTCTCTGAAATCACAACCCTCAACCTCCTTGAAGTGTCAGAGCTTAGTCAAGTGCTGAAGAAACGGTTGAACTTGCCTGATGCCCCTGTAATGCCGATGGGAGGCTTTATGGCTGCCCCAGCTGCAGAGGAAGAGCTAGCTGCACCAAAAGCTGTGAAGACCAACTTCACTGTAAGTATAATAATACTAGTTGCGCCCCGCGGCTTCACCTGCGTCTTCCCGTTATCCCGCAGGAACATTTTTCTGAGATATAAAGTAGTTATGTGTTAATCCGGGGTATAATCTCCACATTCAGATCCGTTCAGTAGTTTTTGGGTGAAAGAGTAACAAACATCCATCCATTCATACTCAGAAACTTTCATGTTTATAATATTAGTAGGATGAGGAAATAAGGATACTCTTAGCCTATCTAGATATGAATGATTGCTATTTGGAATAAAACCACTTGGGAGCCTTGATGAAGTTTGGTGTGGAGATAGTTCAAACTGGAGAAGCACATAGGATACTTTTATCTTGATATATGTATATGTAGTACACCCAGTTGAAACTGCGGGACAGCTATAAATAATAAATATAATAAACATCTGGGACAATTGCACACAAATTGACCTAGCCCCAAATTAAGCTCGAAACTTGTGTTATGGGTACTAGACAACGATATACATACTTATATAGAGAAATAAATACTTAATATAAATAGAAATATCCAAGACTCAGGTACAAATATTCCTGCTCATTACACATACATTTGCCCTTACCGGGATTCGAACCTGGGACTGCTAGCTTCGCAGGCAGGGACACTACCAACTCGGCTACCGCGTCGTCTAGTAATATTATTAGACAGAAATTTTATAAGTGATTCTATAAAAAAAATTTAAAATACTGTCACTGTTCGAAAGCTAACCTATCCCAGAGTGTCAAAGGCTATGTTTTATCCGATAAAAACCCTGTAGAAGTCTTAATGTAGATGACGGCTGGGTTCAGCAGGTCATTGCTTAAACTAATTGTATACATTAGATTTTAAAATAAACAAGCTCATGCTATTTCCATTTTCCAGGTTAAGATGACCAAATTTGACGAGAAGCAGAAGGTGGCACTAATCAAGGAAGTCAAGAGTCTCCTGGAAGGCTTCAACCTGGTGCAGGCCAAGAAGTTTGTTGAAAGTGTACCCACAGTTGTCAAAGCGGATATTGGCAAAGACGAGGCAGAGAAACTTAAAGAAGCCCTGTCGAAAGTTGGAGCCATTATAGAAATAGAATAAATTTAGACCTAAGCTGTTGAGTTAATTTAGTTACAATAATATTATAAAAATTATGGAAAGTAGTTTTTTTAGAAACAATCCGATTTTGGCAATTCACTCGAGAACCACAATCACTCACATAGCTCTCAGAATTTGTAAGTTGAAGTGGCAATAGGCAGGCCACATTGCTCAAAGACCAAAAGAGAAAAAGGTTCTCCTCGAACCGGAAGATGTTCTGTAGGTAGGGAGTTCTACTAGGTGAACCGAGGACATTGTAAGAGTCGCAAGGAGCCGATGGATCCAAATGGCTATATTAGTTCAAGAGGGGAGTCCTTAAGTTTAGCAGTGGACTTCTTCCGGCTGATGATGATAATGATGAGTTTATTATACTTAGATGTAAATAAGAACACTGTTGATTAAAATAAAAAAAAACAATCAAAATCGGTTCATCCGTTTCGGAGTTACGATGCCACAGACACACACACTTTAAACTGACGACCGATGTGGCGCAATGGGCGGATAGCCGACTGTGAAGCGTGAGGTCGCGGGTTCGATTCCCGCAACAGAAAAAATATTTGTGCATTGAAAAAAAAAAGCGCAAGTATTTGTTCTGTGTCTGGGTGTTGTGGATCCCCGATCCTCGTAGTTTCTGATACCCTAGATACAGGGAAACCTAGTTAGGGGTCAGAGCCTATGTACGTGATTGTGTGGGCTTTATAAAAAAAAAAAAAAACTTATAACACCCCTCTTTTTCGTTGGTGGTAAAAACATATCCTTTATTCCTGAGAGTCAAACTCGGGAATAAGCTAGATTAATATTAGTGAAAGAATTTTCAAAATCAGATTAATAGTTTTGAAGATAATTATCAAAAAAAATAAACTAATCTTACCTCTACAACATTCATTCAGTGTAGATCCACGACTGTAGACTAGTATAGGTACTTAAGTAGATAAGTAGTATCTGTAAAGATTAAAGGTAGAATATTACCCTGTTTGACGTGTTTGACTTATTTCCTGTAGAAAAAACATTCGCGTAGCATCGTGCACGCAAACTAGGTATGTAGATACAGGCAACGACAAAAGTCGCTAAACAATAACATATGTTCCGAATACCGTCATCATCTTAAACGCTAACCTTTGACCACATCATCACTTAAAATCACGCGTGTTATGGTATGGCCAAAACGTTAACTAGTCAAATGTAAGAAAAACCTAATCATTACTGATCTAAAACACATTTGGAACATCTAGTATGATCAGCTACTTTTGGCGCTGACTGTACACGATATTATGTAAGTACCTATGTACTGATGTACCTACTTGTAAAGATAAAATATATCAGAAGTTATTAGTCAGCGATAAAGCGATTACGGTTCGGTACACGACCGTGTGACTGCATAGCTTCTTCACAACGAAAGTGTACGGAAAAATGGAAATAAATATTTACGTGAGGAAATTCAACACGCTGATTCAGAAAATTTTTGAGGAGAAATACGAGTTAACTCGGTATTATGGTGAAAATTTACTGCGGCGTTTGGATGATAGCAATGACAGTGAGTATATAATAATATCCATATCCTATTTTATCTCATATAATTCTTGGCTTAGTAGATATTGCGTTTTTTCTCGAATGATGCTAAACTGTTTTTACCAGGTGCAAACAATAATAAAAGGTGATATTGCTTCTTCTTTCGTAAGAGTTAGTCGCCAACTCTATTGTCTGAGTTCTTAGGCCGCTCAAAGGCCTCCGATATGGCTTTACCAGGGTTTTCAAACATAGAACTAAAAGCTTGGAATTATATACTAAAAAAATGTGGAGCACAAAATTCTTAGTCTGGATATACAAAGTACTCTCTGGTCTTAACGACTAATACCTACCTATTTATCTTTACTCTTTGACTCATACACGGTACAGTCCATGCGCGGTTCCATCGTTTTTTAAAACACTTTTTTACAACTTTATTGGGAACTTTTCCGACTATTTTTGTTCAATGAAAAAGCAGAGGGATTAAGGGGTACAAAAGGTCTTAAAAGTTTAGGCCGAGGCATCATTACCAGTCAATTAACGTACTCGTAATTAGAATTCAGGTCTGCTAGCCAGGCAAGCACCATATAATACCCTAACACTATGGCATTGGTGTCGTTTTTGTTTTCGCGATGTTTTCACTCACGAAAAGCTCAAGCTCATAGAAGGAATCAAACCCGGTACCCTGTCGCACTGCGCCATCATCAGTTCAAAATCTTATATGTATGTATCTCTAACTAGCTAGCTATACATGTATACGTAGGTACGTAACAATGATGTGTTTATGAAATGACAAAAAAAGTGCTAAATCAATAAAAACTCAATGTCATGGAGCTCATAGTCGTATTTATTGGCTCGCATTTGCGTTTTTCATCATATTACGTCATCGAAATCTGTCTAACAACTAAAGTTAGACGTGCGTGCCCAAAGAGCTTTACGCCGCGCAGCAACGCATCGGCGAAGTCTCTGTAGTGTGCAATATATGTGCCTATTTCAATTGAAAACGCTATAAAACTGTGCTGCGGCACCGCTTTTTTGCCGCCGTGCGTTGAATCTCTTAGTGCGCGTCTCACCTTTATGTAAATACCTGTATATAATGTAGGTACCTACCTGTAAAGTAATTCTAAGTAGGTACATACTTCAATGGTTCACTTAGATTGAGTTGACATACCCAACATGGGGTCATAGTAATATTACGAAGTTACCTAAATTACTTTGGGTTAAGTAAGCATATAGGTCCTACCTTTTCTCGTAGTATCCAAAACATACATTTCATAGGTATTTAGTTTCCTAACTTATCAGTCGCATCTACCTTCTTCATCGACCCTCTTGCTATATTAAATCCGAAAACTGTACTAAACCTAACTAAAATTAATTTTATTTCAGACGCTGCGAAACTCATGCTCGGCACCCCGATGTTTTCTGACCTCATATTCCGCTCCATCGAAAACCTTCACAAGGTGTCGACACAAAACAAAATATTCATCGTCGAAGTCTTGACGATACTCTTGAAAAATGAGCTTCAGTTCAACAGACTGCAAAATAATGGGCTAAAGCTGAACCTACTCAAATCATATATGAAAATGAACCTGGATTCAAAGTACCCATCTCCGGATTTGCAATACGCTTTCATCAAATTGTTGACCACCAAGTTATCTCACACGTCAGGACTCATTATGGTGCATAAATATAAGATATGGGAGTACATCCTGTGTCCGGGGACGCACCTCAAGCCTGCATACGTAGCGAAGGCAGCCTATGAGTTCATATCCCAACTGGTGTGGCAACTTGACGACTTCGAGGAAGAAGCAGCACTGACAGAGGTCCTCACTTACGTCCTGCAACCAGTCAAAACGAGCGCGTACCAAACTCTAACAGTGTTCGACCCAGAAAATGAAAACGTTATTTCGGAACCAATCATCACGTCCTTGAACGCTCAGCTTGCAATTTTGAAAGAAACCGCTCGAATGATCAAATCCAAAAGGGTGTTTTACAATCTGAAGATGACGTATTTCATTGACTGTCCACTACACAAAGTGCTAGCGGGTTCCAGGGATCATACCATAATTTGTTTAGTAAACGACATTACCTTCAATTTGTATTTCGGAATGAGCGCCAAAACCATCGCTAGAGAAAGAAAATCTGAAAGCGATTTGCTGAATGAAGTGATAGCGTCTTTTCTCAACCAGCTATCGACTCTTATGATTAGAAAGCGAATGGTTCCAGTCATTTTGGACTTTGTGGTGAAAGCTAACATATTCTGGTCCAAAGTTGGGTCGACTCTGTACTCGTCAACGTTTGAAAGGAATGGGCAGGAGTTTCAGATTGAGAATCAGTTCATAAAGCTGGCGATCTTGCCTCTGCTGGTATATACGAGTACAAGCTACAGGCACGCGGATCCGCTGATAGAACGGTACAACGTGATGAAGGCGAATTCGGTTACTGAACACGTCATCAAGAGCTGTTACACATACAAGATGATCATTGAGAAGGGCGATTTGAAGCAGATATGTATACTAACCGTAAAGGAATTGTTCAAGCTAAAGGGGTTATTAAAAGCGGCGCAAGCTGGTATAGTGTTCCAGAGTTTGTACTACGTGTTGGAGCTTTACTTACCAACTGATGATGAGGACAGACTGATAGACGAGAACCCTTTGAGAACGTCAGAGGATGTGAAGCTGTTGTCCCTCTTATTGGACGGTATGAAGATGTTATTAGTAGAACACAACATACACTGGTATGACAGTGTCGAGATTATCTCCCTACAAAATGGACTGATGAATTTGATGAAACAGAACACGTTGCCGTCTAAGGTTTGTTTGAGCACTACCATCATTTCTATTAACATCAACTAGAACTTAAACATGAACCTTCACGTTGGGTCTAAAAGGCTACTTTGCCTGGTGGATTATGGCACATACTCTCGCTACCGCTCACAGAGCGTATCATCAGAGCCATAACAAAGATCCGATAGGATCTACTATTGTAAGTAGGTAGGCAGGTAGGTACTAACAGGATTATCATCAACCATTTCCCATATCCACAGTAAGGTAACTTTACATCAGTCTCATCTTTGCACACACTAATTTTGCCACTGAACTAGCAAGTTAAGCTAAACTGAAATTCCAGCAACTCCAGCAAGTCTTTGACCTGATAGACCTCAGCGTCAAAAAGTTCCTATCCCCTGACATGACGCTGCTGGTAGAGAGCAAGCGCGGCAGCACCCTCGACGAATTAGCGGCGGTGATGAAGTCGTACATCCAGCACAAGGAATGGGAGGTGCGGGATTCAGCGCTGAGCTTACTGCTGAGCTGTACTGACGTCGCTTTTGTTAGTGAGTACATTTTAAAACGAAACTAGCATTGTTTTACATCTTACAGGGTAGCGTTTGACCTCAGGCGCTCTTTCTTCAGTAAGCCTGTCAAACCAGTTCATGGGAGCCTCTGACTTTTCTTTCTTTTTTTTCATTGAGCACGACGTCATAAATTTTCAGAATACATGCCTTTACAAAAGCTGATATCAGAAAACGGTTTGATTCTCCTCGCCACGCAAGCAGCGTTCATGGACTCTGAGTACTACGTGCGGACAACGGCGCTCAAGTGCTTGGCTTCAGCAACGAAGATCGAGAGTATCTGGCGCGAGGTGCTGGCGGCTAACAAGCACCTTTACGTAAGTTTTATTTGCCATCGCTCAAAACGGTGAAGGAAAAGATTATGAGCTTCCTTCACAAGTCTTTCCGCAGTGCTACAAATTGTAGACTTTCGAGATGGATGTGAAAAGAGTTCTTAAGGATCGGCAACGCCCCTTGTGTTGCAAATGTCTATATGTGACCATCAGGCGGACCGTCTGCTTGTTAGCCACTATCACATTAAACAGACGAAGAATTCGACATGTCCTAAAACCAGTGAACATACAAGAGCATGAATCTTTCAACGCACTCTGGGCCAGCGTGGTATATTTTGGCCTGTACATTTCAGAAGTGGGAAGTTAATAGGCTATTCATTTTATACATTTGCTTTTGCATATGGATACAATAATTACTTAATTTAAGTACCGTAATGTGATTAATTAACTGGATTTAATCATCAGCAATAATAATACCAACCTTTTTATCACAGAAACACCTGATGTACTTGGTGATGCAAAACCCAGAAGCGATGATTAGAAGAGAAGCAGTCAACGTCCTGGTTCAAGTTTACGTCAACCAAAGGACAATGCCGCAGTACGATAAATGCATGTACAACGTCATGTCGTCAGCTGCTTTAGACGACTTACACTGGGAAGTACAATTAGCAGCCTTACGCTTCTGGAAATACGTCATAAAAAAGCACTTGAATGATAAAGGGATGATAGATGGAAGATTCCCGAAGGTTACTTTCTCGAAGGAGAAAAGAAAGATCATAGTACTAGATGAGGTAGAAGTAAAGAAACAACTGAGTAGCATATTGAACGAATTGTCCGAAATAGGCTGCCTGACGGTTCTACATGGATGTCTCAATGAAGATTTTAACACGGAAGTGATGACGTACGCGAATTATATGGCCAACACGTTGATTAACATTTTAGATTATCACAGCTTCGATAAATGTCCAATTCCAAACCAGGTAATGGATGACCCGATGGAAGAAGCTGTCAAAATAGAAGCCGATACTGACGTGGCCTTAGATTTATCTTATGATGTACTATTAAATAATGAAGCGCGAAGGGACCAGATAATAGATGAAGTTGTAAACACAAAATTAGGAGATCTAATATTGAATTTATACGACAAGTACGGCAATAATGACGTTGGTAAAGAAATTCCTTGTTACGAACTACCCCAGAAAGCTAAGATACATCCCAATACATTCTTAGAAGACTACAGACGGATAGACTATGCAAATTTAATTAAGAGTAAAAAGAATTGGAATATACATAATCAGTCATTAGATGACTTTTTAGATGAAATATTGGGAAGATAACTGTTTGGTTCAGAACTTTGTCAAAATGTGTGTATGCAATAATGTAGCGTGAATTACTATTTAACTTGATCTCTAAGACTTGAATAAACTAATGTACGAATTTTTCAAGTGCGTATCAATGAAACAACAAAGTAACAAAAACATGTAAGTATTAGGAAATATAAATCTCGTAAGGAATTCTTACAAAAGTAGGACATTAAATCTCAGTACAATTTCAATAACAATCTAGGGAGTTAGCCTCTTCGTTTGTATCGTAAATTCCGAGAACGTCATCGAGTAGCGACGATATACTCCTGATGCCGTCGTTCCACTTTCTTTTCTCTTCCACTACAGCTTTGAAGTCTTTACTCTTAATGTAATTGACAAAAAGGTACGGGGAAGCGACCTTCGTTATCTTAACCTTTGGTTTGATAGGTTTCTCTTCCTTAGATGTTTGTAAAATCATATGCCTTTCGTAGATACTAGCTAGTAAGTTGATGTCATCAGCATTAAGAATGCCTTCAATAACGTTGTCCGAGGAAGACACTTCTGATGTGCCTTCTTCAGCTATCATATCTTCGTCTTTATCTTCTTTTATATGGCTCATGATATCGTCGACTGTTTCAGGCAGGCCCGGTTTAGGCTTCAAGCATTCAGGCACTTTGTATTTGTTGAGAATATCCATGAGGTCTTGGGACAGCCATAGAGCACAGTCCAGGACATCGACTTCTGTATCTTCGTGGAGCAATTTGATGATGACTGTCAGTAGTCCCATTGATGATAGCTCGTCAAGTATTTTCAGCATTCTTTTCTGTATTTCGGCTTCGTTGAGTGTAACTATCTTTCTCGATTCTCGGGAGAAAGTGACGGGTGGAAAGTTTCCGTCGAGCATTCCTTGATCGGTGAGCAGCGATTGGATGACGATCTTCCAGAATTTCAGTGCGCACATCTGCACTTCCCAATGGAAGTCTGTGAGGGCTGAGGACAGCATATGCTCGTAGAGGTTTTGTTTGAAAAACGCTGAGAGCTTGAGGTTCTGGTAGATATCGCAGAGCACGTTGCCAGCTTCCTTTCTGACTATCCCTTCTTGATTGTTACGCAGCGCCGCTATTAGTTGGTCCTGTAAACATTTATTCTTGATATCGTAGGCTAGTTTTCGATCTTTCACACATTTACTAACTTCCTGGGAAAATGATTCTACGCCATTTTATGAACGACTTTTAAAAGAAATATTTCCAAAGAGGCTGTATATTTTAACACTAAAAAACAGAATAAAATAAATATTTAAGGGGGCTCTCATAGAACAAACTTGTTTTTTTTTTGCAGGAAGCTCCAGCCTAAGGCGGAAATTTTCAGCCTAAGGTTGGAACAGCTGTTAGGTTCCTTACCTGTATCGTGGGGTATTGTATCTGAAGGTTGTCCCATATATTGCTGATCTTGCTGGCAGCGCCGAGGCACTTCAGCGCGGACGCTTGCACGTAGGACTCGTAATCGTTGAACGCGATAGCTGCGGCCACGTTCATCAAGTTGTTATCCAATATCTGCTTCTGGAAAGGCTGGAATTCTGGAAAAGAACATTTGTTTGTATTATGACGAATAATCGGCAATATTGGCTCCTTTTTTCTCAGCCATTACAAAACATACAGAGCTAATATTTATGTGCATTAAAGATCATGTTTTTGACATCAAATTGTCGGAAGGATAACACGATTGGTTAACTTTCATAGCAGATAACCTTTTTCCGCGATAAAAACTATGTGTTAATCCAGAGTATACTCGTAAACTATCTCCATACTTACTAAATTTCATCCAAATCGGTTTAGCAGTTTTTGCGTGAATGAGTAACAAACATTCATACACACAACTTTTCACGTTTATAATATTAGTAGGATTTTTAGCGCGTTTTAAAAGTGCGTTTATAGTCTTTTGAACTATTTATTTTTTTACTAGCTGCTCCCCGCGTTACCGCCTGAATATTCATAGTACAGTCAGCTACGAAAGTACTTGAACACACCTAAGTTTCCAGATGCGTACTAGATCTGCCAGGGAGAAAAAAGTTACAGAACAGTGCACTGTTCAAAACTATTTTTGAACGCACCCCGCGGTTTCACCCGCGTCTTCCCGTTATCCCACAGGAACCTTTTTCCGGGATAAAAAGCAGCCATGTGTTAATCCAGGGTATAAGCTATCTCCATTCCAAATTTCATTCAGATCCGTTCAGTAGTTTTTGCGTGAGAGAGTAACAAACATCCATCCATCCATCCATCCAATCCATCCATACTCACAAACTTTCACGTTTATAATATTAGTAGGATACAATACAAGATTTCGTCTTATATGCCCAGGTGACGGCTGGTTGTAACCGGATGTAGATAGCCTAAGTTCAAGATTAATGGCGTTCCATTTGGAGGAGATAACGTGAATGTAACGGGCTCAGGTGATAAGAGACCTATTGAACAAGCCTCGTTGACACTTCCAACTTGCTTTTATATTAAACACATTGGGAACTGGCTCTCAAGTGGGGCTGCCGGAACACACCGATAGGCAGTTAGCAAGGGAAAATGTCCTACCACCAAGCTATGGTTTCATCACAATGTTTTCCTTCACGGAAAGCTCAAGCTCATTGCTTGAACATCCATCCATCCATCCTCACAAACTTCCACATCTCACTAATATTAGAAATACGAAAGTTTGTGTGTGTGAATGTTCGTTAACACGTATCACCGTAACTACCAAACCGATTTTGATTAAATTTGGAATAGAGATAGCTTATACCCTGGATTAACACATAGGCTACTTTATATCCCGAAAAAAATGTTCCTGCGGGAGACGCGGGTGAAACCACGGGGCGCAATTAGTTTATAATATTAGTAGGATATGTATAGATTTGCTAACCATACATATACATAGTAAAATACTTACTGACATACGATATCTCGGTGCACACCAGCAGCAGCTCCAACGCCGAGTCTCTGACCTCCCACGTCAGGTCATGCAGCTTCAAGTATATGAGCTTGCCGATGTGGTCCATGGCCGAGCCTGGCTTCGACTCCAGGAGCAGCGACAGGTTAGGAGGGAGGAACTTCTTCACCGTCATCGTGATAACGTTGAGAGACGCTACGACGAACTGGAAACGAAATTGAAGATTGATTATAGCAGCGATTCCTAAAGTGTGCTCCGCTGAACCTGAGAGTTCTGAAGAAAAGTCACCAGGGTTTCGTGGTCTTTTTTTTGGCTTTTAATTAATACTACAGATAAGTATACCAGATGCTACTCATATATTTTTTTTCTTTTATTTACTATTTACAGGGTAGCATTTGACCACAAGTCACCTGATGTTAAGTGACGATGTAGTCGAAGATGGCGCCACGCTACACCTGGACTGGGAACTGGCTCTCAAATGAGGCTGCCGGAACTCACCGATAGGTGCTTGGCGACAGATTCTTAACAAGAGGGTGGTATCATATTTTATGCACATACAACTGCTGTCTCCTTATGTCTTACCTTCGTCGTCAAGTTCGGTCTCTGCAGTATATTATATACAACTGTGTACAGGCATATCACTTCTAAACTCTCATGCCAGTTTATATTGTGCTGTTTCAACAGACTCAGCACCGTCTCCATCACATATGTCATCACCAGAACTTTGTTCTGGTTATCCTCGTACTGAAGCATTCTCTGCTCATTCTTCGCCACACCAAAATCGTCTATAGGATCGTAATCGCGAAGGACGTAGAACAAAGCTGAGAAGACTAGATTAGCTTGCTCGTTGTTCAAATGATTCTTTAAACACGATAGTTTCTTGACACTCTGTACGATAACCTGCATGGTGTCTATCTCTTCAAGCAGAGACCTCAACGCGTACGCAGCCTTGGCTGTATGCTCGCATGATGAATTTAACAATCTTACTATGTAGTTTTGCAGTCCTTCATCTGAGTTTGTATCAGACTTACCGAGCCTCACAAATACTATTACGGGCACGAGGCACATGAAAAGCATTTGATTCCTCAACACTATCTGTCTGGTGTCCGTCACACTGACCACTGTCTCTTTGTCCTTACAGACCGTCCAACAGATCAAGTTGCAAACGGTGCAGAAGTCCAATGCCAGTGTTGCATTACGACGCTGCACTAAAAACTGTATAATGTTAAAGTAGGTTACGTTCAACTCAACAAAATCCTCCATGGTGAATTTGATACCCTCTTCAGCCGGTTTGTTTAGGAAGATTTTTGCAAACACAAACCAGAATATGAGTTTCGACAGCAGAAGGCAGGTCGCGTCCCTGCGCATTCTGTCGAAGACGACGTAGAGATGAGTGTTTATCTTCAGCTCCCTGACCAACGTGTCCAGAAGGAGGCTGTACTTATCAATGCGGTTCTCAGTCGACACTACAGCTAAAAGTATGTGCAGTGTAGGGTCCAAAACCTTTGCCAGTTCCTCTTCTTTCTCACTGGACAGACTTTCGATGTTTAAGAAGTCGTACTGGTCAAAAACTTTGAGGATGTAGGAGAGAACGAGCTTGAGGTTCGTGAGATCGCACAAATCATTCAGTCGCCACAGGAAAGCCGCAGCAAACTTGTACGCCTGTCGGATCACGAATATTGTTTGCTTTTCATTGCATAGACTCAGTATCTCCTTCCAAACCCCCGTTTCTAGAAGCCAGGATATACCAGAATTGTGTTTGACTATGCCTAAAGCCACTTCCATGGCTGCGACTCTCAAACTCGGGTTTGTTTTAGGCGAGTTGATTTCCTTGAAAGTCTTGACAATTTCCTTGCCCTGTTTTAAGAATATCTTTGTGAAATGCAGCTCTTTTACAGAAACGATGGCCAGGAACCTCGTGAGGAACACCTGTACTGAACTGTGCGCGTTGTCTATGTGATCCCACGCGTCAGCGATCAAGTCTGATATGACGGGCATGGTGCAGATTTCCGACATTTCTGTAACAATCGAAAAAGAACAATGTAAACATGTTGTTATTAGTATGGACCAGGTAAAGGCTTGGTTTAGACTTTATTGCTAACATAGAACCTTTAGAAACATATTCAAAGAGTAGTTGCTTCCCGAGGTTACACCCGCACCCGATTCTCTCACAGGATTCTTCATAATATAGCATAGCCTATGATTTTCACTATTCCTAGTAGGTAATATTTGTAAGGCAGCGTTGACTATAACATGAAAGATATACTGCGTAGTCTACTTTTAAATCTCTAGTACAGTCAACGGCAAAGGCGCTGAACAATTTCAATTTTTGCTGAGTGTGATGTGTTATGGTCAAACACTACCTTACAAGTTGTAAGAAAAAAACATTACTGATCTAATACACATTCGGAGAATCGAGTATGATCAGCTACTTTTGTCGCTGACTGTACCTGATCCTAACAGCTAATTTATATTTTATATCTATCAGAGTAAAAATGCCACATCATGCTCGGGAGTGTCTGACATATCTACCGTTACACATACCACACCCGGTAATCAAAACACATCTTTCAAAATGACTCTGCAACTTATCTATGTTTGCCATGTTGATATGAGTAATGTTGACACTAGTGATTTTTATATTTTTTGTGCCTTGGCTTTGTGTCAACATTTGAATTAGGGCATTGAACCTGTTACCATGAGCATTGCCTGAAAATTTCATCATCATTATAATTATTATCAACTAGCTGTGCCACACGGTTACACTCGTGTCTTCCCGATATCTCACAGGAACCTTTTTCCAAGATAAAAAGTAGCCTATGTGGTGTCCACCGGCCGGTACCGGCTCACTTCTAAGCCTTGAACATCGGCGAAGAGTTGCCAGTTTATCGGTATTTTATCGCATACATTTCGGCGAGTGTGCCCAGGAGTTGTACAGCTTAATTCCTACATCCCCATTCCATCATCGGACGTCACGACAAACGGCAAGACGCCATCGGTATATGGTGGATATTCCACCTGTACGCACGAAGCGTTTCGCTTCTACTTTCTTAATGCGTACCGCTAAAGAGTGGAACTCCTTGCCGGAGTCTGTGTTTCCCGATCGCTACGATTTGGGGATCTTCAAGGCAAGAGTGAACAGGTACCTTCTAGGTATGCGTGTTACACCGTCGACCGCATCTACGCATATGGCAACAGGCGGGATTGCGGTCAAATGCATACCTATTTGCAATAAAAAAAAAAAAAAAAAAAACTTCAGAACCCGAACCTGCCTTAGGCACCGGTATCACTCGGGTTAATCCAGGGTATAAGCTATCTCCATTCCAAATTTTACTCAAATCCATTCAGTAGTTTTCGCGTGAAAGAGCAACAAACATCCATCCATCAATCGATCCATACTCACAAACTTTCGCTTTTATTATATTAGTAGGATTGACTCGAGGGTTCAAAGAAATAATTATTTTACTTGATATATTTTTTTTTTTTTTTTTTTTTTTTTTTTTTACTATTTACAGGGTAGCGTTTGACCACAAGTCACCTGATGTTAAGTGACGATGTGGTCGAAGATGGCGCCACGCTACACCTGGACTGGGAACTGGCTCTCAAGTGAGGCTGCCGGAACACACCGATAGGTGCTTGGCGACAGATTATATTGGTTAAGTTTGCCTAAACTTATTTAATAAAGAGAAAAGATTTAATTTTTGCATGTAATTGATAAACTGAAAAACCACTGTACCAATTATAAAAATTCTTTCACCTACAGAAACTACTCTACCTAGCAACTTACGTCATATTTAAATTACTTATTAGCCATTATAGGCTAGATTGTAATACCATAAAAGTATCCACATATAAGTAGAAACTTCTTTAAAAAATAAAAAAACTTACAGAAAGCTATTTTATCAGCGATTAAAAAGTGTCTCGAGTAAAAACACTTGAAAAAATCCTTGACCCTGCATGAGAGGCATTTGAGACGTCAACTGTATATAAAATCTAAAATTATTGATTCTGTATTTGCTTAAATCTATACTAATATTATAAAGCTGCAGTTTGTTTGTTGTTTATTTTTAATTTTGAAATTCCTTTTAAATACCCGTGTGAAGCCCCCCCGGCCCCTCTAGTATTTCTATATCATTTATTGTATGTGTTCGTTTTCAATAAAACATTTGAGTTAATATTATTCTATACGAGACGATGGGACAAACTGATAGCTGTTTAAATTTTAATAACTATAACCTATAAAAATCCACTATCTCGTAGGTCACAGCCAAACAATGTGCTCTATATACCCGCTGAGTTGCAACAGACATCATGGAACATAGCTTAGGTGGTAGAGGTTCCTCTGCTAGGCTCTACTAATACCTACATAATAGTGTTGTCTTTAGTGTATTTGATAGTTGCAAGCAAAATAGAAATTCTGAAACATAAGTACAAGAAGCCGATTTACCTGGAAACGCGCAGTTGGATAGCTTGTTGATTAAACTATCAGCGTAGTAAGTGTTCATCACATAGTTTGGTTCTACAACTTTCTCAAATAACATCTTTAGTTTGTTTACAATCCGTACTCCTTCCATTTTCACGTTTAGATATTTCACTGGTGGAGACACAGAACTCTCAGAAATGAACTCACTATAGAGTTAGTCCATTTAAAATTATTTAGTCAATATATCATCAAGAAAAGATACCATTACACGTGAAAACTTCGATAAAACATGAATCGTATCGTGAGAGAAGAGAAGCTTACGCTTACGAGCGAATGAAAGAAAAGAAGTTGAGGTCAAGAGTTTTAGTGAGAGAGAGAGAGACGACGAGCACAAGCAATCATTCAATTCAACACGTTTCAGTTTGACAGTGACACTGACAGGTTAACAATTCTGACACTGACACACGTCACAGCGGAAATACCAAGAACCATAGATTAAACAAGAACAGTTGTAAACTTGAGGACACTAGGCCTCTGACATCACGGTTGGGTTAGGTTCAGCATCAACCAATCCATCACGTGAAATCACGTCTTCATCAACAATCACCGCTTCGTTTAAATACCCGTGAACTGGCGCGAGCGCCGCTTCTAGAGCAAGAAAAACATAGGTACTTTTTAACTTTTTTATGCTAACATTGTTCGCGGACTAGCATCAGCGAGTCAGTCAGCGAGCGAAGCGCACAGTTTGCATTGTGGGCGAAGCAAAAACAATCTTACGGTCGGCGTACGTGAGTGAAGTGTTGTAAATTGTAAAGACTAAAGTGTCAAGTGATTGTTCTAGAAAAGAGTACTGCTGTCAAATTTTGTCCGCGACTAAGTTCGATCGAGTAATTGTTTAGAGCCTAAACTAAATAATAAACCAGTGCTCGTGGGACGCTCGTGCATTTCTCTTCTATAAAATTTAAAAAATCCAGTGTTGATATTTTGTGTTGATTATATTTTGTGACTGAAATGCCTCTACGTGGAAGAAGTTTCGTAAGTTTATATTAGTTTTAACTCGAACGATATCGTTTTGTGTGCCTGCCCAGTGTAGTTTCATGCATGTATATATGGTCCGAGTTGCTCTCGGCACTGGCTTTCCCGATGTCCAGTTGTTCCTTCCCGACATACTAACCTAGTAAAAAGGGCATTTTCACAAGCGTGTAAATAGTGCGTGTGCATAAATGACTAAGTTTTGCTTGATCACAGTTGCAGCACATTTCTGGCAGCTGTCCAAGCGTAGTATCCTTGACTGTGTGATATGTTGTGAGACTAATATGGGATCCAATTAATATTGGGTGTTGTCTTGAGGTCTGATGATGGGCTCTTTCACAGGGCGGTTGATGCGTGCCTGCTATAACACAAGTGTTCCCGAGTGCCTCCTAACTGCCTGCTTTTGAGGTTAGTTGAAGTTTTATGAGTACATTACGGGCAGTGTGTATGCCAAGATTCTGCAATGTAACAGACCGTAACATCACAATTTATTTTTATGAGATACAGAAAATATTATATTACCAACACTACTAATATATTTTTCTATGTTTGAAGACTCGAAGAATCTGTCTCATTCTTCTTCGACTATTCAGTGACCCAAATTTGAGCCTGTGTCCCTCAACAGATTGAAAATAGGAACATAATGAGTACTAATAATAGATAATGATTGTATTGCTTCAAGTATTTGTATAAATCAAATTATTTTATTCAAACGGCGGTGCAGTGCCTATCGGTGTGTTCCGGCAGCCTCACTTGAGAGCCAGTTCCCAGTCCAGGTGTAGCGTGGCGCCATCTTCGACCACATCGTCCCTTAACATCAGGTGACTTGTGCTCAAACGCTACCCTGTAAATAGTAAATAAAAAAAATCTCAATCTAGCGCCATCTTCGACCACATCGTCACTTAACTTCAGGTGACTTGTGGTCAAACACTACCTTAAAAGTAGTAGAAAAAAAGTTAAAACCCACAAGCAGTGACAAATGTAGAGTCGATCTAAACACATGATTTATTTTATCTTATACTTTTGCCTTAATAACGTTATTTATGTATCTAGCAAATACAAAATATGTACTTCTAATATATCACAATGATATTATAAAAACGAAAGTTTCTGAGTGAGTGAGTCAGTGTGTAACTTTGTTACTTCTTCACAAAGAATTGAATTGAATTCATAATATTAGTAGGATTTCTAGTTTTTATTCATACAACTTTGTAATTTTACGCTAGAATGTGGTTTATACAAGCAGGCACTCATTAATGAAGCATACCTCGACCCAATCAACATTTTAGCAAGATTATTAAGAGGATATAATTGCTGCTAGGCCAACACCGAGAATGTGTGAAATGTACCAAACCTGCCAAATAGAAAGTTACTATGTGCAATACATGTGCTCTAAAGAGAAAGCTCTAAGATGCAAATCAAACATAACAGAAAGCAATTAGCAAAAACTATGACTAGCTGATATTACAAATCCTAAAGAGACAATAGCTATAAATTGTATCAACTGTAATTTGTGAGTAGCGAATAGGAAATGAAGAATGAGAGATATCCTAATCCTAAACTTCGAAATCAACCAATTACTTAAAATCTCTACACAAATATTGGAGCAGTGAGGTAGAAAGTCTTAGGGGTATAATAAGGGCGAAAATCTTTTTTGTTGCGAGACCGCAATCTTGGCAATGATGCAATGGACATTGTAGCTTGCATGCTTATGAAGATTTCCAAATTGTAGCGATCGGGATTTCTTATATTTTTTCTCACTACCTGCCAGTAGTGCATTACTGCAGTATCTAGATAAAAAAAATTGTCGTCGATAATGCACAATAACGAGATAACTATCAATCAATCATGACAACACGTTCATTAGACTTAACATTCATTCGATAATGCGACACAAAGGTTTTTACGTAGCAGTAAACTGAGGATGTTTGCAGCGACCGAGGGGCGACGCGATTTCGACACAAAAAAACTCAAACGAAGGTGAAATAAAGTGAACATTTTGTCGATATCATTACTCCATATTTAAATTATTTAACCGCCAAGCAGTAGTGTGCATCATTTGAATCGGTCTGTAGAGTACTGTTTAGTTTCCAGTCTCGTTAGAGAAAAACTTTTTGCCTTCGTTCCGACGTGACAATCGTCCATAGTCATTCATTCTAATTTCATTATTTAGACAAAGCTTTCTAGTTGATCAATAAAATATGTATTTTGCGTCGACTCTCACTAAACTATCGTGCCACACGCATGTCTAGCTTAGTCTGTCTAATTTCCAATTTTGGTTTCTGGCCTAATTCTACCGTTATCTATTTGTCATTTCACACTTACCTACACCATTTGAATAAATAGACTATCATCATCATCATCGTCATAATAATCATCAGCCTGTTACGTTTCCACTGCTGTATTCACCACGCTGGCCCAGTGCGGGTTAGTAGATGTCGCATGCCCTTGAATGTTGCTGTCCTTAGACATTCCGGTTTCCTCACGATGTGTTCACCGTTTTGAGCGATGGCAAATCCACACATAGCCCAAAATTGGGATGAATAGCGACTTTCGCAGTCGGCTGTTCGGCCCTTACCACATCGGTCGTCCTCATCATCTTTCCCAAAAACATCTCTATTATTCTCGACGCTGTTTAAAAACGCATCGCCTTTGTAATGTGCGCTCTACCTGAGAGGTTGCTTCACTTATCTGACCTTGAGGTATATGTTTTTCTAAGAACTGCTGGCTCGCCACTCTGAGACTTGTCATACAAATTCCGATGCTGTTGATTTAGGCCGCGTTATTGTTATAGTTACGGGTAAAGCCGTTATGGCGGAACTTGGCTCGGATTTTCGGTGCCTTGGAAAAATCCGATTTGCGGATGCAAATATCGCGAAATGAGTTGTGTGTATTTTTATTTTAATGTCGCAACTGTGTCTGTAATGTTCAGAATATACGACGGCGCCGAGTGGCGAATAATTCAGGGTTGAACCGGATTTAATATCGAAATTGGTCTGCCTGAGTAGGTAGAGTGTAGTCTAGAGCTCATATCATTGAAATTCAATTGTTGGATGATGATGAAACAAAATCTTTACAAACAAAAACGAACACCTAACTTCGATTCGAGTTAAAACGACAACTCATTTGTCTGCTAATGACATCGAAAACTCCAGACACCTCAAGTACTCAATGAATGAATCGATCATAGCGTCCGTGAATGTTGTTTTTGGCTCGGTACAGCGCTGTGGGCGGCCCGTAGGTGTCAGCCTCGGAATGATCTATCAAGCTGACAACACATAAACTGATGAAATTACTAACCCTTACAAGACCTGCGACTTGTAGATGGAACAGTAAATCAATAGCGACTTGTAGATGGAACAGTAAATCAATATAGACAGTTATATGCATCGTAAATGTTAACGCATATAAGTTTTATCAGTACACGATTGTCGTTTGTCAATCAATGATTTCTAATGAATAATAAACGTTGTTGTAGGAAGATGATTGAATATATCAACCCCCCTTATGAAGTCGACATCCTTGTCAATGGTTTCGTTACGTGATGTCATTTGCATTTGCGCAGTCACTTCTCACAGCGCGTTGAAAAGTTCATTCAACCATTATAAAATCGAGATAAACTATAAACAATTACGTATAATTAGGTCTCCTGTTAATTTACCCAGGATTTTATAAGGTTCAATCCACTTTGATGCTTTTGAATCCGCAGCGGTTGATTCGATTCTTGATCAACAGGCTGACCTCGAAGAATAATCTACTTAGATGCAGAAAAGAAAATTTCAATGGAACTTCAAAGGAATCTGTAATGTTTGTAAAGAGATGTAACATTTCCGTGACAACCATAATGATGACTGATTAATCTACTAGTGTACTCATACAAATGCGCCAATTATCGGGCCATTCGCGTGTGGTTTCAGGTGTTTGGTGTATATAGAATTATCGTAATCAATTAGTGAATAATGTCCACAGAACGCGCAGTTGACTCATTCGTTGACATAGGTTGATCAGTTACTTTTCAGTTATTTTGATTACTATTACGAGGTTCGTAACGAGTTTATCATACATTTTCTTTTTATTTTTTTATTATTAGTTTCGCAAACTGGTCGTGACAACTTAAAATGTACCCGAATATAAACATGATCGTCATGGCGGCTGCATGACCTACTAGATGCGAACACAACATTTTGATTAGATGTTCTCTACTCTAAAACACCACATTTTTGTTTAAATAAAAAGTCAATGTAGTTTGACTTGAAACACGAAGATAGCGTCACCTTTTTTTTTTTGTTTGTTCAAATTTTCCTTAACCGCTAACATATATTTACGCAATCATGTGTGACCGGTTGAAATTTCGTGATTTCATCTTCACTTCCGACTTTCAATTTCTCTCTCCAGAACTTCTTTGTTCTCGTTTAAGTCAAACGTGCCTACGGGTGGCAAATGTGTGAATCCGCCACTGAAATGCCCTACCACCAAGCTATGGTTTCATCACAACGTGGTCCTTCACTAAAACTCGACTGCTCCAATTCTCGTTCACCTACAACGTAAAATTGGACTTGGCACACATTGATATTCGTCATGTGTGGTTTGTTTACCTGCGTTGTTGTTTAAAACATTCCACCGAACACTGCTAAGAGGGTCTTGATCTCAAAACCATATGTTTTATGTTGATTTGTTTGTATGGTCTATAGCGAGCTTAAGTTCGTTCGAGAGAACTGGCTTGTAAACGAAATTATTTCTGTAGGCAAATATCTCGGCAGAGTTTTTTTTAATGACCAACTCTATTCCGATCTAGGCTAGATGACATTGCCAAATAATAGATTCCGAGAACCAGAGCGAATTCCTGAAAATCTAATCGATAAATCACAACGTTGGAGTAGATTCGAAGATTCCGAAGCAGTCTATCTTTCTAAGCTTTCAATTTATTAAGGTGACTCTCGACAATAGTAATCCTGTCAACATTTTGTGACTTTACAGTAGGTATTGTCTTGTCTGAAAGTTTTAAAATGAATAGGGATGTTTAATCGTTCCATGTATTCGATAAATATACAAACAACGAAATGCGTTGTTCAAGTTATTTTAATTTTGTAAGCATTGGATATTGCGACCAGACGTGTTTGGTTCTGAAACAATGAAGTTCTTTTGTTTGAGGTTTATGTCTCAGAACTGAATTCGGTGGCAAAGTCAATATGGAATTCTTTAGGCTAATGAGATCTTACACCAAAAATACTTGTGTCTGAGATCGGAAAACCTTTACTGGAGTATTTAGAAGCAGCAGAAGGCGCAGTATGTAATACACCATGTGTCTTACTTTCTCTACCTATCATGCTAATTTGTTAGTCCAACTCTAGACAGATTCAAACAAGTTACTGATTCACATCGCTCGATACAGCATTCTGTGAGCGTTGGTTGACTGTTTATTTAGCCTGTCTCTTCTAAGCTAGCCCTGGGTTCATTCAATCATATATATCCAAACTGGACTAAATGTTTCAGTATGAAATACCCGCATAACATATAGATGTGTCTGATATGTAAAGCTTTACTACTAAAATGACATATTATGTCATGACATATCGATCCAATACCGCGGATAACGGATCAGGATCGATTATTAATTTCGGGCGTATATCGACTCGTCGATAATGCGATACTGGATACAGTCTATTCGACCGTGAAGCGTGTCGATTGAGACGTATAGTGTGACACACAAAAACCTCTTTATTATGTTACTGTGCGGCTTTTTCTAGTATTTCTTCTTTAACCTTTGCAATACGATATTCATTCACACCTATACATTTACCCTTAACATCCTCTACTCTGCCTGACGCAAAACCTGTTGCCAACTGCTGGTAGTTAGTACATGAATTTGGGTAACTTTTGTCACTGACGTGTCTATCTATTCGTTTCGTTTCAATATTACTATCTCTTACATACGTGTTGCACGTGTGATCTTCTCGTGTTTCTATCTCTGAAGTTACCAATTTTTTTTATACGGGTATACACGTTCAACTTTGCTTGAAGACTTCCTTGATAAAGTTTGCTACGTTAATATAACCAGACTGACCATGCTTACACCAGCCGTAATGACTGGACTGGCGATATTTGAACGATTTATCACCACGATGTGTCCAGTCAATTATATAAGCATTGCTAATATGATAAGACGTAATAAAGTGTTGAGTTGAGCCGAAATGCTTTGGCGAAGTATTTTGCACTGTAGCAGGTGTATTTTATAGAGAGAGGTAGGTATGTTAAACACGTTCTTTCTCAACTACTTCAAGAATATTTTCTTTTTTGGAAGACCTTTTTGCCATCGCATTTCTTATTGGACCACATAAGCATCTATCTTATAGGTTTTGAAACTAGATTCGAATTGACAACTAGCAACTAGTCACCTGCGTGCTCATGGAACGGTGAACAGAAAAGCAGCAATTTCGTTGAAACTAGAGCGATGTTGCCAGCATAATGCAAATTGTGTCACGCTTGTGCCTGAAATAAATAACATGAGAGGCACTACCGGCGCCTAGCAGGCCAGACAACAATAAAGGCTTCGCCAAATAGAACGTGTAGTTAGCGCGCGTCAAAGCGTGACGCTGCGCTAAAACACCAAATTTTTATTTACGGTATTATAATGTCAAACAGAAGACCGGCGCTAGCAGTACGCAACCTTCCGCCTTCCGTTTGACAGTATAATACCATCGTCATCATCATCATCATAATCAGCCCGTTTCAGTCCACTGCTGGATATAGGCCTCTCCCAAAGTAATCCATCGAGCCCGATCTTCGGCTCCTCTCCTCTCATCCAACCGCTGCCAGCATGTTGCGTATGTCGTCGCTCCACCTAGCCGGAGAGCGTCCTACGTTTGCCGAGTCACGGTCTCCACTCAAGAACACGTTTGCCCTAACGAATATCGGTTCGGATAATATGACCAGCCCATTGCTACGTCAGTTTGCTGACCTTATAGGCACAGGCCACAGTCTTGTTTCCACCATAGTCATAGTACAACACAATTCGGCGCTATAGCGCGGCGTCAGGCTAGAGCGCTTTGACGCGCGCTAAGCACGCGTTCTATTTGGCGAAGCCTTAAAGGCGATGGCTGTAACGAGTGCACGCGCCGCCGCATCGCATGACACCTCTATTTATTGGCAAAACAGATTTGTGGTTAAACATCGGTAATTTTATTAAAATTAGTGAGATTCTGGGAATATTGACCGCACTTCGTTTCTTTGTTTGAAAATATATAAAGCTTAGTGAGAGACGCGAAGAACTGCTGGTAATAGTGTTTTTATTACACAACCTTGTTTGAGGAATATTTTGAATGCTAAAGAGGGTCCAGATTTAATAAAACTTGACAATGTGAACTCTAGACATTGAAGGGATGCAATCGCTAAAGATAGAGAAGGTCGTTTCGGAGGACAAGAAACATCGCCCTCGAGCCCTCGGCGCGGCGTTAGTTAAATTTTGACATACCTTAAAAATGTTAAATTGACATGTTTGTAACCGATAGTGTCACTAATTATTACCATGCTGATAACCGTGGCCATGTTGTATCGCAATTAACATGTTTAATGAGAGGATTACGTGACCAACACTACTAATAAAATATAACATAGGCTATATAGGCAGGGTTTTTTTCTACTAGTAGTAAGTACAGGGTGTCCCTAATCACGCAACCCAGTCAAATCAGTAAATCCTCTCTTGTCGTGTTACTATTCCCCAAATTATATAGATAGAACTAGTTTTATCCTGTTATATCTCCTTTGGTTTGGTTATTATTACTTTCCTATGGGGTTTCTATAACATCGCGGGGTGAATCTAAAATACGTAACTCAAAGGTGACTGACTCACTGACATAGTGATCTATCAACGCACAGCCCAAACCACTGGACGGATCGGGCTGAAATTTGGCATGGAGGTAGATGCTATGACGTATGTATCCGCTAAGAAAGGATTTTGATTAATTCTACCCCCAAGGGGATAAAATAGATGATGAAAGTTTGTATGAAACTTTGTCAATTTTAAACCGATCTGGCTGAGACTTTGCATGCATAAAGCTGTAGCCCACGCGGGTGAAACAGCTAATAGTCATCATAAAATTTCATCCAAAAATCATCTTGTCTAATCTGTGAATTTTTGTATCCTCACATTCGTTTAACTGTTACAGTTATTATTAATACCTTATTAAAATACAAGTTTTTATTATAACTGTCTAGATACAGTACCAGTTTAAATATAAAGCACTTATTCTACTCTGAAATCGATTCGTTCAGGCAATATAGCTAGTTCAAGGGTACGGTCAATTATATTATAAGAGACATAAAGTTGATTAGTGGCGGGCGTCCGATACGACTCGCGTCTACACCGGACACTCCTGTCCCACGGCAGGTCATCTGGTCTGGGGCGGCTTGATTTGTTGGAAAGTGAACCTTAAGAACGATCAAACGCGCACGCACAACGTCAGGAAGCCACAGGCAGAGTGTATTCGACGTTTGCCGTGCTGTCTGGTCTGTAAAAAGGCAAGCCGTAGGACCCGGCCATTACCGGTGTACTGTCTAGACTGGAAAATAAAGCTCATTTGTACTAGAAATTCCGTTACTATAGCAATTTATAGTTTTTTATTATTTCAAGGTTCTTTTCTTCTATTGATTTTAACGATTCGAGCCTTTCAGTGGCTTCAGTCGACTGTGATCTGTTGTTCTTATTAATGAAAATATAAATTTGGACTAACTAGATATAAAGTTCGTTATTAGTTACTATACATTTGTACGTTTTATGAAGAAGAATAAGAATCATTTCCTTGTAACAAAGCATATAAAAATCCTTAAAACAAGTGCATTGTGTAGTACCAAAAATACAAACCGTTCTGAACTCAGTGTGGAGCTGGTCGTTTGACCAGCGCTGGTCTTCCTTTGAAGTTTTTGATCATATCACTTGCATGAAGGTAATTTCTAATAATTCAAAACATTTTTGCTATCCTAAAATATAACAAAGCATTTATATATTTTTTACTATTTAGCGTATAGGTAAGAAATAGAGTTACAACTGCGAGGGTGTGACCAGTCCCCATTATCTTCACCGACTTTGCAGTTTACGTCTCCCATTGTTCAGGTTTATTCATTTGCTTAGTTTTTTTTTGATATTTTTGGCATCAATCTCCCGTCAGCTGTTTTCTACTCTCGCTTATTCTGTAGTCTTGTCGTATCCAAGTCGTTGACCTTTCCTTCACAACACGTGTTCTCGTAAATTCGTCAATGCTGGTTCGTTCAAAGAGCTCTTTCCAATAGATGTCAATTGAAATTTAATTCGATGGAAATATCGATTACGGGAATCCAATGGACTTTTATTTAAAATATATAGATTTGTCCCGATTCGCGTGTGCCAAATGTCGAGCCAATTTATGTTATTGTTGTTATTCTTAGTCTGGTTTTGATAGTGAACTCGTAAAAAAACATGAAACGCGCAAGATATATTGTCAATTTTCGTGGCAGTAAATGGGGCATGCCCGAATTTCCGTGATGCAAGAGGATGCCAAAATATTTCAACTGAAATGTGTATATGGAAAGTTTTATTACCAATAGGTAAGCGTTTAACCGCAGTCTTGATAGTAAGTGATGACGAGGTCAATGATGGAGGAAGCTTGCCCAAAAAAGATAGGAAGGTACCATCTATTCACTCTAGACTTGAAGGCTCCAAAATTCTAATTATCCGGAAAGAAAGATCTGGCAAGGAGATCCACTCCTTCGCCATTCGCACCTATGTTCAAGATACCATAAATTACATATGCAACATTGGTCGGCGGAATACATTTCGCATTCTTATCATATCTTTATTTTCATATAAATGAAATGGCACGATTTCACATTCGCGTGACATCATTAGCTCAAATCGCACGTAATGTAAAAATATCGCGTTCTGTCATACGCATTACGTACCCTACCTATCATTATAATGTAGCTCTATTATTATCATAGACTAAGTTCTAAGAGACCAAGGTCGCTGGAGTATGATGGTCCTAGAATAATATGCAATGACTTGCTGTCTACAGCTCTTTAAGATTCAAATTCGAATGCACGTTTTGCTGTTCTCAGTATGAAAATGGAATTGGCAGAAACCTTCATTGCTTCTATTTACATTTACATGCATTTTCGTCCAACTTCTCAGACCCTTGATGATGTCGCTAAAATTCTAAGGTATTCGAAACACTTCCGATTTTCATGTGCCGTGGGAATCCCATGCCTAATTTTCATTCGAAGCAAAATGCAATGAACCTCAATTGTAAAGACTTATTTATTCAACAATTGATGTTGTCAGACTACTCGAGTACGAGCCTCATTCAATAAACTAGCATTAGTTCATTCATCGGCTCATTTATTATCATTAGAACGGGTCCCACTGCAGCCGGCAGGGCTGACATCTCCACAATATTTGCCCATATTTATACAAGATTTATACTCGCTCAGTTTGTAATCTAATAAAGATTTTGGCTTTGGAACACCGTATTTGGCTTCTAGATAATGCGTTCACCTTCTATATGTGAGGTATGAAAGGCAAGGTTTGCATAATGATTTGTTCCTTCGCTAATCAGATTAAGGATACTTTATTCTGCGGACCGATTCAAGTTTTCCTTATAAAACGGAATATTTTATGTGGCGTATATTATTATGATAGTATAATTATATTCTTTGTGTGTAGTTGCGGCGCGGTAGCATGATGTTGTTAATCAGTCGATAAGTGGTATGTAAATGGCAGTCATATCTGCGTAGCTTTAAGAGTGTAAATACTTTTTAGTCTACATAACGTAGCCCATCATACCCTTCGTAATAGCCCTAATAGCTCATCATCCCATCATGATCACATCGATAGCCACAGAGTAAAAAAGGGGTTGGTAAGATACAGAACTCTACAACGTGATCACATTATTTTTACGTAAATCACAGATAGCCTTTGGTTTTAGAAACGTCAGTCTTCACTCGCATACCTGTGTCAGCCAGCAGTAATAGTGGACGGTAGTTCGAATACGAACAAAATAGTCGTATTGTCGTTTTACAGAGTAAAAACGTGCTAATCTTAAAAAGTAAAAAGAGTCATTGGCTACATTTCATACTATGAGCGTGTTCTATTTTAGTTTTTTATTTCAATATTTTTGTAAACATTGCAATGTACACTGCGCTAGAGGTATGCCTACCAGAATTTACCAAATGAAAAGGCTTACTTGCATGGCAGATTTCAGCCTAATTTGAACTTTATTCTAAAGGGATATCTATCACATTCCTTAAAACAGTTGTGTTGCTATCTAGTGGTGCTGCCTGGTGGATAGGAAACTAATTAACAGAATGGTAGACATATCTCAGAGAGAGTGTATCTCTTTATACCTCTTCCCTAGCGTGTTCCAAACTTGCTCAGTGCTAGCTAGATTCTATCGTTGGCAAGAAGATACTGTTACCATTCAGTTAATTTAATAGTATGTGCCTTGCATAAACTGTACAATCCGTTATAGACCCTTCTCCAATGCTGCCTCAATTTTCATACCAACTACATAGTCATTTTTAAAACACTTTTATTAGCTTGACTTGTAACTAACTAACTAACTAACTAACAATGTAATCAAATCTTAGAAGTCAATTTTCACCTACTTCTAATTGTCGTATCGACTTGAAACTTTGTATGTGTATGTAATCTCGGTGACAATGCAATAATTTGGTATCATCGACCTGGTCTGATGATGCAGCCGGAAGGTGGGTAGGGGATCTCTGCAGTGGTTTCTAGTAAGCCCCTCGTGTTTGGGCTCATATGAATCGTCTTGATGAGTCCAATAGATTGAACTTGGTGACGAGGGTCTGATGATGCAACCGGAAGGTGGGTAGGGGATCTCTGCAGTGGCTACCAGTAAACCTTTCGTGTTTGGGCTCATATGAATCGTCTTGATGAGTACAATAGATTAGACTTGGTGGCGAGGGTCTGATGATGCAACCGGAAGGTGGGTAGAGGATCTCTGCAGTGGCTACTAGCAAACCCTTCGAGTTTGGGCTCATATGATTCCTTTTGATGAGTCCGATAGATTGGACTTGGTAACAAACGACTAAAAAGTAAAAAAATAATAATCTATAGTTTAAAAAAACTAAAAAAAACACTTTAAAAACGCACTGAAAAATATAAAATAATAAAATTGACTTGTATTAGTTACGATATAATGGTTAATTCAAAAAGTGTGGAGCGGTTTTTGGTGGACTTTTATTTACCCAGTAAAAGAAGCGCTCCACACTTTTTGAATTAACCATTATATCGTAACTAATACAAGTCAATTTTATTATTTTATATTTTTCAGTGCGTTTTTAAAGTGTTTTTTTAGTTTTTTTAAACTATAGATTTTTCGCCTATCCTCTCTCAGGTCGATGCACATGGCACTGTGCGAACTGCCAACCTATTCCTTTTCTGTGATAATAATAAAACCTATTGAAATAGTTTTCCTCGAATAGTAACTTTCAGCCAGCACCTTGCTTTAAATTTTACTTAGTTAATGCTTAAATGTTTTCCTCGTTTGTCTCCAGTCTTTTGTACGTTCCTACTGCCTGGACTCTGGTCTTCTCTCAAAGTGAGAGTATAGGCTGTAATCTAGCACGCTGGCCCAGTGCGGGTTGATAGATGTCGCTTGAACTTGAATGTTGCAGATCTTGGACATGCCGGTTTCCTCATGGTGTTTTCCTTGACCGTTTTGGGCGATGGCAAATCCGCACATAACTTATTAAGTCATAGGTGCAGGGCCGAGAGGATTCGAACTCGGTATCGGCGTCTTGTAATTCGCACGCGTTACCGTTCGGCCACCATCGCTCTCCGGCCAACCCTACTAGCAGTATTGCAGTATATGCACCCAGCCCACAATCTAATCGAGCCATAGGAACAATTTGCACTACCTCTCCGATCTCCGACACAACCCAGCGTGGGTGGTTGAATAATGATTCAACTGCCCGTGGGTTGCTCAAGGACTTCCTTTTTACTGCACCTATAGAGGAAGGTGCACGTGGCTGTACGTTTGTCGCACTGATTGATGTGACGTCATAATAAATCAGCGCTGTACCCGCTGATCAGGCCACAAAAACACCTGATCATACTCGATTTTCCATAAAATGTGTTTTAGATCAGTTTGTTTGGGTTTTTTTACAACATACAAGAATTAGGTTAGTGTTAAGATGATAAAGACACTCGGGAAATGGGTTATTGTTCACTTGTTCATCGACTTTTGTCGTTGACTGTACGTCTGTCGCAGTGATTGACGTGACGTCATAATAACTCAGCGTGTTCTAACTGCTCTGTTGTACGGCAAACTAATTGTATTATCTACTAGTTTGTCCAGTGCATCTCACGTTTTAAAAGGTAATAATAATAGATCTATTAATTTCGAAACGCATTCAGTACATTTTAAGAGTCGTTTCAAGTCGGAAATCGGACTGTAACGATAAGATATGTGCTTGGTAATCAGTATAACATAATAATAATAATAATAAAAGCCTTTATTAACAATCTTCTGTTACATTTCATTTATCTACTTATCTACTTAGGTATCTAATATAATTTTTTTTTTTTTTTTTTTTTTATAATTTAATTTATTATTTGAATTAGACACCGGTTTCTTCATTGTCTTGCTCTTTGGCATAGGCCTCCCCAAGTGTTCTCCACAACGATCTATCCCTTGCTGTCCTCATCCAGCATGTTCCTGCCAACTCCTTAATATCATCCTCCCATCTTCTATGCTGCCTGCCTTTACTTCTCTTTTTATATCTAGGGCACCATTCTGTCACTTCGTTCGTCCACTTTTCTATCTTACTTCTTGTTAGGTGTCCTGCCCATTTCCATTTCAGTTGTTTGATTTGGTATTTTATATCTATAATCTTGGTTTGTTTCCTGATTGTTTTTAACCTAATTTTGTCTTTTAATCTTATGTTGAGTATGCTCCTTTCCATGCGGTGTTGACAGGTTTCGAGTGATTTGATATTTTTCTTTGTACAACTCCATGTCTGACATCCGTAGGTCATACTCGGTAGAATGCAAGTATTAAATATTTTCCTCTTCCCTTCTATTGGTATATCCGGGTTTTTCATTACGTCTTTTAGAGCCCAGTATCTCTTCCATCCTAGGTTTATTCTATTTTGAATTTCTTTGGTTGTTATGTCTGTTGGAGATATTGTTTGGCCTAGGTATGTATATTCGTTTACATAACCCAGTTCGGCAGCATTTTCAGGTTTAATGGGAGTTTTTACGTAATTTGTCATTAACTTAGTTTTACTGGTATTTATTGATAGTCCTACCTTTTCGCTTTCGCTTATCAGTTGTTCAATCATAACTTTCAGAGTGTTTGGATCATCACATATTAATATTAGATCATCTGCAAATCTTAGATGATTTAGTAATACTCCATTAACTTTTATACCATATTCCTTCCATTCCAGTT
The DNA here is from genome assembly GCA_931315375.2 of Opisthograptis luteolata. Taxonomy (NCBI): domain Eukaryota; kingdom Metazoa; phylum Arthropoda; class Insecta; order Lepidoptera; family Geometridae; genus Opisthograptis; species Opisthograptis luteolata. The sequence continues at coordinate 2,329,191 of OV928044.1, forward strand.
GTCGAAATATATGTTCTAGGGTTGCCAAGAACAGTTTGGGTGATAACGGATCTCCTTGTCTAACTCCTTTCCTAATGGGGAAACATTTTCCTACTTTTTCTGTGCGTATTTTGGCCGTCATATTTATGTATATGTTCTTTATTACATTAGTGTATTTGCTGTGGACCCGTTGTGCAGTGAGGGCTTCCCATATTTTCTCGTGTTTCAGCGAATCAAATGCTTTATTGTAGTCTATAAATGCTAAGTAGTAGTTTATTCTATATTCATTGCATTTCTGAATCATTTGTTTGATGGTGTGGATGTGGTCGATGGTTGAAAAGCCACTCCGATCAGTATAACATACTAATATGTAAATGTATCAAATGTTGTAGAACAATGAGAGTTAAATAATGTCTGACAGGAAGCGGAAATGCACAATATTAGAAACAGCAGGCGCGGCCGCGACTCCGAAACGAAAACCGTTGAAGCCGAACCATCTATTGATACATTCGTTTATGTAGCGGACCGCGACGCTGACGCTATAAAAACAGACTTATTGCTATGTTACGTTCGCGACACACCAAATAATCCGTGTGTCTGAGCGTCCGGTCTTGATCTTCATCTCCACAAGCGCAACCCAATGACGCAAGGAATATAATTTGTGTATAGCGCTATTCCAAAAGTTCTATTTCGGTGTTACGCGGCATCCACCCACAAGCACATGCAAACCGAGGCTCAGACCTGTGCGAGTGAGTGGTGTTGAGACGTATACGCTAAATTCAGTGTCGATTTGTACGATAAAGTTTTAATTACGTTTTTAATACAGTAGGATTGTGCGACGATACGGAATGAAGCGAAACGTGAGTACAAAACGCACGTCCGTCCGCTCGTCACATTTGTATGCTCTAAAAATAGTGACGGCAATGATGGCAACACTGATGATACGGTCAACGACAAAAGTCGCTGAACAATAACAAACTTTCGGATCACCTGCATCATCTTAAACACCGACCCTTGACCGCAACATCACTTAACATCAGGTGCGTTGTGTTGTGGTCAAACGCTACCTTAAAAGTTGTATAAAAAAGCAAATATTACTGATCTGAAACACATTTACGCGCTCCTTTCTCCCGCATACTTGCAAAATGTAGAACGAGCTCCCCCCGCAAGTCTTTCCGCTGTGCTACGTATTGCAATGCTTCAAGATGGGTGTGAAGAGTCCTTAAGGGTCGACAACGCATCGGCAACCCCCCTGGTGTTGCAAATGTCCATAGGCGAAGGTGACCGTTTTCCATAAGGCGGGCCGTCTGCCGGTTTGCCAATCTATTACATAAAAAATAAAAGAACATTGGCCATTTTTAATACTGCCTTGGACCTGACAGCAATATATTTTGTATAAAAATTACGAATGGCTTTTTGAAGTTATACGACCGGTCTAAAACAATTGTCGGTTTGTGAAATTAACGATAAGTTCAGAAAAATAAAAATAAGTACAACAAAATTGGTAGAATATGACGTATTGTAGCGTAGCAAAAGCAAACAAATGTCATTAGACACTACGATTTTAAAAATTCTATGTTTTTTTCTTATCATTTCTTAAAATATCGTTTGTTTTATCTTAATAAGCAAAAAATTATATTTTTTTTAATATATTACTCGTTTTTTTACAACCTCAGGTCCGTTTTGGCCATTGTTCTTTGGGTTATAGAGTATGATCAACTACTTTTGCGCTGACTGTACACAGTGATACCAACCGCAATGTTTTGTTTACGAACTGAGAATTACTTTTTTATGTTTGTAATGCACACATTTACTGTGTTTGTGTCACACGTCAGTGCATTCTGTCGTTGCAGAATATTATTGTCTAGATATTATTATCAAAGGACGTTGAAAAGCCGTGAGTCGTGCACGACTCAAAAGATTGGCATGATAAACAGGCGTTGTATACTCAACTGTGTGTTTGGATACCTAGATTCTTCAGAGTCGAACTTTTGCAATTGCACAGTATCAGAAAAATATTTTTCACGGTATTTAGGGCAAATCTTACGTGTATTCCATCGTTGAGCTGCGTCGCGACCCACTTTGCGCGTAGAAACGCTGGGTCAACCCTGAAAATATTTCCAGTGAATTGTTTACAGTAAATAGCTGTTACACTACCTACTAGCATAGTAAAGGAGTAGTAGTTCAGCTTTATATAAATCGGCCGTCGCCGGTTAGAATGTGTGCGTGAGTAGCGGCACCGTGTACGCACGCACTTTTCACGCACACAATCACATAAACGAAAGGAGGCGGCCGGGGCCGCGGCCATGCACTCAGTACGGAACGCGCCGCCTATGCGTCACCGCAAGAGTAGGCAATCGTCGAGCGGCTTTAGCTAACCTACTGTTCTTTATATACTGTGCTACTAGGTGATTAATTCAACCTTTGGAGTCTTATGTTTTCATCCATTGTGTGTAGCGGCCGGCATGACTGCAACTATATAAAAACACCTGCTCATTAAAGTACATACCTACTTCTATTAAATAAGTGTAATTGACCTCAAACTATTTAAAAGGGTTTAAACGGTAATTTGTCATCTTCGACAATTCTTCCAAACTAGTTCAAGTATCCTATCTGGGCTCATTAAACTGTTGGACATCAATTTGTAGTCAATAACCGATCTATGCAGGGTTTGCCCAAATTTGACATTACTGCTATGGAGCTTATGTCAAATATCTCCAGTAGGGGAAACCGTGGATAGATCGGTTATGTCACCGGCTGATAAAGAGCTTAAAAGAATCTTCTTGAATATAATTACACCGCAAAGGTTTCTTGTATTGATCGACAAGTGTTCATCCTTCGCTCCATTTAAAACGCTTCTGACATTTAAATGGTTAAATTTAAAAATAACCTCTCACTACATACCGTCGGCATTAGCAACGCGAATAACGTTTGTCTTAAACGGTTTGTTCGTCTATTTATTAATTACTAGCTGCGCCCCGCAGTTTCATCCCGTTATCCCGTAGGAACCTTTTCCGGGATAAAAAGTATCCTATGTCCGTTTCCTGGTCCTAAGCTACCTGCCCACCAATTTTCAGCCAAATCGGTTCAGCCGTTCTTGAGTTATAAATAGTGTAACTAACACGACTTTCTTTTATAAACATAGACTAACTAGATATATCTAGTTATCTTTATCAACATTTATTTAATTTACATAAACATTTTTAGTCGCATTTGTCTGCTGATGAATGAATTTGGCTTTATTTTCTGCATTTCTTTATCCTACACCATCAAGTACTAAATGGATATTTGGCAGACGTTTCGTCTCATGTTAATTTTAATACGTTGAGCTCTTTCCATAAGAGAGACATGTCTTAAGACTAGCATCATTGATTAGTAGTAGCTTTTATTCTTAGCAGTTTATACTAGCTTATCTTATTCTTATGAATTAGTTGTCCAGGACTTACCGATGTTCTTTATTTCCTTTTTATGAAGTCCTGAGACTTTGCCTTTTTGGGAATACCGCTATCCTTTACCGCTTTCTCCTTAGCTCTCTATGCAATGTGTCTCATATCGTTATTTCTTATACATAATTGCATTCCATCCAAGACTGCCACTGATATGCTTCTTAGTATTCCGGCTGCATCAAACAGATTAGGATTGTCTTTGCCGTCTGGGTCGTCGACCTTGCCTTTGCCTATTGTATAGTGCCAAATACGTAGAAGTCGACTGATAAAATATGAATTTACCTACCGTTGTATGACTGTATTATTATCTACAATCGTTATTTTTTTGTATACTTCCCGATTTCCTTGAGTGTATTGCGCTAAAACTTTTTTACTGTGGTCTTTGTTTGCGCATGCACTTAGGGGAAGTGGATATGCAGGTCAAGTATTGTGAGTGCCAGAGGGGAACTCCCCTTACCAACGTTTGTATACCTCCCTTCCTTCTGCCGCTTGTATACCCAAGGCTCGACCAACGACTGGAGCGCCGAGTGGGGTTACCATTATCGAAAGACCCTTTATTCAAAACGGTCAGAATGTTTTTAAACTATGTATTTTGTTTTCCACCACGAAATTTAATCGTACATCAAAAAGCCAGACAAATGCAGCGTCGGGAAGTATAGTATTGGTAACCCTACGCGAGGATAGTAGCTGTTATTATAATTGTTAATAGTCATGAAGTTGTATATTACATATATGGATTCTGAAGATGCTAAGAACGATTGTAAAAAAATGTTAGAATTTTTAAATTGAAGATATTTTAGTCATATTTCTTTCACATTATCATCAGACAAACATAGGCCTCCTCCTTTGAACGCCACCATGAACGGCTATTAGCCAATCGCATCTCCCTGGTCCCTGAGACTTACAATGTCGTCGGTCTATGTAGTGGGGGGCTTACCTACAGAATGTCTTCCGGTTCGTGGTCGCCACTCGATAACCTTTCTTCCCCATCGGTTATCGGTTAGTCGAGCGATGTGGCCTACCCATTGCCACTTCAACTTGCAAATTCTGAGAGCTATATCGGCGATTTTGATTCCTTCATGGCAAGTATATATGTATTTGGAGTTTATGAATAATTTATTGAGAACTTAAACTAAATAAGGTAGTTGGTTTAGGCTTGTTTTATCTCCGTCGTATTGTTTTCCACTTGTTGTGAATTAATTAATTGCGGAAGCGTCTAGAGTATTAGAAGCTTCTACGCCTCGTCTTTGTGAAACCATGACTAAACGAGATCAACCTTGATCACAATTAGACTTGACATTGTTACCTCTAAATATATCTGATCGATATCTACTAATTGTTATTATTGTATCGATGATTAATATACAACAATTAATAAGAGCCGGTGTCTATTCTGTCCATATTTAACCCTCTCTATTTTTACCTTTTCACGTATATACCACCGAACAGATTTTAATGAAATTTGGTAAGGATGTACATAGTTTGAACCCTGAGGAAGAAAATTGGGTACTTCTTATTGCGATAAACTGTTATTTATGCGAGTGAAACCGCGGGGCACAGCTAGTAACCTGTAAAGTAGTCTCTTTCAATTAAGTTTTAAGAGAAATACCCGATTTACATGAATGGCTCGGTCAAAGTATAAAAGACAGTAGCATAGAAGAAAATAACGCTAAAACAGATGCAATGTAAAACTTTAAAACATTTTCATATATCATGCAAATAACTTTTTATGTTGTCAATACAATTTTACTTTGTAGCCACCGAATGGATGTCAAGTGTCACAATGTCCATCAGACTCTTATGGCAATCCACTTCCTGTAAGTTCTGCACATTATATCGGAAGACGTGGATATTCCATTATCACATATAAATATTTATCAGAGGATCTTTTGCAGAACTTTTTTACATCGCAATATTATTTGTCAACCCGAATTGTCGGTAATTTACGACCGAACCTTATTCGCCCTTCGTGCTTGCTCCGCTGCAGAAGTTTTAAGCATTTTGATACTTTTTTTTTATCATACTAGCAATAATAATTAAATTACAAAATGATGTATGGTCAGCGCATCAACACAATACTCCTCCATTAAATTTTGGTTTTATATGGAACTTGCAGGAAAAATTAAATCAACAATCATGCCGTAATTGCTATTGTATTGTCGCCTCGGAGTACCTATGAATAATTTTGCACGCGGTGATTCACACCTGAAGCCCGAAATAATTCTTAAATTGTTATTAAAAACACCTTATACTTTTTTTGATTGCTGTCCATAACCTCTATATAATACAATGTTTAATCCAAACAGCATCGTTACTATAATGATGTAAAACAACGCTGCGTCAATCGTAACTGCATTTCATACTTACCTATCGGCAAATTTCGAGTAACTGCCATTAGGGGTGCAACGAACCCTTTTCAGTTTTATTAAGCCGTCTGCAGTCTGGGGTCGCTTCGAAACTTCGAGAAGTTGATCGCGCAAGCGCCTTGCGGTCACCAATGTACTTGCCCCTACCAATGTGAAATTGTAATCTCCGTTGCCATCGTGCACGTTTTTATCTCTCAGCATAGTCTGCAGTTTCTGCAGTCTTGAATGTGCATCGATCTTCAAGCGACGACGTTCGCGTTCGATCGTGGTACGGGGCGCTGAGTATTCGGTCTGGAACGATCTCATCTGTTCTCGAAGCTTCGCGTGACGCCCACAGCCTGTATAAATACAATTGGTCGCCAATCGCTGCCGCAGTACCAATCGAGACACGCGACAGAACGTTACTATTGAGTCTTTATATTATTCGCGTACGAGTGAAGTGTTTATTTTATTTACCTGTGAATACATTCCAGTGTTTTGTTAAATTAGGAAATGGAATCACCTGTTGTTGTGGATAAACCACCGGAGTACCTCGGGAATAATGATGTAAGTGGATAACAAACCAGTATTTAAAATTTTAAAGAAAAAGTTTGGTAAATGTCTGAAAGGCGGATATGTGAACGTCCATTTAAAGAATTAAGATTGCAAAGTAATTTGGTGTGAATTTTATCAACATGTCGATATCGGAAACTTATATTAAACATATAATTTTAGGAACAAATAAGTTTGTTAAATGGAAACATCACTTTATATTGATTGGGACATTGATTTACTAATTTTAAAATAAGCATTCATGCTGATCACTAAAAGTTTCATTCATGAAATAATAAAATATAGCGTGGAAATATAAATTAAATAGGATACAATTGAGGGGTTGCTGTTAGCTTGCCCACTCTCAAATTATCCACATATAAGAAGAAATAAGTTCTCGGATATCTCAAGCGAGCATTAATATGACGATATTAGTTTATAACGTTTCGAAGAGTGTGCGATAAAACTGCACAACCTTTTTCCATCATCGGCCAACAAGACGTACCGGCAATACGACATCGACATCCATACATGGTCGACATTTCTCCGATCCACACAAAAAACTTCGCTTCAAGAGTGAATAGGTATCTTCTAGACAAGCGTGCACCATCACAGACCTTTTATAATATCCAAGTCAATAGCCTAGTGGTTGTTCACTAGCGGAGCGCAGGTTTGGTCCCGCTGGAGTTTTCAGGCCGCCCGATTGTTTTAGACTTACACACGAAATTAATAATCGATCCTGATATTCCTGATCCGTTTTACGCGGTTTTGGATTGATATGTCATGTCATCATATGTCATTCTACGGCCGGTTCCAATAACCGATCTATCTACGGTTAGCCTTACTGGAGAAAGAAATTCGACACAAGCTCCATAGAAGTAATTTCAAATTTCTATCAAACCGTGGATAGATCGATTATTGAAACCTGCCGTTAGGGGTAAAGCTTGCTAAAATGGAGTGACATATCGATCCAAAACCGCGAAAAACGGATCAGGATCGATTATGTTAATTTCGGGCGTTAGTAAGTAAAGGTTTTAGAAAAAACACACCTGAGCCAAATTCGGTCGCCCTGCTAAAGTCACAAAGTCACAATCTCATTGTGCCTGTATTAGTTGGATGATATCACCAACAAGGCATGGAATGGAATGGAATTAGCGAAAGCCCACGATTTATTTTCCTTCTTCGCATTTGTGAATTGGACACGGTCCAGAAAGCTGTGTCGTCACGTCTTTGTCTACCTTTGAGGACTTCTCCAGTTTTAAATAGCTGTTTTTCAACAAATTCCATGTTTTATATTCCTTGGAATAGGTATTCTGGTTGCATACTTATATTCTACACAATTCAAAGCATATTTATTAATGTATGCTTATTTCATGATAACATTCGCACGTGACTTTTCCAAAACAATAAATGCACTTGCGCAAATATGAATATTTTATGAATTCGTCGTCAACTTTTTACGTTTCAGTACTTTTAGTTGACGTTTGTTTCTTAGTTCAATTTAATACTACAGTTTTAGGTTCTTGTGCTCTTGTCTACAACGTCTAGTTATTTGTTCTGAACCAAAAATCGTCCTTAATAAGTAACTGCTGTATTATCAGCCTCGTTCTAATCGATGCGATTGCAATTTCTCTTTATTCAAACAAGAACACATTGAGGCAAACAAACAAAACGACGTGAAATACAAACACTGTTCTCTCTAGCCTCACCCCGTCTTATGCCAGTCAGGAATTAACGAAAATTTAAACAGAATCAAGGTAATATTTGAGAAAGATATCTCGAAGACCCGGTTTACTTCGTATAAACAAGTTCTTGATATTTATAGAATGGGACAAAAACGGTTGAAATCACTAAAATGGAGGCCGCAGATTTTTCTTCCATGCATAAATATAATCATCATTTCAGAGAAGACCCTAGGCTATTTCATAATGTAGATTATCGTATACCCTTTTCCTATAAGTTACAGTGAAAATTGGTTGTAATGAACTCCAACTTTCTGCTTCATTTTGTAGTCTCGGCCATAATAAAATCTTTCACCATGTAAACAGTAACACACCGGTGTGTTACTTTCCTTTCCTTCGTTTATTTACTTAAGAACATACATAACTCCACACATAAGAGGGCTGTTAACAGTCCGACGTGGAGTTGCCTGAGTCACACGCCGCCGGCGACGGCGCCCGCGCATCTGTCCATCGGATCTCCATTTATAGCATTTTCGCAATAACAATTTTTATTTCACTAACAATATAATTTTCCCTGTTTGGATTTTAAGATAATTATGAGTCTTGCAACACTCAGTCAGACTGCATAATTCCTTCTAGAACGTGTAGCGATAAAATTGATGGCGATATGGTGGCGTTGAAACTTGCAATGCTTCTTATTTATTTAGTTTGTTTCATGCTTCAATGGCATTTTTGTGGTGCTCTACGGCTACATCTGCGTCAGATGTTTATTAGCAGTATATGACAGTAAATGAACATATAGTCGGTATAGATACAGTAGATCTAACCATAGAAACAAACTTTCTACGCCCATAGCTATAAAGCACAGAAAACTGTCCCATGCAAGCAAGCAAATGTTCAAATGCAAGAGCCATAACGTGAATGTATGCATCCTTCAATACACATAACTCAAAGCTATTTCAGGGCACACTTTCATCTTACCCCAAGTATATTACGTTTCATTGCACCGAAGAGATTCATCAACCGTTTGCTCTACCGACATTTAAAATCGTTCACCAATCGCGATACGTGCAACATCATTAGGAAAGTTCACTTACCTCTGTAGTCTGAACCTCTCTCCAGAAGGTACCGATATCCCCTTCTGCTTCCATATCTTTAGGAGTGGTTCGTTCTAAATACGGTATAATAATAGCAATCAGTGATTGTACTGCAGTATTGATTCATGTTACTTCTCGGTTCAATGACACTGAGTAACTTTGTGTTTAACGTTGTTTTTACTTTTGACTGGCACGTTTTAGCCTTGCTCTACTTTTAATTCTGTATCTTTTCTATTAATGAAATTGTCATTGTTCCTTTTAGCAAATCCATAATGTTTGCATAAACTTATTGGAATTGGTTCTATAAACAATTCATTGTTACCGCAACTAATCAAACGAAACTACGTACCGTCATCCACTTGAATACATACTTTACCATTTAAAATTACGTTTGTATTTTATTGTTAAGTACATCAACCAATCCGCGGATCTCCTTTGTAAATATTGAACTAAGTTGAGTCGATGATGTCACTCGAATGTTTATCTCGGAAAGAAAATACATTGCATACGTTGTACAAATCCGGGCTTAGAATGGTACCTTGCGTGCGTCACTTGACAGGTCGCCCACTTGGATTAGTGGCCCAAAGTCTTATAAGGATCTACCGGTTTGAAAACACCTCAATGACGAAATAGTATACCTATTCGTTTTAATTTCATCAATAAAGGTACCTTAATAAGATACAGTCTATTTGGAATATTAAGAGACCAGTTTCCATCCTACACGCTCATTTCAAATACGATAATGTAGGCCAAATAATCGGATACCGTATTTGTGATGATGAACCAATCAGAATTAAGATTGTTTTAATAGCATTTAACCCGTCTTAGCTTAAGTACACACTTGAGTAATAAGCATTTTGAATAAATTAATAATGCGTAGGCATTATCTGAATGAGAAAGGCCAATATCATTTAATATCCAGTAATATGTATTATATCATTTAATATCCAGCATTTGGTTCAATTTGTAGGTGCCTGTGTTTTAATTAACAAACCTATAGTCAGGTTAGAAAAATAGTGTTCCGTAAATTAAAACGAGAGGTATACAAATAAGTCAATGTTAATTTGATTAATGTTTCGGTTTTGTATCGACCATTTTTCACTTGCGCCGTCAAACTGGTGGACTTGATCAGCACCTACTGCTCATGACGTACCATTTCGGCGGTCATTGACTTCGTATACGTCGTCTCTATTATGACGTTGTATTATTATGAATGTTGTATAATTTTCGTTATGGTCTTTTTTATGGTTCGACGGTTTGGTTGTTCTTTGCTGCCTAGTTATCTTCGAATTACTTACATCTGTTTCACTGTACAAGCGTTCACGAATAGTCGAGAATGTTCCTCACTTTATTTGGATGTCCGATGTAGGTAATGGTCGCTATAGAAATGTTCATTCACGAGACCAGACACGTGCCCCGCCGACATTGTGATTGTGCCAGTGTTATTGATGTTTATGTACGTTTTCCAACGAATCCACCACGAGTGTGACGCAACGACTACGACTTAGTCGGTTTTTGCACACACTGCCCACTCGGTGATGTCATCGTGAGGATTCGTCATTAACTTTTTGAATTTGAAAGAATAGATTTTTTTTGGCTTACTGTGCTTTAATCAAGATTTAAACCGGTACGGAATTATGCTATCATCTCTAATATTTTTTAGCCTTATAGTTTCTAGATTTTTCTGCGAGAATTGCATAAATCACTTTCATAGTTCGCTTCTGGAAAATGTTTGGTGTAGTTAGAAGCTATATCAAGCAGTTCCGCCTGCGTGAATTTCTGAAATGGAAAGTAGCTTATTTGGTCTTATGTCTGTAGAGTCCCAGGTATCGCTGGAAAGACGAAGTCACGAAGGATTTGCGCGAGCTCCAAGTGGAGGACTGGCACGAGGTATCGCAGGACAGACCGAAGTGACGTCTTTTGATGCCAAGACTTTGGGTCATTGCGCCATATCATTTAGTTAGTCTTAATTATGTCTGTAGAGTACTCATTCAAATCTATTGAGCCGTTTCGGCGTGATTGAGTAACAAACATCCAAACTTTCGTAATTTTATTATATTAGCGTGATATGATTTGATATTATTATCAAATGCTAACAGAAACATCACGACGTGTGACGCCATTTTGTTGTAAAGAGTTAAGTAACCTGTTTGTCTTTTTTATAAATAGGGGTAGTTGACGCGTTTAGCGCACGCTTGCGAAAAGGTATCGTAATGTTCTGTTCTGATAGTGAAATTTAACGTCTAGGTCACCCTTTTTCAATGTCATCTAATATAATACGCTATCAGTATTTTTTGTGTTAATAGAGCTGGCATTCTACTAATATTATAAACGCAAAAGTTTGTTCGTGTGAATGTTTGTTACCACGTATCACCGTAACTACTAAACCGATTTTGATGAAATTTGGAATGGAGATAGCTTATACCCTGGATTAACACACAGGCTACTTTTTATCCCGGAAAAAGGTTCCTGCGGGATAAAGGGAAGACGGGTGAAACCACGGAGCGCTACTAGTAGTTTATAAAAATACACTTAGGTGAGTTTTCAAATGAAATTTTTAGAATCCACAGGAGGTGAAATTTTACTAACCTAAAACAGAGGTAGCCAGTAATAAGTGCCTACAGTAACCTCGTGCATATCAGCAATTAAATTGCACATATATAATTCGGTCCGCATGATAATTCCGAGAGTATCAAAATACGAAAGTCTCGTGTTTAAAGGTCACTTCCTTGGTCGTCCTTGCCATATATGGCTGCATCAAGTAGCGACACTGTCGGTATCACCGCATGTATCTTGTTTTGTCTTTTTTTTTTGTACAGACAGCGTCAAAAGTACCTGATCATACTCGATTTTCCCATTGTGTTTTAGAGCCCAATTGTCACAGCGTGATATATTATTACATTCGATAAATAACTGTCAAAATATGTATTGACAGTCAAAATTCGATACATATTTTGACAGTTATTGCGATATTTATCGAATGTGATAATATATCACGCCGCGAGAAAGCGCCTGTAATGTTTGAGATGTAATGTTGTAATGTTTGGGTGCAACATCACACATCTGATGTTAAGTGATGAATGCAGTCAAAGGTTTAAGAGGATTAACGTGATCGGAAAGTTTGTTATTTTTCAATGACTTTTGTCGTTGACTGTACCTAGAACTGTCTTTCACCTGCATAATAATTATACTGTTGTATTGCACCTAGAGTTGAAATCCGTCATAGTCATAGCTAGTCTTTTATAATAAAAATACAATAAGTTTTATAATATTAAAATACAACTTTTCTACCTTTTTTAGTGTGTTGGTAAGGTATAAAAAATGTAGTATTGAAATTCCGGGATTAAAGCTAAAAAATCCGGGGTTTATTAGCGGTTTTGTACCGGTTTGTTTATACTACAGATTAGTACAGATAGCAAGATTGCTGACCGTCCGGGTACTTTCAGATAACCGATCGCTTCCTGTATTGCCATAGCAAGACAATGCATGCTAAATTAAAACATGCGTGGCTACTGTCTTACGATACAGTAAAAATAGGTCCGGAAAATTTATTGTAATGTCTCTTTTGACCTTAAAGCAAAAAAAAGATTAATTTAATTTTTTTAACTATTAAAAAAAAACCCTATACTAATAACTATAATATATTATTAAAAAGAGTCCATTTAGGCAAGGTTCCGAAGATACTGGCAGCGTTCCCCATTAATTATTTTAATAATTATAACTGTTTGTTTTGATTAATTTTTTCTTAATGCAAAGGTTACAAGATTAATTTGTCATATTAAAAATACAATAGATACTTATTCAGCATGTCTTCACTGTCCCCCGATCGGCGTGATCCATTTGTAAGATGTTTGACCGGATGTGTTTGTTTGTCCCCAGCGCGGTTTCCCGTTCGACGAAGAGGAAGGGTCAGGCGCGTGGAGTGAACTAGCGGCGAGGCACCCCGACATCGCTGCGCGGCTGCGGCAGCGGCCTGCCACCTGGGCCCGGAAGCGCCGGCCTTCCAGTCAGGACGCCACAGACGGTAATTAACTCATCACACTGCTGGGACTCTGGCCATCTCTCAGAGAGTATGTGCCATAATCTACCACGCTGACCCAGTACGGGTTGGTAGTCATGAACTACTTTATATCATACTTCAAGACAAAAGAACAGTTTAAAATTTAAAGCTCTAAAAAATTTTATTTAGTAGGATATAAAATGTGACCAATTTAAAACTAAACCCTTTATTTATATACGCCGGCAAAAGACAGGCAAGAAACGCCAGTAGGTAATTTTTTGGGTGCGATTACATTTTAGTTTTATTATCATTACTAATTAATTGTATTGGATTTGGAGTAAGTTCACTACAATCCCAATCCCAAGATTTTCTATTATCAATAGCTTCTTTCAGGATTCGTAAATTTAAAACTAATCTAAGTGACAAGCCAAGCTTTTGACGTCACAGTTTAAAAGTTCCAGCAAAAACTGCGCAGGTCTCTATTCTTACCGGTTGTAAAGACGACGTTCTGTTTTTGTTTTCAGATTTTGGCGAGAGCTTCAGCGGCTTCGACAGATTCCCGTTCGACGACATACCCCCAGAATTCAGAGAGCACTTCCCTTCGCATTGGAACCGGCGGTACAGCGAGCGAGACGAGCCGCCACCGGAACCCTCCCACGCTCAGGCGTCCCCGCCCACACCGCAACCGCAGCACCACACGGCGGCCACACAGACTGAACACGAGCCGGAGCAAGCCGAACCGGAACAGACACTCCCACAGTACGGGTTCCGGAACACCGTAGACCTCGGCCAGAAGAGCCCCGCCGACCCGAGTGTCGATGCGGACGACAGAACCCAGCGGTCTATGTCAGCGCCCCCCGACGCTCCCCGCACAGTGAACCCCAACATGAACGCGCAGAACCACCAGGAGTCGGCGCACCAGCCAGACCAGCCGTCGAACGTGCGACACATACCCATCTTCGTAGAGGGCCGGGACGAGCCCGTCATCAACAAAAACGTAGACCACGCCACGCACTACGCCGAAGCAAAGCCGGCGTACCAGCCACCGCCGCCGCCTCAACCGCACATTGACCGCGATCAGTATTTCGCGGACGACGGGCCCGTGGGCTTCCACCACCCGCCCAACTTCACGCGCGCTTTCGGCACACCCTTTAATAAAGGCTTCCGGCAGGGTCCGCAACCCTTTGTGCAACAGAAAGCGTACCCGCAGAATGCCTTCGCGCATGGTGCTTCGCCGCAGCGCTCACAGTCGCCGAAGCCGCCGCCGCACCAGGAGGAACACTTTGTGAAGGTCCCGGTCCATCACGAGCACGCGGCACCTAAGACTGAATCATCCAGAGCACAGCAGAAGCAGCCGCCACCTGCGCCGCCGAGGCAGCCCTCCCCTCAGCAGCAGGCCCCGCCTCCGCCGCAGCGCGAGGAGACCCCTCCGCCCAAACCGCAGCCGGTCTGCAACGACCCGATAACGCAAATCCTCAGTATTCAAACCGACGTACTCAATCTGATGACCGAGGTTGAAAACTTTAAAGGCGCCAAAAAAGATAAGAGATACTTGTTCCTGGACGAGATGCTCACGAGGAATCTGATCAAGTTAGACAATATAGAAACAGAGGGCAAAGAGAACATCCGACAGGCGAGAAAGGAAGCTATTAGGTGTATTCAAAAATGTATTGCTGTTTTAGAAGCCAAAGCCGACAGCAACGACGCTATTGCTGCTGCGAAGAAGTTGGACGTCGAAATGAAAGAAAAGTCAGAATCAGCTGGACAGTCGGAACTCGTTACGGAAAATGGAGAAGTTGAGATGAAAGAATCGACCAAAGAGGAAGAGAAAGTCGATTTACAGGCGGAGCGAATAGATGAAGCGCAGCCGCCCAAAGAAGAAATCAAAGATGCGAAGAAAGAGACCTCACCAAAACCACAAGAACCTAAAACAGACGCGGTTCCACTAGAAAACACAGAAACAGAACTCCCCGCGGCCGACACTCGGCCCGAGGAAGCTAAACCAGTGGAGAAAACTGATGAACAAAAAAATGAAGTAGAAAATAAGCCCAGTCCTAAGAAAAAAGTAGTTAAGAAACGCGACAAGAGCAAAGATAATAAGGAAGCAGCAAAAGATAGTAAAACTGAGGAGGCGTCCAAAGATAGCGATAAGGCGAAGGTAGAAGGAGACGACAAAGCAGAAGTGATGCAAGTAGACGTTAAGAGCGACAAAGACATGGAAATAGACGGTGCTGCTAGTCAATAAAGTTAGTCTCGTTAGTGAAATCTCGCATCTAGATACACAGTAAAGTTGTAACCACTGCACAGGGCCACGGTCGGCTTCCCTCGCGCTTTGTTTATTGTGCGTTTAATAACACGTGTTGACATTGTTTATGTTTGTACATTTTACGTTTTTAATATTAAAGCATGTGTAATATTAAAGGATATGATGTTGTCCTTTAGGATTTGAAGCGGTCTCTTTTATCCTAATATATAATTTAATTTATTGTTTATCATCTCATGATAACACAATTTTCTCAATAAAGAAAATGAATCGGCAAATGTTTTGTTTCATTGTGTGTCACCTTTAGGTATACAAATGAAAACTTCGAAAAGCTTCTTAAACTTTATATTTTTGAGAGTGAAATGAATCGCTGCACGAAATAGCAGTTAGGTAGTACAGTCAGCGACAAAAGCAGGTAATCACTAAATTTTCCTAATAATTGTTAACTAGATCAGTAATGCACCAACCACCAGTTTAGTGCATAAAGAACACAGGCGTACAAAGAGCTTTCCATCAATAGCCAAAATGCAATTTCGAAGTACTCCACTTGACTTCGTCTATTTTTTTTAATTTAATGACAGAATCTATGTACATTAGGTAGCGAAAATGTATCTATTTAGAAATATTATATTTCGATGCATTTGTACAAGGATGCTCGGATGGGAAGCGAGCTATTGAAATAAAACTGGATTTAATCATTTTTAAAGCAACTGCATTTATTTTAATTTGGTAGAATTTTATACTAGTTTTTTTATTTACTATATGATGTATATTTAATGACCTAGATATAAAATAATAATATATTTACATAACTATGTATCTACATATATGTTACACTATAGTTAAGTTGATTACAATTTACACATTTTACAACAGTAGGTATATATTATAAATCCTATCTACAGAAAGAAATTTACAACATTTTTTTATTCAGATTTTTAACTAGCGAGCTACATAAAACATTACTAGAAATGCGGGTCCAGCCTATAGCATACATTGGTTGATGCCCCCTTCACTCCCTTATACTTTCATGACTAGCCCAAGCACGAAGGGCCTTTCAACGAAGTGTACCATGAAACACAGATTGTCTGCAATCTCTCCCACTCCTTTACGAGTTGGTCTCAGTCGGCGTCTGGTACGAAGGCTCTTTCAATGCAATCAACCAAAAAGCTATGCCCAGTTCAAGCTTAAAAACACCGTCTGACGCTCCGATTAGTCCTTCCTAAGCCAGTCACAGTCGGGGCGTCTAGCACGAGGGGCCTGTTAATAAAAACACAGTTCAAACTTTAAATAGTCTGACGCCCCCATCATTCCTATTTCTTCCTGAGCCGGTCCCAGCAACGTCTCACATGAAAGGCCTTTTGACGCAGCGAACATACAAGCTACTCAGTCCAAACTTTAAACAGTCTGACGCCCCCATCACTCCCACTCCTTCATAAGCCGGTCCCAGTCGGCGTCTGGCACGAATGGCTTGTCTATGCAGTTGATCATGTGTTCTCCGCAGTACACGCATTCAGCGGCGACGATGTCGTCGACCTCCGAGCGCAGCACCTCGCGCCGTGGCAACCCTGAGAGTTGGAAAGGAAGATCGTAGGTTTCAGGTTTAGGAACTAGTTATAAAAAGCTATACCAGACTGGTTATAAAAGGCTATACCTGTGGTGATGACGGTGTCCAGCTCGATTGGGGACAGAACGGCTAATTGGCGCTGCAGATCTGTCAGCTTGTTTCGCTTCGCTTGACCTGGAAATAGGAAACTGTGTAAAATATATCGTCGCGGTTTGTAGAAAGGACTTTTCTTGGCGGATTGATGACCATTCCCACGGACGAAAAAAAAGGTGCCTGAACACACTGATAGGTGCTTGGCGACGAGGGTGGTAGCTAGGGAAAAAAAACTCACCTAGTATGGGCATGATTTCGTTGATGAGACAGTCCGCGTGGAACTTGTGAGTGCACGGGAACAGGTAGAAGGGGCGCAGCAGCAGCGCGATCTCGCACAGGCAGCACGTGTCCGCGACGGAAACCAGCGCGCTGCGGTTGCGGAACGATTGGATCTCGCCGCGCACCTGCCGATCGAACAGTGAAAGTACAATGGCCACTTTACATACTGCCCTGGACCTGTTGTGAAAGTGACTTATCGAGTTGCTCCAAAAAAGTCCGTGTAAAGTTTAAGTAAAGCGCCACTACTTTACTTAAACACTATCCTCATCCCTTCATCTCATCATCATCATTATCATTTATACTTGATACAACTGTCTGAGTTTGAAATATTTTGTACTTGACACTGGCAAATACACTAATCTTGTGACGCCATAACAAAGGAAAAAAAAAGTAGAGATCACTGCTTGAACGTCATTCTAGAATAGAATAGAAGGTTACTCACATACTCCGCAGATCGCGTAGCCTCCTCGATTTCAGATTTCATTTCTTCTATCTGTCTGTTGTATTCCTGTAAGAAATAAATTATCATCAGGAAGAAGTACAGCATGGGGTTTTTGGAAGATACTTTTTATTGCGATAAGCTGGAGAACGCGTTGGTGAAGCCACGGGACATAGCTAGTATAGGGTGTAGCGTGGCGCCACCTTCGACCGCGTCGTCACTTAACATCATGTGACTTGTGGCCAAATGCTACATAGTCAAAATTAAAAAAAAATGTCTTAGATTTCATATTGAGCATTTCGCATGCTACTAATATTTATAAACGTAAAAGTTTGTGATTGTTACTCTTTTACGCAAAAACTACTTAACGGATCTGAATATCTCCAGATAGCCTAAACCCTGGATTAACACATAGGCTACTTTTTATCCAGGAAAAGGGTTCCTGCGGGATAACGGGAAGACGCGGGTGCACTGAGAAAAAAAATCGGACTTTCCTTGTGAGTCTTACCTTCCAAGACCGATTACTTCCCGTATTTACCTTAGATTTCCTTCTGAATAACAAATCCTTCCCTTTTGACTCAGAAGGAACAGTATTTCCGAAGGTCTTTTTTCTCCGTGTGAAACCTCGGGGCTCAAGTAACTAGTTTCTAATAAAATAGGAACTTCAAAAGGAAGGTTGGAAGGTTGCACTGCCCATTGATATCGTTGTACAGAATTAGTTCGAAGAAAATTACCTGCAGAGATTGGCAGATAGGCGTTCTGAAGTGATCAATGGTGACCACGTCGCTAAAGAACGGGAGGATATCTTCTATTTTGATGAGCGGGCACTCCTGGAGGAAGCTCATCGCTTCCTGGATGTCCTGGTTTTTGGTGATCACGTGTTCAGCTGAGAAATAATAATAACTTTTTTTTTTAATTTGGGTGCTGCTTGTGGGGTCACTTTGGTTGTGATCCCGCAACTCATTAATATTCATGTTCCCATATCCCAATGTGTAAAACCAAACAAGAGAAATCTTATTAGTAAAGCTAATTAAAAAATATCGAACCATTAGATGACAAAAAAAAACTTGGGATTTTAGTGAACTTGCTCCAATTGAATTAATTAGTAATAAGAATAAAATTGTCAATGTGATCGCGCCAAAAAAATTACCTGCTTTCTTGCCTGTTCTTTTGCCGGCGTAAGGAGGTTGGAACAGGCGTAGCTAGTTTTAAGTTTGACGTTTTAAAGTGATCACAATGTATCTATTGAATAAAGAAAAAATTACTGATTACTTTTAGAAACCGCGGAGCGCAACGAGTATGTATATAAAATTATCTTTCTTTTCGTTTAAGTTTTACGTGTATAAGATGGTTCCCACCCTCAAGTAATTAATGAATGGCCTCTTAGCCTATCACAGCTCGGGATCTTATCTTCTAGAACATTCTTACCAATGCTCAGCCACAGTTGTCGCTGAGTCTCCATACAGTCAGCTTGGGCGGCGACGCTCTTAGCCAATCCCACGTCGACCTGCAACGCAAGTTCTACCGCCGTCTCCCAGAGGCCGAGTAGAGCTGATAAATTCACGCACGCTTTTGATAGATTCTTCTCGCGACATAACCTGAAAGAAAATAAATCTAGAGTTATTGTTTTTTTATACAGGAAAATAGTGACAAAAGTCTGAAAGAAGATATTTTGTAGAGGAATGTGTGTACGCGCATAACTTCAGAACAGACTGCGCCAAATTGGATACTTATATTTTTTTACAAGGTGTGTATATAAGTTTTTTTGGAAAATCCACGGGAAATTGGAAAATTCGGGCAAATCTAAGAGCGTTTTTTTCTATAGTAATTTTAGAATTAGGTTTTATAACGGGATAATTACCATGTATTTGTTTTTGTTTTAGTAGAAAGGAAGCCAGCATTTCTTCCATACGTAAAAGGAGTGACTGATAGGGTAGCCAACATTCTTCACAGATACTCAATCAATACCATCTTCACTCCTTTTAAGAAAATATCACAGTATCTGAGGTCGCCGAAAGACAATTTTCCCTTGGAAAAACCAGGTGTCTACAAAATTGACTGTAGCTGTGGTAGCTCCTACATTGGTCAGACCAAGCGTACTATTGCTACAAGGACTAAGGAGCATATTAAGGCGGTGAAAAATAATGACACACAAAAGTCAGCGATAGCGAAACACCTTCTGGAGGCGGGCACCAACCACTGGATTGAGTTGCATAACCCTCAGGTAATCTCGACAGAACGCCACTATATACCTCGATTGGTTAGAGAAGCGATAGAAATAACCAAGTATAAGAACTTTAATCGAGAGGACGGGTTTCAACTGTCGAGTGCCTGGAATCCAGTGGTGCGGTTGTGTGACAGCAGAAAAAGCACCTGTCATAGCTCGCGAGGGGATACCGTGAGTTTTGTGTGTCGAGATTTGAATCGAGTTGCGAGTGACTTGTGTGAAAATGGTAATGTCATCGTAAGCAAAAAACGTGTGAGGAAGCGGGTAGATAGATACGTCTGCCCGTTATAACATCAACAATCCTACCCGCAAAAACTTTTAGTATTCTCGTGATCATGGCGCTTGCAACAGTGCCGAAATATCGAGAACTCAAACAAAAACAAATACATGGTAATTATCCCGTTATAAAACCTAATTCTAATGATTTTGACCATGGTAGTTTATAGTAATTTTGTATATCAACTCAAGACTCTTCTACACACCTACCCATGCAAAGCCGGGGCGGGTAAAGCAACTCGTTTTGTTTTTACCTTTTCACTACTTAACCGCTAAACCGATTTTGATGAAATTTGGTATGGAGATAGTTTGAACCCCGGGAAAGGGCATAGGATACTTTTCATTGCGATAAACTGTAGCCCACGCGGGTGAAACCGCGGGGAACAGCTAGTTAGTTACAAATCTCTTCATGCAAAGCCTACTGTGCTGATTTTAATTTGCTTTTCTGACCCTCCATAATCATGGCCGTTGTCGCGGAAAACTCTACTCTAAGCATTGATAATAGAATCACTTTTACCTCAAAGCGTAATGAACATCGTAGTTGACCATCTGCAAGTCCTGCCCCTGCCTCGTCAGGTACCTCATCAGGGCTTCGTTGTCATGTTCCGCATATAAAGTCAGCAGGTAGTTGTGAATCGCCTTGTCTTTAACATTGTAATGCTGCACCATAAACTCTAGATACCTCGTGATCTCAGACACATGCTCCTCATCACACTGACAAGACAAGAAAGCAGGCAGCAGTTCCGACGGCGACAGCTTCGCCCCTTGAGAAATTAAAGCCTTGATCGCATGCTTCGGCACTTCCTCGATTAACACTGGAGCAAACTGGTAAAACAGTTCGGGCTTCTTCAACGTCATCAAGGTGTTCAGAGCTTCTAGATACGATCCCTGGTAGATATTCTGAGCGACAACGTTCTCGTAATCTTCGTTTAATATCGACAGCTTTATCAGGTTTTGCTTGTCGCCGTGCGAGCTCATGAGATCGTAGATGACGGATTTCACGTGTTGCATGCATTTGCCGACTTTTGGGTGTAGAAGGAACGTCTCGAGGTCTGATTGCACTTGGTGGTACTTATCCGAGTCTTCTTGACCTGTACGTCTCAGGAGACCTAGTTGAGAGAGGTAGAGTTCTGTCATCCAAATCACCAGCATTGAAATTAGAGTCTTATCGTCCTTTCGCTCTTCACTTAGAGCCTCCAACCGTTTGTAAAGGTACACTTTTAAAGCGTCATTTCTGTCTATTTCCAAGAACTTCAAGCATACTGTTTCGAAGCTGCTCTGCGTTTCGGCGTAGGTTTCCGCGCTCTTCTCGTAATCGCCTTTAGAGAACAATAGCTCTGCGTGTTTCACGTTTATTATGTCTATGAACGCCGGGTTGCTGTGGCAGTATTCCTTCGCCATTTCGAACTGCCCTTTGTCCGAATAAATCTTCCAAAGGTTTCGTTCTTCCCTGACGACTTTGTAACGGAAAACCGACTTGTCCGTAATCGCCCATACCGTGCGTCTTTTGATATCTTTGACTAGGTTTTTGAGCTTGCCATGAGCTTCTGTGTAAACGTCTTCGTAGATGAGCTCTTGGTTCAGTAAGGATATTACCTTTACTCGGTCCGAGAACATGAGTAAGGCGTGGAACTCTGTGAGGATGAAAGAGAGCGGAGCGCTTTCTTCCTCACCTTCATCGCTCGGGTAGTTTATAAGCTCGCTTTGTGAGAAGAGCGAGTTCGAATTTTGTTGAGAGGTCGGATCCAACTGGAAGATCATAAAATCATGAATAAGATTTGCAGATCAGATAAATTATTTTAGTATCAGAATGGATAACATTTTATCAACACATAACGGCACGGAAATCAACACATTAGCATGTTGCGCAAATCGGTGGCCGCATGGCTCGCCTGCGCAAGCTCCCGAGAGACTAGCTGATCTTGGTGCAACACGTGTAGAAATATATAGTTTAAAAAACTAAAAAAAAACACTTTAAAAACGCACTCAAAAATATAAAATAATTGAATTGACTTGTATTAGTTACGATATAATGGTTAATTCAAAAAGTGTGGAGCGCTTTTTGGTTGTGTGTACTTTTATTTACCCAGTAAAAGTAGCGCTCCACACTTTTTGAATTAACCATTATATCGTAACTAATACAAGTCAATTCAATTATTTTATATTTTTGAGTGCGTTTTTAAAGTGTTTTATTTTAGTTTTTTAAACTATATATTTTTATTTTTTTACTTTTTAGTCTTTTGTTACCAAGTCCAATCTATCGGACTCATCAAAAGGAATCATATGAGCCCAAACTCGAGGGGTTTACTAGTAGCCACTGCAGAGATCCCCTACCCACCTTCTGGCTGCATCATCAGACCCTCGTCACCAAGTTCAATCTATTGGAGTCATTAAGACGAATAATATGAGCCCAAACACGAGGGGATTACTAGTAGCCACTGCAGAGATCCTCTACCCACCTTCCGGTTGCATCATCAGACCCTCGTCACCAAGTTCAATCTATTGGACTCATCAAGACGATTCATATGAGCCCAAACACGAGGGGTTTACTAGTAACCACTGCAGAGATCCCCTACCCACCTTCCGGTTGCATCATCAGACCCTCGTCACCAAGTCCAATCTATTGTACTCATCAAGACGATTCATATGAGCCCAAACACGAGGGGTTTACTAGTAGCCAGCGAAGAGATGCCCTACCCACCTTCCGGCTGCATCATCAGATCAGGTCGATGATACCAAATTATTGCATTGTCACCGAGATTACATACACATACAAAGTTTCAAGTCGATACGACAATTGGAAGTGGGTGAAAATTGACTTCTAAGATTTGATTACATTGTTAGTTAGTTAGTTAGTTAGTTAGTTAGTTAGTTAGTTAGTTAGTTAGTTAGTTAGTTACAGGTCAAGCTAATAAAAGTGTTTTAAAAATGAATGAAATGTAGACCTTTGGTGACATTTTCAGTCCCAATCTCCATGACAGAAATTTTTCCCCTTGGCCTCCATACATTATCAGAAATGTACAAGGAAACGTTATTCATCGCACAAAATCCGGTATTGTCCGAGGCATTTTTTGCTTTATACTAAAACAGATTTGCCGAGTACTAAAAATATTGTGTATTATTATAAACTAGGTTATTTGAAACGTTGGAAACTAACCTGCCCATAAAATATCCCAGGCTCGGTCAACCAAGCAAACGTCTTCGGCTGATCGTTTTTATCGAAGAAGAATTGCAGTTTCGAGTACTTCAGGGAAGACGGTATCTCCTGAAATCCTGTTTCCGGCATGGTCAAGTACGAGTAAAATATGGACTGTAGAGACGGTTTGTTATCGGTAGTGACCGCTTGACCAATGAACTGGTACAGTCTGTTAGGAGTTGTGACGAATATGAAGTATCTGTTAGGGCTATTGTGCACTCGGTGAAACTGTATCCCGGTTATAGGCATCTCTGTGCCTTTACCGATGTCGAATATCTGTTGACAATTGTGTAGGGTCAATTATTTTTATCTGATCTATATAATACTAGTGGTACCCGCGGTTTCACCTGCGTTGACTGCATTTTATACAGCATTTTTTTTTTGTATCATAGGTCCTTTCTCAGGGTTCAAACTCTCTCCAAATCAAATTTTATGAAGATCAGTTCAGCGGTTTAGGTGTGAAAAGTAGCAAACAAATATAATTACTTTCACATTTAAACTAAAATAAAAATTTAAAATATAAGACCACAAGACACCTGATGTGTGTTAAGTGACGATGCGGTCAAAGATGGTGCCACACTACTCCTGGTTCGGGAACCGACTCTCAAGTGACAAAAACACACCTTTGACAAAGTCTTTAGCAAACCAAACAGTTCAAATGTATGTACTACTGATCTACTTGTGAAAATTTATTCACAAACAAAAAGCTGCATTATTCCCAAAGCTTCTCTTATTTGTATCATTTTCAACAAGCTAACCTATAGCTATGTTTTATTTATATTTGCATGCGAACCCCGTGCAACCTTTCCCGTGGGTCGCTAGTGGTATACATTTATCTTTTAAGAAGTTTCTACTTATAAGCGGATACTCCTATGCTATTACAATCTAGCCTATAATGGCTAATAAGTAATTTAAATATAACATAAGTTGCTAGGTAGAGTATAACTAAGAATGTGTCCATTAGCACTTTTCTTATTATCTCTATTAAGGGGAAGGCACTTTGTTTTTGTGTTCTTTATAGGTAGCACTCACTGAACTGCGTATTGTTTGCACTCAATTATACTAACTCAAAAGGTTTTGTCCTTTTCAGTCTTCTCACAATGTCCGTACAGTGGTATACGTAAATAAATAAATTATATACATACATATTATTAAAAAAAAAATATAGCAAAGAAAAGCTGAATGAAATACAACAGTGATATATATTATATGTGTTATTGTTTGATATATTACCAATCCATCAATGTCCTTGGCTCCATAAATAGGTAGATAGTTTGGCAGCTTGTGGGAAAAAGTTATGAAATTAAAAAACATAATATTTGACGTATCGTTTTTCTTTAGTACAAGACTGAATTTAGGTGCAGATCTTCATAGGAGTTCCGAAGAAGACAGTAACCACTAACTCTATTTTGTAAAGCCATTATTAAAATATTTTCTCTAACATTTATTATTGACGGTAAAGGGAAGCTGTTACATACAA
Source organism: Opisthograptis luteolata (assembly GCA_931315375.2). Lineage (NCBI taxonomy): Eukaryota > Metazoa > Arthropoda > Insecta > Lepidoptera > Geometridae > Opisthograptis > Opisthograptis luteolata. The sequence continues at coordinate 2,354,112 of OV928044.1, forward strand.
TCAATAGGTGACGTCTTCATAAAAAGTTTGTTAACAAAATTGAAGTTACAAAGATGTCAAAAATTCAATGATAATATTGTTTACGCTAGTTGGCATAAATACACACCTGTCTCCAATACTGCTGACTGGCCGTAAACATCCTATCGCTGTCAGCCTCCACCTCCGTCTCCAGAATATGACCGTTTGACGTACCCAACAGTATTGGACCCGTTGTCATATCAGACGTATTCTCCATATTCCAGCCCACTTCCGTAATCTCGTTGTAACGGGACTTGCTCACAGGTTTTGGCTTCTTGCTCTTACGGTGTAGATATACAAGCTCAGGGTAGGCTTCTTTGGTTCTCGCAGTGAATGCCATGAGGAGATGGTAACCGAGCGGGTCCAGAAACATGCCAGTTAGTTTGGAGCTTGCCTGGACAAACTTGGAGTAGTGGATTTCTGTAATTGTTTAAAGAAAACAATATCGAAATTGAAAACTGCGCACCATTTCCTTGCCTCTAGAGTGGTGCACAACTGGAACAGACTACCAGAAGACGTTGTGTTGGCACCTTCAGTGAATTCTTTTAAAAATAAGGCAGAACACAACTTGTTGTGAATGAACAATGCTTCTTTGCTACATTATTAACTTTTCACTCAACTTTTAGACATTGCTATAATTCAACACAGCATGATATAGGCACATCAGCATCAAGCTGCTCGCCTATTAATTGATTAAATAAAAAAATATAAAAACATTTTTACTATTAACAGGGTAGCGTTTGACCACAAGTCACCTGATGTTACGTGACGATGTGGTCGAAGGTGGCATCATGCTACACCTGGATTGGGAACTGGCTCTCAAGTGAGGCTGTCGGAACACACCAATAGGTTCTTGGCGACAGAATCTTAACTTGAGGGTGGTTATTAAGTAACAAGACTCAAGAGCTCAAGCTCTGTGTACAGGCAATTGTACTGATTGTTTACATACATGTCGTGTTTGAAAACATACCCTCATTGTTATCAGGCTTCTTCAAATCAAGCCGGAACAGCCTCCCGTTGGCCATGGCGAGCACCATGTAATCATTACATATTGCTGCGTGCGTTATCAAGTCTGAAGGATTGAAATTCATCTTCTGTTTTAAAAAAATGGGTGTGTTGTCTTCTAGCTGCATGTTGATATACCCAGAGGACACCATTGGCTCGACGGTTCTTTTCACACGCTGCGAATTTTGCGCGTCCTGTTCGTATTGGTCTAATATCGAAGTCATTGTTCACTATTTGATAACGTAATTGAATTTGTGACCGTGATTCCAGGTTTGCAGAAGATTAGGCTGATTAGGCTCACATTATTATCCTTGATCCTTGATGTAAACAATAAACTCAAATATATGTTCGATGCGGTAAAGTAAAGTAAGGAAATTGCTGAATATCCTGAATTCCTGGCTGATGAAATTCCAGCTAAAACACCGAACCGACCAAACTTTTAAATTAGGATTTTACATCGAATATAGATTTAATTCACGCTTTGACTTTGATTGACCAAACAGCCAAACACTAGTGACAATGACAATGACAGTTTCAACAAATTAGATTTAACTTGACATTGACAATAGGTGACACATAACCAGTGCTGCCACATAAGTCCTTATTGTGCTAGATCTAGCCATTTACTGTTGTTGAGCATACAAAGAGGTAATCTAGTTATCATATTTTTACATTTAGTCCATTTAGCCTTAATATAGTTCATAAATAAAAAGTTCTTTTAGTTGGAAATAAATTTCCGAAACTTGTCCTATCTCGAGTGTCCGGTAAATAGGTGAGTAATGAGGACTGAGATATTATACATCTATCTAAACATGGTTTACTCTGATTTTTTTTACAAGTGTATAAATAAATAAATAATTATCGGGGACAATTAATATTTTAGCTCGCGTTTGTCATAATATTTGAGCAAATCCGATACTTTTTGAATTTGATTTAGCTCAAATACTTGATACCAACTTGGCAACACTAAACCGGTCCAAAACACGGCGGCGGTGAATTTTGTATTTTGCAATTTAATTTTATCATATAGTAGTCTTTATTTCGTTGTCATAAAGTCTGAATTATAAATTCAAACATTGTCTAAAAAGTTCAGCTGTTACCTGTTTACGAAATTCTCTCTATTTCCATAATTCATTATAATATTATTTACATTGAATGTAGGTAAATTGACTATATTTAACCCGTTTAATTACATTTGCTTACTCTACATAAGCACTTAGTTTGTATAAAAATAAACAAGTTTTTGAAAAAAGCGTGTCGCATTAGTCGGTCGAACGAATCTAGTATCTACAACATTTCGGAGACCTTGGCCGATATCATTTACTTATCGCCTGTTGAATGTCAACGAGGCTTTCGTGCAAATTATATTTCGTCTGTTTTCTGCGTGCCGTGCGGATAGTAAGAGCCACCCAGCTAACCTAACTGATAAACAACACCTGAAATGGCTACAAATTCTTTGCTGAATTCAACAAAATCCACCTGTGAGTATTTAACTAGTAATTGTAATTTATGTAAGTAGATTTAAAGTCAACAACTTTCCAGTCACTCGGGACCTGTAAACTGTACTTGCATAAAATGTAAATGAACTTTATCATTTTTATGCTATGTAATTTTAAAATTAGGGTGTGTGCTGTAGATGAAAAAGAAAAATAATAATAGACTATTCTTTATAATTTTGCAGTTCAATTTATTGAAAATACCAAGTTATTACTTTTTTGTTTAGTGCTGGGGGAGGACTTAGGGTACTTTTTATTGCAATTACCTGTAATCCACACAAGTGAAACCACCGGGAACAGCTATAGCTAATAAATTGGTGACAATGGTCTTATTTAACAGTATTGTTCTATAAAAAAGTAACACCTCGTCCCACTGCCATCCTTCTACCTTATTCACTCCACAAAAAACATGTCAAGTAAGAGTGAATAGGTGTCTTCTAGGCAAGCATGCTCCATCATCGACCTCGTCATCACTTACCATCAGGTGAGACTGTGGTCAAATGCTTGCCTATCTCATAGACAAAAAAAAACTTTTTTATTTCTCCATACAGGGTTCTGTTTGACCACAAGTCACCTGATTTTAAGTGGCGATGTAGTCGAAGATGCTGCCACTCTACACCTGTATTGGGATCTGGCTCCATCTGGAAAATACTAAGAACAAATCATTGAAATTTTCAGTATATTCCTTACAATGTCTGAAGAAGGTGGCCGCCCAGAGCCGTACCTTCACCACGCAGCTGACCGAGAGACAACTCGAGATCCAGGAGTTAACGAGACAGTTTGCAGATGAGCAGCTCAAGCCACAAGCAGCCAAGTTGGATTTGGAAGGAAGATTCCCGTTTGATAATGTAAGTTTGTACATTTTACAAGTTAGAGTTTGACCACTAGTCATCTCATGTTAAGTGACGATGTGGTCAAAGGTGGTGATACACTACACCTGGATTGGGAACCGGCTCTCAAGTGAGACTGCCGGAAGTGGAACACACTAAAAGATGCTTGGCTGACAGATTCTTAACTAGAGGATGGTAGCAAGCCAGGCAAGCATTAGGAAATACTCTAATACCGAGCTATGGTTTTATAAATGCTTATAAATGCTAGGAGAAACAAGAGTACACTAGGGTATGGGAAGGTACAGACTGCAGACTGTAATATCTAATGTTGCCACTTATTGTTACCCTGCAGTAGGTATTTCTGAGATCCCACATTTTTCTGGGATAAAAGTAGCCCATATTATGTTAATCTATCCAATGCGGCCACTGGCTCACAGGACGGAAGAAGACAAACAACAAATATATTTTAACACTTCTGTAGCGACTGTCAAACAGATATAAGATTGACATATCTTTGCATGTTCTTATGCAACTTATCAGTCACATTCATAAATGTGATTATGGGAGATATCTTGGTAACATTTTTCCGTTGCTTCAATAAATGTTTGTGTGTGGATTTGTTTATGGGTTATGGGGTACCCAATTAAATCGTTATTGTTTTTTTAACGTCTTCTGCTGAACATAAGCCTCATTTGAACGCCACCATGAATGGCTATTTATTCAAAGGGCATCTTTTAATCGGGCATTGGATAATACCAAAACAACTGTTTTAACAAAATTAGAGAAATTGCCAAAAAGGGTTGCCTCCAGTGTGACTCCGCGTGCCATTGGCAAATTCATTTTGTCAGCTGCTGAAAGTGTTGTTTATCAATAACATTCATAAAAAGACATATTATTAAAATGTTATCTTAGTTTTTATCAGATACAATCACGCAAATCGCAGCCTTATGTATACACGGGAGAAGATTCAAAATCGTGCAATTGTTAACTTAAATTTACATGATATGATGATAATAATTATGTCATTCTCTATGACAAACTAATAAAATGATAAGCACTAACATAGGCTGTGTTCATCCCTTGTCACCAAAATTAAAATAAGCCCTATTATCTATGTACTAAGATGCTTTATTAATTTTTTCAATTAAAATTTCGAATTTTAAACATGACATTTTAGAACAATTTAATTAAATATGCACAATCAGTAGTAGTAGAGTTCAAGTTAATTATGCAAAACCCTGGTAAATTGCCAAAATATGCAAATACATAAAATATTCAAACATGCAATATGCAGTTACATAAAATCCGGGTAGTATTAAAAATCTTCCCTTACAGGGATCAACATTACCCGAACGAAGCTGTGGGGTACTCACTATATATACTTACATACTATAAAACAGCCAAAATTATTATTCTCGTTCCACCTAGATCAAGAAGCTAACAGACTTGGGCCTCATGGGGGCGTGCGTCGACCCGGCCTACGGAGGCCTAGGGCTCGACTACCTGTCTCTGGCCATCGCCGTAGAAGAGATCTCCCGAGGCTGCGCCAGTACCGGCATGATCCTGTCCATCCACAACTTCCTGTACGCCAACCTGGTGAACGAGAAGGGAACTGATGCACAGAAGGAGCAGTTCCTAAAGGAGTTTACGAAGGGCAAGCTTGGGTGCTTTGCGTTGAGCGAGCCTGGTAAGTGATTCTTCTTCTACACCAGCCTTTCCCAAAGTGGGCGATAACGCCCCCTTGTGGCCGCTGCAGGTCTAAAGGGGGGCGGTAAGAGACCCAGAAATAGGGGCGTTGTGTAGAGGCTTAATGAGGGCAATAAAAATAATTTATTCTCAAAGTGGGCACTAGACAAAATAAGTTTGGGAATCCCTGCTCTACACTAAGAAAAATTGCTGACTTTCCTTCTGAGTCTTACCTTCCAAGACCAGTTCCATCCAAAATGTAACCTTTTCTTTCCTTATATGTATATTACCATAGTTTTACTTTTGAGACAAAAGTCCTTCCCGTTTGACTCAGAAGGAAATGTAATTCGGCAGGTCTTTTTTCTCCGTGTATTTCTTCAGCTTTACAGGGATGACGAAGGTTCCATTATAAGTAGGTTCATTGAAATGCCCTACCGGGTTAATAGCATAGGATTCAAACCTTTAAAGCCATTATCATCGGAAGAAGTCCACTGCTGAACATAGGCCTTCCCCTTTACACGCCACCATGAATAGCTATCCCACTTCTGACACCATGTTTGGGGTTCGGTTGTGGGTTTTTTATTAAAAGATTTAGGCAATTCGAGAAACTACATTTTATGTGCTCCAGACAACGGTCGGGCCAAGAACGCGTGAAAAGTAAAGTGTGACAGATAACCATAGATCTTAAAGACCAATCATAAACTAACTACAGACTAATTCATAGACAATTACACAACATTAGCCATTTGCATCCATCGGCTCCCTACGACTAAAAATGTCGTCGGTTCACCTAGTGGGGCGCCTACAGAACTTCTTCCGGTTCGGAGTCGCCACTCGAGAACCTTTCTCTGAGCCATCATCGCCTCCAAAGAAACAGTAAAAATGTATACCTACTTATAGTTATTTTTCAAATATGTATAAGCTGTTGGTCTTCCTAAAAGTAAATTAATAAATAAATAAATATAGCAACATTGTTACAGGGGCGGGAACGGATGTCGCCAACATCAGAACAACGGCAAAAGCGGTAAATGGCGACATTGTGCTGAACGGCAAAAAGAGTTGGGTCACATCCGCCATCGAGGGTTCAGCTACCGCCGTCTTCGCGACCTTCAATCCGGAACTCAAACATAAAGGGATTGCCTGTAAGTATTGTATTTCAAGTTGTTATAAAATATTTGATGGGATTCACTAATTCTTTTATTTTCTAGGTTTTCTAGTGCCAACAGAGACTGATGGAGTCTTCAGAGGGAAGAAGGAACCTATCATCGGAGTCAGGTATGCATCTCGATTTGTTAATTACGCACATTCATACTACGCATGCATTTAACATTTCCTTTATATATATGGTGGTAGAAACATAAAAGTATATATATAAAATAAACTAACTGAGATGGCGCAACGACCCAAAGTAAGTCTTGGCCTCCGATAACAAAAGACACCACTTCAGTCTGTCCTGCGCCACCTCCTGCCAGTCCTCCACCTGAAGCTCCCGCAAATCCTTCGTTGACTTTGTCTTTCCAGCGATCCCTGGGACGGTCGACAAAGCGACGGCCACTCGGCCGTCCACTGTATGCTCGTTTGACTGCACGATCCTCTCCCATTCTTTCAAGGTGGCCGAGCCAGGGATGTTAGTGCGTTTTTATCTATATGATATAGGTATTTGTCTAATATTCAACTGGAAACTTATTTATATACAGAGTGATGACTTAACTAAATCCCTGTTCCAGTCCAATATGTCCCCACATCTGTTTTACCACACGTGATGGTTCAACAACCTCATTTTCACTGACTATGCATGATATTTTCAAAGCTATCACCGCGTTATCACATGATATCAGCACATATTTGATAAGGTCGATGGTTTGACATGGCTGTATGTAATATGACATTTGCACACGCCACAATGTCACTGCGGTGCTCTTGACTTTATAAGACGAGGAATTGGCAATATTGGCTGCAGGGATCTCCTTTTTTCACAGCAATTACAAAACATACAGAGCTAATATGTTTTTGACATCAAATTGTCGGAAGGATATATGCTCTATATAGGAGATGCTCAAAACCGCACCGTTGCAGAATAACGTTAGATAAACATATATACAGACACACAGGCGCGCACACACACATGGCATAATACTATAATAAGCGCACGTTATTATGAGTAGATAATATAAATAGAATAAAACACGCAAAGCATTCACTAACACAAACAAGTACAATGAACCGTGTAGGGAAGTGAAAGGCACATACAAGTTACACATGTATGAAGCGTTTGTCTCAGGGCCGCGACCGCGTGCAACGTGACACTGGAGGACGTGCACATCCCGCGGGGGTGCATGCTGGGCGAGGGGGGCGACGGGTTCCGCATCGCTATGGAGCAGCTGGATCAGGGGAGGATCGGCATCTCAGCTCATGCCGTCGGTGAGTACACTGAGTGACGTGACACGAGGCAGCTTGCGAACGGGTTTGCCATAATGCAGCTGGATCAATGGAGGATCGGGATCTCAGCACATGCTGTCGGTAAGTACCTAGTTAAGTTCACTGAGTGGCGTGTCTCTGAGTGACGTGACACGAGGCAGCTTGCGAAGAGGATCGCCATAATGCAGCTGGATCAATGGAGGATCGGGATCTCAGCGCATGCCGTCGGTAGGTAGTTAAGTACACTGAGTGGCGTGCCTCTGAGTGACGTGACACGAGGCAGCTTGCGAAGGAGATCGCCATAATGCAGCTGGAATAAGGGAGGATTGTATCCGACGAAAGTATTGTCGCAATAAAGTCAGCAAGATTGATCAAAGGCGAGTTTCAAAACCAACCAACCAAATTAACCCATTGAAAACCTGTACATAAAAACCTTTAAAATCAACTGCTATTTTGAAGTAACTAAAACAAATCCCCACGAATTTCCAGGTATCGCCCAGGCGGCTCTCGACACAGCTATCAACTACGCTAAAGAGAGGCAAGCGTTCGGCAAATCGCTCGCTAGGCTGCCATCTGTTAAGGTACTTATCGTAATAGACACACAAACTGTACATTATATTGGACTAGTACTATTTTCATCATCATCAGCCGGAAGAAGGTCACTGCTGAACATAGGCCTCCCCCATTGAACGCCACCATGAACGTCTATTAGCCAACGGCTCTCCGCGACTCTTACAATGTCGTCGGTCCACCTAGTGGGGGGCCTACCTACAGAACGTCTTCCGGTTCGTGGTCGCCACTCGAGAACCTTCCCAATCGGTTATCGGTTCATTGAGCGATGTGGCCTGCCCATTGCCACTTCAACTACTTCAGTACTATTTTACTAATATATTATTATTTATGTTTACAGGATCGTCTAACAGATATGTGCATCCTAGTAGAAACAGCTCGTCTCTGTACCTACCGCGCAGCCACGGACGTCAGCACCAAGAACAGTGCAATGGCGAAGTACGTGTCTGGACGGAACGCCGCCGCCGTCGCAGACCACTGCGTTCAGATATTGGGAGGCCGCGGCCTTTCTACCAACTACCCAGCTGAGCGGCACTTCAGGTAACTGTCTTAATGGAGGACTACCCACTCGACCCAGGTGCTGATACTAAAGCGTTGTCTCTGGAAAGAACGCTGTTACCTTGGCCACCCACTGCGTACAGATTTTGGGGCTGCCGAGGCCTTTCTGCAAACTACTCGGCCGAGTGGCACTTCAGGTAACTGTCACTATGGACTACCCACTCGACCCCAGGTGCTACTACCAATACCACATAGCAAAATAAGTTTCTAGAAGGATTGCTGCTATCGTCGCAGACCATTGTGTGCAGATCCTGACCGGCCGCGGCCTTTCTACAAACTACCCAGCCGAGCTACTCTTCAGGTAACTCACTAACTGTCTTTATGGAGGACTGCCCACTCGACCCAGGTGCTAATACTAAAGCGTTGTGTCTGGAAAGAACGCTACTACCTTGGCTGCCCAATGCGTACAGATTTTGTGATGCCGGAGCCTTTCTACAAACTACCTAACCGAGCGGTACTTCAGGTAACTAACTATCTTTTTGGAGGACTACCCAGTCGACCTGGGGTGCTACTAGCAACAGTGTTGTCTCTGGAAAGAACGCTGTTACCTTGACTGTACACTGCATACATATTTTGGGCTGCCTAGGCCTTTCTACAAACTACCCAACCGAGCGGTACTTCAGGTAACTGTTTTTATGAACTACCCACTCGACCCCAACAGTCAAATAGCATAGTACTTGCTATCTTAGGATAACAGTCATTATGTCATGATGTGATTCATGTCGGAGATCTTAAGGCGGTCTGAAAACTCGGACACTAAGGCTGACCTATCTGCAATCCCGCACTGGGCACTGGTCTGGGCTGGGATGGATTATGGCCCATTCTCTGTCTCTGAGAGATGGACCCAGCAGTAGGATTTATTTTTTTTACTTACAAGGTAGCGTTTGACCACAAATCATCTGATGTTAACTGACGATGTGGTCGAAGGTGGCGCCACGATGCACCTGGATTGGGAACTGGCTCTCAAGAGAGACTACCGGAATACACCGATAGGTGCTTAGCGATAGATTCTGATGATGATGTTGATGCAAGTTTTGTGACTATGTATTTCTTTTCATTGCTTCTTTCTTAAGTACATATTAAATATTAATTGTTTATTTTCTTTTCTTTTTCGCCAGGGACGCGCGAGGCACCCAGATCTACGGCGGCGTCACGGATATTCAGAAGCGCTTAGTCGGTCATTATCTCTTGAAGGAGCACGACGCGCTGTGAAACTGCCGGTAATACTGCACTTTTGTCTCAACTCAGAACATATTTGAATCGACACTTCTGTATTGGCGTAGCGTTTTCATGTATCGCATAAACGCTAGGTGCATAGAAGACAAAAGAAATGATACACGAAAACCTATATAATGTACCTGTAATTGGCTTCTATAGTTAACTTACTGTATATTTTTTATTGTTGTAAAGAACTGTTCGTTTTCCTTTAATATAAATAAATACGCCAACTCACCATTACAGATGTCGATTAAAATGTTTTTCTATTTCTTTTCTGAGACTGACAATAATAACAAGATTTGTTTTGATTTCAAAGATAGGCGACGATTTCAAAAAATCAATGTGTAAAAAACAATGCGCTGTGTTTATATTGAACTAGTTGCGCCCCGCGGTTTCACCCGCAGGAACCTTTTTCGGGGAAAAAAAGTAGCCTATGTGTTAATCCAGGGTATAAGCTATCTCCATTCCAAATTTCATTCAGATCCGTTCTGTATTTTTTGCGTGAAAGAGTAACAAACATCTATCCATATATATGTACTCGCAAACTGTCACGTTTATAATATTAGTAGGATAACTGAAATGCCTGCTCCTGTCATGTGAAAACTTATTATGCAGATTTTAATATTTGAGTTATATGGGAGCAATTTAATCATCTCTCATTTAATTTTACTGACCAGAGTTTTGGTTGAAAGCTCAAAATGTATTGCTCTACGTACAGATGATCAAACGCAAGCGCAACTATAATAAAGAATGCTGTCATCATTATCAGCCTTTCACGTTCCCACTGCTGGGACTCTGGCCTTCTCTCAGAGAGAGAGAGTATGGGCTGTAATCTACCACGCTGGCCCAGTGCGGGTTGGTAGATGTCGCATGCCCTTGAATGTTGCAGTTCTTGGGCATGCCGGTTTCCTCACGATGTTTTCCTTCACCGTTTTGAGCGATGGCAAATCCGCACATAACTTATTAAGTCATAGGTGCTGTATATATTGTTATTATGGCCACTAGTATTTAAAACGGTCGATTTTTTATGATATTTATAAATATGGGAAAGGTCAAAAAAACTTAAGTGCCATTTATTGTAAATCGTGTTCATACGCTTTATACATACATATTTAGATATAATGTAAGAAACTAAACATGAAATGTTGTGCTAAATATCTGAACAGCAAGGGTGGATCTAGGATTTTTTTCTGGGCCAGGAAAATAAGGAGTTTCCCCAAGTAGTAATTTTGTCTTTGGATATTTTTTTTATATAAACTGTCAGTTTATTGAATTAAAAGTCCGATTGTAAATCTTAAAACATTCCATGTGTAGCTGCAAGAGAGTAGAATGCAAACTTGATATGTAGCCATAATAAAGATTTATTATCTTCGTCAATTTCGAATTATTGTTGTTTAAATTATTAACAGGGTCATGTTGTAAATATTACATGTATGGTATTCGTCCACTGCTGGGCATAGGCCATTAGTCTCTTCCAAGGCACCAAAATAGGTCCGATGTTCGATTATTCATTTGCATATCGCGTATACAATTCCCGCGCTATGTGATCTGCCTAGTACTAGTGTTGAAAACTATAAAAGTTTTCGTAAACGTCAAAGTTTACTACCGCTAACTTGTCAAAGTGGCAACTCGTAGTACCTAAATTAAAACCCCCGACATCTTGGACCGATTTTCATCAAACATAGCTGAAAACACTCGCCGGTAACTAACCTTTCATACAAAAAAACCTGAATTGAAATCGCTTCATCCGCTCGCGAGCTACGGTGCCACAGACAGACAGACAGACACGTCAGACTTATAACAACCCTCTTTTTGCGTCGGGGGTTAAGAAAGCACTTATGTAACTCGAAAACTTTATTGGAGTACGAAAAAAACGATTTAAAATAACCTGTGTTACCGATTATAGACCATCCATGTTTTGGTTAGACGCGCTGAAAAACAATGTTTGGAAGGAAACGAAAACTTTGATAGTAATTGTAAACTATAAAAAGCTGCACTTTTAGTAGGGGAGCCCATGATGCTAAATGTGGATTTACTCGAGCGTGGCGGAAACCTATTAAATTTGGTAGATTATATGTTAAGAAAAATAAATGTACACTGCTGCTGTGTATACTGCTGCTGCTTGTGGGGTCTGGTCTGCTTTGGTTGTGATCCCGCAACTCATTAATATTCATGTTCCCATATCCCAATGTGTACAACCAAACAAGAGAAATCTTATTAGTAAAGCTAATTAAAAAATATCGGACCATTAGATGACAAAAAAAAGCTTGGGATTTTAGTGAACTTGCTCCAATTCAATCAATTAGTATAAGAATAAAATTGTCAATGAGATCGCGCCAAAAAAATTACCTGCCGGGCGTTTCTTGCCTGTTCTTTTGCCGGCGTAAGGAGGTTGGAACAGGCGTAGCTAGTTTTAAGTTTGACGTTTTAAAGTGATCACAATGTATCCTATTGAATAAAATAAAAATTGACTTTTGACTTTTTATAATGTTTCCACTTTCAGCGGTGGGGGAAGCTTCCACAGACTTTTAAGGTTATATAAAAAAAAACAATGACATGATATGGACTCCAGCGTGTCAGATATTGATATTTTCATGCTCCAGCATGTCTCTGATATGAAATATAATGTAAAAAGTGGGGGGTGTTCAGTGAACCCCACAGATGCTCCCATTTCTTAGACTGGCGATTTGAAAGTGATGCGAGCTCTCAGCGAATCTAAAAGTTTCCTCTGAGCGTACCCACCAATGTTAAGGGCTCATAATGGCTGGAGGTGCTTATCAATATGTAAGGCATCCTTCCTTATGTTAATCTGACGCGCTCGAGTAAATCCCAAAATCCCCTCTTGGGCTCCACTACTATTTGGGGTACAGACCATGTCGAGCGGTGGACGAATACAATGTCATCTATAGTTTTATAATTGATAGTATTTTTGTTATGTAATCAACATTGTACTTATTACATTGTAAGTGAAGATGTAGCCATTGTTATTGTCTGTGTTAAAGGATAAGTTACTGTATTTATAGGCCTTGTAATCAATTATAAGCTGTCATTGTGAAAAGCTAAGCTTTCGAAGCAAGGCAGTTACTGCTAATAAAGCTCTGACAGATAATGCCGATAGATCCAGGTAAGGATTTTTCAGAATCTTTTCTAAATTATATTTAAAATAAACCCCTCTTATTCAGTGCAATGTTATGTGAAATAAAATACTTTATACAATTTAAGGAATGTTATATTAAGGTTTATTGGATTGTTGTATATATATTTGAATAAATTGTATATTTTTTCTAAATTAGCTGTATATTTTCGCGAACAAGATACATTTATAACTTTTTTTTTATTATTTTAATACAATCAAATAATTTTAAGAACATATATAAATAAATAGTAAGTCTATCAATGAGCGAAATGTGGTGAATATTAGGTACTGTCGCGCGCGCAAACATGAATGAATAGTTAATTTGGTTGGCAGGTTGTTATACTATTCAAAATTAACCTCTTTTCTATTTATTTATTTTATTTATTTAATGACGTCGAGCGCTAGAGTTTCGTGCCGCCACTTATGTTAAGAGGACGCCGTGATAAACAATGAATCTGAAATCAGCTCCATACAAAAACGCAAGCGAGCTGACTAATGCCGTAAGGTCGTATGCGTCAAAAAAGGGTTTTTTGCGTTTAAAATGAAAACTATCGTTAATTTTTTAGTACTAAACCTGTAGTTCTTTGAAAAATGTGTATATATACCATACAAATAAAGTCGGTTTTGTATGCCTGTAAAATGAAAATCTTTTTTTAGAGGGCTGTTTTGGATCGTTGTTTCTCTGCTATGAAAGTTAACCAATCGTGTTATCCGACAATTTGATGTTAAAAAAATGATCTTTAATGTACATAAATATTAGCTCTGTATGTTTTGTAATTGCTGAGAAAAAAGGAGATCCCTGCAGCCAATATTACCAATTCTTCATCTTAAGACGCTATTAAGTTAAACGAGTAGGTGTTCACAAGTGCACTGCGGTTTTTGATCAGTGGCAGACGATCTCGAGTTACAGAATCTGCACCTATAATAACTATATTACATAATGATGTACTTGAACGTGCACGTTGACCAAGTTGATCTAATTCAGTTCAGTCAGTCATATGAACGATGACACGGTAGCCGAGTTGGTAGTGACCCTGCCTACAAAGCGGTCCCGGGTTCGAATCTCGGTAAGGGCAAATATATGTGTGATGAGCACGAATATTTTTTCTGAGTCTTGGATATTTTTATCTAAGTATTTATTTTTGTATATAAGTATGTATATCGTCTAGTACCCATGAGTTTCGAGCTTACTTGGGGCTAGGTTAATTTGTGTGCGATGGTCCGGCAATTTAGCGACAAACGGCAAAAGGTGACGTGCATTATCGTTTCGTTACCAAATGAATAACCGACTTGAAATTTTCTTATCAACCAGTAGAAGTTTCGCTATCTAATAAACGCGACTTCCTCTTTTGTATTCATTCTTAACGCGGTCAAGCTATAACTCTGTCTACATATTATGCATTTCTAGACACAGTAGTGGTCAGTTAATAATGTTTAGCAAATATGTGTACATAGTTTTGGATAATCCTAATTATTGCTAATTAGTGCATCTGTCAAATGTTTGTTTAACGGCCTATTGTTAAGTTTGAGAGCGTTAATCGCTTAACAGTAATTAATATCTTCGAAAATACTATTTAGCTTTGTGTTCAAGTGTAAACAGTCATTTGGTAATCGTTCTAACGGGTAGTAAACCCAAAAGGGCCTTCTCAATAATTGTTTTTGAAGAAAGGACTATATTATCCCCCGGTGATTCACTAAGTTCCTATTAATCTTTTACTATCTGTCGACCGCGTCACATTTCAGCAAAGTACACAGTGGGACGATAACGATAATAAACCTTATCATTCCACCACGATCACAAGTCGAATGCACATGTGTCGGCTCCTTAATTTATAGATCACAGAAAAAAAAGTTTAAACAAAACAATGCGCACCTTTTTGACGTTTCTCTTTTTAATTTTGTACCACGCGAGTGGCCAGGACCTATCAGATGTGACGGAGGAGGTCCTAAAGCTAATCAAAGTGTGTGATGTGTGCACGTGCAGTGAAATACCGGATATCGAAGGAAATCACCTAGTGTTAAACATTTTGTGTTCGGAATTGGATAAAATAGAGAATGTGGCGGACTTGGACAAAATATCGTGGCCCCCTAATCCGAACGGGCTGAAGATTTCAGCCTCGTTCGAAGGACTGGGGATCTCTACCCTTGGCAAGTAAGTATTCAAATTTATTTAAAGTTTAAGAATTATTTTATTTTTTGTAATCACCTTGACTGCTTATCGCTGGAGTCATTAGAGTTGTAATTATGGACGAGGCACATTTTTAAAGGGCAATTTTGTTTGCTCTGTCGTAGAGTATCTTAATCTTTGTTTACATTCGTATTTTAGGGAAACCCGTATCTTCTTTGTACACAGTGATTACGTGGAGGGCTTTCTTCTATACCTAGACGAGAAATATTAAAAAAAAAAACTATCATCATCATCATAGCCTGAATACGTTCCCACTGCAGGGGAAATAGGCCTTTTCTAAGAGAGAGAAAGAGAAAGAGAAAGACTGGTATCTAATCTACCACGTTGGCCCAGCTGGGACAAAACTTAACTCCTATGTTTTTCCTTTAGGCAGTATATATGAGTATACATATACTCTGTGGAAATCTAAAAATTAGGAAACCTAAACTGAGAAAATTCGGGTTGATACGTGCAGAGAGCAAGTATGAAGTTAGCAAATATACCTGCTCATTACATAGGTTTTCTTTTGCGAAATGTGTACTGTGTATTGAGATGAAAGTAGTACCTAGAACTAATAGATATTGCTAGTTTCAATTCTAAGAATAATGGAAATATGGGCTGAGAATTTTCCGATGTATTATATGATTCACCCTGTATGTATATTAAATACATGTGTTCGTATAATACATAAGATAATGTATCTTCTACCTACTATGGCCAATAAGGATTTTAAATAGAAATATTTGTCAAATATTTTCAACTGATCAGTGACTATTGCCCACAGAACACTATTACTCTTACCGGAGCTATTGCCACTTCACATACTAATAGGTACATAGTAGGTATTTGGTAGGTTACATTATGAATCAGTAGCTATCGTAAACAAATAAACATCGACTCTATTGATAACAGTCATTTAGTAGGTATGTAATAGTTTCATTAGTTGATATATTTATTATAAATTCAAAATGATAAGTTGATAAGTAAAGGTACGTAGTACCGTCCTACTAGTGTTGCAATAAATATTGTTTAAAAATCAGCGGGCCTATAAAATGTCACATTCTCCTAGCGTTAACGAATGTAGA
Source organism: Opisthograptis luteolata (assembly GCA_931315375.2). NCBI lineage: Eukaryota > Metazoa > Arthropoda > Insecta > Lepidoptera > Geometridae > Opisthograptis > Opisthograptis luteolata. Next base: position 2,370,299 of record OV928044.1, read on the forward strand.
AAAGTACACAAATGTATGGGAATGGCATAAGTTATTGCTAAGTCACGTGGTCAAGCGAAAACGAATAAAAAATTGGTAGACAATGGAATCATATTTCTATTCCGTGAAACGAAACGCGAAAAATGAAACCCGCCATACAAATGCATTAGCCAAGTGACACATTTGACAGGCTTACTAATCGGTAATCGCGTATATAGTCTACTTAATCTATGTCGCTTACGACGAAGCTTTAGCGATCGGAGAAAACGAAACGCGAAACGCTTAGAATCGGTTGCACGTTGTCTGGACCCACAGATTAGGTTCATTTAATCTTATCCTATCTTACTAATATTATAAATGGGAATGTTTGTGTGTGTGAATGTTTGTTACTACGTATCACCGTAACTACTAAACTGATTTTGATGAAATTTGGAATGGAGATAGCTTATACTCTGGATTAACACATAGGCCTTAACCCGGAAAATGGTTCCTGCGGGATAACGGGCAGACGCGGGTGAAACCGTGGGGCGTAACTAGTATTATCATATTACAATCTGTGTCCCGCAGTCCCGAAGATTCCCACAGGAACACTGCATTTTTTCGTGATGAAGATTTTAAATTTCCTAAGGACCAACAAAACGTTTCGCTTTTCTTCTTTTATAACAGTAGAAATAGTTGCCGTAGTATTATTAAAGGCGAAAATTAAATGAAAAACCAATATAAAATCGCAAGGAAACTCACGGCTTTATAAAGAAAACCCCGTGCTAAATATTTCCTACGATGGCTTGGACACGTGGTGCGTATGAGGGAGGATCGTACGGCAAAGCGATCTTGTTTGGGACAACCAACCGGCCTACGGTCGGACGCCTTAGATACCGCTGGAGGGACGCGGAGGATGCGGACCTACGCGAACTCTTGACTCCTGACGACGCGGTAGCCGAGTTGGTAGTATCCGTGCCTGCGAAGCTAGCGGTCCCGGGTTCGAATCCCGGTAAGGGCAAATATATGTGTGATGAGCACTAATATTTAAATAAATATCGGGACAATTGCACACAAATTGACCTAGCCCCAAAACAGTTTGTACCTGAGTCTTGGATATTTCTATATATATATATAAGTATTTATTTCTCTATAACTATAAGTATGTATATCATTGTCTAGTACCTACCCATAACACAAGTTTCAAGCTTAATTTAGGTCAATTTGTGTGCAATTGTCCCCGATATTTATTTATTTATTTTGAACTGGGCTGAAATCGCCCAGGACAGAGAGCAGTGACGTTCTCTCGTTTCAGGAGACTAGTCAGGTTATGGGCCGCTGAGCCATAGGAGTTACTTATTAAAATATTCCTTTACCAGCTCGTTTGTTGCCAAGCACTCAAAGGTCAATATCCACGTTATCATACAAAAAACAATGGCCTAGTTTATCACGACCCATCAATCAAGTCGTCGCAGTTTACTTTGCGAATTATGCAGGAAGCGAGAAATAGGCCTCCGCTAGGTAGTCGGTGACTGATATAGTAATTAGATGAGAAAAAGATAATTATGTTATTATGCGTTGTAAGATAATTGCTTTTAGAGGCGCTCTTGTTGGTCTTAGATTCGAATCCTGCAATAAGATTGAGCTTGCCATGAAGGAAAACATCGTGATGAAACCATAGCTTGGTGGTCGGTACTTTCTAGTGCTCGCCTGGCTAGCATTAGCTACAGATTACTGTCGCCAAGCACCTATCATTGTGTCCCGGCAGCCCTACTTGAAAGCCAGTTCCTAATGCAGGTGTAGCGTGGCATCACCTTTGACCACATCGTCCTTTTACATCAGGTGTCTTGTAGTCAAAAGCTAGAGGCTAGCTACGTATTTCATATTGTAAAGACCAGGTGTTTAATTCTTAGGATTCAAATTCCAGATTACCGCCAAACTCCCAAGTGGAAACTCTTCGATTCAACAACAACGCAATCAAAACATACTGGCCAGACCCATTCAGTGACGTCCCCAATTTGAAGAAGCTCTCCTTCTCACAAAACGAGCTCGCAGAGATCACACCCGATCTCTTCACCAAGATAGAAGCTTTAGAAGACCTAGACCTGTCCTATAACAAGCTGTCAGAGTTCAATCGTTTGGATTTCAAACACTTGCACAATGTGAAAAAGTTGAATTTGCAAAGTAACCAATTGAAGAAGATTCCTTTAGAAGCATTGCATCCGATGACGTCATTGGAAGACTTGGATCTGAGTAAGAATGGAGTGCACGATCTGTTACTGCAAAAAGCTGGTAAGAATCTGAAGGGACTGAAGGTGTTGAACCTAAGCGGGAACCGTATAAGATCTGTGATGAAGGATTCCTTCCCCTTGGATAATAGCATGTAAGTATGAAACATCCTTGAAGATATGATTGCGGGATTTCTAATCTGAGGCTATTAGATCAAGTTACCTTTAAATATTTAAGGACCATCATATCAAATAATTAAAACGATGTAGCTCAGTGGTAGTAACATCGACTTGCGACTCGTCAGTCGTGGTTTCAAATCATGCAATCATGCAATGAGCTTTTGGTGAAAGAAAACGTCGTGATGAAACTATAGCTTAGTGAAAATACCCTACGTATTTTCTAGTGCTCAGCATCTGTTGCCAAGCACCTATTGGTGTGTTCCGGCAGCCTCACTTGAGAGCCAGTTCTCAGTCCAGACCACTTTTTCCCTTATCATCAAGTGACCTGTCAACTTGTGACTAAGCGCTAACCTGTAATGTTAGATTTAGCCATCCCGTAATGCATTTTCTCCTGTAACTTTTATATAATTTTTTTCTCTTTTCAGAGAACTTTTAGACCTCTCCAACAACATTATCGAGATCGTCGAAGAAGACGCTTTCCTAACCTGCAGCAATTTAAGAGAATTGAACCTTGCTCAGAACAACATAACGTTCGTTTTCAACCTACCCTCAACTCTGCAGATAGCTATACTGAAGGTCAACACGTTGTACCATTGGCCCATGTTCCCTGATGGAATCAAGTATATTGACCTGTCGTATAACAGGCTTTCTGGGTTGTATGATGAGAGCACCGTCAACTTTGATAGTTTGGAGGTAAGAGAACGTCAAATTTATTGATCTGTGTTATTTTTGAGGCGTTGATGGTCGATTGACCAAGGGTAGTGCAGCTGAAAGCCAAAAAGGAGGTCCCAAGTTCGTAGTTTGTAAAAATGACGCTATAAAACTATAGCATTTTTTTACTATTTACAGGGTAGCGTTTGACCACAAGTCACCTGATGGTATGTGACGATGTGGTCGAAGATGGCGCCACGCTACACTTGAACTGGGAACTGGCTCTCAAATGAGGCTGCCAGAACACACCGATAGGTCTTGGCTACAGATTCTCAACTTCAGGGTAGTAGCTAGCCAGGCGAACACTAAAAAATGTCCTACCACCAAGCTATGGTTTCATCACGATGTTTTCCTTCACCGAAAGCTCAAGCTCATTGTAGGATTTGAACCCACGTCCTAGGGATTGCTAGCCGACGTCACTACCACTTAGCAATCAAGAGATTCATCATCATGCAGTGATGGGATTAAAAGCAAAAGAATAACGAGTCATTATGCAACCTACACAATATAATATTGTTCCAGGTTCTACACATTGGAGGGAACCAGATCAAAGAACTAAACATCGAGAAGAAGTTACCCAGCCTATTAATTTTAGACCTGTCTTACAATTTGCTATCCGAAGTACCAAAAACATTAAGCGCGCAGTTTTTCCCTAGCTTGGAAGACCTGCATTTAGATGGCAACATGATAGAGAGTATATACTTCAAGAACATCATAGCGTTGAGGATGTTGTATATGAACGATTTGAACAAACTGAAGGTAGTCGAAGATAAAGCTTTCAGTAATGTGGTGGGGCGGGGAGACGACCCGGAAGAGATGAATTGTTTCAATCTCTATTTATCGAACTGTCCTTTTCTATCGGAAATTAGAGATGGCGCTTTCGATGGCACGTCTCTGTGTTTGGTGAGTTTTGAATCTGTATTGTTTTTTACACTGAAAGAAAACGACAAAGGTTTACACAAGGTTTTTTTGACGACCGATGTGGCGCAATGGGCGGATAGCCGACTGTGAAGCGTGAGGTCACGGGTTCGATTTCCGCTTGTGGGCAAATAATGTGCATTGAAAAAAAAACGCAAGTATTTGTTCTGTGTCTGGGTGTTGTGGATCCCCGATCCTCGTAGTTTCTGATACCCTAGATACAGGGAAACCTAGTTAGGGGTCAAAGCCTATGTATGTGATTGTGCGGGCATTATGATTATTATTTATGTATATGTTTAACTATCTCAACCTTTAAAAACAAAAACATTAGCATATGGGGGATAAGAACCAGTGAGATAGGAGAGAAAAAAAAACAAAAATCATCAGTCGCCGAGCATGTCGCGTGGCGCCACCTTCAACCACATCGTCATTTAACATCTGTACCCTCAGTACAAGTTTTAAGTTTAAGTTTGTAGTTCATTTATTTATTCATTTTTTCCCGTGCGTGACGTCACCTACCGGCACGGAAGACCAGCGTTGGTTCGAAAGAACCAGCATCATGCTGAGTTGGTGCCGGTTTGTTGCAAAAAACCAGTAATTAATTGTCTTTTTATTATTATTTAAATTTATTTGTTTTGTTTATGTTTAAAAACTATAAAAAAAAAAAGTTTAATAGCTACGCTGCCCTCCTAGCGCTGTTTTGTCAAAGTGGCAAATGGCTTATTATGCAAAACGTAACTCTATATCTTTGATCGAACAATCTTCCTTCCCAGCTGGATGTAAGCAAGAACAACCTGTCGTACCTCTCCGAACGGCTGGTGGAGTGGTCGGCGGTGAGCGAGGGGGTGAACCTGCAGTGGAACCCGTGGCGCTGCAGCTGCGAGCTGCAGTGGGTGGTCGACCGTCTGCTGCCGCTCATGTACGCTGCCCACTCCAGGCTGCTCTCAGAACTAAGGTAAGCTTATTATAAAATATCGGACTATTAGACGAATAAATAAATTATAAATAAATAATAAAAATTATTTATTCGTCTAAGCCAGTGTTTCCCAATTAGTGGTACGCGTATCCCCAGGGGTACGTGAAGTTGCTTCAAGGGGTACGTGCTGCTATCAGTAAAAACAAGAACAATTTCCAAAATACTGTAATTTGAAGATAATAAATAAATGTTATTGAAACTAACTTTTTTGTTTTTATTTATCACAATAAGGGGTACGCAGGTTTGAGGTCTTTTTTAAAGTGGTACGCAGCAAAAACTAATTGGGAACCACTGGTCTAAGTAATTAGTATCCTACTAATATGATAAATGCGAAAGTTTGTGTGTGTGTGTGAATGTTTGTTACCACGTGTCACCATAACTACTAAACCGATTTCGATGAAATTTGGAATGGAAATAGCTTATACCCTGGATTAATAAATAGGCTACTTAACGGAAAGACGCGGGTGATACCGCGGGGCGCAACTATAGTAGTAAAAATAAAATTGTAAATTAATGTGATCGCGCCCAAAAAATTACCTGCCGGGCGTTTTTGCCTGTTCCTTTGCCGGCGCAAGGAGGTTGGAACAGGCGTAGCTAGTCTTTGGATTGACGTTTTATAGTGATCACTTGGTGTATCCTACTAAAATGCTACTAAATAAATATAATTCGGAATAAAAACAATTTAAAAGAGCTCGCATTATCCCGTGGCTCTGCCCGTCTTTCACCAAAAACCTTTTTTAATTTCCAGGTGCGGCTCCCCTCGTCCCTTCGAGGGTCTGCGATTAGTGCACTGGTACAACTGGACGGATCAAGCGATGTGCAACGACGCTTACCTCAGATCTGGGACTTACATGGTCAGTATCCACAATATACTTTCGAAATAGAGTATAACGTTTGGTTAGAAATGTTATTTTGAGCTTTAAAGATATGTGCCTTAGGGTACATGAGTCTTGTCGATTTATCTAGTTACCTCTTATACTACTGCGTTCGGGATTGATGGGAAATTTTTCAAGAGATATAACGTCAAATAACTTGGGGAAAAGATAGCAAAGCCGAAACATAAATATTATAGTACTAGCCGCCCGCCCCGGCTTCGCACGGGTATTTATCAAAAAAAACATTAAAAATTATAATACACACATTATTGGAGTTTTAGTAAGGATCCCTAATTTTATTGAAAATAGACATCAATATTTTTACGATACTTACGCCACTCAATTGTTTTGCCTTTCCGGAACTTCTCCTCTAACACTTGAACTTTATGGTATGGTATTAAAGTTCAAATTGAGTCTACATTAGAAAAAGTTTGTGTGGGAAAAAGAAAAGGGCTGTTTTTAGGGTTTTCCCGGCAATTATTCGAATTTTTCTCTGTCGTAAAAACCATTATTGGACTTGAACAAACATTAAAAAAAAAGAATTGGCAAAATTGGTCTAGGCGTTGTTGAGTTATGCGCTTACCAACACATTTTGCGATTCATTTTTATAGGATAGATTTCTCAAAATGAACACTTTACATTCATGAGTCTACATTCACTTAAAATAGATGATTTAAATTTCAATTTTTTCCTAAAATAACCCCAAAAACAGAATTTGCATAATTTACATTTTCTATTTTTTTATACTAATTACAGGGTAGCGTTTGACTACAAGTCACCTGATGTTAAGTGACGATGTGGTCGAAGATGGCGCCACGCTACACCCTGGACTGGGAACTGGCTCTCAAGTGTTACATTATGTACTTCCACGTTCGTGATTGCGCCTAAATCCAACTTTAAACATTTTTCGTTCTCTTTCTTAATTTACACTACACGTTCGTGATTGCGACACCTAAAAAAACCTATACCTACCTTCTTCTGAATACGACCTTTTAAGCAAATAAACTGTGATTGACGGACAGACAAACACAAGCGTGATCCTATAAGAATACCGTTCTTCATCGGATATACAGCACCCTAAAAACACCTACTTATAATCAACTTTCAGATCGAGTCATCCTCCGAGCCAAATTCCCTCTCCCAAGTGAGTTACCTCACTCTTATCCTCGGAGGCAGCATCATCGTCTCCCTGCTCATCGCCATCGCGCTGACAGTCTACCTCGTGAAGACTCGTCGGAAGTACCGCGTGCGGCAGGCGGCCATGCATCGGCGGAGGCAGAGCAAAATGGACTCTAAGAACGCGAATGGGAAGGAGCAGTTCTCAGCGCTGAATAAGGCATGATACAAGGGAAAATGGACCTGGCGACCTGTGAGATTCTAGTTTTTGTTAATTAAAGAACATTGGTCACTGTATACCGCCCTGGACCTGACTGCAATATATTTTGTATAAAAATTAAGAATAGCTTATTGAAGTTATACGACTGGCCTGAAGCAGTTTTTGGTATGTGAGATTAACTTATGGTACAGAAAAAGAAAAACAAGTACAACAAAATTAGTAGAATATATTGTATCGTAGCGTAGCAAAAGCAAACAAAGGTTAGGGTTGGGATTGCCTGATCTGAATCGATCTTCTAAAAGATCGACTTACGCCCATACGATGCGATGTCCCGATTTTTTGTATCGATTCAATAAGATGCGGTCTTCGCTCAGATCGAACCGTTTTTTTATATTATTTTAATCTGTAAGTCTTTATTGTAGGAACTTACTATTTTAGTGTGTACTTATAAATTGTAAATAGTGATTGTTTCGTACCACCTTTAACAGTATTTTTATGAGTTATAAATGTTACCATATCTAAGTGTATATTATTGAAAATATAGTGTTGTACAGCCGAAAATTATCCAATAAATTAATTTAAATGATAAGCACTATTATTATTAGTGTTTGTTTCATTTTCCAAAAGGGTTGATAAAATATATTTTCGAACCCACCCCACCCACTTTCCTTTCAGTCTTACCTGTTCCTACTCATCTTTCATCGTCGCTCCGCAACTGTACGTTCTCACTTATTTTATGCCCGAAATTAATAATCGATCTAATCCGTTATCTGCGTTTTGGATCGATATGTCATGTCATAATCATTATAGTAGTAATCTGTCAAGCCCTAGTACTAAAATGAAATATTATGACATGACATATCGATTCAAAACCGCGGATAACGGATGGATCGATTATAATTTCGGGCGTTAGACAAGTACCCGAACAGCTGTTACAAAGTTGCTCCCATTTGATATTTTGATTACATATAAAAAATTACATGCTACATGTTTATACAAGTTTTGATAAAAAAAATGAATCCACCTAGATTCAATACGACAAAATCAGATAAAATCTCACCTTGGTAATAAAGTGAATCAGCCAGCGAATAATAATGTAAGGCAAAAAAATCTGTCTTAAAACACTTTTGTGTTAAATTCGTGGTAGATACGGGAGGGTTCAATGATAAAACAAATATTTATAATAGGTATATCTTTTATTATAAAAACACCTTGTAAATATAGTTCTATGTCACTTATATCATATAATGCAAACTTTATAAAAGGATCTTATATTGACCCTAAGATATAATTTTCAGGAGTATTATCAATTTATCATACAAAACGTTATTGTGAACAATCAGAAATAAATTTATTAAATTTTATTTAGACTATACAAAAAAAGAAAATCAAAAATTAATTTCAATTCATCACAGTTCAATCAATTCGAATATCACATACATTTTATTACAAAAAATAAACCTTCAAAAAGTGAAGACATAGAAAAAATAAAACAAAAGGGTTTAGGAGGATCTTTAATATTGAAAATAATTTATAATTGGCTAAATACTTGTTATTATTATTCAGCTCCATGCAAATATCTCTTTGTATGTATTTTTGTATATCGACACTATCTATACATAATCAAAATACAACATGTACATTGTACATGTATAATTAATTAACACCAGTATGTCCAAGAACTGCAAAATTCAAGGGGACGCGAATCTACCAACCCGCACTGGGCCAGCGTGGTAGATTACGGCCCATACTCTCTCTGAGAGAAGGCCAAAGTCCCAGCAGTGGGAACGTAAAAGGCTTTTTACTACTTACAGAGAAGCGTTTAACCCCAAGTCACCACCTGATGTTAAGTGATGATGTGGTCGAAGATGGCGCCACGCTACACCTGGAACTGGTGATGATCATAATCAAGGGAAAAAACCATCATCATGATACATTTTTATTTACCTTATTACATAGAACAATTTGAGAAATATAAGTATTACATGTACTATAGCACAAAATGCGTAAAAAGTCCTATTTTGGCCAATGACGTCATTTTCCACAGAACACACTAATGGGAAGTACCGAAAATAGTCTCTGCTCCGAACCCCTAACTAGCGCGAGGGTTGACAATCTTCCTGACCCACTCGGGGCCGTGGTAGTATCCCCTCAGCATCACGTGCCAATAGATAAACGGGAAAAGTTCCTTCTTCATCTGATAAGCGATCCTGCTTTCTGTGGCCTGAAAATATAAAAAAAAACTGTTCTATAGTGTGTCGCCATGCATCTATCGGAGTTCCGGCTGCCTCACTTGAGAGCCAGTTCCCAATCCAGTGGCCGTAGAGAGAGAGTTTTCGAGCGGATAAACTCATTTTTTTGAATGATCAGCCAGGAAAAATTTTAACAAGTCTAAAAATGTGTGAAAAAATCTAGTATGAAAATACATACCTTACTATATGTATCTTAAACGTCTAAATCTACTTTATACAGTTCTCAGATCACATATTTTTGTCAAATGCTCTATTTCCGTCAGTCCTGGTTGATCAGTCTCAGATGATCAGTCGGGAAAAATTACAATAAGTGAAAAATGATATGTGAACATGGATTAAATTGTCTAAAACAACTACTTTACACAGTTCTCGAATCAGATATTTTTGTCAAATGCTCTAATCTTGGTTGATCAGTCTCAAACTCTCAAATGATCAGTCGGGAAAATATTTCAACAAGTCAAAAATGATATTATGACAAAATGGATAATATTATTATGTAACTCTATCATAAAAATACAAACAACTTCCTTAATGTCACATATTTCAAATTTCTAAAACTTGTACTTTACACAGTTTTCAAATCAGAAATAGAACATTTGACAAATAATACTCTATTTCCGTCAGCCCTGGTTGATCAATCTCAAATGATCAGTCAGGAAAAATTCCAACAAGTCAACAATTTTACACTAAAATGGATAAATAAAAAATCTAGTACCAAAAATACATACATGTAAATGCCGATCGAAAGATTTAACCTGGTCAAAGGGGAAGGTCTCCCTCACCACGCCGTCGTACACGAACTCCGCCAGGATGCACGTGCCGTATGACGTCAGAAGGGGGCAGGCGCCGTAACCGTCGTACTTCTCGCTTGGGCTGTCCTTCTTCATGGACGCAAGGAGGTTATGTTCGACCACATAGCTCTGTTTCGCTGGAATGGAATAGACAAAATTTTCAGATTAAAAAAACTGAAAGTTGGTTTTGGACAATTTCGGAATTTCATTTGGTACACTTTACTTTAGAACTTTAGATCTAAGAATCATACTTATGTCATAACTAGCTGTTCCCCGCGGTTTCACCCGCGTGGGCTACGTCTCTAGGCATGCGAGGTCTCAGCCCGATCGGTTTAAAATTGACAAAGTTTCATACAAACTTTCTTCCCCTATTTTATCCCCTTGGGGGTAGAATTAATCAAAATCCTTTCTTAGCGGATGCCTACGTCATCTATCTGCATGCCCAATTTTAGGCCGATCCGTCCAGTGGTTTGGGCTGTTCGTTGATAGATCACTATGTCAGTCAGTCACCTTTGAGTTATATATATATAGACTAGCTGTTCCCCGCGGTTTCACCCGCGTGGGCTACAGTTTATTACGATAAAAAGTAGCCTATGTACTTTCTCAGGCTCTAGACTATCTCTGCACCAGATTTAATTTAAATCGGTTCAGTAGTTTAGGCGTGAAAGGGTAACAGACAGACAGACAGAGTTATTTTCGCATTTATAATATAAGAAGGGAAGAAGGGATATTAGTAGGGAAGTAGAATTTTTATTTTTTTGGGGGAGTATTTACTTTTTACAGGGTAGCGTTTGACCACAAGTCAGTTGATGTTAAGTGACGATGTGGCCGAAGGTGGCGCCACGCTACACCAAAACAAAGAAACAAGCAGAGTTCTATCACCAAGCATAACCTACCGTTTTACCCTTTGGGTATGTACGGCGCCCTAAAAAGGACTTTATCACAAGGACGTAAGTTTGTAAACCACTTGCCGATAGCAGCAGCAGTTTTGCTGTTGGGCGTGTTCGTACAGTCCCCGATGCCGTACATGTTCTTGTACTTGTTGTGCTGCAGAGTGAACTTGTCCACGTCGAGGAAGCCGCAGGTGTCGGTGACGTCAGAGTTCTTGCTCAGGAAGTCCGGCGTTCTCATTGGTGGAGTCACGTGCAGCATGTCGTATGGTAGTGTGCATTCCTGTAGTACATAAAGAGTTACGTTTAAATATCCTAACATCTGGATGGCCGAGATTTGCTCGGTATTTTTCTTTAGTAAATCGTGTTTTTATAAAACAAAATTGGTTTAGAGTTGCTAAACAACGTCATCTATTGTAAAGTAACAAAAAAAAGTATTACTATTCGCCAATAGATGTCAGGAAGAGTCGTTATGTTTCAGTTTATGTTTAAGTTGATAATCGATATACGACGTTTTCTGAAAACGTCGTGTAAATGAAATGAAACCTAGCTAGTTCGATATATCGCCTCTGAAACCCCTATTTCATGAAAATCGGTGGAGCCGTTTCCGAGTTTGACAATGAGAATTGCTCGTTTAAAGATTATTATTATTTATGATACTCCTTCGAGGGTCAATGTGTACGCTTGCATGTGAAATCCAAGACTTGTCGATAGGCGGTTTCCTCGCGATATTTTCCTTCATCGTTTTGAGCGATGACAAATCCGCACATAACTTATTATAAGTCATAGGTGCGGGGACGAAAGGATTGCGTACCGTTCGGCCAACGTGTATTCTGATAAATAAATGATTTGATTTTATTTGATGATGATGATGAAAGATAATTATGCACTTAACTACTAAGCAATATCCAACACAATATAACGGTATAAAAGTTTTAGTAAACGTTAACGTTTACCACCGCTAACTTGTCAAAATGGCAAATTGTACTGCCATAATTCAAAAAGTAACTCAAAAACTTTGTTGAAATATGAATAAAACGATTCAAAATAAACTGTATTACCGAGTTGGTTCCACCAAGTCTCGGTAAGGCACTCTTAAAAAAATAGGTATAGAAGGAAACGAAAACTTTTATAGTGACTTTTTTGGCGGCAATCGAATTGTCAACGTGAAAATTTTGTTTTTATTTCCAAAACTTGTGTTTCTTCGAGTGATAATGTGTAATATTGGTGGATTATTAACCATTATGTGTTCGTTAATGTGTACGAGTGTGGGAAATTGAAATAAAGTTGTGAAAGTGACTTTTCGAGTTGCTCCAAAAAAGTCCGTGTAAAGTTTAAGTAAAGCGCCACTACTTTACTTAAATACTATCCTCATCCCTTCATCTCATCATCATCATCATCATTTTAACATGATTCAACTCTCTGAGTTTGAAATATTTTATACTTGACACTGGCAAATACACTAATCGTGTGACGCCATAACGAAAAAAAAAAAACAAAAAAAAAAAAAAAAACTTTTATAGTTTTTGTGATCTATCAAAACCTGTACTCCTAGTACAGCTACTTTTGTCGCTTACTGTACGCACCTAATGATTTCTATTTGTTACAGCATTTAGCATTTTTTTTTGTATTTTTTTTTTTTGTGCAGCGTTTGATCACAATTCACTTGACGATTTTAAGTTGCAGTGAAATTGTACAACATACCGTTTTTTCTTCTCCTTTAAGGAAGACCGCCTCCCTCTTATCGTGCCGGACCTCCTTGAGCAGAGTCCTGTAGTTGACGTTTATCTGCTTCCGCTCCACCACCTTGAGCAGTGCGTCCGCGTATTTCTTCACGCCGAATATGATGGGCAGATTCGTGTTGTAGTGGATTTTGGCTTTTGAACGCACTTTTGTCTGAAAAGGTATGTTTGAATTTATTTATTTATTCAAAAACACCTAACGTCTACACTGAGAAAAAAATTCGGACTTTCCTTCTGAGTCTTTACCTTCCAAGACCGTTTCCTTCCTAATTTGTTTTCCTTCTGAATCACAATTCCTTCCCTTTTAACTCAGAAGGAAAACGGTATTTCGGAAGGACTTTTTCTCCGTGTAGTTGACGCCTTTTACAGGGGGATGCCACGCATGAGCGGCATTGGAAAAGGAAAAGGGTTGAATCCTTAGTTGAACAAAAACATTATGGTGTTATGATTAACTAGTTGTTCCCAGCGGTTTCACCCGCGTCTCCCTGTTTTCCCGCGGAAACCTTTTTCCGGGATAAAAGTATGTGCGTATGTCGCTTATATATACCCTGGATTAACACCAATGCTACTTTTTATTCCGGAAAAAGGTTCTTGCGGGATAACGGGAAGACGCAGGTGAAACTGCGGGGTGCAGCTAGTACGTAGTATATATTACGAATTGAGAACTACTGGACGCTCCCTAATTATTATTTGTCAAATGAGTCGTTAACAACATTCAATAATAATCTCTCATATCAACAGATAAAGTATAAAAACGGGTACTTGAATTACCCGATGTTTATACTCAGACTTTTCACATTGACAGAATATGATAACACCTTCCAGACTCATCCAAAACCTGTATTTAATTTCAACAAAGATTATTGTAATAACATAAGTATTTAAAACATAGCACCTCTCTTGTATATACACACAATGTATATTTTACTTCGGCATTTTATACAATCCATACTAATATCACAGTATATAAAGAACAGTAGGTTAGCTAAGGCCGCTCAACGACTTGCCTACTCTTGCGGTGACGCTTAGGCGGCGCGTTCCGTACTGAGTGCATGGCCGCGGCCCCGGCCGCCTCCTTTCGTTTATGTGATTGTGTGCGTGAAAAGTGCGTGCGTACACGGTGCCGCTACTCACGCACACATTCAAACCGGCGACGGCCGATTTATATGAAGCTGAACTACTACTCCTTTACTATGCTAATATTAACGGTGAAGGAAAATATCGTGAGGAAACCGGCATGTCCAAGAACCACAACATTCGAGGGCATGCGACCAGCAACATCTACCAACCTGAGGAAAACTGAGAAATCGAGGGGAAGCAAATGGCGGTTTTTTTTAAATTAAAAATTATACTTATCTATTACTATTTACAGGGTAGCGTTTGACCACAAGTCACCTGATGTTAAGTGACGATGTGGTCGAAGATGGCGCCACGCTACACCTGGACTGAGAACTGGCTCTCAAGTGAGGCTGCCGGAACACACCGATAGGTGCTTGGCGACAGATTCTTAACAAGAGGGTGGTAGCTAGCCAGGCGAGTACTAGAAAATACTCTACCACCAAGCTATGGTTTCATCACGATGTTTTCCTTCACCGAAAGCTCAAGCTCATTGTAGGATTCGACCCACGTCCTACGGATCGCAAGCCGACGTCACTACCACTGAGCCATCATCGCTTCAATCAAAAAGCGCCTTACCTTGGTAAAGTAAGATTCCGCCAAATAGGCAATCTTCTGCGGCGCTCCCGGACACTTGATGAGACCGTCGGGGTATGTGAAGATGGCGTCTCCACCCTTGAATTGAATTGAATTGAATTGAATTGAATTTGTTTATTGTGATAAGAACGGCATGCCATTTACACTCATTACACAAAAATTATTAGTCATCATAAAAATAATAAACAATATAAGGGATAAATTACAGACGCTCACAATAGCCTAAACATGTAGCTAAAACTGTTTTCCAACTATCAACAAATAAATCAATATCAGTGTTGGTATCCAGGAGTGCATTGAGATGGTGCAAGGATCGACAGAGAGGGGACTCAGCTCGGGCCACAGTTCGACATCCGGGAACGTCAAAAAGTATGCGTCGTCGGCTAGGTCTATGCCGCCAGAGGTTGTTTGGGACGGACAACCTGCACAAGTTATTGTGCAGGTCAGGGGAGTCTATGCGTCCTCTCAAAACTTTGCAACAAGTTGCAAGCTGGTCGAGCAACCTTCTTACTTCGAGGGAATTGAAACCAAGTTGGCCTAGCAAGAACCCAGTGGGATAAAGATAAGGGTAGTAGCCAAAAAGTTCTGAACCTTGAACTTCTGGAGGTCGCCAAATGTCTTCTCGCAGTACTTCGCGTTGTATATCGTGGAGACACTGCTGTTCGGGTCCTTCAGGGCTTCGGTCAGGCCAGGGACCTAAATCAAACTAAGATATAAAATCACATTTGAAGCGATGATGGCTCTTGAAAAACTGCCCTCGGAAAACGTTTCCGTGAAGCAAAAGTGACGTCGAATCCGACACGGAAACTTTCCTAGTGAGTTAGAATCGCACGACAGATGTGATTTAAAAAATTCTTTCAGAAAACAGAGTCAGAGTCTGTCTCTCAGTGTCATAGGTTGAGTTACGTTGTGGCAAATACCTCGTGGAACCCTCCAAGCAGGTAAAACTGGTGGCTTAGCTAGTGAATGATAACTGATAGTGATAACCATTGATGTATTACGTGTTTGTGATACCATATCGTGTATCTATGTGGTAATATCAGATATCTAATCAATCCATATCTATACTATAATATCGTAAGTGCGAAACTAACTCCCACCAGCACTAATGCCCGAAATTATTAATCGATCCGATCCGTTATCCGCGGTTTTGGATGTTATGACGTAGGCATCCGCTATGAAAGGATTTTGATTAATTCTACCCCCAAGGGGATAAAATAGGGGATAAAAGTTTGTATGAAACTTTCTCAAATTTTAACCGATCGGGCTGAGACTTTGCATGCATAAAGCGCGGAAGAGCTAGTTGTACTATATAATCTTGTATTAAACGCAATTTGAACGGTTTTGAGAATAATTCCGGTTGTCAATATCTTTGGTTACCCGTGCAAAGAGTTTAGTAATTATATTGTGTTTAGACGACAACCTCACCTTGCCATAATCGCAGTTCAGTCCCACCGCGATGAGAATGTACTCGTAGTTGATGACGTTACCCTGCCTCGTGGTCACCTTGCTGCCCTGAGGGTCCACGGTTTCCGCGAAGTCTTGGATCCATTTAACCTTAGCGGGCAGAACGGCGTGCTCATATTTGTGCGTGTCCGCCACGCGCTTGACGCCGGCGCCTACGAGCGTCCATAGAGGCTGATAGTAGTGGTCCTAGAGAGAAAATTCATGTTACATCACCATTCTTATTCATCGAGATGATGATGAGATTGAGCGATGGTGGCCTAACGGTAACGCGTGCCGTGCGAATTACAACGCGCCGACAGCGTTCGAATCATCTCGGCCCCGCACCTTCCCTACCACATAAATGGGAAAGTAACTGTGTCTTTCTGTCTCGCTTTCACGCCTAGACTACACAACCGATTTAAATGAAACTTGGTACGGAGATAGTTGGAACCATGAGGAAGGACGTAGGATACTTTTTATCGCGATAAACTGTAGCACACGCGGGTGAAACCGCGGGGAACAGCTAGTAAGTTATGGAAATCTACACCGGCGCGCCGGCAGCGTGACACTTGGAGGATCCGTGAAAACTAGAAGATCGAAGACCTAGTGGGTGAGCCCAACGTGCACGGTGAAATTAAATCGCACCGAGTGCTTTGGCTTGGCCACGTTGTACTCATGGGGGAGGATCGGTCAGCAAAGCGTTCTCGGTTCTCGGCGTTCTCGGCATTCAATGCAATGCGACATCTACCAACCCGCACTGGGCCAGTGGTCAGTAGATTACGGCTCATATTTTCTCTCGGAGAGAAGGCCAGAATCCCAGCAGTGGGAATATAATAGGCTGCTGATGATGACATAGCTTTCAGAATTTGCAAGTTGAAGTGGCAATGGGCAGGCCACATCGCTCGACGAACCGATGACCGATGGGGAAGAAACGTTCTCGAGTGGCGACCACGAACCGAAAGACGTTCTGTAGGTAGGTCCCCACTAGGTGTACCGACGACATTGTAAGAGTCGCAGGGAGCCAATGGATGCAAATGGCTTATAGCCGTTCATGGTGGCGTTCAAAGGGGGAGGCCTATGTTCAGCAGTGGACTTCTTCCGGATGATGATGATAATGATGGTGGTGCTTGGTGGTAGGGTATTTTCTAGTACTCGCCTGGCTAGCTACCACCCTCTTGTTAAGAATCTGTCGCCAAGCACCTATCGGTGTGTTCCGGCAGCCTCACATGAGAGCCAGTTCCCAGTCCAGGTGTAGCGTGGCGCCATCCTCGACCACATCGTCACTTAACATCAGGTGACTTGTGGTCAAACGCTACCCCGTAAATAGTAAAAAAAAAAAAATGGTGACGATGATGATTATTTATCAACAACGCAACGTCAGTTGTGCAATATCGTACTTAATTGTTTATTACTTTGTTTTTTCTCTAATTGTGTTTATTTCATTTCAAATCTCTTTACGCCATTAAATTTCGCTGAAAACATTGCCCTACGTGTGATCATTTTTAAAATTACGATGTAAAAGTTACAGCAGCAGAGATAATCCATATCTGTGTAACCTTGAGAGGTATAACTATAAATCAACACTGCGCCGATATTTACAATCCATTGTTAGCACAGTGCACTCCAGTGATTGGTCGTCAACTCGTAATACTTTTAAGATAACTGGACTTTATTACTAGTAATAAAATTCCTCATAGCTTAGGTCATCATTTCTATTTATTTATTATTACAATAATGTAACTAAAAATATTTTCTTCATCATTAGGAAAAAGTCCACAACTAAACATAGGCCCCTTTGAACGCCATACGAAAGGCCTATGAACGCGGTTTCCCGCGACTATTACGATACCGCCGGTCCATCTAGTCACTAGATTCTAGTGGGAGGCCTAACTATAGAACGTTTTCCGGTTCGAGGGCACCATAATAATTTCATTTTACATAGCTCCAATGTTCATCATCTATACTATCTATACTAATATTATAAAGCTGCAGAGTTTGTTTGTTTGTTTGAACGCGCTAATCTCAGGAACTACTGGTCCGATTTGAAAAATTCTTTCAGTGTTGGATTTGGATAGTCCATTTATCGAGGAAGGCTATAGGCTATATTTTATTTCCAAAAAAATTAGGGATCCGTAAGAAAATTGCTATTTTGCAACCCAAGGTGTGAAATCGAAAACCTATTTTTGCGTGCGCTGCAAAAACTATTGACACTAGAACAAAATAATGTATTACGGGTTTGTAGGTCTCAATTAGATCTACAAAAAAGTCCGCGAGAGCATATGTCTAACTATTATAGTTATGCCACAATAAGTGATCTTTTATTTTAAAAAAATAATTTTAATGCCGCCGCTAGAAAGGGCTCTTTATTTGTATCTTAGTACTAGCTGTTCCTCGCGGTTTCACCCGCGTGGGCTACAGTTTATCGCGATAAAAGGTATCCTATGTCCTTTTCCCGGGGCTCAAATTATCTCTATACCAAATTTCATTTAAATCGGTTCAGTAGTTTAGGCGCGATAGCGTATATATTCCGTATACTCCAAAATTATTCCCGCACTTCGGTGCCCCCTCAACGCGTTACCTGCTGTAGGTACCCATTATCCTATTTTAATTCCAAGTTAATTTTTCTTGGACCGCACGTTTGAACCGCGTAGTTAAAGGTCTTTCTGGTCCGTGACCGCACTTTACCTATTTCATAGATTCTCCCGGTACCCCCCTCACCTCACCGCGTTTCCCGCTGCGCTGCGGTGCGGCGGTTTTATTTTTCTACTACTACTTACATTTTTAAACTCGTGATATCTTTCGAATGGAATGTCCGAATTGAATAATTCAAAAAGTTATATATAGGCATTGAAGCAGTTTTGATTAAGAAGTAATTTATTTTGATAAGGATTTATACCAAGATACAAATAAAGAGCCTTTTCTAGCGGCGGCATTAAAAAATATTTTTTTAAAATAAAAGATCACTTATTGTGGCATAACTATAATAGTTAGACATATGCTCTCGCGGACTTTTTTGTAGATCTAAATGAGACCTACAAACCCGTAATACATTATTTTGTTCTAGTGTCAATAGTTTTTGCAGCGCACGCAAAAATAGGTTTTCGATTTCACACCTTGGGTTGTAAAATAGCAATTTTCTAACGGATCCCTAATTTTTTTGGAAATAAAATATAGCCTATAGCCTTCCTCGTTAAATGGACTATCCAACACTGAAAGAATTTTTCAAATCGGACCAGTAGTTCCTGAGATTAGCGCGTTCGAACAAACAAACAAACAAACTCTGCAGCTTTATAATATTAGTATAGATAGTATAGATTAATCCTTATCAAAATAAATTACTTCTTATTCAAAACTGCTTCAATGCCTTTATATAACTTTTTGAATCATTCAATTCGGTCATTCCATTCGAAAGATATCACGGGTTTAAAAATGTAAGTAGTAGTAGAATAAAAATATATAGTTTAAAAAACTAAAAAAAACACTTTAAAAACGCACTCAAAAATATAAAATAATTAAATTGACTTGTATTAGTTACGATATAATGGTTAATTCAAAAAGTGTGGAGCGCTTCTTTTACTGGGTAAATAAAAGTACACACAACCAATAAGCGTAATAAAAGTACACACAACCAAATTATTGCATTGTCACCGAGATTACATACACATACAAAGTTTCAAGTCGATACGACAATTAGAAGTAGGTGAAAATTGACTTCTAAGATTTGATTACATTGTTTGTTAGTTAGTTAGTTAGTTACAAGTCAAGCTAATAAAAGTGTTTTAAAAATAAGACCGCCGCACCGCACAGGTGAGGACCGGCACCGGGAGAATCTATGAAATAGGTCAAGTGCGGTCGCGGACCTGGAAGACCTTTAACTGCGCGGTTCAAACGTGCGGTCCAAGAAAAATTAACTTAGAATTAAAATAGGATAATGGGTACCTAGAGCAGGTAACGCGTTGAGGGGGCACCGAAGTGCGGGAATAAATTTCGAGTATACGGAATATATTCGCTATCGCACCTAAACTACTGAACCGATTTAAATGAAATTTGGTATAGAGATAATTTGAGCCCCGGGGATGGGACATAGGATACTTTTTATCGCGATACACTGTAGCCCACGCGGGTGAAACCGCGAGGAACAGCTACTTAGTTCATAAACAACCAAAATTATTTGGCATGTTTCTATCTTCTTACTTTTACAATGTAGTAAGTAGCTGATCGTTCTCGATTTTCCAAATGTGTTTGAAATCAGTAACTAAACCGCTGAACCCATTTTGATGAAATTTGGTGTAGAGATAGTTCGAATCATGAAGAAGGAGATAGGTTACTTCTTATCGCAATATTTTTGCAGTGAAGGTGAGTGCCCCGTAACTTTAAAATGGAGGCTTTTCGTGGAGATGATGATGTATAACTCAGTACAATGGAATTACCACTCACCGAACTTGGCTCTAGAACAATGACATTGCCCTTCCCGAGCCTCCTTGCAAACTTGGCGGCCATAGAGCAGCCTCCCGAGCCGCCTCCGACTATCAGCAATTTACAACTAAACAAAATAAGTTACAAGTTTAGGAAGTTTTTAGAAATAGCCTTAGGAATTTGTTTTTGGTCCTTTGTAGAACAATATAGACATATAATTCTTTTAAATTTCTAACACAGACAGGTATCATAAGATGTGTCTGTGCCATCATAGCGCTCAAATAAATGAACCAAGTTTGATTTAGTTTTGTTGTTTGAAAATCATCAATAACATTTTCCCCGAAAATCATAGGTAGAAACTCTCAGTCAAGTTACCAACTGAAAGTTCCTAGCTATCAAGATATATGTACCCTGTACAGTCAGCAACAGAAGTAGATGATCATACTTGATTTTTCAAATGCGTATTAGATCAGTAATATTTGTGTTATCCTTACAACTTAAAAGGTTGTGTTTGACCATAGGACAACACATAATGATGTAAAGTGATGATTTGGTCGAAATTTGGTGTTTAAGATCATAAAGTGAATCGGAAAATTTGTTTTTGTTCTGCCACTTTTGTCGTTGACTGTACCTATCGGTAAGTTTATATTGTTGAAACTAGCACTCCTGCTGCGATTAGGGCCCCTTTGAAGAATATATTTCCCGCCAGGCTTCTTAAGCGAGGATATATTTCATGAATAATTTTATAGCGCGAATAGACTTCTAACTAAGTGAGCTTGTTCAGAAGGTAAGTAATAAACCCCAGAAAAAATTAACACTACAAGCCTGAATGTAAATTCAATAAAGCAAGTTAGCACCGTATTGAATATTTCTGTAGCTACTTTACATTATTTAGAAAGTACTTACGAATAATTAGCATTATTAGCAGCGGTCACAGAGAAGCTCCTGTAAATTCCAGGCGTCGGAGAGATCGTTGTAAGTTTGCGTAATAAATTCATCGTGCACAACTAGTTCCGCGGCACCATTAGAGCCGACCGTATCACACAAAGCTCCGTGATGATATAAAAAGTGGCAGAAAGCGGCGGGCGGATGTGCTCGTCTTTCGTTGCGATAAAATGCAAATAGTTCTTGATTAGGCCATATGATTTTTGTTATGATTAGAATGAAATGACGTACATTCGTAAGTCGTTATCTGACACTGACACTGTTGTGACTCTGTCATGATGACAGCAATGTCAGTAGAGTTGGTTTTTATTCTATCATCTATGGCAATTGGCAAGATTGGCAAGTAGGTTTTATTTATATTTATTTTCAGAAATGGCCGATGAAGACGAAATTGACGTTTTAGGAGATTTCTCATTTAATTCTTGTTTCGCGCAAAATAGCCAAGGCATGTAAGTAAAATGCGCTCTGAATTCTTATTTATTCAAGCATGTAATGGTTCTAAGTAATGGGATAACATATGAAACGAAGTCCCCATTGTTAATGTTTTGTTGACACATTTTGCCAAACTAAACAAATGTCCTTGGTCAAAACAAAGATAATTTCCGTCCAAAAGTGCGTAATATTTTTTGTAATAATAGGCCATGGTTCGTCATAGCGATCAAAAACTACTCAATTTATCTACACAGTAGACCAATATCCTGCGAGACCCACAAATGACACTCACCAATAACATCCATACATCATCGTTCAACATTATCAATTTTCACAACATTTCCCATTGATATCAAAACGATTCTTCCAGCCCGTCCTGCTCAAGTCGCGAAGATACGGTACATCCACAGTGGCTGTTAGATTCTACGGAGACAAACTGGTACGATAAAGAGTCTAAAAACAGCCTAAGGTAATGACGAACAAACATGGGCAAATATTATTTGTATGTGACTTCTTGCATAGAAGCAGTTGTTAGGCTGGAGAGTGACGTTTCTCATTAAGTCATCATCATCAGCCAGAAGAAGTCCACTGCTGGACATAGGCCTCCCCCTTTGAACGCCACCATGAACGGCTATTAGCCATTTGCATTCATCGGCACCCTGCGACTCTTACAACGTCGTCGGTCCACCTAGTGGGGGGCCTACCTACAGAACATCATCCGGTTCGTGGTCGCCACTCAAGAACCTTTCTTCCCCACCGGTTATCGGTTCGTCGAGTGATGTGGCTTGCCCATTGCCACTTCAACTTGTTAATTCTGAGAGCTATATTGGTGACCTTGGTTCTTTGGCGAATTTCCTCATTATGGATTCTATCACGCAAAGAAACTCCAGGCATGGCTCCCTCCATGACTCGTTAAGTAATGGTATGATTTAGGCATGTTGTTCCTCCTTATTTAGTCTTGTGTTCGTCTTGATATTTCAGAGATAGAAGTGGTCCAAGGAGGAAACTAATAGGAGCCAAAAGTGTCATAAATAATGACAATGGGATCAGCACTATGTGGAGTGCAGCAGAGCGAAAACTTCTGGTTTTGGAAATGGTAAGTAACAACTTTTTCTTTAGTTTGTCTAGCAATATTTTTTATTTTTATTAATTCAAATCATAATAATAAAATATAATTTTACTACCTTGCTAGGACTACATATTTTATCGCAATTCAAAGTATCTTTTCTCTTTCTCCAGGGTGTCTAAATTATCTTCATATACACAGTTTCACAGTATCGCCAAGCACCTATCGGTGTGTTCCGGCAGCCTCACTTGAGAGCCAGTTCCCAGTTCAGGTGTAGTTTGGTGCCATCTTTGACCACATCGTCACCTAACATCAGGTGACTTGTGGTCAAACGCTACCCTCTAAATAATTATAATATCCGTTCAGTACCTTTGTTGTGAAAATGTAACAGACAGACAGACAGATATACTTTCATACACAATATCATGTATGGATAAGCTAACCATGCTTGTTTATACTAAACATCAATTAATGAGCTTTTTTTTCTACAGGCAAAGTACGGCAGAAACATTAAAAAGATATCCCAAACGTTAAAAACAAAGACTGAAGCAGAAATACAAGGTTTAATTGATGCGGAGTACGGAATAAGTTTAGAGTCAACATCCTACGGCTTGGACAAGTACGGCGACGAAGAAGCCATACCTGCAGTAGTCCAGGAAGAAGTGGTTACTGACACAAATATAAAGAAAGTGGTGCTAACTTTACCTTCGAACGTGTTAAAACACCCTTTTCGAAAAAAAATGTACACAAATTCAAGAAATAGCTTACTCAAACACAACTCAAACGGCACTATAACAGCAGATTTAATAAGGCCCGAAGACATTTTTTACGATGAAGACATGATCGTAGGCTCTACGGAATCTATCGGTTCAGAATTAGAGATGGCGGACGAAGTGTCAAAGAACTTAGCAAAATATCAGGCAAGGGTGAAGGCTGAGAAGAAAATCGGTAACCACAGAAGGAAAGTGTCACGGATAAGGAGTAAAGATTTGTTGAAGTCACCACTGGGGCGGCAGAGAAAAGATTCGAGTTTGTCCGATGATAGTGTTAAGAGCCCTAAGATGCAGATTGTTTTGGGGTCGGGGCAAGCGTTGCCGGTTTCCGAGGGGGAAGAAGTGGTAAGACACGTTTTGATACCCTGTACTGTCATATTTGAACGTACTAAAGGGAAATTCAAGACTTGTTGATAGCTAAATTTCCAGTCCATATGATAAGAAATAGCCAATTATAACTTACTCATCATCATCAACCTTTCACGTTCCTACTGCTGGGACTCTGACCTTCTTTAAGAGAGAGAGTATGGGCTGTAATCTACCACGCGGGCCCAGTGCGGGTTGGTAGATGTTGCATGCCCTTGAATGTTGCAGTTCTTGGGCATGCCGGTTTCCTCACGATGTTTTTCCTTCACCGTTTTGAGCGATGGCAAACTTACTAGTTGTTCCCTGCGGTTTCACCCACGTGAGCGTGTTCCTCAGGATTCAAACTATCTCTGTACCAAATTTTATTTAAATCAGTTCAGTAGTTTAGAAGTGAAAGCGAGATAGACAGGCAGAGTTACTTTTGCATTTATAATTTCTTTTTATATAATAATTTTTAATATTAGTAGGGATTATTTAGATAACAAATAAAGCTTGAAATTGCAGTAAAATTGCTTTAAAAAATTATTTTAAATTGAAAGTACCTACTGTTTATTATTATTTTACTCTACTTAATTTTCATATTTTCAATTTCAGATAAAAATTGAGAAGAAAAAAGATTCAGAACCAGAGAGTGATATAGAAATAGACATAGATAGTGATAATGATGGTAGCAGTAAAAGGATTAGGGCAAACCAAGAGGCAAAACCGGCCGAAGAGCCCATAGCAGTGCCTCTGAGGAAGTTTGAACCAATGCCGAAGAGACAGAAAAAAATTACCTTGGTAACTAATACAAATCTTGGTCTGTTTTATAACAGCTATATATTTGAATTGACTTGATGTTTCATCATCATCATCATCATCAGCCTTTCACGTTCCCACTGCTGGGACTCTGGCCTTCTCTCAGAGAGAAAGTATGGGCCGTAATCTACCACGCTGGCCCAGTGCGGGTTACTTGATGTTTAGCACTCTTCAAATGGCTCGGAGAGCTCATATCTAACACAGGAATCAGAACCGATAACCATTCTTAAATGTAGACCACAACTCGGCAAATGTAATGTAGAACATCCTCTAAGAAAAGAAGCCAGAGACCAGGCTCTGTGGTGTGTCTTGGGAGAGGCCTATGTCCAGCAGTGGGCTGACACAGGCTGATACTGATGATTTTTAAATAGAAGTCATCATCATCATTATCACCCTATTAAGTTTTAACTGCTGGGACTCTGGCCTTCTCTCAGAGAGACAGTATGGGCTGTAATCTACCACGCTGGCTCAGTGCGGGTTGGTAGATGTTGCACGCCCTTGAATGTTGCAGTTCTTGGGCATGCCGGTTTCCTCACGATGTTTTCCTTCGCGGTTTTGAGCGATGGTCAATCCAGACATAACTTATTAAGTCACAGGTGCGGGGCCGAGAGGATTCGAACTCGGTGTCGGCGTCTTGTAAGTCGCACGCCTAACCGTGCGGCCACCATCGGTCTTAGCTTGAATGTCATGGTTCTGTTTCAGGATGGAGGTGGCGGGTACACGATAATGCACACGGCTGCAGGTGATCTGTACGAAGTGGGCTCGGAGCCCAAACGGGAGAAGCAACAGAGGAAGCAGCCCATACATCTTATCAGGTGCCGGGTTTATAACGCTGAAAAACCGGTAAGTTGAAATTTTAATCTTATTATATTATATGAAATTTAAAAAACTAAAAAAAACACTTTAAAACGCACTCAAAAATATAAAATAATGAAATTGACTTGTATTAGTTACGATATAATGGTTAATTCAAAAAGTGTGGAGCGCTTTTTGGTTGTGTGTACTTTTATTTACCTAGTAAAAGAAGCGCTCCACACTTTTTGAATTAACCATTATATCGTAACTAATACAAGTCAATTTCATTATTTTATATTTTTGAGTGCGTTTTAAAGTGTTTTTTTTAGTTTTTTAAACTATATATTTTTATTTTTTTACTTTTTAGTCTTTTGTTACCAAGTCCAATCTATCGGACTCATCAAAAGGAATCATATGAGCCCAAACTCGAGGGGTTTACTAGTAGCCACTGCAGAGATCTCCTACCCACCTTCTGGCTGCATCATCAGACCCTCGTCACCAAGTTCAATCTATTGGACTCATCAAGACGAATCATATGAGGCCAAACACGAGGGGTTTACTAGTAGCCACTGCAGAGTTCCTCTACCCACCTTCCGGTTGCATCATCAGACCCTCGTCACCAAGTTCAATATATTGGACTCATCAAGACGATTCATATGAGCCCAAACACGAGGGGTTTACTAGTAGCCACTGCAGAGATGCCCTACCCACCTTCCGGTTGCATCATCAGACCCTCGTCACCAAGTCCAATCTATTGTACTCATCAAGACGATTCATATGAGCCCAAACACGAGGGGTTTACTAGTAGCCAGCGAAGAGATGCCCTACCCACCTTCCGATTGCATCATCAGATCAGGTTGATGATACCAAATTATTGCATTGTCACCGAGATTACATACACATACAAAGTTTCAAGTCGGTACGACAATTAGAAGTGGGTGAAAATTGACTTCTAAGATTTGATTACATTGTTAGTTAGTTAGTTAGTTAGTTAGTTAGTTAGTTACAAGACAAGCTAATAAAAGTGTTTTAAAAAAATAGTTTTCTACATCATACTAATATCCCTACTTTAATGTTATAAATGCGAAAGTAACTCTGTCTGTGTGTCTGTTACGCTTTAACGCCTAAACTACGGAACCGATTTAAATGAAATTTGGTACAGATATAGTCCTAGAACCTGAGAAGGGAGAACATCTAATTTTTACCGCGATAAACTGTAGCCCACCCGGGTGAAGCCGCGGGCCGCAGCTAGTATAGATTTTAATAGATGTAATTGGTGTATACCGTTTTAATTTAATTTAATAAATAAATAAATAATTATGTAGTAATGTTATAAATGCAAATGTTTTTGTGAATGCAACTATAAATGTTTCTTACTAATTCGCGCGAACACTACTGAACGGATTTTGATGAAATTTAGTACGGAGATAGTTTAAACCCTCAAGAACGACATAGGATACTTATTTCAATAAACTGCTATCTGCTACCTATAAAGAAATAAGTCAAAAGCTCTTCAATCCATATCTCCATCAATATCGGTGTTGTACGTTGTCCCCAGGCGCCGTACGACGTCCGTCTCTACGTGTCCACACTGATCCTGATGGATGCGCACGCGCACACCTCCCGCGGTGAAGTGATGGGGCTCACCGGCGGAGACCTGAACGGGAGAGCGCTCACCGTGAAGGCCTACAAGCCTGCCGCGGCGGCGGCGGGGAGCACCCACTGTGATATGGACCCTGGTGAGTCCTACATCCAAATAGTAACACAATACGACCGATGTGGCGCAATGGGCGGATAGCCGACTGCGAAGCGTGAGATCGCGGGTTCGATTCCCGCTACAGGACAAATTATTGTGCATAGAAAAAAAAAAGCGCAAGTATTTGTTCCGTGTCTGGGTGTCGTGGATCCCCGATCCTCGTAGTTTCTGATACCCTACAGGGAAACCTAGTTAGGGGTCAGAGCCTATGTATGTGATTGTGCGGGCATTATTATTATTATTATTAATAAGAATGAAAGAAAAATGTTTATTTGCAACAACAACACTCTTGGTACAAATTATGGAAAAAAAAGAATTTTAGGATGAAACCAAACGAGCGTTATTTTGTGAGTCGTGAGTCGCGTATTTTCGGTCGCCCATTTTACGTTCAACTGAAGCAAACAACTCATTCTGTGTCATCGCGTGGCACCAATTACCTTTTTGTATGAAACCGAATGCAGCAGAATTTAGTCCAAGTGGTTTGGGCTGTGCGTTGATAAAAATCAAAAATCAAATCAAAAATCAAAAATATGTTTATTCAATAGGATACATTGTGATCACTTTAAAACGTCAACTTAAAACTAGCTACGCCTGTTCCAACCTCCTTACGCCGGCAAAAGAACAGGCAAGAAACGCCCGGCAGGTAATTTTTTTGGCGCGATCACATTGACAATTTTATTCTTATTACTAATTGATTGAATTGGAGCAAGTTCACTAAAATCCCAAGCTTTTTTTTTTGTCATCTAATAGTCCGATATTTTTTATTTAGCTTTACTAATAAGAAGATTTCTCTTGTTTGGTTGTACACATTGGGATATGGGAACATGAATATTAACGAGTTGCGGGATCACAACCAAAGCAGACCAGACCCCACAAGCAGCACCCGTTCACGAGTTGACGCATGTGCCAGCCATCGCTCTCCTCGACCATATGAGAGGGAAGAGGGCGACCCGACACATGACGCCGCTGCAAGCAAAGTCACTTTCGTGAGCATGACTGTTTTGGCTGTTTACCGAAAATGGTTAGAATAGGGGAAATAGGGAGAATAGATAGATAGAAAGAAAGATAGATAGATTAACTACAATCCCAAGCTTGTTTGTCATCTAGATAGTCCGATATTTTATAATAAGCTTTACTAATGAGATTTCTCTTTATACGAATTTGAAATTTTGTTATAGACAAGTCTTGAATTTCACTTGGGATTTTGTTGAAAAAGCGTACACATTGACCTTTGAACGAGTTGCTAACTTTATGGAGCCTAGTGGTGGGTACAGCAATTTTATCTTTGTTTCTAGTATTAAAATTGTGATAATCACTTCTCTTTTTGAAGCTATTTAAATTTTTCCGTATGTACATTACATTTTCATAAATATATTGACAAATAACTGTCATTATTTTGGTTTCTTTAAACTTAATTCTTAAAGATTCTCTGGGGCCCATGTTATAAATCGCACGAACAGCTCTCTTCTGCAATACAAATATGGTGTTAATATCAGCAGCGTTTCCCCACAGCAATATTCCATAGGACATAATGCTGTGAAAATAGCTGAAATAGACTAGTCTGGCTGTATCAACGTCAGTAAGGTGACGGATCTTCTTTACAGCATATGCTGCAGAGCTAAGTCTGCTCGATAGACTGACAATATGTGGACCCCATTGCAATTTGTGATCTAAAGTTATGCCTAAGAATACTGTAGTCTTGACAAGGTCCAATTCTTCGTCCTTAATTTTTACATTTGTTGGTACTTCTTTAACATTGGGCAGCACAAATCTCAAGCATTTTGTCTTTTTTCCATTTAACATCAAATTGTTCGCATCAAACCAGTCTGTAACTTTGGAGAGAGCATTGTTCACGTCGTCAGAAATGTTATGTTGTCGCTTTAACTTAAATAAAAGTGACGTATCATCAGCAAACAATACTATTTCGTGATTGTCACTAACAAGGCTGGGCAAATCATTGATGTAAACTAAAAACAGAAAAGGTCCGAGTATTGAACCCTGCGGAACTCCCATTGTGACTACTGACCCCGAGGATCGCTTCCCGTTCACGTCAACTCTCTGAATCCTATCACTAAGGTATGAGGTTACAAGGTCCAGAGGAACACCTCGAATACCATAGTGCCGGAGCTTCCTGATCAGTGTCTCGTGGTGAACACAATCAAATGCCTTGGACAAGTCACAGAACACGCCTAGAGCGTCCCGTGACTCCTCCCAGGCATCATAGATGTGAGTTAATAACTCGACACCAGCATCAGTAGTAGAGCGACCACGCGTAAAGCCAAACTGTTTTTGATTAAGTAATTTGTTTGCTGAGAAATGTCTTTGCAATTGATTTAGAATAAGTTTTTCGAATATTTTACTAAATGTTGGTAATACTGATATTGGTCTAAAGTTAGTAGGGTCAGTCGTTGTACCCGATTTAAACAAGGGTGTTATCTTACTATGTTTCATCAGATCAGGAAACACGCCGTCGTCAATACATTTGTTAAATATTAGGGCTAATTCGGGTGCAATCATTTCAATTAATGGCTTAACAACGGTCACGGATATACCCCAGAGGTCAGTAGTTTTCTTGACATTAATCATATTAAAAGCTTTTACTACATCTTTGCAACTAACATAGTCAAATTGAAAAGGAATTTCGCACTCTGGTACATTTGTTTTTAACATAGATTCTGCAATGGTGTGCGATGAGTTTAAGAACTTAGTAGTAGAGACTGGAATGTCAGTGAAAAAGGTTTCAAATGCTTTAGCTACTTCAATGTCAGTCTTGACACTGGTATCGCCAATATTTAGGTTGTAATTATTAGCTTGAGACCTGACTTTACCAGTCTCACTATTTATAATTTTCCAAGTTGCTTTAATTTTGTCATTACTATTTTTAAGCTTAGAACTTATATAACGAGACTTTGCAATGTGACAGACCGTCTTAAAAATTTTTGAGTATGTTTTTACAGTTTCTTTAAACTCATTACTAGTATTATATTGTTTTTCACTGTAGAGATCGTACAGCTTTTGCCTGCTTTTGTGAATACCAACTGTAGCCCACTCCGTAAAATTAGGTCTATCAGAAACCATGATCGTTTTTGGAGTAAATATCGTGTTGAAAGCTTTGCTAAATACGCTGAAAAAAGAGTTGTATAAATCATCAGCATTTCTACGATCCGGTAAAAAAGGAAGTTCATCGATCAGCTTTAATTTTATTTTCTCCATCCGATCAACGGTCTCTGGTACATATGTGACAGATTTTTTTCCATTAATTTTTATTTTATTTTTAATTGTAATTAATTGACCACAATGGTCTGAATCTAATTTACTTATTACACTTTGACTAATTACATTCACATCTGTAAAGATATTATCTAAACAAGTAGCCGTAGTGGCAGTTATCCTTGTAGGCTCCATAAACAAATTTCTCAAATTAAATGATTTAAATAAATTAGTTATTCTCGTACTTAGAGTAGAAACATCCAAAAGGTTTACATTGAAATCTCCACAGATAATAATTTGTTTATTTAACTTGGATATTTTGAAAAGAACTTCCTCCATTAACTTTTCAAAATCATCATATGAACTAGTTGGAGGCCTGTACACACTTAAAATAATGAACTGCTCCAATTCTACACAAGCTATTTCGATTATTCGTTCAGCTGAGTAGTGGACGATGTCTTTGCGTTCTTTGAATTTAATTTTTTTATTTAATAGTATTAATGAACCACCATGAATTGCATTAACTCTGCTGAACGAACTACCAACTTGGTGATTGTTAAAACTAAATATGTGTTCATGATTTTTGAGCCAATGCTCAGTAATGCAAAGAATGTCAATGTTATTGTGATTCATGAACAACTCAATTTCTAAACATTTGCCCTTCATCCCTTGAATATTCTGGTGGACCAGGTTGAATTTATTTACATTTTCGTTAACTATGATTTGTGATTTTGGGCAAGATTTGTAAACAATATTTTTTGATTTAATTGGGCTAGAGACTTCCTCTATTGTCATGCCACTATGTTTAAATTATTTGGAATTGTTTCCAACTGTTGAATAGTGTTGTCAAGACAGTACTCAATAGAGCACATTTGTTTAGCCAAGTTATTGGCTGTCTTATTAAAATAATAAGATAGCGAATTAGCTACCCGTTGTTTATAATACTTTTTAAGACAATAACTGTCTTTGGTCAAAAAATATTTTTTACCAACAATATTGTTAGTGTCAATCAGATTAATTTTATTATAATTACATGACAATTCATGTAAAGTCAAATTTAACTTATACCTAAGGTTGTTTTCTGCTTGTGACAAACTGTGACTATAGGGGAAGGTAAACAATATAATTTCATTTACTTGTAATAATCTTAACGTTTTAACATATTCATTTAGCTCATTTTCATTGACATTTCCTCTATTCCCAATTAAAATTATCAGATTTGAGTTGTGGTTATATTTATATTTTTCTATTTTTGGCATCAACTCACGCAGACTAGAATTGGGCATACAATTATTTATGAGCCGGCATCCAGTGTTCATACCTACTCTTGAACCCATATGCTTACCAATTTCATCGCTGAACATAACATAATTTGTTTCATTTACACTATCACCAGACAAGACATTCAAACTGTCTGACATTTCTGGTAATGATGAAGCAGTACAAACCGGCATTGGCTGTTTTGTGAGTTGACAGTCACATGCTGTGTCAATATTTGACTCAACACACTCTAGGTTGCTGTGGCTCAATTTGAGCAATTCATCCATCGCCAATATATACTCCTTCATCATGTACTGAGACTGTTCATAACGGCCACTGATAGTAATTAGTGAAGTCTCAAGGCTGGTGATTTTTGTTTGCAGGTCCTTTATTTCAGATTGATATGTTATGCTGGTAGTTTGCAACTCTAGTTGATACATTTTAATGTTATCTAATAAAGTAATTTTATTTCTTTTGTTTTTTATTGACTTCACTAAATTTTTTTGGCTCTTTAACAATTTTTTTGTTTTATTGATAATTTTTTTAATTTTAACATATTTCTTTAGTTTGTTTCTGCTACAAGGGTAAATAGTTCCCACTGTGTCATCATTTGTAAGGTCAATAGTATGAGTGGTTCCCACACCCCCTGCAGCAGAGACGGGAAGTGAATCCCTACGGACTAAAACTAATTCATTAAAGAGACTAAGGGTTTTCAGTGCAGTACTGTCTTCTGTTCTCTCCCTGAGCTGAGAGATTACACGGTGAGCTTCCCGGAGTTCCCGTTCCAAGGTAGATATTGTCTTCAGGGCAAGATCGTACTCAGCAGCACACTGATCAAACCTGTCTATCGTTTCTTGAAGTCTGTCCCGTTCTTCAAGTATTGAATTTTGTTGTGAGTGTAACGCTGATAACTCACTTTTTAATTTATCATTTTTATTTAGGGTTTCAATCATAATTTGCTCATTGTCATCTCTTTCTCTGTTGAGTTGATCACACAATTCCTTGGTGGCCTTCAGTTCTTGCAAGGTCAAGAGGAGTCTGTTGGATTCCTCTTGACGAGATAAAGCTCTTCTAGTCATCATTTTGAGGTAAAATGTGAGCGATTAACAGATCCACCAACAAATTATTTGGCCAACAAGTGAGGTTATAGTTTGGAAATATTGTACTTACGTGATTGTTTCCGTTCTAATAATCATACGAAAGATGTATTGCACGTATATAAGTCACACAACACAGTAAACACTTCCAAACCGAGATAACAACGTCACAATTTTAAACTAAACAAACGAAAATGCCTCAACAATAAGTTGACATTTACATAAAAAATACTAAAAATTTCACTATTAATACTACCTAAACACGTACATTAGTTTGTTTTATAGCAATGAAATTGGTAAGGGTCCAATAATAGTACGTAAAACAATTAAATTAATAAATTTTAACGGGACAGGTTTTAGTCAGCTGTTATTCGTAGGGTTGCCACAAGCAAAAAAAAAAAATAGATCACTATGTCAGTCAGTCACCCTTGAGTTATATAGATTG
This sequence comes from Opisthograptis luteolata, assembly GCA_931315375.2. Taxonomy (NCBI): domain Eukaryota; kingdom Metazoa; phylum Arthropoda; class Insecta; order Lepidoptera; family Geometridae; genus Opisthograptis; species Opisthograptis luteolata. The sequence goes on from OV928044.1 coordinate 2,403,674, forward strand.
GATGATGATTCTGGTCTCCCGCCACGTTTCCAGTGTCCCAGTTCCAGTCGGCGGAGCAGCTGTCCGCGCTCGGGTTGTCGGTGTGCGGCTGGCACCACTCGCACCCGACGTTCCCGTGCGCGCCCTCCGCGCTGGACCTGCACTCGCAGCGCAGCCTGCAGCAGACGCTGGAGTGGGGCGCCGCGCCGCTGCTGGGGCTCATCACCTCGCAGCACTGGCCGCCGGGGCGGGCAGCCTCGCAGTACCGGTGAGTGACGTCACACCTGCCCCTGCAGCAGACGCTGGAGTGGGGCGCCGCGCCGCTGCTGGGGCTCATCACCTCGCAGCACTGGCCGCCGGGGCGGGCAGCCTCGCAGTACCGGTGAGTGACGTCACACCTGCCCCTGCAGCAGACGCTGGAGTGGGGCGCCGCGCCGCTGCTGGGGCTCATCACCTCGCAGCACTGGCCGCCGGGGCGGGCAGCCTCGCAGTACCGGTGAGTGACGTCACACCTGCCCCTGCAGCAGACGCTGGAGTGGGGCGCCGCGCCGCTGCTGGGGCTCATCACCTCGCAGCACTGGCCGCCGGGGCGGGCAGCCTCGCAGTACCGGTGAGTGACGTCACACCTGCCCCTGCAGCAGACGCTGGAGTGGGGCGCCGCGCCGCTGCTGGGGCTCATCACCTCGCAGCACTGGCCGCCGGGGCGGGCAGCCTCGCAGTACCGGTGAGTGACGTCACACCTGCCCCTGCAGCAGACGCTGGAGTGGGGCGCCGCGCCGCTGCTGGGGCTCATCACCTCGCAGCACTGGCCGCCGGGGCGGGCAGCCTCGCAGTACCGGTGAGTGACGTCACACCTGCCCCTGCAGCAGACGCTGGAGTGGGGCGCCGCGCCGCTGCTGGGGCTCATCACCTCGCAGCACTGGCCGCCGGGGCGGGCAGCCTCGCAGTACCGGTGAGTGACGTCACACCTGCCCCTGCAGCAGACGCTGGAGTGGGGCGCCGCGCCGCTGCTGGGGCTCATCACCTCGCAGCACTGGCCGCCGGGGCGGGCAGCCTCGCAGTACCGGTGAGTGACGTCACACCTGCCCCTGCAGCAGACGCTGGAGTGGGGCGCCGCGCCGCTGCTGGGGCTCATCACCTCGCAGCACTGGCCGCCGGGGCGGGCAGCCTCGCAGTACCGGTGAGTGACGTCACACCTGCCCCTGCAGCAGACGCTGGAGTGGGGCGCCGCGCCGCTGCTGGGGCTCATCACCTCGCAGCACTGGCCGCCGGGGCGGGCAGCCTCGCAGTACCGGTGAGTGACGTCACACCTGCCCCTGCACTCGCAGCGCTGGATCATATTATCAAAGTCTGCCTGTCCATTAAATTCAAATGTTTTTTATTCAATAGGATACATTGTGATCACTTTAAAACGTCAAACTTAAAACTAGCTACGCCTGTTCAAACCTACTTACGCCGGCAAAATAACAGGCAAGAAATGCCCGGTAGGTAATTTTTTTGGCGCGATCTTATTGACAATTTTATTCTTATTACTATTTGATTGAATTGGAGGACGTTCACTAAAATCTCCAATCAAATCTTCAATCTCAAATCCAGGTGTCTTCGAGTGGAAGACGACTCCAGCTCGCTCGACGCTACAGCGGCGCCGGTAGGGTACCAGTTCAGCGTGGAACTGGTCGCGGACCTCACGGCGCAGTCGCTGCCGGACTTCGTGAGGGAACTGCGCTCGGTACTGAGGGAGAACTGCGTGAGGAACGACTACAGTGTGGATATGGTGCGTGAGGTGTGTCCGCAGGCGAACATTACTTATTTAGACAAGGTGAGACTTGACGCATGTATCATTTATGTATTTTATTGATTAAAATTCATTGTTTCCCAATGTGGGCGAGAACGCCCCTTTGTGGGCGCTGCATGCCTAAAGGGGGGCGGTAATAGACCCAGAGAAAATGGGGCGTTGTGTGAACGCTAAATATGATTTATTCTCAAAGTGGGCAGTGGACAAAATAAATTTAGGAACCCCTGGATTAAATCCTAATGAAATTACACTGAAACCATCGACCACTACAATAGTTAACTGGATTGGCTCCAAAATCCTTCAAAATTCCTTCAAGTTTTTCGCCTTTTGTTGACCATAAACTACCTTAATTTTTTTTATTTTCTTTACTACTTACAGGGTAGCGTTTGACCACAAGTCACCTGATGTTAAGTGACGATGTGGTCGAAGATGATGCCACGCTACTCCTGGATTGGGAACTGGCTCTCAAGTGAGGCTGCCGGAACACACCGATAGGTGCTTGGCGACAGATTCTTAACATGAGGGTGGTAGCTAGCCAGGCGAGCACTAGAAAATACCCTACCACCAAGCTATGGTTTCATCACGATGTTTTCTTTAACCGAAAGCTCAAGCTCATTGTAGGATCGCAAGTCGTCACTACCACTGAGCCATCATCGTTATAATCTTATTAAAGTGGTTAGCTAATAAAGTACAATATCGTTGTCCACAGTGCATATCCAGTATTTCGCACCACATGCGCTCCGCCGGGTACTCCGATGACGATGCTGTCTTCACGCAGTTGTTACAAAGTATTCGCCACATCTTCAGATAGCATTTATTTTGTTAATTAGAAGGTTTAAATTCGCTTACTGGAGAGCCCTTAGTAGATCGGCCGATTGTATTTCTTTCACGATGAAACTGCTCAATCGATTTAGTTGAAATTTTAGAGCCAATTCTCAATCCAAGCCTAGCGTGCCGCCATTTTGATCACATGATCACCTTAACTTATTTTAATTCCGGAGAGGGCAGGATTATGTAGTATGTAATTTTAATAATTGTCACTTATGTGTTATTTATTTTACTTGTGAACTAAGTTGAAAAATGTGTATTAGAAATTTGTATTAAATTTTTTTGTTTGTAAAGATTACAATAATGTTTTTATTATATAATTATATTGTAATTAAATTGTCAAAAGTATGTAGTGTCTACCTCGACCTACTTTGATGTGCTATCTATGTTTCTTACGCCAGAAATTAAAAAATAATCGATCCAGATCCGTTTTTCTCGGTTTTTGATTGAAGATATGTTATGTCATCATGTCATTTTAGGGGGTAAAGCTTGACATATTGATTGACAACAAACAAGAGAAATCTTATTAGTAAAGCTAATTAAAAAATATCGGACCATTAGATGACAAAAAAAGCTTGGGATTTTAGTGAACTTGCTCCAATTCAATCAATAATCAATAAGAATAAAAATGTCAATGTGATCGCGCCAAAAAAATTACCTGCCGGGCGTTTCTTGCCTGTTCTTTTGCCGGCGTAAGGAGGTTGGAACAGGCGTAGCTAGTTTTATGTTTGACGTTTTAAAGTGATTACAATGTAACCTATTGAATAAAGTACTATTGACTATTGACATATCGATCCAAAACCGCAAAAATCGGATCAGTAGTGCGATTTTAATTCACTCGGAGTTTCCGTTTCGGGATTCGACGTCAATTTCGCTTCACGGAAGCGTTTTCCGAGAGCAAATAGGTGCCGGAAACTTCCGTAATTGAACAGCTGGCTTGTCAAATTAAATGTCAGTTTCCGAATTCAGATTAATAATCGCGTCTAGAAAATAATCAAGGAAACTTTTCCGAATCCGTGGTCGGAGTTTCCGTGTGAATTAGAATCGCACTGCAGATCGATTATTAATTTCGGGCTTTAGTAATCTAACTTTATAGGCGATTGAACGTAGAATGAAAGTATAGTAGTATGCACAGTCGCCGCCCCATCACTTCTTGTAAATATACTTGCGCTAGTGAATTGAAATACCTTACGTCGCTGGCCTGGTCTCCACTACTGCAACACAAGCGTACCTATATACAAACCGCTTTAAAAGTTGTTGCAGTGCCCACTGGACGGTTTTTGGTAGTCGTAATTAATTGCAATATTAATATAGCCTATGTTATTGCGTTGAGAAGTTGATTTTTGACTGTCAGTAGTTTCATTTTAATCTCTGTTGAATTATGCAGTACTGTATGTACTGTACTGTACTGTATTATGTATGGACTGTGTTTTAATTTATTAGTATTGTATATAAAATATTGTAATAAATTATTTATTAGAATGTCCAATGTGCCTAAGGCCCACCACGCTCCTCCACGCTGTGTAGGGCGCTTGAATGACAATAATGTCTCGAAAAGCTATGACAGACCTTTCGTTGCCGATTACTTGAAAATATACAAGACAAGAAATGAAAAAAATGTGTTTTTCTTAGTGCCCTTTTCCCCCCTCTACTCGTGATCACATCGATTTTATTTTTTTCGCCTCCTTCCACTTGGCTCCCATGCTTATAATGCCACGGGATTGCAGTATAATATTTTTGTCGCTTTGCTCCCATGGGATCATAGGATATATTTTTGTCTTTTGACTCCCATGGGATACTATACTTTCATCTTTGGTTTGAGGCTATATGAATAATTTTATATATTTGGTATCTTCTATGATCCCATGGGAGTCAAAAGAAGTAAAAATATATCCTATGATCCCATGAGAGCCAAGTGGAAGGAGGGTGTTTGAATAACGTTAGTAAAATTCAATCCCATGAATATTAGGATCTAAAAGGAAGAAAAATTATACTTTATCCGATGGGATTTTAGACATGGGAGCCAAGTGGAAGGAGGGTTTTTTTTCTAGTTTAGGTTTAGATAATTAGCTAGAGGTAGAATGCTGTCTTGTGCTCGCCTGGCTAATTTATTATTCTCAAGTTAAGAATCTGTCGCTAAGCATGTATTTGTGTGTTCTGGAAGCCACACTTTATAATAGAGCCAGTTCCCAGTCCAGTCGTAACGTGGCGTCAATTTTGATTTGACTGTGTCATCGCTTAACATAGGATTTGCAGACTAACAAAAAAAAAGTGTGTTTAAGTATTTTTAATACCGAAACACTTGAAATAAAAGGCAAAAATATATGGCACAGTTCCAGTTTATTCTTTAAATGTTACATGTGCTAGTTAAAAAAATAATACAGTCCGATTATGTAGTGAAATTCTTTTACTATAAGACAGCCGATCGCACGGCCAATGTACATAGAACCATTGAAAGTAATACTTTATTTAGTACGTCAATTTAACATTATTTATTACAAATAGTTCACTTATCTTCGTATACACTCTAAACTTGGAAAACAGTTTTTTTACAATTTTAACAAGCAATTTTATATCGAGCCCATTCGGACATCTTATAAGGTACTCTTCGAGACGCTAATGTATGGCCTCATAATAATATAATTTTTATACGATAGTTATTTCATCTATTTTTACAGTCACATTGTCGCGCCGACTGCGGCGGTCACCGGCCTATTGTACTGGACATACAAAATGTGTCGCGTTACACACACAAACTATCGTGATTTATGCGTATAAATATCAGTCGAAAACTGGCAAGACCGAGAAGAATCTACTAGAGTCAAGTGGCAGTGATAGACAGGCATACATATTTATATGTATGAAAAACATAGAAATAGAATCGCCTCCATAAAAAAAGATATAGTAAGTCAAGTTTATACATTAAGGTAGCGGAACAATTTCGCGCAGTTTGTGTGTCGAACGGTCGTATCGCGTCGCAACGCAACATGCGTCGCAACGCAACATTTAGGCAATAAATAAAAAAAAGTGATTTATTTCAATTAAATTAATAAAAAATAAAGAGTTCGAAACGATGTAGCGTTACGTCTATATTTACAGTGTTAACTTACGTCTAACTAGAAGCATCAACTATGAAACTTTTATTAACATTGAAGGCACATAATTCCGCACCCGATTCCCTTCACTCATCCACTTAATATAAGGTGCATCTCTGCTGGCAACAATCATTTAACATTTGAATACACAAAACATACATTAATTTAGGACTTATCACTTTATTAAACTTTCCAAGTTGAAAATAATGTTGCGTCGTTGTGTATCCTATGGACCGGACCGATAGCTAACTTAAATATAATGTACAATCTTCATTGCACGTTGCATTGATCGAAAACAATTAACGGAACTTATCATCACTAAAGCCAAATGGGGCATAAATAAATCGGGAAAGTTTGAACTTATCTAAAGTTATGAGTTAAATAAAACTTTACGGAAAGTATTTAACGACAGAAATTAACACAGAACATTCTGCCCCAAGGCTTTAATGGTGAATAAATTATTTTGTAATGGTGTGGAGACAGATTCGTTCAAAATAACATGCATTGCAAGCGTAGACTAGTTGTATTGATACTAAGGCAGTTGCGGATTTCCATATTTCACAAGGCTGTTAATTTTTTTATCAAGACACGGTCGTTTACAATATACTTTTAACTTTATCACAAACACTTAAAGGTCAATTTAAACAAATGTATCCAAAGCATAGATAAATATATTTTTTTATAGACATATTAGAATGTTTTGGTGAACAATTTGTATCAAGTTGCTATGAAAGAGTAAAATACCATAAGTAAAAAAAAGTTTGCTACTCAGCCTGCTAGAAAATCCGCCACTGAACTAACTAAACTAGAAGCTCAGTTTGGCTGCATTGCCAGATAAATTATACATAGTAGTATGATATTCTTGCTATGGTAACACAGTTATGTTGATATATCAAAGCGACTGGTCGATGCTACCCCTGACCAAAATGCTGGCCGTTATTTTGCGCAACGAATAAGCATTGCTGTTCAACGCGGCAATACGGCCAGCATTTTGGGAACGTTGCTAACTGGTAGTGGCTTATTAGATTAAGTAGTTTGTTTAGTTTGATAGGTAGTTTTATTTTACATTTTAAGGTATAGATAAGTGTTTTTATTTTGATCTAAAATAAAGATCACATTTTCGTTATGTTGCATGGTTGTATGTAACGACTTTAAAATAACGCATAATACAGAAAGGGCGTTAGTCCAGTATAGTTACAAATGTAAGTTTGTTTCTACATAATCGGTGCGTTTCGTCTAAAAAAGGGGTTCAGTATATACATACTCCCACTACTGCGCGTGTTAAATCAAATTCAATAAAATCTTTTAGGTAGAAAACAGTTTTTCTGTAGGTAGGCTAGGTGGACCGACGACATCGTCAAAGTCGCGGGAGCCGATGGATATAAATGGCTATTAGCCGTTCAAACGGGGATGCCTATGGACTTACTATGGCCAGTGGACTTCCGATAACGATGATCAAAATTAGAGAGAGCAGGACTAACGCCTTTTCTGTAATACCCGTTTCGAATACGAATCAACATAACTGTATTAGCATAGAAAAAACCTAAATTTCTGACCTCATTCGGCAGTTAAAAACAATCAACAATGATGATGAAGCAATAGCATCAGTTATTTAGTGTATGGCGCCACAGGATAAGGGATCAACAACTAATAACTAAATTATTAGTCAAAGGACTATTGACAACGATCGATCTGCTACAAAATATTCTTACGCATGTGACTACACTCGGGACCCTGCACCGTAGGGGAACGTAGGTAGGTCAGGAAAGGATTCCTACCAATAAAAATTTCACACCAACTATGCACATTTAGTTTAATTTTAGTATAAGTTGATCGAATGAATTCTACTGGCTGGAACGTTTCTGATTGGCTAATTATTTCCATAAGTAATTGTACCAATATTTTTTTTCTAAAACGAATTGACTAATGCCAAAGCTTGAAAATAACACGATGCTCTATAGGCGTGTATTAAAAAGAAATATCCCATTAGCTCTAGAAGGGCTTTACGCTTTTAAACCCCCAAATTCGCACAAAACGTTTCGCTTCCACATTTATAATGCGAACGGCGAAGGAGTGGAACACCTTGCCAGCGTCTTTGTTTCCCGATAAGTATAACTTGGGAGCCTTCAAGTCAAGAGTGAATAGGTATCTTCTAGGCAAGCATGCTCCATCTTCGGCCTCGTCATCACTTACCATCAGCGCCCCTAGCCAAGATGCATTCTACAATCGTTAACGCTAATAGACAACAAGAAAAAAGCATAGGTTTGACATTTTTCAACGCTAAGTCACGTGGTCAGAAATATGTCAAACCAATACTTTTTTCTTGTTTTCTACGTCAACGATTGCAGAATGCATCTTGGCTAAAGGCGCAGGTGAGACTGAGGTCAAATGCTAACCTATCTCATATACAAAAATTTGCGAGGAAAAAACTAAGAAATTTCTTAGGACAAATCTGGATTTAATTTCCTGACATGCCCATATTCACCTATAGTGTAGGGTTCCGCTGAGCGCAATCACATCCTCTGCTATCTCGCTAAAATTACTCTATTCACAGCTGCGGAACGGAAACATACCTGTTCACCTAAACAAATGTATAAAAAATTCATTTGATATATTTGATATTGAGATCCCGTCATGCGTTGGAAGAATTGGCTATTAAAGTTTTTGAACGAACAACCGATCCGACGCAGAAAGTCACGTTTACTTGGCAAAACCACTGAACGTAACACCAAAACAATGTAATTTTGTAAAGTTTGAAAGTCAACAAAGAAATAAAACGACCACATAGTAAACGCAAGTTTCTACGTCCGACCGTTAAAATTTCATAATTTCTACACGCACAATCCGAATCCTAATTGTATTAACGAAATTATAATTATTTTAATTCAACAGAACATGTCATTTTATACCTAACAATATTCATTTATAAAATATACAAACTAAGCAGTCATTCAAGTAACACTAGGAATATTAAAAAACAATTGTTTACCATCATCGTGCATAAAAATATCGTACAATAGTAAGCGTACTCCTCTAGCTCAAGTAAAAAAATAATTAACCATAATTTTGTTGATGGCTAAGAGACTCCTCACACGTGCCGTCGCAAAGTAGCTTGCTCGTTGAATATAAAGGCTGCCACACAAAACTGCGACGCGATGCGAATCTGGGGCCCAATTCTCGCGCCGTCATATGTCATAAAATATGTATTGAGTTTTGACAGTTTTGCGATATTTATCGAATGTGATTGATAAAAAATATCACGCCGCGAGAATTGGGCCCCTGATCGGAAGTTGTTGTGGTGCATTCGTGCGAGCTCGCAGATATTTGCGATGCAATGCGAATTTGTTAGACTTGTGTTGGAGCCCTAATACCTGACATTTGCACATTACACTAATAGTGTGACACCACAGATAAAAAAAAAATGTTATCTTTTTTCTTATCTTTAGTACTTTTTGTTCACCCGCACCTAGCGCACGTTGTACGCTACACGAGGTAGGATCAATGCTTTTGGGCAGTACGCTACGATGCGAAGCCGTGACGTCACGTGTGAACAAGTCCCTACAGTCGTAGAGGAACAGAATTTTTACAATGTACTTGCGCTGTTAAACACTACGAGTATCTTCACGATAGCCGTAGTAACTATAAATAAATAAATTACTAAACTATATTCACCCTCCGGAAATGTAGACAGACGTACATAAACTACCTATTTATGTATTTGTCTGAAAGATAAATCAACACGATTGACTCTACAGCAGTTTTACGACTTGCAGATATGTACTTTATTACAAAAGCTGAAGGTTTGAGGTTAAAAATAACAATTGCAAAATCAAAATAACTATGCGAAAGTATGTATGGAAATTTTGACAGTTATTGCGATATTTATCGAATGTGATAATATATCACGCCGCGAGAATTGGGCCCCTGGTAAAGCGTAAGGAATAGGACTACACAGATATGCATTGGACACTTTCAGTATTGATATCAGCCTCTACAACAAAGACGCGATATTTATCGTATTAGTCGATAACAAGGTCGAGTATTTAATACTTTTATCTCGGTATGTACTGAGACCAAGCCAAGATGCAAACGATTATTTTACTACAATCATCGAAGCCTAAACGTAAGCAAACAAAAAAAGGATAAGTTGATAACTAAAATGAAACGAGTACGCCAAACACTCATTCTACGATAAAAAAGCAGCTTTTTAGTCTATGGTGAGCGTTTATAAAACGTCAAAAATAGTGAATTTTATGTCATACATATATTTTTCAAGTTTTTAGCGTTAACGGTCGTAGAATGCATCTTGGCTAGACCCCCAATATCGCTTATCGATCAATATAAATATCGCTTCTGTTTACTAGAGCAATAAAAATTGTTATTCTTTTAAATTCTCGATTCACAGAAAACTTAAGTAATGTTCAAACAAATGTAAATCTTCCATTTTATGTACAGTCTGCTGTTATTCCTTATCTTCTGTTAATTCTCTTCCATTACACAAGTTGTAGCTACAATTTATCTTTCTTTCTTTATACAGGATGTTAATAACATTCACTTCCACTATACAGGTTGATGTTAAGCCTTACTGCTTTATACAAGGTGTTGTTTTCTCTGCCGCAGTACAGGATGTGGTTATTCGATGCTCTTGACGCGCGCCATAACTTTCCCCTCGAACATGGGGAGAGTATCGTTGTCATTACACACTTCCTCTTGGATCACAGTGTCAAGATCCGCGCAGTTCGTTTTGAAGAAGTATCTGGAATAGATACATTCGTATTATTGACAAATAAAACTGAAACTGACATTTAGTTTGAAAAACCAGCTGTTCAACCACGGAAAAGTTTCCGGCACCTATTTGCTCTCGGAAAACGATTCCGTGAAGCGAAAGTGACGTCGAATCCGACACGGAATCTTTCCGAGTGAATTATCCAATAGCACCATGATTGAACCTCAGTGAAATCAGTGTTTTTGACAGTTATTTGAAGCTAAAAGTGTCAAAAGGGTTGCTAGAACTTTTAAACATGTGAAGGGGACGCTTATTCAAAATGATTAAATAAATATATACCGAATTGAAAAACATCCTCTGTTTTTTAACCGAATTCAAAAAAGGAGGAGGTTTCTTTTTATATAATTATGCTTTTTTATGTTTGTTTGCGGATAACTTCGTCGTTTATGAACCGATTTTGATGATTCTTTTTTTGTTGGAAAGGAGATATCCCAAGGGTGGTGCCACGATAAGGAAACCAGGATCTGATGATGGTATCCTAGAGAAATCCGAGGGGAGAGAGAAGTCGGTTATTTTTTTGTTAAAAATTATACTTGTTCGTCGGTTCAAAACTGTTTTGTAGACGAGCTCACCTATAGTTGCCCTTCCTGGGCAGGTACTCCTTGAAGATCTTGAGCGTGAGCGGCGCGGCGGGCACCTTGAACCGGTACGGCACGTGCTCGTCCAGGAAGGCGACCACCACCACCGTGTGGGGCTCCGCCGCGCCGCCGGACGCGCTGGACGACTTGCTGCCACTGTTGCTGTGCGGAACAGTTCCAACTTAATATCAAAACTATGAGAGCGATGGTGGCCGAACGGTTTGGCGTGTGACTTACAAGACGCCGACACCGAGTTCGAATCCTCTCGGCCCCGCACCTATGACTTAATAAGTTAAGTGCGGATTTGCCATCGCTCAAAACGGTGAATGAAAACATCGTGAGGAAACTGGCATGCCCAAGAACTGCAACATTTTCAAGGGCATGCGACATCTACCAACCCGCACTGGGCCAGCGTGGTAGATTATAGCCCATACTCTCTGAGAGAAGGCCAGAGTCCCAGCAGTGGGAACATGAACGGCTGATAATGATGATGATGATGAATTATAATAACGGGGGCAGTATACCATATTTCATAATTAAGTATATTTGTTTAGTTTCTGTATGATTTATTTTTTGTCTAGTTTTTAAGGTATTTGTTAGGTTACGATGGGGCTGGCATAAACGCCATGTTTAAAAGTCCCTAAAAAATAAATGAATAAAAAAATAAATAAGACTTTTTGTTTAGTTACGAATACTCGCGAGGAAGAAATTGAGATTCGTATTCAGAACACCTTGAGGTGCAGTGCAGCCCTCCATATTAAGGTGTTAGTGTCCAAACTCCTCAGTAGAAAAACCAAGATCCGAATTTATAAAACTGTCATCAGGCCGATCTTGATGTACGGATGCGAGACTTGGACACTAACACTCAAGGAGGAGAACAAGCTTTTAATAGCGGAAAGGAAGATTCTCCGAAAGTTATTGGGACCAACTCGCCGGCAAGATGGCACGTGGAGAATCCGGAAAAACCAAGAGATCGCAGATCTAGTGGGCGAGCCTAACGTGGCCGGTGAAATTAAATCGCACCGACTACGTTGGCTTGGCCACGTAGTCCGCATGGGGGAGGATCGGGCGGCAAAGCGTTCTTATTTGGGACGACCGAATGGCCGTAGGCCGGTCGGACGCTCTAGATACCGCTGGAAGGACGCGGTGGATGCAGACCTGCGCGAGCTCCAGACTCTCAACTGGGCTGAAATCGCTCAAGATAGAGAAGAGTGGCGCTCTCTCGTTTTGGAGGCCGAGACACACTTTGGGTCGCTGAGCCATCGGAGTTAGTTAGTTAGTTTAGTTACCGCGGTCTAGCTTGCTGCTTGTCGCGGCGCCGCTCGTCCCTGTCGGCGGAGGAGCCGCGCGAGGCGTGGTCGCGGCGCCTCTCCAGCCGCTCGGAGCCCTCCGCTATCCACAGCAGGATGCGGGGCTCCACTCCCGCGCCGCTCGCGGTGCCCTCGCTCACTACCGACACGCCGCTGTCCGTCAGCTCCGTCACTGTCTTCTTTGAGAACGATCTGTGGGCGAGAGGACGAGGATTAGACATTGAAATCAATATTATTAATAATAGCTTTCTCTTATGTTTTGGTCACTGGTTCAAATCCGGCTCGAAGGGCCATGTTGGAGCTGCTGCCACAACGAAATGATATGACTGTTGTTGATGTAGAATCCATGATTTATTCTAATACATTCTATTTTATTATAATGACGTTGATCGTAAATGAGAACTGACGCGTCTAGTTGAGTAGGTAATCCATGCAATTAAGGTAAGAATATCCTTTTAGGACTATCCCCTTTGGCCCGGCTCGTAGCTGGATCACATCATCCCATCATCATTGATATAGGTACATATCTAATTCTTGACACTGGCTAAATATAATAATCGAGTGAAGCGCCATAACACAAAAAAAAAGTTTCCTAAAAAGGCGCTGAGAGAAAAAAAACGTAAGGAAGGAAACAAAAACTTTTACAGCTTTCGTAAACTACCCAAACTTGTATTAAGGCCACTGATGTCAGGCACCAGACGTACCTCCTGGTGAGCGAGTGCGGATGGTGGTGCATGTCCGGCGGCGCGTCGAAGTGTCCCGAGTCCGCGGAGAGCGCGGAGGGGGCGCGGCGAGGGGGGGGGCGCGCGCGCCGCCTGCCCCCGGGGGGGGAGGCGCCCGGCGTGCGCTCCGACCACACGCGGGACACGTGCTGGTCTAAAGGGGGGGGAGCAAAGTTATTTATTAAGGCAGATAATAAGGAGACTGCGGCTGCCACGTCACGTTATATTTAGTTCCTGTCATTTATTTTGCAACGAAGTTGACTAGGACTACATTAAATAATTCACCTCTTTCTTTTCTAAATAATTTCCTACGAAGCTAGGGTAGATTGGTAGTCAAGATAATAAAAGAAAATCATCACCTCTTCCCTCTTTCACTATAATGTATCTATCTCTCTCTAGTGGAGTGCAGTGACCTCACCTAGTATGATGTATGTATCTCTCTCTAGTGGAGTGCAGTGACCTCACCTAGTATGATGTATGTATCTCTCTCTAGTGGAGTGCAGTGACCTCACCTAGTATGATGTATCTCTCTCTCTCTAGTGGAGTGCAGTGACCTCACCGAGTGTGATGTATCTATCTCTCTCTAGTGGAGTGCAGTGACCTCACCTAGTATGATGTATCTATCTCTCTCTAGTGGAGTGCAGTGACCTCACCGAGTGTGATGTATCTATCTCTCTCTAGTGGAGTGCAGTGACTGCACTTAGTATGATGCATCTATCTCTCTCTAGTGGAGTGCAGTGACCTCACCTAGTATGATGTATCTATCTCTCTCAAGTCGAGAGCAGTGACCTCACCTAGTATGATGTATCTATCTCTCTCTAATGGAGTGCAGTGACCTCACCTAGTATGTCCTGATCGTTGTCGTCGTCGAGCTGCAGCTTCTCTCGGATGGCGGCCGCCACCAGCTGCGGCGGCAGCGCCTGGCTGCACGCCTCCTCGCCCTCGCCCTGCATCCACATACATACACACATTAACCTTAGCAACGCATCGGCAACTCCCCTGATGTTGCAAATGTCCATAGGTGACCGTGGCCGTTTGCCATAAACGGGATGTCTGCTTGGGAACTCTCATAGGATCAGTTCGTTTACTGTTTGTCTGTCAAGACCCTTTTTCTCAAGAACGCGTTGAAATTTTAACCGAATACTCGGCTGTACGGTCTTTTTCAGCAGTGAAAAAACCAAGCTTGCAAGTCAAAGCGATCAATAGATATGACCGTTTACGTCGCATATTTTGCAATTTCACAAGGGAATCAAAACCTATAGGGTACTTCCCGTTGACCTAGAGTCATGAAATTTGGCATGAAGCAATGTCCTACAGCACATGTAAAGGAAAATGTTTTAAAACTCCGCGGGCGGCAGCACGCGCAGCTTCTCGCAGTGCATGCGCTGCGGGCGCGGTGTCACCTGCGGGCGCGGTGCCACTTGCGGGTGCGGTGTCACCTGCGGGTGCGGTGTCACCTGCGGGCGCGGTGTCACCTCCGGGCGCGGTGTCACCTGCGGGGTGCTCACGTACCTCTGCGAGGCGCCTCTCCAGCCGCTCCTTGTTCTCCTGATCGCGCCGCACCCGCTCCAGCTTCTCTATGAGAAGCGGCGCGAACTCCGCGGGCGGCAGCACGCGCAGCTGTTCGCACTGCATACGCTGCGTGCGAGGTATCACCTACCACATAAAGAGGAAGTGTTAAGTTGGGTAGCGACTGGGGAGCACAGTCAGTACGGGGAAACATGGCGCTCTGCCTTGTTTCTGGCCGCACTACGGTTTACCCGGGACCGCGGAACCGGCTAAAAAAACCGCTGATGCGTTAGCGTGTCCGTGCTGAAATCTTGGAGATACAAAATTACGCGATTAACTGCAGTACGCCGTGACACTGGCGATGTGGCCAGGGTATTTATATGCAGGTGATATACATATACTAAGAATCGTTAAAAAAACATTGAGTTCTAATATTGCCACTGTTGACAATGCTGACATCGCGACCATGAACACAAATACAAAAATGTGCAAGAGAAAAAAAAATGTTATTATCCCTCCCCCCCTCTTTCATGTGACACTACTACATATATTGTAATAGTTAATACAAGAAAACGGGCGCCGTTCGAAGTTCGTTAGGATTCGAACCCACGACCTAAGCGTTGCAAACCGACGTCACTACCAATCCATACTATAACACAATCCAGTTCATATACTTATAATCCATCAATACATCATAGGAGGAATGAAGATAGATCACCTGCATGGAGAAGGACATACTAGGATACTTTTTATCGCGTCAAGGTTTAGTTATCTCTGAGAGTGTAGTTCACGCGAGTGAAACCGCGGGTCGCAGCTAGTAGTTAATATACCTACATATGACGTCACGAAGCTTAACCTTTAAAAGCCCTTACACGAGACAAATAAACCTAATGATTACCATAGCGGTGTCCTGCTCCTTATTGATGACAGCGTGCCGGTCCAGGCCCTGCAGCCTCGCTCGGTTGCGGGACTCGCGCGAGTCGCGCCGCGCCGACATCCCGTCCCTGTCGGGGAGAAAACAACACTGCCCTGTTATACTGGTGGGTAAACAGTCGATACTTGATTCGTTTTCATTTCTCGTACTTGAAAAGTACGCTTGATCTGATCAGAGGGATGAAAACAGTAGGTACTTTTCGGCACTGGGAAACGATTTTCCCTGCTGTCAAACATTTTTAAAACTATGCTCGACGTTTTTTTCGTTACTCCGTTAAATCGCTGAAAGGAATTTTAATAAAAAAAATACTAGACTGTCACAGAAAAAGAAACATAAAAAGGCGGGAAAGAGGCATTTGTTTATTTATGTTCTGACAAAATGTTATTTGTTTAACTAATCAGGTTTTTATTGACTTTCCTCATATTCGAAATGATAAGCGAAGAGTTTATGTCGGGTGAAAGACCTATTTAGGCACTTGAAATACCATCTCGTGCCTAAATA
This sequence comes from Opisthograptis luteolata, assembly GCA_931315375.2. Lineage (NCBI taxonomy): Eukaryota > Metazoa > Arthropoda > Insecta > Lepidoptera > Geometridae > Opisthograptis > Opisthograptis luteolata. Next base: position 2,419,711 of record OV928044.1, read on the forward strand.
GGGCACTTTCATCCCTTGTACAATAATCTACTACTCTTAATCTTTCGTTACATCCCAATAATTTTATTTCTAGAAATAAAGTTTCAACTATTAATGTTGTTTTTATATTAGAAATGCAGTTAAATGAATATAATTATATGAAAAATTAGTGCAGGGGGTACTGAAGCTGCTCATTCAATCAAAATCTAAGTTTCTAAGCTAGGTAATACTTACTTGTTCTAAAATAACTTCTAGTCTAAATTTTCTAACTCGTTACTGTACTCTTCACTAGCTCGCTACACAAAAAAAAAGCTGCTACAGTTGTGAAAAAAGCCTAAAACTTACTACAATACTCCCTTTCACCCGTTTTGCTGCTCTGCTCTCCACCCTTTTGCTAGAGACCGGTGTTCCGTAAAGGTGTACTTACACACTGCTGCCGGACAGAGAGACCGCGTCGCTGTCGGTGCGGCCGCTGCTGAGCGACGCTCGCTCTGAATCCTGCCGCGACGCTGGGCAGTACCCGGCGTAAGAGACGTGCGCGCTATACACTGAACGCTTCTGCCGTCTGTTGCCACCCGAGCGAACCGACGCGGCAATGGATTGCGTGATCGTAGTTAGGATATAGGAGGGAACCAGTTTTGGGGAGGAACAGATGTTGATTCATAGATTTTTTAGGGACCCATGAAAATTAACATCATATATAACACGAAGAATGAATGATTAAAAATTCCAGTTTGACGTATTCCAAAATACATCATTTAACAGTATTTATTAGGATTGCGGGAACGGATTTGTCAACATTTGGGATTGTGTTAATTAGGGTTGCCAATAAGGGTTTGTATATTTTCGGGTGGCAATACAGAGCATGTGTACGTGTATGTAGCGGGGCAGCGGGCATGCGGGCGCGGGCAAACACATGGGGGGGCAAAACAATACGGACGTGAGTAAGCTGCTAGGATGGGGGCAAAATAATATTAACGAGTAGCGCCAGAATCAGGCAAATTATGGCCATTTTCTATTCCAGAAAATTTTGAAATCGCACAGAAAACCTGAAGTACTGCGACCGGAGGCACGGGACACCTCTGGTTTATTTTTATAATATCGGTCATAATTTGTACGATTCTGGCAGCATTTAAATTAAATTAGGCATTAAAAAGTGCTTGGATCTTTGCTCATGCATCGCTAAGGGGTCACACGGTATGATTCAACTAAAATACGATTGCAAGAAAAAGTTTGGACAAATCAGTTTTTCGATGTCCATAAAATACTGATTTACAAAAATTGGTGTAGGAAGATAAAATTTTTGACAAGATCCAATTTAGAAACTACTTAAATACGAAATAAATTTTGTATGCATTTAATACCAAAAGGGCCAATTATACACTAGTATTTACTAAAAAGTACAATGTTGCAAAACACCTAAATATTTCTATTACTTCAACGAAGGTCAGCTTTATGCTTGAAACTGAATACTATATTATAAGATGGTCCAGATATATTGTTGTCTCTACAAAAGTACGCGAGTGAGCGAAACAACAGCACGTCGAGATCAATGACCGCGCGGTCATTGACCCGACGCTGCCACGCGGCCATCGACCACGATAGGTTGTTTGTATTGCAAACTTCCGAGTCGTAGGACAAAAGTTGGCCGATTATCGACTCTAAACACACAGTGTTATGAATGATTTTTGAACCACCTTATAGAATACTAAAAGCCAAATATCAGCTCCGCCGATGGATACTCACGGCGCGATGTCGGAGTGCAGACGACGCGACTGCGTGGCAAGTAGGGCGCTTTGCGTGAGGCGCGCACCCCCCGCGCCCCCCGCCCCGCCACCTAGCTCCTGCCCCTCGGGCACTGTGGCCAGGGTGCCGCCTGATGATACCTGTAATACACTCTGTAGTGAAACTTGCAGATCAGACAAAACTCGACTGCTGGGAGTCTAACTGCTACCATAACATATTGCTGCACCACATTTCAAAATGTGTGTTGTGTGTGTCCCAGCAGTGGAAGCGTAATAGGCTGACGATGATGATGATGATAATGATGGACGCACCTCTCTGATAGGATGCGGCGGCGAGGCATCCGGCGAGGAGAGCGGCTGCGTAGCCGCGCTGACGTAGCTCACGTACGCTTCGGAGCGGAGGAACGCGAGGTACGTCGTCTCGGTGATGGCGCGAGTCACCTGAGGGCCGCAGGTGTCATGAAGGCAACACTTTTTAACACAAAAACCGGCGAAAACAAAACAGACTTTTTTTGGATTAGTGGACTAGCGTTTGCCAAGCACCTATGGGTGTGTTCCGGCAGCCTCACATGAGAGCCAGTTCCCTGTCCAGGTGTAGCGTGGCGCCATCTTCGACCGCATTGTCACTTAACATCAGGCGACTTGTGGTCAAACGCTAACCTGCAAGTCGTAAAAAAAACGACAAAATTTTTAAATGGAAATTTAAGACTTATCTGGTTTTCTCATGGATGCCATTTTTAGAACTGGACCAAATTAAAATGGGACCACACGGGAAGCAACAGCTTTCAAATAAAGAAGTAATCATCAAAATCGGTTCATCATCAAAAGTTCTGACGTAACAAACATTAAAAAAATACAGTTGAATTGAGAACCTCCCCTTTTTTGACGCCATCTTCGACCACATCGTCACTTGACATCAGGTAACTTGTGGTCAAACGCTACCCTGTAAGTAGTAATAAAAAATTTAAAAAGAGGGTAGGTCACCTCTTGTTCCATGTTGTCGAATATGGTCTTCTCAATGTTGGAGCCATCCTTGAGGCCCTGTTTCACCTGCTGCTTCAGGTCCTCAGGCATCGCTAGCTGAGACTTTCGGAGGAATCTACAACCAAGAACATACAAGTTATTATCATAGGTCGAAACGAACGGTAGGTAGATTTGTTAAGTAGGATACAACATGTACCAAACTCACTTAATTTATATATGGCGCAGACCGCCCATTTAGCCAGTTTTATAACAACATAAAAAAATTAAACAAAACTTTTTTTGACAAATTTTTTTTTGTTGCTTAGTAATGGCGTTCTACCAAACTCACATAAATGTGGCAGAGACCGCGCATTTAGCCAGTGTTATAAAAACATCAATAAAATAAACAATACTTTATTTTATTTATTTTAAATACATAGTAGGAATGTACATAATCCAATAAAAAAAATTTGGATTAACTTAATTTTGTTTTTTTTTTGCTCGTTATGTGTATTCAACCAAACTCACTTATATATGGCGGAGACGACCTGCCGTATCTTGCTGTGCTCCAGCTCCTGCCGCAGCCCCTGCACCGCGAAGTAGAAGTTGAGCCGGTCCACGTGCAGCCCGCCCGCGCCGCCCACGAACTTGCGGAACAGGCGCACGCCCTCCGCATCCTGGCCGGGGAAAATATGGTTAGGTTAAACTCTAAAAGAAGGTAAGCTGCGCGTTGGATGCGCACCTTCTTCGTGCAACCGCATCCTTGGCGGGAAACCATACTCTTCACTCATTGGCTAAAATAAAATGTTTACGCGAAGAAGGTAAGCTGCGTGCTGGATGCGGATCTTCTTCGTGCAACCGTATCCTTGGCGGGAAAATATACTCTTCTCTCATTGGCTAAAAAAAATGCAGACGAAAAGAAAGTAGTGTACGTGCCGAATGCGAAGTTTCTTCGTGCAAAATATCTAGGTGACGCTAATATGTCCATGGATATCCCAGTATCTATAATAATCTATTAATTTTTACTATCTAATATTATATTTCGGCAAACAAGTTGAGCCAAGTGACGTGGAAGGGGAATGTTCACGCATGTGCACTTCCGTTCGAGTTCGTAGTTGGATGCTAACGTGATGTGAACACAACACGGGAAGCTGATTAACCAATCAGGCGCAAGCGTTTCGGCGAACTTCCTTCGCGCACCCTTCGATCCACTTAGGAGGTCTAAAAATCGTTTCTGCGCAGCCAACAAGGTCATTAGCTCAACTTGTTTGCCGGGTACTGTAGCTGCTAATTACTTACCTCGAGTAACTCGTGCAGACTCTTGGCCCATCGGATGTAGGGTGGCGAGGCGGGCGAGCGCGCGGAGGAGCCCGACGAGCCCTCCGTCTGTTCGCGCCATACCATGCCCAACCTGGAACAGTATGCACGTTTGCATCCAGAACGTCCGGCATCCGGTTCCGGCGAGACTCCATACAAGAAAGTCGGCGGTTTGTACTAGACTCGGATCGGAACCGCCAGTGCCATATATCCGGGTCTAAAGTTTGATCATCATCATTAGCCTATGACCCCATTGCTGGCACACATGCCACAGAGAGAGAGTATGAGCCATAATCCACCACGCCCAGTGAGGGTTGGCGAGCTACGATGGAGCATACTTGCCTAAAAGAAACCTAAAAAAACTAACTGAGATGGCGCAACGACCCAAAGTGAGTCTTGGCCTCCGATAACAAAAGACGCCACGTCGGTCTGTTCTGCGCCACCTCCCAGTCCTCCACCTGGAGCTCGCGCATATCCTTCGTGACTCTGTATTTCCAGCGATACCTGGGACGGCCAACCGGGCGACGGCCACTCGGCTTAAATTGAAGACTCCTAAATTATAATAATCGGGAAACAAGCACTCTGGCAGCATGTTCCACCGCTCACCTTCCCCATTATACGTGTAGAAGCAAAGCGTTTTGCGCGGATCGGGTGAAAGTCAATCATGTAGGGATGTCGTGTTGTGAAAAGGGAACGATGGAATAAGGTTATGAAACACACTCTCTGAAGTGTAACCTATAGAAGGACGATAAGCTGGCAACTTTACAGCGATGTTCTAGGCTGTTCGCCAACTTATCGTTGGATGAGAACTGCCGACGCAGCCGACGACAGGGCTCAGTGGCGTACCTTGGGAAAGGCCTACGTCCAGCACAGGACTGACACAAGCTGATGATGATGATGACGTGTTTACAAAACTTTAATGAGTAATAAAAAAATAATAGAGGGTATAAATTATTGTTTGAATATCGACGTAAATTCAACCTTATAAAAATTATAATAGCATCTTATTTCGAATACTTAGTTACTTACTTGGACAGATTAGGTTGTGCGAACACATGTTTAGACTGAGATTTGCTCCTCTCCTCCCCAGGGGCGGGCGGCAGAGACGTCCTGTCAGCAAGCTTGTGCTCCCAACCTGGACACCAAAGTCATCAAATAAATTAAAAAATTAAAATTGTTTCATAGTCAGAAATACTATGTATTCACATTTCCGTTTATTTAATTTCCGTGCGCTATAAAATTGAAATAAACTAAAAACAGTATCATGGAAGTGATCCTGTAAAGCAACCTTTCCCAAAGTGGGCGATAACGCCCCCTTGAGGGCGCTGCAGACCTAAAGGGGGGCCTTGCTGTATAGGAGGTAAGAGACCCAGAAAAAATGGGGGTGTTGTGTAGAGGCTTCATGGGGGCGATAAAAAAAAATCTCAAAGGGCAGTAGACAAAACAAGTTTGGGAACCCTTGCTGCAAAAGATCCATTTTTCGGGTGTGAAGTATGATAGTGTGATTCTATAGCTCCGCTACGATATTATTATGTTAAAGGGTCATACCTTGCGGGTGGCCGCCTATAGGAGTTTGGCTCATGGCGCACAGGCCCTTGTCCCACCCGCGCGCTGCATGGCGAGACACCACCTGCACAAAGAAACAACAACATGAAAACAAATCTATCTAAGACGCAGGTGAAATCGCGGGGCGCAGCTAGTCAAACATACATTTATTAGTTCCGGCACTTGGAAGCCTCACTTGAGATCCAGTTCTCAAGCCCCGCGTAGCGAAGCGCCCGCCAGCATCGACCACAATGTCACTTAACATCAGGTGGCTTGTAGTCAAATGCTACCCAGTAAGATGATAAAGAACAGATAAATGGAATTATTGATACCTAAATTTCCAAGAGAATATCTTCTAAAAACCATGGTGTTATAGTCATAGTTATTTTGTCCACAAGAGAACAAAACAAAACTACACAATCTAACACAAAATCTGTAATCTGTACACAAAATTTAGAACCTTTGATTACTTTACTTGCATACAGGTTAACTATCTGCCCAACTTAGCTTTTGAGAACAAAAGAATCAATATCTAGTTTGAATTATGTTCAATTGAAAAAAGTATTAAATTGCCTACACTGCAAGAAAAGTTGATACACAAAGATATATGTATAACAAATTTACTGCAGCCATCTTGCACAACAACCAAGAAAACATTCCTTTTAATGTATAGGAACTAGGAATGAGAATTTATATATTTAATCTAGTTCTCCTTTGTATATGCACACAACAAAAATACTAAAAATCTTATTTTTCATTTATGTAACATTAATTTCAATAGAAACAAAAATTTTAAATACACTATCTCACTCCGTATATCATCCCTATAGGTATCACACACCATTCAACCTGCAATATGATTCATAAAACTATTTAACTCACAATGAAATCCATAACAATGTCCTTAAAAAAGCAGCGTACCCGAATATCACATCCAAAGAACGCTTGCGTACCGAGACAGCACAAGCCACCGTATAAAATCAATACGGCAAACAATAAGAATCATGCCCTATACTATATTTTTACATTTGATTTGTATGAGATGGAACGGGACAGCTAGCAAAAAATGAGAGAGTGGCAAAGTCAAGAGTCTACCGCATCGATCGGCGATGGACAGGAAACACCATGGCTGAACATAATCTGCTATAATACATGTTAGATGATTGAATTTAGTTCTTTCAAAACGCAGACCCATTACAAATTAATCTACTTAAATCATCCATTAAAATATCAAATTTCCAAACCCATCAAACACAAAAAATATATTCTGCAAAGTACGAACAAGCGTTTCAAACAAAAAATTATACAATTTTTATTCACTCATCAATATAACATAGCACAAAGAGGTACGTCATAATAAGAACATGCCAAAACAAATTAAATCATAACTTCACGGTTCAACAACTGGTGAAAAAAAGCATCTATATTAGGGTAAGGAGAAAAAAAAAGCATAATAGACCTTACCATGTTCATTGTGTACACAAACAATTCACAATATAAGTGTAGTTAATAGAATTATATTTCTATAAAATATGATATCAGTATTTTAGCTTGATATTAATTTTACAGTAAAAAATTCAGAGAATACGACTGCACGGCCCAAGAGCAATGGTCCGAGTGAGAGATCCGTGTTCCGAGACGGAATACTCAACACAATGGGGTGCGGATCAAACTCCGGCCCTTGCATATTGTGTGGCTGTATTATGATAGGATTCATTATAAATATGAAATCAATAACAGACAGTTGTGAGGTTCTATTCAAATGCTGAGTAGTTACGTTCAAATGCTATGTTGGGTTTATGACATGGATGTTACTAAAAATATCTATTGTAGGGAGAAAATAGTAAGTAGATTCACTTTTAACGTGTTGAAAGACAGAATTTGAAAATTAATCTTCTATTAAAATAAAATATTGGTAATAATCTAACTTACAAGTTTGTTCAAGTCTTCCTTTTCACTTATACATGACAAAAATTATATAGTTTTATATGGAACGTCTACAAGAACATAGAGCGTCGGTGTGAACCGAATCCGATAACTTTTCATTGAAGAAGACGAGAGCGTAAACACCGGAAACAAGTTGTAAACAAAGGCCCTGCTCGTAAAACCAGCGGCATTGTTCCCGAGCTAAGGTGTAAAATTAACTGTCCACTGCATCAGCACCACAAGACATACAACCCAAACTAATAGCACATTATCATAAACAAATTACGAAAACGAGATACACGAAAATCCGGAAGTATCGTAATTTTCGTAAGTTCTATAATGAATTAAACTGGACTCGATAATCGACGTCCTTACTTGTTACCACAGTTAAGAGGTCTCCTCCAAAGGATAGCACAAGACATCAACTTGAAAAGTTCTTCGCAACTTAATAATTTAACTTGTTTGGCTCTCTCCTCTCGCTCAGATTTGTAGTTTGTACACACACACAGCACAGCGATGACAGCGAACAGCAGGAATTGACGTTTTATTTGACATTGATTTGACAGATACGGTGAAGTTGACATTTGGCTCTGGTAGAGATCACGATACGACAAATGCTTTTATTACAAAGCGCCATCTGGCGAAATGTTAGGAAGTCAACGACGGTGCACGGTTGATTCACGACTTTCTCGCCACGATCTCATTTGCATATTAATAACACAAACTACCGCTAGATGTCGGACTCAGTTTGACCACTGCGTTAGACTTGAACTAGCTATAAGCAGAGCAAATAAATAAAATAAAAACATTATGGATCCAAATAAACCAAACCAACCTGCGTAGCAGCTTACTGCCGCTGCATTTTTGTTTCTGTATTACCTAAGACCGTCCGTTATATCTGAAACAATGAAACAAAACAATTAGTAAAAAGGGTAGATAGGAGTTAAAGTACTTACGTGTTTATAGCTGACTACTTGCTTTGATTAAAATATTTCTAAAGAACGCTAATTAAATGATATTGAACTCCGTCCGACATCAAAGTGAGACAAGGGCACTTAAAATTCAATATAAACTTCTCACAATCCTTTCGGTATGTTATTGCTCAAACGAAGTAGGCTCAAAAAATAAAGACAAACCTTTGAAGACGAATTAATTTTGATATTCCAGCTCAATTTACAGATAAAATGAACGGATATCAAAGTGTTCTGCGTAAAGAGTTGACATTTGATTTCGCTTTACACCTAGTTTCAATTAGCTGTCCATATTCATCAAAACTCCAGCACCCACCTACCTATACTTACTCAGATACCCCCCCATCTGCATTAATATTTTTAGAAGGGTATAGAAACCATAGCTTGATAGTTGGGCATTTTCTAGTGCTAACCTTGCTAGCGAAATCTGTCGCTAAACACCCATCTGTGTTCCGGCAACCTCACCAAACGAAACGAAAGCCAGTTCCCTTATCCAGTTGTAGCGTGACGACTGACGCCACCATCGCCCACTTCAGGTGTGAAAAAAAAGTTCAAATTGAAATATCTTTATTTCTTCTCATAAATAGAAAATAACAATAGATACGGAATAATTATGCAGCATTTAACTAACTATCTATGTATATTTGTTTTAAGGAAAGGTAATTAATCGCTGCAGCTACTGATTGATACTGTTTTGAAAACTCATTCACTGATACAAGGCTACACTATCTTATGAGAGCGAGTGTTGCAATTTCGACAAAACTTGTAAAGAAATATTTGTTCCGGAGCGAGTTTCGAGCGCGCCACAGGGCAAAAATAATAATCAGTAGGCCATGCGCGAGGTTTAATGATTTGATGGAAGGATACGCTTGAAGATATGATATACATAGTAACACATACCTAGTTTATGAAACATCCATGTGAAAGAATGATGTTTAGAAATAAGTGTTTGTTTTGTTTTTAATTGATTAAAAACGATCACAGGGTGTATTGGTCCAAATGTCAATATGTCGAAATGTTATATAGAACGTCCGAAATATCAGTTGTAGACATACCTACTGTAAAATGAATGAGGTAAAGATTAAAAAATTAAATTAAATTTGCTGTTTAATTTATATTCTACGAAAATTTCGTAAAATTCTAAAGCTACATTTTACTAAAACAGCTATTTTGGTTCATTCAATCCTGCCTTTTGACAAATAACGCGTTTCAATTTCAACAGCTCTTTGACATTTGTTAGATAATAGTTTATCAAAGAAGTCTTTAAGTAAATTTCTGTATGAAAAGGGACGTAGAGTTAAAAGGAAATAATACTGCGTGATTGGTTTTGCAAGTCCGCTACATCAAAAGGTTTGGTCCTTTCATTTCGCGAGGCATTCACCGATTACACTTAAATATTTGCAAAACTTTTCAACATAATTATACCTGTTCTATAGATTAAAGTAATCATTTGTTAACTTTACTTGAACGTTAATGTAAAGGATTATTTTAATGTAGCTGTGCCCCGCGATTACGCCCGCGTGAAATTGATTTTTCAGGATAAAAAATAGCCTAAGTCACACTCAAGCTAATCAACTAAAAAAAACGCAAAATTAATTAAGTCAATCCGTTCTCTCCACGAAAGAAGACCAAACCAAACAACAATAAAAACACTTTCGCATTTATAGAAGTGGAAGAAATACGTGCAACTGTGTAAATTTTTAAGATTGTATAATTTGATTTATCTTTCATACTTAATTCTAAGAGTTGCGAATTATACTGCGATAGTCATACAAGACGTATAACCATCATTAACAGCAAATTCTCCGCAACATAGAAATAAGCTTAGGACAAAATTAATTTTCAATACACGCTTCCATTTCAATCAAGCATTCCTATCCTATGTATCCCGATTAAGGACCATCAAATCAAAGAGACAAAGATATCATCATATTAGTCATCAAAGAGACAAAGATATCATCAAATTAGTCATCAAAGAGAGCACTTTGATCGCGCCGTTTTCCCGGGAATTTCCTTACACACTAGTCAATCAGGGGGCATGTTGAATCGGAAAAGACATTAAGGGCAATAGTTCCAGCTTGCGGTAAACTGTTTGCGAGGAAAGTGGAGGAGGGAGGGGGGGGGATAAAGTAGGGGGTTGTTCTCGCCCCGCACATCAAAGGCGAGCCGAGACAAAGCTGTAGGAGCCTTTTAACTTTATTTAACGGAGTGGTAAGTTTAGCCGGTCGCGATTCGCGCAGGTTAAAGAGTAACACACTCACTTTGTGCCGGCACCGGTGGGGGCGCGCTAGGGTTGGCACATGCACATTTTTGTCTAGCTTATCTACTGCTGAAAGCTATTTTTTTTTTGTGCAGCTTGCAAATTAGAAATACTATTCCGCCGCTTAAACGACGTCATCCAGTGCTTATATAGTCAAAAAGAAGTACGTAATCTGTCGTTTTTTTTTCGGAAGTGTAAATGACCGAGTCTCAAAAATGAAAAAAATACTGGTATAAAACTAGATCGATAGGCATATTTGAATTTTACAATGTTTTAATGAATTAATGCAAAATACCAACACTGTACATTATTTTACGTTCTAGTTAGGTGCTAATGAACATAAAACTGATTTATGTCGAAGTATTGTTAATTAAGAACCAAATACCAAAAACACAATTAATAAAATAATCCATTTATCCTCAGGCAAACGACACACAGAAGCAAAACAATAAACCAGCCATCACATAAAACAGATCAAAGGCATCGAATTAATATACCATTATCAGTGCACGGTTACTTAAAACGCAATTAAACTTGATTGAGAGGTTTGTCGTAGGTCAGGGCCGGAGTTGTCAACCCTACGAGGGGGTGGGAGCATCAAACGGGCCGCTAATACCGCCCGCACCGCGCCGCGGCGGCTCTTTGTCGGCGCCCTTTGAGTTGCGGATGATACTGAGCGCCACCTAGGCTTTGACCACAGTGCAAATACAGACAGATGACTTGCAATTTTCCAATTTTTTTGTTGTTTGTTTGTTTATGTTGGATATTTTATTTAGGCACTAGCAATAGCAACCCGCCATAAAACTACGCAGAGTGTTGTTGTATCGAATACCTTAGACAAGTATACAACAAGTGCGTCCTTGTACATAGCCCATAGTTAGCAAGCTGAAGTGGCAGAGGGCTGGTCGTATCTGCCATAGGGCCGATAGGCAAAAATTTGACAGCGTGTGAAAACTCCATGTAATTCTCTCAAAACCTTTATAACCCGGATAACGCCTTAATGCTATGTTTTATTGTTAATTTTCTACATGGTAGCATTTAATCGCGAGTCACTTGATAATAAGTAACGATGTAGACAGAAGGTGGCGTCACGCTACAGAAAGATTGGACTCTGAACTGGTTAAAAGCTAATTGACGTCTGCGAGTAAGGTATAATGAGAGGCTTCAGTTGACTTGACATACTGTGTTATTTACACTGTGGCATTGGCAATAAATTGTCAATGGTTCTCCCTCGAGCGAAATGGCGAGATAAACATGGATGGAACGCGGAATAACTGCAACTCTTTGAACAATGGTCATCCATCATCATCACCAGCGCACTGTCGGTGATGGTGAAGATTTATTACCACGATAAAGACATGCTAGTTAGTTTAGCTAGAAAGTGTTTCAGTCACCTTAATGTTGTCCTTTTTTTACTTCAGTGGTTAGTAAAATCAGCAATACTAAAATCGCGCGAATTTAATCTACGTAATATAACTACTCGTAAATCCCGCCACCCAGCAACCTGATCAGTAGTGATGTTATCAGAACCCTCTCCCCCTATCCGAGCCTCACGTGATTAATTGGCGGCCCCTAAGGGTTGTAGGCAAACGGATGGATCCGCGCTTGCAGTCGAAAGATTCCTCGGCCATCAGTGAGGAAATAATTGGTCAACGCAACGTGGTCGGTGAAATTAAATCGCACCGACTGCGTTGGCTTGGCCACGTAGTGTTCATGGATCTGGCGGCAAAGCGTTCTTATTTGGGACGACCGAATGGCCATAGGCCGGGCGGACGCCCTAGATGCCGCTGGAAGGACGCGGTGGATGCGGACCTGCGCGTGCTTCAGACTCTGAACAGGGCTGAAATCGCACAAGATAGAGAAAAGGGGAGGGGACACCAGAGGAGTTGCCGATGAGTTTAGTTTTTAGTAAGGAAATAATTCAAGTAAGTACATGATAATAAAGTTTTCACACCACAGTGGCCACGTCGCGTGGTGCAGTCAACGTCACACAATGCTAATTCTACAAAGGGCGCGCCGGCTTTGTCCCGCCCAGCTTATGGTAATCAACGCCGCTTGCGGGAATCTCGCCGAGCCGCTCGCGTTTAATGAACTGATTTATTTTATTAAACACGTGCTCGATCACTTGTTTACGTGCAGTGATTAGGTGAGGAACGTGACTGATTAGTGATAAGACATTGCTTACGAAACTAGATATGTAATTAGGTACGTCGTGCGCTCAGACCCTTCCCCGTCGAACATGGGCCCATAGAATTATAAGAATTCTATGCCTGGGCCCTTATTCGCTACAACCATCTAAGCACAAACCGCGCGCGCGTTACGTTATCTGCGAGGAATGACCGCTAAAGCCTGTAATGACGTCACACGCAAGGAATCTTGATGCTATTTCTTTCTATCCAAAGATTGCTTTAAAGAGATCGCTCTTACGCCGGAAATTTATAATCGATCCGATCCGTTATCCGCGGTTTTGGATCGATATGTCATGGCATAATGTGTCATTTTAGTAGTAATACGCCAAACCCTAGTATTAAAATGATATATTATGACATGATATATATATATTAATCTTTTTGTTTGAGTTGTATCTGAAAATATTCTATTTAAATCTAAACACTAGACATAACGTTCTTCCTTCAATCAATCAATAAAATCCTACTAATATTTTATACGTGAAAGTTTATGAGTATGGATGGATGAATGTTTGTTACTCTTTCACGCAAAAACTACAGAACGGAACTGAGTAAAATTTGGAATGGAGATAGCTTATACCCTGGATTAACACATAGGCTACTTTTTATCCCGGAAAAGACGCGGCTGAAACAGCAGGGCGTAGCTATTAATAAATACATATATTTATTTAGTGACCACTTTCAAACGTCAAACTTAATGCTATCTACGCCTGTTCCAACCTCCTAACTAAGGCAAAATCATATGCTTCTATCTAACATAGGCTTGTCACGTTATATTAAATCATCCTAATATCATTTACCGATACACTACAGCAAGTAGGTGTATTTTGTGAGGCACGTGCATAGACGCGATTGCCTTACTAATTACCGAGAACTATGTTAATGAACTCTTCCTTAGATATTCACTTACGAAGCGAGAGATACAAATACCTACCTATTTATTACATAGAGCTATCTCCACGCCAAGAACCTCTTGGCAGTTTGATCGCGTTCCTTAGCCTTTCATAGCAAGAAAGGTTATAATGGGAACACGATAAAGTGCCATCTCTGATATTAAAACATAATGAGGAAGCTAGTTGGTAATGAATTGGACTTTTGTATCTGCTTGAATCCCTACTTAATATTATAAATGCGAAAGTAACTCTGTCCGTCTTTCACGCCTAAACTCCTGAACCGATTTAAATGCTTTTGGTACAGAGATAGTCTCTAGAGCCTGAGAAAGGACATAGGCTACTTTATGTCGCGATAAACTGTAGCCCACGCGGGTGAAATCGCGGCGAACAGCTAGTTTATTATATAGAGCTGTCTCCAAGCCAAGAACCTCTCGGGTGTTTGATCGCGTTCCTGTTATAGCCTTTCATAGCAAGAAATGTTATAATGGGAACACGATCAAGTGCCATCTCTGATATTAAGAGATAATGAGGAAGCTAGTAGTGGATGAATTGGACTTTTGTATGTGTTTGAATCTTAAATAGGTTGTCATCATCATCATCATCAGCCGGAAGATGTCCACTGCTGAATATCTAAACACAGGCCTCCCCTTTTGAACGCCACCATGAACGGCTACTAGCCCTTTGCATCCATCGGCCCCCTGTGACTCTTACAATGTCGTCGGTCCACCTAGTGGGAGGCCTACCTACAGAACGTCTTCCGGTTCGTGGTCGCCACTCGAGAACCTTTCTTCCCCATCGGTTATCGGTTCGTCGAGCGATGTTGCCTACTCATTGCCACTGCAACTTGCAAATTCTGAAAGCTATGTCGGTGTCCTTAGTTCTTCGGCGAATTTCTTCATTTCGGATTTAGGTAAGTAACTCATAATAATGTAATACGGGATACTACCACCAAAAGAATGCTGAAAGTAAGACAAATAATTTTGCAGAAATGCAATTCCGAAAGTGCTTTTCAAGTTTCCAATAAACACACCGAAGCATAAATCATACGTGTATAACATGAAGCAAATTCCATAATATATCATAAATATGTGTAGCCGACCACACCGGCACGGGCCGGCCGCGTGCCGGACTGCCTGTTAGTGTTGCCGATAGTATCGATGATTAATCGATGGTGTATCAATAGACGATTTGTTAGATGAATTTCGCGAACGCATTATTCAGTTGCAGCTAATGTTAGGGTCGCATTTTTTAGCGAAAGACCTATCTATAGCTCAAAACGTGGCAATACTATCGAGTTAGTGCAATACTATTCTTTTGCCGTCGTAAGGTAGGAACTGGCGTAGCTACTTAGTCTTAAGTTTGACGTTTTAAAGTGATCATATGATGTATCCTATTAAATAAAGACATTTTAAAGTTGAATTTGATAGTATCGATAGTGTTGTTGCTTGCGAAGAATTAACTGTCGATAGTATCGATAATATGGATAGTATTGTTGCTTGAAAAAAAAACTATCGATAAGCCTATCAATAGTATGGCTTTTTCAGATGAAAACTATCGATAGTTTAACTCTATCGATATTTCTATAACACTACTGCCCGTCGGCCCGACTACCGGAGTCCGGCCGGATGCGCCGCCGCTCGAGCGACATTTCGCATCACGCATCTTGACCACAACCGCCACTGCTTCCGCAATTCTATTTCTAAATATGAAAAATATTCCTCATAAAACGCGCCCAGTCCGAATGTCCGATCGGCTATCGAATATTTGGCAGAAGGCGAAAACTCTCAAGACCGGGAATGCCACCGGAATTTCGTATTGCGGATTTTTAAATCGTTTTACGACTGTTTAGTTCAACTAAAATAGGCGATAATAAATATTGTTAGCGGGAACATTATTCAAATTGTAATTGTTACAAATTCTTTGTTCTTTCGTATTGTTTTGCATTGTATTTACTGATGCATTCTTTCGATTTGACGCACGGAATCAAATGGGAAAAGGTAATGGGAAAGAAAATATTTAGTTCGAAACGTCGACAAATCAAAACCTTCCCAAAATGTTTTTGAGCATTTCAGGTTTGTCATTAAATATTGTTAACTAGTTGCGCCCCACGGTTTCACTCGCTTCTTCCCGTTACTCTGCAGGAACCTTTTTTCGGGGTAAAAAGTAGCCTATGTGTTAATCCACCCTGATAAGCTATCTCCATTCCAAATTTCATTCAGATCCGTTCAGTAGTATTTGCGTGAAAGAGTAACAAACATCCATCCATCCATACTCACAAACTTTCACGTTTATAACATTAGTAGGAATTTGGCCATTTCCACGCGAACTTTAAATTATTCCTGGATAAAACTATCCTATGCCACCTGTCCTGCCCGTCTTATCTATACAAAAAATCACTCCGATGCTTTGCTCCGTTGCTGCGTGAAAGAAGGACCAACCAACAAACATACTTTCGCATTTCTATAAGTGTGAGGATAGACAGTTCAAAATATATTTTTATTTTGTAGGAGTAAGATGTCTGGAAGAAAGTGGGGGAGACCTTTGCCCAGCAGTGGGACAGTATAGGTTAAAATAAAAAAAAAAAAGGAGTAAACACGTGACTTAAAATATCACATCAGTTTCAAACTAAACCAATCTCCCTTTTTCCTTTTTGTTTTAACCTATACTGTCCCACTGGCAAAAAAACAGTCAAAAAAAGAAAGTTGACGTAAAATTTGCTGAACTGGGCATGCCACCTTTCTTATTCTGTGCCATGGCTTCAAAAAGCTAAATCGATCTAACTACAAGTTTTCCGAATCAAAGCACCAATACGTGCATTCAAGTGTCGTATTCAGTAGAAGCCCTTTCGTTTAGTGCTCTGCACAAATTTGTCCACCTGTACACGAGGGGAAATTGACCAGCACGTGCCGTGATATAAATCCTTAGGAATACTCATCCACGAGCAATTTTGTACTCTACTACGCGAGCAGATAAAGTTGGAATTACAGTAGAGTGGTTCGAATTAAGGGCGAGTCACGTGTTACTAGCACAGCCTCCGAATCTCGAAAGGGGTCCGTTCGTGCGAAGTGTCTATGAAATGAAGGATAAATTGTCGCTTGAGATTTAGAAAGTTGCGAACTTGCGAAATTAGTCTCGGAGGATAGTGGAAATGTTCTAGCAAGTTCTGGTGACGCAAACATCTCATCCCATGTCATGAACTCACGACTGGATTGTGAGGTGACTTGGAAAAGCGGTGGTAAGTGAAAGACAACAACCACTTTAGCAGACTAGCTGCATATCAAGAAGACGACTCCGAAAGTAATTGAAATCAATTACATCAACAGTATAAAAAAAACTAAAATATTTATACATATGTAAATGTACATGATACACACAAGATACAAGAGGTCTGTGTGATCAAATATATATTTATTGAAAAAAAATGCTTAGTTCTGTTTTTAGTTAGGCGGCTTAGGACCATTTTACCTTGATTATTTTCAGCAATTTTTTAAACGTTTTCGTTACTCCCTGATCGGCTTGAGGTGCCTCCTCATTAGCCTGCGAGGTGAGGCCACAGATATCAGGGCCATATAAACAAGAGCGCGTAAATGTACTATGTTTTTTATACATTGTACGCATACCTATGTGTAGACTCTGAGACAATCAAGAGACAAAACAAACCAGGAAAATTAAAGTCGACCCTTGAAAAGCGACGCATGCAAACGAGCTTACCTACGAGCTGCGAGTGATTGCTTCAATCCCGAAAACAATCAAGGACAAAAGACGTAAAGGAATCCACCTCATCTGCCCTCAGGGCGTACCTCCATTCAATCTAGCATTGTTTCTTCCGATTACAGGCCTGATTAGCTCTCGACTCTGCCGCTGACGGCTAGGGATGTTGCATAATGCTGAAGGATTCTTTCCGGGACTTTCTGTCCTTTAAGTTTATTAAGAATAGGAAGGAATCTTTTTTGCGAATATTGAAAAAAACAACAACATATTTACGAATTAAATCGCATACAGCTAGCAATAAAATAGATGATAATAAAACGTAATAAATTCACTATGAATTCATAAATAACATAAGATGTATTTTCATTTGATAAATCGATGTCATAAAGTATTATTTACGGAAAAGTTATGTGAAACGGTAAACTATTGTTGAGATAATAACTAAGCTATGATAAAATTGATAAATCAGAGGTTAGAGGGGGCTTAACCGCCTTCTACTACTAACTTATACGAGTACGTCCTAATGTGATCATGTATTTGTTCTCTCAGAACGGGATCGTAATGATTTATTTTCGGATTTGCTTTAATAATAATAACAATAAATCAGGCCTTTTTAAATAGAAATGGAACTGTTGCCGTATTTTGTTGATGTTACCATTGGTTATTATCAAAATGGCTTCCAATACTGCCACTTTTAATTTCGAGATTCAACTTGATGCAACGCTTTGTCGCCCTTTTTTAAAGTTATTGCTCAGCGATGGCCTGTTTTGTCCAAGTGGGATACTTTTGAGGTTTATGAGGAAAACGAGACACATAGTCTTGCTCAAAGCGGGACACGTTGTCACATTGCTAATTCATCACCTAACAAAGTTCAAAACCAATAATGTGATAGCCGCATATGACAAGACAGCCGACAATTTTAAAACCCCAACGCCCTTAAAAAGTGTAGCAAAAACCACAGGCGATGGTTGCCCAGCACTAGGATCCTCGCAGGTGAGCCCCGCAGTTCTTCAATCACCCGTGGAGCCCCGTGGCCCTCGGCTGAATAATGGAGGAGCAGCGTAATCTCGTGCACAATGCCCGTCTGCCCGCAATGGCGACGTCGGCATAAAATCACTTGCAGGATAATGCGCCAGTCTTACAAAACTTGCCTTTAAAATGAATTCTAAATTATAAATGGCCCATTTTTAGAGTGACACTCAAGTGTTGATCAATAGGTAGGTACTTGAGTAGCGGTTAAGTGATATATATTTGTAAGAAATGACAGGCAGATCTATGCCGCTTGAGCGTCACTTTAGACTGCCAGCCTATGGCTGGCCATACACGGACAGACTGTACCAGTCAGGATCGAGCTGCTTCAAGTTGCGACTGCATAGGGAACTACAGACTTCTACGTACGTACGTACAGTCAGCGACAAAAGTAGCTGATCATACTCGATTTTCCAAATACGTATTAGATCAGTAATGTTTCTTTTTGACTAACAACTTACAAGGTTTGACCATAACACAACACACATGCGGGTAAGTGATGATTCGGTCGAAAGTTGGAGTTTTAGATGATAAAGAGAATCGAAAAATGCGTATCTGTTCAGCGACTTTTGTCGTTGACTGTACGTACACGCACCAACCGCTCGAGCAGTTGCAGTAGTTCACTATGCAGTCGCAGCTTGAAGCAGCTCGATCCTGACTGATTCAAGCTGTCCGTGTTTAGCCAGCCAGAGCGCCATTAAATGTGACCAATACAATAGAAACAAAAGAACAGCAGCATGATGCGAAATGAATCCAATTCTAAAAACTGCCGCCGCAGTCCGCCAGGCTGATGGTAAACCGCGAGCTGACAAAGCGGCCGTCGACTGGAAGGCTAACAATATGTACGTTTTTACCGCGAAATTCATTTTTGCCAAACGCCAGCGTTCGACATTTTCGATAGGTCTACACCGCAGACAGGCAGGTGGGCCCGACTGGGACCACAGAGTCTATCTACATGAAATCTGTTTGTCTCGAAAACAATATTGACAACGAGTAGGCTAGTTTTATTTGACCAGAGAATCCTGTTTCTATCTAATCTAAGCCAAGAGTGATTTCGATTTCTGATGGCGGCCGAACGGTAAAACCTTATAAACAAAGAAAAGGAATTCGAATCCCTTCGGCCCCGCACTTATGACTTATTAATTTATTAAGTAATGTGTGGATTTGGATTTACCATCGCTCAAAACGGTGAAAGAAAACATCGTAAGGCAACCGGCAAGTCCAAGAACCTCCAACATTCGGGGGCATATTGTGGCATCTACCAACCCGCACTGGGCTCGCGTTGTAGATTACGTCTCATACTCTCTCTCTGAGAGAAGGCCACAGTCCCAGCAGTGGGAACGTAATTGAATGATGATGACGATTATACTGTGTCGACTGAAGAACCTCCTTCAATTTTTCGTTGATTAGTAAAGAGGTAAAATTTGATGATGATGTTGATGTAAAGTGGATAAATCTCTCTCTTATAGAAGGGTCGTGTCCTAGTAGTGGGAACGTAGGCTGATGATAATGAGAGGATAATTTCCAAAACGACAGATCCTATTTTCAAAACTCTTTCGCTAATAGGAAGTTACATTATCCCCAGCTATCATTTAAAGGCTACATTTCATTTATATTTGTCTATCTGTTAGAAACAGCTACTACCTACTTCCCTAGTTAGGGCTAGTTTTATAAACATCCTTAAGTTAAATGTCATGCCAAATTTCGGTAAACTTGATGTTATTGTCAAATTTTCCGGACGTTTATAAAACCGGCCCTTAATGCGAAAGTAACTGTATATCTGTCTCGCTTTCACGTCTAAACTACTGAACCGAATTAAATGAAATTTGGTACGGAGATAGTTTGAACCCTAATGAAGGACATAGGATACTTTTTATCGCGATAAACTGTAGCCCACGCGGGTGAAACCGCGGGGAACAGCTAGTAATATTACAATCGAGCACAATAAAGTATTTGACAAAACATTTATGCCCGGAACTCTATGATAGTAAATGCCGACTATATTCCGCGTACCGTGACAGGTAGAGTAAAAACCACGATGCTCTGTGTCCACCGATTCTGAGTAGATACTTTGAATTTATTACAGACAAAGGATGCGTTTTGTATGACATATTTCGTAGTAATGAACTTCAATTTTTCCTATTTTCATATATAGGGTAGCGTTTGAGGACTGGGAATTGGCTCTCAAGTGAGGCTGCCGGAACACATCGACAGGTGCATGCTCGGTGAAATATAGGCGAGCACGATAAAATCCTACTATAATATTATAAACGTGAAAGTTTGTGAGTATGTATGTTCTTTTTTTTATGTAATAGTTTAGTAAACAAGCTGACGGCCCGCCTGATGGAAAGCGGTCACCGTCGCCTATGGACATCTGCAACACCAGGGGAGTTGCCGATGCGTTGCCGACCTTTAAGAACTCTTTTTACACCCATCTTGAAGGATTGCAATCTGTAGCACAGCGGATGTTTGTTGCTCTTTCACACAAAAACTACAGAACGGAATTTAGTGAAATTTGGAATGGAGATAGCTTATATCCTGGATTAACATATATGCTACTTTTTATCCCGAAAAATGGTTCCTGCGGGATAAAGAGACGATGCGGGTGAAACCGCGGGGCGCAGCTAGTCTCTTACATAATGAACGATTAAACGTGCATTGAATTTAGTTTTCAAGATCGCAGCATACGGATTGAAATCTCTTCTCTACATAATATAAAAAATAAAGCGCCTGTCTGTCTGTACATCCGTTAACTCCTTCTAAACCACGCAACGATTTTCACCAACAGTTAGTTGTTTTTTCACGAAAGGTTTATATGACTAGATACTACAGTTTATCGCAATAAAAGGTATCCTATGTTCTTCTCCAGAGTTCAAACTATCTTCACCATACCTAATTTTATCATGATTGGTTAAATTGTTTTAAATTTACCCGGAACAAATAAACAATCAAATCTTTTTTCTTTATATATTAGTAATAGCTATTCCCCGCGGTTTCACCCGCGTGTTTCCGCAGGGTTCAAATTATTTCTGTACCAAATTTAATTTGAATCGGTTCAGTAGTTTAGCCGTGAAAGCGTAACAGACAGACAGACAGAGTTACTTTCGCATTTATAATATAAGTAGTGATGAGCAAACCTAATTAAGTATATACGTAAGTAGAAAAAAAAAAATATTCGCAATCAAGTCGCCGAAAAACAAATTTACATTCACATAGGTATGTCACCTTTTTTCTTCTTTTAAATAACACTTGTGCAAAGTCAGGGCGGGCCGCCACTAATACAAACATTTTCCTTTTCCGCTCCTCAAACCAGTAACGTGCCTATTCTGGAAATGTCTTCACTAACGCGATACAATACGACGCCTCATTATTCAGATTTCAAGCACCCAAAACCGTAATCCCTGCAAAAATCTGCCGTAAACGTCAATTTGAATGGAAACAGTTGTTAACTAAGCCAATTGTGGTCTAATTGAGAGTTTGGCATTCGCTCTCCCGCTCTAGCAGCCAAAAAATCGCGGTGCCAGAAAGAGAGAAGAAATAAGCTAGAAAGGAAATAAGTAAGGAGATTTCTTATTTTGGTGGTCTCGACGCCTTTGAACGACCCTCGGCGGTATGGATGATTGGATCCATGAATAAAACATCTGTCAATTTGTGTAACGGCAAAGATCGCGCATTATGCAGCAGTCAATTTAATTGTTGCAGATTTATTGAGTGGACAGGCGGAGTGGACTCTAATGTATTAAAAACAGATTATGATCTGGCGGATACATTTCGATAACGCTTCAAAATGTACCACAATGGACATGAATAGAATAAGCAATTCCAGCGAGTAGCGACGTTGAAGTTAAAAAAACCGGCCAAGTGCGATTCGGACTCGCACACGAAGGGTTCCTTACCATCTATAAAAACGGCAAAAAAATCAAGTTTGTTGCATGGGAGCACCCTTAAATATTTATTTTATTCCGTTTTTAGTATTTGTTTATAGCGGCAACAGATATACTTCATCTGTGAAAATTTAAACTGTCTAACTATCACAGTTCATGAGATACAGCGTGGTGATAAACAGAGAGACAGACGGGCGGAAAGCGGAGTCTTAGTAATAGGGTCCCGTTTTACCCTTTGCGTATGGAACAATAAAAAACATGTAGATTGTAAGCACTACATATATTCCTTGTTGCATATCGGTGCTCTAAACTTTTCCTTTTAAATAGTTCGACGGCTGACAAACTCTCGTTTGCTTTAACCTCAAATGTTTTCCCTAACTTCTAGTCTAGGCAGCATCCTGTATTCAGTTAAGAACTTGATGTTTCCTCTAATTGATTGAGCACAGTGGAAGCCTTCTACGTATTCTGCACTAGTGACCCGCGCCGGCATCTCTCGGGAAGTCCATTGAGAAGGAATAATATTTTTGCGTTCATCCGAAAACTTCAAACTATTTGCAAACAAAACAATATAAGAAGGACAAATAACCCCTTCCCCGTGTATCTGAGTACTTCTTTACCAAATGCAAAAGCATTATTCTTATCACAGCTTGACAGACACCCATAGACGCAGGCCAACCTCCCGCTGATGCCAGTTACAGCCTGTAAATGACAGTTATCCATACTTACATATCCGTACATATATTTTAGCAAGTAAAAGTTGCCCTGTCAGTTTGTCTGTAATTTTCACCGCTGAATCATGATCTGCATGATGAAATTTAATATAGAGAAAGGTAGGTCCTTGGGGAAGGACATGGGATGCTTTTTATCGCGAAGAAATGTAGTCCTGAAGTTTCTTTTCGTGGTAAAACCGTAACGAGGAGATGCGCCGTAGAACCAAAACCACCGATAGCTCTCAGAATTTGCAAGTTGAAGTGGCAATGTGCAGATGGAGAAGAAAGGTTCTCGAGTGGCGACCACGAACCGGAAGACGTTCTGTGTAGGTATACGTCCCACTAGGTGAACCGACGACATTGTAAGTCGCAGGGATGATGGATGCAATAATAGCTAATAGCTGTTCATGGTGACGTTTGAAGGGGAGGCCTATGTTCCGCAGTGGACTTCTCCCAGCTCATGACGACACTGTATTCCACGCAAGTGAAATCGCGGATCTTAGCTATAAGCTTATAGCGATACACCTACAGTAATATAATTGTAAGGACTCCGCGCCTGCCGGTCTCCCGCAGCTATCCTGAGCACCACCCTGACAGCCAGCTGACAGCCACCTGACAACCGCTGCGGTTGACAGTAATGACATTCATTGCATGCACAGCGATGGCACATTTACATGACAAGTTATTGTGGGGAAATATACAAAAGAATTGTGAGGGTTGCATGAATAAACAGTAGTTATGTACTTAAGTAGTACCTATTTGTGCTTATAATTATTATAATAATTATTAGTTTAAGGACTGTGTTAGGCGCGATTTGGTCTCCTTCAACATTGACCATAGTGTATGGGAGAAGCTTGCTGATGATGGGATTCAGTGGAGGAGTCACATTAGGAAAGGTCAGAAGCTCCATGATAGAGTCTGGTTTGACAAGCTGAAGAGAGGGCGAGGCGGCTCGTCAGTGACACCGTTCCAACAAATGCTAATCGCATCTGCACTAAATGTGGACGAGCCTGCCGTTCTCGTATTGGTCTGTATAGCCACCAACAAAAGTGTTCTTCAAACCACACTGACACGGTTTGAATCGTCTGTCATAGACGTCTAAGGACATGTATGTACGTAAAGGGCGTAGAGCAGGGGTTGGTTTTACCCAATATCAAGATCTATTATTTACAAAAGAAACCCCATGCGATCTACCAACTTCAGACTTGTTGTTGTATAGAACATCATTATCATCATATCAACCTGCTTGAGTCCACTGCTGGACATAGGCCTCTCCCAAAGTACGCTACTAAGCCCGATCTTCGGCTCCTCCAACCGCCGCCAGAAAAAAAAGTACCCATGTCACTCCCTCAATAAATAAATAAATATCGAGGAATTGCACACAAATTGACCTAGCCCCAAATTAAGCTCGAATCTTGTGTTATGGGTACGAGACAACGATATACATGGCACTTATATAGAGAAATAAATACTTATATAGATAGAAGTATCCAAGACTCAGGAACAAATAATATTCGTGCTCATCACACGTATATTTGCCCTTACCGGGATTCGAACACGGGACCGCTAGCTTCGCAGGCAGGGACACTACCAACTCGGCTACCGCGTCGTCAAACAGTACAAACGAATATAATGACACCTCATATAATCCGTCAAGCCATTTAGGCTACAGGCCGTGCCAAAGAAATATACATACATACATACATATACTCGAAAACATAACCATCCTTTCGCAGTCGGGTAAAAATACGCCCGTCAATCTCAGCTACATTAACCTAACTAGAGACATTTCTACGAAGGTGGGTAGGGGTATTTCATAATCCTAAACAAATCAAGCTAGAGTGGTTGTACCTACTTCACTACAAACCTCATTTGTCACAAATAGCATTGCTGGAAGACGGGAAGCAATCGCAATAATCACATTGCGATATGGAAATGGGAAAGTGCACATTTCTCTCTCATTTCTAGGGTTCCGTAGGTACCTCGAAGGAAAAACGGAAATCGTGTAGAAACGATTTGTTGTCCATCCATCTGTCTGTCAAGATCTGTCTGTCCGTTTTTCTCAAGAACGATTTGAGGTATCAAGTATAAATTTACATCAAACTAGTTGCGCCACGCGGTTTCACCCGCGTCTTCCCGTTATCCCGCAGGAACCATTTTCCGGGATAAAAAGTGTCAATCCAGGATATAAGCTATCTCCATTCCAAATTTCATTAAAATCGGTTTAGTTGTTACGGTGATACGTGGTAACAAACATTCACACACACACACAAACTTTCGCATTTATAATATTAGTGAAAAAAAACAAACTTACGTCACATATTTTGGTATATTTCGCGACTTCACATGGGAATCAAGACCTATAGGGAACTTCCCGTTGACATAAAATCATGAAATTTTCATGAAGCAAGATCTTACAGCACATGTAAAGGAGTAAGTGTGAAAATCGTAAATATATATATTTTTTTTTAAAACAATTATTATTTGTTTGTACGGAACCGTCGGTACGCGAATCCATCTCGCACTGGGCCGATTTCTTTATCTTTCCACTGAGACTAGCGTAGTCGCAAGAAATACAATTCATGGAAATAGTGAGCTGATACTTATCACCAATGTCATCCGTCTCGGGTTTCTAGAAATGTTATAAATAGGTAAAAAGTAGTATTCTATACTCATAAATAGATAGATAGATAGATAGATAGATAACGCTTTATTGTTTCACCACAACAACAGAAAAATAAAACAACATAAAAGGAGAGATCTTAAAACTAGTGTTACAATGGGCGGTCTTATCGCTTAGAGCGATTTCTACCAGACAACCTTTGGATGGACAGAAGTTGTATGAAATAAAATGCGGTTGGTGGTGTATTTGAAGTACATAAAAAGAAATACAATGTGTAATAAAAATAAACATACATATTCACAATTTAATTTTTACATAAAAGAGATAATCATATATACCTAAACAAAATACATACATATAAAATAAAAGTAATACTACAAAAAAACATCATAAAAGAAATAAATAATCCTCTAGCGCAATTATTTGTTGTATCTCATGTGTGAGAGAGAGGTAGATTGAGCAGAACAGACGAGAACCTACATGCGGACCAAGTCAAGGAAAGGATTGATCGTCATGGCCAAGACGCCAAAAAGATGGCTGAAGGAAAGAACAAAACGGAAAATACTCCACCGACAAAGCTCTGTACCCCTAGTACAAGTTTTGTAAGCTATACAAGTTTTCGTAAACGTTGACGTTTACCACCGCCGACTTGTCAAAGTGGCAACTCGATCTGCTTAAATTCAAAAAGTAACTTAATAACATTGTTGGAATATGATTATAATGATTTAAAATAACCCGTATTAACGATTTCAGTTCCTCCAAGTCTCGGTAAGATTCGCTGAAAAAAATATGTATGAATGGAAAGGAAAACTTTTATAGTTTTTGTAAACTATCGAAACCTGTACTAGGGGTACAGCTCTTAAATTAAGAAGAAGTCTGGGTAAGAATTTGATTTAAAAACGGGATATTAAATCAAAAACATAGTAAATATCCCGTATCAAAACTAAACCCTGATACTTTTTATACATACCCATAACCCGCTATCGCCCGGTTTCAATAACCGATCTATCCACGGTTTGCGCTACTGGAGATGAAAATTTGACATAAGCTCCATAGAAGTGATGTCAAAATTATGTAAAACCGTTTTTTCAAAACCGGCCGTTAAACTACCTAGTTATATCATTTCACCAATACTATAAGAGCCAAAGTTGATATTGCGTAAAACGTAATGCCATTGTGAATCTGCTACGAGTTTCTATAAGACATAGTATAATAATAACAAATCTGCAAAAGCAATTTTTCGAGCCATGAAAGACCTCCGCCCAGTCAGCAGTAAGGCACAATGGGAGGGTAATCATTGTTACAGGAATACAGGAGCGGCCAACGCTGACAGGTATTGTATACTGTAAATTAATCCCGACTTCATCCAGTGGTGGATTTAGCAGCAGGCTGAGTAGGTTGGAGCCTAGGGCGGCAGATTTTAGGGGCGGCAAAATTAGTGTCAATTTAAAAAAATGGCTGATGCATAAAAAAAAAACACATTTAAAAAGGAAAGGCAGAGGCCGTAGAGGTTATAGTCTATAACCTCTATAACTTATAGAGGTTGGTAGGGGCGGCAAAATTTGAATACTTAGCCTACTGGCGGCAAATGTGTAAATCCGCCACTGACTTCATCCGATACGGAACCTACCTTTAGGAACTGAAGAATTAATTCCCCTGATTTTGGATTTAGGTCCACCTTAAATGTTGTTATGTGAATGCAGCACATGCTGAAGTTAGGTACCCCTATTGCCATATAATTAAATAAGTAATTGGTATTTATCTTATTTATCAGGGCGCTTACAAAAGTGCCAAAATATCGAGAACTCAAAAAACGATTTGTTCCTGATTCGTCATACTCCTAATTGGTCATATTCCTAACTCGTCATATTCCTGATTCGTCACATTCTCACATTACTAACCTCTTCCCTCTTATATGGTCGAGGAGAGCGATGGCTGGCACATGCGTCAACTCGTGAACGGGTGCTGTTTGTGGGGTCTGGTCTGCTTTGGTTGTGATCCCGCAACTTGTTAATATTCATGTTCCCATATCCCAATGTGTACAACCAAACAAGAGAAATCTTATTAGTAAAGCTAATTAAAAAATATCGGACTATTAGATGACAAAAAAAAAGCTTGGGATTTTAGTGAACTTGCTCCAATTCAATCAATTAGTAATAAGAATAAAATTGTCAATGTGATCGCGCCAAAAAAATTACCTGCCGGGCGTTTCTTGCCTGTTTTTTTGCCGGCGTAAGGAGGTTGGAACAGGCGTAGCTAGTTTTAAGTTGACGTTTTAAAGTGATCACAATGTATCCTATTGAATAAATATTTTTTTGAATTTGAATTTGAATTTGCAAAACTGTCTTAAGCATTCGCGCTACCACGTCGACATTGAATGTCTTGTTTATATAACAGATCGCCGATTTCAAGAGAACTAATGACTATATCAAATCGTTTTGGCAATTCGCACGACTCACGGCACATCCAGTCGGCCGGGAAATAAATAAAAACGTGAATAAATGACAACGACGGGCTGTCAGCGACAACAAATAGTGCGGTGATCCCGAACCCATCAATTAACATGTCCACTTTTTTTTACTGTTTTTCCGCTAGTAAGTATTTATTTATAGGGTAATTAATGTATGCTCGGGCGCCAGTGTTAAATGCCCAGCTATTTGCAGCGATTAGGGTTGTCTGCGAGAGACAATTTTTAAGATGTCAGTAGAACAAGCCAGGCCTTAATCTGAGAGAGCTACAGAGAAAAAAATCCCGACTTTCCTTCTGAGTCTTACCTTCCAAGACTGATTCCTTCCAAAATGTAACCTTTTCCTTCCTTATTTTACCTTAGTTTTCCTTCAGAGTCAAAAGAGAAGGAAATTCCTTCTGTATTACGGAAGATATTTTTTCTCCGTGCGTACGTTTGTTACTTCTTTATACTGAAACGGCTCAAAGGATTTGAGTGAAATTTGAAATAGAGAGATAGTATGATATACTTGTTACTTTTTGTCCTGAAAAAAGTTCCTGTGGGATAAAAAAGCCGCAGATGTACACGGAAAAAAAGACCTTCCGAAATACCGTTTTCCTTCTGAGTCAAAAGGGAAGGAATTGAGATTCAGAAGGAAATCTAAGGTAAATAAAGGAATCGGTCTTGGAAGGTAAGACTCAAAAGGAAAGTCAGATTTTTTCTCAGTGTAGATAGTCACCAATGTAACCAAGGAATAAGGACTCTACTTAAAATATTCGAAAACTGAGAATTTAAGATTATTTAATTGCATCCAGAAAAACGTAGCCAGGAGCAACCCTAGTAGTAATCTACTGACAGAGACGAAAAGACAGTTTAGCAGACGGAAAAATTTACTCGGCCAGACGTTTAAAATTGTATTCATTGCAGTAGGTACTACTTATTTTGTTTAATTTGGTACTAATGAGTAGACCTGTGTGAGGGGATTCTTAAGCTTTTTCTCAAGAACGATTTGAGGTATCAAGTTTAAATTTATATCAAACTATTTGCGCCTCGCAGTTTCACCCGCGTCTTCCCGTTATCCCGCAGGAACAATTTTCCGGAATAAAAAGGATAACGGAAGACGCGGGTGAAACTGCTTCCGTTGCTTGGTGGTAGGGTATTTTCTAGCACTCGTCTGGCTAGCTATCACCCTCTTGTTAAGAATCTGTCGCCAAGCACCTATCGGTGTGTTCCGGCAGCCTCACTTGAGAGCCAGTTCCTAGTCCAGGTGTAGCGCGTCGCCATCTTCGACCACATCGTCTTAACATCAGGTGACTTGTGGTCAAACGCTAACCTATAATTAGTAAAAAAAAAAGAACCTCTTCCGGTATAAAAAGTAGCCTAAGTGTTAATCCAGGGTATAAGCTGTCTCCATTCCAAATTTCATTCAGATCCATTTATTAGTTTTTGCGTGAAAGAGTAACAAACATCCATCCATCCATCATCCATACTCACAAACTTACACGTTTATAATGTTAGTAGGATGAAAATTATATTATCAACTAGTGAACACTTACACGAAAATAATGCAATGTGTAGAGTATAAACATTATAAACAACAATGTTTATTACCTGCGAGTTCGATAAACTTTACAAATAGGTTTATTAAATATAATTTGTGGGCTCTCAACATGTGACACAGATGTTTAATGGCGCATATTCCAATACAACTCCTTTTATATTTAGATTTTATAGCTTCATCCAAGTGTTTCACCAACATGTACTATGGACGAATATTAAATCATGACAATGATTTAGACATTTACCTACATATGAAAAAAAACTAGGTCGCTTCCGGTACATGTAAAAATATTTTTTTATTTGTATAATTCATAGATCTTAAAAATTATGGGATTTGTTATGAACACTTTTTCTGTGTCTGTCTCTATAACACACTAGCTACGCTTCGCGTTTATACGCCCGCGATTTTCTCGAAGAAACCTTTTCCGGGATGAAAAGTAGCCTATGCAGGGCATAAGCTATGAGTATATCTGTATTCCAAATTTTACTCAAATCCATTAATGCCCGAAATTAATAATCGATCCGATCCGTTATCTTTGGATCGATATGTCATGTCATAATATTATGTCATTTTAGTACTAGGGCTGACAGATTACTACTAAAATGACATATTATGACATGACATATCGATTCAAAACGGCGGATAACGGGTCAGGATCGATTATTAATTTCGTGTGTAAGTCGTTTCAGCGTGAAGAAGTAACAAACATACACACTCGCTCACACACTTTCGCATTTATAATATTACTGTGATGGTAATGCAATGGCTACAAATTCCTTCGCACTCATATTTTCCTACTAATATCATAAACGTGAAAGTTTGTGAGTATGGATGTAAGGATGTTTGTTACTTTTCCAGAAAAAAACTACGCAACGGATTCGCAAGTTTTGGAAAATTAAAATAAAATTTTCATGTTGACAGTTCAATTGCCGCCAAAAAAGTCAGAGCAGAGTTCTCTATTTCCATTCCCCGCTAGCATTTAACTGAGCCCGCCATTTCCCTGGATTAACACATATATGTATATGCTACTTTTCATCCCGGGAAAATGTTCCTACGGCATGACGGGACGAAGCGGGTGAAACCGCGGGGCGCATATGATAATGGAACTACATATATCTTTTTCGCAATGACAACGGAAAATTGTGTTGTTTTTATATAGCGCGGTATTTGCCAGAGTTTTTTACCAATCCATAAACAAAATGAATCAATTGCAACGCAAAAGGTATTTGAAGCATTACAGTGAAGGAATTGAAAAGAAATGAGAACATAATTTAATACAGACAGACCGATTTATAGAGTTGAAATGAGGCGCAGCTGCCTCTGCGAGCGTCGGTTACATTGCCAAGGAAAAAACGGAATTTTCCATTTATAGGATCGACGTAAAAAACATGAATATCAAGATACCCAGACAATGTCTTCCGTTCAAGGAAACTTACATTATTTACAATTTTCAGTAAAAAATTGTGAAGTATTTTTTTCAGCGGCGTATTGTTACGAAAGTCAGTTGCTTTTTTCCGAATAGAAAACCACCATTATCAGTATCCGGTGAAGGATCGAGTTTTTTGACATTTACTTGTACAGCATATTATAAAAGTGTCGCAGTAACAAATTTAAACAATAACGATGATGATGAAAAGATGTGACCCAGTCACAAGCTGGGTCAGAGAGGATTGTCCCCTATTGTGTTTAAGTAAAGTAGTGGCACTTTACATAAACTTCACACAGACTTTTTGGAGCAACTAGAAAAGTCACTTTCACAACTTTATTTCAATTTCCTACACTCGTACACATAATGGTTAATATTATTACCCAAAAAATCGCAAGTTTTATAAATAAAAAATAAAATTTTCATGTTGACAGTTCAATTGCCGCCAAAAAAGTCCAAGCAGAGTTCTCTATTTCCATTCCCTGCTAACAATTAACTTAGCCCGCAGACGATGATGATGACGATGAGATGATGGGATGAGGATAGTGTTTAAGTAAAGTAGTGGAGCTTTACTTAAACTTTACATGGACTTTTTTGGAGCAACTAGAAAAGTCACTTGAACAACTTTATTTCAATTTCCCACACTCGTACACATTACCGAACACATAATGGTTAATAAATAAACCACCAATATTACACATTATCACTCGAAGAAACACAAGTTTTGGAAATAAAAACAAAATTTTCACGTTGACAATTCGGTTGCCGCCAAAAAAGTCCTTTGAAATATTATATTGTATAATACTTGACACTGGCAAATACACTAAACGTGTGACGCCATACCAAAAAAAATAAAAAACTTAGCCCGCCATTTCCTTACGTCAAAACCAGCTGACCCGTAAGACGTTTTCATTCAGTAAAGAGTTTTTTTTTTTTTTTTTTACTATTTACAGGGTAGCGTTTGACCACAAGTCACCTGATGTTAAGTGACGATGTGGTCGAGGATGGCGCCACGCTACACCTGGACTGGGAACTGGCAAACACAAACAAAACAAACAAATGAAAAGAGGTACGTACTATTATGCAAGTTCGTGCAACATTTCCCGGCTCTATCGGCGCGAGCGTCCTCCTGCGCCTATCGTTGCGGCACAACAGCCCTCCGCTTTCATTCCCGCGACATTATGCTCTAATGTCACTTAATTTGTCGTCTAGGGCTCTACGTGAATGCAGCCTACTACACTTCACCTTTTCCCGGCGGCATTATGAATTTCGAGCAATACTGTTGCCTCTTTTGAAGGTAAACGCGTAGAAGTAATGAAATTCATGTAGCCGGGATGCGAAATTAATTTAATATTTTTGTAGTTATGTACTTAAGTTTCTTGAAATAAACCCTTCATTTGTATTTAGTGCTATTAGTTTTGTTACTGATCGAAATGAGTGGATTAAATTGGTTTTTCAATATTCTCATTCAAAATTAAATTTTGAAAACGAACACCAAATTTTTTGAGTCGTCCATTTGAATTAGAAAATCTTGGAGCGTAAACGCTATTATTTCATGATAAATCTTCTAATATACAAAAATCTCGTGTCACAGTGTTTGTTAACAAACTCCAAGCGAAATGGTGTGACCGATTTTTGTGTTTTTTTTTTGTGTCTTTTGGTCTGAGAATAGGCCATAGGCCGTAGGCTACTTTTTAGACCCCTCGGTGATGCCCTCTCAATATTTTTTTATCGCGATAATGTGCAGTCCACACGGGTGTAACCGCGAGGCGCAGCTAGTGTTCCTATAAAAGTGACCACTCAGCAACGCCAGTTCTTATTGTTGCTTGTTATTAAAGTACAAGCGACTAGGCGAAATCTGAAAACGACTTACCTTTTCAAGCTTCTAATACGAGTATAGCAAAGAGGTGAATCGTGAAGGTGGTCAGCCGCCCATTATATGGGAGAAAATCGAAGTAACCCGTACCTAGTCGTTAACGTTATAAAGCAATCGACAGATTGCCGACTCGACGGATTACCGATTGTACACCAAATTGATATTGCCCGCCGGTTATTGATTGTTAAAATGCTTTTCAAGAGCGATCTATATAATAGGTATGTGCTTTGTACGGTCAACGGCAAAAGTCGCTGAACGATTGCGAAATTTTCCGATTACCTGCACTACCGTCTATCGGCTGTTATTGATAACCTATCTATCCATCGTTTGCCCTGCTAGAGATAGAAATGTGATACAAGCTCCATAGAAGTTTTTTTTTTTAATTCACAATAGACAATCATTTGACCAGTTTCACCTGATGGTAAGTAAAGACGTGGCCGACGATGGAGCATGCTTGCCTAGAAATAATGTAGTAATGTGAGAAATATATCTCTAATATGGCAAACTGTGGATAGACAGGTTATTAATTTCCAGCGTTAAACGCCAATCTTTGACCGCATCATCACTTAGAAACAGGTGACTATGTGACCGCATCATCACTTAGAAACAGGCCAATCTTTGGCCGCATCATCACTTAGAAACCGGCCAATCTTTGGCCGCATCATCACTTAGAAACCGGCCAATCTTTGACCGCATCATCACTTAGAAACAGGTCAATCTTTGACCGCATCATCACTTAGAAACAGGTCAATCTTTGACCGCATCGTCACTAAGAAACCGATGTGTTGTGTTGTGGTCAAACGCTACCTTGTTTAGAAGTTGTAAAACATTACTGATCTAAAATCCATTTGGGGAATACAAGTATGATCAGCTACTTTTGTCACAGATTGTACTAGATTTCGGGATCCGAACACTCATTGTGTTCCACTGGATTGCACAGTAGTCTGTGGAACTTTTTTCGTGTGGGTATAACATTTGCTATACGGACTTTTTTGGCGGCAATCGAATTGTCAACGTGAAAATTTTGTTTTTATTTCCATAACTTGTGTTTCTTCGAGTGATAATGTGTAATATTGGTGGATTATTAACCATTATGTGTTCGTTAATGTGTACAAGTGTGGGAAATTGAAATAAAGTTGTGAAAGTGACTTTTCTAGTTGCTCCAAAAAAGTCCGTGTAAAGTTTAAGTAAAGCGCCACTACTTTACTTAAACAATATCCTCATCCCATCATCTCATCATCATCATCACCATCATCATTTAAACTTGATTCAACTCTCTGAGTTTGAAATATTTTTTATACTTGACACTGGCAAATACACTAATCGTGTGACGCCATAACAAAACAAAAAAAAAAAAAAAAACATTTGCTATAATATCAGTGCCTGACTTTTTTGGCGGCAATTGAGTTGTCAACGTGAAAATTTTGTTTTTATTTCCAAAATTTGTGTTTCTTCGAGTGATAATGTGTAATATTGGTGGATTATTAACCATTATGTGTTCGTTAATGTGTACGAGTGTGGGAAATTAAAATAAAGTTGTGAAAGTGACTTTTCAAGTTGCTCCAAAAAAGTCTGTGTAAAGTTTAAGTAAAGCACCACTACTTTACTTAAACACTATCCTCATCCCATCATCTCATCATCATCATCACCATCATCATTTTAACTTGATTCAACTCTTTGAGTTTGAAATCTTTTATACTTGACACTGGCAAATACACTAATCGTGTGAGGCCATAACAAAACAAAAAAAAAAAAAACATTTGCTATGATATATGGTCAGTGCGAAACGTCAATATTTATTCGGAAAAAATAATTGATGTGTAAACCCCTGAATGTGAATTAAAAAGTCAATGAAATCATTAGTTGATTTACTGATTAATTAGTTAACAACATCGTAACATTACAAGAGAAAAGTTTAATTTTTTAAAGTCCTGATGAGTTTTTCTAGCAAAACAAAGTTAGTTGCTTTTCAACAAGCTCAAGGGTTTTCAGACTCCGTCAAAGCTACAGACATTATGTTTGTTCTATATTTAGGTATTTAATAAGATACAAGATAAAACGATTGTTCTTATTACACTTTGGCCACACTATATTGAAGGTGTAGATAATTTGTCTAAATGATAATAACAGTAACTGTTTCATTTCTTACCTTTAAAATTTAGCTAAATGGTGCCGTATATGAGGAGAATAACATCCTGAAACAAAAGAAAATTATGGTTAGCTTGTAATTTTTTACTCGTATGTTATACTCGTATACACGAAGAAAGTGTTCAAAATCAAGCTCAGGGATTTCGTACTTTAGATTTAGAATACAGAGCGTTTAATAGTCCGTTTTTCACATTATTTGCATTTTTTCAATAAAAAAAACATATTCACTATCTAAACCAAAAACTTTTTCCACATTTGTGAGCATAAGAAAAATCGTGTTTACTCCCCATTTGTATTTGTTCAAAATTACCCTAGAAGTGTGCAATGGAGTTCAAAAGTTTGTACGACACATCAATTCCCACGCGGGGGAAGCCAGTTATAAATAAGACAATAAATAAATAAGAAACTACAAAAAATAGCCGCTTAAGCTGCTATCGAATTCTGTATTATATATGTATCCATGCTCTATGTGTAATAGTTCGCTAATCCTCTCTTGAATCATCAACATTGAAATCGCATGTAAATATCTGGTGTAATTTCTTAGATTCATATTCTTCTACCTTGAATATTATTTTAATCCTCGCATTTCCTGCCAGCCGCAGTGACAATCAACTAATGCATCTCCAGTATTTGCAGAACCACTGGGTAGTAAAGTGCAAGAGCACTTTAGTCCGTAGCAGAAATATCAAGCAAAAATACGTAAATAACTAGGCTGAGCTCAATGTAAACAATCATATTTCAACACAGATAGAGATTAAAAACACTCTAACGATATCATAAACTTACTAACTCTAAAAGTGCAGGAAATTGAGCACACACGTCAAAAACACATTATTAAATAGACCTCGAAATGTATATTACAAATCGAAGATGATGTTAAAACACTTAAAACTGATCACGATGTTACCGAATTCCGCGAAGATCTTTAAAGAATTATATATACAACTTATCGAACTGGTCGAATGTTCAAAGAC
The DNA here is from genome assembly GCA_931315375.2 of Opisthograptis luteolata. Classification (NCBI taxonomy): domain Eukaryota; kingdom Metazoa; phylum Arthropoda; class Insecta; order Lepidoptera; family Geometridae; genus Opisthograptis; species Opisthograptis luteolata. The sequence continues at coordinate 2,455,887 of OV928044.1, forward strand.
GAAACACAGGATATTAACTATCAGAACTTGTACAAACTTCCGGCGTGGCATGGCTTACACGAAGCTGGGCCGACAAAGGCGTTCATAAAATATAAAGTAACATCAAATATTTGCAACGTTTCGTTTATCAACAGGCGAGTAAGGGCGGGAAGAGGCTCTGGCGCCGGTGCGGCGGACCGACCGCGTGGGCTGCGCGCACGCATCCCAAGCAAAAAGCCGACTCAGTGGACCGGCCGCGCCGCTGCGGCATTCTGCCTCCAAACCGGTCCGCGCTCAATGGATGCCGAAGGCACAACGCTGCTCGGACGAAACAAAACCTTCACCAACAACAGTTTTAAGCTCAAATCTTGTAAGCGCGACGGAACAGCGGGACAGATGCGAAAAAATTATAATCATATTACAGAAGTAATAGAGGACAAAAAGTTGAATGATGGTACGAACGCAGAATACGAAATGGAGGCGAGACCTTGACGTATCAAATCACGAGGACGTGATGGATGAATCTCAAATGAAAGGGAGACGCGGAGTAGAATACTGGCCGTATTTAATTTAAATTTAACCTCACAAAAGAACGAACAGATAATTTTGACGGTTTCTTTGTAGGGTCCGATGACCCGAAGGGTATAAATATCGGAATTATTAATCCATACAATTCAAACAACAAAATGTTGTTATTATCCAGAAACTTATATCTCAAATCAATCTTAATTCTTATTATAACGATCTAAAGTTTGTTTGTGAGATTGAGAGTCTGTAATTTGAATGTAAGAGTTAATTCCCGGAACCCATGATCCAATTTAGAAATTCTTTAAATGGTTTAAAGCTATAGTGTAGCTGACTATGACTATGTTTTACCTAATCTGGATTCTATGAGAATCTTCACGTAGGTGAAACCGCGAGGCAAAACTAGTATATTATATACTGTATACAAGCTATAGAGCTACACATACCTAGCATAGATAGAATATTCTCGAAATACAAACTCTACAACCATCCACTCAAATCTAAATCAATAGGTTCTTCTGTATTCTAACGATGTTTGTTGCATACATCGCATGTAGCCAGAGTATTTGCTCCATCTGTGAAGTCATTCTCCTAACCTAAATTACCAAACGAGATCAAACAACGAAATCTAAACAACACTACACTAAGCTTCAATTAAGGACAGCAAGTCAAACAACATTCATAACCATATTCCAATATGACTTTCGGAGCTTCTGACGTCATAAGGGACAGCGCGAGCGGCTAGGTAAAGCGGCGCGAGCGCAGAGGCTCAGTAACTACAAGCTAATCTGGCTCAGTTCCAGGAAGTCGGTCCTGTCTGCCAGTCGGGCCGCCATAAACACCCACATAGCCGTCGCACACCCTTCGCCTCTCGATCTCGCCGAGGATTTCAAAATTCCAACTTTTTTTATCGTGAAAGGTTTGTTGGTCGCCCCTGGGTTATTGACTTTTGGATGTATAAGGTTTTTTACTGAACAATCAAATATAATATGATTCCCGTGAGTGAATTCTTTGGGTTTTGGACTAGTTTGTTAATCTGTCTCAGATCCTACATAGACAACTTATAAAATTGTTAGAAAAATTCTCAAATTGTGTTGAAAGTTTCTAAACTAAAATAGTCGAAAGACGATACAGCCTAAGTAAATTTTACAGTGGAACATTGGATTTCTCTGTAGCATAAAAGTTATGACTAACTACTACTAAATCCAATAGGACAAATCAAAGAGTGGCCATTATCACTGTATGATACGGATCCTTTCAAGAAGGTAAATTAAGTAACAAATAGTAAACTCCTAGAGATTGATTTAATTGAAATCACAAAACATACTGCGAAAAATCAGCTACACATAGCCGAAGGTATTTCACCAACACCTTATGCAATGGGTACGTAAAAACATTTTGCGAAATTTTAAAAGCAGTTTCAAGAAACAATTGCTGCTTTGTGTTGAGAAATTCGAGTTTAACCCAAGTTGGAATTTGATTCTGAGGCTTCAGAACTTTGGGAAACCTACTCGGTGCTCTTTCAATCTCCTTTCATAATGTTATTTTACAAAAGTTTGTGCATTTATACATTTTTCGAATGTATAAATGTCATAAGTTGTAAAAACATTAATTAGTTCTCTGATTTGATGGAACTCTCCTTAGAGATAAGCGACTAAATACGTTTGTAATAGATTTCAAATGTCACAGAAACACGTTTGAAGTTAATTGAAAATTCGTAACATTTCCCTAATTTTCAAAGTCCATCAAAGTGTCTCGATGTCTTAAATTAAAGGGATGACATGGAAAGTGTGTGCGAGTGTGTGTACGTGGAGGTTCTAACACATTCATGCGATTAAAGTTTCCGAGAGAGCCGCGCGAGTTTGCGACGTCTTGCGGGAGTTACAAGTTGATAGGACATTCCGTATTAATTAACTAAATAAGTCTGGTAAAGCGGAGTGAGTTAGAAACAGTCGTCGGGCGGCGCACGGCACAGCGCTGGCGACTTGCGAGTTGTCACTCGCGTGTCAATAAGACAGCGAGAGACACGGCGGATTTAAGTATGGGGCCGGGGGCGACGGGCGCTCCCACCCCAGTGTGTGGTTTCCTTTTGATGTCATCTTCGCGCAAACTTTGCTACGGATCGGCTTTGAGATAGAGAGACGGAGAGTGACTAATTTGGCCCAGCATTTGATCTCGAGAACTCCGATGTGTACGTCCCGCTCGCACCCGCCTCTCGCCGCACCCGCCACCGGGAAGCTCTTTGCAAAATTTCGCTTTGATCGCAAAGTTAAATTATATGGGAATTGAGCATTAAATGGATACACATGTCAGGCGCGCGGATGAGCCTGCTTGAAGGGCGTCCTGGCTGCGAACGCAGCGGCTCTCGGCGGCGCGACCTGTCGCTCGGACCTGACGAGCCATATTGTCAAAAATAAAACGCAAGCCAGCGTTTGACGATTACGATATCTTACATAAATAATGAGCGAAGAGTCACTTTCAAAGTTATACATTTGTGAGAGCGGCGCTCGTATTTAACTCCGCCTAATTTGCCGCGAGTACGCAGTACCTTTGAGAGCTCCGTTTTTACTAGTTTACGAAACAGATATTTGCGCCCGCCTTTCCTTTGATACAGCACTTTGTGGACCATTTTACACGAGTTTCTTTTGAGGCCATTCAGACGGTGAGTAACGAAAGGCTGTCTTTGATAAACACGTGCGAGGACTCTTCAGTACTTATTAGGGGTGCTCTCTTTGAAAGTGCTTCTTGTGAAATCTATTTGAAACATTCACAATATCAAAGCGGCACCGATAAAAGCCGCGTTAATTAAACTGTCAGTAATAAAATTATGTGAAAAATTGAATCAATGAGTGTTTTCTCTTTGATAAAAGGCTCTCATAAATTAGTGTTTAATTTTTATATGAACTGAAGAACAATTTAGGGAATTAAATCAACGTCGATTGTGGTAAGAGTATCTCGTTCGTTTGATGTTAAATGAGTTAATCTGAGTATCGATTCGTAGACTTACGCGAAGGGTTGGAAGCGGGGGGAGCTATTAGTAGGTTATTAATGTTGGGTCACACACTCGTGTGCGTCAAAGTCGAATGAGCAAAGTGGTGCCTTTGTGAGTCCACCGCGCCTCTGCTTTGCCGGGACTCGCTCAGTGTTTTAACTCCTCGCGACAAACTCTTTGTCTTACGACGCCTTTACAATGCACCGCTCTCAAATATGCATTACAAACACTTTACTGACGCAATTACTCAAATAAACTTCTTTTAAAGAGTTGAGTTAGCTAAAGGGTTTTATCAAATGGAGCTTCAAATTTTGAAAGCTTAAATTGTATCTACTGAACCATTTAACAGCAACCAAGATGTCACTAATGCTTACTTTGAGACGTCCCAAAACTGTATAATAGGTCGAAACAAAAATATCTTCATCAAATAGAGAAAAAAATATGAAAGGAAAATTTCCTTACATAGATGACCTTATTTTATACATCAAAGACTTTAGATCATCTTTGATGTTTTAATCTTTTAAATGCTATCGTCGTGGTGTGGGTGGGTGGCTTTACCTAGAGACGTTTGCCGCGGCCTCTTATACGAGAAAACTTTGAACAAAGGACTATGGATGCACCCGCCCCGGTCCGCCCGACCCGGACTGATGAAAAACTAACTACGGTGGCAAACACTTGCATAATCAACGTCTTAATTTTCTTGCGGAGAATTTTGTGTACTACATACCTACCTAGGAATCAAAAGAGGTGGAGTTGGCAAAGATACCGTATCGTACAACTATGAAATGTTGCATGATATAAAGTACATTTGTATTCGTATTAGCAATTCAACGAGCGAAATGTCATGGAAATGTCACATTAGGACTTTGAAGCGTAAGTGTTTTACTTAAAACTTAGGTCATAGTTTAATAGGTAGTTACATGTTTCTCTGTATTGTGGTGTGCCAATAAAGAGTTAATCTATCTATCTATCTACATACATGTTGCAATGTGAGAATTCATTTCTACAGCGCTACAGACAAGTGGTATTACAAGTGGTATTTTGTGTCTATCATTCGTTTTTATTAATTACTGCATTGCATTGTTTTTTTTGTATTGCTGTTATTTGCATCTAACAAATAAATAAAAAAAAGGAAAGACTAAACGAACAAAGCGTTTTTCTGTTTCTCAGAACGTAGTATGGTTTACGACTCGTAAAAATGTACGCCAAATTTTAGAAATATTACATTTACAAAACGGATGAATCAAAGGCTATGATATTAAATGTCCAAGAATATTATCAAAGAGGCACTACACTACAAAGGGCAAAAAATATAATCAAATCTTCAAATATAAGCACTTCTGAGAAACACTCGAAATCAAAGGAGACACCTAATTTGTAAATTGCAATTACACCGGCAGGGCCGCGTTCGGTAGAGACAGTAAAAAAAATTTAGAGGGAACAGATTACGATCACTAAATTTAATTACAATATTACAAAGCGAACTCGAATATAACAAATTGGAGAGGATAAACGCGACAAAGTAAAAGAGAAAACACACCGAAAAGGAAACTCGTAGCATTGATATAAACGAAATTTAAATTAAGTACAAAGGGAAAGAAGATGAAAAAAATCCTTTCATTGAAAGCTCTCATCCCGGGAGTCAGAGGGCCGGGCGGCTACATCAAAGACACCTCCCGTCTCTAGCCTTATCTGTGCGAAACCGAGTTTTGAAATTAGCACAGAGCGATCCTTTTTCTGGAGTCTTTGGACAAAGACGCCGCGTGCGCACCCTTTCACCAGCGAGTGCTGCTTTTAGTACGACGCTTTCACGAGGGGTTTTTTGTATAATTTCCTGATGGACATAAGGTGAGGTAACGCGATAATGTAGCTAATGACATATATTATTCAGGGTTTAAAGCGCCGAGTCCGCTTTGCTTCGAGTAATACTTTCATGGTAATCATATGCGCAGAGCTAAGTGCTTGCATGATGCTACTATGATGGACTTTGCGGTTTCGGTTTTGGGATCTCTAATGCTTTTTACATGTTGTCTTAACTCGTAACGAAGTCGAAATGTAAGTTTTGTACGAATTACGTGTAAACTAGGTATAAGTTTGACCGCTGTAACGCCTGATGCCAAACGATGATGCGGTCGACGGTGTAGCATGCATGCCTAGAAGGTGCATGTTCACCCTTGCCTTGTAGACTCCCAAATTATAGTGAGGTCCATAATGTAGCAAAAAGATATAAAGTTCAGGGTTTTTGACTTTTATACGCGACCCTTTATTAAGCCAAATAGGTAAAATTAGCGATCTTCAACACTTCTTTTAAGTTATTTTTGCTGCAAATTGAAGCGAAAACATACATAGAATGAAACTTGACTTGAATTGATATCTTATGATTGTTTTGTATCAGTATAATCTTTAATGCAAGGGCCTGGGCAGAAATTGAATGGCGTTTTTTTTGGCAGTTTGAAAGTTTCGTAAGGAATTTTTGCAGGAACTTTTTTTTTTGTTTTGGTACTCATGCGAATCATACTTTTTATTTTTAACTAGATATTTCCTGCGGTTTCACCCGCGTGGGCCACAATTAACAGTTACTACAAAAGTCCTATGTCCTTCCCTTCATTTAAATCGGTTCAGTAGTTAAGGCGTGAAAGCGTAACAAACAGACAGACAGACAGAGTTACTTTCGCATTTTTATATAAGTAGGGATCTACAACTTGTGTTATAGAGTCCATGCTGTTCGCATGATTGTTTTTTTTAATAAACTATTACATAGGCATTTACCAAAGTAATATATTAAAATCAAAATTATATGTTTTAAAAAAATTTAAAAGTAAATATTAGCTGAAAGTATATTCATCAAACATTTTGGTTGTCAACTAATTTTTTTACAAGAAAATTACTATTACACGTTGCTAATATATAACCGATAAAAATCATTTTTACTTAATTGAAATTTTGAATATACCTTAGGTTCATAAAACCAGTGGGTATCGTGTTTCTTTTATTTTCCAATACAAGGAGTAAAATTAGAACTATAGGAATTAATAATGCTCATGTAGGAATAATTATTAGTACTTGGTATGCTCAAATAGTCTCAACTGCATCAACTTCTATTGAAACTGAATAAATCTGAAGAAATTAATGAAACTCCAAAGACAGCGTTACGGAGTTCTAGCGCGTTGAAGTCTTTTCTTACCAATATGTGACGAAGAAACGCTTGGATAAAAGCAGCCGACATTAGTATTAACAATAGATCCAGCTGTTACATTTAACTAGAATACTGATATGGATTCTTTTACAATTAAGCCACTCAACGAGTATTGTGAAAAATCCTCTGAGAATATCCACGTGGGTGAAAACGCGGGATACAGCTAGTAAAACGTAAATTGTAAACGTTCTCTAAGAACTACTTAATAACAACGAAATTATTGTTACAACATCAAATAATAAAAACACGAACAACAAAATTAAAAATGCGAGCAGAAACATCGATTATACTAAAACAATACATCCAAGCTAACAAAACATTGAGAGCATTGTTGGGAAGCGGTGCGTTTAATAATAAATCATCACAATATGCACTAACAAAGTAACACTGCCGAACAATAGCAATAACCAAGGGACGGAAACAATAGGCACATTCAAATATTCAAAAATAGGGACTCTACTGTTACAAAAACTTGCCGGTGACGAGTCGCGGAGGGCCGACGACGACGGGGCCAAATACTTCGTTAATAACGATGTTAGTCTCTGGAAGTTAGTTAACAAACAATGTTTTTATACCTGAACACGTTTATCCTAAATCGAAAATCCGACTTTTAGAAACAATCCAACTAATCACGCACTAAACAACACTAAAACCACTGATTACAGGCTCAACAGACAGTTATAATCCAAAAACGACACTAATGCACAAACACTAAGCTTAATTTCAAAGTTATGACAGTTTTCGAACTCTACGATCGCGCCGCGTAATATTTCCCGAGAAAAGCGAAGCACCACTTCGTCCACGGAAGCTAAACAGCGACTGACAGTTCCTCGGACCGAAGTGAAGTGCGCGCGCCGCACGTGGCCTTAAAACTGGGCGGAGTAAAGCGAAAGCTCGGCTTCTGATTGGACTAACGGACTCTTTGATCAGTCGCCGACGACTAACTACGTAGCTCTGAGCCTTAATCTCGGTAGTAACGTCCTTTTAAAACAGGTAATTTTATTACAAAAATGTGGATACAAATGGATACTTTTGATGGTCAGTCGAGCAAGCGTTGTGCAATAGCAAAGAGCCCCTTGATTTGGGCAGGATGATATTTTGCACATGACTGGCCGGCGGTGGCCGCGACGGCTGCGGTGGATGCAATCTCAATAATACATTAATGGGTCAGTTACTGTCAAAGGACGAAGGCGGAAAGTTTTTTTGCCGGCGTATTAGACCGTTTTGTATATTCCAACTGTCTCTTTGAAAAGGACATCAAAGGCTTTCCAGACTGAAAAGTATTTGGCGAGATTTTTAGGGTTCAAAGGCAAAAGGGAAGGAGTTCTCTGAATACAGTCTAATTTGCATTGAGCTTTTTGTTTGTTTAATTGCAGTAGAATTAAGCACTTAGAAGTAGGTATTGGTTTCGTTTGAGGGGTTTGTCTCATTTCATTATGATAGTCACCACAGGTAATAATTTACATTGTGGAACTTTTTAATAACCACCCCACCCATTCAGCTATATAAATTTCATTACAAATCACGATAGCCATATTTAAAATAAATTAAAAAAACGTTCATATAAACAAACACGGAAACATCTCATGAACCCAACAACGCATACCTTAGCTATTCTTCACACTTTCCTTGATGTTTTTGATTGAATTTTATTTATTCTTTTAAGTTGTGCATCATAGGATTCCATGTAGCAAATTCACTCGTCAGTTTCCCTCACCTGTTAATTTCATTGATTGCAAACTGTCCGTTAATATGCGAGCAGTTAGCGGTCAGTTAGCACATTTGGTAGGTACTCGAGTTAAACTCGGTTTTTTTTACTAGAGCAGACCTGTTCCTTTGCTAGACGGTTTTAGATACTCGTGAAGGAATGTGGTCACCTTTGCAACACGAGTATTTAAACCGATTATTTAACACTCTCCTCCATGTCGATTATCCACTCACCGGCACTCCAATAGGTACTTCCAGTAATTTGCATCATAAATATTCAAGTGTAGTGAATAGAAAATAACGTCAAAATAATTATTACAAAAGTGCAAGAGTAGTGCTTATGTTGAATCCGCAGCTCTGTCATTACGTCCCGCTTGGAAGGCTCACAAACCGCCCTGGGGCGCTGATGCGGCCGCCTCCAGTCCAACAACATGCCACCGCGTACGGCTTCGATGCGATATCGCTGATATTAATAAACCTCAGCGTGCTGTGCAACCCGAGCCTGCAGGCTGCCTCGCAATATTACTTAGCACACACACACACGCTCGCACCCGCACACAACCTCGCGCCCCACATATAATGTCAAAGGGTGAGCGCGCCGCCTCACAAAGCGTAAGTGCAACCACTAAAAGCCAATCCTAAGTTTTATTGATACACATTGTATTGCGACAAAGTCTCCGTCGGCGGGGCCCACTCACCCCACGCGCCGCACAAAGACAATATCGCGACGTCAAAGGAGCGGGCCGGGGGGCCGCCCGCCGCCCGCCCCGTGCCGCCTAAAGGAAATGAAAAATTAAATTGTCAACACATTTAATATCTGCGAAAACGTGCACGGCGTCGCCTTTGAACGCGTCTCCTGGGCGGAACCACCGCGGCTCCGGCTTTAAGTATTAACATTTTCTGTCGTAAAATTGAAATTCTATTTAGGTTTAATTAGAGCTCGCGGGTCGAAGTTCGGATTCGCATCAGATCAGTAGCGCTAATGAGGCCCGCGGTGAGCACACGTCACAGGTGCGACCGGCGGGCGCGCGTGGGGAGGGCCCACCCTCGCGTTTGATCGACGCCGCCGCTTTGACAATTATTAAAATTTGCCTCGTACCTCTCGGGCCTCATCTTTTTCCGTCGCCTCGATTACGCCACGGGTTTGTCTCATTAGGGCTTTTGTATGGTATCGCGAGTTCCCCTTTGATGTGGGACGAGGAGGCGCGGGGCGGCCGCGGTCCACCTGCACTTTTATTGTTCCCGGCCGGCCTCGAATTTGCACGCTCCACTTTGTGTTGTCTCTTTGCGATTAGAATGTCGCTCTTTGACCTGTGAAAGCTGGAAGGATAACGTATCGGCCTGAAAGAGTACGTGTTACGCCAGTGTCAGAGAATAAAAATACAGGTCCCGGTTTTGTTTGGTCGTCCATAATATATTGTCGCTGCTGAATATCGGCCGTGTTTGTCGGGGCGGGTCGGCGGCGTTGAGTTGCGAGCACTCGACACCCCTTTATTACTTCTGTTCTCTTTGTGCGCGCGCTATCATCATCAAGCATACGTTTCGAATTAAAACTTTGCCGCCTCTGTTCGTTTTATTGGCGCCCGACGTGGAGCGGAAATATGTTGCGACGGTAATTGGTCTTTCATTGAAAATTGAATGGCGGTCCGAACTGGAAACAAGTGAATCGTGAATCGGGAACAATTACCGTGTAAGTTTCGTTGGGTTTAATAAAACAATAATTGTTACGCTTGTCGTATTCATTGGCGCCCAACCCACTACTTTACTCTACTTTTAAACGTGAATATTGTTAATGACATGCACAAAGTCAATGTGCTTGGGTTACTTTAGACGAGTTATTATCACAAAGGCAACATAATTAAATAGTGAAGTAAGGTAGTATGGTACAAACGCTGCTCTAGTTCAAAGGCAAATCACACTCACACCAAACAATATAAACAGAAAAGTTTGAGAGTTTGTATGTTTATTATTCCTTTACGCCAAAAAGGCTCAATAGTGAAATTTGGAATAGAGCTTATAATACCCTGAACATAGGCTAATTTTCATCCCCCAAAAAGATGTAAAGCCTTAGAAAAGAGGGACTGTCGCGATTATGCGTGATGGGCTTGTAGGTGGGGTACAGTATCATCTCATCACTATTCATTACATACATAAAAATCTAATACTTAGCGAAATACATAAAGCCTCCAAAAGTCAAACTACATCTAATTTTATTAAGCAGTAGGATACAACATGTGATTACTTTAAAACGTCAAACTAAAAACTAGCTACGCCTGTTCCAACCTCTTTACGCCGGCAAAAGACCAAGCCAGAAACGCCCGCCAGGTGATTTTCTTCGGCGCGAACACATTTACAATTTTATTCTTGTTACTAATTGATTAAATTGGAGTTCACTACATTCCCAAGCTTTTTTGTCATCTTAATAATCCGCCCAGAGTGTGAATTCACAAATGAAAGAAAAAAAACATAAACAAACAAATGACGTCATATGTTAGCACAAAACACGGTTTATTTTCCAGCACAATAGGTATGTATGTGTAACCCTTGACCTGTTCGAACGTCGGGAGTGAAACTTGTCGCGGGGGGTGCGAGGAGACAAAACGCTTTGTTGTGCCGAACGCAGCCGTAGCCTTTCATCTTCCGCCGTCGTCCTTCAGAGGAACCGCTTGCCGGCAGGGCTGCCCTCCACGGAAAAATATGTGACATGGTCTTAGAACTTTTACAATGGTCGGTCTAATAGCTTAGCCGGACAACCTTTGAAAACCTCATAATTATCACACTCGTGATTGGCTCATAACAATTTCAATGAAATTAATACAATTTCGATTACTTTGCATTTAATCTATAATAGTTAAAAATAATAAAGGAGAATTTTACAAAAAATGTAAATATTAGTAAGCACAAATATTTTTTTTTTAATGTCGACGTTGGCCTGCAATTTTTTTCTTTCTAAAGTGTGATTTCGGACAGCCCTGTTGTTAGTGCATTCCGTTTGATGTTAAGAGTATCCTTTGGGCGACGAGACGCTTTTCTTATCATCAACTTGTTCGTGAATTTAAATATTGTTTGATTTCTTAAGGTTCGGCAAATTTTAGGCTTTTTTATAAGTGTACTCTGTGCTTAGGGTTTAAGCGATGATTCATAGCGATGATGGCTCAGTGGTAGTGACGTCGGCTTGCGATCTGTAGGACGTGGGTTCGAAACCTACAATGAGCTTGAGCTTTCGGTGAAGGAAAACATCGTGATGAAACAATAGCTTGGTGGTAGGGTATTTTCTAGTACTCGCCTGGCTAGCTACCACCCTCTTGTTAAGAATCTGTCGCCAAGCACCTATCGGTGTGTTCCGGCAGCCTCACTTGAGAGCCAGTTCCCAGTCCAGGTGTAGCGTGGCGCCATCTTCGACCACATCGTCACTTAACATCAGGTGACTTGTGGTCAAACGCTAAACTGTAAAAAGTAAAAAAAAAAAGTAGATACTACATTAAAAAAAGTTAAGCTTAATTAATTCCGTTATCACGTTTAGCATGACAAGCTGATGATCTTTCTATGCTCAATAAGTGCTTACATAAATCAAATATTCAACGCATAAATTATACGAACAATAGGGTATTGATTATTATTCATTTATTATTGTTTCTTAATTAACACTATCAATTTATTGAATTTTATTTGAAGGTTTGTGCTTGTTATATGCCACATGAACCTTAATAAAAAAATCATAATTTATTGATTCAAAGATTCAAAGAATTTATTGCATTCCATAATGTACAATAGTTAGTCCTAATTTAGTTAAGATCAATTATGGACCCTGTTGGGCACAACAACAACATTACTTAAAAACTAGAGGAGAGGAGGACTGCCATCAATCAACAAAAAACCTATATGCCTACTGCAACCTATGTAAGTCTATATATCTAGTAAACATTTCTTGCAGTTAGATTTTGTCGTTAAGGAATTCCTGTATAGAGTAATATGATTTTTCCTTTAAAAAGTCATTTAAACATCTAATGAATTTTTTGTTATTGTTCTGTTTTGAAAAACTCATTGGTGAAAAGCCAACTTGAGATTTGAACTGGGTATTAGAGACATGTAAGGCACAAGCATACTCCTGCGACTACCACCGCTACAAATTTTATTTTATTCCATCACACACACACACACAAACACACATCATCACATAATATCATAATATGATTTATAATATGATATGATATACATAATTATATTTATAATATAATATGATTTATACACATAATATGATTTAGTGAAATTTTAATTTGCATTGCAATTTTTTTATATTGACCTATGATTGTAAAAAATATTAATAAAATGTTTATCTGTCTATCAGGTGACTTGTGGTCAAGGCTACCCTGTAAGTAGTAAAAAAAAGGTTGTCTGTAAAGTCGGTTTACTGACGATAGTTGACCGTGACAACGTCGATTGGCCGATTGTGCTTCTTTGTCACTCGTTCCGCGCTCTCGCTTGCACTTCAAGCCTTACATGGAACGCCTCAGAGCGAGGTAACGCCGCATGAGTCATGTTTTTTCGTGCGTGCAGCCTCCTCAATCGAAATATAAGACGTTTTCACGTCAAAAAAATCATGAACATCATCAGTCAGAAGACGTCCAATGCTGAACAAAGGCCTCCTCTTGAACGCCACAATGATACCAATGGCACTTCCACAACTCTTACCATCTCGTCGGTACACCCAATAGTGCCTACCTACAGAACGTCTTCCGGATCTCGTTCGCTACTCGGGAACCTTTCTTCCCCGTCAGTTATTGGTTAAATTTTATTTACTAAAGTCAAAATAACAACCCTTTTCCCCCAATACAAGATTGTCTGTTAGTAAACTTCGTAAGAAAGAAATTGAGTGCCGAATGTTTGTTCCCGCCCGCCCCGCTCCGCGCCGCCTAGCGCGAGACATATTGGAATAGTAATTTGGGCGGGCCGGAGCGATGCTAAATAAACTCAAGCTCGCGACAGTGCTGTGGTACAGTCAGCGAAAAAGTCACCGAACAATAACAACACTTTTTGATTACCTTCATCAAACACCAACCTTTGAGCGCATCATCACTTAACACCAGTGTCAATGTTAACATTAGTATAATCAGCTAGTTTTGTCGCTGACTGTACCCCTAGTACAAGTTTTGAAAACGATGAAAGTTTTCGTAAACGTCGACGTTTACCACCGCCGACTTGTCAAAGTGGCAACTCGATCTGCTTAAATTCAAAAAATAACTCAATAACATTGTTGGAATATGATTATAACGATTTAAAATAACCCGTATTAACGATTTCAGTTCCTCCCAGTCTCGGTAAGATTCGCTGAAAAAAATATGTAAACGAAAACTTTTATAGTTTTTGTAAACTATCAAAACCTGTACTAGGGGTACTGTATTACAACGAAGAGATGAGGTACCTACTACCTACACTACCCGCATCATCACTTCTTTGGTTACTTCAAAACTTCAGCTATAATATTTTTTTGCATTTGCTCATCGTAGGTGAACACTTGCTTCATGTCTTATTAATCCGTCTATTATATATGAAGCTACGACTACAACAGTTTTTAAATAATAGTGACAATGTCTCGACCGTTTTCAGTGGCTGTCAAAGTTTTCCTAAAAAGCCAGTATCGTCTCAATGGGCACTAAAAGATAGTCTCAAAAATATAGTAGCTCAAAAGTACAGAGTAACGTTTGACCATCAAGATTCCTTGCCAATGACGTCATTACGGGCTCCACGCAGAAAACGAAACGCGTCCGCTTGGTGTGCTTAAATGGTCATAGCGAGTAAGGGCCCAGGCAAGAAATTCCCGGTAGGTAATTTTTTGGCCGCGACTTATTTCACACACACTATATATCTATCTATTTCCGTTATTTTTTTATTTTTCCGTTCCCGTGAATGGAATAGCAGATGGCTGAGCGATAAATTCGTTTTCGGCGAGACGTCGCGAGACGCCAGCGCCTACAATCTCCATAATGCAGCAGGCGCGGAGCGGGACGGTAGACCGAGGCCTAAATTGCATTGCTGTGCTGATCTCATGATTTGATAACAAATGCGGAGAGATAGAAATGTTGGAGGTAAATGAGATGGGACTGAAATATATTTATTAAAAAAGTCAAATTTGATATAGTTTTCCATCAGACTGAATAGCGAAAGATGAATAGAAATATTAAGTATGATCAACTGGTAATCTAACTCTGTAGATAAATGTTTAAAATTTCAATTCTTTTCGTCCAGTACATTTGGAAAAATAAGCTGTGACCGATAGATACGACGGTGAAATTTCGTCTTTACATTGAAACCCACCCTAACAAAGTGTGATGAATCCTCTTTGATTCTTATCGCATATTTAATAAAAAGGCACAAAAAAATTGTCACCATCGCAAGTTGGCACCAACTCAGCGTAATGCTGATTAATCAACCAGACTTGATCTTCCCTATGTTATAAATTTCTTTTATAACACATTTTAATCCCATAACGGTTATTAATCGAGAAACCCGAGTTAAGGACTAAGTTCCTGGATGTTTATTGAGCGACAATTCGCCACTGGATATTACTAAACTTGTCGAAGACAGCTGCGGGCGACCTTTAGACATGACGGGCGGAAACTAATACAACTTTACAAGAACGCTGCGAGTGTGTTATACACTTTGACGATCTCCACTCTGGATTACAGTTTCCGAAACTGTTGAAATTATTGTCCCCTAGAGGTTAGCAGCGAGCTCTTAATAGCGGAAAGGAAGATTCTCAGAAAGATATTAGGACCAACTCGCCGGCAAGATGGCACGTGGAGGATCCGGAAAAATCAGGAGATCTAAGACCTAGTGGGCGAGCCCAACGTGGTCAATGACCAAAGAGGACAGGGAGAGATTAGAGGCTTTTGTGATTTGGTATTGGCGACGTATAGAGAGAATCAGCTGATCAGAAAAGAAAACCAACCAACAAGTTTTGGACATAGCGGAAGAAAAAAGGACGTTACTAACAACAGCAGAGATAAGAAGAGGAAAGATGTTAGGCCACTTGGTACGTCGTGATTCATATATGAAAACCATCTTAGAAGTAAAATTAGAAGGAGAGAGAGGGAGAGGTAGACCGAGAAGAACATACACAGACCAAGTCAAAGAAAGGATTGACGTCATGTCGTATCAAAAGGTCTAAAAGATGGCTGAGAACAGAACGAGATGGAAAGTGCTCCACCGAGAAAAGCTCTACTTTAGATGGTTACTCTTTTTACAGTCTATTGGGTGAACCAAATTTAATCAATTAAATCAACTTATCCATTCTTTATTTTGTTGTCCCCCTAACTTAACGCGCTCGCCTTACAGGGCCGGATTAACCATGAGGCAGATTAGGCAACTGCCTAGGGGCCCCGCATAGGTTAAGGGCCCTGTGCACGCACCCAGAAACTTATAAATAACGAACGAAAATTTTATATGAAAATTATCCTTCCAGAAATACTCATAATATTCTTTCATTTTTTTTCACTATGAATATAATTGAATAGTGATGGAAAAAATATATTTAAAAAGTAAGAAAAGGGTAACGTAAAGGGTCCCCGAGAACTGCACCGTCTAGGGGCCCTGGCAGGGTTAATCCAGCTCTGTCAACTCGGGGGGCGATATACCGCCCTTTGGAAATCACTGGCCATGATGTGTGAAGAAACTTCTTGTTTCATTTTGCAATGTGAAATTACTGCGTACTCGTAGGAACTCTTCAAAGGGGTAAATAGAAGCCCTTTGATGTATTATCTTCAAGGTGAAGGTAGCTCTTTGTGCGTTGCAGATGTTGCAGTAAAATTTGTGTTTTTTTAGTTAAAATAAGGTGATAACATAAAAAGTTTCGACAAATAGTAGCACGTTCGCCACTTTATTAATAAACTAGCGCTGCGCCCTGCGGTTTCACCCGCGTCTTCGCGTTATCCCGCAGGAACTTTTTTCCGGGATAAAAAGTAGCCTAAGTGTTAATCCAAGGTATAAGCTATGTCCATTCCAAATTTCATTCAAATCCGTTCAGTAGTTTTTGCGTGAAAGAGTAACAAACATCCATCCATCCATACTCACAAACTTTCACATTTATAAATTAGTAGGATAGGATAGTATAGTAGGAAGTAGTAAGATTTTTCTTAAGGTTAAGGTTCTTTCATAAAATTAAGTTTCAAAAAGAGAATAATGCAGGGTGTTAATTATTACGAAGGTCCGAAATAGCCCATTAATTCCCATGATATAATTAAGTAGCTGTCATTGGAAATCTTTCCGCGTGGATTTAAAGATTCGTAGCGAATAAGTAGAGCTCTTTCTTTACAGGACTATTATTATTTCAGTCTATATTATCCCACGGCTGGGCAAAGGCCTGCCTTTCTCTTTAACATTATTTATTATAATAAATAATTTATTTTTAATATAATTTTCTACATTGTAGATAGACGACACAAACACACAAAGCGCCGCCTTCCTTCAGCGAGTCAAAAGGTTCACTTAACCTTAGCGAAACTCAATAACATTCACTTTAAATAATAAATACTCCTTTGAAGCGCGCCTCAACACTACTGATTCAGGGCTGCCATAATTCATTGCATAATTTCGTTTCTACAGTCAATGAGATTCATTTGATGTCTTCATTGGAGCATTTTGAGCTTTTGAGTGAGACTCTAGCTTTTGTTATTTTTATTACTTTTAATCGCTCAAAACGGTGAAGGAAAACATCGTGAGGAAACCGGCATCCCCAAGAATTGCAACATTCAAGGGTATGCGACATCTACCAACCCGCACTGGGCCAGCGAGGTAGATTACGGCCCATACTCTCTCTCTGAGAGAAGGCCAGAGTCCCAGCAGTGGGAACGTGAAAGGCTGATAATGATGATGATGATGATTACTTTTACTACAATTCTTTTTTGTTTTTACCGAGTAGCGAGACTACAAGTAACCCGATGTGATCGAAGGTGGCATCACGCTACGACTGGAAGAGAACTGGTTCTCCAGTAAGATTGTGGGAACGAAACACATCGATAGGTGCTTAGCGATCTGCGACCGCGGATAGAACAACCGGACAGTAATCACAAAAAATGTGTAACATGGTTAAAATAATGTTTTTAAAAGTGTTTAAGTTCTAATAAAAATTATCGTTTCGTTGTCTAGCACCCATAACACAAATTTTGAGCTTAATTTGGGCTAAGTCAAAATGGTCCTCCGACATTTATTTTTATCTTTTCCAAAACACAAATCCTAACATATGACGTCACACGTTTGTAAACACGCAAAATGAAACTTTCATGCAGAAGACGCGTAACAGTAGCTTGACATTTGTTTACATACGTATGAGTCGTATGACGTCACGTTCTAGAATCTATGATGGAACGTTTATTCATCATCACCAGCCGGAAGAATTTGATAATTATAAGTACATACAAATTATAACATTACTTTTAAGTATTTACAGAATGATTAGTTTCATACACATTAACGCCCGAAATTAATAATCGATCCTGATCCGTTATCCGCGGTTTTGGATCGATATGTCAGGTCATACTATGTAATTTTAGTACTAGGGCTTGACATCGTTCCAACCGCGGATAACGGTTCAAGACAGTTTTAGCAACCTGAAGTGGACTGACTATCGTACCAGGGGCGTGAAATTATCGTACATTGGATCGAAATTATCGTACTTTTTAGGATAATATCTATTGTAGATAAATAAATCATACAAATTATAATATTGATATGCATGCAAGTGACCATAATCGAAATATCGAACCTATATACTCTTGTTCGCATTGGTAGATGCTATACTAACCAATAAGAAAGCGTGCACAGCAGGCGTTGGATTAAGTTACAGTCTCGGCAGTGGTGAAACTTAGCAGAGCGGATCGTAAGAACCAATAGGAATAGAGAACTTGAATTTCCCGGTATTATCCCAAGATTTTATTGGACAAAATGAAATCATGCTACTGCGATTTAGACAATCAGCGCATGAGTGAAATAATATAAATTTTCAAATTTTGCATCATGATAGAAATTATCGTACAATCTGCGTACGATAATAACATGCTATCGTACATCGTACGTAGGCACCAAATTATCGTATATGTACGATAATTATCGTACGGTTCCGAACACTGGTTCAAGATCGATTATTAATGAGCAGACAAACCTTCATGAGTAAAAGCTCCGTGTTTCGACCTCATTGCCACTTCACCATTTATTCCCATTTTGCGCACACAACTCCAAGAGCCGCCGACACCGACACAGAACACAAAGGCAAACTTTGTCTAAGTACACCGTATTATAAGCTTTTTGGTGTACAGTCAGCGACAAAAGTAGCTGATCATACTTGACTTTCCAAATGTGTTTTAGATCAGTAATTAATGAGTTTCTTTTACATTTTACAATGTAGCGTTTTGACCACAACATAACACACCTGCACCCCTAGCCAAGATGCATTCTGCAATCGTTGACGCTAATAGAAAACAAGAAAAAAGTATTGGTTTGACATATTTCTGACCACGTGACTTAGCGTTGAAATATGTCAAACCAATACTTTTTTCTTGTTTTCTATTAGCGTCAACGATTGCAGAATGAATCTTGGCTAGAGGCGCTGGTTTTAAGTGATCATGTAGTCAAAGGTTGGTGTTTAACGCCCGATATTAATAATAATAATCGATCCTGATCCGTTATCGGCGGTTTCGGATCGATATGTCATGTCATAATATGTCATTTTAGTACTAGGGCTTGACATATTACTACTAAAATGACATATTATGACATGACATATCGATCCAAAACCGCGGATAGCGGATCAGGATCGATTATTAATTTCTGGCGTAAGATGATAAAAAGATTCGGACAATTTGTTTTTGCTCAGCAACTTATGTCGTTGACTGTACACTTGCTACTTACCAACTATTACTTTGTACAGTTTGTACCTACTTGTAGGCCCGAAAGCAAAACGAGTATCTCCTTGCGAAGTTTAAATCCTCACAAAGACAACTCATTAGGCACTCTACACACCAAACAGATGGAGGTTCTATAAAAAATTCAGCAAATCCTTACGTAAAGGAGTGAACGTACTCATTTAGATATCTCTTTGAACTTAAGGCTTTCTTTTAGGCTACGTTTTCACGATACGGATTGGTGGATGTGCGAGCTTTTTATATGAAGCTTTTTTTAGCCTAGTCTGTAATAAATTATTTAGCATGTTTATATTACTTACCTGTTTCAATTTCAATTTCATTAAAACACACATTGAGAGCCAGTTCCCAGTCCAGGTGTAGCGTGGAGTGAGCATAATAGTTGCGATGCTCGGCAGAGCATAATAGTTGCGATGCTCGGCAGCGACACGGTGTGGCAGGCTATGGCCTCCTTCTGCGAATACGCAATCAAGCAGAAGGAGGCCGCGGAGCGGGTCAGGGAGGCAGATCCTCTCTCTGACCCGATCCGGCGGAGGCGGGGGGGCGGTAGAAGGAGGCGTTTTGCCCACCTCCTCCCGCCCCACTAGTAGGGGTATTTCCCCACTAGTTGGGTTAACTGGGCGGTAGCAGGAGGCGTTCTGTCCGCCTCCTCCCGCCCACTTTGGGTGTATTTGGGTGGTAGAAGGAGGCGTTCTGTCCGCCTCCTCCCGCCCACTTTGGGTGTATTTGGGTGGTAGAAGGAGGCGTTTTGTCCGCCTCCTCCCGCCCAAACTAGCAAGCTAGTTGGTTGTTTGTCGGGGGGGGTGTCGCTACTAGCTAGACTCCCCCCCTCCTAGGTGCCTAGGTGCCTTTATGTTGTGGGCCCGGAATGAGGGAGTTCCGGGCCTGTCCGTCGGGGCGGGTGGGTAGACTGTTACAATGACCCCACCCGCCCCACCAAAAGGCGGCGGACGGAACAAATAAAAAAAAAAAAAAAAAAAAAAAGGTGTAGCGTGGCGCCATCCTCGACCACATCGTCACTTAACATCAGGTGACTTGTGGTCAAACGCTACCCTGTGATTAGTTTAAAAAAAAAAACCTTAATAGAGCAGTGACCGATTAAAAAATCGTTATAACTTACCTAAAACTAGTTTTATTAATTAAAACAACGCACGGACTGAAATAATTGTAATAAACCCTCGTAAGAAATAAAAATGTGATTTAAAAATGTGTAAATGTAAAATGTTTAAAAAAGTGATTTAAGAAACTCAACAGCGTAATACAATTATATTGCTTATAGAATATGTAACATTGTAAGGCCAATTAAAGAATTTCACATTAATATTATTAGAACATGGCACAAAATGAAAAAAAAAGAAAAACAGATTAATTAATGAATGAATGATAATTACAATGGTTGCAAGTTTGGAGAGTAGTTTTGTGGTAGTGTGTGTGTGGGGGGGTGTGTGTGTAAAAAAGGGAGTCGTTTGACCACAAGTCACCTGATGTTAAGTGAAGATGTGGTCGAAGATGGCGCCACGCTACACCTGGACTGGGAACTGGCTCTCAAGTGATGCTGCCGGAACACACCGATAGGTGCTTGGCGACAGATTCTTAACAAGAGGGTGGTAGCTAGCCAGGCGAGTACTAGAAAATACCCTACCACCAAGCTATGGTTTCATCACGATGTTTTCCTTCACCGAAAGCTCAAGCTCGAACCCACGTCCTACGGATCGCAAGCCGACGTCACTACCACTGAGCCATCATCGCTATGTAAAGTCCCCTTATTATTTCCACGTCTATACGTATTGCGTAGGGACGGGATCGGGTTGCCATCGTAATTAAATCATTGCTTCGTATTAAAACGACTTTGACGGCTGTCTATATCTTCGAGAACCTTTCGTCTCTCCCGTGACGACTGCTTTCATGTTTTTTTTTTAATTCCAGCTCAAGGGTTGAGTCGTAGATCAGAGAGAAAAAATTGAGCCCTCCTCGCCTTTAAGAATTATCCAGTTTCATTATGTGAACTTTCTAATCTTGAAGCAATAATGCGAGTTCTTGGATTACAAACGGTACATAATGGATTTCACGTACATATGGCGAATTTTCTAGAGAGCAATATTAATTTTTTTGTAGGTTGACAACAAGAAAAAAAAAAAAAATTATTTATTTGTCAGAATATTGTGCTTATGATAGTAGTGATTATAGTGTTTCAAATATTCTACCGTTTCCGGTGTACAAATATTATATTTCATAGATTTAGGAAGATAATAGCATGCAATGTCAAAGGAAATTAATGAGAAAATAATAATAATAGTAGAAAGGGTCAATGTCAGGAGTTGTATGAAGAAAGGGGCCATCTTGAGAATAAGGAAAAACGGGTGAAAAAATAACAAATAGTCGCTAAAACCAAACGAAAATTATTGTAGAGCGGTCAAACGCAGGTCTATTTGCAATAAAAAAATATATAAAAGCGCTAATAAAATGGGATAACATACTGGCTTCTGAAGCGCAATTCTCCCTAATTAGACCCTATAAATTCAAACACAATTTTTTTAATGTTTTTTGATGAATATTAACACATATTTGCTTATACAGATAAAAAATATATATATACTTTCAAAAAACACAATTAGAAGTAGGTTAATGGTGTCGATTCGGTTTTGCATTCTCTAAAACTAAACTAAGTTTGAAAGGTCTAATAGTAATGCCGTCCTTTCTTTACTTCAATGGTTAGAAAAAGACAGCAATACTATTAGATCTGTCAAATTTAGTTTAGTTTAGGAGAATGTAAAACCGAATCGGCACCAATATTGACTTCTTAGATTTGATAACATTGTCAGTTAGGTATTGTAAGTCGTAAAAAACCCAAACATTACTGATCTAATACACATTTGGAAAATCAAATATGATCAGCTACTTTTGTCGCTGACTGTACAATACACACATGACATTTTACATACACATATGACACACACAAAATGTCATATGACATTTTTTTTTAATGTAATAGATAAGCAAACAAGCAGACGGCCCGCCTGATGGAAAGCGGTCACCGTCGCCTATGGACATCTGCAACACCAGGGGAGTTGCCGACATGACATATCAATCCAAAACCGCGAAAAATGGATCAGGATCGATTATTATTAATCTCGGGCGTAATAGTGTTTTATATTTAACGGTCTTCAGGGATTGTCAACAACGGTAAACAAAAGCTAGCGATGGTTCACCGCCGCTTAATGTAGTGGAACAGTTAATTCGGTTAGGGTGGGTCGGTTTTGTCGGTAATTAATTTATAACCAGCAGGTCTGCGTTGCGGATGGAATTAGCAAAATTGCATTGTCAACGGTTACGCGGAAAATAAACCAAGTTATATGCAGGCCGGGGTGGAATATCGAGTTTGGAATTGGGCTTTTAAACATACAGGAATAATGCTTAGTTTGCTATTCAATAAATACAAATATGTAGCATAGTGTGTTTTCAGTCCCCGCCAAAAACAAGGGGTTGACACCCCTCTTTTAGTTTATTAGTGTTTCCTTTTATTTTGCGGTGTGTATTTGTGTTTGAATGTGGCATCGAATTTTTTTTTATTAATTTGAAAGATGACTTGAGAGAGCTATGAACACCAGGGGTTTTTTAAATATGAGTAAATGAGTAAATTATCGGGGACAATTTCACACAAATTTACCTAGCCCCAAATTAAGCTCGAAACTTGTGTTATGGGTACTAGACAACGATATTATACATGTACTTATATAGAGAAATAAATACTTATATAGATAGAAATATCCAAGACTCAGGTACAAACATTAGTGCTCATCACACATACATTTGCCCTTACCAGGATTCGAACCCGGGACCGCTAGCTTCGCAGGCAGGCATACTACCAACTCGGCTACCGCGTCGTTAATGTTTAAGGTTTATGCTAACTAAATTTGGTTTGTCATCTATCTTTGCTTCCCCAAAGATTAAAGTGTTCATATTTGAAAAATTAGTCAAGGACAACAATTTGAAAACTGTGAAATCAGGTCTTTTTAAAAATTACTGATGTGATGTGATTCATCATCTAGTATCATCAAGTCAAGTAAGAGTAGTTAAGAGGTGTTTAAACGCAAGCCTGGAAGCGGAAAAAAAACATAAAGAGTATAAAAATAAGTCTAGGCAGTCTAGTCTAGTTTTCCTAGGTAAATATAAGGCTAGACTCATTTTATATACTTACATAAATGTATACATATATTATATACAAATTGTACATAAAAGTTCAGAAGGCAGAAATGGATGTCACGCGTCGATTGAGCCCCTGGTGTCTCATACTGATCTTGCGGCGTAAACAAAGAGTCGCGTCAAAGGCTCCGTGTAAAAAGGAATCCAGTGATAGAGGCAGTCAACAATGGGCCAGATAACGGTTTGGCGTAAAGCAAAGACAAAAGGCGGTTCGACTATAAATATTAAAAGACAACCATTAAAAGAGAGATGATAGAGCGATGGTGGCCGAACGGTTTGGCGTGCGACTTACAAGACGCCGACACCGAGTTCGAATCCTCTCGGCCTCGTACCTATGACTTAGTTATGTGCGGATTTGGCATCGCTCAAAACGGTGAAGGAAAACATCGTGAGGAAACCGGCATGCCCAAGAACTGCAACATTTTCAAGGGCATGTGACATCTACCAACCCGCACTGGGCCAGCGTGGTAGATTATAGCCCATACTCTCTCTCTGAGAGAAGGCCAGAGTCCCAGCAGTGGGAACGTGGAAGGCTGATAATGATGATGATGAAACATTAAAAAATGTGAAGAAAGTCACAAGTGCTGGTGGAAAGGCGTTTTCAAGTGCTCGCCTAGCTTACGTAGAGTAGAGAGCGCGACTTTGCAAACGTAGTGAAGGACGCCCTGCGACAAGGCGGAGCGACGACTTGCGCCGAGTGACTGGCAGTGGTTGAATGAGAAAAGCCGAAGACCGGGCTCAGTGGCGTATCATGGAAGAGGCGTATGTCCAGCAGTGGACTGATAGAGGCTGATGATGATGATTAGGAGCGATGAAAAATTCGCAACACCATCATTTTCTATTCGTTGTTATAAATAAACATGCCACAGTTTGGCAAAGACAGCGGAGACGAACAAATCAATGTAGTTTCGTTTGTCGCTGTTTTCCTAACCCTGTGGCAGGCAGTCTCGTTGCGCGAGCGAGGTGGGCTTCCGCCGTCGCTTTGTGCCGCATTGATATCACGCCGCCGATAAATATTGTGGCGAGCTTTGAGCTCGACCCCTTTATACATATTACAATGCCGACCGAAACTTATGTGCCGTAGTTATTAAACGTAGGTCAGGGTTCAAGGAAGTTCGCTGTACAGCCTTTGTTGTACGTATTGGTGATTGGTTTTACTGTAGGCAGAGTAGGGCTTTACTAATTTATGTTACGAGGTTCTCCTTTATAGTTTTAAGTACCTTACGTATTCTTGAAATACGTAAGGTATTTCCACACCAGTGCGTTTTCATGTTCACATTGCTTCTTCAGCTTTCAAGCGTACGCAATATTGATTGCCTTAAGATTAACGGCCGTTCCCAATAACCGATGGATGTATCCATGGTTTGCTCCACTGGAGAAAGAAATTTGACATAAGCTCCACAGAAGTATTGTCAAATTTCTATCCCTAGTAGAGCAAACCGTGGATAGATCGGTTATTGGGAACGGCCGTAGGACGCATGTCGCTGATTGTGCACTTGTGCACTCTGTTCAGTCGTCAAGGTCCGAACCCGAATGAAACTGGTGAAGAGTCAGTGTGCGCTACGGGCTTGCCCTGTTGTTGATAGCTATGTCCACAGTTCCACACTGTGCCTTTTTTGTTCATCAAAGGCATGCGTCATAGCGCAGTCAACAGCGCACGTGAGGCATGCCCTTAACGCATGGAATTTCTTAGGACCAAGTAAGCCGCACATACTGCACCAAGTTAAATATTCTCCTCGCACATGTTTCCGAAAGCTGACAGAAACTACGACTGAACTAAATAACTATATTGGCGTTGCGTTAGTTCACGCATTCAATTATTGATAGCGCCAAACGAAAGTTTAATAGAAAGATGAAGACGAAAATTGAACAAAAAAAGGCAGTGTGGACTTAGCTTATAACTTACAGAATTAATTCTGATGCCATCAGTTTCCATTTTAGTGTTCCTTACCAATTTTGGTAAAGCGGAACACTCATGGTCTGGTCGAATATCAAATTTATCTCTCAGTGCGGTTAGTCGTGGGCGGCAGCTTTGACGCTCTTTGTAGCTTTATAGCGCTTCCACAATGATGCTCTCTAATAGCATAAAGGCTTCATCCTTTGACAAACCAAAGGTTCATCTAAAAATCATCGACATTCTTGTTGGTTTGTGCATGTTCTATGTCAATCATTTAACCATCATTTCATAGTAAAATAAATAAACACCCACACTCAAGTGCTTATATCAAGTAGTGTCATGGGAAGTGGAAGTATTTTGAGGCCACGTGAAACCTTAACATTATATCTACGATACGAATAAGGATCTAAAGAAAAATAACATCTAATCTACGATACCTAAAAAATTGTTCTTGAAAAAAAAAATAGACTTACGCAGCGTACTAAAGTTAAAAAGGTTTAGTACGACTAGCATAGGACTGGCCCTCACGGTAGAAGTGCGGAAAATATTGCCACAAAAGTTACGCGACAGATTTTAATCTTCACTTGAATCTGTCTCTGCCTGTACTTTATTCACTTTCGTCGATAATTTCCGAACTTAGTCATGTCCTCCAGTCCCCGGGCCACCGCGCGACTTCTCGGCAAATATCATAAGTCTGACGCTCGCCGGCGGTGGCTGCGGCCCGCTCTGCAAACACCTCGCTCGCTATCGCTCTGCTGTGATCTATAACGCCACGTTCGGGTAGTTATATCCACCCTTTGACGGCGAAGCGCCCACAAAGCTATTTGTGTGTCACTGTGTCCCAGCAGTGGGAACGTAAAAGGCTGATGATGATGTTAAAAATTGCGGCTAGCCGGCTAGAGAGTAGAATAATGACGTCACTTCTAGCTAGAACAGGGGTTATGCTGATGAATGATGTAATACCAGATAGGCCAAGTATTCTAAGACCAACAAGAATCTTATTGAAGTAGTTGATCACACGGCGATGGCACGTGGCAGAGGTCAACACACAGCAGTCAGCACTCGTGAGAGTGGGCGCGCCGCGGCTACCGACAGTGCCACAGCGTCGGCGCAGTAGGGAGACTTGAGACTTGACTCGCTTTCGGGGAATCTACCTAGTTACCTATGCCTATTCTTTTTCTAAGAACTACTTGATCTCTCGATTATCGGCATTGATTGGGCTATCATCACCTACAAGCAAATTATTTGTGTCGGGGTGCCACATTTTGCGATAAAATACCATGTAGCTTAACAGAACAAACCTAGAATTTCACGTCGGAAACCGTTCTTACAATTTGCATGCAGAAAACAAAACCTAAAAATTGTAGAAATAAGCTGATGAAATACAAATCAAATTAGCCAATCTACTTTGTTCTTGTTAAATTATTTCTGTGACGTATAGACAAAAACCACAGAGGCCCTAGCACCGAAATATATAACCATGTTTTGAAATAAAAAAAAATTGATTGACGAAACCGGGGAGCGTCAGTTCACACTTCACAGCTTAGTTTGTTTTTGGTAAGGCGCAAGTAACAAAAGTGTTTGTATGTAGATGGGCTACTGCTACAAACTGTGACGAGTCCCGTGGCCGGCGCCTTTACGTCTGTCGCAAGCTCGCTTTGATCTCGCCACCGCGCTGCGACGCCTTCGATTTATTTCGCTTTTTGTTCATATTATTTGATTAACGTTCGAGATGTGAACATTAGGCGAAAAAACACGCCCTTTTCATGCTACTATCAGAGTTAAATTAGTAAAATATATAGGCTACAATACATTATATCGAAACGAGGTTTTAAGCCAAATAATAAGAAATTGATTGATTGAGCAATTGCTTCACAATAATAATTACGTGATGTGAGCGCAGCGCTGTTTTTCAAACTATGCTCAGACAGATCTTTGCCGAGAAAATTGCCAACTAGGCTAAATTCTGTGACAATAAGATCACGCCTTTCTGGTCCCGCTGAAGATTTTGTCATTACTTGTCCACTACCGAGGTGGAAATTTAGAGTTTCACATTACCGTTTCGGTTTACACGTTTTAAATTAAATACATGCTTGGCTATATTCGGCGATACTACGTTAATTAATGGCAAGGCAAGCACAGATGGCTCACGGTTTTTTATTTGGTGCCGAAATCCAGCTGCGCTGTTGCAGCGGTGCCGCCGCGCTAATGAGACCGTCCCTTGCGTAACACGGTTGCTGTAGCAGGTACGTACTGATAAACGATATGACAAGATTTTTCTAGATATATGTAATATGTTTTACATATTTTTGTTGTACAAAATAAAATAAAATTACCAATAAGTTTATCGGCTTATATTGATATTTTTTTTACTATTTACAGGGTAGCGTTTGACCACTACTCACCTGATGTTAAGTGACGATGTGGTCGAAGATGGCGTCTACACCTGGGAACTGGCCCTGAAGTGAAGCAGCCAGAAGAAGCCAGAACACACCGATAGGTACTTGGCGACATATAGGAGTCAGCTTTAGTTGTTCAAAAGTATGCGCATCATATTTAAGTATTCTATTTCACAGCCCTACAATGATACGAGTTTATTTGTAAAGTCATAATTCAGTCTGAAACCCTATGGATAACACTACGACTATCTTTAGACTGTTAAGAATCTCTTGTTAAGAATCTGTCGCCAAGCACCTAACGGTGTGTTCCGGCAGCCTCACTTGAGAGCCGTTCCCAGTCCAGGTGTAGCGTGGCGCCATCTTCGACTACATCGTCACTTAACATCAATTCAGGTGACTTGTCACTTGTGGTCAAACGATACCCTGTAAATAATAATAATAATAATAAAATATAAAAACTAGGATTCTAATAGCGATACTTTTATCTCTTTGATTAACTGAGCCAACAAAGTAGGGAAAATAAGCCATCTGTCTCCTTCATTATACTATAGCAAAGCAAGCAGCCGCAAGCTTTAACCCCCACATAAAAACGCATAATAAGAAACACATTGAGGCGCGAAACGGTCATGCAACCGTGAAATTTCGCAAATAAATAGTGGTAAAGATAATAAATTACAGGGAAATTGCTAATGATGAGAGGCGCGGGGGCCGCGGGCGGTGCATTAAGCTGGCGGCAAACATCAAAGGGCTCTTTGACCGTGCCGACACTCCCACACCACCCGCGCCCGACCGACGCCGGCGGCGGCCCGCGAGCGAGCTACTAATGTTGATGTTGAACGATACTCTACTATAATTATTTATATATAGTTCCCATTAGTGAGACCACTCATATCAATCAATAAGCCCATGATTCGCTGCGCTTCTGTTTGGGACAACCGGAAGCAGCGGTTTTAAAACACTTTTTTCGTTGCAATTTTATACTCATTTTTAAGGGTAGAATAGGTAACTTCCGGAAACATGGCGCTTTTACTTATTTTCAACAATGTCGTTTATTTTAGAGCTAAGGTAGAATAAGCAAGTCCTCCACAAGTCTTCACGCAGCGCTACAAAATGCAGTCTTTCAAGAGATAAAACGAGTTCTAGCGGTGACCGCTTACTATCACGGAAGCAGTCTGCTTTTTTGCCACCATAATACAATTCACAATGCCACTGGAGCCAAACAGGCATCTTATTCTGAAAAAGGAAATAATAGGCCATCGCCCATCATCATCATCAGTAAAAACTTGAGATGGTGCTTTTTGACATCTATCATATGCCAATGGTATGGCAGACTTGATGAGTTTCATTCAACACGTCTTACAAAAGCTTACAAAGAAGCAGCCTGAAAATAAGAATGAAAAATGAATATTTTGGATAAAAATACAAACTCCAATGATACAATCTGTAGATATTTCCAAAAATTGTCAATCAGCCTGTAATACCGACAAAGAAATCTGTGATATAATCAATGAGAAAAAGTATTTCCAAAGGTCGACCGATTACAGATAATATTTTGTAGGCTAAGTAATTTAAATTCTTATCGCACCGCGGCAGGCTCCCCAAACAACGGCGCCGGCATCGATCGTTTTATTATTATGCCATTTTTATCATCGGCCTTTGCATAATTTACAGCATTTATCAAAAGAATTAAAAGATAATCTATTTTTGTGAATCTAATAATGTGCTAAAGCTGAAATTAATCCAATGTTGCCGATAGTAAATACTTTCCTAGACCGTATCTAAAGACCTCACTTGTACCTAGTGCAAAAAAATAATCAAAGATCGAGTGCACTGTTTCGTAGAGGATTATGGGAATTCCAACTAATTAGGTACCGTTGTAAATTAAATATTCTCGCTAATTAATATAGCTCTGATAACAGTAAAATGGATTGGCTCAAAAGCGCGTTATATTAGTGCTTGCTTTTCAGAACCGCTTCAAACTCAGAAAAATCTGAATATTAATAATAATAATAATGCCCGCACAATCACATACATAGGCTCTGACCCCTAACTAGGTTTCCCTGTATCTAGGGTATCAGAAACTACGAGGATCGGATCCACAACACCCAGACACAGAACAAATACTTGCGCTTTTCTTTCAATGCACAAATATTTTTCCTGCAGATTGAAACTCATCTTCATTTAAATCTATTTTTTAACAGGCTTTCACATTTTAGGTGAAGATTGTGAACTAACTTGAGCGCATTGATTTTACGTAACAAACTAACGATCAACAAAACGGTAGCACGAGTGGCACTAGTCAGAATTGACAACTTTAACCATGCAGGCTTTCTTGCCAAAATTCTATCACCAACTTTATTTATCCCAATAGCATACATCCGAAGTAGGTAAGCTTGATATTTTCGCGAGGTGTTGCAAATATCAGTGCTTGCAGCACCGCGAGTAGTGGCTCGTTACCGCTCCCTCGTCGTGGCACACGTAACGATACCAACCGTCGAGTGGCGGTCCGTGCTGAAGTTACATTGACTACTTGTTATGGTATCAACAAAGTAAGTAAAAATGGGTAAGGTATAGTAAGGAAAAACACAAATTCTTGGGATACTCAAATACTGACACTTTTAGACATAACTGCAAGGAACCGTTGGGATTGGGAATTATCTCATCAAAGCCAGTTAGGCTTGAAGTATTGAGGAGAACCCACTTACGCCCGAAATCTATAATATAAAAATGAATCGCAAAATGTGTTGGTAAGCGCATAACTCAACAACGCCTGGACCAATTTTACCAATTCTTTTTTTTAAATGTTCGTTGAAGTCCAATAATGGTTTTTACGGCGAGAAAAATCGAATAATTGCCGGGAAAACACTAAAATTAGCTCTTTTCTTTTCCCCATACAAACGATTCGTAATAATACTTAAGTCAATTTGAACTTTAATACCATACCATAAAGTTCAAGTGTTAGTGGAGAGGTTCCGGGAAGGCAAAACAATTGAGTGACGTTAGTATTGTATAAATATTGATGTCTGTTTTCAATAAAATTAGGGATCCTTACTAAAACTCCAATAATGTGTGTATTATAATTTTTAATGTTTTTTTTTTGGTAAAAAACCCGTACGAAGCCGGGGCGGGCGGCTAGTTAATAATATAATCGATCCTGATCCGTTTTTCGCGGTTTTGGATCAATATGTCAATTAATATATCAAACTTTACTACTAAAATGACATATGATGACAATCCATATGATCCAAACGATTATTAATTTCGGGCGGGAGTAAACAGAAAACCGGTGCTGTGTGCACATGCAAATGAGAACACAGCGCAAGCTGAGTTTTACCCCTTTTGCCCTTATATAGTGAAGTGAGCCTTCAATGTTTTTTGATGATATGTACCTATGGCAATAAATTGATTATTTATTATTATCAAAGTTACTCTAACTGTCATCTCTCGACTAACTTCGGGTTCCACCATTCAATTCAATCATGTTTGCATCCTGTGATTCGACTCATTGATTGATGCCATTGATTGGTCAGAGCATTCCTATCCACCTTAACATTATTGCACCGGCAGACAGACACGCAAGCTGACCCTCTCCCTAGCTTCAATTGATGCAGACGAGATGTCTCGGGGAAAGGCTTAGAGCTCTCGAAGCTAGCTATCGACCACCAGCGGATTATCGGTCAATTACCGACCGAGGCATGCGGGCAATAATTTGTTATGTGATGTGACGCATCATAACATTATATCGTGTTTACGATATCCTTTACTGCTGGAACGTATTGCATCAAAACGCAATAAAATAGAATATAATAAAGGAAATCGGCATCGAGTAAAGCGCAATCTAGAGTCATGAAATTAACAACCAAATTGATTTAATGGGCGCGTTCATTCCCCCCGGGCGTGATAGAAACCTCTAATTGATGTGAAAAAAATATGAATTGTCTATAGAGGGCAACGCTACTAGTTTACGCGAAGAGAACATAAATAATGTGAGTGATAGCACTAGGTCAGTTCACAAGCGGCGCCCGCGCATCTTTTTCGAGAGAAATGCGCGTGAACTCGTCTCCCGTAAGAGTTGTAGATACGGTGGATAATTTTTCATCGTAAATCAAATCTTTTAACTAGATAAAGCGGAAAATTAAATTAAATAGTATTTACCATTCTTACAGCAAGCATTTCAACAAAAGTCACCTAGTGTTAGGTGATGATGTGGTCGAAGGAGTCATTTATTATTACACTACCGCGCCCCGCATTTACACCCGCGTGGACTACAGTTTATCGCGATAAAAAGTATCTTATGGTCCTCCCTAGAGTTCAAACTATCTCCATAACAAAGTTCATCAAGATGTGTTCAAAAGTCCAGGCGTGAAAAGGTAACAAACACAAAGAGACGAAGAGTTAATATCGCACTAATACCTAATACTAAAAAAGTATGGATAACGTTTTACAACCTATCCCTACTTTGATAAGACATTGAGCTACAGTAAACAAAGACACGGGACCATTCATTTCCAGTCGAATGTGAACAGCGAACTGTAACTAACGATAGCTACAGGCGCATCGGAAGGCCTGTATCGAAGCAATAGCTACGCCTCAAGTGACACTAGACATCGGGAGCTCAAAGGCCAGTGTTTGCCCCTTTGTCTTACCGGGCAATTAGTGCAGTCCGTTCATTTAATTCTATCGGTCGATTAGCGACGAAGCCAGGTGCCCATTAATTGTCCGGGCCAATTTGTAGTCCCTGGTTGGGCGCCAGAGTTACGGCTTCGCACAAAGTGCTTTGCTGACGCTATTACAGTCATATGATATTACATATTACGTGTGGACGGTAAGCTGAGCATCACTTGTGTTCACATTGTGGAAACTATAAGGTTTGAGTGCTCTTTGACGTGTTTACGGGTAGGCAGATAGTTTGATAGCTTGAAGTTTTCTCATAACTGTTTAAAACCAGGTATGTATATGTAAACGTTAGATAGGTATAGTATTGCGGACTTTTTATGGAGCTGCTTTGGTCTTCGGGCCAGTAATTTTGCTTAAATTTGTGTTCTTTTATGTCTAAAAAAAATCGTTCTTTAACGCGAGGTGATAAAGCGTCAAATCGGGTAATTTTTTCGACTTAATTTATATATACTCGTATTTCGTATGTACGTTTCAAAAGCGGATCAGTAGTACCAGAATCTCAGCTACGAACATACTATACAAACAAACAAAATAACATTAATGTAGATATAGGTATTACTTGACTTTGACAGAGTTCGATTAAATAACTATGCTAATCTGCTTAATCAACACAGATTGAAAACCTTTTGAGTATAAGATAGCTTATATCTCAAAAGGTCGCCCAAGCCCAACTTTATCAAAGGAAACGAAGAAAATTATTTATCCGACAGGTATCTACAAAGACTTCAATAAAACCCTGCTACCACTTTCAAAGCGCAAGAGTCTTTTTTGAAACATTTCTCTCGATATTTATCTTGCCTATCGGAAAGAGTTGGAAGTTGGTAGATCCAGACGGATACCCGCATACTGAGTACAAAGTTCAAACTAACTTTTATATTACAGGATTGGACAAATCATCTCCGATTGAATGTGTACCGTACCGATATCTTGGTTTACCTTGGCTGCAATCTGCGAAAAGGTTATTGGGCAAAGTTTTGTCAATCGAAATGAGATTTTTATACTACTAACGCTGTTTTACTATAAACGCTCATCTGGAGACAAATCATGTACATTATTATCTCATGTATTGTTACGTTTTATTGTTCTTTAATTAATTAATCAGCAAATCAACTATGTGCTTTAATGTTATTGAATTTTTAATTCGCAAGCAGGTATTAGATTAGACTTCAATTGTTCTCTCGTAAAACACACAACCATACTTCTCCAATGTCCAAGCCATACTAAACAGAACAGTTCAACTGAATTAAACACAGTGAATGTTAGGATCACGAAATCTATTACGTAGTAGGTACATATTTATAAATCACTGGTTTTATGAAATATTTGTTTAGTAAATAAAGTCATTATTAGGCATAGGAGCGGTAAGTGATTTGTACTGATTGCTTCGCGATAGCTATAAAATAGTGATGTATGACAGGCGTACAAGGCCCTTTGATTATAAAAATTAAATTACAGGAAGTGTGCAGCGCGTTCGCTGAAGTCAGAATGTTTATAGTACCGGAGTTGTTGATAAGGCGGATTCTAGGAACCTTCGCTAACTCTGCAATGCCGAGTATTGAGCGGAATCTAGACACAAATTACTAGCTTGATTATAGTACGCAACACCAGTTCTTAGATCTCTCCTTTTTACTGAGTAGTGTTTGACCACAAATCACCTGATTCTAAGTGGCAAAGTGGTTGAAGGTGGCATCACGCTATACCTGGAGTAGGAACTGGCTCTCATGTGGGGCTGCCGGAACACACCGATAGGTAGTAATTTGGGATTACAAAGGGGCCGATGGGTAAACATGCATCTTTGCATCATCATCATCATCAGCCTATTACGTTCCCACTGCTAAAACTTTAGCCTTCTCTCAGAGAGAGTATGGGCCGAAATCTACTATACGCTAGCCCAGTGCGCATTGGTAGATGTCGTTTGCTCTTGAATGTTGTGGTCCTTGACATGCCAATCATTTTTTTTTTCAATACATCAAGACGAAAACAAAAACGTGCGCGATATCCGTAATAAGCTAGCTATTTCTTCACAGTAGCCGCATATAGAAATATTCGTCGTCTTCGCGTCGTCTAGTCAGAAAAAAAGAGTCGAACAATTCGTACTTACTTTAAAGCGGCTTTCGGGGCAAACAGACGCAAGTTCCACTCGGGGACAAAGCAATGAATCGCCCTCTTCACCGCCGCTTATTGCAAAAACGTCGCAACTGCATTCCGTGTTTTGAAGAGATTGATAAAATATAATAGTAAAGGAAAACTCGAAGACAAGCCGAAAACCGGGCTCAGTGGCGTACCTTGGGAGATGCCCTATGTCCCGCAGTGGACTTATACAGGTTGACGATGATGATGAAAGACAAAATCATAACTTATAAGCGTTCAACTCTTGACTAACGAGTACATCTGATGGAAATTACGAAAAACAAGTGTTTTATGAAAATCGTACAAGATTTTTTACGAAAAGGGTAGCAGGGTCACGAGCGCAGTGCCTGGTGTGGCAAAATGATGTGGTGCCTCAAAAAAATTACGTAAAAAGACTTTGGGATTGAAAAAATCTGGGAACTTTTACTGATTGCCTTTATATTATGAAAGGTCTTCAAACAGGTAACAAGCGCAAGTGTTTGTTCTGTGTCTGGTGTTGCGGATCCCCGATCCGCGTTGTTTCTGATACCTTAGATACAGGGAGTTTTAATTACGGGTCAGAGCTATGTATGTGATTGTGTGGGCGTTATTATTAAGTGATTTTTAAATATAAAGATCAAGTAACAAAACTACTGGTGTTAGTAGACGATTTTTACTTAATGCATGACCCTAATCAGTTTTATTTTCGTATTTTGATGTTAATTTATGAATGACCAAATCTTTTAACATGAGACGAAATAATTATTGCGTTCCACATTGGAAAAATTAATAAAATTAAATTAACAGCGTCATAAAACCCAATATCTGTAGGATATTGCTAATTTTAGTCGAAGTTCCTCAACCGTGGCGAGTCCGTCAAAAAATAGACTGCTTTGTAGAGTAGAGATGGCGCATACGGCGTTATTCGTCGGGCGGGTGGTATTAGCGCACAGTCGCGTCTTCAGAGGGCCGGGCGCACAGTGGTTCGATCTCGTACAAGAGGCTGGACATAAGAACTTATGAAAATAAAATTCGTTACTTCAAAAAAACGAAATATATCATACAGTATAGTAGATTCCCCCATCTATGACTACAAATATTGCCCTATTAGCTTTTTAAATTAGACTTAGTAAAGCAGACCATTATTATTGAATAAACCCGTTTTTATTTTATGGAATAAAGATATCTTATGATTATGATAGTTTGCGATTTCCCATATTTCGTATTTAACGATATATCCATATTTTATACGTTACATTTTATTTAAAGACAATGCGTCTTCGGAAATATGTGACATTTGGGTGAAATGCATTAGTTTTTGTTTTAAATTAACTAAGTATGTACGCGTTTAATTTTTCAAGTTCTTATGTCCAACTTATGGTAGGGGATCGAACCACTATGTGGCGGTAAGATCAAAGGATAGGTACACAGTAACCGCTCCCATTGATGTCGCGGACACAAAGGGAATTGATTGTTGCAAAAATACACTTTTTATGGCAGGGGATTGATGACACATCTGCTTTACGAGTATTTTTACAATTTGTGCGCGAGTTTACGACGAGAATTACGATGTTTCGCGTTATTAAAATGACGTGTCTGCGGCTGTGTTACGATAGTATAAATATATTGTAATATCTTTTACGAGCTTCGATAGTTGATATAGTTTTGTAAGGCAACATGATAAAGAAAGGAAAGTTTGTCAATTTTTTTTCAAATATGTATTAATATGTATTATATGTATTTACTATTAGGTACTAAGTTAGTCTTGGTAACTGAGAGTATCATAAAATTGTGGGGGTTATATCACGTTTTGTTACATTTTTGTTTTCCAATTAACACTTTTTTATTTACATAAATATAGAGTTGTGTTTGATCAGAAGTCACATATTGCTGTTAGTGACTATTTGGTGGAGTGTAGCACCAAGTTACACCTGGTACGGAAACTGGCTCTATAGTGAGGATGTCAGAACACACCGGTAGCATATTACCTATGATGATTATGTTATTAATATGAAAATAAATGTTTGCTTATATGGACACAACAATGAATACATTTATTACATAGACTTAAAAAAAATCTAACAAATTGTCCAGCAAAAGAATTTTACTAGTCCCAACTTAGAAACCGACGAGGGTTTCAATTACAACAATACTCAATATTACGTGTAAGCATGTAACCATTTCATTACATACTTACAGATGTTAGATGTATTCCACAATTTTTTTTGTAATAACGGTCATGATGTACTCCTGCCTACTTTAATTTTGTAATCCAGAGAATTGAAAAGATAAGTAGAGTTACCATTGGCCAGATTTCAATTAACTATAAGCTAGTACTATTAAGCTGTTAATCTGATATAACATGGTATCAGCGTGTGTACGTGAATATTATTCATCTTTACTAATAATATAATAAAAGATTTTTTGTAAGTTTGGATGTAACTCCGGAACTAATTATGAAAATTCTATCACTCTCAAAATGTACTATAATGTACTGTATGTATGTATGTACTATGTATGTACTATACTATACTATATGTATGTACTTCTGTGGAAATATCCACGCAGACGTAATTGCTGGGCACAGCTAGTAGTAGTATAGTAGTAAATAAATCAACAATTTTATTAGATGACCAATTATGGCTTATAACATACATTTATAATTTTGTTTAATTTTTAATGTAAGTTATGTTTTTTTATAACAGTTTTGTAACCACAGGTATTCAATGTTCCAAAGCAGACATTGTTCCCGAGAACTTCACCAAGTCAAATACTTCTTTCTTCACACATATCAATTTGAAACAGGGATCGGTAAAACATTAACAACAAGAATGTGGATAGTTTTCAGGAATCTTCTTTTAACCAAAGCGACATACAGAATTCTCACTGCAAATAAAAAGAGGATATTAAGAACCCACTTCTATTTGTAGAAAACGTTTCAATGGTGATAAAAAATACTGAGCTAGTAATAGAACATAGAAGAAAGTAATATTAGGTCACTAGGTCACAAATCAGGGCTTTCAAAAAAGTTTGTAAACACAACAAAACTTTTTCTAAGTGCTCTGTTTACATGTACTCCTGCAGTCCACGCTGGGGACGACTAACAGCGTCCACTTCTCTAACATCCAAACCACATAGAGACAAGATCCTAACCTTACAGTGATTATTTATAACTATTACCTGAGCAATGTTGTTGTTGTAACCAAAATACAATCATGGGCTAATTACGAGGTGCAAAGCACTAAAACCGTGTAACAGCATTGAAAGTGTTAATTTTAGAAGTCGTAATCTTGCCGTAAGCATCATTTCTTACCTCGTTGACACCTGAATTCCCAAGTGATCTCAGAGTTCGTTACAACTTCACACTCCAAACTTTCAACTTTCAAGAAACAGTATTTACACTTCGCGATAAGCAAACACTCTTGATAAGTTTATTTTGAGTCTCTCAACACAGAAACGGACAGAAAACAACAGTAATCACGTCGAAAACAAAAAAAAATATTCACAATTTCACACGCTTGACGTCGCTTTCGCCATGGTGTTGATGCACAATGGCGCCCTCTCCCTCTAGCGATAAGTCAACTCGTTACCTTCCACTAAAGATGTGACGAACTGCTTAAAATTGACAATATGCTTAAAGCGTTCCGCTTATATTATTAAGCTGCTTAAAAAAGTCGTCGAATGCTTATTTGCTTTTTGTTGTATTTAAACGGAAACAATGGAGACATGTTTAATAGCGACTAGCGACTAGTGACAAACGCCGAGAGTTAACAAAAGCGTTTAATGATTTGTGGCTTTGCTAGTGTTGTTACTAGCTTAAAGAAATTTGTTATTATTATGTTGCAATTTGGAATAGTTTTTTATATTTTTTTTTAATATTTTTTATCTTCTATCTTACTAAATAAATACTTTAGACTACAAAGTAACAATATTTATGAATTAATGAACTTCCCTTCGTACTTATCAGGCGGTTGTCTGAAATGAATTATCAATCCATTAATCACTGGGTTTCATTTCAGGCGTACTTAGAAGTTCATTGATTTTATTTACATCATGTATTATTTACACTTGTTTTCACTACGGTATATTTACATTCTTGTTTTATATTTACATGAATAATGCCTTTTTTGTTGTTTTTTTTGTTACATAACACATAAGTCTCGAAGCTCATTCGCGCGCGTAGTGTAAATAAACAAAATAAGCCCTCGCTAATTTGTCAACAACAAAAAGCGAACTAGAAAATTAAATGGAAGACGGAGGAATTAAATGGAATCGGTTTGGTTGTAAAACACTAACCAACCAAACACAAGGCGTTTGTCGCGACACTACTCGCGAAGCTAAACTGGCAACACCGCGGTCCGAGACCCGCGGCATAGTCTATGGTAAGGATAGATTGCACATCCTTTTCCCGCGTAACATTCGAGACAATAAGATCTCCGAGTTATAATTTTATGTGTGAAAGTGAAATACTGGTCGAGAAGGACACCACAGCGGTTGCAAGCTAAGTTTTAGCCCTAAGATTGATATTACTAAAACGTTTTATATGTACTTAACTTACGTCACACGCAAATCTGCTTAAATTCACACCGGCACTAGCGCGGCGTCATGCCGCCATTTGCAAGCGATATCTTGAGCATAACGCCAACCATCTAGACGAGATGATTAGGGATCTGACTTATGACAATTAAACGACCCTGCGTTGACAATGCTAATGCCAGCCAGTAGAAAGTAAGCGAGGCGAGAGCCTGATGTGAAGTGACTGTTAGAATTGGTGACTAACGTTGTAAGCATATAATATTGTAATTCCACCGACCGACTAGAGTGTGTTGGTGATGTAAAGGGTAACGGCGTAAGGCCCCCAGAACGGGCTGCTGACCACGGTCTCCTAAGGTATACTAGCGTAAGGCCGAAAGAAAGGGCGGCTGAGTACGGCTCCAGAACGAGCCATTGACCACGGCTCCAGAACGAGCCACTGACTACTGAGTATGGCTCCAGAACGAGCCATTGACCACGGCTCCAGAACGAGCCACTGAGCATGGCTCCAGAACGAGCCACTGACCGTTGACTACGGCCCCTGAAAGGGCATGAGGGTATATGTTAGGTGAAGCCGACGAGAGTGAGCTTCTGGCATACTTACCATATTGAACCGTACTCTATACACTTCACATATCACATCTCATATTTATATTGACTATATACCATATTATACATGTGTACATATATACCTACACTTTACCAATATATAGGCTAGCTTAGTGATGTCTTATAGAGATATCATACATCATTTAAACTACAGGTGGTGCACGGCGCATTGGAGCTCTTACTTGTACACGATGCAGATGAGAGTTCATTTTACAACCAGCTGAGGAGGCAGGATGAGGCAAGGAATGATGAGGAATAAATGGACAACAAACTTAGAGATAAATCAAGGTATGAGATTTTTATTGTTAGCGGTCGACAGTCATCCTCACCTAGTTAGGTTTATTCTTGTGGGTATGTGGGTTACATTGACTAAGCATAAACTAATAGCAGTAAGGCGAAGCAACACATTCTACATATCTAACGACATACATGATTATGCTATGTAACAACATACGCGCGCAAGACATGGAGATGCTGGGATACAACGACATAGTAGAGAGAAGGCTGAGACAAGAATGGATCCTTAATTGACTTCATAAAGAGATAAAGGGGATGACTAGGCGGCTGCTGGCAGAAATCTCATATAGAAATTGCTAGAATGAAACTTGATATCTTCCTGTTGCCTCATACTGTATCTAACAATAGCTATTTATAGTGTCTATAAATATATGACATTGATTTACAGCATACACTGTTAATAAAATAAACTTGTGTCTGAATTTATTTGTGTTATGATAAGAAATATGTATTAGAACGAGTTGAACTTACGCGCCAACTCATACGTACACAGACAAGCATGGTAAAAGTACAGTCACTCGCCACTAGAGGGCGGGACGAAGTCGGGAGAAAGGAATGGTTGGTAGCATTGTCGATCAGTTTACAATAAAATAATATTTAAGTTTTCGCTATTATTATCTTGAAAATTAAATACGTCAATTACAATATAATGGTACATGTATTTTACGCGATATATCATCAATAAATATACCGATTCGCGAGAAATTAGCATCAAACCATTCGTTCAAATTGGTAAGAATGAAATTAATTCCGCTTAGGAAACACAGAGGGCGGATTGGTTCATGAACCAAAACGAAACATCAAATGATCACCATAATACTTGTTAAATAACTTATCGAGGTTAATTATCTACAATGATCGTAAAAATAATAAACTAGAATTTTTAGTGACTTTAAATTACGCCATAAAGAGAAATTTTACAATTATTGAAAATAAACTTTGTTTTAGAGAAGCGTGATTGATTAGGTGCGCCGTGCGGGCGAAAACGCCCCGCCATCTTTTTTTTGCATTTCACAAAAAGTGGGAAAGCATCGAAAGGTAAAAGCAAAAGTGAAAGTTAAAAGTGATTATTATTCAGTGACAGGAGTATTGAATTTAGTATTGGATATATTGCATAAAAATGGTAAGTTGAATGTTATGACTCAATGGGAATTTCGCTTTGTAGTTAAATTGGTTCGATTCCAATAAAACAGAATCTTCAGTTATCTAGCGATACATAACGCAATATAATACTAACGCTAGGGATTACTTTCACATATTTAGTAAAACCTATACAAATTTACATACCTACCTACTCTGAAAAATGTAAGTACATTTGCAAACAATCGAAAGTAAATACCTACCTACTATAAAGAGACAGTGAAGGGACTTCACCAGTTGTGTGAATCTATCCCAAATAGAAATGAACTTAACCTTTGAACCTAATCTCTGATTTATGTTAACATAACTTGTATATTGTTCTGTGAATGATTCTAGATGATTCTAATCTGATTTGAATAACTTAAAATAACATATACCTGGTTATGATGGATTGATTATCATTTGTTTCAATGAAAAGAATGTAAAATGCAATATTTACTTACCTTTAAAGTTCAATCAACCTGTTGTTGTTAAACAAGACCTGCCTAAGATAAGCAATTAAATGAACCTATAAGATAAGGAAACATTTGTATCTACTTGAACTTAAATTTAATAAAATTAATTAAATTAATTCATTTTAATTTAATTTATTAATTCTTGACTTCTTGAATTCTTTCTAATTTTGGTTGGACTATATATACATAGAACAGATAACTCACACAATAATATTTCATAGTTGTGATGGATTTATTACAAACATTATTTTAACAAGAACTTGAATCAATGGTACAGTCAGCTACTAAAAGTACAGTCAAAGAAAAATTTTTATAAACTTCTTGAATTTCAATAATGCAATAAAATTACTTTAAATTATATACATAAAAGTGAGATATGAATACTTACTTTGTTATGATCTATCCAGTTGAAGTGTGCACAAACCGGAACATGCTCATTTCTTCGGTTTATCAATTCTTCGCCACGTACCGAGTATATATGTTAATAAAGGTTTACCTATAGGGGATGAGAGAGTAGAGCGAACTTTAGCAGTTTTTCTAATAACAATTCTGAATAAATTTCAATTAAATAAATTATAACTAGCGAAGAATTAAATATTAAATGGTACCTATTACATTGTGAATTAAACATACTTCCAGGAAGCAATGGAGACAGTACTAGTAGCCCGATTACAAGACATAATATGTCGCATAGAAAATTTAACCGCGCAGTGCAAAGATTTACTAGCTGAAAGAGAGCTAAACAGTGACCAAGGCCAAAAGGCTGAAGTTTTATGTAAAAAGTTAGAAATCCTTCACTCCAGATTCTCCACCGAACTGAATCAGTACTTCCGAATAAGCACGGAACCATCAGCTGATGACATATCACGATTTAGTGCAATACAACTCGATTCCGAAGAGACCCTAACAGAATTGATACATAAAATTAAAGATATTGATCAGGCTCCACGGACATCTCGCTGCATTCCAGTGTCGAGCAAGCTTCCAAAATTAAACCTACCTGAATACAGTGGAGAAATATTACGGTGGCAAGAATTTTGGGACCACTTTTCCTCGAACATCGATAACCGCAGTCTACCAGATGTTGATAAATTACTGTATCTTAAGGCTTCATTGTCAGGAGATGCAAGAAAGCTTATTGAAGGGCTCGAGACGACAAACGCCAATTATAAAATCGCCGTTAATACGCTCAAGGGAAGGTATGGTAAACCAACCCAAATTGTAGACGCTCACTATGCAGCATTATATAAAATAAAACTGGCTGATGGGACAGCCGAAGATTGCCGTAGAGTTCTAAACGAAATAGAGAGACATATCAGAGTGCTCCAATCACTTGGACAAGACACAAACCACCATC
The DNA here is from genome assembly GCA_931315375.2 of Opisthograptis luteolata. NCBI lineage: Eukaryota > Metazoa > Arthropoda > Insecta > Lepidoptera > Geometridae > Opisthograptis > Opisthograptis luteolata. Next base: position 2,498,875 of record OV928044.1, read on the forward strand.
ATTTGAGATTTATAATAATAGAGAAGTTCCCTGCAGAAATAATATATGAGATGAAGATAGCGCTTAAAACTGAAACAGTAGAAGACATGAGGAGACAACTTGAGATAATCATATCAGCGAAAGAAGAAGCTAATAGAATTGTTCAAGAAAAGAGATCAATGGAAACTAGTAAATTTACGACCGAAACACTTCATGTACAGCAAATGCATAGAAGGAGAATGCAACCCTATAAAAGAAATTATACTAGAAATAACGAGAGAAATTTCACAAACAAAAATGAAAGACATTTCACAAGGAACAATGAAAACAGAATTCCATTTAAAAGAAGAAACAATACACAAGTCACTCACATAGGGGATTCAAACACTCCTAATAAAAGAAAATTCGATTTTAAACAGGAGACGAATCAAACTAAAGAAGATCACGGAGGGAAAAGACGTAAGCTCTCATGCATTTTCTGCCAAGAAAATCATTTTAACGATCAATGCAATAAGTTTAAAACAACTTATGAAAGGAAAAACCAATTAAAGAAACGCTGTTTTTTGTGTCTACGCGAAGGACATAGAGCCCAAGAATGTAAAGAAAAGATAAAATGCGCTCACTGTAATAAGACAACACACAACAGAGCTCTATGCCCATTCAAATCCTCCAAGGAAACTGTACCTACCATATTAGAAGATTAGAATCGGAAATAATAGACAATGTAAAATAATAATAATAATAATATATAGAGTAAGGGATAATATCAAGAAAAAATTGGATATTTTGCTCTCATCACACCAACAGCAGTGACAATAGTTTTATTCTCTAAGACTACATAACTTAAGAAAGCTTACTAAAATAGTTATTAGCATGATTTGTTTTGTACCAACTGTCTTAATAATATATAAATAGTCAATTGTAAAAGAAAGATTTATCATTATTATATAACAGACCCACAAAATTGTTCTACAGAAATGACGGTATGACGTTCATAAACCCTGTAGAATAACAATTTGAAAAGAAGGAACATTATAATGGCATTTAATTGTTTTCATCATCCGACTTTTAACTTTGAAAGGAACTGTTGCTCGGTTCTGAACATTATCTAAACGTTTTGTATTATTTATAAATAAATTTTCAATTTCCTAATTCCAATCGTATCATCATCATAGAAATGATTAGATTCATAGCATGTACGATAAAAATCTTCATTGATTCAGTGTATTATGTCATGAATTGGTTTTGTATATGCTGGCAAATGGCCTAGTGTATTCAAGATGTTATCAATATGAGTATAGTCGATTGATAGTATAATAGTAACTATGCAATTTTATTATAAGTTACTAACATTTCATAATCTTCAAATGCACTGGAGTTATACAGAGATTCCAGAGAAGCTTTTCAAGAAATTTCCATGAACCTGAGAATGTGGAGTTCTAACAGCTCAGAATTTATGAAACAAATAGAAAACACATGCGATGACGAAGTCGTTAAAGTCTTGGGTCTAGATTGGAATACAAAAAGAGACACGCTACAATTGAGATTCACATGCACCACCAAAGCCACTACGAAGAGAGATGTTCTAAAAATAATCGCTTCAGTATACGATCCATGTTCTTATGCTGCACCTCACTTACTATCAGCGAAATTATTTCTTCAAGAACTATGGAAAACCAAAGCCAAATGGGATTCACCTTTATCACAAGAAATGTCAAAGAAGTGGTCACAATCAATTTGCAAAGATTTAGGAAAAATTAAAGACTTATCGATACCCAGATGGTACACACCTACCTCAAGCGGAAACAAATATAAACTACATTGTTTCTGCGATGCATCACTCAGAGCCTACGCTGCTGCAACATATATTGTACAAGGCACAGATAAAAACTTTGTGATTGGAAAATCAAGACTTGCACCCATAAAAGATCAAGACAACTGAAGATTCCACGCCTCGAGTTATTAGCAGTACTACTAGGTACGAGGCTAATTAAATTCATCTTAAAGCACCTGAAGACAGAATTTACACAATTGATATTATGGACTGATAGTCAAATAGTGATTGAGTGGATCAATTCGGACAAACTTCTACCACCATTCGTGTCTAGACGAATAGAAGAAATAAAGCAAATTAAAGATCTTGAAATCAAACATGTCCCATCAGAAGAAAATCCAGCAGACGTAGCGACTAAACCTACTAAATCATACGAAGAAAGAACAAAATGGATAAACGGTCCAGAGTTTATAATAAAAGATACGAAAATGTGGCCATCCGAGGTCAAGAAGAATATCAGTGACTCTCTTTTGGCCGCGGAAGGTCTTCTCACGAAGAAGAATGACAGTAAAACTAAAGAACTAAGACTAGAAAAAACGCAAACAGAAAGAAACATACAACCTAGAAGTCTACAAACTAACGTAACACTAGATAAAACAGAAGAAATAAAACAATTACAAGCTCAACACTTTCCATTAGAGACTAAAGGGAAAGAGACGGATTTGAGTAGAAACTTACAACTATTCAGAGACACAGATGGAATACTAAGGTGCAAAGGAAGATTCGGGAATGCGGATTGGTCATTTGATAAACGATACCCAATACTTATTCCGAAAGATTGCGATTTCACCAACAAGGTCGTAATGAAGACCCATGAAGAGAATTATCATGTCGGAGCAAACCACACACTAAGTTTGATTAGGAATATTTACTGGATTCCTCATGGTAAAAGTCAAGTACAAAAATACTTGAGAAAATGCCTTAAATGCCAGAAACACGGAGGAGGCCCATTTAAAGCGCCACCTACACCTGCGTTACCACCTGAGAGAGTTAACTACAGCTCTGCTTTTAATTTTGTCGGCATAGATCTAATGGGACCAATGTACATCAATAATGGCAAAGGAAATGAAAAACGTTGGATCTGCCTCTACACTTGTCTCGCAATAAGAGCAGTGCAGTTGGAAGTAGTCCAAAATTTGACAGCCGAAGAAGGATTGTTAGCATTACGCAGAATGATAGCTACACGAGGAGTTCCTGCACTCATTACATCTGATAATGCACTTTACTTCAAACTCATGGCGGAAATACTATCAAACAAATACTGCATCGACAATCAGATCAGGTGGAGATTTATCCCACAGTTAGCGCCATGGTTTGGAGGATTTTATGAAAGACTGGTCGGTATAGTAAAGAACTGTATGAAAAGAACTTTAGAAAAACATATGCTAAATGATGTTCAATTAGTAACAATTGTGAAGGAAATAGAAGCAGTTATAAATACAAGACCGCTAACTTGCGTAGACTCAGAGATCGACCACATCCTGAGACCATCAGACTTTCTTACAATGGGAAAATGTATCACTGTTCAACCATCCCAAGAAAACCTCATAGAAAACGGTACTATAACTAAAACAGAACTCATCAAAGGTTGGAAAAGAACGCTAACCATCTTACAAGAGTTTAGAGAAATGTTTGTAAACAGGTACTTACCAAGTCTTAGAGAAAGGTACCAACATTCTCACAAAGAACCTAGAATAACTTCAAAAATTGAACCAGAAGTGGGTCAAATAGTTCAAATTAAAGGAGAGTCAAAGAATCGTGAGGAATGGAGAGTTGGAAAGATTATCTCTCTGATAAAAGGACACGATAATCTGTGCAGAGTGGCCAAAGTAAAAGTTGGCGATAAAGAATTCATAAGATCTATAACACATCTGTATCCATTGGAATTGGACGAAGAAGAAGAAAGACAACATCGTTCTGAAACGTCATTGAAAGGAACGTATCATCCTTCCCAAAGGGAAACGGGTACAATAACTATATACCCTAACCTGGGAAATGAAGAAAGCATCAGCGAAACTGCATTGGAAAGTGAACGAAATGTTCTTCCAAATACAGACATTGAGAATATGGAAACACTGGTGGAAAGTAAGTTCGAAGGAGAGAGAGTGGAGGAAGGAGAATATACTCCGAGAAAGGAGGCAGAGAAAGAAATAGAGAACATTGAGAAAGATATGGATGAAAATTCCTGTGTCAACAACGAGACGAAACAAAAGAGAAAGGCGGCCATAAAAGCCTTGAGTAAGATCAAGGAGTGGACGCGTGATCTGATAATGCTACTATACTAATTCTCCCGGCGGGGTGTGTCGCGACACTACTCGCGAAGCTAAACTGGCAACACCGCGGTCCGAGACCCGCGGCATAGTCTATGGTAAGGATAGATTGCACATCCTTTTCCCGCGTAACATTCGAGACAATAAGATCTCCGAGTTATAATTTTATGTGTGAAAGTGAAATACTGGTCGAGAAGGACACCACAGCGGTTGCAAGCTAAGTTTTAGCCCTAAGATTGATATTACTAAAACGTTTTATATGTACTTAACTTACGTCACACGCAAATCTGCTTAAATTCACACCGGCACTAGCGCGGCGTCATGCCGCCATTTGCAAGCGATATCTTGAGCATAACGCCAACCATCTAGACGAGATGATTAGGGATCTGACTTATGACAATTAAACGACCCTGCGTTGACAATGCTAATGCCAGCCAGTAGAAAGTAAGCGAGGCGAGAGCCTGATGTGAAGTGACTGTTAGAATTGGTGACTAACGTTGTAAGCATATAATATTGTAATTCCACCGACCGACTAGAGTGTGTTGGTGATGTAAAGGGTAACGGCGTAAGGCCCCCAGAACGGGCTGCTGACCACGGTCTCCTAAGGTATACTAGCGTAAGGCCGAAAGAAAGGGCGGCTGAGTACGGCTCCAGAACGAGCCATTGACCACGGCTCCAGAACGAGCCACTGACTACTGAGTATGGCTCCAGAACGAGCCATTGACCACGGCTCCAGAACGAGCCACTGAGCATGGCTCCAGAACGAGCCACTGACCGTTGACTACGGCCCCTGAAAGGGCATGAGGGTATATGTTAGGTGAAGCCGACGAGAGTGAGCTTCTGGCATACTTACCATATTGAACCGTACTCTATACACTTCACATATCACATCTCATATTTATATTGACTATATACCATATTATACATGTGTACATATATACCTACACTTTACCAATATATAGGCTAGCTTAGTGATGTCTTATAGAGATATCATACATCATTTAAACTACAGGTGGTGCACGGCGCATTGGAGCTCTTACTTGTACACGATGCAGATGAGAGTTCATTTTACAACCAGCTGAGGAGGCAGGATGAGGCAAGGAATGATGAGGAATAAATGGACAACAAACTTAGAGATAAATCAAGGTATGAGATTTTTATTGTTAGCGGTCGACAGTCATCCTCACCTAGTTAGGTTTATTCTTGTGGGTATGTGGGTTACATTGACTAAGCATAAACTAATAGCAGTAAGGCGAAGCAACACATTCTACATATCTAACGACATACATGATTATGCTATGTAACAACATACGCGCGCAAGACAGCGTTGCCAGTCCCCCACAAATATTACGTAAATAAGCAGAACGTAATTTAGCCGCGTAATATGACATCTAATTCAATTAATATTGCGCCTTCAATGCATAGAAATAATGTTGAAATAATGTGAATCCAAACCAATTATAAATCTTTGAGTCTTACGCTTATAACAATCAGATTTTATTTTGAAATGTATATCTATCGGAATAAGGTTTGCATTTGTTTGGACTTTGGAAAAAAGTCGTCAACGTTTAAACGGAGTCGGCTTATTTTCATCAGCCCGCGCCCCGCTTAAGCGCTTATTTTGAAGAGTGACGATTTTCAGTGGTATCCGTATTGGAATAAGGTTTGCATTTGTTTGGACTTTGGAAAAAAAAACCGTCAACGTTTAAACGGAGCCTGCTTATTTTAATAAGCACGCTTATGTGCTTATTTTTAAAAGCGGCGTTTTTAAACCGCTTTTCGTTTAAACGCCCACCTCTACCTTCCACTTCACCTGTCAAACTTGAAGCGTTTCGTTCTTCGCAGAACTAGGGTGCATTTAGATTTGCGCTTAGAATGATAAGGTTTGCACGTATGCATATTATATCTTCCGACGCTTGCTTAGTGAGGAATTTTCTGTATGTATGCTTAGAGCAAATACAAAGTATTATTTCTCTAACTACTATATTATAGATGGCAGGCGTTGCCAACTATTTTAAAATATGTTATATGTTATATGATATGATATCACAAATCACAATTTAGAGTGCACCCTAGGTTTATTTTACGAAATGAATGAGATAGAATGGTGACCGTTACGGCGCGGCGGGCGTAGCGGGGCATTTTTTCATCACCACCGTGATTTGGAGGGTAGTACTACGAGTCACTATGATACAAACCGTTGTATCATAGTGACTCGTAGTCCAACATGCAACAATATATTTTTCCGGTTATACAAAATTCTGTGAATATATTATAACGTCCTTCTTCCTCAGCAACTCATTTTGCAACCTATACAACTTCTTTGCATAAAACACTCACCTTGAAGGACTGCATTTTGGCTCTATGGCTATATCACACGGAGGCGAACTTTACGGTGGCAGCGGGTGGTAGATGGGAGAGGTGTTTATTCGAGCGCAGCCTAGACTGATTGAAATAGACTGCGAAGGAACTAGGAATACGGCGAGGAAAAGATAAAAAACCCTTCAAATAATTTCAATCTTTTATTTCGACACAAACACAAATCCAAAAGATATACGAGATACATTGAAATAAATATAATAAAAGTTACATAATCAATTTGAAAACCGTTTGATGAATGAGGAGTCTTCAAAGTCTCATTCAATAAAGCTAGCGCTAAACATAGATAAAACATAGCAATGCAATGCAAGCGTAACAGTTGTCAATTGCAACAACAATATTATTTAGCATATTCTGCTTCTGAGGATAATAATCAAAAACCGAAACAAGTATGTGTACTGCCAGAAATAATATTGTCTTAAAAATTTGAATTGATCACCGTCATCTATCGAGCCAGGAGAACGATTTATTTTTAACGTATCCTTTGAAAAACCCTCATTGTAAAATATTAGAAGCACGTAACATTTTCCTACCTACTATCCGTGTCAGTCCTAATGATAAATGAATTAGTCATACAATGGGCCCTTAAATCTATAACATCATAACACGCAAAAACATTATAATTTAAAACAAAACATATCTGTAAACTAGTAAATCTTCTTAAAAGGTATATAATCTGCCTCTACTTTATGCTATATTATAATATAGTTGTACAACAAATAGTACAAATGCGGACTCTTGAAACTCTTTTCAAATCTATAGCCTAGTTTAGATAGATCAAACGATTGCTAGGGAATGTGAGGGCGGTCAAGTATAATTTATGCCCGGTTCACATTATCCCAGACCAGTAATCCAGCGAGAATCTGGTCCAGTGCTGGACTGGATCTGTAACGTCTACATTATTCCAGTTATTTAGAAGCCGTTGAAGTGTGAACACTACAGTGCCAATAATTTCAAGAAGAAAAATGTTTCAAATGGCACTGGATTGGCCGTCTACATTACTCCAGTTGCACTGGATTCAAAAGTAGACCGCCAATCCAGTTTCTGGACTGGAATGTTAACTGTATTCAGTGCATTCCAGTGCCGGTTTACATTTTTCCAGTAAGCAATCCAGCGCTGGATCGCTGGACTGGAATAATGTAAACCAAGCATTACTCCCTTGAAGTTACACGTTGACGTTTCCATCAATGTAATGGTCGCTTCTGAACGATCTCTACTATTTGTGTACTACGACCAATTCTGTTCTCTGCTATTTCATATATTCACTTGAGCAGGTACAAAATAGCAAAATAAAATTGCCACAGCGCCGAAACGCTGACTAAACCTACAGAAATGACTAAAGAATTGACTTCTTCTTACAATAACGCTACACAATAAATATTCATTTGTAGAGAAAATCAAGTCGTTGAGGTATTTTCTTACAAAAAAAAAAGGAACTTACATTGAACACTGTAAGCGAAACAATCACACCAAGTAAACATTTACGTTAAATAAGAGTAAACAAATCGAATTTTAGATACCTAAGCCAGTAATATGATGGGATAACATAAGTTTAACACCTAGATTATTTTGGCTTGTAACTTATTTAATAATTTAAGCTAATGAAACAAGCATTGGTTAACTAAAAATATAAGAGTCGTAATATAATGAACTACATAAAAGCTTCAGCAATCAGCACACAGGCGTGTAGAGATAAGTCTAGAAAACTAGCCAAATTGTATGTCAACTATACGATACTATAATTACTATCCGAAATCTTCACGCGCGCTGATGACCAAGATTAAGGGCTGCTTGGTATTCTAAGATCGTGCTCAAGTGTAGACCAATACTTGAGTATCGATTGAATTACGTATCTGTAGGAATAACAGGCCCAAAACTGTGCTTAAGTAGAGATTACTGCTTGAGCGACATTTTAGAATACCGGCCTTAAGGTCGCTGCATACGTGACGGGTTTTTGTACGGACGGTACAGAACTTTAAATTCAAGTCCGATATGTCCTAATGTTAATGTATGTAAAAATGTAAAGTAACTGAAGAATTTAATTTACAGCACTTTATCTGAACTTGTGAGGTGCTTGGTGGGACAAGCACCAGGCAGAATGGCCGTGTTGGCAATCGCCGCGGTCTAGCAACGATGATATCATCGAAGGGAGCTGCGCGAAGTACCTGCAGGGTCCCGTTACCAGGCGACCTGTTCAATTAGTTTTCAGGGAAATAATAATAAGGGCAGCGTTGAGACCCACTTTAAGCAGTAGAATGTTTTAGAGTTATTCCCATTCATACTTCGGTTCGCGTAACACTGTTTAATTCAGATTTAAAATAATAATAGTTTGTAATTATATATACGTTTAAGTGATATGTTATGTGTATTTAATTATTGTATAGTTAACATGACGGGGCGGGAAGTTTTGGAAATATCGTTTCATAGAAAATGTTTATGATGTACATATGTCACGGAGACAAGGACGGGACGGCAACGTGGCACTCACAGGGCGGGAAAAACATCGTCGCCGACGATTTTTAGCACGTTCCGCCCCGCGCGTGCCCTGTCCCGTCTTCACAACACTAGCATGTTAGATCCGAGTCACTGTCACGGTGCGTATGCATTTACACCACGATCCCGTTTTGAACGAGGCAGTCTCGTCCCTGTCTCGGTCACTTCCCGTCCGAGGCATTAGCTCGTTACGTATGCAGCGACCTTTACACCACGATCCCGTTTGAACGAGGCAGTCTCGTCCCTGTCTCGGTCACTACCCGTTCGAAACATTATCTCGTTACGTATGCAGCGACCTTTAGTGATTTTTCTAGACTAATCAAATGGTGTAACATCCTATACTAAGAAATGTATTAGATCATTTGACAATGAATCTGTTTCTATATATTTCGCTAAGGCAACCGTGTAAAGCTGTGTCTATAACTATTATTACTAATGTTCAATAACCCTGCAAATGAATTTCACTATAGTTCCGTAGATTGGTACCAGCAGCCTCTTTGTGTACACGTAGTAAGGAAGGAGCGACGGTTCGCTACCCACGATATTTAGCCCGGTCACACACACACACAAACACACACACACACACACACACTCACACTCACACACACACACACACACACACATACATACATACCGTATTCTACTTTTTTTTACTATTGTTCGCTTACCAAATTACGCGCAACGAACTAACCCTTAGTACAAGTTTTGAAAAATATAAAAGTATTCGTAATAAATACACTGCGGTTAAATTAAAAGTCTCGAAATCTTTGTTGCAGGCCGCGCCGCAACGCGTTCAAACAATAAACGAAAGAGATGCACGAACAATTTTGACGTTTTGCGGAGCAGCCCGTAATGATGATTTTTACAAACGATAGCGTAGCAATGATAGCGCCACGGCTGTGTTATAGCAGTGTCGAAATTTAATCCTATGGTGTTTTAATAATCATGATAAATAGTTCAATGTTCTATATAAAATTTCAAATGTCTTATAACTTAACAATTAGGTGTGAAAGCATACTATGCCGTGCGACGATGTACACACTTGTATCATATCGGTGTATCAGATTTCCGACGCGTAATACCGATTTAATGATCGCGTATCATTTTGCGTCCACCAGCGAACATGATACACCTATATCAAAATACAAGTGTGGAAGGCCTTAAAATTTTCCCAGAAAAAAACGTTGTCAAACTCTACAAACTACCGAATTGCCTTTTCGTTGTATTTCAGTAGTGAAGTTGACTCGTCAAAAACAAACAGAGCTACACACAATTCAGAATTACGGTTTCATTTTGTATAAAAATCTACGTGATCTAAGCACAATGTCTGTATAAAAACTATATAAAAATCTATATACTCTGTACGCGTGTATCACAAAATGGTTATTTTGCATAAGAAATTTATTTGTACTGATAGTTATTGCTGAAGGCTAACACTTCGTGATGAGCTGGCGCCTAGTGTAAATTCTCTACGTTAGGCTCTACCCGCCAAGGATTTTCTTTAATTCCAAAACTGATCCTCCAGTGTTTAAGATAAGAATCTCTTGAATTCGTTATTATTCAAACTTGATCAACTGTTGACCGTGTACATACTAATTTACTAATGTAATGTAAAATTCATACTAGCTATACTCAAATACATCAAGCAATGTCTCCAGCCCGCCAACGCCATAATTTAGACTAGCTACTGCAAGGCTTTTTATTTTAGCTTCTCACGGCTTGCATTTAGCCAGTGTCAAGTATAAAACATTCTCAAAAACCGCAATTTAGCCGTCAACAATTTTTTTATTTTGTCTATAGTTCTATCAGATAGGTTTAGCTTCATAAATGGTACTATCAGAGGTTAGGACTTCATCTACAGTCCAGTGTCTATGGTTCCATCAGATAGGTTGATCTATGACTTCTTCTGTGGTCTGGTGTCTATGGCACCATCAGATTGGGTATGACTGCACCTACGGTCCTATGTCTATGGTGCCATCAGATAGGTAATGACTTTATCTATTGCCCGGTATCTATGGTACCCTCATATAAGGTTGATCTATAACTTCATCTGTTGTCCGGTGTCTACGTTACCCTCATTTATAAGGTTGATCTATGACTTCATCTGTTGTCTGGTGTCTATGGTACCTTCATTTGAGGTTGATCTATGACTTCATCTATAGCCCGGTGTCTATGGTACCATCAGATAGGTTGACTTACGACTTCATCTTGTTCAATCCTCGGATGAACTGCGTCATATCATACTCCTCCTCGTACTGCGAGTCCTCCCACAGGTCTGGCAGCGTCTCCAATGAGGACTTGGGGTTCGCAGGTGTGTTCTGGGTGGCGTTGGTGGTGGACAAGTTGAACAGGTCGAGGAGCTGGTCGGTGCCCATGGTCTCCATGGCGGCGTTCTCGCTACTGATCACCGTGTTCGCAGTCTGGAGTTTGAATTTTTGCAGTCTGGAAAACGAGGAATATGATGTTAATGCTATTGTTTAGTAATGATGATTACTATCGGCCGTTCCCAATAACCGATCTATCCACGGTTTGCTCTAATGGAGTTAGAAATTTGACATAAGCTCCTTAATAGTAATGTCAAATTTCTAACTCTGGATCAGCTCAACAGATTTAAGCTAAATTTGGAATTCAAATAGCTTATACCCTGAATAGGGAAAATATGCCAAAAAGGTTCTCTGTGAAGTTACAAGGCATAAATAGATTTACGAGAGCATTACAGCGCAAGACTTGTACTGTGAAAATTAGTACTTCTGGGTGGCACCTTACTGTAGTGGGCAGGCGTGACGACAACCTTCAGGCTAGCGACTTGGATGCCTCACCACTAAGATGCATACATTTTTTAATCAGCAACGGCAAGATGCGTCTTGAAAGGAGACCGGGACTTGGCAAACGTAGTGTGCTACGTCGCGGCCTCCACTCAAGAACACATCCACAGGAGGTCCTGCGACTAGGTGGAGCGACGGCTTGCGCCGAGTGGCTGCCAGTAGTTGGATCAGAAGAGCCGAAGACCGGGCTCAGTGGCGCACCTTGGCAGAGGCCATGTCCAGCAGTGGACTGATACAGGTTGATGATGATGATGACAAGATGCATACCCCATAATCTTCTCCTCGAGCGTGTCCCTGGTGATGAGCCGGTACACGTTGACGACTTTCTTCTGCCCGATGCGGTGCGCGCGGTCCATCGCCTGCAGGTCCTTCATAGGATTCCAGTCGTGCTCCACGAAGATCACCGTGTCAGCGCCTGTCAGGTTCAACCCTAGCCCGCCCACCTGCGGGAGACAAGACAAGATTGTTACACGAGAACCAATCCCCAGAATCTAAAGACAAAAGTCTTTCAGCCATGTGTGTTGCCAGTGATGTCTTATGGTACGGAGACGTGGTCTTTGACTGTGGGCCTTTTGAATAAGCTCAGAGTCACACAACAAGCCGTGGAGAGACCCAGTTTCTTTGCGTGATAAATTCCGAACGCCTAAGTTCCAAGTTAGCCGACATAGTTTTTTTTTTTTTACTAATTACAGAATAGCGTTTCACCACAAGTCACCAGATGTTAAGTGACGATGTGGTCGAAGATGGCGCCACGCTACACCTACATTGGGAACTGGCTATCAAGTGTGACTGGCGGAACACACCGATAGATGCTTAGCGACAGACTCTTAACTTGAGGGATAGTCGCATAGTTAGCATAGTTTTTAATACAATTCGACGACCGATGTGGCGCAATGGGCGAATAGCCGACTGCGAAGCGTGAGGACGCGGGTTCGATTCCCGCAACGGAACAAATATTTGTGCGTTGAAAAAAAAAAAGCGCAAGTATTTGTTCTGTATCTGGGTGTTGTGGATCCCCCGATACTCGTAGTTTCTGATACCCTAGATACAGGGAAACCTAGTTAGGGGGTCAGAACCTATGTATGTGATTGTGCGGGCATAATTAATTAATAATTGATTAAAATTATAATTACTACAATACAACAGAGATAGCACGAAAACAATCAAAGTGGGTACATACCGCAGTAGTAAGCAGCAGTAGATCAATAGACACGTCGTTATTGAACCGGGAGACGATGGCGTGCCTCTGATGCGGCGGCACTTTCCCATCGAGCCTCAGGTAAGTGACAGAGGGCAGGTGTCTCTTGAGCAGGTCCCGCTCCACGATGTCGAGCATCTTCTTGAGTTGGCAGAAGATGAGCGCGCGGTGCTGCGACACTACAGACTCGGGCTCCACGTCCGGGGCCGTGCTGCCGATGCCGCAGTCTAGGAGCAGTTGTCTGGGAGAGGAACGAGTTGAAATCAAAAATCAATAGTATTTTATTCAATAGGATACATTGTGATTACTTTAAAACGTCAAACTTAAAACTAGCTGCGCCTGTTCCAACCTCCTTACGCCGGCAAAACAACAGGCAAGAAACGCCCGGCAGGTAATTGTTTTGGCGTTAGTTAGTGCGATCGATAAAAGTAGCTGAGCATATTACATTTTTTGATAATTTTTGCCATCTTAAACAAGGTAGTTGTTCCAGGGCATCATCTCCTAACATTAAGTATGTCATCAAATGCTACCTAGCAAGTTGAAATAAATTTTACTGATCTAATACACATTTATAAAATTGAGTTTGCTGACTGTACAGTCAGCGACAAAAGTCTGATCTGATCATACTCAATTTTTCTCAACAAACTCTTTAATTTTCTCATGCCAAACATGTAAAATCTGGTACACATTTCAAAACTAGTCGTGATCAGCAACTTTTGTCGCTGACTGTACTTCTTCTTCAACCGCCAAGCAGTAGTATACAGTACTCACTTTACTGTATTCCAAACTACAGAACATGACTATGACTACTAATATCTCGGTGTGATTTAGGCCCATACTCTCTCTCTCTCTCTCTCTCTCTCTCTCTGAGAGAAGACTCCCAGCAGTGGGTACTAGGCTGATAATGACGAAGATCTCAATATGACGCAAGGCATTGCCGCATGACCCATTAACATAAGGCCAGCAACTCGCCTGTCACTTTTGCATTAAAAAAAACTCACTTGAGCGCGGGCAGTTTAGCCGAGTGCTCGATGTCGTCCATGTTGGAGTGCTGCGCCTGCAACTGTTGCGCTATGGCAGCCGCCTCGGGGTGCTCCGGGGTCAGAACTAGCTTCGGATGGTTGCACACGTTCTGTAGGTAATGTAGCGCCTGGAAATATATATACAGGTGTTGATACAACATGAGATCACATTAAAACGTCAAACTTAAAAGTAGCCTTAAAAATAACCTCAAAGCCGGATTTACATTACGAAACAAGTGTCATGCATGATAAAACTAGTTTCGTGAAACTAATTTTAGCACAAGTGAAACTACTTTCGTTTAAATTATAGTGTCGTGAAATTATCAGTATCGCGGGGACAATGGCCCTGTCAAAATCAAAGCTGTATTATACGTCCACACGTCCACTCTGCGCTGATGCTGTCGCGACACTAGTTTCGCGTCGCATTTACATGATGAAATTAGTTGCATGACATTGAGTTTTACAAAAAAATATGCGCATAGCACGAAACTACTCCAGTGTCACAAAAGTAATGCATGCATTGTAAAACTGAACGTTTACACGTGAAATTACTGGTGAAATTAGTGTTATAAAACTAATGTCATGCAAATAATTTCGTAATGTAAATCCGGCTTGAGAGTTCTCAAGGGTCGGCCCTAGTGTTGCAAATGTCCTTAGAAACGATAACCGCTTACCATCAGGCGGGCTGTCTGCTTGTTTGCAACACTAGTACGTACGTCTGTTCCATTCAACCTCCTTACCCAAAAACATGCCAAATACATCATTTTTGAGAGCGATCACATTTACATTCAAGTTCACTAAAGTCCCAAGTTTATTTGTTATCTGATATTTTCTAACAGGATTTCGTTGAATCGTGAGAATTGAGATGTCTAGAAGGAAGTGGGGGAGACCTTGGCCCAAAAGTGGAGCTGTAAAAAAAATACTGACCTGGAACACGTGCGTGTGGCTGTTGGTGATGTCCTGCGTCTGCGGCATGTGCTGCCTCGAGAAGTCCTCGTACAGCCGCCGCTGCAGCGGGCTCAGCTCGCAGTAGTAGTCCTGCGTGATCTTCGGAGGCAGCTCCTTGAGGACGTCCTCCTTGACGCGCCGCAGGAGGAACGGGAGCACCTGCGGGAAGGAGGTCACGTTACAATATAAACAAACAAATGTAGGAAAAAAAAACCTCATTTTTGAGTGATGACTTTTTTCTGCTGAGATAACCTTTTAGTGCACCACAATATCACACGACACGTGGACGCATAGGGTACTTTACTTTGGCGAAGTCGGGTTTTTTTGTTTTTTTGTTATGGCGTCACACGATTAGTGTATTTGTCAGTGTCAAGTATAAAATATTTCAAACTCAAACGGCCTTATTATAAAACGTGGTCTAACTAAAATCCCAGGTTTAAACCTCTATAAACCAGGGTTTAGACAAAAATGATATTACAAAACGTGGTTTTTCGAAAAACCATAGACCAAGTCATGGTTTAACGCTAAACCTCGACGGCCCCTAGTTTAAGCGATCAAACCATGGTCTTAGTCGCTTCTGTCAAAGTTCTGTCTTCTAAGTTATAGCATCTTTTTTATTGTGTTGTGTTGTTGAAACCGAAAATGAATATTAACATGGTCGATTTAACTGATAATGAAGATATTGAAGCTGCTGAGTTGTTGCGAACGCCACGACACAACATAAATCGTGATCTAATTAATCTCTTCATGGAATTATTCAATGAAGATTTTAGGCGAAAATATAGGTAAATACACGTTATGCGATGAAAATAGTGGACTTATTAAGAGAAGATCTAGCTAGAGATGCTTTAGGATGCCCTGTGTCTCCCGAAATACAAGTGGTTTGTGCATTACGAAGATGTGTTTCATAGTAGGCTTGATGAAAATTAAGCTAACAAACAACATCTGAAGCTAGTTTTACCAGTGGAAAACAATGTACCTACGTGGAAATGTTAGAAGAAGGCAGTTTATTGAAAGACACTTGATTAAAATAATATATTTTAAACCTATTTTTTTATTTGTTAACCCATTCTTTGCTATGCTTAGGTATTCTTCCACTATAGAGCCTTTATAATATTGGAGAAAGCTTTCGTGCTTTTGTCCTCGATTATGTGGCGTGAATGTGCAATGATGCAATCATCTCTTGTATTAGTAATATCCTATAACATAAAATTTGGTTTAGCTTAAAATGATTTTCTTTATTACTAGCTGTTCCCCACAGTTTCACAGGCGTGGGCTACAGTTTATGGCAATGAAAAGTATTCTATATCCTTCCTTGAGGTTCATACTATCTCCGTACCAAATTTCATTTAAATTGGTTCATTAGTTTAGACGTAAAAGCGACTACTTTCGCATCTAAAATATTAGGGATTGTTATGGATTCATCGCTCGAGAATGTTACGTTTCGTTACACGTAGACCCAGATCTATTATTAGTACCTTATTAATTCGGCATTAAGTAATGTGCTTCAACCTAAACAAAAAAACTGTGTTTTATGCAAAATAACAAAGTCCAAATACTTTTAACACTCCTAAACATCATAATAATAATAAGCGAATTAAAAAAGGTTTCTTTTCTGTGAATACGGAACGTTGTAAAAGACCGATATCATGGTGAACGAATAAAATTTGCATCAATCTGTGGTTGATTTATAGACCATGGTTCAAATGTCGATACTAAGAAGACCACGGTTTATTTAGGTTTTGTAATACGGATAAATTTAGACCATGGTTCTGCAGATAAGCCTGGACTTGTTAGGCCAGGTTTAAACCAAGGTTTATTTCGTTTTTTTTTTTTTTTTTTTTTTTTTTTTTATTGATAGGTTCGTAAACTGGCCGTAACAACTAGATACATTTGAATTAATTAAATATGAGTGACATGGCGGCTGTCTGACCTACTCGATACGAACACAACATGCATTCGAATATAAGCTAGCTCACAATTTATAACAATAGATACATATTATATATAAAAAAAACACTAAAGAATTAAAATATAAATAAATGATTAAAAATAAGTTTACAGTTGAAGTCACAAATTAGAATTTAGAATACAGAAACAGTTTGATAATGTTGGTCGATGCATCGAAAATGTCCAAGTCTTGACAGACGCTGTTATATGAGGAGCACAAGCGGTATAATGGTGAATGTTGACCGTGGTTAGTGCGGCAAAGAGGAAGACTAAACGTTTTACGGTTTTGTAAACGGCTACCAATTCTGGGTACTGAGAAGGTGATTGTAAGTAGCACATCAGGACTGTCAACTATACCGCTTACAATTTTATGGAGGAACACTATGTCGGCAATCTGACGCCTGCGCTGAAGCGGAACCATTCTGTAATAATCGAGTCTAGAGTCGTAGGAGTCGAGTGTGCGGCAGCGGTTGTTGGCGTACGTAAGGTGGTATAGAAATTGTTTCTGGAGTCTTTCTATTCGATTGATGTGGACCGCGTAAGAAGGGTTCCAAATAGGACTGCAGTATTCTAGTAGGCTGCGGACGTAGCAGTTGAATAGAATTATGGGTATTTCTGGTTCTCCAAAACTCTTGGTTTGCCTTATCACAAAACCCGCCAACATTGCGCCTTTTTTGGTGATATGATCGATGTGTTCGCGGAAGTCTAGTTTTTGATCCACGATAACACCCAGATCGCGTATGCTAGAAACTTCATTAACGGGTATATTATGAATAAAATAGATTGCTTTGAGTGGGTTTCTTTTGCGAGTGAATTTAATGTGGAAACATTTAGAAGGGTTAATAATCATTTTGTTAATATGGCACCAATGACTTATAGTAAGAAGATCGTTTTGTAACGATATTATATCGGATGTAGAATCAATGACTCTATAAATCTTTAAGTCGTCAGCAAACATTTTGAATCTGGATGTTATTGTGGAACACAGGTCATTTATGACCCTATATGACCCTATATGCACAACAATGGGTGTGGCGCAGGGGTCGTCCGTGTCGAACATCCTGTTCAGTCTACTACTCAACGACCTGCCTCAGCACGTCCCAGCAGGTGACATTTTCATGTATGCGGATGACGTGGCGGTAGTGGTCCAAGCTCCGACACTTGACCAACTGGAACAACGGCTTAACGAGGCCACACGACAGGTAGCCCAGTGGTTTGAGTGGAATGGACTTGTCCTTAATAGTAAAAAGACACAATTTATTCATTTCTCCATCTCAGGTCGAAAGCCTCGAAGCCTCTATGTTTCAATCGGCACAACACCTATTGAACAAGTAGAAACAACCACTTTCCTAGGTTTCCAAATGGATAGAGGCTTGACTTGGTCGAACCACATCGACAAACTGTGTGCGAAGTTGGGAAGTGCGTGCTATGCATTGGGTAGACTATCCCGCGTTCTGTCACCAGATGTGGTACGGACTTGCTACTTTGCGACCGTACACTCTCTTCTCCAGTACGGGACTGAGTTGTGGGGGCACGCCGCCGATAGGGGGCGCGCCTTCCGGATGCAAAAACGTGCTGTGAGAACGATCGCAAAAGTGTCGCGGCTGACGTCAGTGAAACCGTACTTCACTACACTGGGGATACTTACGCTGCCGTCTATCGTAATACTCCATGTGGCGGTATACGTAAGGCAGAACCTTGATCTATTCGAAACTCGGGGGGATAGTCATACTCGGGGCCACAACACTCGTGGTGCGGGGAAGCTCGCGTTGGTGTCACATAGGCTTGCCAAATCGGACAGGCTCACCTGTATCCTAGGCCCAGCTGTCTACAACCGCCTACCGGGGCATATAACAGGGGCAGCTAGTATCATGTCATTTAAATTTAAATTAAAAGCATGGCTCGTGGAGAAGGCGTTCTACGATTTAAATGAATATTTACCCAAAATTGTGTGACGCTGTTATTATTTTGTAATGAATATGATATAGTTAGAATTTATGATTATTATATATTATTATTATTCAATTATTTGTACAATTATTTTTAAAAAATTTGTTTAAACATACTTTTGTATACAATTTTTGACATGTGAAATATTTTTTACCAATAAATTGATTATTCCTGATTATTATTCCTGATTATAAATACCAAAAAGAAGAGTGGTCCGAGATGAGAGCCTTGGGGCACACCTGACGGCACTGTTGTTGTCTGCGACTTGAATCCTCGAACAATCACTAGCTGCGAACGATTCCGAAGATATGACTCGCACCACCTTAGTAGGGAACCACATATGCCGGCGTGACCTAGCTTCTGGACAAGGATATTGTGATCAACCAAGTCAAAAGCCCTGGAGAAATCGGTGTATACTGCGTGAATTTCTCTCTGATCATCTAGAGCTTCAGTGATATCATTGACATATCCAAAGAGATTGGATGTGGTTGACCTCCCTGGCAGAAATCCGTGTTGTTGGCTGTCGATTAATGGTTTGAGATGAAAATACAAGACTTTTTGGACCATCGATTCAAAGAGCTTTCCAATTGAAGACAAAATAGAGATGGGCCTATAATTAATTATGTCACCATGATCCCCTTTTTTGTAGATTGGTATAATATTGGCTGTTTTCCATTTCATGGGAAACACACCGCTAGTTATAGACTTGTTGAAAATAATATGTAATGGAACAACAAGTTGAGAGGCACAAGACTTAAGGAAAATTGGTGGAATGGTGTCAGGCCCTGGGCCTTTATTTATATCAATAAGCAAAAGGTATTTCAGGATATCCGACTTCAATAAGGAGCACGAGCTAAGGACTGTATGACAGTTTATCGGATTCTCAAGCAACGGGACTCTTGTATCGTCACTATTAAAGATGGAGTGGAAATATTCCGAAAATAGGTTGCTGATTTGTTGCCCACCATTGACATGTTGGCTTCCGAAGAACATTTCGTCAGGGATGTCATTGCTGTTCGATCTAAATGATTTGATAAAAGTCCAGAAATATTTCGGATTCTTTTTTATATGTAGTTTGGCGTCTGATCTAAATTTGGCTAAACATTCAGCAATCATGTTATCGCAGCGATTACGTAACATTTTGTAAGTTATGTGATCTCTGGCGTTCCCATATTTTTTGAACCGACTATGGAATTTAGCCTTTTCATTGATGGTCCTAATTAAGGATCGACTAAACCAACAAGGATAACTATTGTTACATTTTACGGATGATGGTGTATATCTAATAATTATGGGAGTAATTAATTCGTAAAAAGTGTCAACCATTTTGTCCACAGAGAACATTGGATTGAAATGGTCACACCACTCAATTTGGTCTAACTCATCCCTGATTTTAGCATAGTTTGCTTTAGAAAAGTTTAAGTAAGGCACTCTCACACATTTTGGTCTCCTGTGAGGTTTCAATTTCATAATAATTTTTAATGCTGGGTGGTGATTATCAACGTTAACGAGAGGGGTACTACATTCATTAACCGAGAAAATGTTATTGTGGTTGGTAATAATAAGATCAAGTGTACGTCCGTTAGAATTTTGTGTTGTGTTAATTTGATAAAGATTGTTAAAGGAGAGTGTGTCGACAAGGAGATTATCAGTCTGGGTCTTACCGCAACAGGAAAGAGAAGAATAAGTGCTAGTGTCTGGCTGCCACACTAAGTTTGGTAGATTAAAATCACCAGCGAGTAGTAACACTGAATCTTTAGGTATTTTATGTTGGAATACAAGCGTAATATTTTTTGTTATGCGATCAAGGCGATCGAAGGTAACCGGTGGAGGATTATACAAGGTGCAAATACATAGATGCCTAGTAGAGCTACCATCTTTGAATTTGACCACAACCCAGAGGTCTTCGTCCATGGATTCCCATTTCAGCATGCGCTTGGGCTCATGCTTTTTTAGGACGGCGACAAGAACTCCTCCACCTTCTTGTTTACCGCTGGAGGTTGAGGCGCGGTCACGCCTGAATACTGCATACCTGCTGTCAAGGATTTCGTGGTCATACACGGATTCATTAAGCCAAGTTTCAGTCAATAATATTATATCAGAGTCTTGTTTCAATGCATTGACCAACACAACATCTGTTTTGGTCCTAAGACCCCTAACATTCTGGTAAGTTATTGCGAAATTACAAGCTGAGCCAGAATTTATAAAAGTAACCATAAAGCAACTTAATTTATACTGAATTTAAGAAATCCAAGTCCTTAACAATGAAACTTTTCGAGTTCACGTCCTTTCTCATAAAGATTCTGCCGTTCCGCACCCACACGAAGTCGTATTTTTTATCTTTCGCTACCCTACGGGCAGCCGCGTGCAATTGCTTATTGGCCGGAGTCAGGTGTTCACACACAAAAATTGGTTTCCTCTCCTTGTCGGCTAGACCCAGGTGCGAAGAGTTCAACTTGTCGTTTTGGTGGGTCCTGTTGAATGTTTTTGCTGCGGCAATCAGGGAATCACGCGCTAATGGGCTAGATAGTTTAACCACAATTGAACGAGGCCTTCCGGAATCTTTGTTCAATTTAGACACACGATGGTAGTTCTGTAGTTCGTGATCCGGGAGGCAATAGCCTACAGTAGTGGCTAGTTGTTGGACCACAGTTTTTAGGTTTTCGGAGGTGTGCTCGGGCACGCACTGAATTTCAATGTTGCAGTCGCGTGAATGCTGCTCAAACTCGTTAAGCCGGGTGCTCAAATCTCCAACCTCAGAGCGCAAGTTCCCTACTCGAGAGTGCAATGCGCTATTTTCTTCCAATAGATCGTTTATGACCTTGGACTTGTTGTCTAGTGCTTCTTTGAGCTGGTCGTACTTGGCTGACATGTAGTTGATGCTCTCCGTAAGCTCCTGTATTTTGGTGCGGGTGTCGGCGCCTTCCACAGTAAAGTCACGTCGAATGTCTCTGTGTAGCCGCGATAAGGACTCCTCTAGCTTTCTGTCAAAGTATTGCTTCCAGTCCTCGTTGTTAGCAACTGGAGACTTAGTGTTTTGTACAAGAGCCTGGCCCTGAGGCTGAGTAGGAGTAGGCGTATTGGAGCTGTCTCCTCGTTTGTCTGCAAGCTTACACTCAGGGCACTTCCAGGTAGCCTTGTAGGTCTTGGACTCTTTAGAGAAATTATCGGCAGGTACTCCCAGACACTGATAGTGATAGGTGCCGGTGCACTTTGTGCAGGATTTAACTTCGTTAGTTTTGACTTGCTTGTTGCATTTACCACACACAGTCATTTTGTGGAAGTACCAAAAACTGGGTTAAATTTCCAACAATGGCAACTCTACGTCTTGTCAGAATGAAAGATGGTGCTGTCAGTTGATTTTGACAACTCGGAATGCACTTGTCAAAGTGAAATTTCAACTGTCATTTGAGTTTGACGGGTTATTTGCTCATTTACTGAGGGTACTTTATTGATAAGTGCGAATTGTGGGTATAAAAATACGACTTATCTTGTGTTGTTTTCACGTTGTGCAGATGGAAATGAACTCCACAAACAATACCGTAGCTTATTTGTGAGCTAATCTTCACTTTTCAAGCACTTCCTAAGCAATTTGGGACGAATTTATGCAAAAATTTTAATATATTGTGAGAGCGTAGTGTAAATAGTGGCAGGGTTGTTTGTAATAAGACGGAAAGAGTTGAATCGAGTTTATATGATGATGATGATGATGAGATGATGGGATGAGGATAGTGTTTAAGTAAAGTAGTGGCGCTTTACTTTAACTTTACACGGACTTTTTTGGAGCAACTCGCAAAGTCACTCTCAAAACTTTATTTCAATTTCCCACACTCGTACACATTAATGAACACACTAATAAACCACCAATATTACACATCATCACTCGAAGAAACACAAGTTTTGGAAATAAAAACATAATTTTCACGTTGACAATTCGATTGCCGCCAAAAAAGTCCTCGGGGTTTTTTGTTCCTATTGTAGTTTTTTTTTGTCATCGCTTACTCTGGCTCTGGTATTAGACTAAGCGGGAGGCAGTAGACAGGATATAGCTAGTTACCTGGCGGTGCAGCGCCTCGCAGGCCAGCGCGCCGGCCTGCAGGTGCGCGGGCGCGGCTCGCGGCTCGCGCGCCGCCAGTATGGGCCGCGAGTAGCGCGCGGTGAACTGTTACCTGGCGGTGCAGCGCCTCGCAGGCCAGCGCGCCGGCCTGCAGGTGCGCGGGCGCGGCTCGCGGCTCGCGCGCCGCCAGTATGGGCCGCGAGTAGCGCGCGGTGAACTGTTACCTGGCGGTGCAGCGCCTCGCAGGCCAGCGCGCCGGCCTGCAGGTGCGCGGGCGCGGCTCGCGGCTCGCGCGCCGCCAGTATGGGCCGCGAGTAGCGCGCGGTGAACTGTTACCTGGCGGTGCAGCGCCTCGCAGGCCAGCGCGCCGGCCTGCAGGTGCGCGGGCGCGGCTCGCGGCTCGCGCGCCGCCAGTATGGGCCGCGAGTAGCGCGCGGTGAACTGTTACCTGGCGGTGCAGCGCCTCGCAGGCCAGCGCGCCGGCCTGCAGGTGCGCGGGCGCGGCTCGCGGCTCGCGCGCCGCCAGTATGGGCCGCGAGTAGCGCGCGGTGAACTGTTACCTGGCGGTGCAGCGCCTCGCAGGCCAGCGCGCCGGCCTGCAGGTGCGCGGGCGCGGCTCGCGGCTCGCGCGCCGCCAGTATGGGCCGCGAGTAGCGCGCGGTGAACTGTTACCTGGCGGTGCAGCGCCTCGCAGGCCAGCGCGCCGGCCTGCAGGTGCGCGGGCGCGGCTCGCGGCTCGCGCGCCGCCAGTATGGGCCGCGAGTAGCGCGCGGTGAACTGTTACCTGGCGGTGCAGCGCCTCGCAGGCCAGCGCGCCGGCCTGCAGGTGCGCGGGCGCGGCTCGCGGCTCGCGCGCCGCCAGTATGGGCCGCGAGTAGCGCGCGGTGAACTGTTACCTGGCGGTGCAGCGCCTCGCAGGCCAGCGCGCCGGCCTGCAGGTGCGCGGGCGCGGCTCGCGGCTCGCGCGCCGCCAGTATGGGCCGCGAGTAGCGCGCGGTGAACTGTTACCTGGCGGTGCAGCGCCTCGCAGGCCAGCGCGCCGGCCTGCAGGTGCGCGGGCGCGGCTCGCGGCTCGCGCGCCGCCAGTATGGGCCGCGAGTAGCGCGCGGTGAACTGTTACCTGGCGGTGCAGCGCCTCGCAGGCCAGCGCGCCGGCCTGCAGGTGCGCGGGCGCGGCTCGCGGCTCGCGCGCCGCCAGTATGGGCCGCGAGTAGCGCGCGGTGAACTGCCGCTCCGTGCCCAGTAGCCCAGGCATCAGGAAGTCGAACAGCGACCACAGCTCCAACACGTTGTTCTGCGGGACAAGAACGGACAAATCGATAATTTTCTCAGAAGAAATATTGGACTGCGTTAAGAATAGCCCCGCTCCCCCTCATACCGATCCGCGATAACGCTCTTAATCCCGCAAAGCGGTGCTCAATACGAGGGTTCATATTGAAGGCAGGCTATCACGCGTGCAATTAGCAATGAGCGTCGCTTGCGGATCATAACCTTAACTTGGTATTTGACAATACCCTGCCACCAAACTATGATTCCATCACGGGTCCTTCACTGAAAACACAGACTCATTGGAAGAATCTGTCGCCAAGCATCTGTCGGTGTGTTCCGGCATCCTCCCTTAAAAAACACTTCCCAATTCAAATGAAGCGTAGCACCACCTTCTTCAGCATCGTCAGTTAACACCAGGTGAAATCAAACGCAATGCTAATAAGTTTCTCGAGACAACCTACCATCCTCCCACGAACACCGCACCGCACCGTACCTGTATAGGCGTCCCGGACAGTATCAGCCGATGGTTCGCCACCAGCTGCTTGATCGCTTTAAACGCCTTTGTCTTGCCGTTCTTGATGACGTGCCCCTCGTCCAGTATGCAGTAGTTCCACTTGATGCTGCTGAAGAAGTCGATGTCCTTCCTCACGATGTCGTAGGAGGCGACGATGAAGTTGTAGTGGCGCACCTGGCAGCGCAGCCGGTCCCGCTCGCTGGGCGGACCCACGTACTGGAGGGGCTTCAGGAACTTCGTCGGGATGAACTTGTTCACCTCAAACACCCAGTGACCTGGAACATATGGAGTTGTGCGTGAGACTTTAGAAAGATAGACCTGTAGGACAGCTTTTTCTAAGCATATTTCAGGCACCAGCTTTTCGTACCAACCTACTGTGTAACTTTCATTTAAAAACCAATAGATAACGCTTTATTGTTTCACCACAACAGAAAATAGAACAACATAAAGGGAAAGATCTTCTGGGAAGACTTTCTGCTTTTTTTATAACTAGCTGCAGCACCGCGCAGTTTTATTCCTGTTTTCAGGTAGGCTATGTGTACTGCTTCCCCCTCCACTGAAAGTCATGCGTCACAATCCTCCCTCAACGAACGAATTCTTTGATCCTTTAACTATCGAATAGTGTAATTGAAATTTGAATGTACATGACAGATATGCAGCTGCAGCATCAAACTCTATCCCCCGATTTTGTTATCATCGGTTTTCTGAATTGTCTCAGACTATGGAAGCGAAAAGAGCCGAAGATCGGGCTCAGTGGCGTGCTTTGGGAGAGGCCTATGTCCAGCAGCACTGAAATGGGCTGATTATGATGATGGTTATGGAAGCGAATTTAAAGACGTATTTACATCAAATCACGAATAATTTAATAAAAAAATTACCAACTTTTTTCTCCATCGATTTCTCTGGAATACCATCATCAAATCCTGGCTTCCTTATCATGGTACCACCCTTGGGATATCTCCTTCCCAACAAAAACAGAATCATCAAAATCGGTTCATAAACCACGAAGTTATCCGCGAACAAACATAAAAAGGCATATATACGGTCGAATTGAGAAACCTCCTTTTTTGAAATCTGTTAAAACCCAGTGATGGTGGTTGACCTGTGAGCGTGGGCGGGCACACGACGAGCGAGGGCAGCGCGGGCAGGCGCTGCTGCAGGCGCTCGGCGTGAGCACTCGCCACCACAGCGATGGACTGCAGCGTCTTGCCGAGCCCCATGTCGTCGCACAGCACGCCGTGCAGACCGAAAGAGTACAGGAACCGCAGCCAGTTCACGCCCGCCTCGAGCACGGAAACAGAAAAACGCTGTTGAAATACCTACCGATGTGAATTGGAAAGCGCGGGGAACAGCTAGTTTGTATTGAGCGTCTAGTAAATCGTCACAAAAATCCAGCTCTCCATAGTCACTTCCTAAAGGTAAGCTATGCATGAAACAAAATAAGTCAACTGTGCGAGAATAAATTTCGCAGGTGCAGACTTGCGGTCTAAAATCTCATAAAATGTTAACAAAGAGAAACCGACTTCATGTTCCCCTCGTTTTTTCTGGGATTCCATAATCAGATCCCGGTTTCCTTATCATGGTATCGCTAAATCGGTTCATTAACTACGAATTGAAAAACCTCCTGCTTTTTAACCGGCGAAAAACGGATGAAAAAGAAAGAAAAGAAGGTAAAAAGAAAAGAAAAAGTGTAGCCACAACTATCTACCCCGATTTTTTACGAGTATGTTGATTGTATTCGCGAACCGTCATACCTAACTTGCATCTTTTAGAACACACTATTATCCCTTAACCTCGCACAGATCTGAGGAGGCATCAGCTAGCACAGCGCCAACATTCACCTGCTGGTAGGTCCTGAGCTCGGCGGCTATCGGCACAGGTATCTTGTAGTCCTTGATGGACTTGGGGTTGAACAGCTGCTCGAGGAAGTCCTTGTCTCGGCGGCGCCGCTCCAGCAGCTCGGGGGAGAGGCCGGGCGGCGCGGGGATGGCGCCGTCCAGCGGCATCAGCTGGATCAGCGACGCGAAGCAGCGGGTCGACATCACCCGCACTGCCTCGCAGTGGTCGCTCATGCGCCCTGCACACGGTATCAGTCAATAAACAAATATCGGAGGACCATTGCACACAAATTGACCTAGCTCCAAATTAAGCTCGAAACTTGTGTTATGGGTACTAGACAACGATATGCATACTTATATCCTACTTTGTGAGTATGGATGGATGGATGGATGTTTGTTACTCTTTCACGCAAAAACTACTGAACGGATCTGAGTAAAAGTTGGAGTGGAGATAGCTTATACCCTGGATTAACACATAGGCTGTTTTTCATCCCGGAAAAAGGTTCCTGCGGGATAAAGGGGAAGACGCGGGTGAAATCACGGGGTGCAACTAGTCACACATAATATATGTCCTTACCAGGATTCGAAGTCCAGCCATTCTCGAGTTTTAGCGAGATTAACGAACAGCAATTGATTTTTATATATAAGAGATGCGTCGGGACCAGCTGCAAGACGTACCCAGCAGCGGCACGACCAGCAGCACGATGTACGGCACCACCTGCAGCTGCAGCGCCTCGGTGACGCGCGCCAGCGTCGGGACCAGCTGCAAGACGTACCCAGCAGCGGCACGACCAGCAGCACGATGTACGGCACCACCTGCAGCTGCAGCGCCTCGGTGACGCGCGCCAGCGTCGGGACCAGCTGCAAGACGTACCCAGCAGCGGCACGACCAGCAGCACGATGTACGGCACCACCTGCAGCTGCAGCGCCTCGGTGACGCGCGCCAGCGTCGGGACCAGCTGCAAGACGTACCCAGCAGCGGCACGACCAGCAGCACGATGTACGGCACCACCTGCAGCTGCAGCGCCTCGGTGACGCGCGCCAGCGCCTCCGCCGCGCCGCATCTCACGCGCTCGCTACGCACATCGCTCAGCGCCGGGACCAGCTGCGAGGGGGGGAAATACAAGAACATGAATATGAAAAATTTTTTTTTGTTTCGGCGTTACACGATTAGTGTATTTGCCTAATTAATATTTCAAACTTAGAGAGTTGAATCAAGTATTAATGATGATGGGATGAGGATAGGTGTTTAAGTAAAGTAGTGCGGCACTTTACTTAAAATTTACACGTACTTTTTTGGAGGAACTAGAAAAGTCACTTTCACAACATTATTTTTATTTCCCACACTCGTACACATTAACGAACACTAATTGTTAAAAGTAATGCTGTCCATTTTTTACTTCATTAGTAAGAAAAAGATAGCAATACTATAATACGAGGGTGGGGTGAAAAGTTTCCGGCCTGACAAAGAGATTGCGCCACTAAGTCTACTTTTGGAGTGGTGTCCTACAGTACCATTCATAACTAGCTTGTATGTACAATTTCAGCCCAATTGCTATGTTAGTTTACGTTTGAGAGCTCACTTAGCGAGACGCCTCTGTTGTCTTCGTGAAAATGAAAAAATTGAAAAATCATGCTGTCATCAAATACTTCTCCTTGAAGGGTTTTACACAAACATAAATAAAAGTAGCGGTGGATTCAACAATAGGACCCACCTCCCCATCATATTCAACTATTAAGCAGTGGGTTTTTGAATTTGAAATGGGTTGTGTGAGCACCTCTGACGAGCCATGCTCAGGACGGCCCGTTGAGGTCACAACTCCACAAAAGATCAAAAAAATCCATAAAATAGTGTTGGAAGACCGCAGGTTGAAAGTGCATGAGATAGCTGACACCTGTAAGATGTCAGCTGAACGTGTGCCAAATATTTTACACAACCATTTGGGCATGGAAAAGCTGTGTGCAAGATGGGTGCCGCGTTTGCTAAAAGTCGACCAAAAATTGCTTCGAAAAAACATTTGTTGTCATGGTTAAAATCAACGAATTGAAGTTCGAATTGATGCCGCATCCTCCCTATTCTCTAGACCTAGCCCCCAGCGACTATTATCTGTTTCCTAACCTTAACAAATGGTTGGCGGTAAGAGATTTGGGAGCAATGAAGAAGTGATCGAATCTGTAAATCAGTATTTTAAGGACCTTGACGAATCTACGTTTATTTTATTTATTTTATTTTATTTTATTTTATTTTATTTTATTTATCAATCATAATAGAGATTGTGTTGAGAAATAAAGCAAAAAAAATAATTAAAACAAACTAAAATAATTAATTATAACCATAATGTTTTTTTAACTGGTATTTACAAGTCTTAGGGACTCATGCGCGGCATCCCCTTGTAAAAGGTGTAAATTAGACTGTAAGTGTTTTTTTGAATAAATAAATAAATAAATAAATAAAAACATCGTTTTTCTTGGTCAGACCTGTCAAACTTAGTTTAGTTTTAGAGAATGCAAAACCGAATCGACACCATTATCACTCGAAGAAACACAAGTGCATTACTTTTAGACCTGTCAAACTTAATTTAGTTTGAGAGAATGCAAAACCGAATCAGCACAATCATCACTCGAAGAAACACAAGTTTTGGAAATAAAAACAGAATGTTAATGTTGACAGGTCATTTGCCGCCAAAAAAGTCAACGAATCATTTATTTGAGTAGACCGCTAGGGCTGCCTACCTCGCGTGCATGAGGTGCGCGGGCCGCACGCGGCACAGCGCGGCGAGGGCCCGCGCCGCCATGTGCCGCAGGGGGCCGCCTACCTCGTGTATGAGCGCGTGCATGAGGTGCGCGGGCCGCACGCGGCACAGCGCGGCGAGGGCCCGCGCCGCCATGTGCCGCAGGGGGCCGCCTACCTCGTGTATGAGCGCGTGCATGAGGTTTGCGGGCCGCACGCGGCACAGCGCGGCGAGGGCCCGCGCCGCCATGTGCCGCAGGGGGCCGCCTACCTCGTGTATGAGCGCGTGCATGAGGTTTGCGGGCCGCACGCGGCACAGCGCGGCGAGGGCCCGCGCCGCCATGTGCCGCAGGGGGCCGCCTACCTCGTGTATGAGCGCGTGCATGAGGTTTGCGGGCCGCACGCGGCACAGCGCGGCGAGGGCCCGCGCCGCCATGTGCCGCAGGGGGCCGCCTACCTCGTGTATGAGCGCGTGCATGAGGTGCGCGGGCCGCACGCGGCACAGCGCGGCGAGGGCCCGCGCCGCCATGTGCCGCAGGGGGCCGCCTACCTCGTGTATGAGCGCGTGCATGAGGTGCGCGGGCCGCACGCGGCACAGCGCGGCGAGGGCCCGCGCCGCCATGTGCCGCAGGGGGCCGCCTACCTCGTGTATGAGCGCGTGCATGAGGTGCGCGGGCCGCACGCGGCACAGCGCGGCGAGGGCCCGCGCCGCCATGTGCCGCAGGGGGCCGCCTACCTCGTGTATGAGCGCGTGCATGAGGTGCGCGGGCCGCACGCGGCACAGCGCGGCGAGGGCCCGCGCCGCCATGTGCCGCAGGGGGCCGCCTACCTCGTGTATGAGCGCGTGCATGAGGTGCGCGGGCCGCACGCGGCACAGCGCGGCGAGGGCCCGCGCCGCCATGTGCCGCAGGGGGCCGCCTACCTCGTGTATGAGCGCGTGCATGAGGTGCGCGGGCCGCACGCGGCACAGCGCGGCGAGGGCCCGCGCCGCCATGTGCCGCAGGGGGCCGCCTACCTCGTGTATGAGCGCGTGCATGAGGTGCGCGGGCCGCACGCGGCACAGCGCGGCGAGGGCCCGCGCCGCCATGTGCCGCAGGGGGCCGCCTACCTCGTGTATGAGCGCGTGCATGAGGTGCGCGGGCCGCACGCGGCACAGCGCGGCGAGGGCCCGCGCCGCCATGTGCCGCAGGGGGCCGCCTACCTCGTGTATGAGCGCGTGCATGAGGTGCGCGGGCCGCACGCGGCACAGCGCGGCGAGGGCCCGCGCCGCCATGTGCCGCAGGGGGCCGCCTACCTCGTGTATGAGCGCGTGCATGAGGTGCGCGGGCCCGCGCCGCCATGTGCCGCAGGGGGCCGCCTACCTCGTGTATGAGCGCGTGCATGAGGTGCGCGGGCCGCACGCGGCACAGCGCGGCGAGGGCCCGCGCCGCCATGTGCCGCAGGGGGCCGCCTACCTCGTGTATGAGCGCGTGCATGAGGTGCGCGGGCCGCACGCGGCACAGCGCGGCGAGGGCCCGCGCCGCCATGTGCCGCAGGGGGCCGCCTACCTCGTGTATGAGCGCGTGCATGAGGTGCGCGGGCCCGCGCCGCCATGTGCCGCAGGGGGCCGCCTACCTCGTGTATGAGCGCGTGCATGAGGTGCGCGGGCCGCACGCGGCACAGCGCGGCGAGGGCCCGCGCCGCCATGTGCCGCAGGGGGCCGCCTACCTCGTGTATGAGCGCGTGCATGAGGTGCGCGGGCCGCACGCGGCACAGCGCGGCGAGGGCCCGCGCCGCCATGTGCCGCAGGGGGCCGCCTACCTCGTGTATGAGCGCGTGCATGAGGTGCGCGGGCCGCACGCGGCACAGCGCGGCGAGGGCCCGCGCCGCCATGTGCCGCAGGGGGCCGCCTACCTCGTGTATGAGCGCGTGCATGAGGTGCGCGGGCCGCACGCGGCACAGCGCGGCGAGGGCCCGCGCCGCCATGTGCCGCAGGGGGCCGCCTACCTCGTGTATGAGCGCGTGCATGAGGTGCGCGGGCCGCACGCGGCACAGCGCGGCGAGGGCCCGCGCCGCCATGTGCCGCAGGGGGCCGCCTACCTCGTGTATGAGCGCGTGCATGAGGTGCGCGGGCCGCACGCGGCACAGCGCGGCGAGGGCCCGCGCCGCCATGTGCCGCAGGGGGCCGCCTACCTCGTGTATGAGCGCGTGCATGAGGTGCGCGGGCCGCACGCGGCACAGCGCGGCGAGGGCCCGCGCCGCCATGTGCCGCAGGGGGCCGCCTACCTCGTGTATGAGCGCGTGCATGAGGTGCGCGGGCCGCACGCGGCACAGCGCGGCGAGGGCCCGCGCCGCCATGTGCCGCAGGGGGCCGCCTACCTCGTGTATGAGCGCGTGCATGAGGTGCGCGGGCCGCACGCGGCACAGCGCGGCGAGGGCCCGCGCCGCCATGTGCCGCAGGGGGCCGCCTACCTCGTGTATGAGCGCGTGCATGAGGTGCGCGGGCCGCACGCGGCACAGCGCGGCGAGGGCCCGCGCCGCCATGTGCCGCAGCGCCGTGTAGGGGCTCCGCGCCAGCAGGCAGCAGGCCCGCGCGCCGCGCGCCAGCTCCGCCCACAGCGCCGCGTGCACGCGCCCGCACACCGCCTCGAGCACCTGCAGCCGCGAGATCAGCTCCTCCGCCGCCTCCGCCTCCTGCTGCTCCAGCTCTGCGGGATGCCAGCGCGGTTACTGCTTTGTTTACAGTTACAGCGCGCCGATATTGGTGTCAATGCGACACGCGCTTTGCTTGCGCTCCGCAGGTAAGAAAGCTCAAGAATTTCGTGTTTTGAATTTGATCAATGTAACCTGAACGAAAAAAAAATGTAGCAAGGAAAATAAGGTTGTATTCGAAGTCATTATTTTGATTATATTTTTTTTTATATTTTTTTTGTTACACCCAATTTTTGTACGCCTTTCCAAGCAAAACGTGTAGGTACTTTTCTACATTTAACATTTTGCATGCTCTGTATGTATACACATGTTTGACAAATAAATAATCTTTATCTTTATCAAACTAACATAACTACACTAAACTTTTACATAGGTCCCAAAATAGTGTATTTGTTAGTGTACAGCTAATGTAAAATATTGAAAGCGTATCGAAGGACACTTTCACCACTCATTTTGCTCCTGTTTTGACTCCACCTACTCGAAAAAGTATCCTTGTTGTACACATTGGGAGCAAAATGCGAATACGAATCTACAAGGAAGGGAAACAGAGATATTTGAGGTCAACGTCTACACAACAATTGTTCCTACCAACTGGTAAAACGGAATGTTTTCATAAGGATCATGCAACAAATCTCACCGGCGTCGGTCATGACTTTCGAGATGGGTTCCGTGATGAACTCCCACAGTTTGGGCAGCTTCTGCGGCAGTTCTTCTCCGAAGTGGGTCGCGAGGCTGGTGAGAGCTAGCGTCGCGCCTCGTCGTTGTATTCGGAGTAACTTGCGGGCCTGAAACAATATTGCGACCTTTAAATACCTTAGTAGTAGGTTAGTATTGTTTTTGTTCACATTTTCTTTGACAAGGTGTGTTTAGTTAATATTTTGGAATTTAATGTGTCTTGACCTATGTTTCCTATTATATTTTTTTTTATTTTTTTTGTTGTAATCTTTATATCCGCTGTATTAACCATTTTAACAACACACATTCTTTGTTACTCGCTCAAATGAAAACTTAATTTTCATTATTATTGTAATGCATGCTGTCCTCACCTGTCAATGCTGTGACATTTGGTTTTAAGCTTATATGAATTGTTATAAATCTGCGAATGTATAAGTGTACACTGTGTTGGTGAGCTAATAAATAAAAAAATAAATTATTTATTCTTAATTTTAATTATTCTCTTAAAAAATATGTTTTATTCCTCGTATAATTTGAATTATTTGGGTAGTTGGCTTTGGCCGTCTAAAATAAATGCTAAATACTGTTCACCCTCTATCAACACCGTAAGTGTGTCAATTTCAAATCCAGGTTCACAATATAGTTAGGCACACACAGAAGTAAAGTAGTCAAATAAGACGCATTGAAACAAAATAAATTGAGAATCTTCAAGGCAAGAGCGAACAGACACTACGTCTAGGCATGCGTGCTATACCGTCGATCGTTTGGATCAGGCGAGATGCAGTCAAACGCAGGCAAATCTGTCTTAATCATAAGGGTACATGGGGCACGGCCTGGTATGTCCCGAAATGTAGCGATGATGGCTCCGTGGTAGTGACGTCGGCTAGCGATCCGTAGGACGTGGGTTCGAATCCTACAATGAGCTTGAGCTTTCGGTGAAGGAAAACATCGTGATGAAACCAAAGCTTGGTGGTAGGGTATTTTCTAATACTCGCCTGGCTAGCTAACACCCTCTTGTTAAGAATCTGTCGCCAAGCACCTATCGGTGTGTTCCGGCAGTCTCACTTGAGAGCCAGTTCCCAGTCCAGGTGTAGCGTGGCGCCACCTTCGACCACATCGTCACCTAATATCAGGTGACTTGTGGTCAAACGCTACCCTGTAAATATGTAGTAAAAAAAAATGTCAGTGCCAGGGCCTATGTATTTTTTCACCCACAGCGTCAGGATATGTCATGACCAGTGAGCGGAATCGCACATCGGACTCCTTGGACATAGGGCTCAGGAAAGTGTTACCTCGTCCTCGTGAACGAGGAGCTGGTCAATGTTGATGTTGGCGTGCGAGGGCGGACGCCCACGCCGCGGTACCACGCGCTCGGCGCTCCGCTGCTGCTCCCACAGCGTCAGGATACCCTTGTGCTTGTCCACTGGAACAAACCATCCAGGTAACAGATCGCCTTAATGTTCACAAGGCCATAAATCTGCTAATCAATATGAATCTACTAGCTGCACCCCGCGTTTGTCTTCTCGTTATCCCACAGGAACCTTTTTCCGGGATAAAATTAAAGCCCATGTTTTAACCGAGGGTGTAAGCTATCTGTATTCCAAATTTCACTCAAATCCGTTCAGTAGTTTTTGCGTGAAGGAGTAACAAACATCCATCCATCCATGCTTACAAAATTTCACGTTTACAATATTAATAGGATGCACAGCCCGTAGTGGCTGATTCTGACACTTTGATTAGTCTTCTAACGCCCGAATTTAATAATCGATCCTGATCTGTTATCTGCGGTTTTGGATCGATATGTCATGTCATAATATGTTGGGCGTAAAAGTCCATGTTCATATTTATTTATTAATTCACTTAATAGTCTAGTTTACACCTTTTACAACGGGATGCCGCGCATGAGTCCCTAGGACTTGTATAACTAGTACTAATATTGCGTCCATGTTCAAACAATCTCGGGTTCCGTCACAGATTAAGTCTTGAGTTGCTTTCGTGTTTCACAATAACGCCTACAGAGCCTTCAGGACCGCAAAGATCCGTTGTTACCAAGTGAACAATATACTCACACGCAGTCCCGTGAACGTTGTCCGCCTCCGGCTTGCTCTCCCCTCCGCTGTCCCCGCTGGCGGAGTCCCCGCCCGACTCCTCCGTGCTCTCCAGCTGTATCCGCGGAGTAAAATCGGGGTCGCATCTGAAACAAAAAACGTTTTTCGTCATTCGTCGTTTTTGGTGTAACTTGTTTTCTAAAGAATGAAAAAAATACAATATTGGTGTGGATTCTGTGGTAAAATGCCCAAAACCGCGAAAACTCAACCAAGTCTGACAGGTCTAAAAGTATTGCTATACGTTTCTGTTCATAGATGTAAGAATAGGACAGCTGTAGATCTGTCAAATTTACTTTAGTTTTAGAAAATGCACAGCACAACATAATCGACACCTTATCTAATGTATGTACTCAATGATGAAAGAAAGCGATTGATCTACCGCCGGTTTCAATAACCAATCTATCCACGATTTGCCCTACTGGAGATTGAAATTTGACATAAGCTCCATAGAAGTAATTTCAAATTTATGTCAAACCGTGGATTATTGGAACCGGCCGTTAAAAAACAAACAAACCTCTACCACCCAAAGCGAATAAGACCTTACCTAAGGAACGCCTTCAAGTTGACCAGCACTTTGTTGTTGGGCCCCGACTCCCTGGCCACCAGCTGCCCCAACAGCACCGCCAGGGTACTGGCAGAGTTGGCCTGCAGCTCCTCCGAGGGTTCTTTCTTTATGGACTCCATGAGCGGCCGCACCACAGGGTTCAGCTTCTCGGGTAGCGAGTGCAGGTTGGCGCAAGCACCTGCTAGAGCTGCTTGCACCCTGGAAGATAATTAAACACTTATTGGTGGGACTTTCTTCATGAATCGGTTTTGACTGTCACTTCCATAATAAGTCTTTTTGCTGTGCTACAAATTGCAGTCTCACAAGATGGGTGTGAAAAGAGTTCTTAAAGGTCGACAAGGCCTCTAATGTTGCAAATGTTTTTTGGCGACGGTGACCGCTTACCAACAGGCGGGCCATCTGATGTCACCGCAGAACAGATTTTAAAAGGTAATTTGATCCATGGGGAAGGACATAGGATACTGTTCATCGTGAAAAACTGTAGTCCACGCGAGTTAAACAGCTAGTCTTTATAAGCTATACAATCCAATTTTTTTGTGAAATGCAAAACAACGTAACTTGCATATAGGCTAATAGTTTTTCTAAACGTATAAATTACTGAACAAATGTAGATAATTAAATAAAGGAAAAGAGTCTACGAGAAACCAGTTCCACTAACCGGGGGTATCACTAGTGGGTATCGCTAACTGAATATTTGCCCCGGAATTCAAAACTGGGCCACAGAGTAGCCACGCAGTGTACTTACGACACGTTCAAAGTCCCCTGCTCGATGGTACACAAGTTGACAGCTGTCTGCAGGTTCCTTCGCCTCTCCTCCAACGTCACCATCACTCGTTTAGTTTTCATCGTCGCTACCATCGGTTGTGTTACTGCCGTCATGTGAACTACCTGATATGGACATAGATACGTTTATTATGTAAATACGAAAGTCAATGTACGATTGTGGTCGAAATTCCAGTAGCATTCTCAAAAAGCAATGGCATGAAAGATAATCGCGCATGCGACCTCCTTCTATAAGCCGTTTCGCTCGTACATATACACATGAACCAATCAGTAAAGAATTACCTGTTCTAGCCTCAGTATATTGTTGAACTCTTCACCGTCGACGGGCAGTTTGTAATGCTTCATCATCGCTAGTAAATCTCGAGCCTCTTGTAGTATTCTGGAGGCAAACAAAATTTCATAAATATACAACACAATTAATTTAAAACAGGTTCAAAACGCTAATTCAAACTATACGTTTATTTAGTAGGATACATGTAAAATCTTTAAAAAATCCAACCTCCTTACACCGGGTAAAAGACAGGCAAAAAAATCCAACAAATAATTTTTTGGGCACAACCACATTTACAAAGTTTTTTTCTTATTATTAACTGATTAAATTAGAGCAAGTACACTAACTTTTATGCTTTTTTTTCGATTTCTTACAATGTAGCGATTGAGCCTGGAATGTTTTCTTATAACGTTTTTCACCAGCATAGCGTGTCATATTGCCATAATAGTGCTATTACGATACTAACCTATTACAATTTAAAGCGACCTCGTCGTAGTAGAGCGCCTGGTTCAACGCGTTGTGTAGAGTGGTCGTCAGTAGCGGCGGCCCCAGTCTTGAGATCTCGTTTTGTTCTTCTTCATTGTTCTCAGGCTCCTGTGTACATAGGAATATAAACTATAATCGCGCGTCTCATGCCTTTGATTCTAATTTGTGCGCGTATAGGTTGGAGCCTGCAAACATTACGACTAAGAGAGAGAGAGAGAGAGAGAGAGAGAGAGAGAGAGAGAGAGAGAGAGAGAGAGAGAGAGAGAGAGAGAGAGATTCAGCTAGTATCATGATTGTAGTTTCGAGAATAAGCAGGCAAGTTTGCAGTATAAAATAGATGATAGTTTCTTGTACAATCACACACTTTCGCATTTATAAACTTAAGCGTGGGTATGAATGCGAAAGTTTATGACTGTGTATATTTGTTACTTATTCACGCTTATACAACACAACAAGTTTAGGCATGTCTTTCAGGCCGTAGACGATGACAACTTCTTTTTTTTTCAACTTACTGGGTAGCGTTTGACCACCTGCACCCTTCACCTGTATGTATATGTGTGAGTATGTATGTGTATGTATGTGTGTGTGTGTGTGTGTGTGTGTATGTATGTATGTGTGTGTGTGTGTGTGTGTGTATGTGTGTATATGTGTGTGTGTGTGTGTGTACCATGGTAGTTTAAAACAGTATATTGTGTGTACCTGTCCCCCGGCGCGGCCGGCTCGCGGGTAGATCCCGTGCTGCAGCGTGTGCCGCGCCCACGCCGACACCACGAGGCTGGCCACCAGCCGCTGCAGCGCGCTGTAAGAGTACCTGTCCCCCGGCGCGGCCGGCTCGCGGGTAGATCCCGTGCTGCAGCGTGTGCCGCGCCCACGCCGACACCACGAGGCTGGCCACCAGCCGCTGCAGCGCGCTGTAAGAGTACCTGTCCCCCGGCGCGGCCGGCTCGCGGGTAGATCCCGTGCTGCAGCGTGTGCCGCGCCCACGCCGACACCACGAGGCTGGCCACCAGCCGCTGCAGCGCGCTGTAAGAGTACCTGTCCCCCGGCGCGGCCGGCTCGCGGGTAGATCCCGTGCTGCAGCGTGTGCCGCGCCCACGCCGACACCACGAGGCTGGCCACCAGCCGCTGCAGCGCGCTGTAAGAGTACCTGTCCCCCGGCGCGGCCGGCTCGCGGGTAGATCCCGTGCTGCAGCGTGTGCCGCGCCCACGCCGACACCACGAGGCTGGCCACCAGCCGCTGCAGCGCGCTGTAAGAGTACCTGTCCCCCGGCGCGGCCGGCTCGCGGGTAGATCCCGTGCTGCAGCGTGTGCCGCGCCCACGCCGACACCACGAGGCTGGCCACCAGCCGCTGCAGCGCGCTGTAAGAGTACCTGTCCCCCGGCGCGGCCGGCTCGCGGGTAGATCCCGTGCTGCAGCGTGTGCCGCGCCCACGCCGACACCACGAGGCTGGCCACCAGCCGCTGCAGCGCGCTGTAAGAGTACCTGTCCCCCGGCGCGGCCGGCTCGCGGGTAGATCCCGTGCTGCAGCGTGTGCCGCGCCCACGCCGACACCACGAGGCTGGCCACCAGCCGCTGCAGCGCGCTGCCCGACCGCAGGTACACCACCATCACCTGCAGCCACATACTAGGTGAAACACACGAGCCGCGGCCACTAACTAGCACATCCCGCGCGAGCCGAGGCCTTTAGCATATTGGTTAACAGTAAGCATAGTATTACCTTGACGTAACAGTCGATCGGACTCTCATCCTCGGCTTTGTACTCTAAACCAGGTGCCGGTTGAACTAGATAACACGATAGGTAGCCTGCAACAAACGTGAATATGCTATTACGTTAACAAAAAATCAAACTTAATATTTTAAATGCGGAAGTTTCCGAGTGAGCGAGCGTGAGTTCCACTCCTTAATTTCCAGGGCTACAAATGATATCATATATGCGACTAACCCAATATATCGGCTGCGAGACAGCGCGCCCTGGTGACGTTTCTGTCCCTCGTGAGGCAAGGCTGCGACTCGGAGCCGCCGACGAACCACTTCTGGTTGGGGCGCACTTCCGGCGGAAGCTCCGACGTGGAATTCGTTCTTGTACGACGCTCCTGTCGGTCGGGTAATAGATTTCAATAGGATAAATAAAAACGCATCCTTATCATACAAAATGTAGCAGAAGCAAGTAAGCGCTAGTTTTTGTTCTGTATTAGGGCGTCGGGGCTAGTTGCTCGGCTCAAATTATGATCTTAGTGTTCCGGCAGCCTCATTTACGAGCTAGTACCCAGACCAGGCGTAGTGCCATTTTCGCCCATGTCGGAGACCTAAATGCGGTCTGAAATAAGAAGGGAAGCCTTCGACCACATAGTCGCATAAATCAGTTGACTTACGGTCAACGCTACCCTGTAAAATCTAGAAAATTCAGATGCTGTCGCGAGCAGGCCACATAACGTGTGGCACACACCTATGGACGCTCATTAGCTTATATACTTATAGACATACATCTATTTATATAAAAGAAAGTCGTGTTAGTTACACTATTTATAACTCGAGAACGGCTTAACCACGTTGACTGAAAAAAAAATGCTACTTGCATAGGACCAGGAAACGGACATAGGATACTTTTTATCCCGGAAAAGGTTCCCACGAGATAACGGGAAGACGCGGGTGAAACCGCGGGGCGCAGCTAGTAGATGATAAAAAAGCTTGGAATTGTAGTGAACTTGCTCCAACTCAATCGATTAGTAAAGAATAAAATTGTAAATGTGATCGTGCCCAAAAAAATAAGTACCTGGCGGGCGTTTCTTGCATGCTCTTTTGCCGGCGTAAGAAAGTTGGAACAGGCGTAGCTAGTTTTAAATGTTGTATCCTACTATATAGATATAGTTTAACTCACTTTTGGCGGTGGTTGCAGTATCAGCCCCAGGTCGACGGCCAGCCGCGCGGGCTGCATGGCCAGGCACAGCCACATGGCCAACATCGGACACGCGGCCACCAGGATGCAGCTTAGCGACGCGTACCGCAGGAGGTTACCCCAAACCTGGTACAAAGAGTTATTTTTTCAAACACTTCTATTGTTTTCACTTGTAACTAACTAAAACTAACTGAGATTGCGCAACGACCCAAAGTGAGTCTTGGCCTCCGATAGCAAAAGACGCCACTGCGGTCTGTCCTGCGCCACCTCCTGCCAGTCCTCCACCTGGAGCTCGCGTAAATCCTTCGTGACTTTCGTCTTTCCAGCGATACCTGGGACGGTCACTCGGTCGTCCACTGTATGCTCGTTTGACCGAACGATTCTCTCCCATTCTTTCAAGGAAAAAATGAAAGAATGGAACTAACTAACAATGCAATTAAATGTTAGAAGTCAATTTTAACCTGTTTCTAATTGTCATATTGAAATGAAACTTTGTATGTGTATGTAATCCTGGTAACAATGCAATAATTTGGTATTATCGACCTGATCTGATGATGGAGCCAGGAAGTGGATAGAGGAACTCTTCAGAGGCTACTAGGAAACCTATCGAGTTTGCGTTCATATGATTCGTTTTGAAGAGTCCAATACATTGGGCTTGGTTATGAAAGACTAAAAAGAACTAAATAAAACACTTAAGCACTCAAAACTATAAAATAATGAAATTGACTTGTACCTGAACAGCAATGTCCTGTATTTCATGCACGTGTTCAAATAGTACCCTCTGGTACACATATCTCATCGCTTCTTGCAGTAACTCCGGCGTCCACATCAGCTTATCGCTCTCATCGCTCACATTGGCATCACCATTCACTTTCATATCACTTTTATCATCACCATTTAATTTTGTATCCAGTTGTTCGTTCGCGGTGTCCATGTTGACATTTTCGCCATTCGTGTCAACGGTCTCGTCGATGTTTTCGTCTTTTACGTCGATCTTTTTATCTTTTGAATCTGTTTTTTCAACTTTTGAGTCCATCTTTCCAACTTTTGAGTCAATCTTTTCAACTTCTGAGTTAACCTTTTCAACTTTTGAGTCAACCTTTTCGACTTTTGGGTCAATGTTTTCGTTTTCCGAATCGACCTTCTCGACTTTTGGGTCAATACTGTCGTCTTCCGATTCGTCATCTTCGTCTTCCGAGTCTATATTTTCGCCGTTGGTGTCGATTTTTTCGTATCTGTTAGGCGGTGTTTTACCACCGTTGGTATGGTGGGTGACGAGGGGTCTAGTGAGAGTGCGCAGCGTTTGGAGCGTAGCTTTCCGAACCGAGCTCGTGTTGTGGTCGAGGTAGGGCCAGAGGCGCGGCAGCACATCCGCGAGGTCGATGGGACTGTAGGGACAAAGTTAAGATTTGAGGTAACGATTCATACATATAGGTAGTCCTGTAGTGCGATTTTAATTCACTCGGAAAGTTTCTGTGTCGGATTCGACGTCACTTTCGCTTCACGGAAACGTTTTCCGAGAGCAAATAGGTGGCGGAAACTTTTCCGTGATTGAACAGCTGGTTTGATAAATAATAAAATAATTAAATGTCAGTTTTCGAATTCAGATTAATGAATCGCGTGTAAAAAAAATATCAAGGAAACTTTTCCGAATCCGTGGTCGGAAGAGTTTCCGTGTCAATTAGAATCATACTGCTGGTCGCGCAGCAGGCGCCACAGGCGCGCCACCACGCCGCGCAGGCGCCGCGGATCCCTAATGTCAGAGTACATACTGCAGCAGCGTGGCCGGGTGCGGCAGCGCCATGAGCGCGGCCAGCAGCGCCATGTAGGAGTTGGCGGGCGCGGCCAGCTCGTCCTGGTCGCGCAGCAGGCGCCACAGGCGCGCCACCACGCCGCGCAGGCGCCGCGGATCCCTAATGTCAGAGTACATACTGCAGCAGCGTGGCCGGGTGCGGCAGCGCCATGAGCGCGGCCAGCAGCGCCATGTAGGAGTTGGCGGGCGCGGCCAGCTCGTCCTGGTCGCGCAGCAGGCGCCACAGGCGCGCCACCACGCCGCGCAGGCGCCGCGGATCCCTAATGTCAGAGTACATACTGCAGCAGCGTGGCCGGGTGCGGCAGCGCCATGAGCGCGGCCAGCAGCGCCATGTAGGAGTTGGCGGGCGCGGCCAGCTCGTCCTGGTCGCGCAGCAGGCGCCACAGGCGCGCCACCACGCCGCGCAGGCGCCGCGGATCCCTAATGTCAGAGTACATACTGCAGCAGCGTGGCCGGGTGCGGCAGCGCCATGAGCGCGGCCAGCAGCGCCATGTAGGAGTTGGCGGGCGCGGCCAGCTCGTCCTGGTCGCGCAGCAGGCGCCACAGGCGCGCCACCACGCCGCGCAGGCGCCGCGGATCCCTAATGTCAGAGTACATACTGCAGCAGCGTGGCCGGGTGCGGCAGCGCCATGAGCGCGGCCAGCAGCGCCATGTAGGAGTTGGCGGGCGCGGCCAGCTCGTCCTGGTCGCGCAGCAGGCGCCACAGGCGCGCCACCACGCCGCGCAGGCGCCGCGGATCCCTAATGTCAGAGTACATACTGCAGCAGCGTGGCCGGGTGCGGCAGCGCCATGAGCGCGGCCAGCAGCGCCATGTAGGAGTTGGCGGGCGCGGCCAGCTCGTCCTGGTCGCGCAGCAGGCGCCACAGGCGCGCCACCACGCCGCGCAGGCGCCGCGGATCCCTAATGTCAGAGTACATACTGCAGCAGCGTGGCCGGGTGCGGCAGCGCCATGAGCGCGGCCAGCAGCGCCATGTAGGAGTTGGCGGGCGCGGCCAGCTCGTCCTGGTCGCGCAGCAGGCGCCACAGGCGCGCCACCACGCCGCGCAGGCGCCGCGGATCCCTAATGTCAGAGTACATACTGCAGCAGCGTGGCCGGGTGCGGCAGCGCCATGAGCGCGGCCAGCAGCGCCATGTAGGAGTTGGCGGGCGCGGCCAGCTCGTCCTGGTCGCGCAGCAGGCGCCACAGGCGCGCCACCACGCCGCGCAGGCGCCGCGGATCCCTAATGTCAGAGTACATACTGCAGCAGCGTGGCCGGGTGCGGCAGCGCCATGAGCGCGGCCAGCAGCGCCATGTAGGAGTTGGCGGGCGCGGCCAGCTCGTCCTGGTCGCGCAGCAGGCGCCACAGGCGCGCCACCACGCCGCGCAGGCGCCGCGGATCCCTAATGTCAGAGTACATACTGCAGCAGCGTGGCCGGGTGCGGCAGCGCCATGAGCGCGGCCAGCAGCGCCATGTA
Organism: Opisthograptis luteolata; assembly: GCA_931315375.2. Lineage (NCBI taxonomy): Eukaryota > Metazoa > Arthropoda > Insecta > Lepidoptera > Geometridae > Opisthograptis > Opisthograptis luteolata. The sequence continues at coordinate 2,541,876 of OV928044.1, forward strand.
GGAGTTGGCGGGCGCGGCCAGCTCGTCCTGGTCGCGCAGCAGGCGCCACAGGCGCGCCACCACGCCGCGCAGGCGCCGCGGATCCCTAATGTCAGAGTACATACTGCAGCAGCGTGGCCGGGTGCGGCAGCGCCATGAGCGCGGCCAGCAGCGCCATGTAGGAGTTGGCGGGCGCGGCCAGCTCGTCCTGGTCGCGCAGCAGGCGCCACAGGCGCGCCACCACGCCGCGCAGGCGCCGCGGCCGCGCGCCGGCCAGCGCCGCGGCGGCGGGCGCCAGCGCCGTGGCCGCCACCGCCGACACGTCCTCCGCCGCGTCCCGCAGCCCCGCGATCAGGTGCTCCAGCGCGCCGCTCGAGCACGCCACCTCCTGCCGAGCCGGGGGGACTTGTTTAACTTCGTTGCGTTCGACCAAAACTCAACAGTAAGTCTAGTGTCAGAAATATATAGCGCGTTAACTTGTAACAAGACTAGACTTACTGATGTTATGCGACGTGGTCGTAGAGAACTGGCTCTCTAGTGAGCTTGGCGGATCACACCGATAGCGGCTTGACGACAGATTCTTGGAAGAGGTTGCTAGTCAAACGAACACTAGAACACTAAGATATGGCTGATATGCACGATGTATTCCTTTACTACCGAAAGCTCAAATCCGTTGTAGGATCGGAACCTCAAGGATCTATAGCCAAGCACCTATCGTTGTGTTCCTTGAACCTCCATTTGCCTGGTAGCGTGACGCCACGATTATTAATCGATTATTAATTTCGGGCGTTAAAGTCAATCCCTGTAAGACATAAAAAAATAAGGAAAGCATTGCGGTGCGGCCCGTCCGTAGTGCGTGAGCCCCATCTCTCACCTGCCTGGCGGCGAGCAGGTACTTGAAGCCCAGCAGGGCGCCGTGCCTGGCCTCCCACTGCGGCTGCGACGTGAGCGCGGACAGCAGCCTGGCCACGCTGCGCACGCGCGCCGCGTCCAGCTGCGCCAGCGCCACGCCGAGCGTCTGCGCACACGTCTCGCGCACCGGCGCCACCACCTGACAATAGATTACATTTTTCTTTGTAGCTAAGAAGTAAAACAATACACACGAATTATGGCACCGCAACCACCCCGAGTGCCGGCCGTTGTTCAAACCCCAAAACAAACCCTAAAAGATCAAAATAAAATCACTACTTTGGGCGTGTTGATTAATTATACCTATAGCGATATCATCTTTTTTCGTAAAAACACGTTATGTCACACTATCGCCAGAGTCAACGCAATCTAGAAAACACGGCTTGGTGAACAGCGCCATCTAGTTTTAAAGTTGTGAACCAAAATTTACTCTTACGTTTGAACAGCCGTATATAAACATAACCCAAAATATGTACTTAAAATAATACAATTTTTATTTTTACCTGGTCCGACACGAAATCCCCGAAGCGGTCTAACGCGAGCACGCACACCAGTCTCAACGCCATGTCTTCCAACCACTCCTGGTGGGAGTCCTCCATCTGTGGACGGAACAAACAGAGTTATTATAAGGAGTAGCGTTACATGAAGGTTGTAGCGCCAGGCACCAGCTGTGCAGCAGCCAGCCGGCGCACTCGCCCCACAGATATGATGATGGAGCTACCTGCTGCCTGGACATCCCGGCGAGCTGCCCCGCCGAGCTGGCTATTCTGGCGCGCAGCAGCTCGCGCAGCGCGCTGGCGGCGCCGTGGCGCGCCTCCCACGCAGCGCTGAACAGCTGCGCCTGCAGCGCCAGGCACCAACTGTGCAGCGGCCACCCGGCGCACTCGCCCCACGCGCCCGAGCAATCCGGTACTGGAGCGCTGCTCTCAACTACCGGGGAGGTCGTGGATCAACATAATGTGGTCACTACATGTGTAGGAATTAATAAGAAAAACCTTTTTTTATGGTGCAACTATTTGAGGCACACAGTGGTAAAGTGCGGGCCAATCCACAAAAATGTGAAAATCAGGTTAAACCACAAAATTGATCGTCTTTCTAAACCTTCATTGCCAGAGCGGCCTAGTAATAGATAAGAGTTTAAATAAAAATAATTGCAAATCATAACTTCTCGAATCATAAATTGCTCACTATCGCAAAACTGCTTACTGGGCCTGGGCCACTCTTCCACTCAGCACCTCAATTATACACCTATAGTATGACAGTGGCTTTAGTCTATAAGGGGGTTGAGACAGGCGCGTTAACGAAAATGTAAATAAATTCAACCTGGTCCACCAGAATATTCAAGGGATGAAGGGCAAATGTTTAGAAATTGAGTTGTTCATGAATCACAATAACATTGACATTCTTTGCATTACTGAGCATTGGCTCAAAAATCATGAACACATATTTAGTTTTAACAATCACCAAGTTGGTAGTTCGTTCAGCAGAGTTAATGCAATTCATGGTGGTTCATTAATACTATTAAATAAAAAAATTAAATTCAAAGAACGCAAAGACATCGTCCACTACTCAGCTGAACGAATAATCGAAATAGCTTGTGTAGAATTGGAGCAGTTCATTATTTTAAGTGTGTACAGGCCTCCAACTAGTTCATATGATGATTTTGAAAAGTTAATGGAGGAAGTTCTTTTCAAAATATCCAAGTTAAATAAACAAATTATTATCTGTGGAGATTTCAATGTAAACCTTTTGGATGTTTCTACTCTAAGTACGAGAATAACTAATTTATTTAAATCATTTAATTTGAGAAATTTGTTTATGGAGCCTACAAGGATAACTGCCACTACGGCTACTTGTTTAGATAATATTTTTACAGATGTGAATGTAATTAGTCAAAGTGTAATAAGTAAATTAGATTCAGACCATTGTGGTCAATTAATTACAATTAAAAATAAAATAAAAATTAATGGAAAAAAATCTGTCACATATGTACCAGAGACCGTTGATCGGATGGAGAAAATAAAATTAAAGCTGATCGATGAACTTCCTTTTTTACCGGATCGTAGAAATGCTGATGATTTATACAACTCTTTTTTCAGCGTATTTAGCAAAGCTTTCAACACGATATTTACTCCAAAAACGATCATGGTTTCTGATAGACCTAATTTTACGGAGTGGGCTACAGTTGGTATTCACAAAAGCAGGCAAAAGCTGTACGATCTCTACAGTGAAAAACAATATAATACTAGTAATGAGTTTAAAGAAACTGTAAAAACATACTCAAAAATTTTTAAGACGGTCTGTCACATTGCAAAGTCTCGTTATATAAGTTCTAAGCTTAAAAATAGTAATGACAAAATTAAAGCAACTTGGAAAATTATAAATAGTGAGACTGGCAAAGTCAGGTCTCAAGCTAATAATTACAACCTAAATATTGGCGATACCAGTGTCAAGACTGACATTGAAGTAGCTAAAGCATTTGAAACCTTTTTCACTGACATTCCAGTCTCTACTACTAAGTTCTTAAACTCATCGCACACCATTGCAGAATCTATGTTAAAAACAAATGTACCAGAGTGCGAAATTCCTTTTCAATTTGACTATGTTAGTTGCAAAGATGTAGTAAAAGCTTTTAATATGATTAATGTCAAGAAAACTACTGACCTCTGGGGTATATCCGTGACCGTTGTTAAGCCATTAATTGAAATGATTGCACCCGAATTAGCCCTAATATTTAACAAATGTATTGACGACGGCGTGTTTCCTGATCTGATGAAACATAGTAAGATAACACCCTTGTTTAAATCGGGTACAACGACTGACCCTACTAACTTTAGACCAATATCAGTATTACCAACATTTAGTAAAATATTCGAAAAACTTATTCTAAATCAATTGCAAAGACATTTCTCAGCAAACAAATTACTTAATCAAAAACAGTTTGGCTTTACGCGTGGTCGCTCTACTACTGATGCTGGTGTCGAGTTATTAACTCACATCTATGATGCCTGGGAGGAGTCACGGGACGCTCTAGGCGTGTTCTGTGACTTGTCCAAGGCATTTGATTGTGTTCACCACGAGACACTGATCAGGAAGCTCCGGCACTATGGTATTCGAGGTGTTCCTCTGGACCTTGTAACCTCATACCTTAGTGATAGGATTCAGAGAGTTGACGTGAACGGGAAGCGATCCTCGGGGTCAGTAGTCACAATGGGAGTTCCGCAGGGTTCAATACTCGGACCTTTTCTGTTTTTAGTTTACATCAATGATTTGCCCAGCCTTGTTAGTGACAATCACGAAATAGTATTGTTTGCTGATGATACGTCGCTTTTATTTAAGTTAAAGCGACAACATAACATTTCTGACGACGTGAACAATGCTCTCTCCAAAGTTACAGACTGGTTTGATGCGAACAATTTGATGTTAAATGGAAAAAAGACAAAATGCTTGAGATTTGTGCTGCCCAATGTTAAAGAAGTACCAACAAATGTAAAAATTAAGGACGAAGAATTGGACCTTGTCAAGACTACAGTATTCTTAGGCATAACTTTAGATCACAAATTGCAATGGGGTCCACATATTGTCAGTCTATCGAGCAGACTTAGCTCTGCAGCATATGCTGTAAAGAAGATCCGTCACCTTACTGACGTTGATACAGCCAGACTAGTCTATTTCAGCTATTTTCACAGCATTATGTCCTATGGAATATTGCTGTGGGGAAACGCTGCTGATATTAACACCATATTTGTATTGCAGAAGAGAGCTGTTCGTGCGATTTATAACATGGGCCCCAGAGAATCTTTAAGAATTAAGTTTAAAGAAACCAAAATAATGACAGTTATTTGTCAATATATTTATGAAAATGTAATGTACATACGGAAAAATTTAAATAGCTTCAAAAAGAGAAGTGATTATCACAATTTTAATACTAGAAACAAAGATAAAATTGCTGTACCCACCACTAGGCTCCATAAAGTTAGCAACTCGTTCAAAGGTCAATGTGTACGCTTTTTCAACAAAATCCCAAGTGAAATTCAAGACTTGTCTATAACAAAATTTCAAATTCGTATAAAGAGAAATCTCATTAGTAAAGCTTATTATAAAATATCGGACTATCTAGATGACAAACAAGCTTGGGATTGTAGTTAATCTATCTATCTTTCTTTCTATCTATCTATTCTCCCTATTTCCCCTATTCTAACCATTTTCGGTAAACAGCCAAAACAGTCATGCTCACGAAAGTGACTTTGCTTGCAGCGGCGTCATGTGTCGGGTCGCCCTCTTCCCTCTCATATGGTCGAGGAGAGCGATGGCTGGCACATGCGTCAACTCGTGAACGGGTGCTGCTTGTGGGGTCTGGTCTGCTTTGGTTGTGATCCCGCAACTCGTTAATATTCATGTTCCCATATCCCAATGTGTACAACCAAACAAGAGAAATCTTATTATTAGTAAAGCTAAATAAAAAATATCGGACTATTAGATGACAAAAAAAAAAAGCTTGGGATTTTAGTGAACTTGCTCCAATTCAATCAATTAGTAATAAGAATAAAATTGTCAATGTGATCGCGCCAAAAAAATTACCTGCCGGGCGTTTCTTGCCTGTTCTTTTGCCGGCGTAAGGAGGTTGGAACAGGCGTAGCTAGTTTTAAGTTGACGTTTTAAAGTGATCACAATGTATCCTATTGAATAAACATATTTTTGATTTTGATTTTGATTTTGATTTTCGTAGCAAGTTTTAAGTTTGATGTTTTAAAGTATTCACAAGTTGTATTGTATCCTACTAAATCTAGATCAAACTTACAAACAAATTCATCTGGCAGCTCCAGTTTCATCTTTTTCCTATCTGGTTCGACAGGCGGCGTAGGAGGCGCGGAGGAGGGCCCCTCCTCGCCGCAATCTCTCGACTTCTGCTTGCTGAAGGCGGCGCGTGCTTTTCTCTTCGCGAGGTTACGCTCTCGAGAGCTGAGCTGTTTCGACGACGCCGTCGGGACTAGATCTTGTACTGGCCTCTGTGAAAGTTAGTCTAAAGTTAGGTACTTATTAACGCGTCCTGTTAATGACCTGGTTTGCATCGCATCATGGCATCACACATGAAACCAGACAGTAAAGGAAAACATAGAGAGCCAGTTTCCAGTTCAGGTATAGAGCGACACCATCTTCGACAACGTCGCCACTTAACATCACATGACTTGTGGTCCAACGCTACCAAAACTACCAAGAGTCAAGGGCGTGCGCCATCTACCAACCAGATCAACGAGGTAAATTAAAGCCTACCTTTCCTTTAAAAAGGAGACTCAGTCCTAAAGGAGACTCATGCCTAAATCCCAGTGGATCAAAAAAGGCTGATGATGACCTATGCAGTTTGTTCCTTTGGGCTCAAGATGTAACAAGCACAGTGAGAGATAGACTCAGTTATATCCGAAAGAGAACAGTTAGACACGAGTAGACATAGGTTATCGCAAACGGCCGTAAGAAATAAATCAATGTTTTTCAGCTCACTCTAGGCGCTTCAGTCTTATTCTGTTGAGGTTTAGCGAGGCAGAGGTCATCGTTGGTGTACACTGAGGTGAGATCCACCCCCAGGGTGGCGGCCACGTCGAGCCCGAGCCGCGCGTTCAGCTGCTGCCGCTGCTTGGCCAAGCGCTCAGTTATATCTGGAATTTTGAAGGAAATGCTACTTAACGCATAGGTTCTAAATACGCAGGTATGTACTGCTACCTTTTTATTCTGTGGTACTGATATGTCATACTCTTTTATCATCATTCCTGGTTTTATACCGTGACGTCATAAAGTAGTAGTTAATAAGAGAGTCTTGATAAGAGCAAGAAGAGTCTCAATCCTCTCCTACTAATATCATAAATGTGAAAGTTTGTGAGGATGGATATTTGTTACCCTTTCACTGAAAAATTATTCAATGTATTTCAGTGAAATTTGGAATAGAGATAGCGAACGGCGAACACCGAACACAAACCGGAAGTCGTTCTGTAGGTAGGCCTCCCACTTGTTGGACCGATAATGTAAGTGTCGCGGAGAGCTGACCGATCATTGCAGCGTCCTAGGGCCTATGTTTAGCAGAGGATGACTTCCGGATTATGTGAATGATAAGTACAGTTATAGAAGTCGAACCAGCGACTCGATTAGAGGGAGACGAATTAAAAACCGATCATTTCAATTGTACATTATAATGAATGCTCAGAAATTTATCAACGAGCGAGAAACGACGTCAGCAGAACGTTAATTTATGCGCATTTTTTTTTAACGCAATGATAGCTTAGCTGTGTTCGGAGATATGTGAAATAAAATGTTCTTTTATAGCAATCACCTGCCAGTTATTCGCATGACCGTTTCAGTAATTGGCAGTGAATACAATTCAGTCTATTTTCGACATCAAAACAATACCTGCTCTTAGCGGAGTAATTTAGAGTTAGAATTTAAATGTTTTCGGAAAAATGTTTTAAAATAGAATTAGATACAGTAAAAACAGTTCAAAGTCACGGAGGTTGATAACAAAAAGGCAATGTCGTAACATTGCGAGAATACACGTATGCAATAGAAACATGTTTATGCAGTTAACAGGCTTTTTTTGTTTTACCGTAAAGATTATATGACTGGGTATCAGTACAATTAACATAATTGCATAGTTTGAAGACCGTAGAGCTACTATAGAATTGTCTATTGAAGCCCCAATCCAAAAAAAGAGTGGCGCCACTTCGGCCATTCGTCAGGAGAATATCAGCGTCTTATTTTCGATTCAGAAATGTACCATGTCTATAAATATTAAATTATGCGTCGCAATAAGAGACAATTTATGAATAGCAGGCAGTTTCCAGAGAGCCAGTTTGAAGAGACGAATCGCAATAAGGAAATTCCTATACGCGATGTACAGTGATATGGTAGGAAATGTCCAAGGGATATCATCACAGTCCATGATAAACAAGACTTACTGCTCCTAAAGATAAACTACGGGATTCATAAGTTACGGACATGATGGTCTATTTTTTAATTTCAACTAGAATTCCCTGTGTCAAAAGAAATAGGCGGATTGGGGATCCACAGCTCGCAGACATTGAACAAATAAGTGCACTTCTTTTAAATTTTTTCGAACCTGCTGCTTGCGCCGCATCGGCCGTCAACTCGCTTTCAAGCGAAGATAACATTACCTGTACTTGATAAAGCCTCGTCCTCCAGATCGTACTCGTGCCCCTCCGAGCCCATGAGATGGGCGCCATGCTGTAGTACCCTCTCTATGTCGAACGTCTCGCAACGCAGCAGCCCAGTATCTTCCACCTCCACTTTCTCATCTGTAACAATATGGAGAAACAATGTTATTCAACCATCGGGGATAATGGACGAGAAGAAACAAAAGAATAACGATACGTCTGGCTTTTTACAACATCATCATCAGCCGGAGGAAGTCCACTGCTGAACTAAGGCCCCCTTTGAACGCCACCATGAACGGCTTTTAGCCATTTGCATCCATCGGCTCCCTGTGACTTTTACAATGTCGGCGGTCCACCTAGTGGGACGCCTACCTACACAGCGTCTTCCGGTTCGTGGTCGCCACTCGAGAACCTCTCTTCCCAAATTACAATAAGTACATACTAGAATTAGACGTCGCGATGAAACACAAGCATTAATACAATCATTTAATATTACCTATTCGTATTGGACCACAATTACATTGTACTTATGGTACAATTAATTTACCTTTAAGGCAAACAGTAGCAGTTGTGTGATAGTGACTGACGGCATGTGATAGCAATGATAATTAAGATATTGAATGTAATTTGCGATATAAAATGTTTTTAATCGAGTACATAATTTGTTTTTTTTTTTTCATCATCAACGCTGTGCTGCTCCAACACCAGGACTTGGATCTATTTATATGCACGCAGCGGGAGTTTCACAGGGCGGCATTAGATTTTGTAGAAAAATTGTAATGTTAATATGTACTATTTTTATTGTTTTTTTTATTGGTTGTTGTGTTTTAGTTAAATTAATTGTTAGTGTTTTGTTCTTGTTTTGTTCAAAATTCAAAATTCAAATCATTTTTATTCAATAAAGGATACATTGTGATCATTTTAAAACGTCAACTTAAAACTAGCTACGCCTGTTCCAACCTCCTTACGCCGGCAAAAGAACAGGCAAGAAACGCCCGGCAGGTAGTTTTTTTTGGCGCGATGCATGTTGTGGTTTTAATCCTTGGTGAACGAATTAGAAAAACAGATAGGTGCTTGGCGAGAGATTCTTAACATAAGGGTGGTTTTCACAAACCGCCTCCAGAATCTCCTCTTTTAAGCAGTACCCGTGCCAACTTTAACTTTATTCGAGTAAGTACCTATCATCATCGTCATTGGCAGCTTATTTGCCAACTGCCTCGAACGTACACCAATCATGTAGGTCTTCATCATCATCAGCCTGTATCAGTCCACTGCTGGACATAGGCCTCTCCCAAGGTACGCCACTGAGCCCGGTCTTCGGCTCTTTTCATCCAACTACTGCCAGCCACTCGGCGCAAGGCGTCGCTCCACCTTGCCACAGGGCGTCCTACACTACGTCTGCCAAGTCGCGGTCTCCACTCAAGAACACGTCTACCCCAACGGTTATCGGTTCTGCGGCTTATATGACCAGCCCACTGCCACTTCCATGTCGGTGACCTTAGTTGTTCTCTGACGGATCACCTCATTTCTGATGTAGGTCTTAATCAAACAATTTTTCCCAACTACCGATCCATCCTTACACAAACACCTCTTAAGCAGAACAAATGTTTGCAAATCACGCAAATATTTGCTGCATTACCTTGCCTATTGAACCTTCGACCTGCAATTAATCATACTTATCTCAATTTAAAACTACTGTCGATGGTATCTTTTTACTTAATCATGAATAATTAATTTTATTAGATGTAAATGCCCTGAAATAGATAAAACAGCTATCTAAATCGATAAACAACTTCTATCTTAGTAATAAACAAGCTATTCATTTCAGAAACTAGAACCGATTACGATTAGTTTCAAAACTGAGGCAAAGGCGTGGGAAATAACTTGTATCGCACACTTAGATCTATTGAACGTATTTAGTGGAGATTAGCAAAAATATTTGTGAATAATGTGAAATTGATTTTTATCACAATAAATTTAATCCTTCTAATATTATAAACGTGAAAGTTTGTGAGTATGGATAGATGGATGGATGGATGGATGTTTGTTACTCTTTCACGCAAAAACTACTGAACGGATCTGAATGAAATTTGGAATGAAGATAGCTTATACTCTGGATTAACACATAGGCTACTTTCCTGCGGGAAAAGACGCGGGTGAAACCACGGGGCACAACTAGTGTAACAATAAATGTAGCTTCCCATTAGCTGAAAAAAATTCAGAATCGCTCAGCAATTTCAGAGATTAGCCGTTATGCTTACAACAAACTTTACCTAGTATGATCTTTCCACGTCTATGATAGGGGCGTTGACACAAACCTAGTCTATAGTACGGTCAGCAACAAAGTTTATTACAAAACACGTGAAATTTTCCCGATCATCTTGAACGCTAATCGCCGCTGACCTGGTTTGGAAAATTGGGCTTGATCATTAATTTTTGCCGCTGACTATACAACATGCTTTCACTGTTCAAGCGCAAGGCTGCAGTAAACCGGCAATCCTATGAATGCGTGTAAACTAACGATAGCATTGTTAAAAGTTATGCATACCATTGGAAATACCTATCTCGACACTGCGGTTTCATTTACACTCCTAGTCTCCATAGTAACAAACACGAACATTCGAGAGCACTCCAAAAGGTCAAAAACCAACCATATAAGCCTTTCAAAAATTTAAAAAGAGACCAAAATAAAGACCTTCCATATTCATCACATCAAACAAAAAAAAAATACCCATACCAGTTCTGTTTCAAGGTTGTTCAGTGCCGAACACTAGGCCGCAATATTAGAGAAGGTATACCTATTAAGTTATTTCTTATAATACAGTTTAGTTATTCTTATGTTCAGACAAGATACGAGTCAAACAACTATTCCGAATGTAGGTCAGCGTGTTATAATTTAGAATCACTTTTATATTTTGATCAAGAACGAAGTTTATTGAATAACAGATGGAATGCTTTTGTCTTATGGAATCCCTTAGTTTATTTAGTCTGCGATGTTAGAGAAAGTAATGTTTATTCGGTAGAGAATGTCGTTAGTATGTCTACAGACGACTTGTGAATAGATTACATTCCGTGTACAATGTAATCGCGAGAGCGCTTCTATTAGCTCTGTCTCCTTTTTACAGTCACAGTCATTAATATCGAACTTCTGCTAATTCATGATGTCCTGGTACGTTCAAATGAAAATATGATTCCATAAAACTATGCCAGTTCTGAATTTATGTAAGTCTATTATAGTATTTATCCAAAAGATCCACGAGTTGCAACCAACGAAAATGATGAATTTTAATAAGATCACGAGTTGCCACCATTACTGCAGATAAATATTTGAAAAAACACAAGTTGCGACCAACTTCGTTGTTTACGTGAAATTTGCGCGTCACGAGTCGCTACCGATCTATCTGGACACGACGTATCAGCACAACTACAGGCGTTGAGAATATGGAATGTTGCGATTTCAAAAGATTAGTTTGTTGTTGTATCTCCAATACAGATGACACGGATTCGTCACATTCCGCCGCGGACTCCAGACGGACATTTTGATTTGGCGAAAATATGTACGGAACATCCAAACTTTCATTTCAAAAATTCAAGGTACTGATTGTTCTTCCTGTCTTAGGATAATCGTGTAAGATCGAATCTTTGCGATTATCCTAGACCGATAGCAAAGGTTCGGGTATTTGAAAGCTAAACCGACAAGCTCACTCGAGAGCCAGTTCCCAATCCAGGTGTAGCGCGAAACCACTTTCGACCACATCATCACTTAACATCAGGTGACTTGTGGTCAAACGCTACCCTGTAAGTAGTAGAAAGTTTCGTAATTATCCGATCTATTTACAGAATCATTACAAAAATCCGGCTTATCTTAAGGTTAGTGAAGAATCGCTCACGTTGTGAGCGTTGATCGGCTGATCGTCATGCACTGAAGGATGCGCTCATTGGCTAACAGCTACATTCTTACGTCTTTTAGATTTCTTGTACATACAGTGTTATAATTATAATTCTTTTTTTTTATAAACATATACTGTCCCCCTTTGCTGGGCAAAGGTCTCCCCCATTTCCTTCCAGATATCTCTATCCCCCGCAACCTCAGGCCACCGCTCCTCAAATGAGTCAAGGTCATCACGCCATCTTTTCATTATAATTCTTAGATTCCAAATATCCGGTCCTTCGCAATCGTTCTAGAATTATCGCAAAGATCCGATTTTTCCCGATTTTTTTGATTATGAAATTTGTCACAGAGATAGTCTAGAGCCTGAGAAAGGACATTGGGGTCCTTTTTGTCGCGATAAACTGTAGCCGCGGGAACAGCTAGTATTAGTATAAATAGAGTCACAATAGGGAGCCATTACGCCAATTGTGCCAAGTGGTAAATTGTATCAGTACCACGTCCCCAGCGGATAAGGTCATGATAATCCCCGGAGACCAGAACGTTTCGTTCAATTTAGATACGGACACCAATAGAGAAATGATCTCTAGCGTTTTATGAGATACAACTCCATAGAAAATAAACGAGACAAGTTCAGCAGTGCTATTCCAATTCGCACGGAAAGATTCCGTGTCGGATTCGACGTCACTTTCGCTTCACTGAAACGTTTTCCGAGAGCAAATAGGTGGCGGAAACTTTTCCGTGATTGAGCAGCTGGTTTGTCAAATTAAACGTCAGTTTCCGAATTCAAATTAATGGATCGCGTCTAAAAAATTCTCAAGGAAACTTTTCCGAATCCGTGGTCCGAAGAGTTTCCGAGTGAATTAAAATTGCACTGCAGTTCAGATGACACATAGGTGACATTTATGTTCTCTCAGAGCGGGACTCTTATGTTTATTTTGAGCTCTGCTTTAACAAAATTAAATCAGACCTAGTTTTTTTTTACGTAAACGGATTTGGTAGTAAGATTAATTACTGCCACTCCTTCAAAATTTAACTGAGGATGGCCTGTCTCATTTTTCGAGGTTTTTAGGGATAGCGGGGCACATCGCTTCAAAGTGGGACGATCCTCCTCAAAGCGGAATATGGGGATTGATATTTGAAAGAAATAAGTTTAATACATACCTATACGGCCTATGCCCTATATCTAGGTCATTTGTAATTCACACGAAGGGTAATGTCTGTCTAATAATTCTAGTACATCTGTCTGTACCTACGCACTTATTTGTATAAGGAAAATAATGTTTATTCAAAACACATTGAAGTTCTGATAACAATAGAACATTAACGAATCAATATTTCTTACGGAGCTTTCGCAAGAACTTGTAGGAATTATACGATTTTGAAGTAAACATTTTTAAACCCCTAACAAAAGGCTTCTGACACAAAATCTTGTGGTTGTGACGCAAATCGGGTTCGTTCTTTCAACAAGTTTCAATAGACAACTGTTACTGATATTTTAACAGTCATGGCAATACGTTTACAGCACACATGTTTTAAATAATATAGGTTCACGTCCTTTTCTAAATACGCTTTTGATTTTGTTCCAAAACGTCACATATTGTCTATGCAGTCCTGACCGCTGTCACAGTATCATGCATTCACGATGGAAGGTGACCCTGCGGTCGAGGATAGAGCGTGCTTCACTAGGACATTCTCATTCCATTTAAAACGATCAGTAATATAATTATGATGGACATTCCACCCTATAGCACAAGGCGTTTTGTTTCTACTTCATCATGCGCAGAGTACCGCTGTAATCTCGATCGCTATAATTTGGGAGTCTTCAAGACGCGATTGAACAGGTCCTTTTTATGCAATTAGCAATAAGCAAGTCGCTCGCCTGGTGGTTAGAGTTACGCTTCTCCATTACAGGTCAGTACCACCCTGAATTATGAACTCATTAAATTCCTGCGCGGTAATGCACTGCGCTCCCTAAGATATTACAAGATGATCTTTTTACTGTAATTTCACTACAAAAACTGCCCTTCAATCTGGAACACAGTAATGTTTCCAAACTACTACTTGGCGGTCGAATAACTGACAAAAGTGTAGTGCCTCTCAAGGCGGACTTAACAATAGAGTCCAATACCAACTTCTAGACGCAACACACACTTCATATATATAGTCGACGGCATCTTCGCATCATCAATAACGCCCGAAATTAATAATCGATCCTGATTCGTTATCCGCGGTTTTGGATCGAGTAATATGTCGAGCTTTACTACTAAAATGACATGACATATCGATCCAAATCCGCGGATAACAGATCAGGATCGATTATTATTTTCGGGCGTAAATAGGTAGCAGACAAACGCAAGCTTATCGTGAAAAATTACCTGTGCTGGTCGCAAACGGGGGAGGATGCCATTCCGGAACGTTCGAGAGGATGGCTTCAACCGCCTGTGAAAGAAAAGGACAAGTTAGCGTGAACACGTTGCTTCGATGTACGTCATTACATATTACACAGCTGGCGCAGATGCACGTGCACCAGCTGTGTAAAATAAAAACCAACAGCAGAATTAAGCCAACAAAAAAATCAAGCAGTGGCATTCAGTTATCGCTCAGGGTAGAGAGGAGTAGTGCTCTGGTTTTGAAGGCAGAGAAACTCTTTGGGTTGCTAAGGTATCAGAGTTAAGTGTTCATTACCAGCTGGGTAAATGCCCTGTGCCCATGCCTGTGAGGTGTTAAGCATTTTTTTTTATTGCTAATAGGTGTGCGTTTGACCGCCATCCCACCTTTTGCCAAGCGATGATGCGGTCGACGGTGTAGCACGCACACCCAGAAGGTACCAGCGCCTCTAGCCAAGATGCATTCTGCAATCGTTGACGCTAATAGAAAACAAGAAAAAAGTATTGGTTTGAGATATTTCTGACCACGTGACTTCGCGTTGAAATATGTCAAACCAATACTTTTTTCTTGCTTTCTACTAGCGTCAACGATTGCAGAATGCATCTTGGCTAGGGGCCCTGTTCACTCTTGCCTTGAAGATCCCAAAATTATAGCGATCGGGAAAAACAGACTCTAGCAAGGAGTTCCACGCCTTAGCGGTACGCATGATGAAGGTAGAAGCAAAACGCTTCGTGCGAATCAGTGGAATCTCCACCATATACCGATGGCGTCTGGCTGTTTGTCTTGATGTCCGATGATGGAATGGGGATGGAGGAATTAAGTTGAATAATTCCTGGGCACACTCAAAGCATAGCGTCTTATGTTTTAAAGCCTGGCCGAGATAAACAAAGTAACTGTAGATGAATCGGGCCCCAACTCAGCATAGCGCTGGTCTTCAATTGGAACCGTTTGGCGATGCGATTGCACGAATAGGCACCAACAGTACTTATACCTAAATCTTAAAAAAAGAAATTGAAATTTAAGCGATAACATATTTAGGACTTCAGCATTAATAAAAAAGAAATTACGAGATTAGACTGTTTCGAAGTGGCAAACATATTTTTTGATGTTTGTCTCCAGCCTTGTCTAAATGGTCAAAGATATCTAGGAATATCTATAAAGCTATCCATGGTGTGTGTCCATCCATGCCGTGCCAGCCACAACAAACGGAATCCATAAGTGTTAGTTTTTGGATACCCAAATTAATATTTTTCCTGTTATGAACATGACATAAGATTTCTTAACTCCGTGCAACAAACATGTCTCTGAGTGCGATCCTCAGATTGCAAAACCCGTAATCGTTTTTTTACCTAACCGTTATAAAAGTGCAGCTTTAATTATAGCTGAAATCTGTAAGATCTTTTTGTCTTACGTAATAAGTTTTATTGTTGGTACTTAGAGTATGAGTAAATTGGCAGATTCCTGCCAATATTACTGGTTTCCGAATAATATCTACGTCAGCAGACACAGTAGCAATCATGATCCGTTTTTAGGGTACCGTATCCAAAGAGTAAAACGGGACCCTAAAGGCTCCGCTGTCCATCCGCCTGTCTGTCTGTCCTTCTGTCACCAGGTGAACCGTGATAGTACGACAGTTGCAATTTTCACAGATAAAGTATTTCTTTTGCCGCTATAACAAACGAATACTAAAAAACAGAATAAAATAAATAAGGAGGCTCTTCCATACAACAAACGTTTATATCGTACATCATCATACCATTAAGTTCTTTGTCTTAAATTTAATTTCTCTGTATTGTGGTATGCCAATAAAGAATTAATCTATCTATCTATCTATCGTCCTCATCATCCGAAAGACGTCCTCTATGGGCATAGACGTCTGACCTTCTCCATTCCTCTGGTACAGAAGGTACGGAAGACGCGGGTGAAACCGCGGGGCGCAGCGTAAGTACTTTATAAGTATAGAGTACAAAACTACAAAGTAAGCTGCGTATTACAGTACAAAACTACAAATCCACGTGTAATGTTTACCGAACTGTGAATTGATTATAATGAATTACAGTTCTCGCATTCGCACGGAATACCTAAATGAAATTATTCGTGAAAGAGCTAAATAGTGCATGATTGTTGCGCTCGATTATGCACAATGTTCAACCTTAGAATGATTTCTAATTATTTTTTTTGTAACAGCGGTATTTAATTATGCACATCGTAGTACAAAATGTGCAAATACTGTCATACCACAATGAAAAATACGCACCAAAAAAATGATCCATATCCCTACTAATATTAATAATGCGAAAGTAATTCTGTCTCACTTTCACGCCTAAACAACTGAACCGATTTAAATGAAATTTGGTACGGAGATAGTTTGAACCCTGAGGAAAGACATAGGATACTTTTTATAGCGTTAAACTGTAGCCCACGCGAGTAAAACCGCGGAGAACAGCTAGTCAAGAATATTATTGACGAACACTTCCATATATTGGTTTAAAAACGAATACTGTGTGTAAGTGGCCTTCTTCTTTATTCGTATCAGCAAAAACTGGTAAAAATCCGTGTTCTTCTTTACTCTACGTTTGATTTGACTACGATTATAGCACGTCTCGCCGAAAAACCTTTGAAAAAAATTTGCAAGTTGAAGTGGCAATGGGCAGGCCACATCGCTCGACGAACCGATAACCGATGGAGAAGCAAGGTTCTCGAGTGACGACCACGAACCAGAAGACGTTTTGTAAGTAGACCCTTACTAGGAGGCCCGACGACATTGTAAGAGTCGCAGGGAGCCGATGGATACAAATGGCTAATAGCTGTTCATGGTGGCGTTCCTATGTTAAGCAGCGGACTTCTTCCGGCTGATGATGATGATGATAGCACGTCTATATGCCCGTAAACGATGTTTGTACACTACTCCTCGTTTCACAGGGTACAGTCAGCGACAAAAGTAGCTGATCCTACTGGATTTTCCAAACGCGTATGGGCTCAGTAATGTTTGTTTTGTTCCTTACAACTTATAAGGTTGCGTTTGACCACAACACAACACACTCGATGTTAAGTAATGATTCGGTCCAAGGTTGGAGTTTAAGATGATAAAGAAAATCGGAAAAGTTTGTTTTTGTTCAGCGACTTTTGTCGTTGACTGTACCACAAACCCGAATAGTGGTTAGAGGTCAATTCGGTCAAGGTCTTTGGGGCTCGTTTCGACCTATTGTATTGTAATTTGGTTTGACGGATATTTATAAAAACATACAAAACAAGCGACTAACCTGCGGTATCGCTCGCGTGGACGTTGTAATTTTTCTATAATAACTTTAGTATCCCATTTGACCCTCTTGGGGTTTCCTTTTTTAGAACACCTACTCTACCAAAGGAAGCTACTCAAACTTTTTTGAATCTAGTGGTTTAGACTGTATGATGTCTATCAGTCAGTCAGAACTCAGAACAAAACCTTTTATAGGCACGGAAGCGTTGTTAAAAATACCTCTAGGGGTCACCCATCCTTATCAGTTCGTAATCATAGCTTCAACTATGAAAACGGACTGATATGCAAATCTGACCACATTTAATTTTAAAGCTCTGCTCCTCATAACCTGTAACAGTTAAGAAAACAGAATTACTCTCTATTGTGTAGTTTCAAACAATGCACATTCATATACAAATATGCATTCAAGTATATACAATTTTGCCTCGATTAGTGCATTGTTACAAAGATCGCTACCTACTATTACAAAATTGTGTGAAAAAGTGTGTTTGTTGTTGTGTTGGTTTGTCCATTTTTTAACGAAGCAACGGATCAAACGTAAACAAATACATAATGCACACACAATCACATTCATAGCTATCACCCCTCACTAACATTACCTGTATTTGGGGTAAGTATCAAAAACTACACAAATCAGTTGCCTTATTATGAGTTTTTGCAAGACGTTTACGCGTTCTACAGTGAGCGCGTAAACGCGTTTTTGTATGAAAAAAAATCGGTTCATAAACTCGCCGCTAGGGGCGTTGTAAATTCTTCATACAAAAACGCGTTTACGCGCTCGCGTTAGAACGCGTTAAGGTCCCACAAAAATTCACATTAGGGCCATAGTGATAGACTTGATTTTGCCTCGAGATTGTTAATAGGTAGAAAAGTAACGTAAAATGCGCCTGTAGAAATCTCCACACGTGTAAAACCGCGGGATAGAATCAACTAGTAGAACGATAAAGACTACACAATTATCCTGACCACTTATTTTAGTGAAACTCTGAAATAGTAGTCGAACAACAGCAACGATGGTAGTATCAGGCTACCAGATAACAATCTCCAATAAAGGCCCACTTTGTTGAGCCCATGACGCAGCGTAGCTATCACACGAAATTAAATGATGCTTTGACTCTAAAGGTCATCGTTCATCAAATTTAGTATTTCCTCCCTCACAACACGTCTGGTGTGGTACGACTCAGTTTTTTTAAGCATCTGGAACACGAAACATCTATGATCTTTTCATTCATCTTACAGGGTCCAATGTGGTGGCGCAGTTTCACTGGGAACTGGCTCTCAAGTGAGGCTGCTTGAAAGCATCGATAGGAGCTTCGCGACGACAGATTCTTCAAGAAAATGAGGTTCATGTAAACAGCAAATTTTGTTGGGTAACTGTTCTTTCATGTTATAGACTTGCAAACAAGCAGACGGCCGGTCAGATGGTAAGCGGTCACCATCGCCTATAGACGCCTTTGCAACAACGGGGGCGTTGCTAATGCATTGCCGACCCTTAACAACTTTTCACACCCATTTTGAAAGACTGCAATAGTACTATTGTGACGAAAAATGTAAAATATTTAATATAACTAAATAACGTAATATAGTATGGCCAAAAAATGTCATGAATACAGCCGTTTATTCATACTCAGAATATCCTGTTTGTCTCACTGTGATAAAAATAAAGTTTCTAGTTATTTCATCACCTCCATTCCATGTGGTACAATCACACGATGACTAACTTGTTCCAAATGATTCTGGAAGCTTTGTGTCACTATCTAATGTTTACGCCTTTATACTCTGCACCGAGCGAGGGTTCAACACTCGGAAGATAATAATGCTTAAAATCCTCCAGGAATGTCAATGAAAGGCTGATACTGAATCAAGCACATCTAGGGTTACCACCTGAGTACACTTGACCGGATTTTTTGGATGCACCGGTCTAAAGCACATACGTAGGCGCCAGCTAGTCTATACAAGCAATACAACTTCTAAAGAATTTTTTATAAAAAATTGCTGTTGTTAGTAAAGAAACCGTAAAAAGGTAAACAAACCTACCAAGTTTTAGCATTGGCTAAACAACTGGCTTTTTTTGAAATCAGGATTTTTAACCACGTTTGACCGATTTTAGACACTGGTAAGTGATAACCCTAACCTCATCACATAATATGACTTTACATGACCCATCAATTGGGCAAGCCTATTTTGTACAAACAAACGGCTTTGCTTACAAGTTTTTGAATGGGTTCAGTAGCCAAAAGAGTTGGCGTGTTTATCCTTAACACGTCATAACTAAAGGATGAACACCAGACTCCTTTGGAAACAGAACTCATTCAACAACGCATAAACAAAACCATTTGTAGGTCGAATTAAAATAATAAAATAGTAGAGACATACCTATACCTACAATGGAAATGTTTGTGGCGGAAAAGGCAAAGCTCTAACCGCAAAGTGGCTATAATAAAATACAAAGAGCTGCGTCAGTCTCTTACCTAACCCATACTCATATTAATTTTATAAATACAGTAACTCTCTTCTGTCTCTTTGGTACCATTTTGCGCCTGAAACACAGTATGGATCTTGATAAAATTTACCGCAACCGCGACGCACAGCTAATACCTAATAATAATCTTCAGCGTCATACTACATCTCCATCACCGGACCTTCTATCTATTAGGAGTAAGAACTTGCGTTAGATCAAGGGCACCGTCTGGTCCAATTCGGATTATCACATGCTTTGAATATTCACCTTGTCTATATAATCTCTGGTGCAGAAGACACCATTTTGCATGTACTTACGAGTAGTTCTGCAAAGATCTTTTGTAACAGCAGCAGACTCAGAACAATGCCTATTACATTCATTTCATCTCAACACCCAGTAGAGCGTACGACACAAATCATAAAATCAATAGACCCTTTACACTTCATCGCACGTTGAAACGATGTCATGTCGATAAAAGCAAACGCTTCATGCAGACTAGTATCTCAATCATGCGAGTATTAGGTATTCTGCGACCATCCGAAACAATGCAGGTAATTTGTGGCAATGGCTGATTGTGGTAGCAATG
The DNA here is from genome assembly GCA_931315375.2 of Opisthograptis luteolata. NCBI lineage: Eukaryota > Metazoa > Arthropoda > Insecta > Lepidoptera > Geometridae > Opisthograptis > Opisthograptis luteolata. The sequence goes on from OV928044.1 coordinate 2,562,510, forward strand.
AACCTGATCGACCTATTGAGGATTCCACTGAGTGCGAATGTGAGTAGTAGTGAGTACCTAACAATTGCGATATATAAGTAACTAGCGGCCCGCCCCGGTATTTAGCAAAAACGCAAAAATTATAATACACACATTATTGGAGTTTTAGTAAGGATCCCTAATTTTATTGAAAATAGACATCAAAATTTTTACGATACTAACGTCACTCAATTGTTTTGTCTTTCCGGAAACTCTCCACTAACACTTGAACTTTATGATATGGTATTAAAGTTCAAATTGACTCTACATTTTAGTTAGAAAACGTTTGTATGGGAAAAAGAAAAGGGCTGTTTTTGGGGTTTTCCCGGCAATTATTCGAATTTTTCTCGCCGTAAAAACCATTCTTGGGCTTCAACGAACATTTTAAAAAAAGAATTGGCAAAATTGGTCCAGGCGTTGTTGAGTTATGCGCTTACCAACATATTTTGCGATTCATTTTTATATTATAGAAGATTAAGAACAAACACTACTAGGAGCAGATATCGGTACGGTAGGTGTGGAATTTTGTTCAGTATTTCGGTTTAAAGCGAATCTGACAGCATCCTTTCAAGCGTATAACAAGTGACACTTGACATCCCTATGCAAAACAGAACTGCGTGGGGCGCGGCAACTTAATAAGTACACGCGGTTGTCTAATGGATTGTTCTAGTCTAGACGGTGGTAACTAAGTACCTAAATAAAATAGATTATTTTGTTACTAGAGTCTCTAGTCTCTATACATTCGTTACCTTGACCGATTATATAAATGCGATTATACGCAGACACCCTTTCAAAACAATATAGATCTAATAAATGTTATACAACGGATCGAAACTTCCAGAAGGCCAGCCCTGCTTCAATACTTGAATTGCTAATCATCAGTTGAAGCACAAACAACTAAATCAACACACGAATGAATTTCCAAGTAAACTTAGAAGGTATTCATCCAACATTCAAACATTGAAAGGAAGAAATAATCCAAGACAATACTGAGTTGCTGCTCTTATAAGGATGAAATAAATAGGCCTCAAGTGACGAGACGAGAGCATCGACGGGTCATGATCATGAATACAAATCGTTCGTGTAATGTATTGCAAATATTGTAATCTTGGCATCTTCATCTTGTTTACGTTTGTACTCCTGCATAACTAGAATTCTTGAGGAACAGGAACGCAGAAACTATCTACTCAAACCTCCTACAACATATTTTAAAATATTGTCCTTAGGACAGACTTATTTTTTCATCAAATGTCGCTAAAACATAGTTAAAAAAATTAAAAGGAAGTGCCGATGACATTGTACGCCAGGTGAATTCAGATAGCCCGCAGCGAGAGAATACCTAAAAGCCGCAACCTGCATGTTTCATACAGTACATTTACCTAGAACCTCTATAGCTATACTGTGTTTCCTACATATTTCATAAGTGATGACATAATTATGCATGTTATGCTTACCAGAACTTTACACATTTCAAAGCCCCGTTTTGAAAATCCTCTAAGATGGTCTACTTATATGTCTGTTGAACATTTTTGCTTGGCACCAAAATAACATTTTGGAATGCATAGAAATGCACTCTTGCAAAGCCTTTGTATTTTTAGTATTAAAAGATCACTACTATCGTTCTCAGCTGGTACCAGTGCACACTGTAGCTAACAGCTAACTCTCATCCTGATCCTTAGCCTCTAGCCAGCAATATCAGCGATTTCAACCAGTGCTGTTTACCTGAGCAGCCGCGACCCTGGTCTCCCAGGCGGGCGAACGTAGGTGCTTCGTAAGGCGCCCCAGCAGTCGGTGCAGCTCCTCAGGATGTGCCTTCTGCACCTCCCCCAGCTGGCGGGCCGCCGCGCGTCGTGTCGCCGCCCCCGCACCGGCTTCCAGAAGCACGAAGAGACGGTCCAACCTAGTAACAAGGAATTATTAAACAGGTTTAGTTAGTGATTAGGTTTTCTTTTGATTACAGATCTAAGTGACAGCATGTGGAATCTAGAAAATAACCAAACAATGGTAGATGACTGAAGCTTAGAACGTGGTGCAAACTCCTGGAGTCAAGATGATATTGCCGATGATGTCACTACTTGTATAAATATCAAGTTGAATGCTGAACCAAATCCCTCAGTAGTAAGTGGATGGACAAACAGACGTTCTAAATCTATACTAATATTATAAAGCTGCAGAGTTTGTTTGTTTGTTTGTTTGTTTGTTTGAACGCGCTAATCTCAGAAACTACTGGTCCGATTTGAAAAATTCTTTCAGTGTTGGATAGTCCATTTATCGAGGAAGGCTATAGGCTATATTTTATTTCCAAAAAAATTAGGGATCCGTAAGAAAATTGCTATTTTGCAACCCAAGGTGTGAAATCGAAAACCTATTTTTGCGTGCGCTGCAAAAACTATTGACACTAGAACAAAATAATGTATTGCGGGTTTGTAGGTCTCATTTAGATCTACAAAAAAGTCCGCGAGAGCATATGTCTAACTATTATAGTTATGCCACAATAAGTGATCTTTTATTTTAAAAATTTAATTTTTGATGCCACCGCTAGAAAAGGCTCTTTATTTGTATCTTGGTATAGCTGTTCCTCGCGGTTTCACCCGCGTGGGCTACAGTTTATCGCGATAAAAAGTATCCTATGTCCCTTCCCCGGGGCTCAAATTATCTCTATACCAAATTTCATTTAAATCGGTTCAGTAGTTTAGGCGCGAAAGCGTATATATATATTCCGTATACTCCAAAATTATTTCCGCACTTCGGTGCCCCCTCAACGCGTTACCTGCTGTAGGTACCCATTATCCTATTTTAATTCTAAGTTAATTTTTCTTGGACCGCACGTTTGAACCGCGCAGTTAAAGGTCTTTCTGGTCCGCGACCGCACTTTACCTATGTCATAGATTCTCCCGATGCCCCCGCTCACCTCACCGCGTTTCCCACTGCGCTGCGGTGCGGCGGTTTTATTTTTCTACTACTACTTACATTTTTAAACTCGCGATATCTTTCGAATGGAATGTCCGAATTGAATGATTCAAAAAGTTATATAAAGGCATTGAAGCAGTTTTGAATAAGAAGTAATTTATTTAGATAAGGATTAATACCAAGATACAAATAAAGAGCTTTTTCTAGCGGCAGCATCAAAAATTAAATTTTTAAAATAATAGATCACTTATTGTGGCATAACTATAATAGTTAGACATATGCTCTCGCGAACTTTTTTGTAGATCTAAATGAGACCTACAAACCCGCAATACATTATTTTGTTCTAGTGTCAATAGTTTTTGCAGCGCACGCAAAAATAGGTTTTCGATTTCACACCTTGGGTTGCAAAATAGCAATTTTCTTACGGATCCCTAATTTTTTTGGAAATAAAATATAGCCTATAGCCTTCCTCGATAAATGGGCTATCTAACACTGAAAGAATTTTTCAAACCGGATCAGTAGTTCCTGAGATTAGCGCGTTCAAACAAACAAACAAACAAACAAACAAACAAACAAACAAACAAACAAACAAACAAACTCTGCAGCTTTATAATATTAGTATAGATTAATCCTTATCAAAATAAATTACTTCTTATTCAAAACTGCTTCAATGCCTTCATATAACTTTTTGAATCATTCAATTCGGACATTCCATTCGAAAGATATCACGAGTTTAAAAATGTAAGTAGTAGTAGTAGAAAAATAAAACCGCCGCACCGCAGCGCAGCGGGAAACGCGGTGAGGTGACCGGGGCACCGGGAGAATCTATGAAATAGGTAAAGTGCGGTCGCGGACCAGGAAGACCTTTAACTGCGCGATTCAAACGTGCGGTCCAAGAAAAATTAACTTAGAATTAAAATAGGATAATGGGTACCTACAGCAGGTAACGCGTTGAGGGGGCACCGAAGTGCGGGAATAATTTTGGAGTACATATACGGAATATATACGCTATCGCGCTTAAACTACTGAACCGATTTAAATGAAATTTGGTATAGAGATAATTTGAGCTCCGGGGAAGGGACATAGGATACTTTTTATCGCGATAAACTGTAGCCCACGCGGGTAAACCCGCAGGGAACAGCTAGTTAATCCTATAAGTTTCTGCGAGATTACGAGAGTAGTTAGTTGAACTTGTGGACAGAACTAGAAGAGCTAGTAAACTGTTTGCGACTGGCCTTAGTAAGTGCAACAGAACGCATACGAGATCGAGAACATACTTGCATAAGTGACCATTATTAGGTGGCACCCCACATCCTGAGCGGATAGGGGAACGGAAGGCATGAATGATTGAGCTCTTATGATTGGAGAGTCCACGTTGAAGCTACTTAGTTCATTCAAACATCTTTATGCCAAGCAAGGTGAATATTTGCGGATGTTGGTAATCTTTTGCGCAAAGCAGTATTAGGATGTGAACTATCTTCACAGGAAATGTTTGTTTTAGGGTAATACGTGTCCAGGAGGGGAGACCATAACACACGCAGTGTAAGGATATCCTACGACTAGGCGGAGCGGTGATATATTATAGACAATTGGACAAGCGTCGAGTTCACTGGCAGTAACTGGAACAGGGGGGCCAATGATCGGGCTCAGTGGTTAGCTTCGAGAGAGACTTATGTTGTAACGCACAGAACCCTGGGTCTGCTCTATTGAATTGCTAGAATTTTCATAAAACCGAGCTCGTTCTGGCTTCAGTGTGGTTTGCGCTTTAAAACATTTCATCCAATTTATATTGAACTCGATCACAGCATGAAATTCCTATCGGTATTGAGCGTAGCCTCAAGGCATAGTGGCGAACTAGTACGATAACAAGCACTCATAAAACTAGTATACAACATACAACCAATGTTATCGTTGTGCTAAGCAAAAACAGTTGGATTTCTCAACAACTTGTTCTCCTAAATACTACTGGTAATAGAACATAAGACCTTGTAACAATAACAGTTCCTGCTAGAATGTTTGTTAAGAGCTTATTTTAAAACTACCGATAACGATAAGCGGAGCGTTTCGAATGATTATGATACATTTTTTAATTAGATGGACGATTAGAAAAAACTGCGATGTCATAATATAATTTACTTCCATATTACGCTCTTAAAAAGTTTTGCTTCTATGTTTATAATCAGAAAAGTTTAAAGAAACACTTCGCTTAATGGCTTTGATCCCTGACCCAGCATTCCTTGACTCTTGAGAAGCCAACTATTCTACGCTATATCATTATTATGAGATAGCAGACCAACGTAAGTCAGCAAATAGAAAGTAAACCTTATATAATGAGGTCCTTTATACCTCATTACGGTGAAAATAATGACTAAGGGTAAGGGTCAAGCCAAGTATGTGAATCTTATGTTAAGAGACACATTATTACGATATCTTCTATTATATCCATGTACTCGTAACTACGCAACTTTCAGTTGGTCAGGTACATCTTAAGCTTATGACGTGAATTTTAAATTAATCTTTTCGTAAAAGGCCACGTTTGTGCCACGTTTAGACCTTTATCTTTTAGGTTGAAATGACTAAAATACCAAGATTAATTTTCTAATATAAAGGGTATATTTATAAAAGGGTTAGATCGTATCATCATCGGTGCGTGGGAAACAAACAGACAAAAATAATAAGCTACATTATCGCATATCTTCATACAAAACAGATTTTGCTTACATGCAATTCAATAAGCTCCCTAGCCTAGGTCATTTTCATTATGCTGCTATCTCTAAATACTTGCTGCCCACGTAGTTTTAAATAGAAAACTCCATTAGGTCGAAGCTGTAGTTCAATTGTCAATCGCTATCAAACAAGCCGGTGAATTGGCATCAATTTATTGAATAAATTCCCGCGCCTTGCGAGTTTTATTGGACGCTCAAGTGGTCAGAGTACAATTTAGATAGAGGACAGCAGTTGCAACCGTTGTTTTATGCGTTTCGTAAAAGTGAATAAGTGAATCATACTGCTGTTAAATAGATACTGAAAATAATCTTCCGACAGTAATTTAGATCAGGGGTGTGGTTGTAATCACACTATTATTATAAATGTGAAAGTTTGTGAGTTGATATGTTTGTTACTTCACCACGCTGAAACGACTCAACGGATTTCAGTGAAATTTGAAATACCACCGTACCGCCGGCGCCGCCGCCGTTTGCCATAGCAGGAAAACTGCGGGTATGCAGGCGGAGCGCAGTTTCCGATCTGACCCGAATCAAACAATAAGACTGCTATTGCTATTTGCATCAATAGAAAGAAAGGTGGCGAAGCAATCGCAACACACGGCACCTCTGTGCGGTGTGCGATGTTCTTCAGACAGCCACCGACTGTTTTCGTACTAACAATCGAAAGCTGTTCAGTACTTCAGTTTTATGTTTAAAATACAGAATTGTTTCAAACTTACCGGGACGTCATTGTGGCTTGTGTCAGAAGTTTGTGCCCTGAAACAAAATGAGTAATATTATACATCAGATCTGGTTACCTCTATTCTCCTTTCAGGCGTAGGTAGCAAGGCAACGTACCTGTAATATTCTATAAAAACTGTGATTGTCCGGCTTTTTTTAAGGGAATTCACAGTCACAACGTCTTCTGGTAAAATTTTGACTTTTCTCTTTGATCAGGCAACTCCAAGCGTACTTTCCCAGTTTGAGAAGTGAAAATGTGAATGAGAATGAAGAATTTCACTGGAAAAATTGCAATCTTCTCGTGAATATCCATACAAAAACTACGCTTCTATGGAAAAACGCTCGCTGCTTTTCCTCTAATCAATTATTATCAAAAACTTATTTTTAATTCCCTTGGTCATCTCATCACGCGTGAACAGAATCTGATGGAAAAATTTCGCTAATTCCTTTTTTGTCGTACTCGTTGAAGTCCAAGGAAGGTTTTTATAAAGGGAAAGGGAAAAGTTGCCAGGAAAGTATTAAAATATGGATATAACGGAAAGTACTTTTATCTATAGGCGTTTTGTAGGATACGTGAGGATACGTCCTATTGCGATAAACTTCAGTCCACACGGGTGAAACCGTGGGCGCAGCTGGTATAACATATTTTGCCTCAGTAGGTACTCTTGTAGACCTCTTGTAGGCCTAGTGCTAGATTTTGTACAAGTTAACGGGTTCAACCGTGAGCGCGTAAACACTTGTTTTCTATGAAGAAAAATAGATTCATAAACTCGCCGCTAGGGGCGCTGTTCATTCCTTCATATTCTGCGTTTTTGTATGAATATGTAAACTTGTAGCCAAACTCACATTGTTCAAACAACGATGCATCTATGTTTGAAGTTATATCAACGGTTAATAAATGGACAAAACGGTTACGATAATACAATCGATGATCATTGATCAGGTATGACGGTGAATACCTGAATTCATGCCAATTCAATGAAGGAAACTGCATTTCCGTTAGTTGCGGAGATTACTTGGAAGTGACCATTACAATAAACTTATTCTCTTTGAATAGAATGGGTAGTTACATTTTTCGCCATCATTCAAAACATCATCGTGAGGAAACCGGCATGTCCAAGAACAACAACATTCAAATGCATGCGACATCTACCAACCCGCACTGGACCAGCGTGGTAGATTACGGCCCATACTCTCTCTCTGAGAGAAGGCCAGTCAGTGTCCCAGCAGTGGGAATATAATAGGCTGATTATGATGAATGATGATGATGATGAGGTAGGTAGGTACAGTCAGCGACAAAAGTCGCTGAACAAAACATATTTTCAGATCGCCTTCATCATCTTAAGCACCAACCTTTGACCGCATCATCACTTAACATCAGGTGCGTTGTGGTGTGATCAAATGCTACCTTGTAAGTTGTTAAAAAAACCCTAACATTTCTGATTTAAAACAACACTTGTGTCGGGTGAGCAATATTTGATGCTCAAGATAGTCAGGAGAATTGGTCATGTTCAGTAACTTTACGTCACATACATACGTGTAGGTATGTCGCTCACTGTACCTATGTATGTATGTATGTATGTATTGTATGTGTTCTCCATGCAAGGTAAACTTAAACAAAGAACTGTTGGATTATGCAACATGTTTTTTATGCTATCTTAACTTTAAGGAGGTGATTGTTATCTGTCTATCACCTATGATTTTACCATCTATCATTTATCATTGACAGGGTGACAAACGACATACCTAAAAGGAGGTATTTTTTTTATTCTGTTTCAGAACTTTTAGTCCAGGCTGTTTAACACGACAAAAAAATAAGAAATACATAGACATAATAGTCGAAATAAAAACTGTGTTTTTGCTTGCATAGCTGGAATTGCTTAGCTACCTTCATGTTAAGACAATGTTGCCAATGAAAACTTTTAAAATAATATTTTTAATGACCAGAGCTCTACATAGTTTATCTACAAAAAACATGTTATTTATAAAAAAAAAGTTACCTTAGATATAAAAGTCTTAGTTAAGAACTGTCGTTCAAAACACCAACCGACAAAAATAAATTAAAATTGGGTCATCCCTTTTGAAGCTATGTTCCCACAGACAAGACACATATTCACATTGGGATTAAAAAGTCAGTTATTTCATCAGCATAAGTATTAATTTTGATTAGGAATCTATCTTCTTATTGGACCGTGTCACAGTTCGTATTTCATAATGTGCTGACCTAAAACCTACACTATTTTTAATTTAGTGACTGGGTGTTATCAGAATGTTACTCTGTAGTAAGTAAAATTGAAAATGTGTTGCACTTAACTGACCTACATATTTATCTGCCCTTCTAACAGATAATGCTGATTGATATAAAATAAGCAACCAATAATGTTTCAGTTGATTAATCATAACATTTTGAACACGGAAGCCTTTGGGCGGTCTGAAAACTTCGACAATAGTTGTGTGGAGTAACTCATAAAAAAGAAGACAGCGATAGAAGAAGGTTACATAGAAAAATAGTTACATCTAGAATGACACTCAAGCGATAATCAGTATAGGTCTACCAGAATCTGATGGCAAAAAGGGAAAAAGAAATTGACACTAGCAATACTAGGGGAAATTGGAGTAAAACGTTTTGATACTTTTTTTCCCTATAGTGGCTGATTCTGTGTGTGATACATGCAAATATAAAAATTTATCCAATTATCAAGGATAATTTTTGAAAATCTTACTGTGGCGAATGTGGGGTTCGAAATTTAGATGAAAACTCCAATTACTCTGTCCATGAGTTTATTTATTAATTAAAGGCTATCAGAACTTGAAAATGGTTCCAAATACTGCACATCTGCACATCCAAAAAAAAGTCTTCAACGGTAGAGGAAGACGCAGTATTTATGATAACGATCTTGTTCTATGAACTGATTTTCAATTTTTATTACATGTTCACAAGATTTTCGCCATTCATCGATCCCTATTCGAGAGAAAGCTTCTTCAGTTCACACGAAAGATGCAATAAACCAAAGTATCAAGACTTGTCATTCCTACTAATTTGAAGCCAAACCATAAACAATTCCTCGAAATTTTTCGTTGCCATATGAAAATCACTATTTATTAAACTTTTTTTTTGCCATCAGATTCTGGTAGACCTATATTTGAGCACAGATTTGACGCTCTCAGTTCATACGAATACGTCACTTAATCACTACTCAAGCATTGATTAACACTTGAGCATCATTCTAGAATACGGGCCTAAGACTTTTCTTAAATAATTTTAGGTTTTCCACCTTCATTGCAATTAGACACAGATAAAAACTTAGGCAAAGTTTTTGTGCCATATCTCTTCAGTGAAAAAGGCCAGATATGTAGGTAAACTTGCATGATAGATACATTTATTACTTACTAAAGTACCTATTTGTAATTACTTATGTTTACATAAATTACTGACATGCAGTACCTATACTATTGGAATAATATTTTTTGTCTAATTGGTAACCTATTTGACCCAGGATTTGGTCCCTACCTACTTAAAATGAGTAAGGTTAGGTAAACAAAAACAAAACTGCCACTTTCGTTTGCATAAAAATCGCAGCGCGCCTGGTAAGAGGCCTTTGCGCTATCGATTAGCTTTCCCTACAACACAACAGAATCTACAGTCGACGGAAATGAATAGAAGACATCAAAACATCGAGTGCGGTAACGGTACGCTCGCCGTCTGCGCACGCATCGCCAGACCGCCACCCTCTCGCACAGGCGTGATATGTGATAGGCACATCCTAACATATGGCCCACACAATAACTATAACTACCATCGATTGCTCCAATTTCTGCACTTGCGCTCTCGACCGACTCTCGAGACCTATAAACACGACCTTGAATTAACCAAATTCCATTGTGATGAAAGCAGCATACGTAGATAGTCCTCAATTGATTTTTGTTCCTCAATTTTTAATCATGACCCATGGCGAACGAGCGTATAAATAATATCCATGTTACTAATTAATCCTAAGTAATTACTTAATCCGACACTTACCTTGCGTAATAACGCAGATATCAGGTCACTGCACTCAATTCTTTCCATATTTTAGGCCACTCAATATCACACACGATATCATTTTCGTCAAAATGCACAAACAAAAAAAACCACCGAGACGAGAGGAAGCGCATCGTCCAAGCTTCAAATATATACTGACAGCCATGCTGCTGATGAGTCCGACTTTATTGTGGACTTATGCGCTGATTGGCTGCGCACCAGCTGATAAAAAAATTCGATGCAAAATTCCACCAATAGGCAACAAAGTTTTCAAAATAACTTGTCTTGATTGTTTGCAAAAAGAAGAAGATCAGCTGAAAGCTGAAATGCATTACGCTCGCGATTTATTTGTCGATAATGTGTGTGTTAATTTTATTATGTAAGAGGAATATTATGAATTTATTGTTGTTGGATTAAAAGGATTGATTTGTAAGTATGCAAAATATTAAATTCTTCTATTTCTCTCGATAAACTGTTTGTTATTGTAGAGACAGAGCGTATGTAATGTGCGCGTGCGTATGTATGTGTGCGTAATGTAGTTTAGACTTCAAAAATTAATGTTTCCAACCTCAACAAGGAGGTCAAAAAGCACAAAGTTGTAGCATATGTATGAGTATGACAATAGGGAATATGCATGTGATTTAGATTTACTTGATTTTTTTTTCCATGATACCTTATCGCCTTGACATTACACCTAAACCATTATTTTCTTATTTAATTTGTAATTAATACCTTAAAAATTTAATCAAAAAGTGCAAAATAAGCGTGGGAATTTCAAATTTGCGAATCGCTTCACCATTGGTCGATTCGAAAAATGACGTCACACGGCGCAGTCTAGCTTCGATATTCATACTAATATGAAGAAAAATTACTTAAAAATTGATTTCTGTAGTGTTTTCGATTGCCTAGTGCGGTTTTGGTATATAGTGACAGTACTAAACATCAAGAACAATGACTGAAAGTGGTTTCGTCAAAGCACAATCGGACAATTTGCCAAAAATAGATGCTTTTATGATGACCGCATATTTTGCATCAAATCCAGATTTTACGTTCGTTGAGGTCAAAGGAGTAAAAGCGGCAAGGTAATTATTTTAAAACATGATATTTTGCAATTTACTACATAGGTTTTTATGCATGCACTTCCCTAACAGTATTTACCTAAACATAACCTCAAACGTTGTTATCTTTCACATAGCCTTGTATGTTTCAATAGATTGTAGCGAATTTTGTATAAAGTCTTTGATCATGAAGCAGATACTCACAAAGTAGATGACCAACCGAATCTTTTATATGTATTTATCTAAAATTATTGTTTGTTACAGATCTGAACGTGAATCATATGGAGATTCAGCTGTAGGCTATGTTCAAGTAAAACGAGATGGGAACATATGTATAGTGCAAGCTCGAATCACACCAGAGCACAATGTGCGGCACAAGTGTTATGCTGTACAAGCGATCTGTGATGAAACTGAAGAAACCATTACTTCAGTTCAATGTGAAGATTGTGCAGCACACTTAGGTAAGATTTTTTTAGTTTCTTCCACTCATTGGGCTATTGTTAGATGTCTTTTCAGCAAAACACTAGGGCAGAGTTGGAGACCGTGGCTTTGGCATAGATATTATCAATATAACTTGTAATCAAAATATTGCTTAGTGATGAGTTAGGAGAACTCAACCATACCATACTACAACTAGAGTGACATTTTTAATACAGTCATATTATATAATTATATTAAAGTACATATGTAACATAACTTATTATTAATTTTTTGTTTTGTTTCAGGAGGTTGCAAGCATTCAATTGCATTTTTGGCTTAGCTACACCGACGTAGTTTGGTTGTGATCCCGCAACTCGTTAATATTCATGTTCCCATATCCCAATGTGTACAACCAAACAAGAGAAATCTTCTTATTAGTAAAGCTAAATAAAAAATATCGGACTAGGTATTAGATGACAAAAAAAAAAAAGCTTGGGATTTTAGTGAACTTGCTCCAATTCAATCAATTAGTAATAAGAATAAAATTGTCAATGTGATCGCGCCAAAAAAATTACCTGCCGGGCGTTTCTTGCCTGTTCTTTTGCCGGCGTAAGGAGGTTGGAACAGGCGTAGCTAGTTTTAAGTTGACGTTTTAAAGTGATCACAATGTATCCTATTGAATAAACATTATTGAATTTTGAATTTTGAATTTTAGTGAAGAGCCATCAAGTACTAATGTTGAGTGCTGTATATCTTTTAATAATGTTAAATTTATTATTTAGTTTTAGAATAGAATAGAACAAAACAGATCTGTTATAAAAACCTGAACGTCAAAGCTTGTTTTATATTTTATATGTATGTAACAGTAACAGTTTTATTTTAATTTTTAAGGTTTTCTTTGTATCTGTATTTTGTTATTCAAGTTTCTTGAATTATTAACTGAATATGCATACCTAAAAATAAAACAAAGGAATAATTATTTCATTTTTTTATTAAAACATCCTGCATATTTGTCAAACCGCAGAATAACATTATTACCTACATTATAGAGATAGAGGTACATTTTTCTTTTCAATAGTTAAATTAACATTAACATCTTTACTTTTGTACTTTGATCTAATATTTACTTGCACAGCTTCATCACATTGTACTTGGTCTGTATTACTAGAGGCTTCAATCTACTTCATCTCGGAGACATCCATGTGAGATATACTGGGTCTTGCCAGCCTTCAATATGAAAAGTACTGTTCCCGGCTTCATAGTAACTTGTTTGTGGCGTAAAGTATTTGTACTTTTGACAGCAAACTCAGTGAGAGCTTCATATAATAACGATATTTTTTGTCTTTCAATCGCACACATTCTCTCTTGTGGTGGTGGCATTTTTTGTTTTTGGCACTGAAACATAATATGTTTCACATATGAGCTACAACACCTTGTTTTAACCGAAGCATAACTTTTCCCTCTTGTTGTCTCATGATGTTGTATTAAGATAGGTATCTTCCTCAATCTAAAATAAATCTCCGGAGGAATGACAGGAATGATAAAGGTCAGGCTGGTATAAACTTGGTGTAAACAGAGTTAGTTTCTTCCACTTGATAATCAAAATATTTATGCCTGCAAAAGTTAACTTTGACCAATTCACACCATGTTAACTATCGAAATACAATACACTAACATTAAAATGATCTTCACAACAATGTAAATACGATGATGGAGACACTTCATCTCTTCTCATAACCTTACACCTTTACGTATTTTCATATCACTTGGAATAGAAAAAAACACTTTATCCGGTGTACTTATTATAGTGTTTTGGCAGTCTGGTACAAGACAATGTCCATAAAATGTTTTTTTAGCTTTTTCCATTGTCGAAAAAGCGATATAAACTGAAAATCCTTAAATATTAGCTGTCATTACATAGAGAAAACAGTACTGGATGGGTGATGTGACGTCATCAAAAGCGCGCGAAAAATAAGGCCGTTCAAACAGGTCAAATTTAATCGGTACTTTAAATATTATTTTAAAAATTCATTTGAACAATTTTAACAGGATTTATATTTTTTTACTATGTTATAACGAAGTAATAAGTGGATTAAACAAATAAAAAAAATCGATGCATATTCCCTATTGACATGCCTGTCTGAAAATGCTGTCAAATTCAAATTGACAGCTTTTGACATTGCTTAAAACATAAACATTTGACAGTTCTCTTGGCACTTGAAGTCACAGTCACAGTCAGTCAATGTTTTTGTTTTTAAAAGTGAGGTTATTTCGTCGTATAATCGTGCGTGCTGTGAAGTGAATAACTTTTGGAAAATTAATAACATTGATAAATCTCAATAACCATGGGAAAAAAGAAAAATAAGAATGATCGCAAGAAAGTCAGTTTAGTGTTTGATGAAGCTAAGCGGAAGTAAGTGCTCTTGTGATGTCTCACATTACAATTCTTTAACCCCCGACGCAAGTAATAAGTATTGTTTTAATTTTATAACGTGTCTGTCTGTGGTATGTTAGCTCTCAACAGATGACCCGATTTATTTTAGTTTCTGAGCCCGGATTGTCGGGTTGTTTTTTATCGTCTGAAAATGGTGAATAAATATCATCCCTACTATAAATGCAAAAGAAACTTACGCTGTTACGCTTTCACGCCTAAACTACTGAACCGATTTAAATGAAATTTGGTACAGAGTTAGTCTGGAACTTTAGAAAGGACAAAAACTACTTTTTATCGCGATAAACTGTAGCCCACGCGTGTGAAACCGTGGTAAACAGGTAGTGGTGAATAAATTTAATTTTACACTGATCTTTTATCTTTCAGAGATTTCCTTTGTGGATTTCGCAAAAGAAAGTTGGAAAGGAAGAAGAAAGCTCAAGATGATATTCAACGTCTTCTGAAAGAAGAAAGAAAACGAATAAAACAAGAGGTAGATAACCATGTCTTGTGATTATTTAACTGACTTACTTTTTATTTATTCATTAATCCATTGTCTTTTTTTTATAGAATAAAGAATCATACAAGAAGCTTATAGTTTCCAGCCGTCCAATTCCTGATATAGAACAACTACTCCAAGAAGAGTATGAGGACGAAGATGTAAACGTCAAAATTGTAGAACTCTCATCGGATACCCTCCAGAAAAAAGATCTAGTCATAGGCGAGAACAGACCAAAAGAGAAGGTTGAGAAAAAGCTACCGAAAAAGAAAGAAATTGTTGATAAAGAAATAACAGGAATGGGATTAGAAGAAAAAACTGAAGAAGAGCCTGAGGATGAAGATGATAATGACGACAAATTAAAAACAAAGAAGGAAATCAAGAGCATGCTCAAGAAACAGGCCACAAAGAAGATACAGAAAAGCAAAGTATTTCAGATGAAGAGCAAATTGGATAGAATACAGAATAAGAAGAAATCTTCACAGAATAAAAGCCACATGAAAGCCAAGGGTAACCCAAGGAAGGGTAAGGCTGAGCCACGGAACGGTAAAGTTGATGCACGGAAGCCTAAGGCTGATCTGAGGAAGCACAAGTCTAAGAAGAAAGGGGGTAAACGGAAATAGTAAATTTAAAAAAGGTACAGGAAATATTTTGAGGAAACATACATATTATAAGAATGAAAACAATAAAAGTAAAGATCAAAAAAGTATTTCTCATAAAAAAATATAAATTTAATGCAACAATCAAAACTTATGAAATAAATTAATGAGGTAGGTATTTAGATTCCACAATGAATAGACGGATTAAATCAACTATCACAACAAACTTCTTCATGCATAAAAACAAGTTCCAAAAACAATTCTAGCTCTGTTTTTTGGCAGCCCTTGGCTTTTTTTCAGCGGTGGTTACATTAGAAATGATTTCTTCAGTGTCAATAGCTTTTGCAATTTTATCTCTAGGAGACTTTCTTTTCACTGGCGACTTTCTAAGCTTCTCAGGTTGGTCTATACTAGCTTTTGGTTCAATATCAGCGAGATTCTTGGTTCTGGTTCTAGTTGCTCTTGGACTTTTGACATCTTTTGGTTTTTTAATGCTTTTAACTTCCACGTCATCCAAAACAGAGCCTTTTTGTTTGTCTACTTTCTTTCGCGGTGACTTCTCAGTTTTGACTTTCAAAGCTGCAAGTTCCCTTTTTACAGCAAAATCCTCCAAATCTAAATCAACTTCTTTCTTAACTTTAGTGGTTTTCTTAGGTGTAGTATTTCTTTTGCGAGGTGACTTTTCAGCTACATCCATAGATCCATTGTTCAAAACATTGAAGAATAGAATAGAATAGAATAGAATTTACGTTTATTTGCGACAAAAACACTCATGGTACATGGAATATAAATAAAAATAACATACAACAATATTACAGTAATTGAACGTACACAAGAATGTCACCGTCGCAAATCGGCCCCAACTCAGCAAAATGCTGGTTAGACAACCAGCGCTGGTCTTCCGTTGGAACCGTTTGGTGACGCGACGTCGCGAAGAGGCACCAACAGTACCAAACATTCAACAATGAAAGAAAAAACATAACAAAAATAGCAAAAAAAAAAAAAAAAAAAACAACCACAAAAATAACAAAAGTAAAAACATATTTTGATTATTAAAACAAGACAAAACAAAACTAAAAAACAAGAAAAAAATAATAAACTAAACATCCAACAATGAAACAAAAAGAAAACATAACAAAAATAGCAAAAAATAAACAACCACAAAAATAACAAAAGTAAAAACATATTTTGATTATTAAAACAAGACAAAACAAAACAAAAAACAAGAAAAAAAATAATAAACTAAACATCCAACAATGAAACAAAAAGAAAACATAACAAAAATATCAAAAAATAAACAACCACAAAAAATAACACAAGAACATATTTTGATTATTAGCACAAGACAAAACATAACTAGAAAACCAGAAAAAAATAATAAACTAAATCCATACACTTTTTTTTCTGGCAATACAATAATGATGAAATACATCGACAACTACCGTCATTCATCAGAGGAAGAAAAAAAGTGGAAGAATAAATAAATTACATAAGGTAAGCGCAAGTAGTTAATGCTTATATGACACTAGTATCGTGCATTAGCATTTCTTGCTGGTTTTGGTGGTCAATCAGATATATTTTAAGCTTTTTCCTAAAACTTGTTAAATATTGCAGGTTCCTTATCGGCGGTGGGATGTTATTCCAACACTTGGTTGCAGCGTAACGGAAACTACCTCTAAATACAGCTGAGCTATGCTTACGCATCGAGAGCTGCGGCGCACACTGCCGGGACCCGTGGGATCTCCTTCTGGACATCCAGGTCAACTTTTCATGAAGATAAGAGGGTGCTTCATGCTTAAGGACACCGAAAAGAAGACAGGCAAGGTGTAATTTTCGCCGATGCTTCATTTTTAATATTAAGTGTTTATTAAGGTATGGGGTCACATAAGCCCTTAACGGAATGTTAAAACAGAAGCGCGCACAAGCATTCTGAACCCTTTGTAACAATTTTTGTGTTCTGGCTAGCAGACGCGGACCGACAACTACATCCATATAATTTAGCTTAGATAAAACAAGCGACTCCACCAGCTGGATACGAAGATCTTCTTTAATGTATGGCCTCATCTTGTATAATACTTTTAACTTATAAAAACAATTCTGAATCGAGGCAGCTATGTGCTTTTCAAAGCGGAGATCACAGTCCATGTGTAGGCCAAGATTGCGTGCTTCATACACTCGCTCGATGGGCTCATCCATGAGAGTAACACGTAGCGTAGGTGCTATGCTCGCTAGCTGGCGTGTACTACCAAAAATGATATATTTCGTTTTTGCAGGGTTCAGCAACAGACAATTGTTTGTAGACCAACGCGCTATTTCAGACAGATCCTCATTAAGTTTAACAATTGCATTATCGATTTCGGATGGTTTGCATGAAATGTACACCTGTATATCATCTGCATATATATGATATCTGCAGTGCTTTATATGTAATTTTATGTCAGCCGAGTACAAAATAAATAGGATAGGCCCTAGAATAGATCCTTGAGGTACTCCTCTAGTAACAGCCACTCTGTCAGAGAATAATGAAGAGCCATCATTACAACTCAATTTAATATATTGACCACGGTTACATAAGTAGCTATTAAACCACTGCAAAGCCGTACGGTCAAAACCATAGTAATTTAATTTAGACATTAGCAGGTCAATATTAATTGAGTCAAAAGCCCTAGAAAAATCTAGTAATACTAGTAATGTACACATTCCCTCGTCTTGTGAACAAAGTATGTTATCAGTCACGTCAAGCAAGGCAGTTACTGTACTACGTCCCTTTCTGAAACCTGACTGTACTTCAGGTAGAATGCGATTCTTCTCGAGGTACTCAGTCAACTGTGCGCATACGGTTTTTTCCATAATTTTTGACATACATGGCAAAATGCTAATCGGTCTAAGGTCTTTCAAGTCGAGTGGGTTTAAATTTTTAGGCAAAGGACGTACGATTGCGACCTTCCAAATATCAGGAAAAGTGGACGTGGTAATAGACCTGTTTATCATCTCTTTTATAATGTCAAGCGTTTGGGGTAAAGTCAGTAGAAGCATACTTAAATTAATGGCATCACAGCCCTCAGCATTGGACTTCAAACATCGAATCATTTTAATGACCCAATCCATACTAACCGGTTCTATGTGAAAGATAGCATCACTATATTTATGGTGTTCAAAGTAAGTCAGTTGTGAAATGGTAACACTCGATGCGCCAGGTATTTGCAAAAAATGAGAGTTTAAGAGGTTAGGATCATTAAATTGCGGAGGTAGCTCAGAACTTTTCTTTGGTAATAACGTATTTTTAAGATTTTTCCATAATAATTTAGGGTTATTAATCTTACTGTTTATATTATGTTCAAAAAAGGCAGTTTTTTCATGAAATAATGCTTGGGTAACGGTACTTTTCAAAGACTTATAATAATCTTTCTTAATGGAAGACTTGGTTTTATGGAAATCCGCTGATGCCTCATCTCGTAACCTCATCATTAGTTTTATAGTGTCCGTGATCCAAGGGAGAGAGTGATGTTTGATAAGAGTGGTCCTCACAGGCGCATGCATGTCAAATAGTGTTATGACGCTTCGATTAAAAACGTTAACCATATCGTTAACGTTCTCGAGCGCCGCAATCTGACTCCATTTAACATTTTGCACATCTTTTTCAAAATTGCTAGCACATATACTTTTTAACGGTCTGTATGTTATGGTATATGGTTTAGGCTTAACTCGCCTGATGTTGAACTCGCATACGACAAGGCAGTGACCAAAAAGGGACCCAACATGATCCAAAGCGACTTTATTCGAGCTCAAATTGGAGCAAATTAAATCTATAAGAGTTTGACTCGTATCTGTGAAATGAGTCGGCTCAGTGACTAATTGATCAAGTTTGAAGCATTGTAAGAAAGTCATAATTTTTTCAGTATTAATATTATTGCAAAGAAATAAATTGATATTAAAATCGCCTAATAAAATTAAATTGTCATAATTGGTTATTGAAGTAATAGAATCTGAAATTGCATCTAAAAATAAATCTAAGTCCATCCAGGGCGGACGGTATGCCGTGCCAATCGCCAGTTTCCTTCCGTTAGGGTCATAGTGAGCCACATTTGTTCAATAAACCTATGCTTTGGTTCTACCGGGTGAGGCCAGATGCGAACGCTAACATTCCGTTTAATATAAAACCCGACACCACCTCCGCGCGAGCGCACCTCGCGCGGCCGCGGGATGTGTCGCAACCGGTACCCCGGCAGCGCGGGGGCGCGCCCCTCCTCGCCCGCCCTTAGCCAGGTCTCGTTTACTGCAAGGATGTCGATGTCATTACGCGTGACTGACGCAATAATGTTGTCATGATTTGTGCCGAGGGAACCTGCATTGTACAAACCTATTTTTAAATGTTTACTAGTCATAATCAATGATATTATAGTTACTAGAAAAGTGAGAACATAACAAATACGATACAAAATAAAAATTAAACATTATGACATTGTTAGTATGACCTGTAGAAAATAGTATAATGATTTTGCTAACATAATAGTTGTAGTTTGAAAGTCGATGTATATAAATTTCTTCCCCTTTAATGCTAATTAAATATATTTTCCTAATAAATGACTTGCTATTACCAGAATTTTTACATTGTATATAAATTAAATAAATATATGTAAAATAACAACGAGTGCGTGATTTAAATTTTTTAATCCACACCTCAAACATTTGCGGACTCAAAAACACGCCTGAAGTCAGCGTCCGACCGAATGGGATGGACCTGCTGTCCGTCGCCCTGTCGCACGTAGATGCGGCCTCTCTTGGTCCAAGAGTACCGCCACTGCTGCTTACGGCATTCATCGCGGACGCGATGGAACAGCTGGCGGTTGGTCCGCGTCAGCCGCTCGTTCACGTAGACGCGCCGCGGCGGCCCGTCCCCTGCGACGTCTGCCGTAGTGAGAGCGCGGCGGGCGCGCGCGGCGCGCAGCAGCTCGTCCCGCAGGTGGCGGCGCGCTAGCCGCACGACAACTCTGCGCGTGCGCCCCCCGACGCTCGCTTCCCCGGCGCTACTCGAGTCGGCCGACCCAACACGCTCTGCAAACACGATATCCCGGTCCTCCAGGGTAACCCCAATCTTCGCAGCGAGGAGGATGACGGTGTGTAAGACATTTTCACCCTTCTCTTCGGGAAGATGTCCTATGTCCAGGTCGGACAACAGTGCCTCCTGCTCACGCTCGTTCGCCTCGTGCCTGAGTTGGATCACCGTCTGCTGCAGCTCATCCACCTGGGCCACGGCGGGGGCCGCCGCCTCCCTTTGCTCAACAACCTCGAGTCTCCGCTCAAAACAGTCCATCCGTTTCCCCATTTCCGCCATGGAGGTACGGAACTCCTTACGGAATTCGCGTATATCGGCCATACACTGTACGAGCTCGCGGCGCAAGCCCCGAACCTCCGAGTCCCCGACCGGAAGTGACTCGATCGACGGCGGGAGGGAGGGGTCGATAGCTTCCGGCTGAGTCTCATCGGTGAGCGGAGGTGCGGGGGTCCCGCAGATGGGTTTTACTGGAGTGCTGCTGTTGTCACCCTTACGCTGCTTCTTTTTGCACTCAGGGCAAACCCAATCTTTAGCCACAGTGGTGTAGTCGGGTATCGCCACACACGCTTTATGGAACATGCACGGGCAGGTAGAACAAGTGGCGGCACCTGTCGGTGATAAGAATTTGCCGCAAGCCGCGCACTTAGCCATCTCGGATTCACGTGTATCGAACGATGCAAATTACAATATTGTGGTGATACAGACGTACGCTAGATGGCGCGAAAAAAAAACAACAAATTTTATATTTGTCGTCTCGGGTTGTCGAACAAATCGAGCCTACCCACTTTTAAAAAAGTCAATCTATAATTACGGATGTAATCGAGTGATATCGCACAATCCAGCGCGCACTAGTGTTTGCGAACACTCACACAGCCACCTTAGGCACGGAAGCACACACTCACAGCGTCGTTAGAGTGAACTTGGGCGATTTATTATTTTTACGGTTGCAATTTTGTGTGCACGTATACTGCTGGTAAGCCGACCGCGACGTCACTCCCCCGACCGCGACGTCACTCCCTGGAATTTGTTACATCAAATACATCCATTTCATTGCCTTCTTCTGGTACTAATTTTTCTTTCTTTGGTGTAACTTTTCTTTTTGTTGGTGATTTACTAGTCTCTTCGGTTTTAATTTCAGGGGCATCTTTTGGAACTTTCTTTGGGGATTTCTTGGGTGATTTTCTTCCTTCTCCACTGGAAGGGCATATGTCTCTGTTCAGGCATTCATAGCAAGTAGGCCCTATGGGTAAACAAATTGTCTGACCAAAACCTACCATGAGATGGTTCACCTCACTCCATAGTTCGAATGGAAGCCAGCTTTGGAGAGCTTTTCTGGTGTCTTCAGGAGTGGATGTGGGTTTCTTAACCCACCCTATCCTGTTACTGATCCTGTGCACATGAGTATCTACACCTGTAACAGAAAAATCACAGTTAGAGCCGCACACTGAAATAAGACAATAGTTATTCTTACTTTGCCAGTCTTGTTTCATACTTGTGGTATCCCTAGAGATACTTTACTATGGAGTTTGGCATATCAACTGTTCACTATATTAATTTTTTGTCGGTTTGCAGCCACTGTCCTATGTAACATAACAACAAGAACAACATAATTTGTAAGCCACTTATGTCACATGGCCTTAATTTATATTCTGCAAAAGGTTTCTAACTATTCTAACAACTTGTTGGATGTTAACTATAAACATGTTCATATTTTTTATAGACAGCTGGAGAAGAGTTTTAATCATAATTACCCAGTTTTTATCATGATGGAGTTGAACTTACCAATTCCAGTGACTTTATCCCAAGCGACCTTCATGCAGATGTGTGCCATCTTTGGCCCAACTCCGGTGAGTTTGCACAATTTTTCTGCGGAATCTGGAATGTCACCGTTGTACTGTTCCTTGAGGGTTTGTGTTGTCTTTTTCAAGTACTTTACTTTCGTCTGAAACAATGAAATTAGAAATTTTGTAACTTATTAACGTAAATGTTAACATAACATATTTCAACTTGAAAAAATATATTGTCTACATTCCTATTACAGTCTGTAAGGATTGTTTTAATATTCATATTCATCATAATATACCAATATGCATCAAAAAGACAACAAACCTGCTTTCCCAATCAGCAATAATGTACTGCAATGTGGCAATCAAAAAGTCATTACTCAATTATAGTACAGTAAAATGTTTACCTTCCAAAATCCCACAGGATAGATAAGTTTCCCCAACTCTTCATCATCAATTGCCAGTATATTATCAACAGTGAGGCCTCGGGCCCTGAGGCGCTGCATTGCTGCAAATGTTACTTGATCCTTGGTCTGGCTCGAAAGCATTAGTGATACTAGGCACTGATACCTATACACCTACAAATTAAATTGTACATAGATTACAAATTGGCACCCTCACTTCTTTCAGATTATCTTTATACATGGTAATGTTATTACGGTGTTTATTTGTTTTTTTAGTAAAGGAATTTAGCCTAGGTTGAATATGTATTTTACAGTGTAAATAGAACTTAGATGTCGGATTTAACTTTGTTCCCAATCAGGTGTAGCATGGTGCCACATTGTCACTTAACATCAGGTGACTTGTGGTCAAACACAACATTTTGTTGCAAGCATGTAGCAAGTCTAAAGTAATTACCTCAGGGGAAGCAGTCTCATCCATACTCTTATGACATCCCATGGCATCAACCGGAGCATCGTTGTTAGCTCTCATGTTCCTCAAGTTTATAAGAAAGTCCCGCCAATTTGCCGGCTCCCATAGCCCTTTCCCTTCCTATGACAAATAGAATAAGTTTATTAGCCAATAACAGAAATAACAAAGGCAGCTTAGCAAGCAGCACAAATAAATATCATGGGGTAATTAGAAAATAATTATGAAGGTAAGCAAAATATAGTATTACTAGCTGTTCCCCGCGGTTTCACCCGCGTGGGCTACAGTTTATCGCGATAAAAAGTATCCTATGTCCTTCCTCGGGATTCTAACTATCTCCGTACCAAATTTAATTTAAATTGGTTCAGTAGTTTAGGTGTGAAAGCGAGACAGACAGACAGTTTCGCATTTATAGTAGAGATGAAAAAATTCTTGCGTGTGGTAGACAGGTTCTAGGTTCTGAATACTTTATTTCCTTTTGAGCTACAGAACCAAACAAACAGGATTTTCTGAATTAGGTAACTTACTTCTTTCACTGGGGATGCCTTCTCAAACACAATTTTTACTGGTGGTTTCCTTTCAAATTTGTACTTGTTCAGATCGGGCAGAGAGCTATTTGGACTTTCTATATCCTCTGAGGGTTCAGTTTTCATATCCACCATGTCTAAAAGATCATTTTCTTTGTTCGGATTCAAAATACCGGGTTTCTTTGCTCTGTTACTGCTCATATTAGGACAAGATTTTGTCTTATTTCGGGGCATCTTTTGTAAAGTTTTAATTAAGTTTAGAATAATAATTGTGATGGCTAACTAAAAAAAGGATTCGAAGCAATTTATGCTAAATTAAAATAATTATAACAACATTAGACTTTAGTTATTCTATTTGAATGTAAGTGCAAAAAAAGAATAACTGTTGGAGAGCAATAGGAAATCGCAACAAAGAAATACACTTTACAAAATCAAAGAGAATGTAAGGTTTACAAAATTACAACTTTCAAAATCGAATCAAAACGTTTAAAAACTACCATCAATGATCAAAGCTACCATTATCTACCATCTTCACTTCATCACAAAATGACACAAAACATCCTACCTACGGCCTGCCAAGACTATCAACCTTACCATCAAACAAAATTGATGCTTGATCAAACTACTTAATCTGTGGCTTATAGTATAATCTATGCCAATACGTGTGACAGTTTTTTTTGTGTTAGAACCTTTGAACTGTCAAACCTTTTTTTTTATTATGGCGTCACACGGTTAGTGTATTTGCCAGTGTCAAGTATAAAAATATTTCAAACTCAGAGAGTTGAATCAAGTATAATTAATGATGATGATGATGATAAGATGAAGAGATGGGGATAGTGTTTAAGTAAAGTAGTGGCGCTTTACTTTACTCATGGACTTTTCATCATCATCATCATCATCACCATCAACATCATCATTTAAACTTGATTCAACTCTGAGTTTGAAATATTTTATACTTGACACTGGCAAATACACTAATCGTGTGACGCCATAACGAAACAAAAAAAAATGAAAAGTGACAGATATTGACAGATGATGATTTTTTTTTTTTTTTTTTTCTTTGTTATGGCGTCACACGATAAGTGTATTTGCCAGTGTCAAGTATAAAATATTTCAAACTCAGAGAGTTGAATCAAGTTTAAATGATGATGATGATGATGATGATGATGATGATGAGATGATGGGATGAGGATAGTGTTTAAGTAAAGTAGTGGAGCTTTACTTAAACTTTACACGGACTTTTTTGGAGCAACTAGAAAAGTCACTTTCCCAACTTTATTTCAATTTCCCACACTCGTACACATTAACGAACACATAATGGTTAATAATCCACCAATATTACACATTATCACTCGAAGAAACACAAGTTTTGGAAATAAAAACTAAATCTTCATGTTGACAGTTCAGTTGCCGCCAAAAAAGTCTCAGGATGATGATTGAACAGTTTGCTGCCGAATGCCGATGCTGCCTGCGGTATGGAATAGTGATGGCCAACTCGGGATAAATTCAACTCGAGTCAACTCGTGTTAAAATCCACTTAACTCGAGTTAGCAGGCAGTAAAAATACTTTTGAAGACCGTTTTTTGCTAGGTAGCAGGGTAGCAGGTTATTCGCAATATTTCGTCACAATTATTTGCCAGTGTCAATTTGTTAAATGGACTTTTTTGGCGGTAATTATTCAAAGTTATTTATATCATAGAATACATAATATTATAATCACTTTAAAACGTCATACTTAAGACTAGCTACGCCTGTTACAACCTTCTTTCTCAGGCAAAAGAACAGGCAAGAAACGCCCAGCAAGTTTTTATTTTGGGCGCGATCTCATTTACAAATACAAATAGTACAGTAATTTACAATTGAAACGTCAACATGAGAATTTTGTTTATATATTCAAAACTTGTTTCTTTGGGTGATAATATGTGATATTGGTGGATTATTAACCTGTATGTGTTTGTTAATTTATGTACAAGTTTAGGAAATTGAAATAAAGTTGTTAATAGTGACTTTTCTAGTTGCTCCTCCCCTGTAAAGTTTAAGTAAAGTGCTACTTTACTTCAATTGCCGCCAAAAAAGTAACTTCAAAGTTAGATTTGATCTGCTGACTTCGGTCGTGTCAAAATACTCGGTGCTGTTTGGTTCATTCCATCGATGTGATTGGGGCGATAAGGCGCGCGCGCACCCAATTTCCGTCATCCCTCAAACTCGAGTTCGTGAGGGCTGACTCGAGTCAACTCGAGTCGACCCATCTCTAGTACGAAACCTATCAGCCGTTTCGTCCACGGCAGGTAATCACAGAACATCGTCTATGCTCTTAGAAGTGACCTGCGCCAGATGAGATTGGTGAACATGAACACTTTGAACAGGCTTCATTCATTCAATTTCATTCAGTAATTCATTATTTATAATCTATCAGACGAAGTTTTGTTTGTGTTTTTTTACTTTTTGTGAAATAACGCCCGCCATATTTTCCCGGTCCCGCACAGTTTCGTCAATTTCTCTTTTTCACTTTGATTGCTTGCGAAAGTTGCGAAGCGATTAACGAAGAAACAAAAACTAGGTACTTGAAATTAAAACCGTTGCTCTTTAGAATTACATTAAATTTTATCTTACATATCATTTCTATAATGACAAGGATCACAAGGTTAAAAACCTGTATCATCAATCAACAACTAACTGCTAACAAACAAAAACGTAAGTAGAGCTAAGCCTGTGCCGACTTAAATTACATGAAATAGCATCTTGTTAGGTTTAAGAATAATTTATTACATTTAGGTTATGTTTGTTTTAGAATAATAATGTCTTCTCGCAGTCTCGCTCGCGCTGCATTGCTGATTTTAGCTGAACAATCAACTCGTGCTTTTTTGGCTCTCGAGACCAGAGGAAAATTTAGTTGGACTTGGTACAGCCACATAGTCAATATATAGCTGATGTAAATGCTCCAACAATAATTATGTGGCCATCAATTCGAGGAAAAATATCTTAGGAAGAGGAGAAGACTGCTTGTGAGTCACCCAACCCTATTTGGACCAAAAGAAATTGAAACCAGGACTCTTGAGTAAGTAATACCTATCATTTATAGAAATAGAAAAATAAAAACAGAGATTTTGTATTGAACATAGATATAGAGCCTAACATGAATGGCAATGTGGCCAATATGTATCCAGCTGGTATCGGGTTTGGTATTTTTTTAATTTTTTTGTACTGCAGCATATTTTACCCACCATATTCACAAAATCTTAAATGCCTGGTCCCAGTTACTACACCCAACCCGATAGTCAATTATATTATTATGTATTAGTTATATTCGGTTTATAACGATGAATCAATGTATAATTCTATGTAGCTTGTTTAATATAGGTACATGCCCATACTGTGTATAATAATATAATTTCTTAGGATTTGCACTGTATATCAGATTGTTCAATATTGTATAGTACCTAATTTGATTGATGTATAGCTGTTGTAAGTACAAATTTGTATGATGGCATGTGCCTATTCTGTGTCATTTTCTTGGATTTGTATTACATATTATTATATTTATCAGACAGTTAATTAAATCTTGTATGGTACATACCTAATCTTAATTTGATTGATGTATAATTAATAAGTAGCTTATTTAATATAGGTACATGGCCATTCTGTGTATAATTTCTTAAGATTTGTATTATAATCAAATTGTTAATTAAATTTTGTATAGTACCTAATATTAATTTGATTGCTGTAATAGTTGTAAGTAGCTAGTTCAAGAAAGGCACTTGCCCATTCTAATTTCTTGGATTTGGATTATATAAATCAAACAATTAAAATTTTGTATAAACCCCCAACTTAATTTGATTTGATTGAAGAAATTGTAAAGTTCCGAATCGAAGTGGTAGTATTATTTATTTGAATATAAATTTAAATATTAAAACTGAGTTTCATTATTTAAAAACCTTAAGCTATTGAAAACATAAAATAGGAAATGGAATGGGTTATCGATAGTGGGTTGGGTTTAAATGTCCCATCACTACAGATCGATATCGATATTTGCCGCCTGACGTTTCAAGCACTATCGTCACAGAATACTCCATAGTAACCTTCATCTGGCGCAGGTCATTTCGTTCACTTCTCTAACGATTGTGTCGTTCTATGGGTGATTTCCATCTATACGTAGTATATAGTCTACTTAATCTATGGTTTCGTCTATTCGTATAATATTCGTATAATTCGTATATATTATATCGTCTTCTTGTAATAATGGAACAAAATTGATTTAAATTCCTCTCAGTCCTTTGAACCTTCTTTGCACGTTTGAGTGGATTGACTCGGTTCAGTCAGGTTGTGCATAATTTTCTAAACAATTGATGCTACAAGTTGTTTCTATAACAGAGAAGAAAAATGGTTGAACTATTACTAGATCCCAATATTCGTTCCTGGGTGTTCCTGCCGATAGTCATCATCACCTTCTTGGTTGGGATCGTGAGGCACTATGTTTCCATCATTTTGTCTTCTCAAAAGAAGGTGGAGCTCCTCCAGATGCAAGACAGGTACATATTCATTAGCCCACAAAACCTTTTACAGTTTTAGGTTTCACGTCTTAAAAATCTGTTATTTCTTTTAGTCAAGTGATGATCCGAGCTAGACTACTAAGAGAAAATGGGAAATACCTGCCGCGGCAGTCGTTCGCGATGCGCCGCCATTGGTTCAACAATGAAGAGACAGGCTACTTCAAGGTGCAGAAGAGAACTGCAGCTTCACAGGTGATTAGCGAGAGATTTTGTTGCTATTATAAAGATATTGGTGGTTGATGCTACTACTAAAGCAGGATAAACTTTACCATGGCCACGGACCCAATCCTACCAATATTATAAATGCGAAAATTTGTGTGTGAATGTTTGTTACCACATATCACCGTAACCACTAGACGGATTTTGATGCAATTTGGAATGTAGATAGCCTATACCCTGGATTAACACATAGGCCACTTTTTTGTCCCGGAAAAGGGTTCCTGTGGGATAACGGGAAGACGCGGGTGAAACTGCAGGGCGCAAAATTATTAATAAGAAGAAAAGCATTGGCTCTGGTTTTTGCTGACCTCAAACAATCTGAACTGGAGTGGTAAACTGGCTGCTGTCTGCACAAAATTAACTTTCATTAGTATCACTCATTTTAATTTTTAGAATCCCATGACAGACCCTGGTGTGATGACCGACATGCTGAAAGGCAATGTGACCAATGTGCTGCCGATGATCGTTATCGGTGGCTGGATCAACTGGATGTTCAGTGGTTTCCTTACAAGTAAGTTCAATAAAATAAATAAATATCAGGGACCATTGCACACCTAGCCCCAAATTAAGCTCGAAACTTGTGTTATGGGTTCTAGACAATGAGTTAATGTGGTTGTGCCAAAAAGGAAATATCAAACTTATTTAAACAGTATGGAACAAGTAGGTTTGTATTGCTAAATGTACATTGCTATGCCTTGGTAAAGTAATTTTTGAAGGCAATGACAAAAGTGGCTGTACAATAACAAATTCTCCGATTACCTTCATCATTTGAATCGTCAACCTTTGACCGCATCGTCACTTTACATCATGTGTGTTGTGTTGTGGTTATCGCTACCTTGTAAGTTGTAAGAAAACTAAACATTACTGAAACACATTTAGAAAATACTTTTCTACTTTTGTTGCTGACTGTAGTCTGTACCACACACAACCAGAACTTTCTGATTCAAAGCTCTAGGTAGTAATGCAATTTCTATATTGATTGTAATTCTTGTACTATTGTATCATATTTGTTATTGTAACAAGAATGGCATGCCTTTTACACCCATCCTCCTATATCCTACTTCCTATCCCTTACTTATTATGTATAAATGCAAAAGTAACTCTGTCTGTCTGTTACTCTTTCACGCCTGAACTACTGAACCAGTTTAAATGACGACGCGGTAGCCGAGTTGGTAGTATCCCTGCCTGCGAAGCTAGCGGTCCTGGGTTCGAATCCCGGTAAGGGCAAATATACGTGTGATGAGCACGAATATTTGTACCTGAGTCTTGGATATTTCTATCTATATAAGTATTTATTTCTCTATTTAAGTATGTATATCGTTGTCTAGTACCCATAACACAAGTTTCAAGCTTAATTTGGGGCTAGGTCAATTTGTGTGCAATTGTCCCCGATATATATATATTTTTAAATGAAACTTGGTACGGAGATAGTTTGAATCCTGAGGAAGGACATAGGATACTTTTTATCGCGATAAACTGTAGCCCACGCAGGTGAAACCGCGGGTAACAGCTAGTTAATATTATAAACGTGAAAGTTTGTGAGTATGAATGGATGGAAGGATGGATGTTTGTTACTCTTTCACGCAAAAACTACCGAACGGATTTGAGTAAAATTTCGAATGGAGATAGCTTATACCCTGGATTAACACATAGGCTACTTTTTATCCCGGAAAAAAGTTCCTGCGAGATAACGGGAAGACACGGGTGAAACCGCGGGGCGCAACTATTATAGCAAAATGTTATCTCCTTTACAGCCAAAGTGCCGTTCCCTCTGACCCTCCGCTTCAAGCCCATGTTGCAGCGAGGAGTAGAGCTTGCATACTTGGATGCCTCGTGGGTGTCCTCTGCTTCATGGTATTTCCTCAATGTGTTCGGGCTGCGGACCATTTACGCATTGGTGTTGGGAGAGAACAATGGTAAGAGACTTTTGTTTTAATGCATTTCTTAGTTATATTGATGTGCTGGCAGACATCTCGAAATGGGCTGAACCCTGCTGTGGTGGCACAATGCGGCCATACACGCTATGGACATAAAATCTGCATTGATAGATATTAATTTACTTTTTTGTTTCATACGTTGTTTTGGCTTTTGTTGCTCTAAAAAAGACGCTAATCCAGAATCCCAGCAGTGGGAACGTAAGAGGCTGATGGATGATTGTTCAAAAAGCTCAGCAGTGAATTTAAAGTTGTTGTAGAATCATAGAAGTATTTCAAAATCTATAATTTAATCCGCAGCTGCCGACCAGTCGAAGATAATGCAAGAGCAGATGTCCGGCGCAGCTATGGCGATGCCTCAGGACCCGAAGGCCGCCTTCAAGGCGGAGTGGGAAGCGCTAGAGATCACCGAGCACAAGTGGGCGCTGGCCACTGTAGAGGCCGACTTGATCGCTAGTGCTGAGGCTCCGGCCGCTTGAGTGATAAGTGCTTAGTGATGTAGGTTTCGTGTTAGTGGAGAATTTATGTTGAAATAAATATTTATTAACAGTCATCCATTTGAGTATTTATTTTTGTCTTGAGTTCTTACAAAAATCCCGTAGAAAAAGGCAGCTGTATTTTCCAAATATTGGACTAAGATTTTATGAAGAAAACTAAATTTGCCAGAATTTGTCCAAGTCCAATCATAACATTCAGGAAAATCATTCCATATTAAAAACTCACTTATTAGCTTGACTTGTAACTAACTCTATACATATTGATATTATAAAATTCAGGTGTGCATGTGTTCGTAATTCTCTGAAAAGACTTGACCAATTTCCATGAAATTAGGGCATCGACATAGTTTGGACCTTAGGGAAGGCAATAGTATACTTTTCATCACAGTAAACTGTAGTCCGTGGGTGATACCGCAGGGCACATCTAGCTCAAAATAAAATACAAGTGCTGCATTCAAAAAGTATTTATTTCAATGCAAAAGTATATTGAGTATATACAATATGACAATTTAATGAATAACAACTAGCTTAATGCTTCAAATGCATTTTATACTTACTTCCAAACTCAATAGGTATGTTTAAAATCACTCAACATTACTTTGGGGAGAGGAAACGTCGTAAATTTTAAGGATACAATAGTATTTCAGTTCAAATCACATGGACACATGGTGTGTCCTAGAAACTAACTTTTAAAGAAAAGCCGTAGACACTTTTCCTAGTTCTATAAGAAAAGCAGACACAAAACAGGGTTCTTAAATAGACAACCTTCATGATAGTTAACAATATGCCAAGTGTGTGTCAACCCTGAAAACCACTAATGGTATAGAAAAAGCAATAAGCATTACATTGGAATAGATAACCCTACACAAACTAATGTAAGTGCTTGTATAATATAATAGAAGACATAATAACATACATATAATTTATAATAAGTTATGGGCTTGCTCATCTCATCATTTAGTTACATAAATAAGAATAGCAGATTTGCTATCGTTCAAAACGGTGAAAAAAAACATTGTGAAAATCTGGCATATCCAAGATCCACATCATTCAAAAGCATGCAACACCTACCAACCTGTACTGGGCTAGCGTGACAAATTATGGCCCATATTCTCTCTCTCTCAGAGAGACAGCCCGAATTCCAGCAGTGGGAACATAATAGGCCGTTTTCCAAAACAATAACAAACAAGTAACCATAAAGCGGACAAGAGTTACATCGTGATTCAATGTAGACGTGGAGCCAACATAATAATGCGTTTGTGCTTGCTTCCATAGTAAACCATCAACTGGTTGTACACGAGACTAGTGCACAAGCCAGGCCAGTAAAATCGTCACAAGGCTAAGCATAGTAAAGTAGAGGGAAGTCTATAGCTGACAATTTGCCAACACTGATTACTTGTAAATTTGTCTTTTTTTCTTCAGCCAGTAAAGTGAATGGTGAGAACTGTTTTGGCAGTAATTAATAGTTATAGTACAGTGCCATCAACTTACCTGCGCCCCTAGCCAAGATGCATTCTGCAGTCATTGACGCTAATAGAAAACAAGAAAAAAGTATTGGTTTGACATATTTCTGACCACGTGACTTAGCGTTGAAATATGTCAAACCAATACTTTTTTCTTGTTTTCTATTAGCGTCAACGATTGCAGAATGCATCTTGGCTAGGGGCCCTGTTCAGGTGACGGAGCCTCTGTAATCGAGTTTATTCGCACCTCACCTCGCAAGGCGGTGGTTCATTATTTAGGACCGTATAACGAGCGCCGTTGGCGGATGACAGCCTAAACTAATTATTTAGTTCGAAAAAGGTAACAGTGCAACAGTTTTTTAGGCAAGTAAGTTTATCCCTGCCAATTCTATTGACTTCACCTACAACACTAACGCCTGTACAAACATCATTTTTTATTCTAGTTATAGTAGGTATTTGACTTGACTTCTTGGTTTATGGCTTCTGTGACTTATTGTCACAATTCTGCCAGTGTCCGTTTCATGGTAGTTTCATGAACCTTTTTGGAGATTGCGTTGTAGACTAAGAATATGACCGGTGTTTCAGACTGAGAACCAACCAGAATTATTCACACCAGTATGATTTTATCTAAAACAAAAAAGACAACACAACTAAGTCTAAGCCCGGAGTAGTAATTTAGTATACTACATTTAAACTAGTAGGTATTTAAAATGCGATGATTGTATGGAGTGTCCGGGGTGTGCCAGTAACAACTGCAGTACTGGCCTGGCTTGCATAGAGTATTCACTGTGGTTTTGTTGCTGCACAATTTTAAACTCTCCCCCACCGGTACAAGGAGCACTATTTCTTGATGAGCTGCACAACATCTTCATCGTTGACCGTGTGCCCGATGCCCACCCTCTGCGGGGAGTACTTGGTGCTGGTGCCCCACACTAGGGCGTACTTGAGCTGGGCTGCGAGCGTGCGGTGGATGGAGTGGCACACGTGCTCGATCGTCACACCCTGGGAACATGGGAGTAAAATAAATAAATATCGGGGATCATTGCCCACAAATTCATCAAGCCCCAAATTAAGAGGACGCCGTGATAAACAATGAATCTGAAATCAGCTCCGTACAAAAACGCAAGCGAGCTGACTAATGCCGTAAGTTCGTATGCGCCAAAAAAGGTTTTTTTTCGTTTGAAATGAAAACTATCGTTAATTTTATAAAACTAAATCTGTAGTTCTTTGAAGAATGTGTATATATACCATACAAAAAAGTTTCAACTCTGAAATCGGTTTTGTATGCCTGTAAAATGAAAATCTTTTTTTTAAAGGGCAGTTTTCGATCATTGTTTGTCTGCTATGAAAGTTAACCAATCGTATCAAAAACATGATCTTTAATGCACATAAATATTAGCTCTGTATGTTTTGTAATTGCTGAGAAAAAAGGAAATCCTGCAGCCAATATTGCCAATTCCTCGTCTAAGCTTTGAACTTGTGAAAAGGATATATTAAGTCACACTTCGGACGTGCACTACAAAATATGATAAACCCGCTGCGCCCCGCGGTTTCACCCGCGTCTTCCCGTTATCCCGCAAGAACCTTTTGCCTGGATAAAAAGTAGCCTATGTTTTATTTAATCCAGGGCATATCTCCATAGTAAACTTCACTCAAATCCGTTCAGTAGCTTTGCGTGAGAGTAACAAACATCCATACTCACAAACGTTCACGTTTATAACATTAGTAGGAAGCGAAAGTTGACATTTACGCACGGTTTCAATAACCGATCCGTTGATAGAGATGGGTTAGTGAAACCGGCTATTAGTTAGTCACGCCAAAAGGGCTCAACAGATTGGAATAAAATTTGGTAGAATCAAGAGAGGTCAAAGTGTCATTGAACCAATAAACAAGCAGTGAGTTCACTGTAAACCACTATTCCACAACAATTCTGGTCCTTCGAGCCGGATCTACACCAGGAACCTATGGATAGACAACAGTCAGTTACGATGGAGGATGCCGTACCTTCCTCAGGATGAGTCCGTCGTCGAAGTCCGGCGGCTGACCGGGCTTCTTGGTGTACACGCGGATGAGCGACAGGTACTCCCACAGGGTCTCCAGTAAGAAGTCCAGGTTTAGCTTCATGTTACAACTGAAACGTGGTATTAAATCAATTTTACTATCAACAGTTAATGTCTCCGACAGCTCACAGAATAAGCAAGCTGAAGTAGCAGTGGGCTGGTCATGTAAGCCGCAGAACCGATAACGGTTGGGGTAGACGTGTTCTTGAGTGGAGACCGCGACTTTACAAACGTAGTGTAAGACGCCCTAAGACAAGGTGGAGCGACGACTTGCGCCGAGTGGCTGGCAGTAGTTGGATGAGAAGAGCCGAAGACCGGGCTCAGTGGAGTACCTTGGGAGAAGCCTATGTCCAGCAGTGAACTGATACAGGCTGATGATGAGATGATGTTTCTGTCAAAGAACGTGCTAGAAGGTAAAACTCTAACACCATTGTAGAACAGAATTGGAATTCTCAGACAGCTCACAGAATTAGCGAGCCGAAGTGTCTACAGTAGTCTACACCAAAGCCTGCGTTAACGATTGTAAAATTGTTTGTGTGTAATTATCCCCAATATTTATACTAGCTGCGCCCCGCAGTTTCACCCGCGCGGACTGCAGTTTATCGCAATAAAACATTTTTTCTTTCATACGAACCTTCTCATCGCAATAACAAACACAACAAAAATAGAATTAGTGAAATCGGTCCGCGTGATGCCGTGACCAAGGGAAATAGGGATTCATTTTTATATATAAGACTAGCTGTTCCCCGCGGTTCACCCGCGTGGGCTACAGTTTATCGCGATAAAAAGTATCCTATGTCCTTCTTTAGGATTCAAACTATCTCCGTACCAAGTTTCATTTAAATCTGTTCAGTAGTTTAGGCGTGTCAGAGTAACAGACAGACAGAGTTACTTTCGCATTTATAATAAGTAATAATAAGAATAAGGGATTTAACTAGCCCTCACCTGACGACGACAGTGTTGGGCTGTCGCGCTATCCTGTCCACCTCTTGAATGGAGATCTGATCTATCTTGTTGTACACATATATGCAGGGCAGGTACACGCGATTCCCCAGGATCACGTCTATGAGGTCGTCTGGTGTGCAGTCCTCGCGGAACAGCACCTGGGTAGTACAAATCAATGGTATTATGATGACAATGTAGTGCACTAGGTAGTGGTCCTGCAGTTTTGCAGGTTGGAATCTTGGCCAGGGCACATGGGGGACAAAAGGCCCTTATTTTTCTTTTTACTATTTACAGGGTAGCATTTGACCACAAGTCACATGATGTTAGTGACGATGTGGTCGAAGATGACGCCACGCTACACCTGGAACGGGAACTGGCTCTCAAGTGATGATGCCGGACCACACCGATAGGTGCTTGGCGACAGATTCTTAACAAGAGGGTGGTAGCTAGTCAGGCGAGTACTAGAAAATACCTAACCACCAAGCTATAGTTTCATCACGATGTTTTCCTTCACCGAAAGCTCATTGTAGGATTCGAACCCACGTCCTACGGATCGCAAGCCGACGTCATTACCACTGAGCCATGATCGCTATAAAAACCTAACTTATGAAGGAAAACTAAGGTAAAATAAGGAAGGAAAAGGTTACATTTTGGAAGGAATCAGCAATCAGCAAGTCGTGGCGCCACTTTAATTTAACATCAGGTGACTTGTGGTCAAATGCTACAAGTACAGTTAGGGAAAGCAAGATAGATAAAAAAAAATGTGTACCTCTGCATTGAATAATTTGTATTCATGAAGTATCATTTGCACCATTTTTTCGTCCACTTTGGTGAGTTGACAGGTTGAGTTGAAAGACAGACCACCACCTTTCTTTATCTGTAAAATTGGACAATTTGACTATTTATAGAATTTACTTTTGGTGATGAAGTACATGAACGATAAAGCATATGTAATTCAATCAGTTATTTATTTAAGTGGACCTTTAAAAACAAGGTTACTAAAGCCATCATACAAATGTTACGAAAATAACCTACTAGGTTTTAAGAAACATTTCGCGTAGGTCCGCATCCACCGCGTCCTTCCAGCGGCATCTAGGACGTCCGACCGGCCTACGGCCATTCGGTCGTTCCAAATAAGAACGCTTTACCGCCCGATCCTCCCCCATGCGCACTACGTGGCCAAGCCAATGCAGTCGGTGTGATTTAATTTCACCAATCATGTTGGGCTGCCTACTAGGTCTTCGATCTCTTGGTTCCGGATCGTCCATGTGCAATCTTGCCGGCGAGTTGGTCCCAATATATTCCTCTCCGCTATTAAAAGCTTGTTCTAATTGTTTTTATAACCTACCAGACATCCACAACCTGTACATATGCAAGGAGAGCATGAAATCTTCAAGAGGAAATAATATGCAGATAATACGCGCACCATCTAAATCAAACACTGCGCACCACTTCCTGGCTTCTAGAGTGGTGCACAACTGGAATAGACTACCAGAAGACGTTGTGTCAGCTCCTTCAGTGAATTCCTTTAAAAACAGACTGGACAAGTGGTTGCGAACGAACAATGCTTCCTTGCTACAGAATTGACTTTTCTCTGCACTTTTGCACATTGCTATAATTCAGCATGATATAGGCACATCAGCCTCTGGGCTGCTCGCCTATTACCAAAATAAATAACTAAATAATCCTTGAGTGTTAGTGTCCAAGTCATGCATCCGTACATCTAGATCGGCCTGATAACAGTTAAATGCATACCTTAAAATAAATATTGGGTTTAGGCTTATTCAGCCTGATGCCGACACTTTCAAGCTCCTTCTCAAGCAGCTGACGGTGGACATAGGGCTTCGTCGCGTCCAGCATCATCAGCACCAGATCTGCAGTACGCGCTACAGCTATCACCTATGGAGAGGGATATTAGCTGTTTTAAGATTGGATTATTTTTACAATTATGCATCTATTGCATTTTATTTCTATTCAAGTTGTGTGCAAAAGATAAAACTTACTATCTGGGTCCTGCGGTTTCACCTGCATGGACAACTTTATTGCAATAAAATAGTCAATAGTACTTTATTCAATAGGATACATTGTGATCACTTTAAAACGTCAAACTTAAAACTAGCTACGCCTGTTCCAACCTCCTTACGCCGGCAAAAGAACAGGCAAGAAACAAAAAGTATCCTATGTCCTTCTTCAGAGTTTAGCCTACCTCCACACTAAATTTCATTAACGTCAGTACAGCAATTTAGTCGTGAAAAGGTAACAAACAGTTACATCCACATTTACAATAGTCTGTTTTTTAATTTTATCTCCTAAACTGCCGAACCAATCTTGATGAAATTTGCTATGGAGATAGTGTGAACAATAGAGAGGGCCATAGAAAGGAATTTGGAACAGGTGTAGCTAGTTTTAAGTTTGACGTTTTGAAGTGATCATTTTTATTCTACTTATTAAATATTTTTTGAGTTTTGAGATACTTTGATTGACGACGATTGACGACCGATGTGGCGCAATGGGCGGATTGCCGACTGTGAAGCGTGAGGTCGCGGGTTCGATTCCCGCTACAGGACAAATATTTATGCATTGAAAAATTAAAAAAGCGCAAGTATTTGTTCTGTCTGGGTGTTGTGGATCCCCAATCCTCGTAGTTTCTGATACCCTAGATACAGGGAAACCTAGTTAGGGGGTCAGAGCCTATGTATGTGATTGTGCGGGCATCATTATTATTATTATTACTTTTTATAAGCTTTAGTCTATTTGGGTGAAACCTAAGGGAACATCTAGTTTATCATATAACTTACCTGCCGCCCTCTCCCCTTGCCTTGTGCGGCACCTTCAATGATACCGGGCAAGTCCAATAGCTGTATATTAGCTCCTTTGTACTCTATCACGCCGGGGATGCAGGTTAGAGTAGTAAACTCGTAGCTTGCCGCCTCCGAGTGTGTGTGCGTGAGGGTCGAGAGCAGGGTTGACTGGAAGCAGAACATTTCAGATTCATCATCATCATCAACAGCCTTTCACGTTCCCACTGCTGGGACTCTGGCCTTCTCTCGGAGAGAGAGTATGGGCTGTTATCTACCACGCTGGCCCAGTGCGGGTTGGTAGATGTTGCATGCCCTTGAATGTTGTGGTTCTTAGACATGCTGATTATTCTTATTCATTATCAGCCTTTCACGATCCCACTACTGTGACTCTGGCCTTCTCTCAGAGAGAGAGTATTAGCCGTTATCTACCACGCTGGCCCAGTGAGAGTTGGTAGACGTCACATGCCCTTGAATGTTGTGGTTCTTAGGCATGCCGATTATTCAGATTATCTTTATTGCATTTTGTGGATATTATCTCTTGCAAATCTATTAGTACAGTGAGATTTTATACATTGTTAAAGTTTAACACAGTATGATAAATTTAACAACCAATGGGCGAATAGTTGACTGTAAAACATTAGGTTTCAAGTCTGATTCCTGCGACCAGACAAATATTTGTGCATTGAAAATGCTCGAATATTTGTGAATTTAAAATGCTCTGTGTCTGGGTGTTTTGGAGCCCCGTTCCGCATAGTATCCGATACCCTAGATACAGGGAATCCTAGTTAGGGGTCAGAGCTATGTATGTGTTTGTGCGTTATAATGATAATTTTTACACTTATAGTATAGGCACATCAGCCTCAAGCTGCTTACCTATTACTAAATAAATAATACTCAAAATATCTGTTTGAATCTCTGTGCTACCCTGAGTTGCCCAAATTAGCAATGTAACATCATCCTTTGTCTTTGTAGGCCGAGTGTGAATTTTAGCGCAGGGTAACGTTTGACCACAAGATGATAAGTAACGATGTGGTCGAAGATGGTGTCACGCTACACCTGGATTGGGAACTGGCTCTCTAGTGAGGCTGCCGGAACACACCAATAGGTACTTGGCAACAGATTCTTAACATGAGGGTGGTAGCTAGCCAAGCGAGCACTAGAAAATGCCCTACCACCATGGTTTCATCACGATTTTTTCCTTCACCGAGAGCTCAAGCTCATTGTAGGATTCGAACCCGCGTCCTACGGATCGCAAGTCGACGTCACTACCACTGAGCCATCATCGCTATAAAGTTAACGCATTCTATGGTAATTAGAACTATCTCACCTTGCCCACAGATGGGAAACCTATAAGAGCTACTCGGGCATCGCCAGACTTGAGGACATCAAACCCTTCTCCTTTATCGCCACCTTTTTTAGAAGGCTCCAAAAGCTGAGACCGGTACTTAGCTAGCTTTGCCTTTAGAAGGCCCAAGTGGTATTCAGTAGCTGAAAAATAAATATTACATTTTACAATATCATACAAAATATTTATGTATTGCAAATAATACTTATAAACTACTGGCCGTTCTTGAAATAAGCTATATATTATCTCTAACCAAAATATTATCAGCATTTTGCTAGGGTCTTATTTATGTCTAGTTTCCATGTTCGAATACTCAACTTTGCTATTACTTATTTACAATTGTGTACACGTATAGACTGTGTTCATTATATCATACCTTTATTCTTTTGTGTCCTCGCTATTTCTTTCTCGATTTCAGATATTTTTTCTAGGATTCCCATTTTTCAAAACAAATTGTTGATCTTGTACCACGTAATCTACTACCTTTTACCAGCTATTACGTAGATTTTATAACGTATTATCTATAATCATAGCGGATTAGTGGCCCTCGGGAGTGCCAATTATTTTTTTATTTAACAATACTTTCGTTTCAAGATTTATTACACCGAATCTTTGCTCGATTCCGAATCGAAATAAAAAGTTAGGTTATAAAATTTTCTCTGTGGTTTTTGACGTTATTGTAGGAATAATGTTCATTCATTTCTATTCTGTGGGTCTGTCGCTGTGGTGTCATCTTGTTCCGGAAGTATCTTGCATTATTTCATGATTTTCATATTAAATTTATACGAAAGAAAAAACTGATATCAAATAACATAATTAAATTATGCAATAAAAATTAAAATATTTCTTTTTATTATTTTACTAGGCTGCACACATCACGCTTCCATCACGTTCATCAATCGTGTCTGTAACGTTCACGTTCACGCATCTCTGAAACTAAAACATTTTGATGAATACTGTGTAAACTGTGTTTTGTCTTTGGCATGCGCGGCAATAAACCCGTTAGGAGTACCGGGCATAGATTAAATAGACTATATACTAACCGGGTTACTACTAATCGGTACGGCACTAACGGATAATCTTTTTATATATATAAATCTGTCACAGTGTTTGTTATCGAACTCTTCCGAAACGGCTTGACCGATTTTCAGGAATTTTATTTGTGTGTTCGGTAGGTCTTAGAATAGGCCATAGGCTATTTTTTACACTCTTATGTGATAATAAGTGGCCCTATCCAGAAAATAAATAAATTAGCTACATATGTCTTGCGTAGCGATGGGCGTTTTCGGATATTTACGACATCGATGCGCACCGGCATCGGAGATCCGGCATCCGATGCCCGCATCGTTATTTGGCATCGTAACAAAGTGTTGAGTTGCGTAGGGATGTGACTAGGAGATAAAAAAATCGATTAATAAATAATCGATTTATATCTCTTTAAACAAAATCGATTTGTAAAAATCGATTATTTATATAAAAAATAATCGATTTTATTCAATATTTTTTTCCCAACTATTCGAAAAGTTACATTTTTTGTACATTGTAATAAAATTACCTAAAGTAAAAAAAATCGATTTAATTTTAGAGAGTAAGTAAAAAATCGATTTTTCAAATTTAGATAATCGATTATAAAAAATCGATTAAAAGAAAAAAAAAATCGATTATTTTTCACATCCCTAGAGTTGCGTAGATCAAGATATTATGATAATAGAAACTGGTGAGAGCGTGAGCGATAAGATTGTGTGATAGAATCTAGAATAATAATTTCAGATTGTTAAAAAAGTTTTATCATCCCACAATAAATATTATGGTAAAAATGTATAAAACGGGAAATAATTACTACATTCGGCCTTGTGATAAGTAACGTCACGCCATCTATATAGATTTTTAGGTTTCAAAACTTTTAATCGAGAGTAAGAAAAATATAAATTCCGCTATACATAGTAGTTACATATAAATACAATAGATGGCGTTGAAAGATACTATGCGGTTATGACCGAATACGACCGAGACCACGATATCGATGAGGCCCGAATGCCCGATGCCGATGCGGCATCGGCATCGGCATCGAAACGACGCGCCGTTTCGTTGCCGATGCCGTGCGGCGATGCCGATGCCGATGTGTGCCGATGCCGAGCAACGCACGATACGTTTCGATGCGCATCCGTTTTTCGATGCCTAAGGAATCGGATGCCGGCATCGGGTACTGGCATCGTTATTTGGCATCGTTTTTTAGAAAACGGCCACCGCTAGTCTTGCGTTAATGTAATATACAATATCGCAAGACATAGCTCAGTCAGTAGTATAGCTACCGTGTGTGAAGGGGCTCTAACACTTCACAGCCAACTAGTTTTATCATATAAATAATTTATTATCTAACGTTCAAAGACATGGTTGCTTTAGCTGCAATATTAATTAAATTATTGATAGTTACTCGGTATGTATGTAAAACAGTAGAGAAATAATTACATTTTAATCGGCAGGTGGCAGACGACAGTGAACGGAAATCTTATATCCGTTCGCGGGTGACAATTTTTGTCTGATATTGCGGACAATAGATTGAAAACTTTACATTTTGCTTTAAAAGTAAAAAAAAGTTGTTGGTATTTACTTACTAAGCGCCAGTTTTATAAACATCCGTCAGTTAGACGTCAGATCTTATTTCGGTAAATTTGAACTTTATGACAATTTTTTTACTAAAATTTCACAATTAGATCAAACTTACCGAAATTTGGTATGACATTTAACTCACGGACGTTTATAAAACCAGCCCTAAGTGTAATAGGTAGTAAGCGTGTAGTAGGTATAGCGCTTTCCTTATTCGTATAGATTTTTTGGTCACTACTTAACTGAATACATAAATATATATATAATTGTAAATAATTGTTTTTAAATATGTACTTTAGTATGTACTACTTACATTAATTTTATTATTTCCAGATTATTACTTTATGGTTATTTACATAATCTCCAGTCAAAATATTTGCAAAATACAAAAACGATTGAAATGATGGCGATTGATTACGAAGATGACAAAAATTCAATGATTGCATTAACTGAAAGGGG
The DNA here is from genome assembly GCA_931315375.2 of Opisthograptis luteolata. Classification (NCBI taxonomy): domain Eukaryota; kingdom Metazoa; phylum Arthropoda; class Insecta; order Lepidoptera; family Geometridae; genus Opisthograptis; species Opisthograptis luteolata. The sequence continues at coordinate 2,605,029 of OV928044.1, forward strand.
TATCTCATTTTCTATGTATTACAGCCATGAAGAACATAATTTCCAAATTTAAAGCAGCTTTGATTTTGATTTTTGATTTTATTCAAAAGTTAAATTCGTTTTTTTTAAATGTTTCAGATGATATATCCATATACGAAGATTTTTACGTCGAATTCGATAATCGAATTAGAATAGAACAATCATTAAACATGATTTTCTTTGGTCCATCCAGTTCTTTCATGAGACTTGATTCGGAAACGATATTACATATCCTGAGCCATACTAAAAAGCACTTGATACCTATAACAAGGACTTTGTTGGCATGGGATATTGTTACAGGTTTGTTTTCATTGCGAATAGGTACAACCGTAGTAAAATTGTAATAGTAACTATAAATAATATATTTATTTATGAAGTATTTCCCGCATCACTTCACACGCATTCAGCAATAAACAGACAAAACTTCTAAAAGCAATAAACTTGGAATAAATTAATATTATTTAAATTAAACATAATGTAATATAATCATAATCTTTCAGATGGAAAAACGGCAGCTTTCTTGCAGGGCCGAGAATTTTTAGCATTTGGTTCGCTCTTGAATGTTGTACCAGAGGAAGATTTGTACTATACAAACTTTGGAGACCCATCAGTCTTGAACTATTTCTCAAATCACTATGTAAACTTATATAAACGTAAAGTAAGTTCATATAATATCATCACCATCAGCCTTTTACGTTCCCACTGCTGGACTCTGGCCTTCCCTCAGAGAGAGAGTATGGGCTGTAATCTACCACGTTGGCCCAGTGCGGGTTGGTAGATGTCGCATGCTCTTGAATGTTGCAGTTCTTGGGCATGCCGCTTTCCTCACAATGTTTTCCTTTACCGTTTTGAGCGATGGCAAATCCGGACATAACTTATTAAGTCTTAGGTGCGGGGCCGAGAGGATTCAAACTCGGTGTCAGCGTCTTGTAAGTCGCATGCGTAACCGTTCGGCCAATATAATACCGTTCGGTCATATAATAGACTAAGATGTTATTCGTGTCTAAAAGAGGTTCCAGAGATTTTAATGCCTTCAAGTTACCAACTTGAACGTGAAATATACATAATTTTACTCTGTTTGCAGTTTGGAATATTGGTAGCTGCTTACCGGCGTTATTATGGAAACATTTGGTACATTAATAGCACACACATCAATGAAATGGGTTATTTATTGTGTGGATTCCCATCATCTGACCTTCTAAAAATACCCCCAACTACATTTAAAGAATTAAATACTGATGTACTTAGTAAATTGGTTAGGTGCGACGCTAACCAGACAAAGGTCAATAAAATGTTTTGTCTGTTTATAAAATATTACCTACATTTTATGTTACGTAATAGAGCCACTTAAGTCAGACTTGCATTTAATATCCACATTTGGCATATTTTTCGTAATTATTAATCTTGTAGACTCTCTACAATATTGCTACTCATCCAGAAGCGTATGGAGAGCCATACAAGTGGACATCTCACGAAGTATACAAGCTTAACTCTCTTTTTGCAAGTAAGTTATTTATATCTAATCAAAAAAAACTGTGTTATTTAGTTTGTTATCCTTACCGTTTTTTTATTTATTTAGGCATCCCTCAAGATCAGATTAGTGCGTTACAGCTAGAAGCATTAACAGCTATTTCTCCGATGGTTATGAAAACTATGAACCAAGAAAAATTAGAGTACTTTACTAAACAACAGATATTACGAATGAGACCTATAACGCGGCGGACGTACATTTTGAGAATGCAATTGAAAAGCAGTCTCGACATGAGCCAACTTACAGGAAAGGGTTGCGCAAAGAAAACTAATCCTCATGTTCTACTAGTTACAGCAAGCATGGTCGCCCTACTTTTGTATATTCTTTATCGTATTGAGAGATGTAATGGTTTTTGTTATGTGAAATCTGAAATGTGATGGAAATGTGCGAGAACTACTTAGTACCTTGAAGCTTTCCTTAAAGTTTATGGAATAATTTGTAATACAACAAAATAATTAACGATGAATAATACTTTTAATTAAAAAATAGAATTAGGGTAGCTACCTAGATACCAGAACTAGACTAATATGTGGGTGGGACCCATAGATGTGAATCAGTGGTGGGACAGGAGTTTTAGGGGAAAAATGAGGACAATCACGCAAGCACATTCAAATTACGCACATATTAAGTATTCAAATAAAAGAAAATCATAGATCGAGGAAAACGAACCTTCAAAGGGAATGTTTTCTCCAACCAAATAGAAATTCATTTTCTATGTACATTACAAATTCATTTGAAATGTACAAAGGTTAAGCTAGAGCGAAACAAACAAAAAAAACAAGTATTATTATTTTAATAACGGGATGGAAAGTAATCCACCGGCAAGAGCTTCGCTCTAAATAAAAGAAGAAGTTTATTTTATTGCAAATTTTTTTTTTTCATTGAGATTCAAAGTAAATTAAAACATTTTGTATATTTTGCCAGCGGGTCAGCGATTGCAACCAGCAATGTAGATCATGTAGATTTTAATATATAAACTAAAACGATGTATATATATATATAGATGTAGACATGTACTATTTGAACTATTTCGTTCGGTCTTCGACGTCTTCGTCGTTCTTCGCCGCATAGAATTTAAAAACATTAGTTTAGTTTCCGGAAACAAAACAAATGAAAAAATCTACTTCCGATTATACTAAAATTATGTACTCTTATTTTGTAATCTCGTAAATATGAAGTCGCTTATTATTTCATTTTTAATTATAATTTTATAACTTAGTTTTAACGTCATAATTCTAAATATACTTGTCATTTCATTTATAAACTAATTTAAAAGTACAGTTTTTTACTAACAAACGGAGTCATGTACAAAAAGCGCCATTTTTTTATTTAGCTATTGGTATCTCTTTCTTTCTAACCAATTTCCAAATGTCTCGTTTCATTCTATTAATTTCATTTCTTTTTTTGAAAATCAAGGTTAGGGCGCGATTGTGTTGTAGAATATTTTCATAATTTATTATTGTAAGTGGTAATTTATATCGGCTAAAATGCCTCCTGTTAAGCATTATTCATCTAGTGAAGTAAATCAGTATGAATTATCATCGAGATTATTGTCTTTAACTGAAAATAACACATCATATACTTTGACACAAATCAATGGGCAAAGAATCTACAGAAAAGCTCCTCATGCATGGAGCGGCCCAGAGCCTTCCAGAAATTGTGAGGTAAGAATAACTGAAATCTGAACTTCTTTCCAGTAGATTAGTTTTGTTACTGTGACTGAATACCTACTTGAGGTAAGTACCTACATGGTATCAGCTGGGAGCTGATACCTACTAAATATTGCATACCTAGAATAGTGATAAGTGCAATAACCTTGAACTGTTACTGGCCATGTTAGCTTGATTTTAGCATTAGCACAGCTTTTGGGCGGGTAGGAGACCCAAGCTCAGCTGAAAACAATAACGTCCGACGAATTTGATTCCATAATAGGGAATCTAGCTTCTACAAAAGCTCCTTGAGACTTGACAAACATTTGCATCGATGGGTAGAGCTTCCAATAAATGTTGAAATTACTGACATTATTACCATATGTAAACTTACATACCTATGTAGCTATATTTTCGAAATGTCGCGCTATGAAAATGTTATACCTATGGCTCCTTTTCAGCAAGGTAAGGTCCAAACTCCGACTTTTTTCGACCGATGAAAGAACTGCGCGGCCTTCTGTCGATTCTTAACGGAATCCAATTGGAATCGTCTTTCGTAAATAAGCAACTCTTATCTCATTAGCAAGACGTTCGGTATGATATGGCAAAACACTACACGAATAATATAGGATCAACACTCGCTCGGCGCTTCCCGCTTCCCGACTAAAGGCGTTTTTCCACTGGACGGCATGGCAACAGAGAGTCCAAAGAGTTTCATTGTCAAGAAGGACGGGCACGCTCACACTGGCTACTCTGGCTAGACCGAAAAGTAAAATAATAATCAAACCGATAAAATAATAAATTGCGTAGGCCGTAAGTTCCGAAATCAATTAAAATCCGTATTTTATAGACGTAATAAATCTGTGGAGATCTGATCCGCGAGATTTGACGAATTGAGTTTAGTAGGACAGCTACGAATGATACGATACGAATGAATAGCCGTGACGACAGTATCAAACAATTATTAAAAACTAGCTGTTCCCCGCGGTTTCACCCGCGTGGGCTACAGTTTATCGCGATAAAAAGTATCCTATGTCCTTCCCCAGGGTTCAAACTATCTATGTACCAAATTTCATTTCAATCAGTTTAGTAGTTTAGGCGTGAAAGCGTATAGGTATATTCTGTATACTCCAAAATTATTCCCGCACTTGCCCTCCGCGTTACCCGCTGCACTGCGGCCACTGCATGGCCATGGATGGCGGCGCGGGGCGCGGGCGGCGCGGTTGTTTTATTTTCCATTAGATCATTTTAATTTCGTAATATCTTTTGAATGTCCGATTTCAACAATTCAAAAAGTAATCTACAGGTATTGGAACAATCTTAAATACGAAATGATTTATTTGGATAAGGATTAATATAAAAGTATGGATAACACGGTCTGATTTTAGTCGGCATTTTTGTCAACTTTCAAAATGTAAAAAAGTAGTTATAGTATGTTATCCTTAAGAGATAGACATATGCCATAGCGGACTTTTTTGTAGACCTACATAAGATACACAATTCCACCATACATCATTTTGTTATATCTCAAAGGGTTTAGGCAGCGTTTTCGTTGATAGCTCCCATACGGCCTTTTTTTCTGACCTCCAACAAATATCATTATATTTTAGTCGATGTATACAAAAACTTGACAAATTATATACTAAAACCTTCCTCGAGAACCACTCTATCTATTGGTAAAAACAGCATGAAAATCGGTGCAGTAGTTTTTGAGTTTATCGCGAACAGACAGACAGAAGCTCGCGCAAATCCTTCGTGACTTCGTCTTTCCAGCGATACCTGGGACGGCCAACCGGGCGACGGCCACTCGGCCGTCCCATGTATGCTCGTGCTCGTGTAGGTATTTATGTATTAGAGTCTAATTACTAACGCTCTAACACTTGCACATCCCCTGTGAAGGTGTTCATCGGACGGATCCCCCACGACTGCTTCGAAGACACGCTGGTGCCGCTGTTCCGGCAGGCAGGAGAACTGTTCGAGTTTAGGCTCATGATCAACTTCTCTGGCTGGAACAGAGGGTGAGTACCGTGCGACGTAGTGCAGGACGCCCTCCGGCTAGGTGGAGCGACGACATACGCAAAAGGGCTGGCAGCGGTTGGATGAGAGAAGCCGAAGATCGAGCTCGATGGCGTACTTTGGGAGAGGCTTATGTCCAGCAGTGGACTGAAACGGGTTGATTATGATGATGACGATGTATGCACCTGTAGATTCACATACGTTTGACGTAAACATCATTTCAGTTCAACAAAAATAGGTGGTTACATCGTGGATAAAGATTTGTTTTGTTTTGTCTACGCATCTAAATTCGATGATACACACACGAAACAGTAAAACCGACAGGTGAAACCCAAACAAACAAAGATGTCTACTTTAGCGGTCTCATTTCGCAGAGAGCAAAATAATGTTCGATGACGCGGTAGTCGAGTTGGTAGTATCCCTGCCTGCGAAGCTAGCGGTCCCGGGTTCGAATCCCGGTAAGGGCAAACATATGTGTGATGAGCACAAATATTTGTACCTGAGTCTTGGATATTTCTATCTAATTATATATATAAGTATATATAAATATATAGATATCTCTTAACGGCAAATGTTGATCTGACGCGACTTCACGCGAGCACTTTGTTGATCCAAAAACTCATGTTGATCCGGCGCCTTTTGTTGATCCAATATGCATATTTGGTTACTGATGTGGCTCCAACCGGATCAACATCTACGCTCATGGGACTGCTTACTAGCGTTCGCCGAAGTTGATCCGATATACAAATCCACCTTGCGATGGTTACGGAAAACGTTGATCCGATTTAAATAAGCCAATCAAAGCACAGCAAACGATAAGATTGGCTGAAAGCAGCCGCGACGTTGCCGTTTCGTATCTTTGTCCATCACAAGCTACAGATTGTGACAATGCAATAATTTGGTATCATTGACCTGATCTGATGATGCAGCCGGAAGGTGGGTAGGGCATCTCTGCGCTGGCTACTAGTAAACCCCTCGTGTTTGGGCTCATATGAATCGTCTTGATGAGTCTAATAGATTGAACTTAGTGACGAGGGTCTGATGATGCAGCCAGGAGGTGGGTAGAGGATCTCTGCAGTCATTGATAGTAATCCCCTCGAGTTTGGGCTCATATGAATCGTCTTAATAAGTCCAATAGATTGAACTTGGTGACGAGGGTCTGATGATGCAACCGGAAGGTGGGTAGGGGATCTCTGCAGTAGCTACTAGTAAACCCCTCGTGTTTGGGCTCATATGAATCGTCTTGATGAGTCCAATAGATTGAACTTGGTCACGAGGGTCTGATGATGCAACCGGAAGGTGGGTAGGGGATCTCTGCAGTGGCTACTAGTAAACCCCTCGTGTTTGGGCTCATATGAATCGTCTTGATGAGTCCAATAGATTGAACTTGGTCACGAGGGTCTGATGATGCAACCGGAAGGTGGGTAGGGGATCTCTGCAGTGGCTACTAGTAAACCCCTCGTGTTTGGGCTCATATAAATCGTCATGATGAGTCCAATAGATTGAATTTGGTGACGAGGGTCTGATGATGCAACCGGAAGGTGGGTAGGGGATCTTTGCAGTGGCTACTAGTAAACCCCTCGTGTTTGGGCTCATATAAATCGTCTTGATGAGTCTAATAGATTGAACTTAGTGACGAGGGTCTGATGATGCAGCCAGGAGGTGGGTAGGGGATCTCTGCAGTCATTGATAGTAAACCCCTCGAGTTTGGGCTCATATGATTCCTTTTGATGAGTCCGATAGATTGGACTTGGTAACAAACGGCTAAAAACTAAAAAAATAAAAATACATACATAGTTTAAAAAACTAAAAAAAACACTTTTAAAACGCACTGAAAATTATAAAATAATTAAATAGACTTGTATTAGTTACGATATAATGGTTAATTCAAAAAGTGTGGAGCGCTTCTTTTACTGGGTAAATAAAAGTACACACAACCAAAAAGCGCTCCACACTTTTTGAATTAACCATTATATCGTAACTAATACAAGTCTATTTAATTATTTTATAATTTTCAGTGCGCGTCGTGTGTCGGGTCGCCCTCTTCCCTCTCATATGGTCGAGGAGAGCGATGGCTGGCACATGCGTCAACTCGTGAACGGGTGCTGCTTGTGGGGTCTGGTCTGCTTTGGTTGTGATCCCGCAACTCATTAATATTCATGTTCCCATATCCCAATGTGTACAACCAAACAAGAGAAATCTTATTAGTAAAGCTAATTAAAAAATATCGGACCATTAGATGACAAAAAAGCTTGGTATTTTAGTGAACTTGCTCCAATTCAATCAATTAGTAATAAAAATAAAATTGTCAATGTGATCGCGCCAAAAAAATTACCTGCCGGGCGTTTCTTGCCTGTTCTTTTGCCGGCGTAAGGAGGTTGGAACAGGCGTAGCTAGTTTTAAGTTTGACGTTTTAAAGTGATCACAATGTATCCTATTGAATAAATAAATAAATTGAAATTGAAATTTAAAAGTGTTTTTTTTTAGTTTTTTAAACTATGTATGTATTTTTATTTTTTTAAGTTTTTAGCCGTTTGTTACCAAGTCCAATCTATCGGACTCATCAAAAGGAATCATATGAGCCCAAACTCGAGGGGTTTACTATCAATGACTGCAGAGATTCCCTACCCACCTCCTGGCTGCATCATCAGACCCTCGTCACTAAGTTCAATCTATTAGACTCATCAAGACGATTTATATGAGCCCAAACACGAGGGGTTTACTAGTAGCCACTGCAGAGATCCCCTACCCACCTTCCGGTTGCATCATTAGACCCTCGTCACCAAGTTCAATCTATTGGACTCATCAAGACGATTCATATGAGCCCAAACACGAGGGGTTTACTAGTAGCCACTGCAGAGATCCCCTACCCACCTTCCGGTTGCATCATCAGACCCTCGTGACCAAGTTCAATCTATTGGACTCATCAAGACGATTCATATGAGCCCAAACACGAGGGGTTTACTAGTAGCCACTGCAGAGATCCCCTACCCACCTTCCGGTTGCATTATCAGACCCTCGTCACCAAGTTCAATCTATTGGACTCATTAAGACGATTCATATGAGCCCAAACTCGAGGGGATTACTATCAATGACTGCAGAGATCCTCTACCCACCTCCTGGCTGCATCATCAGACCCTCGTCACTAAGTTCAATCTATTAGACTCATCAAGACGATTCATATGAGCCCAAACACGAGGGGTTTACTAGTAGCCAGCGCAGAGATGCCCTACCCACCTTCCGGCTGCATCATCAGATCAGGTCAATGATACCAAATTATTGCATTGTCACCGAGATTACATACACATACAAAGTTTCAAGTCGATACGACAATTAGAAGTAAGTGAAAATTGCCTTCTAAGATTTGATTACATTGTTAGTTAGTTAGTTACAAGTAAAGCTAATAAAAGTGTTTTAAAAAACATAATAATATTGCAACCTTGTTGCAACTAAATTTTAATCGAAAAATAAACTTTATATTAGTTTGATCCTCAAACGCAGTAACTAACGCATCTTTCTTACCTTATTACTCTAACGAATTAGTCTACTAGGTTCTCTATCACACGCAGAATGCGACGTTGCCGCTTTGTGTTCGAGTACCTATTAGTCAAATTTGGCTCCGGATCCACTTAGTCTAAATAAATGTCGCAGATAAATTAAATATACACTGGATCTAAGAAATCATATTCAGTATGATTTTTTCGACCGTTAATGGATCAACAAATGTTGGTCGAATCGCTGACGAGCATGTTGAAAACGTGTAAGTGCAGATCCACTGACGTCACACGCGCATGAAGGACGGATCAAAGTATATCAGTTTGCGCGACGCGGAGCTGAGTAAACAGGTAAAATAGGCGGATCAACAATTGTTCTAACTTCTCACTGGATCAGCATTTACCGTGAACGGTTGATTATATATTTATAAGTATGTATATTGTTGTCTAGTACCCACGGTGTTGAGTACCCACAAGTTTCGAGCTTAATTTGGGGCTAGTTCAATTTGTGTGCAAGTGTCCCCGATATTTATTTATATTTATTTAATGTTTCATCCATCACTGTCTACCATAATGTTTTTTTTAATAAAAGTATTTGTTAACTTCTAGTTTTAATCATTTTGACTTGCATAGTATACAGTATACACTTGGGCCCTTATTAGCTATGACCATCTAAACGTGGGACGCGAGCGCGTTACGTTATCTGCGTGGAATGACCCCTGAAACCCGTAGGTAATGACGTCACACGTTATTGGCAAAGAATCTTGATGGTCATACTCGTTTTTTTCTGAGCCAGAGTGCATGTTGAGGCGACTGACTCTACATCACTTTTGCGCTGTATTTTGGACGAGAAAAGATTGTTAACAGTATTGTATTGTATGCCAAATGTGTCCCGTCTAGCTACGCGTTCGCAATGTACACCAACGACGCTGAAGCAGCCAATGCTATCCGCTTGTTCAACAACTACATGATCAGACCTTCGTGGCAGCTGGGTAAGCAAAAAACACTATTAATAACTAGATAATAAGGTGCGTTTTGTAAGGATTATTACTAGTAGTTCAATAATTGAAATCTATGTTATAATGAGTTTAGTAGGTATATGTAGTGTGACGGGCTGATGGCCGGACGTTAACGCGTTAGAGGCGCCAATACTTAGTTCGAATCATCGCCCCTAGTGTTGATAATATCGTGATTCGTGATGTACGCGCCCTTCGCTCAAAAGCATCCAAACCAAAAGAGGTCAAAACGCGAAAAGAGGGCTAATCACACCCCGGTCTCCTTTTGGTCGCATGTGTGTGACTCGGTCAGTCGAAGCTGCACAAGATGATACCTACATTTTTGCAAGCAAAAGTGCGTTATTGACATACGACACGAAATAATTTTTTTTTGTTCACGTCCAATTTTTGTCACGTTTGATTTAGACCTGACTCTCTATGGATTAAAAAAGATGATGATAAAAATGTAGTCTCGTAATGTTGCAACAAAACGATTATGCTGTTTTCACCTACTTTATTCGTCTTATGAGTGACACCTGTATTTGGCTTAATTTATTACTATCATCGTTTTTGTTTAAATTTAGTTAGTAAGCTGTTTGTTTGTCCAATTAAATTCGTTAATATTCATGTTCCCATATCCCAATGTGTACAACCAAACAAGAGAAATCTATTAGTAAAGCTAATTAAAAAATATCGGACTATTAGATGACAAAAAAAGCTTGGTATTTTAGTGAACTTGCTCCAATTCAATCAATTAGTAATAAGAATAAAATTGTCAATGTGATCGCGCTAAAAAAATTACCTGCCGGGCGTTTCTTGCCTGTTCTTTTGCCGGCGTAAGGAGGTTGGAACAGGCGTAGCTAGTTTTAAGTTGACGTTTTAAAGTGATCACAATGTATCCTATTGAATAAAAATGATTTGGATTTTGAATTTTGAAAATATTAAAATAAAATAATTCGCGTGCAGGCGTGTGCCCGTCGATCAACAACTGCCGCATATTCATATCGCGCATACCGCCGTCGACGCCGTCCGCCGAGATCGTGCGGCTGCTGTACGCGCTCACGGACGAGGTGCAGGAGGTTCGCATCCGGCGCTCCATCGCTTCCTGCGCCGCCATTGTGGAGTACAAGTCGCACCGCGGCGCCGCGATGGCGCGCAAGGCGCTGGTCGCGGCGGCTGCGGCGGCCTGGGGCTCCGGCGCCAGGCCCGCCGTCGACTGGTCCCTGCCGCAGTCGCCGCAGCTGCTCAAGCAGTATCGGGAGGTGAGTAAGGCTATCGTGGGTACAGGATAGTTAATTGGCGCCCCTTAGCTGAGTAAAAGTCGCATCATGGCGCGCAAAGCGCTGGTCGCGGCGGCCTGGGGCTCCGTCGACTGGTCCCTGCCGCAGTCGCCGCAGCTGCTCAAGTAGTATCGCGAGGTGAGTACCGCTATCGTGGGTTCTGGATGGTTATATTGCGCATCAGTCGCTCTATAGTGGAGTACTCAAGCAGTATCGGGAGGTCAGCTGAGTGGATGGCATAGTGGCAAGCGCTAGTTCAAGATAATATAAATGTAGGCGTGATGGATGATAGAGATATTTTGATGTGTGTAATTCAGATAATTTGGGCCTGCGTGGTTGATTACGGCCCATACTCTCTCTGAGAGAAGGCCAAAGTCCCAGCAGTGGGAACATAAAAAACTGATGATGATGAATGTAATTCGGAAGTTTTTTTACATCTTACAGAGTAGCGTCACAAGTTACGGTGTGGTTGAAGGAGGCACCTAGACCTGAGTAGTGTTTTTCATGCATATTTTGTGATCTTTAGGAAATTGGTTCTAAAAATATAGAAACCAATAGTGCAGTTCCTGTCGAGAAATACAGTTAACCGTAGCTAGCCAGGCGAGCACTAGAAAAACCAAGCAAGACCCTACCACTTACGGGTTCTGCATCTATCGTTGTGCTCCAGCAGCCCCACTTGAGAGCCAGTTCCCAGTCCAGGAGCGGCGTGGCGCCACCTTCGACCTCATCGTCTCTTAATATCAGCTGACTGAGGGTTAAACGCTGCCCTGTAGGATCTGAAAACAAAGTGTATGTTCAGATCGGGCGGTGGAGCCCTACGCGCGGCGTGGAGCTGTCGCACTTGGCGGAGGAGCCGGCGGGTGCGTCCCCGCCGCCCGCCGCGCCCTCCTACACGCTGGAGCCGTGGTCGCAGGCGCGCCGCCTGCGCATGATACAGGAGGCGCAGCGCAGCGCCGCCGCCGCCGCGGAGTGAGTCGCAATTTACATTTTACAAAATTATTCAATCTATCTAATCACTAGCTGCGGTTTTGGTTTCACCCGCGCGGACTGCAGTTTATCGCAATAAAACATTTTTTCTTTCTCAATAACCTTCTCCTCGCAATAACAAACACAACAAAAAAAGTATTTGTGAAATCGGTCCTGCCGTTCATGCGTGATGCCGTGACCAAGGGAAATAGAAATAGGATTCATTTTTATATATAAGACTAGCTGACCCGGCGACCTTAGTATCGCCAATAAAAGTCACCTTTTAAACCTTCCCTGAACTTCCACGAATATTTCAAGATCAAAATTAGCCAAATCGGTCCAGCCATTTTCAAGTTTTAGCGAGACTAACGAACAGCAATTGATTTTTATATATAAGAAGAAGAAGAATAAGAAGATTTGTTTGCTAGATGTATGCATGTGAACCAGTTCCCGATCCAGGTGTAGCGTGACGCCACATCGTCACAAACGGAGGCTGATGTTGATTTCAAGGAAAGTTCCTGATAAGAAATATATTTTGTTGAGCGCTATTGTGCTAAAATATTTGAACAGGCGCCAATACAATACAAAGTAAAATGTTATACAATGTATGCTGATTTAACAAAGTGTTAAATGCGTATACATGTCAGTTGTCAGCCATCACTCGAGAGTATGCAACTGCCGTAAGTTCTGGCGTGTTCTGATGCTAAACAATCTTGTATTAATGCATTTCCGTTTGCGTAAGCTTGGGTTGAGTGAGAACTAATTATTTCAGTTCATCAGCACAGATTTGATTGTATTAATTATACTCAATATTGTAAAAATAACTTTGTCAATTTGGTATTGATAGGAAAAATTGGGTGGTACAGCAGATTAAGATTTAGGCTACATATAATCTCGGAAGTTTACATATGCGGCGTCTAGCTTTTATCCTCTTCATCATGCCAAGTTTCATTCAAATCCGTCCAGTAGTTTCATTGTGATGCGCGGTCAAAATACAGATAGACGAAATGAAAAAAAAGTTTTTATTTATAGCAAAAAATAAATATCGAGGGTCCATCGCACACAAATTGACCTAGCCCCAAATATAGCTCGAAACTAGACAATGATATACATACTTACATAGAAAAATAAATAAATATATAGATAGAAATATCCAAGACTGAGCAAATATTCGTGCTCATCACACATATATTGCCCTTACCGGGATACGAACCCGGGACCGCTAGTTTTGAAGGCAGGGTCACTACCAACTCGTATACCGTGTCGACGTACGAAACATACACTTACGCCATCAGACAAATAAACTTAATACACAAATAAACTTAAATTTACCTACTCTTTCGGTTTGCGTAGATTTAAATTTTATCAATGATCCGTACTCTTTACGGGAAACCTCGCACCGACTCCCAGCTAGAACAGCTGACTGACAACAACTACCTCCGAACAGATGGTCGTCCCGCGCCAACATGGAGTCCCTCTCGTCGTCCATGTCGTCTCTACACCTGGGCATGGGTCTGGGCGCGGGCGAGCGTGCGGTGTGGGCGCCGCCCGGAGCCCCGGCGCAGGCTCCGCGCGCGCCGCAGCCGAGGGACTTCAACCCGTGGACGGCGCGCCACCCGCTCCAGGAGTTCATATCGCACGGGAAGGAACAGTGAGTCGCTGGCGCTTGTAGGGCTGCGCAGGGGGACTTGTGGCCCGGTGACAACCGTGACGTGTGCACTGGCTGTTCTACGGGCTAAGGCTTGAGCAAATAACACCAGGGAAATCCACGCTTTAGCATGATGCGCCCATCGCAGGCCGTTTTTCTTAGCGGGATGAGGCAGAGCATTTTTAGGCGTTGATGTATTAAGAAATAGACGTCGGGTCCTTCGCTCAAAAGCGTCCAAACTAAAAGAGGGCTAATCACACGCCAGTTTCCGCTTGTATTTAAATTGTTTTACGTCTAATAAAATAATCATATTACTTACTCTATAGTGACGAATTAAAGGTGCCCATAAAGTCGCACAAACTCGTCTGAAAAGTTACCTTGTTATATCTGTCTTTGTAAGTACGACACGCAGCGCCTCGTAGCATTATTACAAGAAAATCTCGTGAGATCTGTCTTGTCCCATACTATAATTTACAAGGCACTTGTTGCTTGTTAGTCATAGCCTTGGTATCTCATGTGCAGAATTGGTTGTCACTGGTTTACAAGCACTCATATAAATATAGGAAAAGGAATGTGGTGATGGTGTTTTAAAGGCATAAAGTTTGAAAATACGATCATAAAATATTGCAGTAATAGGCAAAAGGACAACATTTCAGAAAATGTTAGAAAATAATCGTCAGGGCTTTAGAAAGCCGTAAAAATAGATTTTACACTAATAGTCAATAATGGTATGAATACATACTTTCCAAATTGTCGCGCAAACCATTATGGATTCTAGATCGTTTGACGTCAGACATATGTAAACAAACGCCAAGATTCTACTTCGCTTCTTCTGCGTGAAAGTTTCATTTTGCTTGTTTACAAACGTGTGACGTCATAAGTTAGGATTTGTGTTTCGGAACAGATAATAAAATATTAGATTTTATTTATTATTTTACATAAATTACGATTGATTAATCATTTTATCATGATTTAAACAACATTTTAGATGTTTTTGTGATTATTGTCCAGTTGCCTATTATAATGGTGTCATGCATGATGGCCCAATCGTTAAGCGTTACACAACTGGCCCTACCTTGCAATGATTGGTCAATAGAAGCCCAGCTAACTTTTCGCCTTACTTTTGTTTTGTCATATTCCAAGATAGCACTGTTTTGTCTTATGTGCACAAAGTTTTGCTTGCCTACCTCCTGCGCAGCCCGACCGGCGTTCATACCACGTGGAATTTGATTTGATTTTTGTTGTGTTAATTAATTTATTGCATGAACTAGTTAAGGTCGCACCCTGTGTTGTGTTTTGCACCGTGCATGTTGTGTGCTTTTTTTGGGAGTGCAAGGGGCTTTGTGTTGCGTGTGATTTGTTGCTGGAAAGTGCATTTTCGAGATCGTCTCCGGTTCTTTTTCTGGGGACATTTTTAACCGAAAACTAGCAGCAGTTTTTGGTGTTATGTAACAGCTATTTGAAATAGAAAGTAAGATGGCTAATCTCGTTTTTTAACGACATAAAACTGTTGCTGCTATTATAAATGCGACAGTGTGTTTACTGGTCGTTTACGCAACGACGGATCGATGTGATTTTTTTTGTATTTAGTTTTTTTTTTACATAGAATGACATAGCTTACTACTTTTTATTCCGGAATTTACGGTTTTTCGAGAATTTTAACGCTAGTAACTAGTAAAAATATCGCATGCTAACTTTTTGAATTATTAACCACTAACTTCGGTGTCCCGTAGAAACCCTTTTCCGGGATGAAAAGTAGCCTATGTGTTAACCCCGGGGTATAAGCTGTCTCCATTCAAAATTCCTCTTAAATCTGTTGACCCATTTCAGTGTGAAGTAACAGAAATACACTCTCACTCACTTATAAACATTCGCGTTTGTAATATTATACCTATGACAAATTTATTCTGTGAATAGAATTAATGGAGGAAAAAGGTAGATGTCTCTAAAATGCACTTTCAAGAACTAACCTCGCGTAGATCGATCAAATTCGTTGACTGTATCAATTTATCAACATACCATACCTATTGTAATCTGTAAGTACAGTAAGGTTTTAATGCTATGAAGGTTGTACTCAAGGTGCGATTCGGCCTCGTTTTCATTCGCTCCAACAACGAATTTGGCAGATTGCTTTTCTAACTTTTATTTATTGTGCGTTAATTCTACTAAAAAGCTAGAAATGTTTTAATTTTGTTACTTTTATTATTTTATTTAGAAATATAACATCATCATGGTATAAAATGGGGGAGATGAATTTAGCTAATATTGAATCAAAGCTCTTTATTTGTGTTACCTTTTAAATAAGAAACTGTAATTGGGAGGTACTTTACAACTGCAAGCAGAATCACTTACAATATCGTTTAATACACGCCGAGGCTTAAACAGTGTTCTATGTAATAGCTAGAAGTTCATTAGTCCTGCAATTTCTTGGGAAATACCTCCAAAATATTATGTTTACACTGCTTCTAATTTTGCACAAGGATCCCAGTTTATTCTGCAAGTTACAAAAACTCGTAGAAGATACCTTATTGCTGCAACTGCTTAAATATCTTGGTAAAAGTCGGGCTAGTCCTTCTTGTAAATTCGATAATTTCATAGTTAAATAAAGAAATACAGTACATTTCGCTTAAAAACAAAGACAGATTATTTTTATGTCCGCGCGTGTTCTACTGAGCGGCACCTCATTTTCAGCGGTCACTCCCGTGCTCTATGACGTCATTGCGGTGGGTCAAACATATTTTTATGTACCCGTCTAATGCACCTTCATAACAATATTACTATAATTTTTGTAACTTTTAAACCATAGGAGAACGAAGCTTTTGGAATCTTTTGTTTTCCGTTAGACATTTTTTTCTGAAGAGTCCACCGAACTCTAATGGAGCAGAAAAGTAAAGGTGAATACATAGATAAAAAGCTTTGACTTGATATTTATTATTAACAATCAATTTTAAGCTATTTTTCCCTCCTAACAACATCGCCAGTGATGTCCGATATCGCGTGCTTACACGCAGCAAACGTCCTTGCACTCCACGTAATATTTAAGAGAGGTAAATTTAGATTTTAATTTTAGACATTATTTTGTTTCAATCCTAAATGTATTTAATTAAGAAAGAATCCAATTGAACAGCATTATTGTTTATGTATTAAATTCGAAGCTTTTATTAGCCAGCATCGGTAATCGGTATATTTAAGCATCAGCATTGGCGTACCAAGAGATGGACGTCGGGTCCTTTGCTCAAGAGCGTCTACACCAAAAGAGGGCTAATCACACGCTAGTATTGGCTGTCCTCCTGTGTGTGGCACGGTCAGTGGGAACTGCATGACCTGATAAATGGTTGCAAGCAAAATTGTGCTATATGTTTATGATATAAGACATATTAAAATGTTTTAGTTTGTTTATAATGTTACACATCACCCACTTTTCTTGTCACGTTTGCATGAGACCCCGCGTCCACCCCTTTGTACGTTAATGAGCATCAGGCTCGGATTTAGTGTTGTAATATGAATTAAGAGCAACTGCAGTCGTCGACGGTGTCGGGCCGTCGCACCTGCGCTAGGATTATTGCACTAACTCGCTTGATCCGCATTTTTTGATATTTTTTCAACGAAATAATAATATTCATGTTGTTGTTACTTTACTATGAATAATTCTATTTAAAATCAGGTTTTAAGTACTTAAATCAATTTGGATCTGTTTTCTCAGCAATTAATAAACTCTGCATTATGAAATTATTCTTCTGCTGATAATAAAATGTAAGCATTTTGTAGCGAGGCAATATGAATTTATCTCTCGTCGGTTTATGCTATTTTTAAATATAATATTGCATGCCACTATTGATTAATAAATTTAAGTATAATGGTTCATGTCCGTGGTGTTTCATTTCTGCTTCCGTCCGTCGTTTGTGTTGCTTCCAGTGGCGGATTTATTAGCGGGCTGAGTAGGTTTGGAGCCACTCATTGGGGGCGGCAAATTAGGGCCTATTTTTTATAAAAAATGTTTACATAAACCATTCAACATGTAATATTGTTTCACCAAGGCATACGCTGCGTGGACTACGTGGTGAAAGAGATAGACTAACGGCTGTTCCCATTAACCGATCTATCCACGGTTTGCCCTACTATCTCCAGTAGGGCAAACCGTGGATAGATCGGTTAATGGGAACGGCCGATATAAAGTAAACGGTTTAACAGGGGAAGCCATTCCAAAATGCTTCAAAAACAAAAGAAAATACGCCTCAGTTATAGTAGGGGAGCCCAAGAGGGGATTTTGAGATTGCGTCAGATTAATATAAGAGAGGATACCTTACATATTGATAAGCACCTCCAGCAATTATGAGCTCTTTACATTAGCGGGTACGCTCAGGGGAAGCTTTTAAATTCGCTGAGAGCTCGCGTCACTTTCGAATCGTCAGTTTAAGAAATGGGAGCATCTGTGGAGTTCACTGAACATCCACTCTGGAAATTCGTCGCGGCAGAGTAAATTTTTTTATTTACCCCCTTGTGGTTAGCCACCCACACCTCGCAAACAGGTTGTTTATTATGTTATATTTCATATCAGAGACATGCTGGAGCATGAAAAATATCAATATCGAGTCCATGTCATGTCATTGTTTTTTTTTAATATCCTTAGAAGTCTTGGTATTCCAACCTAAGAAGCTTCTCCCGCTGAAAGTGGAAACATTATAGGCCATTTATTCTTCTTAATATGTAATCTACCAAATCTAATAGGTTTCCGCGACGCTCGAGTAAATCTACATTTAGGATCATGGGCTCGCTTACTATTAAGTAAGATATCGAATTATAAAGTTCGATAGGGGGCGCCAATATGTAAATCCGTCACTGGTAACTTCGTTTTATTTTATCGGCATGGGTTTTAACTTTTAACTGCACGTATGCTAACACCATAGCGCCATAACAGCACGCACTTACTTAAGCGCACTTGCGCAAAAGGTGAGGTTGTAAAAATGCCTCGCAGCTTGTTTATGTACTTTGTAAGACCAACGCGCTGAGATAATGCTTAGCGTATCAATGACTGTATTTTATATTGTTTGAATATAATACGGAGAGATGAAATCTGGCTGGAAGTCTAGAAAAGGTAAGCTACATCAGTTTTACTTCGCACTAGTTGCGCCACGGGGTTTCACCAGCGTCTCCCCTTTATCAAACCTTTTTGACGGATATAAAGTAGCTTATGTGTTAATACTGTTAATCCAGGGTATAAGCTATGTACATTCCTAATTTCGTCAAAATCGGTTTAGTAGTTACGGTGATACGTGGTAACGAACATTCACACACACAAACTTTAGTAGTAGGAGTCATAAAAGTAGGTAGGTATGTAGTATGTACATTCGCTTACAATAAACAAGTACTAGGTATACATTTTATGATTTTCAAAATAATGTCATAGTATTTTCTGAAAAAGTGTAGGTACTAGGCATACACTCAAAAATACTTAAGAGAGAAGTTGAGTTGAGTTTTTGCTTAGAACATTTTTCAGTAAATTTAATACCTACTACTATGACATTATTACGAAAATTATATGAGCATTTGTGATTTAAAATGTATAAAACCGGAAAAAATAACTTATTGCAACGTAGAAGTGACCCGAATACGGGTTCAATGTCCGCGATTAATAAAGTAGAAGTAGGCAAATCTTGATGAGTAATCAAATAGGTAACTATTTTATTTGCAAATTCATAGAACCAAGTTGAACCAAGAAGTCAACGTAAGTTATGGACAATGGTCAAGTTAAGTAGGGCTCTACGGAAAGGGTCAAGGTTATGTCAAGCCGAAGGGTGAAAGGGTTATTTGTTGGGACTTTGGCGTACAATATTTATAAGGGGACGGACCTGAACTATAAGCTTCTCGCGTGATGAACGGACTCATAACTAATATTGAATAATAATACCCACATAATCACATACATAGGCTTGACCCTCCCTGTATCTAGGGTATCGGATACTAAATGTACCCACAAAACCCAGACACAAAAATAATTAACTAAAACTAACTCGGATAGCTTAGCGACCCAAAGTGTGTCTTGGCCTCTGAAACGAGAGAGCGCCACTCTTCTCTATCTTGAGCGATTTCAGCCCAGATCAGAGAAACAAGAAAAAAAAATTACGCTCTCTTTTTAATGCTGTAGCGAAAAAACAAAAATTGCCTTTTTTAATGCTGTAGCGGAAATCGTACCGGCGCGGCGCGACGACCTCACGCTTCAGTCGGCTATTCGCCCATTGCGTCTCATCGGTCGTCTATGTTCGAAGGGTTAATAA
Organism: Opisthograptis luteolata; assembly: GCA_931315375.2. Classification (NCBI taxonomy): domain Eukaryota; kingdom Metazoa; phylum Arthropoda; class Insecta; order Lepidoptera; family Geometridae; genus Opisthograptis; species Opisthograptis luteolata. The sequence continues at coordinate 2,624,901 of OV928044.1, forward strand.
AAACAGTCGTAAGTTAATAAAAACTCTGTTCCCGTGCCCTATTGTTGCATCACTCTGCCACAATCTATATTAGAATAGAATCGAATAGCTATTTATTTGCAACAACAACAGTCACATAGTATAGAATGTTTCGTTTACTACCGTTAACTTCCGTTTAGTCTCCGTAGGAGCCGCTGAGAGAAAAAAATATAATAATATGGCATAAAACGAAAACTTTTATAGTTTTCGTAAATTATCAAAACTTGTACAGTGAGCGACAAAAGTAGCTCATCATACTCGATTTTTCAAATGCTTATTAGATCAGTAATGTTTGTTTTTTACAACTTACAAGGCAGCGTTTGAAAACAACACAATGATTTGGTCGAAGGTTGGTGTTTAAGATGATAAAATAAATCGGGAAAATGTGTTATTGTTTAGCGAATTTTGTCGTTGATCGTACTGGGGTGTACTTGAACTAAACACAAATAACTCAAACAGTGGTTCGAACAGCAATCCGCTACCCGCTCGCTTCTCACACAAGCGCAGTCCCATAGAATCCTTCAATGTCACACCAAACGCAGCGTGCTAACTTTGCATCAAACAAAACGCGGTGTCCGCGGCGCGCGCTCGTCTCTAACCGATATTATGTCACCGAGGTGCGCTAACTCGTAGGCAGTAGTGGTGATAAACAGTGGGGAAACGATACCGCCATGCTGTTCGACAAGTGGGTCGGCCTCAAGATAGTGGAATTCGTAAGTTGATTGCGCCACAACACACGTGTCTAGCTGGTTTGGTAATGTTGGGACGATGTTTAGTTAGGTGGAGGTTTAACTAATGTTTTTTTTTACTAGCTGCGCTTTGCAGTTTTGCTCGCGGTTTTCCCGTTTTCCTGCAGGGACCGGGATGGAAAATAGCCTGTGTGTTGTTCAGGATATAAGCTATCTTGATTCTAAATTTCACTCAAATCGGTTGAGGCGTTTCAGCATGAAGAAGTAGCAAACATACACACTTACAAACTTTCGCATTTATAATATTAGTGTAACTCAAAGATGTGGTCAGTGTTATTTGTTTCACAGCCCCGTGTCTATAAAACTCGCAGATAATATAACTTTTGTTTAGTGCAATTATTCTTGCGCTGTGCCATCTATTTGAGGTCGTTCCAGCATTAATTTTTCTTCCACTCTCCCCTGTCAGCCCTCATCGCTTCATTCATATCGGCCCTTACACAATCCACCCACCTAGTCTTGAGTCTTCCTCTTCCCTTCCATTCATCTTGCGAAACTTAAATTAAAAATTACATTAAGCAGAATTCTTGATCAGACACAGTAAAGGTTATTTCGTTACGATATGTTTGAATTAAAAAGTTTGATTGCAATACGCTGGTGCAAAGTTGTTTTGATTGGAGGTAAACAAGATTTTCCAGTCGAGTTTGCAGCAGTGTTTTAGTATTTTTGAGGAAGTCTGTGATACGAATAGCTGTCTTGAAGCAACTGAGATGTATGCATTCTGGTAACACAAACACTGATTACTATGTGCACAGTGGGTATGCGTTGTCATCGCTATGTAATAAATAATGCAAGGTTACTATAAATACTGCACATTGTAGAGCAAGAATAATTTAGAATAGATTACTTGGAATCTTATCTTTAGAAGGAAAATTCATCTACGCAACTTAAGTTTACAAAGTACCTATTTATTATTCTGACCCACAAAATTTTGGTATTCGATGCTCATTATATATTTCTACCTAAATGTAAAATAAATATTCATCATTGTAAGTTTTGAATAAAATATTCATACGTTTCTGATTTACTAAATCTTGCATTGGTATCATGTAGATATCTTCCTAATTATATGGTCGAGCTAAAAATAATACAAAACTTCAAATTCTTTAACTCTATATGCGCCGTTAACGTATGACGTCTAAAATTTTAAAATGTCCGTCCATCCCGCGCATGAAGACAATGCCCATTTAGCGGCCATCGCCTCCACAATAATATTCTTTCATGGCATGTTCAGGTGACGAGACAAATCGCTGAAACCATTACGGCACTTGTAAAGATTGGACGTTTGTTATTCATGTGCTAATTTCCCATTTTCATCTATGTATACCAAAGAAAAATGGCGACGACATTGGTTGAAATTAACTCTACACCTATCATATTTAGTGCGGACAATGCTTACTTATTAATGCTTAAAATGGGTCGATATGGAGAAGTCGGAAACTATTAGAGATGATAGAACGATGTTCTCGATTTTAGAGTTAAAAAAACTGCATCCATAGATTTTCACCGTAAAATTCTGGCTTACGAACTATTTGTTTAACTTTTACCTTTATGTTCAGCCAACTTAACCATATTAAAAAAATAAATTTTAATTAAGTTTATCAAATGTATTTTTTGAAGGTTTTTTTAAATTAAAATCTTAAAGGTGTCAAGAGCAAAGATGTTTTACCGATTAGCTCATTTAATTTAAATTATTCATAAATACAATATTGTTTACAGTCTAAGCCAAAACACAACACGTCATACAATAAATAAAAAAGTCATTGGGATATAGTACATCACTGCAGAGGCCAACAAAGTAGGCATTGTGGAAGAAGGTGTAAATGTGGGCCGAGGCGAAGCCGAGGCACACATACCTTTTTAAATAATACGACAGATATGAGTTTACTATGTAATTTATTTGGCCGCTAAACACGACAGATATGAGTTTTCTATGTTATTTATTTGGCCGCTAAACACGACAGATATGGATTTTCATACAACTTATGCCTTATGCCGCTGCTCGCATATATTTGGGCAGTGCAGCAAGTTCGATTTATCTCGAAGAAGGTTGTCAAAATAATGCTCTTATTTCCAAGCATGTTTGAGAAAAGGATTTTATCATTTACGAGTGATCACAAAGCTTCGTAAAGAATACGTTTGTATTAATTGTAAAAGTGTACTAATATTTTACATTAAATTCCTTTACTAGAAATAACATTTTGTGCTCAAATATTAGTCATTGACTCGTCAAAGTCATCAGTGCAAGTAATTAACCAGTGATTACGGCTATTACGCTTGATCGCCAACAATAGTTTACCTGTCATACTGGTCATTGCTTACAAATCGCAGGAAGACAATTTTGTATGACTAATTTTTAACGTCTTGATTTTTGTATGAATAAGCGTATCACTTAGATGTGGAAATGGAGATTTCCACAGGGTATTTAGCACAATAAAACATACCCTGTACCTTTCGGGGATAGTGTAGCTTTTTAATAGTGAAAGAATTTTCGAAATCGGTTCAGTAGTTCCGAAGATTTCCTCCTACATCCAAACTCGCAAACTTGTCAACTTATAATATTAAGTACATATTATAGGTAAGATGACGCAATAAAGAGTTATGCAATGATTTTTATGTTAATTGCTGACAGTTGAATAAATTACCGCAAAATGTACCTATAGGTTCGCCAGATAAGCAAATTATCGGCTAACTAGTAGTAAGACATCTAAATATATATAACTCAAAGGTGACTGACTGACATAGTGATCTATCAACGCACAGCCCAAACCACTGGACGTATCGGGCTGAAATTTGGCATGCAGGTAGATGTTATGACGTAGGCATCCGCTAAGAAGGATTTTGATTAATTCTTCCCCCAAGGGGATAGAATAGGGGATGAAAGTTTGTATGAAACTGTCAATTTTACACCGATCGGGCTGAGACTTTGCATGCATAAAGCTGTAGCCACGCGAGTGAAACCGCGGGGAACAGCTAGTGAGTTAAATAGTCACTTATTCACCTCAATGTGGTGCCACTCTAGAAGCTCGATAAAATTTAGTGATATGCCAAAAGTAATTTTATGAGGCAGTCTTCTCGTAGACCTATTCGATTTATCCGGCGCGATGCTATCTGAAACGTTTGCTTGTAGAATGTTAACACGATTAAAAAGGTAAAAATTCGCAAGAAACGTAAGTAGATATAGTTTTTTTTTTCATGCCATCTCTGCACTTTTTTCTTTTTTAGCTACGCCTGTTGCAACCTCCTTACGCCGCCATAAAAACAGGCTAGAAACGCCCGGCAGATCGATAGATAGATAACGCTTCACGGCCGTTATTAACAACCTATCTATCGACGGTTTTCCCTACTGAAGATAAAAATTTGACAAAAGCAACATAATTATAAGTGATGTCAAAAATCTATATAGCAGGCCAAACTGTCGATAGATAGGTTATCAATTTCAGAAAAATAGAACAACATAAAAGGAAAGATCGGCTGGCCATACACGGACAGCCTGAAGCATTCAGGATCGACTGCTTCAAGCTGCGACTGCATAGTGAACTACTGCAACTGCTCGAGCGGTTTGTGTATGTACGACAGAAGCCAGTAGCTCACTATGCAGTCGTAGCTTGCTTCAAGCTGTCCGTGTATGGCCAGCCTCTTTTTTCTAATTTTTAGGGCGCGAACACGCTTAGGAAGAATTTTTTCCGTGTTCTAACTTAGACGACGGTTCTGGCGTTTATCCGTGTTCTAAGTTAGATAATTAAGTCTTCTGGCGTCTCCGTCTCCAATGCCACTCCCACGCTTGTGACGTCAGGCGCGACAGTCGGCCACCGGCTACTGCATGGTGTAGTGACTCGGCGGTGAAGGACCGCCATTGTTGGTAGGACAATGGCGATATTTCCTCTTGGGATGGATGCGCAAGGTCTGCGCTTGGCTTTTTGTGATTGCGTGAAGTGTGAAGAGGCTTGGTGGAGGTTTGTCACTTTTTCCTATGTTTTGCATGTATCTTTGGTTTTTTAACAATAACAATTAATATTATATAAAAAGTTACAACACAACAACAACAACACAACAATACAATTGCAACAACAACAACAATAACAATTGGTACAATTATTCGTTTCATTTTTGTAGTGGTAGGAAGGACTTTTTGGTAGAGTTTTGGAAGTACATACCTACCATACTTTTGTCAGTTATTCAACCGCCAAGGAGTAGTGCGCAAACATTACTGTGTTCCGAATTGAAGGGCGATGTTTCCAGTGAAACTATAGAGCACTAGCGGCGCCCCGCGGTTTCACCCGCCTCTTCCCGTTATCCCGCAGGAACCTTTTCCGGGATAAAAAGTAGGCTATGTTAATCCAGGGTATAAGCTATCTCCATTCCAAATTTTACTCAAATCCGTTCAGTATTTTATGCGTGAAATAGTAACAAACATCCATCCATACTCACAAACTTTCACGTTTATAATATTAGAAGGATAGGTTATAGAGATTTCAATATCTCAGAGTGACGAGCGCAGTCAGTACATTGCCGCGTAGGATTTTGTGGTTGACACTGAAAATGGGCAAGCGTCACACTTACCATCAGCCGAGCGACATGATCGTCTCTCAGTTGCATAAAAAAAATCTAGGTACAGGTACAGTTGTAAATATTTTATCAATGAATCACCAATAGATAAATACATACACCAAAAAATCAGATTGCAAAGATAGGCCAGGCCTAAGATTCCTTCAACGCTTGCCTTATCTCTTTATCTGATGCACAGTTGGTGTGCGTCGCGTGCCTGGTGGCCAAGCGCGTGTCCCAAGATGACGAGGCGCGGCTGGCGCTACTTCTTCAGAAGCTGTCGAGGGAGTGGTCGCTGCTCACCTCGGTCACGTGGGACTCGGTTGGTGGCGCCTTCGCAGATGCCGTTTATGGAGGTAAGGTCTTAGGGAGTTGTTGGGAAATAATGATGGATAAGCCTTTACACAACAAAATGAACAGTTGCAACAATAAAGGTTTATGTACCTCTAGTACCTACAGGTTTTGAAAGTTTACAAAAACTGTGATCCGTATCCTTCCATATTTTTTTTTCAGCGTGCCTTACCGAAACGGGCCGAGTTTAAAATCTGCAATACAAATTATTTTAGATCGTGTTATTCGTATACCAACAAAATTTTCGAGTGACTTTTTGAATTTAGGCAGTACGAATTGCTAGACAAGTTAGCGGTAAACTTTGACGTTTACGAAAACTTATAGTTTTAAAAACTTGTACTAGGGGTACAGATCACGACCAATTTTTCTAAATTAGTATCAATTTGCCCATTTTTGGCGTTGGATATGTTCTGCTGATTTTGTCGTTGACCGCACACGATATTCATGCATTTTTTTACATTTTGAAGGGTAGCCATTCGACGATGTGGTCAAAGATGACGTCATGCAAATGCTTGGATTGGAAACTGGGTCCTAAGGCCTAAGTGGGCTGCCAAAACCCACCAATACTGTGTTCTGGATTATAGGGCATAGTTTCTAGGGAGTTTCGAGGTATATAGAGATTCCATAATTATCTAATAGGAGAGATGTTAAATCTATATACAAATACCCCGCAGGATTTTAAACTGTTGCAGTACAAAAGTCTCGGTGGCACTGAACTGTAGCAGGCAAGAGTGACTCTAACCATCAGATGAGCCACTTGCTTCTTCTCTTCATTCTGTAGCATTAAAAGAAAATACTAACATTTGTTGTTTTCTCTCAGGTTACGTGATAATCACGTTCGTGTTGATCCTGGGGCGAGTGTTTCAAGAGATACCGCGCGGACGGCGCATCTTGGAAGGATGCTTCTTGGGATTCGGGATGCTGTTCTTCCTTGTTATAGGTAAGCATATAACTACTACTAGCTGTTCCCCGCGGTTCCACCCACGTGGACTACACTTTTTCCCAACAAAAAATATCCTATGTCCTTCTCCAGAGTTCGAGCTACCTCCACACCGAATTTCATCAAAATCGGTTCAGCGGTTTAGTCGTGAAAAGGTAACGAACAAACAGAGTTCTTTATCCGTTTTACCTGCCTCTTCCCGTTATCCCGCAGGAACCTTTTTCCGGGATAAAAAGTAGCCTATGTATAATTCCAGGGTGTCTGTCGGCTATCGTCATTTTTAACATCACGTCACGTGACTTTTGGTCAAACGCTACCCTTTACGATGTTAAAAAAACATCTCAGTAGTAAAATGTCACAGCGCAATGAGAACTAGCTCCGTTTTCAGCTTGGAAACCTTATCGAAAGTTGTTTGTATTCGCACCAAAACCGTCCTATAGTGTGAGTCAGTGCGGCATGAGTTCGTGAAGCAGGGTGTGTTCCACGCACCCTTTTGACGAGCCCTCTGTAAAAACACGCGTCGACGTACGGTGTAGTTTCCATCGCCATTGCGAGTTTCACGGCACTTCCTGCTATCGGTAGATGTTTTTGTCTGTTTCATAAATAATCTAGCGCATCGCCCCCGCATCGCACGGGTAGTCAAAAAATTGGCTACTCGGAAGTTTTCTCAAAACCTTTAAAATTCTCGTGAAATGTGGAAGCTAGATATTTAATTTACTGAACTTTTTTATAGATCTACTAGAGACAGTGGAGATCTAACTACACTTTTTTTTCATAGTTTACATCAACTTTAATCAAACTGTTTAGCTAGGGTAAGCTGATATAGAAGCCAATCAGTCGTTTCAGAATAGGATAAGTATAACCCCCTACACACAACCAAATAAACAAACAAAGTTTAACTCTTTATATATTTAGTGTAGATAACAATTTAATTTTTCTTCAAAACGAGATTTTTGAGCGAAAATTCTTATAGATAAAAAGTAACCAAACTAATCTGTTTTATGATGTTGCCAGGTGGTCTGGAGTTGGCATCTCTAGACTCGGTCCCACAAAACCTGGTGGTGAACGCGTCGGTGCTCGGCAGCCTGTCGCTGGTGGTCGCAGCACTGTTCCTCATCGACCTTATGGGGCCTAGGATCTACACCTCGGCCTCTCAATCACAAACCGACCCTGTAATGTCCCCCAAAGCAGAGAAGAAGGTCTCCATCGCCTCACCACCCACCACTAACGGACACACGAACGGACATCTACCGAACGGTCAGCAAAATGGACGCGTCCACATAGACCGACCGAAGAATTTGGACCTGGAGAGTAATAAGGAAAAACCTGAAAAGGAAGCCAAAAAAGAGATGACGCTGCTTGAAACGGCGTTTGACACCGAAACGAAATTAGACATCGACGATGGACTGGAGCGGAGCAAGTTCGGCTCTTTGAGGAACGGCATCGAAGGCGGCAACTACGTCAGACTCTCTGACCCACTATCCGAGCCAGATCGGCTGCACTATGAGCAAGAGCTAGCCAAGTTCCACGACAAATACTTCAAAGAGTTCCTGGACAACTTCGCGAAAAAGCTGCCAGTGAAGGAGAAGTTCTTGCCGGAGCTTCAAACGCCTGTCTTCTCGAAGGTGAAGACGGGTCGCTTGAAGGACCTCTACGACGAAGAGTCCCCCACTTACGAACAGAAGAAATCGCCGTCGAGGGCGAAGACTGTGCCCTCTCCGACTTTGCAGCAGTTGGAGGATTACTTGCGAGGGCCCAATAGGGCGAGGAGAGCTGATACGCCCGCTCTGTTCCCTATGGAGCCTATTGAAGAGAAAGAGACGACAGATACGGAAGGAAGGGCGTCGGGAACTCCGACAGACCCCGGCTATGTTCAGTACACCGCGGGAAGGTGGCCGGACAAAGCGAGGGAGCTCAGAACGCCGCGGCATAGCCCCACGTAGCGCTAAAGAATTTGTATAAAATGTGTACAGTAGAAAAAATCTCATTATTGAAGACTTATCAATGAACATTATCTGACGAACAAATCCACCTAGTGTGCGAGTGAGTCTGTGAATTTGTGAATAAGCCATCTTATTTAGTTAAGTTTAGGTACTAATGTATTTTTTGCATATATATATAAACAAGTAGTTATTAAACGAATTTAACTCCCATGTCTGGTTTTTAATGAATTCTCAAACTCAATTATGTAGCAGTTTTTGCGTTTTCTCACATAAAAATTGTTTGGAAACAAAAGAATTAACGGGCAAGGTAAATACGTAAATTAAATAGTTTTGGAAATATCTTAAATGTAGGAAGTTCGTTGCTCCAGCGGTTTAAGTGGGAGATTAGAGTTAATTTGAAAGTAATGATCGTGTGACACATACACAAATACCGGAGTATCCTTGTCGAGAGGTAAATAGGTACCGGAGTACACGCACTCTTGGAATTAAGACGTGGTAATGGTGCGCAAATCTGCTCGCATTATATACTACTTACGTAGAAGAACCCAGGCGTCACGATTACGTGACAGTTAAATGACGTTATATAGTTTTTAAAGTATTTAAAATCTGTACCCCTAGTACTAATTATTAAAACGATAAAAGTTTTCGTAAACGTCGACGTTTACCACCGCCGGCTTGTCAGTGGCAACTCGATCTGCTTAAATTCAAAAAGTAACTCAATAACATTGTTGGAATATGATTATAACGATCTAAAATAAACCCATATTAACGATTTCAGTTCCTCCAAGTCTCGGTAAGATTCGCTGAAAAAAATATGTATGGATGGAAACGAAAACTTTTATAGTTTTTGTAAACTATCAAAACCTGTACTAGGGGTACTGTTTGTTTGTTTCTGTTTGTTTGTACTGTTTGTAGAAAGTGGGTGGATGGTCCAGGTGTTGTAGCGTGGCGCCACCTTCGATCACACCATCACTTAACATCAGGTTACTTGTGGTGGAAGGGCGTAAGAAAAAATATCAGTGCCCGCATTTCGGTATTTATATCATCATCAAAATAGAACCAAAATAATTATGTAAGTAATTGGGATCATAGGTATGCAATGGTGTCGATTTTTTTGTGTTTTTCTAAAACTAACTTTTGACCGATCTAAAATTAATGCTGTCCTTGTTTTACTTCCGTGGTCAGACAAAGACAGCAATAGGTACTTTTAGACCTTTCCAACTTTGTTTGGGTTTAGATAATGCACAACTCGGCACAATATCTGCCATACAATCTCGGTCTCACAAAAACTTGCGGGTTAGAGGGTTTTCCAAGTTACGCGGTAAATAATGAATAGGTAACCCCATCACATCCGTGTTCAAAATGTTAATTACCCTATCCAAAGTTTGCGCTAAAATTACTTTGGCAAAGTTCCTACAAATAACATAGTTATCTGATTCATTAATCTCCATGGGTTTGTGATTAATTATTTACCTACGCATGAATATGAGAATATAGCTGGCAGTGTTCTGAGGATACACCCCAGTGGAGATTTCCGTTAAATTTTCAACTGTAATGTAGCATAGAATTTATAATCACGGAATTAATTGTCTAATCTTTTGTTAGTGCGAATAAATGTTTTTTATTATTATTTACGACTTTAAAATATGGCAATAAAGTCATGAAAATGTTTAAAACATGAATTCATATCGAAAAGTTCATATCAAAGATCCGCAGGATCAAGCTTTGATTTCTCGTATCATCATCATCATCAGCCGGAAGAAGTCCACTGCTGAACATAGGCCTCCCCGTTTGAACGACACTATAACGGGTATTCATCATCATCATCAGCCTTTCACGTTCCCACTGCTGGGACTCCGGCCTTCTCTCAGAGAGAGAGTATGGGCTGTAATCTACCTCGCTGGCCCAGTGCGGGTTGGTAGATGTCGCATGCCCTCGAATGTTGCAGTTCTTGGACATGCCGGTTTCATCACGATGTTTTCCTTCACCAGTTTGAGCGATGGCAAATCCGCACATGACTTATTAAGTCATAGGTGCGGGGCTAAGAGGATTCGAACTCGGTGTCGGCGTCTTGTAAGTCGCATGCCTAAACCGTTCGGGCACCATCGGCTATTAGCCATTTTTTATTTCTTGTATGACCCGTATAAATTACCTGACGATAGGTACTAACTGTGTATAAGTTACAGGGTTATCTTATCACAAACTTGGTCCTAGCATCATATACCTACCTCTTAAATCAATAGCATTCTATTGATTCACTCGCTTGAATGAATTTCGCAATATTTCTTACGCGTAACGCTAAAACAACGCTGTCATTGAAGACCGTGATAATAGGATAGACCTTACCGCACGGTTCATTGATTGCAAGCCTTATGTAGAGGGCACCGAGAGAATTAGTCGAGTTAGCGGATGTCAAGAACGAAATTAGATGATGAACTTTGCGTGGTATAAGTGCTATGCCAACTTAGACGACAAAAAAAAAGCCTGGGATTTTAGTGAACTTGCTCCAATTCAATCAATTAGTAATAAGAAAAAAATTGTCAATGTGATCGCGTCTATAAAATTACCTGCCGGGCGTTTCTTGCCTGTTCTTTTGCCGGCGTAAGGAGGTTGGAACAGGCGTGCTAGTTTTAAGTTGACGTTTCAAAGTGATCACAATGTATCTAATGTAACCTATTGAATAAAAAACATTTGAATTTTGAAGTAAGGGACTGTGCATTCAACCTCTAAGAGCTAAGTTTGAGTCTATAAATATAACAACTAATAAAACCCCGGACAGTCATAGATAAAAACACCTCTAAAAAATCTAAATCTTAACTGGTTCATCCGTTTAGGAGCTATGCTATGCGACAGACAGATACACAGATACAACACCCCTTATCGCATAAAAGTACTTGGATTAAACATTAAAAAAGAAGAGCCTGGCTTAAGTTTTGATATTCTGGAGTGAAACTCCCTGGCTAAGTTTGTTTATCCGAATCGCTATAAAAACTTGAAAATTTTGGAAGCGTGAACAGGCACTTAGGTTTTTATGCTACATCGTCAACTGCATCATTGCTTAACATTGGACGACATATTGGTCAAACGCAAGATACTCCGCACTATAAAAAAATCGTCATATTTTTTACAAATACGGACTCATTTCAGCTCATACTCGTCGCTAAAAAACAAACCTACCCATCGTTAAAGCTCAATGACTCACATAAGCTGTTCTCATAAAATGTAAATTAATTATTATGTTATTATTTTCATAGTGTGGCTCGTTCTCACGCTTAACAACCGTAGCGACCTCGGAGTGACTTGTCAATACTAATTACAGAATTGCCGGAAAATAGCTGCAGTTATCTAGCGATCTTATAAATAAGCTTAGTTAAAACCTTAGGAATGGTTAAAACATTTTATTTTATGATGTCCTGTAGTTTACTCGTCATCGCGGAGGCTACTGTCAAAATCAGGATCAGGTTAGGTACTTTCCCCAGATATTAAGGAGGAGTTGGAATAGGCTTTACGTTATCCCGCAGAAATCTTTTTCCGAGATAAAAGTGTTAATCCAGGGTGTAACTATCTCCATTCCAAATTTCATGAAAATCGGTTGATTAGTTACTTGATAAGAGGTAACAAACATTCACACACACACAAATTTTAGCATAAAATTAGTAGGAAGTAGAATAAGATATTATTATTATGACTGATATTTATACGATACTAGCTAAATACGTTAGCGGCAGGCGGAGGTTCCAAAAAAAACCGAAATGATTTTAAGATGAACTTTAATTAGAGTAAAAATTATACAATAGGTACTTAAGACTATTACTATGCTAGGTGTCCGTATCGAGGCGGGAAACGGAATGAATGTTTCTATGCTAATTGACACCGTCCGCCGACCTTTGCTTCTGACGTCAATGGTGCAATGTTTCGATGCAGCGGTGCTACATCAGCAGTCTCCCTTAGGTAGGGCTACGTAATTTCTCCACCCTCAGAACGGCGACTATTTTAGCACGTTTAGGGAAAATGTTGCCGGGACATTCCCTGGGTCTTCACATTTCTCTAATGTTATGGCTGGAGGCTGCTGGGACTTCTTTGTTTCTTTACTGTATTTCCGTAGGTAGTGCCGACATATAATGATGATACTGAGTGCGGCTGCACTTGATATGACTGCGTAAAATGGTATGGTGGTGTGATAGAACGCATCTAATTTTACGTTTTCCAGCTGCAGAGGGGTCTGGATCACCATTTTCTCCTGGATGCTGTGTAATTCCTTCAGGTTAATAGATTTCAAATGGAGATGAGTTGGTTCCGTAGCTTGTTTCTCGGTGTTGTATGATGTTTTGAAAATCTTAAATGGTTGACTTCTGACTTCATCGTTGTCGTTTACGATGTTGAGTTGTTCAGACTTCAGACGGCAACCGATGGGTATTGTTATGATGTAGCTTCCCTGGAGTGACGTGTAGTTCCTGCTGGAGCAGCTGAGTTGTACTTTTGTACTGTGCGGGAACGACAGGACGTAATGTTGGTCGTCGAGTTTCTCCATCGCTTCTCTCGCTAGGGTGACCGTCGTGAGCTTGCAGGAGTCTTGTAGAACTTGGCCGGTGATCAGCTCGTGGACACAGTCAGATTTGGTGCGTATCTGATGTGTGACTTCTTGTTCGCAGAGGTACCTGTCTCGTAACTTCGGGCATTCTGCCTCTATGTACACGAATGACAACTCGTTAGTTGCAATGAAGGGAAAGGATGGGATAAGAGCCTGCGCATATTTGTTAGGTACTATTGATAATCTATAAAAATCGTATTCATCTCTAGAAACTATTGGAAATTGAAAAACGAAAACTATTTGATTATTGCTATAATATGAACCTGGTTTTATAATATCATAGTATTCTCTTAAATCTAAATCTAAAATCTGATCTCTGCTATAAATCATCTTAAGCTTATTAACCATTAATTCTAATATACCTATATCTATCATAGAATGATGTGTGCTAGATGCACGAATAAAAGCTAAACTATTCTCTATTCTAATTATTTCTTGCATTAGGTCTTCTACGTTTTCACTAATTACTTCTAAAAGTTGGGCAAATTTTGCATATTTAACTAAACTATTTTCTCTATAAGAATCGCTCTGTAATATAAGTTCTATTGTTGCGTTAATTTTATCCTGATTTTCTAGTAACTGTTCTAATACGTCAGAGTGTTTAGACATCCACTCTTTACTCATACTAATATGACTGTTAAATTCAGATGCCATTTTGTTCTGATTAGATTCTAAAGTTCGAATTGCCTCATCATACTTTAACGCATCAGAGTGATCTAGGTTCCCAGTAATACTTTTTATTACTGAACCCAGTCCGTCTATAAGACCTCTTTTAACTCGATTGGGCTCTAAAGAGTTTAATTGGTTTAACACTTTGCCAAGCTTGTTAGTAAGATAATCTATTTGAATTTCATATAATAAAAATGTGTCATTAGTCATTACATTTCGATAGCTTAGTAATTGCGTTTGCAGTAATTGGACATTGTTTTCAATCTCCTGTAATTGAACGTACTGTAGGAAGGTATGGTGGTGAGTCGTTAGTCTCATAAGTCCAAGTTTGTATGGTAGTAATCCTGGTCCGTCATCTAGGCTCTCAAGTTTTATCTCCTGAGATCGCGTCATGGAGAGGATCATTATTAGCAGGATTCTGTAACAAATTACTTGCTTTAGGGATACGCTTGAGCCTTGACTTTGCCACAGGCCCACGTTTCTTGGAAGTATAGATGTGGATTGGCAGGTTAGCTAAGACAGTGTCCTGCGTGTAGCGTGGTGCTGTCTTTTGGCGGCTAGCAAAAGGATTCTTAATGAAAATTTGTTGGTCAGGTGCATACTCTTGTTCGGGCTCGCGTGTCTTATTCCTATTCTCGATTAGAGCGGTGCGATTAGCAAGAGATGAAGTGTTAATGATATCATAAACTTTTTTCATCTGTTCCCTGTGAGTCTGGGTGTACTGCTGTAACAATTGTTGCGTAATGTCAATGTCAAGGAAGTCTTTGGGATCAAAATGTCCTGTTAGTAAGTCAAAAGGTCTGCATCTCGTGAAACTATGTATCGAACTATTGTAGGCTATTATAGCGTAGGGCATTAAGTTAATAATAGGCTCCTCTTTTTGCTGTAACTTAAGTATTCTGAGGTGTTCAAGAAGTGTTGAATGGAAACGTTCAATGTTTCCATTATCGTTAGGAGAGTGAGCTAAGATTCTATGATGATTTATCTTATGAAGCCGTGTGAATTCCATAAATAGCTGATTGGTGAATTCAGTTCCATTATCTGTAACTATAGTGGAAGGGACTCCGTGATGGGTACAATATAGTAGAACGGCCTGTAATATGCTGACAGCTGTGCCATCACGCAAGTGATAAGCTTGACCGTACTTTGTGAACACGTCAATGAAAGTTATATACTTCTCATTTTGTGCTGTGAATAAGTCCATATGAATGATCTCAAACGGCTTGGTAGCTGGTGGAACAATATTAAATTGAGGTCTAACAGGGTTCCTGTCATATTTAGCCTGTCCACAGATCGTACATTCATTTATAAATTTAGTTATTTGTTCCTTCATTTTGGGCCAGTAATATCTGCGAGATAGGGCTAAATAGCACTCATTAATTCCGCGATGATTGGTTTTTCCATCATGATAGTGGCGGATGATTTCCTGCTGCCTTAGGTAATCTTTGACATTTTCAAGTTCAGTTTTAGCTAAAACAAGATTCATTGATGAACTTCTGAACTTGTCTTGCAAGATTGGGATTATTGAGTACATAGCCAAAGGTGGGTTGATCAAAATAGCGGTTTTAACTTTCGGGTTAACAAATTCCTTTACGGCGTTTATTACGTCTTCTTCAAGATTAGTCTCTGATAGTTGGATACTAGTACGCGTGTGAGTCTCGAAAGGTTTGGTTACTGTGGGTCTCTTCTTTACGTCATTCACTACAGTAAAGCATATCTGTCGATTGAATTTATTCAGTGGTACGTCTGTTATAGGAACTTCTAGAATGGGGTTCTCATTACTGGTGTGTACAGTAGCAGTGGAAGAGCTTGCTCGAGGAAGTAATGATTCAGATGGGTTACCGTTGAATAAGTTATAGTCGTCAATGTCATCTACTAGAGCTAAAACGTCACCGGTATGAATTTCTACTCGAGAGAGGGCGTCAGCGTTTGTATTTGCTTTACCTTTTTTATAAATCACCGTGAAGTCATATTCGCTCAATCTAAGTCTCCATCTCGTGAGACGTGAATTTGGTTCTTTTAAATTCATCATCCACTGTAGTGGTTTATGGTCAGTCAGAATCTTAAACTTCCGTCCGAAAAGGTAAGGCCTAAAGTATTTTGTGGCCCAGACTATGGCAAGCAGTTCCTTTTCGATAGTGCTGTAGTTCATCTCGCTCTCATTTAGAGTTCGAGACGCATAACAGACGGGTTTGTCTGATCCTATTGGACCTTGTGATAGTATAGCTCCGATGGCTACATTAGAAGCGTCAGTTGTTAAGTTGAATTCTCTGGTAAAATCTGGGTATTGCAAGATTGGGTCATTAGTTAAGAGAGTCTTGCATTTCTCAAAGCAATTTACATATTCTGTGTCAAGGGTGATCTTCTTGCCCTTTTTAAGACACTGGGTGAGAGGCTTGGTGATACGAGCAAAATCTGGAATGAACTTTCGGTAGTAACCGAGAAGGCCTAAGAATTGTTTGATCTCCTTTGGAGTCTTAGGGATGGGATATTTCTTTACAGCGGATATCTTATCCGGATTTGGCTTAATACCGTCTTTACCAATGATATGACCGAGATAAGCTGTTTCAAGCTTCAAAAACTCTGATTTATCCATTTGGATTTTAAAATTGGATTCTCGGAGTCTCTGGAAGACTTTTTCCAGGTTAATCATGTGTTCCTGAAGGGATGTGCTGAACACAATTATATCATCCAAATATACTAAACATATCTCGTTTTGTAGACCTCTAAGGACATTGTCCATTACACGTTGGAACGTAGATGGAGAGTTCTTTAATCCCATGGGCATTCGAAGAAATTCAAAGTGCCCATGTTCAACATTGAAGGCGGTCTTCTCAATGTCTTGTGGGTCCATCTCTACTTGATAGAAGCCACTTGCCAAATCAAGGGTTGAAAAATAATGGCACTTCCCTAACTTGTCAAGTACGTCAGTAATGTTTGGAATGGGATATTTGTTGTCTAGAGTCTTTTCATTAACCTTACGAAAATCAACTACTAGACGCCATTTCTGTTTTCCAGAAGCGTCTGCTTTCTTTGGTACTACCCAAATAGGTGAGCTCCATGCCGATTCGGATGGTTGGATAATACCTTGTTCCAACATTTTGCCTATCTGGTCTCTAACTTCCTGGCGGTGCACGAATGGATATCGATAGCTCTTAGTGTGCACTGGCAGCTCGTCAGTTGTCCTAATTCGGTGTTTGATTTTATTGGTGAAGGTAAGCGCTTCACCTTCTATATAGAAAACGTCCGGATAGCGAGAACAGAGAGCTACAAGATTAGCTTTCTCTTCCTCGTTCAAGTGATCGGTGCGTAACCGCGAGACTACATCTTGTGCACGTGTCGCTACTTGTTCGGTGCGCGTGCACTCAGTATTAAATAATTCCGCGTGTGCTGGCCGGTCCAGTGAAAATATTACGTCATTCGGCGTTGGGTTCTCGACTTCTAAATAACCACGGTTATTGACTACGGTGGTCAGGCACTCGTGAACTATACAGTTACAGAGAACTTGTTCTGTAATAAGAGCATCGCCGTCTAAAGTGTCAACGGGTACGCGAATGACTTTAGAAGTTCCTGCTGGAATCATGTCTTCATATAAATTCACGTTACGCGAGTTGTACATCCTGATGGGATTGGATGCGGTTCGAGTCAAGAGTTGACTTTCTCTCAGATCTATACGGGCCTCCCACTTAGTTAGCAAATCTAAACCTATTAGCCCGTCGAAATAATCGTGAAACCGATATATGAATAACTTCATATTATCTGCGTCGTTAAACTCTGCAAAACACGGTAGTGTAATAGAGTAATCGTTCCTACTTGTCGCGTGTATGTTCGTCACTTCAAATGGGTCGTAATTAAGTGGTAAGTCGTAGAAGTATTTCTCAACGGCCTCGGGGCTTATGAAAGATTGATTAGCTCCCGTATCTATGAGTAATTTCAAAGGTGGGTTCGCGATTTCAACGTAGGGCAATTGTCTTTGTGTCTGTAAGTTTAATTCTATCTTGGTCTTTGTGACGTCGAAGTTTCGCGAAAATCCTGTTCTTCGTGGCTGCAACCCGCTTGTGGTTGAGACTCGTCAAGTTGGTTTTCCTCAGTCATGTCGTATGTCGCGTCATAGGTAAAACCGGGGGACATTCCGCTGCTGTAGTCGGCATAGTCCGTGTAATTGTACTCCGGTTCGTCGTAGTATTGGTAGGTATAGTAATCCGAGTCATTGTACGCCGTGCAGTCATTCATGTTCATTTCGCGAGTTTTAAAATAATTAGTAGGTGGAGGGTTCCCGAACTTACTCCAATCATGACCTGTTATCATTTTAGTATGCGGTAACGGTTTAGGAGTAAAACGCTGTACTCCACTCATAGGCTGAGGCTGATTATTTCGGGGTGGTAACCGAAATACGTTACTACGAGGGTTGTAGTTAGGGGGTGGTGCCCCAAACATTCTTTGGGTGTTAGTTGGCATGCGATATTGATGTTGAGTCTGTTCAGCAAATTTGAAAGGTTGAGGCGGGGGCCTCATGGGGCGCTGTCCCACGGGAACAGGCCAGTTAGGTACCGGTGCCTGGAAATGATTATGGCGCGGGGGTGCAAATGCTATCGGTGGTAAGTTGGTAGTGACCTTAGGGGTCACTTGGCCTCTCGAGGGCTCACTTCGTTGCTGTAGGTACATAATATTTAACTCCTCCTGAACATACTCGAGCGCCTTCTCTATAGTAGTGGGTCGCATACAACGTATACGGGACCCTAAAGGTTCCTTTAAACCGCGAACATATGCCTGCATCGTCGCTTTTTTATATAACTCGCGTTTCGCCTCAATCGTCGTAGGTATGGATTCGTGTAGTGTTACATAAGTCATTAAAGTACTAAACAAGGTTTGGCAGTGATCATAAAATTCTTGAGCTGATCTATTACCCTGTGAAGTTAAGGAGAGGTCGTTATATAACGCCGTCTCGTCACGCTGGTCTGAAAAGTTATTGATTAAGGCAGTTCGAATGCCTAGCCAACTCTCTGGTATTCCATTAGAGTTGATGGTACATGCAGCGGTTCCCGTCACTTTATTAAGGATTCCATTCAGCAAGCACAGATTAGGGAACTCACTACCTGGTGTTGAACTTAAATATGTAGCTGCTAGTTGGTCACATATTTTTATGAAACGTGTGAGCACGTTAGGGTTACCATCAAATTCCGGGACAAGGCGGAGGGCCTTGAATATTACGTCTGGATCATACGACATTTCGTCACACGATGTATTCAACTCTAAACTAGATTCTAACTCTATATTAACTCTATTAATATCTACTAAACGCTGGCGGGCCTGTCGTGAATCAGGCTCCCGCGAACTAGAGGCTCTAGGATGATAAATCTTGATGTGGAAGATTGGCTTATGGGATAAAGGAAAGCAACACGAGAGTAATTCAAGTGCACTTACATATGTTTCATCTCTGGCTTTTCCTGTGGTCCGATGTCTTGGTCCCCTCTAGTCCTGCCGCAGGTCCGTAAGTTCAGATACTCGAAGATGGAGCTTGACAGCCACCCGAGCGATTCGCGACGTGATTCCCGATTTTCGAGATTTCTGGACTTCGCGAACCGTCCCGCGAGTATCCTACCGACTGCGCCAAATACGTTAGCGGCAGGCGGAGGTTCCAAAAAAAACCGAAATGATTTTAAGATGAACTTTAATTAGAGTAAAAATTATACAATAGGTACTTAAGACTATTACTATGCTAGGTGTCCGTATCGAGGCGGGAAACGGAATGAATGTTTCTATGCTAATTGACACCGTCCGCCGACCTTTGCTTCTGACGTCAATGGTGCAATGTTTCGATGCAGCGGTGCTACATCAGCAGTCTCCCTTAGGTAGGGCTACGTAATTAGCTGTTCCTGGTATTTTTGTAAATAAACAAAACATCTTTACAACGCTATCTCGACACAGTAAGCGCCACTATTGCCGCAATAACGTCTCGCAGTCACACAAAACTTAGTTTCCAAAAAAGGATGTGAGCTATTACGAAACTCCCAGACAGGTATCCACAATTTTCCTCAATTTACTTGTACTTCTTTGTACCGTTTAGCATGCATTGTCCGGGGTCGCGGTTGAAGTCGGAGGCGTCTTGCTTACAACTCACAAAGGACACTTTTTACCGCGCCGCGCGTGGGAAACGGCGCGAGGTCTACGCACATCGCGCCGTCAGCTGGGCCGCTGGAGGGTTGCCTCTTACGTAACTTTACGATGGGGCTATTATCGCCTTATTTAGTAACTAGCTGTTCCTTGCGGATTCACCCGCGTTGCTACATTTTATCGCAACGAAAAGTATCCTATACCTATCCTTCCCCAGGATTCAACTTATTCTTATCCCAAAATTCATCAAGATCGAGGCGTTCCCTACAAAGCGTATGAGTTTTTTAAAATTTAATTTTTGATTTTTTAATACTCATTCTGCTATTCTAGGCGGAAACAAATCCAATAAAACAAAAACCATGAAAATCAGTCCATCAGTTCTAGAGTTAAAGTGTTGTAACAAACCCGACTTTGTTTTTTAAATATATTGTAATGATATAATGAGCTTGGTTCTTGGAAGAGATAACACAGTGCTCCAATACATACTACCTTACTAATTACACAATATGGACAACAACGACACTTAAGTTAATTAAATAAGGAAGTGGTGCGGTGGTAATATGGCCCACAAAAATCCCCAACTACCGCATGACTACGGTGGGTAATATGGCCCACTATTGTCCCCGACGACAGCACGCCCCCTGATCGCTACCTTGGGTTGACAAGGTCAATTACGCATGTGTTGGAAATATGGCACCACGATTAACGGCATGAACTGTTCGCACACTCTGTCCGTGGAAGCCAAGACTTGGTGGAGATTCCCGCTTCGTATGTGTGCCCTGCACGTCTGCTCCGCTTTTGCTAACCTGCTAGCGCCATCTATCGATTTTGTACCTGACTACCAATACCAACACAGAACCATTACAATAGATATACTAGCTGTGCTGCACGGCTTCACCCGCGTGGACTACAGTTTATTCCGATAAAAGTAATCTATGTCATTCCCCAGGATAAAACAAAATTTCTAAAAACTGTATTAAAAATGCATTTTTTTTTCAATAAAAAAGAAACATGCTTATGAATTAACTACGATATCACTCCCAAATTAGTTAATTAATTAAGATTTAATATGTAGAAAACACACAAGATTTTAATAAAACACAAGTATATAAATACAATTTTATTGATATCTACAATATATTCTCGTACATGGAATATTTTCGATTGATTATAATACAACATACCAGAATAATTCATTTTATGTAAATACCTACTATAACATGACTCCGACCTTCTGGGGTCTTTGGATTTCCATTAAATCTATTCATTTCATAAAATAAACAAGAATAAGTACAAATATTAATTTTAAATAGCACCTCTAAGAATTCGGTCACCTACAACCAAAGATGAAGTAAGGCTCGGTATACAATATAGCGAATTCATATAATTTATATTACATTACATATATGGAAATTACAATACTGTTTAACATATTTTATAATACGAATTCCATAATTAAAACGTGTTAAACGTTACATACTGTGTACTATATAAACTTTCATTATTTCAGATATATTATTTCTCGGTGTCCGCTTAACAATTAAAATTATAGATTTTATAGCACCTTGTGACCTAAATCCCTAGTCACACGTTTCCGTTCATTTTTAGACGGAGAAGGGTGACTTAAGTGCAGTGGTTTTGGTCACACGAGCTATAAAAAAGTATACGATACTCGTGACTCAAGTGTCTGTTAATGCACAATGCAACGTGCAATAGTGGACTACTTAAAACATAAGTATCGTAATGTACTACTATTCATAAACAATTAATGTAAGTATTAATATAACGTAAATCTTTGTAAATGTGGTGCTATTTTATGCGTATAATGTACTTTATGTACTAAATTTCATTACCTTCTGCTAAGTACTAAAACATTTTGCGAGTACAAAATGAACTTTACCTAGAACTTTTGGTACTAAAATATAATTAAACAACATTATTGGAATGGAATTATCAATTGAGATTTACCTCCTTTAATTAACACTAAGTATGACTTTACGACTAAAATGATTATAGAAATGTATCGCTAACTCGTTTGTGCCCTAAGAGTCCTATTGTCATTTTAATCGATTTATATAATAATATTCAGATCTTTCATGGACGGAATTGTGTAATATTTGAGGTATAGAAAGTGTACAATGTATGCTAGTTATATTTATATCTACACTGCATATACACCCAGTCTGTTCTGAACCTTCTTCACCATCTTAGGGGTTGAACACTGGAACAATAAAACAAAAGTTATTAGAGAAGCAAGATTAGGTATCTGCATTCATAACGTACTGGTATAGTGGAAATAGTGAAGAGTGCAATCAGTGTAGCGTCTGACCACAAGTCATCTGACGTTAAGTGATGCAATGCCACGCCTGGATTGGGGACTGGCTCTCGAGCGAGGCTACCAGAACACACCGATAGGTGCTTGGCGACAGCTAGGAGCTAGCTAGAGAATAATAATAATAATGCCATAATATAATACAATAAGCTACAGGTTCCATCTCGATGTTTTCTTTCACCATAAGCTCACTTACGGCCGGCAGTGCGATTCTAATTCACTAGAAACTCTTCCGACCAGGGATTCGGAAAAGTTTCCTTGAGAATTTTTTAGACGCGATTCATTAAGAATTTGGAAACTGACATATAGGTAATTTGACAAACCAACTGTTCAATCACGGACAAGTTTCCGGCACCTATTTGCTCTCGGAAAACGTTTTCCTGAAGCGAAAGTGAGTGAGACATCGAATCCGCGCGGAATCTTTCCGAGTGAATTCGAATGGCACTACTGTCCGTCCTACTACGCGTCACGTTACCTGGCTCGTGCCTCCTGCCCGTGTCCGCGGGCTCGTCGTCGGGCGGCTCGTGCCGCTGGTCCCGCTGCAGCGCCACGTACTGGCGCACCAGGCGCGCCACCTCGTGCGCCTGCTCCGCCTGCAGCCGCGTCACGCGCTGCTGCAGCAGCGAACCGCATTTCACGTCCAGGAACAGAGTGCCGTCTTCTGAGCGGACCTGGGGAAGACGAGTGTTTCATGTAGGTAAAGATTAGGTAGGCTATGCCGGTCTCATCACGATAAAGAGTTTCCTATACCATAGGTAACAAGACCCAGTATCCTATATCCTTCCCTAGGTAACAAGCCACACTTTTCTAGTGCTAATGAGCTCCGCATAGTGCGCATAGTGCGTGTCGTTGTCGTGCGCAGAGGGATGTAGGTAAAGATTACACTGGCTAAAATGGTTTGCGTGGACTAAGGTCCATCAGGATAAAAAGGAACAAAAAACCCGACTGCGCCAAAATAAACTACCCTATGTCACTCCCACAATAAAGACGAATCTAAAACATATATACACATAATTATATGTTAAAATCCGTCAAGCCATTTAGGCTACAGGTCGTGCCAAAGAAATATACATACATACATAAATAGACTTGAAAAACATAACCCTCGTTCTTTCGCAGTCAGGTAAAAAGTTTCCTTTACCCTAGGTAACAAGGCCCAGCACCCTATATCGTTGCCTCGGTAACAAGACCCACCTTCCTGGTGCTAATAAGCTCCGCGTACGGCCAGTGCGTGTCGGTGTCGTGCGTGGCGGGGTGCAGCAGGTGCACGCCGCGCCGGTTGAGCGCCAGCACGTGGTCGCGCCAGTCGCCGCCGCCGCCCGACACGCGCCGCACCGCGAAGAATGATGACCCGAACAGTGGCCAGCGGGACAGCACCTGGGGACGGGAATGTAGTAAAAATGGAATGTGCTAAGTAAAGAATGGCCGCGTTCCGCCTCCCACCGATCGCGATACAGCACGTCGCCCCGCATGGCGGTGCTCAATACGAGTGATCATATTGAGGGCCGGCTGTAACGTATAATCAAAAAAGGGAAAATTTCATCCTCTATCTGTATCTGATAATTACAAAGTTGCTTTGAAGCGTGGGTGTCATCGTCATCATCATTGTCAGCTTATAACGTTCCACTACTGGGCACATATCTTCTCAAAGAGAGTACAGTGTTTACCTAGTGATATATAACGTGTGAGATGGTTTGGATTCGCTATCCTTGTTCCGTTATCTCGTAGATGATGGAAAATGGTCAGTGAAGAAATGGTATTTATTGGTGCAGTTTTATGTGTGTCAGTTCTTAACAGAACCAGGTTTTCTGATGGTTATATGACCAGATTTCTTGCAAAATTTGCAACCTATCTGACAAATTAAAATGAATAACTTTCTTGCAACCTTTCTTACTGTAATATAAAAGGCCTGACCACCAACCTGCAGAACTTTAGCCTTAGCAGCGGCCGGACTCAGCGTCCTGGCGTGCGCCCACTCCGTAGTGACCCAGGAGGCCCACTTCGCAGGCCGGGGCTCCCTCAGGCCTAGCAGGGGCTTGGGCAGCAGGTACTTGAGGTCCCGGGCCGCGGGGCCCTCCGCCAGGCCCGCGGCGCGGTGCAGCAGGGCCGCCACTAGCGCGGCCTCGCGGAGCACCGGCGCCGCGGGGGGCCCTCCCGACGGTAACACTAGCAGGAGACCTTCTAAGTAGTCGGGGGCCACCTGGGGATTACACGTAGGAGATGTAACTTTTTGGAACTGTAATACTAGCAATAAGGATTAAGGTCAAACAGGATCATCATCATCATCATCAGCCGGAAGAAGCCCACTGCTGAACATAGGTGAACGCCACCATGAACACCTGTTAGCCATTTGCATCTATCGGCTCTCTGCGACTCTTACGATGTCGTCGGTCCACTTAGTGGGGGGCCTACCTACAGAACGTCTTCTGATTCGTGGTCGCCATAATGATATAGCATCATCAGCATGATCTTGGATACGGGTCTGTTTTCTGTAACTCTAGGAGACTGGGGCTTACAGACAGGTAGAGAGCAAGCCTTACGCTTACCCAACTGATTGAACAGAACTTCAGGGTACAAGAGTGAGGGGTAATGCGAAACAGATCTGATCTGATCTTTGATCAGAATGTGATGGTCTACAGTTTTCGGGCACTACAATGAGGGCTATCGACACACATACACACACAAACATTGGATTCACTAAAGAGAGCAAGCCCTAATCTCACTATCCTGGTTGAAGAGTAGGTACTTCGGTGTAGAGGGGTGGAGCGTCGTTCCTCAGGGGATGGTGCCACACCGATCTACAAAAGATGAGGTAGAAGGGGTGGTGCGCCCTCTGCAGCTCTAGGAGACTCAGAGCGTCTTCCTCTATACACTAAAGAGAGCTAGACTTCTCACTAACCTGGTTGAAGAGCACTTCGGTGTAGAGGGGTGGAGCGTCGTTCCTCAGTGGGTGGTACCACACCGATCTACAGAAGATGGGGTAGAAGGGGTGGTGCGCTCTCTGCAGCTCTAGGAGACTCAGAGCGTCTTCCTCTATACACTAAAGAGAGCTAGACTTCTCACTAACCTGGTTGAAGAGTACTTCGGTGTAGAGCGGTGGAGCGTCGTTCCTCAGAGGGTGGTGCCACACCGATCTACAGAAGATGAGGTAGAAGGGGTGGTGCGCCCTCTGCAGCTCCGTGGTGACGTCCAGCACGTACTCGTCGCTAGCTAGCGGCATGGTGAGGGCGTCCCCGGCGACGATGCAGTACAAGGAGAACTCGGCACGCTCGGCTTCGGTCGTCACGCCGATCTGGATGGAGGGAGGCAAGTTACTACCACATTATAAATGTGATCGCGTCCAAAAAATTACCAGCCGGGCGTTTTTGGCTGTTCCTTTGGCGGTGCAAAAAGGTTTGGAGCAGGCGTAGCTAGTACTAAGTTTGACATTTTTAAGTTGTCATACATTGCAGTATTAAGACTATGAGCTAGTGTTGCCGAACTGTCGATGGTAAAACTATCGATAGTTTTCATCTGAAAAAGCCATACTATCGATAGGCCTATCGGAAGTATCGATACTGTCGATTGTATTTTTAGTATCGATAGTAAAAAACTATCTATAGTAAAAATACTAATGTAAAAATATTTATGCTTCGCGGGAAGCAATACTATCGATGATATCGATAGGCCTATCGATAGTGTTACGACTGGTTGGCTATCGATTATAACTATCGAGTCGACTATCGATCGGCAACGCTACTATGAGCAGTCATCTTGTTTATCTTGCGAGCTGAATTGCAGCTGGAGTCGTAATTTCTTTGAACATATGTGTTTGCGGAGAGATTTCTCTGTGGTGGATACTCTTTCAGTATTGTGGTGCAGTGTGAGGTGGAGAGAGGGCAGGGTGGGTACTGACCAGGGAGCAGAGCTCGTTGACGATGTCCTGCACGACGGTGGCGCAGCGCGTGTTGACGACGCGTTCGGCGCCGCCCGGCAGCCGGTACAGCTGGCGCCGCGCCGACCGACCCGCTGACACTGCGGTCACCTGCACACGACATAACACTTTCTTACACGACAAAGATTTAATAAAACCGGTCAAGTGCGAGTCGGACTCGCACACGAAGAGTTCCGTATCATAAAAACGGCAAAAATATCACGTTTGTTGTATGACAGCCTCCTTAAATATTTATTTCATTCTGTTTTTTTAGTATTTGTTGTTATAGTGGCAACAGAAGTACAGTCGGCGACAAAAGTAGCTGATCATACTCGATTTTCTAAACGTGTTTTACATCAGTAATGTTTGGTTTTTTTTTAGCACGTATTTGGTAACGTTTGACGACAACACAATACACCTAATACTACGTGATAATACGCTTAAAGGTTGGTATTTAAGACGAAGGTAATCAGAAAATTGTTTAGCGACTTTTGTCGTTGACCATACATCATTTGTGAAAATTTCTACTGTATCACGATTCATGAGATACAGCCTGGTAACAAACGACAGACGGACGGACAGTGGAGTCTTAGTAATAGGGTCCCGTTTTACCCTTTGTGTATGGAACCCTAAAAACTGTTCATGGTAGCTTTTATAACTTGCCATATCTTATAGAAATAAAAATTCGTCATCAGCCTCTTACGACACTGCTTGGACATTCTCCCAGAGAGAATGTATGGGACGTCATCTACCACGCTGGCTCAGTGCGAGTTGGTAGATGTAACAAGCCCTTGAATGTTGTAGTTCTTGGGCATGCCGGTTTCCTCACGGTGCTTTCCTTCACCGTTCTTGAGCGATGGCAAAGATGCCGAGAAGATTCGCCTTGTAAGGCGCACTTGTCACTTTCGGCCGCTATCGGTCAGTAAAGATTCACTAGTCTATAAATATTAAGGCCCTGCCATACGCCGTTGACCTTGCTTGATCAGGTGAAAGCATCCCGCACTGACAATATGGGCGACTGAGGGACCGATTTGCGAGTATGAAATACGTAAAAAATTCGCAAAAAAATAATTAAAGCAGTATTTTCCAAAAATGGCCTGAAGGTGTTTTGGGTATTATATTTCTTAATACGCTGATGGTATTAACAAATCTTTGTTGCATATATAGTTTAGGAGTAAAGTAGTATTCAACTTTTAGAAAATGGGACACTTTGCACATTTTTTTTCAATATATAAATATATTTTTTGCATTTTTCGGCCTGAAGGTGTTCTGCTATATATCAAGTACTTAGATTAAGAATGATATTGATGCTGTATTTGAATCCTAAGTCAACTAGAAAATCCGAAAAATAAGTGTACCTTACTTCAAGAGTTAGCCCTATGCATCTGTTGGGTAGATACATATATTTTTATTAGATTTTTTTTTAGACCAAAATTACACAGAGAGATAGTTATAATTAACCCCGTTTTTCAGCTTAGTTTGGGAACCAGCGCCTTAAATAGCATTACCTCCTCGACGCTGGGGACGTTCTTCCGTCCACCGCAGCGCAGCGTCTTGCGCAGGTTGGCGAGGCACACGGCCGCGGTGCCCTGGCACGGCCGCCGCCGGTCCGCCGCCGCAGCCGACAGGTACTCCACCAGGAACGGCCTGGGGCACGGGAGTTGCAGCTTAGTCACTTGGGAGTTAAGCTCTCTTCTTCTTAACAAGCAATTTTTTAACCGAATTCAAAAAAGGAGACAATTCAATTTCAATTGCGACTATTTTTTTGTCTTTGTTACCTCAGAACTTTCGACTGGGTGAACCGATTTTGATGATTCTCTTTTTATTTGAAAGCTGGTTCGATTTGGTCCAGTTCTGACAATGGCATCCATGAGAAAACCTTTGAAGTCTGTTTTTTTTTGCTTGTAAAGTAGTTTGTTGTTATTTATCTATGTAGCGTTGGACCACAAGTCTACTGATGTTATATGACGATGTGGTCGATGGTGGTGCCACGCTACGCCTGAATTGGGAGCTGGCTTTCAAGTCTGTTCCCCCTATTTTCACCATTTTCGGTAAACAACCAAAACAGTCATGCTCACGAAAGTGACTTTGTGAACATGTAAAGTAAATAACAATTCTATCAAAATAGGAATTAGGTTACACGTTGCTAAAAATATATATCAATAACTAGATAAACTGTAAAAACACTTCACAATTCTAAATACGAAATTCTCCACAAGTTTGTAAATTTGTACCTAAAAAAGCAAATTGAAGCCAGTGTCTATTTTTTTTCTACATCCATGTTGTGTTGTTTTTCTTTTATCCGATAGTGCTGTTCAACTAGTAATGATTTTAGTCGATTATAATCGTGTGTCAAGGACAATAGTCGATTACAGAGGCTTATTTACAACACTTGTCGTTGAATCAGCTGTGGGTTTCGATCGTTACCCGCAGCGCTTTAGCGCGCGACGCGCGGGCAACCATCGAAGCACAAATCGCCTGAGTGGTTATCTACGAATATAAGGTAAGATGAGCCTGTGAGCATACCTGAGCGTGTCCGAGCAGGTGAAGTAGGCGGCGAGGATGGACATGAGTCGCCAGGCGCGCTGGCACGACTCAGGTCCCGGGGACCGGTTGGAGGTGGTCTGCTTCATCAGCTGACAGTATACCTCGTCCCGCAGCTCTGGTACCGAGTGGCAGTGCTGCAGGAAACAAGTTTATTTGACATTTTATTGGCATTTTGATCACAAGCCACCTGATTTTATATATTTACGTACTACTTATACGACAAAAGTGGCTGAACAGGAATAACGTTCCGGTTTTCTTTAGCACCTTCAACACCAAACTTTATTGATCTAGTACAATTGAAGTCTAAATAGCCGATTCAGAAAAAAAAACGAAGCCTAGAAGATCAAATTTTCATTCAAATCGAATAAAAGTGATTATATGATCAGATAAAAAGTAACTAGCGATAAAACTCGTGTCTATTGAGTTTATACAACCTATGGAACGTCCTTGGAGTTTATAGTATTTCAATGTCAGGTTAAACATGTTTAGACTGTCCGAAATAGATTCCCGTAAATCTATCTCCGAATCCCGTGATTTGGGGCTGATTTAGGGCTCCCACACAAAACTGCGATGCGATGCGGCTCTGATCTGAAAATCTTGTTTGCGATGCGATGCGAATTCGTAGTTTTGTGTTGAAGCCCTAAATCAGCCCCAAAATCCCCGACGAAACTCACCATGAGAACAGTGTAAACACATTTCACTTCAGTTAAGTCCTGGTGCACTGTCCGCTCGCTTGGCTGCAGGTCTCCGCAGTAGGACCGGATGCAGGTGAAGCACTCCAGCGCGGGCGGCGCTAGCGCGGGCGGCAGTCGCAGCAGCGGCGCCCGCAGCGGCGTGGCCTGCCATTTCACCACGTCCGTTTGCGCCTTCCAAGTCCATTCGTTGCGTTTCGCCTTGCTTTTCAATGAGGAATCCGCTTTTAGGATTTCCAATCTGGAAAAATGGAATCGAACGTTGTCACACTATCCATCTAGCACTGGGCTCGCGTTGTAGATTACGGCTCATACTCTCTCTCTGAGAGAAGGCCAGAGTCCTAGCTGTGGGAACGTAATAGGCTGATGATGATTGATGACACTATCCAATATTTATTCATTTATTTATTTAGTAATAGGCGAGCAGCTTGAGGCTGATGTGCCTATACCATGCTGTGTTGAATTAGGTATAGCAACTTCGGAGCGGGACTATTGAACGCAAACGCAAGCGGCCTGGATTGCTCATCGGTGGGGTTCAGTTAGGGTGCAAGTCCCATATAACCAACCATTCGGCTGACCCCATCGGCCGAAAGGTATTAGGATTATCCCACGTTAAAAAAAGAAAAGGTATAGCAATGTCCAAAAGTGCAGAGAAAAGTCAATTCTGTAGCACGAAGCATAAATGCTTTTCTTTACTTAACATCTATCATAGTAAAAGATTAGATTATTTATTTGTTCCGGATAAACGTAATATCTATAAAACCGACCTTGATGAAAGTATGCAGATAGTTTGAATCCTGGGGAAGGACATAGAATACTTTTTATTGCGATAAACTATAGTCCTCGGGGGTGAAAGCGCGGGGAACAGCTTTGTTGGTTTGGTTAAAGAGGGGGGGGGGGGGGGGTGGATCTCCTAAAGTACTGATCCCGTTTCGAAAATTCTTTCACGAACAGTGAGGTACATTATCCCCGAGTGTCATAGGTTATGTTTAATTCTGATTAGGAAGAGTTTTCAGTAAGAAATCACGATATTTGTAAAACAAGTCGGAGAAATATGAGACAGCTGGCGGTTTTATCAGCTAACGCTTGGTAAGAGTTTTTAAAGAACTGTACTGACTTCTTGTAGGTCTACAAAAAAGTCCGTGAAGAACTTCGGTTACGGCATCAGCTTCTGACAGGCTTATAGGCATATTTATGTTTATGCAAAACATAAACGCTATGCATATCTCCGCAATAAGATGGATGAATGAAATTGGGGACAGTTTTATTATGTACGCAGATTCTTTTTTTTTTATTACATAAAACTTAAACTATGCGTGTCTAAACCAGTATCATAGTAGTTACATTACTATGTTTATTATGTGATATATGGAAGTTTATGTGGTGTAACATATGACAGTTAATGCTGTTATGACCAGTTACTTATATCTTGTGTCTGGTTAAACAGAAAAAGTAGCGTTGGCTGAGGACTTAAGGTCTGTTTTCAAATGTCACGGATTTTAAATAAATCTTGAGGAATGTATAGAGGTCGAAGGAGCTATTACTCTAGACTGGCTTAATAGTTTTATTATGGACAGTGATTTGTCGCTGTCGCTTTTACCGAGGCCTGAGAAGATTAGACTCACGAGAAGAGACAAGTTGTCAGTAGAGTTGCCTAGGTTCTCCGATTAATTATTGTATGATCTTTATCCCAAGTACAAGGTTATGATAGTTAACAAAAACTATTAATGTTTTAGTTTCCTTCCAAACATTTTTTTATTCAGTGCGCTTTACCGAGACTTGGGAGGGTCTAAAATCGGTAACACTTGGTTATTTTAAATCGTTTTATTCGTATTCCAACAATGTTTTCGAATTACTTTTAGAATTTAGGCAGTACGAGTTGACATTGACATGTTGGCGGTAGTAAACTTCGACATTTTTTTTTTTGTTTTGTTATGGCGTCACACGATTAGTGTATTTGCCAGTGTCAAGTATAAAATGTTTCAAACTCAGAGAGTTGAATCAAGTTTAAATGATGATGGTGTTGATGATGATGAGATGATGGGATGAGGATAGTGTTTAAGTAAAGTAGTGGCGCTTTACTTAAACTTTACACGGACTTTTTTGGAGCAACTAGAAAAGTCACTTTCACAACTTTATTTCAATTTCCCACACTCGTACACATTAACAAACACGTAATGGTTAATAATCCACCAATATTACACATTATCACTCGAAGAAACACAAGTTTTGGAAATAAAAACAGAATTTTCACGTTGACAATTCGATTGCCGCCAAAAAAGTCCACTTCGACATCTACGAAAACTTTTACTAGAGGTATCGATTTATAGTTTTTTTTTTTTTATATTGAGCTGCGTTTGAGTCTTTGTTTACCGATATCAAATGTAAATAATATTAATTTAAAGTTAATTTAACAGCTTTCAAGGCAAGCCCAAAAAGGAGGTGGGCAGGGATTATAAAATCAGTAACTTCCACTGTTAGAAGCAGGCATGGTCCTTACCATCAGGTGAGACTATGGTCATCATATGCTTACCTACCTATATAAAAAAAATTAGCTGTCACAGATAAACAGACATACACGAAAGTGACGAGGGTTCTGCTTTTTCTTCAAATGTACGCGACCCCTAAAATGAACAGGTAGAACGTTAACTGTTCCTCGTAAACTTTTTAGTGTTATACGCTTTTAAACCAGCAACGGTTTTATACAACACAGCTCTTTTACTGGAAAGCATAGATTTGCATCTACTAGTGATGTTCTAGCATATGCAGACCGGAAGTAGGCAGACAGTCGCCTGAGCATTGCATTCGATGCAAATTGTATTGTGTTTGACTCGACAAACGGTCGTTTTAAACAATAATACACAAGTAGGGCTGGCAAAAAAAAATCAGCCATCCGATTTTGTTCAAATTGCTTTATTTGGACTACATTCCGCATATGACTGAAAAAGGATCCGCTCTGTCCACTTCAATTTTGTACTTTTTTTACTACTTACAGGGCAGCGTTTGACCACAAGTAGTCCAGTCAAATAAGGATAAAGTCCTGAAAACGAAAATTGCAGTCAACTTACAGCGATCGCACAGTTCCTACTTCAATGTAGGCATCCTTCAGATGTTTAAATCCACCAATTGCAGAACTATATCTGAACTGCGACATTATATTATCTGTTCTTAGCGACAAGTCTGTGCAACAACTTTCTAGCACTCCGGGAGGTGCTAAAACTTGCTACGGAACTCCTTTTAAAACGTTCAAAAGGTCCACTGAAGATCAGCCCCACAAATCGCGATGGTATCAGCGGGCAGCGGGCGGTCATCAACATTAACCAATCACCTACTGTTTGCAGTGCGTAGGCGCATGCAATGTAGGCATCCGTATAATTTAAATCCACCAATAGCTGAACTATGTATATCTGAACCCCGAAATTACCGGTTTGACAGGTTAGATTAAAGTCAACAATTTTCTAGCACTGCGAGAAGTGCTAAAACTTACTACGGAACTCTTTTTAAAACGTTTAAAAAGTAAGATACAAAATGCGATGGTCTCAGGGTTCAGATGTTTAATTTAAATCCACCATTAGCGGAATTATATCTGAATCCCGACGTTATAGGTTAGATTTAAATCACCAACTTTTTGGCTATTTAAGCACTAAAGATCAGCCCTACAAATCGCGATGGTATCAGCGGGCGGCGAGCGGTCACCACCCGTGACCAATTACTGTTTGCAGTGCGCACGCGCATGCAACTTCGGTCCTCCTACCGGCACTCTCCCCTGTTAAGTTACATGGCCGGAAACCGCTTCCTGTACCTTCTTACTGTTACATTGTGCTGGGCAATGTTGCGCAAATAACTGTTTATTTGGATAGTAAGCTTAATATCTATATCATTTGCCTATTTGACCGCAAGATCCTCTTCCATTCTTTTAAGGTGGCCGAGCCAGCGAAGTGGCGTATTTTATTATCAGAGGCCAAGACTCACTTTCGGTCGTTGAGCTATTTCAGTTAGTTAGTTTATATGTAGTATAACCCCTGTTGTAGTAATGATTAAAATTGCCAAAATAAAATCAAAATTCAACATAATATTATAGGTATCCCGGAGTATCAGAGGCTGTTTTATCGATGGAAATACCACGCGGGTGAAATCGGTGGAGCTTAACTAATGATAATATAAGTTCATTACAAAAGGTCACATCGTCACAATTTGCCGTAGTTGAAATTGGCGAACGCGATGACTCCACATGACTTGGTTCTACATTACAAGATGGTGTAAGCTCCACCGCGCTTCCTCCTCATGTTAGTTAATTGTTATATAACGACGTTTCGGCTTAGTTCGCACAGTAAACTGTTGCAACAATGTATGTACGGTTTCCTACACAAATGCACATTAACTTAACTGACGTATTAAATGCTTATTTAACCAAGCAAGAGTGGTTGGGGGACTAGAAAGTGTTAACGGTGTGACAGATCTGATGCAGATCGAGATGGTTTATCGCGAGTGAATATCGTAATTCGTAATCGCAATAGTTCTCCATTTGTAATTCTAGAAAAATGAAACATTAGTTTAGAATCACCAAAAGTTTTATTTTGCAATTTACAGTGTACCATATGACTCTTAGACTGAGATAATATTCTATGATTTGACAACTAGTCACCACTCGCACTCACTACGCCTGAGGAACTGACAAAAAATTAAGGTAGAGAATGTTGTCGATTCGGTTTTGCATTCTCTAAAACTAACTAAGTTTGACAGGTCTGATACTATTGCTGTCTTTTTCTAACCACTGAAGTAAAAAAGGACAGCATTACTTTTAGACCTGTCAAACTTAGTTTAGTTTATGAGAATGCAAAACCGAATCGACACCATTGTCAAATAATTTCCCGCCTGCAGTTTATCATCAAAGATTAAAAAAAAAATCGTAGCCAACCTACAAAAAAGGTACTACATGAGGTCATGATTAAGAGTGTGAACACTATATACAAAATAATATTATTATTTGTAAACTTTTTCATTCATAAATTGCTTTTTTTATTAGTGCAAAAGAGATAGTGTTACTATGCTACTATGTATGTTATGTTACGCATGTTGGCAGAGCGATGCAAAAGTTTTGCAAAGGTAGCAAGTCAAGTCATTAACGTGCATTCAATTTAGGGATGTTCTACCCGGCTTTTTATAACATTACGTAACCACCAAACTGTTTTTGAAAGCGTGTCCGTACAAACGGAGGAAAACCTATTACATAGTA
Organism: Opisthograptis luteolata; assembly: GCA_931315375.2. Lineage (NCBI taxonomy): Eukaryota > Metazoa > Arthropoda > Insecta > Lepidoptera > Geometridae > Opisthograptis > Opisthograptis luteolata. The sequence goes on from OV928044.1 coordinate 2,659,541, forward strand.
CAGCGTACGGCTCGGGAAATCCTCGTAGGCATAAACAAAATAAAATTAATAACAAACTCTACATTGTGTCTACCAAGGAGGTTGAATCCTTTTCCGAGTAAACTTTGTACTTGGGTAAGGAAGTTTCAAAACGAAAATCCAAATAGTAGATAACACTTAAAAATGTACACCTCACATTAAAAATAATTGATCACAAAATATATCTCACAGGACTGTGCCTTCTTCATTGTCGTCCCCGCTGGACAGACTGTCACCCGACATGTCATCCGACGACATGGCGCGAGCCGCGTCCAACACCAAACTAAACCATAGATTAACTAAACGCAACTCACTATCGACGCATTCGAAAGCGATTGAACTCAACGTAAACTGTGAGGAAGCATTTTTTGTGAATAATTTATCATACACTTCGGCTTTCAAATTTTTACCTCATAAGTTTACGTATTTCGCCCGTGTAGAACAGTTGCGATTATGCTAAATTTATTCGTTCCGTTTTCCTAACGTAATCGGATTCGTTTGAAAGGGTTAAAACTGCGCTTAGAATTTTTATTTATATTTGTCACCTTACATAATGCTAGTTTTGTAAAAACTTAACAGGTAAAGAAAGAATCCGTCTAATTGGAAGTCATTACAAATTTAATTACACCGGAGCGAAACGCTTCATTGGGCGCGGAATTCACTAATGGAAATCTGACACACCGTTAGCATAGCATAGCGTTACCGATCGAACTAAATCACTGAAACTTTTGTTGACACAGCACTGACGCAAACAATACAGAATCACAGTTCCAAATTCGAATGGAAAACGCGCGAAACCTTTTCCGAAGGCGCAAAACGGAAAATAAAACAAAGTTCGAATTCGGAATGTAAATTATGAAACGCGCGATATGCTTTACCGACGCGGTGTTCGGATACTTGCATTCGATATTTGAGTCGCACAGCTGCTGCACACGGCATGGTCGAAGGTTACGCGTCTTCTGCCGATTCCGCGACCTCAGTGCGTTCCGCGCGACCGACAACCGTCAACTAACTAGGGCTGCTCCACTTCTTTTCCGACTTGTTTTTATGGCGCATTGTTTTTGTGGCCGGCTGACAAAAGTGTTACCTAAGCCAAAAACTTTTAAAAAAGCTATTGTTGTTTATGATCATGATTTTGCCAGAGTTGCCAGTTCTGTAAATTGTAGTCTTTACTTTAGGGTGAAACGTCAGCAAAGAAAATAAATCTAGAGAAAAGCTAGAAATCTGTTACCTAGATTAAAAATAAAAATGGTGAAAATTCAACATTTTGAGCTCTACTGCGTGTTTTATTTGATGACATCCTCCCGTTTAGTTATTGATCTAGCAGGCAAGGTTCTTCCTAGTTGAAGTGTAGAGTTCAGTACATGCAGACACGTAAAGAAGTTACTAAGTATTAGAATCGCATCCACAAATTACTTGAATGTTTATTGCTTAAATACACCGCAAAAGAAGATATGCATGACTGTACCCGAGCAGTAGGTAGCAAACAAAGTGAAACATGAGCATTGTTGCGTGGAAATCGGGCCAGATTATCTTATTGTTTATGATCATATTTCGGTTAGCAAACACCCGCTACGACGAAGATACCGCTGTGTAAGCAATGTTGCATTTCAACATACAATTTTTTACAAAGAAACCATATGATGTGAATAATGTTAGAACAAACTTTTTAATTTCCTCATTTTTCATGAGTTTTTAGTGCTGGCAACCACAGAAATTCCAATTTAAAGAGATGGGCAAAAAGTAGCCAATGGTATCTAGAAGGCAAAGGAATCCTTCATTCAATGTTAAATAGAAACCCACGGTTTTTATTCGAATGCATTGTGTGCAGTGCGGAAATGTAGCTAGCACAGCAATTAAAGTGATTAGAAGGAAATTAACTTGCCAAGTTTATTGACTTTTATGTCAGAAAATACGAGCCGAAATAAGTAGGATATCGCACGGTTTCATTTTGGGCCATAAAACTAACTGTTTTTGGTAATGAGAGGCTTTGATGCTAAAGATTTAAGGTAATCCGATATTAATACAAGTTCGTGGAAGGAGGATAGCGAAAGTTGGCTCACAAGTTGTGTACATAACAATAAACATTTTTGACAAACTAGAACTACTAAAATTACTATCAGCGAACGAGTAGGAATTAAATCGTGTGAGACAAATATCTATCGGTCGCAGTATCATATGACAAATAAAGCAATTGGGAAAAAACGCGAATGGGACTATATTGGGAAAAAATAATTTTGGGTAATTGACCTATACACTATACAGTCTCAAATCTTCTTTTTACCCAAAGTATTTTTTTTCTTACTTTAGCGATGAAAAAGTTGAGAAAACAATGTTATTCGTTTTTTATGCGTTATGAATTTTTATAGAAATTTTAGTTAATAACGTAATGAATTCTAATGTCCTGAATAAATGTCTGTTCGTTTTTTTTCAATAACTATTTAATTATTGTTATTTGGTTTGAGTACACATGACATATTGTTAAAATTTGTTTTTTTTTTACGTTTTCGGTTTATGATTTCTAAATACATATATGTATTTATTTGGCAGTCGTTGTGTCAAATCAAATTGAATTTTCGTAATGCTTCATAAGCACTTTTATTAGTTTACTAGCTGTTCCCTGCGATTTCACCTGTGTGCGCGATAAAAAGTATCTTAGTTATGTTCTTCCTCAGGGTTCAAACTATCACCATGCCCATTGAAATCGGTTCTGTAGTTTAGGCATGAAAGCGAGACAGACAAACATTTATAATATTAGTAGGGATTTTCAAAACCAGTTAAGTACAGCGATATATAAAACGCGTTGGAATTTATGTTTCTATGCATAGTTTTTACAGCAAAACCACATTCGTGTATATATCAAAGCGGCTCGCCTGCCACGGTCCGATGCCCTTTTAGTGTTGTTCTAATGGAATGCGTACTCAAATACATAATATATCAGTATATCACCCTATGTAGAGCAGGCCAACACTACTTATATGTACATACTACATGTACATACATATCCATCGTAGAAGTACGTTCATATATAGTGTATTATTCTGGGTGGCATTGAATATAGAAGATATCGAAAAATAGAAAATATTGAATATATTATAGAAGTACTATCTGTATAAAATGTAACCATACTTACCTATTAACCAGAGATACTTGCCTCAAATTGAATAAAGAATTTAATGGGCAAGCTTGACACTAATTATCATCAGACAAGTGACCTGCTCGTTTCGTTATTAAGTGATATGAAAATACTATATCATAAAGTGCAAAAGGAGGTTCAGACTTCAGACCCACGACGAGGAGGTTAAAAGTTGTCTAACAGAATTTTTTAAAAGCTATGTGATCTTCAATTTTTATTTCTGAATTTCTGTTTGCCTAAGTCTGATAATCAATATGAATCTACTAGCTGCGCCCGCGGTTACATCCATGTCTTTCCGTTATCCCGCAGGAACCTTTTTCCGGGATAAAAAGTAGCCTATGTGTTAATACAGAGTATAAGCTATCTCCATTCAAAATTTTACTCAAATCCGTTCAGTAGTTTTTGCGTGAAAGAGCAACAAACATACATACATACTCACGAACATTCGCGTTTATTAGTAGGATGACACTTTTGGTAGTCTATTAAATTCTTAATCGTCTATATTGAAACTATCTCGGTTTCCGTCACAGATTAAGAAACAGTAAGTACAATTTCCGTAGTCTGCTAACCGATAGATTCAGATACATAGCCAACTACCAAACTTTAGCTTTGTCTCAATGGCATCCACTCAGCATAAAACAGTAAACATAAAAGTGTAAATAGCAGCTTCCCTGCCTCCCTGAACTGTAACTGAACCGATGCGTACGATTTTATGAGCACTCTTATGGCATTGGCCCAATTAGGGGTTTCTGACCGGGTCAAGTGGACAAATGCCGACGCTAACAGTTATGATTACACTTGTGAACTGTGAAAATACTGTAGGTTTACGTCAATTGTTTAAAACTATTGTATTTTTAAATAGATACACTCTGTAGAAATACTAGCTCAATAATTTGGTCCATAGATTTTTTACCAAAGGTCATCAATAAATCCTAATACTTGAGACCCAGTTCCCAATTTAGGTTTGGCGTGGTGCCACCTTCGACTGCATTTTTTCTGACTTGTGGTCAGACGCTACTCTGGAAGAAGTTAACAGTAAAATTAAATTTACAATGATATTTAGAAAATCTGATGTGTCCTTTTTGATTTTAATTTTATCGACCATAAAACTGTAAAAGTAAATCAAAGAAAATCAATTTAATTTTTCATCATACTATTACGGTCTACGGATAACATTGTTTTACAGCACTCCTAGTTCTTTGAACTAATTTTCAGTCACACCTCAGCAATGGGGTCAGCACTCAGCACTAAACTCTGGCATTCCTAATCACCATAAACTCTCAGCAATGTTTACCAGAAGATTTCAGGTAATCGTAAATTCTCCTAGTCAATTTTGTGTTATCATAATATATTTAGGTACAGGTATACACATACAAACAGTGCCTGTTTGTTTGGCAAATCGTGGATAGATCGGTTATTGAAACCGGTCGTATATTTACAGGTCGGTTGTGAGGGTACTTACTCAGGGCTCTGTCTAAAGTGGTCAACAGCAAACTGCAACAGTGGATGTCTGCCGTCATGCTGCTGCGCCGACTGGTCTCTCCTATCATCTCTTATGTCCCTATCTCTGTCACGCTCCCTCTCTCTTTCCCTCTGCACCGGCGACGTCGTTCTCCTCTCTATATGCTCACGATCAATCTCGTCCCTAGACTCTCGCGATTCTCGCGATTCTCGTGACTCTCGCGACTCTCGCGACTCTCGTATCTCGCGGATTTCTCTCGAGTCTCTAGTCTCGCGCGATTCTCTCGCTTCGCGGTTGTCTCGCTCTGTGACTCTCTCCTTTGTGACTCCATTTGTGATTGGTTTTTGTTGGACCTGTAACAAGATAAAGTAGTTATTTATTTTATTTCATTCACACAATGCTGCATAAAGTATATTAGTAATATAAGTTCCTAGAAAAAAAAGGGATAATATCTAATGACAATGGCACTCAAAAAATTATGAAAAATATGTCTATTAAAATTCAATATGTTTTTTTTTATTATCATCAGCATAGGCATATGCGCTGGCCCAGTGCTTGTTAAAAGATATCGTATACGGCGTAGTTCTTGGACATGCTGGTTTCCTCACGATATCTTCCTTCACCGTTTTGAGCTATGGAAAATCCGCACGTATCCTATTAGAGTCATAAGTGCGGAGCCAAGAGGGGATTCGAACTTGGTATCAGGGCCATATAAAAGCAAACATGTTACCATTCAGCCACTACCGCTTTCAAAACAGACTTGATAAATTGAGAGACAATTTAAAAAATTCACAGCCAAGTGAATCAATTCAATTATTTGATTAACATTGTTATTCTACTTATTTGTAGAATATTTTACTTATATGTTTGTTTTTTCTGAGTTTATGTTCATGGATAGATAGATAAATTAACTCTTTATTTATGTATAAGGTTTACCACTATGTTGTTCACTGTTATTTTTTATATGTATATCGTGTTAATCCGTGAGGACCTATAATTGGCTCTCTGTCTCCTAATAGTTATTTTTCAAATATGTATAAGCTGTTGGTCTTCCTAAAAGTAAATAAATAAATAAGTGCTTTCTTACGTTTTTAATAAATACAATGTGTTCCAAGTCAAGTGGATTATAAGAATAATAAACATTTATTAGAACAATTAACTCGTCTCGTGGTCACGGAGACATTGCTCGAGATCAGGAAAGCGTGAATCCGTGCAGAAGAAAATGACGAGATGCATTTTATTAAAAAGAATTTGATCACTTTGAGGTGGGTAATGGACATTTCTATTATCGAAATGTTTATACTAATAGACACGTTTGGATAATGGACGAGAATTTCTTTTCGCGATTTATGCAATGCTAAAAATATTTATGCAATTATTGTTATCTGAATTTACTATTACATATATGATCTATTTCAATCTATATTTTTTTTATGAAATAGAATGCAAACAAGCTGACGGCCAGCTTGATGGTAAGCGGCCACCGCGACCTATAGACATTTTCAACACTAAGGGCCTTGCCGATGCGTTCCCGATAGCGTTGCCAATCGATAGTCTATCGATAGCAACCAATCGCAACACTATTGATAGGCCTATTGATACTATCGATAACTTAAAACGAGGCAATACTATTGATAGTATTGCTGCCCGCGAAGCATAAACTATCGATAGTATCGACACTATCGATAGTTTTTTATTTACGAGTAACAATACTACCGATAGTATCGATAGTATATAGTATATATCGATAGTATATATTTCGTTAGTATATACTTACATAATAAATATCAAATTGTATGTAGGTACAGTCAGCGGCAAAAGTACCTGATCATACTCAATTTCCCAAATGGGTTTTATACCTTTTGGCGACTTAGGTCTATCAGGAAAAACTACTAGGTTTTTTTCACAACTCGCAAGGTAGCGTTTGCCACAACACAACCCGCCTGATGTTAAGTAATAATGCAGTCAATGGTTCGTGTTACACGCCCGAAATTATTAATCGATCCTGATCCGTTATCCGCAGTTTTGAATCGATATGTCATTGTAGTACTATGGCTTGACATATTACTACTTAAATGATATATTATGACATGACATATCGATCCGAAACCGCGGATAATGTTTATGCATAAGATTTATAAATCTAATCGGAAAATTTGTTATTGTTCAGCGACTTTTGTCGTTGACTGTACTCTTATCATTGCGTGCAGTGTTAAAACCAATGTTAATTGTCATTGTTTTGAAAACTGCAAACAATCGGTGATTATTTCACAAAGAAAGTGGTTCGTTGTCAGTTGTCACACACGCAGATGAATGCGTGTTGCTGCTGTATTAATTAGGGCGTTAATTAGGAAGGTGCTCATTAATGCTCTTATAGTTCTTGGAAACTGAGAAACAGAAACGTTTTATCTTGCGTGAGTGCTAATTTAACTTGCTAAAGTTCTATAGGAGTGATGATTTGGCTTGCTAAAGTTGTGTAGGAGTGATGATTTGGCTTGCTAAAGTTGTGTAGGAGACTAGAGTGATGATTTAGCTTGCTAAAGTACTGTAGAATGACGATTTAGCTCACTAAAGTTTTGTAGGAGTGATGACTTGGCTTGTTGAAGCTATTTAGGAGTGATGATTTGGCTGCTTAGAGTTGTGTAGGAGTGATGATTTGTTTTGTGGGCGTGATGCTTACGAGGTAGGTATCAATTTTTTTTTAATTTTTAAATATATATTTTTCAAGAGTAGCAAAGAAAGCAAAGAGAGTGTGTAGATCGTCCTCTGTAGATTCATGATTGATTGTAATGATGAACATAATGTCATATTATAATTATCTATTCATCATTATCAGACTTCCACGTTCCCACTGCTGGGACTCTGGCCTTCTCTCAGAGAGAGAGTGTGGGCTATAATCTACCACGCTGGCCCAGTGCGGGTTGGTAGATGTCACATGCCCTTGAAGATGTTGCAGTTCTTGGGCATGCCGGTTTCCTCACGATGTTTTCCTTCACCGTTTTGAGCGATGGCAAATCCGCACATAACTTATTAAGTCATAGGTACGAGGCCGAGAGGATTAATTATCTATTATTATTCTTTAATAATTAGTAAAAAATATACTACGTAAACTTTAACGTTACTTATTCATTCAAAACCACGAGATAATAGATTATTTGTAAGCTTTTTCCGTCATTTAATCTACTGTCGCTGTCAAGTTGTTGATTGACAAATGTTTATAAAATGCAAGACGAGAATTCAACAAACATAATGAAAGTTTATGACAAGCTAAAAAGGCACGTCTCTATAATATTGTGAAATTGTTGTAAGGCACCTTTTCCTTCCGTTTCAAAGTCTTCCTGCTCAGCGTTCTGATAACACCGTAAAAGTTCTCCATCGTGAAACGGTTACCTTGCGAATTTTATCGATAAATACATTTTTCGTAACCGAAATCAACTTTAACGATAAATTCGGTACAATCTCAACACTTTCACATCACTAAACGTCACAGTTGTTCTTTTAAAACTGTTATCTTATCACTGTGTTAAGAAAGGTAGGTTCAAAATTGAGATATTTTTACCGTAATTGGTATTAATTAACTAAAATGTAATTGATGATTCGCAAAAATAAGCAATAAAAATAATAAATAACAACCAGTCCTTACGGAATTAGATCTAGAGACAATGTATTAGTTAAGTTAAGGTTAATTATCTCATTTTCGCACCTATTTCTAATTGTATCGATGCGCGGTATTGCGCCGAAGTGCAGCGGCACTGTGCGCACGCGCAGCCACGCGAGCCGCCATCTTTATAAATATTGATGCAATCTGGTTATTGTTTTCTTCGCTCCGATTAATTGCTAATTTCTTTCGCAATTCAAATTCTTCAGTAGCCTAACGGATATAATTATGTTGCGATACAAGTATTGTACGCTTTCATAATTGTTATTTAAAGCTCCCTTCCATTTATTGAAGACTAGCGCCTTCCCGTTATCCCGCAGGAACCCAATTCTCATATCCCAATGTGTACAACCAAACAAGATAAATCTTCTTATTAGTAAAGCTAATTAAAAAATATCGGACTATTAGATGACAAAAAAAAAGCTTGGGATTTTAGTGAACTTGCTCCAATTCAATCAATTAGTAATAAGAATAAAATTAACAATGTGATCGCGCCAAAAAAATTACCTGCCGGGCGTTTCTTGCCTGTTCTTTTGCCGGCGTAAGGAAGTTGGAACAGGCGTAGCTAGTTTTAAGTTGACGTTTTAAAGTGATCACAATGTATCCTATTAAATAAAAAAGTTTTGAAATTTGAAATTTGAACCTTTTCCTCAATAAAAAATTGCCTATGTGTTTATACAGGGTATAAACTATCTCTATTCCGAATTTCACTCAAATCCGTTTAGTAGTTTTTGCGTGAAAGAGTAACAAACATACATACTCACAAATTTTCACGTTTATAATATCAGTAAGATGAGAGATAGTAAGTAGGTAGTAAGTAGGTATATGAACAAGAAGGCTATGAAAATCTTGCTAATTAATTCTGATATTTTTGAATAGTTGACGTTTTTTTACTTGCTTTTTTATGATACGTAAGTCACAGTATACTGCTAAAGGATAGCCTGCGCTTACCATCGTCCATCTCGCCATCACATAAGTAACGTGCAAGTAAAACGCAAGGCGTTATACAAAAAGGCTTTGGAAAAAATATATAAAGATATATATTTGTATATGGTTGAACATCCGTGGTTGCTTCAAAGAAAAGATTTCAACGAGCTCCTTACGGTCTTTAAGAATTTGCATTATTTTCTAAATAACTGTAACTTAGTTATTCCATATTATATTTTTAAGTAAAAAAACGTACAAATGTCTACTCAAATGGAAGAAACTCGGTATCAACGCCTTGTAAAAATAATTATGATAGCAGCGCCATTAACTGAAACGGCCGCATCGTAAACAGCAAATAGCTGTGATATGTAACACAATGCATGTTGTGTTACGTGTTAGGAAACGAGTGATCGAGCTATCGATCGATGTAGTTCTATACACGCGACATAGATGGCGCTGTATGATACAACAGAGATTCAAATCAAAACAAAAGCATTAATTGTTGCGCCCCGCGGTTTCACCTGCATCTTCCCGTTACCCCGCAGGAACTATTTTTCAGGATAAAAGTAGCCTATGTGTTAATCCAGGGTATAAGTTATCTCCATTCCAAATTTCACTCTAATCCGTTCAGTAGTTTTTGCGTGAAAGAGCAACAAAGATACATATATACTCAAAAAACTTTCGCGTTTATAATATTAAGTAGGAAGGACAATCTGTTCCCCGCGGTTTCACCCGAGTGGGCTACAGTTTATCCTATGTCCTTTCTCAGGCTCTAGAGTATCTCTGTACCAAATTTCATTTATATCGGTTCAGTAATCTAGGTCTGAAAGCGTAACAGACATACAGAGTTTCTTTTGCATTTATAATATAGCTGTTCCCCGCGGTTTCACCCGCGTGGGCTACAGTTTATCGCGATAAAAAGTATCCTATGTCCTTCCTCAGGATTCAAACTATCTCCGTACCAAGTTTCATTTAAATCGGTTCTGTAGTTTAGGCGTGAAAGAGTAACAGACATACAGATAGAGTTACTTTCGCATTTAAAATAAGTAGGGGAAGGGTTTATGTTAGGTAGGCAGCCCTAGTAGCAGAGTGGCCCGGATGTGTGGAACCCGTCGCGGGCAGTGAGAGTGACCCCAGTGCTTGGAAATGTAGCTGTATGTCCAGGAAACGCTTTGATACTGTCACTATTTACTTGTCGCAGTTGTTGTTGATTCTTGAAGTACATTTAATTTAATGAAGTCCAGTATGACTGTACAATACTCTACATCCTTACTTTTTTCTATTATAGTTTTTTTTAAACGTCATTTACTTTTTTTTTACCGACTTCAAAAAGAAGGAGGTTTCTCAACTCGACCGTATATATGCTTTTTTATGTTTGTTCGCGGATAACTTAGTCGTTTATGAACCGATTTTGATGATTCTCTTTTTGTTGGAAAGGAGATATCCCAAGGGTGGTACCATGATAAGAAAACCATGATCTGATGATGGTATCCTATAGAAATCGAGGGGAAGGAGAAGTCGGTTATTTTTTTGTTAAGCATTATTTTAGTAACTATTTAATTTAAGTAATTAATATTAACATGTGCTTGCACTATTGGATTAAGAAATTCCTGTAATGATAGCTGTAAATAAATTAAATAAATTAATAAATAAACTTGAAGATGGTAGATAGAAGCTAGCCAGGCGAGCACAAGAAAACGTCCAACCATCAAGCTAAGCTAAGCTGTCAGTGACAGCCTGTCACCACTACTTTTTCCTTCACTGAATTGGGCTTGTATTCAAGGGTCACAATTGCATTACAATCATCGCCCGGTCATCCGAACACTCTTAGAAAACATTAATAAAAAAACCTCCCCATGTCTAATGAGTCCATCAACAGTTAACTAGCGGCTATGATACGCAATTACCACGCAAATAGGTACCTAATTATTATTCTTAACTGTTTGCGGCGTGCGCATCGACTGCCGCCCCATACATGGGGTGTTAGGCAGGCTGGCCCCCTCTGTCGACTGCGGGGTGAGGAGAGAGTTGCCAGATCGGAAAGTCTAAATATCTGGAGAATAGATATTTTGATCTGGAGAAAATTTGAAAAATCGGGATTTTTGGGCTGTTGTCGGGAGAAATAAATATAATAAAATGTCAGCCTATTACGATCCCACTGCTGGGACTCTGGCCTTCTCTCAGAGAAAGAGTCTGAGCCGTAATCAACCAGTGCAGGTTGGTAAATGTCACATGCCCTTGAACAAAAAAAAATAAAAAATATCGGACCATTAGATGACAAAAAAAGCTTGGGATTTTAGTGAACTTGCTCCAATTCAATCAATTAGTAATAAGAATAAAACTGTCAATGTGATCGCGCCAAAAAAATTACCTGCCGGGCGTTTCTTGCCTGTTCTTTTGCCGGCGTAAGGAGGTTGGAACAGGCGTTGCTAGTTTTAAGTTTGACGTTTTAAAGTGATCACAATGTATCCTATTGAATAAATAAAAATTGACTTTTGACTTTTGACTAACATAACTTATTAAGCGATATAAAACCGCAATGGTCAACACAATACGTAGGTGTGTCGACGCGTAGTACAGTCAGCAACAAAAGTGGCTGATCATAGTAAATTTTCCAAATGTGTCTTAGATCAGGTATCTTTGGTTGTTTTTTACAACATACAAGGTAGCGTTTGACCACAACCCAACACACCTGTCCCTAACAGTACAAGGCTTGAAAACTATAAAAGTTTTCGTAAACGTCATAGTTTACTACCGCCAACTTGTCAAACTCGTACTTCATACATTCAAAAAGTAATTCGAAAACTTTGTTGTAATACAAATAAAACGATTTAAAATAACTTGTATTACCGATTGTTTGGAAGGAAACGAAAACTTTTATAGTTTTTGTAAACTATCAAAACTTGTACTAGGGGTACAGTAGCCCCAAAGGTTGTTGTTTAAAATGGTGAAGGTACCTAATCGAAAATGTGTTATTTTTCAGCGACTTTTGTCACCGACTGTGTACCGTTATACTAGGTAGCGACGGGCACGAGAAAGTATGGAAATCAAGCCTTCCTTTGTCGAATGTATTTCCTTGAGGAAGGTACTGCTAATGTCGTAGGAAGGAATTGCAGGTGTTAGGTAATACACGCGGGCTTTAGGTATTAAAATGACGGATGTAGATTTCCGTGCCCACTGACTTTGGTGGGGGGTTACTGCTTTTCATATGCGATAGCGTAACTCTTGCTGTTTCTTAGGCTTCGTATCATATTAATAATGAAAAGACGTTAAAAAAGACTTTTATAAAAATGCAATTTTAGTGCTAATCTTATAAACTTTTGTAACAACATAAAAATATTTATTACAAAAGAGAAAAACAATCCAAAAACTGCTAAGGCCCAGTTTTTTAATCCTTAGACAAAATGAAGTGGGTTCCGGCTGAAAATCAGTAACTGAGGCTGGTGTACAGCCTCAGTTGTATGCTGAGCCAGGTCCTATTTCTGACATCGCGCAATGCCGTACCTGTTTATGTGTGATTGTTACTTTTTGTTCTTGTCCTTAATTTGTGCGATATGACTAATTTTATTTTTATAGACTTTTAAAAATAGTCAACTTTGACTACATAGAAAATAAACCGGGCCTCAGCCTTAGTGAATTTTCTTTCTTTGGAAGTATACATATGTGTCGCTTTGATTTTGATTCATGTTTTGTGTCACCGACTTCCGAAACTGAAGTTATTTTTCACTGTGCAGTATTGGAGAACTGTTTTTTTTTATAAAAAAGTTTTTGTTTTCTATTTTTAGTTATGTTATCCAAATCAGTTTAGAAATGGTGGAAATACGAAAGAGAATAGTTGATTTTGAGGAGTTCCCTTGTGCCCTTGTTTAAGTCGGTTAGAATATAAAAGAAATGGACTGTAGACACAAATAAATAACGTTGTACAGTTGTAAATGACCTACAGCATCTGGTTATCGTCTGATTAACACTTCGACAGTCGCATTGAGGTTACACTGGTAAGATAAATAGCTGCTGAAAACTGTCAGCGAGCAATGTAAAGCAGGCTTCTTGAATGTGCCGAGCTACACGTTTCAGTTATGCGGCCTAGATACGGAAAATTATATAGCGCTGAGGTTCTAAGCGATAGGTTCTTAGCAATTAATGGTGGACGTAGGCTAGTACTTTAGGTAATTTCCGCAGTGAGACTTGCTCGAGAACCTTTTTAAGACAAACTAGACAAACCTTTTTGAGCACGGTTGAGCAATTGACCCGAAATGCGGGCTAATATCTACCGCTACCGACGTTATAGATACATTAATTTTAATAACACAAAATTTTCCTTCTCGCGCACTGTTCCTTGTTTTAGCCTTTTTCGAGTATTATGTAACAAACTCCGCGATGTAGTAAAATATGGTGATGATTTAGATTCCCAAGGAAGCGTAAAGTAAAAATAAATCTATCTGTGGACGGAAACTAGACAACCCGTATGTGTGGGTATATCGTAAGATACCAGATATCAGGTTATGTATGGTGCGAAATAGCTTACTTTCCACGCTTAGGAAGTGTTTGCATCGGCGGTAATTAACGGGGAATCGTTCATTAATCTTTGAAATGCATTGGAAGTACAGACTGTAGTAATTGTAAGCATAGAGCGGAGTGAGAGAAGCTTTCTAATGCTCGAGCTTCTGGAACGGTTTTAGCGCCGTGATGACGAGCGCATTCCGTCCTGTATTGAATGATATAAAACAATATTATTTAAATTAAATATATTATGATATACTTATTATGAAATTCCGGTGTTCGAGTTCTTCTCCAAAACAGCGAGACCGATTTTAAAGAAATTTAGAACGAATAATGGTAGAGATAATTTGGATACTGGGGGAAGATATAGGACAATTTTTATCACGATATGTAGCTCATGCTGGAGAAACCACGAGTAATATAAAAAAAACATCTGCCAAAAGGCGAAAGAATTATGAGCAATCATTATTTTACGACGACCGATGTGGCAGAATAGGTGAACAGTCGACTGTTATGCGGAGGACGCAGGTTCAGTTCCCACTACGGGTATCTGAGTTTTTATTTTTATGAACATTTTACGCAATAAGAGATGCCCGTAGGCCTTCTGGTAAGTAAGGTTAGAGTAAACATGGTGTAAACCTACTTGCCTGCAGTTTTATCATCTTTATATAAATCCGATGGCATGGCTACAGTAAATTAAAATGATCAATGTACACATGACTGCATAAATAATGTACGTGATGACATAACTTCGCAATAAAAATAATAGTAGGGGAGCCCATGATGCTAAATGTGGATTTACTCGAGCGTCGCGGAAACCTATTAGATTTGGTAGATTAGATATTAAGAAGAATAAATGTCCTATAATGTTTCCACTTTCAGCGGTGGGGGAAGCTTCTACAGACTTTTAAGGTTATAAAAAAAACAATGTCATGACATGGACTCAAGTTTGTCAGATATTGATATTTTTCATGCTCCAGCATGTCTCTGATATGAAATATAATATAATAAACAGTCGGTTTGCGTGGTGTGGGTGGCTAACCACAAGAGGGTAAATAAAAAAAATTGCTCAACCACGTAAAATTTTCAGAGTGGGGGGTGTTCAGTGAACTCCACAGATGCTCCCATTTCTTAGACTGACGATTTGAAAGTGACACCAGCTCTCAGCGAATCTAAAAGGTTCCCCTGAGCGTACCCACCAATGTTAAGGGCTCATAATGGCTGGAGGTGCTTATCAATATGTAAGGTATCCTCCCTTATATTAATCTGACGCGCTCGAGTAAATCCCAAAATCCCCTCTTGGGCTCCCCTACTATAAAAAGGTTCTATTTGATTTTCTCTCCACTCTAATGTATCCACGACGAATGTTGACAATTTATCACACGCAATTGAAAGAACTTTCTCCAAGACTGGCAGATCGGAAAAAAGCGTGAATTATTAGGTGCGAACCTACTACAAAATATCATTTGAATAATACGCTTCGGAATTATATCGTAACCAGAGAGTAGAGACGTAATATTTATTATTTTCAAAGTAGCTTCATTTGATGGTTTTTGATTACGAATCAAAAAACCGGCCCTGAGGGAGGGAGTGAATCCTACTAACATTATAAACGTGAAAGTTTGTGAGTATGGATGGATGTTTGTTACTCTTTCACGCAAAAACTACTGAACGGATCTGAATGAAATTTGGAATGGAAATTACTTATATCTTGGATTAACACATATGCTTCTTTTTATCCCGGAAAAGGGTTTCTGAGGGATAACGGGAAGACGCGGGTGAAACCGCTGGGCGCAACTAGTGCGATATATTTATTTTTTTGGAAATATTACATGTGAACGTCCACGCAGACTAAGTCAAATCTTTGTACGTTTTACAGTGTAGAGTTTGACCACAAGTCGCCTGTGATCAAAGATGTAACTACCGGACTGGGAACTGACTCTTTAGTGAGGCTGCTGGAACACACCGACACAGGTGCTTGGCGACAGATTCTTAGCTTGAGGTTGGTTGCTAGCCAGCCGAGCACTAGAAAATGCACTACCTCCAACTTTATCTATCTAAATATATATAACTCAAAGGTGACTGGCATAGCGATCTATCAAGGCACAGCCCAAACCACTGGACGGATCGGGCTGAGCATGCAGGTAGATGTTATGACGTAGGCATCCGCTAAGAAAGGATTTTGATTAATTCTACCCCCAAGGGGATAAAATAGGGGATGAAAGTTTGTATGAAACTTTGTCAATTTTAAACCGATCGGGCTGAGACTGCATGCATAAAGCTGTAGCCCACGCGGGTGAAACCACGGAGAACAGCTAGTCTTTCATGCAGCTTCTAGGCACTGAAATCCTTGAACTTTCAACCGGTATAACCGTAAAAAAACATTGTTGCTAGCATCAGTGAGCTGTTCGTTAAATGTAAGGTCGATGCGGTGGCATTTAGACGCAATTTGTTAAATAGGTGACTTCCGCTAGGATATTATACTGTACCTACAGATTTTCTGTGACGTGGGAAAATCTAATTTACATAAACACAAACACTAACATAAACATCATAAACATAAACATAGTGTAGACGCACCAGGTTTATTTATTTACCAAAAAAAATGCGTTCGCATACTAGGAAACATCAAAGAGCCAGAAACATGTAGACCACACTTCATAAATTTTAGAATATTAACGTTGACATCACTATACATATTGGAAATAAGTAAATTTGTGAGAAAATATCCGCAGTTCTTCATAAAACAAGCTAACCAATCACGACGCTACGCAACCAGGTTTATGTATAAACTAGAATTACCACCGTCAAAATTAAAATTACACAGTTCCGGACCAAACATAATGTCTATAAAAATATTTAATAAACTACCCGACGAATTAAAATCCGAAGAAAAAAATCGTATTTTTAAATAACTTAAAAACGTTTTTAATCAACAAATGCTACTACAGCCTAGATGAATTCCTCAACGACGACTTCTCGAAATGATCAGAATGGATCGGT
This sequence comes from Opisthograptis luteolata, assembly GCA_931315375.2. Taxonomy (NCBI): domain Eukaryota; kingdom Metazoa; phylum Arthropoda; class Insecta; order Lepidoptera; family Geometridae; genus Opisthograptis; species Opisthograptis luteolata. Next base: position 2,676,245 of record OV928044.1, read on the forward strand.
CCGCTCCTACTTTGCTATACCCTATTCGGGTCCATATGTTCGCTAATCTTAACCACTAAGATCTCTTGTATACTAACATATGAATGCAATAAACGATTGAATATGAATATGAATATAAACACGCAACGCTATTTGCAATTTTTGAGCAAAATGCTTTTACTAAGAATACCGCTTATTTTTTTTTTGCTTTTGTATTGGTACACACACACACACACACATACACACAACGCTCATCACATCTTGTAATTTAGTATAAATTATAGTTTTTTTTTATTACTTACCTACGCTTAATAGTATAGATTTTATTGTAATTTGTGTAATCCTATTTTGGCCTTATTGTATTACAAATGTTTGTCTATTTTATAATTTGAACGCTATTACTTAAACAAATAAAATAAAATAAATTGGTAACTTACTCCTGTCATTTTGACGAGTAATCACTATCTACTTTTGTAATCCTGGCTGAAAGACACGCAGCTACTTTTAAATACGTGGATTTTTTTTTCCTTACATTATAGCGTAGATAAGCACTAAAAAATATTTTTAGGAACATCGTCTCCTAAGCAGGAGGTCAAATGCAGTATAAAAATTTGTATGGAAAATTCCCGAGGGTAATAAAGTCACGGCAGTAAAGTCAGTCAGTTAGTCTAATAATGAACAAATAAACCCACTTTGTGTTATCTCAAAATAGCATCAGAACAAAGCCATCGCTGCGCTGCAGACGATTTATTTCCTCAAATAGACACTCTTTTATACTTTTACTTTCACACATTTCCCGAGTAAATTATTGCCATCATCAAAAGTAACGTTCGCTTACCCAAAACCATGGTTTATTATTACGAGTATGTTTGGAAGAGAGAGTGGTAATGGTCATGCTCTCTTTGCGCCAACTCTATCGCAATTAGTTCAGCACATTTTTTCTATTTTAGTGACGAGACTATTATTAGAGACCCGGTGGGCGTGGAGAGTCAATGCTATTTAAATGGGTTTAAGTAATAAAGCAATTTAAATGTAGTACATATATAGTGATGTTAAACACAAGCCGGCGCTTAGTGCTTCTGTGTGATATTTTAGGCAATGAGAATGTATCTGATTGGATGGGTTGAGGATGCAAAAACAATATACTAACTAACTGAGATGGCGCAACGACCCAAAGTGAGTCTTGGCCTCCGATAACAAAAGACGCCACTTCGGTCTGTCCTGCGCCACTTCCTGCCAGTCCTCTACCTGGAGCTCGCGCAAATCCTTCGTGACTTCGTCAAAACAATGAGGAGTATATAATTATATCTGATTGCACTGGACTGGTTAAATTGATAAGGATGCTAAGAATATATTTACTACAACTACACTATATACAGGGTAGAGATTGATCACAAGTCACCTGATGTTAAGTGATGATGTGGTCGCAGGTGGCGTCACGCTACACCTGGATTGGGAACTGGCTCTCAAGTGGGGGGCTGCCGGAACACACATATCTAATTGGATGGATTAATATGGTTGCCAAGTTTTATCAAACTGCCTCGTCCATTTTTTACAACAATCTCTTCAAGATATCTCAATAATATTGTTGTGTTCATATAACACTGTTAGAGTGATAAAAAACAAACATCACACAAACGAATGATGTCCCTCCTTACACCATACTCAACAAAAGCCGACCTTCGTACGTTAATCGATTTCATGGGACACACGACGACAAAGGATTTTTTTAAATACCAACCAAAACAAACGTTGGCTATGGTGTACAGGAAGTATGGACCAGCGCACTACACTCCTGAACAAAACAACAGGTGCCATCAACGTTTTGTGACAAGGTTTTTATATGAAAATCACTTTTATTTCAATGTGGTTAAGAATGTAGATAGAGGAAAGTAGTAAGTTTGTTTTGCATTTTGTTTTAAAGGAAGGGTGTCTTGGAGACCTTAACGAACTCAAACATACTGTTTTTTGTCTTCGTCTAAAGCACACCCGGACACTCCATATTGCGGTTTCAAATACCTGCTACAACTAAAATTGACAAATGACGTTTGTACAGTCAGCGACAAAAGTTGCTGAACAATAACACATTTTCCGATTGCCTTCATCATCTTAAATACCAACATTTGTCAGCATCATCACTGAACATCAGGTGTGTTGTGTTGTGGTCAAACGTTACCTTGCAAGTTGATCAAAAAACTCAAATATTACTGATATAAAACACATTTGGAAAATCCAGTATGGTCAGCTACTTTTGTCGCTGACTGTACAAGCGTGTAGGTGAAGCATTAAGGCTGGCCATACACGAACCGCTGCTCCAAGCTGCGACTGTATAGTAAACTACTTCTACGTACGTACATACACGAACCGCTCGAGCATTTGCAGTATTTCACTATGCAGTCGCAGCTTGAAGCAGTCAATCCTGACTGCTTTAGACGGTCCGTCTATGGCCAGCCTAAGGGTTGTCGATTGAATTAGTAGGCAGTGCCTACTAGGTACATACTTACTTGCCTATAAACATGTCGCTGAAGTAACTATGATAGAAGTAAACATTATAAATAGCAGATTGTAGTTCCAGTAGGTATAGCTGTTTCGCAAGCAATGCTCATTTCTAATTCGCCTAATTGCACGCGCGATACGGCCGGCCCTCAGTAATAAATAATACGAGTAATACGCGGGCGTATTGACCACCACCTTGCGGGGTGAAGTGAGGTACGGCGGATTGGTGGGAGTCGGAGAGAGACCATTCTGTACACGTAGTTCTATTATTTCTTCAGTTCCTAAAGCCTAAGGTAAGTATGTAAATTTGATACCTAACAAAATAACTATCGGTTATGTTTTATGTAAGTATGATTACATCCGTCAAGCATAAAACAGTAATTTTATTCTAATTGACAAGTTTTATGAGAGTAATACGTAATTGATACTTAGCGATAGTCGATAATGATCAAAAAGCGGATGTTTTACTGCACAAAATCACTGAATTTCCTGTTTACAAACCGAAATGTGAATTATTGCACTTTGCCCCAACAAATCTGAATGGTGCATTGGGCAAATTGTTTGCACGAATATTCGTACCTGAGTCTTGCATATTTCTATCTATATAATATAAATTTATTTCTCTTTAAAAGTATGTATATCGTTGTCTATGTTTCGAGCTTAATTTGGGGCTAGGCCAATTTGTGTGCAATTGTCCCAGATGATTAAAACAGGATTCTTGCGGGATGACGGGAAAACCTTGGGGCACAGCTAGTAACGTAATAAAACAGCTGCATCAGATGCCGTTAGATCGATTAGGAACGAATACGAATTGTAACAGTAATCGATATGATTCTGCGACGATTGCCTGTATAGAGACCACTAGTAGTGGCATTAGTGTCATGTTGTGTATTACGGGACAAACATTTTAATAACTGCACGCGTATTGTTTACTAGTGAGGTTTCTCTTTAGATGGTAATCGTTATTTCTCCAGAGGCTATTCGTTTATTAGGAAGCGAATGAAATCATCAATCCCTACACTTATATAAGTGAGAAATCCTTCTTTTAACGGATTGGCGTGATTTTTTAAGTACAGATAGGTTATGGCCTCCCGGAAAATTCTCGCTTCCTGTGGGATTCATTTGAACGAGGTAGGTACGTGAACTCCAGACTCTGAACTGGGCTAAAATCGCTAAGGCTAGAGCGGAGTGGCGCTCTCTCGTTTCGGAGGCCAAGACACTTTGGGTCGCTGAGCCATCGGAGTTAGTTATGGTACGAATTACGTATGATGTAAAAGTCAGCCAAAGACGTTGTTTGCTACTTCTTTGTGCTGAAACTCAAGAGCTCAAAAAGTTCGAGTGAAGTTTTGAGCGGAGATGGCTTGATTAGAGTTCTTTTTTATTCCGGAAAAGGTTCCTGCGAAATAACGCAAACTCATGGCTGTAGCCGCAGTATCAAAAACGAAGTCGTATATTATACATCAAGGAGCGTCAAAGCCATACATTTCGGTATGTGTGTATAATATAGCAAAGGCTGTTTTGAATAGTAGCGGTATATTCCCACGGAGTTGCCAATATGACGATATGACGCGTGTCGCATAGGAAGCGGAAGTGCGCTCCGGTTGGCAGCATTGTGGGGCCTCCGGACATCGAGTGGTGAAGTGAGGCCGGCTGGACTTGCAGGTGTCAACAATAATAACATCGATATTAGGTGATCACGTAAGTTCACACCAGTAATTAGGATGTAACAACATCAAAAAACTGCATGGAATTAAGTTTAAGTAAGTTTAAGTAAGTGATGGTAACATTTAATTCTGGAAAAGGGCACGGATCCTGTGGGAACAACGCGGGGCGCAGTTAATTATAAACAGAAGCAAAACATTAAAGCCGTCAAGCAGCTGCAATCAAAAAGAAATGGCTTCATCATTGACGTCACCGCGCTGTTTACGGCGCGGCGTATTGAATTTAAAGACAATAGTCTCTCTGCAAGGTCTTCATAAAATCTAACAAGCGAGTCTCTTCACATTGTGTCGCTGCAAACACGTTTAGGTATATTGTAATTTATAATGGGGCAGTAATTAATGACAACTTTAAGTTGACACTTGTATTATGATGCTGTCGGGAGAAACTAGACGAGTTATGGAATAATTGTTAACTTTCGCACATCTCCGATAAGTTAGTAGGTATTACTAAGTATGTACTTGCAACACCTAGATTGCTTAGGTTCTTATTATGGTAATTTTGTTTTGTTTAATAACCATGTTACCATTATCAATAATTTATTTGGAGAAACTGCGACGCGTGAGGTGGTGGATTCGATTACCGCTACGAGACAAACAACTGTGCATTGGAAAGAAGTGCAAGTATTTGTCCCGTATCTAAGTTTTGTGGATCCTGGACTACGATACTGTGAACCCTAATATAATCTGAATCTCAGAAACGGCTCTAACGATTTTCATGAAATGTAGTATGCAGGGGGTTTCGGGGGCGATAAATCGATTCAACTAGGTTTCATCAAACCGATGAACCGATAAGCGATGGGGAAGAATGGTTCTCGAGTGGCGACCACGAACCGGAAGACGTTCTGTAGGTAGGCCCCCCACTAGGTGGACCGACGACATTGTAAGAGTCGCAGGGAGCCGATGGATGCAAATGGCTAATAGCCGTTCATGGTGGCGTTCAAGGGGGGAGGCCTATGTTCAGCAGTGGACTTCTTCCGGCTGATGATGAGGTTTCATTTTTAGAAAACGTCGTATATCGATATAATCGACAACATAAACTGAAAATTTATGACTCTTCCTGACATCTATTGGCGACTGGTAATACTGTTTTTTTTGCTACTGGAACAATACATGGCGTTGTTCCGTAGCACAAAAAACAATTTTCTAAAAACACGATTAACAAAGAAAAAATCCGTGCAAAGATCGGTCATCCAGATGGTTTGTGTTTATGTTTTGTAAGTCTCTGGAACTACTGGTCTGATTCTGTAAGTTCTTTTATTGGTAAAGAGCTACAATATTCTCCAGTGAGTTTAGTAGCCATAGCTATGTAATAATTAACTTGTTCGAGGCCGCTAGTACATGACAACTGACATAAAAGAAAATTATGCGATGGTGGCCGAACGGTTTGGCGTGCGACTTACAAGACGCCGACACCGAGTTCGAATCCTCTCGGCCTCGTACCTATGACTTAATAAGTTATGTGCGGATTTGCCATCGCTCAAAACGGTAACGGAAAACATCGTGAGGAAACCGGCATGCCCAAGAACTGCAACATTTTCAAGGGCATGTGACATCTACCAACCCGCACTGGGCCAGCGTGGTAGATTATAGCCCATACTCTCTCTCTGAGAGAAGGCCAGAGTCCCAGCAGTGGGAACGTGGAAGGCTGATAATGATGATGACGAAAAGAAAATTCGATTCGTTATCAAGTGAAAATTTGTAGCAGACGGCTACGTAAACTAACAACCTGCAATTTGAGTGCAATTGACGAGTGTGTATGTGTATGACGAGTACCTACGTATTCACTATGTAGGTACTTATCCACGTAATTACCCACTTATCCATGAAAGTACGCTATTACTTTCCCTTAGAATCGGGCACTCACAGTGACGGCTTTTCTATTCTTCCACACAATTTTGGAAAACGGTAGCCGTTCAAGCAGCCTTTTCGGATTACACTATATCCTACTAACAACGAACAATGCTTCCTTGCTACCGAAATTGACTTTTCTCTGCACTTTTGGACATTGCTATAATTCAACACAGCATGATATAGGCACATCAGCCTCAGGCTGCTCGCCTATTACCAAATAAATAAATAAATAATATTATAGTTAGTGAGTAGGTATGGATGGATGGATGGATGTTTGTTACTCTTTCACGCAAAAACCACTGAACAGATCTGAATATAATTTGAAATTTATAATTTATAATTTGTATACCCTGGATTAACACATAGGCTACTTTTTATCCCGGAAAAAAGGTTCCTGTGGGATAACCGGAAGACGCGGGTGAAACCGCGGGGCGCAAGTAGTACGTTCATAAATGCGAAAGTTTGTGAGTGTGTGTGTTTGTCACTTCTTCACGCTGAAACGGATAACGGGTTTGAGTGAAGGAGTGGAGATAACTTATGTATAAATTTTCCTACAGTAGGTAGGTACGTGCGAAACCGGGGCGTGTCACTAAATAATTAATATAGAAAAGCAAATTTATTCTTTTGTAAAATAAAATATTGTTCATTCAATTTACTTAAGCAGCTATGTAAATCTTCAAATATAATGATGAAAAATAAAGACGTAAAGTTTCGTTACAGCCAACTTCAGTCACACATACAAAATTGTATAATAGCGACTGACAAACACCATGAATGAATGAATATCATCTGTGTAGAGGTGAACGATCTCAGAAATCCTGGTAATGTATTGTTTTTGAGTATAAAGAGCCGAAGAACAAAATTTGTCAGTATTAGCTATTATATTTTGGAGTTCTGTAACGAATTCCATCCATTAGAAGTCAAATAGGACTCCTATATATCCATAGACAATAAGCCCCAGCAGGGTTGCCACCTCAGTTCGAGTATTAAGCCCTATATTAGCGCGAAGAAAGCGTTAGATTCCGCTAAAATATCAAAGCTTAAAAAATCGTAGAGATTATGCGCTAGATTTTAAAGTCTTAGCATTATAAAAAGTATCTGAAAGATATCTGGAATGAAATAAGTAAATAAATGTTTGAAATATGTATTTGCAATATTAACAATAACTTAGAAGACTCTAGCATGGTGGTTGGGAAATTCCGAAATAAAAATAACGAATTTATACCGTAGCGTTGCTAAAGAAAGAATATAATAAACGTGACATACGGATGTAGATTGTACATCAAAGAAAAGGCAATTCGATATTAACTAATCATAAAAATACGCTAGATCAAGCTTAAAAAGCGCTGGCCTCCAAAAAGCTATCTCCGATGGCTCAGCGACACAAAGCGTCTCTTGGCCTCCGAAACGAGAGAGCGTCCTCTCCATCCTGAGCGATTTTCGCCCAGGTCAGAGACTGAAGTTCGCGTAGAGACTACACGAGGTCTGGTCTCCAGGAATATTTAAATTTAATATTTTAACAATAAATGTACAAGCAATAATAAAACTCTTGTCTAATTGCTATTCGACCGCACCGGCTCGCCTTGACTCGCCGCGAAGGGTTGACACCTCGCATGCCGATATCGTGAGATAATAACGCCATATTGAAGCGATGATCGCTCAGTGGTAGTGACGTCGACTTGCGACCCGTAGATCGTAGGATCGAAACCAGCAATGAACTTAAGCTTTCGGCGAAGGAAAACATCGTGATGAGAAGAGAAAAGAAGAAGAGGAAGAGAAGTATATAAAACAATATAAAATCTTTAGTAAAACATTTATAGTCCTCATTATAATTAACTACGTCGTCACTTACCATCAGATGACTTGTGGTCAAACACTGCCGTGTAAATTGGAACAGCCTTTCACGTTCCCACTGCTGGGACTCTGGCCTTCTCTCAGAGAGAGAGAGTATGGGCTGTAATCTACCACGCTGGCCGTGCGGGTTGGTAGATGTCGCATGCCCCTGAATGTTGCAGTTCTTGGGCATGCCGTGTAAGTAAAAAAATAAAAATATGGTCTTTTGTTACGAGCAAATTATTTTCTATTTCTAAATAATAAAGTAGTACACAGACTGATATACAATAGATACTATACGTTGTAGGTACAAAACAACATGCTGTGCAGCCAGTGAATAATGACATCTGATAGATAGATACATACATACATACATACAATATTCGTATATTACATGCATGTGTGTTATGCAAGTATTAAAGGTCGTACAATGATTTGCAGCACCTGTTATGTAGATAATCTAAGAAGAGGAAACATCAAGTCGATTAATCGTGCCATTTAACTACGTGAAACTAGCACTATCCCGCGGTTCCACCCGTGGAGATTTCCATGCGTTTTTTGGCATAAATAGTCACTTTCCAGCCCATAAACTATCTCTTACTTGCTGCGTGAAAGACGGCCAAACCAACCAACACACTTTCGTATAGATTAGATTTTGACAGTGACATTTTGATATGCTATTTTTTTTTCTTCTTCGTGGATTGTGGAGGATTTTGTTTTAAAGATGACATTGGTGTCGATTCGGTTTTGCATTCTCTAAAACTAAACTAAGATTGACAGGTCTAATAGTATTGCTGTTTTTTTTCTAACCACTGAAGTAAAAAAAGGACAGCATTACTATTAGACCTGTCAAACTTAGTTTAGTTTTAGAGAATGTAAAAACGAATCGACACCATTATCTGTTATCTCTCATTTGTTTTTTACGAAGCTGCCTGCTAACATCAAAAAACTTTCTAGGGCTAGAAAAGTAAATTTTACAGCTTCAAATACCTTTAGGTACATATACATATATCTATTAGATGTAAATGAGAAGGAAGTTAGGTATCGAATCATTATTTATGGCATAAGCTCAGATGAATTTTTCTCAGAATAAGGTGAAAAGGGAATTGCATTTCCATCGGTCTTACCGGTTATTTATTTATATTTCATATCACGGAAGACAACACACAAGAACTTGTAAAAATGAGAAGTTGGTTACACACAGACTTTACGAGGCTGTAACGTCAATCATAAGATATATAAACACGTCATTGGTGTCTATTCGGTTTTGCATTCTCTAAAACTAAACTAAATTTGACAGGTCTAAAAGTAATGCTGTCCTTCTTTTACTTCAGTGGTTAGAAAAAGACAGCAATACTATTAGACCTGTCAAACTTAGTTTAGAGAATGCAAAACCGAATGACACTATTGTCAAGAATCACTAACGTTAAAGTGCGTGTGACATCTACGGACCCGCACTAAACCTGGTAACCTGGTAGATCATGGCCTGAATTTCAATTTGAACCAAAAGTTCAAAAGTCATCGTCACGGTCATAAGTTATTACATCATTTCTAATTCTCTAGCTGATGTAAACGACCATTTCTAAAACCATCAACATGTAAATATTGAAGAAAGTTTCAAGGGCGTTAATATAATGAAAGTAAACATATTTGATGCTCTAGCTACTAGGAAGTCGGTCGGCGTAGCATCATAATTAATTTTACTAAGCACGTTTATTTTACGGAAACGCGAAAGTGTGGTGTGCTACATTGTTATTAACCTAATCGAGTAAAGTAGGCGAAATGTTAGAAACACTGTGAAATTGTGAATTAAAAAATCGGTAAAAGTCTATATGCAGATAGGCGGAATCGTAACTAATGTAGGTACCACAGAAATCATAGTGACATCACTAATGTCTCTTGTCTTTTCCAACACAAAATTTTGTTTTTTTTTTCTATTTGTATACTACAAAATTATGTTGGACTTTTTTGGCGGCAATGGAATTGTCAACGTGAAAATTTTGTTTTTATTTCCAAAACTTGTGTTCCTTCGAGTGATAATGTGTAATATTGGTGGATTATTAACCATTATGTGTTCGTTAAGGTGTACAAGTGTGGGAAATTGAAATAAAGTTGTGAAAGTGACTTTTCTAGTTGCTCCAAAAAAGTCCGTGTAAAGTTTAAGTAAAGCGCCACTACCTTACTTAAACACTATCCTCATCCCATCATCTCATCATCATCATCACCATCATCATTTAAACTTGATTGAACTCTCTGAGATTTTTAAATATTTTATACGTCTTGGCACTGGCAAATACACTCACTAATCGTGTGACGCCATAACAAAAAAAATGTATTTTTTTCTATTTCTATACTACAAAATTATGTTCAGAAAGAAGGTTCTACAGAAACCATGCAAAATACTTTTCATTGCCATTTGATTAAACAAAACAGTATCGATCCATCCCGCTGTTTCACCCGCGGGAAGGGCGAAATTATTCTATCCAAACAGTGGTAGGTATATTAACAAATGAATGATTTGATTTGAACGATATGAAGACAGTCCGTAAACATTACGTTTGCAACTTACTCTTTCCTTCGGTATAGCAATAAACTGATGAATCTCAATTGAACTGGTTCGATCACATCATTATGAAACAGAGATCATGTACCTAGTAGTAGGTACTCATATTGGAAAGTGCACGCTCGCACGACGCCGGCCGCGGACAAAAAAATTAATACCCAATACTCAATATGCAATTATCACGTTTTCATCATCAACATGCATTTTGTAACGTAACTAAACATGCGACAACTGTTGACTATGACAATTTCGCATGACGACGTCGGTATCCAACAATGGCATTGCGAAAACGCTGGCATGAACAGAAACATTATTCTAATAACGTCTATTCAATCACATTGTAACATATAGCTCTGATCTGACCTAGGAATCCTTATATCTAAGACATGCAGGTTCATATCATGAGTGTTAGGGGTCCATTTCCGGCCAGTAGCCCATCAAAACAAACTTTTCAAGCAAAAACAGTTAAGCAGCAACCCTTTTTAAACGTCTTCAATTTCTATTCAAACAATTATATTTGAAAAGGATCGTGGGATTGTTGAAATTTTTAAAGTAGATCGCGATTATAAAAAGGTAAAGAATTCCTTATTATCTAAGGTATTACCGTATTAGAAACTACGTGGATCGAGGATTCACAAACAAATTGTAAAATGTGTATCTTATATTGGCTTTTTTCATTTATAATTGTTAACGTAAAGTTTTAAGTTTATATATTGTACTTTGTAACTTATTAGTAAATATTCATGTATCTTTTCTTTTTGTAAGGGCGACAATTTCGTGTGCACAGTGCACACCGCCACCACACTCCATACTTAGTAATTCTGTTTGCATGTTGTGTCTTCCTGTCATTGGACTTACACCATGCCCACGTTCATTGTTTTCTTTTATTTGTGATTGTTAGTGTTAAGTCTGTTGGAAAACCAAATAAATAAAATAAAATAAAATTATACTGTCGCTTTGTTAAATGCACAAATATTTCTTCTACATTAGAATTAGAATACCTACCGCCGAAACACTGCACACAGCACTGACCTGGCTATCGGTCTTTTCCGTCAAGTTTTCGAATCGCGCAAGGATTTCCTTCACAGACACTTTTGGTTCGCTGGACTCCTCATGAATAGTCTCCATGTGTCCACTCGAGGAGGAAGAGTAGCTCTGGGAGCACTTTTTAGCTTTATCGCAAGTAATTTTCTTCCGGGGAGGGTCGGGATCGTGGCGCGTGTCGGCGCCCGAGTCGGAATCTTCAGGGGCGGATGCGCTCGACGCGGCGCCTTCAGAGGAGTTAATGAGGGAGTCAAGGCTAGGGGCGCGTCGCGGGGGCGAGAACTCTTCGCATTCGAACTCGAGGCCGTATATGCGCTGCAGGTGGCGCCAGTTGTCTCGCATGGCGGAGGAGAGGCGCGGGCGCTGCATGGTGCGCGCGGGAGCGCGGCTGGGGCCGGACTGCGCTTGCGCCGCCAAACGCTACCGCGAGTGCCCTCGAGGTCGCCATTCATGGTGTACCGAGCAACATTTTTTATTGAAGCTCTACATGACACTTTTTTTTGTATATTTCATGGTTGATACTCTACGGCTGCGAGGGAGAGATAGACCGGACTTACATAGATCAAGTCAATGAAAGGATTGATTTGTCTTACGAAGAGGTCATTAGGATAACTGACTCCGAACAAAATGGAAAATATGACATCAAGTTCGAATATTTAAAAGTATAGAGATCTTACAAGAAAACCACAAAACGTCGGTCAGCGTAACATGAAATAGCCATGAGCAGACCTCAATTAAAGATGTTAGGTTATGAATCAAGGTAATTTAAACTGCCATTAAAGATTTTTATCGCATTGACAACGGGCCGGTTCACGTTATAAATGAGCGGAGATATTTTTTCTTTATTTATTTGTCACATGATTCGAGCGGATAATAAAGATGGCTTTTCTAAGCGCTAGATAATCATCATTTACCGTTTCCTTTCACGGTTTACGTGAAAATACCGGATACGTGATACAAATGACGGTTGACGATCTCGATCGAGCTACATATTTCTAGAACATTCCGCCCCATTTATTTTACTAGGTGCGCCCCGCGGTTTTCTTGTTATCCCATATTTTTATGGGATAAAAATTAGCATTTGTCTTTATCCAAAGTGTGTCATTTTTAAATTGACCTACATATGTATAATAATTGTAAAAACTATTGATAAAATATCTATCTACTTATCTATCTGCTTGCCTAGAAGATACTGGTTCACTTTGAAGCCTCCAAATTATACTCACCGGGAAACAAAGACGGATTATGGCTCAACATTTTATCAACTATCTTTACTTACATTTTAATCAAATTTAAAGGCGATGTTTCTAAGTTAGTAATAAATACAGCACTTAATCCGTTTGATCACTTAAATGTAAGCAATAGCTGTCATCTAGTCCGTCGACTGTAGACGTAGCGGCACCAGTAAAGTGGTGCCACCCGCGCGGTCGGCTTAACGGACCACCTGGATAACGGGAGATGGTGTACTGGCGACAATACTCCATTGGGACTCTGTGGCCTCTGTGCGTGCATCGACTTTAAACATGATTTTGTTTGTTTGTATGGCTTTACTGGGTATAAGTGTCAAATATTAAATTTTTATGAAAATCATATGATGAGATGATATGTGTGACGCAGCTATAAGCACGATAGTCCCTTTTATTTTATTTTATTATCTTTGGAAAACTAACAGCTACTTAAGAAACATGAAATAGGTATATCACTAGTAACTAATGGCTAATTAAAAGTTTTCACATATAATTATGTAACTAAATAGGTACATATAGAAGACGGACAATAGGTAGAAAACGAAATAAAATGTTAACAATTTGAAAATTAAAACTAAAATAATTAAAAAAAAAGTAGAAAATATTGATATATAAAATATTGAAAATATAGTAAGTAGGTACATAAAAAATAAAAAGGTAGTTAAATATTGTATAAATTCTCATAAATGAAATACTAAAATAGTTTTAGTAGTTTTTTTTAGTTTGAGTAAAGTAGTGGCACTTGACATAAACTTTAAACGGTTTTTTTGGAGCAAGTAGAAAATTCACATAAAACAATTTTATTTCCATTTCCTACACTCGAACACATCGACGAACGCCGGTTAATAAATCTATCTATCTATAAAATCTACCATTATCAAAACTTATCACCCTAATTTTTTACAAAAGTAAAAAAAAATATTTATGTTTTCGTGATAAAGCCATCGGATAGTCCGCTGTGCACAATCGAACGGTATATCAATTAATACTTCTATTGAATTTTGAATTCACTGTAATTGTTATTTTTTCCGTATGACACCGACCGCAGTACCGCACCTATTAAATGTCAAAGCCTCTCCAAAAAAGTTGCACAGTTTACTGTGCAATTCAATGCAACACAGTACGTAAAGTCTAGTACGACGCACACAGATCGCTGGCATATAAAGGAAACACGCTACGTAGCAAAACAAACACCCATTTGTAAAGCAATATGCGGAACGAAGTCTGGATTCGATAACACCATTTATTCCTATGATTGACGGATGCACTTTCTTATGAAGCATTGGGTAATAAATTATTACGAACCACGTTTAGTTACAATGAGATTACGTAGCGATTTTATAATCTGATGAATTCCGATGCACAGTTTTTTGGGATTATGTGCAACGGCGGATCTAGGGAAGGGGCACAGGGCAACCCCTTTCCACCAGACGGTTCAAATAACAAGGAGCCGAGACTCTGGGATATTAACAGATACCATACCTACCGCTTTGTTGACATTCGTTTTGCGTACATAGGTAGGGGCATACCACGACCAATTACAAATCGCAAGAACAGAAAAAACTATAGTGAAACGTCATGACCGTTTTTGGCAATCCAACTCGCGTGTGATGCAGTGAAGAACTGAAGTACATTTTTTTTTAGTTATTAAATGTATTGATAAATAAAGAATCCCAAAGACATAGCTTTTTTATACTAGGTACTTACAGGGTACCGTTTGACCACAATTCACCTGTTGCTATACTAAGGGACACACACACACACACTTTACTCGTCTGGCCCTTGTGCCCCAGCAATAAATCCTGGATCCACCCTTGATCATGTGTATTGCTATTTATACTAGTGCATCCGATTTTTCTCGCGTAAATAATTATGATTGTTCATTTATCTATAAAAAATCGAACGAAGAAAGATTACACTAAGCTAAACTACTATTTAGATGACTAAAATTTGTAGTCAACTTAAAACAATGAAAAAATACCGTAATTAAGTGTTAACGGTACTTTAAATGAGAAATACCTACAATATTTATATTAAAGAAGAAATTTTGGTATACTTAGTATAAACAAACAAACCTATGTGACGCTACGCTCCGTTAGTATCATTAATAATTAGCGCGGTACTAATTGCTGCTTATTATAAGAATGCTCATTGAATTGCAAATAGCCTGTATGTATATTACGATCTCTAGAGGCAGCGGGTATCGAACTTTGGACACGCTACGGGTTTATGTCTTAGTTTCGAGTTTGAAAGTTTCTACTGGATCCTGCTTCTAGGACCACATTTCGTTTTGGTGCCAGTGACCAGGAAAATTACGACCATTTGACTTTGCACGGAGAAAAAAGACCTTCCGAAATACAGAAGGAATTTCCTTCCCTTTTGATTTAGAAGGAAATCTAAGGTAAAAAAGAAGGAAAAGGTTACATTTTGGAAGGAATTAGTCTTGGAAGGTAAGACTCAGAAGGCAAGTCAGGATTTTTTTCTCAGTGTAGTGTGATTTCAGTTTATTTGATACGCTATTAAATCTACTTTCTAATTGAATAACTTAACTAACCTATCGTAAAAATATATCGAAGCGACTGGTCGATGCTTGGATGGATTTTATCATAATCCTTATTCAGTTACCGTTATGCACGTCTGGATCAAGTAGAAACATCAAATCGCAAATCATCACGATCTTTATATAATTGTGACGCAGTAAAACTGCTAAATCTGTAGAATTATATTTTTCTAGAATATGTTTAAGCTGTTAGAATAAATAAGCAACAGCGACTGATGTCTTTTTTACTTATTTTTTGTGGTATTTTTGTGGTTATTATATTTTTTGTAAACAGTGTTGGGTTGGTAACGTGCGTTTCTAAAGCGCCGATACCGAGTTCAAATCTCATCAAATTTCAAATTTCAAAACTTTTTTATTTAATAGGATACATTGTGATCACTTTAAAACGTCAACTTAAAACTAGCTACGCCTGTTCCAACCTCCTTACGCCGGCAAAAGAACAGGCAAGAAACGCCCGGCAGGTAATTTTTTTGGCGCGATCACTTTGACAATTTTATTCTTATTACTAATTGATTGAATTGGAGCACTAAAATCCCAAGCTTTTTTTTTGTCATCTAATAGTCCGATATTTTTTAATCAGATTTACTAATAAGAAGAAGACAAGACCACATCAAGACCTATGCCTACTTTAATAAGTTATGTGCAGATTTTAAATCGCTTGAAACGGTAAAAGAAAATATCCAAGAACCACAACATTCAAGGGCATGCAACATCTAGCCCGTACTGGGCCACAGCGATAGATTATGGTCAAAACTCTTCTATGTCCAAACAGTGGGAACGGAAGGAAGAGCTGATGATTATAACTTTCCTAAAACATTATGGCCCATACTATCTCTCTCTGAGCAAAAGTCTATATCCCAGGGAACGTAACAGGTTGCTGATGATAATTCTCTTAGGAAAAATATAAATTTACGGCGTTTGCGTTTTTGCTGCCACTTAATATAGCACGAGCGCGAGTGCCTTGGCCTCAAAAAAAGATCTTTATGATCAGCAGTTACATCATGCTTACTTTGTGCCGGCGACATAATATACAATTTGATTGCTTTGCATTTTGGTAACACGACGGCTTATGCTAAATCCTTATTCCTTACTTATAATATACTCGTATTAAAAATGCGAGAGTAAGAGTGAAACCAAACGAGCGTAATTTTGTGAGTCGTGAGTCGCGTATTTTTGGTCGCTCATTTTACGTTCAACTGAATTTTCAACTCATTTGACGTCGTCGTGTGGCACCAACTGCCTTTTTGTATGAAACCGAATGCAGCAGAATTCATGCTACCGAAATTCTGGGACTCACGAATCACAAAATTACGCTCGTTTAGTTTCACCAACTCTCGCTGTCTGTTTGCTTCCTTTCCACGCCAACGGCCGTTCCCAATAACTGATCTATCCACGGTTTGCCCTACTAGAGATAGATATTTGACTTTACTTCTATAGAGCTCACATTTCTATCTCCAGTACGTGGATAGATCGGTTATTGGGAACAGCCGTAAATCGCTGATCGGATCTTGATGAAAGAACATTTGCCACTTTTCATGTTGCCTTGGACCTGACAGCAATATATTTTGTATAAAAATTACGAATAGCTTATTGAAGTTATACAACCGGCCTAACACAGTTATTGGTTTGTGAAATTAACGATAAGTTCAGACAAAGAAAAATAAGTACAACAAAATTGGTAGAATATGACGTATTGTAGCGTAGCAAAAGCAAACAAATGTCATTAGACACTACAAAGTTAAAAATTCGATATCATTTTTTCTTATCATTTCTTAAAATATCGTTTTTAAAATCTTAAATAAGCAAAAAATTACAATTTTACTCATATATTACTCGTTTTTTTACAATCTCAGGTCCGTTTTGGCCATTGTTCTTTGGTGTTTGATAGTTTGGACCTTCGGGAAGCTCAAAGCGGGTTCGAATCCATGCCTTACGGCTCGAAGCCACCGCCATTACCACATATAGGATTAGTAAATCTCTAGATAAAATCACCTGATACCACATCGTTACTTAACATCAGGTGACTTGTGGTCAAAAGCTACCATGTAAGTAGTAAAAAAATCTGTCACTGATGCTAAAGCTATTTACGTAACTCTTGTGAAGAGTCCAAGTTAAATAAGTTGATAATAAACATGGTTTATGTACGAATACGTAATCAATTGAACAATTTCGGAAGTGAACCGAACTGGTTGTTGCCGAGTCATTTTACTTTTCAATCGTAAATGCCGATTCATTTTGTTCGGCAATCGAGGAAGAGTTACAAATAAATGATGATTATGGAATTATTGACACACAGATGGTCAATGTTACGACACACACATCGATCTTAAACAATGTATCGATCCCGTGAATCGATATCAGACACTCGAAATTCGACGAAACATATCAAATGAGACATTTTCTTACTCAATTAATGACTATTAATCTATAAATTTAAAAGATGACAATACTGGTTTTATTGCCGGCTTCAATAATGCTAATAAATGCTATCATATAGTCAATTTTTAAGCGTTATTATCAAATATAATCGTTTTTAGAGAAATCATTTTCTAGACATTTCGTTTTTTTGAGAAATCGATTTTTGAACGATTTATCTTCTAGGCTTTGAGATTTTTCCGAATTATTTTTTTGACTAAGAATATAACAGAATCGAATATATGTTTATTTGCAACAGCAACACTCATGGTACAATTGATTGAAATAAATAAAAACAATATGGCAGCCAATGTACACAGAAACATCACCGACGCAAAACGGCCCAACTCAGCACAACGCTGGTTAATCAAATAGCTCAAGTCGGAACTTCTGTCGAATCGATTAAAAACTATAAATTTAAAATTTAATAAACCCCCGTCATCTTGGACCGATTTTCATCAAACATAGCTTAAAACACTCGTCGCTCGTCACAATCGCTTCATCCGTTCTCGAGCTACGGTGCCACAGACAAACAGACAGACACGTCATACTTATAATACCCCTCTTTTTGCGTCCAGGGTTAAAGGTAATTATCAAGATGAATCGCCAACCGCGTACCTACGTGCTGTAAAGTGAACGTACCTGCGAGCACTGCGCGGCGAACTCCGCTATAAGGGCGTGTGCGTGGTGCGCGAGCGGCGCGTGCAGCGTGAGCGGCGGCTCGCGCGCGGGGGACAGCTGCAGGGAGTGCGGCGCGGGGGACGAGGCGCGCAGTCCTGCCAGGGGGAGTGTGCGCCGGACCGTCAGCCCGGTCGGACCTGTCGGAGAACTGATGTGTTAAGAGTGTGATTTTAGGTCTATAGGTCGTCTGATGTGGCGGAAGGTGGCGCCACAGCCATACTACGCAACGCATTTTGATACAGTTATCAACAATAGTTAGGTAAATTTTATTTAAGGTTTATATGCATAACAAAACCTAATTTCGTTTTTATGTAAGAAGAAGAGAACAATATTATGCAATGTCACAGAAAGTTTTCATGGGTTACGTAGGCTAAACCAAGAGATACATATATAAAAATGATATACATGTTCCGACGTTTGTCTATATATTTTGGTTGTGTGGGCGTTATTATTATTACGTTACAGCGCTATGATCATGAGTCACCGCTTTACAAGGGTGACATTTCCTAAAGTTCGACCAATATTAATTAATATTTTGAGCTATACTACACCTGAGCTAGACAAGCCCGTCCTCATTGACGCGTACATCTCACCTTTGACTCCTATAGTGACAGCATTGTGCGAGACAGCCAACACTGCGTTCTCCCCGGGCGGCACCCTGGCTGCAAACAGCCTGGCGAAGTAGAATGGCCAGGAGCGCGCTAGCTCGACCGCCTGCCGCTTGGCTGGCGGGCGGGCGCCGCCGGACCGCAATAGGGCCGCGCCAGCTCGCCGCTCGCTTGAGCTCAGCCGCAAAGACGGGCTTGTTGAGTTGATGTCGTACACGATCTAGGTAAACATTTAGACATAATTAAACTATATCTGTAGATAAAAAGGCAAAAATTTTAACAAATTCATAAAAAAAGAAAAACTAATTAAGTATAGGTGCATAACTCTGTCTGTCTGTCTGTTAACGCTTTCACGCCTAAACTATAAATAGATTTCAATGAAATTTGGTTCAGAGATAGTCTAGAGCCTGAGAAAGGACATAGGCTACTTTTTATCGCGATAAACTGTAGCCCACGCGGGTGACACCGCGGGGAACAGCTAGTTTATTCATAAACATTACGTCTTTGACAAGGGGATGCCACGCATGAGTCTAAAGATTAAAAGAAATGTATATAAAATGCATGGAAATAATCTCTTCTTGAAAGTTACAGAACCGATTTTAACTCCGAGGGACACTTACTTGTGCATATATTAGATCCAATATAGCCGGCTCGTTGTACGTTTCTAGTGGCGAGAACAGTTCCTTGCGCACGCGCAGCTTCCACGGTACGCGGCCGTATGTCAAGAACGAATGTTCAGAGGGGAGCAGCGCGGCCGGCGCAGGCGCATCACCTTGTGAGACAAAATGTACAAGGTCAAACAAGGGCCAAAAACATTAAAACTCGAAAAAATCATTTTTATCTGACTGCGAAAAAAGGGTATTTTTTTCCTGAACCTTTTTCCAGTACAAAAAATGTCATATTGAACATGAAGAAGTAACAAATATACACACTCACTTCATACAAACTTGTAATTTGTTGCTAGGAACTATGAATAAAAAAATACTTACGTTCAATGTGTTCAGTTTTGTCGGTTACGTGTGTCGATACAGAATGCCGTCTCTCCGCTTCCATCTTCCTGTCTCTTTCCTTCTGCACCATATGAGTCTTAAACGTCGCCCGTTTAGAAGTGTCCGTGTTGTCCGTTGGATACCCCGCGTCCGACCGAGGGCTGTCCCGCGCCCGACCCACCAGCATATCTCGCGAGTTCTTCCTCCCATCAAAACGTTCAAAGTCATCAAAGAAAGGCGATCGCTTCCGCTCGAAGCTGTCATCCAGACCATTCTCTTCTTTTCGCCTGTCAGCCCTCGTCGGATGAATCTCGTATATCTCCGATGCTTCTCGGCCGGAGTAATTGTCCCTATCGCGACGGTCGAGTCCGGATTCTGAATCCCACTCGTCGCGACCGTTGTGTCCTCTGTCTTCGTTGTAGCTGGACTCGTCGCCCCAGTCATCTCTCACTCGACTCGAGTCGACGCGACGGTCGGAGGTCAAGAAGCGAGTGGCCAAGTCGTCCCGAGGAGGTTCGGAATCTTCGCGCCGTCGGGAGTTCCAGTTGGCGAGGAAGGCGTGGCGCTCGTCGGCTTCTCTGTTCTGGTGGACGCCGAAAGTGTCTCTGTCGCGGCGCAACTGAGCGAAGGAGGACTGGTCGGGCGCCGGCGGGGGTGGGGCAGGCTTGTCAGGTGGAGCGGGGGGAGACTTAGGCGGAGGGGGAGCGGGGCCCGGAGGCGCGGGGGGAAGCGGCGGCGGTGGAGCGTCCCAACGCTGACCCCCTCCCAACTGACGCTCCAACATTAACTTCCTCGTATCCTCCAGTTTGTTGATCGTCCTCGGAGTCTCAGCCGCTGACGAAGTGCTCCGAACGGAGTGGTTCGCTGTAACACGTTCTAATCTCTGTCTCATTTCAGAACTGAGCTTGAGCTTCCCCACGCTCCCGGGTGACGGTCGCTGTGCTCCAATTTCAAAGCTGCGCCTCGTTGTCCTTTGACTCGGAGGTTCTCTATCTTTAGGAATAGGTGAGGTTAGTCTATCCACCTCAAACTCCTCCCATTCGATATTGGGCGATACTTCGGATTTGGATCGAGTTCTCGGCGGTTCCAGCTCTAGCGATCCGTTGGTTTGCGCTTGGGGAGTATGTCTTCTTTGGATCTGACGCATTTTGAACTTGGTGAAGTCTTGTGTGGGGTCACCACCGACTGCGTCTTTGGGCGGTGGCCACCGCCACTTTCCTATTCTTACGGTCTTCGCTCGACCGTAGGGGTCCATAAAACCCCGGATTTCGGAAGGATCTGACGAGTGTAGCGGTGGAGGCATTGGTGGCGGGGGCGGTGGTGGCGCTCCGGTCGACGAACTCTCGTTCGATTCTCGTCGCGTTTTGACCGTGTTCCTGGGTGGCGAATGCACTTGAGCGTGAACTACAGTCGAAGCCCTGACCGGTGACGTCGGTTCCGACTCCCCCGGTTCAACCACCTGACCAGCTAATAAGGTTTGCAGCGCCTGATTCTGCGCTAGCAACTGCTGCTGAATTTGCAGATTTTGTGCCATCGCGCTCTGTAAGAAAGCTCGCTGCAGATTTTGGTGATACGCATTGATATCAACAGTTCCGGGAGGGGGTAGGTGAAGCCCTAACGCGGCTGCCAGCGCCTCAGGCGTGGCCGGCATCGTGGACGGGAGCGACATAGCTCCGAAACTTAACGAAGTGTTCGCCGAAGCCGACCTCGGGGTGGCTCCACCACCTTTTATGGCACCAGACAATCCTTCTCCATCCGTCAATCTTTTAAGACTATCATTCATGAAGATTGGGTCAAAGAGGTTAGTGATGTAGTCATCGACAGAGTCCGCACTGGACTCCTTTCTTGATTTTGCTTTCTCTTTGTCCTCCTTTCCGCCGCCCTTGATAAGGCGCGATACGTCAGGGTGGTTAAGAGTGGTTATTTGTTCGTTGTATTCGCAGTTGAGGACGCTGTCGATGAAGGCGTTGTAGTCTTTGTTCCCTCCCTTGATGCTGGCGGCTAGGGAGCGTGCGTCCGAGAGTTCGTCTATGTTGGGATCGAGGACTGGAGAGAACAGGTCGTCCAGGAACTGGTCCACGTCGGAGGCCTGGCTCGGCACGCGGACGCGCCGCACGTGGGACGCGAGGCTCGGCGCTTCGGACGTGTCTGACATGGCTGACGACCTGGCGGTACATATGTTTCATTAGAAAATGTGACTTATCTAATGAGATTAAAGTTTAAGAACTGGTCTCTCCAAGACTGCGGAGACCAGTCCTTAATCTTTAGTTTAATGTCACGTAGCTACCATAGGTCATTAGTAGGAGGTAACGCTCCTCTATCACTGCAACCTATCTTTGATGTAGGTACCTACGCAATTGTAGAAAGTCGGGCAAGATACCGCTATTATCAAACGCATAGTCTATTTGCAAAAAATAAGGAAAAAGTAGCCGACAAGAATAAATACACAATGCTTAAACTATCTCATAAAAAAGTATCTTACCTGACACCTCCAAACTCCGAGCTCTTCTCAATATACGCGCGACTAGACTGCGAGCCGGCCGGCGCCCGTTTCCCTGCATACTGACTCTTGATATACCTCGAAGGCACCGCGCGGGACCCTGTTCCATACTCCATCTCCATAACTCCTTTACTACTGGTCACACTCGGAGCTCCGCCGAGCCTCTCCACAGAATGATACCTATCGTTTAGTCTCGATTGTGACAACCCTAGATCAGCTAAGTTCTTAGGCTGAGGAGCAGGGTTGTCACCCAGTAAATTGTCCAGCGATCGACTGCGGACTTTGTCTGAAGTCTGCTCGAAGTATCGCTCGTTTAGTGCTGATTCTCTGGAAAGGATGTCGTGGGACGTTTTTCTGGAGTATTCGTTGTGTTTGGAAGAATATTCGTTGGAGTGTTTGGTAGAATATTCGTTGGTGTGTTTGGTAGAATATTCGTTGCTATGTTTAGTAGAATATTCGTTGTGTTTCGATGAGTATTCGTTGTTGTGTTTAGAGCTAGTGTATTCGTTGTGCTTAGACGGCGAATACTCGTCGTGGTTTGGAGAATATTCGTCGCGTTTCGGGGAGTATTCGTTGTGTTTGTTTGGTGAATAATCACTCTTGTTTGGAGAATATTCGTGCTTATTTGGTGAATATTCGTGCTTGCTTGGTGAATATTCATGCTTGTTTGATGAATATTCGTGCTTGTTCATAGAATATTCATTGCTATGTTTGCTCATGTTGTGCGACTCTTCACGCTCGATCTTCCAGTTGTATTCTGATAGTCCCTCGTCTATTGAATCTTGTAACATGCGGGGTATGCTCGGAGAACGGGACTTTGGTGGTTCTGGAGGTGGCACCTGCGGAAAAAAGACTTTTGTGAAGTAAACGTAAATTTCAACTATTCAATGCTTTCTTTTGAAAATGGGCTTTGACAGACGGACAAACGGACAACAAAGTGATGCTTATTTTATTATTTTATTTAACATGGAAAACTAACAGCTGTAAAGCGCTATTTTGTTGCATAGGTAATGGAAACTAAAAAGCCTTAAACAGTACGGAAAATTTTTAAAATAATAAGTTATAAATTACAGGACCCTATAAAATTAGCAAAAAGAAAGTACCAGTGGCCTAGTGGATTTTTCCGCGTCGGCAGAGGGCGCCCGGGGCGGAGGCGCCGGCGGCGTGTGGCGCCCCGAAGCCCCGCGCAGGGGCTCCGACCGCGTGCTCGGGAGCGCCGCCCACGTCTCGATCTCGCCCACTGCATCTAGCACGTACTCGCAGCCTGCCCATTCTGTACCACACATGGTCAAAAATGGTATTAGGATACAAATCGGTGGAAGAAATTTTTGTAGTGATAAATACAAAATTGTTTTTGAGTTTTTTTTTTACTTTTTCTGGGTAGCGTTTGACACAGGTCTCCTGATGCTATGTTACAAGGTGGTGTCACGCTACACCTGTATTGAGGACTGACACCGGTTTCAACTGGAACCGCAAATGTTTTATTCGCGCATTATTTTTACTTTCATGATTAGTATTGAAGGAATATGTAACAGAATATGCTTATTTGCAAAACAAAACTCATGGTACAAAATAATTAAAATAAATAAAGCCATATAGCTATAATCGTTGTTGTCGATGTCGTCGTCGTGAGACTTTAGTATCGTACTATCAGCGAAAAAACTTTTTTTTTAATCGACTGCGAATGAAGGAAGTTTATGTACGTATGTATATTGCTTTGGTACAGCCTGTAGCCTAAATGGCTTGACGGATTTTTACTTATGAGGTGACATTAGATTCGTCTTTATTGTGGGAGTGACATAGGGTACTTTATTTGGCGCAGTCGGGTTTTTTGTTTCTTTTGTAATGTGTTCTACTAACATTATAAATGTGAAAGTTTGTGTGTGTGAATGTTTGTTACCACTACTTATACGATTTTAATAAAATTTGGATAGGAGATAGCTTATACCCTGGATTAGAACATAGGCTACTTTTATCCTGAAAAAAGATTCCTACGGGATAACGGAAAGACGCGGGTGAAACCGCGGGACGCAACTATAATTATATAGCGTACTAGTACTACATTATCCCGCAGGAACCTTTTTCCGAGATAAAAAGTAGCCTATGTGTTAATCCAGGGCATAAGCTATCTCCGTTCCAAATTTCATTCAGATCCGTTCAGTAGTTATTGCGTGAAAGAGTAACAAACATCCATCCATCCATCCATACTCACAAATTTTCAAGTTTTTATTTTAGTAGTAGGATTGAGTGAATGTTGTACCTGTGAGCAGAGGTGGGCGTTTAAACGAAAAGCAAATAAAAAATAAGCGCATAAGCGGGCATAAGAAAATAAGCAGATTCCGTTTAAACGCTTTTTCCAAAGTCCAAACAAATTCAAACTTTATTCCAATACATTTACAACTCAAAATCGTCGCTCTTAAAAAGAAGCGTTCATGCCGCTTTTTTAAATAAGCAAAAGCGTTACGTGTTGTCAATTTTTAGCCGTTTATCACATCTTTACCTGTGAGCTGCCCGTTGTGTTCCATGGTGAGCGACCAGCCGGTGGCGTGTGGCGCCACCCCCGCGGCGGCCAGCGCGGCCGAGGCGGCGCGCTCGCACGGCGTCCACGGCTCCACGCACACGTGATGCACGGACTCTAAGGGACAAGAACTTCATCATCAGCCGGAAGAAGTCCATTGCAGGACGTAGGCTTCCTCCTTTGAACGCCATCGCGAACGGCTATCAGCCATACATGCATCCATCGGCTCCCTGCGACTCTAACAATGTCGTCGGTTCACCTACGTACAGAACGTCTTCCGGTTCCGGTACTTGTTTATTAAGATTTGTTCCTGATTCGTCATACTCCTAATTGGTCATATTCCTAACTTGTCACATTCCTGATACGTCACATTCCTAACTCGTCATACCATGTACATTTGACTGCACAAAGTTATTGTAGAAATCTTCTGTGGTAAGTAAAACCTCTTTAGTATAATTTTTTATATGAATTATTTTCTATGTGGAGAAGCCTTGGTTATTTAATACGAAGAAAGTGTGCTTTTATTATTAGGTTCAGTTTAATCTTAAAAAATATATTTACAAGAAATAGGTATAAAAAATAAAATCCTAAAGATATATATTTGAGTTATAAGAAGTTTGATAAAAATGTAGCTTAGGTGTGCACGTGTTCGCGATTTCATTTTACTGTACAATGACGAGTTAGGAATGTGACGAATCAGGAATGTGACGAATTAGGAATATGACCAATTAGGAGTATGACGAATCAGGAACTAATCAAATTTTTGAATTATTCAATTTGGACATTCCATTCGAAAGATATCACAATATTAGAAAAAAAGTTGCGCGGTAGCCGCTCACTCTGCTCGGCACGCGTCACTGGGGCACGGGTCGCACGGGAGGAAGGGTTTATGTGCGTATATTATAATTGTTATTACCCGTGCGAAGCCGAGGCGGTCCGCTAGTATATTATATATGCAGCACTGACCATCGTAGAGGCGCAGCGGCAGCGCCGGGCGCGCGCCGGCCCTCGCCGCGCGCCACTCGAGCGCGGTGGGCGGGCAGCGCCGCGCCACGCCGCTAGTGCGCGCGGCGCCCGCCTCGCCGCGGCACAGCAGCCGACACGGACCTCACCAGCTATATATATATGCAGCACTGACCGTCGTAGAGGCGCAGCGGCAGCGCCGGGCGCGCGCCGGCCCTCGCCGCGCGCCACTCGAGCGCGGTGGGCGGGCAGCGCCGCGCCACGCCGCTAGTGCGCGCGGCGCCCGCCTCGCCGCGGCACAGCAGCCGCAGCAGCAGCGGCCGCAGCGCCGCCGGCGCAGCCTCCGACACGAACCGCACCAGGTATCTGACGGAAACGTTTCTCTACTTGTAGATCCATTCATTAGATCCATTATTATTATTAAATGGATCTAAAGAGAATAATACTCTTACACTACTGGACTGATATTAACCAAACCAAACCAAAACCAACCCAAACCGGGTGTAGTGTGACGCCACCTTCGACCACATCGCCACTTAACATCAGGTGACTGGTGGTCAAACGCTACACTGTATGTAAAAAAACAAACATAGCTAAAAACAACCGCAAGGAAACTGACTTTCAAATGACCAAAACCGCATCGAAATCGTTCCTGAAAAGAAATAATATAGCAAAAATATGACATGACTGTCTATGTATGCGACAGTATACGCGCGTGTGTGCGTATGTGTGTATGTTTCTGTATGTGTGTGTGTGCCGTGCGTGTTCTTATTTAAATTCTTCTCACTTGTGCAACGCCGGCCCCGGCGGGAAGGTGGAGAGGCAGTGCGCCAGTAGCTGCCACACGCGCTTGCCCGCGTCGTTCCCGCTCGCCTGGTTGCAGATCTGCACCAGCACCTCGTCCCGCAGCCCCCGGGAGGCCAGCCCGCGGGAAGCA
This sequence comes from Opisthograptis luteolata, assembly GCA_931315375.2. Lineage (NCBI taxonomy): Eukaryota > Metazoa > Arthropoda > Insecta > Lepidoptera > Geometridae > Opisthograptis > Opisthograptis luteolata. Next base: position 2,703,150 of record OV928044.1, read on the forward strand.
ATGTAGTCGGCGAGAACCTGGGAAGAAAAAATCAACCTGGTATAAATGAAATGAAATGAAAATGAAATGAAAATGAAATGAAAATGAAATGAAAATGAAATGAAAATGAAATGAAAATGAAATGAAATGAAAATGAAAATGAAAATGAAAATGAAATGAAAATTTATTTATTTCCGACATCGCACAATACACGAACAAAGACAAACAGTAACAATTACACATCAACAAGTACGACATTGCGCGATGTCAGAAATAGGTCCCGGCTCAGCATACAACTGAGGCTGTATACCAGCCTCAGTTACTGATTTTCAGCCGGAACCCACTTCATGACATCACGGACAATTTTTATTAACAAGAAATACATAATAGAAGAGAAAACAAAAAAAAAAAACAATAAAAATACAGTTGAAAAGAAAAAAACAATAATAATTATGTAAAACAAAATATAAAAAACACAGATAACAAATAAAAGACACAAAAGACAACAACAAAACTGACATTATCATGTGACGTGACAGCCGCAGTCACATAAGACGCATTATTATCTGCGGCTGCCACGTCCACACCATATGACCTGATATTATGTAGACTTATAAACTGCCCACACTCCACAACAGCAGCGTGTCTGTTTATATACCCCTATTTCTTACTAAACTCACTAATTCATACTACTAGAATTTTAAATAAAATATCCAAATAAGGAGAAAACCTGGAAAAAGACGGACCTCACGGCTCAAAAATCTCCGGACTTGGCTCAAAATTAGTACAAGATCCCTGTTCCGAGCAGCATCTAAGATTAGGGTAGCCCTAATGATAGCCGACCTCCGGTAGGAGATCGCAACACAAGCAGAAAATAAGTATTATAAATGTGAAAGTTTTGTGAGGATGGATAGATGGATGTTTATTACTCTTTCACGCAAAAACTACAGAACAGATTTGAGTGAAATTTCGAATGGAGATAGCTAATACCCTGCGGAAGGGTAAACGATAATTTTTATAGGATGATAATTAAGTGGTAGTGATGTCGGCATCAACGTGTTCGAACTCTTTAAATTATAGCTTGATGAACAGAACAACTTATACCTTCTGTCTCGCTTCGTTCCCAGCTGCCGTTTCGTCGCACCATCTCAATATTAATTTGAAAGTCGCCACTGCGTCGTTAAAGTCTTGATCCCTGCGATAAATACAAACTATCATACAACTGTAACTGTAAACCTAGCTTTTCACTAGAGCTGTCCGAGACAGCTAAGGAAAATCCACCAATAGGATTACTTCATTTTTTTAATCTCGCATCCTATTGGTGGAATTTGGCAGGGACAGAGTTCAAATTCTCTCGGCCAGGCATCTATGACTTAGTTATGTAGGGATTTGCTATCGCTCAAAAAACGGTGAAGGAAAACGTCATGAGGAAATCGGCATGTCCAAGAACTGCAACATTCTAGGGTATGCGACATCTACCAACCTGCAGAGCCAGAGTGGTAGATTACGGCCTGGGCCCATACTCTTTAACTCTGAGAGAAGGTCAGAGTCCCAGCAGTGGGAACATAAGAGGCTGATGATGACCCACATACCTGACAGCAGCCTTGGCGAGGAATGGCCTGGTGACGGGATGGCGGCGCGGACTGAGCTGGCCGCCGTCCGCGAAGTAAACAGAACTGAACTTGCTGAACGCGAACTGTTGCAGGTCTCGGGGCAGCTGGACGCGCTCGTCATCCGCGTGGACGTCTCCTGACACCTGGAAACAAGTCATGTTTAACTTCTACAAGTTTATTTTGTTTTTTATTGTCTAAAAACATCATCTTTCAACATCATCATCATTTGTTTTTGCGCTTTATGCATACAAACACACTCGTCGAATTGCATGTTTTTTCGATTCCCAAGGGACGTCCTTGTCACAGGACTTGTCCTTGTGACACATAGTGTGATGTCACATATTTAGCAATTTTACAAAATATTATTTTAATGTTTTTCATTTCAGTTACAGTTTAATTTATTACTTTAGATTTATACACACATGTGACGTCACAAAGCTTACGACTCGTCCCCTCCTTTTTTTCGACGATGTCAAACTTCGTTGATCCCATATATCCCTCCCTATTGATGGCACCTCAAATCCCACAAACCTTTGCGAAGTTCCTCTCAGTATGCGGCGGTTGCCACTCATCCAGTTTGGTCAGTATGTACGCCAGCTCAGCTGGTACTTCCAGAACTTGCAGGCTCTCAGCTTTCGCCTTGGTTTGCGCGTGCGCTTGGGCCTGGGCCGCCACTTGGGCCTTCTGCTCTGCAGCACGGCGCCTAAACGGACATAAACCCTGTAGTGAACTTGCTCCAATTCAATCAGTAATGACTAAGAAGAAAAATTGTAAGTGTTATTGCTCCTAAAATTTGACCTAGCGGGCGTGTCAGGCCTGTTCTTTTAGCCTGTTTAAAGAGGTTGAAACAGGCGTGATCACGTCCTATGAAAAAGTGTCACAAAGTAAATAAAGAACAGTACATCTGTACCCCTAGTACAAGTTTTTAAAACGATAAAAGTTTTCGTAAACTTCGACGTTTACCACCGCCGACTTGTCAAAGTGGCAACTCGATCTGCTTAAATTCAAAAAGTAACTCAATAACATTGTTGAAATATGATTATAACGATTTAAAATAGCCCTTATTAACGATTTCAGTTCCGCCAAGTCTCGGTAAGATTAGCTAAAGAAAAATATGTATGGATGGAAACGAAAACTTTTATAGTTTTTGTAAACTATCAAAACCTGTACTAGGGGTACTGATCGCTACAAAACTTCACAGGATTTCGGGATGAACGCCCATCTGAAAATTGCCTAATTTATTTTTTTAATGATTTATAGAGGTAAACTTTCCGACGGCCCGCACAACTCCCTGCCGCGCCATCCACCACGACTGCTGCGTCACTATAATAGACATTATAGTTACTTGGCCGCCGCCTGATGCGCCTCCGCCTTCCTCCTGTGCTGGTCGCGGAGGGCGGCGACGCGGCGGCGGGCGCGGCGGCCGCGCAGCAGCGCCTGGGCGCGCACCACGCCCTGCCGCGCCATCAAGTAGCGGCGCCGCGCCACTCTCCCGCGCCACCAAGACTGCAGCGTCACTATCGAATGCCGCATTTGGTGGTAGCGTTTCCTGTTCAATTAAAGACTCATTTCAGTTGCAACCCATGTGGGAGAAATAGAACGTTACTGGCCGAGGGCGTCGCCAGCCAATGGGCCAGAGGCATGATGTAGTCTAACGCTCGAAATAAATAATCTGCGGTTTTGGATCGATATGTCATGTCATAATATGTCATTTTGGTATAAGGCCTGACACATTACTACTAAAATGACATATTATTATGACATGACATATCGATCCAAAACCGCGGATAAGGGATCAGGATCGATTATTCAATTCGGTGTAAGGCCGCACTGCGGTTAACCGCGTCATTTCGTGATTTCATTACAAACGCTAGCGGTTTTTTCTCGCGACTGTTTTTAGGCGGTTCTGCGTTTCAGCTCGCGGCAGAAAACCGTAGTGCGGACTTACACTAAAGAGGGCGTTTTAGAACTAGACGAGTCTTTTAGAATAGCATTTGACACTGCAAGCAGCGTGATTGGCGCCTCGGCAACACTACACCTGTATAAGCCTGTACAAGCTACGGGAAGTGTAAATATTTCTCACTTGGCGAGGTAACCGCGCACTTGTGCTTGCAGCCTCGTCGCGGCCGCCCGCAGTTTGTCCGCGCGAGCTCGCTCCAACGCTCTGTGTAACGCTTCTCTTATGAAAACTCGTGCCGCGCCCAGCTGGTAGTCTGCACCCACTGGAAATATATTATTACTTAGTTTACAAGTCTTGGCCTTTTCAAGGAAGCTGCACGTTCAAGAATCGTTTGGTCACGAGGTTGCAAATGGGTGCAGGAACTTAGAGACCTAGCAGTAGATGACTCTCGATAGTGATGATGACGCTGACTGATTCGGTATCAATATAAATGTATGTCTGAGGTAGAATTTACTAGCTTTTGTCTGTTTTTCCGCTTGCACAACGACTAGAATAAAAAACGTTTAATAGTCAGGAATCCTGACACAGGATTAAGAATACTAATAAGTTCAAAAACCATACCTACAAGTTCAGTGACAAAAATCCAATTATCGGATACAGTTTTGTCACTTCATTAACTGAATCATCGTCCATCATTCTATTACGTTTCCACTGCGGGGGCACGCTTTCCCTCAGAGATAGACAGAGAGAAAGTATAGATCAAATGATAATAAAATGGTAAATGTAATCGACGTCCGGTAAAAGTAAAATTAAATGTAATACCCATTAATAAATCATTCCGGATTTACTGAGCTTAGCAGCTAAAACAGAATCGGGTATCAAGAATTCCACGCGCACTGCGAGCCATAGGCGGCAATGGCTACCTGCCTTATATGATCAGCCTAGATTCACTTGCTAGCCGAGCCATTTCATTCCGATCACAGACACCAAAGACTCCATAATATTTAATCCGGTATGTGATTATGTATAAAGTAAGTAAGCATGAACATATGAATTTTAACATAATTCGTCGGCTAGCTAACAACGCCGCGCAAGTTAACTTTTGGAACTTTGAAGGCGAGAAATAAAACAGTTTATTTGTACTTACATAGGACCATGGCTTCTATCAAAAACCCTCTTTTCTTTACTATTTTCCACACTTTCATCATGCACACTAAACTAGTGTCTAACCTCACTAAATGAAAACACCAAACTAAACTATCTTCACAACGAAATTGTTATCTTTCTAATACCTCTGTGATAAATGTTCTTAATTACACTTGCAATAGAATTGTATGATGATGACAACCTTAAATAAATTAGAAAACCCATTACGTCCACATTTGACTATGTCCGTAAACTTTACAATACTGATTAGATAAGATGATTACAATGATGGTATAAGATTTTTTAAAATCAATTTATTTAAGAGCAATATGCAATATGGTGTTCTTCAGTTTATTACGTTTTCTTTCACAGATAACTTAGGCAAATATATTCAATTGGTAACGAACGAAAATACTATCTGGTTACGAACGAACATACTATGTATCTTGCTGCAAAATATAGTTCAACGCAGCATTTATTTGTAAGTAAGCCTCCAGCTCCTCGCTTACCTATTATGTAAAAACTAAAAATTCTGTATTAAAAGGCCATTTCAGTTCTACCGAATTTCCCAAATTATCAAGATGGTTTTCCACAAAAAAAATCATACGAACTTTTTTCTGATAAAAATTACGCACACCACAAAAAATAAACTCATATCGGTTTAGCCGTTTTTGATCGTTAGCAAGACTAACAAGCAGCAATCAATACTAATATTAAAAATGCGAATGTAACTCTGTCTGTTACGCTCTCACGCCTAATAAAGTACTGGACCGATTTAAATGAAATTTGTTACAGAGATAATCTAGAGCCCGAAAAGGACATCAAATGCTACTTCTAAACGCGATAAACTGTAACGCATGTGAAACCGCGGGGAACAGCTAGTTTCTTATATGTATATAGAGAAGACATATTAACTTAGTAGGAATGTGGCATGCGGTATAACTTACCAGCTCCTGTGGGCGGCATCTCGGCGAGTATTGAATTGCAAATCTCTCGGTACGGGGTGGCGCGCGTGGGCGTCGCCTTCAGTAGATATCTGTCAAGTACAACACAACATGTACTAAGTTACTGGTAAGTTATGGTAAGTTAATGTACTATTGTTGTACAGATTAAAGGTTTATGGTGATTGGCTTAATAACTTAGCTCTTTGACAACTTAATAACCTGTTGGGAGAGAAATTGATTGCGCCACGTCGGTTGGTGTTTTATGACAAGTGGTAAATGGAGTTTTCAGTAGATCTTAATATGGACATGCCTATTGGAAATGTCGGGATCCCGGAATTTATTTAACGGGTAATTAATTACCTGCATAATTTAAGATTCGTAATAAATAATATTATTTACAAGTCAAAAACTTATACGATTTTTTTTATCAACGCGACTCGTTTTCGCCCTCTAAGTCGCATAGCATTATTTGACGTTGTTGCTTCGAGTACATAACGTATGGAAAACGCACGCGCTTCTATTATTATTATTTCTATTATCTTTCCTATTTTTAAGATACTATTTTTTATTTTCTATTCTATTATCCGCGATTATTTATCGTTACAAGACATGCGTCACTATGCGGAATCTTTTGTATCAATCCCGGAATTCCAGCGATTAAAAGGCATATCCATGTTAAGATTTCGTAGTAGATATGCGTATTTTCGGAATGTATACTAAAATAAGATACAAGATAAAAACATTTATTTAAAATTAAATTATAAATAAATCAAACACAGTACACTAAAAATTTGTATGTTTTTATAAACTTTAAAAAAAACCACGTTAATATATTTGAATTATGAATTTTACCTATTCCGATCTCTATTTATGAGTGTTATTAATTTTACTTGTTGTTATTACTAACCTGTACCTATCCACGAAGTTCTGGAAGGGTATCCTGATGGGATACCCGGTCTGGCGTATCTTAATGGTGTCCAGCATGCCAGTGTATCTCAACTGGGCCAGTACGCAGGGCATGTCGAACTTCATGGGAGACTTGTCTGCATTGGGCTTGATACAACGCACGAACCACGGGTTGCATCTAGACATCGACTCTAGGAGCTGGTGGAGGCTGTCGGAAAACCTGGAGAGTAAAAGAATATGTAGAAGTAAAAGATGGGAGCATGTCCAAGAACCACAATGTTCAAGGCCTTGTGACTTCTGCCAACCGGCACTGGGTCACGATCACGGCCTATACTCTCTGCCTAACAGAACGCCTGTGTCTCAGCAGTGGGAACATAATAGGCTTATTGTGTTGAAAAGATGGCGACAAATGTTTTTTTATATATTGATAAACACACTTTTTCATGTCATAGAGCGGCAAACAAGCAGCCGTCCCGCCTGATGGTTAGCGGCCAGCTCGACTTACAGCCATTTGGAACAGGGGAGGGGCGTTGTCAATGCGTTGCTGACCCTGAAGAACTCTTTTGATAACCATTACCAATCCTGAAGGACTTTAACTAATATTTCGTTTTACATGTCTTTCACCGAAAGCTTCTACTTTCTATCATTATGTATGTTATATGTATACCTTATATGATAAGTGCTGCAATGCAGTCCAATATATGTCAGAGAGTTCCAGTCACATCATCACTTAACATCAGGAGATTTCTGTTCAATCTACCCTCTTACTGTTAAAAAGAAAAGTGGTTCGTTACCTCGCAGCCACAGTAGGCGTTCTCGGCTTCATCGTCACGAATCTGCCGTTGGATCCCCTCGGCAGCGTCTTGTTGGCGTCGTGCTGCGCTCGCAGCTGCGTGGACATCTCCGCCACCAGCGGCACCTCGCTGCTGCACAGCAGTTCTATGACGTCAGCCCGGAGGGCGTCCCGGTTCTTGTCGAGGAATCCGTCTACGTTGTACCATACTTGGCCTGCGTAGTGTTTTATCTGGAATGTAAGGTATGAATGAGTGACATAAGATAGCTTTTTATTTGAACAATTTAGACGATTGAAAAGCTTGGGATTGTAGTGAGTTTGACCTTTGACCACAGTGATGATAACTGAGGATGGCGCCACGGTACACCTGCAATGGGAACTGGCTCCCAAGTGAGGCTGCCCACAGATTGGCGACGCATTTTTAACTTGAGGATAGATAGTTAGTAAGCATACAAGAACGCTCGTTATATTTCTATGACGAATGTAAGTTTACCAACATTGAATCCTTGGTTAAAATGAGATACACCTATAAATAATGGAAAAATGCCAATGCAGAGAGCGATGGCAAATCGATATCAACGAATTCGGGCGATCTGATACTCCAACACTATGGCTGACCTTAACCTATCCACCAACTAGCATTGGACCTTCATTAAGACCCATACGGTCTCTCTGAGAGAAGGCAATGAGCCCAGCAGTGAGAGCATAATAAATTGATGACGATGATGATGATCTGCGATTTGTAAGGCACAGACATAACCATTTTGCCACCATAATGGTGTATGGTAATATACTAACCCCAAATTCGCTTGCTCCTAGCCGCGGTCTAGAGTACAGCTCGTTGAGGGCGTGGTTGTAATGGCACTTTTCTAAGAAGGACGCGTCGGAGGCACGCGGGAAGTTGCTCTCATCATCCAGGAGGTGCAGGATCCCCACTGGCTTCTTGCTGAGGAGCTGGATTACTGGAAACAGGTGAATTAAGGTGTTAATAGGTTTTGTCTCTTCAAAAAGCATTTTCAGCAACTAAACACCTCTTGCGTGACGCATAATACTCGTATGACGCCACCCCTACTTTAATATTATAAATGCGAAAGTCTGTCTGTCACGCTCTCACGCCTAAATTACTGAACCGATGTAAATGAAATTAAGTACAGAGATAGTCTAGAGCCTGAGAAAGGACATAAGCTCCTTTTTATCGCAATAAACTGTAGCCCACGCCGATGAAACCGCGGGAAACAGCTAGTAGTATATAATTTAGCATCCTGCCATCACATTTTTTAACAGATCATAATTGTCATAGCAGCTTCTTCTTGAAGTGTTTTCGTTTAGCCTGGTTAAACAACTTATGTTGTTCGAACTGCAAGCTTCCAACTCTCTGATAATGTAATTGAAATCTGTTCAGTAGTCAAAGTTTCGGAGTAAATGCATAAATGGAATTGGGTGACAATCTGGCTGAAGGTGTGATGCAACTGCAAGCTATTTCCGCTACAAATGTCGCCTAGAACTGTGTTGTAACGATACGGCTGCACTTGTATTACGCCAGTCTTACACTCTCCTCATTCCTTAAATTATAGTTGTTGTAAAGTAGGCAAAACTAAAACTAACCTGGAGAATTATCATTCCAAGTCAAATTGGACCATTCCAGTCGTTCTTTTTGGTATTCCTGCTGCTCCAATTTGAAAATATGCTTATTGAAGTAATGCTGCAGTGTTTCGTTCGCGTAGTTAATGCAAAGCTGCTCAAAAGAATTCTCTTCCAAGTCTTCAAATCCAAAGATGTCGAGGAGAGATATCCTGTGAGCGTCGTGGAGGCCAGCGCGGTGGACTATCGAGTTTATCCGGAGCACCAGCCAGCTGAACAGTGAAGAGTATAGAGCTTTAGCGAAGGCGTCTCGGGCGTCTAGCGCCTGGTCTATCGGCAAAGGTGACCTCATCCGCTCAGCTCTGGCGGCGGTGACTCTCGTCGTCAATGCTCGTACCAAAGCCTCCGCCGGGACCTTTAACAAATGAGCGGCCCAACGCACTTCTGCACCACCGCCTAACTGCACGCCCTCCTGCCCGTGCTTCAACTGTCTTCTGTGAAAGTACACGTTGCCCAAATGCAACACAGCGGCTAACACTCTAATAATATCTTCCCTTTCTGCGTCACCAATGCCAAGGACTTGCATGGCACCGCATAACGTCGACCAATCAGCCCCGGCACCAGCCCCGCCCGAGTCACCGCCTTGGTTTAGATAGAAATAATGCTCAGCCGATAACAGCCCTCGAGCTTTCCTCTGTTCCTCATCTAATCCCGCTAACAATTCGTAAAACACGTGGTAATTTCTTTCTCCGGGCGACTGCGTCACTATCCTCGACTTCTCGAGCAAGTAATGCGCCACTCTGGCTCCAGCTAACGCGCCATCCTTAAAGTATAATTCTAAGAGTTTGCCGAAGCGACTAGAGTTGTGATTTTTTGGTGTCCTCGCGTTTCCAAACGCCTCGAGCAGCGGGGCCGCTTCCAGAATCTGTTCGGAGACAGGGGCGCGGCCGGGGGGAGCTGGGGCGACTGCTGCCAAAAACTGTACAGCTAGTTTGGTGGATTCGGTTTTGCCCGCTCCGGACTCGCCCGAGATGAGGATGGCCTGAGGCTGTGGGAGAGACGCTCGAGCCGCTGCTGCGATCGCGAACAGATGCGGTGGCAGGTCGCCCAATGCTTCTGCTGCGTGGTATCTGGAATGCAGACATTCAGTATGTAGTTACTTCGGTTTTGTTTTTGTATTTTGTTTTAAAGGTACTAAACCGAGGTTGTTCCTAGTGGGTCACATAACCAAATGAAAAGATCATATATACGACTTATATCCTCACCTCCTAGCAGTCTGCAGTCCATACAGAGCATCTACAGGCCGGTACGGGTTGACCGCCACCAGTATCGACCCCGCGTATGTGTAAATCAGGCCCTGCTCGTATCTGAGCTTCAGATTCCACAGCAGGGCTGCTTCGTGGAGGTCGTGCAGGCGGGTCATGTCCTCCACACCAGCGGGCCCGAGCTCCTCACGAGGCCATACGGGATCGCCTTCATCTTCGCCGTTACCCATTTGCAGGGCGAAGGTTTGTGGCTGAAATTTGAGAAAGGTCTTGGATTAGTCACTGGAAATGGCACTTTGGTTGTATGGCATGGTATCTTTGTTGCAGTGGCGGAAAATCATCAGAGCTATACGTATAAGCCTAGCCTATATTTCATATGGAGAGATGAAGTCACCGCTTTGATGCAAGCCCATGATTGAAGATGTACCTACTGTGTATATTTTTATAAATTGTCTAACCGCGGATGTGCGTTGACTCCTGATCTGTAGCGTTGACGTACTTCATCTAAAATGGTAATTGAAAAACGACTTATGACTTATAGACACAAAAATCCGGATAAATATTGGACTTTACACATTTGGATACCGCGTCATTCTTCACACGGTCGCCCATCGTGATTCGTGACTTACAAATTACATAATTATATTTTAAAAATGCCTCACTTGCGCATTATTTCCCACTGACTTACTTTTCAAAAGGTATAACGAAACCGACACAAATAGCAGCCAGACGGAAAATTATGACGTCCGTAAACGGTGACATAACTTAGCACAAACATATCTGAACATCTCTTGCGATGCGACCTCGGTAATCTAGGAGCGTTTCGCTGTCGAGATCACTCGGTAGCAACGATTCAACGCTCGCTGACTCAGCACCTCTCTCAATTACTGCGACGGAGAAAGAGCAATGGACTAACGATGACACCGATTACGTCGTAATGAACCAACGTAATACAATGTCGTGATGAAAGAAGGTACAATTTGCATAGTCACATTGCCGCTGCACGGTCGAGTAAGCTGAGCTCGATCAAGTTGTTGATTAGCAATATTAGCATCAAGATACTGTTAACTGACCCGCTTCATTCGACGCACATTAGCAAACAAAAATAGAAGCGTGATCGGTGTATTTATTAGCTATTGACATTCAAATGCATGCATAATCGTGGCGATGAATCGTAGACCAATAAAGATTACTGTTTTGGTTCGGCATATAAAACTTAATTAATATTTACATTGCTAACGAGAGCATTCAAGCACAAATCCTTGAGTGGTGGAACCGGCGCTTCTCGACGCTTCGCCTTTCTTCCAGACGCCAACCTTGCACTTGAAGACCTTAAGATACTTGGCTTCTTTTTGGCAGTAGGCATGACTGGAGCTGAATGTCTCTTCCTTTGCCGTCGCAGGAGTCTACACGAAGAAGTGGAATCGCAAGAACATGACGACTCCAAAGATTCTGAGGAACTACGGGGAGTTGGAGCGAAACGGACGGTCCGCTGCATCAACCGAAGAGATCCCTTAACTTTACAGCAGCATTCTCGCCTTATCTTTACTGTCGATCGCGCGTTTTATCTAAACCGCGGCCCATAGGTTTTCTTTTCCCGTGCATACTAATTTAGAAGATACCATCAAAATTTATCTAATTCACTCCGTTATTTTTGACACTGCACTCATTGTTTTACCGTAGCAGTTTTAGTGGAACCGCAAGATGTTTTGTAAGAAAACTTCGAAGTCATTTCGCGTTGCGTTGCGCGTGGTCCGCAAGGTACGGCTAACTGAATGGACCGCATGCCATTAGGCTCTGATGGCAAGAACTGTTACTCCAAGCTAGGATAACGGCAGCTAGCTGGGACAAGGTACTAGATTAACTGCGGGGCTATAGGCGCCTACATGCCTGATGTTTATGACATGAAATTTGCTGGAAATCGCTCTTTTGCACACTAACAATTTTATGACTTTTAGTGTTATTACTGGCACACATTCGCACCGCTTACGTTTATAATGAGCACAAAAACTGTGCTAATGAATCGACTTCAACGCTAACTCAAATGTTGCATAGGAATAAATTCATTTAGCCATATTAGCTAAACGATTCGGTACGCCGACAACGCGGTTAGACCAGTTGGCCAATCCCTAAAAACCTAGAAATCGGTTGCGTAATATCTTCTAGCAGAGTTCCTGCGGCACTGCAGCCCGGGAAGTGCCTAATTGCCCTCTTATTAGATAATGTACCGTAGATAATCACCGACGAGGTCTATTGGACCTGAATACACAATTATCTACGCTCATTTACTTTAATCTGCGTATCATATAGTTGAGAGAGTGAAGGTTTGTTTGTAGATTACGATTTTATTCAAAAAAACTATGATCGAAATAGACGTGAGGTACCAGGAATGCATAAATTAATAGGTGGCAGCTCTGAGTCAACTCTATCGGTATTCCATCGACGGCCTTGCGATCAGCCGGCGCGGGCGAATGCCTCGCTATGCCAGTTGCCGTTGGCACTCGGAACAAACATTCTTCTACCTGCCTTTGTTACGGCTTCGCTTATTTGCAAACGACGTGGACGAAACTGCGTCTTTGAACGGAGCATAAAAGTACAATTTTTCTGAGAAATCTTGCAAATGCATTAACCTTGCGCGGTCGATGACTGACGCAATGCAACATTACCGATTCATACATATAAAAACACCTTGTATGAGTTATTTCTTCTGTACTTGTGCATTAATGCGACAGAGGTCAAGCAGGTCACCTCAACCTTGTACGGTTTAATGATATGCGTTTTCAACATTGTAAGATCTACACAGTGAGGTAGGTAGGTAGGTACAAGGTAAGTATTCCTCAGAAGAATATGTTATTAGAAATAATTCCGAATGTGATATCACAGTATATAAAGAACAGTAGGTTAGCTAAGGCCGCTCGACGAGTTAATTGCCCACTCTTGCGGTGACGCATAGGCGGCGCGTTCCGTACTGAGTGCATGGCCGCGGCCCCGGCCGCCTCCTTTCGTTTATGTGATTGTGTGCGTGAAAAGTGCGTGCGTACACGGTGCCGCTACTCACGCACACATTCAAACCGCCGACGGCCGATTTATATCAAGCTGAACTACTACTCCTTTACTATGGTCATATTATACCTACTTACGTACTTTTATGTAATAGTATAATTTGGGAGCCTTCAAGTCAAGAGTGAATAGGTATCTTCTAGGTAAGCATGCTCCATCATCAACCTCGTCATCACTTACCATCAGGTGAGACTGGGGTCAAATGCTTGCCTATTGCTAATAAATAAAAAAAAATAATTGAGGGTAGTAACTAAGCAAACGGACCGCCTGAAGGTAAGCGATCACCGTCGCCTATGGATACTTACAACACAAGGGGAGTTGCTAAAAAAATTGAAATCTAGCGTAAACTACTGGACCGTCCATCATCTGACCCATATTAAGTAATAAACTGTATAATATTAACAATTATATAAGTACCGAGAACCATACCTCTTTATTCTGTGAGTCATAGTAGTATTTATTAATTGTAAGGAGGAAACTAGCAAGAGTTAAACTAATTGATGAATTTTTGGAAAAATGTTTTAAATATGCCATTTATGTTGGTTACAACATAAGACGAATTTTCAAAATGTTAACCTTGGCATTGGAAAATTGAAAAGTTGAGTATGTCCAGTGATTTTAGTCGTTGACCATACTGTGCTTCTTTCTTCTTAACAAAACTTTCTAGCATTTATCTTGCGTTAAGAGGACGCCGTGATAAACAATGAATCTGAAATCAGCTCCATACAAAAACGCAAGCGAGCTGACTAATGCCGTAAGGTCGTATGCGTCAAAAAAAGGTATTTTTCGTTTAAAATGAAAACTATCGTTAATTTTATAGAACTAAACCTGTTCTTTGAAGAATGTGTATATATCATACAAAAAAAATTAAGTCTTAAATCGGTTTTGTATGCTTGTAAAATGAAAATCTTTTTTTTTAGAGGACAGTTTTCGATCATTGTTTCTCTCCTATGAAAGTTAACCAATCGTGTTATCCTTCCGACAATTTGATATCAAAAACATGATCTTCAATGTACGTAAATATTAGCGCGGTGTGATTTGTAATTGCTGAGAAAAAACGAGATCCCTGCAGCCAATATTGCCAATTCCTCGTCTTAAAACGGTAGGGCATGGAGGACTGTGACGTCACAACCGCGTAAGCACGTAGTAAATAGCTCGCGAGTAGCTACATATTTTAGAAAGTTACAGCTGTTCTATTGAGGTTCTTATGTAGGTGTAGATTTTGATGTGAATTCTCTAATAAATATCACTGAACTAAATTTGACGAGTGATATAATAAGTGATACCCACACCTCGTAACGAACGAACGAAACGTATCATTACGTGGACATTCCGCACGTTTTATGGTAGTTTAATGGATGTAAACACCTCCGAATGTCTTATAGTATTGCGCTATTTTCACTTTTACCGAATGGTCCAAAGCTCAACGCTGCAAAAACTATTGACAATAGACACCACGCTACACCTGGACAAGTAACTGGCTCTCAAGTGAGACTGACGGAACACAGCAATAGATGCCTAGTCTTAGAATAAATGAAAACAATAGATGTGTCACCTGTCCCGCGACGAGCGCCCCGACCAGCAGCACGCGCGCGGCGCGGTGCACCTCGAGCAGCGAGCCCGGCAGCGGCGCGGGGGCGCCGGGGGGCTGGAACCACACCGCCGCCCCCTCCGCCCACTCCGCGAGCCCCCCCGAGCCCGCCATCCTGGAACAACACAACAGACATGTCATTATCACTGGAAACAGCTGTCAGCTTGGTTTCTACTAAGCTTACGTCAATGCTCCTGAAAAAACCGGCCAAGTGCGAGTTGGACTCGCGCACCGAGGGTTCCCTACAAGCTTATTTTTTTGGTTATTAAACTACATATTTACGGTTTTCAGACTTCAACAACGGTCAACGGGAATTGTACCATATCCTATAGGTTTTGATTACCTTGTGAAATCGCAAAATATGCGGGCGTATGCGACATAAACGCTCATATCTTTTGATCGCGTTGACTTACAAATTTGTTTTTTATTTCACAGCTGAACGAGACCATTAAGCAGAGTATTTGATATAAATTTCAACTTGATAACTCAACGTGTTCTTGAGAAAAAGGATCTTGACATACAAAGAGACGGACAACAAAGTGATCCTATAAGGATTCCGTTTTTTGCGTTTGAGTTACGGAACCCTAATGATTGGAATGCCATAGCCAAAAGCCACCTGATAATGGGGCAGATGGACACATATCCAGAGAGAATGGCACAGGAACATGAAAGAGCTCTGGACAGTATACGCAGCCCTTCATCGTCTAGGTGGCGAAATAGGGGGAAAAACGATACCTATATGTACCAGAATTTGTCTAATGATGCATGTTGAACTGATAACAAAAACTTTTGAAGTCTTTCAAATTCTCACTAGCACTACCCTAAAATTACTTGCCGTACCAACTATGTAAAATATACAGAGACACGTTTGCTGATATTTGAGTGATTGCATGGTCAGAAAGGAAAGGTCATAACAGAAGCAAGGCTGCTGCTCTTGATACCAATTAGGTCTTATCTGATCTAGTCCCGCCTGTCAAACGTTAAGTAATGTGTAATTGTATACCAAATTGTAGAGGAGAACATAATTTGTAACACCGTTACATTGAAACTGTCCGTAGATTGGGCAGGAGAAACGAAAAGTTTGAGCAATCTACCTACCTATTGCAAAAAATAATGATCGGGTTGTTACGTATATTATAAAATGAAATACCAATTAAAATAGCTCATAATTTAATTTATTATATCTTATGGATCACACATAAATATCACTTACATAATTAGATAAAAGTTGTCGGATGAGCATATTACACGCCCACCCTGTCTCATATCACAAGTAAATAGGAGATGGGAAGGGGAAGCCGCAAGGAGGTTGTGGTCCGCAGCACAGCTGTGGAGGAGCTGCTTGGAAGCAGATAGGAGGAGGAGGCGGAGCTTGGATGCAGAAAGGCTCCATCGGAGGAGGTTGAACGCACATAGGCGGCGGCGGCGGCAGGTGGAGGCAGACCGGCGGCAACCCAGGCGGTTGGACTGTCATCGGTGCTGGAGGTGGAGCCTGGACACACATGGGCGGCGGACACGGAGGCTGGAAGCTGATCGGAGCCGGTGGCGGAGGTTGCACCATTATCGGAGGAGAAACAGGAGGCTGGATCATCAATGGAGGCAGCGGAGGTGGCTGCACCGGCATAGCCGGCAACGGCGGGGGCTGCACCATCATCTGCCCCAGCGGCGGCGGCTGAATGACGATCGGAGGTGGCGCCGGCAGCTCGATGATAATCGGCGGAGGCAGAGGCAAGTCCAAAATCATCGGCGGCGGACAAGGAGGATTCACATACATCGGAGGCGGAACAGGCGGATTAACACACATAGGAGGAAGAGGAGGTGGATTAACACAAATAGGAGGTGATGGTGGCGGCGTAAAGGTTATCGGCGGCAAAGGTGGAGGAGAGACGAGAAAGGGCGGCGATGGCGGAGGAGCCACAGTCATAGGCGGCGCACAAGGCAGCTCTAACATTATTGGAGGCAAAGGAGGTGGTTGAACGCAGAATGGAGCAGGAGGAGGCAGCGTCAAGTATATTGGAGTTTGTGGTGGCGCAGGAAGCGCGAGGGGAGCGCAGCAGGGGCAGCCTGGTGCACACGCACAATACGGATCCGTAGGTGGTAACGCATAAGGTAGAAAGTTGTATGGCGAAGCAGCTGGTGGTAGACCGTAAGGTGAAGCCACTGGTGGTAAGGCGTAGGGCGCTGCTACTGGTGGTAGCGCGTAGGGAGATGCCGCGTACGGAGACAATGCATAGTACTGCCCGTTTACTGTAGTCTGCAATATAAACGGAGGAAGTAAAGAAATTATTCGAGAATGCGCTGTCTGCGAAACTACGAGCTAAATTGACTGTGTCCATTGACATGGTATATTAGCATTTTTTACAAATGAGTACACCACAATGACTGGCGGATTTATATTGCTGAAAGGCACGAATTTAACAAATCTGTGCTGGAAACGTAACTCAAATTTTCGAGTTGTAGTACAATAATTTATTGGAACTTACCAAAGCTGCTAGAATTATCAGGAACATTTTAGTATCCACCTTCATCGATGGTCGATTCACTCTTTGCCCTTCCTAACGGAAACAACCTGATTTATACAAACTTATTACCCCACATATCATTGCAATTTCACTATCAAAATAATTTCCACGCTATCGATATTTATTGACAAACATCTGATAATTATTAGCTTCTATATTTATATAATACAGTCCAATTTCACCTAACACAGAAAAGAAATCAAGTAACATAAATGATTGAATTGATAGAACACGAATGAAGCTTGCGTAAAGATCAATGATAACAGTTAATTAAAACAAGTTAAACATATTTCCAGCAAGATGTTGCCACAAAATTGTACTGATCAAAGTGGAATGAGGTGACGTTACAGAGTTGCTGAATTTGCAAAATCAAAACGTGACTCACATTATTTGGGGAACGGAAACAAAGCAAATATTTGAGATATTGAGATGGTCAAGTCAAGTATTTCTAAAAAGTTCACGGACTTTACCATTCAATACTTGGTTGTACATTTGAGTGATTGAAAATAAATACGAGAACGTAAAAAGATCTTCACGTCCCATATTTATTAACGGCCGGTTTCAATTACCTATCATCGATGATAGATATTTTACAAAAGTTCCATAAAAGTACGAAAATGGTGTCGATTCGGTTTTTCATTCTCTAAAACTAAACTAAGTTTAACAGGTCTAATAGTAATGTTGTCTCTTTTTTACTTTAGTGGTTAGAAAAAGACAGCAATACTATTAGACCTGTCAAACTTAGTTTA
The DNA here is from genome assembly GCA_931315375.2 of Opisthograptis luteolata. Taxonomy (NCBI): domain Eukaryota; kingdom Metazoa; phylum Arthropoda; class Insecta; order Lepidoptera; family Geometridae; genus Opisthograptis; species Opisthograptis luteolata. Next base: position 2,721,199 of record OV928044.1, read on the forward strand.
GTTTTAGAGAATGCAAAACCGAATCGACACCATTATCTCTAAATTATCTACTTTAAAAAGTGACTGGCCTAATTTAGAACAATATTTTCATTAGATTTACCCTGTTTTGTAGAAGTTTAACTTAAAAGTATAAGCCGATTTCTGTAGAATCACCCCAATGTACATATTTACGTGAGTGTTTTAAAAGGATGATTGTAACACCTTAATAATGTAATTAATATCAGTTCCAAAGATAAATAGTTCCATCGACAGTTTAATAAAAATCTTAAAAGAAACTCGCTTTTCTAGTTTAAGACTAGGCAAACGACGCATTCAATTAATATGTTAATCACAATGATTTCATATTCCGCCGAGTAGAAAACATTCATTGACGAGCAGATAATCGTAAATTAATCGCTTTCAATTTCATCACAGTTGCACAAAATGTGAAGCTGCATAACTCTCAAGAGATACAAGAAGCTCCCGCAACTAGTCGCTAGAGTAATGAGTCCACACTTGACGAACGTATAGGAAACGACGGTTTTCACTTTCCATAGAGAGATGTTTGGCATGCGTGATGATTTATAGCCATTTACAATCAATAGCTTGAAGAATAAAGCTTAATGAAGATATCCGATTAAGTTGCTGTACTGTCATGAGTTTCATGTCATACAAATGAATGAAACGAAATGGCACACAAAGATGAGATAGACACTTAACATACTTTACTGATTAAGCATACAGTCTCCGTAAACTACTTGCCAGATTCTAAGGAATATACTAAGAAATTGGTCCTTCTTTCATCTACAGGGACTACTATCATCTACTACTACTACAAGGAACTGGCTTTACCTACATTACAATCCCAACCAAACCTTGATCTTCCAACATACATCAGCATTCAAATCTAACGACGACCGCTCCTACGACCCGAATAGGGTTCAATGAATCCGGGAAACAATGACAGACTTCCGGCTCCGAGGAGTCCAAAGATATGGAAACCGAACATCAAACGCATACTGATTGAAACATTTGAAACCCCGTGGAATGTGAAAGGCGCCATTTCTCCATGACAGGTGGTGATGGTGACGCTACTAGAATTGGTCGGATTATTTGTGTTTGTATTCTGGACCCAACCTGTGAGGCTTTCTCGGACGTTCTTAGCTTTTAATTTGATCTTTTGGTGTCGAGAGAAATTTCCGATAAATTATGTTATGGATTAGTTAGGATGGCATCCACGATAATGTCTAAGTTATATTAAGTGTTAACAACTGTCAGAAATAGAGAAGCATTGCAAGATAAATCGTGATCGAGGACATTGCGATCTCACTAACCACGACCAAAGGAAATTAAAAATATGCACTGGAAAGCTCGTAATATTATAAACTAGTGTTACGTATTAAATGTGGAGCATCCCGTTGGATAACGCAATGTTCTCCAAAGGAAGCTAAGACCAAAGTACACAAACTCTTATAGTTATAATTAATTAGCAATAGTATTCATTAGAAAACTTCTCTGACGCATTATTAACGGCATCGTAAATGAAGCGGTGGCTGAGAGAAAATATTTCATAACCGGGCTATAAACAGTTAGAAAGTGACCAAAGTCATGCCGATTTAATTTATATTCGTCTCATCGCATAACCATTAAGGGCAGGGCTGGTTGTTGTTTCATAAGATTATGTATACCTACTTATACTTCGCAACAATAGAAGGTGTGTAACTGTCTACTATGTGTATGTGACATCTACCAATACGCACCGGGCGTAGTAGATTATGTCCCATACTCTCTCTATGAGAGAAGGCCTGAGTCACAGCAGTGGGAACGTAATAGGGTGATAATGATTGTGTATGGAGGACAGCAAGTTCTACCAGTTACCCCGATCGTGCCAGAAAAATAGAAGGTTGATATATAAATGTTATCAAACACTTAGAACAGGATAAGTGGATAAGTAAGATTTGCAGATAGTAAAGGTAAGTCGATGAGTTTGATGATTTGATGTAACATAACACATAAACACCAGACGTAATGTAAAGTCTTCTCAAGTTATTGTTATTTCTGATGTTCATAATAAATAAATAAATATCGGGGAACCATAGCACACAAATTGATCTAGCCCCAAATTAAGCTCGAAACTTGTGTTATGGGTACAAGACAACGATATACATACTAAGTTAGAGAAATAAATACTTATATTAGATACAAACGATAGAAATATCAAAGACTCAGAAATAATAATGGCAATCATTCAACGACGACTGCGAAGTTTGTCCTTCATTTCATAGAACTATTGTTTATTACGATATTTTGCTCATTTATACATGTTTTTCTCAACACCGTGGTATACTTAGGAATTCAATTTAAAAGAACCTGCTATTTTAAATATGATCTGTTCATTCATCCTCCTTTTAATTTTCAGTAAGACGAAGTCTTCACATACCTATTCCTCTTTCATTCCAATGTCCTACCATCACAGAAATCGGGACACGCGATTTCAAAGTTAATTTTACTAACAATGATACAACTATCGTCTCACAATGCGAAATTATAATTCATAATCGAAAGAAATGCTCCGCTCGGCTGCGTTTTGGATCCGAACTAATAGCCGTGGACTGTGGATATAGAACTCATTAAGTTTTTGTACACTTTTTGCGTGACTCCGTATCACTGGTTTAACCACTGGCCTGTTAACATGCTTCAAAAACTGCACACTACTTATAGGTTCGTGGTGAGATTGTACAAACGCTTTTTCTGTCCTTTTGCTCAACAGAACGTTGCCGATCGATAGTCTATCGATAGCCAAGCAATTGCAACACTACTACTCGATAGACCTATCGATAGTATCGAAACTTACGATAGTTTATTATTCGCGAGCAACAACACTATCGATAAGCCTATCGATGGTATGGCTTTTTCAGATAAAAAAACTATCGATAAGTGGTATACTATCGATAATTTGGTAACACTACTCTACTAAACAGCAGATCTATCTTCTATGGCTAAAAGTCTTTAAGTAAAATATCACGTACCAGATCATCTTTTATCTAGTGAAAATTTTTGAAATTAATCTACGATACTGCGACCTTAACTAGTCTAGTCATAGAATAGCTTTAGCTACGTCTCCTTTAAGCAAGACGACCATAATCTCAACTTCATCGTCAACATTTATCACATGGGTCTACATTCTAGCGATTTATTTAGTGAGTAGCTGCGCCCGCGGTTACAACAGATATATTCCCGTTATCCCACAGGAACTGGGATAAATAATAGCCTGTGCGTTAATCCAGGATATAAGCTATCGTCATTCCAAATTCCTTTCAAATCCATTGAGCCGTTTTAGCGTGAAGAAGTAACAAACATAAAATATTAATGTGACAAGTGGAAGTGAAATTGGCAAACTAACTCTAATGAAAAGTTAAACCTTCCAATCATTAAACGAATACTTGCAGGCCCATCAACAATTACAATCAAGATACAACTCCGACCACAGAACACTTAGCATCTCTCTCGACAAAGCGTCAACTTTCAACAATCATGCGGTTATCTATAAAAAAAGTCTATTGTCATAAAAAAAAATCATTAAAAAGTTCGCGTGATTACAAACATTATACTGGCGACGACGTCACAGCGAGTGACCTCAAGTGGCCAGTCCCGTTATACTGTTGCTGCTTGAATTGTGACACATTCGATGCCTCGGGCTATACCAGGCGGCCAGGCCATTCAACGGAGACCATTTAACTGTCAAAACTATTGTACCTTCAATTTATCTACACCGTATTACTTAATGCAAGCAAAATGTCTCATTCTAATGTATCGGAGTCGAGTTAAGAGATTAGGGAGCGATGAAACTGCAGACGGTAAATGAGGATTTTACATTTATTGTCATCATCATCAGCCTATTTATTATATATTATTACGTTTGCTCTTCTCTCAGACAGACAGTATGGGCCGTTATCATATACATTTCGTATGCCCTTAAATGGGCGAGGATCATCACATCACGCAATGGGCACCGGAGGACGGGCGACGTCACCGTGGCAGGCCCCGAAAAGACGGCGTGATGACCTTGACTTAATTGAACAAGGTGGCCTGAGGGGATCAAGATATCTGGAAAGAAATGGGGGAGACCTTTGCCCAGCAGTGGGGCAGTATAGGTTAAAAAAGCCCTTAAATGAAAATCACCACACTTAGCTTATAAAACTACTTAATAGATTTTTACATTCCATAGAATTGATTACTGGGAGTGGGAACTCCCACATTCATCCAATGCTTATTATTAGAAAATTCCATTCGTTAACTACACCAAATTAACTTTATGTTAATTAGTTAAAACCAATCTGACCCGACCGGAATAGTTATTAGAAAACTATTTGCGAAGAATCAAAATGCGGACAACGATTTCGTCTAATTAAACATTGCTCAACCTCACAGCGGGCGATTACAATTGTTATCGAACGGTAATAAACAAATTAACTGTTATTACATCAGGCATTATCCACATTTACGTAAATTTAAATAAATTTAACGAAAGAGATGGTATCAAAATGCCATGATACGCGTGAAATGTCAAAGAGTATTGCGACAAGACAATGGGGACGGTAAAGGATGTGACAAATAGAGACGTATAGCGTTCCATTATTAGTCAAGAAGTGTGAAGATAAATGGTGATCCCATACAGCTGAGATATTTAGTTATCTATACCTTTATGCACAATAGTATCATCTGTATTTTATAGATCTGATTTGCAATGACAAAGCAAAGTAACTGGTTCCACAATTCACATAGTTACAGTAAAACCAAGTCTTAAAGTGTCAGTTGTCAGCGAAAACATTTGATTTCCAGACGAAAGACTAAGCCGGATCAACCAAGTTATTTTGATGACATCCCAATGTAGTTGAATGTAGATGACCTTCACCTTCTACTATAAACTCGTCTTGCAAAAATAAAAATAAACCACTGATATCCATGAATTTTCCATCTATACTCGTGACTTGTTTCTTATAAGAATATGATAATAAAAATTACGTCGCCAATGTGTTTGCGGATCGAATTCCGAATGAGCTGCGAGAAATTAGTTGACTTTTCAATTTGAGTGAGTAAATAAATCTAGCAGCAAACATAATGTCTAAAGATGTGCCTAAAGCGTAAAGAGGTTGATAATAAATCCTGTCTACTTTTTAATCACTCTTAATTTCATTAGTACATCATATTTCACTTCAACGTGAAGAATTCAAAAAGAAACCGGCACGAAATCTCGGCGCTCAGCGTGCGTAAAATTCGCCAAATTAAGTGCCTTTGCAGAGCGTAAATTAAAAAGTGCATCATACTTAATTGATGGTTAAACTTCGCGTATCTGATTTTATTTGGTTGCATAAGTGGCTTCAGTGTGGGATCGAGGTCGGTCGGGCTGACGGGCGCAACTGTGTCACTGGAACAATAGTCTGTTGTTCTAGGGGCGCCAATGATATCGAAGACAATCGTTTTCTCCCGAGGCCTAGTTCAGATGGCATAGATAAGACTCCAAAGAAAAACCAAATGTTATCTAATAGGAATATTATTAACGAAATTCGACCCGTGCACTCTAGTGACGAGTGAAAACAAAGTGTTGTAGTATAAAATTCTTCTCCATGAAATAATACCCGTGTACACGTGTACTAACTTCTCTAAGAACTTTCGGAGACAGAAGATTTTGAATAAACTAACATTTACTTGATTTACTTATCTTAATTTGTATCTATAGATATATGTTAGAACTACCCGCATGGACTATAGTTTTTACCACGATAAAAAATATCCTATCTTTCTCCGGTATCCAAAATAACTTCATATCAAATTTTATCAATATCTAATCAGGAATAATCAGGAATAATCAATGTCAAAAATTGTATACAAAAGTAAGTTTAAACAATTTATTTTAAAATAATTGTACAAATAATTGAATAATAATAATATATAATAATCATAAATTCTAACTATATCATATTCATTACAAAATAATAACAACGTCACACAATTTTGGGTAAATATTCATTTAAATCGTAGAACGCCTTCTCCACGAGCCATGCATTAAGTGGTTTGGAAGTGAAAAAGTAACAAACAGGCAAAGAGAGTTACTTTCGCATTTATAATATTAAGTAAATAATTATGTGATAAACGGATTAAATCAATGAAATTCAACCGATACCTATAAAAGTATATTAGAAACGCACGCGGATTAAACATCTGACTCAAGATCTGTTACTAATGTAGGTAAATTAATTCTCTAACATCAAAGAAAGTTGTACGGACAGACGTAAGAACGACTGATCCGCTATAATTAATCTTAATGATGCCATAAAAATGTTCATAATCTTTGAATTATGAACGTATGAATGATGAAAAACATTCACTTAATTCAATATACACTTGTTAAATAACTAGTTTGAATCAAACGATTGATAAAATTAAGAAGCTGATGTGGCAGAAGACTGGACATAATAGATTCCGAGATTTGGCAAGTGTGGTGAAGGACGTCCTTCGACTAGGTGGTGTGACGACTTGCGCCGAGTGGCCGGCAGTTGGATGAGAAGAGCAGAAGATCGGGTGCTGTGGTGTACCTTGGGAGAGGACTATGTCACGCAGTGGACAGGCTGATAAGGATTGATATAAATGTTTTAAACATCATTAAAGTATTGAAGGATATGCATTTTGAACTGGTTGAACTAAAATAGCATGTTATTCCGGAACATCCTACTTCTGTTTGTCTGTACTTATTCCAAGCAGCAATGGAGCATCAGCTTGACGTGATTTTTTTGCATAGAGATAGTTTATGGGCTGGAGTGACATAGTGCGAGGGGCCTCACAGCTAGTACCTCCCTATTTCATCATTTCAAGTAAGTCGAGTCGCCGAACCAGTTGGACAACGTATCGACCTGCACATATTGCGATATCATTGCTTATAAAATAATATATAGTTTAAAAAACTAAAAAAAACACTTTAAAAACGCACTCAAAAATATAAAATAATTAAATTTACTTGTATTAGTTACGATATAATGGTTAATTCAAAAAGTGTGGAGCGCTTTTTGGTTGTGTGTACTTTTATTTACCCAGTAAAAGAAGCGCTCCACACTTTTTGAATTAACCATTATATCGTAACTAATACAAGTAAATTTAATTATTTTATATTTTTGAGTGCGTTTTTAAAGTGTTTTTTTTAGTTTTTTAAACTATATATTATTATTTTTAACTTTTTAGTCTTTTGTTACCAAGTCCAATCTATCGTACTCATCAAAAGGAATCATATGAGCCCAAACTCGAGGGGTTTACTAGTAGCCACTGCAGAGATCCCCTACCCACCTTCTGGCTGCATCATCAGACCCTCGTCACCAAGTTCAATCTATTGGACTCATCAAGACGAATCATATGAGCCCAAACACGAGGGGTTTACTAGTAACCACTGCAGAGATCCCCTACCCACCTTCTGGCTGCATCATCAGACCCTCGTCACCAAGTTCAATCTATTGTACTCATCAAGACGATTCATATGAGCCCAAACACGATGGGTTTACTAGTAGCCAGCGAAGAGATGCCCTACCCACCTTCCGGCTGCATCATCAGATCAGGTCGATGATACCAAATTATTGCATTGTCACCGAGATTACATACACATACAAAGTTTCAAGTCGATACGACAATTAGAAGTAGGTGAAAATTGACTTCTAAGATTTGATTACATTGTTAGTTAGTTAGTTAGTTAGTTAGTTAGTTAGTTAGTTAGTTAGTTAGTTAGTTAGTTAGTTAGTTAGTTAGTTACAAGTCAAGCTAATAAAAGTGTTTTAATAAAAATGAGCTCGCACAGCAATTTGTAATGAGCATAATAATGACTAATGACTATCATAGCTAGTCGGCGTTTGATAATAGTGCCTAACGGTCTGCCTTTAAATTATGCAGTGGAATTTAATTCAAAGTGAGCTATAAAGTTATGGAAAAGTTAAAAAACCGGTCAAGTTCGAAACGAACTCGCGTTCCATACCATTCCGATTTCTGTAAGAAGTTGACGACTGTTAACTATGAGTTCCATCTCTCATAATCGGAATTCCTTTATTGACTCTATGTTTATATATTTCTTTTCGCCTAATTAAATAAATTCGGAGAAAATAACTTGTGCCAGAAGGACAGATAGGTAGACACGAAACTGGTCTTATAATTCTACGTTTATTCATCAAATGTTCGGGAACCCATATATAAAACGTAGCATAAACAAATGCCGCGGCCAGTAAAAATAAATCAATTAACACTTTCATAACATCAGTAACGAGAAATTGATATACCTACTATGGTTTCAAGGAAACGTCTTAGAATTAGCAATCAGAAGAAATGCTATCTATATATATGTTAATGATGAGACTATTCCAAGAAAACATGTCTTAATGAAACCAAAGGCAAGGCAGACTTTTTGCCACGTTGTAAGTTAAACGAAGACGTACGCGAAATGCACACGCAATAAATTTATTACCTATTACTCAACCTATGCCGTTTGTAGGCGTAAAAATTAATGTGTTCACAATGAAACAATAGACTGTGGGACGAGCTTAAATTTAGTCCTAAACACTCTACAATGGTACATTTGAAGTCAATGAACAACCAGCAACTGAAGCAGTTAACAAAACTGAACCTAACACCTCTAACAATAAGGTTTTCTTAGATCTGCTTAGTAACCAGCGCAACAAGACCCATGCAGAGTAATTGAATACCTCATTGAAGACTGTTCTCTGAAGCATGACAATAGGCGGGGAAGGTCGAGTTATGGTGGAGACACAAGTTTAAAAGTCAACCGTCAAGACAATGACTAATTGGCGAGGCTTCGTCGGTAATTTTGTAAAGGTGGTAAAGAGCGGTCATTAGCAGGCGTGGTAAAAAATAATTGAAGATTACATTTGATTGAAACAAAAGTAGTAATGTATCATTTTGATGACTCCAATGTGATTTTTGCAGAAACGTAGAAACATGTTTGTATCATAAATACAACGACGAAAACAAGAGGTGTAAAGGATAGAACAGAAATATCTCATGAGACGGTGATAAATAAAACCTGCGATGGTATTCTGTGGATTTACGTAGATAATAATTAATGTACTCTTTGTATCACGAATGATAATTAACATTACAGTAAACCAAAATATAAACGAATGTTTATTATAACAGTGCTAGAATTAGAACTAAATCAGGCAAAACAACCTTGTACACGTTAGTAGACGTTAGCACTTTTATACGTAACAAACAGTAACTCATACGCAATAATCCCACAAAATCAGGACAAGGGTCGATTTCAAGTGTGAGAAAATAGACTACAATAAGTAAAAAATATTACTAATTAAGCAAAAATTGTCTTTGCTTAAAATACATTTGAAATGAATCAGACTTTGGCTAGGTCTCATTACATATATATTCCTAAGCGCGTTATAAAATTAGATCGAAACAACTGACTTAATTTACAAGAGAATTTTACATCTTACAGGGTTTGTCCACAAGTCACCTGATATTAAGTGACGATTAGGTCAAAAGGGCCTCACGCAATGCCTGGATTAGGATTTGGTTCTCAAGTGAGACTGATGGAACACAGCCATAGCTGCTTGGCAACAAATTCTTAACTTGAAGATTACAGCATTTTCTATTGTTCACTAGAAAATGCCCTTCCATTATGATATGGTTTCATCACGATATATTCTACACCGAAAGCTTCAGCTCTATTCAGGATTCTAACTTATGATTTATGGGTCTCAGTTTGTCGCCAGTTCCTAAATGAGCCTAAAAATTTGTTGTTATTTGAAATATGCCAATTTTAGATATTTTATTTCACAAAAGCCATAAAAGTGAGTACATTACATACTATAGATTTTCTTTTATTACGTATTGTTTGTTTAGAAGAGAAATCTCCCCTTAAAGAAAGTGTTAGCACATTAGTGTGATGTTGACTCAAATCTTCATAAATTGACAACCCAAAAAAAAAGCAATACACAGCTGTTGTCAATAAAATGTACATAAAACTATTAAGTAATATCTTATCTACCCATCTGATCATCTTTTCAAGTTTGGTTGTATAGTAGATTGAAAGAAGATATGCTTTAAAATTAATTTAATGGATTTTTGTTCTTGCAATTTACCAACACGGACTTAAAGATGGTGAGATTGTTTATATAAATAAAAAAATTTATGGGTATGTGTTAAAGTTCATCACACCATTTACACGTTAATATGTAGTAAAGAAGTAACTATGGTAAAATCCTACTATAATAGACTTCCATAGTTATAGATGTACGAATTTATTCAGCAAAACGTTAAGTATCATCAAAAATCTACATTTCAGTTATACAGCTGATAAAAGTAACTGGTTAAACAATTGATATTATCATCCAGTGCTGGCACACACACGACTGCCGAGATATCCGTAACTTTCTTGCGTTTCCGAGAAACGTTCACGACGAGCGCGCCGATTGATGGAAAGTTGCCGCCGAACCCTTTGATACTGTTGCCCACCAGAATGCTCCATCCATCACGGAGAAACACTCTCGTAAGTACCTTTATTGAGTAACTGACCTTTACACAGGTTATTTCTTGATAAACACGCACTTGTCTGAAATCGTACGAGTTGCGAAACTCGATAAACTCGCCGGCGTGCCTCAGGGAGCTGTTTTAGGGCCTCAACAATTAATACGCGACATTTTTATCATTTCACCTTAAACTACTCGTAATATGTAATTTGTCTATACTTGTGCATAATTTAGACAAAATGCCTACTTTCTTGCTTCTTGAAGGTAGCAAAATACCAATCTTCAAGCACCTAACAAAAATTCTCATCGTTCAAATTAGAAAATTACGCCAGATGTTCGCATAAACTTTCTAACTGTCGGTCGCTAACTGCGTAACCATTTCCCTATTATATTATAACGACTGCGATATACACAAACATTCGAGCAATTGTGAATCAAATGGCAGGCGATTTATTACAAACGTATTTTAATGAAGCGCTCTTCCGTTATGTTCCTTGAGCATTACAAATATTACAATGCTACTAAACGTAAACTGTATCTTTAGGACTAAAATAAGTAAATAATAATATTAGAACAATTAAACCATCTAATGTCATATTCAAAACATGCAGCGCACTTAATTTTATTCATGCCGAACAACTTTGCAGATTCATCAAATAGTCAACGCGAAGCAGCCGACACTCTCTAACTCTCTCAAAAAACAAAAATTTCGTGAATAATTCGTGGCACAAACATACCCCGCCGACGACGTTTGTTGTCTGTGCGTGCTTACTGTAATTAATAAGTTATTAAGTGAGACAGCCGGCCGGCTAGACCACAGAAGAGATAGTAAACACTTGAGAGAATAGCAAATATTGCCGAGTGCGCGGCCGCAAGGGCGCGGCCGACCACTGCCGACACTTTCTTTTCAACTCTTCAATTTATTATGCCATCTCGTTTGGCATTTTCCTCGCAATTAACATTCGAAGCGGTGGCATTTTTCACGTGCCGCGACCGTTCGGCATTTCAGATAATGAATCGAGACTGTCAACAAATTAAACCTCGATAAAGTTGTTCAGATTTCTCTCCAAGATTCCGTAATACTTTATGAAATCGAAAGGTTTATTGTATGTGAAGTAATTAAGACCCTGAAATATACTGATACTCAAGAGACAGCTCGAAATTACCAACATCGTACAAATTACACCCTACTTGTCACATAATCCCGTAATGACGGTGTAGAGGCCACGAACCACGATGGCTATAATCCTAAAGATGATAAATACGTCGTCAGGCCGCAGCTGCAGGTTTCCATGGTAACGACCTAACTGTACACATTGACATGGATTTTGCTTCGGTGTGGTGCAGCTAATGATAGATCGTGAAGACCAGTAATGATTGGAGGAATCGTCACGTGTGACGTCTAAATTATGGTGAACAGGAACAGTTGCGAAGTCTGTGGATGAAATGACGATTGGCGACACTTGATGGTGGGTTACAGGAAACGCCTTTGAGACTTTCACGAAATAATAAACGACTTACAGATGGACGCTTAGCACAGTTGCAAATGCGATGTATAAAAAGTTTGGCTACTACGGAGCTATTCGTGAATTCGATGATTTCATAGCGAATTAAAAACAACAGTTTATTTCTTTCAAATCAAAAAGGAGTACGTGGTATCGCGAAATTTATACTTATTGTCAGCGCTCACTCCCGCTCCCGCTACTGCGATTTATATAAAGCCATTAGATCAATCCTCCCAACGATATAATCTCATTTTTGTAATTTATAAACTTTACCAGAACGAATCTTTGAAAATTACATGTCTTTCTTTACACGATATTTCTGAAACGCCCACTGAAAACGCAAGATGTTCATCTAATCTAATTCACGCCAAATCCATCAAACTTCATGCACCTTTCTTAACTGATCTCAATTCTCATCATAAGAACAGTACCTATAAGGCAACATTTTCAAAGTAAACGCTCTCAACACGCAAAGTGACAACGCGTGCTTTTTTGTTTTGGACAAACCAATCGGGCAAAACAAAAAATCACGTCCAAAACAAAAGCGTAGTGCTCCTAACCAAACCAATTGGGCAAAACAAAAAAGCACGTCCAAAACAAAAGCCGTGCTCCTAACCAAACCAATCGGCCAAAACGAAAAGGCAGGAGCAAAACAAAAGCCCAGTGCACCTAACCAAACCAATCGGGCAAAACAAAAAATCACGTCCAAAACAAAAGCCCAGTGCTCCCTACCTGCCCGTCACAGCCCCTGGTCACCTTGACCGCAGTTGCAGTCGGACGGATATCACGTACAAGTGTACCGTGTGAATACGTAAAAGGAGGGTGCGTCGGCGCATTGCATGCCATGCCATGCCATGTCGATGGTATTAGGTTTTGATTTCGATGCAATTGATATTGGAAAGCTATCGGGCAATCTCTGCACCACTGATTTAGTTTGAGGTGGTTTGAGGTTGTGGATAGATTTGATTTGTGCAGTTTGATAAACTTTCAGGTCGTATTTTGCACTTTTTATGTGGTGTTTCAAATACATTCATGTCATGACCTCAAAATGCAATTTGTAGCAAGGGAAAGAGACTACAGAAAATATTTTTCAGGTTACTGAGCACGTTCAAAACTAAACTAATAAAGAAAAATATTAAATCTTGGCAGTTCAATGCTGTTAGGTAACTTGGCCATTGACCATCCAATCAGATTCTTCAAACCCTAGCGGTTTTCAAATCAAACGTTCAAAAAGAAATGACTAAAGAAAAAACCATGGATTTAGGTCGAAAAATATCTTTAATGTCCAGAATGTTTTTTTATAGTATAAATAAATAGATAAGAAATAATAATATAGATAAAAATATCGTACTTAGGAGGTGGTGACAAGATTTCCAAATTCTATGCGTAAGATCCAATCTTAAAATCAGTTAAAAGGGAAACTAAAAACAAGGAACCAACCAAAATAAGCAACCTCGACCTTCATTCGACAAAAACCGTCAACAAAGTCAGCCTGTCCTAATCGGGGACGAAATTGTGAATGGAAGCTGCGTACGAGAAAGCGACAGCCACAGTTTCACACGCAGTGCCTTGCGCAGGCGCAGATTGCCGCTTGTCCTTTCGTTTGGCATTTCGTCAACTTACGTGACAGCACGGCATTTTATATCGATTAAAATTAGGTCGCATTTTTGTTACGCTCCAAGATTAAATAAACTATATTATATTCGTGGGACTAAATGGGACGCTGAGAGGAAAAGTGGCCTAACTCGGGTGTTGAAATGTTCGGGATTTGTTTGGATTCTCCCAATATTTTCAGTGATCTCCAAACTCCCGACAATTATTAAAATCTCCAAAAAAACGGCTTTGCCAAGAGTTCTCCAGGAAACTATATTTTAAAATTGCCTCGCCAATGCCAAATACGTTTGTGGCAATCTAAATCAATCCCCGCGGTGTGTCAGTTTTCAAGCCGATTTCAGATTCATTGTTTATCAAAGCGTGTTGTACTGAAATTAGTGTTTTGTACAATTTAAAAGATAAACTTTGATTAATTTCTCCCGACAAACACGATATTTTCAAGTTTTCTCTAGATATTTTGAACTTTTGATAAGGCAAGGCAACCTTAGGTTACCTTAAGCCATAGGTATTTTATGTGAAAATCGCAATGAACGATATATTTTTGTAAGGGCTCTTAGTGTTTTCGTCATACTTATTTAGATTCCACAGGCGACAAGTTGAAACGGAATTGCAGTGACCATAAAGTGCTACTTTTGCGGACATCAATTTCACAAAAAATATTTAAAAAGTAAGGTTATGTTCCCCCTACCGATCCGTTTACGTATGTACAATGTACATAATTACATACATATTGTATAAAAAAAATTTTTTTGGACTCGTTACTTTTTTATCTTTACCATAGTAAAATACTCTACGAAATAATTCAGATCCACATACATAGTTTCTGATAACCTAAATACAGGGAATCTTAGTTAGGGGTCAGAGCGGTCTGTGATTTTTAGGTGTTATTTATTTCTTTTCAAATTAACTAGCTATGTGAAAAATATACATGTCAGTATAGGTAACGTCATATCAATGTCAGTGTAGAAACAGCTATGACATAGTACTATTTAATTATTTGTATTTTGTATTATAAATTTAATTTCCATCTCCAATGACTAATTACTATGTATTACGTGCTAAAAACGTGCTTCTTGTGGGACGTTTTTATTATGTACGCACGATGTCAAGGTAATAAGTAATTGTGAGTGAACGTACTTCTCATTATCAATGTTATTTATTTATAAATATATATATGGAAACAGTTACTACGGATCAAAGATTATAAAATAATATTTTGTTGTTTTATTTTATCTTCACAAACATTCTAATAGAAGCATAGTTTTGTTGGAAGTATGTTGCGGACTATTTTTCTCTATTTTTCATTTATTTTATCTCTAATTTGCGACTTTACATGTGATTGTATGTCCTAAAACATTCTAAAACAGACAAAAATCCTGAAGGGAATCTCCACACGAAGAACAATTAGCTTTACGATCTAAGCGCCATACCGACCTCAATCTTCTCTTAACGAGCATTTCTAGTTACCATTGGTACAATACTATTAGGAATTTAGATAGGATAAACGATCCGTTATTTATTAAGTCGGTTTGTATACACAATTATAGCACATCCATAGATCATAGTCACATCACGGCATATGAAGTGTGTAATGTGTAATTGTGAAACGTCTTTTGCGCGTCTCCACCGCTATCCGAGGTATGCTGGTGGCGAAACCGGTTGGTGCAGTGGTATTTATTGCGGATACACATGCTGATCAACTGTTTAGGACACGGAGACAAGCTGCTCCAAGCTTTTTCTCTCATTTACTGTTATGTTGCTGGAACTGTTTTCGAATTCGTACTTGAAACTAAGAATTTTTCCAATGATAGTCTTTGCTAGAGCAAAAAAACAACTTTTAATAGGAAAATATCGTCTTTTGTAATTTGATAAGTAGTTAACAGTTCAGTAAGAAGTTAAGACCCAAATTAATGTACTAACGTGTTCTTAATAGTATGATGCACTTTAATCCATTTTAAACGCAATCAAAATTCGATTATTTTTATATATTCTTTATTTTAATTTAATAGATAGTAAGTAGATACATACCAATTAATTTCTATGCAATGGGTTGGTCATCGATATTGATAAATACTCTTAACTACTGGTGATAATTTTTTGAACCCTGACTGCAGCTGACCATTTTTACAAAAATATTGGCTTACTGATTTGTACCAGCCTTTGAAATGACATGTGATGGTTTCAACAGAGTTCAAAATAATTCGAACAGAGTATTTAAGTGAAGACAAATTCTCCTGCAAAAAGAGTACAGCGCAGACGAATCAAGGTACAAAACTGTTGTTTTTAATTTTGGCTAATCCGCAGGTTGGTCAAACGTTCCGTCGACGACCGCATATTTAGGAATCATAGCTTTATCATAGCGGGACGAAGTTAATTGCTGATGCGTGCGCGCGTCCAATTCAGGAGTAGTTAGTTGTCAGTCTGTCGAGAGAATATCGGTGAAATCCGTTAGAATCCATCGTCGATTAGAGACAAGCCAGTGCGCTTTCTCTGCCAATCGTTCAGCACGAGACGCGTGAATTACTTAACCGTGTAAGATGTGTTCATCGTCGACTCATATCGTAATCTTGGCTCACGCACGGGAAGGTATCGACTATGAATTAAAAATTTGCTGATTAGAAAGGGCTGTGTGAATGTATACATGTATGAAATCGAATAATCACAAATAACTTCCACGTGGTCATAGGGCAGGCTAAAAATTTCGCTATCGTGATATTTTTGCTCGGATATCTTGATTTCTGGGTTATCTTTCTGATCGTAGATATCATTATAGCTTAGCTGATACATTATAATTTAACTTGTTTAACTCGTAGGAGTAATTATTGTTATAAAGCTACCGTATCGGAAAATTCTCAACAAATATCTACTTACACCTTCGTGAGAATACCTTGAGTATTTTTTGTACGAATAAGCTTGAAAGTTTTGCATGAAATTGAGTGATCTAATCATGTAAATGCTAATAGTAAAGAGCTGCACTTGAATAAATGATATATTAGGTGAACATGTTACATTCTTTGAGACCTCTCTGTGATTGTGCCATACACATTGAAGTTAGCGTGAACCTTACAACTATGATTAAAAATTACCTTCGCATCGTTCATTGCCATGCCATACGATACTTTGGGAAGAAATAAATTGGCTTCATTAGTGAACATTGAATAGCACCGACGGGTTTATTATAAAGTTGCTTATTCAATGCTGACAGTTTACTTTGTAAAATAGCGATGTTTAAAGTTGAAAGGCTGATTACGTAGATACACAACTACATCTCTATAGATCATTTATGAGCTTGTATCCATCCTCTTCATCCTCATCCTTTAGAATATGGACACTGGACAGGTCATGCATCGGCCACCCATTGTTGGAATTTTTGAACTACTGCTGTAGCTGAAATTGGCAGCTAAACTTGCCCTAAGCACGAAATCGGTCAAAACTACTCAACTCTGTATTATAAATCTCATGAATGTTTGATTCCATACATTAATGAGCGATGAGTGCTAAAGGTAACACGAAGAGCAACAAAAATTTATGCAAACCAAACATTCTCGCTTAATTTACGTATTGCAGCAAGTCAAAGCCCTGAACTTTACATCAGCTGTCTAAAGAGTGGTGTATAAAATTGTTTTTTTTTTTAATAAAATATAATATCTGAACAAAATAACTAGCTGCTTGGCACGACCTAGCACTGAGTGTATGGTACAACAAGTCGTAAAACGTGATTCGTCAATAAAAAAACGTGACTTGACGTCATCGATGCAAACTGGAGCCACTGATATGCCGTCATAATAAAATAACGGTGTAAAACGATAATACTCTAAAATATCTTTCATAGTGAGAAAACTCTAAAATGTATGTCTTTTTCATAATAAATAATAATAATAAATTATTTATTTGCTCAAAGAAAGAAAGAAACATGTTGGGTACTTATACATAACATAACACTAGGTGTAATGGTTTAGTAAATAATGGTGAACTTAACATTTTACCGTACCCTTGGGAAGCTCTGCACCCCGCACTAGGTCTCTAATGAGCCTGTATGGCGGGTATACAGCGAATCTTTACAGCTACGCCAATATGCAAGTTATACGTGTAATAGTAGTGTTCAAATCTCATACAAGTAACAACAACATTGTGATATCTTAAGCTATCACAAACATGGGTTCTGTGTTATTTAATACTACACTAATAAATACATACAATACTACTTTATACTAAAGTGAGGATGTGTGTTAGGGTGTGCTTGTGAGGATGTGTGTGAAGTGTCTGTGTCTAGATATGTGCGTGCGTGTGTGTCAGCTAGCGTGTCTGTGTAGGTGTACGTGTTATGAGGTAGGTTGTGTTAAACGTAAAAACGCATTAATATAATGCAATAATAGATACCAGTTAGAATTCAAAATCATTCAGTGATAGCCATTAATTTTTCGGTTTCGTTGTAGTCGAGTGTAATCAAATGATCTTTTAATAATTTAGCACAGTTATATCGGTTGTTGGTTGCAATAGTAATGAATCGACTTAATCTATTATAGAGAGTTGGTCCTGCGTATTTAAGACCTTTTGCACCAAATTTCGTTCGCGCATTTATAGTTTTAAAAACAATGTCTTTTCTACGCTTCTTACTTCTTTCCTCCATTGTGTTAATGTCAAGCAGTGCGTGCTGTCTTAGAACTATAGCTTTAACGAAAAGCTGTCTAACTGTAAGAACAGAGCAATTCTTGTATAGTTCGTGCGTTGGGAATCGGCGAGGCTTGAAGCTCATCACTTTCAGTAGTGCTCTCTGAGATCTTTCTAACGCGATTAGATGGGTCTTCGCAGCAGATCCCCAAACTGATATACAGTAGCTCAAAATTGACTGTGCTAAGGCAGAGTATACAGTGTACAATGTCTTGACGTCAAGCACATGTCTTAGTTGTTTAAAAATGTAAATAAGTTTTCGTGTACGTCCAGACAGGTATTTAGTATGTTCAAGCCAGGTAAGATTTCTATCCAATATAACACCCAAATATTTTATTGTCGAGGTTGAGTTCAGATTAACACAACCACAGTTATCTGTGTCAATGCATGTAGCTGCGTGCATTTTTAATTGTAAAGGCTGCTTAGGTTGAGTGGAGTTGTTAATTGTAAAGGTGATGTATTTGGTTTTCATTACATTAATTGACAATAGATTGTACCTTAGCCACCTCGATACAGTATCTAGTCCTTTGTTAGTAGTTATTTCAGCTTCATTCCAAGACATAGAATCAAACAAAAGTACAGTATCATCAGCATATGTAACTACTTTTCCATTTTCTAGTTTTAGATCACATAGATTATTTATGTATACTAAAAACAGCGTAGGTCCGAGTATACTGCCCTGTGGCACCCCGAACTTGATGTCTGCTTCGTCACTTAACAACTCACCAACTCTAATTCGCTGTTTCCTACCTGTAAGATAACTCTCGAACCATTGAAGAGCCACATCTCTAACACCAATAGATTCCAGTTTTGCCAATAGGATGGGGATGGAAACGGTGTCAAAAGCTTTTGCTAAATCTAGAAATACAGCTATAGTTTTTTTACCTTTATCTAAATTTGACCTAATATGTTCTGTAACTTCTAACACTGCATCTTCAGTACTTCTCTTATTCCTAAATCCAAATTGGTTTTTCGATAATAAGCCTTTTGTTTCTAAATATTTCTTAAGCCGGTTGTTCATAAGTTTTTCTAGTATTTTTGACATCGTTGGTAGTAAAGATATAGGCCGATAGTTTGTGACACCGCTTTCATCACCACCCTTGTATATAGGACAAATAATGGACTTCTTCAACTGCTTTGGGAATACACCGCTTTCAAAACTAGCTTGGCATATTGCCGTAAGAGGTTCTGCGATATACGGAAAGATAATTTTAAATAGTAGTCCAGAGGCCTTGTCCCACCCAGGAGCAGAGTTGTTTCTAAGATTTCTAACAATATCATATATTTCTGATTGGTCTGTGCTTAGAAGCCCAAAAGATGAAACAGCAGTACTAATTTGATTATATTTCAAGGCTATGTCTTTTTCTGTATTGTTAAGTGCTGAAAGTGTATCACAAGCTAGTTTTGATCCAACATTTATAAAATAATCATTTACCATATTTAAAGAATTGATAGGATCCGTTTGCAATTTAAGAAGATTTTCTATTGGATTTAATTTGGCGGGAAAGTTACAGATTCTTTTAATATTTTCCCATGTCTTTTTCTTATCGTTGCTGTGTTTCTTTATCTCCGACCGCTCAAACGCTCTCTTGAGTCTTTTTAGAATTTTATTACAAGTGTTTCTGTATTTAATGTATATGTTTTTTATATCAGTATTGTTGGGGTTTTTTTTACATTTAAGATTTAGTTTATCTCTTTTTCTCATGCATTTAATAAGTCCTGTGGTAATCCAAGGCTTAATATTAGCTCTAGATCTAGGAATTATTTTTTTAATCGTATGTTTTTGTATAATCAGATGAATTGTGGTCATAAACGTTTCCGTAGCCTTTTCTATATCTGTGAGGTCAAGTACTTCGCTCCAAACTATTTCAGATAATTCTTTACATACATTATCATAATTAGTATGAGTGCATGTTCGGTTCAACGGGGTGTTTTTTTTAAGTTTGGTATTCACCTGTGATACAACAGGAGAGTGATCTGTGATTGTTGCTGGGAGTATTAGAGTCGTAGCTGTGTTTTTTGTTTTAATCATACAGTGATCAAGGCATGTTCTGTCCCGAGTGGCAAACTGATGACCTGGTAGTAGCCCATGACTTGCTAACAGAGTTAGATATTCATCTGAGCGCCTATCAGTATTTCCAAGGGTGATATCGATATTGATATCTCCTGCTAAGATTATGTTAGGATAATTTTTCAAAGATAGTAGCACACTTTCTAGGAATTCAATAAAATTTGTTATATTTAAAAAGGATGGGGGTCGATATAAAGCTATCACAGCTAACTCCTGTCCCACCTTTACTATGATACAGTTTGCATCACTTGCCTGGGGTTCATAGCACTTTATATTAGCTAGATTATTTTTATAATACAAAACGACACAATAATGGTAAAGGGCCTCAGGGACTTTCATAACCAAATCAGGCTTTTAATTTAATTGTTTTCACTGTAGGCCTACCTAGTGTGTTTTTTCTACCACGAGCGCGGAAACGCGTTTATTGTAAGAAGCAATACCGCGAGCGCGTAAACGCGTTTATTGACGCAAGTTTGTGACTCAATTTTTCTGCATAGCCATAAACTCACTAGGCCTAGAGCTACATATTTATATATCTATTCATGAATAGAATACAAATATTAAGTTTGATTAATATTTTTGTGTTTTTCGAATAGCGTTTGAGCAAGTTTAACCTACTTACTTATTTACAAAATACAATCTTCGAATAGGTTTTAAGATTTATGTTATTAATCAAAATTATAGGTATCTAATCTATCTTTCGTTTTCTACCACTGCGTTATTCTAGAAGAAATATTATGATGAATCGTGTGTTTTAAAATTATTCCTCCTTGGCGTGATTCAAAAGTTGTGTTGATAACTTTTCTGATTAAAATTCAGAATCGAAATCAACTGGTTATGGTCGAACTCAGTGTCGATTTGAATAGTCGACTTTCTAGTCTAACGCCTGTTTTAAGGGCATTTGTTAGCCGAATACAAACTTGTTAGAGAAGTGTCCATGTATAAATTAACTAGGTTTGTTTGTACAGCTGCGAGAATTGATGGTGCAACTGCTTTACTTTGGACTTACGAGGGACCTGCATGAAGTTAAAGTCAAAAAGTGTACCTACCTATGGCATTCCATAATGATTATATGACTGCATCATCGCTTCACATCAGGTGAGCCCAGAAAGATATAAAAAAAGTTGTTTTGGTCTGTCTAAACATATCAGTAATTTTTTTATCATATTTGTTGTTTAATCTTTTTTGCTGTGCAAACCTGCCGTAGGTAAGTATAGGTAGTAGGTGCGTACAGCATTTATGGTTAACTCATACAAAAATACCTACTAGCGGGTTATAAATAGGTAGTCAAGATATATTCATGTCTGTATGTACTACTACCTACCTACCAAGTAGGTAGGTACGTTAAGAATAATAATTGCAAAAAGTTGAAGCAGATCCTTGTGATGACTAAAACTTGACCTATGACTGTAAGTTGTACCTCGTAACTTTTTGTTTTCATTCTTCCAATCGGTTTGCTAGATTTTGTAAGTTAGGTACTGATACTACCCGCTTTATTTCGCAATAACAGGTAAATTAAGCAGGTAGGTAATATGTAGTAGGTTTAGGTACCACAGATCACATAATAATACTACGCTTATATTTTGTACCCCTATATGTTTAACTTTCAAAAGTGAAACAGCGCTTTTATAGGCTACAAAAGGAAATGAAATGTGTTTCAATATTTTTTCAGTCACAATTAAATTTTTAAGGTCAATGACCGAGGTCACGAGGTCACGAAATGATATCACTCGATAGGTCCGCCGCCGTTGCAAACTTCGAACGTCTTTGAAATTTGTTGCGGACTATCCTTAATTTTCAAGATACAATGATGGTCAACCTACATTTTTTTTTACTTTACTTGGATTTCTTTTTAGAATAAAATTACTCAGTAAACATTTAGCAAATCAAGAACGGTATATATTTATGATTTGTTATGAAAATATGTAAAAGCATAGTCCTTACAATACAAATAAACCTAAAGTATCGAATAGGTAGGTAACCTCACCGATATCTGGTAGGTACAGCCATACAGCTAAAAAGACAGACACCGAAGGCTATACAATGCGAAATCAACGTCACCCAGACACGTAGAGCCGACTAGAGCCTCAACAACCCGACTTACAGGTAAATACTCGTCCAAACACCAGAATTCCTCGTAAACTTCCGTCAAATTTCTCCGAACTTCATAACACAAGTTTTCAGCACAAATCATTCACTGGTTGACAACATTTAATCACTCAAAACAACAGTTTACACACATATTCAGTAACGTACGTTGGAAAGTTATGCGCGGCCACCACAGCTCTCTGTGCGACGGACGAAATGACTGGTCCGCAAGGTTCGCTTGCGCAGCCCGCATTCCTCGAGCGCTAATCAACAGAAAATACACCTGTCCCGCTCTAACGCGGCCAAGTTTCAAAAGCGCGAAGGAGGAGGCACGAAAGCACGGGCTACACTACTCTACAGGTAAAGGTAGGTAGGCCCGTTATTCATACAAAGGTAAGCGCGGCATTATTAAAAATTAATTTATTAGATAGCAAGGCTCTTATTATTCTTCTGTAGCCAATAAGATCGTTTATCAGAAGCATATGATGAGACAAGTACAAGTAGTCGATACCAAACGAGTATCTAGAAGTAGTAATGATGATGCAGCAAGTTTCTTAACCTACTTATAGGTACACCTACGTATTTTTAGTAGTATTTCCGGTAGTTCGCGAATAAATAGTAGGTACTAAAAATGTACATAGTGGTAGTTTAGAAGTTTACATAAACACACTTGTCAGATTTTTAAAGGTAGGTATATATCTCTGATGGAGGAGGATGGCCCAGCATCGGAGAGAGTGGCAAGCTCTTGGGGAGGCCTTTGCGGAAACGCAAGACAAGCTTACCACAGTTACTGGTGTCTAGAAAAGTTACTATTAAAACAGCTACATGTATGTGAACATTTATTACTGTAGATAATTAAGAATTGCTTGTTATTTAAGGCTATAAATAAATAAATAAATATCTCTGATGAAGTGATCTGTGATCAGTTGATCACTAATCAGTAATCGTACCTACCTAAATACGATAGAATATGTTAGTGGGTTTATCTGTGGTTTAATATTATAATATTGGTTATTTCAAGAACGTCGTGGTTGTTTAGTAAATATTAAATAATTAATTACTACTGGGTTTTAGAAAATGATATAAAATCAAGGTGTGTGTGTAGCAGAACCTTATGTAAAGGACAACAAACTGTATCGACATTTGAACCTGTACAAAGTCAATTAGTCGCTTATTTCGTCGAGATAGTCTAATTTAAAATTGTGCGCCTTTTCATGATCTACAAAAAAAAATTTAGTTTATGGTTTCTTCGGTCAATCTAATAGCTGGCACTGACAGCCGCAAAAACAGGGTTAGTCTATGGTACGTATGTAGGAAACTATGGAAACCTGTAGGTGACACTGACAGCTGACTCAATGAGGACATGAGTGACATGACCAAGCAGACCAAGAATTTATTATCTGTATATGTAATAAATAGGACGCTTCAAAACAAAATAAAATTTTGGCTAAATTATTTCTTGTCTGAATTTTGAACAGGTACCGATAGATTTTATTCAAATTGTTACTTTTATAAGTGTAAAATGCCAAAAGTTCGTCGTAGCCGTAAAGCACCTCCAGAAGGATGGGAATTGATAGAACCTACACTTGAAGAATTGGAACAAAAAATGCGTGAAGGTAACCATCAAACTTACACTAAAATTCTGTTTTCCTGACTGACCCAACGACTAAAATCAAATACTCTTTTCTATACTTTCAGCTGAAACCGAGCCTCACGAGGGGAAACGAAAACAAGAATCTCTCTGGCCAATATTCAAGATTCATCACCAAAAATCGCGGTACATCTACGATTTGTTCTACAGACGTAAGGCAATTAGTAGAGAGCTCTATCAGTACTGTCTCAACGAGAAAATAGCTGACGCTAACTTAATAGCTAAGTGGAAGAAGACTGGATATGAAAACTTATGCTGTCTAAGGTGTATACAGACCCGGGATACAAACTTTGCCACCAATTGCATTTGTCGGGTTCCTAAAAGCAAGTTGGAAGAAGGCAGGATTGTGGAATGTGTGCACTGCGGGTGTAGAGGATGCTCGGGTTAGGTCACACTGTAGTTTTGCTAGATGTATTTCTAATTTAACATGGTAAGTTCTGGGATAGCAATCTGCAAAAAGAATATTAACGCTTTCAAAAACTACTCGAGTGCAGATTAGCAATAATTGATGCATTATTTGAGTGAAATTGGTAACATTTCTTATTAAAGGTGTATAAATTATCACTTATTCAGCTTTCAATCTGGTTTTGAGTTTTGTATTACGGTTAGAAAGTTGATATCAAGTAGATTCAACATTTTAAACGTTTTCATGTTTACTTTCCCATTAATTGTGTTACAATGTAAATGAAAAGCCACAAAATAAATAGTTACGATTTAGTAGTTAAATAATTTGTTAAAAGAGTTTTATTTTTTCAATTTATCTCATCAACCAGATTTTGTTTTTGTGGGAGTTTTCTATTTAATTTAACATATCTGCAACTGTGTTTGAAAACACCTATTTTTAGGGAACAAGAATGAGTGTGGTAAAAAACCAAGTCTGACATTTGTGGTGTTAATTCTTTATACCTACTATTTTTGTAAATAAATGTTTGCAAGATCTAACTGCATGGGTTTTGAATATGTTTCTACATTCTAAAAACTACTCTTATTAATATCTTTGAACATGTTTATCTACAATATCTTTGATAGTGTTATGAATGCCCCTTATACATACTTATAATTACATTATATTATACCAGTTGCACCCCACAAGAACCATTTACAGGATAAAAGTAGCATGTGTGTTAATGCAGAGTATAAGCTATCTCCATTCCAAATTTCACCAAAATCGGTTTAGTAGTTACGGTGATACATGGTAGCAAACATTCACACACAAACTTTCGCATTTCTAATATTAGTAGGATAGTAGGATTATGACTGGCAAAAATAAAAAACCACAAATTATAAGTAAAGAAAAATATATAATATTATGAAGTATGTACCCTTTAACAATTAGAGATCCTTTGAAATCACTGGCACTTAATAACTAACCAAATTAGTAGTTATCCAAATATTTATCATCAAAGTTTTATTGTAATTAGAAACTTTTAGTAACAAAAAAAAACTTATACAATAATTTGTTAGATACCAATAACATTAACTTTTGGCCACAAAACAAAACAAAATGCTAATTTAATTATTATTGTAAATTAGACAAGTATTACAGACCTTGCAAATCAATCAGCTAACCATCCCTATCATACTTACCAAAATTCTGTTAATAACAAGATTGTACTATAAACTATAATAACTTTTCATTTGGAAACAACTATTTTATAAGTAGGTAATTTAATTATGGACTAATTAAGTATCATCACAGTAACTTTTTGAGAATCACAAACAATTTCTTTCACAGTGAAAGAGAAAGTAAATTAGTAGCATATTTATATTTTAACATAACTTGAGCAATTATTTTCCTTACATCACTCAGTCTTACAGTTAACAATACATTGTATTGCTTATATTAAGGAAATAGCAAGATATTATGCAAATTACACATTAACAGGCATATGTTCCAATTCCTTTGATAGCTCGACGACAAGTTCTTTGAAACAAAGCGGATTCATATTCTTGCCCAGCAAGTAAAGAAGGAACCAATCACCGAATCCGAAACACCTAACAATTCGCGTTACCGTACTTCTCTTAACATATCTGAGCTGTCCCATGATCATCAACGTACGCAGGGGGCGTAGAGAGAATACCAAAATACGGAAAATCACAGCCAGCATCGAAACCAAGGTGAGGATTATCAGCCAGAACCAAAGGATGACAAAGATCTTCTCGTTGACTATATTCAAAGGCAGGACACACAGTCTGTCTTTAATCTGCAGTGTTCCCGAGGGCCCGTAGCTTCGCAGCCAGCATTTGGTGAGCTTCGGAAAGTACTGGTCCATGGGGTTGACGGTACTAAAGCTTGTCATGTCGGCGGGTACGCGAGCGATGTGCGTGAAAGTGGCAACGGCGGCGCCGTAATTACGGAATGCTCCGCCAAGGAAGATGTCCAGTAGAAATATTTGCCCAACCTGCAAGATAATTTTCGTTTCGTGATAACTCTGCCGACAACTTCAAAAGTTATCTCACACTTGTTTCACTATTCCCTATATTCTCATGCTATTATAAGCTGTAAGGTTATTTTATTTTCTTATTAAGAGTTGCTTCTGTTACTTGGACTACACGACTTCCCAAGGCTGGGGATACGAGGTCCAGTATTTCTGGTTTTAAGACGAGTATTACTGCAGTAAGCAAAAACAAGCCGCCAATTTGATATACTGATCATTGTCACCATCAGCCAGAAGTCCACTGCTGACCATAGGCCTCTCCCTTTGAACGCCTAGACATTTGTATCCATCATCAGTCCACCTCATGGGGGTCTACCAACAGAATGTTCCAGTTTGTGGTCACCACTCGAGAACCTTCCATTTATTTAATTATAATTATAGATGACTATCCTCCATTATTTCACCCGCGTGGGCTACAGTTTATCGTGATAAAAGGTACTGTATGGCCTTCCTCAGGGTTCAAACTATCTCTGTACCAAGTTTTGTTTAAATCGGTTCAGTAGTTCAAGTGTGAAAGCGAGACAGACATACAGTTACTTTTGCATTTATAATATTAGTAGGGAGTAGGGAAGAAAGAATTTATCACTTTTTTCTCTTTTTTTACTTATACTGTCCTACTACAGGGCAAAGGCCTCCCCATTTCATTTCTGGAAGGATTTATCATAACTAAAAAATAAAATGATTGCACTTACCACATTAACAAGGTTTAATATCTCGCAAAATGCATATCTTAAAGCATACATGTTGTGAGTATGTAGGTTGGTGTAGCTGAGGTAAGAGATCAGCTGGCCTCGCCGGAACTCGTACCATTCTTTGTTGACCAATGGGCTGGCTGGAATGGATGAAAGGATAAATCAAAAGAAAGTCCTAACCTAATAAGCACATTTTTTAATATATATCATACTGATTTTAATCCTGCACTGTGACAGAATTGAAATATTCTGAAGGTGTAATCTAAAGAAATCATGGGAAAATGCAATTTTTTTTTCTAACATTATCTTCTGTATTAATTAGAATATAATGGCCCTAAAACATTTAATTATTCTATTGATACTAATTAATAATAATAAACCACCCTGCAAGTGTTTGCTACATTTAATACCATTTCTTGGTGTTGCTAAAAATGATTGCTACATTTAAATCACTGAGCCAGGTCTTCGGCTAACACATCATAATACGCACATCTACATAATATATGTATATACCTTCCCTGACTTCTCCTTGTTTCTATCACGATGCTTATCTACAACATAATCAGGAAATGTATACAAGTTACTAAATTTACCTAAATCGGCCGCCAGCACCTTCAACCTTCCTCCCTCCCACATTTTCCACAGATACCTCGGAGTGTAGAACATCACTGCCTGTCCTAGCAAAACGAAGCAAACCCACTGGTAGTAGGAGTGCTTGATCTGCTCATCATTGTAGCCCCTGAGCGACCCCACTCCTGCATATGCCATGTGCTTGCCTTCTATGCCTGGAACACAGTTTCAATGGAGAAGGATTTTAATACACTGACATATAATATGACATGTGACACCTAGGGAGCTATTAATACGGAATTTAAGTTTGTTATTCCTAGTAGGCAAAACCATGTACTCATCAGAAGAGTCCTAAAGTTATGTCATATACACACTAAGTGAGTTTGTGAGGAAGGGACTGCTTGCTTGTTACTTCTTCACGCTAAAATTACAGAACGGATCTGAGTGGAATATGGAATACAGTTAGCTTGTATCCTGGATATACACATAGGCTACTTTTTATCCCAGTTCCTGCGGAATAGCGGGAATACCGCGGGGCGTAGCTATTTAAGAATAGAATTTGAACTTATGAGGGCATCGAGACAACTGCTTTGGAAAGTACTCACCGTTTAGGTTGCTCTTCAAAGTATACGTTCCATAGATCCAGCAGTAGCTGTTTACAGCTTCCTTATCGTTGTCTTTCTCCCCATCGGTCATGCAGTGAATGGGCTCGCCAAAGAACTGCTTAGATGTCACCATCAACGTGAAAACTAGCAACATGATCACAGTCACTTTGTAGTGCATGCGGAATACATTGTTGTCGGTACACACATTCTCGAATTTGAGAAACGAACGAAAGGGCATAAAAAGGTCTATCATCTTGAAACACTATTCCGACGCTGAACACAGTAAAAAGAAATCACTTCTCGCTTGATACAGAGATATTTTTATTCTCATCTACCCGCAGTACCCCCGCAAAAATTATCATCAGCGTAACAAAATTGATGGCCAATGCCAATGGCGATTCGAATGAATGGCGGTCAGACGGATATGTCACAAGATGACAACAAAACAGACACTAATTCTATAATACACCGGAAGTCAAGTTAATTAATTTGAAGTTCAACCTAAATATTTTATCTGCACAGTGGGCCGCATGAGCGTAATATTGTTAAGCATTCTCAATTTATTGCTGATGGCTATCCATTGCATATTACACCTCATGACATTTACGTTGAATATGAAGTAAAAATCTGGACTAATTAATTGTTTGTTACTAAATACTGGAATAAAGATTAGCGCACGTAGCGCCCGGCGATTAACATAATAAAACACAACTTATCAAAACAGTATTATTATTATTATTATTTACTCACGTTCAAAGTAAATTTATCATATGTCTAATTACACACTTAAAATATCACTGTTGACAAGTGAGATAGTTTTAACTGGTAATAAAATTTTGAACAGAAGGAATGTTGAAGATTTTACGTGTGTATTTTGTCATCGTAACATCGACAAACAAATGTTATGTTTCCGAGTCTCAGGCTTGGCAATGTTCGTTATCCAGACAACCTAGGCCTAGGTAATAAATAGTAAAGAATGTGTTAAACCTTAAATAAAAATTGAGCAATTCTATGATCCAATTTAAAAATGTACTGATAACATTTATACGATTAACAAAAAGAATAATGATTAAGTTTATTTAATTTTATAGGTAGATGTTTAAAAGTACTATGACTTTGATTTGACTGATTTAGTCAGCAGAATAAATAAAATTTGGCAAAAGCTAAAGATATAACCATATTATATTATTATTATGGACGTATAACGTTTTCTATAACTTGGATAGTCGGTAAAGTCTTTGGTTCTTAAGAATAATAAATATTTTATTTATATAATATTACGTAAGCAACGTGGTTTTTTTTTAAACATGGATACTTTATGAAATAATGGAACGTGCTCTACAACGCGCTGTGAACTTATGTAGTTAAAATAATTATAATGTGCTTTAGAACCCATTTCATCTATGGCGCATCTACTAGAAAAATTAATTGCGAAAAGTTATTGGTAACATTCTTATCTAACGACTAACTAAGAAATAAACCCAGGTACACTTCAAGGCACTGCTGTAGTTATTATTGTGTAAACGTCGTTGTGTGACTTCTAGGTACTAAAAAATAATTAC
The DNA here is from genome assembly GCA_931315375.2 of Opisthograptis luteolata. NCBI lineage: Eukaryota > Metazoa > Arthropoda > Insecta > Lepidoptera > Geometridae > Opisthograptis > Opisthograptis luteolata. The sequence goes on from OV928044.1 coordinate 2,751,177, forward strand.
AACACCAGATAAAAACTATCACTTATTATTAATAATAGCCTTTTTACCACAAATTCAGTTGCAGTCATTACGAAATAAAGATTTAAAACCTAAACTGAATCATAAAGCTAAAATTGATAGCTAAAAGGAGAACTCTTTCACAAATAATACCTATTAAAAATGACACTAACTAGAAATACACTTTTTAAACTGCCACGGTCATTAACACTAGAATTTGGTTTTTGTTTTGAAACAGGATATCTACCGTGTATTTGTTTTACTAATAATTACAAATCCTCTGTAACTTTTGATAACATTAATCTAAAAGGTCAGGCTCAGTCAAAGACATCGGTTATAAAGAAATGTTAGCACAATGAAATTTAAAAATAGGTATCTAAATATAAAATGAATTGCCGTTGCACTGCACGCGCCGAGAATTAATGCTAGGCAAAAGGGACAACTTCACCTATTTTACTTAGCATTAAAATCCTCAGAGGTAGAGAACAACGTTTCAATGGAGAACACTGTCACCATCTTTTCTCTTAGTCTTGTATACCCACTAATTCAATATTTTTATTCACAATAAGATTAATCCAGAGATCCTTAAATATAACGACCTTTTCCAGCACACACTATTTAAAGTTTACTTTTGACATCTGGAATATTATTAATCACGTAGCTGTCGTGTCCATCTTCAAACGCCATGTTGCCTAGAGCGAATATATTTTCTGGATCCAGAGCCCTTTTCGTTGCTAGCAGGAGCTGTCGCCCGGGTTCGCTCACTGTTTCTGTATACCACTTTTTGCGAAGCTTACCAACACCGTGATGATGTGAGATCGATCCTGTAGAAAAAACAATAATGATTTGAAACATAACACTAATGAAAAATAAAAAACATACTATAATATCATTATGAAGGAAAATATTTAATTTTATAAAAAATATGTTTGATCTTCTTTACGATATTGTACCACTGTGCATTTAGGATTCCGGAAGTGAATTCGTTTGTTCGTTCATGTTCATTCCTTGTAATCAAAAGTGCCAATATTCAGAAATAATCTTAAACCACTGTTCTAAGTCAAAATGGTCAAACCAGCAACATTATCAATGACGCATGTTTTTTTATTGATTCCTATTTTTCACGTCATCGACAGTGTCAAAAAGCGTCAAAGGAGGATAGCGGCTCAATACCAGATTAGGAATTATCTTACCGCCAGAAGCGATGATTTCGTCCCTGGCCGCTTCTTCGATTTCCTCGTTGGTCGCTACGGGATCTTTGCAGTTTCTCGAGTTGTGAGCAAAGTAAAAGTAGATACAGCAACCGGCGTCGTAACTGTAAGTAAATATCATTATTTTATTTATATTAGGTTTAATGAGGACTTAGATTTCTTTCACCAACTTATGTACCAAACATTTTTTTCATTAGTGTAGGTACCATCACCATCATTATCAGACAGAAGACGTCCACTGCTGAACATAGTCTTCCCCGTTTGAACGTCACAATGAACGGCTATTTGCATCCATCCGAATGGAGCAAATTCATTAAAATTCCAAGCTTTTTTTGTCATCTAAATAGTCCGATTTTTTATAATAAGCTTTACTAATAAGATTTCTCTTGGTTGGTTGTGCACATTGGGATATGGAAACATGAATATTAACGAGTAAGTACTCACGTCTGCGTCAGTCGGCAAGAGATGAGGTAATGCGTGATGCCCCTAGCAGCGCACTCGTCTCGCACCCTCTGCTTCACATTGCGGCAGAGAGACAGGGTCCGGTCCCACGGCACCGAGGTCTCGAAGGACTCCGCCACCACGTCGTATTCCATTGCTACATCCTGGAGTTAACACATAATGTAGTATTATAGCTGCAATAGTGTCATCGTTCCAAACTCTGAAGATGTCAGCAAAAGGCTGGGCAGTTACTATTGCTGGGTCGGATTGGAGAACAGCGAAGGGTGGTGGGCAATGTAAGAATGTCTCGCTGTTTTTCTTTCGGATGTCACATCATCCTGTGTCGTTCACGCACTGTAAACAGTATGTTAGATGACTTGAGTAGTTACAAGAAACCACATTTTTTTACATCTTACCGGGTCATCTTATAAGTCAACTTGTAAAGTGACGAAGTGGTAGTGGCTGCCACCATGCTACGCCTGGACTGGAAACTGGTTTTTAAGTGAGGTTGCAAGAACAACCTGATGGGTGCTAGGCGATAGATACTTAACTTGACAGTGGCAGCTAGCTAGCCAGGCGATATTTTCCTTGATCAAAAGCTCAAGCTCATTGTAGCACCTCCCATAAAATTGGCCACAGACCACTATGGCGTTCAACTTCTCTATATTCAGCGCCTTCCTCCGCATCCTGATTATTTAATCGTTTAAGTCATAAAACCTTGATGGAGATTCCTCTGCCTACACAAGACTGGAGACCAAAAAACTTACCCTAAGATACGCGATGACAAACGTCAGCGTGTAACCGTTCTCGCCATTGGTAGCTCCTGCCGGCACCCCCCCATACTGGGCCGCAATGGCGTTCAACTTCTTTTCCCTCTCAGCGACTTCCTCCGCAGCCCCCTCTATCAGTAAGGTGACCACGCAAAGCTTGTGAGGGTCGAACCCTTTGATGCGAGTGATGTAGAACCGCTTCAGCCCGTCGAGGAGTACGCCCCCCCACGAGTGGTTGTCCACTTTGAGGGCTTGCCCGAAGCGGAACTGCAGAAGATGTAATGTAACATTAAAAATATTCGTGAAAACTTTTTTTTTATGAAAGTGAGTGGCAAACAATCAGGCGGCCCGCCCGATGGAAAGCGGTCACCGTTGCCTGTTATATGGACATTTGCAACACCAATTGCCGATGATATATTCATGTTTCCATATCCCAATGAGCACAACTAACCAAGATAAATCTTATCAGTAAAGCTTATTATAAAATATCGGACCATTTATATGACAAAAAAGCTTGGGATTTTAGTAAACATGCTCCACTTCAATCAATTAGTAATAAGAATAAAATTTTCAATGTGATCGCGACAAAGAAAATACCTGCCGGGCGTTTCTTGCCTGTTCTTTTGCCCGCGTAAGGAGGTTGGAACAGGCGTAGCTAGTTTTAAGTTTGACGTTTTAAAGTGATCACAATGTATCTTTATTGCGTAAAAAAGTGTGGGAGGTGGGGGTGAGCTTTTGGGTAAAAACGGAAATGTTTTCAAATCAAGAGAGAATATATTGTATGTCTCTTCTAGACAAGCAAGCTCTATCATCAACTTCGTCCATTACCTACTATCGGTTTGAAAAGAAAAGAAGAAGACTGTGGTCAAAATGCTAACTCATTGCTAATAAGAAAACAGAAGTACCTGTTCGTTATCCATAAGCCTAATACTGGAGGGCTGCAGCCGCTGCCTAGCCACTTCCCTCTCGAACCAGAACCCTGACTCCCAATCAGGGAACACCAAGGAACCGTATCGCGTCACCGGCGGCAGCGGACGTATCTTTATCGTTACCTGAAAAGAAAGCACGAGCAGATTCTTAGCAGTAGCTAGATACTGTTTTTTTGGAAGGCACTTTGGTTATGTGAAATTATTGGTACACCAACTGCGCGAGCAGTTTTCAAGTCGTCTCATAAAATTACATTCTTTAGAGATAAAATGTATGCTGTCTTATTTCAAGGCTAGTCAGGAATAAATGGCACTCTATGCCTTTTATTCCTGACTAGCTTGCGCCCCGCAGTTTCACCTGCGTCTTCCCGTAGGAACCTGTTTCCGGAATAAAAAGTAGCCTATGTTAATCCAGGGTATAAGCGATTTGCATTCCGAATTTCACTCAAATCCGTTCAGCAGGTTTTCCGTGAAAGGGTGACAAACATCCATACATCTGTACTCACAAACTTTCACGTTTATAATATTAGTAGGGTGAAAATCCAAATACAAATACAAATTATTTATTAGTAACACCAATGTTACAAGTCAGTCATACAACAAATTAGTAATTTAACAGGTATTAATTGCAAATAATAAAATATCCGTTCAGCCGTTACAGAGATGAGTCATAGGTATACAAACTTTGCATTTATAAGTGATACTGGTAGAATATACAGATACAGAATATCCTACAAATTCTACAAAGGCTTATGAAGTAATCAGGTAATGTAAGAATCAGGATTTAAAATTACATTTCAAACAGTTGCATAGGTAGACAGCATAATTAGCATTATTTAGATAAAATCTGCTAAATCAGATTCAGTACATAGGTATGCACTTGTTTCGTTCGTTTCGATATATTTGGCTTGTATGCTTCGTAAATATGTTCTGACTAGCTGCACCCCGCGGTTTTCCCGCATAATAAGCAATTTGGGGTTTAAGCTATCTCCCTACCCAATTTCAGTCAAATCCATTCAGGTGTTTAAGCAGGAACAAGTAGCAAACGTAAAAACTTGCTCACAAACTTTCGCATTTATATGAAAACGACACTCTTTGGCCTCATTTATCACTCTTGCCGGCGTAACGAGGTTGGAACAGGCGTAGTTAGTCTTAAGCTTGACGTTTTAAAGTGATCATAAATCATGTATCCTATTACATAAAAAACTAGTTGCGTCCCGTGGTTTCACCCGCGTCTTCTCGTCATCCCGCAGGAACCTTTTTTCGGGATGAAAACTAGCCTATGTGTTAATCCAGGGTATAAGCTATCTCCATTCCAAATTTCATTCAGATCCTTTCAGTAGTTTTTGCGTGAAAGAGCAACAAACATCCATCCATCCATTCTCACAAACTTTCACGTTTATAATATTAGTAGGATTTTTTGATTTTGATTTTGACTCGTCTAAGTGTAAAATAACAAATTATCAGCACTGCCTTACCTCCGTAATGACCCCGAAGGAACCTTCGGAACCCATAATGACGTGCTCCCATTCGGGACCACACGAGATTCTTGGCACGCGACAGCTCTTCTCGTAAACTCCGCTAGGCGTTACCACCTAAAATGCGTACAGATTTAAACTTGTTTAGACGAAGAAATAATGTAATATAGTACGTACCTTAGTCCGTACAGTCAACGGCAAAAGTCGCTGAACAATTAAAAATCCGTGGGGTCCTAGCGCTTTAGGCCTTTTTAAGGAAATAACAAAAAGGTTAGTCGACATCACCGGAGACCGAAGAGCTGGCAGCTACCTCGGACAAAGAATTAGTCTAGCCATCCAAAGGGGGAACGCTGCCAGTATCTTCGGTACCATGCCTAAAGGGACTTCTTTTCATAATGTATTTTAGTTATTAGTTTAGGTTTATTTGTTTTTATTTTATTGTTATAATAGTATATAATTAAATAAATAAATATTTATTTAAAAAAAAAAAATTTGTCAACATCCGTATCATCTTAACCACCAACCTTCGACCGAATCAGGTACTTTACATCAGATGAATTGTGTTGTAGTCAAACACTACATTGTAAATTGAACAAAACAAACAAACATTACTGATTTAATACCCATTTGGAAAATCGAGAATGAACAGCTACTTTTGTCGCTGACTGTACCTCTCAAATTTTAAACGTTCATGATGGTAGTCGAACCGTCTCACATCAGCATACTGCCAGTCATTGCTTGAATGTTTGACAAACTAATAAATTTAATTGAGCATTAGTAATTTAATGACAAAACGATGTTGTATCCCACTGAATAAAAATACCATAATTTTGAATTTTGTTTAATCATTGGTTGTCTCATCAGAATTTGGATAAATAAAAGCGTTAATTAAATTACAAAAAAAATCTTCCATATTTGATTTTGAAATTAAATGAAAATACATTTATTACTGACACACACAATATCGCACAAATTAGGGACAGACAAAAAGTAACAATCACACATAAAATATACAGGTGCGACATTGCGCGATGTCAGAGATAGGTCCCGGCTCAGCATACAACTGAGGCTGTACACCAGCCTCAGTTCATGTTGCTATTTTAACAGCCTCATGTTGCCATTTTAACAGTTTCTTCTGTTATGCGTTTGGACGCTTGGCGTACCTTAACTTATTGCTCTGCTACTTGGGCGATGTTGCCTAATAAAGAAACGTTAATATCATTATTAAAACCTTACCTTACCGAAGGATTTGAGCTCCAGGCGGAGGACTGGCAGGAGGTGACGCAGGACAAACCGAAGTGGCGTCTTTTGTTATCGGAGGCCAAGATTTACTCGAAATTAATAATCGATACTGATCCGTTATCCGCAGTTTTGGATCGACAGTCATAATATGTCATTTTAGTAGTAATGTGTCAAACCCTAGTGCTAAAATGAAATATTATGACATAACGGATCGGATCGATTAATAATTTCGGGAATTAGTTAGTTACCTTAGTCTGAACGATCAGGTCTTCAATGTTGCCATAAGTATTCTTCTTCATCCCACTGGCCCTGGTGGCGACCCAACCGCCCAGGGTCGAGAACTCGTAGGAGTCAGGCTCGTGGCCGACCGTGAACCCTCGGGCTCTCATCTCCCGTTCAAGGTCCTGACCGACAATACCTGCCTGGAATATAGAATATATAAAAAAATAAACCGTCTCAGTTGGAGAAGAGTTTCAGACATTGTGTTAATTTTGGGGGCAAAAAAGTCAAAATAAAAAAGTTATTTTGTGCATTATGCCAGCATTATGTGACATTTTTTTTCATTATATTATGTCAAAATGTGTAGTTTAGAAGGTAAAAGAATATGTACGAAAATCGAGCATTCCGCACCTTATCTTCGAAACTACTAAGCCCAAAATTAAAAAAAGGGAATATAGGGCATCACACATTTTGCGAATTTGAACGTTTTCTGTTTTGAACGCGTTTTGGACATTCTGCTTGTAAACCATAGTTTTCAGGAAAACCTAAACTAACATCTAAGTCTTAAAGTTGTCAACAGAAACGGAACGCTACCCTTTACACGCGAGTGCGACTCGCACTTGACCGGTTTTCTTTACCTGGACTTTGGTTTGATGTAATTTTAATTTCTAGGCCGAAAAAATATTATTCACATTTTATTATAATATCATTAACAACAAAAGAAAAACAGCCTAAATTTAAAATTCACGTCAATCGCATTATTTGAAATGCTAATTCTTAAAAGGAACACCGTCATTTTGCATTGTCGACAGTAATGTAAACTTTCGCGAACCGAAATGAATTAAAAAACCAACTCGGGTGACTCGGGTTTATTTGCAGATAATTAAAAATTTAAAAATATAATTTCGGCGAACCTCGTTGTTTCGATCATGTTGCAGATTGTGATCATGAGATATCTCATCGTGTACCGGATCAAGTTAGGTACATCATCATTACCATCATTAGCCATATTATTAAGTTCCCACTTCTTGCCACTTCCCAAACACAGGCTGTCTCTCAAGAGTTAGATATTTAGGTCTATAAACGCGGGCCCAGTGCGTGTTGACGGACAGTCTTCTAGTCAAAGCCCTCCGGCGTAACCGTAACTGCTATCCTAAAACAACGGAACCGACGGCCCTCCGAAGCACGGAAGCGCTCAGCTGTAAATAAAATGGTCATCTAATAGTCATCTATCCGGTAGTGACTGCAGAGACCATTGCTTAGCCTTTTTTATGAGGGTAAAATAGCGTGCTCTTCTTGTCCACCACGGACTTCCGGGGTAACGGAAGGGGTTTTTGGGGCTCGGGCCAACTAAAAACCCCCTGAGTATCCTCCGCCGTGTAGGGGCGCAGTGGGGTCGCGTTAGCATTTTACCTTCTCGCCCCAGAACGTTGCTTAACCAAGTTGGAAAGTTAGGCAAGTTCCGCGAGGAGCGCTTCCGCTTCAGTGAGGTTGCTGGAACACAAACACGTTCTACTTTGGTGATTTCCCTGAACAGTGCTTGTACTGACCTGTATCCTAGCCAGGAGTTGTTCTTTGTCAAGCCACAGAATAGCGTTCATGTTGGTAGTGTCCAGCACCACGATAGGCCTGGCTTCATTGGCAGGGCAGGTGACGGCGCCGGACACGCAAGTCCCGCCTCCGAAGGGTATGATGACAAACTTGTGGCGAGATGCGCATTTCACTATTTGCTCCACCTGAAAGTTGAGAATTGAGGCTGATCAGGAAATGTGAGGAATTAGAAGTATCGATGTTCATTTGATGATACTTGTATTTGTATTTGCTGTGCCGGAACCTATTTCTGACAATGCGCAATTTTCAAATTTCCATCTCCAGTAAGGCAAATCGTGGATAGATCGGTTATTGAAATAGAATAGAATAGAATAAAGCCGGCCTATAATAATAGACAATTATCGAAGGATTTGGCTGTTGGTTGGTAGGATTATTATAGCGATGATGGCTCAGTGGTAGTGACGTCGGCTTGCGATCCATAGGACGTGGGTTCGAATCCTACAATGAGCTTGAGCTTTCGGTGAAGGAAAACATCGTGATGAAACCATAGCTTGGTGGTAGGGTATTTTCTAGTACTCGCCTGGCTAGCTACCACCCTCTTGTTAAGAATCTGTCGCCAAGCACCTATCGGTGTGTTCCGGCAGCCTCACTTGAGAGCCAGTTCCCAGTCCAGGTGTAGCGTGGCGCCATCTTCGACCACATCGTCACTTAACATCAGGTGACTTGTGGTCAAACGCTACCCTGTAAATAGTAAAAAAAAAAAAAAAAGGAAGGTTTTTGGAATAACCTGAGGAATAAACGGAGCTCTGAAAAACTGCGTGTGGAAACTCATCTTCGTTTCACAATGTCGTACTTAAATTAAGTCGTGTATGTGTGATGTGAACCAACTATTCTCTACGTACTCATAATAATGTATCGTGCGATATTGTGTATACGTATGAAATTAAATTAAATTTACTTATAAATATTCCTTCCATTTCATGAGATTTAAGCTGTCTTTTGTCTTGTGAGATTCCGTAAATGTATATCATTGCGTCGTAAGACCCATGTAATATTATAAAGAGGTAGTTACACGGTTAAAACGGGTTATCTCTAAAACTACTGATCCGATATTGTAAATTCTTTCAAAGAAGAAGTGCTTGCAAAGCGCAAGCAGTTATTTGTCTTGAGTGTTGTGGATAACTAATCCACGTAGTTTCCGATATCCTAGATACAGGGAGTCCTAATAGTTAGAGGTTGCGTGGGCGTTAGTATCATAACAGTGACTTGAACGGCTTTATCCACTGGAACGACAGGATTATCACATGGCTGACACTGACAGTAATTCCGCTCTGACGTCACAGTGCAACGATGAACCTTGAATTCCTCTGTTTTCCAATTAAACTTCCTATTAAATTTGATTTCCGATAACACAGACGTGTGATTACGTTGGAAATCATTATCACAACAGCGTCTACTGCGTAATGCTATGTGGATGTAAACACGACTTGTTTAGACAAACGTGAGATCATTGTCGTGATTTAACGTTATCCCTAAAAAGACATCGAATTAAAACGCATGGAGCGTAAAATAAAATGTTCAGACTAATCAGCACCTTGTCTCTTCGTGATAACATTACAAATTACTACCCGCGCCTACCCGGATAAAAAGTCGCCTATGTGTTAATCCAGAGTGTATCTCCATTCTAAATTACTAAATAGTAACTTGACGTTGAAATTAGATATTCCCATATTTGTTTAGTCTTTTAATAGCGTGTTTAGAATGCAAATTTGATTCTTGGCTATACAAATTTTGGTGTAGCCGATATCTACCACCGCCTCACCTGCTCATGACTCTCTGGCCAGATAACAGCATCAGGTATCCTCGGGAACGAGTTCTTCCTCACACTATCCATGTCCTTCAGCGTCTGGCCGTGAGCCCTCACCAGCCTGTCCATTCCATCCACGCTGACGTCGGCAATGGTTTCCAGTTCCCGTTTGATGTCGTCAGGCAGTCGGCTTTCGGCGAACTTCGTTGGCGGATTCGGAATCTTCGGCTCTGTTGTTGGATCTAATCCGAAGTTATCTTCAGCCCACTTCGCTAATAGAGTCATTTTCTTACCTCCGATAGAGTATCTAGAAAAAAAAACAATATTGAGAAGCAAAATAAGAAATTAAGTTTTTTTTACTGTTTACAGGGTAGCGTTTGACCACAAGTGACCTGATGTTACGTGACGATGTGGTTGTAGATGGCGTCACGCTACTGCGCCCCTAGCCAAGATGCATTCTACAATCGTTGACGCTAGTAGAAAACAAGAAAAAAGTATTGGTCTGGGAACTGGCTCTTAAGTGAGACATGAGACTGCCGAAACGCACCGATAGGAGCTTGGCGACAGATTCTTTAATAGTTTATGATTTGTTAATACGACTGTCAGATTTTGCTTATAACTTCCTTATATTAAGTAGTAATTAACTAATTACAAATACCTACAACTAATGAATCAAACGCGCTATTAGACATACATTAAACAAATAAAACAAATATTGACCGTAGGTAAAATTAAACAAATAATAAATGATTGTACTCGGTATTTGAAGTCGTGGTTGTTGCGTATGACAAATATGCAAACAACAGCGTATTTGTGTAGGCACGCAATACTAACTTAACTACTATAATGCTTGCATCAAAATCATGTGCTTCAGAAGAAGAATCATTTTTTATTGCAACAAATTGTACAAAAAAATCTTAAAACAAGTGCATTTTGTATGTAATAACAAAAATTGTATTTCGACAAACCGGCCGGGGCCTCATCTCAGCGTTGTCGTTTGACCAGAGCTAGTCTTCCGTTGATTGTGATTAATCATAGAATATCTGGCGTAGTCCTATGTTAGCATCATCATCAATCAGCCTATCAGGTTCTCACTGCTGGGACAGATGCGTTCTCTCGGAGAAAGTATGGAAGTATCTACTACGCTGCCCACTAGGCCAGCGCTGTAGGGTTGGTAGATGTCGCATGCCCTTGAATGTTGTGGTTCTTGGACATGCCTGTTATCTCACGATGTTTACTTTCACCGTTTTGAGTGATGGTGAATCCGTACAGGCGCACGCGTTACTGTTTGCCCACCATTGCTCTACATCCTATATAGTTTACATAGTATTAACTAACTGTGCTCCACAATTTTCCCGTCGTTCCTAACTAACCCTTTTTCCGGATAAAACGTAGCCTAGGTAGGCCTATAGGTGTTCTGTTTAATCCAGATCATAAGCTTCCTAGAGTCACCACGTTCGGTCCAAGGGCTGGGCGTAACATGTATCGCAGCATATTAGGGTACCGTTTGACCACAAGTCACGTAATGCCCGTGTCTTTTTGACATGTTTCATACAAACTCAAACAAAACAGCAGAACCTGGCCCACCATCGTTCCGGCCACAGAAATATAATGGTCCGGGACCTTATAGAATTTCTGCACCCACCCCGGTTTTTGTTTGTATCTTTATCGGATCAAAAGCCGCGGCAGGCCAGGTGTTACACATACCTATGTACGATTCATAGACAACCGCAATCGTCAAAGTGTAAAACCGATTGGTTTTTAAACATTGACATAAAGAATTACCACGCTTTAGCACAAGACTGTATCTGCGAAATACCTGGCATTTTGGAAGCGATATTATACGGCATTCGGTAATATTGACTCGATTTGTAGCCATTAGTACGGCATGTTTGTTCAGGCTGGACGTGCAATATTGACAAGGGTGTCTTCTATTGCGTTGTGGCGATATTTGCTGAAGATTTGTCTATTAACTTTGCCTACGCAAATGGCTTGCCGCCAGAGAGTTCACTTGAACGCCCGTAAATAAACCTTCGGTGGAATTCATTGGAATTGCGACAGATTGCGTGCTTGACGCTGAATAAATGTACATTTCTGATATGTAAAGGACTTATTGTATCTTCTTCTTCTTTGCCTCTTCCCGTTTATTTGGGATCGACTCTCTTCGATCCAGTGCCTCAGAACGATCTGTCCTGGTTATCTTTTATGTAAGTTGCGCTCGTTCCAAGTCGTGGGTTACTGAGATCACCATGTGGCTTGGAGTCTTCCTTTTGCCATTCTTGTATTCGGTAGTGTTTCTGTTTGTCTATGATGGTAGCAATTATGTAACTACTTTTGATGCCTCCGATAAGCACCTTGTCGAATCTTGTTACGCCTGCTACCCATCTCAATATCTTCATCTCGGCCATGTGTAGTTTGTGTTATGGCCTAGCATTAATCCTTATGCATCTTGAGTAAAACAATAGTTAATTGTGATCAAGCCAAACTTAAAAAAAAAAGGATAATGAACTAGTACTTACTATTATTTCTATTCATAGAACAATGTACTACATCAATAAAATTGTTTGTTCCATCCAATTATAGGGTTGCCAACGTTGCCATCACCTAAATTACCGACACCGAACAAAAATTTCAATAACCCGTCCGGGCTTTGGTACGAGTTTTCTCTTCATGCCCTTTTATACGTTTTTTTTAGTTTTCCTAACTAGCAATAATTAACTCGAATGAAACTCAATGCGATGGGTGGGAAGCGTTTGGTTTTTTCCGGATGTTTTTGTTTTTTGAAACCCCCGGACGCGGCGCCCAGCCTACCCGAACCAATCTGGGGTATAGTCTGGATAAATGACAGCCCTATATCCACACATTCATTTAATTTTCAATTCTATGACTTTATTGACTGCAGCCATAACTGTCGTCGTACAAACCAGGGTTATATACATTACTATTACTACAACACTATTGACATTACAAAATCGAGGACCTTGTTCGCAAAAGTTGTTTAGTATTTACCGTCATAAAAGTGGTTGTTTTATGGGATTGACATATTAGCATTAAAGCAATAAAGACCTGCTGTAATTTGGTACAGCTTTTGTCTGGTGTTGAACTGTAGATGTTGTATTGGTTTTATTTATAAGGTGTTTACTTTGCTACGGCTTTTTCAGTCATGTCGTTCATAGTTTAACACATTACTTGTGAGATCTTGCAACGAGTATCTTATTATTAAGTACTTTGTTTATGACAGTTCTACGAATATGATGAACTAGCGAGCCGACGCGAAGCATCGCTTTCGCAGATTTCCCGTGTAAATTTTTGTTCTTTCCCGGGAAAAAAGCAGCCAACCCCACAGATGTATTTATTGCATTTCTGTACTGTCTGTTATCTTTGGTCTTCCGGATTACGTTACTTTTATCTATGCTTTGGTCTTCATCATGAAGACGGGTTTTAAAGTCCTTTGTTTGTTCGCAGTTTTAAAAAGAAACGAAAACAAAACAAAACGCAATGAGAGAATGAAATATTATTGTATAAATAAATAATTAAACATCAACTAATATACTTAAATATTCTTCATTGTTTGATTCATTCGATAAAATCACCTTGTGAGTATAACAATGGGGGTGATAAAGTTATTTGTTTTGCTGTTGCAACCATAATTTAGTGATAAGAGTTAATTATTAGCGAAAAAAAGGAACCTTCATAGCATCACCATGTTGTCCGTCGGTCTATCTGACAGGACCCTTTTTTCGGAAATGCGTGGAGGTATCAAGTTGAAATTAACATCAAATAATACAATTAGATCTATGATCCTTTAGAAAAATCAAGCTTCTAAGTCAACACTATTAAAAATGATGTAGCTATATGTAGAGTATATTTTGACATTCGCAAATGAAGCTAAGCCAACTATAGATAACCATAGGGCACTTTCTGATGATCTTGAATTATTAGACGAGAAGCAAGGTAAAGTATGATATTTGAAAGTTATAGGTATCTCACTTTGTACGGAACCGTCGGAGCGCAAGTCAGACTCACACTCGCCAGTTTTATTTTTTTAATATTCGTCCGCTATTTTGCCATTGCCTTTTGCACAGGTAACTGTTTGTTAGCATTGTTGTATTTGGGTAAAAAAGGGATGTAACATTGAATTAAATTAATTAAGGTCGATGTCAATGAGCTCGCGGAGCCGAGTGCCGAGTATTCAACTCGACAAAATGCCTATCAAATGACATAATCGAAAGCAATGCTCCACGTGGCGGCGAATTAGCGGGAAGCGACAATTTAACCTCGCCCACGGGCCAGATGTGTCAGGTCAGGTCTGGCTCAGGATGGACCAGTGACCAGACCTATCTCGATGACCACTTTCTTTCCTTATGATCCTCCTTAGTTCTATTGTTATAGATTCGTGACGTCGTCATCGTGTCGACGTGTCTGTCTGTCTCGCTTTCACCCCTAAACTGCGGAACCGATTAGCACTGAGAAAAAAATTCTGACTTTCCTTCTGAGTCTTTACTACCTTCGAAGACCGTTTCCTTCCTTATTTTGTATTAGTTTTCCTTCTGAATCACAAGTCCTTCCCTTTTGACTCAAAAGGAAACTTTAGCCCATGTGGGTAAAACGGCGGGGAAGAGCTAGTATATGTGTCATCAAGATTTGTCCAGCAGTTTAGGGATAGCAAACATATAGACATCTGTATGTCTGTCAGACGAAATCTTCTTTCGTGCAAAAGTGAGGCGATTGGCGAGAACTCGGGACTCAGAATGGTCCTCGCTGACAGAGTGGAACTAGATACACTTAAACTAACTACCAACTATGTAGTTACAATTAAATTTGCAGACGTGACGTAATGCAGCATCGTGCGATATTCCCACATACACTGGCTCTTATTGCATTAGTGCAAAAATAGGAACGCTTCTAAAACATTCGTTTTAACTAAGCTGCCTGCTCCTATGAACTAGACAAACTCTTCAGAGTTTTGATGATTTACTATCAAACAAAGTACCTACTCATTAAGACGCTTTCTTTCTCGTTTTACCAGTTCCCTAATGTTTAGCGATGATGGCTCTGTGGCAGTGACGTCGGCTTGCGATCCGGAGATTAGGGGTAGCATTTTCTAGTGCTCGCCTGGCTAGCTACATCCTCAAGTGAGAACATGTCACCAAGCACCTATCGGTGTGTTCTAGCAGTCCCACTTGACAGCCAGTTACCAATCCAGGTGTAACGTGACGCCACCTTCGAGCACATCGTCACATAACATCAGATGACTTGTGGTCAAAAGCTACCTTATAAGTAAAAATAAGAGTCCTACCCATATAAATAAATGTCTGCCAATTACCTGTCTCCAGTAAAATATGCAGCATCCCCATTCAGCAGGAACATGGAGTCTTTGTATCCCCAGCCGTACCATTTGAGCAGGTCTTGTCTGCAACAACAAACAATCGATCAACAAACATCAGCCTATTACGTTCCCACTGCTGGGACTCTGGCCTTCTTTTATACCCCAGAGAGAGTATAAAGTGCGGGTTGGTAGATGTCGCATGGCCAATGTTGTGGTTCTTGAACATGGCTGTTGTCTCACGATGTTTCCCTTCACCGTTTTGAGCGATGGTAAATTTGGACATAACTTATTAAGTCATAGGTGCGGCGCTGAAAGTATTCGAACTCGGTGTTGGCGCCTTGTTTGCTAGACGTGTTGCCGTTCGACCATTTTCGCCTATTGACTATGAAATTGTGTTAGTTCCCTCAAAAATAAGCGATTAACTCCCGAAATTAATAATCGATCCTGATCCGTTATCCGCGGTTTTGGATCGATATGCCATGTCATAATATGTCATTTTAGTGCTAGGGCTTGACATATTACTACTAAAATGACATATGACATGACATATCTATCCAAAACCGCAGATAACGGATCAGGATCGATCATTAATTTCGAGCGTATGTCATCTGACGCGAGCTACGGCCTAATTGAGCATGCTTAACTCAAATACATAAGTACCAAACTACCTATTCCTAATTATATTTTTCGTTCTGCCCCAAAAACCACTTAGGATGCTTGATATGTTTACTCTTTGTACATATACTCAATCTATGTCGGTGGCCTTCAGGCGGACTGTAAACCACGACTAGGGCTGGTCTCTAACTAGCTTATCTAGCAACCTGCACTCTGCGGATCCGTATCGAAAGCCGTATCGAAATATCGAAACACCATTTTTACCGTTAATTCAATGGTCGTAGACGTTTCGTAGCAAGCGTAGCATTGTGTTTTCTTAGGGTACGCTAAGAGGCTATACCAGTTTATTTTCTAAGGTTACTTTCAAAAGAGTCTGATTGCATTAACGTAGAAATGTTGTTTACAAAAAGTTAATGTGTAGATGGAATAACATTCGGTCTATAATAATGAAAACAAATAAATCATTATCGAATGAACCGTTATTTGAATCACCCTTTGTTTATATTTTACTACAAAACTATGATGCTATTTCTTTCTGAACCTCAAATCATAAGTGAGAAGATAAGAGGCAAGTCAGCATTCGAATATACTATTATCCTACTAATATTATAAACGTGAAAGTTTGTGAGTATGAATGTATGGATTTTTGTGACTCTTTCACGCAAAAACTACTGAACGGATTTGAGTGCAATTGGGAATGGAGATGGATGGATTAAAACATCCCAGAAAACGGTTCCTGCGGCGTGATGGAAAGACGCGGGTGAAACCGCAGGGTGCAGCTAATAGCTAGCGTGGAATTTGCACACCAGTACTGGTAAAGCGTGACGCATCAAAAATTTAATCAACAAAAATCATGCATGTGACTATGTTTACTCATGTTTTGGGCAAATAAAATTATTTTACATTATCTTAATAGTAAAACAGAACTCCTGCCTCGACTACCATTGCTATCCACCATCAATCTGTGATGAAAATGATAAAGCCACAAGCATGGGTGGGGTATGGGGGCAAGGAAAGAATTTCTCACCACTTAAACGCGACTAAAATCACGTAGGCCTAATACCTACTGCTTATCTAAACAGTTCAGTATTGGGGGTATAGTGACGCGTCTAACCGATAGCGAAGCCCGCGATCATATTCGTAACCATCCGAGCCGCTTGTAGATTAAGTTTATCGCGATAAAAAGTATCTTATGTTCCTTCCCAGGAATCAAAATGAAAAATGAAAATCAAAAATTTCTAAAACATCTAAATGTAGATTAGCCTGTTCCAACCTCCTTACGCCGTCAAAAGAACGAGCCAGAAACGGCCGGCAGGTATCTTTTTGGGCGCGAACGCGATCATATTTTACAATTTTGTTCTTATTATTACTAGTTGATTGAATTGGAGCAAGTTCACTACAATCCCAAGGTTATTTGTTATCTAAATAGACCGATATTTTACAATAGGCTTTATTAATAACTTTTCTCTTTATCAAACTATCTCCATAATCAAGATCTGTTCTACAGCTGAGGCGTGAAATGGTAACAAGCAGATGGAAGGACAGAGAGTTACTTTCGAATTTATAAGTATAAGTGTGTATTGTGTGTGTGTGTGTGTGTGTAGTATAAGTGTGTAGTGTGTAGTAGTTTTTTAAGTATGTATTATTAAGGCCCTGTGTGTTGGTCCTTGGAGCCTGTCCTATTCTTGGCTTAGTATGCTTATTGTTTTTCTTATTACAAACCGATTGCATTGAGGCAAGTTCATGAAATTAATAATATTATCTCATTAATAACCAATTCTTCATTACTAATAAAAATAGGAGCTCACTCACCATCAGGTGAGACTGGGGTCAAATGCTTGCCTATCCTCTTATAAAAAAAAAAAAAAAAAGTTCACTACAATAAGCCTTCGTAACAGACGCTGAGGTTTTCATCTCTACGGCGGCAGCGCTATAGTTCTTAGACAAGACGGTGTTTGCATATAAAATTGACATTTACGAGGTTGGTAGGTACCTACTAATCGGTATGTGATGTGATTCGAGTGGTCGGTGTATGCTTAGACGATTATCACGCTACGTTTCTCTAAAAACGCTCAGATTACAAAAGCATTTGTTTTTTCGGAACGCTTGACTGCTATCCGATCCTTATTCGCTAGGATCATCTGTCCATCTAAGCACGTGCGTGGAGTGACAGCTAAAGCACGTAATGACGTCACATGCACGTTACATGCAAGGAATCTCGATGGTCACAGCGAATAAGGGCTCTGGCAGGGCTATTTATTCTATTTACAAACAACCATCTTCTGCCACATCCGCACGGATCAGATGCGAAAAGTTTCGTGTGTGTGAAATGACAAAAGAACCAGAGAAAGCAATCCCTCTGTATCTGAATGTTTGTGGAGACTTTTACTATCGGAGGCCAAGACTCACTTTGGATCGTTGCGTCATCTCTTATTTCAATCAACAATTATTACTATGTAGAATAAATTAGCATTTGGTAATTGTTATTTGGCGGATATGTAACCCTTTTGTTTTATAGGTCACTTTATTGACGTACACTATTTGTATTTGTACACTATTTTTATTCAAAATGGAATATAATTAATTTTTGTTAATTAATTCTATTCCATTTTGAATAGAATAAATTAACAAAAATATACCTATTATATTTTACTAATTTAAATTGACTTAGTTACTTACACTGTTTGCAAATGAAATGGAACTGTATGTACTTACCTAATAAAAAAAATATCTTGTAATTAAATGTGTACTTCCCGCGTGACTTCATTGGCGTTAGGGGGCGTCCATTAATTACGTGAGGTGTTCTAGGGGGGGGGGGGGGACCAAGTTAAATATTTCCAAATCTCTCTTAGGGGGGAGGGGTAATATCACGTAATTCTTTTTCTCGCAGAAAACGGTGTAAAATTGCGGGAAAAATATTTTTATTTTGTTTTTTTTTGTCATGAATCCAACACATTTAGAAGAATAGAAGTTTTGAAGAATCTCGCGTGAGATTATTTAATGTACATTTTCAAGACAAAGATCCACAGCTCTCGTCAGAAGATGAGCTAATTTTCGTATTACATTTTTTTTCTATATTATTTGCAAGACGTGTTTTGTTTTTTCAATGAAACAAGTTTAGTGTTATATATTTGAGATCTCAAATTAGATACTTTATTTTATTTTACTTCTTACAGGGTAGAGTTTGACGGCAACTCACCTAATGTTGTGACAAAGTGGTCTAACGTGGCGCCAGTCATCAGTCGCTACACCTGGGCTGGGAACTGGCTCTCAAGGGAGGTTGCCGCAACACACCGATAAAGTGCTTGGCTACAGATTCTTAACTTCAGGGTTGTAGCTATACCTACCTTGATAACCAGGCGAGTGATACAATACCCTACCAGCAATTAACCTAATTTGATCCTGACCTGATCATTTTCAGGGTTACACATACAATAAACATTCCAGTACGAGTGGTTGAGTTATTTTTGGATATACGCATGGCTAGTGCGGATGAAATAGTACGTTCGATGTACAGAAACAAATAGGTATGGTGGTAGATACCTGCTATAGCTTACAACAGAACTAACTTCGATGGCTCAGCGACTCAAAGTGTGTCTTGGCCTCCGAAACGAGAGAGCACCACTCTTCTCTATCTTGAGCGATTGCAGCCCAGTTCAGAGTCGAGTACGCGTAGGTCCGAATCCACCGCGTCTTTAACGCAGGGCGGTCGGACCCTCTAGATACCAGCGGTTTCCTCAACTCCCTCCCCCTCTCCTAATCTCACGCGAGATTCTTCAAAACTTCTATTCTTCTAAACGGGTTGGATTAATAAGAAAAAAAAAACAAAACAAAAATATTTTTCCCGCAATTTAACACCGTTTGCTGCGTGATAAATAATTACGTGATATTTGCAAAGACCCCCCCCCCCCCCCCCCCCCCCCAGAACAACTCACGTAATTAATGGACGCCCCCTGACTGATATCAACGCACAGCCTAAACCGCCGAAAAAAAAAAGTGAAAAAAAAAGGGTGATTTTTTTTTTCAGGTGACTTGTGGTCAAAACTCTACCCTGTAAATAATAAAAAAAAAAATATCCTTTCCTAAGAAAGGATATTTTGAAATCTTAGGGGAGTAAAATGGGAAACTGTAGCCCACGCGGGCGAAACCGCGGGCTAGTAACAGCTAGTAATAGATATAATGATATAAACTGTCAGGAATATACGCAAATAGCTGAATTCCGAATTATTTTTTTCGTGTTTTATTTATCCAAATGGAAAAGAGAATATATATCAGTTTTTTGCGTGAAATAAGTAATTTCGTTTACACAGATTTTTACGATCGAGATAATAGTAACAATGCATTCATTTACCTAACTTTATTTACTTTGCTTCGTCGTCTGAAATGGGGATCAGTCTTCTTTTTAGCAGAAACACCTTGATTTAAATAAATAAATCCTACTTTTTGCTAATATTAAGTTATTAGGTTGTCTGGTAGAAATCGCTCTAAGCGATAAGACCGCCCATTGTAACACTAGCTCTAAGATGTCTCCTTTTATGATGTTCTATTTTTCTGTTGTTGTGGTGAAACAATAAAGCGGTATCTATCTATCTATCTATTATAAACGTAAAAGTTTGTATGTACGTATTATGTATGTATGTATTATGTATGTATGTATTATGTATGTATGTTTGTTACTCTCTCACGCAAAAACTACTAAACGGATTTGAGTGAAAAATGTAGAAAAATGTAATGTTCCCCGATATTTATTATTGACTAGTTGCGCCCCGCGGTTTCTTCCGCGTCTTCCCGTTATCACGCTGGAACCCTTTTCCGGGATAAAAACCTATGCGTTAATCCAGGGTATGCTATCTCCATTCCAAATTTCATTAAAATCGGTTTAGTAGTTACGGTCATGCGTGGTAACAAACATTCACACACTCATACACACAAACTTTCGCATTTATAATTAATACTAATAATAATAATAGGATATAGGCGTAAGGAAAAAAAACTCATTTCAAGTTTAGAATTCAGCAATTTGTTATTAACATTTTTACATGGACTCTACGTTGTTGAGTTGAACTTAGAGGATTTCGTGTCGGTCGTGCCATTAATTTGTTTTTCCGATTTTTTGCCATAGAAGTATATACATACAGTCTTTATAAGCTACCAGTTTTTTTGACAATTTTTTTTTTTTACTTTTAACAGGGTAGCGTTTTGACCACAAGTCACCTGATGTTAAGTGACGATGTGGTCGATGATGGCGCCACGCTACACCTGGACTGGGAACTGGCTCTCAAGTGAGGCTGCCGGAACACACCGATAGGTGCTTGGCGACAGATTCTTAACAAGAGGGTGGTAGCTAGCCAGGCGAGTACTAGAAAATACCCTACCACCAAGCTATGGTTTCATCACGATGTTTTCCTTCACCGAAAGCTCAAGCTCATTGTAGGATTCGAACCCACGTCCTACGGATCGCAAGCCGACGTCACTACCACTGAGCCATCATCGCTGTATTTTTGACAATAAGGTTCCGATTTTCGCAACGATGAACAAGTTTTAGCATAATAGGGGAATACATTTTCGGATACATGCCAATTGCTTTTCAACCTACTCATAATAGAGTTTGTTAGGAATCAAAATCTTCCGACTGATGATGAGAGTCATGAAGTTTAGGATGAGAAGACTTACAAACACAGTAATTTGAATTAATTTTATTCGTTAGCGTTTTATAAGTAGGTCGTGTAGGGAAGCTCGCGTTGGTGCCACATAGACTTGCCAGATCGGACATGCTTACCTGCATCCTAGGTTCCGCTGTATACAACCGCCTACCGAGGCATGTTACAGAGGTAGCTAGTTTCATATCATTTAAATTAAAAGCATGGCTCGTGGACAAGGCGTTCTACGATTTAAATGAATATTTACCTAAAATTGTGTGATTATTTTTTATCGTAATTTTATAATGTATGCCTGAATAATTATTATGATATCAATAGAATTTAGTATTATTTTTCAATTATATATGCAATTATTTATTTAAAAGTACTTTTGTATACAATTATATCTGACATATATTTTACCAATAAATTGATTATTCTAAATATTATTCTGATTATTTTGATTATTATTCTTCCAAATCTTACAGATTTTCATAAAACAATTAATTTTACCAGTTTACAAGCCTGACTGTTAATCAAAGTCTCACTTCCTACTTTCCGACTGATAAAGTATGTAAAATGAATCATAAATTTTATTATTTCCATATAAACTACCTGCACTGAATATGGGTCACAAAAATGTATGATTATCGCACACAATAACTGATAAGATTACGCTAGCTTCACTGTACTACAAGATATCGAATCACTCTTTTACGCATGGAATAAAATACTAAAATAACAATGTTAAATATTATTTATACGTATCGAGACATTCTAAATATCGTCGCATGTCGCCGGCAAGACTAAAATCGATAGTTTAGACGATTACGGGAAGGGCTAGTGTCTTTCCCACGTAATTATAACAAACTGATGCGCTACGAAATGATTTTCCAGCATATTTTGGCGGGAAACCTATGCAATTTCCGCTAAATTTACTACGAAGATTCTGTTTATCCTCGTTTGGGATGCCTAGATTATTTTTAGAGCGACTGCTGTTAATTATGTTCTGAAAACTGGAGCAGCAGCGCGGTCGCTTGTTTATACCAAACTATGCATTTTTGTTTAACAATTTCTGTGTAATTCCATTGTTAGATATTCGTTTTATTTTTTGCTATGATAAAGCGAGCTTTTGAATGAACTTTTTATTAATAAATCGATGAAGAAGCTCACCTTTTCCTCGGTATAACACTTTTCACTTTAATAACAGTACTGCCGGTCACACTAGAATCGCTATTTTTATTTTTACCACCAGGAATTTTCATTTTATCGCCACCGTTTGTCCTTTCAATTTTATTTTCCACGTTATGGGTTGCATTTTCCGTGCTGCTTCCTTTTGCAGCTGACATTTTCACAACGGGCGACGATTATGGATTTCTGGCGGATGGCATGTATCTCGTACGATTTTTATAAACCGCGCAGCTTGCCGCGCATGCGGTGACACCTACTCCGTTGGTAAAGTAACCCTGTATTTGTAAACGCGCCATCTTTGTTTTGACATTGAAACTATTTTGGTCTTGGTGAAGCTGGTAACTCTGAGAGAAGTTTACGAGTTTGTGAATGGGTTGATCTTTACTACAATAGATGGCTCTGTTCTGCGATGTAGAGTCGGTGTGTAGAGTTGGTGTAAAGTATTTATTATTACCAGAAACTCTTACATATGCTAGCAACCAATAGTAACCGTTTTGCCTTTTCTATCATATGGTTGCCTAGTATTAGAGATGGCTAATAATAACAACCCTTGCTGTTGTAATATTCTTCTCATTGTAAAATTTAAATAAGGTAAGGTACCTTCCTTATTTTGCAAGAGGTAATCAAATTTTTAGGGGAGTAAGTTTAGGGGAGGTAATGGAGGTACATATACACTTAAATGTAGATACAAACAACTTAAAAATTGTATTCTTGTTTCTTTTGCAATATAGGTTATTCCATTTGTGTAATTTTAAAACTTTCTTTTGAACGAAGTAAAAATGCGAAAATATATTTTAAGAAATTTATTGATCTATTCTTGCAGTAAAAAACTATGAAGATACAAAACTTATACTAGGTATCTATTAAAGTTACATTGCTACGACTTACATAAATAATAGGTAAGTAAATGAAAATATTACATGAAAGTCATGAAACCTGTCCTTATTTCTTATGTTTACAAGTAGCAGCCCTATATCTTATTCTAGTAAATGCAAATAGATATAAAATAGTCTTTAGAGTTGTACACGGAGAAAAAAGACCTTCCGACATACATACAAAAGGCATTTTGACTCATAAGGAAAACTAAGGAATGAAAAGCGTAGGCAGATTAAAAATCTACCACGACATATTTTAGCATTATGTTATAATTATCATAACCTCCTACTTATGCTTTAGAGGTTTCTTAAATAATAGTATGACCTAGCTCTTTTGGGTGCTTCCCGATCGATGATATTAGTAACGCACTATCGTCAAAACTATAGACGATCGGGTAGTAAAAAATCCCGTTCATACACAATTGAAAATCGGGATTAAAGTTCCGTTTATCGGTAGAGGTCGCTAGTTCAAGAGTCAAGATGTTGACAAATTGATTTAAATGATAAATTGACTTTTTTTGGCGGCAATCGAATTGTCAAAAAAAAATTTGTTTTTATTTCCAAAACTTGTGTTTCTTCGAGTGATAATGTGTAATATTGGTGTATTATTAACCATTATGTGTTCGTTAATGTGTACGAGTGTGGGAAATTAAAATAAAGTTGTGAAAGTGACTTTTCGAGTTGCTCCAAAAAAGTTCGTGTAAAGTTTAAGTAAAGCCCCACTACTTTACTTACACACTATTCTCATCCCTTCATCTCATCATCATCATCATCATCATTTAAACTTGATTCAACTCTCTGAGTTTGAAATATTTTATACTCGACACTGGCAAATACACTAATCGTGTGACGCCATAACAAAACAAAAAAAAAATGATAAATGAAATGACACACCACATTTTGGCACTCGAACTCTTTAATGAACGGGTCATAAAACATAGATCGAACGGAACTTTTTCGAATTAGGTATGGGTAAGCGCCAGTCACACTTGATAAGTAATGACGAGGACGATGATGGAGTATGCTTACCTAGAAGACACCTAATTACCTACTAACTTAACCCTTGACTTGAAGGCTCCAAATTATACTTTCCGGAAAACAAAGACGTCGTGTGACTTGTGTTCACAGATTTGGAGGCCTTGTGTTTCTGAACACTATGACAAGCAGATTTTTTTTCCCGATTGTCAACTGTTGTGACGTCAGGGTGTTACCGATCGGGAAACACTCGCTCTATCTTCTATGTCTGCGGTAAATATTTATTTCCTACTTCTTTTAGTAGGAATAATTATGCAGTAGTTCCCAAAGTTGATTGAAACACGACTTACCTATAGCAAAAGTTTCAAATTTGAGACTCACCTTGGTTTTCATGAATGAAAACGAGGCTTAAGTGACCATATGAATGAAGGATTGTTCGAAAAAGAAAACAAAGCATTCAGTTCTGATTCAATGTTGTTAATATTTAAATACATGGATGCATTTGTTTCCCATATTTTGTATATGAACCAGTGGGTCACGATCAATACTTTGAGAACTACAGTTGGTTTAATGCATTGAAATGTGCACTTAGCAAGCAAACATTTTTAGCATATTAATACATAGTTTAAGTACTTATATTTTATAGCGTACTCTTCTACTTTTGGACATAATTATAGATTACGTTATATAAATCTGTATTATATTGTAATACTGTAGTATTTTAGATACAAACTCCAGGATAGTAAATAAATAAATTGTAGTCTAAATTCTTTATTAATGTTCTCTAAACCATTTACTGGCATATCCTTTCACGGTTCACGGAACGGAGTTTCTTGCTTGCTACGTTATTTTTTCCTCTATAATAATTATGATATTACATTATGATATTTATCATATACTTTGCTAATATTATAACTAAATATATTACGTACGTAGAAAAAGTAGGTGTGATAATTTAAATTCGTGACGCAGTCTTAATATTACATCTACATACATATAAGCACCACATTTATGACTTATCTGTTTAAAAAAAGCATTTATTATTTACAACGAAGAGAGATACTAATATATCATTTATAGCAAGAGTATTAGTTATATAGCTAGTTATTGATAGCCCGTTTTAGTACATAATTAATTGTGTTGGGTTTATCTTCTACCAATTAATCTTACAGGACAAGCTTTGTAGGCAATATTTTCTGCGTAACATACTCTAAATGAATATATTGGCATATATCAATGTAGAGTTTGTTTTTTCCGTCTCAAATTCTCGATATTGAGTTAATTAATTACAATGGGTTCGAGACGTTCTTAGACTGTGGACTGATTTTATAATTGTAGTATAATCAAACAGAATTGGGACTTATATACACTGTTGTTTTCTATAAATGGCAAAATCCAGTCTAATTCTAATCACTGTCTCTAATTTAACAATTCATTTCAAAGTTACAAAATGCTGTGACTCTAAATAAAAATACCCTTAAAATAAGCGTGACTACGTCGCCGCAGTTACGGCAGCAGCTTGTGGTACTCCGCAGTCTTCTTGTTCTTTTCCAGTACGTAAAACGACTTGGGCTTCCCGTTGCCAGAGAAGTACTTCCTGAAGGAGGTCTTCTTAGCTGGCACGTAGTAGGTCAGAGCGTCCAACGCGTTCGGGTGATCGTATAGACCTTTAGGCCAAGTCGGAGTGCTTTCCACGTCTACAATGTCATCGTCGAACCTCGCTTGGGGCCTGTTCTTGGCAAACTTCTGAAGGACCGGTATGTTCCAGTGGTAGACCCGCCCTGGCTTGCCATTGCTGGTCATCTGGAGGGGTAAAGTTCTGGCTGCAGCTGGGGCTGGTTCGGGACGATTGTAGTAGGACGTATTGGGTGGTAGCTTAATGACGTACATCCTGGAGTCGCCCGTAGAGTGTCTCCTGCCCTGCTCCGAGAACCGCTTCCTATGATGTGCGGCTGGTATCCTCAGTTTCTTCAAGCCGAGGGCGCTGAGAAGCTCGTGAGTGGTCGGATCCTTCTTGTCTAACGTGAGATTGTCTTCGGCTCTTGATATTGATGGCGCGGCGCACGTCGCTGTGATGGCGATGAGCAGTACTGATATCCTGAAACAATAGAGGGGGCGTGTTAATTTGATATATAGAGGTCATTTACATCATTGTTGGTAGTCGAGCAGTAGGGTATTCGCGGGTTCTCAACTATTCAGAGTTGAGTTGGCGTTTTATCAAGAAATGTAGGTACAAGTAGCGGCTAGTTTAGGAATCAGCTTTTCTTCATGCCAAAACGCGTTTACGCTCTCGCGGTAGAATGCGTAAAACTCACGCTAGGCCTTCTGTAGGTCCTGTCCTCAAAACTGCGCTGGGTCGTAATGCCCAGTTACAACTAAAATGTCTTTACCGTTGTTCGGGTTAGATAACTTCAGAGGCTATTAGCATACGTCTGGAAATTTCCACTAATAGAGGAGCTATTATTTCTTTAGCTAACCTCCCGGAGTTTAAAGTAGCAATATTTAGCAACAAATTTATTTTTTATACAACAGTGACGAAACTAGCAAGTTGCTCGCCTGGTGATAGAAGTCCCGCTTGCCCTTTACAGTTTTTGAACAGTTTTCTGTTGCACCCAGATTTTTGAACTTTAATAGTTCAAAATTATGTGCGGTAATGCACTGCCCCCTGAACGGCTTGTCCGATTTTGATGACATTGGGTTTGGAAATAGTTTGCACTTTAGTGAAGGACAGTGTAGTGTAGGTAACCGTAATATTGAATTATAAGTTTAGTAACTGTAGTCCACGCGGGTGAAACCGCATGGAAAATCTAGTAGCTTCATAAAAGCCGCGATAAGTAAACCAAAGGCTTGCTAGATTTGTTTGTAAAGCATATTGGCCTTAAAAGACAACGCAGTATTCGTCAAAACTTTATATATTCCCATGAGTTTACGAGCGTCGCCTGTGAGGCAGAGATAAGCAGTAAAGTCAGCTCGCAGAAAACAATGCCAGGAATGCTTTTAGCAACAAAATTACGTTTTCTTTGAACAATTTCTCTGAGATTTCTCGATGTTTTAGTACGTAAGTTGTAGAAGTAATTTTTATGGTGGTTTACAGTTAAACTGCCTGTAATAACTATTGACTTACTATTTGTAGGTATATAAATATTTATACTAACACTGTAAATATATTATCGAAACCCTGAGTACTTTATGTCCTCTGGCTTTGGGGCTAGCATTAAAATTTCTCTGTAGCCACCTACCTATTTGTCACTAGGAGATTTATGGTATAAAAATATGCAAAGTCGCGGGTTAAAAAGACTTGAAAAAGAGTGAAAAAAAAAGCTTTGTACGTCAACCTTTGCAATTTTGAACATCTTGGACTTTTGCAAAAAAGGAATACCTATTGATTTTCTATGATGATTATTCTTTGTTTTGAATTTACCTTTTGTTTAGAAAATTACTGTAGGTAGGTAGTTATAGTTAATTTCTGTCTACAAGAATCTACATTAGCCATATAAAAGCAAAATAACTACAAGACCTACGCTGCTCAATTTGGCATGAGCATTCTTCTTGGGCATTGAGCTCGCTAAAAAGGGCTTTTGAAAATTCATCCCCTAAAAGGGTCAATAGGGCTGTCAAATTTTCCATAGTTGAACCCGCGAGGCCGGTCGCTAGTTAAACATAAAATCTTGCATGTGCATTCTGTGTGTAATTAGATGTATTTACTAATAAATCATTTTTATCTTTACACTGTAGTTTTTTTTTTTTTTGTTATGGCGTCACACGATTAGTGTATTTGCCAGTGCCAAGTATAAAATATTTTAAACTCAGAGAGTTGAATCAAGTATGATGATGATGATGAGATGAAGGGATGAGGATAGTGTTTAAGTAAAGTAGTGGTGCTTTACTTAAACTTTACACGGACTTTTTTGGAGCAACTCGAAAAGTCACTTTCACAACTTTATTTCAATTTCCCACACTCGTACACATTAACGAACACATAATGGTTAATAATCCACCAATATTACACATTATCACTCGAAGAAACACAAGTTTTGGAAATAAAAACAAAATTTTCACGTTGACAATTCGATTGCCGCCAAAAAAGTCCCACTGTAGATTTGTAGATGAATCGTATAGGAAACTCATCCGTCACGGCTACTGCTGTAGCTATCAATGTACATGCGAGTAAAACCATTTTATTCTGTGGATGTACGTCGCTAAAGCGCTCAAGTGTATCGTCATAAATAAAACATGTGCATTTCTTGCTCTTTCATAAACGTAATCATTGTCTGCGTTTTTGCATAACTTAGGCGGTGTGCAGACGTTAGCAACTTTGGTTGAAGCAACTATCAACTTTCACATGTTTCCGTAGCGGCTACTAGCCTTTTATATTTTTTTTTTTATCCACGAAACTGCGATGCGATGCGGCGCGATGCGAATCAGATAATTCAGATAGGAAGTTGTTGTGGTTCTTGTGTGCCAATTCTTATTTTTGTGTGGGAATCTTTACTGAGTAGCGTCTGACCACAAGTGTATATATAGCCTGATGTTAAGTGATGACGTAGTTGAAGGTGGTGCACCGATACACCTGGACATGGAACTGGCTCTCAAGTGAGGCTGCCGGAACAAACCGATAAGTGGCGCTTACCAGGCGAGCTCTAGAAAATATCTTACCACTAAAGTCTACTAATAAACAAGCAACTAAAAGTTGCTGCCACTAGGCTTTTTGCCTTTTGGCAGAGTTGACAATTGCTGCAACTTTCAACCAAATAAATTCATTCAGCTTGTGGGCCCAAGTACAGTTTTTTTTTAATCAATATCGGGGACAATTGCAAACAAATTGACCTAGCCCCAAATTAAGCTCGAAACTTGTGTTATGGGTACTAGACAACGATATACAGTATATCGGTGTTATTCATCATACATCAGTGTAACGATGGACAAGAACTTTTTTTACCCTTCTTTCATCATAGATACGTTGTGATTTCTAGTGTAATAATCAGCAACCTAAGTCGCTATAGGTATATTTGCAGCAATCTGGATTTCATTGAGGCCGATTTCGGCAATCCGAAACTTTTCGATAACTAACCGAAACTCGCAACTTGTCTGCGCAGTTTCCAAAACAGCTAAAGCTGGTTGTCAGTTGCCAAAATCCCGAGATCATAATTGCTATGTCTGCGCAGCGCCTAAGCCTCTGTGACTCACACTGGTCTCTGTCGTCGTTCGACGAATATTACCGGGAATTTTCACAGGCAGTTACTTGCATAGGAGACAATATGTCCTGTCGTTTGCGTGTGTGTGTCTATCATATGTTTACACGTAGGACGTAGGTCTTTTGAGCACGAACTACGAAACATGGTAGAGCTTCGTGAGGGCTTACTACTACTGCACGACTGTTGGCCTATCAACAATCAACATGCAAGGGACATAGATATCTACCCCTTTTTATTAACGAGCTGCAGTCCACAGTTTTAAGTTTTTTTTTGCAATCCTGTGGGAGAGACTAGAGGCATTTGAGATGTGGTGTTGGCGACGTATAGAAAGAATCAGCTGGACAGAAAAGAAAGAAAGAATCAACCAAGAAGTTTTAGACATGGCGAGAGAAAAAATAACGTTACCAACAACAGTGGAGATAAGAAGAGTAAAGATGTCTGAACACTTGTTACGTCATGAGGAATATATGAAAACCATTTTAGCAGGAAAAGTAGAAGGGAAGAGAGAGACAAGTATACCGAGAAGAACATACATAGACCAAGTCAAATAAGGGATTGACGTCATGTCGTACCAAGAGATTAAAAAGATGGCTGAGGAAAGAGCAAGATGGATAATGCTCGATGGAAAGAACTCGGCTCTTAAAGAAAAGAAGAAGTGGGAAGTATAATTTTTCCGTGATGGAAATTATTCCCTCGTGTGCGTTACGAAACTGCCTAGTTATAAAGAGACAAAAATACACACACATACAAATAATTCATTTATAATAATACTAAATAAGGACATGAAGTCACGAAATCGTAAAACACTTCAAAGAAATAATTATCCTAATCTGTTCGTATGTATTTGGATAAATTATTATGTGCGATAATGCACGAAATATAAAAGAAAGAAATGTGTGTTACCTCTACAGATACACAGTTATAAATGCGAAATTAACTCTGTTTGTTTGTTTGTCACCATTTCACGACTAAACCGCTGAACTCGATCACATAGGATACTTTTTATTGCGATAAAGTGTAGCCCACGCGTGGGCCGCAGCTATTAACATTTTATATCTACAAAGGCAATCTATAAATCGATTCCCAACAACAAGAGTAACTGGAGCAACCAACTGAACCAACCTAGCGCTATTAAATCTCGGAATACTAAATTCCACGCTGCCGTATAAGCCATTCCAGTTTAGCACCTATCCAGTACTGGACCCTACCTACCTCGGTACCGGATTGGCGTTAGCCTATTGGTCTATTTGGCAGCGACGTATCTGTCAGTGCTTCTACTCAGGACGTGATTGGAATATATATATTTCTTGACTAACTGTAGGGTATGTAGGGTAAGGTAGAGGGAAGTAGACAGGCAAGTACAGTCAGCGACAAAAGTAGCTGGTCAATGTTTGGGTATTTTTGTACAACTTCGAAGGTAGCGTTTGACCACAACAACATACCTGACGTTAAGTGATGATGCGGTCAAAAATTGGTCTTTAGGATGATGAAGGTATATCGGAAAATTTGTTATTGTTCAGCGACTATTGTCACTGACTGTACCTATGTAATTAGGGCTTACAAAAAGACACGAGATTGTAGTGAACTTGCTCTAAAGAATGAGATTTATTTTTATTTACTTCTTAAAAATAAAATAGGAGTAAATTTACAAATACTTTTTTTTGTGGAGTATGATTTTTCTTACAACGAAAGTACTTCCCTAGGAAAGCTTGTATCGAGGTAACTAGAGTTCGAAATAATTTAGTAGAAATACTCAAATACCCGGTATTAGTGGGTTCGAGCCCCACATAACAAAGCAACAACATTTCCCCCCTCAAAAAAAGGAAGCGTAGGTAATTATATTATTCTATCACCTATCTCTATTTCAAATTCTGTGTAGCCGTTTTAGCGTGAAAGAGTAACAAACATAGGTACACAATAGTACACATCAGTCGCACACAAACTTTCGCATCAATAATATTAGTGTGAATTATCGCCATAATCCATGCGGGTGAAAACGCGAGAACAGCTGGTTTAAATTCCAAAGTAGGATAAAATCATAACAGTAAAATAAAATTTAATAATCCAACCACACATTATGTTATGAGTCCCTTTCACATCTACCAGATAGTAATATTGAGCTTAAACTCTAGCTACCGGTTTTATCCAAGCTATTGAGAGCTGTACAAGCATCTATAAGTAGCGTATGGTTAACGTGACCATTTATTTTTTTCTCTCAAAGCGAGTCAAAGAAAAAAAATCATTAGGACACAACATCATTTCAAAACGTCAAACTAAAAACTGGCTACGCTTTCTAATGAAGTATATTCAGATATTTCGTATTTTAGCTTAGAATGTAGCAGTACAGTCAACGACAAAGGTCGCTGAACAATTACACATTTTCATATTACCGTGGTCATCTTAAACATCAACGTTTGACCACGTCATCATTTAAAATCTAGTGTGTTATGTTGTGCTCAAAACGTTACCTTGAAAAATGTAAAAAAACTCAATCATTACTGATCTTAAACACATTTGGAAAATTTAGTATGATCAGCTACTTTTGTCGGTGACTGTACCTACTCGACTTTTTTGGCGGCAATTGACCTGTCATCATGAAAAAAATGATTTTCTATATCCTAACCTTATGTTTGTTTGGGTGATAAATGTGTGATATTGGTGGATTATTAACCATAACGTGTTCGTGAACTTTTACTAGTCTACGAAATAGAATTAAAGCTGTTAAAAGTGACTTTTCTAGTTGCTCCAAAAACTCCAAAAAGTCCTTTAGCTAATATAATATAATATAATATAATATCTGGGACAATTTCACACAAATTGACCTAGCCCCAAATTAAGCTCGAAACTTGTGTTATGGGTACTAGACAACGATATACATACTTATATAGAGAAATAAATACTTATATAGATAGAAATATCCAAGACTCAGGTACAAACATTAGTGCTCATCACACATACATTTGCCCTTACCAGGATTCGAACCCGGGACCGCTAGCTTCGCAGGCAGGGACACTACCAACTCGGCTACTGCGTCGTCAAAATTATAATTTTACACAAAGGGAGACTATCCTGGCCCGGGTTGTAGCATATTTGAAACATTAATTACTTGACACTGGCAATTACACTAATCGTGCGATGCCATAAAAAAGCAGAGTTGCCTGATTCGTGAATAAATAGTCACGCGAATTGCCTGTGTTGTCAAATCAGATAATTTTTGAAGATTTTGTGGGGCAGCTTTAAAGCGCGACTGTCCCGTCCGAAGCGGGTCGCATGGTCACGATACGTATGGCCCACAGCAGGGATCTTAGGGAATACGGATACACAAGTAGGAACGCAATCATTTTTGAAGTTTTGGAAGAGATCGGATCACACGTAGTTTCAAAGCGCGACTGTCCCGCTGGAAGCGGGTCGCATGGCCACGATACATATGGCCCAGCAGATACACATAGTAATCATTCTGATTACAGATCACGGTAATGATTACAGAGGTGATTACTATCGCAAATAATATGTCGCGGAACTCGGTGAGAGCAAACAGCGTTTAGATATGCGCTGGAATGCTGATATGGTATACAAGGTACCTGTTTTACATTCTGTGATGTGTGGATATCGTATATAATATATCTTCTATCTATCTATACCTATGTATAAGAATCAAAGTACTGACTGACTGATATCAACGCACAGCCTAAACCGCTGGTCGTAGAAACTTGACATTTAAAAAGAAGCAGTCACCTAAGAGGCAATGGGCAGTCCACATCGCTCGACGAACCGATAACTAATGGGCAAGAGAGGTTCTCGAGTGGCGACCACGAACCGGAAGACGCTCTGTAAATAGGCCCCCCACTAGGTGGACCGATGACATTGTAAGAGTCACAGGGAGCCGATGGATGCAAATGGCTAATACCCGTTCATGGTGGCGTGCGAAGGGGGAGGCGTATGTTCAGCAGCGGACTTTTTCCGGCTGATGATGATGATGATGATAACTGAATCGGTCATTTCAAGGCGTTCTCAATTGATACACTTTCAACCATGCGGCAATTGATTGTTATAGATACATAAGAAACACACAGATATATATTTATGCAGAGAAAAGTGGGTAGGTAATCCAATTCTGAATCAAAAAAGAAGACACCACACACGACGAAATGTACCGTATCAAAATAATTACATACACTCACCATGCAATATCCTTCAGTAAAAGAATGTAAAAAATCCGATAAAAGAAGTCTAGCTACAAAATTAATAGCCTACAATGCGCACTAGCCTTGCCGTCGGCTAAAAGTACGCTTTTGAGCATTATGGGAAATTATAGCATCAGGCAACATTAAATTACGATGTCATATTTTACTTTCTCACTTTCGTTCCTTTTTGTGCATGGATATCGCGAAATTATACGCTGGAATTTTTTATACTTACCTCGCATTATTCTTGGTATACACTTTGTTTAGTCATTTGTTTAGCATTTAGTGATTCGTCTGTAAGTAGTTACATTGTTTAGTCTGCAGTGATTAGTAGTTTTTCGGTGTTTATTTCATAACATTTTATTTCTTATTTCTTATCTGTGGAGGCTTGTCATTGGCTTGTGTTATTTACTCCTTAACCTATGTTGTATTAGTAGCTGTAAGCCACCCAAATAAAATAAAAATAAAATAAAATAAAGTTTTTTTTCAAAAACAGCAACTGATATGGTTTTTTGTTTGACATAAATTAAATACTAAACACTTCACAGTACGGACTCCTGGCCAGACCTGGTTAGTACTTGTTACACTGCAGACAAAATATGACGTTTAAAGTGATCGCAATGTATCCTATTGAATAAATATTTTTTTGACTTTTGACAAATTTCATACTCAAATCGTTCTGATTATCGCATGAGCGTC
Organism: Opisthograptis luteolata; assembly: GCA_931315375.2. Classification (NCBI taxonomy): domain Eukaryota; kingdom Metazoa; phylum Arthropoda; class Insecta; order Lepidoptera; family Geometridae; genus Opisthograptis; species Opisthograptis luteolata. The sequence goes on from OV928044.1 coordinate 2,785,521, forward strand.
ATTCGAGAATACCATAGAGTGCGCGCATTAAATCACATTTTTGAATACTGCTATTTCGACTGCGATTCTTCTCCAGTTGTATTAAAATAAATATTGTCTTAGTAGTCCACGATGTAGTTGATTTCTCACGCATTGCCTTGCATCGCATGTCGCATCCAATTTGATTCAACACAACACATGGCAGATTAATTCAGTTGATTACTTTTGTGTGACCGCTATTTTATTTTGTACTTGTTGACATTAAAGGCAAGTATAATCTATCTTATACCTATTTTATTTGTTTGTCTTGCAGTAAATGCGTTTCTATACCATTCATCCGATGCAATGAAACTTTGGTGAGTTGGGCGCACGTAAAGGTTCTTGACATAAAAAAAAGAATATTCCATAAAAAGAAAAAGAGAATGCTGTCAATGCAATCAATACATTATAATGCATTGCAATGATTTCAACGCACTCCGGGTACAGGTAGTTTAAAATATATATCTCTATCTAATCTATCCAAAAAATCCTTTTTTATAAAAAGTTTGTACGCAGCAAAAAATCTCGTATACCTACGCTATTTATTTATGCCATTTTCAAGTTTTGCCTCAAATCAATCATGACAAATAAATGATAGTCGAAAAAAATGCGAAAGGATGTTTGTTGGTAAGTTTTTCTCTAGACATAGTTTCTGAACCGGAGAGCGCCGTAGGCTACTTTATACTTAAAAATGCACGGTAGCTGCTTGAATTTCCACGTAAGTGAAACCACCGGGCACAGTTTATCTGCAATAAATCTTGCCTGACACATTCGCATGACTACACCGCATAAAGCCTGGCTCTGAACCTACTGCTTAGTATTTACTATTACAATGTTGCCAGACGTTTTAATCCTGCTGTAATTTATCGTCTACGATTTACGCGGACATCCCTATTGCTATAATATTATTGAGACGAGAAGGCGCGTTTGTTGGTTTGCCTTTCTTTCACGCAGCAACGGATTGACGTGATTTTCTTTACGTTGAGATAAAGTTTCTATGCTAGAAAGTGACAAAAACCATAGATTCTTAGCTGGAAAATACACAGTTCCCCCTGAATTACGCAGGTGCAACCTCTGGGAATAGTTAGGTGTTGCGTATTTGTACTTTAGTAAAGTCTGATATATCGCTCCTGCGCAAAATGATATTTTTTTTATTTTTTATTTTTTTAATGTTGGTAACTTTGTGTTATAGAAAGAAATGTAGAGGAATTGTTACTTTTTCGTAGTGTATCAGAACTTACCTAAGCCTAGAGTTTAAATGCTAAATAGTAAATAAATCTATTTCTTAGACTTGTTCCATAGCCTAAAAGCCTTGATAGATTAAAAAATAAATAAAAGATGTGATGTGATACTTCTCTTAAAAACTGTAGGAGTGAAATAGAGTTATTTTGTTACGCTGTTTTTTTTATATAGTTAGTAATTTGTACGATACAGTTCATCAAACTCGTAATAAGGGACTGGTTATTTATGCTGCCCAGCGTTGCTGTCGGGTCCTTCGCTCAAAAGCGTCTAAATCAAAAGAGGTCTAAAACGCGAAAAGAGAGTCCTTTGTACGTACTGCTGAGAGCAGATTATCGTTAGAATTCCTTCATGCGCAATCCATACCGTTGGAAAGCAATAATTTACAGTGTTATAGTACCCAATAATCATATTATAGAAATCCTCGCCTACGATCTTGCCAATTCAAAAGTCCCGTTCACACGCGTTTCCCACAGTAAGTCAGGCCAGTGTTGCCAGTGCGCCTAGGGCTATCGGCAGCGTTATGTAGGCGGACCCTAACACCGGTGACCGCTTGCCCTCGACTCCCGGGTCAACTCGCGCCGGTCAACGCACTGAGTGCGCGTGCGGTGCATTTTGTCGCCTGCGCCTGCGCTTTCGTAAGCTTGACAGACCGCGGCCATTTTAGATTTTGAGCCTCCGATTTTGATGGATGACAGCTTTGTTTTGTTTAGCATGTTGTTACACCTATTGTTCTATAATTAAAATCATAGGTTCTGTAGTAGGACTCTCTGTTTTGCAGAAATAAATTGTTTTCTTTTTTTCATATAAAACTTTGTCATAATTTTAGAAAGGATTGCAAAAAAGGTAAGTATCTACTTAGGTAATAAAGTAAACCATATAAAAAAATATAAATAAAAAAATCATAAATAAATAAAAAATATATAAGTATGCAGTCAGCGAAAAAAGTACCCAAATACTTATATACCAGATTTATATATTTTTAAACTCTATTCAATAAAAAAAATGTTTTTTGTTGTGCTGTTAAGATTTTTGCAAATATTTGGGATTTATTTTTTCGGCTATCATTACATAATCCATACTAAAAAATATTGCCTATAAATGCGCAAGTAGCTGGGTCTGTTTGCCTGTTACCTTTTCACAAATAAATTGATGAACTGATCATTAAGAAATTTTGCTTGGAAATTGAACACTGGGGAATGACATAATATACCTACTTTTTATCGCGATAAACTTTATTCCACGCAGGTGAAATAAGGCCACGGGTACGTTAGTATAAAATCTAATAATAATAGATTTTCAAACCTAACCTAGACAACAGGTAGGTAAGTAGGTAATTGAAAAAGGGCTACCTATCAGTAAGTCATAAACTTATAAAGTAAAAACCCAACTAACCACTCCTAAATTGCAGTAAAACAGCTATTCCATTAATTCTAATGATTTAATAACAGAAACTTAATATAGGTACAGTCAGCGACAAAAGTAGCTGATCATGCTCGATTTTCCTATTGTGTTTGTACCCGTAATGTTTTATTTATTTATTTGAACATCAACATAATGTAGGGGAACCTGCTGTACCTTTGTACCCTTTGTACCTAGAGCCACTTAGTTTTTTGAAATGGTCATTAATAAAGTTAAAAAAGTAAAATAAACATTGATGAATTAAGCTAAATGCCATGTTTTGTTTTTCTTTGCAACTTACAAGGTAGTGTTTGACCACAACACAACACACCTAAATTTTAAGTGATGATTCGGTCAAAGGTTGTCAATTCTGAAAGTTTCATACTGTTCAGCAACTTTTGTCGTTGACTGTACCAACTTTAATTCTACCCAGAGCAATAAATAAAGTAGCCACAATTATTCAACATGGCTTTAGATAAGTAGTTATAAGAAATGATATTATTATAATTATTCATAATTTTATCCACTTCTTTATGCCACTGGCTACAGTTGGTAATACGACTGCATTCCTTCGGCTAACCACAGGTTATTTCGATGTTTAATAGCTAAGCCATAAACTAATCTATATGTACAAAAAACGGATAAATAATCGAGCAATAATATGCTCGAAGCCTTTTGATAACGAATATAACTCGGAACAACTGTTTGTTTGTAGATTTTTCGTCTGTACCGAAAATAACGTTCCGCTATTCTGCCAAAACTATTGCAAGAGACCAATTTGGCCGCGTGGCGTAATGGGACAAATAGGCGACTGCAAAGGTCGTAAGTTCGATTCTCACTACTTGATGTTGTGTATATCCTATCCTGCTAATATTATAAACGCGAAAGTTTGTGAGTATGTGTGTGTGTTTGTTGCTCTTTCACGCAAAAACTACAGAACAGGTTTGAGTGGAATTTGGAATGGAGATAGCTTATACCCTGGATTACTTAGACTACTTTTATCCCGGAAAAAGTTTCCTGCTGGATAACGGGAAGACGCGGGTGAAACCGCGGGGTGCAGCTAGTTTTTGTTTATAAAATATTTTTTATTGCGTATCGTATCGCTTTTTTGCAGGTAACAAGATGTAGAGAACGCAGGATGGGCTGGTGATTCTATTGGTGGTATCTTTGGAGATGCTGACATGTCAGTAACCGAAACAGGGGGGCAAAGTAGCGGCCAGCAGTTAGGAAGGCGGTAGCCGATGCCGTTTATTAAAGTACCAATTATTTTATTTCGACTGGTAACCTGTTATTATTATAGGTGATTCATGTGTTTCGTATATTTTTGGTCTTTAAAGTTAATACATTTTCATAATCATTGTCTCAGCTGACGTTGGTCATCATTATTATCATCAATCAGCCCATTACGTTCCCACTGCTGGGACACAGGTCTAGAAGAGTGCAAACAATCTGCCCTATTGCAGGTTGGTAGATGTCACATGCTGTGATCGCGCCAAAAAAATTACCTGCCGGGCGTTTCTTGCCTGTTCTTTTGCCGGCGTAAGGAGGTTGGAACAGGCGTAGCTAGTTTTAAGTTTTATTGAATAAAGAAAAATTGACTTTTGACTTTTTGCCTATGAATATTGTGGCTCTTGAAAATGCCGGTTTCCTCACGTTATTTTCCTTTAAAGTTTTGAGCGATGGCAAAGACTACAGTGCTATCCTTTTCTAACTACCGTGATCAGAAATAGGACAGCTAAACTTTTAGTCCTGTCAAACTTAGTTAAGTTTAAAACAATTCAACGAACGAAACGAATGTGGGACGAGCTCTCTCCACAAGGCTTTCCGCAGTGACAGTGCTACAAATTGTAGTAATTTAAGATGGGTGTGAAAAGAGTTCTTATGGTTCTAACAACGCTTCGGCAACGCCTCTGGTTTTGCAAATGTCCATAGGCGACGGTGACCTCTTATCATCAGGTGAGCAGTCTCCTCGTTACCCACTCTATGTCCTTCATAAAAGAAAATGTTGTCAAACGCTTCCATACATCAAGTGAAACAAGATTGAGTTCTAAAATCACCCCGTTCCGCTCTCTTAACTTTCAAAGAATATGTCTAAGCTCCAAGTCGCACTCGCTTCTTCCCTAACCACATTAGCGGTCAACGTTCTTTTAAACCGCAGCTTCTTAATTTGTTCCATTCTTCTCCATCATAATATAAATAGCGTAACGATGTGAATTTGTCGTAATTTCCTGTACTGCCGACGCTATATTTTATAGACCACATTGTAATGCTCGTGCTGTAAGTTGTAAATGAGGAATTTACACAAATAAAACCATCATTATTGTAAAGTTACAATGTAGCTTTTATAGTTGGGAGGATGTTTCTAAAACCGTTGTTTGTAAAATAAGCAAATCACACACATCACTTGAGAATATCATCATCAGCCGGAAGAAGTCCACACTGCTGAACTAACTAACTGTATATATGAACGCCATCATGAACGGCTATTAGACATTTGCATCCAACGACTCTTACAATGTCGTCGGTCTACTTATAGTAGGAGCCTAGTAGCATACCTACAGAACGTCTTCCGGTTCGTGGTCGCCACTCGAGAACCTTTCTTCCCCATCGGTTATCGGTCTTGAGAACGGCTGGACTGAAAAAACTATTTTTTTAATGGTTCGTTATCGTCCGATTAAGCTTTATAGGGAAGAAAAATTGTTCTAATGAAAATTGTATTTGGTAAAAACTGATAGTGTTTTTTTTCTAAGTGAACTTAAAGGTAGCTGGAACCATATCAACTGCTATTTTCATTTGCCTACCCAATGCGAGCGACGACTTGCGCCGAGGGGCTGGCAGTGGTTGGATGAGAAAAGCCGCAGACCGGGCTCAGTGGCGTATCATGGGAGAGGCCTATGTCCAGCAGTGGACTTATACAGGCTGATGATGATGATAATGCGAAGCCAAGGCTCATTGCAAGCAATATCATAAGAACTGTTTTAATTATATCTGGGTTATAAATGCGAAGTACACGGAGAAAAAAGACATTCCGAAATACCGTTTTCCTTCTGAGTCAAAAGGGAAGGAATTTTGGTTCAGAAGGAACGGAAATAAAATAAGGAAAGAAACGGTCTTGGAAGGTAAAGACTCAGAAGGAAAGTCAGAATTTTTTCTCGTGTATTACTTCTGCATTTTGTAAAAATAGAGCAGGTACTTAGGTACTTAATTTATCAACTAAAGAAACTTAACAAAACCTCGTAAAATAATAGGGATAGTATTACGAAATTACACGACTTTCTACCGCATCTTACCTATCTATACTATACATACCATACCTACATACAGTTAGAATAGATTCTAAAATCGAGATAAGCTCATATTGAACCAATTACATACTGATTCTCTTTTTACCATCCACAATTAGAATGCAATACCTACCTAATTAATTAGAATGAACATCTAATTGGCATTATTAACTTAATTACATTAATGAATATTACTTTATCCGGCCGAGTGTAGTCGTTCAGTGACAATATTCATCAAATAAAAGCAGGCGAGTTGCATGTGCATGCTACATTTCTCTTATAAGTATGTGAATAAGTGGTTTTTTTTAAATGAAGGCAGACATCACAAGATCTAAGAGAAAATTGGGGTTAATTACAAATATTTTTCTGTGTACCTAACTGTAATCGAAAAAATAACCAAAAATATAAAAGCTTAATAAAGGTACCTACTTTTTTTTATTTATGGCTTCACACGGGTCGTGTATTTAGCCAGTATGAGGTATTAAATGCTATCAATATTAAATTTATTACTTCAAACTAAAAATAATATACCATAACAAAGAAATAAAAACAAATAAATCTAAACTAATAACTAAAATACATTATTAAAAGAAGTAAGTCCCTTTAGGCAAGGTACCGAAGATACTGGCAGCGTTCCCCCTTTGAATGGCTAGACTAATTCTTTGTCCGAGGTAGCTGCCAGCTCTTCGGTCTCCGGTGATGTCGACTAACCTTTTTGTTATTTCCTTAAAAAGGCTTAAAGCGCTAGGACCCCACGGACCAAGGGTCTCGACACCGAATGGGACAAAATCATATTCGGAGCCTAGACCCCTGTATTTGCAAATTAATGAAGATGATTAGATGATGTGTCATGTGACTTAGTTACAAGCCGGGCTTAAGTAAAGTAGTGGCACTTTACTTAAACTTTACACGGACTTTTTGCGGCAACTTGAAGAATAACTTTACATTTATTTCGATTTTTTACGCTTTAACGAACGCATAGTTGTTACTTAGTTACTAATCCATGATGATGATAAATGGTTAAAATATATCAATAATGAAACATTATCATTCAAAGAAACACAAATTTTGCAAATAAATAGAAGAGTTTTCCCGTTGACAGGTCAATTGCCGCCAAAAGTCTGTAGGTACTTTTTTTTTGTATTGGCGTCACCCGATCAGTGTATTTGTCAGTGTCGAGTATTATATTTCTAACTTAGAGAATAGAATGATGATAATGATGATGATGAGATAATGGAACGCAGCAACAAGCCGGGTCAATAGTGTTTAAGTAATGACAATTTACTTAAATTTTACACGGACTTTTTTGGAGCAACTAGAAACGTCACTTTCACAACTTTATTTCAATTTCCCACACTAGTACACATTAAAGAACACATAATGGTTAATAATCCACCAATATTACACATTGGTGTCGATTCGGTTTTACATTCTCTAAAACTTAACTAAATTTGACAGGTCTAATAATATTGCTGTCTTTTTCTAACCACTGAAGTAAAAAAGGATAGCATTACTCTTAGACCTGTCAAACTTAGTTTAGTTTTAGAGAATGCAAAACCGAATCGACACCATTATCACTCAAAGAAACACAAGTTTTGGAAACTAAAACAAAATTTTCCTGTTGACAGTTCAATTGCCGCCAAAAAAGTCCTGTAGGTACTTAAGGTTTTCCTTATGACTTTTTAAAATCGAAAAGCAAAAAATATTTGCCCTCTCTGTTTTGGATTTTATTTTATCATGGAAAATGATCCTAAGAAATAGCGGGAAAGGCTCAGGTGTAACCCCCGCAACCCGCAACATATTAGGTATAAAAATCAAAATTAACTTTAATACCGCTTAGGTACGTTTTTTCCGCTGTTAGTGCGATCTGTGTGCAAGTCCATAAAACCGTATAAACCAACAATCAATGCAATATGTAGAGCATAGTAATAGTCGAGCCGACTCGGGTTATTATGCATATTATACGGTGAATTAGGCTTTGTCGTCTGTTACCCCCTTTGCACGGTGATTTACCTTTCAGTCTCTAGTACTAACATAGTTATTAAGAACATGAACACTACAATTATTATGAATACATCTTTGCCCCCGATACTAAGTCTAATTACGACCCTGAACTGAAATCTCTTTGGTTTTTTTAAAGGCTTCACACGGTTTGTGTATTCAGCCAGTTTCAAATAATAAATTATTATTTAAATGATGATGAGATAATAATAATTATGTGTGAGATGAAACTTGACACAGACTTTTGGAGCAAATACAAAAGTCACTCTTAACAACTTTCTACACTCGTAAACCACAAAAACATAAAATTTCGGATATAAAAAACTTCATATTGACATTTCATTTGCCGCCAAAAAGCCCTGACTTGACATTGTCAAATCTTTTTTCTTTATTGCCAGTGTCTCGGAACATAACTTTTTATTTTAATATTAAAATCTGAATCAATCTGAAAAAAAAATATGTAAAACTACTCTTCTATAAAATATGCTAACGAGGTGCGAAAGGCCGCGGCACGGCACGTCGCTAGGCGCCAGTGCCAATTAGGTATTTATCTCTGTCTATTTAGCCCGAGAGACACCGAGTGAATAATAGGTCCTCATCCTGCGTGGATGCTATTTATACTTGTCTTGGATGGAGATAATTAATTTTGTTGGTACCTTTGCACTCGCCCGCCCGATAGTTGAAGTGATTGTTGATTAGCTCTTACAATCCCTACTTACTTAATATTACAATCTCGCTTTCACGCCTAAACTACTGAACTGATTAAAATGAAATTTGGTACGGAGATAGTTTAAACCCTAAGAAAGAACATAGGATACTTTTTATCGCGATAAACTGTAGCCAACGCAGGTGGTACGCGGGAAACAGCCAGTATGTAATAATGTTCACACTAGCTGCGCTCTACGGTTACATTCGCGGTATTCTAGTCACGAAACATTTTCGGGATAAAAAGTAGCTTATGTGCTACTGTTATTCCGGAATATAATCTATGTCTGTACCAAATTTCATTCAGATCCGTTCAGCTGTTCTGGCGTGATTGAGTAAATAAATATCGGGAACAATTGCACACAAATTGACCTAGCCCCAAATTAAGCTCGAAACTTGTGTTATGGGGACTAGACAACGATATACATACTTATATAGGGAAATAAATACTTATATAGATATAAACATCCAAGACTCAGGTACAAATATTCGTGCTCATCACACATATATTTGCCCCGGGATTAGAACCCCCGGGATTCGAAGAAAAATAAAAGTAAGTATATGTGATAAAAAAATTATATTGTTATTAAGAAATACAATACTTAGGCCTGCTTTTATGTTATTTTTTGAAATTACTGCCTATATTTAATTTTCTAGCGATTTAACGTAGTGGTTACTGCCATATTGGCTTAAGTTATGCCCTCTGCAATTAATATTATTTATTGCAACTTGAGGCTCTTGAGAGCATTTTTTTTTTTTTTTTTTTTTTATGTAATAGATTAGCAAACAAGCTGACGGCCCGCCTGATGGAAAGCGGTCACCGTCGCCTATGGACATCTGCAACACCAGGGGAGTTGCCGATGCGTTGCCGACCTTTAAGAACTCTTTTTACACCCATCTTGAAGGATTGCAATCTGTAGCACAGCGGAAACACTTGTGGGGGAAGCTCATTCCACATTTTGCAAGTATGCGGGAGAAAGGAGCGCATAAATCGCGAGGTGTGGGCTTTCCAAGACTCGATAATGTGTGGATGAGCTTTGTTCCGATGACGAGATGATCGGTGGTAGAACCGTGAAGGAGGGATGAGATTGAATAGCTCTTCCGAGCATTCCCCGTTGTATATTCGGTAGAATATACACAGCGAGCCAATGTCCCTGCGAAGGCTCAGCGGCTCAAGACGGTCCGAGAGCTGGGGGTCATCGACAATTCGGATCGCTCTACGTTGGATTGCGTCGAGGGACTGGAGTTGATATTTGGGTGCACCGTTCCAAAGATGAGAGCAGTATTCCACGTGAGGACGGACTTGTGCTTTGTAAAGCAACAGTCGTTGCCTCGGCGTGAAATACCGCTTCGCTTTGTTAAGTACACCCAACTTTTTGGATGCAACTCCAGCCTTACTCGCAATGTGACAACGGAACTGGACTTCCTTCGAAATGTCGACGCCTAGAATTCCAATACTCTCGGCAGTCTCGAGGGGGACCCCCTCGAACCGCGGCGCCATCATAAAGGGAGACTTTTTCGCTGTGAACGCGCAGACTTGTGTCTTCTTGGGGTTAAAATGGACTAGGTTAAGTCGACCCCACTCCGAGACTCGATCTAGCGAGTTCTCGACTTCAGACACAAGTCTGGCCCTGCTCTCATTGACCTCGGATGGAAGGGCATTTGCACGACCGGTGTATTGTGCGTCACCAGTGCTATCATCTGCATAGCAATGCATGTCACCAACTTGTAACATGTCATTGATATGCAGAATAAATAACGTAGGCGACAGCACAGACCCTTGAGGGACGCCAGCGTTAATAGGCATGGAATCGGAGCACACCCCGTCGATTACGACTTTAATACTCCGACCCGACAAAAAACTGGCGACCCAAGTGCAAAGCCCATCTGGTATGCCATATGAAGGGAGCTTCGAAAGAAGCGCCCTGTGCCAGACCCGATCAAAAGCCTTGGCAATATCCAAGCTGACAGCCAAAGCTTCCCCTCTACTCTCGACGGCTTCAGCCCAGCGATGTGTGAGGTAAATCAGAAGATCGCCAGCAGACCTGCCATGACGGAAACCGTATTGACGGTCACTTATCAGTTGGCGATCCTCTAAGTAACCTAGGAGCTGGTTATTAACAACTCGCTCCATAACCTTGCAGAGTAGAGAGGTTATTGCTATAGGCCTGTAGTTGGATGGGTCAGACCGGTCTCCCCTTTTGGGGATCGGATGGACAAGGGCTTCCTTCCAAGCTGATGGCACACGTCCTTTGGAATAAGAGAGCAGGAAAAGACGCGTCAAAACTGGAGCCAACTCTGGAGCACAGGTCTTCAGGACAACAGCCGGAATGCCGTCCGGCCCACTCGACTTGCGCACATCAAGGGACCACAGTTCCTTCCGTACCGCCCTCTGCGAGAAGCGTACTTCTGGCATGGAACTCGTACACCGGTCAATTACTGGTGGTGTGGCACCCCCATCGTCGAAAGTCGAGTTAGAGGCAAAGAGAATGCCCAGGAGATCGGCTTTCTCCTTTGCACTGTGGGCCAAAGTGCTATCCGGCTTTCGTAAGGCAGGTAAGGAGGCCCGGCAAAAGTTTCCTTCGGCAGCCTTGGCTAAAGACCAGAAAGCACGACTCCCAGAGGGATAACTCGCTAACTGATCGCCAATTCTGCCGATATGCTCAGACCTGGCCTTGGCAATAGCCTTCTTTGTAGACCTTGAGGCAGCATTTAATTTTTTCTTCAACTTGGCGGTATTTGGATCTTTACATGCTCGCGCTTTGGTCCAGGCTCTATAAGTAGCGGACTTCTGACGAGATTCGTCAGCGCAAGACTTATTGAACCATGGACGACTCCGCCCACCGACGCGTATTACAGAGTTTGGAATGAAGCATTCCATACCCTGAAGCACGACGTCAGTAATGGAGTCTGCACACATGTCGAGATCATCCAAGGAGAAACAAAGCTGCCCCCATGGGTAAGAGGAGAAGAATTCTCTGAGCCCATCCCAATCAGCTGCCCGATAGTGCCATACTGTACGACTCGCAAGAGGAACAGTACACTGTTGCACGGCTGCTGCCTTAGACCGTACCAAGCAGTGGTCAGAAGAACCCAGAGGCGCCTCAACCGACACTTGATAGCGATCTGGATGAGAGGTCAGCATCAGATCTAACAGAGAGGGAGTATGGTTTTCAATGTCAGGAATCCTTGTAGGATCAGTGACCAACTGTGAAAGACCATAGGTTAAGGCAAAGTCATGAGCAGTACGACCTGCATGATCCGTAGCTTTGGAACCCAACCACTCAATGTGATGAGCGTTGAAATCACCAAGAACCACGAACTCTGCAGATGCGTACTGCTCATTGACCGCGTCTGCTCCTCTAGCCATGTGCTCGAATAGGTTTGTCGTCTCCGAATCACCGCTATGAGACCTGTAGAGGCAGGCATAAATCATGGTTCTGCCACCGCAGTCAATACGAACCCACAGATTCGATAGATCTGGTCCTTCAAGACCATTGAGCCGGCGACAACAAATATCCTCCCGGATGTACAGACACACCCCGGCTCGGCGCATAAAAGCGTGCTCAAGCGTGTACCCAGGATAAAGAAGGTACGAGGTATCAGCCGGACAGGATATTTGGGTCTCAGTCAAAAAGAGTCTAATGTTAGTCAAGTAAATTTATGAGCAGGTTTGGTAGGTATTAAAAGGAGAGTAAAATATATTATTAGCAATCTCTAAACTGTACACTTCAATTACGAACCAGTTTCGAATAAGCTCAATTCGGTTGCAATGGTTTTACGATTCAAATCCGCCGCTTTAATTTAAACATGATAATAAGTGCTGATGGCAGGAAGTGCGATTTATCAATCGATTATCGATTTAGAATCGAAGATATTATCCTACTAATATTATAAACGTGAAAGTTAGTTAGTATGGATGGATGGATGGATGTCTGTTACTCTTTCACGCAAAAATTACTGAACGGATTTGAGTTAAATTTGGTAAGGAGATAGCTTATACGCTGGATTAACACGTAGGTTTTTTATCCTGGAAAAAGGTTCCTGCGGGATAACGGGAAGGCGCGGGTGAAACGGGGCGCAACTAGTGTTGCATAAATATTAAGATATCTAGTGTGGCGGCGTTGGCGCGCATTCGACAGACGTGCGCACGGGCCGACGACGCGCAGCAGAATGGCGCGCGCCAATGTGGGGGCTTGGTGCCCCACAGCCTCACTACTTTGCAGGGGTAGGGTTTTTAGGTGTAGTCAAATTCGCAGTCCAATGATTACTGATTTATTTGCCCAACGTGGTGGCCTTATATACTATTTTAACCTAGAGTAATAATAATAATAAATCACCTAACTATCCTAGTATCTATCCTTACCATCTAGAGAGCACCTACATACTAACTACTTATTCTATTTTACTTATATTAGCTTATCTACGGGAAATTACGAATACTCTATCTTTATTACAATGTCTTAATTAATTAGAGATCTACAATATTAATAATTATTTACAAATCGCATTAAACAGCGTAGGTCGCGGTTCATATATATATAGGGCGCGCGAATGCGCGCGCCAACGTGTTCGTTTCACCCCCGTGGGTGGTAATACCTCTCCGTCCCTTCAAGCAGGGCATCAGCCCTCACCCCCGACGCCAGCCCAAGCCGCGGGCGGCACCCTTCAGGTGCCGCCACCCGCGAGCGTGGCGTCATTAGCTTAGCTAAAAACTTGGCGGAGGGCGCCTTCCGCGCCCCCCCCAGCAGCCCGGTGGAGTTGTCAAGGTTACTTGACCAACAGCATTAGTCCCATCAAAAAAAAAAAAAAAGCGCGCGCCATTCTGCTGCGCGTCGTCGGCCTGTGCGCACGTCTGTCGAATGCGCGCCAACGCCGCCACACTAGGATCGCCCAGGATTTAAAACTGTTGATGTTAAAAATTCTGGGCGGCATTGATCTGTATAATTAACTAGTTTCGCCCCTGTTTCACCCGCGTCTTCCCGTTATCCAGCGGGAACCTTTTTCCGAGATAAAAAGTAGCTTATGTGTTAATCCAGGGTATAAGCTATCTCCATTCCAAATTTCATTCTGATCCGTTCAGTAGTTTTTGCGTGAAAGAGTAACAAACATTCATCCATCCATCTATCCATACTCACAAACTTTCTCGTTTATAATTATAGTAGAATTAGCTATCGTGAAGTTACCATCAGTCGAGTGACATGCTCAAAACGTAAATCAGTTGCTAAAAAATAAATGTATCGATCTTGTATTCCCTATGTTTATCCTTGCAGTTAGCACAGGGTCGGAACAAGTTCGTCAGAAGCTGGTTCGGATTCACATGCGATTTACATAAAAATGCAATAGAACGTCTTCGCACGATTCCATTTGAATATCTAGGTAGTAGGTACCAATTAGCGATCAATCTCTCAATCCGCCCACTGCAACTCTTATTCAAAATGTATCAAGATTAACAAGTGACGTGTATTGGATATAAATATAAACTTACGAGTGGGTTTTATAAATAATTTCTGCTATCGGGAGTGGTTGAAGATATTTTTTACTCCTATAACCTAAAATAGTACCTATAATACCTATAATAGTTTAATAGAGCTCATAAAAATGATGTAGGAAATAAAAAAAAGTACAAGTATTAACAAAAAATAATTGTTTGAATTGCATACGTTCCGGTATCAAGTAAAAATATTAAATAAATAAAAATGATATATTTCAGGCAATAGCAGGTTGCTATTACTACATACAAGTACATACTACCAAAAAAAACAGTAAAAATAGCAGCAAGATTTATGTAAAAAATAAAATTACGAGGATTTCTGTAGCATTTTTTCATCGTATTCACAGATAGCATTTTAATTGCCCCATTCCCGATCCTAGATACGACTCTGAGCTCCATAAATAGATTTTAAGCATACACTTAAAAACACGAAACGAGTTGCGTGTATTTTAATTATCGCCTTGTTGTATTTAAATAGTCTTGTTTATTTATTTCTTTGAGCTTTTAACGAGGTTTCTCGAAACGCCTAGAAATCCTGAGATAGCTGTGCGGTACTTTAAAACACTAGTGTGTATAGTAAAAGAACTGACAGAGTGCACTGCGTTCTTGGGAGTCCTCTTAAAGTGGGTATCCATTAAGGCCACTTAGGCAAAACGTCCGGAATAAGCACAAAGGCTTGAGTGTTTCCTGGAAATATTAGAATGAATATAGAAAATGTACACTAAAAGGAACTCTAGCAATCATATTATTATAAATACAGTTTTAGTTTGTTTATTATGTGATGACCGTACTTTTTATGAAGGAAGACATTTAGGATTAACGATTGTTATTTGTTCTATACAGCTATGGATGATTTGTTGTGAAAGCCACAAAAATATCATAGAATGTAAAACATCTTGCCTACTGCGTTATAATGATGCATTACGATAGCTGTTTCCCCCTATTTTTGCCCCCGCAACCGCCTCAATGCCTCCCTGTATAATATGTTGATATGTCATTTATTTTAGAAATGTAGGCGAATATACAGTGGTACTTTGTAATTGAAACGTGTACGCAAGAAACCTGTTGCTCTACAAAATAAAAATATGCAGATATTTTAATGAAACATCTATCATGCATGTCGCACGATTACTATCGGTGTAGACGAATATTATAAAAAAGTGATTATCGAGTTCCTATTCAATTTAGAAAATTAAAACATTTATTTTCTTATCTGTCGTAAAAAGTTCAAAATAAAGAAGTGTCGTTATGGTCAGCGTCACGCCACGTCGGTCCTTATTTAATTGCAGTGTTATCTATGCTATGATAGCACTGTACTGTTGCCTATATTTTATGCAGGCGTTGACTAACTGGCCTTCCACAAATTAATATTTTTTTTACTATTTACCGGGTAGCGTTTGACAAGTCGCCTGATGTTAAGTGACGATGTGGTCGATGTTTATCGTGAAATTAGGTTACGATTAGATCAAGTTTTAATATTATGCAATATCGAAAATCCCGGTATTGCTAAATTCAATCCCGGTATTTCAGATCGACCAAAAAAAAAACATTTGATATTGTCGATATCCGATATACCGGTTTGCGATCCCTAATTCCAGCTGTAGAAACGTAATAATTATGCTGATGATTTGATGATTATGATTGCGCTGCGACATCAATTAGTAACCGCCAAATTCATAGTTTCATCTATATAAAAAAACGATAGTATAATTAGTAGAAAATAATTAGTTCAGATCTTCACTTTCTTTCTTAACCAGCCGAAGAACAATTAAACCCAACACTTTTAGTTTTTCTCACACTACTATACTGAATGATTCATCAACATTTGATATTTGAATCGCAATGCTAGTAGATCTGGATACAGAATTGTACACACTGACACGACAACCATTGAAAAAATATATTAGCCGGGCGCCGGGCGCCGGGCGTTTCTTGCCTGTATCCGCTATCAAATTGACCATAAGCACGTAACACGGGCGCGTTATCTACGTGGAATGATCGCTAAAGGCCGTGATAACGTCACACATTATTGGCAAGGAATCTTGATGGTCTTAGGAATAAGGGCCCAGTTCTTTTTCCGGTATAAGGAGGTTGCAACAGGCGTAGCAAGAAGCTAGTTTTAAAGTGATCACATGTTGTTTCCTATTAAATACTGATATATGTATATTTTGATTTGATTTACATATTAATTAAAAAAACTAACTGAACACCTGGAGCTCGCACAAATCCTTCGTGACTTCGTCCTTTCAGCGATACCTGGGACGGCCGACAGGGCGACGACCACTCGGCCGTCCACTGAAAACATATTGAATTTATTTAAATTAAGACTTTTTCAATGTGTCCACACGCTGAAACGTGTTAACGAAACGAAAGCGCACGCGATTATTAGAGCACTGGACTATTGGACTAATTGAATTTAAAAATAATCACCGTGTAATTAGTCTGTAATTACCTCAATCACTTCAGATACTTTGACGTCAACACAATTATTTACTAGTTCACGATTAATTCGATTATGTAAAATAAAACTAAACACTTTCGCTTTGTGTTTTTATGACTATTTGACCATCATCAGCCTGTGCTACTCCATTGCTGGCTGCTGGTCATCGACCGATATGGGTAATTTACAGATTTTTTTAATGAAAAAACTGCTAATAATTTCGGGAAAACGGAAATTTTGTATGAGATCAAGGCCCGCTTTATATTTGCATAAGTACCTACCTATACAAAGCGCGGCGTGGTAGATAACGGCCCATACTCTCTCTCTGACATAAGGCCATAGTCCCAGCAGTGGGAACGTAAACGCTGATGACTTACTGACCTATACAAAACAAGGTCGGGTTAGTAACTCCATTTATAACTCAAGAACGGCTGTTCCGATTTTTATGATCTTTTTTTTGTCCTCAGCCCAAATAGCATAAGTGTAAAAACCACAAAAATAATTAAAAAAAAACCAGTTGATAGTGAAAGAAAAAAAAAACTCTCCCTGTTTCTCTGTAACCTATGGAGGTATTTTAATCCTTATGGAGAAACATATAGAATACTTTTTACTGTTCTAAAATGTATCCGACGCGAGTGAAACCACGGGGGACAGCTCGTCGCACATAAGAGTAGGAATTCATCCATCAAATCTCGCGACGTTACTACGAGTACCTATAAGAATCCGTCAAGTGTAAAAACACACTTGTCCGTGCGATTCGTGTCAGCACCACATCCATTGAACATCCACGTCAGATCGGAATTATTCCGATTCGACAAAAAGAAACGTGGTAAAGCAATTACTTATTTTTGACTCAAGAATGACGAGGTTTATTATCCGGAATCCGGAGCGAAATCAACGGTCTGTGCGATTGACAATGTGCACTGATTGGATTCATTTTATGGTCGTTTGTGAACAGGTATTTTGTGAATGATTGCCGTTTTGGAATCCGCCTCGGGTTTATCTCAGAAAAATATACAACGAAAACAAACTTCCACATTCACGATTCGCTTCCACATTTATAATGCGAACGGCGAAGGAGTGAAACACCTTGCCAGCTTCTTTGTTCCCGATAAGTATAATTTGAGAGCCTTCAAGTCAAAAGTGAATAGGTATCTTCTAGGCAAGCATGCTCCATCTTCATCACCATTTGCCATCAGCTGAGACTGGGCAAATGCTTGCCTATCTCTTAAATAAAAAAACAAACTAAATTTTTACTAGAAACGCCCATCAGGACAAATCATGTAGGTACACTCTTCTCTTATATTGTTACGTTTAGTTTAGTACTTTCGAGGTAGGTACATATAGATCACTGTACAAATATTCAAGTATTTTTACGTATTCATTCGTTAAAATTGAAACTAAGAACACTTATGTACGAAATTCATGACCGTCCGTAATTAGTCGTTAAACAATCTACTGTTATTTTGTGAGAATTGTTTTAATTGCACTACAGTTGTTACAGCTTAAGTAATAGTTAGTAGCAAGTTATAAGTATTGAGCAGTGAGTAACCCTTTCGTAAAAGCCATCAAGACAGTACGAAAGAATTGTCTAAAAAGCGATAATAAAGTTTGCGAAGTTTCCACGAAAATGAAGACTCGCGTTGAACTCTAATGTATGGGAATAAAATCGAATATTGATTATCCCTTTTACGAAGCACTATTTTACGCTGAAATATTGTAGCGGAAAAGAGCTGTTAATTGGAATTTGACAATTCATTTCCACAACCAATATTTTTCATGTTTTAAGGGCTCCTACACAAAACTGCGAATTCGCATCGCATCGCCAAATATCTGCGAGCTCGCACGAATGCACCACAAGAACTTCTGCAGTGCGATTCTAATTCACACGGAAACGCTTCCGACCACGGATTCGGAAAAGTTTCCGTGAGAATTTTTTAGACGTGATTCATTAATCTCATTTTGGAAACTGATATTTCATTTGACAAACCAGCTGTTCAATCACGGAAAAGTTTCCGCCACCTATTCGCTCTCGGAAAACGTTTCCGTGAAGCGAAAGTGACGTCGAATCCGACACTGAAACTTTCCGAGTGAATTAGAATCGCACTACTGATCCGATTCGCATCGCGCCGTATGGCATCGCAGTTTTGTGTGGGTGTCCTAACTAAGCTGCAAGTACTCCATACCTTCTCTGTTCGCAAGATGACCTAATTTTAAAACGATGTTTTTATACCTATTTAAAGCCAGACCGGTCTCGCGCATTACAAATTACAATTCGACATAGCGGCCGAACTCGCGTAAAAAGTAAAAAAAAGCACTGTTATTTTGTTTTGGTGATGTAAGGACGAGAAATGTACCGGGGACCTTGAGGTCGACGACCGGTCGGAACTATACCACTTAGAATGTTCAATGTGTGCTGACCACTTAAATGTCCACAGGCTTGGGGGTTTTCTAAAATAGACTTCGAGAGTTATTGTTAGGGAACTTATGTTAAGCTTTGTAAAGAGTAAATTTTACCTCTACACAAGGTACATAATTATATAATATACATATTTTCTCCGCATTTACCCAAGTATTTCCGCAGTACCACAAACTGCAGTCTTTCAAGATGAGTATGAAAGACCGGCAGCGCATCAAGGCGATGGTGTGCGCTTACCATCAGGTGGGGTCTGCTATTACATAGCTACATAATAAAAGCACCACCCAAGCATCGATCCGTTCAGAAATTAAGACTGCATCGAATGTCCGAAAATAAAAGTGACATCCTATAGTAAAAAGACATAAAATTCAAAGAAAAGAAGTGATTTTTCTCTAGTTCTGAACTGAACTGTAATAGGCAACAGTGACGCTTACCATCAATGAAATATATAAAAAAAAAAAAAAAAAAAATTATATATATAAACGTTTATATATATAGGCACATATATTGGATCGTTTGAACTAACTAAATATATAAATATATATATTGTATTGTTTAAATATATTGTCTATTGTCAATGGCATAGAAAAAATATTAGTATTGCAAATCATCCAAAAATTTCACGTAAAATAATACCAAACTCTAGAATCTACGGCCAGTGCAGCGTAGTAACTACATATAAGCAATTTCCATTCATGCTACCAATTGGGAGGTTTGAACGAACTAGTTGATAAAAATAAAATACAAATAGGTAAACAAAAATTTACAAGTTTCCCCATCTACATTCCGAATATCGGATGTCGAGATCCAATAACTTTCTTCTGAGTCATGGCAATAATAAGGCTATCCTGAGAATTAGCGTGCCAGTTTCCTCAAACGGTTATTCCCTTTACATGACTAACCAGAAAAACACAGAGGTTAATAGAATTTGAAAGCTCCAATTACTTAGAGACTTGGACTCTCTATTTTGCATTTAAGAATAAGAAAAAATAAAGATACTGTTTTAAAGATCTAGGAGACTTACGCCCGAAACTAATTATCGATCCTGATCCGTTATCCGCGTTTTTGGATCGATTTGTCATGGCATCATAATAATATGTCATTTTAGTAGTAAAGCTTGACATATTGATTGACATTTCGATCCAAAACCGCGGATAACGGATTAGGATCGATTATTTAATTTCGGCATTTTATGAGTCCACTCGTGACCAGAATGCTGGCCTATATTTTGGACAAAAGACAAGCCTCGGTATTCTGCGAGGCAATGCCGCCAGCATTTTGGGCACGTTGCCGGTCAAGATCGTTTGAACTATCTTTAGTTAGTTCAAACGATCCCATAAAGGTACCCTATTAAATTATTACCCATCGGTGTGTTCCGACTTTCCGACAGCCGACAGTCCCACTTGAAAGCCCACTTGAGCACCACCGTCGTCCATATCGTCAATTTAACATCAGGTGTAGTCAAAAGCTATTCTGTAAGAAGTAGAAACATAAAAATGTACTAATAAAATTCATTACCATAGCGACTTGCAATAAATAGCATGTAGTATAAAATTACTTTACGGTTACGACATTACGGTATAGTTATAATAATTCAAACGAACTGATCTTTTCAAAGATAGCGTTGTTTATGTCTGCCTCCATAATAGTCTGCCTGTTAGATGTCTACAAAGATAACATCGTCTAGAACTCTATTTTGATCCTTTAGCTACATATAAATATGTTATAACTAGTTGCGCCTCGCGGTTTCCTGCGTCTTCCCGTTGTCCCGCAGGAACCTTTTCCCGGGATAAAAGTAGCCTATGTGTTAATCCAAGGTATAAGCTATCTCCATTCCAAATTTCATTCTGATCCGTTCAGTACTTTTTGCGTGAAAGAGTAACAAACATCCATCCATACTTACAAACTTTCACGTTTATAATACGAGTTAGTAGGATATAGGTTTATTACAACCTATGTTCTTTAACGGCCGAAATTAATAATCGAAAGTACTAGGGCTTGACACATTACTACTAAAATGACATATTATGACATGACATATCGATCCAAAACCGCGGATAACGGATCGGGACCGATTAATTATTAATTTTGGGCGTGAACCTCTTTGCTGTTTGTTATGATCACAAGTTAAGAGTGCGCTAGTCTCCAGCTCAAACTACATAGTTGGTGGGAGAAAGGGAGCTAGCCAAACTAGCACTAGAAAATAGAAAACTAGTATCATGAGAAAGAAGTATTTAAAAAAATGAAAAATAATAAAGCAATAAGTAACGTACAGTCAGTGACAAAACTGATCTGATCTTACTCAATTTCACAAATCCTACTAATATTATAAATGCGAAAGTTTGTGTGTGTGTGTGAATGTTTGTTACCACGTATCACCGTAACTACTAAACTGATTTTGATGAAATTTGGATTGGAGATAGCTTATACCCTCGATTAACATATAGGCTTTTATCCCGGAAAAGGTTCCTGCGGGATAACGGGAAAACACGGGTGAAACCTGATCAGAACTGTTTGATGTTCAAAATGCTAAAGAAAATCGGAAAATGTTCAGGGACTTTTGCCGTTGACCGTGCTAACCATTTATGTCCTAGATCCAGTTACCCAGGCAGTTACTGATTTCATTATACCTACGCCTAATCATAGAGATATCAAGATAACTTAATGCTGGACATTACACTGATACTTGGTAACTAGTCTACGAAACTAGAACATGTTTGACGGCAACATTTAACTTTCGCTCATGTCGATAGATCATGTTCAAAGTGAGCTTAGAGATTATCTAGATACCTATATGTTATAATCTAAGGCTTATGACAAAGCAACAATAATTCTCTCAAAATAGTCTATTAAAAATGTATTCGTCATGCTACAATGCTCAGAAAATAGATAATGCTTTGTTCAACTCTAGACAGCTGACAAAAAGATTGTAGCGTTATTGTAGTGCCGGAACAAATTGTAAGACATAACTAATGAAGATGTGGCGTCGGAGAAAACGCTGACAAATTTCAATATTCAACGCATCTGCTCCATATAAAATTTATGGAAGAAATATAAATGGATAAACTTTAGAATAAGGATAGGCGCAACAGTAGAACCCGTCCGGCGTATAAAATGCGTTAAAAAAGACATACACAGCCGGCCTGCTAAGCTTAATCTCTTTCTGAGTCATTTTCAGTTTTCTAACTACTAATCTGTGATATCATCATCATCAGCCTGTATCAGTCCACTGCTGGACATAGGCCTCTCCCAAGGTACGCGACTGAGCCCGGTCTTCGGCTCTTCTCAACTACTGCCAGCCACTCAGCGCAAGTCGTCGCTCCACCTAGTCGCAGGGCGTCCTACACTACGTTTGCCAAGTCGCGGTCTCCACTCAAGAACACGTCTACCCCAACGGTTATCGGTTCTGCAGCTTATAAGACCAGCCCACTGCCACTTCAGCTTGCTAATTCTGTGAGCTATGTCGGTGACCTTAGTTCCGTATCTGTGACATTTGCATTTTAATTCACAATCTGCAGTTGCTGCATTAAAGCTGCTGTTTATTTTAGTTAGGACTTTATATGTAATTTATTAATCACGAAAAACTACTGATGTGTTAAAAGTTTACGTGATATGTAGAAGATGAACAATACATATTTGAGCAGCTGCATTTAAATTTATTTACATTCATCACAAATACGTCTACAAGTACTAGCAATCACGCAATTAGACAAGAGTTTAAGTATTTTATGCAATAACTAGCTGTGCCCAGCGGTTACACCCGAAGTTTTCGCCTTATCCCTCATAAACCTTTCTCTGAGATCAAAACGTAGTAATAAAAAGCTATGTATCTCCATTCCAAATCCGATAAGCTGTTTCAGTGTGAAGAATTAACAAACATACAAACTCAGAAACTTTCGCATTTATAATAGTAGGCGTGATTATGCAACGCGATTCGCTAAATGTATGTGCATTCAAAAATACAAATGTTTTGAATATTTTTTGCGTTTTATTTCGTTTGAAGTGTTTTTAGTAGTGTCTTAGTCATGTTATGCGTGTGGAGACGCCGCAGTGAAAATGTGAGAGAAAGTGAAATTAGGGTAGACATACAATGATTCTAAAAAATGTATTTGACAGTATCGTGTCAAGACTCACGAAATCTTTGAAATTGATTGGATCTAATGCAAAACTCTAGAACTTCTAAACTCTAAAGGAGTTTAAGAATGACTGGTCCAAATTCCAATGGACGTTTTAATCAACAAAACTTTATCAATATGCAAAGAACAATGGCCAAAACGGACCTAAGCTTGTATGAGAAAAAATGTAATTTTAGTCCTAATAAGATTATACAAACGATACTTCAAGGCGAGTCCAGAAAAAATGAAATAGATTTTTCCGATATTGATCTTCTGGAAGATCGATTCAGATCAGGCAACCCTAACCCTAACCTTTGTTTGCTTTTGCTACGATACTATTCTACTATTTTGTTTGTACTCCTTTTTCTTTTTCCTGGAAGATCGATTCAGATCAGGCAACCCTAACCCTAACCTTTGTTTGCTTTTGCTACGATACTATTCTACTATTTTGTTTGTACTCCTTTTTCTTTTTCTGAACCTAACTAAATCTCACACACCAAAAATTGTTATAGGCCGGTCGTATAACTTCAATAGACTATTCGTAATTTTTGTCCAAAATATACTGCGGTCAGGTCCAAGGCAGTATGAAAAGTGGCCGATATTCTTTCGGTAAGAGGGCGACATTTTTAGCAGTACGCAGGGACGGCGTTAAAGTTTAATCCGGCTCTGACTAGACCACTGCTCGAGAGCCACTCCTCAATCCAGGCGTAGCGTGGCGCCACCTTCGACCACATCGTTACTGACTTGTTGTAAAAGTAGGTTTATAAAAATAATCGATTCTTCATATACATCATCATCATCATCATCAGTCTGAAGAAGTCCACTGCTGAACATAGGTTAAACCCCCCCTTTGAACGCTACCTTGAACAGCTATTAGCCATTTGCTTCTATCGGCTCCCTGCGACTCTCACAATGTCGTCGGTCCACCTAGTGTAGGGCCTACCTACAGAACGTCTTCTGGTGCGTGGTCACCACTAGATAACCTTTCTTTCCCGTCGGTT
The DNA here is from genome assembly GCA_931315375.2 of Opisthograptis luteolata. Taxonomy (NCBI): domain Eukaryota; kingdom Metazoa; phylum Arthropoda; class Insecta; order Lepidoptera; family Geometridae; genus Opisthograptis; species Opisthograptis luteolata. The sequence continues at coordinate 2,809,638 of OV928044.1, forward strand.
ATCGGTTCGTCGAGCGATGTGGTCTGCCCATTGCCACTTCAACTTGCAAATGCTGAGAGCTTTGTCGGTGATTTTGGTTCTTCGACAAATTTCCTCTAAAAAGAATCTCCAAGCATGGCTCTCTCCATGGCTCGTTGTAATTCTTCATATTACATGTAGAATTGTAGATAAATGAAATAATGCAATTACGTGCGGAAGTGCACGCCCACGTCGACTTGCACGCGACTTGCGTAGGTGATCCATCTATCTAGTTAGGATGACGTATGGGAACTTGTTTATAATTGAAACTTGCTCGCCACACGGTTCCACCTTCGTATAAAGTATAGACTACGTTTTAAGTAGGTACATCCTACTAATATTAAAAATGTGAAAGTTAAATGTGAGGATCGATGGATGTTTGTTACTCATTCACGCAAAAACTACAAAATGGATTTTGATGAAATTTGGTGTAGATATAGTTCTAACCTTGGCGAAGAACATAGAAACTTTTTACCGTGGCAAAGTGTAGTCGGCGTGTGTAAAACGGCAGGCCGTGGCAATCTAAATATTTGCATGTCATTTAATATTAGTTCTATTCGTAACTACGAAGTATTCTGGACCTTTACTTTGATTTAGAACTTATGTAATATGTACCAATACTTGAAAAAATAATTTAATTTCATAAAAAGTAACAACTTCCCAAGTGTTAGTACAAAAATCCCATCGAAAAAAGTGCTTTTATAGTTTTTCCCGAACTTCTTATTTTTCGAATTTTTCTTTCCTTTTTCGCTCAGAAATATGACGAATACATATATAAAAAAATTGCCACATCGGTCTAGCCGTTCTCAAGTGATGCATGCGCTGTCCAACGAACCCCATTACATTTTTATCCAAATACCTAGAAGTAAGGAATATCGACAACTTCTTTTTTGCGTTTGGTCGTTTCGCTCTAGATAGCAAATTTTGAAAAAGTTTTTGAGTAATTATTTTAAATTAGTGGCTGCTTGAACTGACGCTGTCCAATCAGTTACGGAATCAGATGACAGGATGATTTATTAACTAACTTGCCTTTACTGTATTTTCAATGTGATTCTAACAAACCTGAGGCCGTGCAGATGTCTTTAATTATCATCATCATCATCACCCGGAAGAACAGCTATCAGGCATTTGCTTCCATCGGCTCCCCGTGACTACGATAGTTCACCTATTGTACTCCTTAGTAGTAAAATTGTATAAGCACGACTTATTCTAATTCACCGAAAAATCACAATACTAAATAAATATAAATAAATAAATATCGGGGACAACACAAATTGAGCTAGCCCCAAATTAAGCTCGAAACTTGTGTTATGGGTACTAGACAACGATATACATACTTAAATAGAGAAATAAATACTTACATAGATAGAAATATCCAAGACTCAGGAACAAATATTCGTGCTCATCACACATATATTTGCCCTTACCGGGATTCGAACCCGGGACCGCTAGCTTCGCAGGCAGGGACACTACCAACTCGGCTACCGCGTCGTCAATACTGTTAAGTATGCATGAATATATTTGAGCCTATGTACTCTTGAAATGATCTAGATTTAAGCACAACCGACGTGAATCCTTGTCATAATAACTATACCTATTACTTACTTAACATATTTCTCATGAAATTGCTCTCCAAAGAACTGTTATACTAAAAACTACCGTTATCACAAAATGCCAACCTTTTAATATAAAGTTTCCATAAAAATTGTAGGTATTCATGACTTTGAAATACTTACCATCATTGACGTACCAAGAGATAGACACCGGGTTCTTCGCCCAAAAGTGTCCCAAACAAAAGAGGGCTAAACGTGAAACGAGGGTCACATGCGAGTCTCCGCTTGGTAACGTGTGTATGACACGGTCAGTTGAACAAGCTACACAATACACAAGCTGATAAATTGTTGAAATCAAATGTATGCAGGTATGTTATTGACATTTGACGTTAAACTAAAAAGTTTGAGTTTCTGTCTAATGTTATACATGAAATTGTAGTAAGTTACGTAACTTGGTACACACTCAGCTACTTTTCTCGCCATGTTTGCATTAGAACCGGCGTCGATACCTTTGTACGTTAATGCTTACATCTTCTTTCCTATCTCTACGAAAAGTCTGTTGTACAATCGTCTTCTTTGTCGCGACAAGGTGCTAAACCGTTTGCTTACTTATGTAAGACTTGAGTTATGTAGTGTGTGCGAACTCTATCTAGCCAGTCGTTAGAATTCATAGCATTCCTTCGAAAGACGAACAAAATACTAATGAACTTGCGCGGTCCACTGGTTTATAGTTCCTTGGTAGGCGATCGTTAAATACAGGTACCTATGTAGCTTAGTAGCTACTATGTGCAAAAAAATATGTAAAAATATATTTTGTGCCTTCATATTTCTACATTTGTGTTCAATCATCACATTATAAACCTCCGACGAAAACATAGTGGTGTTATCTTTGTGTCTGTCATCAAACGGATTTGATTATCGGGATTTATAACATTTTTCATCGCTTTAATATTTGATACCTTATTTCTAAAAAAAAACCGAGAATTTTTTTATATCTTTCATATCCTAAATACTTTATTCGAACTTAAACATAGAATCTTTACATCAGAAACTAAACAACTACTTATAAAAACGATTTGAGAGTCTGCATTTCAATATGTACATATTCAGAGCTATCAAGTTCTTTCCGCCCACATGTTTGTCGTACACCAAAAAACAAACATAATTTGCTCATTCGGTCGTTGCTTTCTTGACACAAATATATCACTCAAAATCAACACCTGATTACTAAAAAAAAAAATAATTTGTCAAATAAAGTTGACAAGCCGTCCACGCTTGATAAGCTTGGCTTCGCTATTTTTTGCTCATAAATAAGCAAACAAATCGTGCTTTATGCTCTACTTGTAATGTGCTAACTGTGCCCCACGATTTCACCTTTGAGGACCTTAGTTTATTGCGATATACCCAAAAAAACCTATGTCCTCCTCTAATTTAAACTATCTCCATCATCGAAATCGAAGAAGAATTACGAACACACGCACACGGAAATTTTATTAACATGTTACATATAAAAACAATTCAACTTTATTGCCAGCATAAAAAAACTGAAAACTCCTGTCTGAAAACTCCGCCACTAGCCTATTTGCCAACCCACACTGGGCATGCTAGGTAGATTATGACCCATACTTTCTCTCTCTCTCTCTCTCTCTCTCTCTCTCTCTCTCTGAAAGCCTGTGTCCCAGCAGTGGGAAAGTAATAGGCTGATGATGATCATCATGATTCAAAATATAAACATTCAAATAAAGTCCATTTATATGTTCCATTTTCAATATAAATATAAATCTTTCAACCAGTGTGACTAACAGTAAATTTACAAAGAATGCCGGCGAGTTACAAATTCGCAACGCTTCTTAATTGATGATCATGCCTGCAAAGGAAGCCTCAATGGTTTTATTCACGTCATTCATTAACTCAATCTGCTTAATGAAGCGATTAAGCAAACACTCGGACTTGATTCTCAGAACCATTTAAAACAATTAAAATTTGAGCCTGTCTCTGTCGCACTCTTTTGAGAATGATGGATGTGACAAGGACGCGAATATAATCAGCTGCATTTTGCAATTAGTCTTATGCTCTCGACTGGGAGCGCTCGTTTCACTTCTCAGCTCCTTAGCGAACTACATCCCTCTTTTAGTTCTTCCCGTCTCGAACCAGAGAAAGGCAGATCGTTAGCTTGCGTTGCTATCATTGCTGCACGCGTTATTTCTTTGTTAATATTATGTTGCTGTTATTTTTTACTCAACGAATATTGTACTCGTAGTATTTTAATTTTTAAATGTTTGTTTACTAGTTGCGCCTTGCGGTTTTACCTGCGTGGACTGCAGTTAATTGCAATAAAAAATTTCCAACAAAAATCCCATTGAAAAAGCAGTTTTAGATATTTCCCAATTTTAAAATCCTAAAAAAGTTCATTCCTCGGATTCCGAGAGACGCAAAACAACGTATGTTTGAAAAAAATTAATAATAGGCGTATTGGTCCAGCCGTGATGTGTTTGTTATAAGTGTGTAAACTTGTATTTTGTGAGTAAGTGAGCGGAGTGACATGACTAGTTCTGGCGGCGCCAACTCTCGAACGAACTCGAACGAATTAAGGAGCGAGGCATCTAGGAACTAGTTCGCGTAGTTCGTATGTGAGAGCGCTCTTACACCCTAGTTCATTCACCACACACAAGACTATTTGCAATGTCTGTGTTCCCTTTGGATTTGTATGTCGTTATTCCGCTAACCAGGCGGCGAAGAGCCAAGTTCTATTTCCTAGAACGCGCGACTAGGCTAAGAAAGTCGGAACGTGAAAAGGAAAGCTTAGAAGGCATTTCCATCAAGTCCACATTAGGACAACCACCGAGTTTCTATGCCTTTCATATCATAGATCACATTACAATAATCACGGGGCTGGTCACTAGTCTTTGTTGTTAAGATTTGATTGTTTGTTTGGTTCAAATAAAATTAAATGCTTTGAACCAATCTTGAGATAGTTTGCTCCCTGGGGAAGGACATAGGCTACTTTTAATCGTGATAAACTGTAGTCGACGTGGGTGAAACCGCGGGGAACAGCTAGTTGATTATATAGATATAACCGTTATGTTTAAGACGGGAGCCAGACCGGTTATATGATATCGGTTTGCGTGATTGAAGTACAAGCTACAAGCCCATCTGTTCAAGGTCGATGTATTTTTGATTATGCAACGTCGGCAACCAGTTCCTAATAACGATGACTTGAATCTTCTCGGGTGCGGTCAGTGGCGGATTCTCGCATTTGCCGCCCCTAAACTATTTAAATTATTATGCCGCCCCTACTAACCTTTCTAATTCGATATCTTAATTAAAACCAAGGCTGTACACACACACGGTCAGTGACAAAATTAGCTGATCATATGCGATTTTCCAAATGTGTTTTAGATCGGCAATATTTGTTGTTTTTTTTACAACTTACAAGCTAGTGCTTGACTACAACACAACGAACCTGATTCTAAGTGATAATGCAGTTAAAAGTTGGTGCTTAAGATGATGGACGTAATCGGAAAGCTGCTATTGTTCAGCTAATTTTGTCGTGGGCTGTACTATTATGTATATTCTGTGCCGAGGCGTCTTTTCTTTTGTTTCTGAAGCAAATATGGGATGAGATTTCCCCTGTTGAATCGCCGCTCTATATCATCTTTCATCTCTCTTGAACTGATTGCTACCACGCAGTCCACACAGCGTATGCCTTGGTGAAACATATTACATGTTGAGTGGTTTGTGTGGACCAACATAGAGAAACATAAACAGGTATATACAGGGTTATATAGAGGGAGTTAAATACATAAGGAAATATGAATTTTAAAAAAATTGGCCCCAAATTTGCCGCCCCTAATGTCTGCCGCCATAGGCTGCCTGCTGCTAAATCCGCCACTGGGTGTGATAAAAAAACGTATCTCTAGCGCCACTGTTCAATGGCTCTTAACGGCTCCATTGTAATTGTTAGTCAAGATCAATTTGTTCGGCAGTACATGTTCAAGACGCCTAAGGTGTTGTTTTTATTGTTGAAATGTGTTGATTGATGAAAAGAATTCTCTGAAATGAAATTGATTTATTTCACAAAAAGTAGAGAGCTTGTTGGTCTTAGTTATTCTGTTGATCTATTTTGTCATTGATGTGAAATTGTAACAAAGTACATAGGTACTTAGTAATAATGTAAACAAGTAAAATAAAGAAAGGGATAGATATATTTAAATGTATGTTGTTTTTTAATATAAAGTATAGCTGTTTTTATCGCGGAAAATGTAGCATTCTAATGGTGAAAGAATTATTCAGACCGGTCCAGTAGTTTCAGAGCCAAATTGATTGATTGATGGATTTCTACTGTCTAAACATAGGAGGCGACCTTTAAGTTTAGTCTGTAAAGAAAGAAAAAATAAACAAAAAGATATTATTTCCATTTTGTAATATTACTTGTTGCGTCCCGCGATTTCCCGTTATCCCGCAGGAATCTTTTTCCGGGATAAAAAGTAGAGGTGAGGCGTACTAGGTTAAACTCGTACTGAGTCTTGCGAGTACGCGTCCAGTTAAATACGTGGTCTTAAAACCTGTTCCACAAGTATTTACGAGTACGGTACTAAAGGGATATGATACTTGAAAGATTCAATACAGGGCTTCTTAGTTCGAGTACATAAAGAATGCAGGGTCGAAAACCAGGGTTTATAATACTTCCATAGGAATTCGACAAGCATTCTGTGGTGAGTAAGGAATAAAATCGTATATTATAAGAAATACTTTAAAGTTCAAAGAATTTTGAAAACTGCATTGGAATTACTAATTTATTTGGTAATAGGCGAGCAGCCTGAGCACAGAACACTATTACTCCTACCGGAGAAAAAAGTAGCATATGTGTTAATCCAGGGTATCAGCTATCTCCATTCCAAAGTAGTTTAGCGCGAAAGAGTAACAAACATCCATTCATCCATACTCAGAAACTTTCACGTTTATAATATTAAAGTAGGAAGTAGGATTGTAGACAAAATGACCTAATTCGACAGTAAAAACCGACTCTATAGTCTAAGAATTTCTCAACTATAAATTATATTGTTTTATTTTATTGCGAGTCGTTATAAAAATGTCTCCGTCTACGTCCGTCTAGGGTCTGAAAATAGGACTATAATTATTTCTATGCCATACCTCGCAATTTGCGAAGGAGAATGCTAGTCTAGGCGAGTAGTATAAAAAGAGCCGCCTGTGTTTTACGTGATTTCACAGTTACGTCTAGTGTAGAGATGAGTCAAATAGAGTTCGCAATTCGAAAATTCTCGAGTTACTCTCAACTCGAATTTACTCGAGTCAGACATCACAAACTCGAGTTCCACGGCTGACGGGTGGCGACTGGCGAGCGGTTGGTCAGTCGGTTGATGAATTTGAGATATAAATGATATGTAAATAAATAAAGTAAATAAACTAGCTGCCTCGGAATCGGAATCCCGTGGTAATTTTGGTGTATAAAGAAGCCTATGTATTAGTTTGGGTCTTCAGCTATCTACATACCAAGTCTCATCCTGTGATCGGATCAATAGTTATGGCGAAAGTGTTACCAAAAAACATTGATTTAGCTTTACCCTGCTTGCCAATTCGAATAGATTTAACTCGATTCACTCGATTTAATTCGAGTTGACTCGAGTTGAATTTATTCCGAGCCGGCCCATCACTATATAGTCTGGTGAGTTATGGCCATGTTTGGTACACCAATCATGAATACAGTGAGTCGTAACTCACTTAGTCGTGAATCATAGAAGTAGTAACTTTTAGACTTCTAATTGTTTCGCGGTACGGCATACAAATTAAAAGTTGGAACTCTAATATTGTTACTTCTCGATATAAGACTGAAATTAGAGATAGCTAAATCTGATGCGACCGATCTCTAGTCACACCAATTTCCGGTGTAACTATTGGTAATTTTATTTATCCGAATATTCACACTGTAATATGTAACTAGACAGGCACTTTTTAGCTATTGACAGGGTAGCGTTTGACCACAAGTTACCTGATGTTAAGTGACGATGTGGTCAAAGATTGCGCCACGCTACACCTGGATTGGAAACTGGTTCTCAAGTGAGACTGTTAAAAGTATCCAATAGGTGCTTGGTGACAGATTCTTTACTTGGAGGTGGTAGCTACAGCTAGGCATATGAGCACTAGAAAATGCCTAGAAACCACCAAGCTATGGTTTCATCACGATGTTTATAAATTCGATGTTTTTTTAATTTTATCCTGCTAATATTATAAACGTAAAGGTTTGTAAGCATGGATGTATGGATGTTTGTTACTTCTTTCATGCAAAAACTACTAAACGGATCTGGCTGAAATTTGGAATATAGATAAAGCTTACACCCTGGATTAAAACAAAGACTATTTTTATCCCGGAAAAAGGTTCCTGCATGCATATTTGTCTTGTAGCGGAAATCGAACCTGCGACACACAAAATCACAGTCGGCTATTCGCCCTTTGTACCGTATCGGTCATCAAAGCTTAGGTATTGCTTTCGCATAGCGCAAGAAATTCCCAACCTTGTTTGAAGGCTCGTAAAACTGCTCTCCCGAGGTAAGGCACGAACCACTCGACTCAGCCAAGATGGCTCCGTTATTGCCGAAGGATGTTGGTGGCAATCAAAAAAGCAATTTGTCGTTAGATCTTAACTGCGATACTACTTAGCAGTATAATACCGATGTAATTCCCAGTGTCTAAACATAGGAGGCGAGCTTTAAGTTAGTTTAGTCTTTAAAGAAAGAAGAAAAGAAAAACCGATTAAACAAAATATATTCTGTAGTTTGGAACGTCACTTGTAAAATAAAATCAAAAGAAAATTTCACTCAAGAGCTATATATAACAGAGCGATGGACGGCAGGTTTAATAAAAACGTGATGAAAAACGTCGCTGAGTGTGAACTGAGTTAACCTATAAATAAGATACCATATTCAAACAAACTAAAATGTCACAATGTTAATAAAATACAGTATAATTTAGCTTGCTACAATTTCTCAGCTGGTACAGCCTCGATTGACCGTTGTCACACACACGCGACCACGAGGAGACTAACGGGTGATTGGCTCTCTTATTCATACCCCCTTTGGTTAGGACGTTTTTGAGCTAAGGACCCGACGTCCGACATCTTGGTATGTCAATGGTTATAGGTACGTAACTATTTTACGATGTACAGTCAGCGACAATAGTTGCTGAAGAATAACAAATTTGCCGATTTTCCTTATCATTTTAAATACCAACCTACGACCGAATCATCACTTAACATCAGGTGTGTTATGTTACGGTCAAATGCTACCTTGTAAGTTGTAGGAAAAAAATAAACATTATTTATCTAATCGCATTCTATCGGCTGACATCACTCAAGTCAAAAAAAATGTGTTATTGACATTAGATGCAGTTTTGACGTGCGCTTCTATGAACCTTATTCCAAGCATTTTGACTAAATAGAAGCCGTTACTTAAAAATTGTAACACACACAAGTCAATAATTTACATAAAAAACATACAAGTAAAACAGTTTTAATATGTCTCTCCTGAAAAGTTGCAAAATTTGACTTGCGCGGTGTTGTTGGCTAACCGACAATGTTCAACTACCGATAATACCGCTAACCGATAATGTTCAGCTTTTTTTTTACTACTTACAGGGTAGCGTTTGACCACAAGTCACCTGATGTTAAGTGACGATGTGGTCGAAGATGGCGTCACGCTACATCTGGATTGGGAACTGGCTCTCAAGTGAGACTGCCGGAACACACCGATAGGTGCTTGGCGACAGATTCTTAACATGAGGGTAATAGCTAGCCAGGCGAGCACTAGAAAATGCCCTACCACCAAGCTATGGTTTTATCACGATGTTTTCCTTCACCGAAAGCTCAAGCTCATTGCTCAGCTACTTTTGTCGCTGACTGTACCTACCTAACATGAACAAACATCAACAACTTGACCCGCTGTACCGTTGGATGTCAACATGCACTGCCTAGAGTACCTACTCAGAACTCGGAAGAGTTCTCTTGTATACCATGTCGGATGTTGAAACATGAATAGGGCCTAGTTATTCTATCAAATTACTGGAAACGTGCGTTTTTTTAAAACACTTTTATTAGCTTGACTTGTAACTATCTAACTAATTCTTGACTCTTTCGGACCTTTCTTTGTTGAAGAAGTTCACTGCTGAACATAGGCCTCCCCTTTGAACGCCACCATGAACGGCTATTAGCCATTTTCATCCATCGGCTCCCTGCGACTCTTAATGTCGTCGGTCCACCTAGTGGGGGGCCTACCTACAGAACGTCTTCCGGTTCGTGGTCGCTACTCGAGAACCTTTCTTTCCCATCAGTTATCGGTTCGTCGAGCGATGTGGCCTGCCCATTGCCACTTCAACTTGCAAATTCAGAGAGCTATGTCGGTGACCTTGGTTCTTCGTTCTTCTTGGTTCGTTGGCTAGCAACGCTAAGAGGCCATTATAAATTAAATACTACCTACACACAACCTATCGGTGTGTTCTGGCAACCTCACTTATGAGCCAGTTTCCTATCCAGGCGTAGTGTGATACCAGTTTCGACCACATCGTCGCTTAACTTCAGGTAACTTGTGGTCAAACGCCTACCCTTTATGAAGTAAAAAAATAAATATCCTATGTTGTTTTTGTGAAATTCCGACTCAGTAGGAACGGTCTGTTGTAGCTTCACTTGTCTTCGCTTGAATGGGAGACTAGCAATTTCAAATTTAGCGTTCAATTGGACATTATTTGCTCTGTGAATCGCGCACGTGATCGGTTTACGTGATTCCATTGTGGCTGAGATTTATTTCGAACTTTATACGCTGACAGTTGTCTTGTACCACGCCTTTTGAGGCAACTTAAATGGAAACAGTTAGAACGGTTTGTTTTCCGAAATTACAACTAGATAGTTTTCCTTCCTATATTTTTAAGTGCCCTTCAAAATTTCCCTCCTGCCAACGAGCGAGTTTCTTTTTTTTTAATAACGAGTAAAAGGAGGAGTTTCTCAAGTCAACGTGTACTTTTTTTTCTCAATACTTTTTTTTGTATGTCGTCTAACTTTTTACAGAGTAGTTCAATATGATTATTTTCTTTTATAGTACTAAGTATGTATAATAAATATAATTGTATTTGTCTTAGCCCTCTAAAATTTCCCTGCCGCCAATTAGTGAGTAGGTACACATTTTTTTAAAGACGGAAAAAATGCAGGAAGTGGATTCTTAAGTCAAAGTCTAACATTTTAATGTAATTAAATCGCATAAATGTTTACAGAGCAGTCTGATTTATGAGTACTTTTTTTTGTTTACAAAAAAGTTTTATAAAACACCATAACATCCGCATTGTGCGCATTCCTTCAATTGATCCTCGTCAGTCTCAGAATAAAATGGCCCAATGCTCAGATTTGTGCACAACGAAACAAATAAAACAAGCTGAATCATAATCTAACTGTTACGTTTCCGTGACACCCAAATATTATAACAATCTGTGGTCAGCTGTGATATTTCCGAAACCGATTGAGACATTCAGTGTGCCACCGTTAGCGGTCGAGTTTGCTTGGACAATGTAGGTCAATACCTAGTGGGCACTATAGGTACCTACTGAAAGGAGAGCTCGTGACTTTGTGATGGACCGAATCTCGAGGGCATCTAGGATAGAAGAAAAATATTTATCGCACTAATATTACAGGTAAATGCGAAATTTTGTGAGTGAGTGAGTGTTGAAACGGCTCTTAGCAGTTTGGAATGGGGTAGTTTGCAATGGCATATAACTTTGTCTGTTATACAATGCAGGCATAATTTTTTTACTAAGAGTAACAACATTAAAAACAATCGTCAAAATCGGTTCACCCAGTCGAAAGTTCTGAAGAAATTAAAAAAAAAACAGTGGAATTGCCTTTTTTGAAGTCGGTTAAAAATATCCATCTATTATGTCGCGTTACCCTAATATTAGAAACTAGCGACTCATCCCGGTTTTAAAAGGGGGGGCAAATATTAATAGTCCATGTGCTTAAGTACAAATAAGACTCATTATTTCCCGAATTTGTATATTTTATTGTACATAATATATATATTTCATTGTATTGTATATACAGGGTTATTTGAAATTAGCGCATCACCTCTTGCAGGAAGCCTCTCTACATCGATATCAACAACATTTGTTCTACGACTTTTTGTAAATCTTGATAAATAACACAAAAACAAAATAACACAAAAAAATTGGCAAGCTCTGTTATTTATAACTCTGTATTTTGTAAGAGTGAGTAGGTAGGTACCTAACCTAGCCTCCCGCGCCGTATGATTCGGTACTAACTACCTACTACGGTTTCCTGCGCTTTTTTCTTACCCTGTTCAGAAGTGGAAAGCCACTGCTCCCCGCAACGAATTGGATCATTTTTCCACACAGGCGAAGCCGCCTGCCTATCAAATAGTGAATAATACGTAACCTGAGAATGTTTATACCAAGTTTATACATATTTTTTTAACGTGACAAACAAAGTGACAGCCCGCCTGACAGTAAGCAGTTACTGTCACCGATTATGGACATCCGCAACACCCGGGGCATAGCTGATGCGCTGCCTGCCTTAGGTCTCTTTTTACCCTTGTGCCTCGTACTACCTAGTTCCTAGCCACTCAAAATATAGCAAATTAATTGTCTATGAATAAAAAAAACCAAAGATTGCTGTCCGTAATAAAGAACTTTGAAAAAAAAACCGTAATGAACTTTTTAGAAATTCTATGTATATGGACTTTTTTTTGTCGGCAATTGAACTGTCAGCATGAACATTTTGTTTTTATGTCCAAAACTTGTGTTTCTTCGAGTGATAATGTGTGATATTGGTGGATTATTAACCATTATGTGTTCGTTAATGTTTACGAGTGTGGGAAATTGAAATAATGTTGTGAAAGTGACTTTTCTAGTTGCTCCAAAAAAGTCCGTGTAAAGTTTAAGTAAAGCACTACTTTACTTAAACACTGTCGTCATCCCATCCCATCATCATATCATCAACATCATTTATACTTGATTCAACTCTATGAGTTTGAAATATTTTATACTTGACACTGGCAAATACACTAATCGTGCGACGCCATAACAAAAAAAGACAAAATTAGTTACAAGTCAAGCTAATAAAAGTGTTTTAAAAAAACTATGTATTTGAATTTGACTGACGAAACACTAACACTTATAAAAAAAATACCTCGTATATGTAACGCAGCAATGTAAAGCTCGTTTAATTATTCAGGTTTATTCACTGCAAATTGTTCCCAAATTTCTCAGTCGAATTCGAGAGGGTAAGTATATTTAGAATTCTCACTGTGGAAGTTCTAAATATTGTATCGGCGTCGTCAGACGCAGGCGAAGGCAATGTCTGTCATTCATTACTGAAACTTAGTCTGGAACTTGCAGAAATCTCGCATTAACTTGGTGAATAGATCCAATTTCCTCCCCTTGGGATATTGAGATGATGAATGGTTATTTAAAAATGTTTTCAACTGAAGCGATTGTATGATGGTGTAAGTATTGAGTTACCTATCCTACTAATACCTATTATAGACGTGAAAGTTTGTGAGTATGGATAGATGGATGTTTGTTACTCTTTCACGCAAAAACTACTGAACGGGTCTGAATAAATTTGGAATGGAGATAGCTTATATCTTCGATTAACACATAGGCTACTTTTTATCCCGGAAAAGGTTCCTGCGGGATAACGGGAAGACGCGGGTGAAACTAGTTTAAAATAAAACTGCCTATCAAACTAAACTCTAATAAATCTATACGAAAATTTATAAATAAGTATGTTCCTACAATATGATATAGGTACCTATATCAGATCGCTTGAACTAACTAAAGACGGTCTGAAGATAGTACTTGTAGTTTAGTACACTATATATACCCTATACATGAATGAACATTCTATTGAATGCCGCTCGCAATGTACAACCACCAAGGCACCGCTCTAATTAGTCAATTATTATCAGACTAATTGGTAGCCATGATCTTCCGAGACGGATGCATCAATTTAGATGCAAGCCGATACTCTATCAGGCCATCAGATGTAGATAACTTTCGACGACGAAACAATGCTCATGGCTGGAGAGCTACCCACCGCTCTGAACAAGGTGCTTCGTCGTAAGTGATATTTTTAGCTAGTGAAACTTTCACGAGCGTTTAAGTGCTCGCATTGGTCCTTTTAACAATTAGAAAGGTTGAATATATTCACATTTGTAGATTCTAACTCCTGATTTTGAGATTGTGATAACATTTTTTTATGCCGAGTTTTCTATTTGATTTTTTGTGTGTTTGTATGGCATAGGTTCCAAACTATTAGATAATTCTTTCGCCATTAGAATGCTATATTATCCGTGATAGACACAAGCTATATTTGTTTTAAAAAAGAATATATCTACTCGTGCGATGCCGGGGTGGGCCGCCAGTTTTCAATAAAGATTATGGCTAGTAGTTAGCCAGGTTAGAAAATGTACTACCAAAGTTATGATTGTTTTATCATATGTAGTGAGATGTGGAATTTTTGCTTGATTCATTTTAAAAGTTATAAATTAAATTAGTCACCGTTCAAAGGTAAAACACTACTGGTAGTTAAAAGCACCTTACTTACAAAACATGTTGTCTCTCAGTCTATTTAAGCAAGTTTCTTTAGACTAATTTGCTTACCGTTAAAGGTGGAAGCAAGTAAATAGGATGAGAGCTCTTTCATGATAAATCCGATAAAGTCTTGTCTTTAGAAAGTTGTGACAGGTAAAGTCGATTGTCTTTTTAAAACACTTTTATTAGCTTGACTTGTAACTAACTAACTAACTAACTAACTAACAAACAATGTAATCAAATCTTAGAAGTCAATTTTCACCTACTTCTAATTGTCGTATCGACTTAAAACTTTGTATGTGTATGTAATCTCGGTGACAATGCAATAATTTGGTATCATCGACCTGATCTGATGAAGCAGCCGGAAGGTGGGTAGGGCATCTCTGGCTACTAGTAAACCCCTCGTGTTTGGGCTCATATGAATCGTCTTGATGAGTACAATAGATTGGATTTGGTGACGAGGGTCTGATGATGCAACCGGAAGGTGGGTAGGGGATCTCTGCAGTGGCTACTAGTAAACCTCTCGTGTTTGGGCTCATATGAATCGTCTTGATGAGTCCAATAGATTGAACTTGGTGACGAGGGTCTGATGATGCAACCGGAAGGTGGGTAGAGGATCTCTGCAGTGGCTACTAGTAAACTCCTCGAGTTTGGGCTCATATGATTCCTTTTGATGATACCGATAGATTGGACTTGGTAACAGAAGAATAAAAAGTAATAAAATAAAAATATGTAGTTTAAAAAACTAAAAAAACACTTTGAAAACGCACTCAAACATATAAAATAATTAAATTGACTTGTATTAGTTACGATATAATGGTTAATTCAAAAAGTGTGAAGCGCTTCTTTTACTGGGTAAATAAAAGTACACACAACCAGTGCGTTTTCAAAGTGTTTTTTTAGTTTTTTAAACTCCATATTTTTATTAAAATTAGCGTCAGAAGGCGGGAATTGTTATTTACTTTCCTCACTACAGTGTCGGATGAGTCAGAAATATTAATAAAAAACACGGTAGTTTGCTGAATTTTAAATATGTACATCATTAACTCGTTATAAATTTTCCGCTCGTCAATTATTTTCTACGACAAAAAATAAAAAAGACATGTTTTTGTTTCTTAAATCCGACAATGAAATCGCGTGGTTTAAGCTGACATTGCTATTCACACGAGATGTTGACATTAACATGTTGATTAGTATTTTATGCACATTTTATCATGACATTTATTCGCTGTCCTTACTTATTCGAATTTTATGATAATATTTTATAATATTGCTCTGCTAACTCCAACCCACCGTTATCCATTGCATTAGTTTAGAAAAATCTACGCAAATCTATACGCAATGAAAAAATAAAATTATAAGGAAAGACGTAATTAATGATCGTCATTACACATTTATCGGGAATGGGAAGCGGCTTAACACTGCAGGACTTGTAAATTTCTAAAAACGGGACTCTGCCAGTAATCCTTGAAACGGTTACTTATCGCCATTCAAATGTCTTTCTGCATGCACACGCTGGCCTGCGGAAAACGTCACATTGTAGCTCATTCAGTATTGGCAGTAACGTTCTACAGTTTTATAGAGGTTCAGTCAGCGACAAAAGTAGCTAATCATAATCGATTTTCAAAATGTGTTATAAATCATTAATGGTTGAGTTTTTCTTTTTTTTTTTTTTTGTTTTGTTATGGCGTCACACGATTAGTGTATTTGCCAGTGTCAAGTATAAAATGTTTCAAACTCAGAGAGTTGAATCAAGTTTAAATGATGATGGTGTTGATGATGATGAGATGATGGGATGAGGATAGTGTTTAAGTAAAGTAGTGGCGCTTTACTTAAACTTTACACGGACTTTTTTGGAGCAACTAGAAAAGTCACTTTCACAACTTTATTTCAATTTCCCACACTCGTACACATTAACAAACACATAATGGTTAATAATCCACCAATATTACACATTATCACTCGAAGAAACACAAGTTTTGGAAATAAAAACAAAATTTTCACGTTGACAATTCGATTGCCGCCAAAAAAGTCTGGGTTTTTCTTACAAATTACAAGGTAGCGTTTGACCACAACATAACCTGATCTTAAGTGATGATGCGGTCAAAGGTTGGTGTTCAAGATGATGATGGTAAGGGGCCATCCATAAATTACATCACACCAATTTGATGATTTTTTTTACCCCTCCCCCGTCCTTGTCACAGCTGGTCACATTTGTGAGACCCCCCTACCTAGTCTGATGTCAAATATTTTGAAATTTAATACTTCGTGTTGTAATAATTAATATTATAATTAAAAAGAATGTGATGTCACAAAATTTGAGACTCCCCACCCCTTGTCACACAATGTCACACTTCGTCGACCCCCTCCCTCCCCCTTAACGTGTGACGTAATTTATGAATGGTCCCTAATCGGGAAATGTGTTATTGTTCAGCGACTTTTGTCGTTGACTGTACTAATGCCATGCATACCTAGTACAGTCAGCGACAAAAGTAGCTGATCATACTCGATTTTTCAAATGTGTTTTAGATCTATAATGTTTTTTTCTTTTTACAACTTACATGGTAGCGTTTGACCACAACTCAACACACCTGATTTTCAGTTATAATGCGGTGAAAGGTTGGTGTTTAAGGTTACGAAGGGAATCGGAAAATTTGGTATTGTTCAGCGACTTTTGTCGTTGACTGTATGCCATGCATACCTAGTACTAGCAAAAATATCTGGAACTAGCTCCCTCCGACTTTCCGCAGTGCTACGAAATGCACTCCTTCAAGTTTGTTGTAACAAGATAAATACATTACATAGGGAAGAAAGATTTATTTTATAGCGATGATGGCTCAGTGGTAGTGACGTCGGCTTGCGATCCGTAGGACGTGGGTTCGAATCCTACAATGAGCTTGAGCTTTCGGTGAAGGAAAACATCGTGATGAAACCATAGCTTGGTGGTAGGGTATTTTCTAGTACTCGTCTGGCTAGCTACCACCCTCTTGTTAAGAATCTGTCGCCAAGCACCTATCGGTGTGTTCCGGCAGCCTCACTTGAGAGCCAGTTCCCAGTCCAGGTGTAGCGTGGCGCCATCTTCGACCACATCGTCACTTAACATCAGGTGACTTGTGGTCAAACGCTACCCTGTAATTAGTAAAAAAAAAAAAAAAAAAAAAGAACCCGACTGCGCCAAAATATAGTACCCTATGTCACTCTCACAATAATAAAGAAGAATATAATGACACTTTAGATATACCTATGGTAAAATCCGCCAATCCATTTACGTGATCCTTTTTACCCACCGATGCAAAAAGAGGGGGTGTTATGAGTTTGACGTGCCTGTTTGTCTGTGGCACCGTAGTTTGCGAACGGATGAAGCTATTTCAATTTAGTTTTTTTTTGTATGAAAGGTGAGTTACGGGCGAAAGTTTTTAGCTATGTTTGATAAAATAGGTCCAATAATAAATGTCGGGGGTTCTTTAAATTTTTAGAAATAGATTTCTGCTAGATAAGGGGAAAACCGAGAATGTAACGATGGTAGGTATATAGCTAAAAGTAGGTACCCATAATATATAATTTACACAATAAATACATTATTTTGTCATTAAGATATACGCTGTGAATATATAATTATAAACAATTATAAATGAGTCCATGGATATCATGATTAGGGTTCGCATAATCACCTCACTCGAATTTATATAATCCGACTGCAATGACACTTGCGTGCGACTAAATGATTGACGTCACTTGTCACTTCCTGGGACGTTAATGTCAACTTTTTCAAATTCCCGGAAGACCAGAGCCACTGGCTCGTCAAACAATTTGTGAACAAACAAAAAGTGACCGAGCAGAGCGTCATGTCTGCATTCGGTACGATCAAAGAAGCATTGTTAGCTTTTCTTTGAGAGAACGTGTCACGTCAAAACATCTGCTGGACAATCAATTTGTCAAGTGACGCAATGACTCAGGGTTTCCCGTTGCAGTTTGTTAACCCCCCCACCATGAAGAGAGGTTATGGGTTTTACGTCTGCGGGTAAATCATTTGACACCTATTCTTTATTCATTACTACCTGCGCCGCGCGGTTTTACCCGCTTCTTCACGTTATCCCGCAGGTTTAAATTTCATTTAAATCCGTTCAGTAGTTTTTGCGTGAAAGAGCAACATACATACATACACACAAACTTTCGCGTTTATAATATTAGTAGGACTGAATCGCACAGGAATCTTTTTCCTGGATGAAATAAAAGGCTGTGTTAATCAAGGGTATAGGTATATCCTAAGCTATCTCCTTTCCAAATTACGCTCAAAACTATGTTGTTTCAGCGTGAAGAAGAAACAAACATACACATTCACTCACTCACAATTATTTTTATTTCTAATAAGTGTGGTTATATTAGCTGTTCCACGCGGTTCCTCCTACGTAGACTTCAGCTTCACAGCAAGGGGCATCACCATTAAGTTCCCTTGGCTGGGACTTCAGCCTTCTCTCTGAGAGAGAGTCATCATCATCAGCCCATTACGTTCCCTCGACTGGGACTTTAGCCTTCTCTCTGAGAGAGAGTCATCATCATCAGCCCATTAAGTTCCCTCGGCTGGGACTTTAGCCTTCTCTCTGAGAGAGAGTCATCATCACCAGCCTATTACCTACGTTCCCTCGACTGGGACTTTAGCCTTCTCTCAAAGAGAAAGAGAGGGTCATTACTATCAGCCTATTACAATCCCTCGGCTGGGACTTTAGCCTTCTCTCTGAGAGAGAGTCATCATCACCAGCCCATTAAGTTCCCTCGGCTGGGACTTTAGCCTTCTCTCAGACAGAGAGTCATCATCACCAGCCTATTACCTACGTTCCCTCGATTGGGACTTTAGCCTTCTCTCAAAGAGAAAGAGAGGGTCATTACCATCAGCCTATTACAATCCCTCGGCTGGGACTTTAGCCTTCTCTGCAGAAAAAGAGTATGGGTCGTAATCTACCAAGCTGGCATTACGTTTATTATGCACCAGATAAAAAAAAGTTTCGCTGTGCGTTGTCAGTTCAAAAAAAAGTGGGAAAATTCATGTAATTTAAACCATAAACTGATGCATTTACCTGATAATGTAAGTAATCAGAAACAAGGAACACAGGCATGTAATTTGAACGTCCTTAAATAACAGTACGCCATTACATCCCCACTTTACAACACGCCGTTTAAGGCTTTGTCGATTAATCAATATGTAAAACACCTTGTTCCATAAACAATCGTTCTACATTTTTAAATAGGTACATGTATATAAATATATCTGTATAAGTCAACTTATCGCCCCGATCGGTTCCTGGTTGGGAAGAATAGAACTGAGACGTGGTACTAACAGTGAGGTAGTGGCTATAGACATTGCAGTGATCCAAGATCCAACGATGATATTTATGTGTGAAGGAAATCTGTCTGAATCAGGAATATTATAGAGCTATGTATCGGATAAATATCCGAAATAAAAATCTGTCGGCAATTGTAACCGAAACCGATATCAAAGGCACTAATCATATGTGTGTGGCAAAAAAGCATTGAATTCTAAACGTCAGTAGAAGTGAATTGATAAAGTTGGAGCCAGTGAGTGATATACCCTAAAAACTGGACACCAACAAAAACTGGCGTTAACAAAACACCAAAGAAGCCAGACAAAACAAAAGTATGATCGACTACCAACAATTATTCCAGACAATGCAATAGATATCTAATCCTCCTTTTGTTTTGTGTAATTTTATCTCTCTCTCCATTCCGAGAGCGAGGAGTTCTCTCAGGAAACACAATACTTTTCAGTTTACTCGCTTCAGCAGCAATACAGGTACTAGCATTAAAGTTTGCGTCAAGACTTTTTCTTTATTGCCATCTGATACTGCGATGCGAGCAGCAGAAGTTACTGAAATGGCAGTAAGCTCACCAACAACAGCTATAAGCTCTATGACAATGCAGGCAAGTATGTACCCTTAGCGTTAAAACTTCTTGGTGTAATTAATTGTAAACTGATACGTAGACAATAGACAAACCTTTACATATATGTATATATTTATATATACTAGCTGCGCTCCACGGTTTCACCCGCGACTTCCTATTGTCCCGTAGGATACTTTTCCAGGGTGTAAGCTAACTCCATTAAACATTCAATAGTTTTTGCATGAAAGAACAACACACATGCATACTTAAATCTTTACAAACTTTCACATTTATAATATTAAGTAGGATTAGTAGGATAGTGTGAAAGTATAATATATTACTGCTATAATGTAGGTAAATTATGTCAGGGATCAGTAAAAAAAAATCTTACTTTACGTCTAAACTATTTTCATTTCAAACGATGATAGCTTGTTGGTAGCGACGTTTGCTTGCGACCCGTAGGTTACAGGTTCGATCTTTCGGGTGGTTTCGGTAAAGGAAAACATCGTGTTGAAACCATAGCATTTTCTAATTCTCGTCTGGTAAGCTACCAGTCTCAAGTCTGTCGCCAAGTATATGTTGGATCTTACTCATCTTTACTAAACGAGATCGCGCTACACTGAGAAAAAAATTCTGACTTGCCCTCTGAGTCTTTACCTTCCAAGACCGTTTCCTTCCGTTTTTTGTATTAGTTTTCCTTCTGAATCACAAGTCCTTCCCTTTTGACTCAGAAGGAAAACAGTATTTCGGAAGGTCTTTTTTCTCCGTGTACGACCTAAAGTGAGTCATGGCGTCCGATAATAGAAGGCGCCATTTTGGTCTGTCCTGCCCCACCACCAGTTAGTTCTCCACACTGAGAAAAAGAACCTGACTTTCCTTCTGAGTCTTACCTGCCAAGACAGATTCCTTCATTACCCTTCAGAAAAAAGTTTGAAAAACTTTGAAGGAAAACATATTCCTTCTGAATTTCAGAAGGTATTTTTCTCCCTGCACCTGGAGCTCGCGCAAGTTCTCCATGACGAGCGACTGGGCGTAACCACTCGGCTGTCCGATATTTGCTCATTTCACCGCACGATCCTCTCCCATTCATTCATTCTTAGAAGATGGCCGAGCCAGCAAAGTTTGTGTGCTTTTTTTTTCGCTTAAGACATCTGGTTCGGCCACCAATTCAATTTCTCATCTCTATCTTCCACTCGCCTAATTCCCATACTAAACTAATTCCCACACTATGCTCAAAATAATTAGAGCGTAATATGAGATGTCGCACTAATCGAATACTATACTACTAAACGAAAACGAACGCGCGAATTACTTTCTAATATAATTATAAATACTCATCACGCTGAACAGGCCTAATCCTTCAATTAGATGTCGTAAAAGGGATCACAAGATAACATCTAAGTAGTGATATTATAATTATAGTGTTTTTAGGCAAGGGACAAAGTTGGCAAAAGGCGGTAATTTATTTTAATATTTACAAGGAATTTGCGTGACGCCCTATTCTCGCACGGGTAGGTAAATAATATACAAGGTAATACTTAAGTACATGTATTATTTATTCTTTACTATTTTTCAAATTTTAAATGAACTTTTTCATACAAAAATCTTATGGAAAAGGCACTTTTTCAAAAGATTCCCAATTTTCCGAACAATTTTTTCAAGTTCATTTTCCGTGTGTTTTACTGTCTTAGATACGGGAAATGCTAATTAAGGCCAGATGGTCACATACAAAGTCCTTGGTAAGAACCGCAAGTATGAATTATTATTATTCTAAGTAATGTATGTGATTACGTGGACGTCATCTATTTAAAGGTAAAACAAACTTTTCCAATAAATCGACTCGTCTCTTTTACTCAGAAGAGTTCTAATTAATTTATTTTAAACTCTGATGAAAATAACCGCAATGCGTCATTAAAACGCGCGTAAGTTTCACACGCATTTCATATTATAAACTGTTTTATCATTGTGAGAAATCTTCCGGTGCGCCATTGTTTTTACAATGGGGTCCCTGCGATAATATGCGGTCAACTCACATATTTTTGCATCGCTTACAGTTTTATGGCATTGGCACAATAGGGGATAAAAGTTTCTGCTTTATTTTGATAGTATGTACTGCATGCGTATTGAAAAAAGAAAAGTTCAGCATGTCACTACCCAAATATGTAAAAAAAAATATTTTAGAATTGGAACTTATTCATAGTTTGAATCTAATATCCTAAAGAAAAAGAAAAAACAAAGTTGGTAACTTAGGATTATAAGATGTGATAAATGTGGCTAATTATCTCCAAAGAGAGCCGACACTTCAAACTTAGCTTATATAAAAGAGGTCTTCATTCAAGAGGTAATTAGCACTTCCGTAAAAATTAAAGGCGGCAGTATATTGTAAACTTAGACGTTGAGTGCAACAACCTAGGTTATGGAGTGTAACCCTCGGTCAAGGGTATAAATTAAAGATAAATCGACTATACAGCTTACTAATGAGTAACTACACTAATCGATTATCAACTTACCGTAAAGTATTCCACATGATGAACGAGCTGGCTGGTTTGTTTTCAGAATTAAAAATAAATTTAACGCACTGAAATCTTTAAAGTTCGATTTTTGAATACACTCGTAATCGCGCGGTTATTTAGTGCTGCGCGTTTACTCGACGCGTGCGGTAGGATCGGAGGCAGCGACTGTTCTGCTCGGTCCGCGACTGTTCTTGAACTTGACAGGTTGCGGGTTGCACATAGCATATTTTCGACAAAAGCCTGAACCTGAACAATGCCTTCGTAAGTCATACCGTCATACCACTTTAATGTCTGACGGGGTCTGACAGCTAATATCTCGGGAGGGGAAGAGTAAACATTTTAATGCTCTGTAAATGTACGTAAAGGGAATGGTGAAAAGAATGTAGTCGTTCGAGAGAATAGTTTTTGAAAGTTTGTTTTT
This sequence comes from Opisthograptis luteolata, assembly GCA_931315375.2. Taxonomy (NCBI): domain Eukaryota; kingdom Metazoa; phylum Arthropoda; class Insecta; order Lepidoptera; family Geometridae; genus Opisthograptis; species Opisthograptis luteolata. The sequence goes on from OV928044.1 coordinate 2,832,647, forward strand.
TTATACGAGGCTGAGACATGTATAATAATAACATGCATTTTGTGGCTGAAAAACGTTGATTAAAAAGCGTTCCTACGGTTTTTATCACTAAAAAAGTCTTGACTAGTAAATACTATCATAGAAACTAAGTATTTCTATTTTCCTAGTTAAGACCAAGTGACGATTGACATAATATGCATGTTGAAGACATAAATAACATTAAAAAAAAGATTTCTTGTTTTCGGAAATATCACAACAAAAAGAACTATCGTGTCTGGCTTATAACTGGGTCACATCATCTCATATTTATCATTTATTTACCAGCCAGGTGAAACGGTAAAATTCGTACCACAAGTCACCATGTGGTCGAAGGTGGCGCGACGCTACACCTGGACTGGGAACTGGCTCTCAAGTGAGGCTGCTGGAACACACCGGTAGGTGCTCGGCAACAGATTTAAAACTAGCCAGGCGAAATCGTCCTACCACCAAGGTAGGGTTCCATCGCAATGTTTTCCTTCACCGAGAGCCTCATTGTTGGATTTGAACCCACGGCATTCAAGTTGCAAGCCGAAGTCTACTACTGAGCTATCATCGCATAATAATCTTATTAATATTTGTAACAATAATTGTGAATTAAATTGTTTAATTTAAATGTAAGTAGAAGGATTTTTTGAAATTTTTTAAATCTTTGAGTTTTAATTTTATTGTAGGTAATATTTGCACGCCTGCCTGCAGGCTAAATACATTGGCCTAAATGTTGTTTTGTAAGTTCTTATCTAATAATATTTATTCTAGCAAATAATTGAGTTAATTTGACTTCAAAGCTGCTAAATACAGAACCCTCAATTTCGGTTTGGCCGTATTCCAGTAAAAACTAGAGCATAATGTAGTGTTTACAATTTCTTTACGGCAATTTTGCCGCATTGAGGCAAATTAGAGGTGCGCTTGAAAAGTAACGACCATTATGGCCGAAATGTTTTTATTAAGCATTATTATATGTGCATTAACATACATAGTTTCACACTTTTACGAACGCCCGCCGTTTAAGGCAGCGAAAGTAAGGTGTGTTTTATTTTTAGACGTAATAAGTAAGCGATTATAAAGGCACTCGGCGTTTAATGCAGTGTACTTTCTCAATTAGAAATTAAGTTAAATATGGTTATTACGAGAATAGTAGGTATGCTTATAAATCTTTGTTTAGTAAGCGACGGTATTCTTTTTATTTTGTTACTGTAACTCTACTTATAATCGAAGGTTCTCGAATGGCCACCACAAACCCAAATAAAAAAAACAAATCAATAAATTTTTCTTTGCTTGGGGTATTTTCTAGTACATATTTTATTTTCTAGTACCCGCCTGGTTAACTACCATCCTCATGTTAAGAATCTGTCGCCAAGCACCTATCGGTGTGTTCCGGCAGCCTCACTTGAGGCCACTCAGAGCCAGTCTCCAATTCAGGCGAAGTGTGATGTCATCTTCGACCAAATCGTCATTAACATCAGGTGAATTATGGTCTGCCTTACCACCAAGCAATGGTTTCATCACGATGTTTTCCTTCATCGAAAGCTCAAGCTCATTGTAGGATTCGAACCCACGACCTACGGATCGCAAGCCGGCGTCACTACCACTGTATGTACAGTCAGCGACAAAAGTAGCTGATCGTTCTCGATTTTCCAAATGTGTTTGAAATCAGTAATTATTATTGTTTTTTTTTACATTTTACGTTATCATTTTGTCCACTACATAACACACTTGATATTAGGTGATAATGAGGTCAAAAATTGGTGTGTAAGATGATGAGGATAATAGAAAAAAGTGTGATTGTTCAGTGACTTTTGTCGTTGACTGTGCCATCATCGCCTTTTTATTGCGATAAACTGCAGTCCAGCTGGTTTAGTATGTATTATGTAGGTACTAGTCAATACTATATAGCTGGATTCCAGATTTAAATGCGCAAAGCGGGGCCCAGCTGGCTGGAGTGTATTGGAGGCGAGCCAACCTAGGCTCCGTCTAATACCGAGTACATCCCCGCATTTCCTGCTTGGCAGCAGGCTCGGGGTTTAATTAAGTAATCGTAGAGCCTCGGCCTCGGTTCGTTCGCGAACAAGGGCTTAATTTTGCTTCGTCACACGAAGTCCACTTCTCAAAAAGGCCCTTTACGATATTGGCTAGGTACTTCTTTTTTTGTGCGTGGCGAACTCTGTTGTTATCTAGAGCAGTGATTCCTAAGATTTCTAAAGTGGGTTCTGTAGAAAAGTCGCCAAGGTTACAGGGCGAAAAAATACCATAGTTAAGTTTACCAGAAGCTACCGCAGCAATAGGCATACCACTGCCCGATATAAAACCTATAAAGTAGGTAGTTATTCAAAAAAAGAAGAAAAAACATAATTAAAATTAAGAAAAAAGTATAAAAAGTAGATAGTAAAAGTAAGTGTAGTGTGTAGTTCTAAGTAAATTATATTATATATATTATATTATAGTATTTTTTTTAAACATTGTTTTTGTTGTATACTTATTATGTATTTTGATATGGGGTTCCGTAAAAAAGGTATTTGGTGGGAGATCCGTTATCTTAAAAATTTAGGAACCGCCTAGAGCATCAGAAAATACGTGGATTGGGGATCCACAACACCCGGACACGGAACAAATACTTGCGTTTTTTTTAATACACAATTATTTGTCCCGTTGCAGGAATCGAATACGCAACCTCACGCTTCGCAGTTGGCTGTCTACCCTTTGCGCCACATCGGTCGTGAAAAGGAAAATATCGTTCCCAAAGTGCGCTCGACCTGACGCAAAGTTTTTGCATGGAATGTTTTATAGGACTCCTGTGCCTAGAAGGCTATATGCACTAGCGAATAGCGATAGAACATTGCGCATTGAGAGTGCTCATTGAACCGCGAATGATAAGAGGGGTTTATAGCAGGGGATCTTCCCCTACAAGTTATGGCCTCATTTGCCTCACCCCGCAGGCGACAGAGGCGTACCTACCTACCTCATGCCGATCTGGGCCTTCTGGAAATAATGAAAACGTTCTAAGAAATCGCAAAAAAAAACATGGCAGTATTGTCATATTTAAATAGCTTCGAAGCTCTCTGGGAATTGTATTTATTTTCTCAATAATGCTGATCCTTCTTTGTTGTATAAAGATCAGAAGAAAAACGGTCGTAACCTAGGTCGTAAAAATGGGGGCATTTGGGTCTTTGTATTTAAAATTTTACAAATACAATGCATTTTTTATTATTTTATTATACATAATTTTTTTCTGCTTTAAGCCCTACTACATAACATGTAAATATTTATACTATTAATAATCAATATAAATTTTATATTATAAAAATTCCGTTTTTATTTAATAAAATATATCCGCTTTTTTGAAGCACTGCTTTCCATACTGTTTCCGCATTTTCTTTGGCAGCCAGCCATCTGGCAACATTGTTCAACTTTCAAACTCTTACTAATAATACCCATTGGTCTCATTTCACTCTAGCCTAGGAAATGCCGATTCTCTCTGAAAATAGTCGATTTAAATCGGAATCGGATCTAGTGAATCGATACGATACACTGGTGTCGATTCGGCTTTACATTATCTAAAACTAAACTAAGTTTGTCAGGTCTAAAAGTAATGCTGTCCTTTTTTTTACTTTAGTGGTTAGAAAAAGACAGCAATAATAAAAGATCTGTCAAACTTAGTTTAGTTTTATAGAATGCAAAACCGAGTTGACACCACTGTGTCACATCGATGCAAAAAATCGTTTTTCTGACATAAATAATCGACTATATCGACATGCCTACTCTTTGTCAAACCAAACGAAAACATCACATCACTATCAATCAACAACATGGTGGATGTGGGGATGCGGCACAAACTGTCAGTGTAGTAAAAGTCTCTTTTACATATCTATATTGTTGATAAATATTGCAAAATGTCTTCAACCGAGCCTTCCCAGAATAAAACATGGGAGCTTTCCCTTTACGAACTGCACCGCACTCCTCAGGAAGTGATAACAGACGCGACAGAAATCGCGGTGTCCCCTAGAAGCTTACACAGTGAATTGATGTGCCCTATATGTTTAGACATGCTCAAGAAGACAATGACAACGAAGGAATGCTTACACAGGTTCTGCAATGACTGTATTATAACCGCTTTGCGCTCCGGCAACAAGGAGTGTCCGACGTGTCGAAAGAAATTGGTGTCAAAAAGGTCACTGCGACCAGACCCAAATTTCGACTTGCTGATTTCTAAGATTTACCCCAGTCGGGATGAGTACGAAGCGCACCAGGAGCGTGTGCTGCAGAAAATAAGTATGTCGCATTCACAGGCTTCGTTAGTGAACTCCATCACCGAAGGTATCAAACTACAGTCACAGAATAGGCCTCAAAGGTCACGCAAGAATCAGGATGAGTCGTCAAACGCCTCCAATTCTAATGGGAATACGGAATCTGTTCAAAATGGGCCGACACAAAACGGTAGCAGCACATCTGCTCCTAAAGACGGAACATCAGGGCCAAATAATAATAATAATAACAACAATAACAATCCGGCTCCATCTGGTCAGTCTACATCCAACCCTGCTTCAGTGCGAAGCACACCCTCCCCAGTTCCTTCCAATATCAGTTCCATTTCAAAGAACACAAGCACAACAAAAAGGGCAAAGTCTATTTTGACGTCAGAGCGAAGCGAGGAAAGCGAATCCAGTGATGGAAGGTGAGCTTAGTTTCTTCCAGTGCTACTTTGGGCTTTTCTTACAAATTCTTACTACATGCAAGTCAATTTAACTCTTCTAGCCCCGATCCCATTTATTTGGGGTCGGCCCAGTATGTATTTTTCTTCCACTCATTGAATTTAACTAAAATTAAAAAAGAGACTCATTTTGCAGTCACCATTTTAACACTTCTCACAATGTTATATTTAGTTAACAAACTTATCCTTCATTTTATTTGTCATTGATTTACTCTCTATCCTAATTCTTTACTTTACTGCACTCTTCCTGATTGTACTTAATGTGATGTTCAGAACAGAAGGCGAAAACTCAATGGACACGGAAGGCGAAGGGGAGCCCCTGAACCCGAATGAGATCGAGCTTGTATTCAAGCCACACCCCACCGAGATGACGGGGGACAGCCAACTCATGCGGGCACTGAGGGACAGCTCCATAAGATACTTGAAGACAACTGCAAATGCATCTGGTATACTATATTACATTATACTATCTGCGCCCTGCGGTTTCACCCGCATCTTCCCGTTATCCCATTAGGAACCTAAAACATATCCCATGTCCTTCTCCTGGTTTTAAGCTAGCTCCCCACCAATTTTCAGCCAAATCGGTTGAGCTGTTTTCGATTTACAAATAGTGTAACTAACACGACTTTCTTTTATATGATACTAGCTGCGCCCCGCGGTTTCACTCGCGTCTTTCCGTTATCCCGCAGGAACCCTTTTCCAAGATAGAAAGTATCCTATGTCCGTCTCCTGGTCCTAAGCTACCTCCCCCACCAATTTTCAGCCAATCGGTTCAGCCGTTCGTGAGTTATAAATGGTTTAACTAACACGACTTTCTTTTATATGGAATGCCTATAGAATGCCTTAAAATTTAAATAGGTCACTCTGCCTTTGAACATTTAGAAAGAAGGACGATTTGGTGTAAATAACTCTGTGATAGATGTGTTCCTGAGTGGAGACCATAACTTGGTAAGCATAGTGTAGAACACCCTGCGACTAGGTGAAGTGACAACTTGCCAACTGTCTGGCAGTAGTTGGATAAGAAGAGCCGAAGATCAGGCTCAGTGTCCAGCAGTGGACCAACACAGTCTGATGATGATCATTGGAGTTCTGAAATATGATTTTGTTGATGAATTCTTATTTTTAAACACATGATGGTTGTCTTTTGTTCCAGTGGACCACCTCAGCAAATACCTAGCCATGCGGCTGACCCTGGATCTAGATACTGAGTTACCTGAGACCTACCGGCTACTAAACTTCTGCATCTACGTAGCTCCATCGCCTGGACAGTTTGTACCGTTAGCTGGCTCGCAAACGCTGAGGCAGATTAATGACAAATTCTGGAAGGTGGTACGTATTTCACAATCACATAATAAATACGTCAAAATACAAAAGTCTTCAAAATGAGAGTGCACAGGTATTTTCGATGTATGCATAGTGCATTCACTAACGTAAACGTTGCGATGCGTTAACATTAATGTTAACGCATCGAGGGTTTCATATAAACTGTTTTTTTTGTTACTAAAATACATACTTACGGTTTCAGACTTTTTCTTTTGCATTTGTGCTGTAAGATCTTGCTTCATACCAAATTTCATGTTCAAGGTCAACGGACAGTACTCTATAGGTTTAAACATCACGAGGAACCAGAATTTCCAAGAACCACGTCTTTCAAGGGCAGGTGACATCTACCATCCCGCTGGCCGTGCTGGTAGATTACGACACCTTACTCACTCTGAGAGAAGGCCAGAGTCCCAGCAGTGGGAACGTAAGAGGCTGATGATGATGACATCATCCACTGCAAACATTCAAAGCTATGTCTGGCTCTTTAGTTACTGCATAAGTTTTTTTTTAACTACTTACAGGGTAGCGTTTGTCACCTGATGTTAAGTGACAATGTGGTCGAAGGTGGCGTCACGCTAGGAACTGGCTCAAGTGAGGCTCCCGGAACACACAGGTTCTTGGCGACAGATTCTTAACATGAGGTAGTTAACCAGGCGGGTACTAGAAAATACCCTACCACCAAGCTATGGTTTCATCACAATGTTTTCCTTCACCAAAAGCTCAAGCTCATTGTAGGTCTCGAACCCACCTCCGACGGAACGCAAGCCGATGTCACTACCACTGAGCTATCATCGCTTCAAGAGCAAGCGGAACTGCGAGACAGATATTTCACTAATGTTCACTTATTATTTTTCAGGTCAACAAACCTCTGGAGATGTACTACTCATGGAAGAAAACCTAGAAATGAAGTTTGGTTATGTGTCGGTAGCATAACTAAAATGGTTCAGTGCAGTTATATTTTAACTTGGTTATTTTATTTTAACAATATGATGCTTCATTCATACTGATCAAGTACTTGGGCTCGATACAAGTTACAGCGATCATAATACTATTAATATGCTGTTTTAAACTACTTCAAAAACATTAGAATTAGGTTTTATAACGGGATAATTACCATGTATTTGTTTTTGTTTGAGTTCTCGATATTTCGGCACTGTTGCAAGCGCCATGATCACGAGAATACTAAAAGTTTCTGCAGGTAGGATTGTTGATGTTATAACGGGCAGACGTATCTATCTACCCGCTTCCTCGCACGTTTTTTGCTTACGATGACATTACCATTTTCACACAAGTCACTCGCAACTCGATTCAAATCTCGACACACAAAACTCATGGTATCCCCTCGCGAGCTATGATAGGTGTTTTTTCTGCTGTCACACAACCTAATAAAAAAAAAAAAATATATCGAGAAATCAAACAAAAACAAATACATGGTAATTATCCCGTTATAAAACCTAACATAATACTGTTGTAATCTGTTTATCTCTGTCTAATTAATATTGAATTCATTTATTATTATCTTAGCTAAGCTGTGACTCGTACTTGGAGCACTCTACCAAGCACTTGATCGATGTAATGAGGCATGTTTTAAAGCAAATTATATTCGAGATATGGACTCTTTATTGTGATAAGAAATTATTCAAATTAACAATAATTATTGTTGCGTTTTAACTGTAGTTTTGAGATAAGAGTACTTGTATGGAGTTAATATTTCATAAGCATTTTACATTGTGTCTTAAATTGTTTCCGTTGGATTCATAACAAACACCGAATACAATACAAACAATAATACACGATAAAAACAAAATTAGTTTATGAAAAAAAATATTTTACCATGGTTTTTATTAAATTTTATCCGTAATTCCCATTATATGAAATACGCTAATAATAATAATATGAGATTTTGAAGTAAATGGATATCAATAAATTAAACATGACTTGTGTAAATATGTTCGGCAAACGATTTTACATTATGTATGTAGTTTTAAATGTTTGACTAATGTGGATAAGATAAAATAAGCATGTGCAAGTAAGTCAAGCATAATACTGTATTATGTATAATTATTTTATTTAAGCCTATAGGAAAAAATACTTAACAAATATGTAGTAGCTATTGTAGATTTCATCTGTTTGTTGATAACGTTCCGTAGTCATCATTCCTTCACTATGGTTTAGGTCTATGGTTTGTAGCGATGATGGCTCAGTGGTAGTGACGTCGGCTTGCGATCCGTAGGGCGTGGGTTCGAATCCTACAATGAGCTTGAGCTTTCGGTGAAGGGCAACATCGTGATGAAACCATAGCTTGGTGGTAGGGTATTTTCTAGTACTCGCCTGGCTAGCTACCACCCTCTTGTTAAGAATCTGTCGCCAAGCACCTATCGGTGTGTTCCGGCAGCCTCACTTGAGAGCCAGTTCCCAGTCCAGGTGTAGCGTGGCGCCATCTTCGACCACATCGTCACTTAACATCAGGTGACTTGTGGTCAAACGCTACCCTGTAAAGATAAAAAAAAAAATGGTTACATAATTATATTTATCAATTTCAATATGAACATTTTCTTCGAATAGATATGCTTGACTGGTTTGCGCCGGCCTTAAAGCTCAAGTTACTATTGAAGTATTTCATTAGATTACAATATACCTACATAAATATTATTTATGCATACCACAGTAGTATGTTTTCATATTACGAGAGCCAGTTCCCAAGCCAAGTGTACCTTTTGACCACATTGTCATTAATTTAGCATGTGATGGCTTGTGGACAACGCTACCTCTGTATACAAAAAAAAAATATAATAAGTTGCTGATGATATTATAGATATCGAAATAGAAATTAAATACAGATTACAGGGGCCCAAATCTCGCGGCGTGATATGTTATCACATTCGATAAATATCGCAATAACTGTCAAAATTATTTCAGTTGTTGCGATATTTATCAAAAGTGATAATATATCACGCCGCGAGAATTGGGCCCCCAGTATTGCTGTAAGGCAGCAAGCATTCTTGTCGGTAGAATGTTATATTTCCAGTCAAGATTTAATAGTTCAACAAAGCTTTACACGCTAAGTAAATCATACCATCCTGCAATAGCAATTTTCACAATCGAATTTTTATGCAATTTTAGACTGTTAGTAGTGGTAGCTCATTTTTTTCCTCCCATTATTGAATAAATTATTATTTGGGAGTGGGGAGAAAGGGAATAGTCACCAAATGTTTTCCATTCCCCCCCCCCTTTTGGAAATAAAAATATACCTGATATGGCAGCGAAGCAATAGAATCACCAGTGTGTCCCACTAGACAAAATATGGCATGAAACTAACATTTTTTTCAGTATGGGCTATGATATTTTGATTGTTTATTAGCAAGTAAAAACAAATAATTATATACTTCGCGAAATATCGATAAAAATATAGATAAATAAAATATAAATTGTCTAGTTTTTTACCCACTAAAAAGGAAGGGGTCGAGTTAAATATGTTTAACACAACACAGCACAAGTTTCGAGCTTAATTTTGTGCAACGGTCCCCGATATTTTTTATTTCAATTTATTCTGTAACTTATGATAAGAAAATATAGTAAAGTAAAAAGCTTAGTGCCCATACTGAATAAATGTTAGTATCAGTCAAACCCAGTGGGATATTTAAATTAGACTCATTCCCTTTATCCCCATTGCTTATGAGCTAATTTATTTGATAGTGGGTAGAAAGGGCTTACATTTCTGATTTTCCCTCTCTCCTCACTAGTAAGACAAAGCTGTTGGGGTGACAGAGAACAATCCGTAGTGGTTACTGGTTACGTAGGTAAAGTAAGGATAATATTGTGCAGACTACCTACAGTGTTTGTGCAATTTTATTAAAGTGATGAAAACATACAAATATTGGTTTTTAATAAAGACAAACCTTGTGAAAATAATTTATTTTATTAACAAAGCATTTAGTACCTACAGTTGACATCAATATTTGAACAGGACTTGTAATGTTTTGCAAGTGAAATCCTTGTTTGTACTTTTCCCTTTTAATTTTTTTTTATCAGGTTTTTCCTTGCTTAAAAATAAACTAAAGCTGTGTCGCCGCCGCGCCGCAGCCTACTACAATATTATGTAGAAGGTATATAAACAACAGCTAAAAGGCATAGGTGGTAGTAGGTACAACATTTTATAAATGGGCGCCCATTATCTTTATCTAAATGCATTTTTATTCTTATAAGTAAAATTGCAACACTGGTCGTGCTTGAAGTCGGCGCGAACTTTAAAAAACATTTCCAAAATCAAGGCACTGTGTGGCTGTTAATTTTTCACTTAGATGGTATAAAGTGCCTTCTAAAGGCATTATATTCCCTTCTTAATGCTTTGGTTGCTTCTACTTTCAAGAGCTTCAGTGCTTCATCGATTGCTTCTTTATCCTGCGATTCCCGTGCTACAGTTAATCTCTCCATTGTGGCAAAATCTATTTCTTCTATTCTCTCGGCCTCATTTATAAGACGATCTATATCTCTGATATAATTAGTAAAAGAAACGCTTTCGGCATCTTCTCTGTAACCGAGAAGTCTCTCTATGTGCTCCCAAAAGTCCAACGATCGGCGTCCATCCCTCAGTTTACACGTAAACATGAAATTTCTAAAGTGCTTGCGGCCCTTTTCATCATTGAGAACGTTTTCTATTGTATCCGTGAACCTGTCCAAGTCCGATTTGGAGACTTCGAAATCGTCACAGCCGCACGCGACAAAACATTTATCCATGTTATATTCATTTGCCTGACATATTGGCCTTTCCTTACTCTTTATCGATTTTTGCTTTTATCAAGGTACACAAAGACTTACATACTTCCGTTTCGACGATATTTCACACTTTACTGAAGAGTTGTTTGATCGATGTAACTAATGCGCAACTTGACAATAAAATCGCAGCTTTATGATTTTGATACGGTGATTCACCTTTCGAGGTAACGAAGTGAGGTTAACTCCAACAAAAATAGCTAGCGGTGAACCGATTCTGTGCAACCGTGTAAATAAACTGGCTGCGCGCGTCTTGCCTTCCAATATTCTTATCTATGGCATTGATTCATATAACTGCGCATGCGCAACGATGTTCTTTACTTCTTTAGTTTAAACTTTCCCGCCACACTTTCACAATATCTCTGAACTTTCTGAACACTGCATTGTAAAGGATAAAAATAGAATATCACTCAAACTTATGGGGAACAAACAGCTCTAGGCCCGCCGCCCATCTTACGGAGAATGTGACTTGTGTTAAAACGCGAAGGCATTACATCACGGCAGGTAAAAAACGTGTCGTGACCTCGGTCGATTCATTCATGGGAAAATTATATCATCGAGCTAGGTCGGCACTTCACGAAGACAATGGCCACACGATTTAGCTGCGCGTCGCACCCCTTCGGGGCTTGAATGACTTCCCTGTCTTGCCCATTGAATACATAAATATCATGAGTAAATTAGTTGCTTGAAAACTTGAGCATGCCTCTAAGGTTTCAAGATTTGTTTGTCATCCGCTTTGGAGGACTATGTCTAGGATACAGGCGCCTTTTTTGAGGGCTGGATGACCAACCAGCCCTCGAAAAAGGTTGTGGTCACGGCCACACGTTTAATCTACCAAGTGCGAGTCGGACTAAACTGACTCTAACGATCGACTCTGCATTTTTATAAAGGAGACATTTACAAAATGTCCATCGGTGACGCTCCGGTCAAGATATTGTTCATTATTTGTACAGCTCATAGATTAAGTAGACTATATAGTACAGCTAACCCTATTTTGCATTGAACAAATACGGAAAAAGAAACATTGTCTCGTTAGCGACATTCCCACTTTCCGTTATACAAAGGTATTGTACTCTCTGTGATGAAAAAAAAGGAACCACTCTTATCTTTTATTTATACTCTACCAATTCTAGCCAATTTCTACCATTAAAATCGTCAAAGCAAAAGAATTCCGAATCGATACAAATAAAAGGCTGATCAATTATCATGATTTGTAACGTCTCTAGGTGACTTTGACATAAAATGGCAACTATTTAACATTTCTACCAACATAAGAAACCGGTGCCAAGATGCACAGTAGTGATGAGCCAACTCGGATTAAATCCACTCGAGTTAGATCAATTTCAATTAGCAGACGAGATAAAGCTATATGTCTATAATTTTTTTTGATACCACTTTACACCATAACTATTGAACCGATTAGGATGAAACTTGGTATGTAAAACGCAAAGATCTAAAATACATAGGCTACTTATTACATCGAAAGTCTTACGAGATCCCGATTTTCCAGATTCCGTGAGAAATTTCGTAGGTCCCAAAATACGCAGGTGAAACCGCGAGACACAGCTACTTTATTTACTTTGGTTAGTTATTTACATATTATATTTCAAATTCATCGACCGAGCAGCCGACCGCATGCAGCCATGCACCCAGTCAGCCCTCAAACTTGAGTTCGGGATCGGGATGTCTGACTCGAGTCAGTTCGAGTTGAGCCCAACTAGAGTTAGTTCGAATGCGAACTCAAGTTGATCCATCTCTACTGCCAAGTGCCAAGTTGCCAACATACAGAAAAAATGACATTTAATCGGCCATTTTGCAGTTTTTACGGTGACTGCGCTACACGTGTTCTGTAGGTTAATTTCTAAGATTTAAAGTTATGTCCATGAATTCATAAGCTATTTTGTGTAAGAAAATAATCTACGTTAATTTCAGATCGCCGAGATGGTAGTTGTAAAGAAGCCTGTGGCTAAAAAAGCCCAGTTACACCAAAAAACTGGCAAGAAGGGAATCAAAGGGGGCAAAATCCGCGGCAAGGGCCAAAAGAGGAAAATCAGCTTGAAGTTCACGATTGATTGCACACACCCCGCTGAAGACAGCATTCTGGATGTAGCCAACTTCGAGAAATACCTGAAGGAACACGTCAAAGTTGAGGGCAAAACAAATAACCTAGGCAATCACGTTGTCATCGCCCGGGACAAGACAAAAGTAGCTATCAACGCAGGTTAGTCTCCCTTTGAATTGTATTATCACATTATTGTTATTAGAATATAGTGCTTCTGATGATGTAGTGTAGACCTGGAATAACCAATGAAAATACAAGAAAAATACTGGCAGCATTGTTGAATTTGAGTGAATCTGAATTCATTCAAATGGAAGTAACTAAAATAATGTTAACAATCCACTAGGACTTTTTCACTCTGAACATGTTACCTACCACTACTAATGAGGCGTAGGCCTAGCTGTACTATTTGGCATATTTAAATAAAAGAAATGTACCATTTAGATTATGGCCTCATGTTTTTGGGACTTGCTTGAAGTCAAATTATTATGTAAGTATAGTAAAATAAATACAGTTTATTGTTTTAACAGTTTTAAGTCATGCCCTTGGTCTAGAATTCAGTTTTTTTTAACGGATTTAAAAAAAGAAGACTGGGTGATATTTGTGTTTTTTATCAACAGAACTAGAATAATAAAACAATTAGGCTCATTTATGGCCGGTTTTATAAACGTCTGTAAGTTAAATATACCAAATTTCAGTAAGTTTGATCTTATTGTCAAATTGAATACGGAAAACTTGTTAAAATGTTCAAATTTACTGAAATAAGTTCTGACGTTTAACTTACAGACGTTTTTATATAAGTGGTGCTTATAAACATTAGTTGTTGGAATATAATTTCTGTAACAATAAGGCGTTTATAACCACTGCCGCAAGTTTGAGCCTGCAGATGGTATAACGGCTCTATTTAAATTCTTACTGACTTTCACAGCATTTGAAATTTTTGGTTATTGATGTTAGCAAATCAAAATTTTAAAGTTTTTTGCAAATGTTTTTCCTAAATCCAAAACTTTAAATAGGTCTACTGTAAACTTCAAACTATGTTGCTTGATACAATTAACCTTTCACCCCTCAATATGTACTGTCAACGACAAAAGAAGCTGAACAATAACAAATTTTCCGATTCACTTCATCATCTTAAACACCTACCTATGACTGCATCATCACTTAGCATTGAAAGTGTTGTGTGATTGTCAAGTGCTAGCTTGTAAATTTTAAAGAAAACCAGACATTACCGATCTAAAACACATTCGGCAAATCAACTATGATCTTTTGAACTTTTGTTGCTGATTGTACATGTCAACTTGAGAGCCTTCTTTCATATAAGTCGCAGAATTATTTTCTTAAAAAGTTGTTTTATCATCTTTACAGACATTCCCTTCTCCAAGAGGTATCTGAAGTACCTGACCAAGCGTTACCTCAAGAAGAACAACCTCCGTGACTGGCTGCGAGTGGTGGCCTCCGCACATGATGCGTACGAGCTACGTTACTTCAACATCAACGCAGACAGCGACAATGAAGATAATGAGGATTAAGCTGTTCAAATAAAAATAGTTTTACACTATGTAGTGTTTTGTAAATTTCACTCCATTTTCACCTTCAATTTATGGCTGGAACATTTTTTAGAAGTTTAGTTAAGTTTTTTTTGTTATGAACTCTTACCAAGTAGTGTTTGACAAGACAAGTGGTTGAGGATTGCGTTACGTGGTTACGCTACATCTGGTTAGGTAGCACTCAAGTCAGGTTGCCAGAACATCTATGGGTGCTTGGAGATAGATTCTTAACTTTAGGGTAGTAGCTAGCGTGGCAAGCACTAGAAAATCAAAATATGCCTTACCACCAAGCTCATCACGTTGTTTTCCTTCACTGAAAGCTCGTAGGACGAATCCTAAAAACCACCGACCGAACCACGACCCACGACCTTGGTATCGCACACCAACGTGACTAGCACAGCCATCTTCATCATCGTCTGTGTTAATCCAGAATATTCTACATCTATCACCACTAAAATCCTTGGAGACGTTCTGCATGTAGTAATAAGAGCACTCCAACCTTTCGCATCTATAAGATTCTAGTTAGCAAGTTAAGAACTAAGACATCGCATTCCAAAAACCGTATGATCATAATCCTATCAGTAGTTTCTAGTCATACAATAATAAAATATCTATGTACAGGAAAACATTGGGTAGGTATAGATTAGCACAAACTAAACTTACAAAACTCTTCACTTACAACCTATTATTAATTTTTGCAATAGGATTGGGATAATGAAAAAAACATGCTTTTTAATAACGTTTATTCAATTGGTAAATATTATTTACATAAATATAATACAAAAAAAGAAAAAAAAAAAGACTCGATTGTTGATTCATAAAAACACTGAAGAACTAATATTGAACTTAGATACTAACTTTATCTAGGTTTGTACTACACTAAGTAAGATTCATCACCGCCTCTTTATTGTCTGAACGATAAAATGCGCTAGCAATAAACATCAGAACTTAAAAATGTTCAAATTCAGCTTGCACCGGAGTTAAGGCGATCTACGAACCATAATAATAAATTATGATAGGAGTAGAAGTTAATAAATGTCTACTCATTAAGTTAATACTTATACACAAAGCTGTTGTTGGTAACACTGAACGCTTGCAGCTTATAAAGATGAGAACACTAACATTACTTGAAGACGACTTAGTTAATTACCGCGTTAACATTTTGCTATCGTCATTACGAATAGCATTAGACATCAGTTTTTACTCCGGTCGGTGGCGAGAATTGGACGCATTAAAAGTTTCCTTTTAATTTTGGGTAATCTGTATTAATTTTCATTACTTGCAACACTAGCTCCAAAGTCATTGTTAGTGGTCACACCGATTCCAGTGTTGCTAGTTGCTACGCGATTAATGTTTCCCCAGTTGTAGGGTACGTCCAGTGCAAGTATGTGCGGTGGCAGTTCACTTGCCAGAAGCGATTTCCTTCATCCTGTTTAGCGCGGAACCGGCCTTGAACCAACCGATTTGTTGTTCGTTGAGGGAGTGGTTCAGCTTGATGCGTTCGGATTTGCCGTCCTTGTGCTTGATCTCGCATTCGACAGGCTGTAAAAAGATGTGATATTAGAGCCTTAGAAGATTAGAACCTGTTTTGACATTTGAACTCCATAATGGTCTTCGACTATTACCACAGTTAATTGAAGCTAAAAGTGAAGAATATGAAAAATGTAACTTCAAGTAGATTTTTAATAACCTCTAGATTGTTTTATAGCTTATCTAGCCATGTTAACAAATTTAAAACATACCATTTCACTAGAATTCAAACGGCAATTCACGTTCACGTTCATTCATTCACTGTGGTTCAAGAATGGTACTGGATATCTATTCTGTGGTTAAAAGTAAATGAACGAAAGGTTACCTTGCCAGGCGCGAGGTTCTTGAGTCCAAGCAGTGAGATCTTGTCGTCGGGCCTGATTTTGTCGTAGTCAGCGGCGTCGGCGAACGTCAACGGAAGCATGCCCTGTTTCTTAAGGTTGGTCTCGTGAATTCTGGGAATAATTTAATAAAGTTTACACAACCATAACCTGCTATATGTATAAGCATAATGAGTTGGGATGTAGGAACAGTTAGTTATTGACAATTCAACCACCAACAGCAGTGTGCAAACATTACTTTGTACCGGATTAAAAGGCAATGCTTCCAGTGAAATTACATGGCGTAAAGAGTTTTAACAACTCAGGGTGACGAGTGCTCGCTCACCGAAGTGGCGCGACTCAATCTTCTACTCGTAAATACATGTTACCTCGCGATGATGGTTCTAACGCGGAGGTGGCTCAGGTCAAGCGGGCCCTACAGCTCGTAAGTGTTGTTACCTCGCAAACGACTTGACGATGGCGTGGCCGCCGAGGTGGCGCGGCTCGAGCGGGTTCTACAGCTTGTCGCAAGTGTTGCCCTATAGCTTGCTGCGAGTGTTGTTAGCTCGCGAACGACTTAACAATGATGGCGCGGCCGTCGAGGTGGCGCGGCTCGAGCGGGTTCTACAGCTTGTCGCAAGTGTTGCCCTATAGCTTGCTGCGAGTGTTGTTAGCTCGCGAACGACTTAACAATGATGGCGCGGCCGTCGAGGTGGCGCGGCTCGAGCGGGTTCTACAGCTTGTCGCAAGTGTTGCCCTATAGCTTGCTGCGAGTGTTGTTACCTCGCGAACGACTTGACGATGATGGCGCGGCCGCCGAGGTGGCGCGGCTCGAGCGCGGCGTGCTCGCGCGAGGAGCCCTCGCCGTAGTTCTCGTCGCCGACGACGCACCAGCGCGTGCCGGCCGCCTTGTACGCGCGCGCGGTGGCGGGCACGGCGCCGAACTCGCCGGTCAGCTGGTTGCGCACCTTGTTCAGCTCGCCGTTCTCGGCGTTTGTCGCGCTGCAGGACAATAGGAGGTCGTCTATAACATAGCCACTCAGGCGATTTGTTTCGATAGTTGCCCGCGCGTCGCGCGCTGCGGGTAACGATCGAAACCCACAGCTGATTCAACGACAAGTGTTGTAAATAAGCCTCTATAATCGACTATTGGCCGTGACACACGATTATAATCATTACTAGTTGAACAGAACAAACTATCGGATAAAAGAAAAACATTTATAATCCAACATATTATTTGCTTTTAAAGTGACTTATGGCATCGCATTTAGATTTTTAATTTAACTTATTACGCACTCGTGCTTTTTACTTTACATTACAGCGCTAGTGTGTTTCGTACAGACTCTTTCAGTTGTAAAAAATCAAAATCAATCAATCAATCATCGTCGCATATTTTGCTATTTCACAAGGGAATAACCTATTATAGGGTACTTTCCGTTCTCATAGATTAATGAAATTTGGCATGGAGCAAGTTCTTAGCTAGGTCTCTAGTCTTGTAATGAATGAAAAAGTATGAAAATCTTAAAATATGTAGTTTAATAAAAAATAATTTTAACAAAAAATGTCTTTCCCCTCGATTTCTCTGGGATACTATCATCAGATCCTGGTTTCCTTATCATGATACTACCCTTTGGACATCACCTTTCCAACAAAAATGAATCATCAAAATCAGTTCATAAACGACGAAGTTACCCACAAACAAACAAAAGAAGCATATATACGGTCTATTTGAGAAACCTCCTTTTCTGGTTAAAAAACAAATTTGTTTTCAACTGTCGGTGCGCGAGGCCAACTCGCAATTGGCCGATTTTTTCTCAAGCACACTCACATAATGAACACATTACCGCACTAGGCCTATTATCCTAAAGCACACTCACGTAATGAACATGTTGTTGGAGATGTTGTCGAGGTGGCCGCGGTACTTGAGCCAGGGCCCGGCGGCGGAGATGTGGTCGGTGGTGCACTTGCCCTTCACCTTGATGAGGATGGTCAGCTCCGTGAGGTCCTTGCCGTCCCACTTTTCAAACGGCTCCAGGAGCTGGAGACGGTCCGAGGTGGGAGCCACGTCCACTCTCACGTCTGCAGGTTGAATCGTGACATTAGTAATTTTTTTTTGCCGGTGGAAGGAGGTTGGAGGAGGTGAAGCTAGTTTTAAGTTTGACGTTTTAAAGTGATCACAACGTATCTATCCTATTGAATAAAAAACTATTGACTTTGACTTTACCCGGACTTTTTGCTGCAACTAGTCACTTTTAACAACTTTATTTCAATTTCCTGCACTCTGTACTCGTACACATTAACGAACACATCATCATCACCATCAGCCAATTACGCTCCCACTGCTGGGACTCTGGCCTTCTCTCTGAGGAAGAGTATGGACTGTAGTCTACTACGCTGGCGCAGTGCGGGTTGGTAGATGTCGCATGCCCTTGAAGGTTGTGGTTCTTGGACATGCCGCCCGGCAGGTAATTTTTTTGGCGCGATCACATTGTCAATTTTATTCTTATTACTAATTGATTGAAGTTCAAGTTCACTACAATCTCAAGCATTTTTCTAAATAGTCCGATATTTTATAATAAGCTAAGTAAAGTTAAGGTAAAGTGGCACATTGAAGAGAGCGATGGCTGGCACATGCGTCAACACGTGAACGGGTGCTGCTTGTGGGGTCTGGTCTGCTTCGGTTGTGATCCCGTAACTTGTTTATGTTCATGTTCCATATGCCAATGTGCACAACCAACCAAGAGAAATCTTATTAGCTTATTAGAAAAATATCGTACTATTTAGATGACAAAAATAGCTTGGGATTTTAACTTGCTCCAATTCAATCAATTAGTACTAGTAAGCTTAAAATTGTAAATGTGATCGCGCCCAAAAATATACCTGCCGAGACTTTCTTGTCTGTTCTTTTGCCGGCGTAAGGAGGTTGGAACAGGCGTAGCTAGTCTTAAGTTTGACGTTTTAAAGTGATCATATTATGTATCCGATTAAATAAAGATTTTTGAGAATTTTGAATTTTTTGAGTCTATAAATAAAAAAAAAGCACAAAAAAATACACATGTACTATATATGGCATTGAATTAAGTTGAGTACGTACTGCTGCCATCAGGGGGCGGGTGCTCGTAGGTGTCCTGGCCGGGGTCGAAGCCCTTGGTGGGCAGCTCGTCGCCGAACGGGTCGGACAGCTTGAACTTCTTGCCGTCCGTGCCGGTCAGCGTGTCCGTAAGTGGGTTGAAGTCCAGCCGCCCTGCACAGGGGTAAAGTAACAGGTAAATAAAAAAAACATTTTTAAAAAATACGCACTTGTAAAAGAGCGATGGTGGCCGAACGGTTAGGCGTGCGACTTTCAAGACGCCGACACCGAGTTCGAATCCTCTCGGCCCCGCACCTATGACTTAATATGTTATGTGCGGACTTGCCATCGCTCAAAACGGTGAAGGAAAGCATCGTGAGGAAACCGGCATGTCCAAGAACTGCAACATTCAAGGGCATGCGACATCTACCAACCCGCACTGGGCCAGCGTGGTAGATTACAGCCCATACTCTCTCTCTGAGAGAAGGCCAGAGTCCCAGCAGTGGGAACGTGGAAGGCTGATAATGAACGCAATTTTATTACGCGTAAAAAAAATTGAAAATAATCTAATTTAATCTAAAGGACTCGTCAAATCAAATCAAATGAGCCCAAACTCGAGGAGTTTCCTAGTAGCCATTAAAGAGTTCCACCATCCATCTCCTGGCTCCATCATCAGATCAGGTCGATGATATCAAATTAGTGCATTGTTATCGGAATTGCATATACATACAAAGTTTCAAGTCGATACGACAATTAGAAGTAGGTTAAAATTGACTTCTAAGATTTGATTACATTGTTAGTTAGTTATTTAGTAACAAGTGAAGCTAATAAAAGTGTTTTAATAAAAATGGGAATCTTTTTGAGATATCGAGCCGTTAAACTTCGATTCGAATCGATAACAAAATCCATATTTTTTTAAGAATAATAAAAAAAAATAAAAAAAAAATATCGGGGACAATTGCACACAAATTGACCTAGCCCCAAATTAAGCTCGATACTTGTGTTATGGGTACTAGACAACGATATACATACTTATATAGAGAAATAAATACTTATATAGATAGAAATATCCAAGACTCAGGTACAAATTTGCATGCTCATCACACATATTATACATTTGCCTTTACCGGGATTCGAACCCAGGACCGCTAGCTTCGCAGGCAGGGATACTACCAACTCGGCTACCGCGTCGTCAAAGAATCGCCCGGTTACGCCTATTTAAAGTGGCGTTTTCATCTCAACAAAGTACCGTACCAGCGAGTGAGAGAGCGGTGACGAGCTCGGGGCTGGTGACGAAGCAGTGCGTAGCGGGGTTGGCGTCGTTGCGTCCGGTGAAGTTCCTGTTGTACGAGGTGACGATGGTGTTGTTCTCGCCCTTCTTGACGTCCTTGCGGTCCCACTGGCCGATGCAGGGGCCGCACGCGTTGGCTAGGACCTATATATAGTGTAACATTGCTATTTGTAACTGTTTTTTACGTCTTAAATAGCGCTACACCACAAGTCACCTGTACTCCTAGTACAAGTTTTGAAAACGATAAAAGTTTTCGTAAACGTCGACGTTTACCACCGCCGACTTGTCAAAGAGGCAACTCGATCTGCTTAAATTCAAAAAGTAACTTTAATAACATTGTTGGAATATGATTATAACGATTAAAAATAACCCGTATTAACGATTTCAGTTCCTCCAAGACACAGAGTCTTTTTTTTTACACTGAACAAAATAATTATGGATGGAAACGAAAACTTTTATAGTTTTTGTAAACTATCAAAACCTGTACTAGGGGTACTGATGTTAAGTGTGATAAAGTGGCCGAAGATGGCGCCACACTAACAGCCGGTTTAAATAAGATATCTATCCACGGTTTTCCCTACTGGAGATAGAAATTTGACATAAGCTCCATAGAAGTAATGTCAAATTGCTAACCAACCGTAAACCAGCCGTAAATTACCTACAGCTTGAGCTGTCGCTGAAGGAAAACATCGTGCTGAAACCATAGTATGGTGGTAGAGCATTTTCAAGTGCTCGCCAGACTAGCTATCATAGGTCGCTGTTTCAAATCCGGCTCGAAGGACCAATGTTAAGGGACCATCCATAAATTACGTCACACGTTAAGGGAGAGGGAGGGGGTCGACGAAGTGTGCCAATTTTTTCAAAATATAATATTTAATATTACGTACAACACGAATTATAAAAAAAATGTGACATTACACTAGGTAGGGGGGTCTCACACATGTGATCAGCTGTGACAAGGACGAGGGAGGGGTACAAAAATCATCAAATTGGTGTGACGTAATTTATGGATGGCCCCTAACTGTTGTAGGACTAGAAATAAATAACAGTGGACTGTACAAACTGGTATGGAAATATAAATATGTGTGACAGTTAAAATAGAGAGCGAATCCGCGCGACTAATGCCGTCGGTGGCGGTGCGATGAATGAAGAGTCAATGACCCCCCGCGCCGCGCGTGCGTCATTCTTTAGGTCGATATCGCTCGAACATCATCACTATCAAGTTAAGAAACTTTCGCCCAGCACCTATCGATGTGTTCAGGCAGTCTCACTTCAGCGCCAGTTCCCAATCCTGGTGTAGCACATCATCACTTAACATCAGGTGACTTGTGGTCGAATAACAAGTAGTAGAAATAAATGATGATTATGTCAAATTTTCCTTTTTTACCCGGGTGAAGCCACAGTTGCTATCTTCAAAGGAAACTTACAGTGCCTCCGAAGTCCCTGAGGGTCTGTGCGATGCCGTCGCGTTCGATGGTGGCGCGCACTTGCTCAGATCCGGGGGTCACGTTGAAGGGGATCTTGGACTTCACGCCGTGCTTGAGCGCCTGTGGAATACAATGTTGTTTTAACCTAATGTTCTCGCGTTTCTCACTTAAATGGTTGTGACTTTTTGTAATAAGGTTTTCTGATACGTTTTAAAGACATGAAAGCTATCATCACTAAGTCATGGATTTCACTTAGGATCTTATTGAAAAAAACGTACACCTTTGCTGGGGTTGCCACTTTATGGAGCCTAGCAGTGGGTATTTTCATTTCTTTGAAGCTATAAATATTTTTGCGTATACTCATATTATAAATGCGAAAGTACTGTCTGTCTGTTACGCTTTCACGCCTAAACTACTGAACCGATTTATATGAAATTAAAGCCTGAGAAAGGATAGGCTACTTTTTATCGCGATAAGTGGGTGAAACCGCGGGGCGCAGCTAGTTTTTTATATTTTCATGAATATATTTATCATTTACAAATAGCTGTCATTATTTTGTTGCATACCACCACCCACCGTCCATATAGTTTGACACCATTCATTTCCACTTGGGTTGCCTGGATGAGATCGCCGTGAGCTATAAAACTGCCTTTTGTGACACCATTAAGTTTTTCTATTTTTGCTTTAGAATTAAATTTCCCTGTATTGTGGTGTATCAATCTATCTATTTAAATTTATTTAAACTTAGTCCTTAAAGATTCTACTGACCTCCTTAACGATACTGGCGCAGCGGCCCATGTCTTCGTAGGAGGAGTTGGTGCAGGAGCCGATGAGACCGACTTTGATGTCTACCGGCCAGCCGTTCTTCTTGGCGATGTCTCCGAGCTGCGAGATGGGGTTGGCCAGGTCGGGGGTGAAGGGACCGTTCACGTGGGGCTCCAGAGTTGTCAGGTCGAGTTCGATTAGCTGTTAAAAACAAGTTAAATTTTTAACAAAACAAAAACAGACTTCCTTCCTTTCCTCATCATCAAACCCTGATTTCCTTATCATGGGACCACCTTTAAAAATACAAACATCCGAATTGAGAACCTATACTTTTTTTGGAAGTCTGTTAATAAAATACTTTTAAGGAATGAATGATGGATGACATACAAAGCAGAGTCATGGACACTCACGGTACGACTAGTCCACAGATTTAACGTTACTCAGCGAGCTATAGAAAGGGCTATGCTTTGAGTCTCTCTAAACTTTATTGGAATTCGAATGCAACGATTTGAAATAACCCGTATTACCGATTTTAGAATCTCCAAGTTTTTAAAAAAAAAAGTTTGGAAGAAAACGAACACTTTTATAGTTTTTGTAAACTATCAAAACCTGTACTAGAGGTCCAGGAGACTTGTGGTCAAACACTACTCTGTAATAACGAACTAAACGCTATTCTGTAGAGCAGAAAACACAGTGATTTTATACCTCATCGTAGGGTGCTTTGGCGTCAGGTGTCAGCAGGTTCTTGTACTTGTTCGCCGAGGCAGCGATGTCGTGCCGGCCGGTCGACTTTAGGTATGCCTCCATGCGGCTGTTGTATGGAAACAGCTGTGGACACACACGTGTATATTGTTTAAGGTTATTCAGATAAGTCTATAAGGGTAAATAGAAAACAGATTCGTGCATAATAAATAATATTTGAGTTAAATAGGAGAAGAAATATAGTCCTCCGACCCCCACCGATCCACGACGTCGCACCTCACTCCGCAAATCTGTGGTAAACACGAAGGGTTGAGAGATTCTCCCAATCTCTCAAGACTTCCGTCGCCCCCTTTGGACACACTGGGCTAAGAAGACGGATCGGACCCGGCTTCTCCTGCGTAAAGACGGTTTCCCGCGCGCTCTTGGAGTTTTTGGGTAGAGCTCCCACTCCACCCAACAGGGAGGGTATACTCCTCGGAGAACCAGCGTCGTCCGCAGCGGTTGAATGCGACAGCAACGCCGTTGTCCTGACATAATGCGTAGACCGGAACACCGCGGGGTTTTAGTCAGTAATAGGCCTACCACACGCACAAGCTACACCACAGTTCTGCCTGCGCAAGCTTCGCGCATGAAAAAACTGTACAAGGACGGCATTACCACACGGTACAGTTAGCAACATTCTTGTCAAAATCGTCGGCTTGTAAACAATGTTTCCCAATGAAAAATATATTTCTTCTGCTACTATTTTTGAGTGTTTGCTAGTGAAAAGAAAGACAATGCAAAAGCCATAGCGTAATAAACGATCAAGCAAGTCGAAAAGTGCGCAGGCCACGCTGTGGGATTGGCGCGTGATACAGTTTTACCAAACACACGCACGGTGTTCCGTGTACAAACCGACCTGCGCAGGCAGAACTGTGGTGAAGCCTGCGCGTTTGGTAGGCTTTTAAGACGCTAGCATAACACGCCAGCCCCTCAGCTGTTGTGGTATCCATGAGGATTTTCCCACGTAAATAAAGGTATTTGAAACGCGGCGATTAATTGAGTGACCTCGGTTCTTGCCACTTACACTGGTGGTAGCTCCGATTTCAGCACCCATGTTGCAGATGGTAGCCATGCCGGTGCAGGAGATGGAGTCGACGCCGGGTCCGTGGTATTCCACGATGGCGCCAGTACCACCCTTGACGGTGAGGATGCCGGCGACCTTCAGGATCACGTCTTTGGGAGAGGTCCAGCCTTTCAGTTTACCTGAGGGGGGAATGTTTGTGCAAGCAATCCTTTAGTTATGTCTGTCTGATCATGATTTTCATCTGTTTCCATACGTTGGGTTCAAATAAGCTTGCGCTGTCGATCAGGGATAAGATAGCGATGAAACGGTAGCTTGGTGGTAGAGCATTTCTAGTGCTCGGCTGGCTAGCTATGTCATCAATCACCGATCGGAGTGTTCAAGCTTGACTTGAGAGCCAGTTCCCAATCCAAGTATGGCGTGGCGCTGCCATCGACCACATCGTCACTTAACATCAGGTGACTTGTAGTTGTGTTCAAAAGCTATCCAGTGAGAAATATATTATACTAGCTGCGTCCCGCGGTTTCACCCGCGTCTTTCCGTTGTCCCGCAGGAAACTTTTTCGGGATAAAAAGTACACGGAGAAAAAAGACCTTCCGAAATACCGTTTTCCTTCTGAGTCAAAAGGGAAGGACTTGTGATTCAGAAGGAAAACTAATACAAAATAAGGAAGGAAACGGTCTTGGAAGGTATAGACTCAGAAGGAAAGTAAGAACTTTTTTCTCAGTGTAGCCTATGTCTTAATCCAGGGTATAAAAGCAATCTCCATTCAAAATTTCATCAAAATTGGTTTAGTAGTTACGGTAATACGTGGTAACAAACATTCACACACACACAAACTTTCGCATTTATAATATTAGTAGGATGGACATGGAATCGCCGAGCACCGGCCCTAGGTTCACGTCGGATTTCGGTATTCAAGTCGACAACTTGCAGTGTGCCAAACATTTTGAGAGTAAACAAATCAGTTGCAAATCAATCATCAAACGTACCTATTTAAAGTATTCAGCGTTACAATAGTTTCAATATATTTACTATCGACGCAGACCAATTTATACTTGCTCACAAACGACGCGTACTGTCGCGTACCTATTACGTCGTAAATAATCAAGAAGTACCGCGTCGCATAGGGTTGCCAGACTTTCCGTATTTCCCGAGATAGCCCCTGTTTTATGGCCGGTCCCAATAACCGATCTATCCACAATTTGCTCTACTGGAGATGGAAATTTGACATATGCTCAATAGAAGTAATGTCAAATATCTGTCAAACCGTGGATGGATCGGTTAGGCATTTAAATTCCCCGTTAATTACAACACTGCTATTGTTTTTTATTACTTCTTTCATGGTAGCCTTTGACCACACATGATTAAATATACAATGTGGTCGAAGGCACCGCGACGTTACGCCACGCCTGGATTGGGAACAGGCTCTCAAGTGGAACTGCCGGAACACAACCATAGGGCTTGGCGGCAGATTCGTAACTTGAAGGTACCTTACCCAGGCGAGCACTAGAAAATGTCCTACCACCGAAATAATCATCATTATCAGCCTTCCACGTTCCCACTGCTGGGACTCTCGCCTTCTCTCAGGGAGTATGGGCTGTAATCTACCACGCTGGCCCAGTGCGGGTTGGTAGATGTCGCATGCCCTTGAATGTTGCAGTTCTTGGGTATGCCGGTTTCCTCACGATGTTTTCCTTCACCGTTTTGAGCGATGGCAAATCCGCACATAACTTATTAAGTCATAGGTGCGGGGCCGAGAGGATTCAAATCGGCGTCTTTTTAGTCGCACGCCAAACCGTTCGGCCACCATCGCTCCGCGCACCAAAATACTACCATCGATAAATAATGTGTCTCTTACAGAGACATAATAAATATTTGGCAACCCTAATGTCGCAATAATTGTGTCTACTTATAGCGTTGTCTAACGACGCAGTAAATTTCAATATGTATAGGGAATGTAAAGTTGTAAACATCAACCTAATATTTTAAGAAAATCTATCAATGGCGAGGTCTTTTAGTAAATTAGGTGTCGTTTATCTTCAAGGTGACTTGCAGTCATGCGCTTTTCCGAAACAAATTAAAAGAAAGGTTTGTTTCTAAAATAAAAGTGTTAAAAATGACTGCAACCAAGTTGGACAGTACTGTCCTCCGGCATGCTGCGACAGACATACCAAAAAAAAATACCAATGCCGGCGAGAAAGTACCTACTCATCATCATCATCAGTCTTTCATGTTCCTGCTGCTGGGACTCTGGCCTTGTGTCAGAGTGAGTACGGGCCGTAATCGATCACGCTGGCGCAGTGCGGGTTGGTAGATGTTGCATGCCCTTGAATGTTGCGGTTATTGGATATGCCGGTTTCCTTCACCGTTTAGAGCGATGGTAAATCCACACATAACTTATTAAGTCATAGGTGCGGGGCCGAGAGGATTCGAACTTGGTCTTGACGCCTTTTAGGTAAGGCGCACACATTACCGTTCGGCCACCATCGCTCATTATTGATAGAGGCATACATTAATTATGATTAAATTATATTTCACCTGAATTAACTGAATTTGTATCTCTATACAAAACATCAGTTATCTATCACGCGCAAACGACTCCTCACATAGACATCACGTGAGTCGATTGTGCTTAGCGTCTATATTATCATAAGGAACATGACACCGCGCGTCTAGCGCTCATTTAGAACAATTTCCGAGATGAATATGATACGATTCGAACTTTGTCTGACCTAGTGTGGCAGAGAAAATGCATTACATTACGGCTAACCAGCTATTTGCTTGCAGCTCTGCTATTTGCTTGCAGCTCTACAGTTGTAGTCAAAATAAACATTTCAGTTTACAATAATTCCCAACGAGCTTGATTCTGGCACAAGTCTTAAACACCTCATTATGTCATCACTAATGATAATAATATGTCAAAAGTCCCTGCGAATCCCCCTGTCGCGTCACTTTTAAAACGACTCCAAAAATGGAGGAGGTTCTGTTTTTGTTTTTAAACCTCTGAACTTTCGACTGGGTAAACCGATTTTGATGCTTCTTTTTTTATTTGAAAGCTGGTGGTTTCTGTGTGGTCCAATTTCAATGTGGTACAGTTCTGACATACTTGCGAAACTCTGTCTTTACGTCCGTTTACTTTTCACAACAAAACCGTGGAACCGAACTTGACAGTTTGGACCCTGTTGAAGGACATAAATATGATAATTTTTAGATCGCAATTAACAGTGGTACACACAGGTGAATCCTTAAGGCACAGCTAGTAAAGGAAATAAATGAAAAGTAGGTATTGCGTAGGAAAAAAAAACAAGTAAATTGTGTTCTATGCATCGGTATGCTAAGAGACATGATCTACTGCACATTGACATTGGAGGTTGGCGCTTCGCCGAAATATCAGGTTATTTTTAAAACATTTCATAAATATTGTAGATGCAATCGCCGGTCGGTTATATCATAAACATTGAAAGCGTTTGTAAAGCAGTTCCCCGCGGTTTCACCCGCGTTGACTACAGTTTATCGCGATAAAAAGTATCCTATGTCCTTCCTCAGGGTTTAAACTATATACATACCAAATTTTACCAAGATAGGTTCAGCGGTGAAAAGGTGACAAAGAAACAGACATAATACTAGGGGAGCCCAAGAGGGGATTTTGGGATTTACTCGAGCGCGTCAGATTAATATATGGGAGGATACCTCACATATTGATGAGCACCTCCAGCCATTATGAGCCCTTAACATTGGTGGGTACGCTCAGGGGAAACTTTTAGATTCGCTTAGAGCTGGTGTCGCTTTCAAATCGTCAGTCTAAGAAATGGGAGCATCTGTGGGGTTCACTGAACACCCCCCACTCTGAAAATTTGACGCCGTAGAGCAATATTTTTTTTACCTCCTCGTGGATGGCCACTCACACACCATACAAACCGACTGATTATTATATTATATTTCATATCAGAGACATTCTGGAGCATGAAATATATTAGTATATTACACACTTGAGTCCATGTTATGTCATAGTTTTTTTTTATAACCATAAAGATCTGTGGAAGCTTCCCCCACCGCTGAAAGTGGAAACATTATAGGACATTTATTCTTCTTAACATCTAATCTACCAAATCTAATAGGTTTCCGCGACGCTCGAGTAAATCCACATTTAGCATCATGGGCTCCCCTACTATAAAGGCTGAAAGTATTAATATGGATTAGCAGCATGCCCCGCGGCTCCACTCGCGTCAAGGTTTTGTTTTTTCAGTCACAAACTGGAAATACAGTTAGTAAAATCACACTAATATCAAAAATGCGAAAGTTTTTGTGTGTATGTTTGCTATTTCGCTATTTCGCTGAAACGACTCGACGTATTTGAATGCAATTTGGAATAGTTATAGCTTACAGCCCGGAATAAGTTACTTCATATTCTAGAAAAGGTTCTTGTGGCATAACGGGAAAATCGCAGGTGTAAACGCCTAGCTAGTAAAAACGAAAAAAAAGACTCACCAGTCAGTTTGACACCGATGACCTTCGGGCACTTCAGTTCCCAGGGAATGTCAGCCATCACGTCGACGGCGTCAGCACCACCCACGCCTAAACAACAAAAGTAATTTTTTAGAGCATGCACCTAGAAAACTGTTTTTAGAACCAGTAGACATCATAGGACCTATCGGTAATCCAGCAGTCCCACTTGAAAAACAGTTCCCAATCTAGGTTTAGCTTGGCGTCTTATACATTCATATCGGTGCTTACACAGTGCAACCATCTTTTCTTTGGTCTTCCTCTTCCCTTCCATCCATCAACATCCATATTCATCACTTTCTTGGAAATATGACTTTCATCCCTCCTCATAACATGTCCATACAAAGCGAAAAGATTCCCTTTCAACCTTTCTGTTACTGGTGCTAATTCCATACTTCCACTAATATGCTTGTTCCTCATTTTATCCATCCTCGTCACTCCACACATTCATCTCAAAATTCTAATCTCCGATCCATGGAGTTTCCTCTCATCTGTCTTCTTCACAGCCCAACATTCGGTCCGATACTTAGCAATGAGATTATGGGTCCATACTCTGTCTGAGAGAGGGCCAGAGGACCAGCAGTGGGAACGTAAAGGCTGATGATGATGACTTACCAATGCAAAGACCACCGAGACCGCCCCCGTTGGGTGTGTGCGAGTCGGTACCGATCATCAGGAGGCCGGGGAAAGCGTAGTTCTCGAGGATGATCTGATGGATGATGCCGGAGCCTGGCTTCCAGAAACCGACACCGTACTTAGCGCCGGCTGTCTCGAGGAACTTGTACACCTCTTTGTTGATGTCCTGATGAGAGATCATTAGATTACAATTATGGTTTTTCCTTTATCAAGCGTATAATGATATTGGTGTGTTCTGGCAGCCTCACTTGAAAGCCATTTCCCAGTCTGGTACAGGAGTAACATGAGATGACTTGTGGTCAAATGCCACTCTCTGGCTTGTATTATAGTATGACACTCAAGTGTTGTGTGTATTAGTATGTTGTTGTGTGTATGTTGTGTCGTGTGTTGTAGTGTTGTACTTGTGTAGCGATTAAGTGACATATTTGTATGAAATGGCAGACTCAAATCTGTGCTTAAGTAGAGATTATAGCTTGAGCTACATTCTAGAATGCCTGCCTGTAAGCAGTAAAATAAAAAGAAGAAAATGTTGTTTGACATCCTTCATAAATATATTTGCCGAGTTGGTAGAGACCCTGCCTACGAAGCTAGCGGTCCCGGGTTCGAATCCTGGTAAGGGCAAATATATGTGTGATGAGTAAGAATATTTGTTTCTGAGTCTTGGATATTTCTATCTATGTATATCGTTGTTTAGTACCCATAACATAAGTTTCGAGCTTAATTTGGGGCTAGGTCAATTTGTGTGCAATGGTCCCTGATATTTATTTATATACACATACTCGTATACAAATTACAATTCTGTTGTTCAATGACACTTTTTAAACATTTTACTGTTAAGAATAAATTGGCCTTGGGATCTGGCATTGCAGGCCCATAACAGCCGGGGTTTACTGACCTTCGCTCTCGCCAAGTCCTTGTCGCCTCCAAGTTGCGCTTCAATCAAGTGGTCGCAGTGAATGGTTGAGGGTACAGCGACGCGGGGTAAGCCGGATGAGATGAACTGAAGCATGGCCATTTGGGCGGTGGCATCTTGCATGGCAACGCGGTCCGGCCGCAGGCGGAGGTAGCTGGTACCACGTTCGATTTCCTGCAAGGGACAGTAGCGTGAAATGTTGCCACTTCAGTTGGCGTAGCGTATTTGCGTAGCGGTGATGCTGACTTCTTCATTCACGCTAGACAGAACGATATGGCGATATTGCTACCTATGTGCTGCGCCAGCAGAAATCTCCCAATTAGATTTAAACAAATTTTATTTTAATTTTCAACTTTGGGAGATGAACGCAGTGCAGTACCATGCTGAATTTTGCAATGCATAGTTCTGGGATAATTACTACAAAAAAACAATCTGTACAAAAAAAAAATGTGTAAAAATCACTAAATTGAACCTAAAAAACATGGAACGGTTTTTAAAACACTTTTATTAATACCCTGCAATAGTTCAATATCTAATAGGACAGTTTCTATTATTCTATAGCTTAATTATCTAGTTGGTATAGCTCTGTTGTATATGTGTAGGTAGTAGGTAATCTTCTAAATATATATATAATTCGAAGGTGACTGACTGACATAGTGATCTATCAAAGCACAGCCCAAACCACTGGAGGATCGGGCTGAAATTTGGCATGCAGGTAGATGTTATGAGGTAGGCATCCGCTAAGAAAGGATTTTGATTAATTCTACCCCCAAGGGGATAAAATAGGGGATGAAAGTTTGTCAATTTTAAACCGATCAGGCTGAGACTTTGCATGCATAAAGTAGCCCACGCGGGTGAAACCACGGGGAACAGCTAGTTTGGTATAGCAATAAGATTTAATGCCAAGTTAATCATTAGGTGAAGACAGAAAATGAGATATAGCTGCACTTATCATGTCAAACTAATTTATGTTCAAACAATGAATGTGCTTTGTGAATGAATGATATGACATGCAGTCTCATATTTGTAATATATGTTTGGGAATAAAACATATAATTAGCATTATACATACATGGTGAGCGATGAGCGATGGTGGCCGAACGGTTAGGCGTGCGACTTACAAGCCGCCGACACCGAGTTCGAATCCTCTCGGCCCCGCACCTATGACTTAATAAGTTATGTGCGGATTTGCCATCGCTCAAAAACGGTGAAGGAAAACATCGTGAGGAAACCGGCATGTCCAAGAACTGCAACGTTCAAGGGCATGCGACATCTACCAACCCGCACTGGGCCAGCGTGGTGGATTACAGCCCATACTCTCTCTCTGAGAGAAGGCCAGAGTCCCAGCAGTGGGAACGTGAAAGGCTGATAATGATGATACATACATGGTGCAAAACAATAATTATGTAACCACGATGACTTCCTACGGATTTTTTTGACAATAATTTAATAAGTTTATAAGTTGTCTGTACATGTTACTAGAATGGATGGGTGCGCTCCTATATTGCTATGCCCTATTCGGGTCCATATGTTCACTAATTATAACCATTAAGAGCTCATGTATACTAACATAAGAATGCAATAAATGATTTGATTTTGATTTTATGAGGTCCAGACTGATAACAGTCTAATCAGTCAAATAAAAATACCAAATAGTATAGTATATATAAATATACCAAAGCAGTTTTGCACAATAGGTATCTGGTATAACATTTACGGTGATAAATTAAAGTTTATTAATAGCTATTTCTTGATGTCTTCTTTGTTTCATTGCTTTATTCTTTATCAAGTAAGTAGATAAATATGACAACAATAAAAGTTGTTTAAAATAACATAAACTCCCTAGAATAGATAAAAGGCTACTTGAACTCAACAGACATAAAAATAAATTATAAATAATGACTGGACAGTGTAGAAGAAATTACTATGAAATGCGTATTGTTTAGTTATATAAACTGGAACAGACTACCAGAAGACGTGTCAGCTCCTTCAGTGAATTCCTTTAAAAACAGACTGGACAAGTGGTTGCGAACGAACAATGCTTCCTTGCTACAGAATTGACTTTTCTCTGCACTTTTGGACATTGCTATTATTCAACACAGCATGATAAAGACACATCAGCCTCTGGGCTGCTCGGTTATATAAATAATGACTGGACAGTGTAGCAGCAATTACTATGAAATGCGGATTGTTTAGTTACATAAATCTACTAGTTGCACCTCGTGGTTTCACCCGCGTCTTCCCGTTATGCCGCAGGAACCTTTTACCCGGATAAAAAGTAGCCTATATGTTAATCCAGAGTATAAGCTATCTCTATTCCAAATTTCATTCAGATCCGTTTAGTAGTTTTTGCGTGAAAGAGTAACAAACAAACATCCATCCAGTTTGTTAGTAAGTATCAGATATTCTTTCAAATTATTTGGATACTACTACTACTTTGGATTTAATGTTGGAAGGTGAACGGTCTCTGATTGTCAGTCAGTCTATGCTTTATTGTGATAAAAATCCTGTAGGAATCTTTAGATCTTAGGTAAAACTGCAAGACACAGCTATTTATAAATATATCATTGTTGTGAAAAATGTAAATACTTTTATCTGATATCACTTTACTATACAGTGCATATACTGCATAATTACTGTGTAAATGTCACCAAGCAAGAAATTCAATCATAAATAAACTAAATAAACAATTGTACTGTACACTACATTGATGCAGCACTGGAATTTTATAGTGGAGTCTCCATGATGTACATTATGTAAATCATGGAAACTCCACTAAAAAAATCCAGTGCTGCATCAGACGCCTCCTGGTTTTTAGATGCCATAACAGTATCAATTGTTTACCGCAACATTCTATTAATACGGCCACTAAATTCCATTGACTTGGCAAAATATGAATCTAAACACTTTTGAAAAAAATATAACTGCAGATGAAACCAACAACAATATATTAAGAACTAGCTGTTCCCTGCGGTTTCACCTGCGTGGGCTACAGTTTATAGCGAAATCCTTTCATAACAGCTATGCTAAATTTCAACCCAATCCGTCCAGTGATTTGGGCTGTGCGTTGATAGATCACTCACTATGTCAGTCAGTCACCTT
This sequence comes from Opisthograptis luteolata, assembly GCA_931315375.2. Lineage (NCBI taxonomy): Eukaryota > Metazoa > Arthropoda > Insecta > Lepidoptera > Geometridae > Opisthograptis > Opisthograptis luteolata. The sequence goes on from OV928044.1 coordinate 2,866,400, forward strand.
TGAGTTATATGTATAATATATAGATGTTAAGAAAACACATTATAAAACCATCAGGTAGACTATTATTGGCAAAGACTGCATAATGTCACAAGTCACATGACAAAAAAAATAGATATACTTACATACATGTACATTGTACATGTACTTATATCTACTAAGTACAAATACACCAATAATTTGTGATACCTGAATTCCAAACATGGCTACTATTTGTTTACAATATTATCTTAGCCTTGTAAAAGTTTATTTACATTGATAACCGTGATATCAGCTAAGCCTTACTGAAATGTTAGAAAATATTTGAATAGGTACATCAGCATTAAAATCCTAGCAAATTTTCCACTGTGTAATGTAAAAACCCTGTTCTAGAGGTAATTGCAACACTCACCTGTCCTTTGGGGTCATCCAGATGGGAGTATAGAACCTTCTCGGACAAGGTCATGTCACGACCTAACCTCTTTTTGACAACTTCTAGATTCTGGGTCAGCTTCGCGTAGGGCAGCGGCGCCGGGTCGAACTTCGACATCGCGATCTAAAGAACACCATAGTACACTATAAAACACTATCAATACACGAAACTCCGAATTTTCAGCACTAAGATGATTACATAACAAGTTTGTCTTTTCACTGAAAACACTGGTAAAAGTGCTTTTTTAGGGGTTGTGCGTACCTGGGCCGCCGCGGCGGTGAGGGGAGACACGCTGAAGCATCTTTGCTGGATCTCCAAAAGCACAGTTCTAGTCCTGCCACCCTGAAATCGAAATTATCGCCTTAAAAAAAATTCGCTTTTTTATTTTACTGGTCTGAAGGAATGTACCTCAATGTGCAGTAATTACACTGAATATTAAGATAGAAACTGTAAATAACCCTGTTGACCTCGACAACTATTATGAACCGACCCCGTAATCCAAGACTTATCGGCACTTCGCAATAAATAACGCTACAGTTAATAAAATAAATTGATACTATTTATTATCATGAGGCGATTTTATTAAACTATTATACATAATTGAATATACGTATGGAGACGTGGAATAAATCAGGAACTTACTTGGCCATGCAAAACTCGTATACAGTGAGCCATGGTTGCTGGACTTCAGTACACCGAAAGTATTAGACGATATTTTAAATTATTTGAATAGAGGCAACATGGATTTCGAAAATTTTAACACCGTTTTGAATCACTGCCACACACAATTTCACCGATTAGTTTTATGAATCAATCCCGCACTATACCACCGCCGCTTCTGCAAAATTTGCAGAATGGCAGAATCCGAAAATGAACCGAATGCAGATTTGGGCAGTTGGTTGACAGTTCTAATGATGAAATTGCCACTTTTTAAATACAACCCCACATGATGGTAGAATAAAGGGAGTAAAATAGTGAATAGTTAAGATCTTGTAATAATGGTTATTCATATTTTTGAACAGCAAGAATTTGTGAACACACATAAAAAAAATTACAACTGTTAAGGTAGTGTAGACTCTTTGGTTACTGTCGACCTGTCACAATGTCAGTAGAATGTCGTCTCTCCAGAATAATTGCCTAAATGAAATATATTGATATAAATGTAAAATGGTACGTGTTCATAATTAATAATCCACAAAATCTCATTACAAACCAGCATCCATCTTCAAGAGGTTATGGCCATTTCTGCTATTTCAAGGCCGGACATAACTTACGCTACATCTTTTTTAAGTAAGTATTTAGACAAACCTACAAATGCGTTATGGATTGCAGGCAAGAGAGTGTTGAGGTATTTAAAACAGACCATTCATAAATGTCTTACTTACTCTAAGTCAGATGGAAAGGAGTCAAAGGAGGTGGTAGCTTATACTGACGCAGATTGGGGTTCTGACAAAGATGATAGGAAAAGTGTAAGTGGATGTGCTATATTTCATAGTAATAATTTAGTATCATGGTTCTCAAAGAAGCAGACAACAGTTGCATTATCGTCAGCAGAGGCAGAGTATGTTGCAGCAGCAATGGCAGCTTCAGAGGTCGTATACTTGAAAGGCATATTAACAAATTTAAATTTTATTAACAGCGAAACGCGTCTACTTGTAGATAATCAAAGTGCAATCAAAATGATCGAAAATAACGAGAATAGCAAACGCACTAAACACATTGATATAAAATTTCACTATATAAAAGATTGTGTAACTAGGAAGTTAATTTCAATATCCTATGTATCGACAAACGAAAATGTGGCAGATATACTTACAAAGCCACTGTGTACTGTAAAGCATAATTATTTTGTAAACAAGTTTAAGCTTCTATGATATGTTAATTTTGAGTTGTGAATTATTGAAGTATTGTTTTTTATTTATTACATAGAAGCAATGATGTGTTATTTAAGTTGGGTTATAAGTTTTATTGTGATTGTGTGCAATATTAAATGTGAAGTAATTTAATATTGAGAGGGGATGTTAAGGTAGTGTAGACTCTTTGGTTACTGTCGACCTGTCACAATGTCAGTAGAATGTCGTCTCTCCAGAATAATTGCCTAAATGAAATATATTGATATAAATGTAAAATGGTACGTGTTCATAATTAATAATCCACAAAATCACATTACAAACCAGCATCCATCTTCAAGAACAACTAGTGTTAAAACATTAATTTGTTACTGGATGTCCACTTTTGCAAAAGCATGTCTAACACAAGATCAATAAATTGGAGCCTCCGGTCCCTTTTTCATTGAACAAATGTGAATAAAAGCCCATGTCTCTGACACCATGCATGGATTTATTACACTACGTTTATCAGCTGTCAAAAAACCACATTATTCGATTTTTTGTCAAAGAGTAGTTGAAAATTATATTGATGTATTGAATATATGATTTTATAGAAACCAAACTCGTTAAAAATATTGTTGTTGACATTGGCAAAAGATTGGAACCTCTCAGACTCATAGTACAGTAGCCATACAAATAAAAAGCTGCTGTTGACATGGTTATTGGACTTTAAACGATTAAAAAGTGTTATGTGAAAGTAAAAGTGCTATTAAGGAAAATATGAATAAGGGTGCCAACTGCCCTTAAATACGGATTATATTATAAATTTCCAAATAATTTGTGTCCAACAAGTGCTAACTGAATGGTCACATGTTTATGGGTAAATCTCACGAAAGTCTGGCAGCACTGTACAAAATATCATTTTACGCTCTTTTTTACGTATTTTTATTTCATTATCGTTCCAAATGTTTTATTTTTATTTCACTAAAATAAATAAAAATGTGCTCAAAAATTATTGATAGTTTGAAAATTAGTTCATAATAATCACTATAATAATTTTTCATTAGGTGATTTTTTTTTTGTTTTGTTATGGCGTCACACGATTAGTGTATTTGCCAGTGTCAAGTATAAAAGATTTCAAACTCAGAGAGTTGCATCAAGTTTAAATGATGATGGTGAATGGTGATGATGATGATGAGATGATTTCACACCAATATTACACATTATCACTCGAAGAAACACAAGTTTTGGAAATAATAACTAAATCTTCATGTTGACAGTACAATTGCCGCCAAAAAAGTCAAAAATTTTCCTTACATTATGTCCCTTAAACTTTTTGCATAATTTCTGATCTGTATATCAATGTCAATGTCAAAGTCAAAGGATTTTTTTTTTGATAATTTTCTGTTTTCATTTCACTATATAAAACAAAAACAAAAACGAATCGAATCGAATAAGAGAGTTCCAGAGAGAGTTCGAGTTTCGAATTTCACAATCTCTGGACACCTATAGCGATCAATTAGCCCATGAAAATAAACATTTGTTGCAGTTTTAAACTCTGTTGAATGAGGGCATAAAATAAAAACATCAAAATGAACGCTACGATACAGGTAAACCACCCCCTTTTATTTTGGTATTTTTACAATAGAAACCTCTGTTTTACCGTTTACCAAAAGATACAACAAAATTATGGTGGAATTGCTAGAATTGCCAGCAGCCTGACCGAGGAAACATTATTAGATCTGTGCTAGTTCATTAATTTTATCTTCGATTTTAGTTATCTTTTGATGTGTCCACCTTCAAGCTTGCAATGCAGGGATATATGTGTACAAACATCAATTTTATCTTGAATCAGATTTCAATATTTTACCTGTAGCATCATAAAAAATACAGATGAATAGAATAGAATATATTATATTTTTATTTGCAGCAATAACCGGTATAAATTATTAAAGTAATTACAAGAGTACACAAAAATGGCATTGTCGCAAATCGGCACCAACTCAGCATATTGCTGGTTGATCAACCACCGCTCGTCTTCTGTTGGAGCCGTTACATTTACCTACCTACAAGAAGTATTGTTGTTATTTTCTAGGAAATCGAAGGTATCGATGACTACTGGGGGCCTGCGTTTCGATCGGTATATGAAGGTGAAGGTCACGAGGCATTTGTGCAGCAGCTAGATGAAAGAATCAAGCAGCATGATAAGGAAATTGAGAAGCTTTGTAATTTCCATTATCAGGTGAGAGAAACTTCTTCTGTTCTAAGATAATGATGTCTATTGCGTTGTGCAATATCTAAAACTAAACTAAAGTTTAAAAGTTTTAAAATAAATTATGACAGCTTTCTATGAATGTTAAAAATTTTGTATTTTTTTTAACAGTTTGTATGTATGTAACTGTAAACTTAACATGTTTGGTTTCAGGGCTTTATTGACTCAATCCGTGAGTTATTAGAAGTGCGCTCTCATGCTGAAGAGCTGCATGCTGAAATATCCAATGTGGATGCTAACGTTAAGGATAGCACTGAAGGTGAGGTCAATGGTTATTGGTAATAATCTACAAGTACCTACTTCAAGGTACAGTCAGCAATAAAACGTAGCTGATGATACTCAATTTTCGAAAAGTGTTTTAGATCAGCAGTGCAATTCTAATTCACACGGAAACTCTTCCGACCACGGATTCGGGAAATTCGTTCAGATTTTTTAGATACAATTCATTAATCTGAATTCGGAAACTGGCATTTAATTTGACAAAGCAGCTGTTGAATCACGGAAAAGTTTCCGGCACCTCTTTGCTCTCGGGAAATGTTCCCGTGAAGAGAAAGCAACGTCGAATCCGACACGGAATCATTCCGAGTGAATTAGAATCGCACTACAGTAATGTTTTGGGTTTTTTTCTACAACTTACTTGGTAGCGTTTGTCCGTAACACAACACACCTGATGTTAAGTGATAATGCGCTTAAAGGTTGGTGTTTAAGATGATGAAGGTAATCGGAAAATTTGCTATTGCTCAGCAACTTTTGTCGCTGACTACTACTTGTAGATAGATTACTTCGAGGTAGTTGTACTTCAAGGTACTACTAGTTGTAATATAGGCCCAGCCCTTATTTTGTACAGAGAGCTCAGTCTTATTCGGTTATATACCTTGAAAACTTTACAAAATAGAACAATTTTTTTTTATTCAGATTCTTAACTTAAAGGTAGCTAGTCAGACAAGGTAAGAAAATGCCCCACCACCAAGATAATATGGCTTCATTATGATATTTTCCTTCACCAACAGCTCAAGGTCATTTTAGGACTTGAATTGAACCCGGAACCTCAAGCTGATGTCACTCATCATCATCAGCGCATTACGTTCCTACTGGTGGGACTCTGGCCTCAGCAAAAGAGCCCTAATGGGCCTTAATCTACCATGCTGGCCCAGTGCGGGTTGGTAGATTAAGGCCTACCACTAAGCGATTGTTGCTACAAAAAGTTACAAATTACTACAACTATAGAGTGAAAAGACAGTCATGTATTTATCCTACTAATATTGTAAACGAGTTGCGCCCCGCGGTTTCACCCGCGTCTTCTCGTTATCCCGTAGGAACCTTTTCCAGGATAAAAAGTACCCTATGCCCGTTTCCTGGCCCTAAGCTACCTCCCCACCAATTTTCAGCCAAATCAGATCAGCCGTTCTTGAGTTATAAATAGTGTAACTAACACGACTTTCTTTTATAAATATAGAAGATGTGAATGTTTGTTAGTATGGATGGATGGATGTTTGTTACTCTTTCACGCAAAAACTACTGAACTGATTTGAGTAAAATTTGGAATGAAGATACATAGGCGATGGTGGCCGAACGAAGAGCGATGGTGGCCGAACGGTTTGGCGTGCGACTTACAAGACGCCGACACCGAGTTCGAATCCTCTCGGCCCCGCACCTATGACTTAATAAGTTATGTGCGGATTTGCCATCGCTCAAAACGGTGAAGGAAAACATCGTGAGGAAACCGGCATGTCCAAGAACTACAACATTTTCAAGGGCATGCGACATCTACCAACCCGCACTGGTCCAGCGTGGTAGATTATAGCCCATACTCTCTCTCTGAGAGAAGGCCAGAGTCCCAGCAGTGGGAACGTGGAAGGCTGATAATGTAATACATAGGCTACTTTTTATCCCGGAAAAAGTTAACTGCGGGATAACGGGAAGACGCGGGTGAAACCGCAGCGCGCAGCTAGTATTGTATTATATTAGTACACGCTTTTCTATTTCAGGTCTTTGTGTAAGAGCAGAGGAGCTGATCAGAGCCCGTCGAGTTGAGTTAAACATTGCAGCTACCATTGAAAAGATGGAACTGTGTCTTCCGCTACTTACCACCTATTCAAAGTTGCAGTCGCAAGTTGAGGCTAAAAGGTTTGCTAATAATTCCCCAACAATCGCGTACATTGCTCTAACCGCTGACTAGGAGTTCCTGTATCTAGGATATCAGAAACTACGCGGTTTAAGGATCTTCAGTACAATAGTAAATAAAAAATAAAAAATATAAAATAAAGTAAGTAAGTAAGTAATAGTAAATAAATATAATATTAATAGATTGGGCACTGGGATGTTTATGGACATTTTGGCATCACCTGCGAGTGACGCTGCTAAATCAGTATATTCTATGTTTAAATAAGTTATAGTAATGTTTTAGGTTAGGATATGATGGGGCTGGCATACCATATGGTAAAAGCCTCTAAATAAATTAAGAATAAAAAAAAAAAGTTGAGGCTAAAAGGTTTGCTACTTTTTTAAGATCAGCTAAGAGCAATGTTAAAGTTACCTTAAAAAACCACTTGTTTAACTTTAGTATTAAAATAGAATAGTTCAAGTCGTCAAAATGTTTGCCTGGTTGCCTACCCGTGCGACGCCGGGGCGGATTGCAAGTGCAATAATAATAATTATTATAAGAAAAGAGTTGTAAAGCCACTACAGTTGGCCACTAGTTCATGCAAAATAAGAAAGATGAAGATGTTGCTGGGACTCTGACCTCTCACAGAGAGAGGTATGGGCCGTAATCTACCACGCTGGCCTAGTGCGGGTTGGTAGTTGGGGGGCTGGAAGTTGAGGCTGTGCCAGATACCCAGCCCTCCCACATAAGACGATGCGGATTAGTACCCCGGGGTTTTAGTGGGTAAGGGCGCCTTTGTACAGCGCGAGCCCCACACTCCCTCCGAGACCCTCCCCTTCTGGGGGGGGGGGGGGCATTGCACCGGAAGGGTTAGTGCGTAAGAGCATTTCCCCGGGTCAAAAAAAAAAAAAAAAAAGTGGTAGATGTCGCATGCCCTTGAATATTGCAGTTCTTAGACACGCCGGTTTCCTCGCGATGTTTTCCTTCACCGTTTTTGAGCGATGGCAAATCTGCACGTAACTCATTAATTCAAAGGCGGGCGAGAGGATTCGAATTCGAGGTGATGGCGTCTTGTAAGTCGCACGTGTTACCGTTCGCCCACCATCGCTCTTGAATTACATTCTAAAAGAAAAATAAATGAAATATCCTTTCTATAACAGATACTACCCAGCGCTGAAGACCCTAGAGCAGCTGGAACATGTACTCCTCCCCCGAGTGGGGCCGTACAAGTGGTGCGCCACCATATCAGCTGATATCCCTCGCCTGCGTCAGGCTATCAGAGACGCCTCCATGGCAGACTTGAGGGACTTCCTTGAGAACATTAGGAGGCTTAGTCCTCAGGTAACTTTGTAAATAATTGTTGTAAAACTGCCAGTATAATAAATCTATTACATTACATATAATAATAAATCTGTAACTCATCACTGTCTGTACATTAAAGATAAATGAGAAAAACTTTTACTGGGGGCCTTTATTACCGCAATAGAACCCAAAACAATGGGTTTTTAGAATTTTTGTCTGTTTGTGCGCGCTAATCTCAGAAACGGCTTAACCGATTTGAATGCGTTAGTTAGTTAGTTTTTATATGTTGTGGTTAGCTCCACTTAACATTTAGTGTTTGTTTTATTTCAATCGGTTCATAAATAAAAAAGTTATATCAATTCAAAGAATCACGTCGCACATTTGTTCGAGATGATTAGATTATTATAGTCCAAATAGCATTTAGGTTCCTTCTAGTATCCATCGGCTCCCTGCGAATCTTACAATGTCGTCGGTCCACCTAGTGGGGGGCCTACCTACAGAACGTTTATGGTGGCCAGCTGCGGTTTCCTAGGAAAGCAGTGCCGTCATACAAATAGCGGCCGTAATGTAGCGTCGAATGACGTCACTGAAACGTTTTCCAGGAACAGCTTAAAATGACCTATCTACCAGAAGTCATCGGCCTATAAATAAAATTAATGCTACTCCCGTGAAGCCAGGGTGTGTCGCTAGTTTTGTGATCCGCGGATGCCCCTCAAGTTAAAGGGTAAAATATATAAATTCGTAAAAAGACCTCCAAACAACTCATGTATGGATCGGAGCGCTGGGCTGTGAAGAAGACGGATAAGAGAAAATTGCTGGTAGTGAAGTAACAAAACAATTTTTATTATTTTTTTATTAATTTTTATTACAGGTTGGTGCCATGGCTTTGAAGCAAACACAAGATTTGTTGGGCCGAAACCTAGCTACAATTGTTAAAAACAAGAAAGGTAAAAATCTTCCAATTCTTATTATATATACCTTGTTGTACATATACCAGTTTTCAACATTTTTCAGCAAGTAAACAAAGAACATTTTTTTAAAATTATTTCAATAAATTAATATGATTAATTAACCCTTTCAGACAAAGCTACGTTAGGTATAGCGACTAAAGAGAGCACGGGTCCTCAGTGCCCCTACGAGGTGGTGGACTTCAGCACTCTGCACCGGTGCTTGCACATCCACAGCGTGCTGGGAGCCAAAAACGACTTTATACAGTACTACAGGTAAACAAAAATATGTAAATTTTGTAAGATACATAACGAAACCGTTTATTACCGACGAAAGGAGAAGGTTCTCAATTCGGTATATTTTTTTATTTTTTTTACTATTTACAGGGTAGCGTTTGACCACAAGTCACCTGATGTTAAGTGACGATGTGGTCGAAGATGGCGCCACGCTATACCTGGACTGGGAACTTTTTTATGTATGTACACCGATTTCGCCGAGGTTTCTGAACCGATTTACGTGATTCTTTTTTGTTTGATGCGGAATAGTTTCGAATTCATCATCATCATCATCATCAGCCTGTATCAGTCCACTGCTGGACATATGCCTCTCCCATGATACGCCACTGAGACCGGTCTTCGGCTTTTCTCATCCAAGGCCTCTCCCATGATACGTCACTGAGCCCGGTCTTCGGCTTTTCTCATTCAACCACTGCCAGCCACTCGGCGCAAGTCGTCACTCCACCTTGTCGCAGGACGTCCTACACTACGTTTTAATTAATTATTAAATTTTAATTATAAATATTAATTTGATGATAGCATTAGCATTATTGAAGCCAGCGATAAAGATAAAACCAATATTGCTTTCTATTGACATTGTAGTAATTGATTATGTTAGTTGCATGCTTACCGAAACAGAAAAAAATCGCATCATGACTTTCGAGTGTCTGAGATCGATCTATTGCTTCGATTGGAAAAATGGAATTTCTTGATCCATAAAATCGATTCGACGATAAATCAATGTCAGATCGCCATCCCTATACTATACTAGAATATATTTTCTTAATTAACAGAGCTCAACGCAAGCAGCAGGCCCGCCTGGTGCTAATACCGGAGTCCGCCAACCTCCACGACTCAATACAAAGCGTCAGAAACTATCTGAACGCCGTGCTCGGCTTCTTCATTCTCGAGGAGCATCTACTGAGTGCCGGTTCCGGACTTGTTTCTAAGGTACGATTAAGGATATTCATAAATAAATAAATATCGGGGACAATTGCACACAAATTGACCTAGCCCCAAATTAAGCCCGAAACTTGTGTTATGGGTACTAGACAACGATATACATACTTATATAGAGAAATAAATACTTATATAGATAGAAATACCCAAGACTCAGGTACAAATACGTAAACGTAACGGTGTAAAGGCTGATGATGATGACTAATTGATTGAATTGGAGCAAGTTCACTAAAATCCCAAGCTTTTTTTTGTCATCTAAATATATATATTTTTTTTACTACTATTTACAGGGTAACGTTTGACCACAAGCCACCTGATGTTAGGTGACGATGTGGTGGTGATGTGGTTATAGTCCGATATTTTAATTATAATAAGCTTTATTATTAAGATTAATTATCTTGGTTGTGTCTCTGGTCTCCCAAAACTCACAGATAGGTGCTTCGCGACAGATTCTTAACTTTAAGGTTAGCTACCATAGCCCGGCACTAGAAAAGTGACTTTCCCATTTACTACACGGAGAAAAAAGACCTTCCGAAGTACCGTTTTCTTTCTGAGTCAAAAGGGAAGGACTTGTGATTCAGAAGGAAAACTAAGGTAAAATAAGGAAGGAATCGGTCTTGGAAGGAAAAGACTCAGAAGGAAAGTCAGAATTTTTTTCTCAGTGTAGTATGGGTTATCTTTCAGGATTGGCTGTTAGACACTTGGAGCACGTCGGTGACGAAAGTAGCTTCGACCTTGCGGACCAACACTTCGCTGATAACCGACCCGACACTTATGCTGAGCATCAAACATCAGATCGTGTTGTTCATTGACACACTCAAGTAAGGCATACATGCAATGAATCTATACATACTGATATACAATTTGATGGGTACATATATCTTTTAATTTTGTGATTTAAAGTATTGAGGCCAGCATATAATTTCAGATGCTACGGCCTGCCCACCGACCCACTGCCGCTCCTACTGCAGGAGATGGCGGAACATTACACCGAGGTGCTGATGCAGCGCTGGGTGGTCGTCTTCAGGGATATATTGGACAACGCTCCTTTTAAACCTATAGAAGTAAGATGATTTATTCAAATACCAATGTATTTATTTCGGACAACAAAAATTCACGGGTTGTATGATAAAACTTAAAGTAAACTAAAACAGTAACCGAAACTGTGTTAGTTAACTACTTTAGTTTAATGTGGGTTTATAAGTTTGAGAAATTCTGACATAGACTATTTGTTTCAGGTGGAAAATCAGGAGCAGTATGATGCTGTCATGGACACATATCCGTACGACGGAGACGAGTTGGAGACGCAACCCTTCCCGAGGACGTGAGTTATTCCTTAATTTGTCCCAAGCCCCCTTGCACCTGTGCGAGCGTGACGCAATATATTTACACAGTAGGACAGGTAGTAACAGGTCAATGTACGAAATTCTTTCTGGTCCGCGACCGCACTTTAGCTCTTACGGTAAAGCTCTCGACGGGACACAAGAAAGTTTCTACTGAGGTAGGTCATCAACCTTGTTGATGAAGAATTGGAGAGGATCTTGCGGTCAAGCGAGCATGCATTGGACGGCCGATTTGTGCGACGATTTTTGTCTTAAGGCTCTGGGGAATGTTGGACGAGAAGATGTCGCCCGAACGCTGCCCATCCGAGTTGGATTCGTCGGGCGACCGCTTTCATCGATAACCGATGGGGAAGAAAGGTTCTCGAGCGGCGACCACGAACCGGAAGACGCTCTGTAGGTAGACCCTCCACTAGGTGGCGGACGACATTGACATTGCGACATTTTCTCGTCCAACATTCCCAAGAGCCTTAAGATAAAATGCTTTCAGCAGTGTGTGTTGCCAGTGATGACTTATGGTACTGAGACGTGGTCTTTAACTGTGGTCCTTGTTGGTGGGTATCAGACACTAATGACTTTCTTCCCCCCCAGTTTCCCGTTCTCGTCAGTAGTGCCAGCGGTGTACGTGCAAGTGAAGGAGTTCATCTACGCGTGGCTGAAGTATTCGACGGGGCTAGGGTTGGGGGGAGGGCGGCGCGCCGCGGCGGCTCGCCACTCTGCCTCGCTGCTCCTCAGCCGCTCCTTCACCGGCTGCCTGGAGGCGCTGTTCCGTCGCCCGCTGCCGCTCATGCAGCTAGTACAAGTAAGTAAACAACCATCAGCTTTGGGGACTCCAGCCTGGCCAAGAAAGGAATCTATCACCAAGCACCGCTCTCCGCCTCGCCGCTACTCAGCCGGCTGTCTGGAGGTGCTGTTCCGTCGCCCGCTAACGCTCATGCAGCTAGTACAAGTCACTAAATAACCATCAGATTTAGGGACTCCAGCCTTTCTAGGAAAGGAAGGAATTAGTCGCCAAGCGCTCTCCGCTTCGCTGTTCCTTCATCGGCTGCCTTGGGACTCCAGAACTTCTCGGTAAGGAAGAAATCTTTCACGAAACACCGCCATCGGTGTGTTCCGGCAGCCTCACTTGACAGCGAGTTCCCAATCCAGGTGTAGCGTGGCTAATGTAATTTTTCTATCATCACCCTTCGGAGTTTTCATTTGTATCTGTTTATCATTTACAGATCATCGTGGATACAAAATACTTGGAAGACGCAACGATATGCCTGTACGAGTTCATAAGTAACATCACTGGCTCAGAGCTAGTAACTACACAAGTGAGTCATTCCTAGATCTATCATCATGATCAGCATATTACGTTCCCACTGCTGGGACACAGACCTTCTCCCAGAGAAAGTATGGGATATAATCTACCGCGCTGTCCCAATGCGGGTTGGTATATGTCGCATACCCTTGAATGTATTGATTCCACATTCCACATAAACAAACAAAATAATGTTTTATATAATTATGTATAATGGGGTTTCATCACAGTTGGTTTTGGATGTAATTAAACAAAGGCGTAATTGGGTTTCTCTATATTTCGAAAAAGAAACAACATTTAAAGCCTATAATCTATTTGTCCAATCCAATCAAATAATCTCACTTTTTAACAATTTGTAGCACTTTGTTTACCCTCAATAGAACCTTCAATCTTCTATGTCGATTATTGTCAATGTCACCACAACAGAGACAGCTGTCAGTTGCATTGAGATAGAAAAAATATAGGTCAATGTGTCAGTTGTGAGTTGTGACATTATGATTTGCCGGTTACGCGGCAAATTCAAACTTGAAGGAAGGCATGGTTTCCTTTACATATGTATGTACGCAAATTAAGGTTAAATTGATGAAATAAACCTAGCCATGTGTTCCGGTAGCCTCACTTGAGATCCAGTTCCCAATACAAGCGTAGCATGGCGTTACCATCGAGCACGTCGTCACTTAACATCAGGTGACTTGTCAAACAGAACATAAAGGTGGACAGCAAGCTTGAACTGTCACATGACTATTTTTTTTTAATGACAGGCCGCCGGGAGCATGTTCCAGGCGGCTCGCGATGATGCAGAGCAACAGATCTGCGAGAACCTTGAGAAGAAGGTCGACGAGTTCCTCGACTTGGAGAACTATGATTGGCTTTTGGGTGAGGATTTATCGTCTCTTCATTGATGCTTTGTCACCATCAGCTCTTTAAATCCGCTGATGGATAGTGTAGTTGTGTGAGGTACTATAAAATGCGGAAGTAGAGTTGTCACGTGATCCAAAACGCTGGCAGCCATGTTTGATATGGCGTGACGTCATTGCACCCTTTAAATGTTCATTATCAAAACAATAACCATCTCTGTCACGCTCTTAAGCTTGACCGCGTGCGAGAGAGACAAAGAGTATCGTCATGATGCGTTTGCTGTGCGACATTATACCGCACGCTAATCAAGCGCAAGGTGTGGATGTATTGTACTGTCTGTACTAAGTGATCTACAATTTCATAAAATGTGAATGACATTAATTCCTTTCGTATTTTAGTGGAGCCTACGGGACAAGCGTCGTCGTTTGTAACGGACATGATAAGCTATCTGAAAGGCGTGCTGACTTCGTTGGAACAGCTACCAGAACGCGCAAGGTAAATGTACTATGGAAAAAAAAAATTTTTCCGATGATTAATCGGAACCCTTATAGGATCACACTGATATCTGTCTGTCCGTATTTCACAGCTTAATGTTCATTTCCCTCTGATCTCCAAAACTACACAGCCTATGGTTTTGTTAAAAAGGAAGTAAAGGGCCTCCCTCATTGTTTAATTGGACCCGCTTTTTTTGGTTTTTACAGGGTTGTGACCATAAATCACCTGATTTTTACAGATTATGTGAAAGGCGGGACACTGCGCTCTCAAGCAAGGTGGCTAGAACAGCGATAGGTTCTTGGGGACCGATTCTTAACTTGAGTGTAGGAGCTAGCCAGCTGCACTCTAAAGAATGCTCATGCCACCAAGCTACGATAAATAAAAATTGAACTTCCTCAGGGTGGCAGCTGTGAACGCCGCAACAAACCGCATCGCCACCCGCCTCCGCAACCTACTCCTGGACCCAGCAGTCAGGCAGATCTCCTCAGGGGCCCTCTACCAGCTGGACCTGGACGTGATCCAGTGCGAGCAGTTCGCAGCCGGAGAGCCGGTTCCAGGTCTAAGAGAAGGGGAGCTGCTGGAACACTTTGCCAGTTTAAGGTGAGCTCCGATTTAAGAATATCTTAAGTGGAAGTAGAGGTCTTACTATTCTGGAATTCTAAAGATCACCAAACTAGATTAAGGTGAGCCCCGGTTTGATTGAGGGAAAAAGATGTTTTGTGGGAGCAGAGGTCTTACTATGCTGGAATAGTGAAAAACCAAAACCAGATTAAGGTGAGCTCTGGTTAGAATGAGTGTTAAATCGTAAGTTAAGTAGGAGCAGAGGTCTCATTACGCTGGATAACCTGGAAAGTTAAAAAAGGTGAGATTAAGGCGAGCCTCTGACTATAGATGATGATAATAATAATTGAAAAACTGGAAATGCATTAGGGGCTTCTGCACATTACACTTATTATCATTTTCATCACTGTTTCCTTGTCCAACACTCCTCTCTTTCCCGCATCCCGAAACACACACGCTACCGCAAAAATACCTCTCAAACTTGGAACAGATGTGATTTTTGCCATATTAATGTAAAAATTATTTTAAGGCCATACAATAATAATTTATCTATCCTAATTTCTTTATAAATAAAAAAAAATGTTGAGATTGCCAGTGGTGAGTAAGAGGGAAGCCAGTAAAATTTTGTAAGTAAGAGTTCGTTGTCCCCAAGTGTAGGCGCGTGGAAGCCAAATTTCGAAGCTCTGCTACCAGGTGAACTTTTGGTGCTCACCAAACCATTCAAAGGGAATAGGGTACGTACCGTAAGTCGTCAGTCCTGGGTCCAGGTGCGCGCACTATAGTTTTGGGACACTTCGACACTCAGGGGACCACACAAATTCACAGTTCAAATTGGATCAAGGGTGATTCGTCGACTTGTATGCGTGGGCGCGCGATTCAGAATGGCGACCCAACGGCGGGGGAAGGGGAAGGGGAGAGGGCACGGGGCGCGGGAAGGGGTGGTAGCCGCTGCACATCTATCTAGCCTATACACCAAGAAATAATATTCTTTGTTTTTCCTACAGGCAACTCCTAGACCTCATCACCGGCTGGGACTGGTCATCGTACCTCCACGATGTAGGCATAGAGGGTGGTAAATATGCACTAGTGACGCCCCGCGACGCCGCCGCTCTGCTAGAGAAGTTCAAAGAGGCCGAGCAGAAAGCATCCGTCTTCTCTGTCCTGAAGAAGAACGAAAGAGATAGAAGGAAGCTGTTAGATACTGTGCTGAAACAGCTGAAGCAGTTGCATAATCAGGATGGATCTTAAAAATAGACAATAGACAATTTTTTTTTTCTAAAGATAATTTGTTAATTAATATTGGAAACGGGACGGCCAGTCAATTATATTACTGGATTAGTGGAAGGATTTCTGAAAGGAAATAAAAATATTGTTCAAGAAAATTCGATAGATGGCATTGTCGATACACAACATTTAATTTTTTATTTTTATCAATTTTATTATTTTTTCACCCACATCAAACATTTGTAGCAATAATAAATGAAAGTAAAGCAAAAGATAAAATGTCAGGTGAAAAATAAAAACAACTATAAATAATGTTCACGTCGGTTTAATTGGGTATTTAATTAATCAAAGTTGTACGTTATTATAAAACACTTAAGTTATTTATTGTTGTAATTAATTTAATTTGCCGACTGGTTTATTACCCTGCCTGTTGACATAATGAACTGTTACGAACTGAAATAAATTGAAGATTAAAAACCTCCGATAATCCTAACAATATATTCTACTAATATAATAAATGTGAAAGTTTGTGTGTGTGTGAATGTTTTTTTACCACGTATCACCGTAACTACAAAACCGATTTTGATGCAATTTGGAATGGTGATAGCTGAATTATACACTGAATTAACACATGGCTACGTTTTATCCCGGAAAAATGTTCCTGCGGGATAACGCGAAGACGCGGGTGAAACCGCGGGGCGCAGCTAGTAAAAGAATACTTTTGACCAAGTCACCATTCAAATAAAATAAAATAAAAAACGTAAGTATGTATTTTTAATCGAAATAAAACATTTATCTAAACATTAAAATGTAAAATAAAACTACCTATCAAACTAAACAAACGACTACCAGTTGGCAACGTTCCCAGAATGCTGGCCGCATTGCCGCGTTGATCGGCAATGCTTATTCGTTGCGCAAAATAACGACCAGCATTTTGGTCACGGGTAGCATCGACCAGTCGCTTTGATATATCATTATATATCGATTTTGTTCCCAATAAAAAAAAAACTGTTCATAAATCGGTAAAAAATATCGATTTTGCTCCCAATAAAAAAAAATCGGTTCATCCGTTTTGATATATATAAGCATAAGTATTTAGCCACGTTTCGTTGGGCGTGAATAGAGCCATAGAAGCATTTATAGCTAGATTTTAGGCGACACATTTATTTATTTCATAGAAATAAAATTGTAATGAAATATATTTTATTAATCAAACTAAATACGTGTTTTATTTGTAAATTGACGTCGATTAACTATTCTTCCTACTAATATATTAAACTTTTTTTTGCCATCAGAAGCTAGTAGACCTATACTTACAATAATTATGTAGTTGTTTAAGATAGGTGTGAGGGTTTTGGATCGATATGTCATGTCAATATGTCATTTTAGTAGTAAATCTTGACATATCGATCCAAAACCGCGAAAACCGATCAGGATCGATCATTATTTCGGGCGTAAAAGGGTCGGCAACGCCCCTAGTGTTGCAAACGGGCCGTCTGTTTGTTTGTCACTGTATTACATAAAAAAAACTATAAAAATAAATAAATATCGTGAGACCATTGCACACAAATTGACCTAGCCCCAAATTAAGCTCGAAACTTGTGTTATGGGTACTAGACAACGATATACATACTTATATAGAGAAATAAATACTTATATAGATAGAAATATCCATGACTCGGGAACAAATATTCGTGTGCATCACACATATATTTGCCCTTACCAGGATTCGAACCCGGGACCGCTAGCTATACTATAGACTGTACTAACATTACGTAGAAAATCTTACGTAATTTCAAAGTAAGTATGTAGATATGTTAAGTAAGCATGTTATTTTTTATATCGTTTACGACGTGTCACCGAGCTAATTAAGGGCAGTATGTTTACATTTCAACTTGATGTTTTTACCAAGAACTTGTTCAATGCTATTACAATAAAACAGTCGTAAAATAATTTGTGAAATTGAACTTGTAAATCATTTCTTATTTTGACGACCGATGTGGCGCAATGGGCGGATAGCCGACTGTGAAACGTGAGGTCGCGGGTTCGATTCCCGCTACAGAACAAATATTTGTGCACTGACAAAAAAGCGCTAGCTATTTGTTCTGTGTCTGGGTGTTGTGGATCCCCGACTCTCGTAATTTCTAATACCCTAGATACAGGGAAACCTAGTTAGGGATCAGAGCCCATGTATGTGATTGCGCGGGCATTATTATTATTATTTTTAATTCCTAAAAATGAATCGAGATAAAAATACAATTTTGTAGGAAAATGAAAAATAACCTTATGGGCTCAGAGTACCAGGTGAACTTCATCAGCTTATTTCGTTCCCACAGCTGGGATACAGGCCCACTTGGCCCGTATTTAATTACAACCATATTTCTCAGTATAACTATAATAATAAAAAACTAAAAAAAACTTAGGTACATATCTGCATACATAAAGACTTTATTAGGTTAAAATAAATAGGTAAATAAACCTTCCGTGATTTTTTAAAACTGATACTTAGTGAAAATCACATTGGATTTAGGATATACAGACAAACAGACGCGGAAAGTGACATTGTTTTATACTATAGATGTAGAGATTTCTCGCCTCTGAGTAGATACTATAGTTTCACGCTTGGTTTGTGCTGTGCATAATAATAGTCGTAGTCCTTCATACGACTTTTCTACCGGCGCCGGCGCATACCACCATACGACGTACGTAGGTACAGTCAGCGACAAAAGTCCAAATGCGAATTAGATCAGTAAAACCTACTTCCTACTTACCTAATACCTATTATAAATGCGAAAGTAACTCTGTCTCTCTGTCTCGCTTTCACGCTTAAACTACTGAACCGATTTAAATGAAATTTGGCACGGAAATAGTTTGAACCCTCAGGCCTTCGAAAAAAAAAAGTTAAAAAAAAAAAGTTATCCGATGTCCTTCGGATAACTTTTATCGCGGTAAACTGTAGCCCCCGCGGGTGAAACCGCGGGGAACAGATAGTGTTTGTGTATTTTTTACAAAGAACAAGGTAGCGTTTGACCATAACACAATACACCATACACCTGATGTTAAGTGACCATAACACAATACACCATACACCTGATGTTAAGTGATGAACTAGTCAAAGGGTGGGAGAGAAAGACTTCATTTTGGAAAACTGCTAACAAGAAGAAAAGTAGGTACTCCTTTAGCGATTTTTGTCGTTGACCGTACTGAAAGTGTTAATCGAATCAATACAAATATGTTTTCACTTTACCTTGCGCAACCCCTGGCATCTAGATCATAGATCGTATCAGGTAAAAGCTTATCTGTGCGCGTGCGCCGACCGACAAGGCTGCGACCTTACAGCTTTGGCGGGCTCGGGTCATGTCACATGCTGGTGATTTAAATGGTTCATGTATTTGAATTTAAGATAATGCTTTGTAAATAGTCATAAGTATCTACCTATATGCACTGAGTCGGTTCAGGTATCGCTGGAAAGACGAAGTCACGAAGGTGCGAGCTCCAAGTGGAGGGCTGGCAGGAGGTGGCACAGGACGGACCGAAGCAGCGTCTTTTATTATTATCGGAGGCCAAGATTCACTTTGGGTCGGTACGCCTTCTTTGTTAGTTAGTTATATAGATAGAGCAGACATATAATTAATGTTTAAGTAATAAAGTATGTATTATCACAGAAATATTATTAATTGCATAAAATTTAGGACAGAAGTCATCACACGTACTGGAACCTCAACACTCACGGGTAGAGGTACGTTGGTCAAGCGCCCAATGGCTGTAGGTATTGTAAGAGAGATGAACTTGGACACAGGGTCGTCTAAGCCTCTTTCTACTTCCCCCTTGGGCTACCAAGTAACCTTTTCACTTTAATTCACGCAAAAATATGCCCATGTGCAAAGGCCAACGAACAAACGTATCTACATTCATCACTCAACCTAATCTAAACAAGGTCCGCCACAGCTAATCACCGTGGCATGCAACAATGGCCACCATGTCATAATTTGTACCGCTTTGTATGACAAACGTGCCCTACTCGATTGACAAATGGTGCAGTCAAATGTTATCAGATATTCTGACCTTGGTTGAACAGAATATTGGCTAAAGCTGAGTGCGCCTTTTGTTATTCGATCAAACGCAAATGTAAATGAACAAACTAATCTGAGATGTTTAAGGGTCGGATACCCTTAAACCGATGTTGAATACGTCTATCCGACTATTTCGATAATGAAATCAATAAACTCGCAATTGAACTCGACAAATTCGTAAAACAACTCTCGCCATTTGCTAATCGATCAAACGAAAATGTAGATGCACAGACTAATCTGTAGATCTTTAAGGCTTCATGGACGTTAAATACGTTTAATGTTCGATCCAACTTTGTCGAGTTACCCAATGAAATCGATAAACTCGTAAACAAACTCGAAATAATTATTCGGATAAATCGATCACGGTTTTTCCCCTTTCATCTGTCCTTGTCTGGCCTATAACCTATCTGCGATGCAAAAATTAACGTTGAGCGTTCATTGCTCTATGAAAGAAGGACAAATCATCAAACACATTTTATTATTAGGTACCTACACGTATTTATGTGAGAATAGGTCTATTTAAAAATATGCAAATAAAAAGAGTAGGTATCATCACTCTTGTTTAGGCGATATGGTTTTTGCAACAGAAAGATGATTTCACTGGCAGTTAGTGTCTAAATGTCAGTACTAATTACCCACCTGCGGTGATGCGTGTAAAAAATGTTTCAGGAAATATGATGATGCTGATTACCCTTTGATTTGGTGCTAGATCAGCAAAATCTGATGATATCATTTCACGATATCAATACATTATAAAAAAGTGGCAACATACCGATGTTTTTGCGCAACACTAGCTAAGCCCCGCGGTGTCACTCGCCTGGAGATACAGAATTTTCACCACTACAAAAAATAATATACCTACCTAATGTTACTCAGGAATAGTAAAGCTTTCCAACAGGGAAAGAAGTTTCAATATCGGATCTGTAGTTCCTTAAATTATCTCCTACATACAAAAACACAAAGTTACAAACAAACTTTACCTGTTTACAATACCTATTATACTATCAGTATTAGTATCCGATTAGCACTCACGATAATTCGAATAGGATGTTTTTTTTGATAATAGGAGTATCCCGGAGCAAGGCCAAGTGACGTAATCAACAAACACAAAACGTTTTATGTGAAAGTTAAAAACACACTACAAAAATCACTATAGGTACTATCTAAACCTACATAAATTATTTTACGTCATTCTGACTACCTTACATCCCGGATCCTAACCGAACCAGTTCAGTGTTTATCGCACTCCTCGCACTAGTTTGGCTCCAAGGTCCGCCCGCCCACGTCACCATGGCCTGAACCGCCTGCGCGGCGCCGCTCCGTGAGAACTATTGTTACGTTACGATAATGTAGAGTGCATGGACAGAATAAGGTATAGGGTTATCGTGCATTACATATAATCACTGCTGGTTTGGACAAGTTTTGGAAGTGAAACACAAAATTATCATGTTGATAGTTCTATTGCCGCCCAAAATTTAAACTTGGGCCCTTTCTACCTTAGAATTAGAATGGGAAAATGGTCGATAATTTTCAGTTATTTTTGTTTATAACTTTTTTATTTTCTAGTTTAAGATAATAAGTGAATGATATAAAGTTGTAGACAATTTTTTTTTGCAATTAATAATGCCTTATAAAATTTTCTGTAGAGTTGCTAGTTTACGAGATACAGCGTGAAAACGCTTTGCACCCCTTTTTCCAAGATGGCGGCCGGGGGACAAGAGTGGTGACCCCACATACTTGAATACCATACACATCAAAAAATAAAGTAGCGTCCACTGAGAAACGGACGCTAAGACCTAAAAAAATTAACATTTCAATGGACTAAAATGTCGCATCAAAATGCTACAATGTTGCAAAATATATTACGTGCAGCTGATAACAGTGGTTGGTTGGCAAGGGCGCAGCCAGCATGGTATCGATGCATTGCATAGACCTCACCACTGACTACTAAACAGTGTGGGACATTAAAAAGATTTCTATGAAGTACACCAGTACCTTTGTAAGTAGTGAATCTGTAACGTTGTATTCTGTAGGTTATGTAGTAGGTTATTTTAATGCAGTTCCGTCTATACTATAAGGGCACTTGTCTAAGGCCCCCGGTCTTATAGAGGCCCTATAAATCTCGAAACCCAGATAGCTCCGCCTTTACTAGATTGTTCATCTGATATGAGCAAGTTTGTCGATAAATTGTTGCAGTATTCAGAATTTTCAATGGGGGCAATTGCTTCTCCCTGACCGAAGCACTTTTTTTTACAGCAATGTAAATTGCTCGACTACAACTGTACTTTCCTTATCAATATTTTTACGAAAGATAAATAATTATTATCAATTACACAAAAAAGCGTAGAGACTTACATCCAATGATTTCCATTGATTATCATTTTTACTTTTTAAAAGGGCCCCGGGGCCCCTGAATGGCCTAAAGCGGCTCTGGTTATATGCTAATGCGGTAAAGACAGGTAGCTAGATGATGGATGGACAGTGTTGGACAGGACATGTCTGGTTGGATGATTAGGATCTTTGTGAAATGTTTCAATGCGATTGTTTCGAAACATATTTTGTTGGTGTTTTCCTCTACTAGTGGTTTTTTTATCTGACTATTACGCTGCACCCCACGCACAGTTGTCCCAAAATTCCACAGAAACCTTTTCCGAGATGAAAATGTAGCCGCCTATCCAAGGTATAAGCTATCTATTAAATTTCAAACACATATTTTAACATTTTGAAGCGTAGATACAAATAGTCGTGACGTCGACGTGCGACCAGCGGCTTTTGGCGAAGGAAAACATCGTGATGAAACATAGCTTGGTGGGGGCGTTTTCTAGTGCATGCCTTACTAGCTACCACTCTGTCGCCAAGCTTCTACCGGTGTGTCCCGGCAGTCTCACTTGAGAGCCATTTCCCTGTCCAGGTGTAGCGTGGCGCCATCTTCGGCCACATCGTCACTTCGTCAATTTGGTGACTTGTGGTTAAACGCTATCCTGTAAAAAAAGAAAAGTAAAAATCGGCAAATTTATACAGTTTAATTTACTAATTAATCTCTCCGCCCAATAAAATAACTAAGTAGTACCTGTCACATCTTCGAAAATATTTCATATGATTTGTTACATTAACCGATTGTGAAGTAAATCTGGTTTCTGAGTGTAGGTGGTGGCCACTCATAAAGTGGTTCTTGTAAGTTGGTATTGAAGGTCGCTGTGGATAGTTAAAATTTAATTTATTGGTACGATGTTTATGCGGACTATTTACCACAAGGTGTACTTGTTTTTACTTTAAGTTTTATCTACACTGTTCTATATATATAAAATTCAAAGTTCTGACTCATTCACTGACTTATCATCACACAGCCTAAACCAGAGATGATATGAAACCTGAAGTTTTTAGGGTATTTTCCTTTGAAAATTCCTCATACTTACAAAGTATGTCCAAAAGTCTTTCCACAATGCTTTAGAACGCAGTCCTTCTAGATAGGCGTGAAAAGAGTTATTAAGTTTATTAAGTTTATTAAGTAATTATTTTGTCAATATATTTATGAAAATGTAATGTACATACGGAAAAATTTAAATAGCTTCAAAAAGAGAAGTGATTATCACAATTTTAATACTAGAAACAAAGATAAAATTGCTGTACCCACCACTAGGCTCCATAAAGTTAGCAACTCGTTCAAAGGTCAATGTGTACGCTTTTTCAACAAAATCCCAAGTGAAATTCAAGACTTGTCTATAACAAAATTTCAAATTCGTATAAAGAGAAATCTCATTAGTAAAGCTTATTATAAAATATCGGACTATCTAGATGACAAACAAGCTTGGGATTGTAGTTAATCTATCTATCTTTCTTTCTATCTATCTATTCTCCCTATTTCCCCTATTCTAACCATTTTCGGTAAACAGCCAAAACAGTCATGCTCACGAAAGTGACTTTGCTTGCAGCGGCGTCATGTGTCGGGTCGCCCTCTTCCCTCTCATATGGTCGAGGAGAGCGATGGCTGGCACATGCGTCAACTCGTGAACGGGTGCTGCTTGTGGGGTCTGGTCTGCTTTGGTTGTGATCCCGCAACTCGTTAATATTCATGTTCCCATATCCCAATGTGTACAACCAAACAAGAGAAATCTTATTATTAGTAAAGCTAAATAAAAAATATCGGACTATTAGATGACAAAAAAAAAAAAGCTTGGGATTTTAGTGAACTTGCTCCAATTCAATCAATTAGTAATAAGAATAAAATTGTCAATGTGATCGCGCCAAAAAAATTACCTGCCGGGCGTTTCTTGCCTGTTCTTTTGCCGGCGTAAGGAGGTTGGAACAGGCGTAGCTAGTTTTAAGTTGACGTTTTAAAGTGATCACAATGTATCCTATTGAATAAACATATTTTTGATTTTGATTTTGATTTTTGATTTTAAGGGTTGGCAACGAATCGTCAACGCCCGTAGGGTTGCAAATGTTTGTTGGCGACGGTTGCCACTCACCTTCAGGTAGGCCGTCTGTTTGTTTGCCACTCTATTACATTAAAAATACACGTGAGTTTATCTGGAAAGATTGGCTGGCATTCTAGAATGACGCTCAAGTGTTGATCGATGCTTGAGTAGCGATTAAGTGACGTTTTATAGCGATCACAATGTATCCTATTAAATAAAAATCATTTGACTTTGACTTTGATTTGTGACATATTTGTATGAAATTACAGACTCAACTTGAGCGTCATTTTAAAATGCCAGCCTAGGTATTCTAGAGCCGCCAAGTTCCAATCCAATCCAACACAGTGCATGAAAACAAAAGCTGCGCAGACGACCTTGCTGGCGCAACACTTACATAGTTGCTCTAATTGCTAAGCTAGAAATTAATACGCAGATTAGCTTAATCTATTGATGAAGTGCAAGTTAGAAAACGTGGGCGCAAAGTTGTTGCAGCATTTTTGAAAGATCTGTAAATTATGCAGATTTAAAACTTGCAGTTTTATTTTGTCTCACATGTCTGGCTGGAATAATTCGCAACTTCCTTACTGCAAAACTAAACTTTAATGAAATCAAATGTATATGTAGGTCACTTAAACGCTACTCAAGCATTGATCAACACTTGAGCGTCATTCTATAGAATACCAACCAGACTTTGCCCAAATTCCTGTAAATGTTAAAGTAAAACTGCATTATAGTGAAAGGGGCTATACATCACTGTCGCCTCCGAATTGGGGCATGACTTCCGAAACCGGCCAGCTTCTGAGCACCTGCTCTTACCCAAGCGCTCCACTTTAGGTGACAAGATCAGCTCTATATGCCAGATGGCAGATAGCAACCCGCCCCGATTTTGCACAGGTAGGCATGCAAATATAAATAGTTGATGTGTTCGTACAAAAATCACACGGAATACAATGGATTTTCCGACACACGTTTGTTCTAAAAATGTTCTTTGGAAAAAATCATGAATAATGGAATGAACTTGACGTTAAGGTTTTATATAATGGATTTTAGTGGGCCAAGGGAATGAAGGACTTCTTTTCCCGCAGTTTCAAATTTTCCAAACTATTTTCCGATTTGCTTCCCTAAAAACTTTGTTCAGACGTGCTCAAGTGATTCGCTTACCAACGAACACCATTTTGTTTTTTCTATGTAATATAGCGATGATGGCTCAGTGGTAGTAGTGACGTCGGCTTGCGATCCGTAGGACGTGGGTTCGAATCCTACAATGAGCTTGAGCTTTCGGTGAAGGAAACCATCGTGATGAAACCATAGCTTGGTGGTAGGGTATTTTCTAGTACTCGCCTGACTAGCTACTACCCTCTTGTTAAGAATCTCTCGCCAAGCACCTATCGGTATGTGTTCCGGCAACCTCACGTGAGAGCCAGTTCTCAGTCCAGGTGTAGCGTGGCGCCATCTTCGACCACATCGTTACTTAACATCAGGTGACTTGTGATCAAAACGCTACCCTGTAAATAGTAAAAAAATAATAATTAGGTTTAGTTTTTGTTTATTCGTAATTGAACAGATAAGGGTTGGTATGAAAGTTTTTGGAAAAATCATTGAAAACTGAAAAGTGCGGGCAAAACTGCAAGCGTTTTTTTCTATGTGAATTCTGTACGAACTCAAGAATATTTGCCTACCCGTCCCAAGCCGGGGCGGTAACTAGTTTCTAATAAAGTATTACTCAAAATGCGTCTCATGTCATGTCAAGTATGCAAGAAATTCATACCGCGCGAACATTGCACCATAACTGGACTGAAGTTGCTCCAAATATGGTTTAAAAGCATTACGTTGTCCGTCTGGTATTTAACAATGAGAAAATGCTGATCCGATTACCGTGAGGTTTATGACGTCATCGGTTGAACGAAGGTTTTCCGTCATTCCGTGCGAATTTTTGGATGCCAAATTTGTCAACTAAAACAACTATATTTAGACAAACGTCGAAACAAAACAGCTGTTGGGAAAAATGTCTTTCAAACCATATTGATAATATAAAAGTTTGAACATTACTGTAGCACCTACATGCTGGTGCAACCCTAAGTGTCTGTCTACCCTAGTTGTTAGTTATTTTTTTATTCTGTGCTAACTAGCTCTAGTATACGTACCTACTTTAGTGCCTGCGTATTTATTTCTGCAATAGTTTTATTTTTATAAAATGAAAACAAATCTGTCTACAAACTAGATTATTTTTCTCAAAATGGCGGCGTCCTTAAAATTCAAAACCCCTTCACCTTTAGAATCCTGTTCAAGTGATTCAACGATATTGTTGCATCGATATGAATCACGACTGCTTCCGGGAACGTATAACGGAGCATATTTGCAAGTTGTTGCAGCATGCAAATATCTAGAGCGGTTAGAGCCTACGCTGAGCAATTTAATTGAAACAAGATTTGTTTCAACAACGCCCAAAATGTGTGTCAATTCTCCGAACTTCCTTTAGTGGGAGCTTTCTGGAACAGTTCAACTGTCAAAGTGATGATCATTATCTTTATGCCATGTAATTTCACTGGACAAATTGTGGAATTAGAGAGGAGAGGAGAGGAATTAGAGAGATGAGTTTAGGAAAAAATTAATTATATTGCTGTTTACAGATTACATTTTCTACAAGAATGATTTTGGTATAAGTTTTATTTTTCATCATAATTTCAGTACAAAGCTATTGACAATTTAGACCCATCTTTACGTTTTTTTTTCAGACGTTTCGAGCTTTGGGGCTAGGTCAATTTGTGTGCAATTGTTCCCGATATTTATTTTTTGATACAATGAAATGCAAGTAATTACATTGTGTATTCAATCGCAGAAACGTAGAAATTGAAGAGTATAAAATAACATAATATTTTTCAATGAAATGTAAAACCTGTTAAACAAATAAAACACAATTTAAAATGCCGTTTCTTCGGAATTCCTGGCCTCAAAAAAAGAAACAATATTCGTCAAGGAAGTTCTGTCATGCAGTTTCTCTTTTTGCTATTAATTTATAAATATTATAGGTACAATGACATGCTCTCTGACACCAGTGATTTATTCCTATGACTCATAACGATGACAAGTGCCGCTGGAGGGTTAATTCGACCATATCATTGGCCTTTATTATGACATTAACCACGCCCGTCGGTTATTCATAGTGCCGATAAAGTTATAGGTAAGTGTTGTTTGTAACCTCCAGCGCTCTGTTATTATATCACTAGGCAAGCTCTGTTTAATGAGAAATAATGTCTGAACAAAAAGTTACTAGCTCACTTTACGAGGTTAGCAGAGTTGGATATCAGAAACCACTGTTTAGATAATTATGACAGAGTGCGATAGAGCATCTAACAAAACAGTTAGTTTTTTTTTCTTCTTACAGGGGGTAGCCTTTACCACATGGAATCAAAGATGGCGCCACGCTACACCTGCAGTGCGATTCTAATTCACTCGGAAAGTTACCGTGTCGGATTCGACGTCACTTTTGCTTCACGGAAACGTTTTCCGAGAGCAAATAGGTGACGGAAACTTTTCCGTGATTGAGCAGCTGGTTTTTCAAATAGAATATCAGTTTCTAAATTCAGATTTAATGAATCGTGTCTAAAAAAATCTGAAGGAAATTCTTCCGAATCCGTGGTTGGAAGAGTTTCTGTGTGAATTAGAATCGCACTACTGGATTGGGGCTGCTGGAGCACACCGATAGGTTCTTGACGGTGGTAGCCAGGCGAGCATTAGAAAATGCCCTACTATAAAGCTATAGCTTATGGTAGGGCATTTTCTAGCTATGGCTTTATGGTTGGCTACAATGAGCTTGAGCTTTTGTTTCATATGAATTCAATAACATATTATATGTATTTCATTTCTTAATTTGTTGCACCATTATTTTGTGAGGTGTCAATAAAAAAACAGTTTCACTTATCTTCACACTTGCTTCACGTAATGCGACCTTCGTAAATTACATAATGTAAAATGTAAAGTGGGTGACGAAAGGTCGTGTACTCCGGCAGTCCTTACGTACCTCCCGGTGACATTTTGAGTTACAACTGTTACAAGACCGGCGTCGTCACTTATGCCATTTCCGTACAGTTCATACCATTCCTTGATCTTAATCTGCAGACGAAATTAAGCTGAGAATAAATCGTTACGACTTTTACATAAGCTCACGCACACAAAATACACTGTGTGTGTTTATGTCATAAATATTGAAGGGGCCAATATAAATGCAGGGCCACATTCCTCCTCCTATAATTACAACCATTTTTCTCGGTGTGTTTAACAATAGGGATGTTAACACTAATTACAAAATAATGTTTAATCTTAATTTTATGTTAGTTTGTATTATTAGGATATCGAAAAACATATTTTTGTATTTAAATATAACTTAATAATTTAAATAAAAATGATTTTAAATGCTATATTTATAATCTTTTGTCACGTGACTGCAAACACCAAAAAGAGCTTCTTACGTCACTAACCACTCAGGCGATTTGTGCTTCGATGGTTGCCCGCGCGTCGGTAGCCGCGGGTCGGCGTCGGGGGTCGGCGCGGTGGTATGGTTACGAATCGCGATCATCGTGTTTTTCGGTCAGTGACGTCATGTCAGTCACGTGACAGTTGTTAGTGTTTTGGCGGAAAAATTCATAATTACTCTAATTTTGTATATTTTCTCATCGAAAATACTAATAATTTTAAATAAAATATTTTTTTATGGTAAACAAGAGTCAATCTTTAAAATAAATGCAATTCCGAAAAATGGTTAACATCCCTATTGAAAGAAAGTCTCGATGCAACGGAAAAAAGGAAAATTGCCCTCATTTTTAGTAGTTCCATTTTTTTAAAATTTAAGACAAGGATTCGATAAAACGATCTGTAAATTATGAAAATAGAGAATTTTGGAGTGGGCCATAAGACCTTTTCATACATGTGGGATACATTGAAGTGGAAACGTAATAGACTGATGATCTTTCTTCGTAGGGGACTGAGGGGGCCTTTTCATAAATATAATGTATGATGCATTGAAATGGAAAAGAAAGATTGATATATAATTATGATGGTGATGATTAGTGAATTATTATCAATAGCTATGTATGAGAAACTGCACAGTGTAGATACAACTGCGCTAGATACCAACTTTAGAACCAATCCTACTTATTCATGACCTGCCATTGCCACTGTTTATTTTGACGCAACATTATGAATAAAAATTAAAATAATTGCATTAGTGACAGATTAGGAGCACCGATCACTGCATAAATGAATTCTTACACCCAGTTTCAACACCTCTGGTACCTCTGCGTAGCTAACTTCAACTGACAGGTGACATGTGTGACGATTATTAAAAAAAATATAACGTAAGAACTTTTAATCTGTCGCAAAAAGGTACTCTACTTATGTAGGCGCTTTTGCCTAACACCTAATAGAAACGTCAGGCGTCTTATCCGTTCAAAAGAAGTAAGATGTAATTGAAAAAAACGAAGCAAAGTTTAACTCTGAATTGATTTACTTTCAAAAATTTGGGTCAGCACAGCTTACATTTTCGAAAGTAGCCCATCCAGGTGCCGAGACAGAAAAAATAATAAAGATCATTATTCTGTCCACTGACTACCTACTACAGTCAGAAGGAGAAGTATGGTTACCTTTGGCCAAACGGGCCACATTCTTAGCACAGTAATGATCACTATAAATAATTTTAAAACTTAAAAAGCCCTCGACATCTTGGACCGATTTTCATCAAACATATAGCTAAAAATGCTTTATATCATTTTGAAAAAGAGCTGATACTCTTAGGGCCGGTTTTATAAACGTCCGTAAGTTAAATGTTAGACCAAATTTCGGTAAATTTGATTTTATTGTCAAAGTTTTTATTGTCAATTGTCAAGTTTTAGTATGGAAAATCGACAATTATGTCAAATTAACCGAAATTTGGTATAAAGTTTAACTTACGGATGTTTACAAAATCGGCTCTTACACTGCTGCACCAACTAGGAACCACCGCAAGGAAACTGGCTTTCAAATGAAAAAAAACGGCATCGAAATCGATAAATCCGTGTGAGAGCTACGATGCCACAGACAGATACACACACAGACTAACAGACAGACATCAACGTCAAACTTATAACACCCCTCTTTGTGCGCCAAGGTTTAAAAAAAACTGAGGTCAACAGTGCGATTCTAATTCACTCGGAAACTCTTCCGACCACGGATTCAGAAAAGTATGCGCGAGAATTTTTTAAGACGCGATTGACAAATCTGAATTCAAAAACTTTAACAAACCAGCTAATCAATCACGGAAAAGTTTCCGACACCCATTTTCTCTCGGAAAGCGTTTCCGTGAAGCGAAAGTGGCGTCGAATCTGACACGGAATCTTTCCGACTGAATTAAGATCGCACTACACTACACTACTACTACTACGCTGTACTTAGATTTTGCAATAATTAAAAATGGCGGCCCTGTTTGAATCCTCAGAACGATTCGGTATACCGGGGCAGGCTGTTCCGTAGATTTTCGTTCGGTATTGGCATCTTGTAAGGTACTTCTACTGACGCTACCGTTCGTCCAACACCGCTTGGTTGGATGACAAATACTGCAGTACTATCTGAGATGCATATAATACCAATTGGTTTCTCACACGACTGTACATATAGCAATACAATATGTGCATCGGCGAGATCACGTGCTTGGCGACACGCAAAAACATATTATTATGCAAAAATTAATTATATTTATAGTGTATACTAGCGACAAGGTGGAGTATCAGTCCACTGATGGACTTCCAAGGTAGGTCTCTACTGAGCCTGGTTTTTGGCTCTTCTCATCTAACAACTGCCAACCACTCGGCGTAAGTCGTCGCTCCACCTTGTCGCAGGACGTCCTACACTACGCTTGCCAAGCTGTGGTCTCCACTCAAGAACACGTCTACCCCAACGGTTGTCGGTTCTGACCAGCCCACTGCCACTGCAGCTTGCCAATTCTGCAACTATCACCTAATCTGCAACATCGCTCTCTTTGAAAGTCCTCCAATTTAAGTCTCACGACTATTAATCGTCTGATCCGAAAACTGGTCGCTGGTCGACAATACCCGTTGGTGCAGAGATTAATATCTTAAACGCGCTGATTGTAATCTTTATACTCATTAATCTTATTACTGTATGTTGATCTTGCAGTGATATGTTATTCAATAGGTTTAAAAGTGTTTGTTATGACTAAGATGGTGGGGTGAGTGGGAATCTACGGGGTCAATTGGCAAGCGTGGAAAGGGGTACCAAAGAATTTATCTAAGTTTTAAAGAGGTTTTACACAAATATGTTGCTTTGTTTTAATATATGATTACAATGATTTACGGCCGGACATTACTTCTATGGAGCTTGTGTCACATTTCTATCTCCAGTAAGGCAAACCGTGGATAGAAAGGTTATTGAAACCGGTCCATAGACTCCCCATTTATCCCAAAAAAAAACAAAGTTCCTGTGGGTTTTTTTTTTGTTTTGTTATGGCGTCACACGATTAGTGTATTTGCCAGTATCAAGTATAAAATATTTCAAACTCAGAGAGTTGAATTAAGTTTAAATGATGATGATGATGATGATGAGATGATGGGATGAGGATAGTGTTTAAGTAAAGTAGTGGCGCTTTACTTAAACTTTACACGAACTTTTTTGGAGCAACTCGTAAATTCACTTTCACAACTTTACAAAGAATTAGTCTAGCCATCCAAAGGGGGAACGCTGCCAGTATCTTCGGTACCATGCCTAAAGGGACTTCTTTTCATAATCTATTTTAGTTATTAGTTTAGGTTTATTTGATTGTATAATTATTTTGTTGTTTTGTCATTAAATAAATTACTTTATTTCAATTTCCCACACTCGTACACATTAACGAACACATATCCAAATATTACACATTATCACTCGAAGAAACACAAGTTTTAGGAAATAAAAACAAAATTTTCACGTTGACAATTCGATTGCCGCCAAAAAAGTCCCTGTGGGATTTATTTATACTTTTCTGGATGACGATATGTCATCGCATTTCTTTGTCAAACTTTTCTTCCTGTAAATTTAAATACTTTGTTCTGACAAGTCTAGCTAGAATTGCTGTGAATAAGGTTTTCTTTCAGTTTTACTTGAGTCTTTTTTTTTTTACTTTTTTCTTTTTTTTCTCTTTTTTTTATTTGTGCTAGCGTAGGTATATACGTTTATGTTCCAGCGAGCTTTTAATTGAAATAAACTTAGTGCTAAGGTGTTACTTTATTAATCTGATTGTAAATGCAGTGTAAGTAAATAAATAAATTACACCACTTTACACATAAGTTACAGTTAAACGACAAGTTGCAGCATACGTGTCAAAGGAGTGGTCTGTATAGTGGTCACAAATTGACTAAAGTCCGTAATAAGTATAATGCCAAATTATTTAGCTTGGCACAGCACACATACAGGGCATACAGAGCAGTCTTAGGGCATTAGCTTTATAGCACTACGATTAATCTTAAGATGGACGCATAAACCTACCACCCTCAAGTATCTGTCACCTATATAGCACCTATTGGTGTGTTCTGGCAGGAGACAGCCTCACGTGAAAGCCAGTTCCCAGTCCAGGCATTATTATTAATTTCAACCATATATTATACAACTAGCTATGCCCCGCGGTTTCACCCGCTTGGACTACGCTTTATACGGAGAAAAAAGTCCTTCCAAAATACAGAAGGAATTTCTTTCTCTTTTGACTCAGAAGGAAAGCTAAGGTAAAATAAGGAAGGCAACGGTTACATTTCGGAAGAATTCGGTCTTGAAAGGTAAGATTCAGAAGGAAGGTCAGGATTTTTTTCTCAGTGTACCACGATATATTCTATATATCCTTCCTCAGGGTTCAAACTTTCTCCTTACCAAGTTTTTTCAAGAGGTTCAATATTATTTAAGATTATTAAGAATAAACTTTTTTTTTTTAAATATTAGTATAAGCATTTGACCTTAGTCTCACCTGATGGTAAGTGATGACGAGGTCGATGATGGAGCATACTTGCCTAAAAGATATCAATTCACTCTTGACTTTGTAGACAAAGATTTTACAAAGACGCTGACAGGGTGTTCCACTCCTTCGCCGTCCTTCAAATCTATAACATCCCCTAATGGTTAATAAACCCCTCTTACAAATTAGCCCTAACTACGGACCTGACTCGATCCTAAAATAACACTTCAATTTCAATTCGGTCAATCTCGATACTCTTGGTCCAAATTGCGTAAATGTGAAAATTTGCATAAGTACCTATTCGTAGGACACACACGCAAAATTCTGCTGATAACTGAATATATTCAGACGACCTGTTGGGTTTGCCGCTTTGTCGCCTACGGACTGACTTTAAATATATTATGTTGAAACCGGCTTTAGGAAAGATATTAATCATTTCACGTAGGCATAATATTTATGAACGACAGATACAACATTAGCGACGGTTTAGTATTATAGATATTGCTAGAAATGTGGAATATTTTTTTTTATAAATAAATAAATATCGGTGACAATTGCACACACAAATTGACCTAGCCCCAAATCAAGCTCGAAACTTGTGTTAAGGGTGCTAGACAACGATATACATACTTATATGGAGAAATAAATACTTATATAGATAGAAATATCCAATTAGATTTAATTTTTATTAGTTACCAATACATTCATTTTATTAATACCGATACTCTATTCTACTTTTACAGTGCGATACAGCATTGTCCACATATCATTCTCATGTGTAATCTAGTTCTGATGTGACCTCTTTGTTGCCGATAGACCATAGATAATACAGACAATAGAAGGGGGTGTTGTCTATGCTTAGGAGTAGTAGGGATTCCCCGGTTCTGGCTCAGAGCCAGAACCGTCTCTTCGTACACTTCAGGAGGGGGTTCCTAAAAAAAAAAAAAAAAAAAAAAAAAAAAAAAAAAAAAAAAAAAAAAAAAAAAAGTAATTTGGCCACGCCCGATCGATCTGTGCTATCAGATTTCTGATATCTCTTACGGATTACGAGATAGCTTCCAGGTCTCAGGAGCTCCAGTACCCCTCATTAAAGCTAATCTAATTGCCCTATTGTTCCTAATTACGGTCCAATCCTAATTGCCCCATTGTTCCTAATGGCGTTCCAAGCTGAGCTAGAACCTCAATTGTTTGCTCAGGCTAATTACTATAATTTTGCTAATTACGGTCACCTATTGTATTGCTGCTATTCGAAAAGTTCAATAATAACAAGGTGGATCAGCGACGTTGTAAGAGCCGCAGGGAGCCGATGGATGCAAATGGCTAACAACCGTTCATGTTAGCGTTCAAAGGGGGGGATGCCTACCCCGGCTGAATATGATAATAAAAACACTTCTTTATTGTTTCATTGCTCTTTATTTATCAATAAAATGAGATTTAAATATATTATAAAGCAATATATCATTGTACAATGTTTCCATATCGAATAATCTTATAAAATCAGACATTGTATTACCATTGTACTTGTAGTACAAATACAATAAGCAGTACTCGCCACATACCGAAGTCCAATCATTTTGTATCCTATACCTATTGAAATCCCATTGCCTTGAATTCTTCCTTAAAAATGTTTGGTGGTGGCCTTTTGGTGGGCGACCATACGAATCAAAATATTGTCCAAGACCGTTTATATCGATGTGTATGGCTACCCAGTGAGATCCCGGCTTTGTGTCTGGATCTAAATTGCTTATTATGTATGCTGGAATCTGAGTGTTTATTGGCAATCGATTTGCAGCATATACATTATATTGTAAGCTCGGATGAATTTTATTTAAATATTTCTGCACCTCTGTTGTATTCATAATTCATATAAAAACACTTATCCGTACAATTGATCGGATGCAAGTGTTAAATTAAATGTAATAAGTTGATATTTCAAGTCGATGGGGTCGTGTAATTAATGCAAGGGAGGTACATGTTACAAATCATAATTTATTCAAATAATATAGGTAAACACTTTCGCTTATAACTAATACAATGAAAACTTAATTTCTATAGTCTTAACTACTATAGTCTACACATACATTGCGGTGTTTATCAATTTCAATAACATTATCAAACTCCGCATACACAATACAGTTGATAGTTTGTGAAACAGCTGATTCAAAACGAACTTCCAATCTTACACTACCATGTTTTATAAGATTCCAGTGCCCCGATGAGTTAGCTGATAAATCAGGTGTTAAGTCGAAAGCTAATAGACAATAACCTTGAGCATATTGTTCCCTAGATATTCCATTACCTTCGTTAAGAAAATGTATACCCGTTCCTGAGAACAGTGTATGATAGGCTGAAGTGAAAATATTATTCTCGAATGATGGTTGTAAAGCTTTGGAAGGAATTTGCTGACCATCAATATATAAACAAAATGTATTAATATCATAATTTTCAAAATTAAATGGATTTTTAGTGAGACTACCATTGAATGCTGTGTTATTAATAAATCCGACTATACATCTTTTAGGTACTTGTCCTAGAAAAATATTATCAAGTGTTTTTCCCTGAACTCCGGATGGTATTGTTAAAACTTTAACTTCAGCTCGCGTAATGGGATATTTAGCTGTAGTAGTAGCTAAAACTTTTTGATGTGCAAGTAAAACTGTTGGATTGATTCGTGCTCTACGAATAATAAGTGTTGCATCAGTAATACATACTTTAAATTTTAAATCATTTGAAGAAGCCATTAAATTAAAAGTTTCTCTAGAACGAACTAATTTAACAGACATTTCAACACCATTAATCAAAAACTTTTCTTGATTAAATATATCACCGTGTAAGTGTCCAATCATTTCTATTTCTTTACTTTCAGATGCTAAGTCTTGTCTTTTAGTGAAACCTTCATTTTTTTCGTCGGTTGAATTCATTTTACCAGATGTGTCTTCATACCAAAGAGCACATGTTAGATGTGATGTTTTAGATGCAGGAGCATAATTCAGCAATGTTTCTACGTAAGCACGGTAAGCGTATGTATTATTTGGCGGAGACACAAGTTTTTGATTCAAATAAACATCAAGTTGACTAAACAATGAATGTAACCAATTATTAACTGGAGCCACTATTGTTGATGCATTCAGTTTTGTCGAGTCTTGATTCAGTATCTTTGCTTTAATATGGATTAAAGTGTGAGACAAATCCATGTAGTCATCACCAGTTCCAGGTACTTGAAATTCGATGGGGCCATCGTCAGCAAGGGATGAAATGGGTTTGTAATGTATCCACATTCCATTTTCTATACTTGTTTGTGTGGCTGGTAAAGCAAATAAGTCTAATTCTGACTTAATGCATTCACATGAATGACTGTGTAGAAACGACATGACTGAATTATGTAATAATTATTTTTAAGAAAATATATCGTTAATGTTATTACGTTTCAACTTTGATTTCTTTTTAACAGCTTTCACCTTAGCAGCTAGCGGTGGAATGAACGAAGATAAATGTTTCTTCTTAGTTATATATCCTGACCCAGACATATTCAAACGATCTATTTTATCATCAGCTTTTCTTTTCAAGTTTGTACTAGCTTCCTTTAACCTAGCCTTAATTGAATCTTCCATAGGACGGGCACTAACCATATCTGATAAAAGACCCACACCTGTATTTAAAGCCTCTTTTCCAATGACTCGAGCTCCACTAGATAGTAATGGTAAAACAGATCTAAATAAGCCCCCTAGAAAGCTACCGATTCCGTGACCACGTTGATATGGTGCTCCTCTATAGATTACTCCAATACCCGATCCAGCTTGATGTGAGTAATAATGTTCATAGGGACAACTTATATTTTCACGTTGAGAATACATTATACTTTTCTAAAGTGTAGTTTAATGGCCACGGTTCCAAATTGAAATGGTATTTTTTGTCCAGTGCTTGTTCTTATATCTATTTCAATTGTATCAAACTCTCTACGCATGATGTTCAAGTAGTGAGGTGGCGAGAAAACATGCATTTTATTAGCCCCATAAATATATTTTGCAGGATCCAAAGGTATTATTCTGAGGAGAGGAGTCATTACATCTCCAACAATCTGTGGTTCGATTACATCACAATAAACAAATAACTGAGATGGTAATCCTAAATGTAAGTTCGCTGGACACTTTCCAATACCTTTTGTAACAAGATTTCTGCTGGGTTCAAATCCAAGTTGAAGGCACAACTTAGGTGATAATGTTAATGATGTTATTGATTCATCCGTAACAGAAACAGATACGAACTTGGATAACTCATCATAGCGAAACTTAAATTTCTCTTTAATATTATTTAATGCTGATAAAATATGGTTAATATTATCATAGTTTGTGGCTGGTATGTGTGTTTTGTAGTACACTAGCGATAGTTTTTCGTCATGAGGCATCTTCATCCATTTACTAATGTAAACAATATTTTCATGCTCTTGAACAGTAAACATTGTACATGGATATTGGAATTCAACAACACCAACCAACCACGATCCTTCCAGTTTGATAGACTTGGGTAATTTAGTTGAAAAAAGAGTTGTTGTGTTTTCAGGAAAGTATCCCATTGAACTATTACTAAGTAGTGTCAAATAAAAACTTTCTTTCATCATAATTCTTTTAGACCAGAAGCCAAAATCCAACTGTTGAATTTATCTGGATAACCTTTCCACTTCACTAACACTTGCTTTCTGTCACCTGAGTAACGGCTACTAATTATTTTATCTATTTTGAAACTGGAAGTGGGGTTATAATCAATTTTTTGTAATTCTTTTTCATAAAAAGTACCCACTATTGGTTCATTTTGCAAATCTTTCAATGTATATACTACCCAAGGCGATCTATCTATTTTTGAAGATATTATAAAAATTTCATCACTCCAATTAGATTCATAACCTTTTTGAAATATGTGTTTAAATTTAGTTAGTCGCACATGATCACCAATGTGAAATTTTGGTACTTGGTTATCTGAGGTTTGTATTACATTATAATGACTCTTTTCGTACAAATTATTCCATACGATCATGATATTGTTTGAATTTACATCACAAGGACACATTTTAATGCTGGAATGGTAACTATGATTATATGCATGTAGCAAGTCTTGTAAAATATCTATATATTTATACGTATTTTTATGAGTAAAATAACGCCACATTTTCATCTTGAGAGTCCTTTGAAATCTTTCTACAATGCTGGCTTTAATGTCAGGGTTATTTGTTGTATAATAGTTTATATTTTTACTCCTAAAGTATTTTTGTACATCTTTTGCAACAAATTCGGTCCCTTTATCTGATTGTATATGGATTGGAGTAGTATTAGCCTCACTAAATATACTTTCAAAACATTTTTTTACAGTTTCAGAGTTTTTATTTTTCATTGGTCTTACATAGGCATATTTAGTAAATACATCAATAACACAAAGAATATAATTATAACCATTATTATACTTTGAATACGTTCTCATATCACTCAAATCAGCTTGCCAAAGTTCATTTAGATTAGATAAAATATATTTATTACGAGGAAATTTTCTATGAACAGGTTTGTGGAGTGTATATGTTTCTTGAGCTTGCAACCATTTGATGACTTCTGATTTTTTCATCTTACCTTTCATAGCTTTCGCTAATTTATCAATACTGCTATAACCAGCAGGATGTGATGCATCATAATAAATTTTATTAATTTCTAGTAGGGAGTCCATTTTTCCCATTCAATTTTTTTCTTCAGTTTGTTTTGATACTTATCTATGCTAGTTGGTGTAGTGTAGATTTCCTCATCAGCAGAGTGCTCCTCAACATCTTTCATGTACAGTTTACTTATATAATCACTTCTGCTTGGATTCCCAATGTAAGTTAGTGGTATTTTAATATCCTTCAATGCTTTAGCAAAGCTTATCCACCCAATTGGCTCACTTTTTTTCAATGGTCTAAGTGAGTCGTTTACCAAATCTATAATATTACTTCCAGGAATTTTTGTATTATCTATAATAACTGTACCGTTGTTATCCCAATAGATTTTATTGTTACTCGATGATATCAAATTTAGTAATAACTCACCTTTTTTTACATATGTTTTAGGAATCAAACTGAGAATTTTTTTATTTGTGTATAGGGGACTATTTATAGTTTCAATACTTTGTTGGACTTTATCTTCATTCGATGTCTGAGTTGCGACTAAATCTTTATTATTCGTATCCTTAATTATATCAGAAACTT
Organism: Opisthograptis luteolata; assembly: GCA_931315375.2. NCBI lineage: Eukaryota > Metazoa > Arthropoda > Insecta > Lepidoptera > Geometridae > Opisthograptis > Opisthograptis luteolata. The sequence goes on from OV928044.1 coordinate 2,905,962, forward strand.
TACTTATTTCAGTGTCTCTCGCAGTATCGATATTGGAAGTAATTATTGGTAATTCAATAGGTTGACGATCCTCTTCAGTAAAGTGTAGATATCTTTGTAATATTTGTAAGTATAATATACATTTTTTTCTGTCATCCATAGTACTATTTAAAATTTTTTGCATTTCAGCATCTAACCTCGAGATAGGATTTTCGTTTTTGTGTTGATTGTTGTTTTGATTTAATTTCTCTATTAAGCTTGGTTCAACAAGCAACATTTTTTTGGCATGTTCCATTTTAAACAAGTGAACTAACTAATTCACTCAGAATAGAACCTAATATGATCGGTAGAAATGCACCCCCTTTTTGGACAATTATTTTCTTTTTTATCTTGGTTGCACCCTTACACAACAGCTTCCGAAGTATAGTTTTAAATTTTCTAAGCTTATTCTTTTCTTTTTCTTTGAGTTGTATTTTACCTTGAAGAACGTTGTGAATACACTCACAAATACATTGTATTTCTTCTTTATCACATGTTTTTAGTAGAGCTTGTCGGTATTTTGGTTTAAGTGTATGCAGTGCATTTAGGAAATCTTTATGCGTCTTGAGACTTCGATGCATTATTTGTAAATGATAGAAATTTGTTGATTCTTAGCATATTTAAAGCTTTTTGTAGGGATATATACTGTGCAATATCTATCTGGGGGAAATATACTCGTTTTGATTCGACACATGTCGCTAGTGTCTTGCTTAAGATCTATCATTATATACCCATGTGCCTCACTGGTAGCATCCCTGTATGCATCTTCAATAAATTTTGGATTTTCTGGTGATACTTGACGTGCTAAGTATCGAATCTGTGTTTTATCACGTGGATTTTTGAAATATATAATATAGTTAGAATTCAAAGATATGTCTCTTTGACCTTTACCCTGATGAAATAAATTTTGTGTAATGTAGAATACACTTAAGTTTCTGTGATGACTACCTTTGGTAAAAATATCAACAATTCGACCGTCAGATTCTCTCATAAGATCATCTATAATTAGAAGGTTTGCATCCTTTCCATCAAACATGTTAAGATCTGGTATACCTTGGTAATAGTTTACATTTGGTAAGTTGTACAAAGGCTGCATTTCATCGAAGCACCAAGTAATTTGACTAAAATTTCTATTACATATTTCTTTAATGTAACCAATAAAATTTGTTACAAATTTTGATTTTCCGCAACCACTTGGACCTGCAACTATAGCGGTAAATGGATGAATAAATTGAAACATTATTTATTAAATACACGTGTGGATCTTTTGAGGGTATTGAAATGACTAAGTCACGTTGATAAAATATTTGAATAAATTATGATTTGTAACATGTACCTCCCTTGCATTAATTACACGACCCCATCGACTTGAAATATCAACTTATTACATTTAATTTAACACTTGCATCCGATCAATTGTACGGATAAGTGTTTTTATATGAATTATGAATACAACAGAGGTGCAGAAATATTTAAATAAAATTCATCCGAGCTTACAATATAATGTATATGCTGCAAATCGATTGCCAATAAACACTCAGATTCCAGCATACATAATAAGCAATTTAGATCCAGACACAAAGCCGGGATCTCACTGGGTAGCCATACACATCGATATAAACGGTCTTGGACAATATTTTGATTCGTATGGTCGCCCACCAAAAGGCCACCACCAAACATTTTTAAGGAAGAATTCAAGGCAATGGGATTTCAATAGGTATAGGATACAAAATGATTGGACTTCGGTATGTGGCGAGTACTGCTTATTGTATTTGTACTACAAGTACAATGGTAATACAATGTCTGATTTTATAAGATTATTCGATATGGAAACATTGTACAATGATATATTGCTTTATAATATATTTAAATCTCATTTTATTGATAAATAAAGAGCAATGAAACAATAAAGAAGTGTTTTTATTATCATATTCAGCCGGGGTAGGCATCCCCCCCTTTGAACGCTAACATGAACGGTTGTTAGCCATTTGCATCCATCGGCTCCCTGCGGCTCTTACAACGTCGCTGATCCACCTTGTTATTATTGAACTTTTCGAATAGCAGCAATACAATAGGTGACCGTAATTAGCAAAATTATAGTAATTAGCCTGAGCAAACAATTGAGGTTCTAGCTCAGCTTGGAACGCCATTAGGAACAATGGGGCAATTAGGATTGGACCGTAATTAGGAACAATAGGGCAATTAGATTAGCTTTAATGAGGGGTACTGGAGCTCCTGAGACCTGGAAGCTATCTCGTAATCCGTAAGAGATATCAGAAATCTGATAGCACAGATCGATCGGGCGTGGCCAAATTACTTTTTTTTTTTTTTTTTTTTTTTTTTTTTTTTTTTTTTTTTTTTTTTTAGGAACCCCCTCCTGAAGTGTACGAAGAGACGGTTCTGGCTCTGAGCCAGAACCGGGGAATCCCTACTACTCTTAGGTGTACTATGAAGTAATTTATGCTAAGCTATGCATGTATGCAAGTATTAAAGTGATTGTTTTGAACACCTGTTCAGATTTGGAGTACCTACGGTAGATTAAATGGTTAAAGTAATTGGTTACGATTTTACTTAGAGCCAGACCCAATGTAGAAGAAATAATGTATACCTCTAGGTACGGTCAAAGACAAAAGTCGGTGAACAATCACAAGTTTCCAATTTTCTTTTTCATATTAACCTTGGTAACCTTCGACTGAATCATCACATCAGGTGTGTTATGTTATGTCGCCAAGCACCTATCGGTGTGTTCCGGCAGCCTCACTTGAGAGCCAGTCCCCAATCCAGGTTAGCGTGATGCCACTCTCGACCACGTCGTCACTTAACATCAGGTGACTTGTGGTCAAACGCTAAACTGTAAATAGTAAAAAAAAAACTATCTCCATAACATGTAGATTAGATAGATAGTGTGGTACATATTTCATATTTACTCAAATATCTATCTATAACGTACAAAGGTATGATTTGATAAATTTTATAAATTGCGTCAGAAAACGATGACTATGTACTTATATTTATTATTTACCTAATGACTTTATACCTAGTTTAGGTACCTACGTTATTTTATCAATCACTGATAAGAGAGCGAAGGTAGAAGATTGCTTAATAGGTATTGGGACGTCGTATTGAAAATCGTGCAAGGTGAAAAATCGTCGTCAGGTATTTTATTTACATAATACACAAAAAGTATGAATTTAAAAAAGTACTTAAAATATATTTAATACTATTTATATGCACTAAAATTCAATAAAAACTAACGAGCATTTTGTCAGGCAAATAATTAAATTGATATAAAGAATTATTCTGATAAAAAGTTCGCGATTAGACACACTTACTTTTACAATTTCACGTCTTTCCTAAATAATTTTATAAACAGCTCTGAATAATGCTCTAACTCCTAACTAGGACTCCCTGTAACAAAACTAAAAACATAACATCTTGTTTATAAATAAAAATCAACTGCCGCAAGAAGGTACATTGTACAAAAGATCGTTACTTGAGACAGCATAAGAAAACCTTTGGACAATCCACCGGAAAACTGAAAAATTCGGGAAAATCTTTAAGTGCTTTTTTCAGTGAGATTTTTTATGAAATCGAGACCCGCCTTATATTATTTTTATACCCGTAAGTAGCCGGGCGGATCACCAGTATAAAAAAAACCTATTTAAATTGTAATTTAAAAATGTAATATAATTATAATAAATCAAAATAATTAACGAACCCTTCGACTCCTCCGCTTCAAGTCTTTGATTTCAAGCCATGCTTACTAAAGCCATTTTTGGCCTGAATGCTTTAACAATTGCTAAGGAAATAGAATTGTCTATAACCTATCCTAGCGATTGTAGCATTTCACTACCAACTCAGATACCTCGAGCTTCTCAGTCAATAAGTTCGTAGTAAATCACTGCTGGCTGCTGCATACCCTGTACCGTCACAATCTGAAACAATATGACTAGATAAAGTACTTTAATTTAGGTATGTAGGTTTTAAAGTTATCCACTAATCAAAAAATAAATAGATTTTTTTAATTTTTAAGTGGCCCTATTTATTATTCTATAGAATCTTCATAATTAATAATTACTAAGTCCATACCTGCAATAAAACCATTTATTGCAGGTATGGACTCTTTTTGAACTGAAGGAGAAAACGCTGGGATTCCCCTCTGTCCTTCACACTGGAAAGTTCTTCAGTGTCGGCAACGCCCAAGGTTCATAGGCGACGGTCACAGCTTACCATCACGTGAGCCATCTGCTTAATTCCACTCTACTACATAAAAACACATCTGCTCTCAAAATAAACGGTCAAAATAATCAGAAGACACGTATCGTATTTTCTCACCATTTTGTTTGATGTCCCAAATTCGCGTCTGAAGTATGAAATTTTTCCGTCCGGGTGCTTGATTACTTGGTTCAAAACGTCCTCACCCTCCAGTGTGTACGTGACTTTTATCTAGAACAAAGTTGTTTATTTTTATACTTCAAAAATAGACGGCAACCTCATTTGTGAACCAGTTCCCTATCCAGGTGTAGCGCAGCGCCACCTTATTAGTAATTTTAGTAGGGGCTTGACATATTACTACTAAAATGACATATTATGACATGACATATCGATCCAAAACCGCAGATAACGAATCAGTACCCCTAGTACAGGTTTTGATAGTTTACAAAAACTATGAAAGTTTTCGTTTTCATCCAAACATATTTTTTTTCAGAGAATCTTACCGAGACTTGGAGGAACTGAAATCGTTAATACGGGTTATTTTAAATCATTATAATCATATTCCAGCAATGTTATTGAGTTACTTTTTGAATTTAAGCAGATCGAGTTGCCACTTTGACAAGTCGGCGATGGTAAACGTCGACGTTTACCAAAACTTTTATCGTTTTCAAAACTTGTACTAGGGGTACAGGATCGATTATTAATTTCGGGCGTTAGACTACATCGTCACATAACATCGAGTCAAAAGCTACCCTGTAAGAAGTAAAAAAAGAAAATATTAACATCTTTTTAAGAACTAAGCAATTATCATCATCATCCTGAAGTCGTTCCCAGCTGAACATAGGCCTCTCTTTTTGCACGCCACATTAAAAGACTATTTCATATTTGCATCCGTCAACTCCCCACGACTTACAATGTCGTCGGCCTACCCACAGATCACAGAACGTCTTCCGGTTCGTGGTCGCTACTCGAGAACCTTTCTTCCGTATCGGTTATCGGTTCATCGAGCGATGTGGCCGGCCTATTGCTACTTCAACTTGTAAATTCTGAGAGCCATGTCGGTGATTCAGGCTCTTTGACCATCAATTTCCTTGATTGAGATTTTATTAATGCATCATTTCTTTTTATTGCTACACTTATATACCTACATGGTAAATGTAGTTAGTAATGGAGACAAGGGAATGTAGACTTGGCAAACGCAGTGTAGGATGCCCTGCGACTAGGTGGAGCGACGACCTGCGCTGAGTGGCTGACAATAGTTGTATGAGAAGAACCGAAGACTGGTCTCAGTGGCGTACCTTGGGAGAGGTTTATGCCCAGCTGTGGACAGACACATGCTGATGATGTTGATGAAATGTAGTTATTACCTTAGTTCCATTATGTCGTTCCATCTCAAACTCCTCGCCGAGGCAGAACTTGTGAGACATCACCTTTTCCTGAAGGATCAGCTTGAAGATGAACGTCTTCTCATCGAGCCTGATGAAGGAGAATGTTGGTGCAGTATTTGTCAGGAGATGGATCGTTTCAGGACTGGCTTCTGCGAATGTTAAGGCGGATTATTGAGAGCCAGTTCCCAAGCCAGGTGTAGCGTGAGGCCATCTTCGATTACATCGTCATTTAACATTAGGTGACTTGTGATCAAACTCTACCCCGAGAGTAGTAAAAAAATAAGTATAATGCTGGTGCTGGACCATAAGCAGAACGGAGTCAATAGAAGCGTCTCTCTCTTGTATCTTTTTCAGTCGAGCCAAATCGTCTTAAACCACTAACAACATTTTACCTTCACTTTATTTGTAACCAACTGGTTTTGCTTTACTCACTACTTATAAATAAATATTGTTAACTTGTAGACGCTCACAATGGGAGCAGTATGTACACTATTGTACAGTGAACACTAAAAACTCTATTTTACAATTGAAACGCTACCCAGTGCCTTTTTTATATCCTACAGCGTAGCATTTGACCACAAGACCTGATGTCAAGTGACGAGGTGCTTAAAGGTGGTACCCAACACCTGGGCTGGGAACTGAATCTCAAGTGAGGTTGCCGATACACACCAACAGATGCTTGGCGCCAATTCTTAGCCTTACTAAATTTAGGACTTTCGCGTGTTTTTTTGTTACTTTCAAAACAACACAATTTTTATTTAACACATAATAAACACAACACTGAACACTCACTTGTTGCCCTCAACATTTCGTTAATATTCAAACATCGCGTCCTTCTGAACTTTTTGCCTGAAAAAGACATTGTTTCGCGCTAAAATTTGGCTGTAACCATGATTCTACCGAATTTCCGACAGTAATGTGAAGCCTGAGCATTGATATCGCGAGGTTGATAAGATTTAACAGAATATGCTGTATCATGGTATTATCGTTACTCACCTGGCGAAATACCTAGTATATGAGTACGTATGTGTGTATGTGTGTTCAAGTGTAAATACTGTGAGGTAATTAAAAAGTTTTATATGCGGTTGTTTTCGTCATTGTATTTCACTTACTTATCAGGCGGCTTGTCGTTCACTGATATACTGACACCAATGTGGAATCTACTCGCATAGATAAGAGGGGATTATTTGAAAATTCTGCAGAAACTCGATGTGTTTTTTTTTCCTGTTGGACTTTTCTTCTAGTGTTTTTCTTCACACTTAAAAAAATACTAAAGTATGTTTGTTGGTTTGCTGTTTTTTTATCTTCATTATAGGAAACAAGAGGGCCACGTGATAAAAAATGCACGATCCCTATGAAACCTTCACGCGGATGAAACCGCGGGGAACTTCTAGACAAATAATATAAATGAAACAATGGTGTTCGGGATCAAACTCATTTAAATTCTGCTACTGATCTAAATACTTATTTCGTTAATGTGGGCTTTAATGCTTCATTCATTTGTTCTCGAAGATTAATAGATCATTTCTGATAATATCAAGTATCATAAATAACTTGATGTGACAAAAAATTGTATTCACACGGTTTTCCTTCGCAGATATATACAGGCATCTAAACAGTACTAGAGCTTTTTAGTCCGATTAACCTATTTTAGTTTAAAGTGTTTAATAAAAAAAATGATTTAAATAGTGAGACCGATTAATAGCCTTCCAGAGTTTTACATTCGAGGGTGGTGGATAAATAAAATTCCACCAACAAAAAAGAACGACGGTTGGGTATCAGTACCTACCACGAAATTCCGGAAAAAAATCTTCTCACATACCTACCTTATGTCAGCTACGAAATAAAAGCTTCCGTACTGCTTTACATTGCCTGTCTGGTGTTTTGTGTGTGACGGAAATCTGGTAGGTATATTATTACGTAATAATCTTAAAAGTGGATTGTAAAATATGTACCAGATTAAAGGAGTATTGGTAGGTTACGAGTTGTGTCACTGTATTACAGGGAACAAAGGGGAAGCAGAGCCATATTTGATGGCAGCTACCGTTTTAGCTCAGCACTGCGCAGTAGTGCGACGTGATAAAATGACAACGAGTACTTCTCCCACTTGTTGGCTTCATTATGGTATTGATCTCGCCTTCAACTCACTTGTTACCAACCTTTCACAGCGACAACTTCTCAGCAACTATGCTGTCCTGGTGATTTTGACCGACACTACCTGTTAGAGCAACCTGTGGGTTGATCCCTTTCTATTGGACAATTTCCAACTTACTAACAACATGTACGTACCTACTTCTCCCACTTGTTGGCTTCATTATGCTATTGATCTCGCCTTCAACTCACTTGTTACCAACCTTTCACAGCGACAACTCCTCAGCAACTATGCTGTCCTGGTGATTTTGACCGACACTACCTGTTTGAGCCAACTCTAGGGTTTGCCCTCTTCTACTGGTTAATTTCCAGCTTAAACATGTAACTGCTTCTCCCACTTGTTGGCTTCATCATAGTATTGATCACATGTCACCAACCTTCACAACGATATCTCTTTAGCAAGTATGCTCTCCTGGTGTTTTGGACCGACAGTACCTGTTTGAGCAATCTGTGGGTTGATCCTCTTCTATTGGTTAACTTCAAGCTTGTCTTAACATTTACAGCGGCAATTCTTCAGAACCTATACTCTCCTAGTATTTTCGACTGACACTACTTGTTGGAGCAACCTGTGGAGTCAGTCCTCTCCTGTTTGTCAATTTCCATTCCAGCTTGGCCCACCTTTTACAACGATAACTCTCGACTGACACTAGCTGTTTGAGCAACCTGTGGGTCGGCTCTCTTCTATTGGTCAATTTCTAGCATGACCTACCTCTTAAAGTGACATCTTTTTCAGCAGCTATGCTATCTTCATATTTTTGAGCGACACTACCTGTTTGAGCAACCTGTAGGATTGGCCCTCTACTATTGGCCAATTTCCAGCTTCATCTGCAGATCGTTGCTACTTTCCTGGTACTTTCTGTGCGCAACCACCTGCTATTGTACAGAAAATTTCTAAGATTTTGTGAAAAAAGTAGGTCAACAATATAAAGGTGGGATAAATACAAACTCATAGTGAATCGACAGGCTCTCCTACGTTCAGCAAGGTACTTTACAGAAAGGATGTGCGACGAATTCATAATGGTAATTTTGGACACATACCACCACCTGTCGATCGGCCATGGGGTACTTGTTTGCGTTTGTTTATTCATGCAACAAGATATGAATATGATGACGTAATCTCCTCGACGGATATGAGAGCCTGGTAAATTTGGAAGCGTACCACCTGTCGATCGGCGATAAGCACTTGTTTGGGTTTGTTTGCTGCTCTCCCTTCATTTACACCTGTGTGATTCTACTAAAAGTGTTAGTCGCTCCACCGCTACGAGACTATGTGCTCCATAATTTTCATAGCAATGATCTGTAAACTTTTGTGTGTAACTTACACTACGAATCAATCTATGGTAAAGCGTCATACTGATTTTGATCATTATGTGCGAATTTGCCATTTCTCACTTGTTTTGTTTGATGACACAAAAGATAATCTTATACGTGGATTGTTTCTTTGCCCTCCACTTTGCATAGCTCTGGTGGAAATGCAGTCTTAGCTACCTGTTGTCTCGTGTTTTCTTGATTTTCGGGTATAGAATTTTGTTCAGAGTGGAATATTTTGTATGTATGGGTAAAATATTTGGATGCAAATTCCAAAAGCTGTCATGGTGGTGTTCAAAAGGGGAGGCCTATGTTCAGCAGTGGACTTCTTCCGGCTGATGATGATGATGTGTTAATTGTTACTGCCGTAGGCCTTAGGCAACCCGCGTAGCGTCTAGTTTAATAAAACTTAATTTACGATGAATAGGTAGTAAGTAGGTACCTTTAAAAATCGATTAAGATTGACTGCGTAATATAGAGCTTACAGATTTCAATAATCGATTTATGATCCTTTTAAATGTATCTATGTTGCTATTAATATCAAATCGTTATTACAAATGTAACACTGCATGTCATAAAGTTAATGTCAGGGTCATGACGATCAGATCAAGCGGAACCGACAATAATATATATTATTTTTTGTACGCACTTATAATTATATTTTTCCTCCTGGTAATATGGACCACTTAGAAGATAAGACATAATTTAATTTGCGACACAAATTTGGGTGACATAATTGGTTTTTGGTGCTTCTTTAAAAACAAAGCAGATTTAATTTTTGAGATTGACAATGATTTTAAAAGCATTGCAGCTTTAGGTATGTACTGATTTATTTTTGCGAATAATTAATTTACGTAGGTGTACGGTCAGTCGGTAAACGAAAAAAGTCGCTGAACATATTCTTTGCTATTTTCGAAGCATCTATTGTCATTTGGTAAATTGGCCGTGAACAACTTTTGTCACTGACTGTACCTGTCATTTAAATGAAAGTCCGAGGAAATTTTATGACTTTAGATATTGTAATTTTTATCACAATTAGGTGAGATGATGTCTTTTTTATTGTAGTTAGGCTAAATAATTATGTCAAAAACTATGTGACATCTAGACACGGAACATATACCCAAGCTTTTTTGAACGCACAAATATTTGTCCTGTGGCGGGAAGCAAATTCGCGACGTCACACTTCGTACTCCGTAGTCATTGCGCCATGATGGTCATCCAAAAATTAGCCAAATGCTTTACGAACTTTTAGTGTCTTGCTGTCAAAATGACAACCACCACGGCAACCTTCGCACCACATCAATCTACGATGCCCGAAACCGCAAACATTTGGCGATAGTTGTCCCGCAGCTTCGCAAAGCCAATGCTACACATGACACACTGCATGGTATGTAGTAGTGATGAGCCCACTCGAATAAACTCAACTCGAGTCAACTCGAATTAAAATCCACTCGAATTAAATCAATTCGAATGGGCAGACAGGATTAAGCTAAATACGAAAAATAAAAATGGAAATGATTTTTTGATACCACTTTACGCCATAACCATTGAACCGATTAGGATGAAATTTGGTACGTATGTAGCTGAAGACTTTTACTAATACATAGACAACGAATTTCCCCGAATAAAGATAAGACGCAGCAGCTAGTTTATTAATTAGTTATTTACATATTATATCTCAAATTCATCGACCGACCGCCCGACCGCCCGCCACCCGTCAGTCAGCCCTCGTCAAACTCGAGTCATTTCGAGTTGAGCGCAACTCGAGTTAATTCGAATTGCGAACTCGAGTTGACCCATCCCTACATGTAGTATAGTATGTACATTACATTACTTGTTACAATTCTGGCGACCTGAGGCGGTGAGCGTGACCTTGAAGGCTTCAGTGCCAGGGCGGGGATTCGACAAGCGCGGGAGTTAACGGAGGCTGCGGCACTTGTGCTGCGCTTGCGACGACACACGCGCGCAGACTATGCGCTTTTAATTATAATTATAATCATGTGGGGTTGCTTGTTTTTCTTCGCCGCGGCGGCCGCGGTGGCCGAGAGCGCGGGCGCGGGCGCCGCCCGATTGGTCTGCTACGTGGAGGGTGCGCGGGCGCAGGCAGTGCAAGAGTGCACGCATTTGGTGTACGCCGGAGATGCAAGGGGAGACAAGCTCGATGCTCTCCTGAAGGAGTACAGGAAATATAACCCGAGGGTGAAGATTGTGCTGCGGGCCGCTGAGGGGGACAAGGTGAGTGATTTGTGTTTTAAGAGGAGGATGATTTCGAGAGAAAGCTGGTGATTACGGTTACAGCCGTTTCTCTCGGTTATTATAGTCGTGAAAATTATAAAATATATAAGTATATGTGTTAATCTACATGATACAACAGAGAGCTTTTAGAAGAAAAAATATCTTCTTTAATAGTTACTACCATTTTCTTCTGATTTATAATAACAAAGACTTGTTAACACCACTAAGATGTAAAAAATACAGCCATAGACTATTCTTCAAATTTAGTAGACCATTTTATAGTTAAACAACTGTGTTTGATCCCTCCTTAAGCCTCAATGAAACCATAGCTTGTTGATAGAGCATTTTCTAGTAGTCGCCTGGCTAGCTACCACCAAGTTAAGAATCTGTCGCCAAGAATCTATCGGTGTCTTCCGGCAGCCTCACTTGAGAGCCAGTTCCCAGTCCAGGCGTAGCGTAGCGCCAACTTCGACCACATCGTCACTTATAATCAGGTGACTTGTGGTCAAATGTTACTTACTCTGTAAAATGTAAAAGAGACCAAAAAATCGCGGGGCTAGGAAGTAGGTGATAGGTATATTATTTAACTCTATTTCCAGACCGGACACCGGTACGAGCTGTCCATATAAATGACCTACTCACGTATTCTTTTGTCTACAAATTTACACAAATGAGGGTGTTGTCAGTGAATATAGTATTACACGGTAGAAAGTTGGGTAAAGGCATTGCTAATTGTTACACTTGTTACGTTGGACAATGTTAATTAGTGACGTAGGGACGGAAACAGATCGTGACTAAACTTTGGAGTCTGTTCTGAAACCCGCCCTATACTCGGAACTACGACAAGCGAATGTCCGACGTTGTTAAGGTGGATATTAAGACAAAGCCGAAAATCGAGTTCAATTAGGTATAGGTACAACCATTTTATCTGTAACAAAGAAAGAAAAGAAAATAATAAATTAATGATTGTACCTATATGAAAGCAGAGGGTCACTTTTTATTACAAAAAAAAGTTATAATAGTTTAAAAAATAAAAGTTGCAAAATGGATATATGTATTTTCATGAGTTCCCGCCGTTTTTCTCTTATTCTTTGGTTGACTTTTTTTTACCTTGTTTTCCATGGCTTTACAAAAGATAAATAATAGAACCTACAAACTATTTTCGAAAACATTGGCTTGAATTAAATATAACTTATATTAAATACACTTTCTCGCCATAAAATATATCCCATGTCCTCCTCCAAAGTTCGAACTATCTCCACACCAAACTTCATCAAAATCGGTTCAGCGGTTTAGACTTGGAAAGGTAACAAACAAACAGTTAAATCGCATTTATAATACATGTATGTATATTAATTTCGTATTACAAATGGAAGTTTTAATTTTTATCCTTACGGGAACCTTACGCTTCGCAGTCAGCTGGTTGCCCTTTACCACATCGGTCGTCCAAGAAGAAGAAATGTTAACCCAAATACTCTACATACTTTAGCCAAGGTTGAATAGAACGGGTTCTTTAATGACAGTCAAAGATAGTAAGAAATGTCAGTCCACCCTTGGTTACGTCAAAAAAAAACCAATTGAGCTGTCATACCATACGTCATATTACTTAAAACCGGTTAAGTGCGTTCGGTCTTGCACGAGCAGGATTCCGTACTTAGTAACTTAGATTGCATTGTAAACAAACCTAAGCTTATTTGCTAGTAACATGGTTAGCGTTACTAAGTAAAATACTTAAAAAAATGTAAATAGATATTACGTTTGTAAGTGGTGTTTAGACGTCTTAGAAACTTCAAAATGTGATGTGATGATTAGGAATGATATCCAGTGCAGTATGATAGCTGTCGTTAATTTTTGATCATCAATTTTTAATTAACTAACGAAAAAGGAGTAGGTACCTAAGTTTTTATACAAGTCAAAACACATCATTATATTTTTAGACAGTGCTCCGACTTTGATGATTATTGTTTTATTATTGGATGGATAAGGTATAAAAATCGAAGTTAATCCCATTTTTTTAAAAGTTGACAAAGACAATATGTGCTAAAACGATGATTTATCAACTCAATCGAAAGACATGCATATTTCGACACAAAGTTTGGTTAAGGAACCCTAAAAACCAAGCACAAAACTGGCTTTACTTGACCTTACGCAAGACGCGAGATATTAATTCAAGTGAAAATAAAATTGTATCTGGAGCATTGAATTATGCCTCATTACGACGAAAGAGGTCTTATCTTTTATTATAAAACCAAGGCGGTGCGGTGGTGAAAGAGTTTTGATAAACAAATAAGTTAATCTGTATAGAAAACAATTGAATCGAGAATTTATCATTACCAACCTTTCAACAATAGATTTTGAAGATGTAATAGTCGTTCCATGGAGGTTTCCATATTTACATCGTGTTCTCATTTTTGATGCTATGAAAAACTTAGGGACCGAGTAATAGATTGCCAAGGGCGTCGCAGCCGTAGCAGTCATTGGGCTAAATGAGGGCAATAAATTATATGAATTGATGATATGAATTGTAGGTAAAATACAAACACATGCAAAGTTACACACTAAGCCAAAAAAAAACTTAATATTTTTTTTTATTCCGAAATTTGGCTTTTTTGCTGGTTTAACGTTCCATTATGTACACGCATAGGTTGTGTGTATGTTTCAGAATGAATCGCGCGGGAATTATAAATCAGTCTATAAATGACTTTTGGCATTTGATATAATGCTATTGAACGGGTAGCTGCCCCCACCAGCCACCTAACAGATAGTTTTTATAAAAGTGATTTGAAAAATTTGTTTTAACATAATCTAAGCATAATCCCAGACCAACTTAAGTTTATAATAAAGGTACCTAAGAATTGGTCGTAACACATCGAAGTCAAGTTCAAGTTATACAGAATTTACTTAAGTGTTCAAGTTCGTTATGTAACTTTAATACTGCGGTTGCGGTAGGCTCGTTAAATCCTAAATAACATTTAATTCAATGTATGTGTTTACTCTTTGTAAACATTCACTTAATTTATTACTTTAATGAGGCAATGAGCGTAACTTGAGAGCAAGCTTGATTTGACCTAAATATATAGTTGAAACACTTCATTATTTTATGTCATTTACTTTTATACCAAGTGCTTAATTGAGTATATTTTTATGTTATTAAAATAAGTAAAATATCGTTGAAATATATTAGTTAAGTTACGTGTGTATAAAGCAATGCTCAAAACGGCGAAGGAAAGCATCGTGAAGAAACCAGCTTGTCCAAGAACTACAACATTTAAGGGCATGCGACATCTATCAACCCGCACTGGGCCAGGGTGGTAGTTTACGGCCCATACTCTTTCTCTAAGAGGAGGTCAGAGTACCAGCAGTGGGAACGTATTAATAGGCGATGATGAACGCTGCACCCGCGTGGAAGATTCCCTCGTTATTTTTTATCCCAATAAATTATGATACTAAAGTGAAGTGAATCTTTCTAAAAGAAAATAATTTTCAAAATTGGATCAGCACTTCCGGAGATTGCCTCCTACTTCCAAACTCACACACAACTCTACCTTTTTTGTCTACTTAAAACGATCGGGTGTTACTTAACAAAAATTGTTTTTATGAGACTTAAAAAATATATCTATAGATCTGACAGGTGTTATGTCAAATCAAGGTGCAGAAATAATCATCATCGAAAAGTTAGTTCCTACCCAATTACTTTTTACTCCGGAAAAAGGTTTCTGAGACACAAAATCGCAAATGCAGTAGATTTATATTTTGTACTTTATCAGATTTCAACGTCAACTTCGACTTATTTACCGTGTATAAATAAAGTAAACGAACTTTACTAGTATTACTTAACCATAATAAGGTTCAGGCTATACTGGGGCAGTCAGGCAGAAGGCAGAGGCGAGGCCGATCGTGTGAACTGGTTCGGTGACGTCATACGTAACACTTACTTACTCTCATTATACTCTGTGGTAACACTGGTAATCAGTGTAAGTAGGTCCCTCTGTGAAGTACCTAGGGGCTTTTGGTGATGGCCAATTGATTTTAATCATATTCCAAACTTAAAAAAGAAAATTGAAAATCATAAATTGAATTTTACGTGTAATCCACGGATCCAGGGACATATTTTTTTTCTTCTGTTTTCTTTAATGACAGAGTAGTGTTTGAACACAATTTGGATTGGGCTTTCTGCTAATATTCGGTACTCAATAACAGTCTTTTTTTATTCTTCCAAAGAGTTTGTATACTAGATTTATAATATTAGTAGGTTATAGACCCATCTAAAGTTCCACAACATTGCTGAAATATTACTTGCAAAGTGGTTTTGAAATATGTTTTTTTTGTACCCTAATTTGGATTGGGAACTGACTCTTTGCTAATCTGTATTATTTAGGTACTTAGGAACCATTTCTTTTTAATTCCTTCATAGAGTTTGTATAGTATAAATATTATAGAGTCCCACATCATTATTTAAATATAGGGCAGCGTAAGGTAGGTACTAGGTACATTATAGGACCTATATACATGGTCGAACTTTAAGCTACTGGCTGTAAATCCTACTAATAATATAAACGCGAAAGTTTGTGAGTATTTCTGTTTGTATGTACGTATGTTTGTTGCTCTTTCACGCAAAAACTACTGAACGAATTTGAGTTTTTTTGGAACCCTGGATTAACACAGGCTACTTTTTATCTCGGAAAAAAGGTTAATAAGTTTAAGATTTCATTTGAGATACAGATCATACAGATCTCGAAAGAAATTCAATAGTAGGCACATGTAGTAACTGACCGGTAATACGTTATGCACCTATGAGTAGGAAGGGAAATGCTAAGAATTACCTAATTAGCTACAGTTACATGGTATGACTAATTATTGCGGAGGCCGAGTTGAATAATAACGATGGGTGTCATGTGCAGTGCGTGTAAATTAGAATAGAGAGAATGTATCATTAAATTAGGTAACACATTTTTCTTCTTCAATTTAGAAGACTAGGTTAAAGGTAGCCCTCGCTACGCCTGGACTGGACTCTCAAATGAGACTGTCCGGAACACAAGATAGAGATTATATGCTTGGCGACGAGCCAAACAAAATGCCTTACCTTACTAAGATTTTATCACGATGTTTTCTTTCCTTGAAGGCTCAAGATTTGAACCCACGATCGAGAACCTACGGTCGCAAGTCTATCTCAATATCATTGAGCTATCTATCATCTCTTCGTATATAATTATAAGCCCAAATTGATCTTCGAATGTTATCAAAGAATTAAGATCAAAGTTTTTTCAAAGAATGTCGTTGACCACTTACAACCTTTTAGTATAAAGATTGATCGTTAAGTTCTGTTAAACAGAAAAATATCTCGATTTGTGAGAGTCTGAGTTAGATCCATTGTTGAAAAAATCGATTTTTCGAATAATTCTACTCGGAACGCCATCTCTACTTAAAGTTTCGCTGGTAGAAGCTGTTGAACGGTGTATCTTTAATTGTTCCATTGTAGATACGATTGATGACTCGTCTCTATGTGTAACTGGTATTTAAAGAGATTATGACGTCATTTATTTAGTTCACACGACTGGCCTCGCCTTTGGCTGTAGGCTGGGCGGTGAGCGACTTGTAAGGAAGGTTGGTCTAGTGCCGGCGAGTGTAAGGGATTAAATGTAATTGTGCAATAACTGTGGACGAAGAAACTGTTGATCGATTACAATGTTCCCAAACTAGAAAAGAAGCATTATTAGTAAGTATAGCCTATTTAGTATGAAATATCGCACTATATAGATGAAAAAAAAGCTTGGGGCTGTAGTAAACTTGCTCCTTTAGGCAAAATTACAGTAGGTACCTATATTAAGTCAAATTAAAGGGGATACAGACATTTATCATCAAATGTCTCCGGTATGACGCTTATCATAAAAAAGTAGTGTGCAAGAATAACTTTATTTCAGTTTGAAGGGCACTGGATTTGCAATGCAACGTGCTAAGTGGCACAGCACTTGTTAAGGTCCCTTGTTTTAAATTTATTGGACTCGGAAGTAAGAATTTAGATGACGAAGAATTAAAAGCTTCCGAAGTGTTCGCAAAGTGACGTCGGAAGTGAAGACTAATTAGCTGAAAAAGGTTTTGTATAAGAAGTGCAAAGTTTCATCGAATGAATCACGATTCACGATCAAAGGTCAAATGTTACATGATTTCATAAAATTCGCGGCGTTGTCAAAGTTGAGGTCATGTCAGTGAATATTGGTGGAATATTACATATTATTTAAGTAGATTGGCTACTAATCTCATTGTGATAAGATGAAGAAATTGAGACATCATACATCGATTTTTTAACGCACATAAGATTTCTAATCCGTTTATTTTCCAAACCGTAGTTCCAATTCTACAAATACCTCAAGTCCCCACTTTTAAAAACTCCTTACTAAAAAAAAAAACATGAAAAAATGTGCTCTATGCATTATTACATCCAAATTAAGAAATTAATTAGGTTCTTACATTTTTCAAGCCAACTCCTTGGACCACATCGTCACTTACCAACAAGTTAGATCGTGGCGTCACGTTAGCTGTGTCAGATTTAATATATTCTTATCCCTACTTAATATTAATATATATTTTAGTTTTTATATTATATTTTTTAAGGTTTATAGTTCACGTCTACATTTGAGTACTAAATAAAATAAATATTACTTAATAATATTACTAAATATTACTTATTACTTAATGGTGGGTGTCCCGAATATATCCCTTCAATCGTTTTAAACGGATTAAATCTTAAGCGGGTATATAGGTTCAAATATCTAGGACATTTCCTTACCGACGACCTTAAAGACGATGTCGATATAGAGAGGGAGCGTAGGGCTTTGGCGGTTCGCGGTAACATGCTGGCCCGTAGATTCGCCCGCTGTACGGACCAGGTTAAAATTACGCTTTTCAAGGCGTACTGCCAGGGTCTGTACACGGGCGCTCTATGGTTCCGGTATACCAAAAAATCGCTAAACACCCTGCGTATCCAATATAACAATATTTTCAGGATGATGTTGGGACTTCCTCGTTTTTGCAGTGCCTCCGGAATGTTTGCTCAAAACCGAACGGACGGCTTTCATGCCGTTATTCGGAAGAAAGTCGCGTCGCTGATGAGGAGGGTGCGGGGAAGTAACAACAGCATCCTGAAAACCGTGGCAGAGGATCCGCGTGCACCTGTACTGAGGCACTACGTGCGAGCGATGGCTGAGATAGAGGTTGTTGACTCTTCTGGTCATCGTGCGCACGGAGTGCCTCGCAGGTTCATGGTTTATTAAGCGTTTCTTGGGATTGGCTGCTACGCAATTGCGCCGTGACACCGATCCTCAATATGAGTTCATGTGTTTCTTTTTTTTATAGTGTGTTGTTTTTATTGTATTTTGTAGTTTACTAACATACTTTAGTTTTTTTAGCATTATTACTAACCCATGGATTTTTGTTATCCGAAAAATAAATCATTGAATTGAATTGAATTAATATTATAATAAATGCGGAAGTAACTCTGCATGTCTGTCTGTAGCGCTTTCACGTCAAAATGAAATGAAATTTGGAACACAGATTGTTTAGAGCCTGAGAAAGGACATAAATGCTACTTTTTATCGCGATAAACTATAGGCCACGCGGGTGAAACCGCGGGGAACAGGTAATAGAGAAAAAGACTTACAATGTATCGCTCTAGAAATAAAATACAGACCTATAACTAAGTATATTATTTGTTAAGAATGTTATCTCCTTTCATCGCCGTTATGGTCACCGCCCTTTCGCTTTCATTGTTGACTACGCTATCGTCACTATCGATTGTTAAGATCTTCGTTATAGCATAGAACATAGAAGTTATGAGTACATTGCTATTGATTCAGTTTATGTAATGTAGAATTAACGGTCTTGTTTGTTTTTATTCAATTTGTATAGGCTTGCGTTTCTTTGCTATCAGATATGAATTGGAGTTTGTTAAGTATAATACGTACCTATCTATACTTTTTCACTTACAATTTTAACTGAAGTTTATCGATTTCTTTCATCGATTTTTTCATCTACAAGTAAAATCAACTACCTGCCAAAAGAAAACCTAGAAATTATAAGTATACTTTATAACCTTTTATTCCTGCTTACATCAGGTACAAAGAAAGTAATTTAAAATCGTTCAAATAATATGTCTTTACAAAACATACTTATAAATATATGTTACATATCATCATCATCATTGTCAGCCTTCCACGTTCCCACTGCTGGGACTCTGGCCTTCTCTCAGAGAGAGAGAGTATGGGCTATAATCTACCACGCTGGCCCAGTGCGGGTTGGTAGATGTCGCATGAAAATGTTGAAGTTCTTGGACATGCCGGTTTCCTCACGATGTTTTCCTTCACCGTTTTGAGCGATGGCAAATCCGCACATAAATTATTAAGTCATAGGTGCGGGGCCGAGAGGATTCGAACTCGGTGTCGGCGTCTTGTAAGTCGCACGCCTAACCGTTCGGCCACCACCGCTCTTATCGCTCTATCTTATGTTATAAACTTATGTATACAATTTTATCAACAATGCAATTAACTTTTTGCATCAGATAAGAGGTGCCCTAAATAGCTTTAAGCTTCCTAAATCTGGTTATGTCCAATCATAAATAGCGCCATATCAGTCATAAGTATGACATATATAAGTGTCTTAACTGATACTTGTACATAGGTACTGAAGGTACAGTGGGTGTGACACTTGACTAGAGGTGGGTCGGTATGCGAATTCGTAATACCGAAACCTTATGTGTAATTTAAACATACCGAAACTATGTATTGGTTTGGATACCGTTATCGGGTTTTGAAATATTAGGTACCTATTGGTTATAGCTATAACTGATATCGAGCTTGGTTTCGATGTAAGAACGGTTTGCTCATTTGGCTGGTATTGGATAACTAGAGTACCTACCTACTACCTTCCGCGCAATTACTCTGTTATCAAAATCAAAATATATTTATTAAGAAGGATGCAACATGTGATCACTTTAAAACGTTAAACTTAAAACTAGCTACGCCGGTTCCTATCTCCTTACAACGACAAAAGAACTGACAAGAAACGCCCAGCAGGTCATTTTTTGAGCGCGATTACGTTTACAATACGTTTACAAGAAGAACCAAGATCACCGACATAGCTCTCAGAATTTGTAAGTTGAAGTGGCAATGGGCAGGCCACATCGCTCGACGAACCGATAACCGATGGGGAAAAAAGGTTCTCGAGTGGTGACCTCGAACCGGAAGATGTTCTGTAGGTAGGCCCCCACTTGGTGGACCGACGACATTGTAAGAGTCGCAGGGAGCCGATGGATGCAAATGGCTAATTTCCGTTTATGGTGGCGTTCAAAGGCCTATCTATGGTCAGCAGTGGACTTCTTCCGGCTGATGATGATGATGATGACGCTTACAATTTTATTTTTATTACTAATCGATTGAATTGGAGCACTACAATTCTGGCGATAAATAGTTTTGCTCGATAACCAGTTATCGTGAAACCTAATATCGTGTTACAGGTATTAGGTATACCCAATACTTAGTTATTGAAACTATTTATGGTTTGTAACGCCTGTCGCTACACTTAACTGCTCAATGCCTACCTAAGTAGTCTGTTCCGCAATAATTATATTGGATAGAGGTGTGGGCGGACCATGTGGAAAA
Source organism: Opisthograptis luteolata (assembly GCA_931315375.2). Taxonomy (NCBI): domain Eukaryota; kingdom Metazoa; phylum Arthropoda; class Insecta; order Lepidoptera; family Geometridae; genus Opisthograptis; species Opisthograptis luteolata. The sequence continues at coordinate 2,926,930 of OV928044.1, forward strand.
GTTCATTTTCGGACATGTCATTTATTATATGTTTACGAGCTTGCGTTAATGTCCACGTGGGTGTATGAAGCTACATTTAAAAATATGTAAATGACAAAATAAGCGTAATTAATTTTTGATGTAACCTTTTTGCTGACCACAGTCTGATCATGATAGGGCGGGCCGCGCCGCAACGCATTTTTACATCTCTTTCAAATAAATGGACAGTGTTCGATGTTCGATGGCCCGCCCGATCGTAGTGTGAACGAGGCTTTAGTGCACATTCTTGTAGAAACAAGTTTATGAAAAGCCTTTATTTTTAACTCCATAAGGCTCTTTTTAACCGACGAAAAAAAACGGTTTAGGTTCTCAAGTCAACGTGTATATCACATTTTTTGTCTATAACTAACGCAAGCTAAAACGTTTGCAAGACAAATACCAACTTTAAAGGTTGTTGTTGCAATACTAATTAATAAACAGCAATCGAAAACAAAACAGCGAATGTGTCTTCCATCTGCATTAAATACTCAATACACTGCCTGTCATTATTATCAATCATTCGTTCAAGAACTACATTTAATAATGACTCATTCAGTCTGAATGAATCCACACAATGGCCGTTCTTGACCTTGCATTTGACAGGTCACGTCAAGGTCACTGATATGATTGGGCTATTATCAATTTTGACAGCTCTTGTTTGTTCATTAATGTCTTGGAATGCGCCTCGACGGCTTAGATTTGTTTTCTTTTCTCGGCGGGGCTGTTTTTGTTTTTGCTTTATTTTTCTTAAAATTCAAATGTACTAGATAACCTAAGATTGGTATTCAAAATAGATGAAGAAAATAAGAAAAATGGGCATGTTCAGCAATTTTTGTCGCTGACTATACTTCAGGAAGTCCTCTTTGACACGTCGAAGTATTTACTGGCGTATCCTATTTGCTATAATTTATAATTATGTACTATTTATAGATTTAACATCAATACAGTCTGTTGTAGCCATTCACTCTCTACTCTAGAGAGTTAAGTTGCTAATCAAAATGTTCATAGCTTTTTGTTTTAATGAACGAAAGAATTAATGTCTATGATAACTTATTATCAAATATCCTTTGGTGATATTGTAAATAAGCTATAGGTAGGTGAGCATTAGAAAAAGCTCTACCTCTAAGAGAAACTACTACATAGACAAACTTGCTAAACTTTCGACCACAACGTAACTTCCCATCAGGTTACATCGTGGTCAAAAGTTAGCCTAGATGTAACTTTTTAAGCATGCAAAATAGGTCACAAATCAATGTGTTCTATAGACAAAAAAGACTTGTCAATGTCGTCTTTAGCTCCAAGTGCACTAGTCCGTCAAGTGCAAATCGTGACCAGTCTGCCCCGACCGGTACCTTTCACTGATCCCAGCGTTTTTGGCTATCGTATCTGCATTTACATAATCAGTGGGTGTAGTGTTGCAAGCTCTATTAATTGATCTGTAAGGTATGAGCATACGAGACTTAAGTATGTTCGGTCTATCCATTTTGGTTGGCCTAAAATCGTCTATTGTTCGATTTGAATGTTTTTGGTGCCCATTTTACTTACGTAGTAACGTTATGTTACTATAGCGATCCGTTCAGGTTTCGCACAGGATAGGCGAAGGTTTGAACAGCTGTAAGTTTTCTCATAAACGTTATTTGAAAAGCTGGACATTTACTGTCGCGGACTTTTTGTTGACCTACTGGACCACAAAAAATTTTTTGTTTACAATTACATCACCCCTAATAAAATGAGCCATTTGTCTTATTTTTCTCTGACTTGTTTTAGATTTAGGCATATCGTGTTTTCTTACTGAAAACTACTTTTTGTAGCTTCTTGTTAGTGAAATATGTAATCTTATGTAGTTTATATAAAATATAGGTAAATAGGTACCCACACCGTTTTGACCTATGAAAAATTCGCACATATCTTATTAAAGTCTAGGTGTTTGAGGCCAAGATGGGATCCGTATATCAGCGCCTTGTAAGGCGCAAATTTTACCCTTATCGCCAAAACCTTTGTGTATTGACATGTCAAAGCTACGACCGTAAGTTCACCATTTTAGCTACGACACCTACCAGTTGAAGTTATACGTAACTAGGTATAGAAGCACTAACGCCACTTACAGCTGCGTTAATTTTTCATGCACCTCTACCTCACCACAACCTTATTAATATAAATCAATAATATCGATTTGTTCCTGATTCGTCATACTCCTAGTTGGTCATATTCCTAATTGGACACTTTCCTAACTGGTCACATTCCTAACTCGTCATTGTACAGTGAAATGAAATCGCGAATACGCGAATTTTTAAATCTATTTCTTGTTAAAATATGTTTTAAGATTAAACTGAACTTAATATTAGAGGCAAACACACTTTCTTCGCATTAAAATAACCAAGGCTTCTGTATACCACGTAGAAAATAAGTCATTTAAAAATGTATACTAAGGAGGTTCTATTTACCACAGAAGATTTCTATAATAAGTTTGTGCAGTCAAAGTTACATGGTATGACGAGTTAGGAATGTGACGAATCAGGAATATGACGAGTTAGGAATATGACCAATTAGGAATATGACAAAACATGAACAAATCGATTTATGTACTCTATATCCTGAAAATGCAATTTATCCCACGCGTGTGCCCCACTTAATCACGGTCTTGCTAACAATGCATGAATATGCATGTTCTACAAATCATACAAACTCATTTATAGCTTAGTTCAATGCATGTCAAATCATATATGCACGCAGTAAAGGGCCGGCCACGCCTCTCTAGTGCCCTTTCGCGCATGGAAATCTAGCTACATTCTTCTTATTAATAAAATAATATCTATTTCACGTATTATCATGAAAATTTAATTACTACATAATATTTTTGCATTATGCAAGCATCATAATAAACATGCAAGTAGCGATCTCTGTGAATAAGTAATATCTAATCTTCAGATAGGAAAAGTGCAACGAAAGAATGACTTTTGAAGCGTGGTTGGTACAGTCACCGACAAAAGTAGCTGATCATAATCGAGTGTCCAAATGCGTATTATGTCAGTAATGTTTGTTTTCTTTTTTATAATTTCCAAGGTAACTTTTGACAACAAGACAACACACCTGATGTTAAGTGATGAATCGGTCGAAGGTTAATGTTTAAGAAGATTAAGAAAATCGTAAAATTTGTTATAGCTCAGCGGCTTTTATCGTTGGCCATAGCTTGGTGGTAGGGCATTTTCTAGAGCTCGTCTGGCTAGCAGATCTGACGCCAGCACCTATCTGTGTGTTGCAGCAGCCTCACTTTTGATCCAGTTTCCAGTTTTGGTGCAGCATGGTGCCATCGTCGACCACATCTTAACTTAGCATCATTGGTTATTTGTATACGAGTTTGTAGGTCTACATTTTTTATTACGTAGCTTACAAATCTACAAATTACAAATCGCATCGGTTTATACTACTGCATACTTAGATAAATAGTTCTAAGCCGAATAGGTCTTAAATCTATACTCAAATGACATGCAGATATAATGGTTCAACCGCCACATTTGCACCTAATATTATGCACATAAATTACACATTACATTTATTTATGCACACGTTCTCAGTTCATTTATTACCTGAATTTATGCACACCCTTATTTTAACCTGTATAGGGTCGAAAATTCATCGCATTCTAAGGGCGTGTAGGGTGTTATTATTAGCCCTTCACGCGTATTTAATGTTTTAATTAGGTACAATGTCTTTGTTGTTGTTTATGTTCCCATTTGGAGTTATGCGGTTTGTAATTTAGACCGCTTTTAGTGTTGTGCCTTCGACTGATTGGCAAGACATGAAATATGATGGATATACTACTTATTTAATACTAGCGGTTCCACTCGGCTTCTCCCGCGTTGATAAATTTTTTTTTTTGCAATAGAGTGGGAGCATTATTTATAAGAGTCCATAGAGAGAGAAAAGAGACAGTGCTTCTAAATAATTCTTCATAATTTTAAGCACTTACTTTGCCCTCTTTAGAGATGATGTTGCAAAAAGTTGTACCTAACACGTATTTTCTTTATTTCTTAACAAAAAGCTAAATATTAATTTTTACACCCCTCAGCCGGTAGGTACAGGTACCTACCATAGACGCCACGTCAAAAAAGTCCGTGTAAAGTTAAGTAAAGCGTCACTACTTTACTTAAACACTATCCTCATCCCATCATCTCGTCATCATCATCACCATCATCATTAAAACTTGAGTCAACTCTCTGAGTTTGAAATATTTTATACTTGACACTGGCAAATACACTAATCGTGTGACGCAATAAGAAAAAAAAAAGACTCATGAAACTAGACCAACTTCAAATATACTAAACCTAACCTACTTACAGATATTTTATTATTATAATCAAAGACTATGCCGACACGCAATCCTTAAACACAATTTTAATTAATCCGTACACCGAGCCCACTGCCCATGTGGTCTTGTCATTGATAAGTTTTTCTATAAGCTGATTACGAAGTGACTCATTGGTTTGATTCATAATCAGATATAATAGAGTATAACAATCTAGGCTATTTTTAAAACCTAAGGTTAATACTCCTAGGTCAAGATACAATGATTAAAGGCGTGTGCCGATAATACCTATCTATGTTAGTAGTAGATATAAGTATTTACTGCTGAACCCCTACAAATGATTAATCTAAGCGATTTGGCAATCGCACTCTTCTAAACAGCGATCTATACCTACCTTAATTCCTACCTTGAAACCCAGTTCCCAATCCAGGTATAGCGTGGTGCCACCTTCGACCACATCGTCAATTAACATCAGGTGATTTGTAGTTAAAGTAAAAAAAACAAACAATCGTAATGTGGCTAGTGTTCAAATACTTCCTAGATAACTCTTACATCTAAAACCGGCATGTCCAAGAACTGCAACATTCAAGGGCATACGACATCTAGCAACCCGCAGTGGGCCAGCGTAGCAGATTACGGCCCATTCTCTCTCTATGAAAGAAGGCCAGAGTCCCAGCACCGTAAAACATGATGATGATGATGAATTCTAACAGCTAAAACTAACTACTCAAATTAATAATTTAATTTTGTGATGTTTATGTACTTACCTGTTGTTTTAAAAAAAATAAATTGTCTACTGTCAAAACCATTCAAACAACCTAGGCAGTAAATAGTCGTTCGACTTTTTTGGCGGCAATTGAACTGTCAACATATAGATTTTATTTTTATTTCCAAAACTTGTGTTTCTTCGAGTGATAATGTGTAATATTGGTGGATTATTAACCATTATGTGTTCGTTAATGTGTACGAGTGTGGGAAATTGAAATGAAGTTGTGAAAGTGACTTTTCTAGTTGCTCCAAAAAAGTCCGTGTAAAGTTTAAGTAAAGCTCCACTACTTTACTTAAACACTATCCTCATCCCATCATCTCATCATCATCATCATCATCATTTATACTTGATTCAACTCTCTGAGTTTGAAATATTTTATACTTGACACTGGCAAATACACTAATCGTGTGACGCCATAACAAAACAAAAAAAAAAAAAAAATAGTCGTTCCATTTAGCTTAGCTCTGATTAAACAAAACCCCGTTACTTTTGTTCAATTTATTGCCACACAAGATTTGCGTAGAGGCATATGCAATAAATTTACGTAAACACACGTGGCCGGAGATAGATATCAATTTAGCAACTAAGCAACATGTGGAATAAGTGCTTATATCCAGTTCTGTTGCCAAACCCTGACTTAGACAAGTGGATTTACAGACAGGCCGGGTTATGTTAATAACTCACTCAACATATCCCATACTACGAAAGTGTTGCCAAGTACTTCCGCGGAGTGGGGTCCTGGTGACCTGTAATACAGGTTTTTTTTAAAAACCTACTTCAGGCACCAGTCTCTGCAAAGCAGGCTTACCTTGCTAACCTACAATTGTATGTTCATTATGTCCATCTATGTTGACTGTTTTGTTGAGAAAAATAAATACATTTATTATTTATTATTATTATATCTACTTCTACCTTTATAAACAGGTCACGAGCGCAATGTTAAAAATATAGTTTTTAAATTTTCTAAAACACACTATTCTAAATTGTTCTGTAAATAATTTTCTATGGTTAAGACGTTCTATTTCATAATGTAGAATTATTCAGACAATGCTTCGCACTGCTTTTGTGTCTCAGTTTTAAAATAAATAAACAAATATAATAATACGTAATTGTGAAAACAAGCTCCTAAATTGTATACTTGTATTTAGTAAATTAAAATTACTTTTCTAGTTAGATTGGGTGTTTTTTTAAGATATGGAACCTGCTACTCGTAAAAGAGGTTCATACTTTACATACTTACTCTATACTGTGACTTTTTTGTATTTATTTTTAAACCACATTATACAATGTGCATGAACACTTCAGTACTTTTCAGTGTGTTCCGGCAGCCCCACTAGCCATCCCATCCACGCGTAGCGTAGCGCCATCTTCGCCACATCGTCACTTAACATCTCGTGAATTGTGATCAAACGCTGCTCTGTAACGAGTAAAAAATTAAAGTACCGGTAATAAAAAGCCGCCTCTTGTCTATTTAATTAATGCATGGAATAATATACGAGCCTACCTATCATTGTATCGATGATCACGTCCTCTGTAATAATGTAATAAGGAACACAAAAAGGGCGTTATCAACCAATTGCTACAAAGCTACCTTGAAACGTTTAAAAGTTGTTGTCAGAACAATTTGCGTATGGGATTGTATTGTTATTCATTGTGGGAAGCTGTTATGGTGGTCCCTCTCAACCCTGAGATGTTCTGATTGTTTTAGATTTTAATTTATGGTCTAGGAAACTAAGAACAGAATTCTTATTAATCTTATTAAAGTTGTGTTCATAGTCATTTTGGAACATACCTGAGGGTTCGATGAACAATTATATTGTAATCTAGTTTAAAATGTTTTTCTTGCAATAGTGGAGATATAATTATTATTAAAATAAAACAAAAAAAAAATTAGTTTGTACCAAATACAATGTTAGTTTTTTCTTGTATGTATTTTGTTAAATAAATATTTACGTAAGTAGGTATCTGTTACAGTTCGTAACACATCTGTAACAAATAACAATGTTCCAACAGTCCTGATTTTATCATAATTCATGAAGTATTAACACATTTTTAAGATTTTATCATAGGTATCTAGTTCATAAAGCATTAAACTGTTCGAAATAAATTTATGTCGGTTTGTGTGTCGAAAAATATAATTAGCATGTAACATAATGCAAATGAAAACGTAATACAGGCTCACTAACAATGAATCTTAAGTAAATCAGTACAGAGGTATTATTACTACATTAGGTAGGTATAGCCTAGATACCTACTGCTTAGAAAGTATTAAAATGGATAGTAACACTACAACTCCCTTCCAACTTACTCCCTTTTCGTTTCGTGAGGGTTTCATATTGAGCTATCAACCAGAATCAGAGAGCCCATTGTAACACTAGCTCTAAGATCTTTCCTTTTATGTTGTTCTATTTTTCTGTTGTTGTGGTGAAACAATAAAGTAACGCTTTATTGTTTCTATCAAAAGAAATATGACCCTATCATTTCGCTCTCCATCAATCAATTTATTCACTTTTCTGTGTTAACTAAATACCCACCTACAAAACTACCCTATGTACAAACATTTGTAAAGAAAAAGGTCAACTTTATGTTTGGTCTAAGCAGCTAATACAACCGATTCCTACAACCTACATTGTGAGCAAGAAGAGTGACGTAACAACATAATTTTGTTATGGCAACTGGCAATGAGATAATGGAGAGTGGCGACGGTGGACTCTCCCGGATTACGTTATGAAACTTGAGAAATGTCGGATAATCTTACGTTGACCGGAGCGTTAATGACACGGAGAAATTGATACGTATAGTAAAGTTTAAGCCCATAGCCCGTAGGTCGTGGCTTCGAGTTCAGTACCCCTAGTACAAGTTTTGAAAACGATAAAAGTTTTGGTAAACGTCGACGTTTACCACCGCCGACTTGTGAAAGTGGCAACTCGATCTGCTGAAATTCAAAAATCAATAGCATCTCAATAGCATTGTTGGAATATGATTAAAACGATTTAAAATAACCCGTATTAACGATTTCAGTTCCTCCAAGTTCGGTTTCGGTAAGATTCGCTGAAAAAAATATGTATGAATGGAAACGAAAACTTTTATAGTTTTTGTAAACTATCAAAACCTGTACTAGGAGTACTGTATTATGCCGATGAAACTAAAGCTAGGACATATATATCCCTACTAATATTATAAATGTGAAAGTAACTCTGTCCGTCTGTCTCTCTCGCTTTCACGCCTAAACTACTGAACCGATTTAAATGAAATTTGGTACGGAGATACACAGTTTGAACCCTGAGGAAGGACATAGGATACTTTTTATAGCGATTAACATTGCCCACGCGGGTGAAACCGCGGGGAACAGCTAGTGCTAGTGCTAGTGCTAGTGGACATGTTTTCTTACCACGGCCACGCTCAAATTAAAATTCTGTCGCCAAGCAACTATCGTTAGGTTTAAGCTCTGTAGTTCAAGCAGCCTCACTTGAGAGCCAGTTTCCAATACAGGCGTATCGTGACGCCAACTTCGACCACATAGTATAGTATATGTATAGAGTAGCGTTATCGTTGTGAAAAAATAAACGACCTCCACCATTACTTGAGTCTACAAGTTTTCCACTGCTATCATCATTCTAACATTCATTTTGGCATCGATATACCTACTTGTAGCTTGCGCGAGCATGTGAGCCTGTGAAGGGCGCAACATGCTATTGTATTGATTTTCCATGCCATTATGTGCTAAATAAAATGTACTTTAGCATGAAAATAAGTAACTGCTGTCAACTAACTGTAACACTACACTATAAGGTCTTAAAAACGAGGTAGGTAATCTTTGGAACTATTTTATCCGACTTTGAAAATTCTTTCCCTATTAAAAAATTTCACTCTACTTCTGAGTGTCATGGAATAGTTTGTATTGAGATAAAATTAAATATTCTGTCAATATTTCCATACACGGGTAACAGCCAGTTACTTACAAAAACTGGCTGTTAAATAATATATTTCCACAAAAGGTTTCAAAGATTTACAATTATTTCTGTGGGCACGTGTTCTAAGTAGTAGGTATCTAAGTAAGTGTTAAGAATAAGGGCACACACAGGATACAGATTTAATAAATGATCAATAATGAAAACACATTTAACGTAACTAAAACCTTATTGGCAGGATGTGGTCTTAAATTTATAATAGCAATTTAGTGTGTGACCTGATAAACACATAGCGAGCTGTCGGCTAGTTATCAGCACAATATTTAGTCGTTCGATACAAAAGTAGATTAAAATTAATAGGTAAGTCATACCTAGATTTTAATTGAAAGATTATGCAATAACAAAATTATGCCAAGAACAAATGAAAAATGATTGACTTGATTTTTGTGTGGCCAAAAATAAAAGACATGTTCATTTCCAAATGAGAATTCGCTTCTAAACTTAAACTTAACTTAACTTAAGATCTACCTGTAGATTTTAAAGGCAGCAACTATAAATCTAGGATAAGTAGCGTATTAATTGGAAGTGAAAGATTTTTTCAGCAGTAAGCACCTACTCAGAAAGGTTCTAAGCATATCATACAATGTCTAGCGCTAAGTGAAAACATGGCTTAACGTGCACAAAAAATATAGGGTCAAGTTACACATGGAATCCACATGCCTATCTAATTTACGCATTTGCCATAAATGGTAGCAGTGCAGTGAATCCCAATTATCTCGTGTCCATTTCTAGATTATTATGTGCCTAGATGCACCTGCTAGCGCAGTGACCTAAGAGTTGAGACCTTGCTTTGAAGTTTTTTGTACTTACCAACTTAATGATAACGTAATGCCCGTCCATAAGTCGTGGGCACGAATCTTACAAGTTTGAACTTTTGGTGAAGGAAAACATCGTGACAAAACCATAGATTTAAAAGAGAAGAAAAAAACCTATCTATTATTACAATAGGGGTAACTTCAGCAACATAATAATTAGTGATATGAGTGCAGCGCTGTTTTTCAAAATACCCCCATGCTGGGTCAGGTTTTCGCAGAGAGAAGTGGTTATAGAAAGCGAAGTTCTGGGTTTTTATAAATACCACTTTACCATCTTATTACCTATACAAAATTAGGGTACGTGTATGTGTAAAGTGCACTTGAGTGCAGGTGTGTGGAGCTTGCTAACATCCTCAAGATAAGAATCTGTCTGTGTGTTCTATGGCAGTCCCACTTGAGAGCCAGTTCCCAATCCGGGTCTAGCCTGGCGCCACCTTCGACCACATCGACACTTAACATCAAGCGACTTGTGGTCAAAAGCTAGCCTCTAAAACGTAAAAAAATAAAAATAATTGATTAATGCGTGACTAATGATAATTATAGCAGTGGTTTCATCTAATTGGATTAGCACTCAAAGTAACTACTCTTATAAATAGGCGTGTAGGCCTTTACATGTGGTTGGTGGTTTAATATTAAAATTTTGTGGCTAAAAATAGATCGGCCTGGTAATTCTGATATGGTTAATCAGTGGTTGAAATTTGTATTTTCTAACTAATGTAATATTGATGTCTATAGGCTCAATGCAAAACAAATTAACATGACAAGAGTTCCTTCTTCACGCTAAAACCGCGGCGGCGCAGCGCAGCGCACCGAATTTGAGTCAAATTAAAATAGCTGATAACCATGAAGTTCTTTGGCTATTTTTATTTTTAAAAGAGAATAGTTTCCTGTAAGATTAAGAAAACTGCGGGGAGTAGCTGGTTAAATATATGAATAAACTTCAACATAAACGGCGTTGATGATGATAATTAAATAAAACTTGCTTTCTTTTATTTCAGGATCTCCGCACCCTCCTCAAATCGAAGCACGTCCAAGGTCTCGAACTCCACGATGCCCACAAGACCCTCAACCGCACCAAGGTCCTCGATAGAGTCGAGGCAGCCCGATCAGCCATCACCTCGTCGGGAGGAGGACCGCTGTTCCTCTCCCTCCCAGCCCATCCAGAACTGCTCGCAAAGTACTACGACTTGAGGGTGCTAATGAAGAAAGTGGACCTGATGATGGTGGAGACTCATCACTTGGGGGCGGTGAAGAAGATGACGTATCACCCGAGCAGGCTAAGCGGTCTTTGGGACATGATGAACACCGTAAGTAAACCTTTTTGGTCATGTAGTTTTAGGTAAAAAACTTTTTCTGCTGTGTCTTACAGGATAACATTAGAGCGCAATAATCACCAGACGTTAAGTGATGGTGTGGTCGAAGATGGCGCCACGCTACGCCTGGATTGGGAACTGGCTCTCAAGTGAGGCTGCCAGAACACATCGATAAATGCTTGGCAACAGTTTCCAGTCAGGCGAGCACTAGAAATTGCCCACCACCAAGCTATGTTTTCATCACCACGTTTTCCTTTACCGAAAACTCAAGCTCACTGAAGGATTCGAACTCATACGGGTCGCAAGCTGACGTGACTACTACTAAGCCATCATCGCTTCAAATAAAACATCAGTGATTAGAGAAAAATTACAGATGGAATATTGTGAGGTTGATCCAACAGTTTTTCTCCTACTATGTAGATCACAAAGACTTTTTTTTACGTAACAGGAAAGTAACACAATACAGTAGCTAGTAACACGATAAAATCAGCACCTAATGACATGGTGTCATGACTTGACACCTACCATTTTGTACAAATATGTAGGCGTTAACGTGTAGGTATACAATATATATAAATACATATATTTATATCTAGTAATAGTGTAGTGACGTCAGCTGGCGACCCTCTCATATGGGTTGTGAGTTTTAGTCTTGCAATGAGCTTGAGCTTTCAGTGAAGGAAAATGTCGTGATGAACCATGACGTGTGTCACCATCACCAATCACCAAACCTTATAAATTTATTCTGAATCACACAAAATTTAATGCTACAGTATGTTTGCCAAGTCATGGTCTCCACTCAAGAACAAGTTTAGTCTATATACCCCAACGGTCATCGGTTCTGCGGTTTGGCAAACGTAGTTTAGGATGCCCTGCGACTAGGGAGAGTGACTACTTGCGCCTAATGGCTGGTAGTTGTTGGATGAGAAGAGTCAAAGACCGGGCTCAGTGGTGTACCTTGGGAGAGGCATATATCCAGCAGAAGACTGACACATACGATGATGACGGAAAAAGATAAATGGAACTCCTGACTATTTTATCCTAGAACCTTACTACGTTTATTAGAATAGTAGAACTCACCTTGTTGTATATTGCAAAATTATAATGATTGATCATTTCAACAGTTTTTGAAGAATAACTTTAGTCCGTATGAGGCTTGTTAGATTTATTTTTATAGACGGCAATTAATTTCAATGATGTTAATATAAACTTGGCAATAAAACATATTAAATTACTTTTATTAATTATTAGCAATACATAATCAAAACCATAATGAATGGTATTCAACAAGTTAGAAAACTTTAACTTACTTATACGGAAGTAGATGGAACTTCCCAGTATTCATGACACCGGTAGTTTTCCTCCTCTAAAGAAAAAAACTGTGCTTCTTGGACTTGCCCATTTACATTTTTCCTACTTTTCCGAACGAAACTAATGGATATTTCTTTGAATCTCAAATAAAAACAACGAAAAATTGTTAACATTCATACTTTAGCTTTGTCTAGTTTGTTTGGTTTTAGCTCAACCTAATTAATATAAGAGGCAGATGCTCAGTAATTAGAAATAATTACTAAGAGTTAACATAGAATTAGTCTCGAGACAGCCAACTAAATGAAACGTCCATTTAGATTTATGTATTACGTTTAGAAGTCTTTCATAAACACTTTTAAGTACAATGTTAAACGACTGCAATTGCAGTAAGTATTCGGTTAGGCGTGAAGATTTGCGGAGGAGTATCTTCGAAGTTCACCGACAGATCTTCACCAAGCAGAATAGGTTAGTTAACATTCAAAATCTTCGCATTCACTTTTTAATGCGAACGGCGAAGAAGTGGACCACCCTGGCAGCGTATTTTTCTCTTGATAAGTATAATTTGGGGCCTTCAAGTTATGATTGAATAGGTATCTTCTAGGCAAGCATGCTCTATCATCGACCTCGTCAACACTTACTAGCAGGTGAGACAGGGGCAAATGCTAGCCAATTTCTAGTACCTAACAAAAACTTTTCACAATAATTTAAAGATTTGTTGTAAGTTAATTAAAACTTTTTACTTGTTTTAACATTCAGAAAGATTAACAGTAATCCATTGCCTGTGCCGATCACGTTTCAAGTGAGAACGGTGAAGGTGATCTAGTACCAAGAAAATTGCCTACTTACATAACTTTACTATCAAGGATATAAGGTACATTTTGAGTGATTTAAATGCTAATTTTAATAGACTTCCAATGTACGCAACTAGTTCTTAAAGTAAGCAGGTGCATCATTTCAAATTGGCAATGATTTGAATTGGTCTGTCGATGTCGATAGATTGATGGCGATTTTTAATGGGTTGCGAAATGCGTTGATTGGTCGCCGCGCGCTTTGATGCTCGCTAAGGTATCGAGAATGAGCAGGCGAAGAATTTAGCTAAAGTTGAAAACAACTCCGATGTTAGGAATCTATAGTTTTGTCATTGAACTAAATTTAACCATACAGTAGCGCATCGTACTGAAAAATTCTTATGAATATTTTTAGGAGAATGTGATAATAATTTTTGCAATTTGAAGGTAAACTACGAAAATAAAAAAGAAACAATTATAAAATTCTTCATTTACCTTTTAAAATAAGGTGCCCTATAGATTTCGAAGCAACTGGAAAGACCAGATTTGCTCAGCAGAAACTACAAAATGAGTTTTGCATGATTGCGATATCCAAGGTGCACACAGCTACGTGCCAAAGAGATGTAAAGGTAAATAAGTCGCTAGCTACCTCCACTCAACATTTTCCCTTTCCACAGGACTCCGTAGTAGACCTAGTGGTCGGCCTGGGTGTTCCTGCCTCCAAGCTCGTCATCACCTTACCAGCTACCGCGCAGAAGTTCTCCCTCGAAAACGAGACCCTCAGTACTCCCGGTAGCCCAACCCTCGAGGATGACCCCAAGGAGATTGGCCAGGATGAGCTGTGCAGGCAGCTGCAGAAGGGAAGGTGGACCTTGGAGAGAGACCAGGACCTGTCGGCGCCTTATGCTTTCCAGTAAGAGAAGATAACGTTTTTACTAATAGTGATAAGCACTGGTTGTAGTTACTGCGACAAAAGTAACTGATCATACCGACTTTCCAAATGCGTAGTAGATCAATAATGTTTTTTTTATAACTTACAATATACCACAATACAACACACCTGGATGTCTGTTACTGATTCGGTCAAAGGTTTGTGTTTAAGATAATACAGAAAATAGGAAAATGTGTTTTTTATGTTCAGTGACTTTTGTTGTTGACCGTAGGTACTACCAGCGACAGATACAGAAAATAGGAAAACGTGTTTTTTATGTTCAGTGACTTTTGTCGTTGACTGTAGGTACTGCCAGCGACAGATACAGAAAATAGGAAAACGTGTTATTGTTTGTACTGCCAGCGACAAAAGTAGCTAATCAGTCTAATCATAATCAGACACAATTTCCCAAGCGGGTACCGGATCAGAAAAGTTTGGTGTTCAAGAAGCTAAAGAAAAACGGAAAATTGTTCCTGTTCACTGACTTTTGTCATTGACCGTACGATCAGCATGTTGAGTTGGAGTCCGATGCGTGGCAACTGGCAATTTACTAATGTGATACACTGAGGAAAAAATTCGGTTTTCCTTCTGAGTCTTACCTTCCAAGACAGATTCTTTCCCTGATTTACCTTAGATTTCCTTCTGATTAACAAATCCTTCCCTTTTGACTCTGAAGGAAAGCGGTATTTCGGAAGGTCTTTTTTCTCCGTGTACTGTTGCATAGAACTTATAATCACATAAGTATTGTCATGAATGATTATGATTTCTATATTTATGTCAACATTTAAAACTAACTGCATAGTGTCTTTAGCTCATTGAAGAGCACACGGAGAAAAAAGACCTTCCGAAATACCGTTTTCCTTCTGAGTCAAAAGGGAAGGAATTGTGATTCAGAAGGAAAACTAATACAAAATAAGGAAGGAATCGGTCTTGGAAGGTAAATACTCAGAAGGAAAGCTAGAATTCTTTTCTCAGTGCAAGCAAGTGGTTCAAAAGAGGTGTTATAAGAGTAGGTGTTATAATACATTGGCTAAGGAAATGGACTTAGATCTCTTCAATACGTCTGCATTCGGACTGAAGCGACTCTTCAACAACTCCTATTTTAGTATTTAATTTATGAGAATTTATACAATATTCAAGTACCTATTTACTTTATCAATATTTTCTACTTTCTTTTTTATTTATTCTAATTTTGATTCTGAAATTGTTAACATTTTATTTCTTTTTCTACCTATTGTCCGCGTCCGTCTTCTATGTGTTATTACCTATTTAGTTACATATATGTGAAAACTTTTAATTAGCCATTAGTTACTATTGATATATCTATTTCATGTTTCTTAAGTAGCTGTTAGTTTTCCAAAGATAATATAAAACAAAAATAAAAAATAAAAAAATAGATCTTGTTT
The DNA here is from genome assembly GCA_931315375.2 of Opisthograptis luteolata. Taxonomy (NCBI): domain Eukaryota; kingdom Metazoa; phylum Arthropoda; class Insecta; order Lepidoptera; family Geometridae; genus Opisthograptis; species Opisthograptis luteolata. The sequence goes on from OV928044.1 coordinate 2,942,558, forward strand.
TTGTATCTATTCTACAAGTATCTAATGGTACGTAAGTCTTACTTCTTGCATAACATAAACAAAGGTCAACTTAATTAATGTCATTAATTTCTTCTAAAGTGAATATCAAGCTAAACAAAACAAGGCAGCAATGAGGTTATCGTTTCTTTGTTTAACTCCATGTCAATGTGTTTTGTTTTAGGCGAAAGTTCTTTTAAGTCAGTAGCTGTTAAGTAACAAACTTTTCTAATACCTACAACTTCAAATATTCAGGAATTACCCGTAAATATTCATTAAATACCCAAATATTCAGGAAATACCCGTCACATAATTACCTACTTCTATTACAGAAACAAAACCTGGATCTCATTTGAAGACGCATCTTCTGTCGACGTGAAGGGGAAGTACGCCCGCGTCCGAGGTCTGGCTGGTCTGGCGCTGTACCGCGCTGACCGTGATGTGGACACCCCCTGTGGGACTACCCTGAAGGGATCTCTGGCTAAGGTCCTGAACCAGCAGAGTAGGGCGCCAAGGGCTGCAGTATTGAGGTGAGAACTTTACCTTTAGTCTTAGCATGGATCCTTTCAACCCCTCGTGTCCTCTTCTCTTTAAAACAAGAATTATGTGACCAAAATCCATTTTTATATCGCTCAAGTTGGTAAAATTGTCGACTACTTTCATCCTAGCCGATAAAATACAATATGGTCGATGCAAGTTTTGTCTAGGTTCCTCAAATGTCAAAACTGCGTTCTATTTGCAAATTCGGTAAAATTAGTCTAATTTCTCTATTGTAATCGTCCATAATCCATAATACTAATTCTGTCAAGATTATTTTTTTTTTCATCGAATAGACATTACACAGTAATTGGTGTTTATAAATGTATTTTTGGTAATTTAATATTCCATGATACTGCCAAAAAGCTTTGCTTGGTGTCATGTTGATTCAAAAATCACAACATACTTGTTTCACTTTCATTGTCATTCAAAATTGTATATGACGAAGTGCTCATCAACATTGTTTTTAAGGATCCTGATTAATTATTCCTATTCCTCCCCAGATCTCTGGAACACGAGATCCTGTCAGCTCCTAGCCACGCTCGTGCATTAGACGCTCTGCAGGTGTCACCCTATCGAATCACGCAGGTGGTGGACTCTGATGGCGTCATCCATTCCATTAGAGAGGTAAGATAACGGTATAATATCTGTTACAGATAACTTTAAAATGGGCTTTTTAATACTATCATTGTCATTAACATCAGCATTTGATTTTTGGGATAGTTATAGGTATTATCTACCTTGTAGGTATTTGTTTTTGTTTGGTTTTTTAAAGAGCTTGTTTGTATGTTTATCTCTATGTAGTCAATCTAACCATAAATCTACAGCATTCATCTCAACTTGAGCAATTTTACCAGTAGAATTACTGCGTGGTTGTTAACTGACGGCGCTGCAGATATATCATAGGAAACAGCAGTCTATGAGTAGGTAATGACAGAGAGTTCAGTTCACGTAAGAAAGCGAACGATGATCCCTTATATCCTGCACAAAAGATCAACGAATCAGCTATAGGTACAACTAGAATTAATACATCTTGAAACTTACAATTCCAGGACACTCGTACTGAGTTCTCGTGCTCTCGCCAAGGATACTTCGTGCACCCTCGCTCTTGCGCTCGGTTCTACCGCTGCGTCAAGTTCGATCAGCTCTCCCCCGAATATACTGTAAGTTATTTACTATTGTTCTCTCCAAGCTAGGAATGCTAGTTACAACGATGCAATCTTTTACTACAGGTACCGTTTTGTCCATACTACGTTACAGAAATCCGTAACCTAAACAATAAACTCAAATATTCTTAAACGGAAACCATAAATTATGCGCAGCAATATATGCAACGATGCCGCAAGCGCGGATGCGGTTGTTCTGAAGTGTTGCCATCAGCTCTACTCTGATATCCTTCCTAGGTGTTGGAAGATTAACTGATGACCGTAATTCTATATTACAGGTTTTCGAATTCGACTGCCCTGCTGGGCTAGCCTTCGACTCTCGGTACGAGGTGTGTGTGTGGCCAGGCTCTTTGCCTGACTCGCAGGCCTGCCCTGGCTCTTCCGAAATCGCACCTGTTCCCAGAACTAGATTCATCTGTCCTGACCATGAAGGTAAAATTATATGTTAAAAAGAAAAGGCGTCTAAAGTTTTTAATAAGATTACTTTTGGTTCTCATCCTCGGCTACCTAGACCACTCAAACCCTACAACATTATCACTTTTTCAAACCACGTAGGTTACTATGCCGACCCCGAGAACTGTCGCTGGTTTTTCGCTTGCCTCGACCATGGGAAGGCGCCGCTGACAGCCTACGAGTTCCGCTGCCCCTTCGGGCTCGGCTTCGACGCGGCCCAACTTAAGTGCGACTGGCCTTGGCTGGTGCCGGCTTGCGGCAACATAGCAAGATATGAAGCCGAGGCGCACGGATACTCTGCTGCTACACTCTCAGGTGAGAATTGCTCTTAGTATTCAAAAAGGTACATATAAGATTCATCAATTTATAACTGTTTCATTTCGTATAGCAGTGTTTAAATGGAACTTCTTACAATTGAAAAGTAAGCAAATACAGTTCTAATATCTTACGTAACATAAATTACAGGAGCAGCCGGCTTCCATGGCCAGACCGCCGACTCCGTGAACATCGCCGGTCACCAGAGTCTGATCTCCGGAGCTTCCCTCAACAATCTCGTAGGCATTCAAAGCGGATTCCTCACCCACGATGATGCTTTAGACGGCAACTTCATCACCTCTCAAGAACTTGCCAACGGAGCTGGTCAATACTCAGCAATCAGCCAAGGAGCTGGCCCATCTCACGGCTCAAATATCCTTGGTCAAGGTTCTCAGGGCTCCTATAACTTAGATCATCCTCAAGGTTCTGGACTGGCTTATCAAGTTGGAGACGCAAGTTCACAATCAGGTGGTAAAGGACTCATTCAGACTACGAATTACAATGATGAAGGTAAAAAATACACAAGCGGCTCTCTCATCCTAGATGACTATAGGTTACCTACTAAGAAAACGGGAGCACACGGTGGTGCGGCTTTGAATGGTAATGCTCAAGTAGTCGGCCTTGGTCTTGCATCCCAGTCTGGTTACAACGGTTATTCTATTGGACAAGGCGTGTCTGACTCTGGTTTTGCTGGCTATACTGGCACTTACTCTACAAGCAACTCCGGCCAAACGGCTGAAGGTCATAACGGATATTCCACTTCGTCTTTCTCAGGCAATTTAGGCGAAAAGGTTGGGTACCAAACCAGCTATTACGACTCAGACAATTCCGGAGCATACGTGCATGATCCTACAGGAGACTATGCCGAGCCTTACAGACATGACGGTTCACCTGCCATACCTTATGTTCATCAAAGTACTGGGTACAAAGCGTCAAGTGATTACTACGATTATAACAGATACAAAGGTGCTTCTCAAAGCGATTACGATGGCAAATACGTAGACAACAGTGGGCAATACGTTGAGGATAATTCTGGTGCCTATGTTGATTCTTCAGCTGGATACAAGGCAACTTCCTCCGGTGCTTATGTTGACTCTTCTGCTGGGTATACAGCAACGTCTAATGGATATAGAGCCGATTATTCCGGCGCCTACAATGGAGACAACTCAGGGTCCTACAATCAAGACATTTCGGGGCAATACGTAGCGGGAGTGTATAGAACTGATGGACATATTGGAGGAGGAGCCGCGACAGGTGCCAATGGGGCCAATGTTCAAAGCTACAGCCAAGCAAATGCTGGCAACTACATCAGTGATTCTAAGGCTTACACTGGATCGTCTCATACACTGACAGCAGGAGCAATCAATGTAGGTCTTGTTGGTAAAACAACTTTAGTAGATGCTGGCTACACCGGTCAGGGTAGCTATGAAGGACAGACCGGATACACAAATAGCGTTGCTCATCAGACGTTACACCCTGGGCATGTATCCTTTGTATCCCAACCTGCTGTTTCTATAAACCACGTTGGAACTGATGAGAACAATTTAGATGGCTATGGATTTGTCACAAACCCTACATCTTCTGGAGTACCCACAACTGCGACTCCCTTCGCCGTTACAACAGCATTACCTGCAGTTACCACTTATAAAACAACATTAGTGCCTGAAGCACCTAAGTCAACCATAAAGCAAATATTCGGATATACCCAACCGGCCGTCACTTTCGTTCAACCAACCGTAGTTGCTGTTAAACAGCAATATGTTGCTCCTAAAATACAAGCGGCTGACTACAATCAAAGACTTACCTATCAGTACGAAAGCGGAAATGGCCAACAATCTCCTGGTTACAACAGTCAATCATCAGCAAAGTCAGAATCCAACGGATATGACTATTCTAAACCTAGCGTCAAGTTTGAAGATGGTATCTCTTACTCATCAGTTCCAACTGTAACTGCATCGACTTACAAACCTCAACAATTTGCTCACAGTCAACAGACCCTTCACAATCAATTCAATGTAGAATCAGTGGGATTCCAGTACTCTACTCCCACACCAGTTACAGAACAACCTTTTAGAAAAGCGTTCGCATACACTACTGGACCTTCCGTCGCTACGTTTGCTCAACCTACCGTGTCCACGTACACGCCTCAAGCTTTTAGTCAACAGACCATCCATAAAGTAGAAGCTAGCAACGTTCAAATACCTTCTGTAGCACTCGGAGCTACCGGCTACAGTTCTGGCTCTGAAGTCAGATATGAAGCACCGAATACGGTGGTTCAATACACGACTGCTCAGCCCGCAGTTGCTCTCCAACCTGTGGTCTCAACATACCAACCTCAAGTTTTCAGCCAGCAAACATTACATAAAGTAGACGCGAACCGTGTTAACACCTATTCTCAAGATTCATCCTCAGGATACAATTATGAGAAGCCTGCTGTCACGTTCGAGGAAGGTGCAAAGTCTGCCTTTACTTACTCAACTCCTGCTCCTACTGTAGTTCAGTACTCAACTCCTGCTCCAGCAGTAGTATCGACCTACAGACCTCAAGCCTACAGCCAACAAACACTACACAAGTTTGAGGCTAAACCTCTCGTTACTGTTTCTTCGACACCTCTTCCTACGGTTCAATACGAGTATCAGCCAACACCAGTAACGGTTTACCAGAATCCATTCCTGAAATACACTCAACCAAAAGTAACTCCAGTGACCTATGTGCAGTCTACATACAAGCCTCAAGCTTATAGCCAACAGACTATTCACAAAGTGGAAAATAGTAAGGCCTATTCTTCTGGTGACGTTAGCTATGAATTTCCGAAGACCGTTGCATATGAAAAACCACAGACAGTGATTCAATATACGACACCTCAACCTGCTCTTGCTGTTCAACCAGTAGTATCCACTTATCAGCCTCAAGTATACAGCCAACAAATGCTACACAAGGTAGATGCTAGTCAAGTAAATACATACTCTGAAACCGAATCTGGCTATAAGTATTCAAAACCAGTAGTCAAATTTGAGGAAGCTCCTAAAACGACATTCACATACTCCACTCCAGCGCCAGCCGTAGTTTCAACTTACGAACCACAGGCTTACAGTCACCAAACGATTCACAAGGTGGAGACACAGACATTTTTACCAGTTTCATCGACAGTTTCTCCTAAGGTAGACCTTACCTACCAGACGGCTGATGTTTCAACCTATGAAAACCCTATTGTTAAATACACACAAAAGGTTACACCTGTAACATACATTAAACCAACAGCTACGGTGTACACTCAAACTTATCAGCCTATCGTTCAGCAACATCAAGTCAGTCACATTCAATTCGGGCAACACGAAGCATCTGCTCAACAATCTTATGAGCAGAACTTGCAGCTGAATCAGGAAGCCTATTCCTACAGTCAGCCGGAAATTCAGAGAAACATTGAGACTGCGAGAAAAGCATATTCAGACGCAAGTGTCGTTTCTCACCAAACATTCCATTTGTCCAACTCTCAAAGCGAAACCGATTCTGGGAAAGGCGTTGTTTTTGTGTCTACAACACCTGCCGATTTAACTTATGAGCAGCATTATACTGAATATGAAACGCCAAAGAAAGTAGAAACCTACAAGGCTCCCGAATATGTGCCACCGAAGACTGACTATCAACAGTCGTACTCTGTCGTTTCCACAGCCGCTCCCGTTGTTCAACAGAGCTACATTCAAAATCAAGAACAATACGATGTAAAACCTGTAGATTACTCCCAACAATATGAAACTGTTCAAAATACTGTACCGATACAGCAAGTTTCTTTTAGTACTTCTCACGTATCGCAACCGAAAACGATAGAATCTTATCACATTTCGTCCTACCCTGGATCCAAAATTACTACAAATTACCAGCAAGCTACTTACGATAATCCGGAAGTTCAGGTAGGTTATAAGGCGGAAGAGTACATCCCACCAGTGTCTACTTCAGCTCCCGTGGTCACGTCAACTTATAGACCCAGAACGTACTCCACGACCACAAGGGAGTATCTTCCCCCTACGATCGCTACTGCTTCCACAAGGGAATACTTGCCACCTTCATCAACTTACAGACCGAGAGTAAAATCTACTACTCCTGCGTACAGATACACTGAATCTACTACTGAATATAAAGCCTCAGAATACCTTCCTCCTGCGGAAGAGCAAGGAGTCAATGTAGTAAACTTCGAGAGTTTCGGCTTTGACAACTTTGAAGCCACCGCTGCTCCTAAAATAAGATACAATCCGTATCAAGAGATAAGTGCTACTCAAGAAGTCACAGGCAAACCGGTTTATAGGAAACCAAATATTGTAGTAGAAACAGCTAAGTCTAACTTGTTAGGCTTTGGTACGGTCGGACCCGACGCTGGCTTAGTCTCGCCTGTTTCTTACACGACAGGGGCACCTATCGCGTCGTCTACTTACACTTACAGGCCTATTGTGAAGTCTACTACCCTAGCACCTACTTACAAGTATGTTGAATCTACGACGGCTTACACTGCACCTGAATACTTGCCTCCCACAGGCGAAGCAGAATTTAATATTAATGGTTATGGAGCAAGGAGTTCTCAACAAGCATCTAATGCCCGTTACCAAGAAAACGTAGTATCAACATCAGCGCCGGTTCCAAGAAGGCAGAATATCGTAGTCCAAACTGCGAAGGCCAACCAACTAGGTTTCGGAACAGTGGGCTCAGACGCTGGATTAGCGTTCCAAGATACTTACACTGCTTCAACTCCCGTTGTTTTCTCAAGCACCGAGTCTTACACCGTAGCTCCTAATAGAGTGACATCAACATTCGCTCCAGAACAACAAGGACTTTTTGAGGTGTCACCACCTCCGGCACCAAGACGTCGAGTTAAACCTAAAGTGGCGGTTGTGACGAAGATAAATGACTTCAATCCGTTGCTTGTCCGTAAGTTAGGTGCGGTCTGCAGTTGTCAGTCCCCTGTATTAGTCCTAAAAGGAAAACGACCAAATGTGCCAGTGCCACAAGACTTTGATGATTACACCAACGAGTACGAAGATTCGAACCGCGGAGACATAAGTGATAACGAATGGGCTCAAAAATCTGCCAGAATACAAACACCTACTGTCACTACCACGCCTGTCGTCACTTCTACCATAAACCCTATCATCGTTCCCGATGACTCTTACTATCAAGACTTCCAGGAACTCAATAATTATGATGTAGCTGTAACTCCTAGGAATGATCAAATTATCGTATCAAGCACCCCAGCTGTGACTTCAACTCAAAGAGTGGTCAGAATCAGGCCGCGTGTTAAGGCAGTGACCGTAGCTCCTACATACGAAACCGTGTTGCTAAATAAAGAAGTGGCACCGTCAGCTGCAAGCGACGATGCTTCCAGCCAGTACGCTACAGTTTCAGCAGTCGATTCACAATCGTTCGACCGATACGGTCCTGGTGGTTGGAGGAGCCGGGACGAAACGCTGCAAGGATCAGTCGACTGTAAGCGAGCCGGTCTCTTCCGTCATCCAAAACAATGTAACAAGTTCTACGCTTGCCGATGGGACTGTACCAAGCAGAGGTTCACGCTTCACGTGTTCAACTGCCCTGTACAGCTGAGCTTTGACGCAAGCATTGGCGCTTGCAACTGGCCCAGCCAAGGCCCAGCCTGCCAGGGTGACACTCTCCTCACCAACGTGCTGTAAGCCCTCGAGTGTTGCCAATCTCAACGTGCCATCGAATCGAAATGTGATAGAAAAAAACTGAATGTGATCACGAATTTAACGACCTTCTTTTCGGCTACGTTAATGTGAATGAAAACATTTTAATACCCTGACGCTATACTCTGATTAAATCTTAGTAAATCAGGCATGGAATAGTCAATCATTTTTATAGCAACAAGGTAGAGAAATCTTTTCATTTGTACGTGCTACAACTATACATTTGATGTGTCTCTCTTTTTCGTTTAAGAAGCTTATTTATTTGTTTCACTTTGTTAATGTTAATTCATAGTTACCTATTTATTAATCATATCACTCAGCTTATAGCTTGCCCAGCATGTTGCGTTTTATCGGTTAAATTGAAGTTACCATTTTCTAGTTCTTATAGCATGTTATGTTGTAAAATAGTCATTTTTTACTTTTTTAAATTTAAGAAATAATATGCTGTAATTGTAAATATATAATTTTATTCAAATCACACGTTTATTATTTCATGTCGAATTCTTAAAAATATATGTCAAACTTAATATAAATCTGCAATTATCATCATCAATTTAAGCAATAGAATATTAATCAATATATAGAATTATAGGATAGGATATTGATGAAAATTCAAATAAGCAAAGCAACCGGTCGTTCAACAGTGGCCAGAGCGTCTCTGTACTTCAATACTACGGGATTGACTTCATCTTTAATGAATTCTGTCACTTGCTCAGGAGCTCTTCCAATGAAAGTGGAAGCATCCAAAATTTTATCCAACTGTCCAATAATGGGCGCAAAATAGTTGTCATTCTTGACCCGCTCAATCAGATCATTGTCCTTACCGTGTTGCTTGACTTGAGCACCTGCCTCGTGAGACAGAACTCTGATCTTTTCATGGCATTCCTGACGGTCACCACCAGCCTGCACCATAGCCATGATGATATTCTCCGTAGCCATGAAAGGTAGTTCCTGAGATATGTAGCGCTCGATCACTTTAGGATAAACCACCAGCCCTTGGCAAATGTTCAGCAAAGTTAGCAGAACAGCATCAGCTGTGAGGAACGCTTCGGCAAGCGTAATACGACGGTTAGCAGAGTCATCAAGAGTACGTTCCATCCACTGTACAGCGTGAGTATTAGCTGCGTTAGCGTGTAGTGTGATCAAGTGACGGGCAAGAGCGCAGCAACGCTCCGACCTCATAGGGTTCCTCTTATAAGGCATGGCACTAGACCCTATCTGAGACGCTTCAAAAGGCTCCTCAAGTTCCTTCCTCGACGCCAACAAACGAATATCCGAGCACATTTTGTGTACAGTCGCACCTAGACCTGACAAAGCGGATACAACTTCCAAATCCACCTTTCTGGAGTAGGTCTGTCCTGTCACTGGGTATACTTTCTCGAAACCGGCGAGTTCAGCGACGCGTTTGTCCAACGCCTTAACTTTAGTGCTGTCTCCTTTGAAGAGTTGGAGGAAGGAGGCCTGTGTGCCCGTAGTACCTTTGACTCCTCGGAAGCGCAGATCTTCCTTGGCGCGAGAGAGGGCAAGCTCGTCCATCAGGAGATCACTGAGCCAGAGGCTAGCTCGCTTGCCTACGGTGGTGAGTTGAGCTGGCTGAAGGTGAGTAAATCCTAGGATCGGGACCGACCTGTAAAGTTATGAATTTCTCGATTAAAATCTAATTGAACTATCAATGAGATTCAGTATTTCAGTTGGTGCATACTTTAATAGGTACTAATCTACATACTGTTTTACATTTCAAGAAGAAACTTGAATGACATAGCAGTCAGTCAATTTACACTAATCCAAATGTTTCTCTCCATATAAATAGTAATGGGTCCTACTTTATTGTTTTAATTATTTACTAGTCTGAACTCTTTCATATCGTTAAATCATGTAGCAAATGCATTGATCCAGGTCTTCATCTTCATACATAACAAACGACAACTTTTATGGTTATTGCAGATTGTATGCAAAACGTAACAAGTCGAGAATCGTATTTTGATTAATATTTACAATAGCGCTGCTTGTGATCTGCGTAATGGAGTATGACTGTTGAAAATCGCTTTCATCTCTTCAATGTCATATCTAAATCGATGATATGCAAGTCAACGACTTCTCGTTGACTTGCATATCATCGATTTAGAGTCTTCTCTCTCGGCTTAAATAAATACAAATTAAACGATTTTCTTTGGCTTTTTATGCTGCACAAGCAAGTACCTATATGAAAAGAGTCCGCCGACGAAATGTCTCATGAATTTTAAAGTTAAAGCTTAGCACACTGCAAAACGCTGGATAGAAGGTATGTTGGCTAAAAGATAACAAAAGCCTGTACCTAGTAAGTAAAGAATCTCTCGCCAAGCGCCAAGCAACTATTGGTGTGTTCAGGTAGCCTCACTTGAGAGCCAGTTCCCAGTCCAGGCGTAGTGTGATCAAATCATCAGTTAACATCAGGTGATGTGTACTCAAAGCTACCCTGTAAGGAAAAATAACCTCCTGACATCTATCTAACTTTATGCTTACTTGTATTCATCAGCAAACGTCGCTAGCCGGCTAATGACAGCAGCTAGCCTCGGTAGTAGCAACTCCAGTCCATGTTTCATCACGATCAAATCCGTGTTGTCCCCCACATAGCAAGAGGTAGCCCCGAGATGTATGATAGGTGCGGCCTTAGGGCATCTAGCAGCCAGGGTGTGGACATGGGCCATGACGTCATGGCGGACCTTCTTCTCGTGTTCCGCTGCGGCTGAGAAGTCAATGTCGTGGATGGCAGACTCCAGCTCGGATATCTGCTCATCAGTGATGTCTAGGCCAAGTTCCTGGAAGGTCAGAGAAGGGTGGTTAGTACCAAAACTTCAATTGTAGACGAGTTCTGAAAAATGTGCAAACCCGAAATCTTAAGTTTTCTGTTCCCATGGTTTTATGTACGATTGAAATGGACAACTTATCTCTTCCTCTTTGTGACATCTAAAACATCCATAGGTAGGTACTACTGGTATTATCAATCCTAGAGTAGGTAACTCTCTCCATCCCTTTGTTACCTTTTTACTGAAACGCTACTGAAACGATCTTGATGAAATTTGGTAAGGAGATAGTGTGGACCCTGAGGAAAGTCATAGGATACTTTTAATCGTGATAAAATGTAGTAAACGCTGGTGAAATCGCAGTGGACAGCTATTGCTGTACATATTATTCAGTAACTTTAATAGTAACCTAAATATAATTTGTCTGAACTCAGATTAGTAATTTATTTCTTTATTTATTAGCTCACCAACACAGTGTACACTCATACATTCGCAGATTAACAACAATTCTTAGTAGCTTAGAACCAAATGACACAGCATTGACAGGTGAAAACAGCATGCATTACAATAATAATGTAAATTAAGTTTTCATTTGAGCGAGTAACAAATAATGTGTGCACAGCGCAGCGGATATAAAAATTACAAGAAAAAATAATAATTTTAAAGATGCCTTAGTAATAACAAGTAAGTTTGCATTGTACACGTGTTTAAAATAAATAAAAAAAACCCGTCTCTGTTTGCTTTCAACTCATTAGTACTTAGAGTATTATGTACCACATTAGCAGCGGTATTTGGTACACAACTGTGTCCCACTGTCCCACTTTGGAGGCCTTTAGGCCCTTTGCAGTGACTCAATAGAGGTACCTACAATAGAGGTAGTAAAGGGCAGTGAAAGTTCCGATAGAAAAAATAAGTGCGACGTTCATTTTTAAGTGTGCACTGTAGACAATATTAAGAAATTATAGAAGCAGATGCTCCGCTTGAATTGGCCCCAAGCATAATAATTTTTACTTTTGTAAATCGGAAGCGACTATACCTCAGTGAAGTTGGCTTGCAGCCCTTCTTGTGTTCAAATCTTACAATGAGCTTGAATTTTCGGCAAAGGAAAACATCGTGCGATGATGAAACCATAGCTTGATGGTAGGTCATTTTCGAGTATTTGCCCGTCAAAAAAATAAACGAATCACGTCATAAATTAGAAGTTTTAATAGATGAACAAAGGAACTGTTGATTACGTATTAGCAACAATATAAAACAATTCCATTTCGATAGACGTTATAGTTGAACGTAGGTATTCTCTTAGGACCTAGTTAAAATTAACTGCATGATGTAGCTATCCAGTTCAGATGACATAATTTTAATAAGAAATATCTATGGTACGGTTAATTGTTTTCATTAAATGGAGTAAATAAATGACTCTCTTGGTCTACCGCAAACCATGAAAAACAAGATGATATTATATCCACGAATTATTCATAGTAAAGTAATTGAAGATGACTCATTAGGGCGTGAGTAATGAGCAATTGGCCCTAGCAATAATTATAATAAATATTTTAGTAAGTTACTCAACTTTGACTTCGGGCCTTAGGACCAGTTTTTTTACGTCCGTGAGTTAAACGTCAGACTTTAAGCAGATTTCCTAAGGTATTTCAAATGTAGCTATAACTATATTGATTAATATTTATTCTGACCCCAATACAATACCTACACATTTAGGTCGCAGCTAAACAAGCAAAATTAAACAGAATAGTAGCTTTAAATAACGATAGCGTTTTGATCAAAAACATTAACACAAACACCCAGCTCTATAACAATACAGATAGAGTTCAAAATAGATGTAGAGGCAACAGAAATTCTAATATTGCAACCTGCTGTACTAATTCGCTGAAAAAGATAAGATTAGAAGCTTGAACGATACCGATAAGGCGATACGAAAAAGATAAATGAAGTCATCCAGTGACGAATGACCTGTTAGCGAAAACAGACATAAAGACAAAAGAAGTGAAAAAAAACAGTGCTTTTTTTAAACAAACCAGTGTTAAAAATCTGTGAAAATGGTGTCTGTACAGACGATAGCAACGATCGTAGTCAAAACCTTCAAAGTTGTAAGTTTTTTTTAAATTACGTTCAACATATTCCGCCAATATCTTCAAAATCTTCTTTACATTGGCGTACCAAGTGATAGACGTCGGTTCCTTTGCTAAAAATGCGTCCGAACCAAAAGAGGTCTAAAAATGCGAAAACAGGGCTAACTACACGCCAGTCTCCGTTTAGTGGCGTGTGTGTGACACGGTCTGTCGAAGCTGTACCTACGAGCTGATCAATTGTTCCATGCAAAGTTATGCTGTATGTTATTAACATATTTTATTGTATGCACATTTTAACAAACACATAATGGTTAAATTTCACCGATATCCTAAAGGAACACAAGTTTTGGAATGACAAATAAAATGTTCACGTTGACAGTTGTTCCCTAAAGCCCCAAAGTTCTTTTGCTTTTAGTCGAAAGTGTGACAGATGCAACAATAGAGAATGATACGCTTCGGTACGTGACAGACAAAGATACGCCTTTAGACCAATAGAATTGATTGACGAATAGTTGCTAAAGCCATGAAAAAACACTTAGTAAAGCATAGAATTTGTTATGCTACAAAAATGGCGAATATTGTCTTGATAAATTCACGAAACGTGCAAAATAGGAAATACCGAAGACATACTCGTAGAGATAGAATTCTTGTAAAGGGTTTCATATACTTAGATTCAAACAAATAAACACGTGGTAAGCCCAAGTAGCTGTTCCCCGCGGTTTCACCCGCATCGACTACAGTTTATCGCGAGAAAAAGTATCTTATCCTCAGAGCTCAAACTACTCCTATACCCAAATTTATTAAGATCTCTTCAGTCATTTGTGTGTGAAAAGGTAACACACAAACAGAGAGACAGATTTACTTTCGCATTTATAATATTAGTATGGATCTAGTTAGTATTTATACACCTACCTGTGGATGACCGGTTGTGCCCCGCGGTTTCACCCGCCTATCGATCCCTATAGAATTGTCACCATATAATAATTAGATAAACCCAAAGACATAAAACCTCGTTTCGTTTCGTTTCGTTGGTCTATCGTTTTGTTTTGTCTATGACAATATAGAGTACCTTTCTAACAATTTTCAGAACCGGATCAGTATTGCTGGAGAATACTTCCCACATTCAAACTAACGAACCTTACCTCTTTACAATATGAGTGTAGGTAGATTATATTGTTTTAATTCAATGAAGTTATACCCACCTACCTATTCATTAAATCCTCTGAGAGATAATTGTCCGGTAGACTATGAATAATAACGTTTGTACGTGTGACTCATTTCAATTCGTACCTAGGGCCTATTTGCATTGAGACTCTAACTCTATGTCTGTATTATAAACCATGACTACTGACTAAAGATTGATGTACCTACTGGGAAGTTGCAGAATCTCACAGGTACGAAAAAATTCTGTTATAAAGCAGTTAAACGTTTACTGAAAGAAGAACTTCCTATAACAATATCAATGACCCCAACTCTCGGACCTTCTTGAGCCGCTTAGCCTTCGCAGGGACATTTGGTCACTGTTGTATTTTCTACCTAATATACAACGGGGAATGCTTGGAAGAGCTATTTAATCTTATCCCACCATCGCCGGTTCTATTACCAATCATCTCGTCATCGAAATTATGCACATCCACACACAAGCGAGCCCTGGATTTCACACACGATTTATGCGCTCCTTTTTCCCGCATACACACGTTTGCGTTGGGGTCCATAAGTCTTTCCTCAGTGCTAAAGAATGCAGTTCTTCAAAATGTGAATAGAGCCATCTTTCAAACAAAACAATATATTCAATTGAAATCAGTTCATTTGTTTGGGACGCCCGTCAAACTTATGACGTTACATTATGTTCACATTATGTTCAGTCGGGCTCGTGGTTTTCATGGGGATAAACAATAATAGTGTTGAGGTTATAGTTTCAGATAGGGCTCGTCCTCGTTCCCTATCGCGGCAGATAACGGCGCACCTCGTTGATATAACACCAGTGTTTAATGAACACATATTTTTACTCTACGCTTTCATTACGCCTTACTATTTTATTAAATGGTTGTAATCAAGCAGTCAAAATGGTTTTTAAACATCTTTCATGGTAGCGTTTGACCACAAATCGTCTCGATGTCATGTGACGATGTGGTCGAAGTTGGCGCTACGCTAGGTCTGGACTGAAAACTGGCTCTTAAGAGGACGCCGTGATAAACAATAAATCTGAAATCAGCTCCATACAAAAACGCAAGCGAGCTGACTAATGCCGTAAGGTCGTATGCGTCAAAAAAAGTTTTTTTTCGTTTAAAATGAAAACTATCGTTAATTTTTTAGTGTAGTTCTTTGAAGAATGTGTATAATACCAAACAAAAAAAATATTCAACTCTTAAATCGGTTTTGTATGCCTGTAAAATGAAAATCTTTTTTTTTAGAGTGTATTTTTCGATCATTGTTTCTCTGCTATGAAAGTTAACCAATCGTGTTATCCTTCTGACAATTTGATGTAAAAAACATGAGAAAAAAGGAGATCCCTGCAGCCAATATTGCCAATTCCTCGTCTTAAGTGAAACTGTCGGAACACATCTAAAGGTGCTTAGCGACATATTCTTAACTTAAAGGTGGTCAATAGAGAACTAGCCAGGGGATTAATATAGATGCTATGGTTTCATCACGATGTTTTCTTTCACCGCAAGCTCAAGCTCATTGTACGATTATGAGTAACGATTTTAGAATCTATTTCACATAATTACACATTCACTTAGAGATAAACAAAATATTACTTAGTTTAAAATTAATACTTAAACATACCTAAATATGTAGTATAGTTTCAAAGTAGAAAATAAACATGCTTTATATACTGGATATTATTTACTAAGTATACTGCCCGAGTATCTCTACCGTTTCATTAGAAAAATATTAACTTTTCGGGATTTTGTTCATACGAAAATCATAACCCACCAATAGACTATAGATATCGAGTTAGATAAAAGGTAATCGATACCGACTATTGAGTGAGCCATGAAGTAATTGATATTACTCGATACATTTATTCCGATTCCGATACTCATATCGATGCTTTTGATGCGATTGACTCATGAGTATAACTCGATGCTTTTGTTTCGATACCTACGCGTTGCAAAACTGCGTAGAACAAACACGTCTTATCAGATAGTGGATACGTAACTCATTACTCACACCGACCCGTTGGTACACGCAGTTGGGTACAATCGGATCTGAGTAATGTAAGGTACTTGTTTGCGGTAATATGGTGGTGAGTAACTAACTAGTAACTAACCTATGACTCCTATGAGGATGCTACTGCATCATAATATTATCCCATTACTAGTAGGGCCGTCTCCATCCCGAGATGCATGGGGTGCAGTTTAACGGCCGGTTTCAATAATTTGACACAAGCTCCATAGAAGTAATGTCAAATTTCATCTCTAGTAGGGAAAACCGTGGATAGATAATAGGTTACTGAAACCGGTCCTAAAACTACATACCTATATTAAGAAACCTCCTACTATCTAGCTGAGAACACTCTCGAATGAGTCGCCTTTTTAACCAAATAAACTAAATCAAAATCGGTTCACCGGTTTGCGAGTTACGATGCCACAAAGATACACACTTTCAACTTTAAATAACACCCTTCTGTTTGCGTCATATTGTAATAAAATAATGATGTCGTTCCTTTTGTGCATTTGCTAAAACTAAACTAAGTTTGACAGGTCTAAAATTATTGCTGTCATTTTCAGACAATGTAAAAAAAGACAGCAATACTTTTAGATCTGTCAAACTAAGCTTAGTTTTAGAAAATGCATGACAGAATCGACCGACACCATTATGTACCTAGTTCGTTCTAATTAACATGAAAGGAAAGAGAAATTCGATTTTATTTAGGTTTCTTAAAAATAAAGATAGGTATAAGTATACCTACATATTTTTAATTAAATATGTATCAAGGTGTATTATATATATCAGATTATAGTAGATATAAATCACCTTGATATTTATTTAACTAGATCACGTACAGAGCACATAATAGGTGCACTCAAGGTAAATAGACAATTCATCGCCTGGAGGATGGTTCATACTATGCGCACGCGCAGAGAAGGTAATGATGCCGAACTGCGCACTATAGCAACATTAGCTTTTAGGCTGGCCATACACGGACCGCTTGAAGCAGTCAGGAATCTGCTTCAAGCTGCGACTGCATAGTGAACTACAGACTTCTACGTACGTACATACACGAACCGCTCGAGCAGTTGCAGTAATTCACTATGCAGTCGCAGCTTGAAGCAGTCGATCCTGACTGCTTCAACGGTCCGTGTATGGCCAGCCTTAGATGTTTCCTTTCATGTTGATCTGTATTATGTTGTTGTGGTGAAACAACAATAATGAGCGTTGGTGGCCGAACGGTAACGAGTGCGACTTACAAGGCGCCGATACCAAGTTCAAATCCTCTCGGTCCCGAACCCATCCCTACAAACTTTATTTTATTTTATTTTAATTGGACAACCATATTGCGAAAGTAACTCTGTCTGTCTGTCACGCTTTCACTCCTAAACTACTGAAACGATTTAAATGAAATTTGGTACAGAGATGGTCTAGAAAGGACATAAACTACTTTTTTATCGCAATAAACTGCTATACTTAGTGATTTTATAAGCTATGTGCGGATTTGTCATTGCTCAAAAATGGTGTAGGATAACATCGTGAGGAAACCTGCATGTCCAAGAAAAGCAATATTCAAGGGCATACGACATCTAACAACCCGCACTGGGCCATTGTGGTAGATTATGGCCCATATATAGTCTCTGAGAACAGCAATGGAAACGTAAAAGGCTGATGATGATGATGGTGAAACAATAAAGCGTTATTTATCTCTCTATTTATCTATCTATAGTACCTAAAATATGTTGTAGATAGTTCAAATTATTTCCCACAACATCAAAGGCATTTAGCAACACGTAAATCTGTAACAATCAAAACAAAGCAGAGGATGTTGTCTTGTAATTGTTTGAATCATTATTTCCTGCTGCAGCGACAATTCACGATCGTAATTACCAGCTGTCGCATGTAGAGCAGTGAAAGCGATAGACATTATGGTTTAAAAAAAATGCATGACAGCTATGTCCCATCTGTTTAATCGACCGGTGGCGCTTTTGACAGCATAGTTTTTTTTTTGTTTTGTAATGGCGTCACACGATTAGTGTATTTGCCAGTGTCAAGTTTAAAATATTTCAAACTCAGAGAGTTGAATCAAGTTTAAATGATGATGAGAAACCGAAAGGTTTTATTAAATGAGTTTTGGTAATTATAAAAATACTTTTAGATTTCACGCCTAATTAAATCTTAATTATAAATAACCATTTCAGACAAGGCTACGTTTAGAAATTTAATGGCTGTGCGAACTGAAACGAACGTTTATTAATGTCAAAATTAAAAGATTCAGTCAGGCTTTACGAAAATCTACAATTAGCCTAATTCTATACCTTGAATCTTACAGGGTGGCGTTTTACTACAGAGGTACAAAATGTTATTCTTTTTATAGCACACTAAAAGTTTGTGAAACTTTAAACATTAATTGAATGTTTAGTTCTTTAATTTATTTTCATGTGCAAAATCGATAAACTAGATCAGGGGACAAACCTATCATGAAATTTATAACATGTAATAAATAAAATTTCAAGCGCAATAAGAGAGACGCTAGTTTTAGGCTTCGTATTGTCACAATGAATTATTTGCCCAAGTATTTCATTGTAATTTACAAACAATCAGTATTTAAAGTAAAATCATTAATGTCTTTTCATCATACCAGGTAACTTTGATTATAAGAATAAGTTAAAAAATCATTTATGTTAGATAGTTCTGTATTATACATTACTCTACGCTAATTCGAGCTCCTTGGAAGTGTTAACTATTGACCTCTGTTATAATGTCATCTGTAGTCTGAAGACTAACGACGTTAGCGGCTGATTGGTGCTATCCTATATCCTGTTATTTCAGGATAGGAAAGTGAACTTAATTATGCATTCTTCTCGACCGTTTAATTTATATATCTGCAATACCTAAGATATATGACTGCCTATTTAGGCAGGTGCCTTATGAGAAATCATGATTTTAAATAATATATTAATTTCTCTATCATTTGGAAGGTTTTAGTCCATCTCTAGAGAAGCCGAAGAATGAGCCTAGTGGTGTATTTTGAGAGAGGCCTATGTCCAGCAGTGGACTGAAACAGGTTGATTATGATGATGATGTTGATAATTATTTTCTCTTTAGAGATGTTTTATTTATCGAAACTGACAGCTGTCGACAATTTATTTCGATTAGGACTCCGAAATTGAGGCTTTCCATGGCCTTAACGAATATTCTTACAGCAAAAAATTGGTACAAACATAAATAGTTCACAACGATTCCCAAATCTAAAGTAGGTACAAACCTACTCGAAAATATCTTGCCAACACAATTCCAGATATAACTTTGCCCTAGATGATTAAACGCAAAGGAATCTATATTTTGCCCATAATTTGAATTAATAAGACCCATTTATGAGTAAACAGAGTAAATTCTAACAGAAACGAAGGCTGCGTACATGGGTGGTCTCTATTGATTAATGTTTCTTGATCATTGCTCCTAACAGTAACCTTCTGTTAACTCAAGTCACGTAGGTATTCTTTACAAGTTTTTGTAGAATACTTTTTTTTTGTTATGGCGTCACGCGATTAGTCTTTTTGCCAGTGTCAAGTATTAAGGGCGGGTTTATTAACGTCCATATTAATATATATATATAGTTAAATGTCATACCTTATTTCGGTTAATTTGATATATTGTCAAAGGACATTGGCCACTTTTCATACTGCCCTGGACCTGAATGCAATATATTTTGTATGAAAGTTTTTGTTCATATTTGGTAAGTGATGTTGATTTTATTGGTTAGTAATCCACCAATATCACACATCATTCAAAGAAAAAGAAGTTTAGGAAATAAAAACAAAATTTTCATGTTGACTCAATTGTCAATTGCCGCTAAAAAAGTCCGGAATGGTTCTTTACAAGTTTAAATCGGTTTTTGTCTAGGACGATGCATGGTTTTTGTAAAATAAAGTAGAATATTTGTCCAGTGACGTTTGACTGTCACTCATCGCCTCGGGCTGTATGCTTTTCAATGCCAATGCCACGATGGCCGAAATGAGACAAATTTGTCAATGCCAATATGAATTCATTAAAATTATGAATGGAACTAAATCATTCGTCTTGTGTTTACATTGTTAATTTCAGCTACTTATATTTTACGTCGGTTCAGTGATTAGGATGCATAAATGATATTTTAAGATTTGTTTAATCAGTCTTTGTAAATTAAATTAATATATTTTGCGTCTCTTTTTATTATGGAATGGTCATTTTAATCTGTGACCACCCGATTTGAACCTTCTTGAGAATTTTCGTAAATCCTTTCATTTTGCGATTTACTCAAGAATAATGTGCATGTCAAATTTCAGCTATGAAGGTTTGAAGGTCTTATCGTCAGCTAGTTACGGAGGGGTATTACGCTTATACTTATATAAATTTTATAAGTGAATAGGTAGATGCAAGGATCACATTTTTGTATAAAAAGTAATGATAATAAAGAAAAGTACAAACAGTCGTTCTTATCATTGGAATCCGTTAACCATTGATAATACCTTTCAAGAATAATGTGCATGTCAAATTTCAGCTATGAAGCTTTGAAGGTCTTATCGTCAGCCAGTTAAGGAGGGGTATTACGCTTATACTTATATAAATTTTATAAGTGAATAGGTAGATGCAAGGAATCACATTTTTGTATAAAAAGTAATGATAATAAAGAAAAGTAGAAACAGTCGTTCTTATCATTGGAATCCGTTAACCATTGATAATACCTTATCAGGCCTCACTGAAGTACAATATAGTATGATGGTGACATCGTCCTTTTAGTTCCGGTTGCATAGTTCCTCGTAAACTTTGAATCATTCAAAACAAACAGCAAATTTTATCTTAGAAGAAGGAAGGTTGACGAATAATACTTTACTTATTCAAACATTCCTAAACAGATATAAATTTATGATAAATTAAATTACTATGTAAAAACTTAAAAGTCAATCGTTAATTAAGCAAACCTAATAGAAATAGCTGTGCAGAGCGTGCTTAATTTAAAAGTTTTGTAGTTATTTTACGATAGGAAATTTTCTAGTGCTCGCCTGGCTATAGCTACCACACTATAGTTAAGAATCTGTTGCCAACAACCTATCGATTTGTTCCGGCAGTCTCACTTGAGAGCAAGTTCCCTGTCCAGGTGTAGCGTGACGCAACCTTCACTCGTGGTCACTTAATATCTGGTGACTTGGGATCATTTTCGGACGATCGTGCGGTCAAACGAGCATACCTACATGGGACGGCCTAGTGGCCGTCCTCGCTTGAAAGATGAAGTCTCGAAGGACTTGCGCGAGCTCCAGGTGGAGACTGGCAGGAGGTGGCGCAGGACAGACCGAAGTGGCGTCTTTTGTTATCGGAGGCCAAGACTCACTTTGAGCCGTTGCGCCATCTCAGTTAGTTTAAAGTTTATTCAAGTACTGACTGGCCACTATCTCTTCCAGGTCCTAAACATAGTGATCCTCGTCCTGTACCGCACTGGATTCAATGGCGAGTTCCTCGGAGTGGGAGGCACCTGGAACCTTAACGAGGAGAAGAACCCTGATGCTGAGATCGTAGCTTCAGGAGTCATTGTCGGATACCTGATCTATACATTGGTCCAGATCATCACGTTCCTGTTTGGGACTACTGAGCATAAAAGGTAAGATTTTCGCGTTCGTGTTCAGTTAAGAACAGCTTTGTTGGCATGTTTTTCTATGTTGATTCTTCTTCATCTCAATGAGGAAATTGATAACACAATGTGGATGCGAAGCTGTTCCCCGCAGTTTTGATTGTTTGAACTACAGTTTATCGCGACAAAATAATGTAATCAAGACTCACTAATATTGGATACCATTGTTAATCTTACGATAATAAGAGGACCGCGAGAAATATTTTGATGAAATAGCGCGAGTAGAATAACACAATCGAAAAGAGTACCTATATACCCAGCAGCGGGTAAATCAAGCTAATAATGATGATGATGAAAATTGGATGGAAAAAGGGAAATGATGATATGACTACGTCACCAAATCACGTCGACCACATCGTTACTTAACAGGTGACTCAAACGCTACCCTGTAAGATGTTAAGAAACAAAGAAAGATGGAGCAGTTTAGAAACTAAATAGCTTTTACTACTATACAAACTGAAGTTAGTGAGGTAATCTTTACGTATGATTTTTCTTTATTTCAGAGCCATGTCCGAGATAGTGATGAACTTCGTAGGGGTGTTCCTGTGGATCGCTGTAGGAGCCGTGGCGCTGCACTACTGGGGAGGCTACCAAGGCGAGCACCAGTTCCAGTTCGTCTTCGCGGAGAAACAAGTAAGTTTTTTGACTTTCTAATAGGAACTGCTGATACACGTAGTAATTTGTCGAAGATGAGACTCTGAAACACTTCGTGAAACCCAATGAATTCAATGGAACGAAACGCTCTTAGAACAGTTCTTAGTACCATTGATTTGAAGATGTGTCACAGATGTTGCTTCGCAAAGGACGTGAAGTGCAGAATGAAGGGTGCAGATTTGCAGAACTATATCAGAATCTATTTGGGGTATAGGCTCCTCTAACAAACACGTACTTTCTTTATTTAAGTTCTTCTCAGTTCTAAATTGTAGTCTTAAGCTTTCAGTTGAAATGAGTGTAGGTATTGGTACATATTTTGGACATACACATTTTGATTCTCATGTCCTGACTGCTCAAATGAGGAAGCGCTCTGAAGATGTGAAAACGAGCCAAACAAAAAACGCTGCAGATAGTCACACACAACCTAAATTTGGCCTAACAAATATTAGACGACGTTTCTATCATGTGTTCTATGATGGATAACAATTGTGGATACCGGAATACCAGATATTCTAATTCATATTGACTTCTATCTATCCCCTGTTAAGATCACCGAAGTGATTCATGAATTTACGTGTTAATATTATGATGTTTTTATTTTTCAGGTGGGTCTTGCAGTTGGGGCTCTCTGCGTCATCCAAGGAGCTGTCTACCTCCTAGATACGGTCCTTTCCGTCATACATTTCACGAAAGAGATGTAATGTAACTTACCTAGTAAATAAATGTTAACAATATTTTAATTGTAGCTGCTAAGAACATCGAACGATAGGTTAAGAAACATAAGACAAGATTAGTCGTGAAATTCATCTACCTTGATATAAATTAAATAAGAACCTTAAATTTTTGTACTTCTTTTTCTGTTTCCATATCACTTTGAATGACTAATTTGATATTTGGTTGATTAAGACGGCAGTCGTAAGGTACGTTCCTATATCTATAAAATATTGACTTTTATGTCCGTCTATACCTACCTCTACCGTACGAAGCTGCTACACCAATTTTGGACGATAAATTATTATCAGTTATCCTTGGAGCAGGAAAAACGTTTTTGGCAATGAGAACTTGCCGGTCGGCTTAATTCGTAACAGAGAAAATCAGTAAAAAAGATGGATTCGGTAATTTCGGAGGCTTTACTTCGATATCCAATAAACGTAACTTCATCGTTGTTGCATCAATATTTTGCTATACGAATTATTATGACGTCATTAATGTCGAATATATGTTTATTTTTATCGGATTTGAGAGAAGACTTTCAGGAACTATGTACTTGCAAAAATGTTGAAATAATGACATCATTATTTTGTTTCTCGATTTGCTCTCCTACAAATGTTTCACCTTTCACAATTCTTTCCCACCTCTGCATTATTTAGTTTAATTATATTTTTTGAGCTTCTTTTGTATGACAGTTCTATTTTTAATGTAACGATTTCAAAATAAATACTAAACCCATTATTTATTTTGCTTTTTCTATTATTTTCCCTGTAGCAATTAGAATTTTAGCTAACGATATCAGTTATTTTGATCAAGGAAGCAAAAACAACAAAAAACAGTGAAATACGATTGGTCGACTCAAAATTATTGGCGGTAGGATTCTATTATTTGTTACATAATAAATTATGACATAACGGCATCTAAAAAAATTTACGTAGGTAGATTTTATTTTTTTTATGGATAGTGATTAGTTATAAAACCAAAGAGGTTGTAGTCTGCTACCATTGGTAGGTTGCAACCTCTGGATCAAATGCATTTGTAGGTACCTACAGAAGCATGTTTTTATACTAAAGCGAATAGCAAGGCAAATAATGTAATTATCGCAAATAGACAACCGGATGGGAACAGGATCATGCACCCATTTTAAATTACATAATTAAGGGTCAATGCGAGGATCAAATTAGTCAGACCATGGGGTCAAGTGAACTCTAGGAACAAAATATGTGACTCTTCGGATCTTTGAGTCATAACTGTGCAAGATTTTACAATAGGTGTACTTGTCTATTCTTTGCCAAATTAATATTGTCGAAAAAGTTTTACGTGAGTTTTGAGAAAGCGCTGTTTTTGCGGGTGTTTTTTTTTGGCTGTGATTTTTTTTTAAGACCGTTTGGTAACGTGCCGTCTAAACTAATTAGATTTCCGAAAAAGTATATAAAAAGCAACACCGCTTACCAGCAGTTGCCAAAAAACATAAAGAAACAAAAGTTGGTTCAGTTTTTCGAAGTCTCTATTCGAAAAACGATTTCGGTCGGCATTTTTCGATAGCGATTGTATATAACGAGATACGAAAGTGGATATCCTAAATTCGCCGTCGTTCCTGACGGTATCGCCGACCTTCAAGGATTTCCTGAGCGAGCTGGATAGCGAAGAAGCCAAGATTGCGCCTCTTACGGATACCGTGAGTACCATTTTCTTCTATAATTTAGGAGATTCATAAGTTTATTTTCAACAATGTTGGTGAAATTAAGGAAATCAATGCCTAATTTATACTCCATTGGATTGTAGTAAACTTTCCTATCCTTCTTAATGTTATAAATGCGAATGTTTTTGTATGTGTGTGTGTGTGAATGTTTGTTACCACGTATCACCGTAACTACTAAACCGATTTTGATGAAATTTGGAATGGAGATTTTTATCTCGGAAAAAGGTTCCTGCAGGATAACGGGAAGATGCGGGTGAAACCGGGGGGCGCAACTAGTCAGTAATAATACTGAAACTGTAATTAATGTGATCGCATTCAGAAAGTTACTTGCCGGCGTTTCTTGCCTGTTCTTTTGCTGGCGTAAGGAGGTTGGAACAGGCGTAGGCTAGTTTTAAGTTTGACGTTTTAAAGTGATCACTTTAATGTTGTCTTGTATCCAACTAAATAAATACTTTTTCATCACTATTTAGATATTGTTAAATTATGTATGTAGGTATGTAGTTAAGGCAAGGTGTCGCGAATCAGACGCGTCAACGCACGCACTCTATGATGCATTATAAGAACACACAGCATCCCAAACTGTGCAACCACCAGCTTCAAAATTGAATGCAATATTTGTTCTTATGGCAGTGGGTTAGAAGCGAGAATGGCTTGGAACGGAACAAAAGCTGAGAACTTTTAGTTGAAAGAGAAAAAGGAAAGAGTTGACGGGTCATGCTTTGAACTGGGAGTCAATGCCGCTAATTTTGAGTAGGTAGTCAAAATTCAGTTCGGTTTTTGCAAAATAAAAAACAAGAGTCAAGCTATGAGTCAAGAGTTCTTCAGGGTCAGCGACACATTGGCAACACCCTTCAATAAATAAATAAAAAATGCAGAATGCAGAGGACTGTGACCTCTTACCATTAGGCCAGCCACATCCACATTAATCGCTTTCCTCTCTTTGTTTTGTTTCACGCACACTACACGCAAATGAAAGCAATGATAGTGTCAAAAGTAGGTCAGATTGAGAACAACCTTCGTAAACGCACCCCGATAGCGCAGAACTTTGGCGCCAAAACTGGCGACAGGATGGCGGCACGACGGCTTGGCGGGAGACGCACGCACCGATCAATTTTATTACAGGTCACTAGGACGTAGGGGATGTTTTGTTTGTCATTTACATTGTTGCAGCTTACATAAAAGTGTAGTTGTAGTTTACAGAGTAGTGTAGTTTACAAATCTTGCTTTTGTTACATGCAGTAAAAGTAATAAAACTGATGTATTTAGCCATTGATGTAATGTAACTTATCTAACACTAGCTGTTCCTCGCGGTTTCACCCGCGTGGGCTACAGTTTATCGCGATAAAAAGTATCCTATGTCCCTTCCCCGGGGCTCAAATTATCTCTATACCAAATTTCATTTAAATCGGGTCAGTAGTTTAGGCGCGATAGCGTATATATTCCGTATATGTACTCCAAAATTATTCCCGCACTTCGGTGCCCCCTCAACGCGTTACCTGCTGTAGGTACCCATTATCCTATTTTAATTCTAAGTTAATTTTTCTTGGACCGCACGTTTGAATCGCGCAGTTAAAGGTCTTCCTGATCCGCGACCGCACTTTACCTATTTCATAGATTCTCCCCGCTCACCTCACCGCGTTTCCCGCTGCGCTGCGGTGCGGCGGTTTTATTTTTCTACTACTACTTACATTTTTAAACTCGTAATATCTTTCGAATGGAATGTCCGAATTGAATGATTCAAAAAGTTATGTGAAGGCATTGAAGCAGTTTTGAATAAAAAGTTTAATGTAATTTATTTTGATAAGGATTAATACCAAGATACAAATAAAGAGCCTTTTCTAGCGGCGGAATCAAAAATAAAATTTTTAAAATAAAAGATCACTTATTGTGGCATAACTATAATAGTTAGACATATGCTCTCGCGGACTTTTTTGTAGATCTAAATGAGACCTACAAACCCGCAAAACATTATTTTGTTCTAGTGTCAATAGTTTTTGCAGCGCACGCAAAAATAGGTTTTCGATTTCACACCTTGGGTTGCAAAATAGCAATTTTCTTACGGATCCCTAATTTTTTTGGAAATAAAATGTAGCCTATAGCCTTCCTCGATGAATGGGCTACCCAACACTGAAAGAATTTTTCAAATCGGACCAGTAGTTCCTGAGATTAGCGCGTTCAAACAAACAAACAAACAAACAAACAAACAAACAAACAAACAAACAAACTCTGCAGCTTTATAATATTAGTATAGATTATGGATGACAACATAACCCCATAACTTCTCAGTGTGGACTGCTTAAATTAGGTGCATGAAACTAATTTGCCTTACAGTCCGACTGGCTTGCGTGATTCACTTGTTTGATACGAGTAATAACTACGTTGTCACAGTTCAGCTTTTGGTATTTTTCTTTATCTTCGTTGTTGAATACATTTTCATTCGTTGCATTTTAACTACCGCTTTGTGTGAATTTATGCGTTTTGTATATGCCATTACCATTGCATGTAAATCTCTTGTAAATTGAGACTTCAGTACTAACAAGCTGTTGTAGGTAATATAATAGCTTCTGAACAATGGTCTATACCAGTGCACAAAATATACACTACAATTTATAAATTGCAGCAGAAACTTAACTTCTCTTAAATGCTGTGGATGTTTTTTTATCATTTTGAAAAGTCACGGGTTGCAACCAACATCGATGCTTACACGAAAATTGAGCGTCACGAGTTACGATTGACCCATCTAGAGCTTATATCTAAAAATAATAAATGCTATTATCGTTATGCTGTTAGCGCGTCGTTTGAGAACGACCGAAACAAGCAATCTCTTAAAAGTTTTTAATGGCAAAAAAGTTTTAGAGGAAGAAAAAATCCGGAACATTCGGGAAAACTGAAAGTTTTCTATGGAATTTGTGAACACATTAACGTTTTTTATATTTCCCTACCTGTGCGTAGCCAGGCGGGTCGCTAGTAACTAATTCATAAGTTCGACTGAAATCACTTACAAAGACCATGTTTTGGAACAGCAGCAGCGTTGTGAATTGAGAACATAAAAAAGCAGGGTAGGCACTATGTATTTGCATAATAAAGTTGCCAATGTTAAAAAATTACTAAAATTTCCCGGATGAGACTGTAAAGCGGCTATATACTTTTTAACCCCAAGTGTCTGTGTGTGGCTCTTAAACGGATGAACCGATTTTAATTTAGTTTTTTTTTTAATTTGAACGGTGACTGGGTCAGGAACTATTTTTTACTTCGGGAATTTTTTAATGGTTTTTTTTGGTTACTTTATTTGTACGTTGATTTACTGGTTTTATTGTGTATGTAAGAAGTTATGGTGGATGTAGGTACGTGGTATTGAGCATGACCGCCGATACTACAAACATTCATTGTTCGACACATACGCTGCCATAGCTCAGGCCATGCAATAAAATACACATAAGGTCTAATATTTCATTTTGTATGCGCTTAGTGTTGTGTTGTGTATCGTCAAAAAACAATTCTCAGGGACATACAACTCTGTTTACTTTTAAAGACATATTACGGTAGCCTTTTTTTGTTACTTTTACGGTGTAGCGTTTGTTCTCTAATCAAATCGCTAGCTGCGCCCCGCAGTTTCGCCTGCTTACACTACACTTTATGTAATAAAAAGTATCCAAGTCCTACTCCAGGGTTCGAACTATAAACACACCAAATTTCATCTGGATAGGTTAAGCGGTTTATTCGTGAAAAGATCCATCCATCCATCCATCCATCCTTACAAAAATATAGGAACTTATTGTACAAATCTACACCATCTTACCACGCTAATTCTAAACGTAGATCATCAAGATGTAAATTGTAGTTAGGTATTACACGATTAAGCTCTCAAACTAATGACACGATTCTGAAAAAAAAACCCTCTATAGGAAATTACATACATTTGAGTGTCATAGGCTGTTTATTGTACAAAAACCCTTTAGGAATATCCAGGCTTATAAAAACCGTGGACCACATCTAGTCATTAATGAGGTTATAATACCTATGATCATTTTTATATCAAAACAGAGTCGTAATACTTCATGGCCCCGACCAAAGCCACGCTGAACGAGGTCACAATGGTAGCCACGGAGGTTTTTAGTGCAAAAACACACTTCCGCACATTTTAACGTGACAATGGTGTCGATTTTGATGTGCATTATCCAAAACAGAAACTACCGCAAAACCCCAGAAATGCTCGAAAAATTCGTAAAAATGTTTTTGATTAGCATAAAACTGTATTTTATTGATAAGTACATGCTTACAAAAATAACATTGAATCGATTTTAAGTCAATTTTCAAGATGACACACTAATTCATAAATTAAATCTAATTAAAGTTAGCTAGTACCTAACACAGATTTATCCTAGTCATGTCATGACTAACGACATTAAGAGACAATATTATTAAAATTATAATGACTAATTGTCACAATAAAGGTTGAATGAAGAAAAAATAATGATTTCGCATTAGCATAAAACAATAATGGGAATCGCCATGTTTGTTTACGTCTGAAATGTAAGGAAAACCTGAAAAATAATTCCTCAGCATACATTACTCATGAAAATTTGAATACGTAAACTAGAGATGCCGCAGTTAGCCGCTACCGTTCGATATGATTCGTAATTGTTCATTTTATTCGTCGAATAGCGAATAAAAGTGTCTATCACTTATTCGACAACGGCGAAAAAATTGTATCTGACAAAGGACGTTGTATCTATGTGTCCAGTGTAAGTTTTGAAAGAAAAAACTAGGTTATTTCACAAAAACGGTGGCCATGCCAGCAGTTAAAAATATGTAAAATGGGTTTAAAATTTGGACAAATATCTTTTTTTCTTAAATTTCTGTAGATTCGAGACCACTAGAGGCACGTTATTGTTATTTATTACTAATAATCATCCTACCTATTTAATAATTTTAATGTAGTATCGTTTTTGATGTAAAATTATTCGCCATAAAAATGCCGAATAACCGCTGACCGATTTTATTCGCCATTACAAACTATTCGTGGCATCTCTAACATAAACCATACCATAATAAAAATATTATGTATGTATACGTGAATGAATGGAAGAATGGCCCGGGGATCCGGGAAAACAAAAGTGTGTCATTTATAAACTACTTAGGTACTATGGGATGTTGTTTGTTTATAGGGAAATAGTTTCTGTGTTTCTGTATTATAGCCTTATTTACGAGAATATAGGTCAATTTCACACACCAGTTACGCCGAAGTGTCATGACTTCATGAGTTTCAGGAAAATCGTTGTAGTAAAGTTTGTTCGTATGAAAGAATGATCGTTGGTATAATATAAATACCAACTCTTGAAAAACTTTACCTTGGTGGCTTAGCAAAATTTTGCACATTTGTTATTTTTCTGTCTTTATGCTACTCAATATCGAGTACTTAGAGAGCGAGTGAGTAAGCGATGATTACGGTCGACGGTGGCGCCACGCTATGCTTATATGGGAAGTAACTTATTATGAAAAATATGTGTTCTACTGTGATATATTGCTACAGCATTTTATTGCGACAAATCAAGTAAGCACCACGATGCGTGCTCGACGACCAGGCTTGAGACGAAGAGACAACACGTTCACCAGTTAAATGTTTCTTTTAATTAATTAATCATACGTACATTAATTTAAATCATTCAATAGTAAAATAATTGAAATTAATAACAATAAATCAATTGATAATTTTATTTAAGTAATTTCATACTTACTTTTTTATGCAAGACTAAATAAAAAGAAATTAGAACACTAGAAAGACGATGAAACTTAATGGTAAGTGACACAACAGGGCAATTTTGTTGCTTAAAATGTTCAAAAAAGAGCTATCTCTTCCAGATAACCCAAAAGCAGAGGAATAATATTACATTATAATATGGACGGTGGTATACAGCATAAATAAAAATAAAATAAATCAGGCATATTAAAATTTATGATGGATGAATAAAGTCTTCTGCAGTTTTCACAGTTCTAGCTCTTAGACTATTGCACACGCACGTCCGAGCACGTATGGAAGTATGCGCGCGCCACTCTTGTAGACCGGAAAACGCTAGAAAGTGGCTTTTCAATTCACGAATAGCTACATAATAAGCTACGATTCGTAGAGCGGTCTACTTTGAATTGCTATAAAAACTGTTAAAAACAGTTTTTATAGAGTAAATCAGCTGAGCGGGTGGGTGCAAACGCGGGACGTTTGCGGCCCGCTATGAGTTCCCACAGCATTTTAGAGGAAATACCTAACACTTTGCTCATAGCACTCGGGGATAGAGTAGTTTTTTAAAGTGTCAAGAACACATAAACTTTAGCTCTAATATTGAATGTCAGACTCTGTTTTCTAGTTGTAATTGTGTTTTAATTACTCGAAAGTCCAAAAAGTCAAAGAGGTCAAGCTGAGTAATATATTAAACTTAACAAAACGATTAGAAAACCATATTCTATTCTTATCTGACAGTTACTTTTGTTACGTCACTGTCACTCAACTACGTAACATAATTCTAACACGGACTTTTTTGGCGGCAATTGAGTTGTCAACGTGAAAATTTTATTTTTATTTCCACAACTTGTGTTTCTTCGAGTGATAATGTGTAATATTGGTGGATTATTAACTATTATGTGTTCGTTAATGTGTACGAGTGTGAGAAATTGAAATAAAGTTGTGAAAGTGACTTTTCAAGTTGCTCCAAAAAAGTCCGTGTAAAGTTTAAGTAAAGCGCCACTACTTTACTTAAACACTATCCTCATCCCATCATCTCATCATCATCATCACCATCATCATTTAAACTTGATTCAACTCTCTGAGTTTGAAATCTTTTATACTTGACACTGGCAAATACACTAATCGTGTGACGCCATAACAAAACAAAAAAAAAATTCCAACACGCGATAATTTTGACGTTTTCGTATTTGTTTGTTTAAATGAATACAGGACTTTTTTGGCGGCAATCGAATTGTCACCGTGAAAATTTTGTTTTTATTTCCAAAACTTGTGTTTCTTCGAGTGATAATGTGTAATATTGGTGGATTATTAACCATTATGTGTTCGTTAATGTGTACGAGTGTGGGAAATTGAAATAAAGTTGTGAAAGTGACTTTTCTAGTTGCTCCAAAAAAGTCCGTGTAAAGTTTAAGTAAAGCGCCACTACTTTACTTAAACACTATCCTCATCCCATCATCTCATCATCATCATCACCATCATCATTTAAACTTGATTCAACTCTCTGAGTTTGAAATCTTTTATACTTGACACTGGCAAATACACTAATCGTGTGACGCCATAACAAAACAAAAAAAAAATTCTAACACGCGATAATTTTGACGTTTTCGTATTTGTTTGTTTAAATGAATACAGGACTTTTTTGGCGGCAATCGAATTGTCAACGTGAAAATTTTGTTTTTATTTCCAAAACTTGTGTTTCTTCGAGTGATAATGTGTAATATTGGTGGATTATTAACCATTATGTGTTCGTTAATGTGTACGAGTGTGGGAAATTGAAATAAAGTTGTGAAAGTGACTTTTCTAGTTGCTCCAAAAAAGTCCGTGTAAAGTTTAAGTAAAGCGCCACTACTTTACTTAAACACTATCCTCATCCCATCATCTCATCATCATCATCATCATCACCATCATCATTTAAACTTGATTCAACTCTCTGAGTTTGAAATATTTTATACTTGACACTGGCAAATACACTAATCGTGTGACGCCATAACGAAACAAAAAAAAAAAAAATTGAATACAGACTTTTTTGGCGGCCTTCGAATTGTCAACGTGAAAATTTTGTTTTTATTTCCAAAACTTGTGTTTCTTCGAGTGATAATGTGTGATATTAGTGGAATATTAACCACTATGTGTTCGTTAATGTGTACGAGTGTGGGAAATTGAAATAAAGTTGTGAAAGTGACTCTTCTAGTTGTTCCAAAAAAGTCCGTGTAAAGTTTAAGTAAAGCCACTACTTTACTTAAACACTATCCTTATCCCTTCATCTCATCATCATTTATACTTGATTCAACTCTCTGAGTTTGAAATATTTTATACTTGACACTGGCAAATACACTAACCGTGTGACGCCATAATAAAACAAAAAAAAGGAATAAAACTACAAATGATGTTTTATCATTCCGGGAACATTCATAGTTTCCGAGAGAATACCGAACTTTAAGTCGATTTTGAATTTTTCTTTACCATAAGCTAATATATGCCTTGCTTATTGAGCAAGTGACATAGTTTCATTTCTAACTATAGTAAACACGCATACTTAATATATAGTTACGTAACTCGTAAAACTGAAAGAAAACAGCCTACCCTAATAACAGTAAACCCAACTGTTCTATTCCATTACAGTTGTATTAAACCTTTGGCAATAAGTGATTTGGGCGCCTTAATTCGCGATGATAGTCAATTAGGGCAGTTCGGGTTAAAAATATAAACTCTAGAGATGTAGTAAAGGTACGCATTCGTTTGTTCGAATGTGCTTTATGGCTGGCATCAAACAGTCATAGACAAAGAAGCAAAACATATGCTGTAATTTTACATTATTAGCAGCCAGTGTCATATCGATTTCATTTTCTTTTATTTAAAAAAAAGAGTTATAGTGTTGTGGTGTTATTTATAATTTCTGAAGTATTATGTAGCTTTAATAAATTTTGTTATTTGGGCCAATTATCTAAAATCAAGAAATTATGTTGTATTCTATTTTGTTATTTTAGTTTTTTCCCGAAAGTCCACTGGCTACTCACAAATTTAAGGTACGGGTTTGTTACAACCAAGAAGTTTCTATTACACAGTTAAGGTGTGTGATATAAGCATCGTAATAATACCTCCTTAAAAATATTTTAAGACTATTTGGTGCTCTGTGATGGAACGCATTGCAGCTTTGAAATGAATGAAAGCTGTTTACTCATAAGCTACACACCAAGTACTACGCCACCGGTTCTACGGTCCACTGCCCAATTTTCCAAGAGCTCGTTTCCCTCCCGCATTGAACCACAACGGGAAGACAAAGGGGGAAACGCCTCGATTGTCTGAGACCAATAATATTTTGTCGAATGAAGCATAGAGGAGCGCGGATTGCGGGACGAGCATCAGTCGCGCCGAACGATAAATGGAACGCACTCGTGTCTCATGCAATAATAGCTTCGTAAACGCACCGGCGGAAAACGCGCTTATTTACTTTTCATAAATTACTTTGTTAAAAAGTGTCGGTGTTTTGGAACAAGACAGTGAGATTTTGTTCTTAAAAAAGGCTTTTTTTTTGTTGTTGGGTAAGTTAGTTTACTGTTTATTATTCAAGCGCGCCACTCTGTAATTATGTCGCGTGTGTATTTTTTTATCACGTTGCATTTAGCACAACTACCACTTAGTAAAAAATTTATAAAATGTATGGTTATTATGTAAATTATGAATTGTTTTGTTTGGACTTTTTAAAATCAATCTTAGAGATAATTCGGTTACAATAAAAATTAACTGCAAAAACAATTGTTTAAACATACTTTTTTATCGCAATAACCAAATTGTTGCAATCTCACCGCTGCGCATTTTAATTGGGAAATAAATAAAATATTTATTTAAATTTACCTACCTAAATAACATAAAATAAAAACATGTAGGTACCTAAACAAACTACTGATGTATTTACAAGATCATATTTAACAATTTAGATTTACTTACATCAATTTGATTTGATATTTTTACATAGTACCTATGTAGACTTAACATTTTTTCTTTGGCATAAGTAGACCTACGTGCTTTGTTCTTCTGTTCTCTGTTGACTTTTCAGAATCTTTTTATAAAAATCTCATTGTTTTTTTTAATTCTAAAACTTTTTGCTCAATTTCATTAGTTTGAAAATATGTTTTTAACATTAGTTTACTAGTCGATGGTACCAATGTTCGAAATTAAATGTATAGATACTGTCCCTACTTAGTCGTACAATGTTAAAAGAGTTTTTTATGAAATGTAGAGCTATAACTTTACCAGCCTAAAACCTCGTCTATCATAGCCAATAAACAAAGCTGAAACAAACCTGCATAACCAGGTTGACAAGAAAAAAAGTATAAATTCCTTTTTCGAGTTTCCCTCGCAAACGTGAGTAATATTCATGCCATTTTTCCAAGCGTCGAAACGTCTAGATAGAAAGTACTGCGTGCGCGCCCGTTCCGTTCCAGTGATTGGCATTTACACATCCGATGATTTATGTATCGAATTATACGCGTAACCACACATTTCTCTAATTAATTTTTAGTTTTACTTGAATCGTTGCCGATGTTATTTATATCTAAGTGCCTACTAACAGGATATTGTTGGCGAGTCAAAAAGTTAAGAATTTTCAAAAAGAAGTAGTTATTTAAGTTATTTTTGCAATTTCTTGCTCAGCCCATTTTACGATTAATTTCGAACATTGTGTTAGGAATTAGGTTTTATAACGGGATAATTACCATGTATTTGTTTTTGTTTGAGTTCTCGATATTTCGGCACTGTTGCAAGCGCCATGATCACGAGAATACTGACAGTTTCTGCGGGTAGGATTGTTGATGTTATAACGGGCAGACGCATCTATCTACCCGCTTCCTCGCACGTTTTGCCGAAAAAAAAGTGCCGAAATATCGAGAACTCAAACAAAAACAAATACATTCAAATGTTAATTTCTAATTCTAATATTTTTGACCATGGTAGTTTAAAACAGTATATTGTGTTTGGAATTTCTAAATTATCATAAATTATCTTCGGAAATTGCGAAGATATAGCGAGAAAATTATAATTGAGGCGTCGCGTCGGCGTCGTAGAGCGAAAAGCTCGAAAGGTATCTTCATATTTTGATGATCTACCTTTTACAGTGTAATTTTTCATCTTTTTTGTCATCTATTAATAGTTAATACTCAGATAGAGCTAAATGTGAGGTACATTTAGCTCTATCTGTAATATGACAAATGTACAATAATTTGTCCGTAACACGCAAGTGGGACATTTAGTGATTGAACAGGTGCTCAAATGGGATCTATAGTTACGTTCACATGAAAAAATATACACTCGTCTACAGTAGGTACTCACGTATAATTGCTCTTACCTTAGAGTTATCAGATTAACGTGGAACAAATTGGTAGGTACTATTGTAGGGAACAACTCAACTTGTGTATTTAAAAAATGTAATAGAATAAAAAGTAAATTTACAAAAAAAATGTAAGGAGAGTTTGGACTTTTAGACTTTAAAACTTGTGATAATGTGTAATATTGGTGGATTATTAACCATTATGTGTTCGTTAATGTCTACGAGTGTGGGAAATCGAAATAAAGTTGTGAAAGTGACTTCTGGTTGCTCCAAAAAAGTCCGTGTAAAGTTTAAGTAAAACGCCACTACTTTACTTAAACACTATACTCATCCCATCATCATCATCATCATCACCATTTAAACTTGGATTAGATTCTTGATTTATGGACTTCTGCGTCTTATTCTTGTTACAATTCTGCCAATGTCCGTTTCATGTTAGTGTCATATAAACATTTTAGAGAATTTGATCGGTGTCCTTTATGGAGAATCTTAACATTTAAACTTGATTCACTGAGTTTGAAATATTTTATACTTGACACTGGCAAATACACTAATCCTCTTTTTTTTTGTTATGTGAAGCCATAACAAAAAAAAGAAGAAAGTTTGGAGGATATGTAAATAGGTCTACCTACTTGGTGATTCAATAAAACATCAGATGTACAAACACCACAATTAAAACAAAGCAGGTAAAAATAATACGTAGGTAGCACGATTTGAATGTCATATCGCTCGAAGCAATCTCTTTCAGACAATCGTGCATGAAGAGGAATATAATAGAAAAGTATTCGAATCATATTATTCAAGTTTTGTTTTATTTTTTAGTCTTTTGTTTTGACTCTAAAGTGTACTAATGATATCGGAAGTTAGCACTCCTATTCACAAGTCACTTTCAGGATTCGAAATCTTTTTCATTGAAATGGCAAAAGAACGAGACAGAATGATCCGTCGGGTTGGGAACCGTTTGCGAATGTTTGTGAACATTCTGAACTCTATAATTTGGCAGTGCCTTTTAATAGTTTAAAGTTATTAACAGTACATTTTATCAGCCCACACGAGCATTCCAATTAGCAAATTGATGTGCTATAAAGAACAATGCGCATTTTTGTAGGTGGGGCTGATGCGACGACACGACGTCGCGGAATGTAATTGTGCACTCCATTTCCCATCACCAGCCAAACTAATCAAATTTGATGTTTGGCTTGTCGACTCCCTCCCACTATCGCCTTTGTCCCACTATTGTCTAACTCCTAGACTTGATAGATCATCCCTAAGATCATGTACTTGACCGTTATACATACGTTAAGAGGATAATTGGAAAAGGCTTTTGATTGATAAGTCGACGAAGACGTTATGTTACGAGTATTATAGCTTTCTAGATCAAGGTGTTAGATATGGACAGTACCTACTAAGCTCATAATCTTTGGCCTGTTTCCCTTCCACTGCTGGGATAACAGTGTTCTCTCAGAAGCAGAAATAGTAGATGAATCACCTTGCACGACGATTGGTCCAGTAGATGTAGTCACATCGATCCAAAAAGTCCGACGACATCATAAGAGCCGGGAGCTGATGGATGCAAATGGCTGATATAGTTCAAAAGGGGGAAACCTAGGCTATGCCCACCAGTGGACGTCATACGGCTAATGATGTAGTCACATCAAGAATTTGGCAAAGTTAGTTTTAAATCTACTGCAAATCAACATGTAGGTTGGTTGGGTGTAAAGCTGGCATTTGAACAAGGTGCTAATAGTTGCAATTAATTACTTTATGAAAGATGCTTCCAAGACATCTTTCCTCATAAAAGTTTGTTTCCTCAGGTGCCAGAGTACGGGGGCGGAGCGCGAGTGGTTTGGGCGATGTCGGCGGGCGACAGGGAGGCGGAGGCGCAGGCCAAGAAGGGCGATGAGAACTCTTCCAATGACCGGGACAGTCGGGCAGCCGCGGCTTTGAAGCAGTACTGGTGTGTCGGCCTGAGAGCACTGGAGTTGGTAAGGATCTTTCTGGAAAATTCTTCATTAAAGAACAGCTAAAACTGTTTGTTTTGGGGTTTTCTAGAACTGTTTTACGACAGAAGGGCTTCGTAAATCGAGCAAGAGACGGTGGTTCATGTTCATACCTAAATTTGAAAAAAACATCAGCTATTTATTTTTCCAACCAGTAGGTTTATATTTGTTTGATATTTTATAAGTTATTTAGGAAATAATCTTAGAAGTGCAACAAGACGTCTGCGACGTCCATTAGGATTCAGAGTTTTAACATAAATCATTCTTATGACGAGACACACAAGCTCCAAGGGTAACAAATTTTGGGAGACTGAGGCAAAAGACGACGGAAAAACTCCGGTAACGTTCACAAATGCAGTAATAACATAAAAAGATCTTCACAGCAGAAGCTTAATTACATCGATATTCAAGTTCAAGGGCAAAACAGTAAAGCTAACATTGAAAATCGATACAAGACACAAGATGCACCGCTTCGCGGAAACCTGACAGCTGCCAATAATTATAGTGAACATGGGAACTGCAAAGGCTGAACAAAGCTAGAACAGAGCTTGGTTCATATTCATACATACAATGCCCTTGAAGCCTCGACGGTCTCTATAATTATCGGCAAATTAGCGACGTTACCGGTAACTGGCTTTGTTTTACTCGTATTATTAGATCAGATACTGATGATGGTAAATTGATACGATACAGAGCGTGTGATCTAAATGAACCAATAGATCCTTAGAACCATTTAGTCTCGTGTTAATTGAAATAGAGGCAAATAATAGGAGCACCAGCCCGCCCTGACGAGAAGGCATGTGTCCCAGCAGTGGGAACGGAATAGGCTGGTGACTGCAATAATGATGAAGAATAGGGTCATAAATCATATATACTGGTATGGAAGGTACCTCCAAAAAGTAAGTAGACAATATACAAAGTTCTACTGCCAGCCAAATAAAGGAAGACACTTTATAAAAATAGGTTGATCAGCATCAAGTGGCTTATTTCCTGCAAAATTACACACAAAAGAGGCTAGATAAATAATCAAAACAGAAAATAGATTTATGTAGATGGCAGTTTAAGATAATTCCAGTGATCTTAGAAATTAAACGTGCAAAGTATATACTTAAGTGACACTTCTCTTCTTAAAAAGCACTTTAGAAAAATACCCAACAGCTTAACACCGACACTGAAGCTATAACCATAATGACAGTACTGAGCACTTATTTGTGGTTGTGGATAATGAAAAGTGCATAAAAGTGAAAAGCAGTACTGCCTAGTACAAAGAAAACGGCAATCTCATTGGAAAAACATTAGTTTGCGGTGTTCGAGAGAAAATGAATATTTGTCGACCACGTACCGATACTTTCACTAGAATGCCTGATGATTTGAATGAATTAACAAAAAATGTAATTGAATTCCGTAGAATACGTGTTTAATTTACTATTGGATTTATGACTAAACCAGCGACTTTGCACGGGTGGACAATTTTGACGGTTTGAAGTTTTTCTAATTTCCTGGGGTAAACGTTTGTATTTGCGAGTTTATCTGTAGTAAAATTAAATGCTGTTCGTTGGTAAGGAAACTCGAGGACGGCTGGACCTATAGGGGTTTTGTAATATTCCAAATAAGTTAATAAAAATTAGAAAAATTACCCGGAAAACGGGGAATTTAGGGTCAAACTGGAAGTGAATTTTATGGTATTTTTGTATGAACTCAAGATACACAGCAGCACATTAACTACTTATTTTTGCCAACCCATACTAAGCCGGGACGGGCAGCTAGTTTGAAAATGCAAACAAATTGCTATAGTACATAATTCATATCTAATGCTTTTTAGTAAACTATCCTATACGTCGGACAGTCTGTCCAGTCTGCCTATAACCTGTCTAAAATATTGTTCTATCGACGGACGAGACAAAGTGACAGCAAAATAGGCTGTGGATTACATTTACGATTTAAATTTAGTGTGAAATGTGTTTCTTCTTCGTAATAACGAATGATTTGACACATACTACTAAAAAAGCATTTGGCTTACACGCTTCACGTAATGTTTGCCTACTAATCGTGATAATCCTGCAATCAACAGAGGGGGTAACTCATGCCAATTTGTGAGCAACAAAAACGGAAAAAAAATCGCTATAAATAATCGAAAAAGTATTTTCAAAAAAAATTGTCGTATAGTCTCTGGGTATTGTATTTCTTAAGATATTGATTGTTGATTGTACTAACAAGTCTTTTATCTATAGACCAGGAGCAATATGCACATTTTTTTTTAAGATCTACGATAAAAAAAATTTCTTTGTTTCTTCTAATGGATAAATATCAAGTACCTAGATTAACATACATTTTACTTTATTATTACATAATATATTACGTACAAAATTTTACACTATTTAGATAACGCGACGATGAACTAACCAATAACCATAGTATTTTTAAGAATAGCCATGTTCTCATGTAAATGACAATATTGTCTTTTTGAGAATACATTTCTTTAGACCAAAACCTAACATGGTATGCACGTCAACTCGTAGTTTGAATGCAGTGTGTCTACAATTAATATTTAAGATTTAATTTTATTGTATTTTTATCTTTCTTCTACTACTACTTACAGCGTAGCGTTTAAACACAAGTCACCTGATGTTAAGTGACGAAGTAGTCAAAGGTTGCGACACGCTACACCTGAATTGGGAACTGGCTCTCAAGTGAGGCTGCCGGAACACACCGATAGGTGCATGGCTAGCCAGGCGAGCACTAGAATATGCCCTACCACCAAGCTATGGTTTCATCACGAAGTTTCCTTCACCGAAAGCTTATTCTCTACGAAGAGCTGAGCTTTGAGGATTTTCTATTTGTAGTATTTGATGTATTCTGGTAAATAAACGATTTCATAACAATGAAATAATTTCAGGTGATCACGGTCATCGCTATCGGGTTGATCGTTGGCGCGCTCTACGCCCCTCAAGTGGTGCAGAGTGACCACCGCCACATCGCCCTCATCTACTCGGCTTTCTCCAGTAAGTGTCATTTCATTGTACAAAGATAATCTTAAAAAAACAACCGAGGCAATGACCCAAAGTGAGTCTTGGCCTCCTATAATAAAAGACGCCACTTCGGTCTGTCCCGCGCCACCTCCTGCCAGTCCTCCACCTGGAGTTCGCACAAATCCTTCCTTCGTCTTTCCAGCGATATCTGGGACGGCCGACCTACTCGTATCTTTTTATTTATGACTTCATACGGTTTGTGTATTTACCCAGTGTCATTTATGTATGTATTTATGTGTGTGTGTGTGTGTGTGTGTGTGTGTGTGTGTGTGTGTGTGTGTGTGTGTGTGTGTGTTTGTGTATGTGTGTGTGTATGATGTGACCCGGCTACAAGTCGGGCCAAACAGGTTGTGTGAAGTGTGGTGTGTGACAGTATCACGCAAATGAAAAAAAAACAAAGGCAAAAAAGCTATAAGTACAACTTTCTTTAAAATTAATTTCTGTATCAGGCTTTTCATTATGAATTATTTATACTTATTATCGTACCTAGTCATACTTGATATTCGATACGCAATTTAGTTTACTAATGAGATCGTTACGGAAGCGACTGTCACGGCCGCCAATAAATTGACAAGTTGCAGTAACTATTAAAAAAATGGTATAAAATACTTACTTTACTTTTTGTTCAATATTTCTCTTTGAAATTTATAATCTGTGCCAAAATCCCAGAAATTTCGTAGCGATAAGGTGTCCGTGAAATTTCTTTTCGGAATGTTAAGGTCTCCATGAAATATAATTTCATCAAGCAAGATGCTGAAGTAATCAACAGATTTGACCGCGGCTGTTCAATTTGTTAATCTAGAAGTAATTCCTTGGCTACCGTTCCGTGAAAATTGTCTGAATCGATTCACAACAATTGTCCGCAAATTGAAAGATTAGAACAAACACCATTGAGGCAATCAGGTCAGGGCTTCGAGCTATTCTTGGCAACGTTTGGTGACTTTTTTGAAGATATTTCAATGTTCTGAATAGATACTAAAAACTTAGTAAAAAGTTGACTATCGGAAAATAAGATGTAAAAAAACAAGTCTGATGTGTTTTTCTTTGGAGGAATCAGTAGGTAGTGTAAAGTACTTTTTGCTGGCACAAAGAAACAATGAAATTAGCAGAGATGACAGATTTCGAGAAAGATTACTTGAAAACTTTAACTTAACCATAGAATACCTATATCGAATTCAATTAGTCATAGCCGATAAAGCTAAAACAAAAGTTAATGACGAGATCTGATCTGCAACAGCCTGTGACAAACACCATCGAAAATAACGAGAAGAGTTTTTGTTCATTAAGCGTTAGGCAATGATTAAATGATGGACAGTAACTGTAAGCAATCAGTAAAGCAAAGCATCTAATTAAAACTGGACATGGTCAATGGACTATTCTTCAGACAACGAATTACTTCACCATCCTCTGAAAACAATATAATTTAATTCAATTAATCTTTCTTGAAAAATACACTACATAATATGATAAATAAATGGGCTATTTTTTAAATTTTCAACGGCTAAAAGGCAAATCAAATCGATTGAACAAGAAGACTGAAAAATCACAATTATGACACCCTCACGTATTCAAATTAAGCAAGGACAACCGGTGCTTTTAACAAAATCTAATTAATCAAGCGTCATTGACACTAATCGATTAGAATCATTCGGTTTTCACTCGATTAGCACTCAGTAAGGTTACATTGAACTTTGTACGTGAAAGCGGGAACTTGCTTCGACGTTGTGACGGTTGCCGATGGCTTCCTCCATAAACGTCAGTTATCGTCATAGTCGCGGTCGTGCGTGAACGGGTATTGTTTGATTTCTGACCATTTCCTGTTTTGTAGTAAAACATATTCCATTGTTTGACGATATTCCATTTGAGGACAAACAAGCAGTAGTTGCAAGAACCTTAGACTTGTATAAACCAACTACTGTTAGTCATGGAATATGATTTCGGTCAGTTGCCAAAACTGCCATCAGGCTAGTTGGGTAACTATAATAGGGTTACTGTTAAGTGAAAACCCGTGGTGGTTGTACTCTTGGATTGAACCGGCTCTGATGTGAGGCTACCGGAACATGCCAATAAGTTCTTCAGGGTATAACCAAACCACTACCACCAAGCTATCAGCGTCGCGATGTTTTCCTTCACCAGAAGCCCTATGGATCAAAAGCCAATTTCATTATCACTGAGATATCATCGTTCTAAACTCCAATTCCTGTAGACTCGGCTGCTTCAAGGTCAGGTCTTGTGTTAGGCGAATCTTCATAATTATATCTAATTAGTCTCTTATAATTTGTTGATCGCTATAAGCTCTCGGATATAGCTTCTATGATTCCCAACTTATCATCACCTTTCCCTTACAGGCTTCATCATCATCACCGGTGTGCTGATCATCGCGCGACTGTTCGGCGAGTCGGCCGGATGGCGGACCTCGCTCGGCTTTTCTATCATCGGCGTCATCATGTTCACGGCAGCCGCCGCTGTCATTTTCTATGGTAAGTGATAAGTATAGAATTTCATCGTCATCACCACCATTATCATCATTATTATTATTATTATCGCTAGAGTCTGGATAATCTATAGGATATGTGATGTGAATAATATTATAACCATCGCGGTTATTTAGCGAGTCTGCCATAGATCAGGTTCTCTGCAGGTCTTCGGTATCATGTTACCAGCATCTGCCACTGATCATCGATGATAAATGGCTTCATCGTCATCTTCAACGGCGCGGCGAGTTGATCATTTCATCATTTTGTCATCCAGTAAAGTTTATCGCGATAAAAAGGATCCTATATCCTTACTCAGAGTTTATACTATCTCCATACCAAATTTCATTAAGAAAGTAACAGATCAACAGAGGGACAGTTACTTTCGCATATTATAGTTTTTAGTGTGGATTAATATGGATATAGATCAAGTATGGCCTGATGTTAGAATACTCTCATCATCAATCTGATTATAATCACCAATAAGCATCAAGCATTTTAACAAAATTAAACTATCTACTAGTCTGTCCGAAGCACCATTAAAAAAGGTATCCATTATCCCGTTACGGCCGGCTTCGAGAAATTTGACATTACTTCTATGGAGCTTATGTCAAATTTCCATCTCCAGTAGGGCAAACTGTGGATAGATCGGTTATTGAAACTGGCCGTTGGTCTTACTGCGTAGGGTAGGCTACAAAACAAAGTATGTATCTCTGAAATCACACATGGAGTTGGTTTCTAACCATCTGGTCTAGAAACTAGAACAAAGTAAGAAGATGAGCTAACCGCTCCTAAGCCGCGAACGGTTCATTTCCATTCACGATCGTTTATTTAATAAACCATGAACAAAACTGAAACGTAACACCCAACTACTTACTTCCAATTTGTTTATTAAGTCCATGTAATAAATTTAAATATAGCAGTTCCATTGACATGCTTAATAAAACTAACTATGCTGATTTCTATTTGGTTTTGTGATTATTATGCAAAGAGTAACTCTAAGCCCGCTAGGCTGTATATATGGTGCTGCCTTTACCGTGCTCAGTTAAAATAAGGATGCTTGCTTGTCTCTGGAGATTGATGTTATGACTTCCGTTCGTTTCGCTTCCATTTAAACCTTCAGTAATTTATTTGATGCCCAGTGATTGTTTTTAGTTCGATATTTGTATTTTATAATTTAAACTTTGTTTTACTTAATGATTATGTTAACATTTTAATGTTTTTTTTAAGTTTGGTTGTTATAGGCTAGACTAAATTTGACTATACTTTGTTATCTATCAAGTACTACTGCTGCGAGTGCTATGAAAGTACAGGATAGTCGATACCATTTCAATTTGATGGTGGTCCAGAGGCTTTCACCAGTTTAATAATGGCATAAAATTAACACTGATTGACGACTACCAGATTGATGATGAAAATATAAATAACTAAAAGCAGTGAAAGTGATTTCCGGTACGAAACGAATATATTGTTCATTGGTAAAAAGGCGCCAAGTATC
The DNA here is from genome assembly GCA_931315375.2 of Opisthograptis luteolata. Taxonomy (NCBI): domain Eukaryota; kingdom Metazoa; phylum Arthropoda; class Insecta; order Lepidoptera; family Geometridae; genus Opisthograptis; species Opisthograptis luteolata. The sequence goes on from OV928044.1 coordinate 2,987,550, forward strand.
TGCTCCGCATCTGGGTGTTGTGTTCATAAACCCTAGATACAAGGAATCTTAGTAAGAGATCAGTATCTATATAGTTGAGTGGACGTAATAATTTATTGTTCTGTTTTTTCAGATTGGCACAGATCGTACTACGCAAACCTGCGTCCGAACAAACATTCGTACGATCTCCTCATTTCTTCCGGCGTATTCTCAGTCATCAACGCTGCCGTATTCCTTGCGCACGCTTTCCTTACCTTCAGGAAGGAGTCCGATTATTAAAAATCTTTTTAATTTATTACAAACTATTAAACTCATAACATAGTGGAAAAATTAATTGACAAAAGCACGACATGTGTCAGCGAATTACTAAATTGAACGTAGTAACAAAATTTGGGTGACAAGAACATCAAACGATCGTCAAGCACCTATTGGTGTGTTCCGGCAGCCAATCGTCCCTTAACATCAGATACTAGTGTTTAAAAACTACATACTTTAAATTAATAAATAAAACACACTATTCATTTGTATCAATAATTACCAAGAAAATGTAAACACCCAATGTTTGGTTTCATTCTTTTATTACTTAGATTATATTAGCTAAGTAATTTAATTAATATTTAACATTCTAATAGTTTTATAATAAGTAGTATTTATAGTTGAGTAAAGGTAAGTTTAATTTGCTTTCATGTTTAGGCTATAAGTTAGTTATAGGTTAGTAATATTAAGATGAGGTTGTAAATATTTTTCACTATTTTAATTATAAGCACTTATATTTTTATTATTATTTGGGCACATTTAATATGCTAGACACTGAGAGTTGCCCTCAGGTGTAGCTAAACACAATCGAGATTGCGCTGTCGTCAGCATTGACATCTTGTACTCTAAATTTATAAAATGCAGCTAATATTAAATTACATTTAAAAAATCAGCTATTTTGACAGTTAAATTAGATAAGACCTTTCTTTGCGCTATATTGAATAATAGCAGCTAAATATATATAAACACAAAAAGCAGCTATTTTCACAAAAAAAACAATAACGGCTTTTAACTGTTATTGACAGCTACAGAACATGTAAAAATGCAGCTATTTTGTTGGCACTAGAACCCCCATTTAATTATATAAGTTATAAATTAGGCAACACTAGGTAAATTAGTTTTGCAGCTATTCAGCTTTAATATATTTGGCAGCGTTATTTTCAAGCAGCTATGTCTATTAATATCATAAAAATGCAGCTATTTCACTTTACTTTTTGGTAGCTAAATTTACGTAAGCATACTATACCTTCGACTATTAAAATCAGAGTGACTAGTGGTCCAACGCTAACCCGAAAGATGTGGAGGTATATTTCTTCGAAGCTATTATGTATTATTTGAGGCAGCTTTATTCTTAATTTTAATATTACTATTCAACTTCACGGCGAATAAAACGTACATCGATATGTCTCAAGACTCTCAATGCTATTTCTTTTCACCATATTTTTGGTTGAGATCAATTAAGTCATCAGAATGTTTTTGGCAGCTACAATAATTATGATAAATAATAAACCGTCGGAAAACGGCAGCGCACTTATTCTTTTAGGTAGATAATTGTAAAATAAACTTATTTAAAGCTAAATTTGCAGTACTTTAAAAGCAGTATTTGAATGAGAATATTATTTTTGCCCTCATCGAGCAGTTATATTGTATTTAATCATTTTGTTTTGGCCGAAAGTGCAAGTTTTAATTTTAAAATAATATAAATACATAATGTTTTTGGCAGCTAGTGTTTTAAAAAAATATCAGACACCGGCAGCGCACTTATTTCTCCAGCTAAATATTTCTAAATTTAATTTGAAGTTAAATTTACAGTATTCTAACGCATGTTTTAAAAGTTTTTTTATAGTAGTTTCATTATCAGCTTAGTTAAAACCTTACGCGGATATGAAATGGGTAAATGAGTATTTTATTTTGCCCTCATCGAGCAGTTGTATTGTATTTAATCAGTTTATTTTGGCCGAAAGTGCAAGTTGTTTATTATAATTTATAAAATCTTAATTTTAATATAAATAATACATTCATAGATTAGATGTCTTTATTCCAGGCGTAATTTAAAATTATGCGAATCATTATTATAGACCATGGCAATTCTTTACGTACTATTGTACTATTTTTTTATTTATGGTAATTTAAGGACATTCTTTGTAATAATTATCTACTACTAAAACATTCCGCTATAACCAAATGAATTAGTTTTTAAATATAGTTTCAAGTAATGCTTAGCATGCTAGTTTTGATTTGATTTTTCTTTTGTTTTAATGTTTTTTTTTTTAATAATTTTTATTTAAATATGCAAGCTGTATGTAGTAGTGATTTTTAATAATTACTTAGTTGAACGAAATATGACCACCGTAACTTTTACTTTTTAACTAAGCCTATTTTTCTAAAGGATTATTGGACCGTAAAATCAAACACAATAGGTGAAACTAGACGTTGCAAACTGATTGGCAAACTGAAGTAGTATTGCCATTTAATAAACATCAGAATTTTCCGATTTATATTTTTTAAATCTTTTTTTTTAGTAAACAAGCATTTTAACAAGTAACATAAATTATGTGCTTTTGCAGAACAATATATTACACATCGTACACGTATTCACAAACAATTTAAGTTATTTTAAATTAAAAACATACGTAAGTCTACTTAAACAAATGTTGAATACGTAAGTCTAATTATACAAATGTTGAATACGTAAGTCTACTTGAACGAATGTTGAATACGTAAGTCTACTTACACATGTTGAATATGTAAGTCTACGTATACAAATGTTAAATACATAAGTCTACGTATACAAATGTTGAATATGTAAGTCTACTTAAACAAATGTTGAATACGTAAGTCTACTTACAAATGTTTATTACGTAGTTAAGTGTACTTACGTATGTTTAATGCTAGTACGTAAGTAGTATTTTTAGTTTTAAGAGTTTAGTTAAAGGATAAACCAAAGCAGTAATCAGTATCCGTCCAGTGGTAGTTAAGTTTTGTTCTATCTCTTTTCTCTTCAGTATAATTTAGGCCAAAGTCTGTAATAACAACTGGGGAAAAGGCGTTTCATCATTTCAACAGCCAGTGTCAGTCCATTGTTAGATTTGTTGGACATTACACCCTACGTGCGCCACAATTGCTACAAAATACCTTTATTCCTTTGAAATCTACTATTGTAACACCATCATAATTTTAATAGGCGACCTCTAGCGGAAATTGCTAGCAAGAGCTAATAAATCTACCAGAGAATCAATAGCAAACCCAGAGTTGTCGCCAAATGGAACTAGATGGCGGTGTACCTCCTTAAAACACGCAAGCGTTTGTCTCCACGCAACTATGTAAGCGCGGCGAATTCAAATTTGTGTTGGAATCGGGGGGAATCGGAACTCACTGGCTTTAGCGCTTTGTAGCAGTACCCTATACAGCTCTCAAGCTCTTGCGACTGTATGGTGTCTGTAGCACTGCCTAAGGCTCGGTAGTTAACAATTCAATTTTGCCCCCGCCCCTTATTGTACTTCCCCTTTACTTGTAATAAACCCGCTCGAAGCTACCCCTTCTAGACATGTGTCCGCTATAGCGAAACGTAACTGAAAACGGTTGCCGTGCCTCTAACGTACCCAATCGATATTGACATGGTTAGCAACGGCTATCAGATATCCATTTTATCAACTGACGGTGACGCGGCAACTAACTGACAATATCACAGTTGTTGGCTAGTTGGTTTCATTCAGTTATTCTCGTTTCGCTACGTTGCGGCAACCGAACGCCAATAACCATGCCCTCTCTATCATTCGTGACATGTTAAAACAGAGAGGAATTGAATATTGATAGATCAAACTATAATGGACATTGGTTTGTTGCTAGAGCGCATGCGCTGGAAGCCGGGAACCGTTCATTATAGTTTGACCTCTATAGGGTTACTAGAGTTAAACTTTGTGTCTATTTATATAAGGTCGTGATTACGTTACGAAGTTTACGATATTCATGATATATAAAATTGGTTTATTAAGAAACATGCGCGCGCAGGTGGAATTATTAGACCGCTAGAAGTTTGTTTGGTTTTCTTGAGCGGTGTGTTTCATAAAGTTTTCTGTTTTTCGCATTGTTATAGTTTAGAATTAATTTGGCCCACCCAAATGACATTGATTGTGACTAATTTTAAAAAATAGTAAGTTGAGTGTTATAAAAGTGAAAATTTATAAAATAAAGTTTTAGTAGTTTTAGTTTAGGTAAGTACATAAGTAGGTATAGGTAAATGTTATTTATTATTGTTGTGCAAATCTTTGTTCTATTTAAACGTTTCTGTGATTATGAAAAATGTCTGTTAGAAAGGGTATGGTGTGGAGTTGTGGACTCGTTTTGAGAAAAAAGATTTTTTTTTGCCATTTGTAAATATTGCAAGCAAACTTTGTCAATTATAACATTTAATTCTCGTCTGAAAAAGGCTTATCCGTCAATTTTTTTGGCGCAACAAACTGACGCCAGGTCTTCAAATAATGAAGATGACCTGCCTCAGCAAGCGAACTCAGTGAGAGCAGCTGTCATCACGTCTGCGGTGTGTGGTAACAGTTAGCGCTAGTATTATAGTTGAGTTAGTTATGAAGACCTTTTTTTTTTTTTTTTTTATACCTTGCTTTTCCTGAAACCTTAGTTGAAAACCCACTTTTATGCCGATGTTCGGCAACGGCAACGGTTATCAGTATCGCTATTGAAACCAAACATCAGTTATATAGCCGTTGTCAGAAATTGCTGATAGCGCCCATGTTTAACCCCTTCGCCTTTCTTTACGTCACCCTGCCCGTCCGCCGACCTACGTAGCATTACACTATTCAGTTTTTTTTAATATGTCATAATTTCTCGATTTTTGGCCCAAACTGTTACTACCTACGCTGATCTGATTAATTTTATGTTTCCGATTAATTTTGTTGTATGTCTTCCTTTCTTTCTTTCTTTGTGTTGTTCAATAAAAACATCTAATTTATGATTCCATCAACACAATCTTCTAGAACTAGTGTAGGTATGCTTCTTTTAATGTATTTATATTAGGTTTAGTTGCTTTGCTTTATTTTAGTTACAATAGCGTTAAATTAAGATAGCATTAAGAGTAAAAATATTATATTAAGTAGGAACCTCGGTAATCCGGCCCCTGTCTAATTTGGTGGACCCTGTAACCGACACTTTAATTGCCGCGAAGTACACGTCTATTAACTATTACTCTATTTAATACACGCACAGTAGTAAATAAATACATGATTACTTTCTACTGTGATACACGTTTGTCTTTGGACAAGTTGGGCACGCGGCTACTTATCGTTTTCATTTAGCCATTTCGATAATTTGTCGGATTAAAATGTACTTATATTCAAAAAGTTACGGATTTTAATAGATCGGTGCGGTGGGAGTGCTCTATAGTCCGAAAAATACAACCGATACTGCCCGCCAACATCTGTCGGATTACCGAGGCCAATTACTACAATGTTGTGAACTTCACGAATATTGTAAGTTTAATATAATTTTAGAAATGTAAATAGATATAATAACTGATGTAACCCGGCGCTAATGTTACCTTATTTATCCCCAATATAACAATTTAATAATACAATAGAACAAAAGGTACCCGCGTCGTAAAAATAAATAATTATATTATTGTTATTATTCTCTCTGTGTAAACTTTTGAACAGTTAATCACATAGATTTGTATTAAAATATATTCCCATGTATGTAATCGTTGCATTATTTTATTAAATTTTAATTCAAAATGTTGTTTTATTTTTATATTCTATCGCCATACACGTCACTCAGTTCACTCCATGCATGTACTGCGATTCGTTCATGGAGCTTATCTAAATTACTAGCTGTTCCTCGCGGTTTCACCCGCGTGGGCTACAGTTTATCGCGATAAAAAGTATCCTATGTCCCTTCCCCGGGGCTCAAATTATCTCTATACCAAATTTCATTTAAATCGGTTCAGTAGTTTAGGCGCGATAGCGTATATATTCCGTATACTCCAAAATTATTCCCGCACTTCGGTGCCCCCTCAACGCGTTACCTGCTATAGGTACCCATTATCCTATTTTAATTCTAAGTTAATTTTTCTTGGACCGCACGTTTGAACCGCGCAATTAAAGGTCTTTCTGGTCCGCGACCGCACTTTACCTATTTCATAGATTCTCCCGGTACCCCCCTCACCTCACCGCGTTTCCCGCTGCGCTGCGGTGCGGCGGTTTTATTTTTCTACTACTACTTACATTTTTAAACTCGTGATATCTTTCGAATGGAATGTCCGAATTGAATGATTCAAAAAGTTATATAAAGGCATTGAAGCAGTTTTGAATAAGAAGTAATTTATTTTGATAAGGATTAATACCAAGATACAAATAAAGAGCCTTTTCTAGCGGCGGCAATAATAATTATTTTTTTAAAATAAAAGATCACTTATTGTGGAATAACTATAATAGTTAGACATATGCTCTCGCGGACTTTTTTGTAGATCTAAATGAGACCTACAAACCCGTAATACATTATTTTATTCTAGTGTCAATAGTTTTTGCAGCGCACGCAAAAATAGGTTTTCGATTTCACACCTTGGGTTGCAAAATAGCAATTTTCTTACGGATCCCTAATTTTTTTGGAAATAAAATATAGCCTATAGCCTTCCTCGATAAATGGACTATCCAACACTGAAAGAGTTTTTTAAATCGGACCAGTAGTTCCTGAGATTAGCGCGTTCAAACAAACAAACAAACAAACAAACTCTGCAGCTTTATAATATTAGTATAGATTTGATGTACCTATATACACACATAATAATTGGGTAAAATTTATTTGCAAAGACCAAAATAAGCAACCGAGACAAATGCAAATCGGATTTCTCAGTGCACTTGTTATCTGGTTGTTTTTTTATTGGTCTATCACTCTCTATTACCACAGCTCACAGCGCACTAATTAATTACCTACTTATTTTATATGGTGAAATTGCTTGTATGTTTGTTTGGGGTACGTAACCTCTGAAACTACTAATGCGATTGTGATAATTATTTCAATGATAGAAAACCATACTATGCCCAAGTGTCATGGGCTAGTTTTTAAGGGTCGTCGAAGAAATATGAGCCGAATAACGCTGCGTTATTGCTCAATACCCGTTGAGGCCGTTGAAAAATAACATTTGACGGGGTTTTTGACAGTTTGGTATTTTAAATTTGCTGCTGCATTGTAACTAAGTTTCGCCTGCATCCGGGCTAAATCCAAGGTTCAAAATTCACCCCCAAAATCACAATCACTTCGTACTACTGTCAAATAGTAACGAGTACGTATAACTTTAGATAACATTTTTTAGATGATGATATACATAAAACCTCATCTAAACATTGAAATAAAACCTACCTCTACACGTAATATACTCTGTGGGAATTCGATCTTAAGTCAAGTACGCATAGAGAAAGTATGTTTCTTTTTACAACATTCTGTGGTTTTTGTTTTTACTCTACAATACTCTACATGAAGGACTTTTTTGGCGGCAATTGAGTTGTCAACGTGAAAATTTTATTTTTATTTCCAAAACTTGTGTTTCTTCGAGTGATAATGTGTAATATTGGTGGATTATTAACTATTATGTGTTCGTTAATGTGTACGAGTGTGGGAAATTGATATAAAGTTGTGAAAGTGACTTTTCAAGTTGCTCCAAAAAAGTCCGTGTAAAGTTTAAGTAAAGCGCCACTACTTTACTTAAACACTATCCTCATCCCATCATCTCATCATCATCATCATCATCATCATCATTTAAACTTGATTCAACTCTCTGAGTTTGAAATCTTTTATACTTGACACTGGCAAATACACTAATCGTGTGACGCCATAACGAAACAAAAAAAAATACTCTACATAACCATAGCATTTGGACTTTTTTGGCGGCAATTGAATTGTCAACATGAAGATTTTGTTTTCATTTCCAAAACTTGTGTTTCTTCGAGTGATAATGTGTAATATTGGTGGATTATTAACCATTATGTGTTCGTTAATGTGTACGAGTGTGGGAAATTGAAATAAAGTTGTGAAAGTGACTTTTCGAGTTGCTCCAAAAATGCCCGTGTAAAGTTTAAGTAAAGCGCCACTACTTTACTTAAACACTATCCTCATCCCTTCATCTCATCATCATCATCATCATCATTAAACTTGATTCAACTCTCTGAGTTTGAAATATTTTATACTTGACACTGGCAAATACACTAATCGTGTGAAGCCATACCAAAAAAAAAAAAACCATAACATGGACCTTATTTTGGCGGCAATCGAATTGTCAACGTGAAAATTTTGTTTTTATTTTCAAAACTTGTGTTTTTCGAGTGATAATGTGTAATATTGGTGGATTATTAAACCATTATGTGTTCGTTAATGTGTACGAGTGTGGGAAATTAAAATAAAGTTGTGACAGTGACTTCGAGTTGCTCCAAAAAAGTGCGTGTAAAGTTTAAGTAAAGCACCACCACTTTACCTAAACACTATCCTCATCCCTTCATCTTATCATCATCATCATCATTTAAACTATATTCAACTCTGAGTTTGAAATATTTTATACTTGACACTGGCAAATACACTAACCTAACCGTGTGACGCCATAACAAAGCAAAAAAAAAGCCATAACATAACCTAAAATCGACACATTTTATTTCCTTTTCTGACCCTTTATTATCAATAGAATGACTCACCTTCTCAGCTTTGGCTAGGTAAATCCATAGCTTTCTCCAAGTTGAAAACTTCTTCTGGTCACTGAAATTGTATTGCATTTCCTTCGATGCATATCTTGTGCTGAGCGGCGACCGATAGTTACAGTACTCCGAACCTCGTAATTCTTCTGGTGCATCGATAGAAAACATTTTAGCACAATATCTTTGATTTATTTTAGCTAAAATTATTGTAACATCCAAGACGTCGAGTATCGTAAACAGATGACAGATTATTGAAACGAAAATAACCTATCAGAGGCAAGGTCAATGGAGGCGCGAGAATTCGAAATTGATAACAAGGTTATCGCATTGTCTGACGTAACGTTACCGAAAGTGGAGCGCCCTTTATTTACTAACCAACTGTGTTATGAAAGCTTGAAATTCTCATAGATACACTCTTAGCTATGTGTAATGTTGGACTTATTTAATGAAGTGAGGATAATCACATTTTCTAGAAAGGACACAGATTTTTCTGTAATCCAAACTTAATAAGTTGGTACAAGCATTACAGTAATAAAACAATATGTTCTATCATGTGATGCTATCACAACTCGAGAAATCTTGAGAATGTAAGTAAACAACATTTAATAACGCAATTCATTTATTTGTTGGAGTAATATAAAATTAAGTAATGGATGATGCAATTATTATGTTATGATTTATTATAATATTATTTAAGATTGATATAAAGAGTAGGTATGCAATGTGTCTTACTGAGGATAATAATTTTTATTTTTTAATTAAAAGATGCTGTTGCAATGATGGTGCCATGCTACACCTTTGCTGGAAACTGGCTCTCAAGTGCCAAAACAGACTAATAGGTCCTAGGCGATAAATAATATAGGTAAATAAATCCAATGAAACAAAATATTATATAAATAGCACTTTATTTACATTTCAAAAATATCAACATATCAAAATACATGTTTTATACAACATCTAATAAAAATAGCTTTTTACTTGGCAATCGTGTTTTGATTGTAATTTTGTAACCATTTCATATTTATAAGGTTAGGCAGGCACACTTATTATTATTAAGATTTCAACAAATAATACTTTCACCATGTTCACATCATAATTAGGTCAATTTTAGACTATTTATTTGGCTAGTTGTAATCTTATGTAATGATAGAAGTTTGTGGACATAGCATAATATAGCAGTAACAATAATATAATTTGTCAATTGAAATGTAGACTTATTCTATGCAACGTGACGAGATGAACAAGTCATTAGCCTACACCACTGAAAATAGCGTTATTAATCTAAAATATATAACTCAAAGGTGACTGACTGACATAGTGATCTATCAACGCACAGCCCAAACCACTGGACAGATCGGGCTGAAATTTGGCATGCAGGTAGATTTTATGACGTAGGCATCCGCTAAGAAAGGATTTTGATTAATTCTACCCCCAAGAGGATGAAAGTTTGTATGAAACTTTGTCAATTTTAAACCGATTGGGCTGAGACTGCATGCATAAAGCTGTAGCTCACGCGGGTGAAACCGCGGGGAACAGCTAGTTTTTATAATAAACCAAATGTGAGTACTACTTAGAAACTAAAATATTGATGTTACATAATATACAAACATAACATAATCAAGTGTTTATTAATCATTATTAATTTTACATCATTATTGTGACCAATATTTTTTGAAGTCATGATAATACCAATTATTCTAATAAATGACAAATAATATTCTTGAGGTTGATTTTTGCCATCTTTCGGGTGGAATTTGAGCTTTAGGATCAATACCTTGGATTACATTAGACTTTTATTGCACTGTGACTTACACGTTTCTAAAGCATATTTTTTATCTTACAGTCAGACTTTAGGATTTGCCTTTGAGTGACTTCATCATCTTCTCCAGTTTCATCGCCTTCTGCATGTCACCGCTGATCTTCAGCTTGCCCATCATGAAAGCTGTGGTCGGCTTCAGTTTACCTGCGAAGGGAATCATCATGATCAACCAGCCTATTATGTTTCTACTGTTTCTGTTCTGTTTCAGAGAAAGGGAGATATCGAGAGAGAGAGAGAGAGCGAGAGAGAGAGAGAGAGCGAGAGAGAGAGAGAGAGAGAGAGAGAGAGAGAGAGAGAGAGCTGGGAACAGGAATATTCTTGAAAATTTAACTACGATGGTTTGTTTGCATCAGACCACTGAACACAAATGTAAGGTTTACATATTTTTTGACTTTTTGTTTGTCACAAACTCTTTTTTTTTTACTACTATTTACAGGGAAGCGTTTGACCACAAGTCACCTGATGTTAAGTGACGATGTGGTCTAAGATGGCGCCACGCTACACCTGGACTGGGAACTGGCTCTCAAGTGAAGCTGCCGGAACACACCGATAGGTGCTTGGCGGCAGATTCTTAACAAGAGGGTGGTAGCTAGCCAGGCGAGTACTCGAAAATACCCTACCACCAAGCTATGGTTTCATCACGATGTTTTCCGTCACCGAAAGCTCAAGCTCATTGTAGGATTCGAACCCACGTCCTACGGATCGCAAGCCGACGTCACTACCACTGAGCCATCACTCTGAAATTGATGAACGGGTTGCAGTTTTCAGATAGTAAAGAATTAATGTTCGATCGTTGCGTATTATCATCATCAGCCTCTTCCGTACCCAGTGCTGGGCCTTCTCTTAGATGAAGTACGGGCCTCGACCGTGCTGGACCATATACATCAGCCTTTCCCAAAGTGGGCGATAACGCCCCCTTGAGGGCGCTGCAGGAGGGTGGTAAGAGTCCCAGAAAGAAAAAGGGGGGCGTTGTGTAGATGGGGGCGCAAAATGAGTTTGGGAACCCCTACATTTTACATCTACATTTTTTAAATGTACGTACGTACATGTACCTATGTTGTTATGTGTATGTGTTAATGTTCTTGATACTTGCCCGCAAACATGTCGGCGAAGTGACCGCTATCCATTGTAAGGGTAGCATCTGGGGGGTTCTTGGGCTCGCCCTGACCGCATGTGCCATCGCCGTTCTTGAGGTCGATATGCCACACACCTTCTTCCTTCCCTGTAAATTTTACATTTAACTTGTAGAATTTATTTAATCATTAGCAGCCGGAACAAGGAAATTCGCCGAAGACCGAAGGTAACCGACATAGCTCTCAGAATTTACAAGTTGAAGTGACAATGGGCAGGTCACATTGCTCGACGAACCGATAACCGATTATAAAGAAAAGTTCTCGAGTGGCGACCACGAATCGGAAGATGTTCTGTAGGTAGGCCCCCCGCTAGGTGGACCGACGACATTGTAAGAGCCGCAGGGAGTCGATGGATGCTAATGGCTAATAACCGTTCGTGGTGGCGTTCAAGGAGGTAGGCCTATATCCACCGCTGAACATTGGCCTTCCCCTTCGAACACCACCTTACTTGTATAACAACAACAATATAATTTTGCCACGAAGATAACTCGGTGACTTCTAATCGTACAACGAGCTTCAGATTTCGGCGAAGGAAAGTATACTTTGGCGGATAAAACCGTAATAAGAAGAAAGTGATAAGTGGATAAGTGGTAGTGCATTTTCAAGCAATCGCTTCTAAGCTTCCCTGTCGGTGAGTTTCTGTAGTTGAACTTGAGAGTCAGTTCTTGGTCTAGGCGTAGCACGACCACATCGTCGCTTAACATAGGACTTGAGATCAAACGTTATCGTATAAGATGTAAAAAAAAACCACCACACCAATGTTATTAGCAAATCCTCTCAAAAAAAAAAACAACTTATTGCCACTATAACACAGAGACCTATCCTAGGTTCCAGTAACTTACTTATCTAATAACAAACAAGAACAAGAGGGGATATGTGCCTTCTTTCTTTTTTTTTTTCATTCTTCCATTTTTTTTTTGCTTTCTTTCTTTTTTTTTTTTTCTTTTTCCTTTAATGGTACTACTGGGAATTTTTGACCGACTAGTACCATCACATACATATATCTGATTTACTCACCTTTAACGTTGAACTGAAAAATAGCACCAGTCTTCTTCACCAGATCAGCCGACATAGTTTTGCTGATAGCAGCAAACAACGTCGGGATTTGTCCCTCTGATTCAGTCTGCGAAGTTTTATATCAGAAAGTTAATATTTACGATAAAAATTATAAAGCAAATCATGTGTGTTACATATTTTTATCAGCGTTTGACCTGATGTTAGTAGATGTAATAAAAGCATATTGGTATTTGGTACTACACATCTCAAAAAGTTCTTCACCAATTTCTTTGAAAGTTGTCCAATTTCTTTTTCATGGAAGGTATAGGCTATCTAATTTTTCGCACTCGCAACTCGCCACAGATAAAAAATAAATGATAATAATAATGATTGATAATGCATGGTTTCTAATTGTTCTGTTCAAAAAAAAACTTTTAATATTATTTCCGAATTGCCATTAAAAAGGGAAAAAAGTATTTTCTAGTTTCTTTTCTCACAACAGCACAATGAAATAATGAGTGGAACATAGACATACACCGACAAAGCACTCCTCAGACCTTTTTAGCCTCTGCGATTGGTGTGCCGGGCACGTCCAAAAAGAAGTCAGGCAACAGATTTTCTAAATTACCTGTAAACAATACAAACATCTAATAATACAAATGAAAATTACATTAAAATTTCTGTGTTGCCTGTGCAAAGAACGTAGATAACCTATTTTTTTGTGTTTTGTTTATGGTCCACTCACACTAGTCTAATAAAATTCCTTTAAAAAAACTTTAACTAATGACCACTAAGCCAACGCGTATTACTTACTACAAATTAGGATAATGAGCAAACTATAGTGAATCTATAGTTAGTTATAGGTAGCGGCACGGAAGTTTAGCGCTGAGTGAAATGTGGAGGGGATAGCTGCGCATGGGCACAGTCGCGAACATGATACAATTATAACTTTAATGAATATAACCAAATAATGTTAAGAACATATTCAAATAAATAGTAAGTCTATCACTGAGCGAAATGTGGAGGATATTAGGTACTGTCGCGCGCGCAAACATGAATTTAATAGTTAACGGCAATAACAATACACTTTAGAACGCGACTGTAGAGTCATAAGTCCGCGGGGCGTCCTCGTAAGGGTGCGGGGGACGGAATACGACGGCTAGCCAACCGGCGCTACGCACGCGTTCCCTTCGCGACTTCTGCGCAATGACGTCGAACGCTAGAGTTTCGTGCCGCTACTTATACTACAGATTCACTACAATCACTTCCTAAATTACCTTTTCCTTATAGTTGGCGGTCGTGGTGTGGTACCGACGCACGGACGCCGAGGACACGGTCTGCCGGTGCGCGGCCAACGAGCCAGGCTCGTCGAGGAAACCGTCCAGCAATAGGTTATTTGCGTTCTCTGAGGCCAAAATGTATATAGCTGAGCCACAGACCAAGTGAGGGGAACATGGGTATGTTATTAACTACGCGACGCCCGCACAATCATTGTTACACTAATGTTATAAATCGTCGCCATAGAGCGACGACCTCAAATGCGTTTTTTTCTCAAGAGCGCGTTGAGAATCCTTTTTTTGGCGATAACATAAAATATTACGTTACAACATTTACGCCTGAAATTAATAATCGATCCTGATCCGTTATCTGCGGTTTTGGTATCTCGTCATAATACATCATTTTAGTAGTAACCTGTCGAGCCCAAAACTACTAAAACTAAAATACTAAAACGACATAAAATACTAAAACTAAAATGACATAAAATATTATGACATGCCATATCGTCCCAAAACAGCGGATAACGGATCGGATCGATTATTAATTTCTGGCATTAGATACTCATTAATTTCAGTAAGTAATGTGCTAGCAAAATTTTACAACAGACGTTTTTTCTGGTTTCTCAAAGTTAGCTTCTGAACATGACGTCGAATTACGAAAGTTTGTGAATGTATGTTTGTTACTTCTTTACGCTGAAACCGCTCAATATATGTGAGATTTCGAATAAAAAAATAGCTTCCTGGATTGACGCATAAGCTACTCTTTATCCTTACTTACTTATTTTACTACATATGTATACAGGCTCTGCTTAGTGTGAAGGCTACTGATTTGATACACTGAGGGTAGCTAAAAGATAATTTGAACTTACTAGCATTTAGTTTCCTTATGTAACTACCTAATAATTCTTGTTTGTTGTTTAATTATAAATAATATCCTCCGGAAGAAGGGTCCTGCAGTATTACAGACAAGTCACGGGGTGAAGCTAGTTACTACTGATACAATACACAATGAATGAGTTTGATGGCTAATCTTTAATGAAAGTTCGACTTACTGGGATCGCAGGCGTAAGGCGTCAGATCGGTGACTCCCGCCGACTTGACGACATCTTCGTCGATGGCGAAGTTTCCTGTGTACGTCTTGGGATCTCTGAAAACGTAGACAGATAGGAAATATACAATTTTCGACTTCTGTAACAAGAATTTCCGTAAGTTGCATGGTGGTAGGGTATTTCGTAGTGTTCGCCTGGCTAGCGCCTACGCTCAAGTCAAGAATCTGTTGCCAAGCATCTATTGTTGTGTTTCTGCGCTCCACTTGAGAGCCAGCAATTAGTTATAAGAATAAAATTGTAAAATGTGATCGCACCCAAAAATTCACCCGCCAGACGTTTAATGTTCTTTTGCCGGCGCGAGGTTAGAACGGGCGTAGCTAATTTAAAATTTGACGTTTTTGATCATGTTGTATCCTACTAAATTAATATATTTTGACTTTGACTTTGAGCCAGTTACCATTCGAGTTAGTATACAATATTTGATCTTACTTGCAAAGCATGAAGTATGCGGCGTCAGACACAATCTCGACCTTGCGGCTCGTCGAGATATCTCCAGTCAGCATCTCGATGGCTGCTGTTGCGATACCTGAAAACGTATTAATACAAGGCAGTTAACAAAAGCTGGCATGTTCGCAGTACTCACACCAAGGCAATTTTATTATACAGTAGCACAAACAAAATAAACTATCTCTGCCATGCTCGTAATCTTGACCGCGTGCGAGAGAGACAAAGCGATTTTTCACGATGCGTATGCAGTGCATCACCCAATCACAGACAGATGTGTGAATGTATTGTACTTGCCAGGTTTAGATAAGTAACCTATACAGATAGGTTCAGTCGTTTTTAAATCAAATCTTTTCTCTTTACATATTAGTATAGATAGACATTGGTGTCGATTCAGTTTTGTATTCTCTAAAACTGAACTAAGTTTGACAAGTCTAAAAGTAATGCTGTCCATTTTTTACTTCAGTGGTTAGAAAAAGACAGCAATACTTGTAAACCTGTCAAAAATAGTTTAGTTAGAATGCAAAACAGAATCGACACCAAAGACTATCTATACTAATACGTAAGTACGTAATGCGGGCGCGTTACGTTATGCGTGGAATGACGGCTAAAGCACGTAATGACGTCACACGTTCTGAAGGGGGAATAAGGGCTCTGATGCGCCGAGGCCTGACTATGCATGATACTAGTTCAGTGGTACAAGTATTACCTGTTCTGGGCCACAAGGCGTTGACGCCGATGTTGTAAGGCTTGAACTCCTCGCTCATGCCGAGCACACACATCGACATGCCATATTTAGCCATCGTGTAAGCGACGTGGATTGAGAACCTGTGGGAAAACACAGTACACAAAATGCTTGAATTTTTTGCTTGCTTGGAACCCAGTAGTAGGTACTGTTATGTAACAGTAGACAATGCAGTCATAGCTCGCGAACGGACACCGTCAGTTTTGTGTGTCGAGATTTGAATCGAGTTAGTGTTGCCGATCGATAATTAATCGAGTCTATCGATAGCTCAAAACGAGGCAATACTAAGGAGTGAGTGCAATACTATCGATAGTGTTGTTGCTCGCGAAGAATAAACTATCGATACTGTTGATAGTATTGTTGCTTGTGCAAACTATCGATAGTATCGATAATCTTACGACTATCGATAGTATCGATAATCTTATGACTACCGATAGTTTAATATTGCAAATTAGCAGACTATCGATAGTCTAAAACAATTAATCGATGCTATATGGCTTTTTCAGAAGAAAACTACCGATAGTTTTACTATAGATAATTCGGCAACACTAATTCAAGTTTTGAGTGACAATGGTAACGTCATCGTACGCAAAAAAACGTGAGAAGAAGCGGGTAAATAGATACGTCTGCCTGATATAATATATTATGTAATTATTATCAATCCTATTCGCAGAAACTTAGTATTCTCGTGATCATGGCGCTTGCAACAGTGCTGTAATATTGAGAAGTTTGAAGTGTGTAAAGTGCTCTGTAGGTAGGCCTCCCACTAGGTGGACCGACGACATTGTAAGAGTCGCAGAGAGCCGATGGATGCAAATGACTAAGAGCCCTTCATGGTGGAATTCAAAGGGTGAGGCCTATGTTTAGCAGTGGACTTCTTCCAGCTGATGTTGATGATCGAGAAGTGAAACAAAAACATATTAATCTTACCAGTAGGGGTTCATATTCAGGGGCGGAGACAAATTAAGGATGTGTGCATGGTTGCTGTTCTTTAAAGCCGGCAAGCACAATTTAGACCTGAAAGGAAAAATATCCACTTTAACATTGAACCAACTAAGATTTCAGTATAGAAACGGTTACCCTTCCTGTAAAGTATTTGCTAAGAATACAGGAAGGATATTACTACAATAAATAATGATAACTAGAATTTACCCATTTAGTAACAAAGTTTCCTGCATTATATTTACTAGTTGTGGAGGCCCTTAATTGGCATTCCAAGTTTACTTTGTTATCTATTGTTAGCTGTAAGCCGATATTCAAAAGACTAGCTGTTTCCCGCGGTTTCACCCGCATGGACTACAGTTCAGTAGTTTAGGCGTGAAAGCGTAACAGACAGACAGGACAGAGTTACTTCCGCATGTATAATATTAGTAGGGATTAATAAATCCATTGCTACCTATATAAAAAACATCAGTTTAGTGACCTTTAATAAATTATTCAAACCCAGGAAATTTTAATTGAGTTATAGATGTAAATTAAAATTATTTTATTAATTGCAGTGTTGAGGGGCGTCGTAATAAAATAACAAGTTCTCAAGGGCATCACAGTACAAATAAGTTTGGGAAGTCCTGATATAGTAGTTAGTACTCTCAAGTTTTGAAATACTTAGCTATATAGACAATTTGCATTTTTAAACTTACGCCAAGAAGGTCCCCCTTGTGTTAATGTTGTGCATGAGGTCGTATCTCTTCATGTCAGTGTCAGCAGTGCCAGTCAAAGAGATTGCCGACGCATTGTTAATGAGGATGTCGATGCCGTTGAACTAAAATAGGCATAGGGAGGAAAAATTAGAATCCGAGTATCTAAGAGTCTAGTTAATCCAATTACACTTCAAGTTTGAGTCATTATTTCATGTTTAAAACTCATTTTTCATTCAACATCAATCTAGTAAGACTAATTCTCTTTTCCAAGCAATAAAGGCAATGACATGAAATATTCCGAGCTTTAAACCAATTTTAAAATTGAAAGCTATGCACATGTTTATAATGTTGTGGACATGTGAGAGCATAAAACAGTATTTAGCTTTCTAATTAATTAATAATTGAACGCGAAAACATATATTACAAAAAAAACTACAAATACATGTATTGTCATCCTAATATTTCATATAACAATCTTTGATTTTTATTTTATTTTAAATAATTTTTATCTCATATCTTATTATATAAATTTTCTTTATCTTTGATATAAATATATAATGCATACTTGGTACTTGTATAACAGGTAACAAGAAACTGAGAGGCCATTTGCTTAAACTTTTAAGCCAAGGAACTGAAGTAAACACTTTTTGCTCATTGGAATAGTTGATACAAATTACTAGAGTACCTATATGAGTAATTTTCAATAGATATATATCAGCTTCTAACTGCTAGTGTATTGAAACATAATATTAAGCGTCACACCTTTTTCACGGCATCATCAACAGCTTTCTGTACCGTTTTCTCATCTCGTACATCTACGATGCATGGCAGAGCCTTGCCTCCTAAAGCTTCAACTGAAAATAATTTAAAATTACAAGGTGTTAAACAGAAAATCTATACTAATATTATAAAGCTGCAGAGTTTGTTTGTTTGTTTGTTTGTTTGTTTGTTTGAACGCGCTAATCTCAGGAACTACTGATCCGATTTAAAAAATTCTTTCAGTGTTGGATAGTCTATTTATCGAGGAAGGCTATAGGCTATATTTTATTTCCAAAAAAATTAGGGATCCGTAAGAAAATTGCTATTTTGCAACCCAAGGTGTGAAATCGAAAACCTATTTTTGCGTGCGCTGCAATAACTATTGACACTAGAACAAAATAATGTATTACGGGTTTGTAGGTCTCATTTAGATCTACAAAAAAGTCCGCGAGAGCATAATTTGTATCTTGGTATTAATCCTTATCAAAATAAATTACTTCTTATTCAAAACTGCTTCAATGCCTTTATATTACTTTTTGAATCATTCAATTCGGACATTCCATTCGAAAGATATCACGAGTTTAAAAATGTAAGTAGTAGTAGAAAATTAAAACCGCCGCACCGCAGCGCAGCGGGAAACGCGGTGAGGTGAGGGGGGCACCGGGAGAATCTATGAAATAGGTAAAGTGCGGTCGCGGACCAGGAAGACCTTTAACTGCGCGGTTCAAACTTGCGGTCCAAGAAAAATTAACTTAGAATTAAAATAGGATAATGGGTACCTACAGCAGGTAACGCGTTGAGGGGACACCGAAGTGCGGGAATAATTTTGGAGTATACGGAATATATTCGCTATCGCGCCTAAACTACTGAACCGATTTTATATGAAATTTGGTATAGAGATAATTTGAGCCCCGGGGAAGGGACATAGGATACTTTTTATCGCGATAAACTGTAGCCCACGCGGGTGAAACCGCGAGGAACAGCTAGTATTTAAATATATGAGCTTAGTGTGAGATATACATAGATGACATTGTTTGTTTTGGCATTAACAGATAGTGAACTTTGGAATTAGATCAACAGTACAACCATATTAGGTGCAAAGTCCATCTTGTTTACAAGTTATTCATTTCACATACAAATGGGTAGCAAACTATGACAACTCCACACATGAACTCCGAATATATCACCTAAGGTTCAATGAACTTGAAAAGGTACTTACTTTCTTCAGCAGCTGTGTAGATAGTGCCAGGGAGTTTTGGATGGGGCTCGGCAGTTTTCGCGGCTATCACAACGTTCGCGCCGTCTTTTGCCGCTTTTAACGCTATCGCCTTACCGATACCTCGGGACGCTCCAGTTATGAATAGCGTCCTTCCAGCCAGTTTCCTAATTTTAACATTGATTTCAATATTAATTAGCAAGTTTATCACCTAACAGGTGGTCCGATTAAATCTTCTCCTTACCCTGTGTTTGCTACTAAACTCATTTTAGCAAGGTTTCTGAAGAAACTTTTATCTAAAGTTTATAAATGTACACTAATAAATTAATTTTTAATTGGTCTACTGACACAAACTATTCAAATCAAATCAACAAAAAACTGAAGACTTCGGTAAACTTCGTTTTGTTGGCCGTCGCTTGCTCTATTTTTTTGTCGACGATTGACATTTGACGTGTCGTTGATAACATGTCAATTTGTCAGTTTTTATTAAATGTCAATGTCAATTATTGTTTATAATGTCTCGTTGGCTTCACACGATTATTGCATTGAGTCAGAACATTATCATGCAGCGATCTATTATCGCGATTTTTTTTTAAATTCATAAAATCTGAATATGTTCAGTACAGAGTTTCAAACTTCAGACCAACCAAATAAAAACTTCCTACAAATGAAACCTCCTGTACCTCCAATACAAAGAGTAAAGAACTTGCGAGTTCTTTCTGCTTGTCGGGCCTAATTCTCACGGTGTGATATATTATCAAATTAGATAATTAGCTGTTTCAACAAAGCAAAGACTTCTTCGATGCATTTGCATAC
Source organism: Opisthograptis luteolata (assembly GCA_931315375.2). NCBI lineage: Eukaryota > Metazoa > Arthropoda > Insecta > Lepidoptera > Geometridae > Opisthograptis > Opisthograptis luteolata. The sequence goes on from OV928044.1 coordinate 3,008,209, forward strand.
TTACTCTTATAGGAATTGTTGGGACTCCATTTATTACTCATTTCACTATTTATAATTATTGTAAGGTGGTTATTCATAGATTTCCTAATACTAGGTACGCTCTACTATTGCATACACAAAGTGTATTCAAGAAGATAGAAATCAAAACAAAGAAAGATTTTTCAATACATTTATTTGTGCATCACTTTATCATTCCAGTTTTCTATTCTAATTTACAACACCGGACTGTGTGAATATTACATTTTATGACATTAAAATAATATATTATCATAAGACATTTAGTTAGGCATGATAAATATTGAAATTCTCTCTTTCTGGCTCGAATAATTGATCATAATAACATACATAGCATTTAGTAGGTTTAATACTTTTTTCGTCTTTTGTACAGTTACATTTTGAATGTACCTACATACATTTAATAATATTATAATCATTTTATCATATCGTTAATTAATTAAAATAAGTAAGTCAGTACTCAACTGTACAAGATAAATCAAATATTTAATATATTATTTCAGTACGATGTGTACCTACCATTTGAAATAATGAAGTAAATCTTCATAGCACAACTGTATATGAGTATTTTATTTATTTTTTAACATAAACACACTATAAGTAGTACATATCTATATATTTTAATTGGAGATCTTGAATAAGCTTCTATAAAAATAACCTGCTGATATAATTATTTCTAAAGTGTTCACTTCATTGTTTATACCTAGGTAAGTAAGTATATCTACCAAAAATATTTAAACCGATATAATTTTAGTCATTCTCTGGCCGGTAATTAGTTAATTTATCTACAGTTACATTTTACGTTAACTCTACCTAATATTTCATTTATTTACAAAATAATTATATTTTAAAACTTTACACACACACAAACAGATATTATAAATAATAGGTTTTTATTTCATCAGCTTAGGTATCGAAAATATTAGGTTGAACATACATATTACACGTTCCATACAGTCATACAAACGCTCGTTTTGGTAAAGAAGTTTTGATTGTGATAAAATATTTAAAAACATTGTTTTTTCTTTAAATTTAAATCTTTTATAATCAACCCTGTTTACCTCAGAGATATGGTTTCAACAGTTTTTTTTCTTGTAATAATCAAGCATGCTAATTCCACACATTTTTATTATTTATTCTAAAGAGGAGAAACGTTCGAAATATCAAATAAAACTTTGCTAAGTAGTAAATATTAGGTCCTACGATCTAAATAGTTTCGCATAAAGGTCTATCTATAAGAAACAACACGACATAGTAATAGGAAATTGATCTAGGTAGACAGGAAGAGCTATTATAACTTCTAAATACCTGTAGCAATCTAAAAAATATATAATTTAAGGAAATCATAAATTGAATTAAAAAGATATTAAAGCAAACGTATTTACAGTGAAAAAAGCACCATAAATTCTGTTTTAAATACACTATTATTTTACTCACAACTTTCACTTATCTATTTAAAGCATCAACATAATAAAAAATTGGCACCGAAAATGAAACTAGTCTAATCAGTTTCAACAGTAAAGTTCTAAGCGCGCGGAAATGATATCCTGCTTTACTTTTTTATATGTACGCGGGTTGCTTGGCAGAATGTTGCAAGGCAGCCAAGACGTCATGCTTGAGCCTGACGTATAGCCTTCCTTTTCTCCATGGGTTTTGAAGTTGCAAAGGCCTGAAGTCATCTCGTAGGCACCGTTCCCTGGCTCCAATGACTGCAACCAAGCAGAAATCTTGCAGTTTCTCCGGGCCGTATACGGGACCGGATTTGCCTTTGAGCACGGCGGCCATGTTGAGCTGTTTGACAACTAGGTCGATGACCTCGCGGGCTGAGGTGCGCGGGGTGACGTGAAGTTTTAGGGAGGTGCCCGCTGCTAGACCGGTCTCGTACGCGGCGAATACCTGTGCAGAAAAAACCGTTGATTACTTTGAAAGAATTTTGAACAAAGCCTTGATGGATATTGCTGTAGTGTTTTTGGAGTATCTGGGGTTATTATTGAAGGAAAGGAGGTACATAGTTTAATTTTAGATTCACCTACAATATTCTCACCTGCAATATCCCTGGCTGGTCCGGGGTCCGCGGCTCCGAAGGCGCCTTGATATGCTCATCCCTTCTCTCATCAGTCTTTGGAACTTTATTGTGGTACTCTACATCCTCTTGCGTCTCAAGCAACGGTTGTCTTTTTACACTCAAACTCGCTTTCGGGAACATATCCTGCCCAGTATCCGTGTACTCCACATCTGTACTCTTTACATTAGTCATGCTCTTAGACGGAATGACGTTGCATGGACTCCTGAAGTGCTGCGGACGGATTTTCAAAGGAACTGTTGTTAACGGACAGCTTTGGCTTTCGGAGTCACTGGATAGGCTTTGGACAGACTCAGATACGTTGCCTTTGGAAGTTCTCACGCTGATCATACTTCCTGGGTAGTATCCCTTCACTGTCAACAAGGGGCTTGATGTGGTAGATGCGCAGGTAGTATTGATGCTGTGCGGACGAGGTTTAGGCTCTATGTTCTCATTTTGCAGCACTAAGGTATCCTCGCTACGTGAAGGAGGAAGCCGGGTGCTGCCAATGCTCGTATGAGATCCATTCGACTTGATATCGAACTGGGAGTTACTACTCATGTAGTTGTTACTCGATTCCGTGTATTGAGAATCGGCGCTGTTCTTTCGCTTATTAGATTCACTGTTTAAAAACTGCGAAGTGCTAAGGTTGAGAGTTGATACGGAAGTCTGTCGAGGGGCTAAGCTCAATTGCTGTTCAGATTTGCTAAACTCTGGGTGCAGGTTGGCATGGTTGCCGTTTCCTGCAGGGCCGGGCCACGAGCCACGACCAGGCGATGATTTGGTTATCTTCCCGTCTCTTGGAGGTATCGTTAGGAAGTCTTTCAAGGTAGCCTCGTTTTCTTGAGCCTCAATATCGGGACCATCAGTCGTTTGGGACAGAGTCTTATCTAACACGTTTTTGAGCAATATTCCAGAACTAGGAGCAGCCTTGTCTTTGTCTCTCGCGAAACCGATTAAATCCATGAGCCACCGTTCAGCCTTCCAAACCGTATTGAGGTTGTTTTGGAGGTCTTCTAGTTTGGTTAGTCTCTCTTTGGCTGTCTGCAGCTCACTGCACGAGAAGGCCTCTCGGTGGGAATGAGCTGCTAAAGCTACGTCTAGTTCTAAAACACAGCTTAGTTTGGAGTATTTATTCAGAATGTTCGTGTGATAAGTTTGAAGGTGGATCATTTCGAATGCTTGAATGGGAAGGCTTAGAAGATCCTCTTTTTGAAGTAAGATTTCTTTTTGTCCGGGGACGGAGCACGCCTGTTCAGCTGGTGGACATACCATAATAAAACTGACGTCACTGTTGAGTTCAATGACTTCAAGGTCGTATATTCGGTGGGCAATGACGCATTCTAAAGGTATTTCCATGTCTTTGAACAGGCGGCGTGAGGCTGAGGCGACCTGGTCGAGGAACATTTCTTGAGATTCTGAAGGCTTTTCGTGTCCTGAGATGAAGCTGTTGATGGACTCATCTGATGGCTTTCCTGATTGGTTTTTGAGGTATTCCCATTCTTCACTGTAACAAAAAGGTTATTTTTATTTACAAGCTCTGCGAAGTAAACTTTCTTCAGCAACTTCGAAATCTACTGTATTTCTGAATAGCTGTTAATAATTCCGCCGATATTAATTCAAGAAATGTAGGTTAAGCAGGCTTCTGGATATGCTACTTACGCAGACACATGAGGGTTGTCCCTAACCCTTGTATGAGGTGGTACATTAGGGGTTCTCGCTGGAGCCACAATGCGAACGACTTCCACTGAGGACTGCAGCTTCAGGTAGCCGAGGTACAAGCCTCGGGGAAGCTGGACTCGGGACACCTGGAATGAAGGAGTTTGGTTTTAGTTTCTGGATATTGTGTTGAAGAATGTAAAACCTAACCCATCCCCAACTCTTAGCAGTACCTATCCAGATTTGCAAGCTCAAATCGCAAGAGGCTGATGGTCATGCACCAAGGTTTGGTTAGCATTTGCACAAGGGCATGGTAGATCTTTGAAGATCATAAGAACCAGTCGCATTTTTTCTCTTTTGCTTCTATATGGTAGTATTCAAGATGATACGAAACAACTTAACCTTAGCGTGATAAGAACCAGACTGAACTCCCTTTGCTGTAAGACTCACCTGATGATACGCGATCTGTTCATGCACTGAAGCCATCAACAGCTCCCCAATAGTATTGTCCTCACTCAGGACCCGCCGTCGGAGCCTCGACACCGGTACCCACCGGGAGTTTAGCGCGGAAACAGACTTGGCAGACTTGACGCTGTTCACGCAAGATAGAACTACGGTTCCACTGGAATCTCGAAGAGGCCTGTGGTAGAGCTGGCCTAGAAGACGATGATAGAGTTATTAGAGTTTTTGTTTTTAAACCCTTTTTGTGGATCCAAAAACCAATCAGAAGAAACCTCGGACTGTATTGAATACATACAAAGGTATGTATTTGTTTCGTGTCTGGGATTTGTGGATCTCCGATCTTTTTGGGTGCTTATCATTCAAAAGCTCAGAATCATGGACAAGTAAAGGAGGGCAAGGATTTCCTTCAAATGGATAGAAATGGCTAAAAATAAAATAGACCAAGTGTGTGGTGTCACTTCTTTTAGCGTTATCTGTCGCCTGCTACATTTCTCCTTTTATTTAGCTAGCTACTAGAACTATTCTCCTTCCACGCTAGCATAGGATTTAGCTTACCTAGATCCTGAACGCACAACGCGGACTGCATCTGAGCGGCAGCGGTGAGCAGCTTGAGCCTGAAGTGGATGGATGAGGACGTGTGTTTCTCCATATCTGTCCGCAGTGCCTTAACGTCGTCCCAGGAACATGACACCTGGTATACAAACGTTTATATGAATCCAGCATAATAGTGGCATTTCTCTCAGCGTAGTTTGTATCTTTGTCTCCTAAAATTTCCTACCAACAAGCTATGGTTTCATTACAATAATTTTCTTTACCGACAGCTCAAGCTCATTAAAGCATAAACGCAAGTCGACGTCACTACCACAGAGCCATCATCGCTTCATTGTTAGCCTTATGCAAAAATAATACCAGATTTAGAATATCCATAAAAGTCACATACCTTCATCAGCCAATGGAAGTCGGTGTAGATGCAGGTTGGATACGTCTCATCTACTTCGATAACGGGAAGGAACTCTTCACTCGTCACCAGTACCTTATCTTCATGGTACAGGATGCATGCCAGGTAGATGCCCCTGGTGAAGAAAGAGGTTTTATATTGCCTATATAGAACCTTGATTCTCAATTTTTTGTCTAAAATAATATGTTCCTGAATGATTACTTTTGAAAACATGCCCTCCACGGTAGACCTGCAAAAATATAGCCTACGGAGCGATTGGAATGGACATCAAAATCTATCTAGCTTCCAAGTTAAGAGAAAAAAAAAACGATTCGAAAAAACTACATTTTTCGTTCGTTTTTAGCATGAAGGTTGTAACTAGAGTTCAGAATCAGAAGCAGAGATAGAGTAAATTCTATCTCTACTTCTGTGACTAAAAATTGAGAGCTACGATAGCACCTTGTCACTCTAAAACTGAGTAAAGAAGTTCTTCGCTCTTACCTCCTCAAATTCTTCTGGAACTTGCTAGCGGCTGTGAACAGCTGTCGAATCGTAGCAGTCTTCTTCCTCGGCAGCCGCGGTGGTTGGGTCTGAGGCCTGGTCCTAGCCCCCGCTGCGGCAGAGGCAAGGGCTTCGAGAGCAGCAGCAGCCCCCCCTGACTCTCCACGAGATGTTCGGGAAGATACGTCCCGCCAGCCTGAAAATAAAAGAAATATAATGACCGACTGCAAGGCTCCATTTTAGTATGCGTAAGAGTGTGGGCATTTCGCGGCTTTTCACAAACATTACGCCCACACAACAACAAACATAATTAGATTATTTCGATTCTGACAGAACTCTCTATCTCGTTCTTTTGCCATTTTTATAAAAGAGATGGAAATATGAATCATTTCATTTCGTTCATATCACAACTAAGGTTATCCATTTGGGCGTTATCCATTTGGTAGTTTAGCAATTGACTTTTGTGAGAAATGAGAATGATTGTGTTGTGTGAAGACCAACACACTGAAGCAAACACACTAAGGAAAAAATAAAGAAACTTGAATTAAAAAATGACGCTGGCAATTATTCATTAAAAAAGAAAAAGAAGTCAATAATTTGTACACTACATACTGCTAGGCACCACGCTTCTTGGGACAGACACAGTGAAAGGTCCCCATCCTTTGATGTTTCCACCAGCGGCCCGGAAGAAGTACCGGCGTCCCCTCGTCAGTCCAGCAGCCAACACCCTGGTCCCACCAGATGTCCCTGAGGCAGCCACTTCTCGGCTGCCACACACGTTGGAGAAATCCGCTCGTGACGACCATTCCACTGCAAAAAGGGTATTTCTTTATATTTGTGTATCTAACTATATTCCTAATGAAATGGTTGAGAAAATATTAAGGAGGTGGAATCTCGTGTAAAGTAAAAGTACGTTTGAGAGATTCACTTTAAAATGGAATGATTTCATATGATGGCCGTAAATTAAAAACTCCATTATGAATATATGAAAACTAGGCTATGAACTGAACTCAAGCTGACATCAATAGTAAATCTATAAGTCTTTAATTACATATAAGTATATGTCTCTTTCACAGATCTTTTTCTTTTAGTTCTACATGATAGCGTTTGACTATAAGTCACCTGATGTTGAGCAACGATGCGGCCGAAGGTTCACCACGCTACAACTTTACTGGGAACTGCCTTTCAAAATGAAGAATGCCGAAACACACCGATAGATGTTTGGCGACAGAACTTCTCAAGTTCTTCAATACACATGTGATCTGGAGTCATCTCATCTACGTATAACTTAAAACACGAAGAATATCGTCTATCTACAAGCCCACTACCTTTCGATCTTTCTTCTTTGGACTTTGTTCTTTCTGTGAACTCTTCGTACCTTTATATTTAGTAACAATAGGTGGGTCCTTGAGTGCCGTGAGTGCGGTGCGTACGTCGCGCATACGCACTGTAACCGCATGCGCGCCGCACACTTCCAGGTCCGGGGGTGGAGTGGCGAAGGGTACGCGGATTTGCTGCCACCCCATCAGTAGACGTCTGGAATTCAGTTAGAGTCTTCTTATATTATGTATCTTCAAGGTAACGTTTAGGTACTAGTCACGTGATGTTAAGTGACGATTGATTAGGCTAACTGATATGTGGAGAAAACTTTATCTCCCAGAATTTGGTGATAGATCACAAACAATTTTTTTACACCTGCAGTGTAGCGTTTTACTATAAGTCAACAGCTGCTAAGCGACGATGTGGTCGAAGGTGGCGCTACGTTACGTTGGATTGGGAACTGGCGCTCAAGTGAGGTTAGGGGTTAACTTAAAGCTTAGCTAGAACTTAACATAAAAGTCTAATGCCCAGGGTAAAGGAAAACGAGCTGATGCTTTTGTAGTCTTCTTCTTTTATATGCCTTAGGCACGGTAGCACTCAGTTAAAATGCCACTGAATGGTGACCCATCCAAGTGATATCTGTGCTGATGCTTGATCTGTTACGACCGACTGGACTAACTATGCCACTAGCGCAACCGCTTTTTTGTCGTATAGTGTCTGAAGGACCAACTGTGAAATATTGCACTGCGAGACTGATTGTTTTCTCCTATTGTTTCAAAGGGAATACTCACTTCAACGTCCGAACCCTTCTCTCCCAATGCTGGGCTTGCTTGTCCTTCTCTGACCCAGTGCCGCCAGCACAGCCTGTCGTACCCGCTTGCCCGCTAGCTGAAGATCTGGAATGGCAGAATTTACTAGACTTGCAATAAGCATCTGCTCCGTAGGGGGCCAAAGTGAGATAGATGCAAACGTTTATTTTTCTACAATCGTTTACGCCTTGTCAGGTTTCGTTTGAGCTCGTCATTATTCATCATCATTGTTATTCATTATTAGTGTTAACGATTGATCTTTCGTTTCGTCCGATGATGTTTATCATCCCTATTCTACCTTCCAGTGGACTTCCACGACAGTCGCTAGGTAACATTCAGTGTTTGGCGTTTGTTATTTGATTTGTAAGACTGATAAATAGTCATGTTGAACTAACCTCGTGCATGCCTCGTCTCTACACGTCCTTTCCGTTGTACAACCCATAGTTTCATGCAGGTTTGCTTCCGCCTCCCGCGCCAGCCGCCGAAGGTGAGTGCCCAAGGCTTCCGTTGATTTGACTGGAAACAAGTTAAAAAACCTATAAATAGTGAGTCGAAAAAAAACCACCATCATCTGCAGCCTGTGTCAGTGCACTGCTGGACATAGGCCTCTGCCAAGGTACGTCACTGAGCCCGGTGTTCGGCTCTTGTCACCCAACTACTGCTAGCCACTCGGCGCAAATCGTCACTACACCTAGATGGAGGGTACGTTTGCCAAGTTGCGGTCTCCGCTTACCCTGGAATCGCCAAGCATTGTTTAAGAACACGTGTACCCCAATGATTGTCGGTTCTGCGGTTTATACATGTGACCAACCCACTGCCACTTCAGATTGCTTATTCTGTGGGTTATGTCTGTGACCTGTTATCAAATATATTCCAATTATTATTTAGTATACTAAATTGCTACAACACCTCTAACTTCACGAAAATCGATAGCAGCTTAAGCACGGTCTCAATGTTTATCTAGCTGATTCGGTTTAATTAAATTTTACCTGTGTTTGTACACAATTACACTTATTGTTTATTATAGATAATAATTGCTTTGCTGGCATCGTAAATTACGTTGATATCGTTTATTACAATAATAGGTCTGGCGACCCGCCTATATAAGCCGGTAGGCGGTATGACATAATTCCCACCTTTCATACCAACGTAATTTTGCTTCAATTTCCAAACAAAATGAACACCTTTGTACTAAAGCTCTTTTTTATATTATAGTCACTTACACAACAGACAATAAAGTGCCTTTCATAAAATGATGCAATATGCAAAAATCAGAATGTTATCAGCCATACAATTGATTTGATTAGCTGTTATCATCATCGACAATCGCACTATTCGGCTATGAATCATCGTATAATGACATCCACTCCAAAATGGATGAGTATGATATATTAGGTAGATTTCAGATGAATTTTAAGTACCTACTAGACGTGACGATTCAAGTAGTAACTAAGTAACTACCTAATCTACGAAATTAAAGTAGAGTAAAAAGAGTTTTTATTTGTGCTACGAAAATGAAATACTAGTAATATAAAGACTAACTAACTATTTGCAGAAGCAGTGTCTGTGGTGTGTAGGCCTCCTCTAAACATATCCGCTCATATCTTTCTTTCGCCGTCCTAGTATCTAGCATCGTTACAAAAAATATTTAAGTCGGAAAATGTGCTTGTAGGATCTCTACGCAGGTTAAAAAGCATGGCCCAGCAGGTAGTTCGGATAAGTACGAAAAGGATCAACCCAAAGAATCAAAGAATAGCAACCAAACGCCGAAGCTAATTCTTTTAAACATAAACACTATAGTGTCACCGAAAAGCTTTGAACACGGACGCCTTCTCATAGGCATTCAAGGAAATAGGTTGCGAATTTCGCACGCTTAGAACATTTCGGTAGATCTCAAAGCCTCTAGGGCCGATAAATCGATAAAGTTCTGGGTCGAGAATTCCAACCCTCCAGGGTATTGTGGCGACGAAGCAACGAATACATTTTGTACATGTCACTGTAGGTATACACGACTGTTTGTTTTGTTTCGGAACCATCGTTCTGATTATATAGAAGAATTGATGTCACTGACAAAGATATGAAATGAGTAATTGCTGAGAGCGAACAAAAGTCTATTAAACATCATCAAAATTGTAATCGCTTAGAAAATAAGAGTTAAGTCGAGATATGTCGTATAGACAACTCACCTGATTGATAGGCAGATGATTTGACGAAGGAACCCAAATTTAGTGGAACCGATTATGATTTTCAAACTGCTACCTTGATGCAAGAGGTAAGGATAGAGAAATGCAAGAAAGACGTGCAAGTCGAGGCTAACGCAAGTTTGCAAGTGTAAGGGAAATCTAGTAATGTCAATGATAAAAGGTATCGAACAGTTGTACTTTTATCTATGTTATACCGATAAAACAAATAACAAATCACGCCTCCGTCTCGTAAACAATGTGCGATTAGATAAACAATAGTGACATAAGAATTGATTTATCGAATTCCAATAAAACGTGCCATAAGTTCCCAAGATACAGATCTAGTGCTTAGTTTGGGGCTCAGCGTTAAACAATGAAATGAAACCGTTTGTAATTTTCTTCGTCTTTTCGTTTGTATCGACAATTCTACAGTATCAACATTGTTTTGTTTTGCTTTTTGTTCCTGGTATTACCGGTAAGGTAAGAGAAGAAGTTTCTAATATTCAAGAATCACTATCGTAGCCGATGGCCTGATATATACGAGTACGTTGTTACGCTTAGGTACAATTGGACCACTAACCAAAATCCTTGAAATCTCTGCTACAAACGGCAAGCTTTGTAGTGGTAACACTATATTTACCAGTCATTTACTTGCCAAGCAGTAGTGCAAGTATTGAAAAGCAATGTTTCCAGTGAAATTACAAGGCACAAACAGAGATCAAATCTAATACCTCAGGATGACGAGCGCAAAGCATTGCATTGCATTTTTGCAGATTTTGAACTGATAATGATTGAAACTGGACTGTAATGGGCAGGCGTAACGCTCACCACCAGGCTGGCGACTTGCTCGTCTCGTCACTTAAATGCATAAAAAACTTACTAATGTCTTTTTATGATCATCATCATCCGGGAAAATCCAGTATCAAAAGGACTTCAAATACAATTGATGGACAAATTAACAACCACCTTTAACCCTCTCCCTGAAATCAAATGTTAATTTCGCAGAAATGGTACGCAGTTAAGTCGGTAGGTAGTAGGTACATTTGCAATTAGTCTCTATTGAACGTCTCTGTTCCCTTTAAATATGCTTCCTTCCATGCAATCAGGGTGATATTAATACTAGTTTCGTATATTAGAGACTAGAGTATGTAATTAGGTATCTAATATCTATCGTTTTGGTGTAAGAGAAATCATGACGTATTTTAACGCTTGTAGGTAAATCGTGTGGAGCATTCTTAGTAAGTATACAGGATACCATCAACAATAGCAAAAAATCTTTCAGATTTACACCTAACATTGTTTACAAGTCTTCGACTAGGTTCGATTCCCGGTTATGTATGAGAGATTAAAAAAAGTTTGAATGCCATTATTATTAAATCTAAAATCGAAGCCATGGTTCTTAAGAACGGATTTCGCTATCTCTCATAGTTTCTGACTTCTCCCTACTGACCCATTTGAATTGATCACCCTTGTATATCTAAAAAATATTTAGGACGGAAAACTACTATGAATTTTTTCCAGAAAGAATGTTTTCTTATATTGTGGTAGGCGTGCATCTTATTGCGTAGTTGATACAGCGAAACTTAGTTCATAATTAGTATAGGTTGATTTTTCCGTCTCGTATATTCGGAAAACAGGACCCAAAATCATAACACTAACTTGTTTATCAAGTCCACGATTTGATGAACACTTGCTCAGTCGGCCCTGCCCTCACAAACACGTCGAGCGATGAGTGACAAGTTATCTCCGGAAATATGCTGAGCTGGCCTGATTTAGTCGGGTAACATAGCTGTCAGTTTCACTTAGTATTTGGGTGACTTGCGGATCAATTATATTTCTTCGGTATGATATGTCACAAAGTCAACGGATCAAGAGTGCCTACTTTTTCTTTCCTTTGATGTAGTGAAATTTTATATGGAGATAGCTTATACTCTGTAAGTCTGTATTAACATAATATAACCTCCTTTTTATCCTGAAAAAGGTACACGCAGTGTGCGGTCTACACAGTCTCGGGGGAGGTGATTTTAAATAAGTGGACTGTATGAGGTGCGTCGTGAGCCGTTAGGTGAGGGGCGAATAAAACTATCCCTGCAAGCCTTATAGAGAATATGGACACTCCACCAACCTTTGATCCACGCCCGCTCAGGGCAGCAGCAGCGGTCAGTTCAGGCTCGCCGAACTGCGCAGTCGGTTTCACTGTACTCCAGAACTTCATAGAACAAGCAGCACCCTACGATGTTGAAGGGAGGCTCCAATAGATTCACGACGGAGGTGGTCGAAGGAAACGGTAGGTTTTGAGTCAAACGTTCACTCAGCCCGAATCGCGATGACACACTGACCACCACCGTTAAACGGTTGTAGAAAAAAACATTGATGGAGTTTTTACCATCTACCCTCCACAATGCTTGCAAGGATCGAACATACCCCTCACCGAATTCATCATGAATGAATTCCCTACTCTATTATGCATGTAGTGTGTGAAGGATATATAATCCATAAACATATAAAAAAACATAAACTAAATAAACTTACGAAGCTTATTAGCGAGGTGTACCTATATCTAAGTGTAAAATGTGTTGTATAGGTAAATAATAATAAATTAAATACAGAGGTTAAATATATAAAATAATGGAGGTATAATATTCACTTAATTAAGAGGTAATTTATTTTAATAATAGGTAATTAATTTGCATACGGTAATGGGCAAATTTTGTTTACTGGTCTCTTAATCAGACCATTTTTTGTTCTGAGAGTAACAACACGAACTATCTTATCAACGCCATGATGTGTTGCTTCAATCTTGCCGAGTGGCCATTGTAATGGTCGAGTCAAGTTAGACTTTAGTAAAACTAAATCTCCAATTTTAAGGTTGGGAGGTGACGAGAACCATTTCGCTCTCTGCTGGAGAGTGTGGAGGTAGTCGTTTGACCAGCGTCTCCAGAACGTCTGTGACACTTTCTGGATGGATTGCCAACGTGACAATCTATTCTGCGGAACGTCCTCAAACTCGTATTCCGGCACAGACACTAGACTCTGACCTATTAGAAAATGTCCGGCGGTTAAAACATCAAATTCATTAGGATTATCTGATAACGTGCACAAGGGGCGTGAGTTTAAGACGGCTTCAACTCTGCAAAACACGGTTGTCAACTCCTCAAACGTAAGTGATCTGTCAGCTACACACTTCAGAAGGAGATGTTTTGCCGACTTAATCCCACTCTCCCAGAGTCCACCCATGGACGCTGCATTTGGCGGATTAGTTCGCCATTCAACTTGACGTGTTGTCATTCCACTAAGAATCTCGTCTTGATTCTTCCTATTATTCAAGAAGTTCGTCACTTCTTTGAGGTGCTTAGCTGATGAGGTAAAATTTGTTCCGCAGTCAGAGTACAAGCAGGAGCTAAGTCCTCTGCGAGCTACAAAGCGATCAAAGGCAGCTAAAAAACATTCGCATGATAAATCGGTCAGTACTTCGCAGTGCACTGCCTTTGTCGAAAAGCACACAAAGAGACATAAATAAGCCTTGTGTACCTTCGCGTTACGACGTAAACTTTCCTTCACGAGGAACGGACCGCCTAAATCACAACCAACGTGGTTGAAAACTTTACCAGGCATGAGTCGAGGTGCGGGTAACGTACCCATTTGAGGTTGTAACGCGGTAGGTCGGCATTTAAAACATACTTTACATTTTGATAGTACAGATCGAATGACACTACGAGCACCTACGAGCCAGTAATTTTTACATAGTATTCCTTGTAACGTACGCGGACCTACATGTAAATGCATCTTATGAAAGTATTCAATCAGTAATTTGCTCGTATGACATTTTGGAAGCAACACCGGGTGCTTCGTATTGTATGGAAGGTCGCCTTGCAAAATGCGACCCCCCACCCTGAGGAAATTGTGACAATCTACGAAGGGTGACAACTTACGTAGTGAGGCAACATATTTGCCTTCCTTCAAGGATGAGATTTCTGAATCAAAATGATTCACTTGTATGACACGAATCATAGTATTGTGAGCTTGCTTCAGCTCAGAGGTTTTCAGAGGTCCTACAGACCGCTCTGAAATGTTGCATCGTAGGTTATTCACGAACCTATGACACCACGAGATTACGCGCTGCAATCTATTAAAAGAAGAACACTTATCGAAAGTTTCTTCGAGGTCGTTACAGAAAACGTTTCTGTCTTCGCAAGAATTAAATGCAAACGTTGCACTATTCGTTTTAAGTTCAGGAACCGTAAATTCCTTTTTAACATAAAATGCCTCGATAGGCCATTTCTGACGGTCGTCATATAGCCACGCGGGGCCGTGGGTCCACTTCGCGGCTTCCTCCACGAAGCGAGCAGGCAACGCACCGCGCGAGCATATGTCCGAACAATTATTCTCACTCCTTACGTGATACCAACAGCTGGGTGGTACCACAGCAGTGATCCGACTAACACGGTTAGCCACAAAAGTTTTTAACATGTAAGGTGGTGTTTGTATCCACGCTAACACGTTCTTTGAGTCGCTGAGGGCGACAATTGAATAATTTACATTCGTTATGTTTTGTACGACAAAACTTACAAGTTTACTAAGCAGCACGGCTGCTTCAAGTTCGAGTCTAGGTATTGACAGGAGAGGGTTTAACGGCGCGACCTTCGATTTGCTAGTTAGCAACCTAACCTTGACGTTGCCATCCTTATCTTCGCTACGCAGGTAAATCGAAGCTGCAAATCCGCGCGACGACGCATCGCAGAACGTTATCAATTGAACGTTGCAAAAGTTAGGTATTAAGACGTGACGCTCAAAACGCAGTTCAGATAAGAGTGGTAAGTCGGAGATGAACTGGTTCCACTGAGAGCACGGCTCTGGCGGCAACTGGTCATCCCATCCAACTCCTAGCTTCCAAAGATCTTGCATGATACACTTCGCGACGAAAGTGCAAGGTGCAATAAAACCTACTGGATCGAATATACTCGCGAGCAATTTTAAAACAGATCGTTTTGTTTGTTGTGTGTCAGTCAAATTGTAATTAAAGGCGAAGCTATCACTGAGAGGTAACCATGTCAAACCTAAAATCTTGAGAGATGACGATAACGTATCGTCTTGAAAGTCGATAGCAGAAACTTGGTCCGTTTGCATCCTATCCAGCAGTTCAGGACAGTTACTCGCCCACTTTCTCAAGTCAAACCCACCACTTTTAAGAAGTGATAATAAATCATCTTGCAAAGTGCAAGCTTGATCTTTTGATTGGCAAGACCACAACAGGTCATCAACATAAAACCCTTGCGTGAGAACCCTAGCAGCATCAGATCGCGGCCGCTCAGCGCGAGTCAGCTCATCGTCGGCGAGCTGGTGCAGCGTGCGAACAGCTACGTATGGCGCACTACGGAGGCCGTAAGTATTAGTTTTTAGTTCATAGGTGCGCACCGGTTCCGTTGGGGATTCACGCCACAGAATGTGCTGGTACTTCCTATCAGCAGGATCAATTAATACGGCCCTGTACATCTTCGACACGTCAGCAGTAAAACACACATCATACAAACGGAAGTTAATTATGATTTTTAGTAGATCTTGGTGTAGTTTCCTGCCTGTCAACAGCGCATCATTAAGGGAAGTTCCATTTTTTGTCTGGGCTGAACCATCAAAAACTACGCGCAGGGGCGTACTAAGGGATGAAGGACGTAACACACAGTGGTGCGGTATTAAATAACTAGATGGCTCAGTACCCTTGTACAACTCCATATGCCCGAGGTTCTCATACTCCTTCATAAATTCTACATATGCCTTACGAAGGTCTGGAGATCGAGCGAGGCGGCGCTCGACCTGGTTCAGTCGTTTCAATGCCACATCAAAAGAATCACCGAGAGGTGCATGGTCGGGGTTCAATAAAATCGGAGAAACATAACGTCCGGTTTCATCACGATAATGTTTATCTAAATATATTTTCTCCGCTAACTCGTCTAACGGATCCATCGGAACTTCGCACGGCAAAGCTTCCAACTCCCAAAACCGTTTGAGAGTATCATTTAACGAGGTATTTTCTATAGTGTACGACACTAACGAGGTTGTACACGGTACAACATTAAGATCACTAGAAGAGTTCATCTCTAGTCTTCCAGTTATCACATAACCAAACACACTACTTAACGCGACTGGTACATCACTATTAATAATAAACTTTTTCCCATCATAAATATGCGGAAACAGATCGCCTGATATAATTATATCAATCGGCGACTTTATATAAAAACACGGGTCAGCTAACTGTAGGTTTTTATATTCATCAACCACCTTATCAGGAATAGGTACGTTTGGCAAATCAGAGGTAATTTTAGGTAATACGACGGCATCGATATTAAATGTCGGCGTTGAACTATGACGAGGTTGAATAGTACACGAAACCATTCCGTAGTTTTTTACGTATTCGCCACCGAGTCCGAAAATATTATAAGGACATTTATTCGCAGACAATCCTAAACGTTGAAAACATTCCATCGAAATAAAACTAGATTGTGCGCCGGAGTCGATAAGTACGCGGCAAGCTTGATAATTATTAAATGAATCTAAAACATGCACAACCGCAGTACCCAATATCACTGCATAGTTGCAGGTAAGCGTTGACGTCACGTGGCAAGTGTTCACTACAGCTGGCGCATCTACCTTGCACGGCACAGGCGCAGGCGCAACTGGAACGTGACTTGGTACCGGCATAGTCACAGGTGAAATTGGATGTTTACTAGTTCCCGGTTTGAAATTATCACTAACGCTTCCTTCGCGGTGCAACAGTACGTGATGAGGCAATTTACAAATTAGGCATTTAAAGTTACTTTTACATGACTTTACAAAATGGTTCGGTTTTAAACAATTGTGGCACAACTTCAAGTCATTAGCACGGCTAATGCGTTGAACGTTTGACAATTTACGAAATTGTTCACAACGGAAAATCATATGATCTTCTCCACAATGCAAACACATGACTTTAGTACATGTAGATGAGGCATGCGTATAATTTTTAATGTTACTTTGTTTCGAATCACTCTGTTGACGTTTATTCGGTTGCACATACGAAGTAGAATAGGACGCAGAATGATCTAGAACCTTTATCTGATTTTGGACAAATGACATGAGTTCACTAAACGTAGGTATAGAATTTTGATCTAATTTTTGCTCAAAACATTTCCGTGTTTGTGGGTCCAATGCCCTTAATGCAATATGACACATTACATAACTACTTAAGTCCTCAATATGGAGTGCCTGAATCGCTTTATATGAATGATCAAAGTTCTCAATAAACATATTTAAATGAGTAGAAGATTCTTTATGCAGCGGCGAAAAGTTCAACATTTTATCCAAATACCTACCAACTAACAACCTGTTGTCTTGATATTTATCAATTAAACTTTGCCAGACGAAATCATAATTGTTGGCGGAAATTGGAACGCTTTTAACTATGTTCAATGCAGAACCCTTCGTGCACATTAACAAATAATGAAATTTGTCTATTTTAGGAATATGGTTTTGATCATGAACCAAAGAACAGAACGTCTCATAAAAAGTGTTAAAATTCTCAACATTTGAATCAAAGGTAAATAACTCCAGTTTAGGTAAACGCGGTCGGCTCTCAACAGAGCGCGAACGATTCTCGCTCTTAATACCTTCCAGGTTCGGGCTCAAATTGGATGCACATAATTTGACTCGGAAATAAAGATCATCAAAACTTTGCAATTCATGACTTCTAAGAGTTGACTTAGAATCTAACCGCAGTTCTCTTTCGAATATTTCAAATATCAACTTTTCAAATGAACTACGTAAATCACTTATCTCAGATACGTGCATTTTAAACAATTGCTTCGTTTCTGAATCATCAGATAAATCACGGGACATATCGTAAACGGTTTGCATTTGTTGAAACATACGTTGTTTACGATGAATTAACACGGTTAATTCAGTAGGAATTTCAACTTCATCTTTACTTCTAGATGGTGGCGCCATTTTGTGAAATGACACACCTGGCGGTTGACAAAATTAATATAAGAATATTTCACTACAAATACGTTAAATATGATGCAAATAAATTACACAATACATAAATAGATATTTGTACGACAATATTATGTGTATGTGGTGTGTAAATATATAAGTACCAGTCCGGATTAAGACGGATTAAAAAGGGGTTACATAGAACGTCTATATAAAATATTTTCTAATTATAAGGATTTTAAGGGGATATTTTTAGATAATTAGCACGGCCAATTATATAGATAGGTAAGTTAAGAACGTCTTAACAAAAGTAATTACGTCGCAGCGATAATTACGTGAGAGGTGCCCTGACACGGTCAGAGGTAAATTATAGGTACAGAACGTCTGCACTATAATGCCTACGAATTACGAATTCGAAGGGGAGGTAAATAACCACAAAGGAACTGGTATCCTAGGTCGAAGTGACCAAAAAAGATTGTGCGGTCTACACAGTCTCGGGGGAGGTGATTTTAAATAAGTGGACTGTATGAGGTGCGTCGTGAGCCGTTAGGTGAGGGGCGAATAAAACTATCCCTGCAAGCCTTATAGAGAATATGGACACTCCACCAACCTTTGATCCACGCCCGCTCAGGGCAGCAGCAGCGGTCAGTTCAGGCTCGCCGAACTGCGCAGTCGGTTTCACTGTACTCCAGAACTTCATAGAACAAGCAGCACCCTACGATGTTGAAGGGAGGCTCCAATAGATTCACGACGGAGGTGGTCGAAGGAAACGGTAGGTTTTGAGTCAAACGTTCACTCAGCCCGAATCGCGATGACACACTGACCACCACCGTTAAACGGTTGTAGAAAAAAACATTGATGGAGTTTTTACCATCTACCCTCCACAATGCTTGCAAGGATCGAACACGCAGGATAACGGAAAAACTGTGGGTTGGTCTAAAATTCAAACTTCCGCATTGTGTGGGAAATAAATGTCAATTTTCACGTTGGCAAAGCCGCGGGGTCAAACTCAAATACCATAAATTCCCGTGATACTACCGCTAGTTGTATTTTAATATTTTATCTACATTTTAGCCTCTGAACAGAGTATTTACGAAAGAAAACTTTGCTAGTAACATTAAAGCTACATTAGAACCCGTGAATATTTAATATTCCCGCGTAAAAGATGCAAGCGTAACTGCAGGGCGCATTCGGTCAGAACGCCTTTCAAGAAAGAAACGGCACACTAGAGAAGTCCACCAATAGTGATAGCATTCACCGATATAGGAGATAAAGTGCAAATGAAACAAACTCCGAGTGTCCAAGCCGAGCCAAGATATAATCGACAAGCTGTCATCACCAGCTTTCGTCCTTTCAGAATATTTATGCGGACTCAGTTCAATACCAGATTTAATTGAGAGGTTGGCAATCTGTCATTTCATCTAAGACTGCCGTGCATTATATCAGACTGTATTTCTATTCTCATGAATAAAAATGAAATGGTGTTTGTTGGAAATCACATCACTTGAGAGCGGTCGGACAGATTCGATTAACAATAATTGGGAAAGTTTCCAGGAACATTTGATAATCTGGCAGTGGTGGATTTAGCAGCAGGCTGAGTAGGCTGGAGCCTAGGGCGGCAGATTTTAGGGGCGGCAAATTTAGTGTCAATTTAAAAAAATGTTTTAATGATAATAAAAGAGTCGTACCTATATATGTATTTAAATATTATTATGTGCACACAAACAATTAAACATTGTTCACCACTTGAATTTTCTTCAATTTTTGTCTGATGCATAAAAAATGACACATTTAAAAAGGAAAGGCAGGGGCCGTAGAGGTTATAGAGGTTGGTAGGGGCGGCAAAATTTGAATACTTAGCCTACTAGCGGCAAATGTGTAAATCCGCCACTGTAATCTGGCAAAAATTGAAAGTACTTTTTTTCTGCGGGAATTTTGTATGAACTCAATGAAGCACATCGAAGCAAAGCTGAGTTGGGTTGTTAGTGTTATATAAAAGCGAAATACACATAAAACTTCAAGACCTACGAATCTATATGCCATGCGCATTTTTCGCTGGTAGTTTGATGGATTAGATGACAAAAAAAAAAAGCTTGGGATTTTAGTGAACTTGCTCCAATTCAATCAATTAGTAATAAGAATAAAATTGTCAATGTGATCGCGCCAAAAAAATTACCTGCCGGGCGTTTCTTGCCTGTTCTTTTGCCGGCGTAAGGAGGTTGGAACAGGCGTAGCTAGTTTTAAGTTGACGTTTTAAAGTGATCACAATGTATCCTATTGAATAAACATATTTTTGATTTTGATTTTGATTTTGGTACAAAGTGCCCGCCCGCCATCGAAGGATTTTTGAATATTCACCTCTATGTTTGTTAAGTTTGTATGGAAAATGATTTTTATTACCGTGAGCGAATCCCCAAGACGTTCCCTTAGTAGTTTGAATTTACAATAATGTATTAAAAATAAAATATTTTACACGCCGACTTTTCTGCTCGTACTAAAGGCGAGGTTACAAAATCGATCAAATCGTATCTATAATTTCACAAGACCGATCGTTCGAATCGTTTGAATGATGTATTGTCACTATTCAAGAAAATATTGTATGTAATATTTTGTCTAAAAACCACTCTCTATGTTTCTATTATAAAGATAGATAGATTAACTCTTTATTAGTACACAACCTTAAAGAGAAATTAAAAACTAGAACTAGGTAGATAACGAATTTGGATAAGTATTTCTGCCTAAATTATCATTCTTTGATGTGATATTCAAAATTCAAAACTACATTGTGATCACTTTAAAACGTCATACTTAAAACTAGCTACACCTGTTCCAACCTCCTTACACTGGCAAAACAGGCAAGAAATGCCCGGTAGGTAATTTTTTTGGCGCGATCACATTGTCAATTTTATTCTTATTACTAATTGATTGAATTGGAGCAAGTTCACTAAATCCCAAGCTTTTTTATCATCTAATAGTGCGATATTTTTTAATATGCTTTACTAATAAGATTTCTCTTGGTTGAAATGAATTGAAAAATTGAGTAAAGTGCGAATCGTACAATTCCGCGTACGGAAGGCTTTTACTTAGCAATGCCGTTGCCCTGCTTAGCGTAGGCTTTCACCACGGTTGGTGCCTTTAACCTTGCGTACTATCTTTATTAACCTCGCACGAAGGGAAGCTTTACGCACGACTTAATTTCGAGCTTAGTTCAATCACATCAATTTGTATGCACGACTACTGAATAGTGCACGCGCGAGGAATATTTATTTACGCGTACTAGTGTGCAATGATTATAGCAGTCTGTAGTCTCCCTTTTTTGTAGAAAAGTTGAATTCGGGTAAAAGTAACCTGTGTTGGTCTCTGTGTTTATCTGTGGTATTTTCCAATAACATTAGTCCAGCAGTTTTGGCGTAAAAGAAAGCCAAACAAAACAGACTACGATTTGACTTTGATGAATTTTAAAAGTGCTTCCTTAGGCTGGCCATACGGACACGGACAGTCGACAATCGACTGCTTCAAGCTGCATAGTGAACTACAGACTTCCACGTACGTACATACACAGCAGCAGCTCGAGCAGTTGCAGCAGTTCACTATGCAGTCGCAGCTTGAAGCAGTCGACAGTTGACTGCTTTAGGCTGTCTGTGTATGGCCAGCCATAGTCATGCCTGGTTTCTTCGTGATGTTTTCTTTCACCGTTTTATGCGATGTGAAAATAAGTTTGGGTGGAACCGAAATGACCGAATCGTACTATGAAAGCAACATGTCATATAGTTACTCACACTGCGTTCCCTCTTTGGCTCCGAACTCCATGAGCATCTTCGCAAGTGGCCTGTTTGTGGCCAGGACCGCCACGTCCAGCGGCGATAACTTGTCTGCATTGAGGCTGGAATGAGTTAAAATACTGTTAATGTTTCCGTGATCAGAACCTTGGCGTCAGTGGAACTGGATAATGGCGTTGATGACTTAAATATCGAGAAAGGTTTTTTTGTCTTAATATAACGATGCTTATCGAGAAATGGGAGGGGACTTTACCACCATTAACTTTAGCTACACACACACAGAAAAGGTCTTATGTTTTATGTTATGTTTCAGTTCACATGTATCAAGATGGGTGTGAAAAGACGCATCGGCAACACCCTTAGTGCAAGAAAGGAGACCGGCACGAATTAAAATCGGTAGACCAAAAACTCCGACACACGGAGCATGGTAGCTCGCGGGCCGGGCCAAAAAAGCGCCCGGACAAGTAAATAAAAAATAAAAAACAGCCCTAGTGCTGAATATATCCATAGGCAACGGTGACCGCTTACCATCAGGCGGGCCGCCTGATTGTTTACCACTCTATTACAGCAGAAAAGAAACAAACCCTACCCTTTAAGAAGTACGAGAACAAGAAGTTGGTCGCTAAGGTTCTAACGACTGATTTAACAAATCATGAAGTTGACGAATTAAGCTTTTGACTTGGAGTATAAATTTGACTTGATTCCGCGCAATCCTTAAAACGAGTAGATTCTCTTAGTTTCGTATTCTCTGAAGTGGCTCTCCAACTAGTGACCTAGTACCCATTAGGTACTTATTCTATTAGGGAACGAAATTGCAACATTTTTTCACGGATCCCTCCGAGAATTATTGCAATGCAAAGAGCTGTGAGAGCTGCGACTGCCTGCGACGGATTCGAGTGTTTGGATAGCGCTAGCGCTCTACAGTCCACGGGGAATATGTGGGACGTTTCTAGAAATAGACGAGTACTTATATATTCACTGAAAAAGAAAAAGCGTGCTTCGGGCTTTTAGTGTTCGGTTTTCAATGCGCGGTCGCTAAACGATACATACTATCTCATAATCAGCCTTTTACATTCCCACTGCTGGGACTCTAGCCTTATCTCAGAGATAGAGAGAGAGTATTGGCCGAAATCTACCACTCAGACCCCCCTGCGGGTTCGTAGATGTCGCATGTCTTTGAAGTTGTGGTTCTTGGACATGCCGGTTTCCTCACCTTTTTTGAGCGATGGCAAATCCACACATAACTTATGAAGTCAAAGTTGCGGGGCCGAGAGGATTCGAACTCGGTATCGGTGCCTTGTAAAGCGCATGCGTTACCGTTCGGCCACCATCACTCATACAAACAATACAATACATAATTCTGGGACAGTACTGTTTTTGGTCCTGTTGCTAGAGTACTGCAATATGAAAATTCACCAAATTTAAAGCTGTTTTTTTAGCTGTACCCTCTGTTTCACCCGTGTGGTCTTCAAGTAATCGCAATAAAAAGTATACCATGTCCTTCCTCAGGGCTACACCAGGATTGGGAACTGGCTCTCAAATGAGGCTGCCGGAACACATCGACAGGTGCTTGGCGACCGATTTCTAACTTGATGGTATCTTTAGATGATGATGAATGATGATGTATGAACCTTAAGAAAATAATTAATAGGTATTAGCTTACCTATTGACATCGACATCGGTGGACTCCAAGATGTTCCTCGCCTTCTCAAGGTAGCCATGTTCAACTGCTGCAAATAGCGCTGCAACAAACAGAGTACAAGTTTTAGCTTTGTTATCCATAGGTACTAATCTATACCAACAAATAAAGAGAATAAATTTGAATATTTGCTTGTTACGGTTGAACTTAAAAACGATTGACCCGACGAAATTTGGTACGGAGATACTTTGAACCTTGGGGAAGGACAGGGTATTTTTTGTTTGAAGGCTTTTCGGAAGTTTTTCATGATTCAGAAGTGCGATTCAAGAGAGATTAACGCAATTTAAACCAAATCTAAGGGCACAAAAGTGTATCAGCCATATTTTCAGTTAGTGTTCAAAAATAAAATATTTTTTTGAGCTTATTCTAATATACCTATTAAAAAAAAGGAGCTAAAGCAACAAAACAAAAAAATAATACCATGCAAATGAATGTTAATTTGTGCAATTTTGTCTTGCTGCGCGCGCGCATCCTTCTGTTGGCGGCGGCTGGCCTTGTCAAGGAGGGGGGGATGGGGGGCGCACGCGCTCAGGGACGGCAGCTCCCCCCCACAACCCTCGAGGAGCGCGCCGTACTGAAGCTCTAGGAGGAAACCAAACAAAAAATAAATAAAAAATTAATTCTGCAAATAAACTATTACTAAATAAAAAACAAAGAAACAAAAAAATTTATAAAATATATAAGTTGAAATGCTTCTTAATAAGTAGGTGCCTTATATTTAATAAGTTCTTATTAGTAAACTGTTCATTAAAATAACTTATATAATTTAGGATTTCCTTACTTCCCACGCTCTACGACTTGTCCAACCAGATGTATACAGACACAAACAGTAAGACGATTCCAAATGCATCACCAACGTGTCATTTGTGAAGTATCTAGGTAGAAAACTAAAATCAAGCAGCTAGAAAAACGTATTACAACGTGATACGAAGAGAGACCAAGAAGGTATAACAAACCAGTTTGTTCCTATATTTTAGATCACTATCCATTGATTTTTAAGATTAAAAACTATACCTACAACAGATAATCTTTGTTTTTGAAGTCTAACAAATTGACAAGAATTAGGAAATAAGAAATTATGTTTTTTTCAACTTCTTTCAGGGCAAGAAATGAATAAAATAATAATTTTATAAAGTTTGAATGAATTGTAGATTTTAGACGGGAAACAAAATTTTGTCAACTTTTGCCGACTACCTTTTGTTTAATGAATCCAAAGTAGTAGTTTAGTCCATACTGTTTCTTCTGTGTGCTAAGCCATCTATCAATCCTACACGTAAAGGCGTAAAGGCTAAGTTTAATAATAATGTTCAGCCATTAGCTCAATGTCAAACGGATTGTGTGTTAATGATTTTGTACGGTTTGGAGACTTGAAAATTCTGAAGGATTTGTCACTTGTTTTGTTTCTAAGATGGTTTTTGGCGTAGCGTATCTGTGTAGCGGTATTAATGATACCGCCCGCTACCTTGGTGTCACATAGATATGAATGTTTGTGAGGATGGATGAATGGATGTTTGTTACTCAATCGTGCCAGAACGGATCTAGATGAAATTTGGCACAGATACAGATTATAGTCTGGAATAGCACATAAGCTACTTTTTTGCCAGAAAAAGGTTCCTATGGAATGACGAGAACATTGCGGGGCGCAGCGAGTACTTATTATAAATGCCTAACAGCCGGTTTCAATTACCTATCTATCCACGGTTTGCCTTACTAAAGATATACATTTGACACAAGCTCCATAGAAGTAATGTCAAATTTCTATCTATAGTAATTTTTCACGCCTAAACCGTTGAACCGATCTTGATACAATTTATCATGGATAAAGTGCGGCCCTATCGCCCGACGAACCGATAAACGATGGGGAAGAAAGGTTCTCGAGTGGCGACCACGAACCGGAAGATGTTCTGTAAGTAGGCCCCCCACTAGGTGACCGGCGACATTGTAAGAGTCACAGGGAGCCGATGGATGCTGATGGCTAATAGCCGTTCATGGTGGCGTTCAAAGGGGGAGGCCTATGTTCAGCAATGGACTTCTTCCAGCTGATGATGATAGTGCAAACATGAGGAAGGACATAGAATACTTTTAATCGCGATAAACTGTAGTAACGTGGGTGAAAACTGCAGGGAAAAAACTTGTTTCAATATGCATTTATTGTTACATAAATGCTGTAATATGTTTTCTAAGTTCTGCCTTTTAGTGCTGTTGCCACCTCCAATTTACAATTCGGAGTTGACATTGAAGTGAGTTCGACAATCAATAAATCAAGTGCAGTTCACCTTGTAAGACGATTTGTAATCGATATCGATACCGATGCCATTAATCCACTGTGTGGTGCCGAATAAGGCTATTCATGACTTGAGGGCAAAGCGTTTGATCTTGTTTGTAGAGAACTATAGATCTGTGATTTCAATTTAGTTTGTGTCACTCTATTTAAATGAAAGATGGGTCAATCTCTCATGAAGATTTAATTTATGATGAAGAAATGTCTATTCAAAGTTGCCCACCACAATCTTCGCCACCTCCGTCGGCAATTAAAAAAAAACCCAAACGCCAGTAAGTGGTGGCAATCGAGACCTATTCCCGGTCGTCCTATAGACATTAAGGAATTTCTTAGAGAACAAATTTTATTAGTACTATATATTATTTAAAAGTATACATAAATGGTCAGTTACAGGTACATCCCATCTACGTGCTATTCCTTTCCCTCTAGAGCCAAGACGGCAAGAAAAAAGAAATGAATTTGTACGTTTGTCCACTCATCGTCATCATCTGTTACGTTCCCACTGTTAAAGCTGGCAGATAATCAGTTCACTCAGACTTTCCCTTTGATAAGAATAAAGGAACAGCCCTACTCTATCCACTTGACAAGATGACAAGGAAGGCTAGCCTATTAAGTTATAACCTATATGTCTAGAAGTCACGAAGGATTTGCGCAAGCTCCAGGTAGAGGACTGGCAGGAGGTGGCGCAGGACAGACCGAAGTGGCGTCTTTTGTTATCGGAGGCCAAGACTCACTTTGGGTCGTTGCGCCATCTCAGTTAGTTAGTTTTATATGTCTAGAATGACATAAACAAAACAATCGAAAGCGACATGTCAAGCGCCTATTCCCATAGCGGCGTAAGGTGAAAGGTACCCGCTACCATTGTCTGATATATGTATATAAAACACGCCGTTTCAATCTTTCATGTGTTCTAGTCGTGCCTGCTTCAATCAGGGCAAGGGTTGTCACAATTTAAAGAAATATATTTTTTACGTACTGGGCAGCGTTTGACCATGAGTCCCCGTAAAGTGACGATGCGGTCGAAGGTGGCGCGCTACACCTGGATTGGAAACTGGCTCTCAAGTGAGGCTGCCGAAACATACCGGTGCTTGGCAGTAGATTCTTAATATAAGTATATTATGCGAATGGGAGAAAAAATAACGTCACTGACAACGAAAGAGATACGAGTTAACGTTGCAAGGCGTGGGTACAAAAAAAACCACCATTCCTTGACTCCAATTAACTTGTTCAGTTGTAACCTTTGAACCAAATTTGGTGGTACCAGGAGTATTCGCTGTTACTTCCTCGATGTTCATTGATACATCGGTCAAGGAGGAACACCATAATCATAATTAAGCAGCTAAGAAGCGACGAACTCAAAAATACTACTTGTACCTAAATATTTAAATTGCTATATCGTTAAAAAAATCGCCTATTTTAGAATTTAACTTATTTTTTGTCCTGCCCGTGATTTTGGGCCCTACATTTTATGCACACTATGCCCCGTGGTTAAATCCACGGATTTCTCGTTATCCCGCTGGGACCTGTTCCTGGATAAAAAGTAGAATAATATATTTATGTGTCATATATAATAACTTAAGCTATTCAAATTTTACGCAAATCCGTTGAATCCTTTCAGCGTGAAAAAGTACCAAAAACACACACTCACTCACTCACAAACTTTCGCAATTTATAATATTAGGTTAGATTATAAGTGGCAACTGGTAACCCTATTGGAACATTGCGTGGTAATAGTTACTCAACGGTAAAAAACGGTCGATATTCGATTATATCGATCGAAAGGAACAGTACATCATATCGTGTGTACACACATACCTACTAACGAGTACAATTATATTGTTTGCGGATTGCGGAAGGATCGCCTTAGTTATGTTGCGTGGAGATTTGTAATCTAAATTGAACTTAATTTGGTTGTAGATTGGATATCATTTTTATTTTTATGGATAGTATTAAAATCAAATCAAATATATTTTATTTGCTAATGACAGAAAAGTTTTTTTTTGTTTTGTTATGGCGTTACACGATTAGTGTATTTGCCAGTGTCAAGTATAAAATATTTCAAACTCAGAGAGTTGAATCAAGTTTAAATGATGATGATGATGATGATGAGATGATGGGATGAAGATAGTGTCTAAGTAAAGTAGTGGCGCTTTACTTAAACTTTACACGGACTTTTTTGGAGCAACTAGAAAAGTCACTTTCACAACTTTATTTCAATTTCCTACACTCGTAAACATTAACGAACAAATAATGGTTAATAATCCACCAATATTACACATTATCACTCGAAGAAAAACAAATTTTGGAAATAAAAACAAAATTTTCACGTTGACAACTCAATTGCCGCCAAAAAAGTCGACAGAAAAGTTTGATTACATTTATATGAGTCCATAGACTCCTGAACTAGTGCAAACTGTATTTCAGGAGCCATGGCTTCTTCTATCATAAAATGACTTAAAAATGTATAAATGTCAAACCTAGGTACTTATGTTACATACATAATACCTAGTTTAGTTTTAAACTTAAGAATATCATAATTAACAAATCTCACAACACGGTAATATTGAAAAAATATAACACACACATTATATTTGTCCAGTAAAAAAAGAAAGTCTGAAGCGATGATATAGCTCAGTGGTAGTAACGTCTACTTGCTACCCGTAGGTTTTAGTTTCAATTTTTTTAGGAGATTTTGGTGTAGGAAAACATGGTGATGCAAGCATAGCTGGGTGGTAGGGCATTGTTTAGTGCTCGTCTATCTAGCTACCACCCTACTAAGCGCCTATGTAATTATTATCAGCGCCCTGAAGACTAACTTGAGATTTCCTGTATTCCTGTCGAATTTCCCGGGGTGCAAACTAATACTTTTAATGCCTTAAGATATAATTTTAAGTAATTTAGAAACACACGGTTTACACCTGGCATTTTCCTTTTAAGTCTGCGAAGATTTTTTGGTATTCTTTTCTCCCTTTTTAAGGTACACAATTTTTTTTTAACTCAAAATGTATTCTATCAAATATTGAAAGCCACAAAACATAGACACTCTAACACCAGTTTCATTGGACCGGAAGTTCGTTAAATCACACTCGTGGCCTAGCAACACTAAATCACGTATCGCATTCGACATTCAATTCGATATCACTGACACAGAAGCCGGAAAAACAAAATGAGCAATGATAATTAAAAAAAACTAAAATTTTAACACTGGCAAAACTACCGGTCGTGACTATATATATACATGGAATAAAAAAGAAATGTATAAAAAGAGGTTGGTCTAGTAAACAAAATCACTATGAAGGTTTCTCTAAAACGATACTGGCCGAAAACCATAAAATAAAAAAACTAATTTTTAGAAACAAAAACTGACCGCAGTATAAAAAGTCCAGCATGTCGCTCCATTGCAGTATCATAGTTGCAACTGACAACTCGCACGGTTTACAAGTTTTCAGCTTGCTATTGTGTGCGCTATCTAGACTCTTTTGTGTTGATCTAAGCCAAGACGGCGCTAGAGCAGCGGTATATGTATAACGTATAAAACCTTAAGACATGTAAGAAGTTTTTAAGCAAGAGCTTCTATAATATATAGGGATGCAAGTAGTGGTTTAGTCCAATAGCCGGATGCAGATGCCGGATGTAGCTAAGACGGATGATCATTCATTTGCAGATATAGCTCGACGTGGAAGTGGATAAATATGAATTATTTGTATCCCTAATTTCCTAAATACACCCACTACATCTGAAAGGTTTCAAAATATTCGGAATGGAATAACTATTAATTAAGTACAACTGATTCTAGGCTAATAATAATAAGACTGTATAGTGGCGACGAATTGTTTTTTTTTTTTTTGCTATCTTTCCTTATAACGCTTGAACACAATGTGGTCAAAAGCGGCGTCACGCTACTGCTACCTAAGACTAGCATTCAAGTTGTCAATGTACAAGAATCATGAACAAACCCAGCAAATTTGCCGTATTAATAACTGTAGTCTCCAATCATTAAGTACATAATTTATGAACAAGTTCACTGTGTGCTGTGGTGCCTAAATTAGAAGCCGGAGATGACATCGTCAAATGTGGCCAGAGACTGCATTTGACCGGATTGCATTTTTAGTATCTAGTATATTTTCAGACTTTACATTGTCAATGAAAGCGCGCGTAAGCGACCGCCCTCCCTACGACTGCCAAACAGGGCTGAGAGCAAGTTCAAATGTTAGTCTTTAAATTAGTTTAACAAAATGGCGAGGGTGGAAAATGCGCTTGTTCTTAGAGACACTTCGTTGTCACCTTTACAAGAAATAGAATTTCTTGTAGTCAATTTAACTTTTAGTTAATTTAATTTCTTTCATGGAGATAGCATGCGATAAGGTGCACGAGATAAAGTTGTACATTTTTTATTTTGATAGTGGTTAAATTATGTATACACATGCTTAGTGTTTTTATTATTGTTCTAGTTTTATAGATGGACGTAGAAAAAAAGGCAGTTGAAAGTACCTATTACTGCGACATTTGCTGAAGCCTCCCACTGGCGATCGCGTAAATAATATATGTGTTAGTATTTATAGAGGCATTTTTTCTACGTAAATGTAGTTTTTAAGTCTTCTTTATTATCTATCCTAGCTTGTGTTGTGGATCCCCGTTCCGCGTAGTTTCTGATACTCTAAGGCCCGTATTCTCGAATGACGCTCAAATTTGATCAATGCTTAAGTAGCGATTAAGTGACGTATCTGTATGAACTGACAGCGTCAAATCTGTGCTCAAGTACTGATTATCGCTTGAGTATCATTCTAGAATACGGACTTACATACAGCAAATCTTAGTTACGGGTCGGAGCTATGTATGTTGTGATTGTATGGGCGTAATTATTGTTATTGACATTATTTATTTCATTTGTTAAGTCTAGGCTTTTATATTAAGTAAATATTACAAAAGTTACTCAAGCAAACCTTACTTTTTAGAGTGCCAACGGAAGCGGGGAAGGGCTCAAGCTACCGGTGGGTGGTTAGGGCTGCAGAGTGAGGAACCACCAGACAATTTTTTTTAATGCCCGCACAATCACTTACATAGGCTCTGACCCCTAACTAGGTTTCCCTGTATCTAGGGTATCAGAAACTACGAGGATCGGGGATCCACAACACCCAGACACAGAACAAATACTTGCGCTCTTTTTTTTATTTTATTTTTCAGTGCACAAATTATTGTCCTGTAGCGGGAATCGAACCCGCGACCTCACGCTTTACAGTCGGCTATCCGCCCATTGCGCCACATCGGTCGTCAATACTTACGTGTCGTGTAAAGGAGAACTGCCTTATTACTACTATTACTTATACATTAGATATTATGTATTTCTTGCAATATTTATGTAGCATCTTTGATTTATTTATCGTATGTATAACAATTAATATTGAATAGTTTCGAAAGTAAAATCACACTTTCGTTTACGAATTTTACGAGCAACACAGATGCATATAATTTCAAACGCGATTAGGTGATTACAATCAACCAAATTGGTCGTAATTATGTCCAAGTTACATCACAACTAGAGATAGGAGAAAATTTCTCTGGAAATAAGTAGTGCACTTCGGCACAGAGGTCAAGAGACTTTCGAGTTTTCGACTTGCCTGGTCTAATCCCATTATTTTCTTTCGTAATTCTACGTACTCTCAGCAATTGAGTACAGAACTCTCCCACAAACAACAATTGTTATTAAAGGCTTACGTAAATGATGTCACGCTCGAAAACATGCCTCCATGTGAAATGAAAGAAAATTTTATTGTTCGTGTGCACTGACGTAACATGGGATGGACGTCGGGTCCTGTGCTCAAAAGCGTCCTAACAAAAAGAGGGCTAATCACACGGTATGAGTTTCCACTTAGTCACGTGTGCGTGTGACACAGCATTGTGTCAAGCCGCAAAAATATGCTGTATGATAACATTTGACATAAATTAAAATGATTTATTGATTTATGATTTTTTTGTATAATAATACACCTCGTTTACATGTTAACTCAGTACACACTCAGGCTCTTTTCTCATGACGTTGGCATTATCCCCGATGTCTATTCCTTTCTACGTTAATGTTCGTCTGCAATTAACGGATTCTTTTGGTAAGCAAGTAGGATTCTTTGCAACGGAACTTGCTTAAAAGACATTTCTTTGGTCACAATGGGTGGGTTCTGTTTCTTTTTTCAAGTAAGTAAGTATGTGAAAACTTTAAAGGATTTGCTAATTAATTGATGAGAAACAAAAGGTTTCACTTTGGTGTGTGCAATTAAATTATCTTGACAAACATTTGAGTGATTCTTTTCTTCCGTGTTGCGACTTCTATGGTTCCGCTCGCGATGGTTTAATTACGCAAAAGAGGGTAAAGAGGGGTGGTAGGTGTCAAAGTGTCAAAGCGATACGTACTAGAACGGAAGTTCTTGTGGTGCATTCGTGCGAGCTCGCAGATATTTTAGATGCGATACGAATTCGTAGTTTTGTGTGGTAGCCCTAACCTACCGTAACGCCTCTAGTATTGCATATGTCCATGGTCGCCGGTGACTGCTGACCATCAGACGAGCTACCTGTTTGTCAATTGGTGATCTATTCTATTTAAAACGTAGGTTCAAAGTCAACTTTTGAAAATTATGAAACATTTTGAAATCGCGAAATGCTACTACTATTATACTCGTAGAAAAAGTCTCTTAGCATTTAGAAAAAGTCACGATTCGCAACCAACTTGGCATTTACTCAAAAACACGACACGTTAGGTAAAGATGTCGGAGTATTTATGATATTAGGTATAAAAAAAGCGTCTGGGATCACAATCTCTGAGTCTCACGTGAGATTGAGATCTCTCATATCATCATGACATCACGTCAATAGATGCTTGGCGACAGATTCTAAAGTAAGGGTTGGTAGCTACTAGCTAGCCAAGCACTAGAAAATGTCCTACCATCAAGCTATGGTAAATTGAGTTGGTCACCAAAGCGTGACCATAAAGTTACACGTGAGTCAAATACCTATTTGTTATCACATATTTTCCAGAATAATGGCTTGTCGTGACGATGACCACCACTACTCCCCGCAACAATCGAGCCACGGTTTACCTTCCGCATTACTAAAATCACGTATACGTTGAATAAAATTATACGACTATAACTGTGCATTTACTACAGTAGCAATGTAAATTACCGAAGTTACCGTCCATAAAGTATCGTTTATCAAATTTGGTGAACAGGGCCAGTGGAATTGGCAATTGCTGGAATTGGCCGATAACCGGGTGTTGTATGCAATGTTTCATCAGCTGCTTCCAGTGTTGGATCTTTGTGAGGTATTTTTTCATAAGGGTTTTATTGGTTTAGTACCTACTGCAAAATTTGCTGAACAAACATTCTCTGAATTACGATTTTTCTACGCTTTTCTAACACCATAAATGGCTAAACTGGTACAAATTTGGAAAATTGGTCGTGATTAGCAACTTATGTCGTTACATTGTGAAATTTGATGAGAACAAGACTACATTTTGAATAGTAAGAGTATAATTCTGTCTTTTTTAAATTTGCAGCATTGATCATCGGGTTAGAGGACGGATAATATGCTACCCTCTTATTAAAAGGTGGATAATATGCTTGCTACAGAGGTCTTTGAGGTACCTTTTTTTTTGCAAATATTGCCTTGATTAATTTAGGCGAATATATAAATAAAACATTAAAAAAAAAGAAATAAAAAAAATAAAAATATAAAGAATTAGTCTAGCCATCCAAAGGGGGAACGCTGCCAGTATCTTCGGTACCTTGCCTAAAGGGACTTCTTTTAATAATGTATTTTAGTTATTAGTTTAGGTTTATTTGTTTTTATTTCTTTGTTATGAGATAATTATTTTTAATTTGAAGTAAGAAAATATAATATATATTTTTTAACGTTGTATTCATTTTCAGCTCGGCTTGAGGTACTTTGATAGCCAAGCAGCCTTTTCAGTCACCAGCGGGATGAGGCTTCCGAGATCCAGCCTTTAGTGACGTTATTACTAGTTGAAATACCTACCTAATTATAAAAACTTAGTCTGAAATTGGTTAACTAACTCGTTAATGTAAAAAGGTTTAATTTTCTTCCTTTATAATGTATTTAAATGAAGTCAACACAGTTATTCTAAGCGAGTTATGAATTTTTATGAATTGTGTCTACGAATTTTAAACAACAGCGGATTACAAAACATTTTTTTTTGCTAATTTAATTCAGCTGGTTATGCGAGTGTGATGTAAGGTAAGAATCCTACCAAAAAATGGAATAATTGCTACTTGCAACACTGATTAATTGATTTTAATGGCGGTTGTTCAGGGAATAAACTTGGGTAACTGATTTAGTATAGGTAAGTGTGTGGTTCATAATGCGAAAATTTGTATTTAATAGGGTGTATCGTAATTTAAAAAGCCGTATGAAAAACCTTGTAATAAGATAGTTATTATTAAGATTGTGATTAAAGGATTTCCAACCTTATTTATGAACGTTAAGTAATCTAATTTAAATGAATTTTATCTGTAAGCATTACTCGCAGTTTTTCTCGCTTGAAAATTGAATATCACAAATGCAATAGGTGCAACTGACATGTTCACCTTGATTTTTCCAAAAAGTCCTATTACACCTAACACTTTATGTGACCAGGACTTTTTAGCCACATAAGTCGACATTCAAAGCAGGATAATTGTAGGTAAATCAATTATATATAAAATTGTCCTAGTATTTCGCACTTGTAAAAGGGAAAATAAATATTCCAATATACTGACGAAACGGCATTTATTACCGCTGCCATTTATTGTTGTTTATTCACATATACGTCTACAGTTAGTATATTATCCTTTTACTAGCTGCACTCGCGGTTTTTCCGTTATCCAACAGGAAGCTTTTTCCGGGAAAAAGTGGCCTTTGTGTTAATTCAGTGTATATAATATATATACGAGTATATACCCAAGCTATCTCCATTCTCTGTCACCAAGCACCTATTCCGGTAGCGCAACTTGAGAGCTAGTTCCCGATCCAGGTGTAGCGTGAAGCCACCTTCGACCACATCGTCACATAACAACATCAGTATATATAATATATATCCCTAGTACAAGTATTGAAGCGTTGTTTTTTCTGGGTCCATTTCACGGGCAAGAAGTCAATTTGGGCGTGATCTACAGCATTTTGTCTGTTCCACAGATACCAATGAAAATGGAATGGAATGTTAAATCCTTTTTAGGCCTGTAAATTAATCTAGAATAACTAGATATCCTCTTGTGTCTATTCTTTTTCCCTATTTTCACTATGTATACCATATTTTATACAGTACTACTGTTTGTTTTTCGTACCAAAAGGATGATTTATGTTTGGTTTAGTTTGTATTGTATTCGTAAGGCGATAGGATAGGAACTGGCACAAATATTGTTTTTTTAAAACACCCAAAACAAGGAGAACATTGTACATACATAAATCGGTAAACAACGAACAACAAACCAAGAAAATGTCGGAAGTTCTGATGTCAAAACTCGGACATTTTACAAAGTGAGATAGGAGAAAACTTTCGGCTTGCTCAAAGATCCGAGTTTATCTTAAGGGCAAATTAGGAAATTAAGTTAAACAGAGATTTGAGGCGGTCGGTGTGCACAAGGTTTATGTACCGGGCATTCCTAATCTTTGCTAAATTGTTTGGTGTATTTTAATTGGCTTTACTAATTTAATCACAAAATATTTGTTACTAGCTGCACCCCATGGTTTCACTCGCGTTGACTACACTTTATCACTATATTTAAAAGTATCCTATGTCCTTTTCCAGAGTTCGAACTATCTCTACACCAAATTTCAACGTCAAATTTGAAATTAGCTACGCCTGTTCTAACCTTTTTACACCAGCAAAAGAACATGCAGGAAACGAGAGGAAATGGAAGACCAACGATGATGGCGATGATGATGAATAAACGATCACAGGTAAAATTTTACTTTGTAAAAAGCCAAAATCAATCAATCCTACCTTTTAAGGAAAAATATCATGCTTGTCATCAATTTACTGTGACCAAGTCATTTGTAATTGATGATTTCAACATTTGCAATGCAAATACATTCAACACAAAATGACACGTGTGACTTCTTTAAAGTTATTCATCTATAAAATCTGTTACAATTTTGCAACAAAAATTGGAGGTGTGTAATTTTTTTGTCTTTTACAGGGTATCGATTGACCACAAGTTACCTGATGTTAAGTGACGTCGAAGGTGGTGCCTCGTTACACCTGGATTGGGAACTAGCTCTGAAGCCGGAAGAAACCAATAGGTACAGTCAGCGACAAAAGTTGCTGAACAATGACAGATTTTCCGATTGTACCTTCATCATCTTAAGCATTAACCTTTGACCGCATCGTCACTTAACATCATGTGTTGTGTTGTGGCCAAACGTTGCTTGTAAATCCAAACATTACTGGTCTAAAACACATTTGAAAAATTGAGTATGACCGGCTACTTTTGTCGCTGACTGTACTTGGCGACAGAATGTGGTAGCTAGCCAGGAGAGCACTAGATGCCCAACCACCATGCGATTATTATCTCCACCGAATAGAATCCTAATGAATACGTGACGTCAAATATTCATAATATTAATGCGACACTTGTGGTCTGACCCAATTCTAACTGGGCTTAGATAAGTGCATCACTTGTTTTGTCATGATCCGCCGATTGCCCTTCATAATTTTGTAATAAATGAGTCGCGATTCCGTATTATTGTTTTTAGGTCAGCTCTAATGAGGTTATAAGTTCAGTTCATGGATCATTGATACCCTGACTAATGATCCATGAACTAAACTTATCGGGACAAACAGACATCATGGGACAAAGTACGACTTACGCCAGAAATTAATAATCGATCCTGATCCGTTATCCGCGGTTTTGGATCGATATGTCATGTCATAATATGACATTTTAGTAGTATTATGTCAAGCGCTAGTACTAAAATGACGTATTATGATATGACATATCGATCCCAAACCGCGGATTACGGATCGGCCGATTATTAATTTAACTATAAAATTACTCAGAAAAAAGTAATTAAATACTTTCTATTTATCATTTTTAAAATCGCACCGCTTTCAATATGGACAAATGACTTCACTTGCCATTTAGATTTCGGTACCTTGATACTGATATATTTTTAAGGAATAGGTTAAAATGATAATAAATACGTACTTAGGTAAGCTGAAGGAGACATCGGCATTTTCCTATCCTTAGGCGGCGTGCTATAGACAAACGCAGGGTTGACACATCCCCGCGGCTGGTACGGACACATATCACTCTCCGACCCCCTCCTCTCTCTCTTCTGTCCCACCAACTCACTCATAGACTTCGCAGACTCAGACTTTCCCATCCCTTTCAGCTTTTTCTTCCCTTTCTCCTTATCTGGGGAATGGATGTGCAATAACGCTGCCGCTTTTGGAGGTATCTTCTCGGGCATCAATAGTTCCTTCGCCGACACACTTTTCTGCTTCTTATTTGTAAACAAGTCAGCGAACTTCGTCTTATCAACCTTCTTTGGCCTCTGCAGCTTTAGGTTCAAATCGATATCTCCGCTCTTCCGCCTCTGCTTCGTAACTTCTGGCTTCCGTTTCGCCATCGCTGGTGTTTTCGGCTTGTAAGTACCTTCAACACCGGTGTAAGCGACGTCGTACTCTTTATCATTCCAAATCTGCTTCGGAAACACTATGCTGGTGTGCTTGATCTTGTCAATGTCATCAGTGGTGTCGTCGTCCTTCGTCGACCGCCAGCGGTGGCCGATCAGTCGCAGGGACGCTCGGACTGATCTGGTGCGGCGCAGGCCTCCTTGCTCTCTCTTGAACCTGTCGAGGAGGGTGTCCATAGCCCTGCGAGGGGTCGCGGGGCGCGCGGGGCCCTGGGCATTGCACGTCGCGATCGACTACGCGCACTCTATTCACTCGAACGATAGTTACGTGAGTCGCAGTTCGACGTTCACTCGGAGCGGAGCCGGTGCTTCGAATGCGGCCTGCAACAGCGGCGGTGGTGGGCTGTGGGATGTGTGGTAGTAGCCGAGACCTCGGGATTCGCGGAGGCCCCTGCTGTGCGCGGTCGTCTGATAAACTGTTCTCATTTGCACAATAATTTGATTTGATAAGATATGACTGTTTGGAATACGCATTTCACGACACGGCTGTCGAGATTTGTTATTGTGACGTCAGTAGGCGAGATAACGTTTAAGAACACGGAGCTGTTACGATTTAACGCTTCGTTTCATGGTTCGCTAACGGGAGGTTGAATTGCGTTACGGAATTGTATCGATTCTTTCGCAACGTTCGTGTGGAATGGAACTGGATTTAGGACAATGTTATATTAGCTCGATGTTGGTCCAATCTGTCAATGACTTTAATTCATTGGATGTGTTGAGCGTTCTTGATCGATTTCACTTATAATCTTATAGACCGAAATGAGTTGCTTACAACTTACGACGTCATAAGCGTCATAAGCACTTAAGTGTTTGTAACACCAAGGTGTTAATTGAGTTTTTAGCATATCGCTAACTTTTGGCGATAAGGACGGAAGTGATAATGTTGCTATCGAGAATTTTGCACAATCCTTTTATGAATCGATGATTTGTTAATAATGTACTTTAATCAGATAACTAATCGGGACACTTAAGTTCTCTAGAATAAATGGAATTGTTTGTCTATTTGCAGTGGAATTTTGCAGAGCGTAATAGTGTCTCATCTTTTATTTACAAATGAGATTAGATCCTAAAATAATGCCTGATTAGTAATTTTAGCGAGGTTAGTGGAAATTTTGTAAAAAAGGCACTAAACCTACTCTCAACGTTAATTTTCTTTTATAAATTTTGTTTATTCAGTTCGGCGGTAAAATGTTAAAGCAAATAGTAAAATTGAAGTTTTTCATTACAAAACATAAAACTGAAATTGAAAAGCTTTCCGAATCCGCTTGCGACTTTGCAGAGGCGTCGAAACGAGGTTTTTGTCTGCATCCTACAACCAACTAGGGAATGGTCAAAAACGCGGAGTTGAATTCCCGAAAACGTGAGCGAAGCTTTTGCCACGCAAGCACTAGAAAACGTTCAGAAGTTTCTGCATTCAATTTGAAAAAGGACGCCTTGATTTTAAAGTTCCGAAATTGAAGTCGGTTCTTTGGCGTTTTTTAGTGAAACTTTGTGGAGGTAAAGTTTGAAAGAGAATTTAAGGAGGAAAATTATTTAGTCTAAGGAGCAAGTTGTTCGAGTCTGGGACAGAGTGAAGAATAAACGGTCAAGACAAAATTAGAATGATTCAATTTTATATGTCACTGGTCTCTGTTCCTTAGCTTCTTTTGCATGAAGATACAGTCACCTACAAAAGTAGCTGATCATATTCGATTTTCAAAACGTGTATTAGATCAGTAATGTTTTTGTTTTGATTACAACTTACAAGGTAGCGTTTGACCACAGTCCACAATACAACACCGAAGACCGAAGTGATGATTCATTCGAAGGTGGTATTGAAGATTTATCATCTTGAGAGAATCAGAAAATGTGTTTTTGTTCAACGACTTTTGTCGTTGACTGTACAACTTTTATAACGTTTATTGTTTGTTACTAGTAGGCCTAATTTAATTTTCCATCCACGTTGGAACCGAGCCGAGGAGATTAAATAAAATCATTCGTGTTTAAAACACAAGAACAACAGTAATAAAGGTAGCTAGATATTTACGAGGTCGATAAAAGCAAAAGCCGCTCTAGGCAGGCAATTGACATTTTCTAACGTCCTACCTACTTGTAGAACATCCTTTATAAGTAAACGCCAAAGGTCGAATTGCCAACGCAGCTGTATGAGAAAGAAAATAAAACCAAGTAACTTTTAACTGTAGATGCGATTCGTAGGTCGTGGGTTCGAATCCTACTTTCGTGGAAGCAAAATATCCTCATGGAACCCTAGCTAGGAGGTAGGACATTTTGTAATGCGTGCCTATCTGTCGTCCAGCATCTATCGTCGTGTTCCGGGTGTCTAACTTGAGCCTAGGTGTATAGCATGGTGCCCCCTTTGACTATATATCGCTCATCGCTTAAGTTACCTTGTATATTTTTGCGTCCATCGACTTGTGACAAGTTTTATTTGTCTAACAACTAATCATTATTAGACGCATTTGACTTCTGAACATCGACAATTTTTTTTTGGAACTAGTATTTTCTTTTTAGATTCAGATTTCTTCACTAAGGCACCTACTATAAAAAGGTGGTATAAAACTTTAGGTACATAGGTAGGGCCGTCATATTTTCTCACATTGAGATTTTTGAGATTTCTCTCTAAGTCACTCCAAGTATAAACACGCAACTCCATGTGTATCATGTACCAGTAATGGCCTATAATGGCCTAAATCTAAACTAGACTAACTATACTACCCATTACGATCTAACCCCTAACTTTACTACATCAGTACAACGTGCTAAGTATTACATCACAGGGCAGGTAGCAGGTGCTCTCTTCTCTACCCCTTGTTTAAAAGTGCGACCCTCTTTTGTGCCACTTTTTGTAACCTACAAATGTTTTTTTTGTCCCATTTTTTACGTCTTTAAGAGTGCCTTTTCGTGAAATCGTTTCTTTGCCCGATAAAGTTAAGGGTTTATCGAAGGTTAGCTACGATAGGTTCTTGTCGGAACAGAAGAGAATAGTGAATATTATGTTGGTGGTGGCCTGGATAGATACCGACCTCAAATTAAGAATCTGTTGTCAATGCTCCTATCGGTGAGTGAGGTGGCCAAAAAAGGGTTGCGTGATAAAGTGTTAAGATGAATTAGAGGAAAGGGAAGAACCACCTTAAACCACAACGTCACTTAACATAAGGCATAAAACGCTACCCTGTATGTAAGTAATAAAAAAAGAATAACTAGTTTCCAGTTGTTTGAGAGGTTATGAGAGGTAAATGCAATTAGCAGTTGGGTGCTATGAGTAGTCTTTTAACTAATTAGTGATCTTCTGGCAAATTGTGTACCTAGGATAAGTCTCTGTGTAGTGGCAATAAATTGATTTTTTATTTATTTTTTATTTTTATTTTTATTTAAGAAAATATGCAAATATGTAGTACATATAGTTTGTTGACGGCTTGATTTATATACCCTATGTAAATATAGAGATATTATACGAGTCTTCGTAAACTCGATTGCGTAATTTGCGGTTATCTAAATTTTTTAATGTTCTGATGATATGACAGCTCGTAAATATGGTTTAATGATGATTTTCACCATCATAAACATAGCCATATGTTTTAGATTAGGTAATACATCCCGCGGAAGTCTTGTGAAATCGTAAATAACAGAACTAAACTAGGTAGTATTATATGATGTCGTTATATTTGAGATTCAAGGACGAGCTTAGTTCAATTAATAAGTAATAAAAACGCAAACGCAAAAAATTACCTACTTGGTGTATCTTGCCTGTTCTTTAGCCATAGTAAAGGGCAAAGGGGTTGGAACAGGCGTAGTTAGTTTTATGTTTGACATTCATTGAGTTCTTTCTATCATATCGATATCGGATCTTTTAGTAGGTTTTCTTAAATAATACTGCAGAGTCTTAAATTGTTCTTAAAAATATTTCGTTTGAAATTTACAAAGCACAACTCTTTTCAACCGTTGATTAAATGTAAATCGCCTAGATTTCCACGAGACGCGGAGCGAACATCTGTAAAACCATTATAGTATGTTAATTTTCGCTTCTGGTTTGATTATACTCTTTGACATTAAGCAGTCATCGTTTGGACGTCTTGAAATATTGCCCTATGCCTGTACTTGCGTCGCAAACATTGGCGGAAAGACTCGGATGTTTTATTATGTAAATTGTCGTAACTTTGCTTTGTTGAGAGTGAAACATTAAGCAAACCTAATTTTATTAGACTTGTTTAACGATGTTTTCATTTGTTTCTAATATTCTAAGTTATCTATTATTTCCACGTAATTATTGACTGTCGTTACTCTTACGAAGCTTTCACTTTAAGGACTGTTTTTTCAAAGCCCGAGACCGTCACCAAGTCTAGTATTTTTTACATTCCTTTGTTAAGTTTATTAGATTTGTCTGTAAGGTTCAGAACATCTTCATTGTAAAGGGTTTTCTACGAGTTATTTGATTTATTTATATAATACAATTCTGTGCAATACATTTTATATTGTCCCGAATATTTAGT
Source organism: Opisthograptis luteolata (assembly GCA_931315375.2). Lineage (NCBI taxonomy): Eukaryota > Metazoa > Arthropoda > Insecta > Lepidoptera > Geometridae > Opisthograptis > Opisthograptis luteolata. Next base: position 3,050,056 of record OV928044.1, read on the forward strand.
TAGCACAATTGCTTTTATGTCTGCAGGGTCAGTGACATCGAAATAGCTTGAGAAAAGATTCTGATGAAGTTGAACGTTAAGTAAGAGTAATAGTATGAGAAACCAAACACTTTTTAGAAGCTTTTACTTCATTTGTTTCACTATGTGAAATATTGCAAGTCAGTTTTGGCAAACCTCCGCCTTTCAACGGATAAACAAAAGGACTTTAGTTAACTACTGCTCATAGGTGTCCGCTAATCTTTACGAAACAAACATTGAAAAAAAGTACAGGAAAGTACTTTTTATTAAAATTTTGCAGATTAGCCTTTAATCACAAGTCACCTGATGTTAAATGACGATATGACCGAAGATGACGCCACGCTACGCCTGGATTGGGAACTGGCTCTCAAGTGAGGGTGCCGGAATATATACAGATAGGTACGTGCTCCGTGAGTTCCGTGACAGATTCTTAACTTGGTAGCTAGCCAGGCAAGTACTTGAAAATGCCCTACCACCAAGTTATGGTTTCATCACAATGTTTAGATGTTCCTTGTCTAGGTGTTGTGAATTCCCAATCCACATAGTTTCTGGTACTCTATACAGGATATCCTAATTAGAGGGTCAGAGCAATGTGTACTCTATGCGAATGTGTGGACGTAATTTTTTGATTGGTTCGTTGATAAAAACTTGAAGTATGAAGCGACAACTCGCTTGGGAACTTTTTGCCGGATATCAGTTATCGGCAGTTGATGATGTCTGAGCTTAGAGATTCTCTAAGCGTCGGTTGGAGTCGTTTCTTCGAACTGATAAAGTCATCGTCACTTAGCATCAGGTGACTTGAGGTCAAACGCTACCTAGAATGTAATTAAAGATGTAAGTTATACATAATAAAAAGTATAATCATTTACGATCCAAAATCAAGGCTAAAATAGAAAATGACACAAACAGCGCAGATTATGTAGTTAGGTAAAGTAGGTACCTGCCATAAAAGACACTACAAGTCAAACGTTTCTTTTGAATTCAATTTTTGTGTCTATCTAGGTCTTTTTGACCTACCCTACCCAATCAAATCTAAATAAAAAAAACCTAATTGACAAGTTCACTTATTGATCAAATCCTCTTGTGTTTATCAAGATCCACTTTCTGTTTCAGATCTTCTCTCGTTATTGCTATCAATCGCAAGCATATCTAGATTTAAAAAAAAACAGGTACTCTTTTACACCGGTCTATGACTTTTATTACAACTAAACTAGTCTAACGCTTGCTACATAGAACAGGCCGAGCCACCGCGATGTCTACAATACCAAAACGGGGCATCAACTAGCAAGGTCAGTGAAGCAAGCTACGACTGCCAGTCTGTAAGCTTTGCTCCTATCGCATCCCACAACCCTCCACTTACAACATAATCACAGTTTATTAACCACTACGGACACAACGAATCAAATTAACGAGTTCAACTGTCAACATAACCGCACTTTCACTGTGTAACCACTGCAAGTTCTAAACACAACTTTACACACGTAAACAAAACACTTCAGCACATTCACTAGCTCAAATAACAACAAAAATGTTCGTTCCATTTATAAAAACACGTAAATCTAATTTTGAAAAAGTTGAACTGTTGTACACAAACCGTTCAAATCATAACTAACGTAAGTTCGCGTGACGGCTGCGTTCTGAAGTTGGTTGCAGTCGCAGTAGTGACAACATGGCGGCCAACGTCAACGAGACTACCAACATAGGGGACAGGGCCAACGGCCTTTGTAAGGAATGAACGAACCTGTTTGGCCGACTCACTGTCTACACTTGTCTGCGCATACGCATGTTGATTGATCGGAAATAAAGCTCGCGATGACTTGCTTGAGATTTATGACTGCAAAAAGTTATTACCATAAACGTAATGGCGGTTATAAAGTTTTTAGTTGTCCATTTAAGTATGTACTTAAAATAAATTAAGTTTATGGATTTCATGATGACGACTTTTGAAACGTATTACAATACAAAAAGACTGGCTGGAAATATTTCAATAATACATAACATCCTTTGTTTGCTACAAAACCGAATTCCGAAAACTGTAATAAATTAAAGTAACTTTGCCCAATTAACTGAAGCTGAGGATCAGGGCAGCCAAATTGAGGAACTTAACTAGTAAACGAGCCAACTGGGGCTGAAAGCTGCAACTTGAAACTTGCAACTTGCATATAAATAACCACTTTCCGAAACAAACTTTGGGAACATCAATTCATCAATGAAGTACTTACGGCTGAGAGAGACGCAGGTATTCTCTGAGATTGCTACAGGAATGGTTTTATTGGTTCAATTCAAATATGTACATTTAAAAAAAAACATACCTACTAAGATCTCCTGAGTTACGAAAAACGAAGGTGGAAAACATTAAAAAAATCGAAGACCAGAAAACGTTTTGCATGCTCAATATTATAAAAATGTTTGTACCGGTTAAACTTTGTAACCTCAGACACTAACGTTTACCGTACTTATCATAGACGTTAATTTCTTATTAATTACCATCAAGAAGTTATTTTTGTATGAAACTATGTACAGAATCTAATGCTAATTAGAATTAGTTGACAACTCTAAATGAGAAAATAAGCTCAGCATTTTAAAATCCGTCTGACCTTTAGATTTTATAACGCAAAATTCGGCAGTCTAAAAAGTAGATAAATTGACTCTCTCAATCTACTTCTTAGAAATTAAGAAAGAAAGGGTTCATGATTTGAATGTCTAATTAGTAATTACCCACCGAAACTAAAATTAAAGTGGTTGGTCTAAAAATAAGCCCCGGGGGAAATAAAATGTTTCTTGAGCAGAGGAAAAAGTCAAAAAGTTCATTACAGGTTTCTGTGTTGATTTCTTTAACCAAAAAAGTTTTAAGTTAATCCTTTGTAAACAATAGTCCCTTGAAAATGAAGACATTGCTGTGTTATTTAAAATATCTACCTTGATAGCTTCTTTAATGACTTTTTTACATCTTTACATCAAAGGATTCTAAAATAATAGCCGAGAGACTGGGAGCTTTAAGGCAAGAAAGGCACTTAGTTAATAAACACTAAGTATTTCGAAGTTACGTTCTGAGAAACTTAGCTTCAAGGGTAGAAACGTTGAGGTATTTACACATTTAGCAAACAAACAACAAAAAAATACCCTCTATTTCCAGCCGCCTTGTAATTTTTGGCCATGACGATGGCGGCGGCCATGGTAACGGCACGGTAGGGGGTGCTAAGAATCTCCAGAATACAATAGACCGTCAAAACCGACTGACCTTGGCTACATATGCCGGCAGCAGTTGGAAAAGAGAAGCCAAAGACTGGGCTCAGTGGCGTGTCTTTGAGAGACCTATGTCCTGTGGTAGACTGGCAGGCGAATAAATATAATAATTGTCGCGAATACCACAATGTCTGAAGACGAAGGTCTTCAACCAGTGCGTCCTACCTGTTATGACATACGGAGCTGAGTCATGGACACTCACGGCACGACTAGTCCACCGATTTAAACTTGCTCAGCGAGCTATGGAAAGGGCTATGCTTGGGGTTTCTCTGAGGGATCGAATTAGAAATAAGGTGATCCGTCAGAGAACTAAAGTCACCGACATAGCCCACAGAATTAGCAAGCTGAAGTGGCAGTGGGCTGGTCATATAAGCCGCAGAACCGACAACCGATGGGGTAGACGTGTTCTTGAGTGGAGACCGCGACTTGGCAAACGTAGTGTAGGACGCCCTGCGACAAGGTGGAGCGACGACTTGCGCCGAGTGGCTGGCAGTAGTTGGATGAGAAGAGCCGAAGACTGGGCTCAGTGGCGTACCTTGGGAGAGGCCTATGTTCAGCAGTGGACTGATACGGGCTGATGATGATGATGATGATGAGACTGGCAGGCTGATGTTGATGATGTAAGAATATTGACATCCTAGCGAGTGAGGCCACGGAACATGTCGCTAGTACTGTTTTTAAGAACATTGCCCCCAGCTTACACAAATTAAGTACGTATCCATTATTTACACGTGCGTCGCGGTAGAGTAGAGCTAATAGTGAAAGTAGAATCTTGATAATTAAGATTACGTAGGAAACGATTGTTCGCAGCGATGCGATGCTACTAAAAGTGAAATAATGGGGAAGGCATCCTCTTTCCGTAGATACGTGGGTTTTTTTCAAATTGCGCGTGTGTAGGCAAGTCTTTTGTGTAGGTTTTGAAGCGATAATAGTACCTACATTGGTATGGTACACAATGGCAAGTTAAAGCGTTGTATGGTGACTGCGTAAACGCGTTTTTTGTATGAAGAAATGTACAGAGCCCATTGCAGCGAGTTTGCGAATCAGCTATGCCAAAACGCGTTTACGCGTTTCGCTAGGGCTACCGTAGGTCTTGGGTTCAAATTCTACAATGAGCTTGAGCTTTCGGTGAATGATAACATGGTGATGAAACCATAGCTTGGTGGTAGGACACTTTCCAGAGCCTGGCTATCCTTGGGTTAGAGTCTGTCGCAATGCATCTATAGACCAGTGTATTCTGTGAGCCTTATTATCGTTAGTCAGTTCCCAGTCTAAACGACATATTATCATGAATACACTTTTGACTCATAACATAAGGTGACATGTTGCTACCCCTACCCTGTAAGAAGCAAAAAGTTACAGCTTGCGAAAAATATGTTATCCCATATATCAGAATAGTGATGTTTTCAAACATTTTCATAGAACTAGAATTGTTTTTGTAATCGCTAAGTCTTTTCTCTGTAAGAAAAACACTTGATGCTCTCTATTCTTGATACATTACATTCTTTGATCATTTTATAGCGATGATGGCTCAGTGGTAGTGACGTCGGCTTGCTATCCGTAGGACGTGGGTTCGAATCCTATACAATGAGTATGAGCTTTCGGTGAAGGAAAACATCGTGATGAAATCATAGCTTGGTGGTAGGGTATTTTTTTTTTATTTATTTTTTTTTCTAGTACTCGCCTGGCTAGCTACCACCCTCATGTTAAAAATCTGTCGCCAAGCACTTATTGGTGTGTTCTGGCAGCCACACTTGAGAGCCAGTTCCCAGTCCAGGTGTAGCGTGGCGCCATTTTTGACTGCATTTTCACTTAACTTCAGGTGACATGTGAACAAACGCTACTCTGTAAGTAGTAAAAGAAAAAACGAAAGGATGCTCTCTATTCTTGATACATATTTGTACATTAGAAAAGTTTCGTATCTAAGTCTCTTTCATTGGTAGAACAAAAAACAAGACAGAGTAATCCGGTGGAGTCGGAATCGTTTCAGAATGTTTGTGAATGGGCCTGCAGATTAGCCTTGATTGGATGTCCCAGTGAGATGTGACTCTTATCTACCCTTATTGTTGTTTATAGAAATTCCTTACGAAAGATTAAAGTATTCATCAGCTTCTAACAAAAGAGATCGTGTACAGATAAAAAATTGCTGAACTAACTAACTGAGATGGCGCAACGACCTAAAGCGAGTCTTGGCCTCCGAAAACAAAAGACGTCACTTCGGCCTGTCCTGCGCCACCTCCTGCCAGTCCTCCGACTGGAGCTCGCGCAAATCATTCGCCTTCGTGATTTCGTCTTTCCAGCGATACCTGGGACGGCTGACCGGGCGACGGCCACTCGGCTGTCCCATGTATGCTTGCTTGACCGCACGATCTTCTCCCATTCTTTAAAAGTGGCCGAGCCAGTGAAGTAAGAAAAAAAGTAGCTGAACGACCCTTTCAAAGTTTTATTGAACTCCGGTTCATTTAAGTACCTAATCCGACTATTAATCACGTTAGAATTTTTTCCTCTTACATGTTTATGAAATCCATAACATATAACAGCTTGTAATAGGTTAAGCGTTAATTGCTAAATGTGGTTAAATTTAATTAACCGCGTAGGCTTGTGACAGCTGTCGGCCAAATTGGCTAACTTTCGTTTTAATAAGCGATTCGAATTGACGAATTGGTGAAAGCGATCAAATCAATTTGTCTGTTTTTTATACTTATTCCATACTAATATTATAAAGGTGAAATAATGACAAAAGAAAAACTTCTCTATGTCGTCTTACACATTAAAATTTCGTGTTTGTTATCGAACTCCTCCGAAACTGCTTGACCGATTTTTATGTTATTTTTTTTTGTTTAATTAAGTATATTTGGTAGGTCTAAAAATAGATTCTAGACTATTTTTATACCCCTAGGTGAAAGGGTGGCCCTCTATATTATTATAGATATAGTATTACATAGTTGGTACAGACTTAAAAACCTTAGGTACTGAAAAAAACACGTTATAAAGTTTGCCTTTATATTGTTCCGGTATACCTACCGGTATACTTATATTATTATACCTACTAACAAATTATACCTACCCTCCGTCGGTCGACAGAACGCGAACAATCGCTTACTAAACAACAAAATTGTTCACAAAAGAAATCATTATTCCTACTTCGCTTTTTGACATTATAATAATTATATACATGCGAAAGTGTTTTTGTTGTTGGTTTGTCCTTCTTTCACTCAGGAAACGGATGGACATGAGTTTTTACACAGAGTTTTATGGTCAGAGAGTGACATAAGCTACAGCTGCTATATTTATACATCTACTTTATTTGTTACTTCTGTTTTATAATATTCTATATGCGAAAGTAATTCAGTCTGTCTGTTTGTTTGTTACCTTTTCAGCCTACACAACTGAAGATCTTGATGATACTTGGTATGGCGATAGTTTGAAACCTGGGAATGGACATAGGGTACTTTTTATCGTGAAAAACTGCAGCCCACGCGGGTGAAACCGCGAGGCGCAGCTAGTTGGTTCAAACCTTTGATTATATCACAATTAAATTTAGGTCTACATCTACCTTCATTCTGAAAAAAAACCATTACGTTTTATGCGGGAATCTCTACGTGGACAGCCACGCCGCGAGGCAAAATTAGTTTGCGAATTATTGTCCTCAAATCACTCAAACAATAGCGTTTGCAACTTTGTACCTACACGACAGTCAACACTATTACGCAATGCAATTTAATATAATTGTTCTTTTGTGCTTCGAGTTTCAAGCTCAGCAATTACTAAGCTACCAGTACGGTAGGTACCAATTTCATTTTAGAAATGCGGCAGGTTTTGTTTTTGTCGAATAAGCGGATCACAATTTTTAATCAAAGTCAAACCGTAGTCTACTTCTGTATATAATAACTAGCTGTTCCCTGCGGTTTCACCCGCGTGGGCTACAGTTTATCGCGAAATCCTTTCTTAGCGGATGCCTACATCATAACATCTACCTGCAGTCCTGCATGCCATATTTCAGCCCGATCCGTTCAGTGGTTTGGGTTGTGCGTTGATAGATCACTATATCAGTCAATTACCTATGAGTTATATGTTATTATATAGATACCTATGAGATTTCACCTAATATGAAAGAATAAAACAGGTAAAACTGAGGCAACATATTTTAAAATAATGAACGATGCAATGCAGCTAATTTAACACATGACAGGTAATGACCGTGTGTGAGCAATATGATCATCGCATACTTTTTGTTCAAATTTAGTTCTCCAGTTGAGAATTTTGAGCGAAAACAATGCACATTTTATGTTTAAATTTTATACAACTGCACATGTCAATACCTACATTATAGTAGCCGGATAGGCCGGACAGGGCGGATGCTGTATTCAGTAGACGCATCCCTAATTGTTATCTCACAAGTTGATTATGATTGCGCTTTTATGTAGTGCTAAATCTTGATCCTTATCTTTATTCGAGGCAGTTAGACTACTTGTGGATAGAACAAAACAGAACTAAAATGATAGTGCCAGATTTACATAAACAGTTTTCATCCAAAAATACATATCAAGTTAGTTTTATAGCAAAAGAATTCGGAAAATGTTTAACACATTTCTTGATATTATGACATCATCAAACACAGTTATTCATATATATGTATTTGTTTTTTCATTCATACACAAAATTCTAGTGGTAGATTTCATAATTTTGACAAAAAATGTGGCACAGTAGGTACTAGGTACGCGTAATGGCGACTGCGAAACATGAGATAGCGGGATCGATTCCCTCTATGAAAATACAATTTGTGCATTGAGAAAAAAGGCGCAATTATTGGTTCTGTGATTCTGTGTCTAGGTGTTGTGGATCCCTGATCCACGTATTTGCTGATACCCTAGATACAAATTATACAAGAGCATTCTAATCAGGGGTCAGATTTATATATGCTTATATACCTATGATTGTGTGGGTTTTGAGTGGGCGTTAACAATTCAGTTAAGTATCGAGTACCTATGATTATAATATCATCTCTCAGATGAGTTTGAAGTCATACTAGTTGCACCCCGTGGTTTCACCCGCCTTTTTCCGTTAGGTACAGCAAGAATCTTTTTCCGGGATAAAAAGTAGCCACGTCCAGGGTATAAGCTATCTCCATTCCAAATTTCATCAAAATTGGTTTAGTAGTTACGGTGATACGTGGCAACAAACATTCACACACACACACACACACAAACTTTCGTATTTATAATTTTAGTAGGATAGGAAGTAGTATTACAAATCGAAATTTCAATCCATGCAGAGTGTATTTTTGAGATAATATTCTTACAATACTTTCCTTACCCATTAAGAAAACTGAGAACGCTTTTGAAATTATTATCTCTCTCTATCTATAATCTCATCGCATTGAAACAAATATCCTCTTTTGAGAGAAAATGAAACAGTGAACCAGTGGTGGATTTAGCAGCAGGCTGAGTAGGCTGGAGCCTAGGGCGGCAGATTTTAGGGGCGCCAAATTTAGTGTCAATTTAAAAAAAAATGTTTTAATGATATTAAAAGAGTCGTATCTATGTATTTTAATATTATTATGTGCACACAAACAATTAAACATTGTTCACCACTTGATTTTTCTTCAATTTTTGTCTGATGTATAAAAAAATGACACATTTAAAAAGGAAAGGCAGAGGCCGTAGAGGTTATAGAGGTTGGTAGGGGCGGCAAAAATTGAATACTTCTTAGCCTACTGGCGGCAAATATGTAAATCCGCCACTGCAGTGAACAAAACAATTGCAGCTTATAAAGATTTTTTAAAACACGCGTATTTAGTACGGATATTATTATATTATTTAATCTTATCTTACGTAAGTAGTTTTCGTAACGAGCACGCGACGTGTTGAAATATTAACTGCCCGATATTATAATTTAAAAAATCCACGATTCGCCGAGTTCGAACCAAATGTGCACTTTTTTAAATTAATAATTGCAATTGCTCACCGATGCGTGAACTTATCGTAATTTACACGTAACGAGGTAAAGTTTGTTTCATCATCATCAGCCAGAAGTCCACTGCTGAACATAGGCCTCCCCCTTTGAACGCCACCATAAACGGCTATTAGCCATTTGCATCCATCGGCTCCCTGCGACTCTTACAATGTCGTCGTTCTACCTAGTGGGGGGCCTACCTACAGAACGTCTTCTTGAAGTTTGTTTATGTTACGGTTAATCTCCGGAATTACTGATCTGATTTTGATAATTTTTTTCACTGTTAGAAAGCTACATTATTCCTGAGTGTAGGCTCAGGAATATGTTTTATAGCGATAAAAGTCCTGTGGGAATCTACACGCAAGTGAAGTGAGTAGGGAACAGCTATAACTTAATCCTACTTATATATTATAAATGCGAAAGTTTGTGTGTGTGTGTGTGAATTACCGTAACTACTAAACCGATTTTGATGAAATTTGGAATGGATCTTGCTTATACCCTGGATTAACACATAGGCTACTTTTATCCCGGAAAATGGTTCCTGCGGGATAACGGGAAGGCGCGGGTGAAACCGCGGGCGCAATTAATAACTTATATATTCATATGATTGTGATATAGAACTCTAGATTACTAGATCTATACCGGGGTTACACCTTAGATGTTCCCGTAAAAAAGGTAAGGTACGTAAGGTGTTCCGTATTTTTCCGGGATAAAAAAAATATTCTATTCACCAATCAATACAGTTGCTTATAGGCAGTTAATAACATTACTACTTTCCAGAGTCTGTGCTTCCCGATTGCTATCATATGGGAATCTTCATATGGGAAGCGTGCTACACCGTCGACCGCATCATCGCTTGCCAACGGGATGCGGGATGACGGTCAAATGCAGGCCGCACAATAAAAAGAGAAGTGGTCGACATTTGTCATTCAACATTATCATCAACCTGTATCAGTCCACTGCTGGACATAGGCCTCTCCCAAAGTACGCCACTGAGCCCGGTCTTCGGCTCTTCTTATCCAACTACTGCCAGCCACTCGGCGCAAGTCGTCGCTCCACCTTGTCGCAGGACGTCCCACACTACGTTTGCCAAGTCGCGGTCTCCATTCAAGAACACGTCATTTGTCATTCAATTACATCGACAAAAAATACAGTCGCAACTCGTAACCCCATCGAAATATAATTGGTGCTTCAAATGATGGTTGAGGTTTCAAGCCTCAATTAGTACCACAAATGAGAAGCTTCCATTCCGATTATAAAAACTTCTTTTAGTTAGAGACTCGCTCTTGGTCAGTGGAGGGAGATGGCGCAGAGCCAAATGTCGTTTTTTGCATTTTGAGCTGTGTATAATAAAAATAATGTGATATGGAAATTATGTGAAAGGGTCAGATAACTGATGCTATTTGTACACAATCCTAGAGTCGATGGTCAACGAAAATTGGAAATACATATTCGGCTTGTACAGATATTGAGAGCTTTGCAATGAGTTTGTTATAGGTACCACCTAGATTTGATTACTTTGGCTACTCTACAGGGCAAATATTTGTGCATTAAAAAAAAAACCGCAAGTATTTGTTCTGTGTCTGGGTGTTGTGGATCCCCGATCCGCGTAGTTTCTGATACCCTAGATACAGGGAAACCTAGTTAGGGGTCAGAGCCTATGTATGTGATTGTGCGGGCATTATTTATTTATTTATTTATTTACTCTTTACTGGACACCGTACTGTTTACTTATGTACCTATTTCTAGATAAAATATGGTCTGAGTATATGAAATCTAGATATACATTCACAAACTAATTATACTTCTTTAACTTTCCCCAGAAATCATCCGCTTCTAAATGCGTCGGTACAGACTCGTATATAGTTTGCAAAGTATAAACTTCTTTCGCCTTTCTATAGGCACCATTCTATGAAAAACTAAGTCATATCTCAAGCGCATCACTTGAGAACAGTTCTAGACATTATGCAATTAAAGTTCATTTTATTAATACGAGTAGATGCTACACGTTACGTCTTGTTCTTAGACGTTTTATCTCCTTCATTTCGGAGAAAGGTTAAGTAAGACCCTTTTAAAAATAATTAAAGCCCCTTGTAATATTTATAGGCTCAAACCTCTTTAATTGGTTTTATATTCGACCTTATTAAATATATATATATTATTATTGAATATTTAAGGCTTATTTGTAAATTTATACCAGCAGAAAAAGATTTTTGTTTGTTTCATTAAGTTTTTTTAATACACCATATCGTTAACTTTAATTACAACGTTAGTATTTCTAAAGCCTCATAATCCTTATCAGATATATCTGGTGAAAAGTTCACCAGGATTTGAAAGCTGTGGAGGTCATTGGCTGTGAATTGTCTCATTGACAATTTTATTCATATTACTAATTAATTGAATTCCTCAGCCCATCCCAAAAAGAATCAATCCTCAATCGAGAATTATAGAAATATATTAGTTGAAATAGAATAGTATGATCCCGTTGGATTACCAGCCAATGTATTGAAAATTGAAAACATTTCTGATGTGAAAGCATCAAGCAAAGAGCCCTATTTTAAACCTTATTCGTTAAACGCCAAGAACCCCTTTTGATCACCTCGATTTCAGATATAAAGTTCGGAAATGCCAGCAGATTCTCGGCTGGAAAAGTACCGTTGTTGCGGTTCATATTTTATTTATATGTGACTGCATTCAATATAGTTCACTGCACAAATATTTCCTGAACATTCTTTGGAAATAATATTTTCATAGCAATGTATTTTCTGTTAGCAGCGGAGAATATTAAAATTGAAACTCCCTCTGTATTTTATTTTGACACGGGCGAAACATATAATTTTGTGCAACAATTAATTTTCTATTAATCTATTTGTTTATACCTAAATCCTATACATTTATGTCCCACAATAGGCAAAGGTCTCCCCATTTCCTTCCAGACGTCTCGATCCCCCGCAACGTAAGACTACAGCTCTTAAAAGGCAGCAAAAAAAAAAAATCTTAAAAGGCATCGAGGTCATCACGCCATCTTTTCCAGGCCTGAAAAGTGCATATTTCCCACAGGGATTACAAGCAGAGCTCTCTACAAAAAAACAAATACAGAAAGCCATCAGAATCTTTGCTATCGCCAAACCCTCTACAGATTAGTGTTGCCTTACATTTAAAAAAGCCATACTATCGACAGGCCTATCGATGGTATCGATTGCTTAAAACGAAGCAAATCGAATAAGTGAAATACTATCGATAGTATTGCTCCTCGTAAATTAAAAAAAACTATCGGTAGTCACGGTACCTACTATCGATAATATCGATAGTTTACACTTCGCGGGCAGCAATGCTATCGATAGTATTGCCTCGTTTTAAGCTATCGATAGTATCGATAGGCCTATCGATAGTGTTTCGATTCATTCATTCATTTATTCATAGGAAATGCAATATTGCTAACAGCATACGCCAAAACACAATACGTCAAAAAAATAATTAAATAAATAATAAAAACTCAATCAAATAATAAACACAGGCAATAATCATTAATAATAATATAAAATAAAATCTTCATTTTAAATCACAATTTAACTCAAACAAATTTGATAATAATAAATAAATTCGATTCAATTATCACAATAAGTCAAATTTACTTAGGTACATAATTATAATAAGCATACCTAAAAAAAGTAGGGAACTTAGTAAGTAATTAAGTAGGGATTGGTTGGCTATCGATAGGCTATCGATTAAATATCGATCGGCAACGCTACTACAGATATATATATAGACATAACTGAATCACATAGCTCCTTTTCTGAGCATAGAACCAATATTTCACTGCAGCAATACCCGATTCAGGTTTATGGAGCAATATAATCGGTGCTGCAGTCTACAGTCAACTAAGTACCAACACTAACAGCTGCAGTCTATAGCTCACGCCATAACGACCGGCTGTCAGCAAAGAGTTTATGACACTTGGTCTTATGACGTTTTTAGAGTACGCCTCAATGAAAACCGTGCGAGATAGCTAAGCGGTGTGCGAGAACAATCTAGGTTAAAACACAAACTGTAAAGCCACATACAAAAAAAACCGGCCAAGTGCGAGTCGGGCTCGCGTACGAAGGGTTCCGTACCGATATCTATAAAAACGGCAAAAAAATCACGTTTGTTCAGAGTGGCAAACATCAAGCAGACGGCCCGCCTGATGATAAGCGGTCACCATCGCCTTTGGACATTTGCAATATGGGCAATGGGCATTGCCAAAACAAGTCTGTCAGTAGTCAATTCAGTGGCCCTTAAAAATGCTTTAGGTAGGTAGTACATTTTTTCTGGCAGTAAAATGAATATCGCAACGCATCAGTAGCTACCGTGACAATAACAACCCCGACGTCCTTTTGTAAAAACGAGACTCACTTGACGTGCAAAATTTTACTAATTGCTAAAAAATTGACGTGCATTCGTTTGGTTTATTTAGTTCCTTTTTTTTGGCATAGAACCAATCCCCGCGCCAAGAAATGTGTGCAAAAACATTGGCTACAAACTCACCTTGCTTAGAAGGTTGCATCTGGCTATCTACTTCCATTTCTCATGTTGAATCTTGGCCTACTCAGCGTTTTTTGCGCAAACATACGTCAGGAAAGAGTTATGGCACTTAGCAGTTATTTACGGGACGATTAAGGGGTGGAAAGGAGTAAAGGATGATGCCACAGTGTACATTCTAAACAGTACTCTTTCTCACAAACGGTGGCTTGATCAATTTTTACCTTAATCAATTTTTATGTTGATCTATGAATTCTAAATGATAACTTGAAATTAAACTTGGACCTAAAATATATTATTTCCTTTTCAAAAAATATTAGAAACTTCAACTTGTTAGAAGAAACATCGCATTGCAACTCACATATATATGTTTTGAAATGTTGTTTTTTTACTCTCTTCTTCTACAATACTGAGAAATTTAAAAAACTAGAACGACGTTGATGATGATAAGCTGATGATGTATTGATAACACACTGAAGCTCTTGATTTATAAATTACCGTAGAAACAACAGCCTTTTTAACTGACGATAAAACGGAGGACTTTCTCAAGTCGACACGAATATTTTTTTAATAATAATTCTGAAGGAACACTATTCTTGTAAAACTTTGTCTCGAATACGAGACTGAAATCACACTTTCGAGACTGGAGTTACTTGCGAAAATTCATCCCCCGAAGTTGGCATACGTTTGATCTTAAGAAATATAACCCAGTAACGACTGTTTGTATGAAGTTGTAGTACTGATTGTATATCTACAGCTTGGGGTATTTTAAACGACGCACGCGACCCTTCTGGAGTAGGTAGGTACAGCTGGCTTTTCGCAGGGAAATGCGGTTTGGGTGATTTTCCGGGCCGAATGTTGTGCTTGTTTATTTTGTAAATAGCTGCGGTTCTACTCGGTTTTCCGTTTTCCCTCAGGATCTTGGTGTTTTCATTGCAAATAGACCTGCGTTCGATCGATATCTCGACTGATGCCAAACGATGATGGGTTCGATGGTGTAGCGCGTATCCTAGAAAGCGTTTTTTACTTTGGCCTTGATGATTTCTTTGCTTGAGCGATCGGGAAATACCGACTCTGCCAATATCGAAATTTGTTAATGTCATCGATAAATCACGCTGTTGGACGCCCGACTTGAAATGTTTGTCTCGATCACTATTCAAAACTGGGACTCTAAGCTCACTTATAACTATTTCTTAATTTTTTATCGTGTTAAAAATTATATCTTTTATCCTTCCCAGGGTTTGGTTTGATGTGGATATAGCACACCAAATTTCATCAAAATCGTTTCCGTAGTTTTTGCATGAAAGAGTAGGTAACAAACATCCACCCATCTTCACAAACTTTCATAAACATAATATTATGTAGTAGGATTAACTGAAGCACTACCAACCGCACCACGATACGAATGTATGAATGGTTGTTATTCTTTCACGCAAAAACGGATTTAAGTGAAATTTGGAATGGAGATAGCTCCAGGATACCTGGATTAACACATAGGCTAATTTTTATCCCGGAAAAAGGTTCCTGCGGGATAACGGGAAGACGGAGTGCAGCTTGTATAAATATTATATAGTAGATTTGGTGGACATTCATAACTTTTTAACACCAAAACACAGTCGTTGCTGGTTAAATAAATTCCTCCCTACAATTTCTCACAGCATATGGTAGTTGTTATCTGAGACCACATGGTCACTGGTTGGTGGTAGCTCGCTCGACCGGAACAAAGGGGTGCTTAGCTCGCGGAACTTTGGGAATTTATTATTCGGAGCATTCCCACAAATTGTGCTGCTGTGGAGGACAGTTTTGGTAAAAATACTGTTAGCTTATAAATTTTCTGCTTCGTCGGCTATTTTAGGTGTGGTCAATTTGCAGAGAATATACAACTCTATAAATATATTACATCCATGCTGCGTTTATGTAACCATCTGTGATATTTTGTTCTTGTTAATATTTTGCTGCAGCTTTATAGTCTCTGATTGTCGATTTGTAGATAGGCAGTTCCGTTTTTATCTTAAAGGCACGGATAGGACACAAACCCAGAGTCTGATAGAAATGTTGAAAGAAACCCAGTGCCTTTGAAATATTTACCTATTTAATCATTAAAAAATATGCATAATTAACAAAAACAACCAGATAGCCAGTGTTTTCTCGGCCAAACTTAGTACAATTTGAATTAGGCACATTAATTTGATAATGGTGTCGATTTGGTTTTGCATTCTCTAAAACTAAACTAAGTTTGACAGGCGTAATAGTATTGCTGTCTTTTGCTAATCACTAAAGCGAAAAAAGGACAGCATTACTATTAGACCTGTCAAACTTAGTTTAGTTTTATAGAATGCAAAACCGAATCGACACCATTAAATAGATAGTTATTTACTTTTTTTGCTCTCTAAAAGTTATACAGTTAATTTCTAGACAGAACGAGATAACAAAAGAACAGCCTATTAGCCTTGGACTATAGGACTGATTGAAACGGCCGCTATCGGCCAGTTCTATACCTAAATCAGAGCTTGCAAGGAGGCTCATTTGAAACCGGTGGCGCAAACCTCGTTAGTACTAATCCGGGTAGATACAGCTGGCTTTGATCTGTCGCTTACTTGTAAATAAGTAATATTTATTTGCATTGCAATCGCAAACTTACGATAGATAGAAAAACAAGAAATCCTGCAAAACTATAAACGTGAAAGTTCGTGACTATGGATGTATGGATGTTAGTGGCCCTTTCACGCAGAAACTACAGAACGGATTTGAGTGAAATTTGGAATGGAGATAGCTTTTACCCTGGATTAACACGTAGGCTACTTTTCATCCCAGAAAAAGGTCCTACAAGAAGGCGCGGGTAAAACCGCGGGGCGCAGCTAAAAGCATACCTAAAATATATAGCGTAGGAGTATTTTCTATCAATGGTAAGAGCTTTTTATATGGTAGTCACACAAGGTATACATAATATACGTTTGTTCATATTATTATTATGATTAAATGTACAGACAAAGAGGTTTGAAAGACTGCTTTCAAACCTCTTTGGGTACATGAGAGAATGCGGCAAGGATTGAGTTTCGGGTTCCGTCCCAACTGCCTTGAGCCTTACGTCATCTTTGGTTATGCGTGGTAAGGAATGTATGTGAGCAAACCGACAAATACATTTAAAACAACGTGAAATACTACGAGTGAAGCGAACTGATGAAAAATAAGTAAAAATATTAGTTTACACTGGACAGGTTGATTGTACGTGTTATAACGTAATGAATAATAATTTATATCTCGACACACAATAAAGCAGAATGTTAATCCTACCTATTAACAAATAAGTGATGAATATGAATGTTGATGGATGGAAGGGAAGAGGAAGACGAAAGAAAAGATGGATGGATTGTGTAAGGGTTGGTATGAATGAAAGGGGAGTAAATGAAGCGATGACGGTTGATAGCGGAGAGTGGAAGAAGAGTAGGTACATGCTGCTCCGACCCCAAATAGATGGGACCAGGGCAAGAATGCACGAATCTGTCCCCAAACATCTTCTGGTGCGTTCCGGCAGCCTCACTTGGGAGTCAGTTCCCAGTTCAGGCGTAGCGTAGTGCTTGACCACAACAACACTGATTTACGCTACAATGCTACCACGCGAACGGCAAAGGAGTGGACACCCTGCCAGCGTCTTTGCGTCGCGATAAGTATCATTTGGAAGCCTTCAGATTGAATAGGTATCTTCTAGGCAAGCATACTCCATCATTAACCTCGTCATCACTTACCATCAGATGAGACTGTGGTCAAATGGTAAAATAACGATTAGTAAAGAAAAAATAAGCTGTCAATATTTGGCAGTGATGATTTTAATTGAAGTTTTATTAAAAAGTGATTGCAGTTGAGAGTCACGTCCGACATACCGTCGAACCGAGCGTTATGTCCAAACCTGGATTATAAAGGCCAGTTTCAATAGCCTATCTATCCACGGTTTGTCATACTAGGGGATAGAAACTTAACATTACTTCTGTGGAGCTTGTGTCAAATTTCTATCTCCAGTAGGGTAAACCGTGGATATAGATAGGTTATTGAAACCGGCTGTAAGTTTGTTCTGGATACTTATTAGAAATTTGAAAACGACCTACTCACGAAATGTAAACTAAAGCGAACGTCACGAAATGTCAACATAATAGAACCGTGTGAGTAAACGATGTTACAAGTAACTATGTGGACACTTTCTAAGCCCCATATATGCTGTGATAATTTCAAAATCCAATACATTATGAATCACATCAATAGTCCTTATTTGATGTGAAATGAAACGCTTTCTCCGCTTTTTAAAACATGCATCGGTTTTCGGGTCACATAACGGAAACGATGCTCTGCTCCACAACGTTCTGAAATTTATATAAGTGGTGTTAGATCGGTGACCTACAATGCTAATGTTGCTAGAACACGGGTGTGTTCAACAGTCTTGTGCTTAGAACTTCGCGATTAAGATAACAAAGGTTTGTCTGGTAGAAGTAGAAAATAGCAAAAAGTACGAGAAATGTTTCCAAACAAACCAATGGAAATACAAAATCTTTGACAGATGTTTATGTAAGTTGGTATCAATATAAATAAAAATGAAATGGTGGTCGTTTGTAAGCGCTCACTTGAGAACGACTGGATAGGTTTAGCAATTTTTTTAATGGTCGTAAATTCTCAAGGCTAGGTAGATACTTAGGGTAAAAATATTTGCCCGGAAAAATTAAAAGTTCTTAAATAACTATGTGTATTTTTTGTGATTGTTTGATTTCAAGACCCGCTGCAGTATATCAACTCTGAATATCTGCTGATGCGTGTAAAGCCGGGGCGATTCGTTAGTATACAATAGATTAAAGAAGCCCGCGGGGAACGGAAGAAAAACTCGGTAGAAATCTCGTTACTTATTTGTCATACATTATATCAGGGACAAAAATCCAATTTTAACCCCTAAATGACGAAACAATATTTATTTCAATCCCACAATTTTGTCGACGTGAGATATTACCACACAGTTCTATAAGGACCATCAAAATCATCACGAGACGTGTTTTTAAATTCTCTCAACAGTCTATCACTAACGACTTCCTTGACAGAAGTGTTAACTGAACCTTCAAAGCAAATCACAAATTAAACGCCTTATTCGCGTATCCTTATCTGTTTTCCTGGAACACGCCTACAATTATAACTTGGGTACGACATAAAGAGAAGTAGGAATCTGCTAACGAAGGCTTAAATGTGCGAACGGCTCTGGGACTCTATCGCAATGAGTTTCACAATCGAGAAATACATTTTCCCGGTAGTTTTCGAGTTCTGTAAGTTAAACATCATGATGGTAAAGCTGAGATTTCATCTGACGGCGGTAAAAATGATTTACAAATTAAATTTGTTTGTAGTCGAGATGTAATACGGAGTGCTCGAGTCGGGAATTGAGATTGAAAGTAATAGGACATAGTTGTATACACATATACAAATATATGTGTATACATACGAGTATATATACAGTATGGTAGACTTAGTATACAGTTTATCAGTTAAATAGTTCAGATGCGTCTTTGAACTATGAGCTTATTCTTCTAATTCTGGTTATCAATTCGAGATTCGTAACACCACTATCAGCCTTTCACATTCCCACTGCTGGGACTCTGGCCTTCTCTCAGAGAGAGAGAGAGAGAGTGTGGGCTGTAATCTACCACGCTGGCCCAGTGCGGGTTGGTAGATGTCGCATGCCCTTGAATGTTGCAGTTCTTGGACATGCCGGTTTCCTCACGATGTTTTCCTTCACCGTTTTGAGCGATGGCAAATCCGGACATAACTTATTAAGTCATAGATGCGGGGCCCAGAGGAGTCGAACTCGGTGTCGGCGTCTTGTAAGTCGCACGTCTAGATTCGTATATAGTTGTACAAATTACCTCCCAAATCCAAACAATTTTTCCTCAGTATAGATAGTATTTATTCGCATTTCATTATCAATATACAACAATTACATATTTAATTCAACTGACCGCCAAAAAGGTATAACACATAATAAAAAGGTAACTTAATGTAAAAAGTTGATCAGCGCCAAACGGCTTATTTCCCTAGGGGTTTAATTTATAATGTACATACTAGTATATTTTATACATATTATATACGAGTGAGAAGATGTAAGCAAATGTTTAGGAGGTGTGTGTGTGTGTGTTTGCGATTATAGATTTAGAGCAAAAATTTACTACGACAAAGTTTCCGACTGTCATTATGCAGAAACAAATATTGAAATGCGCGACGCGACATCGCCTGCCGGTGTCGGTACGCCGGCAACATTACAATTGTAAACTAGCATTTTTGTGCAAGTGAAACTTGGCTGGTAATATAAAATGGTATGGTAATGAATGAGCGGGTAAACCCGGTGGTACATAAGTGAGGTTGATGGTAGTGACCTCAGGCATGGAAAACAATTTGAATAATAAAAAATAAAACTAACTGAGATGGCGCAACGACCCAATGAGAATCCTCCGATAACAAAAGACGCCACTTCGGTCTGTCCTGCGCCACCTGCCAGTCCACCTGATGCTCGCGGAAATCCTTCGTGACTTCGTCTTTCCAGCGATACCTGGGACGGCCGACCGGGCGACTGCCACTTGGCCGTCCCATGTATGCTCGTTTGATCGCACGATCTTCTTCCATTCTTTCAAGGTGGCCGAGCCAGCGAAGTTTGTGCGCTTTTATCACGCCGATGACATTCAGCTACCAGTTCTTAAATTTCTTGGAACTTGAATAATGATATAATAATATTAACGCCCACACAAATACACATTCTGAACCCTAACTAGGATTCCCTGTATAGGCTGTATATGGGGTATCAGATATTACGCGTATCGGGGATCACAACACCTAGACACATAACCATAAATCTATACATACTTTACACTAAACAATACTATCACACTAAACACACTAATATTATGAATGCGGAAGGTTTTGATTGAGTGAATGTGTTCGTAATTTCGTCACGTTGAAACAGTTCAATGGAAATTTTGAATGGGAATAGCTTACGATTATATACTGGGGTTTCTATTTATTTATCCGGAAAAAGGTTCCGTGGGTAACTCTCTGTGTTCTTCAGTCCGTTTGTTACTTTTTCACACGTAAACTTTCTTTTCACGGGATAATTTTTAAAACACTTTTATTAGCTTGACTTGTAACTAACTAACTAGGTAACTAATTATCGTGATAAACTGTAGTCCACGCGGGTAAACCACGAAGCAAATCTAGTAAGACATATTCCGAGCGAGACAAGGGTTTTTTCCCTTTTTACAACAGTACAGAGTAGGCTCTTGAAAGTCAAATTAAGTCTTTACCGACGGCAATTCATGTATGTATTCTCTGATGATATTTTGAATAGAAACCTCGACCCTGGAACCTTTTTGTTTGTTTTTGTTGAATCTTTTTTCAGTTAAGTTCCCTTTATTTGATGAGATACTTACACACAGGTTAGAAACAAAAGAAGGTTAAGGTTAGTAAAAAAAAAACGACCAGTATTCTGCAGGTTGTGGCCTTTTTGGTTATCCAAAGTATGTCTTACCTTACCTACTTATCATATTTTATTGTAAATGCAGTTTGCACGTGCAGAGGTTTTATTGTTGATCAATAAACCTCTTTGTTACGATCATTTTTCATCTACCATTTTTTTTTATAAAAGGTTTATTTGAGGAATTTATTTTTTCTGTGTTATTTGTCTCTTGAATTCAATTTTATCATTGGTTATTTTAAAATGTTAAATAGTCCATTGTACTGGACTTGATATCGTTCTACGCGATCGCTTTCAGATAAGTTTTCGTTAAAAAATTTGGTGTGAGTAATTAATTTTCTCTCTTGCCATTTATTATCTTCAAAGATATTAGGGTACAGTTTGATAAAGGGTTCCCTTAATGACGTTGTGTACTATAAGTACGGAAGTTACCCTAAGTATAATATCTAGTTAGCCCTAGTGGATCGCAGTTTCGTAACCTAGAACCAGAGTTCAGTTAACGGGGCAACCTTATTGTTATTTATGTCCAACATAACTGGTTTGTTTATGGTTTTAACTTTTTCAATTTAAACTTTACACGACCAGTTATGATGCTACAAGAAAATTTTAGTAAACAAGTTATGTATTTGCTGTAGAAAACATTTTTAGACACATTAAACTTTTTAATTTTATGCAATAACGTAAAGTCAAAAAAAATATTAGCTTAGGTTTTGAATGAAATATATTTTAGCTTTACTATTTTCATTTGTTAAATTGAATGCATTATGTAAGTACGCATTTTTTTAATGCAGATTAAAAAAAATTATGATTTGCATAGGTTAAATTTAGTTAGTTATGTTTATTATT
Source organism: Opisthograptis luteolata (assembly GCA_931315375.2). NCBI lineage: Eukaryota > Metazoa > Arthropoda > Insecta > Lepidoptera > Geometridae > Opisthograptis > Opisthograptis luteolata. The sequence continues at coordinate 3,072,134 of OV928044.1, forward strand.
CTAAAGCACTCAAGGTGTTGTATCATTTATTATGCATGTATAAAACTTACGTTTGAGCTTTATCTTGATACTGTTTTTGGGACTCCAAGTTGAGAATAATCCAGGCACACTAACACCACTGCGCACACCCATTTACTGACACAAACTCATCTTTATATTCACGCACACTACCTTAAAATTAACTACTCAGTCCACACATGAAACGTTGACTTCAAATTTTGTAATTTATTTTCTATATTTACGTGTCTACTGCACAAAAGAGCATGCTCTTACGCAGCTGTCAAACGCTACTAAAAGTTACCGCTAGCGGGCGCAAGCAGCGGTACGAAAGAGATAGCTGTAGGTGAAACTCGAGTACGAATGGAAGAGACGGAAGAAGTACAACCGTAAAAAGCTCGAAGCCTCTTCTTGGCCCGGTTATGTGCTTGGTAGTGGTGCGATTTGCTCTTGTTTTGGTATGATAATGTTCGCGTGTGACTTCCGGCGCAAGCGCAGATTATTTGCGTTGGGTCGGGCCTAACTTGGGCTGGCTTGGCTAGAAAATCGTGCTTGGTTTGGGCTAGAGACCTAGACTAGGGGGAAAGGAATGTGTTGCTTTGTGCTTGATTTCTGACGACTGTTTAGATGTTTGTTATGATTGGGCTTAATTTTCTTGATCGTTTCATGTTTATGTTTACTTAGTATGTGAACACTATTTTAAAACAGTAACGAGTTAATTCCTTTATTTTTGATAAACTTACTGGGGTCAATTAGGGACAATGAACCCACAATAGTTCTAGTATTTTTGTCTGTTTGTTTACGTAGAAACTAAAGTGACCTACCTATGCCTTCTTTGTTCTAGCCATTTGAGATTGACTATAAGAAAATGCTTGATAACGTCCGAAATTAGTAATCGATCCTGATCCGTTATCCGCTGTTTAAGATTGATATGTCACGTCATAATATGTTATTTTAGTAGTAATGTGTCAAACCCTAGTACTAAAATGAAATATTATGACATGACATATCGATCCAAAACCGCGGATAACGGATCGGATCGATTATTAATTTCAGGCAGTAGGCTGTAACAACTTAACGGATTGGAGTGAAATTAAGAATTGCGATAGCTTCTACTCTGGATTAGCACATAGGCTACTTTTATCCCGAAAAAAGTTTCCTGAAGGATAGCAAAAATAACCGCTGGGTAAATAAATGAATTCTCCGCTAATTCAGACCTAAACCATGAAGCTATTTCACGCATTTAGCGCTGTCTAACTGTGAAATAAATACCTACTACGGGTAAACCTACCAAACCAGTAGTGGAATAATAATGCTAACAGCTAACCGTATCTAAAACAAGTTATGGCTATTATAAAACTGGAAAACGTTTTATTTTATTTTATTTTTTTATTTTTATAAAATGGGTACAACAGCAGTTAACAAACTATAGCTTACATAATAAGAAAAAAACTTCAATAAGTAACAAAAAAAAACACGGTAAATATGTGAACCATAAACATTGTACACAGCATTATCAGAATTATGTTACATAATGAATAAGAACGTCTAACTATAGAAAATTTACAAATCAGTTTTGAATAGTGTGTTTTTGAAATTGTAAAAGTGTTGGTGAAAAATGTCGAATTCAGTATCTGTATTAATAGCACAGTTATAACAGTGACACATACGATGAAGTGGGTTATTACGGGAAACGTTGTTATTTGAAGGTATAAGTAATACATTATTTGATTCAATAGCCAATAGTCAATTTTTATTTATTCAATAGGATACATTGTGATCACTTTAAAACGTCAAACTTAAAACTAGCTACGCCTGTTCCAACCTCCTTACGCCGGCAAAAGAACAGGCAAGAAACGCCCGGCAGGTAATTTTTTTGGCGCGATCACATTGACAATTTTATTCTTATTACTAATTGATTGAATTGGAGCAAGTTCACGAAAATCCCAAGCTTTTTTTTGTCATCTAATGGTCCGATATTTTTTAATTAGCTTTACTAATAAGATTTCTCTTGTTTGGTTGTACACATTGATTGATTTGATTCTAAACTAAAAATAATACTAGCTGACCTGACGAAATTCGTTCCACGTAAGAGGCAATAAATGAGCAGATTTAGGATTTTAAAATTAATTTATGTGACTAATAAATAAACTTGCACATAACTAACACATCAACTGGTCAACTTCAATTTTAACCATAGACAACATTGTGTTTAGCTGTCAGTTATGTTTTGTTACACCATGTCAGTTGCGTAATGCGTTTCGTCTAGTTGTTTAAGTGCGGGGTTAACCCCGCACTTAAACAAGTTCGTAAGTTAAATGTCATACCAAATTTCGTTAGGTTTGATCTTAGTGTCAAATTTTAGTACGGAAAATTTGACAAAAAGTTCATATTTACCGAAATAAGGTCTGACGTTTAGCTTACGGACGTTTATAAAACTGGCGCTTATGGGATCAAGAAGATAGGTACCCTAATATCTACAGCCTCGACCAAGGCGACAAAGAAGGCACCTCACGCCGATTTGGAAATAACGAAGACATTAATTACCTTCATGCCAGTGACGTCATCAATAGTGGCTTCAACGGAAGACCAGCGCTGATCAAACGATCAGCACAACGCTGAGTTGAGGCCGGTTTGCAACAATACATTTTCTTTTTATTCTTTCTTATTTCTACATAATGTATTTGTCTTGTATAATTTGTTGCATATAAATGATTCTTATTCTTATTCTTAATAAAACCGGACAAGTGCAAGTTGGACTCGCGCACCGAGGGTAATAATAGTTCATGGGGAAATTTTTCGCGGGTGAAACTCCGGGGCATAGCTAGTTTTAAGTCTGTATATTCGGCTAAATATTTAAGGTATAAGACATTGAGTATGTCTGAGCAATTGTTTACATTAATTAATTTCTCAGAACTCCAATCACGCTACGTAAACTAATGTTTCAAATACTAGCTTTGCCGCGTGGTTTCACCCGCGTACAAACTCCTACAGGAGCCATGAGCCCTACTTTATATTATAAATGTGAAAGTAACTGTGTCTGTCTGTATGTCTGTTACGCTTTCACGCCTAAACTACTGAACAAATTTAAATGAAATTCGGTACGGAGGTAATTTGAACCCTGAGGAAGGACATAGGATACTTTTATCGCGATAAACTATAGCCCACGCGGGTGTAACCACGGGGAACAGCTAGTTACTCATATAGATAGAAATATGCAAAACTCAGGAACAAAAAAACACAAACAATCTAATATCTACATATGCAGAAAACATATTTACTCAGTGTCTCCGTTGCTGCGTGAAAGAAGGACAAACAAACATACCCGACAAACACACATTCGCATTTATATTTGTGCGTGTTCACTTTCCAGACATATTAATTAACACTAAACTTGTTTACTGAGAATAGCAAATCTAAGTAGAATAATAGGTACCTATATATTTCATTCAACAAACTCCTAAACAATAATAACAGGTCACAGGTGTAATGTTTTCGTAAGTACCTAATCATTTAAAATCCTATTAATATAATGAATGCGAAAGTTTGTGTGTGTGTGTGAATGTTACCACGTATCACCGTAACTACTAAACAGATTTTGATGAAAGTTGGAATGGAGATAGCTTTTACCCTGGATTACAAGCCCTAGCTTTTTATCCCGGAAAAGGGTTCCTGCGGGATAACGGGAAGACGCGGGTGAATCCAACTAATATAATAAATGCGAATGTAACTCTGTCTGTCTGTCTGTTAGGGCTAGCGCTTACATACAACTTTTAGTTGAACAACTATGTTGTTGTGTATCATATGTTTAAAAGAATATATTAAAGCGCACATACAGTCAACTCGATAGTTGTTCGACAAAAAAGCCAAAAAGCTATATCGATTTGCTTTTGATTTAAAAGTTGGACAACTATCGATCAAGCGCTCAATTTGTATTGCATTGTATTGATGTGCGCAGACCATCGACTAAACAGTCGATCCGCGATTATTTCATTAAACGTTTCTTCACTCATTCTATAATATTTGAAAAACTTGTCTGGGTGCTCTTTCAGCTTAGAATGTAACGTATGAAATATTCCACTAGATAATCAATCACTAAGTACAGGATGTACACAGTATCTTCTTTTTTTATCTCTCTTAAAATTTCTATAAAGCAAAGCACAAACTAAAACTTTGTTGTTAATTGACATGGTTTGTAAACACCTTGACTCGAGCGTTGCTGAATAAAGACTGGTCGATTTGAGAAGATATAAAATCGATTGTATACGCACTTCCATCAACTAAACTGTTCAGTTGAGTAGAAATCACGAAAAGTACACAACTCGACGAAACAGTTTAGTCGATGCAACAGTTGTATGTAAGCGCTAGCCCTTACGCTTTCACGCCTAAACTACCGAACCGATTTATATGAAATTTGGTACAGGGATAGTTCAAGCCCAGGAGAAGGACATAGAATATTTTTTATCGCGATAAAGTGTAGTCCATTATATCTAAGTACAAATAAAAACTTCATATTTGAGACGAACGAAAAAGCAGGTTTTTAAGTCATGCGTTGATGTCTTTTATAAGAAAAAAAATAATTTTAGTAAATGTTCTTTATTGCTTAATGCCGGTAGCGTTTATACAAAAAAAAATACATGGTAACTTGGAGAAACTTCTTCGCTTACGTCGACTTGAGAACCTTCTATGTTGGTTAAAATGGTAATAACTGAAAATGGTCACCAATATGTAGGTTATTTTTTTTTCGGATAGAGGTTCCTGTGAGATGACAGGAAAACTGCATCTGTAATCTGGTGCACCTAGTTTCTGCTGACTTCAAACTAGCTGTTTCTCGCGGTTTCATCCTTTTTTTTAAAGTTTATAAAAGTATTCCATGTCCTTGTTTTTTTCTACATTTTGCAGGTTAGCGCTTGTCGCAAGTCACCTGGTGTTAAGTGCCCAAGTGAGAGACCCGTGGTTCAAATTGTATACATTCCAAAATATCATTAAGATCTGTTCAGTGAATTACCTTCGGATATGGATTACAAACTATAGACACTTTCCGAACTCTCCATCGTCTATTACCGCAAACTTTGTTTTAACTGGTGCTACATGCTCTAGATAAGTTTTAAAGCCATATAAATACCGTTTCTTGGTTAGAATTTCTGCTGCGATATAGTTTGGAAGCGCCTACAGTTTTCCTCGTAGCAAAACACACGGCGACGTTCCAGTTTGCAATTTACGGTCGCAGACGTTACGCTAGCAAGCATTTAACGTACGAGTACAGTAATGTGTTCCCAACACGAAACGAGCCTTGTATTACCATGATGTATTACAGTTAGGGGATGTAGGCGCTTAATTGAAATGCTAGCTCGAATATTACATCATGAAGTGACACTGGTGGAAGTTGTTTTCATTTTATTACCTTCTTGCTGCGCCCCACGGTTTCACCCGCGTGGGCTGCACTGTATCGCGAAAGTAAGCTATAGCGATGATGGCTCAGTGGTAGTGACGTCGGCTTGCGATCCGTAGGACGTGGGTTCGAATCCTACAATGAGCTTGAGCTTTCGGTGAAGGAAAACATCGTGATGAAACCATAGCTTGGTGGCAGGGTATTTTCTAGTACTCGCCTGGCTAGCTACCACCCTCTTGTTAAGAATCTGTCGCCAAGCACCTATCGGTGTGTTCCGGCAGCCTCACTTGAGAGCCAGTTCCCAGTCCAGGTGTAGCGTGGCGCCATCCTCGACCACATCGTCACTTAACATCAGGTGACTTGTGGTCAAACGCTACCCTGTAAATAGTAAAAAAAAAAGAAGAAAGTAGCTTGTGTCCTTTCTCAAGCTTTAGACTACATCTGTACAAAATTTCATTGAAATCGGTTAAGTAGTTTAGGCGTGAAAGACGGACAGACAGACAGACAGACAGAGCTACTTTCGCATTTATAATATTAAGTAGATATTCTTACCTACCTACTATAGTTATTGGTGTAGGTGCGCTCCGTCAGATAGAAAAAATCCTGCTTTGACATTTGTCCTTTTGCAGGAATAAGTTAAGAAATTACTTGAATTGAGACGACACACAAGGATTTATCTTTCTCATTCCTCCCACATAGTATGAGATCAACACACTTGTTTCTCATTTTTATGAGCCCCGAACAAATTAAAATTGTTTTCGTTGAGCTCTTCGAAACAAATACAAATTAAGTCGTGTATGTGGGAGTAATATGAAAGACAAAAAGAAAGCCTTTTCTGTCGTCACAATCTGCTAAAATGTAAATGTTAAAACAAAGCAGAGTTATTTCTGTCTTGTCGATAAAAAGAAAATGTATAGTTTTTTGACGACACGGTAGCCGAGTTGGAAGTGCATGTGCCTTCGAAGCTAGCGGTCCCGGGTTCGAATCCTGGTAAGGGCAAATATATGTGTGATAAGCACGAATATTTGCTCCCGAGTCTTGGATATTTCTATCTATATAAGTATTTATTTCACTATATAAGTATGTATATGGTTGTCTAGTACCCATAACACATGTTTCACACAAGTTTCAAGCTTACTTTGGGGCTAGGTCAATTTGTGTGCAATTGTCCCCCGATATTTATTTATTTTTTATTTTATTTATTTAAGTAGTAGAGTGACCCGCCAGATCGGAAGCGGTCACCGTCGCCTTTGGACATTAATATATATCTATATACTGTATGTTCTTGCAAAATAAAAATAATTTTTAATTATTTTTTTCTGTCTGTATGTCAAAGTCAAAGTCAAAATCTGTTTGATCTGTCACTATATAGCGGGAAGACGCGGGTGAAACCGCGGGGCGCAACTAGTTGATATTATAAATGGATTCACTTCGTACAAAAAAAGTCTGCCACCATGGCAATGCAAATAAAGAGGTAAAAGAAAACTCGGTGCAGACCTGCAAAGTTGTAAATCTCGTGGCTTGCTTGACCCCGTGGCGCCGTAGGTAACTGCCCCACCGCGACCCTGTTTTGTCGTCGCATCGCGTAAAAAGCAAATTACCTTCGTCATAACCTTGCCGGGTCGCATTCTACTTTAGCACTACTGAGAATTTTAGTTTTGTTAGTTGAATTTATTTTATTTCTAGAGTCTTTACGAATTAGGCCCATTACTCACAAGTCAATGCGGTCGAAGGTGGCGCCACGCTGCAGCTGGTTTGGGAAATGGTTCTCAAGTGGGGCTGCCGGAACACACCGAAAGGTGCTTGGTGAGGAATATACCTAAGTAATTACAGGCTACTCGACTTTTGCATCCATTGCAATATAGGTACATTTTATTCTACTAAAGAAACTAAAGAGACCAAAAGTAAAGCGAAACCAACGGCAAGTTGTAAACAATAAGCATGTGTAGTACCTATCTGGGCTCAACCAACCATAGCTATTTTAATGAACATCTTTATTCCTTACCAATACGTATAATCGTATAATCTGTTGAAAAAATCTATATAATGAAAAGTAGAATGGTGTTTTCTCGATTTCATAGTGTTTTAACTGCAAGCCACCTGATGCGATGATGTGGTCGAAGGTAGCACTACGCTACACCTGGGTTGAGAATAGGATCTTAAGTGAAGTAGCTTGGGTACACCCATAGGTGCTTGGCGACAGATCCATATCGAAGGGTGCTAGCCGGGCGAGTATTAGAAAAGGCCCTTTCAGCAAGCTATGGTTCTATCACGATTTTATTCTTTAGCAAATTCTGAACTAAGCTCATTTAATAGAATAGAATATGTTTATTTGCAATAATAATGCTTAGTTAACTAACTGAGTGGTGCAACGACCCAAAGTGAGTCTCGGCCTCCGATAGTCCGATAACAAAAGACGCTACTTCGGTCTGTCCTGCGCCACCTCCTGCCAGTCCTCCTGGAGCTCGCGCAAATGTTTCGTGTTTTCTCTTAATAATAATGCTTAAGACACACAAATATGCAGTAATTTGAGTAAGTACACAAAGTTGACAGTCACAAATCGCCCCAACTCAGCGTAATACTATCGCCTTCCGTTGTAACCTTTGCAGGATTTGAACTCACGAGTCACGTCATATGAGTCACACTTCGAAAGAACCCAGCATCATGCTGAGTTGGCGCCGGTTTGTGGCAAAAAACCTGTAATTGGTTGTCTTTGTATTATTATTTAAGTTTATTTGTTTTGTTTATGTTTATTATCAAATTTTATGTTGTAAAGTGTATGCTGTTTTTTGCCACAAATAAATATATTGTCTATTGTCTATTGTCTACTTACTTAAACACTGAGTTAGCATCGTTTCAACTTTTATCATTACGAAAACATTGAAAAACTCTTCACGGATAAGGAGTAGACTGTAGAATCATGGAGACCTCTAGAATGTTGCTTATTATTTTTACTCAACAATCCTTTAAAGAAAGCGAGCGGTGACTGCATTGCGGAGTTTCTGAGTAGACCCTCGGGTCAGTGGTTTGACCTCATTACCATATCAAAGGCCGTTGGTATTCATCACCGACCACGTTTTTCACTCTTTTTGCAGAATGTTTTTTTTTAATTTTGAGAAGAAATTTAGACTTTTAATTTTCATGATACGAAACAAATAGCATTGTAGGTAATTGTAATTTAATGTCCGTTTCTTTGCTCCCGCAATCTCATGGTTTACAGTCGACTGATCCTTTGTGCCATATCAGCCGTTGAAACAAATGAATAGCTACACCGCTTTCGTTTTTAACGGCAAACGAATTAGAATTAGAATAATCGTAGCTAGAGGATTAATCAAAATGTAGGTAATAAGTACGGTCAATGACAAAAGTCGATGAACAATATTTTCAGATCATTTCGATGTTCGCATCATCACTTAACATCAGGTTTGTTGTGTTATGATCAAACGCTGCCTTGTAAGTTGTAAAAAAAAACTCCTGTAGGGACACATATTGTAATTAGATACTTTTATTGTGAGACGCTGTCTTCCCCGCGCCCCCTCGGTGTGGATAGTCAATCGAGTGCAGGGCCCGATACATAGCCCACGTTACTAATGTAATAAATGAATAAATGCGGAAGAATCGTTGGTGCCGTAAAGCGTGGTATCAATTAAGTTCCTCCCCCAATCTAATAAGTACACCCCGTCATGTAGGTGTAGTAACACTCCAAATATAACCGATTTAAAACACTAATGGAAAATCGAATATGATGAGCAACTTTTGTCACTGACTGTACTTAAGTACTTGATATATAAACAAAGATTTTACAAATCCAGTTTGTCTTAATATAAAAGGTAAAAGCTAAGTGCGAAAAAAAAACAATATAATATAGTAATAGTTTCTGAGCATCATTTTTTATCTGTTCTGTTCACGGCTGAGATCGTGCCTACATTCTTCATTCTTGTACGGTCTCGACAGAGCCGTGAGATGACGCATGATCATCCATCTTCATGCCTGAAGAGTGAAAATGCCTGTATTCGTTTATAGCGAGTTATGTATGGGTAACGTGACCTTTTTTTCTAGTCACATAGCGGGAGCAAAATTGTTTATTTTGAGCTCTGCTTGAATAAAATAGAATTTGGTCTAGTTTTTAATTATACGAGTATGTTGTCTGTCAGCTCAGTTCTAAACATTATTAGGACAAGAAGTGTTGACTTTAATAATAGGTATGCAATGAATTATAGCAGATTAATCAAAAAAACAATAATTGAATCCACTTTTTGAATTAGTTGTTACCAAAGCGGGACATTTTCGAGCATTTCAGAGACAGCGGGACACTTAGCTTCAAAGCGGAACTTTCCCGTTTAAATTGGGACGACTGGAAAATCCCTTTACTTATTATAAATGCGAAAGTAACTCTGTCTGTCTGTCTGTTACTCTTGCACGCCTAAACTACTGAACCGATTTAAATGAAACTTGGTACGGAGATAGTTTGAATCCTGAAGAAGGACATAGAATACTTTTTATCGCGACAAACTGTAGCCCACGCGGGTGAAACCGTGGAGAACAGCTAGTTACCTATAAAAATCGCCCGGCGACGGAAGTCTAAAAGGGTGTACACACTTACCAGCCTGCCCTCGTTGCGTCTTCGCCTTCCGACTGACACCTGGCGATGCGAGACTAAATGCCCGGTCTGGTCTGAACGGCAGCTGTAGAGTGGGCTGGCTTGACTCGGAGTGTCGAGCGCAAATCGCGGCTTCAACCACCGAGTCGATGCTGGCAGAACGTGGCAACTGGCCAGCTGATTCTCGTCTAAAAAGAAAACATACATAGCTTCATTTCGAATCAACAATTCTGGTAGCACTCGGTACAATCAGGCTGGACTGCGAGCTTGTGGCTGTAAACATGTCACTGCGCTAATCGAGTTTAACGCAATCAAGGTAGTTTCAAATTTTACATTTTTGTAAAAAAAGCGTAAATCCTACTTTAATATTATAAACTTGAAAGTTTAAGAGTATGGATGGAGGAATGGATGTTTGTTACTCTTTCACGCAAAAACTGCCGAACGGATCTGAATGAAATATGGAATAGAGATAACTTATACCCTGGATTAACACATAGGCTACTTTTTATCCCGGAAAAGGTTCCTGTGGGATGACGGGAAGACGCGGGTGAAACCGCGGGGCGCAACTTGTAAATAACAAATAAACAATTCTTGAAGGAAAAACATTAGGTAAGCATGTATGTTCTGTGTGAAACAAAAACATGTCCCCGCTTTATTAGCTCATTTTAGCACGTTACTATAAAAAAACGTTACAGCCACCGTTTAGGCTGCCCGGTGGTCTTTGAATAAATAAATATTACCACATCACTCAGCCAGGCGCCGTCTGTCGCGACGCCCGTCCCCGTCGAAAGGACGATATTTACCACCCCATTTGCATTTTAATCGAACTAAAACTTATTTTATGTTCAGCCTGTATAGAAACAGACATTGTTGCAACATCATTCTTAAAAAAAATTTATGAAAAAAATGTGCAGCTGAATAGCAGTTTGGATGTGAAAGTTTCAGTTATTTCTGTTAAGAACTGACCTTTAACAACTGAACTGATCTTATATATAAAAATCAATTGCTGTTCCTTAGTCTCGCTAAAACTCGAGAACGGCTGGATCGATTTGACTAATTTGGATCTTAAAATATTTTGGGTGTTCAGGGAAAGTTAAAAAATAAATAAATCTTATGAATAAATCTTCTATGTTCTATGTTCTATGTTCTACCTATAGCTGTTACCCATGATTTCACCCGCGTGGGCTACAGTTTATCGCGATAAAAAGTATCCGATGTCCTTTCCCAGGGTTCAAACTATCTCCGTACGAAATAAAAATTGCAGATGGAATGTGATGAAAAAATAGCACGTTCAAATTAAAATTTTTGATTGCTCAAAAACCTTATTTGAGCACTACGTACATTTCGAAAAAGAAAGCCAAATCAGTCAGTTCAGTCGTGAAGTGAGCGCTTTCGAAATAAAGCAGATCTAAATATAAATAACTCAAAGGTGACTAACATAGCGATCTATCAACGCACAGCCCAAACCACTGGACGGATCGGGCTGAAATTTGGCATGCAGGTAGATGTTATAACGTAGGCATCCGCTAAGAAAGGATTTTGATTAATTCTACCCCCAAGGGGATAAAATAGGGGATGAAAGTTTGTATGAAACTTTGTCAATTTTAAACCGATCGGGCTGAGACTTTGCATGCATATAGCTGTAGCCCACGCGGGTGAAACCGCAGGGAACAGCTAGTAGTTTATATTTATCTAAATAAATAGATAGATGGTAATAAAAGACAAAGACGATTCTTTAGTATAATAGAAGCAGCTGCATAATAGAGGTCGAATGGGCTAGTTAGCATTTTACTTGGAAAATGCTAGAATATTTCTCCTTTCGAAACAATTGCTCGTTGGTCTTTTTCAGCAGAAAATTCTAAGCTCCTCAAAATTGCATTATTGACGTTATTGCATAACCTTCATATCATGCATGATAATGTTGCTTTTTGTAGCATTGTTTTTAATTTTCTAGCATATTAATAGATATACTTTGAATTTTCTATTGAAGAAACAAATAAATTAGTCGCGTGTATTATTTACATGGTACTGCGACTAGCCAACAGAACTCTAAGCTATGGTTTCATCACAATGTTTTCCTTCACCGAAAACTCAAGCTCCTATTGGTTAAAAAATTGTTAGTTACAAGCGTTTTAAAAACGATTTTTTATTTTATTACAAAATGAGATTGTGAATTGTGACAAATGAATATCCCTTTAGAACCCAGTGATCTCTTTTTTTGTGATAATCTAGTTTAAAAAAATTTATTACCAGTTTTAACTCTCCGCATCGTAGTTTTTTCAAAAATCTATGAATGCAGACTTTCTTAGCTCTAAAATTGAACATGGTCGTGAGGTATCAGCAAAATTTTACCAAAATAAAGAACCTCTCTCACCAAATAACTACATATTTAAAAAGTACCTTACGTACATTGTGGGTCTTCCACACAACTTATCTCCAAATCAGCACCCCATTGTGTCAAACAAACGCCATTGTAATACGATTGTAAACGAGCCGCTTCCGGTTGACTCGGTCGTTTGCACTCGTTTGGCAGATGTCATTATGTCGTGATGGGTGTAAAATGGAGGGCCATGCCATTGTTTAGAAAATGAACGCATTCTGGCTTATATATTATACATAGGAAGAGAATAAGAACATCGTACAGTCAACGACAAAAGTCGCTTAACAATCACACTTTTTTCTATTATCCTCATCATCTTATACACCAATTTTTGACCTCATCATCACCTGAAATTAGGTGTGTTATGTTGTGGTAAAAATCGACACCATGTACCAATACCAAAAAAATAATAATTATCATTGATTTGAAACACATTTGAAAAATCGAGAACTATCAGTTAAGTACTTTTGTCGCTGACTGTACTACCAGATAGAGATGAGTTTTATTAGGTAGAGATTAATTCCACCTAATCCAATGAATCCCTCACAATTTACGTACTTGTCATGATATCCAGAGACGGATCCGACGGAGTTTTATATATGTGTGTAAAAATAGCTAAACACATCACAAGCAAGCTGAAGTGGTAGTGGGCTGGTCACATAAGCCGCAGAACCGATAACCGTTGGGGTAGACGTGTTCTTGAGTGGAGACCGTGACTTGGCAAACGTAGTGTGGGACGTCCTGCGACATGGTGGAGCGACGACTTGCGCCGAGTGACTGACAGTAGTTGGATGAGAAGAGCCGAAGACCGGCCTCAGCTTAAACCTTATTGTGTGAAATTTGGAACGGATGTAGCTTATACCTTGGATTAACACATACTCTACTTTTACTACGCAAAAAGTTCCCGTGGGATAACGAAAAAACCGTGGGCGTAGCTAGTAATTAATATTGATTAGTCTTTAATTAAAATATCCAGACTAAAACACCGAAAACGCAACTCTTTTCACGTTACGTTTCCACGTAGTCACGTACGTACGTGATGTACACAATATACGTGTATCGAACCGTAAATCTCATTTCGGAGGGAGAGCAATTGCCCTCCGAACAAAAGAGCTACCTTCAGATAACGCGTTAATATCCGTTAGACTTTGATTTGAGCGCCTTATCGTTGCGCGATGCTTCCCCTGCCGTCGTGAAGTCTTTGAGTTTGGTGTATGTTAGATTGGATATTGGAAAAAATATTTACAAAGATGTATAGAGCTAAAGAGTAGAACTCCTTGCCGGGATCTGTTTTTCCCGATCGCTACAATTTGGGGATCTTCATGGCAAGAGTGAAGACTTGAACAGGTGCCGTCCAGGTATGCGGGATAGCGGTTAGCGGCCGTTCCCAATGACCGATCTATCCACGGTTTCCAAACACCATTTCATTCGTATTTAAAAGGGTTGAGATTCGACACCCATTTTTTTTATTGCAGATAGACAAGTAAATAAATTTTGGTGAAACAAATGAAATTCTAAGCAGATTTGGCTGCCTATCTAAAAGTGAAAAATACTGGTGTACTTTTGACAAATTACCGAACTTGGAAACGCTCTAAGTTTACCAACTGCACTCTCTAAGTTATTTAATAGAAGGTTTCCGATGGTGGGTTGAATACTTAACACACAACAACCAATCTCACTGACCCCTGTGTTGCATACATTTTCTTACAATATCTGTAGGACGTGAATGTTGCGGGGTTCTTTCTAAAATGGACACAGAACATAACATGACCAAGTTTCTTGTAGGCTTGGGCAACAAAACATCGATATTTTCTCATAAATGTATCGATATATATCGTCGAGCTTTATAATTACAATAATATATCGATATTCAATATTTGTTTTAGAGTATCGAATTTGTATCAATTTCGATTTATTTTTTACGCAACTCTGATTTTGTATTCAATGGTCTATGTTTGTATTCAAGCATCAGAAGTGTCATATCAGAAGCAGACGCAGGGAAACAGATTTCAAAGGTACTATTTTTAGACGTTCTGTAGGTAGGCCCCCCACTAGGTGGACCGACGATATTGTAAGAGTCGCAGGGAGCCGATGGATGCAAATGGCTAATAGCCGTTCATGGTGGCGTTCAAGGGGGGAGGCCTATGTTCAGCAGTGGACTTCTTCCGGCTGTTGATGATGATGATGATGATTTTTAGCAGAAGCGGAAACGCAAGTTTTGATACTGTAAGTAAATTAACATTATTTTTTTTTTTCAATTTTTTTTCAATTCAATTCGTTTATTGCATTCATATGTTAGTATACAAGAGATCTTAGTGGTTAAGATTAGCGAACATATGGACCCGAATAGGGTATAGCAATGTAGGAGCGGACCAATCCATTCTAATCATTTCGAAAAGTTACATATATTAATATTATTTCAATTCGTATTCTTCAATAAATTCATTAATTGTATAATATGCCTTATTGGTAAGAAACTCTTTTAATTTATTTTTAAAAATATGAATTGAGTTAACTTCTTTTATATTTTGGGGTAGTTTATTGTAAATTTTAACCCTCATATTAAGAATACTTTTATTGTACATAGTCGTTTTACAGACAGGACCTATAAGCCTGTTTTTATGCCTTTTTGAATTGAAAGTCTCATATTCTTCAAGATTTCTTCTCACTAGCAGGGCAGCTTCGTAAATATATATCGAAGGAAGGGTTAATATGTTCAGCTGTCGAAAATGTGGTTTGCAAGAATCCGTTTGTCGCAGTTTGCACATAGACCTAA
Source organism: Opisthograptis luteolata (assembly GCA_931315375.2). Lineage (NCBI taxonomy): Eukaryota > Metazoa > Arthropoda > Insecta > Lepidoptera > Geometridae > Opisthograptis > Opisthograptis luteolata. The sequence goes on from OV928044.1 coordinate 3,087,279, forward strand.
TGCACTTTTTTTGTGACTTAAAAGCCAATTCTTTATTTGTAGAATTTGCCCAAAATAAGACTCCGTATCTCAGCGTAGATCCTACATAGGCATGGTATGCAGTTAAGAGGGTTCTCTGATCACTAAGATTTCTTAATTTATAAAGCGCATATGAAAATTGGTTCAATTTAGTACAAACATGGTCAATGTGGGGCTTCCATGAAAGTAGTGAATCAATGTGAATACCAAGAAATTTTGTACATTCAATTTGATTTATATGTGTGCCATTATAATTGATATTTAATTGATCAAATTTAGAATTTTTATTTTGGAATGTCATTATATGCGTTTTGTCAAGGTTCATTTTGAGATTGTTCATTTCCAACCAGTCAATTATAGAAGTGAGAGAATTGTTGATATCATTTTCATGACCCTGATTCCCATCATCCGTAAAAATAGCAGTACTGTCATCAGCAAACAGGACCATTGGGTGGTTAAGAGCTTTCGGAAGGTCGTTAATATAAATTATAAAAAGCAAAGGTCCCAGTATGCTCCCCTGCGGTACGCCATACCGAACAGTCCTACTAGCCGAAGAATATTTTTTCTCTATTCTTGTGTCAATATCTAGTCTCTTTATTTCAGTTCGTTGCTTTCTATCTGCGAGGTAGGATTCGACTAGGTCATGTGCAGTACCTCGTACACCGTAGAGCTCTAATTTTTGCAGTAGTGTTTTATGATTCACATGGTCGAAAGCTTTGGTCATGTCCATGTAGAGGGCTGTGACACGTCTTTTATTATTAAGACCATTCAAAATCTTCTCAATAAAACTTAAAATCGCCATATCTATCGATTTATCTTTTCGAAAACCTATTTGCTCCGCTGCAAGTATAAGATTCTTTTCGAAGTAACTATTAAGACCATTACAAATAACCTTTTCAAAAATTTTTGAAAACACTGGTATCAATGCGATTGGTCTATATGAGCGTAAATCTTCTTTATCTAATTTTTTATATAGTGGGACAATAATAGAGGTTTTTAGTTTAGTAGGAAATATCCCATGCTCAATACTTTTATTTATAATATGACTAAGTACATGCGATATAAATTCGGAAGATAACTTTACTATTTTCGTGCAGATTTCATCATAGCCGGTGCTATTAGTATTCTTTAGTGATTTTATAATTTTTAGAATTTCAAAGTTATTTGTGGGTGCCATGAAGCAGGAATTTAATTGGTTATGGTTAAACTTGATTGCTGACACAGAGTTATTACTTTGATATGCCTCTATGTCGTCTATGAAAAAGTTATTAAAACATTCAGCAATATCTTGTGGGTCTGATACCTTTTTACCATCGGCATGAATTTGTTTAATTTCCTCTTTTATGTTATATTGTTTATACTTATTTATTGTGTCCCATATAGCTTTAGGTTTGTTTGTCGATTGTGATATGTGATAGCTATTTTGTGCCTTTTGGGTTTGTTTTATTACTGCTTTCAGCCGTTTAGAATATAGTTTTAAAGTTTGCTTGTTATGCTCGTTGGATGAATGTCTATATTTCCAGAGAAGACTACGCTTGCGGCTAGCGCAGAGTTTAATGCCTTTACTTAGCCATTTCGGCCTTTTCTGAACAGATATTTTAACTTTTAACACTGGGAAACATAAGTAGTAAAAAAGTATAAAGATATCATAAAAAGCGTTGTATGCTTCGTCTGGATCACCAGCATTATATACTTCTGAAAAAGAGAGACTTTTTAAACATTCCACAAACTTATTTATGTTCTCTTCGCTGTAATCCCTTTTCCACCTAAAGAAATGAGTTAAAAAGGAACTCTTTCTGACGGGACATTTCATTATTTGAGCTGTGTGGTCTGACAAAGCAAACTCGGCAACTGAGACTTGACATTTTCTAGTGTTGTGCGCAAAATTATCAAGACAAGTATTGCTGCTGAGTCTTGTAGGCTGATTAATGCTTAAACTGAGGTTGTAACTAGCTAAAAGTTGTTCAAATTGTCTGGAAATGGGATTTTTCCTCAACCTGTCTATATTAAAATCACCACATAGAACTATTTTTTTATTTTTAAAACAAATTTTGCTTAGAGCTTCTTCTAATTTCGTGAAAAATGCATCCAACTCCATGAGCCTAGTCTTTGGAGATCTATAAACACACATTACAATAATTTTATGTTCCGTTAATTCAATCGCGCTGCATTCAAATAAATTCTTAACACTGAGTAAATTAATTTCATCTAGTATTTTATATTTATGTTGACTATAGATAAGTATGCAGGACCCACCATTTCTATTGCGTCTGCAAAATTTTGCTGTAAGAATGTAGTCTGGAAGATTGACTAAGCTAGTATCCTGCTCTAACATATTATGCTCAGTGATACATATAATATCTATAAAATTATTATTATTTTTTAGGTTGTCCAAATTAATGATTAATTCATCCAATTTAGTCATTAAACCATTTATATTTTGATGCATTATGTTAACATAATTATAGACGAAAAAACTTTTTAAATTGTGATGTTTGGGCATTATTCATAGTGTTTGACGTATTTATATCTGTGCAATTTAATTGCGTAGTATTTTTATTAAATTCTGTTTGAGTATAATTGTCGATTTTATTATTTTGCGATTTATTTATTTCGTAATTGAGCTTCAGTTTATTATATTGTTTTAACTTGCAACTATAGTCCAAACGAACCAATTCTCTGAAAATGTTTCTAGCAAGATATAAAGAAAATGTTTTTCCCTTCGGTATATATTTACAGTAGGTCATGTCTATAAAACTTGCATGACTATGGATTTCACAAATAAGTTTAAGATCATCATTCAGTTTCTCAACATGCAGTGAACGATTGAAAGGTATCTCGCAAATTATTATATTAGTGTTAGTGAAATTGGTAAGAAAGTCGTTAAGATTCTGTCGAAATTTGCAAGGGTTTGTGTCGTTTATTCCACCCAGTAGGATAACGTAGTCGTTTTTGTCTAGGTTTCGTATTATTTCTCCTTGAGTGGATAGAATATCATAGAATTTTGCTCCTGGTTTGAAATAGCATGTTGTTGCATATTTTGGATCAACAATATTCTCTAGATTTTGTCGTAACTCTCGCCCTTGTTGGTCTGCTATGACAACTATGCGACTCTTTTCCTTAGTAGTTTTGTCTAAGGTTTTCGATGATGACGTAGACAGTGACAATTTTTGCTGTGTTTTTGAGTACGTGACAGCCGCGTAGGTTAGTTTATCTATAATATCTCTATCCCTCTTTTTTACCTCACGTGTCTCATTGTTTACGTCCTGCTTTCCAGGTGAGCAATTTTCTACGCCTGTATCTTTTGATGTAGCAAGGGATTGTAGCTGCTGATTTTGTGCGTCGTGCTCTTGGGTTTTTGTAGGAGTGCAAGGAGTACTGTTAATTTGCCTGGGTATTATTTCCTTCACCTTCTGGAATAACGGTGTACTGCTGCTTGTATCTGCCGCATCTGCACTCTTGTAGAAATTAATAATTTTTTGAGAATTTTGTAACTCCAAAGTCAGTCTCGATATAACCAAATTTAAATTTTCAATTGATTGGTTATCCTGGTGTAGTATTTTGTGCTCATCGATTTTGGTAGGGGTACATGTGTTGCTACCGATTCGCTTAGTTTTCCCTTTCAATTTTTTTAGCGATAATGGAGTACTACTGTGGGTGTCTGCCGTCCCTAGTTTTTTTAATAAATCGATAATTTTCTGAGATTTCTCTAGCTCACGATTTAATCTTGAGACATCCAAACTTAAGTGTTCAATTTCCTTGTTTGCTGATTTTAGTTGTTCCTCTAACTTATTTATTTTATCTTGCAGCTCTCGTGTAGTCTGGCTTTCATTTATAGATGAATTAGGCAGACTAAAGACGGTGGTATCAAAAAGTGTCGAGTTGTGAGTCATTGTATTGAGATCGTTTAACGAACTAGTCCGTTGTGGTTTTCTGAAAGTTATATTTTCAGTGCTGCTGCGGTCCATTGTCAATGGTAGTAATATTATTTAGTGCAAAACAAAACAAAAAGTGTTAAAATAAATTCTCCAAAAAAAATCTTTGTTTCTCTGGTTTCGAACCACGCTATGTAAGTTTGCAATGTTGGGTCACCAACCACTGGGCTACTTAGCGCTGTATCGGTGTTGCCGAAATTCCGCGTCTAATTTCCAGACAAAAATTTTGCCGTGTCTATTCGAAGTGTGTAGGGTCCAAAGGTCAATTTCTTTGAAATATGACGAGTGCTGTCAACGGTTGTTTTGTTTGCAAAATTGACGTTATTTCACATACGTATGGTAGACAAAACACGTGAAGTTGCACTATTTTGTTTATTTACACCAAATTCATGCTTATTAATGCAGTATTAGAATGTGTAACTGGATATTCGGCACAAAAAATCTTATTGCTTAGCTGAAAATGACGATGTCTCAATACGATAATTATTATTATCAATCCTGTTTAAAAATATCGATACGATAATTATCTACGGCATACCACTTGCCCATCCCTAGTTTCTTGTAGTACGTAGTAGTACCACCGTTGTGTTGAAGGATTGTTTTTCTTGGCAAGAGAAATTGCTGAGATCTCTTATCAAAACGGTTTGGTTGTTCGTATGTGAGAGAATTGGTTCCTACCAAACTCGCGATCAAATGAAGTGTGTTATTTGTCATTTATATGAACGTTTCTCATGGGACTGGTTATTTGGCGTTTCGTTTCCGGATGTAAGCAAAAAATCAGATAAAATAAAAACACAAAAAGCAAGCCAAGAACAGTAAGTAGACGAGTTTGAAGCCATGATAGCTCAGTGGTAGTGACGCTGACTAGCGAATTGTAGTTCGTGAGTTTAAATCCTACAATAAACTTGAGCTTTCAGTTAAGGAAAACATCGGGATGAAACCATAGCTTAGTGGTAGTGGATTTTCTAGTGCTCGTCTATAGCTACCTATCAAGATATGAATCTGTATGAGACCTTCGACCACATCGTCTCTTAGCATCAGGTGACTAATTGTCAAACAATAAACCCTACTATGAGCGATGGTGGCCGAACGATAAGGCGTGCGACTTACAAGACGCCGACACCGAGTTCGAATCCTCTCGGCCCCGCACCTATGACTTAATAAGTTATGTGCGGATTTGCCATCGCTCAAAACGGTGAAGGAAAACATCGTGAGGAAACCGGCATGCCCAAGAACTGCAACATTCAAGGGCATGCGACATCTACCAACCCGCACTGGGCCGGCGTGGTAGATTACAGCCCATACTCTCTCTCTGAGAGAAGGCTAGAGTCCCAGCAGTGGGAACGTGAAAGGCTGATAATGATGATGATGAAACCCTACTATAAAAAATAAGGTAAGCCTGCACGTTTGTTACTTCTTCACGCAGGATTTGAGTGGAATTTAGAATAGAGATACTTAGATTATAAACTATGTAGTATATTTATAATTAATATGTAATGTGGGTAGCTTCTAAAAAATTAATAAAGCAGTCTGTACTGAGCCATCTTGTTGTTTACTTCATGGTGACAGCGGGGCGTAAAAAAATAATCTATTTAACAGTTTAAAGTGCTTAATTCCGTGCAAAAAGTAGTTAAAAACGTAATATCGAGGTTGAGAAATAAGTAACCGATGGAACACGCACGCCCCCCTGCCGAATTATCGTTGGATGGAGGTCCGGCAAATCGCGCTGACGCGTGGCGAAAGTGGCTCAAACAATTTCAAGTGTTTTTGAAAGCATCGGGGGTTTATAAAGAACCGAGTGACGTGCAGGCTAGTTTATTGATAAATCTTATCGGTCCCGATGGATATGATGTGTTTTCGACATTCAAGTTCGAAGAGAACGAAGATCGCGATGACATTCAGAGGTTAATTGAAAAGTTTAACAACCATTTTGGAACTAAAACAAACACCACGATGGTCAGGTTCAAGTTTTTTACCAGAAACCAAGAGTGCGGGGAAAATATCGACGAGTACGTCACGGCTTTGAAGCTTCTAAGTCAACAATGCGAATTCGAGCAGCTAGAAGATGGCCTGATCCGCGATCGCATTGTTTGCGGCGTACGAGACAGTTCCGTCCGAGACAGGTTACTTCGAACGGATCAGCTCACGCTAGATAAAGCTGTAATGATATGCCAGTCTAACGAAATCTCAAACGAGGAAAGCAGAGAAATTGATGGGTTTAAAATTGAGAAATCAAAGGGTGCCTCAGTGGATGCAGTGTGGAGTTCGCGAGGTTCGTGGCGCGGTGCGCGGGGCGGCACAGCGCAGCGCTGGCGCGGCGGCGGCGCCGGCACGGGCGCGGCCGGCCGCGGGTTCGGCGCCGGCGGCGGCGGAGCGCGCGGCTACGGGCGCGGCGGCTACGGTCGCGGCGCGAGCGGCCCGTCGGGGGCGCCGGTGCAGGATACTTCCTGCGCGGCATGTTCCAGTACTTATTGCGATGGTGGTGTTCGGTGTCCGGCGCGTAATGTGAAATGTTTTTTGTGCGGTGAGAAAGGTCATTATAGAAAAACGTGCCAGTTGCGTAGATCTAGCAAAGTGTATGTGCTGCAGGAAGAACCAGAGGACGATTTATTTTATATCTCGTCGGTAGACGTACCGGATGATACGCGACCAGAGGAGTCAAAATGGTATGAGACTTTAGTTCTTATTAATAGTATGGAGAAACATGTGTTTAAATTAGATACGGGTGCAGACCTAAATGTAATATCGAGAAACAATTATGTCATGTTGGGTTGTAACATTAACAATATAAGTCCCGTCAAACCGAAAGCGATGTCGTTTTGTGGTAGTTTTTTGCCAATTATAGGATCAGCTGTAATGAAATGGATGTACAAAAATAAAGTATTCAATATACATTTTGTAATTACCGATCATGACTGTGAGAGCATTTTAGGTAAATATACGGTTGATCAAATTGGATTGGTGAAACGAGTGTATTCTTTAGATATTTCTAAATATGATGAATTATTTGAGGGTCTTGGTAGGTTGCCTGGGTTTTATACAATACCTATTGAGAAGGATGCCACTCCCTGCATATGTCCCGTAAGGAAAATTCCATTGAGTGTAAGAGGTAGCCTGCAAGTTGAACTGGAGCGTATGGAGAAGATGGGAGTGATAAGAAAGGTGACTCATCCCACTTCCTGGGTAAATGCGATTGTGGTAGCGGCAAAAAAGGATGGTAGTATACGTGTATGCCTAGACCCGCGGCCTTTGAATAAGGTCATTCGCCGTCAACATTTTCCACTGCCAACGTTAACAGACATTGCTACGAAATTAAAAGGTGCTAAATACTACAGTAAGCTAGACGCTAGATCTGGTTTTTGGATGGTACAACTGGATAATGAGAGCGCAGACCTTTGTACATTCGGTACACCTTTCGGTCGTTATCAATTTTTACGCCTGCCTTATGGAATTAACTCAGCATCAGAAATATTTCATTCTCGCGTTAAACAACTGTTGGAAGGGCTGGAAGGAGTAGATTCCTTTATTGATGATGTCATTTTGTGGGCTGCGGACGAAAGAGAACACGACGAAAGACTCAAAAAACTACTGGAACGGGCAAGGCAGGTCGGTATAAAGTTTAACCGTGATAAGTGTGAGTTTAAAGTATCTGAGGTGACATATTTGGGTCACAAATTTAGCTCGAAAGGGATGGAAATAGATAGTAGTAAATTGAAGGCGGTGACTGAAATGCAAATTCCTCAAAACAGGCAGGAACTGGAAAGGTTCCTGGGCATGGTCAATTATTTATGTAAATTTATTCCCAACTATTCCGAAAAAGTAACCCCACTGCGTAACTTACTAAAGAAAGACAGTGAATGGGTGTGGGGCGCATGTGAAGAAGAAGTAGTGGAAAGGCTGAAACGTGAGTTGTGCAGCGCACCGGTGCTGACGCTGTTCTCCACGCGGGAGCCGGCGGTGGTGTCGGTGGACGCCAGCTCGCACGCGCTGGGCGCCGTGCTGCTGCAGGGCGGGCGGCCGGTCGAGTTCGCCTCGCTCACTCTCACGGATACGCAGCAGCGGTACGCGCAAATTGAGAAAGAGATGCTCGCTATTGTATTCGCACTGGAACGATTTCACCACTATATTTTTGGTAAGAGCGATGTGCTGGTGGAGAGTGACCACAAGCCTCTCGAAGCGCTTTTTAAGAAATCCCTGAATTCGGTACCTGCCAGATTGCAGCGAATGATGCTTCGAACTCAGAGATACGATTTCACTGTTGTGTATAAACCCGGTAAATATATGTACATTGCAGATACGTTGTCACGGGCTCCCCTACCAGAATTAATGCCGGATAATATATCTGATGAAGTGCACAGTCAGTCATGCTTTCTGATAAGTAGTGTTGCTTTTAGTGATGAGAAACTAAATTTAGTTCGAGAGCATACGAAAGATGATGTGTTATGTCAGTTGTTGATCGAATGTATGTTAAAAGGCTGGCCATTAAATAAATATCAGACTGATGAGAGAATACGACACTTGTGGGAACATAGGCATTCACTAGAATACTGTGAAGGGGTACTTTTTAAGGACAATCTAGTATACATTCCGGAAAGTCTTCGAACGGAAATGTTAGCCAGAGTGCATGAGGGTCATTTAGGCATTGATAGGTGTAAAAGGCGAGCTCGCGAGGTCATGTATTGGCCAGGCATGTCGGGCCAAGTGGAGAGCACCGTGCGCCGCTGTCGTGTGTGCACGAGCCACGCCGCCATGCCACAGCGGGAAACTCTAATACCTCATAAAATACCCGGTCTTCCCTGGACAAAAGTCGGCTCTGATATCTTTGAGTATAACAAGAAATATTTTTTGCTATTAGTCGATTATTTTTCAAACTATGTAGAAGTGTCTGCACTAACTTCGATTACGTCGAAAAGCATTATAAAAGCACTGAAAGATCAATTTGCCCGCCATGGCATAGTAAAAGAATTTATATCTGATAACGGACCCGCTTATGCTTCGAAAGAGTTTCGGGATTTCGCAAAAACATGGGGATTTTCGCACATCACATCATCTCCCAATTATCCTCAATCCAACGGTCGGTCAGAGCGAGCCGTTCGGACAGTTAAGAGTTTACTAATTAAATCGATAAACGATGGTTCAGATTTTTACTTGAGCTTATTAAATTACAGAGCCGCTCCAAGGGACGGTATCGCTAGCCCGGCGGAGCTACTAATGAGTCGGAAACTCAACACCCGTTTACCCGTGCACACTGATAAATTACGTCCTGCCAGAGATAATACGGCAGACTACAACAATATGCTTCGTAAGCAATACAATGCCAAATGTCAGTACGACAGTAGATCTCGCGATCTGCCCAATCTACAAATGGGTGACGAAGTGATAGCGATCGACGGTACCAAAAGACGTGCGGCGAGGGTAACAGGGCGCGCCGCTCAGCCGCGTTCCTATTTCGTGGCTGACGAGCTAGGTAAGCATTATAGACGCAACCGTAGGCATTTAGTAAAACTAGACTCATCTACTTCGTCGCCTTATAAAAGTGTGAAGCATGTCGATGGAGATAAGGATGATAGTGATAGTAGTGTGTATGATGATCCTACTGAAGTCATGGAAGGAATAAATGATGAGTCTGATACTCCTAGCAGGGTACCTACAGCTAAAATAAAATCACAGGCACCTGTCGTTGCAAATCGCCTTGAACGCACAGCTGCACGGGAAGCAAAAGAAAGAATTTTGCATCAATTTAAAAAGTAGCATTATAATTATACTTGTTTATTGTAGGCAAATTGCTCGTTACACTAATCATAATACAACCTATTTATATTTCGTTCTATTAACTTACCATAAAATTTGATCTATTACCTGATGATTATATAGCTGGATTGCTTTAGAATAGCATATGTTAAGTTCATAACTAAGTTGTTAGTTATACACATTAATAAATTATAATCATGTTGTCTAATATATTATGTACAATTTTGTTCGATAAGTTTCTAATAATTTTGATGTCAAAACTATTTTGAGGCATGTCGCATGCCTATAGTTATTTAAAGTTGCATGTTTATTTAATTAATAACCGTCTACTTCTCATTTTGATGAAGGGAAAGATGTAGTATATTTATAATTAATATGTAATGTGGGTAGCTTATAAAAAATTAATAAAGCAGTCTGTACTGAGCCATCTTGTTGTTTACTTCAAACTAGACTACTTTTTTTCCGGAAAAAGGTTCCTATAGAATAATTGGAAAGCCACGATTGTAGCCATGGGGCTCGACAAGTTGCTTTATAAAGTTCAACGTCCGTTTACCCTGTTGGCAACATAAAGTCTAGTTAAGTCAATGTAATTTTTATGATAGCAACTTTGTATCCAAAATGTCACTTCTGCAACTTCCGCTACTTAACTAAAGACGGTGCTTTGTGTCTCCTTTCAATAATTGCAATATAAAGTGAAAACGTTCTGGTTGTTTCCCTGCAAGTGGTTGTTTCCACGCCTACCTCAATACATGAATATACAGTTCACTAATATCCGAAGGAGGAAAGCAGCTTTTTTTTTTTTTTTTTTTTTTACTTTTTACAGGGTAGCGTTTGACCACAAGTCACCTGATGTTAAGTGACGATGTGGTCTAAGATGGCGCCACGCTACACCTGGACTGGGAACTGGCTCTCAAGTGAGGCTGCCGGAACACACCGATAGGTGCTTGGCGACAGATTCTTAACAAGAGGGTGGTAGCTAGCCAGGCGAGTACTAGAAAATACCCTACCACCAAGCTATGGTTTCATCACGATGTTTTCCTTCACCGAAAGCTCAAGCTCATTGTAGGATTCGAACCCACGTCCTACGGATCGCAAGCCGACATCACTACCACTGAGCCATCATCGCTAGATGTTTACAACAACCCAAATGAGAAAAGTAAAGGATACATTCTACAGTTGTCGCACCTACGTAATCCTCCAATTAGAGTAATGATTAACAACAAATACAAACTGACATTGATACAAACGCAAATACATTATCCGTTAATCGGATGACCGAATTTCAGCAATCATAAGTCCGCCTCCAACCGTACCGGATAAAAGTATTTACCGGGTCACGGTGGCATTTCCGGTTGATTGTGGCGGTAACCTGACCGCAGGATATCCGGTTTCCGCGAACAATGCCCATCTTCGGGCAAACAGGTCACTCTAATGGCCGGACATAATAAAGATGTCTTGTTCAATCATCCGGGCCTTATTGGTAAATGGGTAGAAAATAGATTAAGCATTTGTCTATCCATTTCTTATGTGGTGTTAGACATAATCTTTATCACTTTTTGATGGAGAGGCCTCGGAGTGTTCTGGTGAGAAATTACTAATTTGATCAGTTAAATTAAATCGGTTAGGGCCGGTTTTATAAACAATGTACCTTTTTTCGGTTCGCGTCACAAGTTGTCTAGCTGATTATTTTTATGGCATTTACATTTTAACTAGATTTTTAATTTTACTGACATTACTTGTGATTTTTATGCTTAGTAAAATAATGTATTTAAGGAGAAAGTCTCAGGCTTGGGAATGGAAATATGTAGTTGTCTAGCTGATTATTTTTATGGCATTTACATTTTAACTAGAGTTTTCACAACAGAGCATGCATGCAGAGAAGTTTTATAACATTTCACAGCGGATATAAGTAGGTAAACAAAAACTCTCCTACTAAGTACATAAGGTTAAAAATACGTGACGCACTAGCGGCGCTTTGCGGTTTTCCCAGAGGAACGTTTCTTCGAGATAAAATGTCTCACCTATGTGTTAATCAAGTGTATAAAAAGACATTTTGCTTGGTGGTAGGGTATTTTCTAGTACTCGCCTGGCTAGCTACCACCCTCTTCTTAAGAATCTGTCGCCAAGCACCTATCGGTGTGTTCCGGCAGCCTGCCTCACTTGAGAGCCAGTTCCCAGTCCAGGTGTAGCGTGGCGCCATCTTCGACCACATCGTCACTTAACATCAGGTGACTTGCGGTCAAACGCTACCCTGTAAATAGTAAAAAAAAAAAAAAAAAAAAACATTTCCATTCCAAATGTCCACTTAAATCCGTTGAACCGTTCCAGTGTGAAGAAGTAAGTCTGGCTGTGTAAATCACTCGCTCATTCACATACTATTTCATCCTAAATATTATAAACGTGAAAGTTTGTGATGTCTGGATGTTTATTACTCTTTCACGCAAAAACTACTGACCAGATTTAAGTGAAATTTGGAATGGAGTTAGCTTATACCCTGGACTAACACATCCGACTGTTAGAGTTTTCAAATCGAGTTCGAACCTCTGAAATATAGCCAAAGCCATACTAAATAAAATAATAATCAGAAATAATCAATTTATTGGTAAAAGTACAATATGTACTACAAACAACAAAACAATACTTTGACACAAGATCTCATTTACAATACATACAAAATAGGAAAACCGAGACTTTATCCGTTTCGCCTCAATGTTATGAATTCTTACAATGTATTGTGTTACAACTCGAATAAAATGCTATACGAGGGTATGCAAATATGGTTAGAAAACAGCAATTTTTATTTGTTGTATTTTCAAGTATGAATATGTTTACTTTTCAGCTTTTAATATGTGTTTATGAAGTAACGTCTTCAGAACGATCAAAGCGTTGAATCGCTATTTTAAAGAGTTTTTAGGTTGATTTTATTTTTACAACTAGCTGTCCCCCGCGTGGGCACAGCTTTATGCATGCAAAGTCTCAGCCCGATCGGTTTAAAATTGACAAAGTTTCATACAAACTTTCATCCCCCATTTTATTCCGTTGGGGGTGGAATTAATCAAAATCCTTTCTTAGCGGATGCCTACGTCATAACATCTGCATGCCAAATTTCAGCCCGATCTATCCAGTGGTTAGGGCTGTGCGTTGATAGATCACTATGTCAGCCAGTCACTTTTGAGTTATATATATATTTAGAAGAAGAAGATAATACCATAGTAAAGAGACGTAGTTCAGCTTCATACAAATCGGCCGCCTCCAGTTTGAATGTGTGCAAGAGTAGCGGCGCCGTGTACGCACGCACTTTTCACGCACACAATCACAAACGAACGGGGCGCGGACGGGGCCGCGGCCATCCACTCAGTCAGTACGGAACGCGCCGCCTATGCATCACCGCAAGAGTAGGCAATTAACTCGTCGAGCGGCCTTAGCTAACCTACTGTTCTTACTTTACTGTGATAATACGGACTGTCATTTTATTCAATTTTGTTATTTATTTTTATACGTAATTTAACATTTTTGACATTTTGTGTAATAATAACTACTTATGTTAACTAATAAATAATGACATGATATTGTAGCCCAACTACAAGCCGGAGACAGTACTCTGGACCTTTATTTTGTGTTTACGCACAGAATAGATATTGTACCTACCTACCATTTCTTACGTTTAATTACCTAAAGTACCTTACTTAATCTTTACACGGACTTTCCAGGACAGTTAAAAAGTTTTTTTTGTGTATTTTTGCTCAGTTCTAGCCCTCGTAAGATCTTGAAAATTTAGCTTTGTTTTTGCTCAAAATGCAAAAGTGTGGCTAGCGTTAGAAATACGTATTATTATTCGTATTTCTTCCGAGAAGCTCTTTCACAAGAAGCTTCTATTACAACTAATAGGTCAAAAAACTCTAAGTTAAACCTTATATCCTTGCGATACCTATTTCCTGTTAACCAGCTCTGATGGGAAGCGACGGGCGCGCGAGCGTTGTCAATACGAGTTACTCGCCTGATCGACTCGACCGACCCGAATTAGTGTTGCCAACTTTGCAACTTTCGCGAGCGCACCGCGTTCTGGTTAAAACAGATTCTGCTGACATTTTGAAGGTTTATGGACGCTTTTCGCTGATAATGAGACAAAGGTTTTTACTTTTAGTTTTTAATCAACAACTTCAATGAGCTCAGCTTGCGCTTAAAAATAAGTTTTTTTGAAGAAGAAGAAGAATATATGTTTATTTGCAACAACAACACTCTTGGTACAAATTATATAAAAAAAAGAGAAACTATATACAGTAACAGAACTCAGTGTCAGTACACAAAAATGTCAATGTCGCAAATCGGCCCCAACTCAGCAAAATGCTGGTTAGAAAACCAGCGCTGGTCTTCCGTTGCAGTTTGTCAGGTAGTTTATTTCATATTTTAAGGTCTAGCTAAGTGTTTTTATTTTGTTATTTTGTTTAGTAAGTTTTGTCACCCTTACTAAGTTTTATTTCTTATGCCTTTGAATGCTTGTCTTTTAGCCATGCCTTTTTAATTTTTAAATGCAATATATGTGGCCAGATTAAAAAACAACTAAGCCCAAAAGGAGGTCGTACATAAGCTATGATATCAGTGCATTGTAATTATTATATGCTATTTCATTGTAGATTTCTTACTCTATGGTTGCGTGTGTGTGTGAATCTATCTTTATCCTTGCATTGATTGAAAGAGACGCGTCGGTGACATGTCAATACAAGTTTCTCACATGACTGGCTAGCCTGTCGATCGTAACGTGAGTGTAGCCAACTTTGCACTTTTTCCCCATCTCTTTGGGAGAAGAAATTTGGAAAGCGATGTGATATTGGCGCGAATTTGATGAACGTGTTCCTCGTAGTACAGTCAACGACAAAAGCCGCTAAATAAAAACACATTTTTCGATTACCTTCAACACTTGCACCACCGATTTAAATCTCATTTTAACGAAATTCACTTGTCAAATCGTAATGAAAACTTAGTTAAATTCAGATTAAAACAAGGTTTAACGTGCTGTGCAACAAAAATCCTCTACCATTTTTTCGCCTTAATGTAGATAGATTGATAACGCTTTATTGTTTCACCACAACAACAGAAAAATAGAACAACATAAAAGGAGAGATCTTAGAGCTAGTGTTACAATGGGCGGTCTTATCGCTTAGAGCGATTTCTACCAGACAATCTTTGGATGGACAGAAGTTGCATGAAATAAAATGCGGTTGGTGGTGTATTTAAAGTACATAAAAAGAAATACAATGTGTAATAAAAATAAATTACCTATAAACTCAATATAAAAAAAATACATTATTCACAATTTATTTTTTTACATAAAATAGATAATCATATACCTAAACAAATACATACATATAAAATAAATGTAATAAATAACATGTATAAATCTTATAAGCATTAATGTATTAATTAATTTCAATACAACATCATGATGCGTTCCAGTTCAACGGCTTACGAGCCGAATAAATTAAATTCAGCCAGATTATGTAATCGTGAACGTACCTTCACACCTACATATTATTAGGTATACATACATCTGTGTGGCTGTGATGAGCAAAATAATATGTTTGGTTAAAATATCGGATGGAATTGTATAAATTAGTCAATTTTTAACAAGTCACATCACTGCATTTTTTTTAAGCAGTTTGTAGATAATTATGTTATTATATCACTCCGAAGCAAACTTATAGATTACCATGTAGTTCATTATGTACCAGTAGATTAAACTCTTTGTTAGATACAGAAAACTATAAAATTAAAAGAAAGATATAACCTTCTGGTATCACAGATTTTATTACATATAAAGGCGGGCGTTAAAACGAAAAGCGTTTTTCAAAATAAGCGCATAAGCGGGCTTATGGAAATAAACCGATTCCGTTTAAACGTTAACCGCTCTTTTCAACTCTCGGCGTTTGTCACTAATCGCTATTAAATATGTCTTCATTTTAAAATAAAAAAAAACGTTTAAGCGTAAGACGCTTATTTGAGCGGTTTAAAAATAGGCAAAACGCTTTAAGCGTCAATTTAAAAATCAATTTAAAGCCGTTTATCACATCTTTAATTACATAATAATATGTTTACCTACTTAAATCCACTACTGAACCCTATGTTACTTATTATATAGAGCACGGGACCATTTAATTCGTAACTAATTATAACTTCCATAGCTGAAAGTTACACTTCTATTCTCTAACATAGCAAATGTACAAGTTTATACTAATTCTAGTTTAACTAATCAACGAACTGAGAACTCGACTTTGTAACTTTGTGTTAATTTTGTAGCAGCCCTAAATGTTTACTTTTGCTATTATATTATAACTGTATTATTATTAATACAGTTATAATAAATGAAATTGAATGTGTACTTATGTACACCTTCAATTGGAAATTCAGTTTTGTTAATGAAAAACTAAAAGTAATTATATTTTGTACTAGCTGTTCCCTGCGGTTTCACCCGCGTGGGCTACAGTTTATCGCAATAAAAAGTAGCCTATGTTCTTCCTCAGGGTTCAAACTATCTCTGTACCAAATTTCATTAAAATCAGTTCAGTAGTTAAGGCGTGAAAGCGTAACAGACAGACAGACAGAGTTACTTTCGCATTTATAATATTAGTAGGGATAGTAGGCATAAAGTGTTTTTTACCAGTTAGTTCTAATTATTGGCTTTTAACAATAACTCTGGAAAGTATTCGCAGTTTCTAGCAGCTTCTTATTAATTTATACACCAGCAATACAGCGAGTGTATACATTAATAAGAAACTTGGCGCTTTGTAGTTTTTATGCGGTATATCTAAAACAAATGTTTTTGCGCGTTCACTATAAAACACTTACTATATCTGAGGAAGTAAATGAACATGGCAACACTAAAGCCAGGGTCGTTTTTAGGGCCTGACCGCAGGGGCGACTGCTAGGGGCGCGAAACTCAAGGCTACGCACTCTCAGACCCGCAGCTGCGATCCATTGGAACACGAACATATTAAAAACTTACCCAAAATTAAAATACAAGTATATGCTTACATACTGATTACGATAGCACTTTAGAGATTCTTTATTCTAAGTATACAACAAAAATGTTTATTTCACTTTTTTATACTAAATATACTCAAATCAAATATGCTCAACGATAGTAAGCATTATTCTTGTCACACTCATACAAGTCGATTATCTAAAGCTGTCACGTACAACACATTCACACATTGCGCTTGTGTAGTGTCAGTGAAAACTATCTTTGTCTCTCTCCTACACGGTCAAGATTTTAAGCGTGACAGAGATGGTTATTGTTTTGTATTTACTACGGTATGAAAAAATTGCTTTAGCTGGAGTTCTGTGAACGTGCCAGCTTTAGATAACAAACACAGAAAATACATCTATCAGAAATTTGTCACAACGATTTGTAGTTAAATAATCAATTAGTAGGTAATAAGAATGCAATTGAAATTGTGATCAGAAAATTAAGGAGATTGTAATAGGCGTAGCTAGTTATTAGCCAATGGAAGACCAGCGCTGGTTTCAAAATACTAGCATCATGCTCAGCTGGTGCCGGTTTATGGCAAAATACAGTAATTGTATAATTGTATATGAATTAAAAAAACAAAAATAAACGACAACCGATATGGCGCAATGGGCGGATAGCCGACTGTGAAGCGTGAGGTCGCGGGTTCGATTCCCGCTACAGGACAAATATTTGTGCATTGAAAAAAAAAAGCGCATGTTCTGTGTTCTGTGTCTGCGCGTGTTCTGTGTCTGGGTGTTGTGGATCCCGATCCTCGTAGTTTCTGATACCTTAGATACAGGGAAACCTAGTTAGGGGTTAGAGCCTTACGTATGTGATTGTGCGGGCATTATTAATTATTACTTTAATGTTTTAAAAAGATCACAAATGCAGTATTGTAGAAAACAAATATTTTTAATTGTTTTTCCTACAAGCAAAGTTTTAGGGGTCGCAAAATTGTAACCTGACCTAAACGCTAATGACCTTAGCTACAACACTGATTAACCCAGCTCTGTGTTGTTCAATTTGACGCTACTTTATAACTAACGTCGACAAGTTTCCAAGAGCTAACTATTGTAGCAAACTTGCCTTTTAGGGTAGGATTTATTAGTCGCCATTATGTTCTAAGTTGTATAAAAGTCGCCTTGTATCTGGAAGGCTGTGACATATTTTTTATGCTTCAGTAAACGGGTTAGGACATTTTCTTATAGCCATTTAGTGGAGGTCTTATTTACGAGGTCAGAGTTACGTTTCAAGTTTTCAACTTTAATTATGTTGGTCTCTTGGTATTCTAAGAGTGCGTGCTTGAAAACATTTTCTTTTTTCCAAGTTCTTTCCTTATACTAAAGTTTGTACAGTTGCTGTGATAGAATAAAAATAAAAATATGATAGTGAAAAGTCATGATAAAGGCTTTGGATATAAATATATCTGAATAGCTGCACCCCGCGTTTTCCCATTATTCCACAGGAACCTTTTTCTGGCATAAATGTAGCCTATGTGTCAAAATAGAGTCTTAGCTATCTTCATTCCAAATTTCACTCAAATCCGTTCAGTAGTTTTTGCGTGAAACAGTAAAAAACATCCATACATCCATACATCCATGCATCCATGCATCCATGCATCCATGCATCCATGCATCCATACATCCACACATCCATACATCCATACATCCATACAGCCATACATCCATCACAAACTTATACGTTTATATTGTTATAGTAGGATTTTTGATGAAATAATCATAGCTACATTTCGTAGCAAACTTGTAGAAGACAGGAAGTCCGATTGCTACCGTGAATTACTACATATCTACGACGCTACGACGGAAATGCTACGTTTCGGTTCTACGGTGCTACGAGCCGTAATTAAATTACTCATGCTTGCGGATTGCTTGTGCTTGATTGCAGTTGGTATATCTGGGACGGAATTTTAATCAAAGTATCTGATCATCATCAGCCTTTTACGTTCCCACTGATGGGACTCTGGCCCTCTCTCAGAAAGAGAGTATGGGTCAAATTTTACAACGCTGGCCCAGTGCAAGTTGGAAGATGTCGCACGCCCTTCAATATTGTGATTTTTGGACATGCCGGTTTCCTAACGATGTTTTTGAGCGATGGCCAATCTACATACAACTTATTTACGGCCGGTTTCCGAGAGAGAAAGAGATTTGACATTACTTCTGTGGAGCTTGTGCCAAATTTTTATCTCCAGGCAAACCGTGGATATGTTATTAAAACTGTCAGTTAGTCAGTCAGGCCGAGAGCATTTGAACTCGGTATTGGCGCCTTGCAACACGCGTTGTCGTCCGGCCACCATCGCTCACAGATAATGTAAAGTTAAATTTTTTATCGCGATAAACTGTAGTCCGCACTGGTAAAACCATGGTGCACACCTAGTAGGTACAGTCAACGACAAAAGTCGCTGAACAATCACACTTTTTTCTATCATCCTCATCATCATAGACACCAATTTTTAACCACATCATCACTTAAAACTAGTTGTGTTATATTGTGGTCAACGCGCTACCGTGTAAAATGTAAAAAACCCCAATCAATACTGATGTAAAACACATTTGAAAAATGTAGTATGATCACTTTTGTCAGCTACTTTTGTCGCTGACTGTACTATAAGCAAAATACTATCTCAAACTGTATCAAATTAGACAGCAATCAACCTGTCATTTCCACCTCCACCGGGCTCCCCACAAATCGTTCTACAAATCGGTCCCTGCGGAACTGGGGCCTACATATGTCTCCGTAACGTTTCACGGTTGGCCGAGCACTGGCGAGACGCTGCCTGGTGATAAATATGTTGCTAACCTTTGGGAATTTGATATGAAACGATGATAACTCAATAGTGACGTCATCACGTTAGCCGGTACCAATGGAAGACCGGCGCTGGTTTAAAAGTACCAGCATCATGATTAGTTAGTGCAGGTTTATGGCAAAAAACATTAGTATATAAGTATATCAGTTTATGTTTCATAGCGATGATGGCTTAGTGGTAGTGACGTTGGCTTGCGATCCATAGAACGTGGGTTTGAATCCTAGAATGAGTTTGAGCTTTCGGTGAAGGAAAACATCGTGATGAAACCATAGCTTGGTGGTAGGGCATTTTCTAGTGCTTGTCTGGCTAGCTACCACCTTCAAGTTAAGAATCTGTCACCAAGCACCTATCGGTGTGTTCCGGCAGCCTCACTTGAGAGCTAGTTCCCAATCCAGGTGTAGCGTGACGCTATCTTCGGCCACATCGTCACTTAACATCAGTGGTCACCAAGCACTTACTGATGGTGTCTTCCCACAGCTTCACTCGAGAGCCAGTACTCAATCCAGGTGTGCCACCTTCGACCACATCGTCACTTAACATTAGGTGACTTGAGGCTGCCGGAACTCGCCAATAGATGCTTGACAATATTTCCAATGTTACAAACAGCACGTAGTAGTTAATCATAAAATATTGATATGGATTAGGTATATAATTAACTAAGCTCTTAGCCAACCCTAAATTAAAGTAGGTAAAGAAATTTTAGCCTGAATAACCGCACGTAGCTAAGACGGTTTATTTACGCTAGAAAACAGTTGCAAAACTTCTGTGAAATGTCAAGACTTATCTCAAGTACAGATAAAAACCACGCAGTGCCATCTGGGTGAGATAAGTATGCAGATATGTTTGTGTTGCTTTTACGCTGACATTGCTGGACATGTTTTAATATAATGTTCACCATAGTGTCGTATTCTTACATAATCAATTGTTCCTATTCCTACTTTAACATATAAGAGTGAATCGTTTTTTGTTTTTCTATCGCGCTGAACCGGTGCGGTGCACTGATTTTTGAGAATAACATTATAATATATCCTACTCTGACTTTTTTACATATTTGGAAAATAACATCACACATTTTATTAAAGCTTTTTTTTAAATAAATATTTATGTCTTAGATTTTATTAACATGATAACGTCTACGATAACTTCCACTATGTCACGTTTATTATATTAATAAAAGTTTGTGAGCACGTGTGTCTATGTTTGTTATTTCTTCACGCTGAAACGGCTCAACAGATTTGAGTGACATATGTAATGGAAATATTCTAAATCCTTAACTAACACATAAGCTATTTTTTATCCCAGAAAAAGGTGTTGCGGGATAGCGGGAACACGACAAGACCCAGCTAGGACGTAACATAAAAATGCGTGAAAGTAAATTGGGTAATCTTCGATGAAGCCTACTAGTTTAAAAGTATGAATCTTATGTACTGGGTTACACTGACCAGATAATGTAAAGGTTAGACGGTGAACTCGGGTAAATAAAACGCTTCACAGGTGAGTCACGCGCCAGACTATTGGGGAAATCGACTTTTGTGATTTACGCGAATGTGAATGTCTTTCAATGCTGCATTTTGTATCGAATTTGCATAGTAGAGGCAAAGAAAATCAAAGGCTATTTATTCGACGAGGTAGAAGAGAAGGTGACCTAAATGCAGCGTTTTTTTAGCTGCGTCCGACGGTTTTCCCAGATAAAATGTAGCTTATGGTATAACCCCGGATATAAGCTGTCCCCATTCTAAATTGCAGTCGAATCCATTCAGCCGTTTCAGCGTGAAGAAATAACAAACACACAAACTCACTCAAAAATCATTGAGTGTGATTATTTTAATTTTACATATAATTTAGTATCCATACAGGAAAACATCTTATTGATACCATAGCTTGATATGTCAATTTTTAGGGCTTGCTTAACTAGCTACTACGGTCTAGTTAAAAATCTGTTGCCTAGCAACTATTGATTGTCTTGTGAAACTATGGCTTAGTAATATAGGCATATTCTAGTGCTCACCTAAAAAGTTAACTCAACACTTAGGTCCATATTCTAGAATGACGCTGAAGTGATGATCAGTACTTGAGCACAGATTTGACGCTGTCAGTACCCCTAGTACAAGTTTTGAAAACGATAAAAGTTTTCGTAAACGTCGACGTTTACCACCGCCGACTTGTCAAAGTGGCAACTCGATCTGCTTAAATTCAAAAAGTAACTCAATAACATTGTTGGAATATGATTATAACGATTTTAAATAACCCGTATTAACGATTTCAGTTCCTCCAAGTCTCGGTAAGATTCACTGAAAAAATATGTATGGATGGAAACGAAAACTTTTATAGTTTTTGTAACCTATCAAAACCTGTACTAGAGGTACTGCTCATACAAATACGTAATCTTATAATATACTTAATCGCTAGTAATCAAGCATTGATCAACACTTAAGCGTGGTTCTAGAATACGGGCCTTAGCATCTACCGCATCGATAGAAGGCTAGTTCCCAATTCAATCCTATCTCAGCTTTATCTTTTATCATCAGGTGACATGTTGTCAAATAAGATGTGAACAAAGAGTCTTACCTTTCCCAACTCAACCTCCTTGGCGTGTCGATTGTTATTTCCTCGGGGGTTCCCCTCACGCCTTGCGTTAGTAACCTGGCCAGCCTCGAGCCCGTACTCGTGCTGCCAGTGCTCGACACCGACCCTCGGGGAGTTGGGACTCTGTTGAAGAAAAAACAATAGGTAGAAAAAAAAACGAGTGAAAAACGAGTGTGAGCGATGGTGGCCAAACGGTGATGGTCGGGGCCTACAGCTTGCCTTTTTACAGACCAGACAGCACGGCGAACGTCGAATACATTCTTTCTGTGGCTTTCTGATGTTGTGCGTGCGCGTTTGATCGTTCCCAAGGTTCATTTTCCAACAAATCAAGCCGGACGACCTACCGTGGGACCGGGATGTCCGCCAATGTCCGTACCTGTACATCCTGGTCTTAACGAGGGCATGCGATATCTACCTATACTAATATTAGAAAGAGGAAAGATTTGCATCAAATAGGCTCCGAAACTACTGAACCGATTTTGAACATTCTTTCACTGTTGGAAAGCTACACTATCTGTGACGGACATGGGCTATATTATATTTCCAAAAAAATTGGGAATCCGTAAGAAAATAGCTATTTTGTAACCCAAGGTGTGAAATTGAAAACCTATTTTTGCGTGCGCTGCAAAAACTATTGACAATAGAACAAAATAATGTATTACGGGTTTGTAGGTCCCATTAAGATCTACAAATAAATCCGCGAGAGCATAATATGTCTAACTATTATAGTTATGCCACACAACGTGATCTTATGTTTTGAAAAATTAATTTAAAAATTAAATTTTCAAAACATAAGATAACGCCTTTTCTAGCGGCGGCATTAATGCCGCTCTTTATTTGTAGATCAAGGCAGGCATGGCATGCGATATCTATCTATTTATAATGCAAACGGCGAAGGAGTGGAACACCTTGCCAGCGTCTTTGTTTCCCGATTGTTATAATTTGGGAGCCTTCAAGTCAAGAGAGAATAGCTACTCGTATCTTCTAAGCATGCTCCATCTTCGACCTCGTCATCACTTACTATCAGGTAGGTGAGACTGGGGTCAAATGCTTGCCTCTATAATCTCTTATAAAAAAGGTCCTTCTTTAACTTTGTTTACTTCGCTGTAGCCCATGCAACGTCCTTGGCAGTAGCTGTAAATAACGTCTTACAACTTGACATTTTGACTGCTGGCAGCAAACTTTTTACTTCAACAGAATAAATTCCGAGCTCGAACCAATCCTCAGCTTTCTTTTTTGCAACTTCAAGTCGAGAGCGTAGTTAATAAGGCACTTTGTTCGTTGCGACTTAAAAAACTTGGCAAAATAAGAGAGAACCCTTTGCTTCCGTCGCTGGATATTGTAAAAAGTCAGCAACGCGTGTAAGAGAACCTAAGTGAGTTATTTATTCGCTCTTCCCAGTCTTGGCTTCACATTTTCACATACCTTTAAGAATTCTGTTCACCTTTTTTTCTAGTGCTTAAAGTTAGAAAAGGTTTCCTATTTTAATAGCCTAAATATGGTAACGTAGGATAAATACCTATCTATTGCTTTGAAATAACGGCATTAAGTATACAAAAGATATTTTTATCAAACTAGCGGCGCCCCGTGGTTTTCCTACTATCCCGCGGGATCCTTTTGTAGCAAACATACCGACTCACTCACAAACTTTCGCATATATAATAATACATATTTTTATTAAATTAATTTGAAATAACTTCACTTCTACTGCATTGTGATTTGTTTCTAATAATCTATACTAATATTATAAAGCTGCAGAGTTTGTTTGTTTGTTTGTTTGTTTGTTTGTTTGTTTGTTTGTTTGAACGCGCTAATCTCAGGAACTACTGGTCCGATTTGAAAAATTCTTTCAGTGTTGGATAGTCCATTTATCGAGGAAGGCTATAGGCTATATTTTATTTCCAAAAAAATTAGGGATCCGTAAGAAAATTGCTATTTTGCAACCCAAGGTGTGAAATCGAAAACCTATTTTTGCGTGCGCTGCAAAAACTATTGACACTAGAACAAAATAATGTACTGCGGGTTTGTAGGTCTCATTTAGATCTACAAAAAAGTCCGCGAGGGCATATGTCTAACTATTATAGTTATGCCACAATAAGTGATCTTTTATTTTAAAAATTTAATTTTTGATGCCGCCGCTAGAAAAGGCTCTTTATTTGTATCTTGGTATTAATCCTTATCAAAATAAATTACTTCTTATTCAAAACTGCTTCAATGCCTTCACATAACTTTTTGAATCATTCAATTCGGACATTCCATTCGAAAGATATCACGAGTTTAAAAATGTAAGTAGTAGTAGAAAAATAAAACCGCCGCACCGCAGCGCAGCGGGAAACGCGGTGAGGTGGAACCGGGAGAATCTATGAAATAGGTAAAGTGCGGTCGCGGACCAGGAAGACCTTTAACTGCGCGATTCAAACGTGCGGTCCAAGAAAAATTAACTTAGAATTAAAATAGGATAATGGGTACCTACAGCAGGTAACGCGTTGAGGGCACCGAAGTGCGGGAATAATTTTGGAGTACATATACGGAATATATACGCTATCGCGCCTAAACTACTGACCCGATTTAAATGAAATTTGGTATAGAGATAATTTGAGCCCCGGGGAAGGGACATAGGATACTTTTTATCGCGATAAACTGTAGCCCACGCGGGTGAAACCGCGAGGAACAGCTAGTAACATCATAATCAGCCTGTGTCAGCCCACTGCTCGACTTAAGATCTTTTCCCAAGGTACGCCACTGAGTCCGGTCTCCAGGTATGATTATCAAAAAATTTTTTTAATACAAGATAGAGAAGATCATTTGGAGCGTTTATCTTAGCTTTCATCGTTCTGCACAATTTGGTATCAAATATATTATTACCTTTTATTCAGTGGTCTATCTAAAAGTTACTAGACAATCTAGCTTTCTAGTCTACCTATCTAGAGAGGTTTGAATCGAAATGAAATTTCTAACATCGGAAAGATTTTCATCGCTAAACGGATTTACGTCTTAGATTTCCGAGTTTCAATCCTTTTTTTTTCATCTGATGAAAAATAAAACCTCATAGGGTCACTCTTAAAAAAAAAAAAAAAATAAAAATCAATTTATTGTCATTAAAAAAACACATACATTTTATAGGAAAACCCCTTCCCCTCCCCCTCTTATGCCCGTCATAGCTTATTTTCTTCGAATATTATTTTATCCTACTAATATTATAAATGCGAAAGTTCATGTGTTTGGTGTGTGTGAGAATGTTTGTTACCACGTATCACCGTAACTACTAAACTGATTTTGATGAAATTTGGAATGGAGATAGTTTATACCCGGGATTAAAAATGCTTTTTATCCCAGAAAAAGTTCCTATGGGATAACGGGAAGACGCGGGTAAAACCGTGGGCCGCAACTAGCTTATTATATTAGTTTGAAAAGTGGGATCACTGATGTCATGACGGAAGATAGTTTATTAATTATTTCAGTAAACACTTTGTTTTTCATGTGCTTCCAACGCAGTGGCTTCTAATCGTGCTCTGACTCGACCTTTTGATCCGAAGATAATAAGATAATTACATTTTATTAGCGACCCTCCACTTACAATTATATTATGCGGGTGTTATCCCCTCACTAATTACAAGGGTTGCTGAGGGTTAATCGCATCTTTTCTACAGAATTTGTGATATATTATTTCCGGGTTTAATATACCTAGACTAGACCAATAAAATCACCCCTATTAGATTCAGATTTTTTTATTGCATACGTTACTACTCAATAAGTGGACATAAAAATGTAGGAAAAAAGTCGTATGGTCAGTCGGCCACAGCAGATTTAGAAGGGATTATTCAGCTAAATGGTTGGGGTTTTTGATAGAGCTCATCATCAAGCTGATAGTGCTACCAGTGATAAAGTTTGTTCTGTAGTCCTATAAAAAAAAGAATAAATAATAAAAGATCAATTAAAAAGGTTTATTTCAGACCAACAAATTAGCCAGCACTTTTAGAAGGTAAAGTCTAAAAAAAACTTCCTAAATACTAAGTTATTAATTTACATCATAACTATTATAATTCTGTAAAAGACGAGTGGTTAGGCCACCTGTAATTCTAAAAGTAAATAGTAAATATTGGAGATATTGTTCACTCTTTTGATGAATGAAGATTCATCCAATAAACTTCATTCATTTCTTATAGTACCTAAATAAAATTCTCAGAACTCCTAGAATAATTCTTTAGAACCTACAAACAATCTTATATATAAAAATCAATTGCTGTTCGTTAGTCTCGCTAAAACTCGAGAATGGCTGGACCGATTTGGATAATTTTGATTTTAAAATATTTGTGCATGTTCAGGGAAGGTTTAAAAGGTGTTTTTTTTATTGGAGATATGAAGTTTGCCGGGTCAGCTAGTAAACAATACAAATTGAAAGGAAATAACTAAACAAAGACAGTCTAGAACGAAGTTAACCGCCACGTCTAGAAAACGGAAAAGCTCAATTAGTTGAAAGCGTTTTAAAGCCGCGATTCAAATTATTGGCTAATGAAATTGCTACCGGAGAAATGTTGGAACCAACGAACATTATGTTTAATAGAAATACCAGGACACAAATTGTGCACAATTCTCTCTTATATATTGTTACAATACTTCAATTGTTTTCTTAAAAGTCATTTACGACAGTTTTGCAGACTCAAATAATTATGAAGCTATATTGACTTTTCATACATTCACCTTCAATAATTACAGCAGTTTTGCGGTTTGAACTAGAAATCGCGAATGACGTAACCGACAGAAAATCTTTTATTTCGAACTACATATTAGTAAACAAAAAGTAAAAAGAAAAAAGTAAATAATACTACTTTCGTAAATACACTATTGGTAAAATTATAAAATATTTTATAGCTCAAAGGAGTACAATATTAGATTGTTTTTTTTGTAAAATTTGATAAGTTTTTTGGCTCTGGTGTGCAATTTGGATTTTGAGGGTTACAGCGTTTATGCTTTTTGTGTCGATATATAAAAAAATATACATAATAATACATATATAATTATACGGATATATCGCATATATCAAAACCATACCAAACAAGATGCACGGATTGCAGTGCAGTTTAATTGAACATAGCACTGAGTGTTCGAAGAGCGTAATCTTGTAATCGTAGTACATGTAAGATCCTCTATTATAAACATTTTTACAATGTTTATAATAGAGGATCTTAACAATGTTGTTAAAGTGTAGTTTCCTATAATAAATGTTCTACATTTAACATCTCGTTTAAAGGTAGGTACTTGAACGATGCTTGCGACTTACAAGATGCCGACACCGAGTTCAAATCCTCTCGGCCCCACACCTATGACTTATGTGCGGATTTGCCATCGCTAAAAACGGTGAAGGAAAATATCGTGAGGAAACCGGCATGCCCAAGAACTGCAACATTCAAGGGCATGCGAAATCTACCAACCCGCACTGGGCCAGCGTGGTAGGTTACAGCCCATACTCTCTCTCTGAGAAAAGGCCAGAGTCCCAGCAGTAGGAACGTGAAAGGCTGATAATGATGAACTTCATTTAAAAATACTGAATTCACGCTTAATAATTTAAAGCTACTTTGTTTCTAAGTAGACGCTTAGCCTTTGCAATGCTGAATGCAAGATAGAATACTCAAAGAACTCGCTTTCTTTGAGTATTCTAATGCAAAGTGTAAAAAAAATGTGTAAAAGAAAGAAAACACAAAGTCCGTTTTCATTTGTATAATGCGAATATTTTCACAGCAAAACAATCTTTTTGCGTTATTTCTTTGTCATATTTTACATGAAACATTTAATTTTCCTT
The DNA here is from genome assembly GCA_931315375.2 of Opisthograptis luteolata. Lineage (NCBI taxonomy): Eukaryota > Metazoa > Arthropoda > Insecta > Lepidoptera > Geometridae > Opisthograptis > Opisthograptis luteolata. The sequence goes on from OV928044.1 coordinate 3,115,199, forward strand.
ATTTGACAATTGATTTGATTATTTTTTCTATAAAATTAAATAATCGTCATTTAATTAAAGGCCGGGTTGATTACCCTTAGGCTCACTTGCACCACTAATTTAAATCTCAATTTAACGAAATTCACTTGTCAAATCGTATGGAAAATTTAGTTAGATTTAAACATGGTTTAAAGTGTCAGCCTTAAAAAAATCTCATTCTTACACTAAAGTTTATCGCGATAGTAAATATCCTTCCCCAGGGTTCAAACTATTTCTATACCAAGTTTTATCAAGGCAGACAGACTTAGTTGCTTTTTAATACTGTACAGCAGCAGTACTAATAAGGTTAAAGCTTTTACAAAGCCTCCTTTCTTTCGTACCTTATTCATTTCATTTTGCAGAGTATTTTGGCAAACATCCAAGCGTGCAATAAAGTACTGCTTTACCATAATTTGAGGACATAAGAGTACATCCTACACGATGTAGTATAGTCTACTATTATTTAATTTTCATCCCGAGATACAAAAAGTATGTTTAAATCGATCACTGTATCGTATCAAAAAAGCAGCAATGATGACTCAGTGGTAGCGACATCGACTTACGACTTGGTTATGACAAACTAATTCACAAAATCCTGGAATGAACTTGAGCTGTCGATGAAAATAACCATCATAGTTTGGTGGAAGGGCATTTTTTAGGGCTAGCTACCACTATCGACAAGCACCTATCCGTGTGGTCTGGCTACTTAGTGGGTCAGTTTATACCACGCTACCATATGATGTAAAAAACCATTAAACAAGAATCGTATTTATTTCTAAAAGACACCACCTTCAGCTTCAAAGATGTCTTCAAATAATATGCACTTAACATGCTCTAGATTTATTATTAGCTCAAAACTGCGACTCTACATCTTCCTAGAGTAAGCCTTATTTGACGTAGACAAGTGAAGGGTAGTCGGTAAATAACTCACGACTGTTCCGGTGGAAGAGTTGAGAGTTCACAAGCTACGGCCAGCGCTGGATTTAAACTAGAGGCACTCACGACTTGGGGCGGAAAGTTTTCAGGGCGGCAAAATTCGTAGGGAGGGACAAAAAATTCTTCGCGTTATCTAAATCGCTTTAAAATTGTATCGTGTCAAAACACCTCTAAATTACGAGATCTATCATATTTTTGTCAATTTATTAAGAGTATGTTCAAAATTGCAAAAATTGCAGTTTAATCAACAACACTTTATTCATTTCATGCAAAATTTCCGTAAGAGGGCAGCAGTTTTAGAGTGCCCAGGGGCGGCGCTAAGGTTGAATCCGGCTCTGGCTACGGCAATAGTTGAGAACTTATTAACTACCCTAGTGGGGCGAGTTTCATTTGTTCGGAATACATTTTCATTTTAATATCACTAGTTGGGAATAAATTATTTGGGACAACTGTTTGTATAATATTATTAGACATTCAATTTATTTTATCTAACATTTAGAAGCGTTAAGTACTACCAACATTTGAATGGGCTGTTTTGGCGGCAATTGAACTGTGTTTCTTCGAATGATAATGTGGAATATTGGTGGATTATTAACCATTATGTGTACGTTAATGTGTACAAGTGTGGAAAATTGAAATAAAGTTGTGAAAGTGACTTTTCTAGTTGCTCCAAAAAAGTCCATGTAAAGTTTAAATAAAGCTCCACTACTTTACTTAAACACTATCCTCATCCCATCATCCCATCATCATCATCATTTAAACTTGATTCAACTCTCTGAGTTTGAAATATATTATACTTGACACTGGCAAATACACTAATCGTGTGACGCCATAACAAACCAAAAAAAAAAAACATTTGTATGTTAAAATCAAAGACAATAATTTTTTTATTATTGGCCTCACACGGTTTTGTATTTAGCCAGTGTTTATTAAAGATGTGACGATGTGACAACAACACGGACTCGACAACTTCCTCTTTAAAATTTTAATATTTTTATTAGGTTACAATCATTTAACTTAACTGGATTAACAAAGACTATTTTTTATCCCGGATAAAAGTTCTTGCGGCATAACAGGAAGACACGGGTGAAACCGCGGGGCACAGCTAGTAAATTACGTAACAGTTGTATCGGCAATGACAACACTATCGAGAGAAACGATACGCGATACGAATAGATACGAATCACTTTCAATATCGGGGATGTGTTGCAAAACTGACAGCATGATTCATAAAGAGGGATGAGAGATGAGACTGGCAAATATAACCACTTGAGAATTGCCATCAACATTTTTTTTATTTAATGATAGAGTTTGATACGATTGGGCGACGAAAATAGCGTGGTAAGCAGCATGTTTGCTTATAAGATACCTATTCACTCTTGACTTGAAAACTCTCAAATTATATACTTATCGGAAAATAAAGACGCTGGTGTTCCACTCCTTTGCCATTGTGTTAAATCAATAAGCGTATTTTTTTTTATATACTATTCCCTTTATATCCCTTTATTTTTCCTAAAAATATTATAAATGAGAATAACTCTGTTTGTTCATTTTTTTGTTACCGTTTTATGCCTAAACTGCTGTAGCGATTTTGATGAAGTCAAGTATGAAGATAGTGTGAACAATGTGGATATGGTATCCTTTTTATTGCGACAAGCTGTAGCGTACGCCGGTGAAACTACAGGGACCAGCTGGTGTTTAGTAGCATATACATTAAACATAATAATTTGTCTCGTAAATTGAAATGTTGGAGCATCCTGTACTCAAACAGAGATGAATTGGATACGCGATCAGAGTTTCGATGTAGAACGAGATTTGAAGTGTTTATTGGCTGCCTCGCGTTTGCGGCGAATATTGGAATAAAATATGTATAGGTAGATAGATACTTTGACAAAATCTCAACATGTTGTAAAAGACTTATTAAAAAAAAAACAGAAAAAACGTTGACTTGAGAACCTGCTTTTATTTCGTCGGCTATTTTTTTTTGTGGATTGTCAAACAGGCAGAGAGCCCGCCTGATCGAAAACGGTCTAAATCACTTACTGAGACCTCACTGTCTGTCTGTACCATAAGGATACACGAGGCACGTGTCCTGGGTCTCCCGGAGGCCCTAAAGCGATGACATGTTCGTTCAAAGATAGATTTTTATTACACAAAATTAGTTACGACGGCACTAACCTAAGAGCAATCCGTACGTCACTTGACAGAAGTTTTTTTCTGTCATTGCCATTTTTTTTAGTTTATAAACGGACCTAAAAATAATAATAGGAAATTAAAATCAAGATTAATTTATATAAAATAGGATACAACATGAAATCACTTTAAAACGTTACAGTTCAAATTAACTAACTACGCCTGTTCCAACTTCCTTATGCCGGCAAAAGAACAGGCAATAAAAGTGATCAAACGTCATCAAACGCTATATCACGTTAAAAATTACACCCATCTGCACTACACGATTTACTGTCAAAGTCCACATTGATAAGGCAGACCGATATCCAATACTAATTCCATTCAAGATATGAACGGTTTCTTAAAATATTAATGAGAAATGTAAATAGCAAAAAGGTATCCAAAGTTAATAAGAGCATCAACAGAATTATCCCATAATCTTGTTTTCAAATCCCAATTCCAAGAACGCAAATCTTAATATTTTTTCTAACGTTCTATCCAAACAAATTGACAGTATTGAAGATGTTTATTCAATTATCCTCAGGCCGGGTTCATGCCTTTTTTAAGCCCATTTGAAAACAGTCACGGCACGTCTACACGGACATTATAATTTGGCCTTAAATCACAAGCGCAAGCGTTAAATCTGAAATTAAATATCTGAATCAAAGCGTGTAGTCAGAAAGAGTTAATGAATCCGTCAGAACTCTACACCCTTCCATCCCCACTGGGTTAGCGTGGTCGACACTGGCTTTCCTCTCTCTGAACATTAATTGGCTGATTACTACGAATGCTCATTAGTCATTTCAAAGTTTGCAACATCAAAGTTAAATTGGGAACATTTCATTTAACTTGATTTAACTAGTAGCTTTTTACCTCGAATGTAGTCTGGAGGATAGTTTATCCCGGAAAAGTTCTATCTGTATCAACATTGTCGATAAAATCCGACATTCAGAGTGAGCTTTTATTAGAAATGAGCGAGACGGTTAAGCAGTGCTAAGATGTAGCAGAGCTGGAAAACGGTCTAAATCACTCACTGGGACCTTCTAGGCATAATAACATGCAATGGATATAACCACCACCGCTAAGGGGGTAAAAATGGGAAACTGTAGCGCACGCGGGTAAAACCGCTTCAACCTAATAACATGTACCACAAATTCAGAACCTGGTTAGAATTATTGATACAAGGTGACTGAACCACTGAACCTAATGACGACCCAATACGAAGAAATTCGTCAATTATAGTCAATGGCCCAACCAATATACTTTTATAATATTGCTAAGGGTAAATAAGGCTTCAAAGAAAATAATCACGCACTGCCCTAATCTATAACCTTTACTATGAATAATTTTTTTTTTTTTTTTTTATATTTACAGGTTAGCGTTTGATCACAAGTCACCTGATGTTAAGTGACGATGTGGTCGAAGATGGCGCCACGCTACACCTGGACTGGGAACTGGCTCTCAAGTGAGGCTGCCGGAACACACCGATAGGTGCTTGGCGACAGATTCTTAACAAGAGGGTGGTAGCTAGCCAGGCGAGTACTAGAAAATACCCTACCACCAAGCTATGGTTTCATCACGATGTTTTCCTTCACCGAAAGCTCAAGCTCATTGTAGGATTCGAACCCACGTCCTACGGATCGCAAGCCGACGTCACTACTACTGAGCCATCATCGCTATATAATGTATATTAGATTTAGATTATAAATGCTAAACTTTCTCTGTCCCTTTGTCTGTTTGTTACCTTTTCACAACCATAAAAGAGATATTGATTGATTGATGTTTGTATGTAGATAGTTTACTTTAAACCCTGGTGAAGGATATAGAACACTTTTTATCGCGATAAACTGTAGTCCATGCGGGTAAACTCGCGGGGTTTAGCTAGTAAAGTATAATCATCGAGATAAGTAGACCTGGTGTTCTACTATTTCACTTCTACAGGGTAGTGTATGACTACAAGTCTCCTGATGTTCAGTGACGGTGTGGTCGAAGGTGGCGCCACGCTACACCTGGATTGGGAGCTGGCTTTCAAGTGGGGCTGCCGGAATACACAGATAGGCGCTTGGAGACACAGCGGCGATCAGATTCAGATTTGTCGGCGTTTTCAGGCCATTCGAAGATTTGTGGCTAAAATTGTAGATTTCATTTAAGGGCAGAGCGGTAATTATAATAAAGTCAGGTGAATATATTTTAAAATTAACTCGTGTTTATCTCATTTGTTATGCAATTGCTAATTTCTCGCTCTGTGGGGTTGTTTGAGAGCAATCAAAGTTTTAACTAGTTTTGTCGCATGAATTTGCTTCTCTGACACATGTTTGCAATAATATATTATTTATAACATAGTTTACCAATGAACTGTCTAAAAGAAATCATAAACGTAGACACCAATTTCCACTGTGTCTAGACAATCTTCAGCCATCAAAATGGTGGATAACATTACTTCATTACTGAAAAACTAGCAACCTGACTCACGGCTTTTTGAGGTTTTAAATTATTTCGTGTAAACGTTATCGCCCCATTTGTGATCTCTTTAGGAGAAGATTTTCGAACAATCATTTTATCACAATCTTATTGATTATTATTATTTGACGATCGATGTGGCGCAATGGGCGGATAGCCGACTGTGAAGCGCGAGGTTGCGGGTTCGATTCCCGCTACAGGACAAATATTTATGCGTTGAAAAAAAAAAGCGCAATTATTTGTTCTGTGTCTGGGTGTTGTGGATCCCCGATCCTCGTAGTTTTTGATACCCTAGATACAGGGGATCCTAGTTAGGGGTCAGATGTATGTAATTGTACGGGCATTATTTATTATTATTATTATTGTATTTTAAAATTTTATGACTCACCATTTAGGTTGTGCGTCAATCAACATGTACTGTTTTAAAGGTATAGAACATAATGTTTGCTTAATTAATTACGGTTTTATTTGCTGCACAAACAAATTTCATTTATTGGTGTATTCAATAAATAATAAATCAACCAATCAATCAGAACATTTATTGACATTACAAATCGTAGCGCAGTAATCATAAAGCCTCCGGTGAACTAGAGAGAACTTCAATTTTGTTATTTGTCCTCTTCACTAATATGCGTCGACGACATTGTTTGAGTCGCAGAAAGCCGATCGATGCATATGGTTAATAGCCGTTCATCACCATGAACCTAACGGCTCACGACGCACCTCATACAGTCAACTTATTGAAAATCACCTCCCCCGAGACTGTGTAGACCGCACAATCTTTTTTGGTTCACCAACTTCTTCGAGCTGATGATGATGATGACATTAATCTGCGTAATATCTGCTTTAAGAGTAAACTTCAATCACAAGTAAGTATTTTTCTCTGTAATAATGCTATCGGTATCTCTTTGTAACAGGTGTAAACTAGACGATAACTGTTTAAGAATAAATAAATTTAAAAAATAGTTACCCATGCCTCTTTTTCCTACATGAATACCAAACCAAGAGGTGATTTTTATACCAAGAGGTGAGTCTTGAATTTGGTATTTTTTTGTTAGGTGAGTCGGGGTCCAGTAAACTTTGGGAACTACTGTTCTACGACGTGTATGAAATGCACTACGTATAAGCTGCAGGTAAGCCCTGTTACCAACCGCAAAGCTAATTTAATGCCAGCTACACTTACCGACAGACACAATCTTCGTCATACTCTCTAGATATATTATATCATACACGTACAGTCAGCAACAAAAGTAGCTGAGCAGTAAACACGACCAAAATTCCAAATGTTTACTATATCAGCCAAATTTGAAACACAAAAGTTTTAAAAAAAATTAAAATGCGGCATGTTCAGTAACTTTTGTCTTCGACTGTTTAGTCAACGACAAAATTCGCTGAACGGTAAAAAAGTCCGATCGCGTTCATCATATCACCGACCTTTGCTCGCTTCATGACTTAACATCAGGTGTGTCTTGTGTTGTGGTCAAACGCTAGGTATCAACTTGTATGTTGTTAAAAATCTAGACATAAATAATTTTAAACACATTTTAAAAATCAAATATGACCAGCTACTTTTGTGCAAATAAATTTTTCATTTTCGTTTAAAAAAATTGAAAACTTGGGTAGGATCTGTAACTTTTGTCTGTACTGTACTACATCAATAATGTTTTCTGTTTGAGATCTTATAGAATAATGTTTTTATTTTCATGTTTAGCTATTTTTGTCGTTGACCGTACCACACGACACATACGAGAGAGATATTATAAGACAGGTAATATGTAGGTTTACTACAAGGTTGATAGTATTTTACTACACGTTAGCGAGTTAATAAGAGACATAATTAAGTTTTACCAGTTTGTTTAATGTGATAACTAGTTAAAGATTCCACGACATTGTTCATTAGTTAATATGACTGCTAGTTTTATTGATTTCGTGCAAATAATCGTGGTTAGAAGTCACATAACATCAGATGACTTGTGATCAAAAGTTAAAAAAGTTCATCGGGCCATCAAAACGCGTTGACTTGACAACCTCCTTTTCATTTCCGTCGTCAGTTAAACGTGCTTAATCAATTTACTGAAGCGATTTTCAATTAGATTATGATAATACATAGGGTCTTATTGACATAATAATAATTTGTTTGCTTGGGCAATGTAGAATATTAAAATTTCAGCTTTCACCTAAATTAGGTACTTGGAAAACGATTAGATAAAAAGGAATCGTATTCACGAATAGCAAAATGCCTTCCTAATATAAGCTTTTCTTGGTAATGTAACGAAACCCAATTGGCGTTCCAAATCCTATAGCTGCGTTCGGCGACCTAGCATAATTCTTAAGGCGTGGCCAAACCAAGAGCGGATATTGCACAGAAGGTAGCGGCAGCGGGGAAACATTGGCGTATAAAACAAACGCTTACTTTTTCTTGCCCGGGCCAAACTAAAGTCAACTTCAAGGGAAATGTCAATGCCTTTCTTCGCGATAAATATTGCGTTAATTATTAATGCTATTATGTGAGTGGCTTGAACGGTCAACGTGAATGTACTTGAATTATCGGCTAACGTCAAACGCCAATGTGAATGCCGTTGTCCAATATCGTGGCCACACTTATGTCAAACATTAATCATCGCGCTATTGAACGGCATTTCCCGTTAGTGTGGCCCCAGCATCCAATTTTTTTGAATTTTTGCGTCAGCACCATTGTCATTTATGACACACTAGCGGTGCCCTGCGGTTTCTGAGATTACTACAGGAACCCTGCATTTAAAGAGTTCTTTTTCGAGATGATACGTAGCTCATATCACTGTCCGGCCCGTTAACTATATCTTTGCTAATAATCATAATTATTCATTGTTCCGTTGCTGTGTGAAAAAATAAAGAAAATTAACTAATACATATACTTTACTTTTCATAATTCTAGTAGCAAAGGTAGAGATATTGCTAGGGTTTTGTGAGCTTGTGCTTCTGTGATAATCCGCCCCGCTGTCCGCTGTCAGTTGGGACTCACATTGTAGTCTCCTAAGTAGATATCTATCGAATTACTTTCACACATAACAACCCCTTTTTAGGTTTTCAGAATTGTATGAGCCCTTTTAGACTAACTTTGTTGATAGTGTTTGTAAATTGGATAGGGAGAACGCATTACTCCAGCGGAATACATAATGAAGTTATTCTCTGTGGGAGGTTATGAGGTGGTATAATTAAAGCTTTATTTTGTAATTGAATTGAAACTTGTAGCTACAAGTTTGTTTTTTGAAACTAAGCTTGTCATGGTATACGTTTATTCTATTACATAAAATGTACTTTAATATATTACTCCAGCTCTAGCTACCCTCAAGATAAGTATCGGTCGCCAGGCACCTATCGGTGTGTTTCAGCAGCCCACTTGAGAACCAGTTCCCAATCCAGGTGAAGCGTGGCGCCTCCTTGGCAACATTGTCACTTAACATCAGACGACTTGTGATCGGCTTCATTTATTGAAAAATGAACTTTAGGAACGATAAGACGGCACGCACGACGTCAGACAACTACACGCAGGGTGTCCAGCCTCTATCGAAAAGCACGCCGTCAGACTGCGCCTTAAGAAGGAAATAAACGATGTAAGAAATAAATAAGCTTGAAAATTTCCCTTACTTCAAGGCGATCCCATCAACTCTATCCTCGCTGGCTATACTCGACCTCGGTGAGCTGCCCAGGCGACTGCTAGCGGACTTCCTCCTCAGCTCATGAGGGTCAGGTTCGTCCTTGCTGGTGAACGAGATCCGAGGAGCGTGCGCCCGGAGACCACACACCTTGTGGGCTGAAACCCCCCGGCAAAGCATCTGGCTTTGATGGAGATCTGTAACAAGGAAATATTATTTACTAATAGGAAGACCAACAGCTTTTACATGTTTATAAAGTTACTAATAAAAAGAGGGAGCCAATTATATGTCCTCACGGATAACAATGGGATACATAAAACTTAGAAGGTGAACAATATAGTGGTAAATCTTATACATATATATATTTTTTTAGGTAATAGATTGCAAACAAGCTGACGGGCCCGCCTGATGGAAAGCGGTCACCGTCGCCTATGGACATCTGCAACACCAGGGGAGTTGCCGATGCGTTGCCGACCTTAAAGAACTCTTTTTACAGCCATCTTGAAGTTTTGCAATCTGTAGCACAGCGGAAACACGTGTGGGGGAAGCTCATTCCACATTTTGCAAGTATCTTATACATAGGTGAATTTAGATAATGAAGGTATTTTTTAAACAAGTACAGTAAAATAAAATAGTCTAAAAATTCTCTAATAAAACAAGCCGACGGCGTGCGTGCCTTATGGAAAGCGGTAACCATGGCCTATGGCCATATGCTACCGATGCGTTTTCCTAAAAATAAATAAATTAAACTCAATTCATTGCTTCTACAAAGAGTCTTATTACAGTAGTAAATGTCCTACTAAGCTGAATTTAACGCAAACTCCACACTTTTATTCTTATAACTATCAAAAAGTGAAGGAATCTAACGATAGGTATCACCCGCCATCTACCGGAGGGGCAATAAGATATTCCAGGCTCGCCATCCCTGTGGAATGCTCTGGGCAAATATTTGCCGCGAAGATCTTTCATACGATTTATTAAAATAGTCGGAGACTCGTAGTAAAGGTTCATGGGAATTCATAGAGGTATATGTAGTATTGTTTTTAAGATCTTACAGGGCAACGTTTGACCACAAGTCACCTGATGTTAAGTGACGATGTGGTCGAAGTTGACGCCAGCTACAACTGGATTGGAAATTGGCTCTAAAGTGGGGCTGCTGGAACACACCGAGATACCAACTGACTAACTTTGCCTACCGCTTATGTTAAGAGCAATTCACAAACAAAACGATTATCAAATATGGACTGATACGCTTCGCTTGATACCTCTAATAGCACTGAACAATTAGTCCAAATGAAATTTCCACCTAATTAACGTTAAAGTGCGTATCTCACGCGCTCGAGGTATGAAATGATTTAATTTCATCCTGTTTCGCCCCCGCACAAAGGGCGCAAATTCCACTTGATTCTGTGACAACTTCCGTTATCTGAGTCAAATATCATTTCCGTGACATTTGTAAGTTTAATATTGTCACAGTGATGGTTTATGGTTATGGCTTTTATCAGTTTGATTAATAAATCTAGGATCTCTTGAATGTAGAGAGTAAAAACAATCAATTAGACTACACAGATCGAGATTCACAACAACCTGACACAAAAAAAAACTTGCACTTTTTAATGCACATTTACGTGTACAAAAACGCAATCGTGTAATTAAAAATACACAATTGTATTTAAATCAATACTAATACAATGAGTTAAAATTTGTTTATCCATAACTTATTTGGATGTATATAGGGAATAATCTCTTAATTTTCCGAAACGATCCTGAAACTTTTTTTACTAATAGGAAGCTCCAAGCTACATTATCCTTGAAAGTCATAGGTTATGTTTTATTTTTGTAACGTAGGTAATTTTTTGTATGAAATCACGATGTGATCAGGACAAAAAGAAGAAGAGAGTATGTTAACTAACAACTAACTAAAATGGCGCAACGATCCAAAGCGAGTCTTGGCCTCTGATAACAAAAGACGCCACTTCTTTTGACAGTCCTCCATCCGGAGTGAGCGCAACTCCTTCGTGACTTAGGTAGGTATATATATGTTATTTATACCTATTACGATTATATCAGTCACACCTATAAAATGGGTTGACAACAGCCTGTATTTTAGAAACCTAAAGCCGCTTTTCGCTGGATGCTTGCCAGCGGAAAGCGGTTATTGTTAAATGAATTGCTGAAACTTGATGTGGATTACATTGGCTAAACGTTTGTGTGAAAGGGGTGGGTTAGCTTTCCAGTTAAATATTCAATTCTGTTTGATTGGGACAGCATTGTTGATGTACGTAGCTTTTGTAATGGGAAAATGGTTTGTCGTTTGTTAGTTTGGTATAATAATAGAACATGTGGTGAATGTATTAAAAATACTTAACTCCGTGCTTTGTATAACAGAAATGATCCCATAGACCAGTTTTCGGCTACCAATAAGATTATAAGAAAACTCAGACAATTTGTTTGCAATGCTGCAATAGTACCCACATCTCACCTCTATATCTCTACCTACACTATTAATTTTTTTCTCAAACTACTTAGTATTTAAATTGGCGGCTTAGAGTTAATGCCTAGCAAAAGTCCAAGTAAAGACCCAATAGAAAAAACGCATGGATGAGTATTATCATAACAACGCCCTCATAATCCTTGTGTCTAGGGAGTCTAGGATATAAGAAAATATGTGGATCGAAATTCCACGACATCTAGAGATAAAACACATATTTATTTATAGCTTTTAGTTTTGAATGCATAAATGTTTGTTCCGTAGCAGCAATCGAACCCACGACCTCGTGATTTGCAGTTGGCCGTCCGCCCATTGCGCCACGCCAGACATCAAAACAAAAACAATTTATTCTCATACAAAACCTTTTCCTGACTGTGTGATTGATTGATATAATAAAGCGTCCGACCCTAAATGGATTTATTTTTAGCCGAAAACGAATAAAAAGCTTCGGTTTAGTCTATTTTTCGGCCAAAAACAAAAATGATTTAGACATTATAATAAATCAATATTTCCGCTCGAATCCTAACTCTTAAAAATCTTCAATTTACAAAAAGAAACGCATATTCTGTACGCGCGGCAATTCATGAACTTCTGATTGCTGAAACTTTGGCTTCTTTACTGCCGAATCATGTTTTTTAGCCCGAAAATGGCCGAAAACGAAACCGAAGCTTCGGCCGCTCACTATTTATATATCAGCGCGGCAAGACAAGACTTTGTCCCCACTGACTGATTGATATATCGGTACAAAGCTCTAATTTCACATGTCTAGGATTGGTCTATTTATGTCTTTTTTAGGGTTCCGTAACTCAAAATGAAAAACGGAAGCCTTAAAGGATCACTTTGTTCTCCGTCTGTCTGTCTAACAAGACCCTTGTAAAGTACGCGCGTCCTAAAAATGTATTTTTCAATATTCCAGCCCTAGAGTGATGAAGAAACGGGTGAAATGGGGTGTGAAGTTTGTTTCCGCACCATAAGGACCCGTGCCAAGCTTTGGCAAAGACAGAATAAGACATGCCGTTTATATTTTTATCATTTTTATCCCGCGACAGGTGTGTGCGAGTTTACGCGCAATGTATTAAGGGTTCCGTAAACACAGATGGTATTGTATTTTCTCGGGTATTGTCTAGGATTTTTTTCAGCCGGAGTGATGTGTGCAAAGGGTATCAAAATATAGTTTTCACTTGTTTTCTTTTTGTTTCAACTGTCGAGTGCCTGGAATCCAGTGGTACGGTTGTGTGACAGCAGAAAAAGCACCTGTCATAGCTCGCGAGGGGATACCGTGAGTTTTGTGTGTCGAGATTTGAATCAAGTTGCGAGTGACTTGTCTGAAAATGGTAATGTCATCGTAAGCAAAAAACGTGCGAGGAAGCGGGTAGATAGATACGTCTGCCCGTTTTATCATCAACAATCCTACCCGCAGAAACTTTTAGTATTCTCGTGATCATGGCGCTTGCAACAGTGCCGAAATATTGAGAACTCGAACAAAAACAAAAACATGGTAACTATCCCGTTATAAAACCTAATTCTAATGTTTTTGACCATGGTAGTTTAAAACAGTATATTGTTTTTTATTGTTTTGAGTCCTGAGTGAACGAATTGGGAGATTGTTATGATGTTCACTTATGGGATGTGTATAAGTACATAATGACATGAGAACGGCAGAACCGATTTGGGTGAAAATTGGTGGGGAGGTAGCTTAGAACCAGGAGACGAACATAGGATATTTTTTATCCCGGAAAAGGTTCCTACGGGATAAAGGGAAGACACGGGTGAAACCATGGGGCACAACTGGTAGTACATTATGTTATTTAATTTATTTCATTTTATTTAGGCGCTAACGGTGAGTGCGGTGACGTGGGCCTATCAGTGGGGAAAGCAAGAACCACACGAATATGTTTTCACATCGTTGACGTAAGAATTGTGTATGAGATTGGAATTAGAAGAATATGTGAAAAATATTTACTAACGCATTAATATTAAAATTATTCTATAGAACTCGAGTCAGTAACTAAGCTTGCACGCTTGCCAGTAATCCTACTAACTACTAATAATATTATAAATGCAAAAGTTTGTATGTGTGTGTGTGTGTGCGAATGTTTGTTACCACGTATCACCGTAACTACCGATTTTGATGAAATTTGGAATGGAGATAGCTTTTACCCGGCATTAACATTTGACGACGCGGTAGCCGAGTTGGTAGTGTCCCTGCCTGCGAAGCTAGCGGTCCCGGGTTCGAATCCCGGTAAGGGCAAATATATGTGTGATGAGCACGAATGTTTGTACCTGAGTCTTGGATATTTCTATCTATATAAGTATTTATTTCTGTATATAAGTATGTATATCGTTGTCTAGTACCCATAACACAAGTTTCGAGCTTAATTTGGGGCTAGCTCAATTTGTGTCCAAAAAAAAAACAAAAATTAACACATAGGCTACTTCATATCCCAGAAAAGGTACGGGATAACGGGAAAACGCGGATGAAACCGCGGGGCGCAACTGGATTTTTTATAATAACATCAGACAGCAGGTGTAGCAGACTTTACGTGCTCTTTGTACATTCTGTGTTTATGGCAACAGTAAACACTGCTGCTATTGTGTATAATGGGCGGAATGTTACGTCAGTTCCGGGTTTATAGCTGACTAGCTGTTCCCAGCGGTTTCACCCGCGTGGGCTTCAGTTTACCGCGATAAAAAGTAGCCTATGTCATTACTTAGGCTCTAGACTATCTCTGTACCAAATTTCATTAAGATCGGTTCAGTAGTTTAGTCGTGAACAGGTATCAAAAATGCAAACGAAGCGTTACTTTCGCATTTGATAGTATAGGCTAGAGAAGTGTCCCATAATTTTACCCGCACGGACTATTGTTGATCATAGTTATAGCATTGTTTATCACAATAAATTGTATGTCCTTTCTGATGAGGGTTCAAACTATCTCCATACCGAATTGCATCAAGATCTAGAAAAGGTAACAAGCAGACTAAGTGAGTCACTTTCTTATTAGTATGGAAATATGGATAGTATGGACTTGCGAAGAGTACAGTCAACGACAAAATCCGCTGAACAATCACTCTTTTTTCTATTATCCTCATCATTTTATACACCAATTTTTGACCTCATCATCACCTAAAATCAGGTGTGTTATGTTGTGGTCAAAATGATACCATGTAAAATGTAAAAAAAAACAATAATAATTACTGACATTTGGAAAATCGAGAACGATCAGCTACTTTTGTCGCTGACTGTATACCATGGTTACCCACACAGACTCGCGATATAGCCTTCTTGCCTTCTTATTGCCTTCTTCCATAAAACTTAAACTATCTCCGTACTGAATTGCATCAAGATCTGCTCAGCTCAGCTGTTTAGGCGAGAAATGGTAAAAAACCGACAGTGAGAGTAACTTTCGCAATTCTAATTTTACAATGGTAAGTATGATGACGAAGTCGATGATGGGAGCAGACTAGCAGATACTCTTTTTACTATATTCACTCGTGACTTGAAGGCTCTTAAATAATCATCATCATCAACCTGTATCAGTTCACTGCTGGACATAGAACTCTCCCAAGGTACGCCACTGAGCCCGGTCTTCGGCTCTTCTCATCCAACTACTGCCAGTCACTCGGCGACGTCCCACACTACGTTTGCCAACAATACTTCACACACAATAATACTTATCGGGAAAGAAAGACACTGGCAGGGCGTTCCACTCCTTCGCCGTTCGCATTAAAAATGTAGAAGCGAAACGTTTTGTGCGGATCGGGGGAATGACGACCATCGACCATGTACGGATGTCGTGTTGCCGTACGTCTGCGGAATGTAACCTATAAAAGGCCGATAAGCTGGCAACTTTACGATGATGTTCAAGGATTACGGACGAGGTTCGAACGTGTGACCTTTTTCATCAGTGCGGCAAATGCTCTCAATCGGCACAATCATATCAAATTTGCTCTACAATACTGTCCGTATACAAGAAAGGTTTTATTATATATTTCTTTTACTTTTTACAGATAAGCGTTTGACTAGACGCCAGCTGATGTTAAATGACGATGTGTTCGAATGTACACGCTACATCTAGATTGCGAACTCGCTTTCAAGTGGGGCTGTCGGAACACACTGATAGGTAGTTGGGCTGATAGGTACAGTCAACGACAAAAGTAGCTGATCGTTCTCGATTTTCCAAATGTGTTTCAAATCAGTAATTATTGTTGTTTTTTTTACATTTTACATGGGATAATTTTGACCATAACATAACACACCTGATTTTAGGTGATGATGAGGTCAAAAATTGGTGTCTAAGATGATGAGGATAATAGAAAAAAGTGTGATTATTCAGCGACTTTTGTCGTTGACTGTACTTGGTGGTTGGTGGCCGATTCTTAACCTGACGGTGTATTTGATTCAGGATTTATTTCTGGGAGTGGCACAAGTAACTAAAAGGTAACTTAGGTTGATCAGCGTTATGTGACATAAAGCTATTCTTTTTTGACACCTATTATTATTGGTACTTGAAATGTTGTTTCCGAACTCGCACTAAAGACAGTAAAAAAATACCAGACTATAGCTTTTGTATAATATATATCCTTACCAGTCTTGTTAATACTTACAATCTAGTATTGATCTAATAAATAGTGAAATATGAGATAATTGGGCAAACAATAAGCCTCTTCTATGATGGTCTATAATGTTATTTCCTATTCTCTCGTTGATAAGGATATTGTGTTAACTGTACTAACGAAGTATAAGACAATCTACTTAGATAATAAATGCTAGTTGCTAGTTGGGATGTCTGTTTGTTACTCAATCACGTAACTTTGCTGCACAGATTTTGATTAAATTTGGTATTGACAGTGTTGGATTCAAACACAAGGAAAACTAGCCTAGGGCGGCAAATCTCCACGGGCGGCAGAATAGGGGCGTGAGAATTCTTAAATAATGTATTATTATTCCTATTGTCAAACGCTCGCTTCCTGCTCGAAATAAGTAAAAAAAATAATCTACGCTATTGTATTATAAAGAGGTATAAGTCTTTCCGCTGTGCTACGGTTTGCGATCCTTCAAGATGAGTGTGAAAAGAGTTCTTTTTTTTGGTTTAAATTTTTCGATAAAATTTGTTTGCTTTCAATAAAAATTGTATGCTAACAAATTTTTTGCTGTTTTTGTCACTCTTGTTTTTTTAGAGATGAAGTAGGTGACCATTTTTTCTTTTTCCTTCTTACAGGGTAACGTTTGACCACAAGTCACCTGATGTAAAGTGACGATGTGGTCGAAGATGGCGTCACGCTACACCTGGATTGGGAACTGGCTCTCAAGCGAGGCTGCCGGAACTCACCGATAGGTGCTTGGCGGCAGATTCTTAACATGAGGCTGGTAGCTAGCCAGGCGAGTACTACAAAATACCCTACCACCAAGCTATGGTTTCATTTCACAATGTTATTTATATACCTCTCACATATTAGTAAAAAAGGTAAACTACATTCGATCTCAAAGATCTTGTTGGTGTATCAGGTACGTGAACATAACACTAACTTCCAGCGCACGGCAACATTTGTTTGTTACTGCGATGCCTAATATTGTGCTCAAAACGACACGTTGTCACTATGGATAGCCGAATATTTGTTTACCAGTTGACACATACAAGTCTTCTGAAACGGTTACACGCACTTCTTATCCCAATGGCACAAGGTTGAAAGTTCTTATTGAAATTATAGATCGAAAAGCAGGCCCATTCAAGATGTCATTGAACATTCACCGAAACGAGGGTTGACATACTGATGTGAATATTGAAAGGCGTTATTGGATCCATAGAAGTAGATTTATTTGGATGTTGATATAGTTATGTAAATACGTTTTTTAGTACTAGTAGAGATGTTCGAAATCAAGAAAAGGGGTCTAGACTAGGCATACAAATAAAAGTCGAAATTGTGAACGTAAGATTTTATGTAGCGCAGTTTTTGAACAGCAATCCAGCAAGTGATTTGTTGTAACTCTGAACATTGTTTTCGAGGTGACTGGAGAATACATTTCATCTATCAACAGCATCACCCTGCAAGCGACAGAAGGGGTATCTCATGGGGATCTGAAAGTGACAGAAAAGTAAAAAAAATCGCCAAAACTAATCCAAACAGGTAGATTACTAGTGGTCACCCATCCAAGTAGTAACCACATAAACTGTAAGGAAACCACTACTTCGCTACGAGCGCTTCCTTACCTATCTATACTATCTATATGCTTACAAATATATAAAGAAATTAATTGTTTGTTTGTTTCGGATAAACTCAAAAAACATTGAACCGATCTTGATGAATTTTGGCATGGAGATAGTTTGAACCCTGTAGAAGGAAATATAGAATGATAGGACTTTTTATATTGGAACAAACATTAGTCAATGCGGAGAATAACTAGTGTGTGCTAATAAAAAGATAGTAAAAAAATTGGTTGTCTGTAAAGTCGGTTTACTGACGATAGTTGAACGTGACAACGTCGATTGGCCGATTGTGCTTCTGTGTCGCTCGTTCCGCGCTCTCGCTTGCACTTCAAGCCTTACATGGAACGCCTCAGAGCGAGGTAACGCCGCAGAGCGAGGTAACGCCGCAGTGCGAGGTAACGCCGCATGAGTCATGTTTTTTCGTGCGTGCAGCCGGCTCTATCGAATTATAAGACGTTGTTACGTCAAAAGAAGGTTGAAAGCCTTTTTTTTCAATTTTCTACTCAAACAAAGGAAAAGTAACGCAAAACCTCGTAAAACTAGCAATATTACGCCGTCGGTAGCTTGTAATAAGCACTTTATTTGCAAAGACGCGCTTTATATTTAGCGCCCAATTTTGGGGAATAATTTATTATGTGAAAACCAGGCATCAGCCAACACCTAGAGAGTCAGGTTTTTCGCCTCGTATTAATAATTCATGAGAACGCTCCTACTGGCAGGTAGATAATACCAGCTGGGAACGTCGGGCATAAACCAAATTTTTGTAAGAAAACACAATGTGGGGAATTTTAATAAGGGCTGCGACCTTGATTATAAGGAAGACAATGTTGTTTGTGGGATCTGGGACATTTTCACGAAAGGGAGACGACCGACAGCCGCATTAAATAACCAGTCGAGTTCGAGTCGGACGCACGTGGAGAGGGTTCCGTACCATTTACATTTACGTACCGGATTTTTGTTTAGGTTTTCCTTTAAACTAAGTTTGAGCCTTGTACTTGTACGCTCTTTGTTTTCAAAGTTTTCTTTCTGTAGTTTTAAGAGTTGAGAGGGTGAAATTCATTTTAAAACTATAAAAAACAATCGTACGTACTTCTTATAACGAGCTTTCATTTGATAAGAGTATGTCACCTAGCATAATACACATAAATAATTATTATATTCCCTAGATGCATCTGAACGATTAGAATTAATGTTTTACACTATTCACTATACGTTCGTTCAGTACTTAAATTATCTAGTAGATACAGAAAAAAATCCTGTAACAGACGGACACAAGAGCAACCCTACAAGGGCTCTGTTTATTCATCGGATGAACAGAACCCTAAAAGTACAATATTTTTCTTTCATTTTCAAGGTTACTTAATTATATTTTTGTCGACAAACGTTCTAAGCTTTCTTTACGTTTTTATTTTGTGTTCACGAATCACTTTTCATTCACTTACAAATTGTCGTACTGCTTTGCATATTTGCAAATAAATGCAGTTATATAAATAATCTCCTTTCGCTGCGACAAATGAAACAAGAATTCAGGCCGGCAGTGTAAATAGTCAGCGATCACCTTTTTTATATTATGTATCTCTTTTAGTAACACATTTATTCTACTTAGTTTTTTTTTAACCGAGAAGATAGTCGCTTCCTCGTCAGCGGTGCCTCATGGCTCGAAAAAGTCGGAATATTTCAGTTATTTAAAGAAAAGGTTCTTTGCCTTGCAAACGTAAAAAGAATTCCGCCATTTCCATTCGCCCACTCTCTGACTCAATAGAGCAGTCAATTTGCCTATACCAACGGCTTTAATGTAATTATGCAGATGAGCTTTGATGAAGGTTACAATGTCAAACACAAGTCTATCTCTTATTTAATTATGCGCTCTTGTTCACTCTATTTTAGGGTTTCTGAAACGTTTGTCACTGCTAATTCATGAAGCTGCTAAAAATATAGATTTTGTTTAAAATTAGCTGCGCTTTGCAATCCTGGGATTGTACAGTCAGCGACATAAGTCGCTACACATGTCCACTTTTACAAAACCGCTGTACAAAAATTTTCACAAAATTCGCTGATTCCCCATTGAGACAAAATTCAATAGACGTCGTAATGTTACAGAAGTCAGTGAACACCGATAAATTAAAAATCGGTAATCATTTTATAAATCGGAAAGTGAGCTGAGTGACCATCGAATTATGGAAAAAAGTATGTTCAGGATGTTTTGTTGCGTTTGACTTGTCGGTGATAAAGGTAGCAGACAAATATTGGAAAACTTGATTTTATTAACCGTTGACAAAAAGTTGAGGTTTTCAATTTAACACGTATAATGTTTGTCAGTGATTCTAAATAAAATAAGTAAATGGTATATATACTATGTGTGTTTTTCTTTTCACTCCTTGACATTGTAGTTTTAGGCAGGTATCTTCATCATCATCAGCTCGTGTATTTGCACTGCTAGCTATGGACCATCATTATCACCATTGCCCTTTATGTCTTGCAGACCTACAGAGCGTCTTCCGGTTTGTGGTCGCCACTCGAGAACCTTTCTTCCCCATCCGTTATCGGTTCAACAAGTGATGTGGCCTGCCCATTGCCACTTCCTACCTATTACCTATTACTATCCTATTACCAAAAGTGTACGAAAAAGTTAACCAATTTTGAATATGAATCGAAAAACCGCACATAAAAGACTGACCTGATTTTACAAATCTTATAGGTAAAAAAATAGCTTAAAGAACATAACAAGGTGTTAAAATGCGTTTCCGTAGGATGCAGCCAGTGGCAGATTAGTAGACCTATAATAAGGAAATACTTATAAATGAAAATACACAATTAAGAAAAATAATATAGTACGGGTGTTTTCACAAAATTATTATTATTATTTAAGTAAATCAAATATGTCCGCTTCTGACTGTTTATATTTTCAAAATAAAGTTAGCAGGAAAAAAAATCAAAATTTAGTTGGTTATTCCGGAATAATATTTTCAGCAATTTTTAGGAACTTACAAGGGCCCATATCAATTTTAGATTATGTTAGAGTAATAAATGTTAGTTCATTTGTCTCAAAGGTCATATCGCTTAAATTGAAGAAATTTCCTAGCAGTGGTTTCATTCAGCGAAATTTTCTGGTATTGCATTGTGAGAACTTCGGTGCTTCGGTGCTTCCATTTATCTAATTAAAATTATTTTGACGTCCTACATATAATATTATAAATGTGTAAGTTTGTATGGATGGATGGATGTTTGTTACTCTTTCACGCAAAAACGAACGGATCTGAATGAAATTTGGAATAGAGATAGCTTATACCCTGGAAAAATGTTCCTGCGTGAAAACGGGAAGACGCAGGTGAAACCGCGGGGCGCAATTAGTATAACAATAATACTACGAGTATATCGTTTTAGTTAGATTCATTATTGTAATTGAATTGGAGCCTGTCCTGACTAGACTTCTAGTCCTCTACAAGATAACTTCCCACCTGATTTAAAGCTGGATCCACACTTTCATGAGAATACCTAACCAAAAAAAAAAAACTACAATGTCAAGGAATGAAAAGAAAAACACACAGTATACCATTTATATATTATTTATCATTTATATTTATTTGTTTAAAATCACTGACAAACATTATACATGTTAAATAGAAAACCTCAATTTTTTGTAATCGGTTATTAATAAAATCAATTTTTCCAATACTTGTCTGCTACCTTTATCACCGACAAGTCTATACGCAACAAAACATCCTGAACATACTTTTTACCATAATTCGATGGTCACTCAGCTCACTTTTCGATTAATAAAACGTTTACCGATTTTTAATTTATGGGTGTTCACTGACTTCTGTAATATTACGACGTTTATTAAATTTTGTCTCAATGGGGAATCAGCGAATTTTGTGAAAAATTTTGTACAGCGCTTTTGTAAAAGTGGACACGTGTAGCGACTTATGTCGCTGACTGTACTCCAAATTTTATTTTGCAGAAACATTAGGTACCTACTTACATTTACTACTATATTACTTAGCAGTTTTATTATGTGGTACAAGTATGCCTTACTAGTTCCACCCCGTGGTTTCACGCTATTCCGTAAGAACCTATTGAAATAAGATAGAAAGTCAGTAAGTAGCTTATATGTTAATCTAAGTCATTAATCATCTGCATTCCAAATTCCAATTACATCCGCAAAGCCGTTTTAGCGTTAGGGATGTGACTTAGGGGGGAAAAATTCGATTAATAAATAATCGTTTTTATCTCTTTAAAATAAATCGATTTGTAAAAATTAAATAATCGATTTTATATATAATATTTTTTTTCTAACTATTCGTAAAGTTGCATTTTTTTGTACATTGTAATAAAATGACTTAGAGTAACTTATAACTGCAAAATTCGATTGAAATGTGTAGTTTGGCTACACATTGTTTTAATCTCCAATAATGCAAACATTATCTTATCTTTTATTACTATAAAGAAGAGTAGGTAAAAAAATCGATTTATTTTTAGAGAGTAAGTAAAAAATCGATTTATCAATAATCGATTTTTAATATTTAGATAATCGATTATTAAAAATCGATTAAAAATAAAGATTATCGATTAATATAAAAATCGATTATTTTTTCACATCCCTATTTAGCGTGGAGAACTAACAAAAATATACACTGTGATCTGTATCAAATCACACCAATCACACTTCAAACTATAATCATCATCATCATCATCACATAATAAATGAGACAGCTTGACCATGTGTGTATGTTTGTTACATCTTTATGTCTGAAACGTCTCAACTGATTTGCCTGAAATTTGGAATAGAGCTAGCCTACACCCTAATAGGCACATAGGCTACTTTTTATCCCAGATAAATGATAAAGTTTTAACTAGAAAACAGTATTAACCACTAGACGCGGCAGCTAGTTTCACCACAAACCTTCCAGCCGTTTAGGCGCAATTGAATTATGTGACAATAATAAAAACTTTTGCATCCATCTTCTAAATATATAACTCAAAGGTGACTGACTGACATAGTGATCTATCAACGCACAGCCCAAACCACTGGACGGATCGGGCTGAAATTTGGCATGCAGGTAGATGTTATGACGTAAGCATCCGCTAAGAAAAGATTTTGATTAATTCTACCCCCAAGGTGATAAAATAGGGGATGAAAGTTTGTATGAAACTTGGTCAATTTTAAACCGATCGGGCTGAGTCTTTGCATGCATAAAGCTGTAGCCCACGCGGGTAAAACCGCGGAACAGCTAGTTAACTACAAAGATTTATTACTTTTAATATATTATTATACTTTAATTCCCCTCAGCTACTGTTGATTTTGGCCAAAAGCCAGACTTAAATACCGTGTCTATAATAACCTAAAGCTTCGCAATATATTTTCTAATCTAGATTCACTAATAACAATATTTTTGCTGTAAATGTTATTTTTGTAATGTGATAAATTAACAACTATTCAAAATCTTGTTTAGCTACGTGCTTTTACTGTCCAATAAATATAAATTGAAACTGTCTCAAAAATAAATAAGTATAGAATTCGTGTTGTTATTGTATTCCAATTTGATTTAGTTACGAAAGGACAATTCGGACAATGATAGGTAAATTGAGAGTTATTTTAATAGCTTCACGTTACCACTTGGCACTAGTAGGTATCGATACTGTCGATAGTTTATGCTTCGATACTATCGATAGTTTCGATACTATCGTAAATCGTAGATCTCGATAGTTTTACTATCGATAGTTCGGCAACACTAGTGCCAAGTGATAACCACGCAGGGTGAAGCAATTAAAATAGTATCGATGGTATCGATACTATCGATAGTATTGCCTCGTTTTAAGCTATTGATAGTAACGATAGGCCTATCGATTGGTTGGCTATCGATAGACTATCGATTAACTATCGACAGTCGCCTATCGATCGGCAACGCTACTTGGCACCCATTTAGATCTCAATTGTTTTGTCGGTGAAGTTGACAACTGTACCATCATGATATTGAACTTGGTTCACATTTCCACATTTATGTTTTTGTGGGATCATGATTAAAAGATATATTTTTATAAAATATCTTGAACGTATACGTACATGTCTTACTTACAATTTCAATTAAATAAACCACTGTTTGCCTCAGAAAAATTACACGATTTACCCAGTCATCACTCCTTTACAAAGAGCGTAACTTGAGAAAAGTTCAAACTAAGGCTATTTCTCTTTGAGAAAATTCTTTTGTGTCAGCAAAAAAAATTGTAAGGTACCGTTTTAAGTCGTTTAACACGAAACTCGTCGTGTTAGAAATCTTTGAGCGTTTCAGAAAGTTGCGTGAAATACTTATCTCATTAAACCTACTGAATCCGATTTGAAATGTAAGCAAATACAACTTTCTGTTGTAACTTTGATAGTTGCTGCTTTTTACATTGCACGAGTGCGTGTTGGGTTAAATTTTCAGTGAAATTAAAGGGCCTAAAGAGTTTTATAAAGTTGCTCGTATATCTCTGGGTGACAGCGCAGTGCGTTGCCGCGTATGATTTTGGACTGCTAAAGTTCAATATTATGGATGGCATCCAACTACAACGGGCAAGCTTGACGCTTATTATCAGGTGAGCGACTTACTTCACCTTACGTCACTCAGATACAAAATTTAGACAAAACAAGGACCGAAATCACAGTAGATCACAGGTATCTTCCATGTGGCAACATGTTATCTACGGCAATTTTATCTTTGTTCCTAGTACATATTAAAATTGTGATAGTCACTTCTCGGGAGCGATGGTGGCCGAACGGTTAGGCGTGCGACTTACAAGACGCCGACCCCGCACCTAAGACTTGATAAGTTATGTGCGGATTTGCCATCGCTCAAAACGGTAAAGGAAAACATCGTGAGGAAACCGGCATGCCCAAGAACTGCAACATTCAAGGGCATGCGACATCTACCAACCCGCACTGGGCCAGCGTGGTAGATAACAGTCCATACTCTCTCTCTGAGAGAAGGCCAGAGTCCCAGCAGTGGGAACGTGAAAGGCTGATAATGAGTCGCTTCTCTTTTTGAAACTTTTAACATTTTAGCGTATATGTAGGTACCTACATGCAATTTTCATAAATACATTGACTAACAACTGGCATTATTTTAGTTTCTTTAAATTTAGCCATTAGAGATTCTCCGTGGTCCTGGGTCACGAACAGCTTAATCGTATTGGTGACATTAATCGGATCCAGTGGGTTCCTTTGAAACCGCTCTCTTTTTATTGTAGTCGCCGAAAAACAGGAAGGCACGGCGAGAATCCGAGCGTTCAAGCGTTGAAATTTTTCAGACTTGGGTTCGTAAAAAAGAGGAATGCTGTGAGCTCCGCTAAGCACGTGATTGCACGTTGTTTACTCTACTTTTTGTTATTTACTATGCCCCGATGAAGTAGTGGTTCCTATATTGTTGGCAGCTGTTGCTTTATTTCGCAAGATATTGCTTCTATTACTCCTTGTAACGGAGAACGAAACTTTATGAGTAAATATGAGGTGTTTACTCGTGAATCATTGTTATTTTACTGATTTTGTAAACCTCTCCATCGAAAAGAAAGCCAGTTTCTTTGCGGTGGTTCTTAGCTGTGTTCGGTTAATATCGGTCCAGCAGTGTAATAGTACCTATCAGCTCTTTTCTAAAATGATGTGAGGCATTTTCAGCTATGTTTGATGAAAATGGGTCCAAGATATCGGGGGTCTTTTATATCTTAAATTTATACTAAGTCGTTACCATACAATTTTGAAACAAAATTTCAAGCAGTTAATTTCACTTAATACCTTCAAAATATAAGCCTAAAAAGAGGATATTAACTTCACTAGCGCGTAAATATGAGGCAATACCTCCGTAATCCTGCGCTGTATGAAGAAAAACTACAGCACTTATACTAAGAGAGAGTAAACTAATAAAAGCGCCTACTTTAATCCAGAACGCTTCATCACGGCGATGGTCACGTGCGACGAACAAGTAATATTGTAGAGATACTGTTCGTAGAAATAATACGGATTAGGGGAGGAATAGAAAGGTTCAACAATTTCCTAGTCTTAATGGAATAGTTTGTATATCTTACTATCCCTTCGTCCGGTGAAAGTTTTATTTTCTTCTTATAGTATTGGCTGTTTCTTAAGACTTACTTAAATTCTACTAAAGTTATAAACGTGAAACTTTGTGAGCATGGATGTATGAATGTTTGTTACTCTTTAACGCAAGAACTACTAAAGGGATCTGGATGAAATATGGAATAAACATAGCCTACACCCTGCATTAAAACATAGGCTACTTTTTATCCCGGAAAAAGGTTCCTACGGGATTATATTATTTATGTGCATATAATATTATGTAAAAGTAACTCTCTATATTCTAGTCTGTATGTTAACTTTTCACGCTTAAACCGCCAAAGCGATCTTAATGAAATTTAGGCTGGAAATTGTTTAAGCCCTAGGGAAGGATATAGGATACTTTTTGTCACGATAAATTGTAGTTTACGCAGGTGAAACCGCGGGTAACAACTGAAAACATAGTATAATTCTTGCAACCCATAGCAAGATAAGGTCCCTTTACTTTTAATAACCAAACATTTACTTACTTGCTTAAATACTTTATTTTTATGTTTATTTGTTCTAAGTTTATGTTTTTGTAAAATATTTACCACTCACTATGTTATTCGCTGTTATTTTTATTTATTATCTCGTTATTATCCGTGAGGACCTATAAGTGACTCTCTGTTTCTTAGTAGTTATTTTTCAAACGAAAAATGTATAAGCTGTTGGTCTTCCTGTAAATAAATAAATAAATATTGTGCAAAGCGAAAACAACACTTTATCTAAACGAAAGAATAGTAAGAAATACGAAATATTTCATTAAGACTAGGAATTTATTGAACATTTCTATTCCTAAAGCTTTAAGAGTTTGTACTCTTCACAAGGGTATCACAGCTTACATGTCTGTACTTCATTACTGCGATGAACAGTTTTCAAAACACGTGCAAGACGCCTCACGAGTCCCATCAAAATCCCAGCCACGCCGCATGCCGCATAGGTAAATAGGTAAAACTCAGTAATGGCCATGCAATTTAATTTGTTTCTGGGCATAAACCGGCCATAACAGGCCTGGAATAAACATTACGAGCACTGCTCGGGTAATCTCATAACTGGCCATTTATTGTGAACGCTTTACTGCGCCCGGTTGGAATAGAGTAGGAGCAGACATCGTTGGAGATTGCTGCGTTTAATTGGTGCCAGTCAGGGTATAGATAAAGTACGAGGGTGTTGTCAAAATTAACCAACCTTGCGCAGCGGTTAAACTTAAAGTAAACACGTCCCAAAGAAGCAAATACTGCTCTAAAATAAAATAACTGGTAGTTTTAAAACCTCATTTAATCTTTATTAAATCAACTTTATTTGGTATGATTTATTACAAACTTTTCAGATGATTTCAGTTCTACTATTACTAAAAAACTTAATTAGTAAATCATACATCGGGCCACATAATTTTAGTTTATTATAATCGTGATTACAATATTTTTTTATAACGAAAAAAGTTAAATTAAATATAATTTGGTAATTTCAATTTCAAGACGGGTGTACTAAGAGTTCTCAAGAGTCGGCAACGCCCCTCGTGTTGCGAATGCTCATAGGTGGCCGCTTACCATCACGCCAGCTTGTTTGCCTTTCCATTACATAAAAAAAGAATTTAAAAATTACAAAGGTGGACAGTCACCACACTTACAAAAGCAAGCAGATTGAATAAAATGTTCAAAAAGCCCACATTTCTTTGTCGCTTAATCATGATTAAGTAATACGTTCTCCAACATCACTAGATCTTAATCTACAAAAGGGATTATGGCGACTTATTTTGGTAGTAGTTCGACATTGTGGTCGCGGACGGTAATGTGACTGTATGCTTATGTAAAACTCGAAACGTGACTCGTGATCGTGACCTGGCCTTTAGGAGCCCTAATATCCGGTAAGGGGCTGATTTTACGCTCGGATTGAACACAGAATTGGTAAAAACTAGGGTTGTATTCCACAGCACTATTGTATTTTTTATGTTTAAAGAAATGTTGAAACCGCGGTTTCAACATTTCTTTAAACATAAAAAACTATTACATAAAAATAACTTCTAATAGAACATGTTACTTACTGAATTTTAAATTATTATTTACGGTTTTAGAATTTATTTCTCAAAAGAATAATATTCACATAGAGAGAAACACAATATAGGTTTAAGTTAATAATTAAATGGCGGTAACCATAGTGTATTTATAATATAACTATGTAGTTATATACTTATTAATATATTATGTATAATTTCTAAGCCAATAACAAACATTGTTGGCAGGGTTTTGAATTTAGAAGTTCAAAACCCAACATTTTTGTTTCCCGCAAAGCATAAACTCACTCACGGACTTTTTTGGCGGCAATCGAATTGTCTACGTAAAAATTTTGTTTTTATTTCCAAAACTTGTGTTTCTTCGAGTGATAATGTGTAATATTGGTGGAGTATTAACCATTATGTGTTCGTTAATGTGTACGAGTGTGGGAAATTGAAATAAAGTTGTGAAAGTGACTTTTCTAATTGCTCCAAAAAAGTCCGTGTAAAGTTTAAGTAAAGCGCCACTACTTTACTTAAACACTATCCTCATCCCATCATCTCATCATCATCATCATCATTTAAACTTGATTCAACTCTCTGAGTTTGAAATCTTTTATACTTGACACTGGCAAATACACTAATCGTGTGACGCCATAACAAAACAAAAAAAAAAAAAAAAAAAAACTCACTCACTCACTCACAAACGTTCACACTAATGTTAGAAATGTGAAAGTGTGTGAGTGAATTTTTGATTAATGGGCTAAAGCGAAAAAAAGTTTTTTTTTTTTGTTAGTTAGGTACTCTCCTTGCGTGTCGACAGCTCGTGCAGCTAATCATTCAGCTGCACTCCCTAAGCACGCGACACCGAAAATAGAATAGTTTGTTCGAAATAGCTGCCTGTTTAATAGACCTAATGATGTTAAACATAAAAACAGATTCAAAGTGCAAAGACGGGGTATTTAATGTAAATTTATGACAGGGGCCAAAAAAGTTTGATATTATAGTAACAAGAAAAAAAAATTATAGTCCAAAAGAACTACAATATTTTTTTGTGTTTGAGTAAATCACTTTACTCAGACTTTTTGGGACAGCTAGAAAAGTCACTTTTAACAATTTTCTTTTGATTTCCTACATTCGTATACATATTTCAAATTTATCATGATGACAGTTTAATTGCCACCAAAAATGTTTTTGTTTGTCATCGATTATACTTACTCAATCAATGGTAAGTGTCATTTCTTCTTCAATCACAAAAAAACAGCGAGAACGCCAGAATAAAAAATATTCCATTAATCATGAATAAAAACTTTTCGTTATGTCTTTGTAAACAGGTAAAACCAAAAAGTTTTCAAATTATCTTCAGGCATAATGGGAAAAAGAGTTTTCCCTTCACCTTGCAGTTAATGACCCTTCGCGTGAGGTGGCATGGCGACGTGCTTTCGTCTAGTTCAACTGCATTGCCTTATCTTGCTGCTTGAACACGCGATGCGCCTAATGTCGGCTTGTTAGAAACAGTAGACATTTTTTGGCTTGCTTTTTATGTAACTAAGTTAAATGACAGGATAAGTTTGTCGTTCTTGTAACGGGTAGCGCCGCGCTAGGCCATTACAACTGCAGTGCAATTTAGAAGTTCGAAATAGCGTTGCGTTGACTATCGATAGTTAAGCGTATGTCTATCGATAGCCAACCAATCGCAACACTACCGATAGGCCTATCGATAGTATCGTACTATAGGCCTATCGATAGTATCGTACTATCGATACCTTAAAAAGAGGCAATACTGTCGAAAGTATCGATACTATCGAATAATAAACAATACTATTGTATATTGGTAAACTATCGATAGACTAAGATAATCGATACTATCGATAGTTTTTTTATTTACGAGCAACGATACTATGGATAGTTTATACTTCGCGAGCAATACCTACTATCGATAGTATCGATGGAATTATACTTATTCGATAGTATTGCCTCGTTTCAGTATGGCTTTTTCAGATGAAAACTATCGATAGTTCAGCAACACTAGTTCGAATTGCAGTCTTGTTTAGTGCATTGTTCTCGTTATCGTAAGACATTAAAGTTAGTACTATTTAAGAATAGGTTAGTCCGGTACAAAGGTGATCTATGCATCATGCATCATCAGCCTATTACGTCCCTACTGCTGAGACTCTGGCCTTCTCTCAGAGAGCATGGGCCGCAGTCTACCACGCTGGCACAGTGCGGGTTGGTAGATGTCACATGCCCTTGAATGTTGCTGTTCTTGGACATGTCCGTTTCCTCACGATCTATGCGACTTTATTTTTTTACTTACAGTGTAGTGTTTGACGACAAGTCACCCGACATTGTGACAATTTGGCCGAAGGTGGCACCACGCCACACCCGGATTGAGAACTGGCTCTGAAGTGGGGCTGCCGGAACACAACCACAGATGCTTGGCATCAGATTCTTAACATGAGTGTGGTAGCTTGCCAGTCGAGCAATAGAGAATTCCCTACTCCCACCCTACCTACTTGAGAAAAAAATCCTGACTTTCCTTCTGTGTCTTACCTTCCAAGATCGATTCCTTCCTTATTTCACCTTAGTTTTCCTTCTGAATCAAGTCCTTCGCTCTTGACTCGGAAGGAAAATGTATTTCGTAGGTCTTTTTTCTTCGTGTATTCTGAAGAAATACGATGATAAACACAAAATCTAAACAATGTATTACCTCGCCCTAATTTTCCCCCAAAAAGGAACCCCGAAAAGGCACGTACGTAAGAGTGATTGCTTCAAGTATCGATCCCTACTCCTTCCGAGGGGCTCGTTATTTAATATTCCATGAACTGTGAAGTTCGATACACGACCAAGTAAATTCGACAAGATCTCGCAAAGTATTTGGATCGGCCGTTGATCTGAAACTAATGTAATGATTGAGCTTTCGGTAAAGGAAAACATCGTGCTGAAACCAACATTCAGAATATGAAATCGTAAACGTCTGATGTCATAATAAAATTCGCAATAACACTTTCCGCGCTGAACTATTTATGACACATTTACAGTTTTCTTTGAAACGTAATGAACTGAAAAATGTTGAACATTTCAGATACCTACGCAGTGCTGGATTTACAATGGGTAAATTTCTAAGGGCGGCAAATTTGAGGCATTTGATTTTTCTATTGCGTTTATTTTTTTATTTATTTCCAATAGGTATGTTATTGAAACCTTATTTACCAATAATCGATAAAAAAAATTAAGTGACATCGTATTAAAAATGTATATATAAATAACAATAAGTAGGTAAGGTAAGTACATTATTCCTCTTCACTATAGAGTGTTTGTTTAAAATTAAAAACACTGCAGTGTCAATTACAAAATCCCGTCTACAGTAAAAACACACACTAACACACACAACAACACACACTACACACACACACACAATTACACTAACAAATTAACTCCATGAAATTTATCAGGAATATTAATTCGGAACTTTACCCATTTTATGTCTAGGATTAAGCCCCTTTTACGGTAAATCCGGCCCTGGAGACGCCTCCGTTATTATTTTTATTTCTGTTAGTAATCTTCCTGGTGGCACTCCGTGGGATATTACTTATTATAGAGTGATAATGCGCGATAATAAAGTGCAGTCAAGAGTCCAATTTTGGACGCGGTCCAACCACATTTAATATGATTAAGACACAAGTGGTGAGCGATTATTAATACGAAAATGATAAGAATGTACGGTGGCGTCATCATTTTCGTTAATATCTGCCAAATCATGTTACTACAGGAAATAGATCTTTGGCGGCTGCCAGCAGCTGGATGGAAAACACCATAAATCGTGCACAGTAGTGTGCCAAATAATAGTCCTAATAATAAACTGCCACAGTTACGTCCATCTCATCGTGATAATACTGATTATGACCCTACTGGCTGGCTGGGACATAATAGGCCTTCTCTCAGAGGTCACAAACTACCCCGTAGCATTCCTAGCCCAGCTGCGTGGGTAAATATTGTATTGAATTGAAATTTGAATTGAATTTTTGAATTTTGTGGTATTTGGACATGCTGGTTTCCTCACGATGCCGATGTTGTGACCAATGTAAAATTTGCACATTTTTATTGAAGTTAATAGGTGCGGAGCTGATACGGGAACTCGGTACCTTATTAGGCACATATTTTACTGTTCTGTATACATCGTTTACATCCTATCCTTCCTACTAATATTATAAATGCGAAAGTTTGTGTGTGTGTGTGTGTGACAATGTTTGCTACCACGTATCACCGTAACCACTAAACCGATTTCGATCAAATTTGGAACGGACATAGCTTATACTCTGGATTAACACATATCCCGGAAAAGGGTTCCTGTGGGATAGCCGGAAAACGCGGGTGAAACCGCGGGGCGCAACTAGTAATTTATTAAAGTAATAGGTGCGGAGCTGATATGAGATTAGAACTCGGTACATTTTAATGCACATGTTTTACTGTTCGGCCAGTACGTATGTATATCGTTTACATAAGTATTACAAGATATATATAGCACTACTACTTAGTGCATGACGTTATTGGCGAGTAAAGAGAAGGCACTATAACAAATTAGTCAAAACAAAAAATTTGGTGATTGTTTGTTTTGACAATCTAGATAGATGTCGCTGAGTTAAAAGATCGTGCCGCTACTACTAGCGCTTATGACTTGCACCACGGTTCACATGAGCTGCGATGCATTTGTGACACCCCGGGTTACGCTGGACAGCTACAAATGGTTGAATACGTGCCCCATTTTTAAGATTAATCGCTTTAACACGTGAAGATATTAAGCTAAGTTCAAGTTTAAAGAGTAATGCTGTCCTTTTTTTACTTTAGTGGTTAGAAAAAGACAGCAAACTATTAGACCTGTCAAACTTAGTTTAGTTTTAGAGAATGCAAAACCAAATCGACACAATGGTGTCACATTATACACTCAGTGTACCTACCTATACACCGAGTGGCTATGTGTGTGTGTCTCCAATTGTGATATTTATTTTGACACGAAAAGAAATTAATGGCTGTATCAATTAAGAATTTTTTTCTGGCATTTGTTTCGAAATTTCTGTCGTGGTCTACGCTTATCTTAAGTTTTAAACGTCAAGACAAGACAAAGAAACCTTCTCGGGTTTTTGTCTAACAAGCAAAAATGTCGGTCCATCTATTTCAGACAGTAAACCTTCAATCCATAATTGTTTTTCATTGACTTTGTAATATTTAATTTAAGTCAGTCTCGAGGTATGCAAATGTTTCATCTAAGAAACTCGGAAATAACAAAGTTTGTGTTTTGGGAGATGAATTAAATGAAGTTAAGACTTTAGATTCATTTTCACTTTTCACTGTTTATTATGTATACTTTAGCCTTAAGGGGGTTATTTTGTTTGAGTACAAATTTTACTTTTATAATACGTGCTCGTATGTATTATATGTTACATCCGGTCATGATTATGGAAACAAAACGAAAACGCGTCATTTTTGCTCGGAAGTTCTTCGCAACTTGACTATGGTCTGAGCATCATTCTCGGCTTGGTCGCCAAATAGTAAAGACGTCTCCGAACTGTCCTACTTCTTTGTCTCACGTCATACAAAGTTATTGGTTGAATGCCTTCTTATTGTTGAATAAACTGAGTGTATTGTGAACTATACTACTTTACTCATCTACACGGATACCTATTGTATGAATAAATAAACATAATGGCTGATCATGGTGGTCAAAATACTAACGACACGACATTATTTATTTTGGTTTATAAAGTAGAAACAAAGTCTACGACGAAATGATTAAAAAAATTCAAATCTTTTAATAGTAACTTGATGCATTGTAAAAACCTCTATAGAAAATCTTAAACTTTTTATGGCACCAAAATCCATTAAGACGAGAGCGTGCTTCCTCGACTTTACGTAAAAAAATTGATCGGAAAGTTCTCCGAAAAGGGTTTTATTGCTTTTATTGAATTCATTCAAAGATTTTACCGTTTTACCGGAGGCAACATGGACCTTTCAGCTGGAATAGGGCGGAATGCTTAAAGCGTACCAAGCCAGGAAATCGAAATGTTACGAGTTAAAAATATTTGAACAAGCCTGCAAATCCTGAACAAGTCAAATATTGGTGATACTAAAATTAAATGGTACCATTTAGTTATCTTGCTGTTTGTAATTGAATTTTTGAATTGAAATTAATAAATATAACATAACATAACGGAAGACCAGCGTTGGTCAAACGACCAGCATAATGTTGAGTTGAGGCCGGTTTCCAACAAAACATTTTTCATACTGTTTTAGACTACCACGGTCAATAACATTAGAATTAGAATTAAACAAATACATGGTAATTATCTCGTTTCAAGACCTAATTCTAATACATTTTTTATATTACCATTATTGTTTTTTGTTGCAAATAAATGATTCTTATTCTTAGCTTGTGTTGGCTGTGTCGTTTTTGAAGGAGATACCTTAATAAAATTCAAAATTAAATTATTTATCGTTTGTTATATATATATAATACATTGTGATCACTTTAAAACGTCAAACTTAAAAGTAGCTACGCCTGTTCCAAACTCCTTACGCCGGCAAAAGAACAGGCAATAAATAGTAGTAGAGCTCCCCTTAATTTAGCTGAATATAGAATATTGGCTTAAAATAGAACAGCCACTCTTCGCTCTCCGCTGATCCAATATACTTGACACAACTTCACCCCTTCTACCACTTCAGTTGTCACGAGTATATCTTACATCAGCTCTGCTATCTTCTGCTTGTTATAGATTATACTGGTACAGTTGACCGGAATGCTTTTGCCCTATTGCTCTAAAATTAAATATGTAAACGGTACTTATCATAAGGCTCTAGTGGCAATAACTGCTATTAACTCAAGTATAGTGTATCTTTTTAACAGTGAAATAACTTAACAATGGTTATCGCTGAGCACTTTTATCTGTATGTCCCGCCAACTTCACTTGAAAGCCAGTTTCCAGTCCAAACTTAGTGCGACGCCATCTTCAATAATTTCGTCACATAACATACTGTTGACTTGTTGTCAAAACTAAAAACATAAAAAAAAGTTAAGCTTACTCTTCAATAGTATCTGTAACGTAACGTAACGCAACGTATCGTATAACGTAACGTAACCCTTTTACCTTTAGCTGAATGAAAACAACAACTAAAACGGTTCAAATAGCAAGTAGGTATTATTCTAAAATGTATCAGCCCTGACGTTCTCGACTGTTTTGGCTGATTCAATGTTTTCGCTAGGGTTGGGGTGAAAAATGGACACTTACCCGCGTACACCCTTGACATACTAAGAAGGGTGAAGGCTACGTACTATGAAGCAGCCTATGTGATAGAGGTGTGTATTACTGTGTATATTCATCAATGTGGTACAATAGGCAAATAGCTAACTGCAAACGGTAAACGCGTACACCTCCGATACAGAGTTCGAATCCCATCTCAGTCCTGCGCCTATGACTTAATGAGAGAGAGAGAGAGAGAGAGAGAGAGAGAGAGAGATAAGGAGACTTTATTCGGAAAGACACACAAAAACAGTAACATTATACATTAATATTATCTACTAGCTACTCGCATCGCCAATAAAACTTACCTTTTAAACGTTCACTGAATACCCACAAATATTTCAAGATCAAAATTAGCCAAATCGGTCCAGTTGTTCTCGAATTTTAGCGAGACTAACGAACAGAAGTTGATTTTTATATATAGGAGAGAAGATGTGATGTGAGCTACGTGCGGATTTGCCATCGCGCAAAACGGTGAAGAAGAAATCTAGATCCCGCACCTATATATAAGCTACGAGCGGATTTGCCGTAGCTCAAAATGGTGAGGGAAAAACATCGTGAGAACCGTACCCCTAGTACAGGTTTTGATAGTTTACAAAAACTATAAAAGTTTTCGTTTCCATCCACACATATTTTTGTTGTTTCCATATGTTTCCATATTTTTTTCAGCGAATCTTACCGAGACTTGGAGGAACTGAAATCGTTAATATGGATTATTTTAAATCGTTATAATCATATTCCAACAATGTTATTGAGTTACTTTTTTAATTCAAGCAGATCGAGTTGCCACTTTGACAAGTCGGCGGTGGTAAACGTCGACGTTTACCAAAACTTTTAACGTTTTCAAAACTTGTACTAGGGGTACCGGCATGTCCAAAAACCACAATATTCAAGAGCATGCGACATCAACCCGCACTGGGCCAGCATGTTAATTATGGCTCATACTCTCTGAGAACGCCTGTATCTCAGCACTGAGAATATAATACGCTGATGATAATGAGGGAACCCAGATCTCTCTGTAATATTATAATTTATTCCAACACGCGTAAGTAATAAGACGCAAAGTTTAATTGCCTCAATCTTAATTGAAGACGTTTTGCGGTAGTATAATTATATACGACTGTCGGATTACGACGCCCAAAATGTCTGCCTATACTCGTATACTCGAGTATTACATATATAGTATGGCAAACAACTGAAGTCTGATTCTAAGCACTAATAATATCTGTGACCTACTTCTCCGAAACAGCTAGGGATGTGAAAAAATAATCGGTTTTTATATTTATCGATTATTTTTTTCTTTTAATCGATTTCTAATAATAGATTATCTGAATATGAAAAATCGATTTTTTACTTACTCTCTTAAAAAGAAACTATTTTTTTATCTACTATCTTCTTTTAAAGTAATAAAAGATAAGATAATGTTTGTATTGTTGGAGATCAATGTGGTGCCAAACTACACATTTCAATCGAATTTTGCAGTTATATTTTACAATAAGTAATTTTATTACAATGTACAAAAAATGCAACTTATCGAATAGTTATGATGATTTTTTACAAATCGATTTATTTTAAAGAGATAAAAATCGATTATTTCTTAATAAATCGATTATTTCTTAATCGATTTTTTCCCTCCAAGTCACATCCCTAGAAACAACTAAGGCCCAAGTGGTTTAGATCTTCTACAAGTCTGGCTAATGAATACATAATAATATTTATAGTAATGGTTTTTTTTTCATGAAATACAGTCGCTTACAAGCAGACGGCCCGCCTGATGGAAAGCGGTTACCGTCGCCTATGGACATTTGCAGGGGAGTTGCCGATGCGTTGACTCTTCTTCACAGCCATCTTGAAGGACTGCAATTTGTAGCACAGCAAAGACTTGTGAAGGGAGCTCGTTCCACATTTTGCAAGTATGCGGGAGAAAGGAGCGCATAAATCGTGTGGTGTGAGATTTTCAGGACTCATAGTGTGTGGATGAGCTTTATTCCAATGACGAGATGATCGGTGATAGAACCTTGATGTTTCATCATCGATTATCATCAGTGTACCATATTTCTGCAGATTGTCGGCTTCTCTTGTTACTGAGTACGATCTTTGACTTCTATTATCCCTTTTGAATTTAGTACTATGCTGCCATAGCAACATTCTTTAGATCGTGGCACTAACTTTGTTGTCCTGCAGTCATCACTCAAGAACGCTAACGTTTATCGCTTCTGCGGTTAATCGCAATCCATATCTACAGATACAATATCTTCAAACTTAAAACTAGCTATGCTTTGCAGAAGACAGGCTTGTTACAACTTTTGGGTAAATGAAAAAGAAGTAGTGTAAGTATAAAAATGCATCTCTAGGCCTTTTTTTATTTGAACATTGAACACTTTATAACCCTTATAAGTATCACTTTAGTACCCCGTTTAATAAAGCAAAAAAAAGAAGATCATAAACGTTAAGTGGCGGTAGCGAAGCACTTCCTTTGCTGTACCATAAATTAATATCACGTTTTATTACCGCGACAAGATTAAAATCTACGTCAACTTGAAAAGAAGCGTTATGAAATGGGCAACCTACATTATCTAAAAAAAGGCGAAATGCAAGGAATTCGTAATAAATAATGATACATAATTAACATACTTAGATAGATCTGTATTCTGTTACAGAATTTCTGTACCCATCTTTCGAAAATGTGATCAGCCCTTCGCCAATTCAGTCTCATATTTGTCCCATTGAAATCTACGTGTTATTTTAATACCTACAGGGTAGCATTTGACCACACGTCGGTCGCCTCAAATGCTAAGTGACAAAGTGGTCGAAGGTGATCTAAATTAGTCAGGAATCTTTAAAAATAAAGGTGAAGGTGAGGTTTTGCATGATTTTTTAAAGGGTACGTACGAGTTGAGAGAGAAAACGAGCTGCTTTTCAAATACGAAAATAATGTAGAAAAACTTTTAACCCGCCAGATAAAGCACACAAAGTATTATGCCTAAACCCCAAAGTATTCAGTAGAATTCTCTAGTTTATATCCATATTCATTACTTGCGGTGTTATTTGAATAAAACATCAGTCTTCCATTTTAATGTGAATCGGGTGTCCAAAAAACCGCATGAAAAACGTTTAAATCCGATGGATGTTGCGCATTGCGCAGCATCTTGATTCTGCTGCAAGCTGTCATGACGTCATCACTACCACCTCAAGGTTGCGATTTCACCAGAGCTATGAGAGGGACTATTTTATTACTATGTACTCTTTAGGGCTCTTGTACACAAAACTGTGAGTTCGCATCGCATCGCAAATATCTGCGAGTTCGCACGACTGCATCACAAGAACTTCCGATCTGATTCGCATCGCGCCTCATCGCAGTTTTGTGCGGGAGCCCTTAGGTCTTGGAGTTACATACGGTTTGACATAAATTTGACATTACTTCTATGGAGCTTATGTCAAAATTCCATCTCCAGTAGGGCAAACCATGGATAGATCGGTTATTTAAACGGGCCGTCAATTTGATTACAGCTCAATAAGTGAAGCTATGTAAAACAAGTGTTTTCTACATTTTGCAAGTTAAGCTGTTTGGCAGTTCTCCAAGATCACCAGTGAGTTCACGGATCGTTTGTAGCCACATTATTATTTCATTGAGCCTAAACGCCAATTTGTCGGATTAAAATGAATTTATTTAGAGATGTCGCTTTTCTGGAAGCTTTCTTGAGTTTTCTATTACGTAAGAGTTTACTGGGTTGATGAATAAAGATCCTTTATTTGGGTAGTTTTTAATTTAAGAAACATTGGATGCGTAAACCACTAGGTTATTAACATTTAAACAGGGTTAAACACCAAAACGGCAGAACAGATTTAAGTTAAATTTTAAATGGAGATGGGTTGTACCCAGGGGCCCAAATTCTCGTGGCGTGATATATTATCACATTCGATAAATATCGCAATAACGGTCAAAATTCAATAGATAATTTTGACAATTATTGCGATATTTATCGAAAGTGATAAAATATATCGCGCCACGAGAATTGGGCCTTTGAATTGATATATAGACAATTTTTAATGATTGGAAAACGTATCTGCAGATCTCAGCTAGTTGTTAAAATTAATAATGTTAAAACAAAACGTATTTCAAAAGAATCTTATGTAATTTCATATTAAAGATATGTACATAATAACAGATAAAGTTGAATCAAATCTTCTCAAACTATAATACAGAAGCGGATTTCCTTCAATCCCTCCTTCCTTATAGCCACAATAATCCAGGCTTCGAAGTTCACTGCACTAAACCCTTTCAGAAAGGAGAGGTCACGTCGCCATCGCCAAGACTAGAGTAAATACCAAGTATTATTTATTTAATTAGACAACAGGTGCTGAGTTGTACTATGACTTTCATCGCATTTGCCTCGATATTCCTACTGTTTGCTTTTTTATGTCTCTACACACATTTTGAGTCATCATCATCATCATCAGCCTGTATCAGTCAACTGCTGGACATAGGCCTCTCCCATGATACGCCACTGAGCCTGGTTTTCGGCTTTTGTCATCCAACCACTGCCAGCCACTCGGCGCAAGTCGTCGCTCCACCTTGTCGCAGGACGTCCTACACTACGTTTGCCAAGTCACGGTCTCCACTCAAGAACACGTCTACCCCAACGGTTGTCGGTTCTGCGGCTTATATGACCAGCCCACTGCCACTTCAGCTTGCTAATTGCTAGCTTGCACATTTTGAGTTAAAGTTCAATTATAAGTATTTACAATTACTTATAAGAAATCGACTCTAAATATGTTAAAAATATAATAGATGATGATTTATTGGTGACAAAAGCAACACGTAAACTATCATAAGTTCTATACTACAAAGGCTATATAGATCAGAAAATTTCCAGCGATTACGAATCGGTACTCAACTCAATGAATCAGCGCTAATCTTCCGTTGATGCCGTTTCAGTGTCGTCACGTCCAGTTTCCATTAACAATATTAATATTAATTAATTAACAAAATTGTAACAGACAAAAAAGATGCAATGCAAATGAGTATGAAAATGAATGTATTTTCTTGTGTATCCAAAAAAAAAATAAGTTACAAGACCTTCCTGTGCGGGCGGACTCGAACGCAATAACTAAAAATAATTATGAATTTAGTAAAAAAAAATATATGTAAGTTTCTTAATATTATTTCGTAGGTAATCTGATCAATGGGTCTCCAAGGAATAGAGGAAAGTGTACCTATTCAGTATTTCTCAACCGTCGCTCGTAAGATCACAAAGAAATATTTGCAGTCCCTAGTGGATCCGACATCAGTAGAGCACAACAGTAGTACAATAAAAACGAACCCAGATATATAACTGTAGCCTTTTCAGCTTGAGTCATACCTAAGTTTCCTTATATTCACCTCCCAACCTAAGCGGAGCTAACTTTTATATCAACAAGGTAGGGACCCTTATGAAGTTGGAAAGTTCATTTGTGTATCAACTGTACACATTGGCAAACTTTATCTAGAGGCAGACTTACCCTCTCTGCACACGGCGCCGTAGCGTAATAAGCGTAAGATGCGCGTAATACTGAAGCAATGATGACTCATAGTAGTGACGTCGGCATGCGATCCGTAGGCCATGGGTTCGAATCCTACAATGACCTTGAGCTTTCGGTGAAGGAAAACATCGTGCTGAAACCACAGCTTGGCGGTAGAGCATTTTCTAGTGCTCGCCTAACTAGCTGCCACCCTCAAGTTACGAATCTGTCGTCAAGCACCTATTGGTGTGTTCGAGTAGCCCCACTTGAGAGCCAGTTCCCAATCCAGGTGTTGCATAGCAATCGACGACATCGTCACTTAACATCAGGTGACTTGTAGCCAAACACTACCCTGTAAGTTTTAGAAAAAAAGTACGATAGCAATTTTAACTACAAGTAAGTACACTCAACGACAAAAGTGCTAATCATACTCAATTTTTCAAATGCGTATTGGATCAGTAATGTTTGTTTTTTCCCTACAAGTAAGGTTGCGTTTGACCATAACACAACACACATGATGTTTATTGATGATTCGGTCGAGGGTTGGTGTTGAGATGATAAATAGAATTGGAAAATTCGTTTTTGTTCAGCGACTTTTGTCGCTGACTGTACGTACATGCATGCTCAAACAAGTCCGCAGACGAAACGTTGGCGCAGAGAAGCGTATTCCGCACCGCTACGTGCTACGCGCGTCTTACAATTACGCTTACGCTACGGCGCCGTGTGCGGAGGGGGTTATATTAGTGACCAAACTTTATGCCCGATCTAAACATAGGCAGGAATAAAGGAGATGGGATATTTTAGTTTGGAGACTTAGAGACTGACCCCTATTTATCCTACTAATATTATAAACGTGAAAGTTTGTGAGGATGGAAAAGTTCCTGCGGGATAACGGGCGACGCGGGTGAAACCGTGGGGCGCAACTAGTCTGCCGTATAATGTTTACTTCTCGGCCGCTGTTTAATCATCGTTAAATCGAAACTAGGGACCAAACCAAAGAAAAAGTGCTCCTATTTATAATCTCCCCAAAAAGTCTCAGAATTGAGAGAATGGTTCAAAGTCTTAAGTTTCAACATCAATTATCTCGCTTGTAAAAAGTTTTTCCTATTCTATCGTTTTATCACTTAGCTGATAGTGGCTTCAAAATAATAGTTATAGGATAAATAAAACGGCGATACCACACAGTTTCTGTCTGAATAGTAGAGGCTATAGAAAATGGCAAAGTAGAGAAGAAACTCTACAGAAAAAAATCCAAATACGTCCAGGAATCGGGATCGAGACTTTGTTCTCGAATTATTTCAGTTCCGAGACGTTTTGTGAGTTTTGATCCTGGGTTATTTTTTTGTGTATTTTAATGCCTTCTAGCGTTCTATTGATGTTTTAACAATGACCGTAAAATCAACCTAAACAAAATGAATAAAAAGTTTGGTGGCGCTTAAAATAATAAAATCGCTTGGACTTGGCGATAGAACGAGGGACACAGAAGCGCGGGTCTGGCAATTACGCAGCATACGATGTGAAAGTTTGATGAGTACTATTACCACAGAATAAATCTATAACTACACATATCAAGTGCACGTAACTACTCATTCCCGGAACTCCTAATGCGCAAGTTTACATCCAGATAAAGCTTTGGCATGCAAACAACAACTCCACCATTCCAATTTGCAGCTTACATCTAAATCTAGCCTTTTCACTTGCGCCCTAAACACTAAGACATACGGTCGAGTTTTCAATAATCTACTGTTTAAAAGTTATGAGAAATAAGTATGTCGACAGAGTAGGAATTTCCCAAGGGCTCTGTTATCTACGATGACGAAAGTCAAGGTTATGAAGTACGTGAAATGTGCATCTGTGGGCAAGCTCTAGAGAAATCTTTGCTAGTAGCGAAATGGTAGAGTTGAGTGAACATTTTGTTGACTTAGATTAGACTGAATGAAAATTCTGTCCACAGTGGCTGTAGAGCAGAGATCGTTTGAACTGAATTTAAGTAAAAATGTATAAGATAAATAGAGTCTTCTCTAGTGATTTGCCCGTTAAAGTTCAGT
This sequence comes from Opisthograptis luteolata, assembly GCA_931315375.2. NCBI lineage: Eukaryota > Metazoa > Arthropoda > Insecta > Lepidoptera > Geometridae > Opisthograptis > Opisthograptis luteolata. The sequence continues at coordinate 3,158,041 of OV928044.1, forward strand.
ACCTTCCAGAATTTTAAAATGTAACCGATCAATATTCTACGTGGCAAACGCAAGGCGCTAGTCACTGAGATCTTTCTATTTCTTTATCATTTTTAGTTTCTTACAATAAGTAGCTGCACCCCGCGGTTTCACCTGCGTCTTCCCGTTATCCCGCAGGAACCTCTTTCTATGATAAAAACTAGCCTAGGTATGTGTTAATCCAGGGTAAAAGCTATCTCCATTCCAAATTTCATCGAAATCTATTTAGTACGCTGCCCTGTAAATAGTAAAAAAAGTAGTTACGGTGATACGTGGTAACAAACATTCACACACACACAAACTTTTGCATTTATAACGTTGGTAGGAAGGTTAAAAAAATAAGTAAACATGTTATGTCAAATTCTGGCATCGAAACAAGAATGGATTTATCGAAAATGGAACCCATAAAATAAAAATAAATAAATAAATATCGGGGGACCATTGCACACAAGTTGACCTAGCCCCAAATTAAGCTCGAAACTTGTGTTATGGGTACTAGAGAACGATATACATTATACATAAATACTTATATTACTTATACTTATATAAATATCCAAGACTCAGGAACAAATATTCATGCTCACCACACAAATATTTGCCCTTACCAGGATTCGAACTCGGGACCACTAGCTTCGTAGGCAGGGTCACTACCAACTCGGCTACCGTGTCGTCAAGATTATACATGTTGTTATTAGCACTGTTTATGTTTAAAGGGCTTTAAATTAAAATCAGTGCCCAACATCTGGTCAGAGTTGAAACTGTTCAACCATGTTTCAGTAATGCAGTCGTCAATCTGTGTTTCAAATAGTACAATAGACCACCGCAGTGCCAGCTGCAAATCATGACCAATTCTACCGACGGACAGCTGTCGCTTTAAACCGATAGAAATAGGAAATGGAGAACCATTTATTACAGTAGACGATTTACGTTACTTGAATCGGAAGCGTATTCAACGCCCGAAATATATAATATATAATAATCGATCCGTTATCCGCGGTTTGGGATCGATATGTCATGTCATAATATGTCATTTTAGTACTAGCGCTTGACATATGACTACTAAAATGACATATCGATCCAAAACCGCGGATAACGGATCAGGATCGATTATTAATTTCTGGCGTTAGCCATGCAGTGGGCCAATCGATCGATACCCGGTTACTCCATCATACACGTAGTATTAACAAGGCCGGGAGATCGTCGGCCTCAGCGTCATTTACATAAAATTTGAATTGTAATTAATGAAAGCATCTGAACATCAAATTATAACAGACGGCAGGTGAGATTGTTATGCCGAAATTGGTAAAGAAATGTGTGGCCACGATAAATATTTGGTGGCTGGGTTCTTGGGTAGGAACAGCTGTGATAACAATTAATTATTAAGCTCTCAAACAACGTAAATTATACTAATACACGTTGCTGTATTTTTTACGTGAACCACCAGCGCCGCGGCATCATCATCATCATCACACGGAAACGAATTTCGTTCCCTCTTGACTCAGAAGGAAAACTAAAGCTTAAGTTTAGGCATTTTGGAAAGAATCGGTTTTGGAAGGTAAGACTCGGTAGGAAAGTCAGGATTTTTTCCGAGTTCACCATCTGGTATTATTCAGACAGTACCGTTTGGTAAAATCACCCATATTAAAAAATATATGCATAATATGACCAGCGATCTGCTCCGTAGCTTTGCCCACCTGTATGGCGAACTTTTTTAACCCAACCACTTCATTCTTTTGTTGTTTAAATTAAAAAAAAATTGCTGAATTAAAAAAAGTTCAGTACTAACGAACTTTATGTTGTACGAAGTCTATTTATAAAGGTTACAAAAATAATATAGGTACCGCTTTCAAAATTTTAAGTTCCTATGTCAAGCAATTTAGGTTCTGCATTAACACTGATTCGGATATAGAACATTTGTTATACATATAAGTACCTACAGTGTGCCCGATCACCGGTGCCGAGGCCCTTAACGATATGCAATACGACCAATTTTATCGACAAATCACCGCCCATTTGTCATTTTTCTCTTACCATAATGAACTGGCAGCCATTTAAAACGCGCTAATCTCAGGAACTACTGATCCGATTTGAAAAATTCTTTCAGTGTTAGATAGCCCATTTATCGAGGAAGGCTATAGGCTATATTTTATTTCCAAAAAAATTAGGGATCCGTAAGAAAATTGCAATTTTGCAACCCAAGGTGTGAAATCGAAAATCTATTTTTGCGTGCGCTGCCAAAACTATTGACACTAGAACAAAATAATGTATTACGGGTTTGTAGTTCTCATTAAGATCTACAAAAAAGTCCGCGAGAGCATATGTCTAACTATTATAGTAATGCCACAATAAGTGATCTTTTATTTTAAAATTTTAATTTTTAATGCCGCTGCTAGAAAAGGCTCATTATTTGTATCTTGGTATTAATCCTTATCAAAATAAATTACTTCTTATTCAAAACTGCTTCAATGCCTTTATATAACTTTTAAAATCATTCAATTCGGACATTCCATTCAAAAGATATCACGAGTTTAAAAATGTAAGTAGTAGTAGAAAAATAAAACCGCCGCACCGCAGCGCAGCGGGAAACGCGGTGAAGTGAGGGGGGGCACCGGGAGAATCTATGAAATAGGTAAAGTGCGGTCGCGGACCAGGAACACCTCTAGCTGCGCAATTCAAACCTGCGGTCCAAGAAAAATTAACTTAGATTTAAAATATGATAATGGGTACCTACAGCAGGTAACGCGGTGAGGGGGCACCGAAGTGCGGGAATAATTTTGGAGTATACGGAATATATACGCTTTCGCGCCTAAACTACTGAACCGATTTATATGAAATTTGGTTTATAGATAATTTGAGCCCCGGGGAAGGGACATAAGATACCTTTTATCGCGATAAACTGTAGCCCACGCGGGTGAAACCGCATGGAACAGCTAGTTTTATATATTTGGTATCTTCTATGATCCCATGGGAGTCAAAGGAAGTAAAAATACATCCTATGATCCCATGGTATTTTGAGGGTTATTTTGTAGCTAAACATTGAGGCCTATGACTATTTTCACAAAAACAATAAGAAACCGAAAACAAGTAGGTACCTACTTAGGTAAGCACTAAGCACTGTTCAAAGCTAGGACAAGCTCAAAGCACAGCTCTTGTGCGCAGTAGTACAGTCAACGACAAAAGTCGCTGAACAATCACTCTATTTTTGACCTCATCATCACCTAAAATCAGGTGTGCTATGTTGCGATCAAAATGATACCAAGTAAAATGTAAAAAAGAAGACAATTATATTTACTGATTTTAAACACATTTGTAAATTCGAGAACGATCAGCTACTTTGTCGCTAACTGTACAAAATGACGTGTGTTGAAATTAAACAACGATTCATTATAAGTAAGAGTCTAAATTTTCAAAGTATAGTTAAACGGGACCCTACATTATGTCGGTACGCGTATCAAGACTAGTTTATAATCGTATGTAAAAAGTAGATAGACGCTATCACAAACTGTGTAACAGTGTCATAGTTAGGTCTTACCATTGATTTTTCCGGTGGGAAGGTGAAATTTTCATGAATGCCGCAGGCCCTGCGGTTATGTCCGACCATCATTAATCATAATCACCATCCTCATCAGCCTTTCACGTTCCCACTGCTAGGACTCTGGGCTTCTCTCAGAGAGACATTATAGGCCGTAATCTACCACGCTGGCTCAGTGGGGGTTGGTAGATGTCGCATACCCTTGAATGTTGCAGTTCTTGGACATGCCGGTTTCCTTACGATGATTTCCTTCACCGACAAATCCGCACATAACTTATTAAGTCATAGGTGCGGGGCCGAGAGGATTCGAACTCTTTGTCGGCGCCTTGTAAGTCGCACGCGTTACCGTTCGGCCACCAACGCTCATCCATTAATTATATTGCCCTTTAATAATACCACTTACCATTCCCCATCTGCGGGTCTATCTGTGCTTGCAGGATGGAGAAGCCGGGCGCGATGATGGCCGGCAGCGTGCGCGAGCGCAGCAGCGGCGGCGGCATGCGGCGCGCGCTGCCGCCGCCCAGTGCCTCCGCCGCCGCCGCTGCTGCCGCCGCGGCACTGTAAACGGACAAAAGGAAGTAAAATTAACATTAAGTTTGGTGGTGTCTAGAATTTTATTTATGAGAGCGTAGGTAGAAATAAAGGTGCTGCGAAAGATTTTGGGTTCAGTAGTACAATCTCAGGATGAAGTATGGCGGATGAGAACGAATCGAGAAATCGAACTGGTGGCTGAATGTTATCGGCGAGATGAAAGCGCACAAACTTCGCTGGCTCGGCCACCTTGAAAGAATGGGAGAGGATCGTGCGGTCAAACGAGCATACAGTGGACGGCCGGTGGCCGTCGCCCTGTCGGCCGTCCCAGATACCGCTGGAAAGACGAAGTCACGAAGGATTTGCGCGAGCTCCAGGTGGAGGACTAGCAGGAGGTGGCGCAGGACAGGCCAAAGTGGCGTCTTTTGTTATCGGAGGCCAGGACTCACTTTGGGTCGTTGCGCCATCTCAGTTAGTTAATTAGTAGGTGGTCGAACGGTAACACGTGCGCCTTACAAGGCGCAATCTTCGCGGCCTGCATTTATGACTTACGGCCTGTTTCAATAACCTATCTATCCACGGTTTGCCTTACTGGAGATAGAAATTTGACACAAACTCCATAGACGTAATGTCAAACTATCTCTAGTAGGGCAAAGCGTGGATAGATAAGTTATTGAAACTGGCCGTTAATAAGCTATGTGTAGATTTGGATTTACCATCGCTCATAAGGGTGAAGAAGGAAACCGGCATGTCTAAGAACTACAGCAGTCAAGGGCACGTGACATCTACTAACCCGCAATGGGCTAGCGTGGTGAATTATGGTTCATACTCTGTCCTAGCAGACTGATGTTATCATAAGATTACCTAAATGTTGTTACTTTTCGACAAATAAACATTTTTATTGTAGCTAAAGCTAAACATGGCCATAAACTAAAAGGCAGAAGCTGAATCCAGCAGTTATTTAATTCACCGCGCCCTACCATCTTCAACTAAATAAACAAGCCGGAAAATATGAGCCACGTACTTACAACAGCGAACGTGCAGAATGAGCACATTGTATCCTTTCGCGACGCTCTGCATCCGAGATGAGTGCTCAGGGCCGAGACAATTTCGCAACAAGACAGGCGCTCTTTAGGTAGCTAGCTATAACTTTATGAGGAAGCGTATTGCGCGTTTTGTAGACGAAATTACGCTCTAATTTCGTATTTTTTTCTACCTTTGTTAGGGTTCCGTATCAAATCAAATCTTAGAAGTCAATTTTCACCTACTTCTAATTGTCGTATCGACTTGAAACTTTCTATGTGTATGTAATCTCGGTGACAATGCAATAATTTGGTATCATCGACCTGATCTGATGATGCAGCCGGAAGGTGGGTAGGGCATCTCTGCAGTGGCTACTAGTAAACCCCTCGTGTTTGGGCTCATATGATTCGTCTTGTTATATGCAAGAGAAGAAAACAAGATACTCGGATCTACTGCTCGGTTGCTTAACCAACTTGGTCAGTATGGAACGACTAGAAAAGCTACTAAAAATATACATAAATTCAATAACTATTTTACTTAGTCATGCAGGAATAAAAATGACGTCATAAAGTGTTATAACCTTCACTCTCTCCTCGAACATTTAATTGTAATAGCATGGTGTGGCATTTAATTTCTAACCCTGAGCAGTTATGATATCATACGTAGATAATAAACTTTTGAAATTAAAAATGAAATGGCTACTCATTTTGCTCTATCATTTAGAGCGAAGTTGATTACTCTAATTTAAACTTTGGAGCTGTAAACTTTAGAGTCTAAAGTTACATTATGTACGTCATGAACAGAAATTTGTGGTATTTTGATACACAATTTGAAACTCTCTTTTGGACCTTTAATGTAAGAACACCTGTCGTTCTATCCTGGCCGCCCTACATGAAAGCCTGTTCCCAATTAAGGCGTAGCGTGGCGCCACCTTCGATAACATCGACTCTGGTTACTTGTGCATAAACGCTACCCAGTAAGATTGAAAAAAGAAAAACAAAAAACACTCGTTCAATATCAAACAACGCAAGCAGTTTCAAGAAATCAAGAAAGCAATTCAAACCTAGGTCCCAATCATTTTTTGCTGATTCAAACATATCTAGATTTTATTCGTTTGATTCAATCTAAGCAAAATGGGGAGATTTATTTCAACTCAATCTACTTACTTAATTCTGCATCTATGAATACTCATCTTTCAAGCCACAATGCAAAATTCAGGTGGTCGTTTTTTCTGTTATTAAGTTTAGTTCTTTCTTCTATTCTTTTTTGTCCATTCCCAGTTCCTACATTGTTTTTAGTTTAGTGTTAGTCACTTTTATATAGACTTGTACAAAATATCAAAATAATAAAATACAATAATTTAATATCGTTTATTTAGCAATTGTGTTTAAACTATTCGGTACAGTTACATTGTTTCCAGCAATGCTTGGTGTGGAAGTAGTCATTACGGGAGGAACGTTAACATCAGTTGTAGTAGCTGTTACATTACTCTTGCCAACATCTATGTCATCATTATCTATGTTATGTTCTGTAGTTGTACCATTAGTTTTAATTTTTGGAGTGCCTATATCAATGTTTGTGTTATTTGTACTCATATTTGTATTGTTAACATCAGTTTTTCTATCAGATACTTCATGCGTTTTAAGTTCACCTAATGATAATGGTGTGCCTTCATGTGTATTTAAGTTAATTGTTTTTTCTTTTGTTAATTCTCGATTATCGCAGAATATGTTATTTAGACGCGGTGGGGCAGCTGAAATAGAAAGTTGATATAATAACGAATTCTAAAAACGATACAAATTTATATAAACTTAGTTGTACCTAATCTTGTATAGTTGTTAATGCGGTTAATAGAAATAAAGTGTAGGTACCAATCAAAGTGTAAATCGCTCAAAACATTCAAGAACAAAACGGAACAATGAAATTATTCAAGTTGAAGGCTAGACAAAGTTCTTTATCGTCGATTCACAAGAATTGATCCACAAAAATACATCGGTACCAAAACCGACTGAGCTTAATAAAGTTTGACTGGTCTCTATTACCATACCAAAGGGAACTAAAGGAGCCATTTCAAAGCAAAGAAACTTTGTTTAGGGAATTTTTCACTTCAATAATTCAGTCTGCGTTTGCAGCATTTTGAATGGCATTGCGAAATTGGGTTTGAGCAGACAACTCTTGTCTTTTGGAGCTGAGATTGAAATTCAGCGCTTTTGCCTTTACATTGGAATCAAAGCTTTTATGCCAACCTTGTCGTACTTTACAAAGTAAGTGACTGCAAATTTTGATGAGTCTTGCAGTTAATAGACTGATAGATCATAACTATAATAGAGAAAGTGTAGAACTAGGAAATAACATAATGCATTTCTTTCGTCTTGAAATAAACCATGGTTTAGTAGCAATATAAATATCAAATATCAGTTTTCTCTACGAAACGGATGGTATTTGCCAAACTCAAGAAATGGAACGCTTTATAACTATGGAACGCTTCACCGCAGACCCAAAACTTCGAGACAGTAAAAACAAATATTGAAACAATCCTTACAAATGTATTAAAGTTGAATTTTAGACGTCTAACTAGAAATTCGCCAGCTAATAGTTATATACAAAGATCGCTACGTTTAATTAAAGTCGGTACGGAATACAAAGCAGTCCTCATTATTCTTACCAATAAGCGAATCGCTAATCCCAGGTACGTTGACGCCTCCGTCCATTCCCAGTTCCAAATGAGCCCTCCCCACATTGGATATTCCGTCAGCGTCTAGTCTCAAATTGCCTTTACCTAGAGAAACAGGGGTTTTATTTTATTCTCTCACACATTTTCTCGGGCTGTGATTCTTTTAAACCTCTTTTCGTTGGTTTCTGAATGATGCGTATAACGTTTTGTCAAAGGGAGCTCTAACTGATATTAATATCTGTTTAGGTTCTTCTGGCTCGTTGTTGCGATGCATAAAAGCAAAGCTGTCCCAGAGAGAAAAAATCTCTCACATGGCGCTACCGCAATGGTATCGTATGTGTAGTCTTTAGGGGAAACGGTTTTACTAAAAGGTTGATTTAGGCACAATTTCTATTACCACTGGAATTTTTACTGTAAATTTTATAATTGTAATACTCATACTCGCTTTCACGTGGTGTGATAACTAAGGTCAGCTGTAAAACTGGAAGGATTCCAAAAAAAAGTCGATGCTGATTTACGATTTTGAAATAAATTTACTGTTTTATTTAGAAAGAGATCAAAGGAGATTTAATTTTCTAATAATACTGAATTAATGGCGTAAATTACTTTTAACATATTCTTGTTTTCGATCAGACCTATGTAAAATGTTAGAGTTGCAGAAAAAAACAATTATAACGATGAATGCAACAAACAAAATACTTTTTTGGTTGTTGCATGCTTTTTGCAATATACTTTTTCTAACGTTTAGATTTCCCATGTGACTTCATACTTCCTTCTCGAGAAAACACCTCCATTTTTAAACTGAAGAGAAGAAGGTATAGGTACATATTATCTACCAAACGACAAAAAACGCGTCAATTTCCGTAAGATTATGGATATAATTATGTACTTCTTCTTTCTTATGAGCTAGTGACTTAGTGACCAACTCTGTGGTCGTAGTTCCTAGGCTGCCAGAAGGCCTCCAACATTTAACGACTGATACAGCCGAGATCAAGAAGCACAGAGCACGAAGAGCGTATTCGATGCCATTGAGCGGTCACCCATCCAAATGATGACCGTATTAGGTGTTACGATCGATCCTATACGTCCTATAAAGTAAAGTTTAGGCATGACGCATTATCAACCTTCGTATACATATAAATCGGTGATCAATTCAACCTTTTTTCGTCAGTAAAATACAAAGCTTATATGTTACCAGACACCCCATGGTTCATCAGAATGTTTACAACTCCAATGTTGCTTATTCCATTAGCTTTCATGGTCAAAGTCTTTTCCTTTGATAGTGTGTCACATTTTTGACCGAAGCTATTAGATTTATGATCTGATTTTTCCATAGATTTTCTTTTTTTCTTGTTGTCTCTTACTTCCTTGAGTTTGGCTTCTAGCTAAGGTCAAAGGATATTAATCAAATTAATGGTCTGTCCATAATTAATTAAGTTATTAATTAATTAATTGACGACGATACGGCGTAAGTGGCGAACAGCTGAATGCGAAGTGAGAGGTTGCAGGTTCGGTTCATACTACGGGACAAACAATTGTACATTGAAAAAGAAAGCACTTGATCCACTTAGTTTCTGATACCTTACATATAGGGAATTCATGTTAGGGACCAGAGCTGCGGATTGCGTGGAAGTTGTTATAAAAATAAAATAAATAAATAAATAAAAATCGTTTATTTCAGGCAATAGACCCATAAAAGTACACATACAATGACATTCGAAACATTTTACAGAAATACAATAAAAAGGAAAAAAAAAATGTATGTAATATATTAATTGTAATTATGTATATAGCAGCAAAATAAATATATATAATTAAAATAGAATCACGGTGTCTTTCCACCGCACCGTCATGTACCGTTACTTTTTGTTGTTGTCCATGTGCACAGAAATCCAATATTTAAATATTGGACTCTGGACATTGTCAGAGACAGCCTCGAGTATCCTGTTACCAGAGCGGCGCAGTCGGCTCCAGAATGAAGCCACCCGCGCTCTGATTACTGCAAAAAAGTCTGGAACCCCCGAGTCAGCAAACATGCTCGACGCACTGCAGTGTCTCGGCAGCTTCATAAGGACCCGGTACGCATCATTGTACTGGACCCTTATCGTGTTGATGGCTTTCCGAGTGAACTTAATCCACAACTGGCACGTATACATGCAAAGGCAATACGCCTTGAAGAGAGTGGTCTTTACGTCCGCACTACAGTTGGAAAATCTGCGAGCGAGCATGTTACTTCTGACCGCGAGGGCTCTCCGCTCGCGCTCAATATCAACATCGTCATGCAGCCGCTCTGTCAACAGGTGTCCTAAATACCTAAACTGCTTCACAACATTAATAGTTGTGCCGTTCAAATATACGCCAGGTACCCTGTCCGGACCTTTACCCGATCTAAACACCAACATTTCTGTTTTGGAAACATTATATTTCAATCCATGATCATCAGCATAATGTTCACAGACTGAAAGCAGCTTCCTCAGCCCCTTGATCGAGGGACTGAGGAGCACCATGTCGTCCGCGTAACTCAGGTTATTCACACACACATTTCCTAGATGACAACCGACCTTGGTACTCCTCAGTTCCCCGATCAAGCCGTTCACATACAAGTTAAAAAGGTCCGGAGAGGTAAGCCCCCCTTGACGAACGCCACATTCTAGTCTATAATTACTAGATGTTGTGTCGCCCCATTTCACACTATTTGTTTGATTTCCGTACCAATATTTCAACAGATTGACCACCTGACTAGGAACTTGTGACGCTAGTAATTTGGCCCAGAGAATCTCATAATTGACCAGGTCAAATGCACGACTCAGGTCTAAAAAGCATGCATAGATGGTAGTATCACGTGACGTGTAGTAATCAACAGTACTTTTTAGGCTAACGATTGCAGCATCTGTTGAGAGACCGGCACGGAAACCAAACTGCGCATCATCAATCTTAATCTTCTTAAGCAGTTCAGGGTGGATTAGCCTTTCTAAAGTTTTACCGATTATCGTACCTAACGATATAGGCCGATAATTGGCCGAGGCACTAAGATTACCCGTCTTATTTTTAACAATAGGTACCACAGACGTTTTCATAAGGGCCCCAGGTAGATAGCTGTATTTTATACACAAGTTAAATAGGTGACATAAATGATCATTAATTTTATCGCTCGCCCAAAGTATGTGCTCAATACTGAGACCATCATAACCAGGTGACTTGCCACGTTTCATACCTCTGACGGCTTTGGCGACATCATCTCGCGTAAATTCAATTTTTTGATCATTACATGGCCCAGCATCGAGCGCACACCGCGCGGATAACGGGGCTACTTTGAACCTCTGAGCAAATAACTCAGCTATCTCTTTAGGCTCCTGCATGCCATCCACGGACACTGGCAGACTCTGTTTACAATTTAACTTCTTAGTTGCATTCCAAAATTTAACAAAGTTTTTATTCTTTCTATGCAATGCTAATATATTCATTTTAATGCTCTCTTCATTTCTCTGACACCATCTAATTTTATTTTTAAATTCAGTACGACTATCACGCATATTATTAAACAGTAAACCGTTTGAGGGCCTGCCAGCAGCCACCCAGGACCCAAAATGAAGCCTCGCCCTCTCGTGGCTGTCTCTGACATGGTAGTTCCACCCAATCACTTTCTTATGTCGTCTCTGTGCACCTGAACAAGAACTTACAATTGCCGCACTCTGTAATGTATTCACTATATGATTATAGTGCTTATCTATGTATACGTAATATTCATCTATATGATCACAGTTTATAGTATCGTCACAGTTACAAACATTCAAAGCAGTAAATAATTCATTGTCTAGGTGTGTATAGCAGTATTCACCATATTTATTAATTTGGTGAGTGCCCCTTTCACCCCATCTCACATTCTTCAGTGAATCGCGGCTGCAGGAGATGGCCGGGCCAGCTGCAAGCCCCGCTATGTCACAGTCGATGCGCAGCGGGTAATGATCCGACCACATGACGTCATAGATAACGCTCGCACCAACGACTGTTTCCCAGGCCGCTTTAGTTGTTATACAGTGGTCCAACCATCTCCTACTACCGTGAGCTTCACTCTGATATGTATAGGTATCAGAATGAATCCCAAATATATTATAGTCAGCACACTCCCATAACACGTCTTCACAAAATCTGGATAACTCACAACCAAAGTTCGCGTTAGGGTGCGCATTAAAATCACCTACAACATAAGCAATCTGAACGTCACACTCCTCGACAATTGCACAAACCTCGGCCAGGCAGTCAGTAAACTCCGTGATATTGTCACTGTTGTCCACGGGCATGTAGACGTTCACTAGCACAAACGAGCCCGAACCCACCGACACACGGATAGCCGCTATCCTATCACTCGAACAGTCCACTAGTGATACGTTGGGGAACTTAGTCTTGTTCCACATAATGGCCAGTCCACCGTAGGGTCTTCCTCTTAGTATACCTACAGACGTGTCCACTGATGACTTCGCCACACAACCAAAGTTACTGCTGATCTCGTGCACAAAGTTCAGGTCGTGCGGCAGCAGCCATGTCTCCTGCAGAGCTATTATGTCCGAGGTCAAGGTCAGGTCACGCACACCCTGTATAGATCTTTTTATAGATTTACAGTTAAAAGATGTTATAGATATTCTTGTGGTTGTACAATCCATATAATTAATGGTTAAACGAACTTACCTTAAGTGATGTTCGACCATAATTATACTAGACGTTGCATTCGAAGATATTTATTCACTTTGTAGTAATCCTATTTATTGCACAAGGCGTCGCACATAATTTTTAGAGCTGTAAAAATAAAAATCAAATCACAAAAATATAAAATTCACTGTTTCTGAACGATACCTTCCATGTCATAGGCAGTGCTGTCATCTCCGTCATACTTCATTCTTTCAGAGACACTTATCTCGTTTGTTAGTTGTATGGGCTTTAGTAGCTGGGTTCGGGTGGGACTATAAATATCTTCGAATGCAACGTCTAGTATAATTATGGTCGAACATCACTTAAGGTAAGTTCGTTTAACCATTAATTACACTTCGACGTTGCATTCTCGATATTTATTCACTTTGTAGATGTTTAGCGCTTTCACACAAACGAGATAGGCAGGCAGGATTCTAGATAGAAAAATAAAAAGATACATTAACACATATAAACGAAAAAAGTGGAGTGATTATCCACATTATTATGAACCTTACGTTCAACCTAAAACCAATAAGTCAATTGATAATGTAAGCCCAATTACCGTTATTAGCATTCTTGCTTGAATATATTATGAATTACCTTTGTGAATGCAATACTAATAAGCTTCCTGACCATCCTGTTGTTCATTTTATAACATGGACAGAACTCCTTATAACTAGCCGAGGTAGAAGTGAAACGGCTACTATGTGCCGCAAATACCAGTATTTGCACCTAACTATAAATGTAAGTATGTCTAATGTATATGTGACTTGTAGTAGGAGCAATGGATTATCTCTTAGATGTATGAATTAATTTCTTTGATGGAGGTAGCTCTTAGGTGCCATGGCATCTATCTAAAATGATAATACTCTCTCTGGATATATGTTTTCTCTGTGAGGTAAAAAAGTATAACTAGATTAGGCACCAAAGTATTTGTAGGCGAAATCAGTAATTAGTCTATTTCTAGTAAGTGCTTCTAGCCAAATATTGATTTCCATTCGTGCGACTTACTTTAATTTCGCACTCGTTGTATAGTTGACAACGCGAGGAAAGGCACAGACTTTTTGGATATGGAATCAAAAGCTTAACTCTCGTTTGGATAAAATTACTACAAGTGATTGCGTACTAGGATCTCATGTAGATACGTATTTTGAATAGCAAAGTTTAATTCCGTAAACTTCTTTTGTGAATCTTATAGTTTGGTCATCTAAATAACACATTTACCTGATATTAAAACAGAAGCCGAACGGGGAGTCTGTACCTGAATGATATTCAGAGACGAGAATTTGAATCCTATTTGAGAAAATAGGAAAAAATATGGTAATACTTTGAATCATTATTATTATCCCATGTGGCTTTATTCTCGGGTCTTTGCCCGGACCTTTATTAGGCATTGGCGGAGCCGTAGCCAAAGCTAAGAGGCCACGCTAAGGGTGAAGTGTACTATTACAACAATGCTAAAAAGTTATCTGAGTTCTTATTGAAATTATTGATATCCAATTATTATTATTTCTGAAATTATTATTATTATTATTATTTTTTTTTTTTTTTTAGTCTAAGTTTAAATTATAATTAATTTTGATACCCCTTGGAAATATAACTATGTTTGGTTGATAATACCTTTGAAACCAGGATATAATGTTACCAGAGAGGGTGAAATGGATCAATCTTCTTTGGAAAAATAAAAATAATAAGAGTAACTAAAGGCCTTCTTAGGCCTATTAGCTGACCATGACTCCCGTGCAATGGCTTGATCAAAATAATATTTCTTAAAAATACAGATAAACTAGAATAGAAGGAAGACGTAAAATAAATGAGTTTCCCAATCTAATGAATGCATTGACCATAAGGTCAGGCTATGCCAAAGGATCTCTTATCCGTAATAATATGTATATACCATCTAAAACATAAATGTGAAAAAAGTGAGACAAGTTCAATATTGTGATGGTATGTTTGGTTGTCAACTTCACATACAAAACAATTGTGGTCTAAATGGGTGCCCAGTTCTGTGAATGAATCTGAAATTTAATGAATTATAAGAAAGTGTATAACATGCATAAGTAAATATAATCATCTGCTTAGTTTTTTAATGATGTAAGTTTTTTTTTTTTTTTTTTTTTAATATTATATGCTTCGCACAAATATTCTTGTACATAAACATCAATTTAGGGACTCCAAAAAACAGTTCGTGATTATGATCATGATAGATCACAGGCACCTGGAGCCAGGTCCCATTCAATGTTTTGGTCCTTTATTAATTAATATATATTATTTTGTACGTATATTAAGCTATCTTTGCTTAAGCTAGTGCAAGATATCTCTGAGAGTATATTAGACATCTTCATTAATGCAGACAACAGCGGTACTCTGCTCATGTTTATTCTGTTAATCCTTAGCAAAGCATTGAAGGCCAATGTAAGCTGATTTCAATTCTAATAATAAAGTATGCTAGTTGTGATTGTGTGATCCCAAAACAAAAAACTCACGTTACAAAAAAACACCCCGCCCAATAAGGGAGGCACCTATGAAGATTTCTAGAAGGTACTTACCACTGAGTTAAAACATTATTTTTCCCAAGACGACTCTGACTTCGAGTTTGATACATTTCTCATATAAATCATTCGTAATGTTATGCAGTTTGAAATTTTTCTTTCTATACAAAGAAAACTGCAGGGTAGGCTGAGAAAAGTAACCTAAGGTATTAACAAAGGTAAAAAAGGTAAAAAGGCCCTGATTGTCAATCTGCTTAATCTGGAAAAATATTTTGTTTCGTCAGGTATTTTTAAGTTTCTTTTTTGTAAACTTTAAACACATATAATGACTTTTCTGTAAATATGTAGTATTTCAATGCCGAAATGTGTGTGTTTTTTGTTCCAAATCAAAATACATTTTTGCTTGTTTTAACACAAATCTTAACCTTTTGAGAAAGTTTAATGAACCCTCTAAGCAAATTTTAAATTATGGTCATTAATGTGTAGTAAGACATCAAAATAACACACAAGTAACAACAGATCTCGGTTTCTAAGATAATTACCAACTGGTACAGAAGCCAATGACAAACCAAAGGAAGTCATTGAAAATCGTAGGTTATCTTGAAGTTTTAAATTATGGATAGGAACTTAAAATTACGGTTCCTTGATGTGGACATAATGTATATAAAAAACCTTACTTGGTAAATATTAGCTGTGTGGATATCTTCCATTTTAAAGTCTTCAGTTGTTATTGTCCTTCATATTCAAAATGAACCTGATGTCTAGAGATGTAGTAGAACGCCAGCCTTGCTAAACTTTGAATGAAGGCCAGAGCTTTCTCAAATTTTTTCTTTGTAAGAAGTTTAGTTTTTAGCATTTATTTCAATTTTCTATCCAACTGTATATATTTCGTTGTTTTGTTGTTATATAATAAAAGACAAGTGTTTTGTGTTCTTGTTTTTTGTTTATGATTTATGTCCCACAGATATAAGTCTAGAAAATGACTGGCTTGTTTTAGCCTTTATAAGGAGTTTATCCCGACTCTTTAAGTTCGTGTATAAGACTGCAGAAAATTCTAAGTTGAACCTTGGTGCCCTCCGTAAGCTAGGTCTTCAGGTATTAGGGTTTCCTTTATCGTGGTTTCTTCTGCCTTTACCATTCACACTAGGATTCTACCCCAACGTTTAGATACCTTATCATAAATCGCTCACCAAATAATTCATCTTTCCGTACTGGATCTATGAATGCATTTTGGCTATAAAAACTCTGGTGCGGCAGACATTGGCTTTTCGCTTGAGCTCGGACATGCTAGCTGCATCTGCTGTATCTGTACCTAGACCTGTCGGAATGAATGTACGGGATCTCACCCGGTTATCATCATCAGAAGACCATTGTCGCGGGTCTGGTGTCGGTGACCTTGGATGATTATGGTCGAGCTTTACCTGGTCAAGAAGATCCAGCGCCATATCAGGTTTTGTACGTATTCACGCTTCACCTATAGACTATTTGATTCAACCAGCAGCATGTGCAGTATTGAAGGTTTTAAAGTCATTGTCCATACTCACGTTACGCCTCTTGGCTGTATGATTCAACAAGCTGCGTGTGCAGTATTGAAGGTTTTAAAGTCATTGTCCGTACTCACGTTACGCCTCTTGGCTGTATGATTCAACAAGCTGCGTGTGCAGTATTGAAGGTTTTTAAAGTTATTGTACGCACTCGCGTTACTCCTTTAGACTGTATGATTCAATAAACTGCGTGTGCAGTATTGTAGGTTTTTAAAGTCATTGTACGCACTCGCGTTACTCCTCTAGCTCTTTAAGTTCCGCGCGTCGCGTAATACGACACCGCGCAACGACCCGCGTGCCCTTGAGTTCTCAAGTGGCGGCACTTGACCCCAATGACCCCGAACGCTTATTAGTCTCTGAGAGCTGTTTGTTTATGTTTTGCTTTGTTCCAGGTACTATTCTTGGAAGCTAGTGAACTACTTGTTCTGTAGAAATATAAACAAAAACATATGAATGTTTATTTAGTTTATAACAGCCCATTGTTTCGAAGGTACTTTGAAATAACTGCCGTTTTGAAAATAAATAAAAATAAAATAAAAAATAAAATTTTTGTTTCATTTTTTTTATACCATTTCATTTAGTATAATATGGTTTTTAATTTTGGTAATATAAAAATATTCATGTTTTCATACTAATAACTCGACATTTTCACTCGCAAACATTCGAATAAGAACCCCCCGCGCGCCCGCCGCGCGCCCGCCGTAAGCCGATTTTTATGATTTATTTGTGAATGTATTTTAGCGTGTTACTAAGATTTGTTTATACCCTCATGTAGATACAACATTCAAAAACAAGAATAGTATGTTTTACTTACCCACACAAGCAAAATATTTCATGTAAAACAGCAAAATGTCTCTGTAGGTAGATACAATTCCACAAAAACTATAAAATTTGGCCTTTTTCCAAAAAAATCGAAAAAAATATTTAAAATCGTCACTTTTCGGTAAACTAAGTCATTTCTCAATAACAATGAAGCTCTAAACTCATTGAAATGAACACAAATGCACCTTTCCGAACAAAAAATATGTTTACGACCGCTTACAAGGCCATTCGTTTTTTATGTACGGCGGAACACAGACAATGTGAACTTCGAGAGACGATATTTTTTTATTTTTCTCCGAAACCTTGCGACTACAGACTTTTAAAACAACCATTTGTTCATTCACAATCGATTAAAATAGAGTTGCCAAAGAGAATGAAACACTATGAACTTTCTTATAAGACGAAATTCTTATAAGAATACCGAGCGCCTCATATGAGGCGGTCGGTAATCTACGGACTTTTTGACAGCGCCTCATATGAGGCGCTCCGGTACTCAAAGGGCTAGACTGTATGATTCCATAAACTGCATGTGCAGTATTGAAGGTTTTTAAAGTCCTGGTACGCACTCACGTTACGCCTCCAGACTGTATGATTTAAAGTCATGGTACGCAATCACGTTGCGTCTCTAGACTATATGATTTAAAGTCATTGTACGCACTCACGTTACGCCTCTAGACTGTATGTCATGGTATGCACTCATGGTACGCACTCACGTTACGTCCTATGACTGTATGATTTAAAGTCATGATACGCACTCATGGTACGCACTCACGTTACATCCTATGACTGTATGATTTAAAGTCATGGTACGCACTCATGGTACGACTCTAGACTATATGATTCAGCAAGCAGCGTGTGCAGTGTTGAAGGTTACAATACGCCATCGGAGTAACTCATTATCAGCCGAGCATCATGCAAGAAAAAAGAATGGAAAAAATCATGAATTATGTGGGTAGTTAGAAAAGAAAAACTACGCAAAAATCATAAGGAAAAAATATCAGTTATTTTTCAAAGTATGCGCCTTTTCCCTAAAAAGGAAGGGACAAAGGCAAATTTACAGATAAAACTAACACACAGTTAATGACCACGAACTAACCTTGATCGTCCGAACTAGTTGGCGAGTTTCGTATCTTGCGTTCCCAACATGTTATTTTTCGTCATTATTTGGACTTATGACGATCTTTTCTCCATAACACTGCTTTCAACTAACTTTTTCACAAAATTTCCAATAAAATAACGAATTTAATCGATAAGTCGAAGCTGCGACGCCCGCACATAAAAAAGGAATGAAGTATGACGGAGATGACAGCACTGCCTATGACATGGAAGGTATCGTTCAGAAACAGTGAATTTTATATTTTTGTGATTTGATTTTTATTTTTACAGCTCTAAAAATTATGTGCGACGCCTTGTGCAATAAATAGGATTACTACAAAGTGAATAAATATCGAGAATGCAACGTCGAAGTGTAATTATTATTTAGGTTTATTTCCTCTCGCCGTGAATTCACGGAATAGCCGAAACTTAATACCTTCTGGCCAGAAGTCATTGCTTAAAAACGTATCTAATTTTCGTCTTGATACCAAAATTTTATAGGAGCAGAATTCAGTCTCATGTCTCTGTGTTAATAATTCTATTTTTTGGCATTCCTCGCCTTTATCAGTTATGTAATCTTTTATGTCATTCTCCGTCGTCGACTTCGTCAATCGGGAAACGTAAACAGCTGACGTTAATTCAGCTATTTGTAGTTTACTTGATCCCCGTGCGGTGCCTGTACTATTAATTTTCTTACGTTTTCGATGCTCGACCACTTTAAAACTATCGTCTGCCTTATCCACTTTTTGCAAACAGTGATGCTGCGATAAGTTTGAACTTACAACAATATCCCGGTACCTGGGTGATTGCGCAATATCGGCAGACGGTCTACGGCTACGTGCAGGTGACCTTGACTGGGACGCGCTCGGCATCGTCACCGCGCTTCTGGCACCGCTAGACCCGTGCGATACCTTGTTGTTATCGCGCACCTGCGATGAACCTGTAGCTATCGATGCATAGGAATGCGAAGGAGCATTCTCAACTCGCTCTTTAGTTTCTATATTTTTGCTCATATTTGTTGAGTGGGAGGGCAGCACTGCTGCATTCCTGGCATGTTGCTGCAGTTCTTTTAAGATAGCTTTTACATCCTCAAGCTCAGATTTAACGCTCTCAATTTCCTTAGTCGAAGAGGTGTTCTCCTCAGTTGTCACTTTATCGGCTTTAATTTTAGCCACGTCTTTTCTTAATAAGGCCATTTCTTTTAAGAATGTCGTAACATCTATGTGGTCAAACGACACGGGAGGTAGGCGATTTAAATTTTTTGCCACAAAGATAGGTAAACAATCGGGTTCAAATTCCTTTATCAACTTGATTATATCCTGTATACTTTTAGGTTCGGCGCCTTCTTTTCTCCTCATTACCTTTTTTGTAGGTGCAAGCAGCTTGTATGCGATAGCTCGGGCACATTCGATGTCCTCACTAGAATACGCGCTTTGACATATTTGCAAGATCGCAGTTTCCGGCAAGACATCCACTTTATTGCTCACAAAGGCTAGTAATTCGTTTATCACCACTTTACAATCCTTACACTGGTGCTCACTAGTAACTTCCGTATTATTAACGCGACTCATCGCATCTTTGGGAGGCGAACGAACCATCGGCATCGTGCAGCGCACGCGACGTCAGGCGACGAACGAATTTTATTATAAAAATATTATAAACAACGAGCATACAGTGGACGGCCGAGTGGCCGTCGCCCGGTCGGCCGTCCCAGGTATCGCTGGAAAGATGAAGTCACGAAGGATTAGCGGAAACTCCAGGTGGAGGACTGGCAGGAGGTGGCGCAGGACAGACCGAAGTGGCGTCTTTTGTTATCGGGGGTCACTTTGGGTCGTAATATACTCGTATATTCATCATTGTTTTATTACTTAGAGTTCTGAATCTGTATCTGTGTGTCGGTTTATCAGAGAGAAAAAGACACACACACACAAAAACGGTATAATTAACCTACCAATCTTTTAGCATATCACTGTCTTTCACAACATAACAGAATTTAATTAAATTTGTCCAAGGCCTGATTGCTGGAGAATAGCCATATTTTTATCGCCGTCGCTTCCTTCCAGCAGGTCTACTCTCTTTCTCCGAAACGAAACTTCGTTAACGAACGAAATTTAAACGAAGTTTCGTATCTGACCCTACTCTATATCATTTGCGGACGCGCACGCGAAGTTCGTTTTCATAGACAATTTTCGTGAACGATTAGAATGAACAATGTTAATAACCGACTAAGTTAAGGTGTATAAGATAACAAACGGTGTTTATAGTAACGCATGACAACCAAACTTATCCGTATTAACACAGTGCTGTCAATGTGTCAGTCGTCACGTCTTGTGAATTTTTTGTTTACATTTCAAAAAAGTTTGAATAGTTTTAAGTTTTTCTCTCAAGCTCAAGTGTAAAACGTAGTGATTATTTCCTCTGGCTCAAGTGAAGTGATAATAAATTAATAATGTTTCAAGGGCTTTTTTGTATAACTACGTCGCAAACGCGATACATATTCCATAATAACAAAGTTTCAATTTCAAGTCTTCATTTGGGTGTGTTTCGCTATAAATAAATACCTGTCGTGTCGTTTGGTTTTAGATTTAGAAAGAGTGTAAGTATTATCATATGTTTTGCACGTAAAAGTAAAGTTTTCTTCGTAGTAACAGGGTATCTCTAATGTGTTTTTACCACATCTTTTCAGTGTAAAATGGCTCCACATACGGGTTCGGCTACTCCTGAACAAATTGATACACTCTCAATTTCCTAGAAGAACATAGGAATCTTGGTCGCGGGAGATTGAGAAGTCTAGAAGGAAAAGTCCAGGCAAAAAGCAGTTCAGAAGACAGTGCAGTTGCAAAAGGTAATTTGTAGTAATATCATCAAA
Source organism: Opisthograptis luteolata (assembly GCA_931315375.2). NCBI lineage: Eukaryota > Metazoa > Arthropoda > Insecta > Lepidoptera > Geometridae > Opisthograptis > Opisthograptis luteolata. The sequence goes on from OV928044.1 coordinate 3,179,327, forward strand.
TCGTTGCTCAGTAGGTAGTGGTCAGTGACCCTGACTTTTGATCCCGATTCCCGGCCCGGGCAAACATATTATTATGTGTTATGAATATAAGTCTTTGTTCTCGGGTCTCGGGAAAACATATATGGATTTCTGAAAACACGAAGGTCTTACCACTAAACTACAGAGGAGATTAAAATGACAAAAATACTGTTTATTGCAAAAAAAATTGTGGTTAATTATTTACTGCAATGTAACATAATGGAATTTATTGGAATTTTTTGCAGCCTCACAATCAACACATCCCAGAAGAACACAATCTGCTGCTGGCTATGATATCAGAAGCAGACTGTAGCAGTATGAAGATAGATGTGTATTAGAGAGAGAGACAGTGAGGAACACCGAGCTCGCAGGCAAGGGTTGCCTTGGAGGAGATGTGTGATATGAAAACAATATTTAAATTGTTCAAGTCACTGACTTATAGGCACTTTTTTATATAGGCATTAGCATAAGTATTTAACTTTAAGAAATTTTATTTATTTTAAATTTTATTAGCATATCAGTGAATTAATTATTTACAAATAAAAATAGAAGAGTACTAAACATTTTAAAATATCCACAAACGGGTACCCAAACTTAACCGTTTACTTTAAGTAATATTTTTGAAATAAATTTATTTTAGAATAAATTGATTTGATTTTTAATTTTTTTGTTCTTGATACTAAATATTTTACTTACAAATTCTCCCATACACTGAAGTCCAATAACATGTATTGAAATAATTAATAAATACCTATCTAAATCACTAACTTCTTTTAATATTCCTTGCCATCTAATAAACATCTAGGTATAACTAGGTCTAGGTCATCTAAGTTTATAGATATTGTAACATTATGTAGGTGAAAAATAAAACAACTAACAAACAAACATAAAACAACAACAATTAGTAATAAGAATAAAATTGTCAATGTGATCGCGCCAAAAAAATTACCTGCCGGGCGTTTCTTGCCTGTTCTTTTGCCGGCGTAAGGAGGTTGGAACAGGCGTAGCTAGTTTTAAGTTTGACGTTTTAAAGTGATCACAATGTATCCTATTGAATAAATAAAATTGACTATTGACTATTGACTATTGAACTAATTTTATGCCATTTGCCCGGCACTATTTCCTTGCACAACTCCTCGAATAATTCCCGACTAAGTCCGTAATTTCCTACTCTGGATCGGGAATATCCTACTAATATTCTAAACGTGAAAGTTTGTGAGTATAGATGGATGGATGGATTGATGTTTGTTACTCTTTCACGCAAAAACTACTGAACGGATCCGAATGAAATTTGGAATAAACAATGGAGATAGCTTATACCCTCGATTAAAAGCTGTCTCGTAGCCATTTTAATATATTTTATAACAAAATTGACCAAAACGAACAACAAACGAAAATGAAAAGGTAACACTTTTGGTTTCGTCAATTTGAGGTTAAAATTCCGAACAATCATCTGTCAAACTTCAATTTTCGTTCGTAACTAAATTGCATTAGAGTAGGCTTAGAGAATTTAAACGTCAAACTAATTTCGTTTCAACGAAGTTTCAACGAAGTTTCGAATCGAATGGAACCGTGGTAGGAAATGAACGAAACTTCGATCGAAATTTCGTTGTTCGTTGAATTAGAGTAGGCTTCCTGCATTTAGATTGTGATGACGTAATCGACGATGGTAAGCATACAATCCTAGTTTACTATACTGCCAGTAACAAATATCTCATTCATAGACAATATCTCATGCGTTGACTCTATTTATAGCAATTCTTTGTATTGTCTATTGACCTTTACACTGTTGCCCATAATTATGTTTCAGTAACCTGTCAACCTTTTCGTGAAATTATGTCATACAATGTAATAGAAGTTGACCACGTTATGGCGTAAAGTAATCTGTACCATATTTTCGTGATTTGTGGCTAAATTAGTGACTCTACCCATATATCATCATCACCATCATCAGCCCATTACTTGCCATCTGCTGGAACATGGGCCTTCCCTCAGAGAGAGAGATAATGGCTATAATCCTCCATGCTGGCCCAGATACCGCCACTAGGGCTGGCCACTAGCCTATCTGCCAATACGCACTATCTATATAATTTAAAATGTAATGTTTTTACATTTTTCAATGTAGCCACAAGTCACATGATGTCAAGTGACGATGGCATCGAAGGTGGCGCCATGTTATGCCTTGATTTGGTACTAGAATGAGGCTGCCGGGACCCGCCAATAGGTACTTTGCGATAGATTCGTAAGTTTAGGGTAGTACCTAGCTAGCCAGGCGAGAACGAGAAAATGATTGATGTTTTCAATTACCGAAAGCTCACTACGGGTCACAAGTCGACGTCACAACCACTATCGCTATAAACTTCTGCACAAACAGTCCCTTAGTTTAAACTAAACACGTACCATTTCTAACAAAACGTCCTTTTGTTCCAAAAAGGCTTCGTCTACTAATTCAATTCTATGTTTCGGGTCGCTAAGTGGACTTACACCCACCGTGCCATTTGCTTCAGTAGATATAATTACGTTAAATATGACCTGTGAAAAAAGAAAGATCAATCATTTGACAAGAAAAAAACACTGCTCAAGAATAAGAAAAGAAATCTTTGAAATGTTCGAAATTAATAAGTGGCTCCAACACAGAAAAATATATTCATTCATTTAACGCTAAGTTGTTTCGTTTGTTCTTAATAAAATAAAAACAATTAATGTTCGAAGCTTTGCCACAACAAAAAACAATACCTATCTAATTACGAAATTTTTATTAGTCACTCTCACGTTCAAGTCAAATTTTAAAGAAGCGTGGAATGGACAAAGCTAATCGATGTTCGAAATTAGTCCGAAAGCATTCGAGAGTGACTCAAACGATCGGACTTTGGCATTTTCATATATCAGGTAATTTTAGTAAAGTACAGAGCCAGAATAGAGTCTAATAATCGTTAATACGAAAAGCGGAAGAGAAATAGTAAATGTTAAAGCAGAGCGTAGGACGGTGGAGTGAGTCCAGAGCATAATCCCATCGGATTTCAACTCTCGCATTTCGAATAACGTTTTCAAACAATTCTCCAGGACCAGTGTATCCTAGGCTTAACTTTAGTAATAAGTAGAGTCTGAATAGGGTTTGACCTAAAACAGGTTTTAACACAAAGCAATAAAACCTACAATAAACAGCTATCACCCAAAATAAAATCAAAGGCCATTGGTACACATACCGCGATTGCTGCGAGCGTCAAAAACCGCGCCATCGTAAGTTTAGTGCTTTGTTGAAATAAACCGATACAGCTGTAATTGTAGAGATGTAGCAGACGGTTTCGAACACAATCGATTTTTAAATCGATTTATGTGATAGGACTAGGTACTCAATTTGAAAATTTTTAATTGAACCCTGAGACAGTGGTCTTCTACTATTCGTTTCGTTTGCATGGCAACAAAAGTGTTGCTTCAAATTATTTTCACAAATAAATCCATAGTAAGTTTCGATCTACATGTTACTTATCCTAAATAGTCGGTTATTTTTTTATGTATTTAGAAACAATCGATTCGGTCGATTTAAAAACAATCGATTCTTGGCTTAATAATACCACTTCTCCATCCCTAGCTACAATGGCAACCGGTAACGTGGCAGTAACATATCGCTGGTTTTACGAGCCAGAGAAAATCGGAGTTTATAAATAAAACAATTTAACGTTTTACTGCATTGCAAGGCAGAGTGCACTGACGGGTATACGAGTATAGGACTGAAACGACACTTCAGCGTTTCCAAATGCGAGAGAACGTTGAAAGGTCTCTCGACTTTATTTAGAGATAGATTCTTCCATCTACACAGATCCTTCCATTACGGGTAAAACAGATGAACATTATCGCATCAAGATAAGGAATACATTTTTAACCGACTTCAAAAAAGGAGGAGGTTCTCAATTCGACTGTATGTTTTTTTATGTTTGTTACCTCAGAATTTTGACTAGATGAACCGATTTTGATGATCCTTTTTTTATTTGAAAGCTGGTGCTTCGCGTGTGGTCCCAATTTGGTCCAGTTCCGAAAATGGCATCCATGAGAAAACCTTTGAAGTCGTTTATTTTTGCTTGCAAAGTTGCTTGATTTCACGGCAAAACATGTGAATCCTTTTCATCCCAGTTATACAGTCCCTTCGCCCTCCTATATTCCAGATATGGTCAGCATATCATAAATGTTTATGCTGACTAGCTTAATTTAGTTGTAAGAGTATATAGCATTAAAAATTGAATAGAATAAATTTGGCCTCCAAATCAGCCGGACGTATGTCTTACTTATCATCATCAACAATTCATAATAATCATTAGCCGGAAGAAGTCCACTGATGAACATAGGCGTCCCCCTTTGAACGCAACCATGAACTTAGTCATGGTCCACAATATTGTCGCAGAATCTATCGACCAATAATTTCTGATATTTTTTATGCTACTAAATGACGACTTTTCGAGACAAGAAAGTCACTCTCTCCAGACTGTTAGGGTAAAACCAAACGAGCGTAATTTCGCAGAATTTCGGTAGCATAAATTTTGCTGCATTCGGTTTCATTCAAAAAGGCAGTTGGTGCCACACGACGACGCAAAATGAGTTGTCTGCCGACTCTATGCGCGTCGACCGAATTTCGGTCGTGGTGGGGGAAATAATGTATGAAACTGTCCACATATCAGCCTCTGACCATGAGTGGTTTTACCCAGCTTCTTTTTCTGGCCTCCTCTTCGTAATTACACAATATTTTTAGTAGATCCATCGTGTTTGACGACACGAACAGCCCGTACCAAGTTAAGTTCGTCTGGCCACTCAACAGAAATTTAGTTAAACGTAAAATGAGTGACCGAAAATACGCGACTCACGACTTACAAAATTACGCTCGTTTGGTTTCACCCTAATGGTCACGCTTGCCCGTTACAGTTCATTGTCACCTAAAGTTTTGAACTCCTACAGTTCAAAATCCTGTGTGACAAAGGATTGTGCTCGTCACCCTGAGAAATAAGATCTTAATGCCCTATAATTTCAATGGAAACATCGTCCTTGAGATGGAAATATTACATTGAAGAAATGTAAAATGATATTTTCCCTTCAATTTACTAAACTATAATCATTCTGTCTCATCTGAGCGTGAGATTTATTATTTCAATTTGTGACTAAAATGCCCAGTTTTTTTTTTACTTCTTACAGTGTAGCGTTTGACCACAAGTCACCTGATGTTAAGTGACGATGTGGTCAAAGGCTGCTGGTTCAATTTAACGAAGTATTTTTAATGCTAACAAAGCCTATATTGTATCTTAACAAAACAGATAATGGAAAGATAGAAGATAACATAATTATAATCAACGTCCAAGAAACATTACAACTTTCATCAGTTGACAACAAAGGCCAGCCAAGAAAATACGACAAGTATAACATTATCGGAAAATCAAAACTCAATCACTTCAATTTGCTCACAATTCGAATTCCCGATCATAAAACCGAAAACCAATAAAGGCCCAAATCGAAATTACGAAACAAGTTCAGATTTGATTTGTTCTGAACGTTCCGAATTTCAATCGGCTTGTTATCTCTACTCCTGGAAAGCTGGACGAATGGTAAGCAAATCCGAAAGTTTGCCACTTCATATACCTAGATCTACTCTGCTTTTACCCTTAACTTTGGGGAAACTTTTTTCGAAGGGCTTTTGTAAATGTCTTCCGAAGTTGCTGTCTTGTTACGAGATTGAGAGCTTTGGATTTTGTTGCTTCTAATAACGCACTGAAAATACTTGTTTTAGTTACTTGGGAAAGCGTTTTGTTGTGTTCCTATGAATTAAGTATGAAGCTTATTATATTTCACTAGTAAGAATATAATTTTTTCGTAGTGTTTTTTATTTCCATACTTTTTAAAACAACTGAAGGGTTGTAAAACTTGTAAGTCTAAGTGTCAACTTTATTTTGCATCTCGGATTCATTTGGATATTATTAAGCTTGGCACATAGATTTTTTTGGCACTTGGACCCTTTAGAATTACAACCCTTCAATTATGATTGGAGTTTGTAAGTACATTGCAATGCAGTTGACACTATCGTTTTATTTATTTTCTTTACTTCTTACAGGGTAACATTTGACCACAAATCACCTGATATTAAGTGACGATGCGGTCGAAGATGGTGCCACGTTAGCGTTACACTTAGACAGGGAACTGCCAAATAAAAAGTTATTAGTTAAGATTTTTAGCGATGCAGCATAAGATCGAGTGAGATATGACAAGAAAACTTTGCGAGTGGAAAAAAATTACACGGGGACAGAGAATAACACCAGAAATTTATATGTTTATTGTCTTTACCGCCCCCTAAATCCTCCACATTATTGCGGACTAACTTGGCGGAAAGTTGACGCTACGCCATAAGGCCTAAATGATCTTTTATTTCTCAGAAACCGTCCACCACGTAATAAAATCAGTCAATCAATAAAATCGTTATAAAATCAGAAAGTACGAAAGAAATTAAACGAGCTTAATTAACTTCAGTTTTGCCATAATAAGGATCTGTCCATCTTGTTAACATCTTATCTTCTTTGACCACAAGTCACATGATGTTAGGTGACGATGTAGTCGAAGTTCGTACCACTCTATGCTTAGATTGGGATCTGGCTGTCAAATGATGGCGCCATTACACGCCAATGGGTGATTTTCGACAGACATACTTCACATCATCTCATCTGCAGTCTTCAAGCTCACCAATAAACCATTTTTTTTCCAAAGACTATGCCGTTGCCATTCCTGACGACGATGCTATCATGCCTGGCCCTAGCTAGTGCCCGGGACAACGGAAAGTTTTTGAAGACTGTCCCCACCATTTCCAATTCCCTCGTCAACCTTGGCAAGATGGAGATCTCTTTCTACTTCAACGGGAAACATCCAGGTAAAGTATTTATATAGCTAAACGCCAGCTTGAAAGAACTTGTGCCTGCTTTATCATTTTCTAAAACTGTGGACGGGTGAAGGTGGAACAACTGAGCTGGTTTGTAAACTTACATATTGTACGTTTTGTTTCAGATATATCATCGAAATCAGATGCTACTCATTTTATGCATGACTTCTACTCCTCGCCCCAAGTTAGTGAGCCAGACTGCCCCTGCACCAACTTTAAACCTTCAGGACCGTCCTTTCTTTCGGACCCTACTGAAATCATCAACAAGATCTTAAAAAGCAATGACCTGTTCAAAGATCCTACTTATGCCATGTGCTGCAACTCTCATGAACACATGCAAGAAAGCACTTTGTTCTTTGAACTTGCTCCTAACCAATCTCCTAACTACAATGCCCCGAGAAATATTAACTCTCTTCCACTCCAAGGAAACCCTATAGTCCAACGATCTTCTGTGCCACTTCCTCCTTTATTCTTCAACAAGCCTAGTCCAGCGAAACCAAAAGCAGTAGAAATACTGCTGTTCCCAAGAAGGAAAGATATGGCCACCTTTGAGTTCACAAATTTCTTACCACCTATGAAGAAGGAAACCCTTCTAAAGCCTGACATTCAGGTTGTTGGCGACCGGGAAATGGTATATAAGCAGCCATCAGCTTCAGTCAAGAAGGATTTGACTCTTATAGAAAAGAGAAACAAACAAGAAGTAACAGCAGTAGCAGATGATACAGTAGCACCAGAGCAAGAGTTGCAAACCGATGCGCCACCTGTTACTAAAATCAGTAACACACTGTAAAAAAAATAAAACAAATAAAGTTATAAGATTTTGATATTGCTGGTTTATTTAACCCTGTGACCTTACCCGAAACCTCGTAATAAATATAATACCTACATGAGTTTCTTCACTATTCCCTCTCGGTGTCACCTGAGTGAACCTACCTTCGACCAGGGATTTTCAATAAATCCTTTCTACAGTACCAAAGGAAGCTACCTTATAAATGCCACATCTCTATCACATCTAAGGCTGTGCGTTCATATATCAGTGAAAGAGTCAGGACTTTGAATTTTATACATTGAAGATAATATAGCTTGTGCTTCCGAAAAGTCAGGAGCACTTTGAAGGGAAGCCTTCTCAGTTTAATGAAGCAGTCTTAACAGGATAACTTGTTCCTGTCGCTCATCTACTGCTTATTTTAACCACATGTACGAGTGCTTATACCAGTATTATAGCAGCATTGTAAACAAGTCAGTTAAATATTCCCGTAGGACGCTCTGTTTCAAGCGGTGATCTCTGTAAACTGGGTACGTGAGGAAAATACGAAGTACTCCATTCGTTTTGAATAAGCATTGGAAATTGCAATTGCTAATGAGAGTAGACAACCGATAATGTGGCGCAATGGGCCAACAGCTGACTGCGAAACGTGAGATCGTGCATTCAATTCCCGCTACTGGATAAATAAATAAATATTTATCCCGTGTCCGGGTGTTATAGATCCCCGAACCAAATAGTTTTTGTTTATAAGGAGAAAATTGAAAATTATTTATTTTTGGAAATGAAAATTATTTATTTGCTGCATAAAAACAATTTTAGGCTTAACTAAGAATACATAATAAATTATTCTATGAATTTATGCAGAGAGATTGAAACACGTTTACACATATGTCTGGTGATCCCCACACTAGGCTCAGCCTGTATCGTGGTGACCTGGATCCGGTTCACTAATGTTATATTAGACCTCAGCTGACAAACATATATAAAATATAGATAATACAATAATAATTTCTAACAATACAAATGTAACAAATAAAATTATAACAATATAAATACATATTATAAAAAACTAAAAAATAAATAAATAAATAAACAAACAAATATAATTACATAAATAGCGAAATTTATAACTAATAAGTCATAAAACATGGACTATCATACAACTTTTATAATTCTTTCAGTCTCATCATAGTTTAATGTAGATAACCACTTCTGTAACAGAGGTTTAGCCTGACGGACAGTTAAATTTTTAAGGTTTTTGCCAGAATATTTGATGACCATGTTGTATATATGAGTTATATGAGTTTTTATATGAGTTTATATGAATTAAAGGAGAAGATTAAAGGAATGATTAAGAGAGATTTTGACCACAGTTTCACCTGGCGGTAAATGAAGACAGGGAGCCGATGGATACAAATGCGGATGATGATGATGATGATGATGAGAGGTTAGAGCTAAGTATACAGATGTTATTTTTTAAAATACTTAATGCCAAAAAGGTGAAACCATATTTGTTCGATTAAAACGTCCTTTTACAGGCTAGTTTTACCATACTTTTAACGGCTCAATTTGAATGTAAATTGAGAGCCATTTTAACTGGGCAAATTAAACACTTCGCTTAACACTAATGGTCTCCGTTCAAGCTCCTTAATTGAAGTGTTATTGCCGAGACAATATTTAAATTTGCTGCTAATGCCCATACTTTCATCAATTTACTTTGGTCACCACTCAATTTAGTAGTGATAGGCGTTACAAGCCGTATATAATTTTAATACCGTGATACTTGAAATACGGTATTCAGGTTCACGATAACTAAATAATAAATTAAAAAAAATTGCGAATAACTTTTTTTAAACTAATTATCACAGGAAAACGTGAACTAATCCAATGCGCGATACCACAAGACCATCGACTCAAGACAGAGTTGGACTTAGTCTTCAGACTAAATAAAGTATGAAGAAAAAATTTAGTTCGATAAACTAACTAAGGATTAAGTAGGGGGAAAATATAAATCTTTAAATGAAGCTTACTGTTTCTCCTTCCTCTGCTGCCGTTTCTTCTTAAACGCCCTCTTAACCCTCAGAAGAAGGAAGGCGGCTCGGTCGATAGTTAGCACCGACGGCCGCTTGGCGGTGCTCGGCTCGTCCATCCCCTCCTCTTCCTCCGGCTCATCGCACAACCTCAGGCCGAGCCATCGCTGTTTGGTCGCAGTACGCGTTTTGACGCCGCCGGGAACACACGCGGGTGGAACGTTTGGCGACGAGCTATAGCATTATATTCGTCACAGATAACTAAGCATTTTTGTCACTTATTAATTCGTATTGGTACACTGAATTGATACGGATTTTATTTGAATCGCACTTAACTTTTGTTACACAATCGCGGCCACTGGTGATATAGTACCTGCAACAAAATACAAAATAATTAGACACTAATTACACAATAATTAGGATTACTCCTTGATTTGTATTGACAGATCATATCACACTAATATTAATAATTCGAATTTATGTGCTTGAATGTGATGTTTTTTACTTCTTCTACGATAAAATGGCTCAGCTGATTTGATTACCATTTGGAATAGCGATAGCTGATTCTCTGGATTAACACATGGCTACGTTTTATCACGAAATAAAGGCAGGCAGCTAGTACCTAAAATATAATATGCAAATTGGAGAACGACGTTATTGTTTTAAACTTGTTACCAGGATTGTAGGAGAGTATCAAAGTTAACTCGATAAGTCCGCGATTAAAATTCATTCGTTGAAATGAATGTCCACTGCGGTACGTTGGAAATGGAACGGTGTAAATCTGCTCACTAATTGCTTTATTGAAAGAATTAGTTTGAAGTATAATATTTTACATCACTGTGTGATGACCTGGAATAAAATAAAACCTACTAAATTACTTTTTTATCTATTATCATTGGTATTGTTGCCTTACAGAGCTAATATTTATATACATTAAAGATCATGTTTTTGACATCAAATTTTCGGAAGGATAACACGATTGGTTAACTTTCATAGCAGATAAACAATGATCGAAAACTGCTCTTTAAAAAAGAAAGATTTTCATTTTACAGGCATACAAAACCGATTTAAGAGTTGTTTTTTTATGGTATATACACATTCTTCAAAGGACTACAGGTTTAGTTCTATAAAATTAACGATAGAGTTTTCATTTTAAACGAAAAAAATCTTTTTTGACGCATGCGACCTTACGGCATTAGTCAGCTCGCTTACGTTTTTGTATGGAATCGCCGAATGCACACCCCTCTTCAGTGTGTCAGTTTTCTATCTGATTTCAGATTCATTGTTTATCACGGCATCCTCTTAACGAGTATATATACTCGAGTATCTGATTCTGAATCTCCATTCTAATCCCTGATGACATCGCCTAACCATAAACGACAAAACTCCAAAGATATAAAAAACACAGCGCGCCTTAGTTTTATTGACATAAATATGTATCCTACACAGTATATCCATTTTCCGGAGCTTGTGGCGACAGGTTATGATTGTAGTGATACGTTATGTTATGATGACATATTGCTGTGATTTTTATACGTGACGTTGCGAGTAACATACATTTTTATTTATAAATATATATACTAGTTGCGCCCCTCGGTTTCACCCGCGTCTTCACTTTATCCCACAGAAACCTTTTCCGGGAGAAAAAGTAGCCTATGCGTTGATCCAGGGTATAAGCTATCTCCATTCCAAATTTCATTCAAATCTGTTGTGAAGTTTTTGCGTGAAGGAGTAACAAACATCAATCCATCTATCCATCCATCCATTCATTCATTCATTCATTCATTCATTAATTCATTCATTCATCCATCCATCCATCCATCCATCCATACATACAAACTTTCGCATTTATAATATTTGTAGGATCTCCAAAGATAATATAGTAGAAAACCTTTCAGCTGGAACGTCAGCAAATTTAGGGTAACCCTCCTACTCTTTATCTCATGACCTCATGAGACATATTAAGTCAATAATAGCGATGGGCGTTACAAACCGTAAATAGTTCCAATAACTATGTATGTTGGTATCATTCCTTTTCTGTGGTATAAGTTCGGTTTTACGATACCTAGTTATTGGGAGAAACTATTTATCGCAGTAAAACGCGATACCGCGAGAACCGAGAATAACCGATTATCTCGAATACCGAGCGAGACAGTTACCAGTCCAGGCGAAGCATGTCGCCATCTTCACCACATCATCACTTAACATCAGGTGATTGTGAGCAAATGCTACCGTGTAAAAAAATCTCGACAAGAATGGAGTCAAAAAAGTTTAGCCCCTACATTTTATTAAAATAACTAAACCAAAATGTCGTATTAAACGCGGTCGCTACCATATATAATATATCCGATATCCAAATGAGAAAAACGTACATACATCGAAACCAAACCCAGTTAGGTATCACAAATAAATAGTTACAAAACCCGTTATCGGTATTCGATACCTAAATTAATACTTTAGTATCGGTATTCCAAATTCGCATACCGACCCACCTCTAGTCAGAAATATGTGTTTGCACATAAATTTGTGTTAGTCCATTTTACCATTTTGTTCACGGAACCTCAAAATAAACAAGGATTCATTAAATCCTATTCGTATATCCAGTTTTCTGAACAAAAAACTCAACGTTTATTCCTCGCTGAGTCTGAGCAATTCAACAGAGTAAATGAAGTTATTCTCTGAGCTTTCTATCCCCAACCCCTCCGATGAGAGAATTTTATGTTTTCTTTTTGCGGATTTATGTGTGAACTACGTAATTACACAAGGTTTTTGATTTATCCACTTGCTACAAGGTTCAGGTTTCTTTAAAGAAGAAAATTTAGTGTAAAACTTTATGGAGGTATAATTTAAGTACATGCGAATGGAATTATAAGATCTTAGGGCTTCCACATAAAACTGCGATGCGATGCAGCGCGCTGCGAATCAGATCGGAAGTTCTTCTGGTGCATTCGTGCGAGCTCGTAGATATTTGCGATGCGATGCGAATTAGTAGTTTTGTGTAGGAGCCCATATGCATGCTCACTTGACCTTCGTTCAAGAGGTATTTAATTATATTAGGGTTCTTAAATCGACATAGAAAGCATTAAATCTCTTCTCAAAAAAAAAAGTGGTCGGCGTCGGCTTGTAACTTGTAGATGGCGGATTCAAATCCTGTATTGGGCTGAAAAAAAAACAAGACAACTATAAATCTTTTACTAGCTGCACCCACCAGTTTCACTCACGCTTTTCCTGCTCTCCGTGGAGAATATGCATTCAATACTAATATTATAAATAGGAAAGATTTGATTGTTTGTTTGCATTGCTCCGATACTACTGAACCGATTCAAAAAATTCTTTCACTGTTGGAACACTGCTGCTACACTATGCCTGGCGGACATAGGCTAAATTATACTCTAGCCGTGCGAAGCCGGGGCGGTTCGCTAGTTCGAAATAAAAGAAAATCAGTTAAGCCTTTACATTAAGAACAAGGATAGCACTTTTGCTCGTAATTCAATATAAGTCGTACCCTATAGATGTCCATCAACGCATCTTTTGTTTTTATTACCTGATCTCTTAACCTTCTGACCCAAAAGTATAATAAATAAATATGAAGAAGGGAAGAATCCCTGTCGTAATTATTGTGGGCAATAACTTACTTATGAGCCATAAAGAAGTGAGCACCCTCTCAGTTGAGTTTCTACGGAGTCGGCTAAGCATCTAAAATATTAAGGTGAGTTATAAATCTTTACATTCGGCGAGATTTCTATTTAGGTTCTTGTAATATTTTCAGACTGTTTCTTGATGAAGTAGCGTATTAAAAAGTTTTGAAACGAGTTAGGTTAGCTAGTTTTTGTTTGATGTTTACTTTTGTTTATTTTCTACATCTTTCAGGGGTTGTTGATGGAATATCGATCTAAAACCGCGGATAACGGATCAGGATCGATTAATTATTAATTTCGGGCGTTAGGCATAGGCGAACTCCCTATTGGCGCTTTGTACAGTGCACGTGTAGTCGTTCGGTCACGACTGCTTCTACATACATCTCTAAATATAAAAGACACTCATTTTCCTTTAGCCGTAGGTATAAAAAGATAAACATTTTGTTAATGAACCTGTCTGAAACATGCTTTAACCTTTAACCGGTAATCAAGGCCCATTTTAATCTTCTTCAACGATGCCAAAGGTCGTAACATAACAACTCGATCGATGTCGTACGGAAGTATATTCAGAGTAGGTATATTCCGAGTATATTCCTAGTATATTCCGAGCACATTCCAAGTATGTTCCGAGTATATTCCGAATATATTCCGAATATATTCTTAGTATATTCCGAGCACACTCGGAGTATATTCCGAGCATACTCGGAATAAACTCGGAATATACTCCGAATATGCGAATACATTTTTTATTATACCATTTTTGTTTCTCAAGTAAGTGACGTTTGTCTTATTGAGAATGAATTCTTTAAACCTAAACCTATAATATGCTAGGAATATACCTATTCTGAATATACTTACTACTAACTTTATATGAAGAGACGTCAAATATTAAGATGCAAACGCAAACAATGAATTAACTCTCGCGTACGTTAAATATTTACCCGGAAAATGTCTTTTCATGTTATGTCTACGATTGTTTGAGTTGACGGCTCTCAAATTATGTAATTACAGAGATACACACCTTTTAACATTAAATTTGTCTTCATTTCAATGTTTGAAAACTGGGTTTTATATTTTAAGGTTTGCCAAAATTATCTATAACAAAAGAAGGCTTTAGCCTCATTTTTCTATACCTGTTTCATACAGTTAAAATTTAAAAATACAAACCAAGCACACTTTTATGTAGCCGCCCTAAAAATAACTTTACGATGTATGAGCAATCAACAAAGAGTTCAAGCACAGGTGATGTAGGATTATTTGTGCCATGAGGATTACCGGAATTTTCCATATTATAATCATAATTGTATGCAACATTTTGGTTATTTATTTTTACTACTACATACAGGGTAGCATTTGACCACAAGTCACCTAATGTTAAGTGACGATGTGGTCGAAGATGGCGCCACGGTACACCTGGACTGAGAACTGGCTCTCAAGTGAGGCTGCTGGAACACACCGTTAGGTGCTTGGCGACAGATTCTCAACTACACCCTGGATTAACACAAACATTTGTTTGTTATATAATGTGCTACTAAGATGGTAATATATTCACGATGTTTTCGTTCGTCGAAAGCCCAAGCATATTTACTGTACTTAAAGAAAATCTAGATATTCAATATTGTTGAAAGGACCAAATTCCTTTAATCAACCTAGCGACCTGTTATGAAATAGCTCGGACGGTGAAAACAGAAAACTTCTTAATAATATTAGCTGCCGTAGAACTGGCCACTGCCACTACTACATGACCTGTGAAGCTCACCTCGGAAAACATTTTTCCTAGAAATATGACACGAAAATGCGGGTAGCCAGTGTCTGGGTAGACTGGTTTTTTTTTTTTTTTTTTTACTCTTTACAGGGTAGCGTTTGACCACAAGTCACCTGATGTGAAGTGGTATTCTAAATCCTTTCAGAAAGTAATTAAAAGTTAGACATGTGTTGCCTTATATTTCTGTTAAGCTTGCTCGCTATAATGTGCCTAAAAGGTCACAGGAAGATAATTAACTGCTTTAATTTTGTGAGATATAAATACACTTGTCGATCATTATGTACTAGGAAAAAAATTTTGACCGCCTGAAGTTTTCTGAAAACCATGAAAATCCGCAATATATGAAGTGCTGTGGACACAAAACTACTAAGGACAAATCATTTTGTAAAATATTGTTTTCATTTATATACTCGTATCAAAACCGTTTGGACAGTGCATTCAGATGAAACATCTAATGGGCTCATTAGTGGACTATTTTAATCTATCTCTATTTCATTTTTCTTATTGTGAAATATGAGTTATTATTGCCTGAAAAAAATATTTTTTTAATAGTTAGTTAATTCGTGCTACACTTTAAAACGTCAAACTTAATACTATAGCTACGCTTGTTCTAACCTTCTTATACGCTATCAAAGATCAATCAAGAAATGCTGGGCAGGTAATTTTTGGAGCAAATTCACTACAACCCCTAGCTATTTGGTTATCTAAGTAGTCTGATAAGTATTTTATAGTGAGCTATACGATGACGATAGTGGGCAAGCCCAATGGTCGGTGAAATTAAATCGCACCAACTGCGTTGGCTTGGCCACGTAGTGTGCATGGGGTAGAATCGGTAGGCAAAGCGTTGTTATTTGGGACGACCAAATGGCCGTAGGCCGGTCGGACGCCCTAGATACCGCTGGAAGGACGCGGTGGATGCGAACCTGCGCGAACTCCAGACGCTGAACTGGGCTGAAATCGCTCAAGATAGATAAGAGTGGAGCTCTCTCGTTTCGGAGGCGAAGACACACTTTGGGTTGCTGAGCCATCGGAGTTAGTTAATTTATATGACGATATGACCTTTCTTTCCACCTTCGACGAATCCTGTTCTACTAAATTTCATATACGTATATATAGCACTAGAATCGAAGAGCGCTCCGGTGGAGTTCCATTAAGCTAGGTAGGAAATGTGGAATGTGGGATAAAATCGCAGAAGTGGGATCATCCGTTTAGCGAGTGCGACGGTTCTAGCGCTGTATTTTGTGCGGCAGCGCCCGCACTGGGGATTTAGTGTTAAAGCTGCTTAGAAAAGAAAAAAAAAACATGGGCGTTTTGTTGTGACTTGACTAACGTCCTAGTTTACATTTTTATATCCACCCCGATGTCGAGTTTATTATTGTTTAAGGTACTTTGTGTGATCTATTTTTAATTTTTCCACACATAATAGTTTTGTACTCACTATTATTCTGCTTTTGGGTTGTCTACCGTATTTTGTGACATATTGTTGTTCTAGTTTTCAATTTATATGTATTGTGTGGTACCGTCGACGACAAAAGTCGCTGACCTGTAACACATTTTGTGTTTTTTTTACTAACGTAAACTTAAACACCAACCTTCGACCGCATCATCACTTAACATCAGATGTGTTGTGTTGCGGTAAAATACATAAGTACTTAAGTTGTAAAAAGAAAACAAACATTACTAATACGCATTTGGAAAATCGAGTATGATCATCTACTTTTGTCGCTGACTACAATAACGCCCGAAACTAATAATCAATCCTGATCCGTTATCCGCGTTTTTGGATCGATATGTCATGTCGTATATATCATTTCAGTAGTAATATGTCAAGCCCGTGTACTAAAACGACATGTTATGACATGACATATCGATCCAAAACCGCGGATAACAACGGATCTGGATCGATTATTAATTTCGGGATTTAAAGAGTAGTTATGCTGTCCGTCTTTTTTCTTTATATTATCTATCTATCCTACATTTAAACTCCTTAACCCTAACTCAGGTGGTATACCTACATTGTGTAGTGCCCTCAACTATCACTAGAACCAAAGAAGAAGAGAAGCCCTAACAATGAGCCAGGTGCGCCGTACATTACTTCACAATGCCTTTGACAGCTTTTTTATGGGACAAGATCACAAAAGTGGGCATCTGAACACACGTAGGATTGGAGGAGGCCTACGCCAAGACACACGCTGAATTACGGGATACTTTATAATCAAAGTTCTGCAGGTGGTGTCAGTTTTCAATGTTAATTTGTACGCAAATTAATGACTTTAGAAGGTTTATTTTAATTCTGACATGTAGCCTTACAGCCAACCTTTCAACTTCCATCACTAACTCACCCGGTCAGAAATTGATATAGCCATGTTTGCAAATGGGCTACTCAAATGTATCCGTGCCTTGATTTTTCTGACATGTCAGGAAATAAGGCTCTCGGAAAAAATTGGATTTATCAGGAAGTTTGGTCGAGAAAGATTAATAATTGCAATTTATGTAATTATGTCTCGTCACACGTCACAAGCAATGTTCGTCGCCGCAACGATCACGTGACGTGAATGCGCGTTTATTACAATAATAAATGACAGGAATTTTGCATAATAATAATATGCTCAGAGGTTTTGTCAGGAAATCATACATAGTATAAAACCTATTTTTCTTGTTTAAATCTTTACCGAAAACTTAAACTCATTGTAGTATTCGAACCTACCACTAACAGCATCAAATATTTCAAGTTTTTAGCTAGACTAACATCAAAAAATACATCATGAATATATACACCGACAATGATAAACCATAGCTTGGTGGTAGGGCATTTTCTAAAGCTCATCTCGCTAGCTACCACGCTGAGGTTAAGAAACAGTCGCCAAGGACCTATCGGTGTTTCAGCAGCCTTACTTAAAAGCCAGTTCCCAATCCAGTTGCAGCATGGCACAACCTACAAGCATATAAGAGAGAATGAGTCTCGGATATTTATATGTATATAAGTATTTATTTATATATATAAGTATGTATATCGTTGTCTAGCACCCATATCACAAGTTTCGAGCTTAATTTTGGGCTAGGTCAATTTGTGTGCAGATGTCCCCGATATTTATTTATATCGTCACTTAACGTCAGGTGACTTAGGGTCAAAAGCTGCCCTGTAAGTAAAAAAAAGCACGTTTATCTAGATAAGGCGGGTTCAAACAAGCCATTAGATCAAAGAGAACAGATAGGGGAAAAACAACAAGGCCGCATACATCATTTTATATTCGGGCTAATCTTGATATGTTGCCTTTTGGTCAAGGCTTCACCTAAAAATAGGCCAACTTTTTGCCATGGTGCTCACAGGAAATTAACCAATTTTCTTTTATTTCTTACATACTGGTAGGTACTTTAATTAGTAATGCACTAACAAGCAAGAATAAAATAAAATAATTATAATCTGTGAGCACGCACCGCATCATCCTTATCTTTACTAAATATAAAAAACATCAAAAATCAATAGTTTTTTTAAAACGATACATTGTAATCACTTTAAAACGTCAAACTTAAAACTAGCTACACAATCATGTTCAAACCTCCTTACCACGGCAAAAGAACAGGCTAATATTATAAATGTGAAAGTAACTCTGTCTGCCCGTCTGTCTGTCTGACTTGCTTTCACGTCGAAACTACTGAACCGATTTAAATTAAATTTGGTACGGAGATAGTTCGAACCCTGAGGATGGACATAGGATACTGTTAGATCTTTGCTCATTTTTAGAGGGTAGATAATTTATGTTTGCCACCCGCTTTTCTACGACTACCGTCGTTTTGAATTGACGGGCGACGCATCGCGCGCCCTCTGCGCGAGCGGATCGACCAGTTCAAACTTGGTGCTGGTGCGACTACCACATTCGGTCGCGTCCTCAATCATCTTGAGAAACTATTCCGTGAATAGACCAGTGTTTTTACTCATTTCACTGCCGTGCAGTACTTATTTGCTGTGTGAGACGTTCTCGCAGTGCTGTGCCAATTTAGATGGTGTTTTGGAACATTTGCTCTGCCAACCCTCCAGTGCCGACTAGAGGATTCCCTTGCTGAGCCCTCTTGAAGAAACGTACGTGTGGGAGTGTGAGGTAGGTGACAGACTGGATTATCTATCTTATTTTGAGCAAAGAGTCCTTTCCAAATTATACCTACTCACTTAGATTGGTACAGTCATTTTTATTTTAATTAAAGGTCCTTCGTATAAATTCTTACCAGCATTTTCTACAGTCATACTCAACAGATACTTTTTATCGCGATAAACTGTAGCCCGGATGAAAGCAGGAGGAACAGCTAGTTATAAATATTTCATCTTACACACCAAACCAGAGCTATTTGTTTAAAATTTCACTCATCACTTCCTCAATCCTAACTCCAATTAAGAAAAGCTATACAGAAATTAACATGCTAAAAGCTTTTGTCCAACTTTCCAATGCATTTAACCTCAAAGGATGTATTATTATGCAATATTTGGTAGCCTCTCGTGTAATTATGTCGTGTGTATTTTGGAGGTTGGCTATTATAAGATACTAGCTGTTCCCCGCGGTTTCACCCGCGTGGACTACAGTTTATTCGCGATAAAAAATATCCTATGTCCTTCCTCAAGGTTTAAACTAACTCTGTACGAAATTTCATTTAAATCAGTTCAGTAGTTTAGGCGTGAAAGAGTATTAACAGACAGACAGACAGAGTTACTTTTGCCTGACTTTTCACCTGTCACCTGACTTTTTAAAGTGATCACATTTTTGAAATTAAAGATTCATACGACGCGGTAGCCGAGTTGGTAGTGTCCCTGCCTGCGAAGCTAGCGGTCCCGGGTTCGAATCCCGGTAAGGGCAAATATATGTGTGATGAGCACGAATGTTTGTACCTGAGTCTTGGATATTTCTATCTATATAAGTATTTATTTCTGTATATAAGTATGTATATCGTTGTCTAGTACCCATAACACAAGTTTCGAGCTTAATTTGGGGCTAGCTCAATTTGTGTGCAATTGTCCCCGATATTTATTTTATTTATTTATACATTTTACGCTTTGATCCTACTAAATATACATATTTATGACCATAATTTATATTTGAATTCTACTTAAAACAAACGCTCAAATGTATTGGGTATCTAATATTATATAGCTCAAAAGTTTCTAGTCTAGACTTCCAAATTTAACCCTAAGTAAAAGTAGAGACTTAAAATAAAAACGAAGGGAGGAAAACAAACCTTTTGGAAGTATTTGAAACTTCCTTCGATAGTATGTGAATGCTTGCTGAGTCAGTTTTCATCTCCCGTTCTCGTTAAAAAAGTTATCCAATAACCCTCAAAAAGTTTTGGCAATTTAGAATATTGCCTGAATAGAGTTAAGGTTAGTCTTCACGTTGGAAAATGCGAGCGCAAGTGTCATATACATAAGATAAACCGGCGGAATCCTACTTCCTACTAATATTATAAATGTGAAAGTTTGTGTGTGTGTGAATGTTTGTTACCACGTATCACCGTAACTACTAAACCGATTTTGAGTACATTTGGAATAGAGATAGCTTTTACCCTGGAACACATAGGCTACTTTTTATCCCGGAAAAATGTTCCTGCGGGATAACGGAAAGATGCGGGTGAAACCGCAGGGCGCAACTATACGGAGCAATTTTATGTATAAAATATTTAACTGCTTTTTTTACAGAGTAACGTTTGACCTCAATTCACCTGATGATAAGTGACGATGCAGCCAAAGGTGGTCACGATTTCCCTGGATTGGCTCTCAAGTGGGTCTGCTAGAAAATGCACATTATATCATACCTAAATATATTCTA
Source organism: Opisthograptis luteolata (assembly GCA_931315375.2). NCBI lineage: Eukaryota > Metazoa > Arthropoda > Insecta > Lepidoptera > Geometridae > Opisthograptis > Opisthograptis luteolata. The sequence goes on from OV928044.1 coordinate 3,200,264, forward strand.
AAGCTCAAGACAGCTCTTTCAAGCTCATTGCAGGATAAGAACCTATCTTACGGGCTTACAAGTCAATGTCACTACCACTAAGCTATGAATCTATCATCCCTTCATATTATCGTGCATGAGTTCAGTTATAGCGATGATTGCTTAGTGGTAGTGACGTCGGCTTGCGATCCGTAGGACGTGGTTTCGAATCCTACAATGAGCTTGAGCTTTCAGTGAAGGAAAACATCGTGATGAAACCATAGCTTGGTGGTAGGGTATTTTCTAGTACTCGCCTGGCTAGCTACCACCCTCTTGTTTCGAATCTGTCGCCAAGCACCTATCGGTGTGTTCCGGCAGCCTCATTTGAGAGCCAGTTCCCAGTCCAGGTGTAGCGTGGCACCATCTTCGACCACATCGTCAATTAACATCAGGTGACTTGTGGTCAAACGCTACCCTGTAAATAGTAAAAAAAAAAAGTTTCTAAATGATTTAAATGGAATTGTGCGGATACCAATAGCCTGTTACAATAAAATCTTTTCCCCTATGAGAACAATGCTTGATTGAATCAAAAACTGTCTACATTTTGTATAGAAATTACGCCCAAGATATGGCGCCTAACGAAAATGGCCGCCGCTTAATCCCAACCGAGTTGCTACCCCGATAAAGTGGCCGCTATAAATTCTGCAGACATTTGTTTCTTTACCTTTATTACTCTTAGTTCTTTTCTGTAGAAGTATTTTATTTTGAGAAATTTGTACATTAAGTAGTCTGGCCCTTTCCAAAGCGGACATTAAGGAGTACCGACCATATAACCAGCAATTAAAGTGCTGGCCCCCCTTATTTATTACATACTAGCTGTGCCCCGCGGTTTCACCCACGTCTTCCCGTTGGAACCTTTTTCCGGGATAAAAGGAGGCTATGTGTTAATCCAGGGTGTAAGCTATCTCCGTTCCAAATTTCACTCAAACCTGTTCAGTAATTTTTGCATGAAAAATTTTTTTTTTTACTATTTGCGTTTGACCACAAGTCACCTGATGTTAAGTGACGATGTGGTCAAAGATGGCGCCACGCTACACCTGGACTGGGAACTGGCTCTCAAGTGAGGCTGCCGGAACACACCCATACATAGGTGCTTGGTGGCAGATTCTTAACATGAGGGTGGTAGCTAGCCAGGCGAGTACTAGAAAATACCCTACCACCAAGCTATGGTTTCATCACGATGTTTTCCTTCACCGAAAGCTCAAGCTCATTGTAGGATTCGAACCCACGTCCTACGGATCGCAAGCCGACGTCACTACCATTGAGCCATCATGGCTATAAAAGTTGTTACCCTTTCACATCCATACATCCATACTCGCAAACTTTCACGTTATAATATTAGTAGGACTAAGCTAAGGTTTTATGTGGAATTGACTATTTACTCAAAATTAATTGATTAAAAGGTCTATTATTATCATATTATACAATAATAGAGTATACGAAGGTAGGTAGAGTAGAATCCCATTAATCAAACACGACATGCAACTCGACAATCACTGCTTGTCTAGAACCTATTATCTGAAAAGCATTGAAGCAAAAAGTTTGCTGTATGCAGCAACAAGCTTTTTGAACCTGCTCAAAAAGAATGTAAAGTACTTTATGTTCCGGGTCCAAGCTATCTATCTCTATACCGAATTTCGTCAAAATCTGTTTAGCGGTTTATGCGTGAAAAGGTAACATTAGGTAGACAACACATCTAATTACTTTCGCATTTATAATGTCAAAAATAGTAAGGATGCCAAAGTGGAAAGTGTGTTTATTTCACCGCACAAACTGAACAGATTTAGGTAAGGTAAATGAAATTTGAAATGGAAATAGCATACAGTACCATAAACTGCAGAATAACCGGAAAACCATCGGGGTGCAACTGCGTTTCTATAAAAGCATTCCTCAGCAGATTTTTCCATCTAAAAGTCACGTGGCGTGGAAAAACTTTTCTAATTTTCCGCCACCTGCTCGCCAGCTGCTGTAGACAGAAATGCATCGGGAAGCAAACGGACCGTGAACTGCGCTGCGGGAGACATCAGTACGTATTGAAAGTATTCAAGCACTGGGCTGGCTGGTTGGTTGAAATTGTAGGGAACAAAGTAGGTTTTAGCCTTAGAATACGTAAATAAATAAATAAAAAATAAAAAGCCTTTTATTTCTCGCTTTTCATAAGAAAATTACAATAATAAATGCATGCAAAATTATTCACTTTAAATTGATTTTCCAATTTTGGTGACTTTAAAATAAACAATAAAAATATACAAGAAAAAAAATATATATTACATATGATTCATATTATAACACAATCATAATAATATTTGAACAATTATTACATTTTGAATTTATGAATACGTACCTAATGTTTATCACCGGAGACCGAAGAGCTGGCAGCTACCTCGGACAAAGAATTAGTCTAGCCATTCAAAGGGGGAACGCTGCCAGTATCTTCGGTACCTTGCCTAAAGGGACTTCTTTTAATAATGTATTTTAGTTATTAGTTTAGATTTATTTGTTTTTATTTCTTTGTTATGGTATATTATTTTTAGTTTGAAGTAATAAATATAATCATATGTTTATTACATGGTTTTAGCATGTCAAAAATTACACAGGACTTTTACCAAGAAATCCTATCCTACTATACACGGAGAAAAAAGACCTTAGGAAATACCGTTTTCCTTCTGAGTCAAAAGGGAAGGACTAGTGATTTATAAGGAAAACTAAGGTAAAAAAGGAAGGAAGGAATCGGTCTTGGAAGGTAAGACTCAGTCCCAGTCCAGGTGTAGCGTGGCGCCATCTTCGACCACATCGTCACTTAAAATCAGGTGACGTGTGGTTAAACGCTACCATGTAAAAAGTAAAAAAAAAAAAGACCCAACAGGAAATTCAGAACTTCTTTTTCGGCGTATCCCTACTTATATTATTAATTTGAAAGTTACTCTGTCTGTCTGTCAGATACGCTTTCACGCCTAAACTACTGAACTGACTAAAATGAAATTTGATACACCTATAGTTTGAGCCCTGTGAAAGGACATAGGATACTTTTCATGGCGATAAACTGTAGCTTACGCGGGTGGAACCGCGTGGAACAGCTAGTAATATTATAAATGCGAAAGTTTGTGTGTGTGAATGTTTGTTACCACGTACCACCGTAACTACTAAACCGATTTTGATGAAATTTGGAATGGAGATAGCTTATACCCTGGATTAACACATATGCTACTTTTTATTCCGGAAAAAGATTCCTGTGGGATAACGGGAAGACGCGAACACACATAAAACAAATATATGTATACGGTCGAAGAAGAAACCTCCCCTTTTTTTTGAAGTCGGTTAAAAAATATATACGGTTGAATTGAGATACCTCCTTTTTTGAAGTCGGTTAAACACTGCGTCTCACGTTTCCGATTCATTAGGCACGTTCGTTTTATTACACTGGGCCGGTATTAAAAAAGTTGTTAAACTGATTCTGAACCTTGTCACTCCAGTTTATTGTCGCGGCGCTACTTAAGACTTACGTAAGCCACCTACGCTTCCCGGGAGATATAGAACAGGGGTCCAGTCCCAATGGCAATGTAGTCAGTCAATCCAATTGAAGTCCAAAAAAAAAACAAATAAAAAAATAGTCCACAAGCTGCACTTCGCAGTTTCACTCGCGTCTTCCCGTTCGTCCGCAGGAACGTTTTTCCGGGATAAAAAGAGCCTATGTGTTATTAAGGTAGGGCGCCTTTGTACAGCGCGAGCCCCACATTCCCTCCGAGCCCCTCCCCTTCTGGGGGGGGGCATTGCACCGGAAGGTTTTTGTGTGTAAGTGCATTTCCCCGGGTCAAAAAAAAAGGGTACCTATAATCCAAAATCACACACAAACTTTTGCATTTATAATATTAGTAGGATGTTGTCTTTGTCTAAAACGAAATCTTATTAGTAAAGCTTATTACAAAATACTAGCGACGCCCCGCGGTTTCACCCACGTTTACAAACTACACTTTATCGCGATAAAAAGTTTTTGAAGTAAAACTTCTTTAGGCGCGACTAGGGAGTAACTCAGATTTTTATTCTGACGGAAGTAACGCTTAGCTGCGCGCGCTTTCTGTGCAGTTTCCGCTTTTTTTAAATAGCGGAAACTACACAGATACGTAAGAAATTATGATGACATTCAAGTACCTGTTTCGAATAAATAATTTAATATTAATATAATATTGGAATAATCTTTGTAAAGCACATGAATAATAATAATAATTAAATTATTATATGATATTTATTATGTAAGTTAATATTTAATCATTTCAGTTTTAATCAATTTAAAAAGAAATAACACAAGTAAAAACACTTATCTAAACCTTAAAATGTAAAATAAAACTACCTATCAAACTAAACAAACTACTTAATCTAATAAACCACTACCAGTTGGCAACGTTCCCAAAATGCTGGCCGCATTGCCGCGTTGAACGGCAATGCTTATTCGTTGCGCAAAATAACGACCAGCATTTTGGTCACGGGTAGCATCGACCATCATTTCAGTGATATATGCCGTCAACGCCAAAGAAGTTTTACTTCAATCGCGCGTAAAGGTTAAACGCACACACTTTTTTTTATTTTCCCTGGAGAGGACCACTTTTAATTCATAATTCATTTATTCCAAGAATGTTGTACGTATAAATATGAGTTCTTAAAATAAAAATTTGCTCATACATTCTACCATAACAATGGTGTGGAATGTCACTTAAGTTAACAATTTAAAATAATTAATAATAAAATGAATTAGGTACAATGTCAGAATTAATATGTCAGAACAGAACTAAAATTAAGATTGGATTGGATTGGAGATGTCAAATTATTATTTTTTTGTTTTAAATGTCATGTATTCATTGAGGTCATAGAAGCAATTATCTAGAAGCCAATTACCAATTTTTCTTTTAAACATATGAACAGGTAGCTTTTGTCACCTAGGGGTACAAATTGCCTACGTTCTATTCGATTGCTCGATTGCGTACAGTTGATAAAACTCGTAATAAGTGTACTTTTACACCGCTACAACAAACAGTAAAGTAAAGATATAAGAATGGAAACCTCATAAACTTCTTTACGCGCTCTCACCGACTCTTAGTATGTGTTTGAACTGCGTATATTACAGCTAGAGTTATTTGCACACTTTTTACACATTCATTTCCTAACAAATGTCTATTGACATAAACATAGGAATTAATCGTTTGAAAACCAGAAAAATGGGTAGAAATACGAAAAAGGGAAAAAGGAGATTCTGTATTTATTTTACAGTCACGTAGTTTCGAGAAAAAATGTTTTATTGTCAACTAGCTGTTCCTCGTGGTTTTCACCTGCATGGACTACAGTTTATCAAGATAAAAAGTACCTTATGCCCTTCCCCAGGGTTCAAACTATTTCTATGTTAAGTTTCATCAAAATCAGTAAAGCTGTTGAGAATAATTACTAATACACGCACATCGGAATTTTACGAGACAAATGATTTTTGACGACGCGGTAGCCGAGTTGGTAGTGTCCCTGCGAAGCTAGCGGTCCCGGGTTCAAATCCCGGTAAGGGCAAATATATGTGTGATGCACACGAATATTTGTACCTGAGCCTTGGGTATTTCTATCTACATATAAGTATTTATTTCTCTATATAAGTATGTATATCGTTGTCTAGTTTCCATAACACAAGTTTCGAGCTTAATTTGGGGCTAGGTCAATTTGTGTGCAATATTGTTCCCGATATTTATTAAAATTTAGAACATTTATATATTTATAGAATAATAATACATTAACAAAGTCAAACTTGCGTCCCACTTTGCTGGCAGGTTGACACCGCAATATAGATGAGGTGAATCGAGGCAAATTTTAATAAGGTGCCTACTTGATATTGAATTTTTATTAGACAGTACGTTAGGTTGCCTGTTTCTACTCATAAACTCAATCCTTAGGTAATATTTTAGCTTCTAACAAATCGTATTGTCACATTGAAATAGGTATCATAAATATTTGCTCCGTTCCCATATTTGGTTCCTTCTTTACAGGGTAGCGTTTGACTACAAGTCACTTGATTTAGGTGGCGCCACCTACCTTGGGAACTGTCCAACAGCTAGGTTGAGAAGCCAGAACACTCTACTTGGCATCAAATTCTTAACTTGAGGGTGATAACTAGAAGATGCCCAACCACCAAATGAAACAATATATGTACAGCATAAAAAAAATAAATTAGTTTTCATTAAAATGTTAGGCACTTGTACTGGTATAATATTAAAAATGTTGTTCCTATTTATTGTTTTTTTTTTTTTGCTAAATAGAGAAATAGCAATAGAAATACAGATACAAAAATGTAAAAAAACGCTAGTAACGGCATAATTATTATTTTGTGGGAAAATACTTGGAACACTTTGCTTTGTGAACCTTTTTCACTGTTACACCTTGTGTTTATCACGCGACGAATTTTCACGTGAAAATATTCAGGTCATGCATCACACAAAATATATTGTCTCATCAAAATGTTAGATTATTTCGTGGAATCGAATGTAAAGCGTTTGATTTCGGCATGCGATTAGTTCAACTGAATGGATCTCGTAATTTAATGTATCTTCACATTTTTTAGCATTCATATTAATTTGCGAAAAAATCGAGGTGGGTACAGTGGGAAGGAATCGGGCAACTATTGGGCTAGTTCTTTTCATGAATTTGATGATTTCATAGCAAAATAAAAACTGGAGTTTATTTCGCTCAAAGCTATCAAGGAGTTTTTATGCTAGCGCGAGTTGTACTGAGCCTCGTTTTTAGTGCTTACTCCCATGTTAGCTTCCAACGAACATTTTAGATAATTGATGTCGACAAAAAATCAACAAGCAATTACCTCTAACTCGTACCGACGAATGAATGATTGATTTAGGCTGAGCGCACATGCTCGTTTTCCGAATTACTTTTTCACATTCGAATAACGAATGCGGAACACTTTGAAACCACAAGCGATATTCAATTACATCGCAGGATTCCGCACACACAGCAATTCAAAACGAACGTCAGGAATATATTGCGGATGGAAAAACAGCGATCGTGCGCTGTAGAATGTCGTTGTGTATTTAATATGGATTGCATGTATGTTTCGAATAGAAAACGAATAGAAAATTGAATTTAGAAAACGGGAATTGCGGCCAGCCAGTGAAATGGGATAATTCTGTTCGTTCCTTTGTTTATTATACGCCATTCGTTTGTTGCGTTAATTTGTTAATTTCACTCTGTTGTGACTTATTTTTTGTAATCTGTGTTTCGATTCGGAACTTCCGAATAATAATATAATCAGTGACTGTGGCTTTTGTGCAGCAGTTGAATGCTGAGCCGGGACCTATTTCTGACGTTGCAGAAGATCTTACTATGTGTGTATGTGCTTACTGTCCTTGTAGTCTTATTGTGCCATGTGTCAGATTTTTTTTTTAATTTGTAATTTTTCTTCTTTTATCTCTTTTTTACATTACTCCATCACACCTTACCGTTATTTATGTTCGTGACTTAAATGGGCTTATTTTTAAAACACTTTTTTCCAATCAGACCGTCTTGTGCTTTTGACAGTCAAGCATTAAGCGAGTCGTTATCACAATAATCACACAAGTGAGTATGTTCATTACATCTCTACGCTGAAACTGCTCATAGGATTTAAGTAAAATTTGGAATAGTCTGAATTAGCACATAAGTCACACATCAAGTGACGTGTGTGTGTGACGATAACCTTTAAGAAATGAAAAAGCTACTCACATCTCGGAAAAAGATTCCTTTAAGATAACACGAAAAGCATAGGTAGACTACGGGCTGCAGCGGATATCCTATCTTACTAATATTATAAACGCGAAAGTTTGTATGGATGGATGGATGTTTGTTACTCTTTCACGCAAAAACTACTGAACGGATCTGAATGAAATTCCTGTGGAATAACGGGAAGATGCGAATGAAACCGCGGGGCGCAACTAGTTTTAATTAAATATTCCTCTAATCACTAAGCACCTTCAAATGGCAAAATGTACATAAAAAAGGAGTAAAGGACATGATTGAGTGTATTCGTTGCCGAGCACTTGAGCACTCGTGCGAACCACCCCTTACCGCTCGTAAATCACGCCGAGAGGGTTACATTGCAATGCAGTGCCTGTTATTGATTACTCTACAGTGCTGTTCAGGGTCAAATGGAAAAAAGATGATTTACGTAGAAAGAATTGCATTTCATCATCATCATTATCATTGTAAATGTAACACTATAGCGATGATGACTCAGTGGCAGTGACGTCGGCTTCCGATCCGTAGCACGCGGATTAGCTTGAACATTCCGTGAAGGAAAACATCGGGATAAAACCATAGCATGATGGTAGGGTATTTTCTAGTACTCGCCTGGTTAGCTACCACCTTCAAGTTAGGAATCTGTCGCCAAGCGCTTACCGGTGTGTGTCCGGCAACCTCACTTTACAGCCAGTTTCAAATCCAGGTGTAGCGTGGCGCCACCTTCGACCACATCGTCACTTAACATCAGGTGACATGTGGTCTAACGCTACCCTGTAAGTAGAAAAAAAAACACTATAAAAGATCTTTCCTTCTCTGGTGGTGAAACAAAAAGGCGTCATTTATCTATATGTTATCAGCTTTTTACGTTCCCACTGCTGGGACACAAGTCTGATTGACGTTTGACATAAGTGTGGCCACGATTTGACGCGATAATTTGACAACGACATTCACATTGGCGTTTGACGTTAGCCGATAACTTCAAGTGGCGGTACATCAAAGAGGTTAGCGCGAGAATTAAAGAGCGGCCACACTACATATTGAAGAAATAGAGAAGAAAGGTTACGATTAAAGTTTCGTTGCATTCACGTTGACTTCAAGTGTAGCCACTCACATAATTGCGTTAATAATTAACGCAATATTTATCGCAATGGTAGGTATTACACACACATACACACACACATACATACACACACATACACACATATCACTTGACGTTGACCTTAGTGTGGCCCCAGCATCAGAGAGTGTCAAAGTTATCAGACTAAAGGCCTCTCGCTGATGCTCGGGCCACACTAACGGGAAATGCCGTTCAATAGCGCAATGATTGACGTTTGACATAAGTGTGGCCACGACATTGGCCAACGGCATTCACATTGGCGTTTGAAGTTAGCCGATAATTCAAGTGCATTCACGTTGACTGTTCAAGTGTAGCCACTCACTTGATAGCGTTAATAATAAAAGAATGTTTATCGCGAAGATAGGCCTTAGTGGGCATGACAGTAGTGACCACATAGTACAAGATGGACTGGACAAACATCGCGAGCGCTTTATCTGGGCATATACATACAATTTCCCTTTAATCTTGTCAAAAATTATGATATTATTAGGTAGTCGGGAAAACATTTCCTGATGGATTCTTCTACTTTTAGTATTTTTACATCCCAATTCCGCAAATAAACAAAAATAAGCAAAGTACCAACGAAATTACCGTCAACCGAGCCAGCGCCGTCAGCGCTTCGGGCTTCCAAATTGACAACCATTACACGTCCTTTCAACGTTCCCAGCCCGCGAGTATTTATATTTTATTTGTTTCGTGAATAATTGCTTCGTTCAATATACGGATGATCCTGCAAACATCAAAAACCATTTTAATAAAAAAATTATAATGCCATTATATCACACCAGCTGTTCCCTGCGTTTTACTCACATGGATTACACTTTATCGCAAGAAAAAGTACCCTATATTTTTTTCCAGGGTTCAAACTATCTCCATTCCAAATTTCATCAAGATCGGTTCAGCGGCTTAGGCGTGAAAGGATAACAAAGAGACAGACAGGTGAGTTTCTTTCAACTAAATGAAAATAGAAGAAAACTCGAGCAAAATGCAGATAAATAGCGGTAGACATCTGCAAAGCTAACTAAATAGGATTAAAAGAAAGGAAATATCATTAATGAAGCCGTAGTATACAAAATGTATAAAACGAATGATTTTAGTTAATCCTTCTAACCTACTAATATTATAAATGCGAAAGTTTGTGTGTGTGTGAATGTTTGTTACCACGTATCAACGTAACTACCAAACCAATTTTGATGAAACTTGCAATGGAGGAACCCTGGATTAACACATAGGTTACTTTTTATCGCGGAAAAAGGTTGCTGCGGGTTAACGGGAAGACGCGGGTGAAACCGTGGGGCGCAACTAGTAAATATTATATTCCTTATTCTGCTATTCAGAGCGGAGACAAATTCAATACATTAAGAATCATAAAAATCGGTCCAGCCATTCTTGAGCTATAAATGATGTAACTAAACTACCCGGATTTGTAGCTGAATTCGTACATAGTAAAGCAATTACGTAGCTTCCGTAGAACGTGTGTAGCGCTCGTAGCACATGCTACGGCAAACTTACTCAAAATGTTCATTTTGTTCCTTTCATTATTAAAACCAACATAGAAAAAGTTTTTCCAGTTCCAATCAAATCTAACATAAGTATTTTATGAACGAGTCCTTGCAATCGTATTGCGGATTTCAACGGTTTTCAGCCAAACGAAATAGAAGATCTATCACCCTTTCAGCTAACATCGAGGACAGTAGCATAAAGCTGTTAACAGTTATTTAGTTTCATACAAGCAATATTTCTGACGAAGATATGATATCCCATAGAGTTGTTAAAAGCGTTGATAGCTCATTAACTTCTTCATTACTTCGGCTTACAATCCATGGGGCGTGGGCTCAAATCTTGTAATAAGCTGGATTTGTTCCTGATTCGTCATATTCCTAATTGGTCATATTCCTAACTCGTCATATTCCTGATTCGTCACATTCCTAACTCGTCGTACCATGTACATTTGACTGCACACACTTATTATAGAAATCTTCTGTGGTAAATAGAACCTCCTTAGTATACATTTTAAATGAATTGTTTTCTACGCGGAGAAGCCTTGGTTATTTTAATGCGAAGAAAGTGTGCCTTAATATTAAGTTCAGTTTAATCTTAAAACATATTTTAACAAGAAATAAATATAAAAAATTCTGGTATTCGTGATTTCATTTGACTGTAAAATGACGAGTTAGGAATGTGACCAGTTAGGAAAGTGTCGAATTAGGAATATAACTAATTAGGAGTATGACGAATCAGGAACAAATCATAAGCTGGAGCTTCTACTGAAGCAAAATATCGTGATGAAACAGTACCTACCATGTGGTGGTAGCAGATGTTTAATACCAGCCTTGCTAACTTTCATCCTCAAGTTAAGCTAAGTATCTGTCACCAAGCACCCAGAAAACGGAACGCCAGGTTCCAATATAGGCATTGCGTGGCGCTACCCTCGAACACATTGTTACAACATCAGGTGAATTGTGGTCAAACGCTACCCTGTACAATGTATAGTCAAGCAGTGTTATTCTAGCCAGATCTCTCTACGCGTTTAATTTTGTAAATTCAAGAGAGTTTATGTACTGGAAAGCAATTATTCTGTGACTGACCCTCGTTGCTAGACGTTACGTCCGGCGTCGGACAGAAATTTGTTGCAGTTCCAAACGGTAGGTATTTCTCCTTTCGGCATTTGTTGTTTATTTGTCGGATCCCGCAAGCGGTCGATTGTTTGAACTCTACACCAATATTGGATTTGGGTGCAAGGAATTCGTTAACACTGATGTTTTGTTACTGTGTAAAATAAAACTGATAACATAGAATACCTACGTTATTTAATTCACACTTTTTAATTAGTCAAAGCATTTATAATCTGACTTTCCTTCCGAGTCTTACCTTCCAAGACCCATTCCTTCCTTATTTTACCTAAGTTTACCTTCTATTTCACAATTCCTTCCCTTTTGACTCAGAAGGAAAATGGTATTTCGGAAAGTCTTTTTTCTCCGTGTAGAAATTGTAGCAAAGTAATTATGAAGCCACCGGCATTTGAGTGAAATTTAGAATGAAGTTAAGTTACTCTGTATTAACACATAGGCTTCTTTAAACCCGGAAATAAACTGCTTGGATGTAAACATGGGGTGCAGCTAATATACGAGTATATCACACTAGCTGACCCGGCGAACTTCGTATCGCCAATAAAAGTCACCTTTTAAACCTTCCCTGAACTTCCACAAATATTTCAAGATCAAAATTATTCAAATCGGTCCAGCCATTCTCGAGTTTAACGAGACTAACGAACAGCAATTGATTTTTATTTATTTATTTTTTACTATTTACAGGGTAGCGTTTGACCACAAGTCACCTGATGTTAAGTGACGATGTGGTCGAAGATGGCGCCACGCTACACCTGGACTGGGAACTGGCTCTCAAGTGAGGCTGCCGGAACACACCGATAGGTGCTTGGCGACAGATTCTTAAAAAGAGGGTGGTAGCTAGCCAGGCGAGTACTAGAAAATACCCTGCCACCAAGCTATGGTTTCATCACGATGTTTTCCTTCACCGAAAGCTCAAGCTCATTGTAGGATTCGAACCCACGTCCTACGGATCGCAAGCCGACGTCACTACCACTGAGCCATCATCGCTGATTTTTATATATAAGATTAATTAAAAAACTTTTTTAATGTGACGGTTTGTGAGTGCGTGTGTATGTTTGTCACTTTAACACGTTAAAACGGCTTAACAGATTTCAGTGAAAATTAAAACAGAAAAAAGTGCTGTGGGATAATTTGGGGAAGTTTTATATTATATGAGTGTGTAGGAGTGCAATTTGGAATAAAGATAGCTTCTATCATGAATGAACACAAAAGCTTATTTTTAATTTTTAAAGAGGTTTTGTGCACGGGTGTGACTGCGGGATGTAGCTAGTGCCGTAAAATTTAGACACAACCTCGGCTACAAGGTCTTCGCCTTGATTGTATCGCAATAACTAACAAGCTTGGCAAGGTTTTAAATCCAATTATTATCATTAAGTGTTTCTAGTTTCCGTTTATTCAAAGTTAATGCCGTCTGTTGGAATAACAAGGAACTAGCGAGTATTTCCTTTCTAATTGCGTTTGGAAATATTTCTAATGCGATGGTTTCATTTTATTACCCGACTGCGAAGAAAGGTGGTTATGTTTTTCGAGTGTATGTATGTATGTATATTTTTTTGGCACGGCCTGTAGCCTAAATGGCTTGACGGATTTTAACATGAGGTCTGAAATCCGTCAAGCCATGGATCCGTTTTTTATAAATTTTTACCTATAGTTGCTATAGCTAACAAGGACCATGGATCAAAAAAAACCCTTAGTCCATCTGTCACTATATAATGCTCTACCACTAAGGTATAGTTTCAACACAATATTTTCTGATCATTGCAGGATTTGAGCTCACGACTTATAGATCGCAAGCCACCAGTCACCACGGAGCTTTCATAGGTTCAAACTAATCTTTTGAAAACAATAACGCCTTATAATCCACACTGTGTCTTTACCCCTGTCTGTATAAAAAAGAATAATTATTTTTAACCCGGTGTTTTAAACCTGTCACTCTGATGTGGGTTTAATGATTAAACTGTCACGGGTGGTTATTAATAAAACATTGATTCAGCGCGTTGACTTTAATTTAGATATTAATTTTTCGGTTGAATAAATTCGTTTCATAAAGGAACTTTTTTCTAAATATATTGTTTTAATACAACTGGAAGGGACTAGATCTGAAATTGGCTATGGAAAGGGCTATGCTTGGAGTTACTCTGAATCATTGAATTAGCAAGCTGAAGTGGCAGTGGGCTGGTCATATAAGCCGCAGAGCCGATAAACGTTAGGGTAGACGTGTTCTTGAGTAGAGACTGTAACTTGGCAAGCGCAGTGTAGGACGTTCTGTGACAAGGTGTACTAGATATCAAATCTCTTTAGGCCCTGCAATTTCAGTGGAAACATATGTCTTCAATCTGTAGAATACAGTTAGATTTGCACACTACTTTTTGGCAGTCAAGATCTACAATTCTTTGAATAGTTAGTTAATGAATACCTACCTATAATTATTTGAATAGATAAGTATTTGATCTTTTTTACAGTTTAGTGTTCGTCCAAAAGTCACCTGATGTTAAGTGACGATGTGGTCGCAGAACTAACAGATGGCGCCACGCTACACCTGGACTAGGAACTGGCTCTCAAGAGAGGCTGCCGGAACACGCCAATAGAAACTTGGCGACAGACTCTTAACTTGATTATAGCTGTGTTTCATTGTATTCGCAGGTAAAAATCGTGGAAACATAAAATACAGCTAGAATTTATGTTCCACCGATCAACTAACTCAATTTATTTCAAAACCAAACAACAGTGACAAATAGATTTTCTAGTTTCCAACCCACTACCATTTGTTAAAAGTTAACATTTAAGAAATCCGTGACAGATTTATGAGCCAGTTAGGCTATTTTTAATAAAAGAAAACAAATGAGTAACAAAGAAGTTATTTGACAGGCATTTTTACTTTATAAATGACATCACAATTCATTATGACAGGCCGTTAAGTAGAGTTATAACTAGTTCAGTTAGAGCTAGTTTCCATTTAAAATTTTTAGTATCTCCCATTTTTGTTTGACTGTGAAATATTGCCCAAATTACAGTTTTCTTTTGCTAGAATAAGTTTAAATAAAATGAAAACTTAAATTTAAAAAACCCCTGACATCTTGGACCGATTTTAATCAAACAGCCAAAAACACTCGCCCGTAACTCACCTTTCATACAAAAAAAACTAAATTTAAATCGCTTCATCCGTTCGCGAGCTACGGTGCCACAGACAGACCAGACAAACAGACAGACAAACAGACACGTCAAACTTATAACACCCCTCTTTTTGCGTCCGGGATTAATAAAGATCTTAAATTTTAGTCGTAGACACTATACTCATATATTCAGTATGCAAGCAGATTTGCTCTATTTGTATTCATGCATTTATACTTACTTTCTAGCATTTTTCTCTGCAAAGATTCTCTAGACGTTTGTTTTATGATATGCCAGCGTTTTTATCTTTGACCGTAAAAGTATTATACTTTGTAAGAAAACTGAGAAGGTTTGCGGGCTATGGTTTCGTAAAATAAAAGGATCTTCTGTTAATTTGGTTTCTTTTATTACTACTTCGCTTGCTTGCGTGGACGCCATATATCGGTGCAGTTACAAAAGGGAAGAGACAACGTTAATACCACAGATAACACTATAACCAACCACAACATGACATTGACACATTTGGTACTTATGCTTGACGTTGACATATCTGGTACTTATTCATTCATAGATTCATTCATTGCTGACTAACACCCTTCCTCAATGAATGAACAATATTCTAATATGACTCTTACTTTACAAACATTTATATATAAGATAATAGGCACACCGCTACCTTTTTATATAGTATACTAGTACTATCAACAAAAAACAAACTATGAGGTACACCGCTACCTATTAACTATAGTAAACAACAAAAAAAAAACAAACTATGAGGCACACCTGCTACCTTTCAGTAAAAGCAACAAAAATAAACTGAGGCACACTGCTACCTTTTAAGAATGAATACTCTGCTATTCTAAACTATTACATATTATACTATCTTAAACTCTTTATATATTATACTATACTTATTTAACTAAAGTTAAACAATCTTACTTATTTCAGGTTTAAACCATAACATAAATATTCCAAAACAGACTTATTTAAACTCTTTGTACATAGATCTGCCAGTTGTTCTTTTGTACTGACATATTTTAATATAACAATTTTTAAGTTTACTTTCTCCCTTACAAAGTGATACTTTAGATCAATATAAATAATAAATAATAAATAAATATCGGGGACAATTGCACACAAATTGACCTAGCCCCAAATTAAGCTTGAAACTTGTGTTATGGGTACTAGACAACGATATACATACTTATATAGAGAAATAAATACTTATATAGATAGAAATATCCAAGACTCAGGTACAAACATTCGTGCTCATCACACATATATTTGCCCTTACCGGGATTCGAACCCGGGACCGTTAGCTTCGCAGGCAGGGACACTACCAACTCGGCTACCGCGTCGTCAATATGCAAAATATGCTTTAATCTTTTATGGTATTCTGGATTCTTTGCAACATGAATAGCCGACTGATTGTCAATGTTCATCACAAAGTTTTGGCATTTAATCCCAATCTCTAATAATAAATTCCTAATCCAACAACCTTCTGCTACTCCCTTTCCTAATGCTATATATTCTGATTCTGTAGAGGATAAAGATACACATTGCTGTTTTGAACTATACCATGAAACTGTACATCCAAACACTTTCATTATGCCTCCTGAAGTTGACTTTCTGTTTTCTATGTTACCTCCAAAACTTGCATCAGTATATCCTATCAATGGTTCATCTGTGTTCTTTTTATATATTAATTTTGTAGGGTGGTGTTCAGCAAAACAACGGGTGGTGATAGATGTACCGTTTATTTTACAACACTGGTAGACTACAATAGTTGTACTTTAGTAGGTAAATGCCTAGCTATATGGGAGGACACTATGAGCGTCAAAGTGGGCTGTGTGACTACCTCACTCTGTTGCTCGGATAAGAGAACTTGAGGACTGTGTGACTATCTCTCAAGCGCTGCCTAAGCGAACTCATTGAAGACGTCTCGGCGTCCCGCTTATAAAGGCTCAGCAGTGGTGGGGCGGAGATACCGCGCAGCGTCCAGGCTGGCCCGCTCCGTGACTCGGTGAAACAGATAGTGTGTGTGTGAGGGAGAAAGTATTCGAATCCGTGCGTAAACAGTTATTGTCATAATATGTCTCGCTACATTCTCCCCCTCTGGTACTCATTGACGTCCCGTATGAGTGCCAGGAATAATGGTGGAATCACTCTTCTTAGGTCTTCCTTGTTGTCGAATAGGTACTAATGGTTTTGGAGTTTCATTTTCTCTATTTTCATATTTGGTTATTGCAGACATATGATATTTTCCAATGGATTTGTCAGGTTCAGTAACATTAGCGACTTCGTAGATTGAGCTTCCTATTTTCTTTGGGATTGTGTATGGCCCATCATGTCTTGGTGCAAATTTTGCTGAGAAATTGCTTTCTTGTTTGCTTAGAAACTTCGTACCATCTATATATCCTTGAAACTTTGTTATTGCCCATATCAAAGCTTCTTTCTCAGTTACTGAGTAGTTACGTTCAGCTGGCTGACTAGCATATTCTATAGGGTGTTCATTTTCACCCTCCCCCTGCAGCAAAGCTGCACCAATGGCATAATTACTGGCATCCGTTTTCATTACATCCGATAAGTTGTAATCAATTGATTTTAGTACCGGCGCAGTGTTCTGGATTCTTATAAAATTATGTTTATGTCCAGGGTCGTCGATGAAGAACCAAATCCGCTGTGCTAAATTCAGTACTATCCCGTTCTCTTCTAGAAAGTCAATTCCCAACAGGGTACGGTTGTCATTTGCATCTGGGAAGATTGTGAACGTGATCGGTAGCATTCGGTTCCCTACTGCTATTTCAATCTTTGTGGTTAGCAAAGTCATTTGCTTTGATGACCCGTCTGCTAAAGCAACCATCGTCTCCCGTTCTAGGAATTGCGTTCCTTTTTCCTTCATTATGTGATATAATTTGATACCAGCAATGCTTGTGCGAGCAGCTGTGTCTATATGCGCGTGGCCAAGAATTCCATTATATTTGATGGGAATTGTTGGAACTTTTGCAGTATTTTGTATACTCCAGTCCACGGCATAAAACTGTATCGGCTTTGGAGGAGTGACCTTTATTTTGCAGTTTTCACAATTGCTTCGAACAACTCCGGGTTTGCCACATCCGTAACAAGCAACTGGGCTAACTGAAGACACTTTATTTTCTGTTGTTGTATCTGTGGTAGTGTTCCCTGCAGCTTCTGCGAGTGTTTTATTGACACGTTTGCTGGTTCCTGCTTCTACTTGTGCCAACCGTTGACGACATATGTCTTCAGTGTGACCTTTTCGGCTGCAGTATAAACATGTTTTTGTTTCTTTTTCTTTTTCCACATTTTCTCTTTGTTGGTTTCTACTAGTATTGACCTTTTCAAGCGTTTCGTAATGACGTGCTTTTTCTAGTAGTTCCGCAAAATTCTTCACATCTGATCGTGCTATTTTGCTTTGTATACTTTGTTTTAGCAGTCCATATACGAGATCCAGTTGTTCTTCTTGTTTATGCCGTTTGCTTGGCAGCATTCCCAGTAAGGCCCTTTTTCTGCACAAGAATGTGTCTACTGGTTCGTTACTGTCTTGTTGATCTGCGAATAGTTTTACGTAGATCTCATATGGTTGCAACTTTGGAGCAAATGCTGAGCGGATAGCAGGAAGTGCAGATGACCAGGTCTTGATTTCAGCTCGAACCCCTGTCCACCAAGTACTTGCAGTATCTTTTAGTAGCAAGGGAAGACCTTCCAACGCGTCTTCGTCTGATATTTGCTCAATTTTCTTGTATATAGTAACGCCAGTAATAAATTCTTCAACTTTATCGTACTGACGTTCCCCGTGGAAGCGAAGAGTGCATCTGGTGAAGTTTTTATTTGAGGACTGAGATGAAGTTGTTGGTATGCGACTCAGTAATTCTTCAAATTGTTCTTTTGTTAACTGAAAAGACATCTTCAATTCGTTTTTCCCTTCTTCCTCTTCTTCTTCAACCTCCTCTTCTTCTTCTACCTCCTCTTTTTCTTCCTTCAGTTTAGGATTTTTCCCGTTGGGCGCCAGATTGTAGGGTGGTGTTCAGCAAAACAACGGGTGGTGATAGATGTACCGTTTATTTTACAACACTGGTAGACTACAATAGTTGTACTTTAGTAGGTAAATGCCTAGCTATATGGGAGGACACTATGAGCGTCAAAGTGGGCTGTGTGACTACCTCACTCTGTTGCTCGGATAAGAGAACTTGAGGACTGTGTGACTATCTCTCAAGCGCTGCCTAAGCGAACTCATTGAAGACGTCTCGGCGTCCCGCTTATAAAGGCTCAGCAGTGGTGGGGCGGAGATACCGCGCAGCGTCCAGGCTGGCCCGCTCCGTGACTCGGTGAAACAGATAGTGTGTGTGTGAGGGAGAAAGTATTCGAATCCGTGCGTAAACAGTTATTGTCATAATATGTCTCGCTACAATTTGTAATTTAATGTCCCTTTTACATATCTTAAAACCCTTTTTAGCCCTTTCCATAAACTGACACTAGCGCTAACTTGGTACCTACTCAAATAGCTTAATGCAAAACACAGGTCTGGTCTAGTTCCTAACATAGCGTACATTAAACATCCTATCAATGTCCTACAACGTGTAACTAATTCTTTATCTGGTGTTTCTTCTTTTTCTAGTACAAGTCCTAGTTCCATTGGTGTAGAAATAGAATTGCAATCCTCCATTTTATATTTTTTTAGTATATTTTCCAAATAATTCTTCTGGTCTAGCTCTATGCAGTCTTTTCTTCTAATTATATTTAATCCTAAGTACTTCATATTATTACCTCCTAAATCTGTCATTTGAAACTTGTTGTGTAGACTTTTCTTTAACTCTTCTATACGGTTTTCCCGTCCTACAATCAACAAATCATCGACATACAATAGTACGTAAAACTTCTCGTTCTTCTTATAGTATAGACAGTAGTCCGCTTTACTTCTTACAAACCCTTCCTGTATCATAAAGTTGTTAAATTCTTCATTCCAGTTCCTTGGTGACTTTTTAAGCCCATACAATGATTTTTTTAATTTTAATACTTTACCAGTATATCCTTCCATTCCTTTAGGTATATTTAAATAAACTTCTTCTTCTATGTCGCTGTAAAGAAAAGCACTCTTTACATCCATTTGAGCTATATCCAAGTCCAACTTGTTGGCAATAGCTAAGAGGATTCTCAAGGTGGGTAGTTTTGCCACTGGAGCATATATCTCAGAGTGATCAAAACTATCCTCCTGTTGAAAGCCTCTTGCTACCAATCTAGCCTTGTATAATTCTTTATCATTATCCCCTTTCTTGATCTTGAAAACCCATTTTGTATCTATAGTATTCTTTCCTTCTGGTAAATTTGTCACAATCCATGTATTATTATTTTCTAATGAACTTAATTCTTTTTTTATTGCTTCTGTCCACATCTGTGAGTCTTTACTCTTCATAGCCATATCGTAAGTCATCTGTTCTTCATTCAAAGCTATATGTAAATGATATTCATCCATAAATCTTGTTGGTTTTTTAATTACTCTTGTCCGTGTTCTTGTTGGTTCTCTATTTTCCGTTAAAGTAACATCATCATCTGTTGACGGTTCATATAAGCTTGATGAATCGTAGAAAGTTTCTAACTCAGTCTGTTCTTTATCTTCTGTCACTGTCTGTTCATCATATTCTATCTCTGCCTGTCTTTCATCTTCTATCTGTTGTTCATCTTCTATCACTATCTGTTCTTCACCTTCTGTCACTCTCTGTTCTTCTTCTTCTATCACTCTCTGTTCTTTCTCTTCTATCACCGTCTGTTCGTCTCTCTCTATGTTCTCTATCTGTATAACTTCTGTATTTTTATTTTGTTGCTGCTGTATTTTATCTCTTATTACATCACAACTACTTTCTTTCATAAATACTACATCTCTATATGTTTTTATATCTCTTGTATTTGGTGTCCACACTCTGTATCCCTTGATGTCAAAACCGTAACCCACAAATATACCACTCTTGCTTTTAGCATCCCATTTCAGCCTATTTTCTTTTGGAACATGTACTGATACCTTCGTCCCAAATGTCTTTAATTGATTAATGTTGAAAGATCTTTTATAAATCAGTTCATATGGTGTTTTATCTTGAATTCTTGAAGTTCCGGTTCTATTTATGGTGTATACTGCTGTACCTACCGCTTCAGCCCACAAGCTCTTCTGTAATTTCTTAGCCTGTAACATAGTCCTAGCTGCCTCTACTATTGTTCGCATTTCGCGCTCTGCTCTACCATTCTGTTCCGGAGTATACGGTACTGTCTTTTGATGAATAATTCCTGCTATATTTAAGTATGACTCTACATCTCTATTAACAAATTCTCTACCATTATCTGACCTAAAACATTTTATTTTAAAACCTGTCTCTGTCTGAAATCTTGGAACAAACTTTTTTATTAATGTACTTTTATCACTTTTATTTTTTATAAAGTATACATACCTATAACTGCTGTAGTCGTCTTTCAATAATAAAAAATATTTAGAACCTCCTAAAGATTCATTCTCCATTGGGCCGCACAGATCCATGTGTATAAGTTCTCCGGGCAATGCTGCTGTATTCTCACTTCTTTGAAATGGTAACCTATGCTGTTTTCCTTCTAAACATGGTAAACATTGATAATCAGTCTGCTGTGTATACTTAATATTATTTCTGTCTAATACTTTGGAAACATGTCTATAATTTTGATGAGCCAATTTTTCATGCCATTCTGTTAATGAAGTTACTGAAGTTAATGCTATTGTTTTACTGTCAAATTTAAAATCCATTATAAATAATTTTTCATATCTCTTTGCTATACATGTTATGTTGCCATTTTCAGAAAATTCACACCTATATTTATTTAATGTCATGATATAACCTTTATCAGTAGCACATCGAGCTGAGAATAAATTTGTTTTCAATTCCGGTACATGGAGTACATTCTTTAAAACAGAGGGCACATCATTACTACCTACAGATGTTTGCAACTCAATATCACCTATTCCTGACACTTTCAATTTACTACCATCTCCAATAATTATATATTTTTGGTCACTCACCTGTATGTAAGTGCTAAATAGCTCTCTGTTGTTGCACATATGGTCGCTTGCACCTGTATCCAGAATCCACAGATTTTGATACTGATCTCCTAAAGTTATGTATGCCCTATTAACACTTTGAACATCTTTATTAGTTTTACTAGATCTATTATTACAGTCTTTATATAAATGTCCAATCTTGCCACAAAAGTTGCACTTTCTTAATCTACAGTCACGTTTAAAATGCCCAACCTTGCCGCACGAGTAACATTTTGCTGGTTCTGTCCTCTTCTTATCTGTTGAATAACGCTGTCCTTTTCTAGTTGCTGCCAACGCTGTTGATGTAGACTCCTTTTTCTCTGGCCCTTGCATTCTTTCCTCTTCAACTAGTAACCTTGCTGTCAAAAGTTTTATGGACTGGTCCGATTCAGGAACCGACTCCCAAGCTGATATAAAATGTTTAAACTCTTCGGGAAGACTCATTACAATTTTAGTGATTACCATCTTTTCAGAAACTGCTTCATCAAACGTTGATAATTTATGCACTATATCTTCTACTTTTGTGATAAATGTAGCCATTGGTGGTTCATACATAATGTTGTAAAACTGCTGTTGTACCAAATGAAGGCCAACCTTCGACTTGGATTCATATATGGTCGAAAGTTTTTCCCACATTTCATGTGCCGTCTTGCATGTTAGCAAATAGGTTACAATATGTTCTTCTATGCGTGTGACGATTATTCCTTGCGCCCTTCTGTCTTTTTCTTTGGAATCTTCGCGTAATGGTGACGATACAACATCGTACAAACCCTTTGCTTTTAGGACGATGGAGACTTGAAATTTCCACGCCGACCAGTTGTCGCCTTTGAGAACAATGGCGCGATCCATTTTCAAGTTTGCAATTGCTGTTCTCTTTCTCTATCTGTAACCAGGCTTTCTTCTTCAAATAGCTGCCTGGGCCCATAACCTGAGAAGGTTTGCGGGCTATGGTTTCGTAAAATAAAAGGATCTTCTGTTAATTTGGTTTCTTTTATTACTACTTCGCTTGCTTGCGTGGACGCCATATATCGGTGCAGTTACAAAAGGGAAGAGACAACGTTAATACCACAGATAACACTATAACCAACCACAACATGACATTGACACATTTGGTACTTATGCTTGACGTTGACATATCTGGTACTTATTCATTCATAGATTCATTCATTGCTGACTAACAAAAACAATACATGTAAATAAATAAATCATGTCTACCCTTTTAGACAAACAAACCAATGAACTTTCGGATTCACACAGTGGTAGCTGTGCCTCGCGGTTACACCCGTGATTTTCCCGTGATCTTACATTTTTCGGCAATAAAAAGTAGCTTATGCATTAATCAAAGGTATAAGCTATCTATATATAGGTAAAGAGCGATGGTGGCCGAACGGTTAGGCGTGCGACTCACAATACGCCAACACCGAGTTCGAAACCTCACGGCCCCGCACCTATGACTTAATAAGTTATGTGCGGATTTGCCATCGCTCAAAACGGTGAAGGAAAACATCGTGAGGAAACCGGCATGCCCAAGAACAGCAACATTCAACGGCATGTGACATCTACTAACCCGCACTGGGCCAGCGTGGTAGATTACAGCCCATACTCTCTCTCTGAGAGAAGGCCAGAGTCCCAGCGGTGGGAACGTGAAAGGCTGATAATGATGATAAGCTATCTCCATTCTAATTGTCACTCAAATCCGTTCAGCCGTTTCAGCGTTAAAAAATAACAAACATAGGTGATACTCATTCACAAACTTTCGCATTTATAATACTAGCTGCATCCCACGGTTTCAACCGCGTGGACTACACTTTATCACAATAAAATGTATCTTATGCCCTTTTCCAGGGTTTGAACTACCTCCACAGCAAATTTCATCAGAATCAGTTTAGTAGCTTTTGCGTGTAAGAGTAACAAACATACATCCATCCTGACAAAACTTTCACATATACAATATTAGTAGGATTCATCATTATCAGCCTTTCACGTTCCCACTGCTGGGACTCCGGCCTTCTCTCAGAGAGAGAGTATGGGCTGTAATCTACCACGCTGGCCCAGTGCGGGTTGGTAGATGTCGCATGCCCTTGAATGTTGCTGTTGTTGTTGTTAGTAGGATTAGAGTATATTAAAATGTGGGAAGCTCTTATGATTCTATGACATGCCATATATATAATCCCGCATAATTTAGGGCCCAAAACTTTTTGCCATACCTAGTTAAATTAGCCAAGGCCAGACTTTGTCCTTGCTAGTGTCTAGGTTATCACGTCTCTAATAAATTTAGAGTAATTAATTAAACCAACGGGGGCAAGGCTACGCGTTCGCACTCTGAGTAATGTATGCAGACATGTTTTAGTGAAACAATAGAGAAATAATTACTTTGTTATGGTGATAAAAGGGCAACGCTACAGGCAAGTAGTGAATCTGTTGCTGAGCAGCTATCGGTGTGTTTCGGACAGAGGCGGATACAAGGGAGGGCAATTGGACTATTTTCCTCCCTCCCGACGCACGACCAAATGAATCTAAGTTCTTTTTAAAAATTAACTGGATCCGTGCTGGGTACCGGCAGCCTCGCTTGAAACTATTTGCACTTTTCATTGATATATTTTTAATAACGTAAAAAAGGTCCTCCCTTGAAAGAAACCTCCATAGACCAGAAAAAAATAGCCAAGAAACGTCCGCTAGGTATTTGTTTGGGCGTGAATTGTTTTTCTTATTGCTGACTTATTGTGAAGATCGATGATTGTACTAACAATATACTTTTCCCTGTGATTTTGAATCAATCAAAAAATATCTATAGCCAGTCATTCATGCGAGTAGTTATAACATGATTGCATGAGTCCAAATTCAACATTTCCTATTAGAACATGTCCAAAGGGGAAATTAATAGACTGTTCGTAGAGCGAGATTGCTGAGAGGTTCAGAATTAAATCTGGCGCTTCTAGACGAACCCAATTACCAAAATATGGTGTGTGTGTGTATGTACCTTGGAAGATATATCTTCTTATTCTTAATTTAAGATTAGTACCCCTAGTACAAGTTTTGAAAACGATAAAAGTTTTGGTAAACGTCGACGTTTACCACCGCCGACTTGTCAAAGTGGCAACTCGATCTGCTTAAATTCAAAAAGTAACTCAATAGCATTGTTGGAATATGATTATAAAGATTTAAAATAACCCGTATTAACGATTTCAGTTCCTCCAAGTCTCGGTAAGATTCGCTGAAAAAAATATGTATGGATGGAAACGAAAACTTTTATAGTTTTTGTAAACTATCAAAACCTGTACTAGGGGTACAGACCTCTGTAGTGCGATTCTAATTCACTTGGAAAGTTTCCGTGTTGGATTCGACGTTACATTTGCGTTTTTTTTTTATTCGTTTAAAGTCCCTACTAAATAAAGCATCCTACTAAACAAAGCAGAAGGACTTAAAAATATCACCCCGCTTACAAAATAACGCTTACAAAATTCAGAGAACGGAAATTTCCGAATCTAAAAAGCTATTAAGGTATCTAGGAGTTTACGATCTTGAGAATGGTTATTGTGTTCCTTAGCACAAGAGACAGGGCAGCTTTATAGCGCTTTAGTACTGCTTTATAGCTTAGCATGTCATATTGCGTCGTACATTGTAATATTATCGCATGCGATGCTAAGTGCTAAAGCCTAGACTTGAGTGACGTCATTTGTAAGAGTAAGCAAGATTGAACACACTGTAGCTGGTAAAGACACTCATAATATAGGACCTTAAAAGTTTTTTTTGGCTATTTTGTTTACAAGTCAGATGTTATGTGACGATGTGGTTGAAGGTGGCGCTACGCTACACCTGGATTAGGAACTGAATTTTTGTACATTTATGTTGTCTTGTTATATAACGTCCTGTTTTAACGGAGATTTTTTCAGCAAAAATTTATATATATACAATCATTATTCCTTAATTATATAGGTAGTAGTTTTATTTTCTAATCCAGGTGTAGCGTTGCGCCACCTTCGACCACATCGTCACTTCAAATCAGGTGACTTGTGGGAAAACGTTTCCCGTGATAAATGTAGGTAGTGATTCTAACTTTCTGTGTTTTTCAAAATTTCTTGATGTAAAAGACCCGGTGTTTTTTTCATTAGGTATGAACATTAAAAATATATAAAATCTGCATTTTTTATGAAAACCCCTGTGGAATAACCAAAGCTTTGAACACAAAGCAAAACCATAGACAACATAACCAGAGGCTCCATAACCGTACCTTCCTAAAATTTACAAGTACCTCTTATCCAGGGATTAGGAAGGAAACTCGGAGGGATAAGGCCGGAACCCCATATTTCCATAACCCATCTTAGCCGTTATAAATATTTAAAACTGGTGCTCTAGATAATGAGGTTACCTCTTATATTTGGGAGAAATACATTTAGCGACAGCTTTTCAAGTGAACACCTAAGAAAAATGTAATCGATTATTTAGTAACTTACCTTAATTAGTCGATTGCCTCAAGTTAAGAATCTGTCGCCAAGCACCTATCGGTGAGTTCCGGCAGCCACACTTGAGAGCCAGTTCCCAAACCAGGTGTAGCGTGAGACCATCTTCGACCACATCGTCACTTAACATCAGGTGATTTGTGGTCAAACGGTACCCTGTAGGACTGTAGGTAGTAAAAAAGTGATTAATTTTAATTGATTAAATATTAATTGGATTACTTTATCCATTCTTTTATTTAAATAATAAAGCAATTTCATGCAACTGAAAACCAATACCTACTTTTGATCTATTAAACTAACACAATTAACAAAAACTAAAAGTTATATGAAACTGAATTATATTTCAAACATTCTAATTTTATATATCAAATTTCTACTTTAATTATGCTTCTATAACATACAACTTAGTACCTGCACCTTGAGGTTGATGATCTGTTGATCTGTTTGTCCCCAAGTCTTTGCCCTATCCTAACCTCCAGTTTAACCGCACATATTAATTTGGCATGTACACAGCGACAAAACAGAGTGTTTTCGTTATATTATTCGAAGTAAAGCTATCTGAAATTGATACCGGTTATCCGTCGGAGTGTTAACAACAGATTAACGCCCAGGTTTATCAACAATTAATCGGCCGTTACACCAATGACCGCCAACGGTTAAATCGAAATTGTCGTAAATATTCTATAATCTAATGTAAACGTGACAAATAAGTGACTGTGTATAGTAAGTACTGAATTAACCTATAAAAATGTTTACAATCTAGTTAAAACTTTTCAAATTTGTCATAAATCTATCGGTAACATACAACATAATTTTGCTTTTAATAACAATTTATCAGCTTGTGCAGTTTTGACGAACCGTGTCACACATTGACGTTTTGATTAGCCTTCCTTAAGCGTTTTGGACCTCTTTTGCTTTGGACGCTTTTGAGCGAAGGATCCGACGTTCAACCCTTGATACTTCAATGGAAAGAAGGTCCTCATAACTTACTAAATGAGAGGTTTCTTCTAAAACTTCTATGACATAATTGATTCGTTTTGAATATTTAATACTTCACTGAGTAAAAGAGTGAAAGG
The DNA here is from genome assembly GCA_931315375.2 of Opisthograptis luteolata. Classification (NCBI taxonomy): domain Eukaryota; kingdom Metazoa; phylum Arthropoda; class Insecta; order Lepidoptera; family Geometridae; genus Opisthograptis; species Opisthograptis luteolata. The sequence goes on from OV928044.1 coordinate 3,227,503, forward strand.
GATCTTCATTAACCTTTACCTTTATATGAGCCAATAAAAGCATTTCGTTTCTTGCTATTTATTCATAAGCTAGCTGCTGTGCCCCGCGGTTTCCCGGTGTCCCGCAGGAACCTTTTTTAGGCCTCTATTGAGTTCATTTTCATATTTGTAACAGTGTCTTGGATATTTCTATCTATTAGTATTTATTTCTCTATAATATAAGTATGTATATCGTTGTCTAGTTCCCATAACACAAATTTCGAGCTTAATTTGCTAGGCTAGGTCAATTTGTGTTCAATTATCCCCGATTTTGATTTTTTTTTATTTTAACAGCTGAATTTTCAAAAAATTGTAACGTGTATGTAGTTTTTGTTTTTATTTCGTAATATTTATGTCAACACAAAAAAATAATGTTTTTATCCGAAGAAGGGTTCTGAAATCAATGCGTATACCTATGAGTCTATTTTTTTTTTCTTAACCTATACTGTCCCACTGCTGGGCAAAGGTCTCCCTCATTTAAAAAAAAGGGTTTTGAAGTCAATTGAGTAGGTAATGTTAAAAAATGTCACTATTCCCTATTCAAAGCACGTCCTTTGGTATCACAAGCTCGTGTTTGCATCGCTTGCGTCACGTTTTTATCTGTTTAATTAATAGTCATCAGCCGCTGAAAGCTTCAGCGTTCCGTGAAAAAAGTAAAAAAAAAATACGGCGTATCAGAATAAACCTATTATGACATTTTATTTTCGGACAACACGTCGGTAAAAGAGTTGTGAATAATTTAACGTTTTACCGGAAACGCAATTTTATTATTCATTCGCCTTTTATTCCACGTCATATATGCGTATTGCAATTAAATTACTGTCCTTGTTAATTCAGCACATTACTTCCTATTATTCGATAACTGATTTTAACATAAACAATTGAAATGCAAATTGCCAAAATTGAATAATAAAACTACGATTTATTCACCTGCTTTTTGCTACCTTTATTTAACACTAGCTGTTCCCTGTGGTTTCACCTGCGTAGACTACCTATAGTTAATCGCAATAAAAAGTATGCTACGACCTTTCACAGGGTCTAAACTACCTCTATACGAAATTTCATTATGATCGGTTCAACAGTATTTAAGTTTTTACGTATTAAAGAAAAAATCAAATCATTTCTCTTTATATATTTGGATGTATAGACTAGCTTCTCCCCGTGGTTTCACCATCGACTACAATTTATCGCAATAAAAAGTATCCTACGTCCTTCCCCAGGATTCAAACCACTATACTAAACTTCTTTTTTTAGTATAGAAAGAAGATAAATAACATAACATTGTAGCTGATGTGAGGGACTTTTTTGGCGGCAATTGAGTTGTCAACGTGAAAATTTTGTTTTTATGTGTAATATTGGTGGATTATTAACCATTATGTGTTCGTTAATGTGTACAAGTGTGGGAAATTGAAATAAAGTTGTGGAAGTGACTTTTCTAGTTGCTCCAAAAAAGTCCGTGTAAAGTTTAAGTAAAACGCCACTACTTTACTTAAACACTATCCTCATCCCATCATCTCATCATCATCATCACCATCATCATTTAAACTTGATTCTACTCTCGGAGTTTGAAATATTTTATACTTGACACTGGCAAATACACTAATCGTGTGACGACATAACAAAAAAAAAAGCTAATGTGACAATTCTAAGAAAGAACGACATGCACGTACTGACGTCACTGCCAGAAGCTAGCGCGAGGAGACACGTGGACGTGTGACGTCACGTCCGCACATTAGTCGCTCTAGCGGTCGACAATAACCAGTCTAGGTACAGGCTACAGCCATTAGCGACATGAAAGGTCAATCTGTCTAGATTCATCCCTGAAAGGTGTTTTGTTCGGTAAAGTACGAAACGGTGTCGGTTTCAAGGCCTGGTTGAAGTTGAAGCCTGCGATGTAGCAACAAAAAGGATTGCTGCAAATGGTTTTAAATTGTTATGTGCATGGTTTTATTTTAATAAATTTAAAATAAATTAAAAAAATAATTTAAACCGCTTTTCGTTTAAACGCCCACCTCTAATTGCAATGCATTGGGAACGCCCCTGTGGTGCAAATGCCCATAGACATTTGTGACAGCCTACCATCAAGCTGGTCATGCTTTCATGCCACTTTCCTTTGCTTTCGAAAGCGCAAAGTTTTTAATTAAAATTTATCTTTCAAAGGTCTCTAAGATTTCCTAGAGCCGATAGTCTTACGTTACGACCTACTTCAATGCCCGCTGGCACGGATTATAGTATTCTCTGCTCGACCACTCGGAATGGCAGATAATTAAAACTTTAATAGCTTTTACCCGCGGTTCTGCCTCTACTAATTAAAAAATATTCCACGTGGATTTGTTCGCTGTATCAAGGATATCTAATGACGCAACAACAAACAAACTGACCGTATTTTTTTGAACTTGCGCTTGTGTGATCTTGTTAGTCCCTCGCAGTTTTGTTTTGTATAAACATAATATATAGATTCTTTATTTTAAAGTAAATATATAAGTTATTAGTTATAAGTATACACATTTTGTATAATAATATGTCTCATTAATTCTTTACTCTCATAAAATGACTGTTCTATTTTTAAATTTTTTAGCGTATAGTTAAACAAATAACACGTTATATGTATGTAAATAGCAAAATAATTTAAAAAAGCGAGTTTAACGATAAAAAAAGAGTTTTCTTCCAGCTAACCTTGAGCATAGACAACTGTCAAATATTAAAAAGTTTTCAGTGTACACAGTTTACTATCAATTTATAAAATTAATACTTTTAAAAACACTTTTATTAGCGTCACTTGTAACTAACTATGTAATCAAATCTTAGAAGTCAATTTCTATTTAATTTAAAACGTATACCTACCCGCTACAAATCAATGATGGCAGTGAGTAGTCTAACTGAACTATCATGTCACTCAAAAATAGTTTTAAATTTCTAGGTATTTCGTTCTTGTCTGTACGTCATTGAAGCATAAAATGAATACTAAATAGTTTTAGTTTTGGGAACACTACTAGACGCGACAGCTGCACACACTCGGATCGCGCGCATTAATATCTAGATATCCTACAATATCCTACATTTATAAGAAGACTAGCTGCACCCTCGAGTTCACCTTCTGTCAAATTTTCTTTTAGTAATTAGGTACACTATAAGTTGAAGTGGCAATGGGCAGCCCACATCGCTCGACGAACCGATAACCGATGGGGAAGAAAGGTTCTCGAGTGGCGACCACGAACCAGAAGACGTTCTGTAGGTAGGTCCCCCACTAGGTGGACCGACGACATTGTAAGAGTCGCAGGGAGCCGATGGATGCAAATGGCTAATAGCCGTTCATGGTGGCGTTCAAGGGGGGAGGCCTATGTTCAGCAGTGGACTTCTTCCGGCTGATGATGATGATGAATTACACTATTGAGTCTCATTAGTTTTCTCAGCGCATGCGATGTAAAGAATATTTTAGGTTATTTTTTACACCTAGGTTACATTATAGAAGTTTTTTGAAAGTGTAATATAGCCTATGTCACCCAGGGATAGTGCAGCTTCCCAACAGTGGAAGCATTTTTCAAATCGGTTCAGTAGTTTCGGAGCCTATTCAATGCAAACAAACAAACAAATCTTTCCTCTTTATAATATTACTACAGGTATCTACTCCAAATATTCAAATCTGTTCAACGGTTTCAACTTGAAGCAGTCACAAACATAAACACTTGCTCACACACTTTAGCATTTATAATATTAAGTGTGATGATAAGTGTAATAACATCGTATAACATCAAAATAAAAAGTTTAAGAGCAAAGCTTAGGATTAAACATAAAAGTAAGAACTGCAATAAATTGTGTCATAATTTTAAATCACAACAACGAAGCCGCGAGATGAAGACTCTTTTAAAAATAGAATCAAATTGTAACGAATCTCTAACAGCTCATTTACGATTCTATTTTAATTCCAGAGTTTGTTATGACATAAAAACTCATCATTGGAATATAACTGGCCGAGAAGAAAAGAAATAAAACGTCCGAACTAGTGCGTGTTTGTACATTTGAGAACTTTGAACGTCAAATGCCTCAAGTAATTTATTTGGTAACTAGCTGACCCGGCGAACTTCGTATCGGCAATAAAAGTCACCTTTTAAACCTTCCCTGAAATTCCACAAATATTTCAAGATCAAAATTCTCCACTTCGGTGACTGAAGTTAAAGCTGTATTTCCAACACTAAAGACAAGTACTCGTTTATTTCTCAAGCAGTTTGCTATTAAACACGATAGAACGAGGACTCTGCCGGTTATGTCAACAAGTTCAGTCTTGCGGTTAGCACCAGTATTATATTCCGCCATATTATCTGCTATTGGCACCTTGGAAATTCAAATTCGGAACACGAGAACGAGACAGATGATTAAGATTTCAAAATTCTTGTTTAATAATTGAAACTTGCACTGGTTTTTTCATTCATTTATTCTGAAAGAAGGTAGGTAATAGGTTTTAAAAGAGAGTAAGTAGTAGAAAAGTTTTGCTTATTTAAAACATCCTAGAATCTTTTTTTTTTCTTTTGTATTGGCGTCACACGATGAGTGTATTTGCCAGTGTCATGTATCAAATATTTCAAACGCAGAGTGTTGAATCAAGTATTAATCATGATGATTATGATGAGATTAAGGGATGAGGATAGTGTTTTAGTAAAGTAGTGGGACTTTACTTAAACTTTACACGAACTTTTTTGGAGCAACCAAAAAAGATACTTTCACAACTTTATATCAATTTTTTACACTCGTACACATTAACGAACACATAATGGTTAATAATCCACCAATATTACACATTATCACTTGGCGAAACACAAGTTTTGGAAAAAAAACAAAATTTTCATGTTGACAGTTCAATTGCCGCCAAAAAAGTCCTAGAATCTATTACAAGGTGAAAACTAAAAACTGTTTACTTCTTTACTTTTCTTTTTTTTTTTGTAAAATTCTTTTTGGTTTAAACCGCAGGGAGTAAGTAGTTTGTATTAAACATAACATAATTATAACATAATCGTATTTACATTTCAAGACAAGTTATAAACAACAACACGCCCCGAGTGTACAAAGCGTTTACACTCACTACTAAGTTCTACCCACATAACCTATACAATAACTAAGAAACTTAACACAAACTGGCAAAAGCTAACAACAATACACTAGCTGCACCCCGTGGTTACACACGCGACGTTCCCGTTTTCCCGCATCAGGAACCTTTGTTTATCCGGGATAATCTAAATATATATGACTGACTGACTGACATAGTGATCTATCAACGCACAGCCCAAACCACTGGACGGATCGGGCTGAAATTTGGCATGCAGGTAGATGTTATGACGTAGGCATCCACTAAGAAAGGATTTTGATTAATTCTACCCCCAAGGGGATAAAATAGGGGATGAAAGTTTGTATGAAACTTTATCAATTTTAAACCGATCGGGCTGACTTTGCATGCATCAAGCTGTAGCCCACGCGGGTGAAACCGCGGGGAACAGCTAGTAACTAATAAGCATTCAGGGTATAAGCTATCTCCATTCCAAATTTCGTTCAAATTCCTTATGTCATTTCGGTGTGAAGAAGTGAGATACATACATACAACACACTCACTCATTCACAAACATTCACGTTTATAATATTAGTGTGTGCCTAACGACCCGCCCCGGCCTCGCACTTGTAGTCAAAGCTTTTGACAATCGGGGGTACACACGCACCTTTCTCTTTAACCATTTATAGCGATGATGGCTCAGTGGTAGTGACGTCGGCTTGCGATCCTTAGGACGTGGGTTCGAATCCTACAATGAGCTTGAGCTTTCGGTGAAGGAAAACATCGTGATGAAACCATAGCTTGGTGGTAGAGTATTTTCTAGTACTCGCCTGGCTAGCTACCACCCTCTTGTTAAGAATCTGTCGCCAAGCACCTATCGGCGTGTTCCGGCAGCCTCACTTGAGAGCCAGTTCCCAGTCCAGGTGTAGCGTGGCGCCATCTTCGACCACATCGTCACTTAACATCAGGTGACTTGTGGTCAAACGCTACCCTGTAAATAGTAAAAAAAAAATAAAAAACCAACAGAAAACTTTTAGTAAAATAAAAAGTGTAACAGTATAAAGTTTACATTCCCTTTTGTTAATTCTTCACGAAGGTGCCTCTGTTAATACAAACATGTTAACATAATTAACATCTTCACAAACATGGGAAGTGAAAGCGTCTGTGAAATCTATTGTGTAGTTAAACTAAATTAGCCGACGGCAATGAGGTAACTTTCACACAGGGTAGAGGTAAGTTTTGGGGTTGAAATTGAAATAGTTGATAGCATTAACGTACTGAGAGTCTAGACGTCGGGTCTAATGGAAACGTGACGGGAGAAGTGGCTGAGTGTGTACCGAGTTAAACTATAAACGAGTTTTCATGTCTTCGGCGCAGCATGTACTATTCTTTCACTCTCCCCTATCAGCAGTCATCGCTTCATTCACTCCCCTTTCATTCATATCAACCCTTACACAATCGATCCGTCTTTTCTTTGGTCTTCCTCTTCCCTTCCATCCATCAACATTCATGTTCATCACTTTTTTTGTAATATGATTATCATCCCTCCTCATAACATGTTCATACCAACCCAAACGATTCCCTTTCAACTTATCTGTCCCTGGTGCTACTTCCAAACTTCCTCTAATAAACTCATAACATTATAAACAAACGTCGTGATAAAACCATAGCTTGGACCTTTACAAGTCCTCGCCTGGCTAGCTACCAGTTAAGAATCTGTCGCCAAGCACCTATCGGTATGTTCCGGCAGCCCCACTTGAGAGCCAGATCCCAATCCAGGTGTAGCGTGGCGCCATCGACCACATCGTCACTTAACATGAGGTGACTTGTGATCAAACACTAACCTGTGAAAAAAAACGTGACGAGAAAAGTGGCCATTACAAACAAACTGACATTTCAATTTACGAGAATACCGTATGACAATCACATACAGCATAATTTTGATTGTAGCAATTTCTTCCCTTGTGCAGTTTCTACTGGCCGTGTCACACACACGCGACAAAGCGAAGACTAGCATATAATTAGCCCTCTTTTGGTTTGGACGCTTTTGAGCGAAGGACTCGACGTCTATTTCTTGATATGCTAATGGTTGTTAGCGTGTAGTTAGGAAATGAAATTCTGTTTGTTAATTGAATTTCCACTTTAAAACTAAATTAAAGGACACATTTCAAATGGGTACTACTTCAGAAAAGCGGAAATAGTGGTGGTAAGATAAAGAATAAACTTAATTGAAATATAATAAAAATAATGTAATAAACATTTATCTACCAACAAACTCCTAAGCCCTGTAAAAAAAACTCTCATTTCTCCTATGTACTAGACTCCGTATTAATTCAGTGAAATTAAGTCACATATTTTAGTAGCACATTCCTTACATCAATTTATTTCTTACTACGTCACTTACGAAGGCCTATGGCTTACAAACCCGTAGCAACCAGCTGGTTCTACGGTGATCTACGAAGCTACGGAAATAATGTAGCCTTTAATTTTGTTTCTTTCCGTACAGTACATTTTTGTACGAACTTGAGGGTGAATCGAAGCAATTTATTATAACCTTTTTCATGTACTTATCCGGCCGGGGGAAACGATGTTTCGTTTAAGGTCAATGTTAGCATTATAATTAAGAAGGTTAATGAATCCATAAAACACAATTTTCTTTTAAACGTTTGATTTTCTGGATTTTCGCTTTTCTTTTTAATAAATTGGACCGTTATGAAAATCAGATATATCGTTTTTCTTTTCTTCAGTCTGGTCCAAGGAAAAATCAACACTCCTGATAAGTCAACGATAATGGTCCTGTGATTCAAAACAATGATGAAAATATACAAAATCCACCTATACTTTTTTACAATCACATACCTAGCCTAATAGCTCTGGTCCTCTAAATATTTTTTTTTTTTTTACTTTTTACAGGGTAGCGTTTGACCACAAGTCATCTGATGTTAAGTGACGATGTGGTCTAAGATGGCGCCACGCTACACCTGGACTGGGAACTGGCTCTCAAGTGAGGCTGCCGGAACACACCGATAGGTGCTTGGCGACAGATTCTTAACAAGAGGGTGGTAGCTAGCCAGGCGAGTACTAGAAAATACCCTACCACAAAGCTATGGTTTCATCACGATGTTTTCCTTCACCGAAAGCTCAAGCTCATTGTAGGATTCGAACCCACGTCCTACGGATCGCAAGCCGACGTCACTACCACTGAGCCATCATCACTATAATAATAATGTCCTCTATCTAGGGAATCAGAGACTATATTATGTAGAACCACAATTCTCAGACAAGGAACAAATACTTGCGCTATTTTTTCAAGGTACAAATATTTGCCCCGAAGCGGGAATCAAACCCTCGGCCTTACGATCACAGTCGGCTGTTCGACCATTGCGCCACATCAGTCTTTATCATCACAAATTGTGAATATATTATGTATTACACAAGTTCACGCATGATATCCATTTGACCGTATATGTTTCTGAACGTATCACTCAATATCCCCGGAGGGCAATAAGCCTCTTATAGGTAAAAGTTTTTGGGCATAAATTCTACAATTTTCATATGAGTACAGGTTTGGGACAACCCTATCGTAAATCGTTAGGTATAGTTTTTAAGTGGTGGTGATAATAATTCTGTGGGTAGGCCCCTAGGTGTGGCCAATCGACGACATTCGAGAGGAGCTGTTAAATGCAAATGGCTCAAAGCCCTACATCATCATCATCAGCCTTTCACGTTCCCACTGCTGGGACTCTGGCCTTCTCTCAGAGAGAGATAGTATGGGCCGCAATCTACCAAGCTGTCCCAGTGCGGGTTGGTAGATATCGCATGCCCTTGAATGTTGCAGTTCTTGGACATGCCGTTTTCCTCACGATGTTTTCCTTCACCGTTTTGAGCGATGGCAAATCCACACGTCACTTATTAAGTCATTGGTGCGGGGCCGAGAGTATTCGAACTCAGTGTCGGTGCCTTGTAAGTCGCACTCGTTACCGTTTGGCCACCATCGCTGTAAGCCCTTCATAGTGGCGTTCAAAGCGGGAGTTTCATGTTCAGCAGTGGACTTCTTCAAACTGATGATGGAAATGGTGAAGTAATTTTGAACTCGATTAGATAAGAATCAGTCCTGGATTTATAAATAGGCCGTATAGGCTGCGGCCTAGGGGCGGCAGCGTCCTAGGGGCGGCAGATTTCAGAGGACGGTCACTCGATTTCGACTCGATTTTTTATAATGGTGTTATATACTTTAAATAAATCTCTATAGTAGAAATTATGTTTATAGTCCCATAAAAAAATGTAAATCCTGTTTCTTTTTTACACTCTTTCCTAATGACTAATTGACCACATGTCACCTGATGTTAAGTGACGATGTGGTCGAAGATGGCGCCACGCTACACCTGGACTGGGAACTGGCTCTCAAGTGAGGCTGCCGGAACACACCGATAGGTGCTTGGCGACAGATTCTTAACTGGTAGTGAGCCAGGCGAGGACTTACCACCAAGCTATGGTTTCATCACAATGTTGAATTCATCCGTTTATTTAACTTTATGGAATTCTGAATGTAGTAAACTACATATGGAAAATTATTATTTTAGAAAGGTACTTATGTACATGGGGCGGCGGAAAAAAGTAGCCTACACTCATAAAAAATTTAAATCCGCCACTGATAAGAATGACTAGGCAAGTTCCACTACGAACGTTTCTTTCTACGTAACATTCAGCCAATAATTTTGATAAATTAAAGCCACCTTCAACCCTCATGTCTCCGACTTACAAACATCCCTTCAATGTCACCGATTACTAATCGCATGGAGACGGCCTCTGTCACTCGATATCTACTCGAAAGCTAAGCACGACGACAATTAGTATAATTACACTGTAACGGACGCAGGGAACTGACAGGTCCAAATGTCACTTTTCAAAATAATGTTGTCAACCTTCAAATATCATGGATCTAATGCTTTTTTTCACTTCCTACAGAGCAACTTATTAGTTAAGTACTAATATTCAACTTTAGCCTATAAGCACAGTAAAGTAAGAACAGTAGGTTAGCTAAGGCCGCTCGACGAGTTAATTGCCTACTCTTGCGGTGACGCATAGGCGGCGTTCCGTACTGAGTGTATGGCCCGCGGCCCCGTTCGTTTGTGATTGTGTGCGTGATAAGTGCGTGCGTACACGGCGCCGCTACTCTCGTACACATTCAAACCGCCGCGGCGGCCGATTTGTATGAAGCTGAACTACTACTCTTTACTATGCTATAAGTTAGTAATCCGAATGACCGGATCATTCGATATCAAGTTCTTCTACAAACTAGACGTGGTCAAAATCTTACACAGACCATTAGGTACCTAAACATTAGTACTCCGCAAATAATCACGCTACGATGAATCACGGCCCAGTCAAGTCGGGTCATAAAACCAGATAATCCTTTTACCGCCCGCCGCCAGTTCAGTAGAATGCACTCCATCTCGTTTTATGATCGGTGGGGATTGCACTCAACTGCCATCTCTTATCTGGTAGGTGTTAATTTAGATTTAGGCAAGTAAAGGAAGAAAAAGGCACGAGAATGGAAATTATATCTTAGATCAATACTTTACTATATACTCTTCATTATTTACTTAGTAATTGCTTGGAAAATTTTTACTTCTAATAATAAATTATTCAATCCAGGTGTAACGTAGTGCAAGCGCCACATCGTCATTTAAAATCAGGTGATTTTAGTCAAAAGCTACTACTGTTAGGAGTAAAAATTATACAGGTATCAAGTCTACCTTTTTGTTTTTTCAAGGCAGCACTATCTCATTCTCGCTTATAAAGGTTACTAACCCGAGTTTCTCGCTAATGCAGGTATATGGGTAGTGTTTCTCTCATAAAGAGTTACGCAGCACAATTCATGCACTATGTAATCCACGTTCCACGAAAGTTAAGAATGAGTCATAAAATAGCAGATGTTAAATTTGTAATTTGTTTTATCATGTGTCATTTGTCCTGGCTATTACTCTCACTTATAGAGTTTTCTCACTTATCCAGTTTTCACTTACCCAGGTTTGACTGTATATGATTAAAAAAAATTATTACATCTGTGCTACCCACATCATATACTCAGGTATAACATAATATAATATTAATCATCAATATGACTAATAATTCTTATGAATTATCAATCAACTATTGCTTTACTAATTAAGCTAACGCGTTCCTACGTCATTCTCATTCTTCCCAAAGCAATGTCCCACTTTTCTATTAATTATTATTATACTTCTCCAGTCCTACACGTTTCAAAACGTTTCAAGTCATAAAACAAGCGATGCAATTTAAAATAACGATACCGTCGTTACTCGTTACGATCTTTTATTGCATAGTTTATAGTGTGACTTTTAATTAGCACTCTGCTTATTGTTGCTAAATATAGCAGCAACTGGACTGGATAGCGTTATGTAAAAATAACCGTAACCAAAGTTTCGCGATCACATCACAAGAATAAACAACTTTTCCAGTAGCTTATTTATTTATTTTTTACTATTTACAGGGTAGCGTTTGACTACAAGTCACCTGATGTTAAGTGACGATGTGGCGCCACGCTACACCTGGACAAGGAACTGGCTCTCAAGTGAGGCTGCCGGAACACACCGATAGATGCTTGGTGACAGATTCTTAACAAGAGGGTGGTAGCTAGCCAGGCGAGTTCTAGAAAATACCCTACCACCAAGCTATGGTTTCATCACGATGTTTTCCTTCCCCGAAAGCTCAAGCTCATTGAACCCACGTCCTACGGATCGCAAGCCGACGTCACCACTGAGCCATCACCGCTATAAGTTCAAAGAAAAGGAGCTAGCGTTACTAGCAGCAATAAGTGAATAGACCTCAATAATCTCAATCGGAACAATTTGCTACAGCAATAAACCCGCGGGCGGGCGGCGGCGGTGATTGCAAATGTATGGATAACGGATCGCTATCTTTATGTCGACAAGTTCTCTACTCTATATGCCATGCGAAGACAAACAGACACCGCATTTTATTGGTTCAATTTACATCTAACACGTAAGGTATCGTGAGGATTCACAGCTTTAACGTGCAAAACCTGACAAAGAAAAATAGTTCAAATAAAAACATGCGGTTTCAAACCCCGCTTCATAGTTGTTCTTATTATTTTTCTATCTTTAAATTGGAATAAAGAGGGATGATATTTCAAGCGCTATCGTTTAATTGTCGAAGGATTTGCGCAAGCTCCAGGTGGAGGACTGGCAGGAGGTGACGCAGGACAGACCGAAGTGGCGTCTTTAATAACGGAGACCAAGACTCACTTTGGGTCGTTGCGCCATCTCAGTTAGTTAGGATATTCCGACTGCTCGCATGAAGCGGTTTACTTCCACTTTAATCTTGGAACTCCTTTTCAGAGTTTGTATTTTCTGATCGCTATAACTGCGGGGCGCAACTAGTATTGAAATATGTCATGCCCATACATTTTTTTTCCTTTTTAAACTGTATACTATTTATAATCTACACATTATGTAATTAATTTACGTGTAAATCAAGTTAAGTCTTTTGTGTATTAATTGGCAAAATACTTAACTTTTTTTTTAATTTTAGGTAAATCTAATAGCTCATTTTAAATTCGATCTAACCCGAACAACTGATACCCAGTTGGCAACACTGGTGACGCGTTCAAGTACCTACTCCCGCCAAAATACAACTTTGCAGCCTTGCATAACAAATAACAATTTTTTATCTGTCTGTCTGCCTATTCGTCTGTTTGTTTCGGCAATCTCTGAAACGGCTGGACCGATTTTGTCGGAAATTTCACTCGCAGATAGTTATGTTATAGGGAGTACGTTGGGGTAGACGTATTCTTGAGTGGAGACCGCGACTTGGCAAACGTAGTATAGGACGTCCTGCGACAAGGTGGAGCGACGATTTGCGCCGAGTGGCTGGCAGTGGTTGGAAAAAGCCAAATACCGGGCTCAGTGGCGTATCATGGGAGAGGCCTATGTCCAGCAGTGAACTGATACAGGCTAATGATGATGATGATGATGATGATAGGGAGTAAATTAGGCTACTTTTACTATAGAAATTTGAACCCGGGGTAAGGTCATAGGATACGTGTTATCGTGATAAACTGTATCCCACGCGGGTGAACCGTGGGGAAGGAACAGCTAGTTGTAAATAAATTCTCGACAAAATCACTTTCATTACAATTTCTATTATAGTTTGGACAGGTATTGGGTTGCGTCCTTTATTTAATTTATTTTCCAACAATCTGAACATCGCTCTGACTCTATCTTCCGCCAATAAATATCAAGCGCGGGACGGGTCCACTTTGGGAACTTTCGTTTATAGCTTTGGGTAGCAGTAAGTAGGTACAGTGCGTGACATTAGCTACGAATTTGGCACATCGGTAGAGAAAACATCTGCATAGCTTAAATTACGTCATTCGCTGACACAGAATTCATAATTCAATTGTTTTTATTCAATAGGATACAATGTGATCATTTTAAAATGTCAAACTTTAAACTAGCTACGCCTGTTCCGACCTCCTTACGCCGGCAGAAGAGGCAAGAAACGCCCGGCAGGTAATTTTTTTGTCGCGATCACATTGACTATTTTATTCTTATTACTGACTAGCTGTTCCCTGCGGTTTCACCCGCGTGGGCTACAGTTTATCGCGATAAAAAGTATCCTACGTCCTTCGCCAGGGCTCAAACTATCTCTATAACAAATTTCATTTAAATCGGTTCAGTAGTTTAAGCGTGAAAGCTTATATATTCCGTATACTCCAAAATTATTCCCGCACTTCGGTGCCCCCTCACCGCGTTACCTGCTGTAGGTATCCATTATCCTATTTTAATTCTAGGTTAATTTTTTTTCGGACCTCGCGTTTGAATCGTGCTGTTAAAGGTCTTCCTGGTCCGCGACCGCACTTTACCTATTTCATAGATTCTCCCTCACCTCGCCGCGTTTCCCGCTGCGCTGGGGTGCGGCGGGTTTATTTTTCAATTACTACTTACATTTTTAAACTCGTGATATCTTTCGAATGGAATGTCCGAATTGAATGATTCAAAAAGTTTTATAAAGGTATTGAAGCAGTTTTGAATAAAAAGTAATTTATTTTGATAAGGATTAATACCAAGATACAAATAAAGAGCCTTTTCTAAAGGCGGCATTAAAAATTAAATTTTTAAAATAAAATATCACTTATTGCGGCATAACTATAATAGTTAGATACATGCTTTGGCGGACTTTTTGGTAGATCTTAATGAGAACTACAAACCCGTCATAGATTATTTTGTTCTAGTGTCAATAGTTTTTGCAGCGCACGCAAAAATAGGTTTTCGATTTCACACCTTGGGTTGCAAAATAGCAATTTTCTTACGGATCCCTAATTTTTTTGGAAATAAAACATAGCCTATAGCCTTCCTCGATAAATGGGCTATCTAACACTGAAATAATTTTTCAAATCGGACCAGTAGTTCCTGAGATTAGCGCGTTCAAACAAACAAACAAACAAACAAACAAACTCTGCAGCTTTATAATATTAAGTATAGATTGATTGAATTGGAGCAAGTTCACTAAAACGTAAAGGAAGACTTCGTGATGAAACCGTAGCTCGGTAGGGCATTTTCTAGTGTGCGCCTAGATAGCTACCATCCTCAAGGTAAGAATCTGTCCCAAGCATCTATCGGTGTATTCCGATCTTTTCTCGTAGCCTCATTTGAGAGCCATTACCAACTTCGACCACATCATTATTTAACATCAGGTGACAATGGTCTGACAAAACTAAAAGATAAATCATGAAATTTTAAAATCGCTATAATTTTTAAAATACTAACTTTCTCAAGAAAAAATATAGAACATAATCGTATCATATTAACTAGCAGAACCCTTTCAAGCCTTAAAATACGTTAAGCCAGTCCACTGTGCGCCGTCTACAAACGTGTACGTAATGCATAAATTAATACGATAGTGCGAAGTTACCACCGCTTTCTCTATGGCGACAATGCAGCGTGCAAAGTTTAATAACCTACCATCAATCACACTTCACTGATAAGTGAGTTGTGGCTAAGCTTGAGTAGCTTAGCGGAGCCTTTGTATTAGCGTGTAGATAAGCTATTGAAGTTAGCAAGCTCATATTATAAGCTAGATTCTAAACTTGGCATCAAAGTTTCAAGCTGCAAGGTCTAACAACTATTATTAAGCTAGAGAAATGACCGAAACACAAGAATTTTAATCGAGAATCACAGTCCCAGTGTAACAGCTGAAAAGGCACCAATCATAGCTCGCGTGTGGATACCGGAGCGGTGGTGACCGAACGGTAAGGCGTGCGTCTTACAAGGCACCGACACCGAGTTCGAATCCTCTCGGCCCCGCACCTATGATTTAATATGTGTGGATTTACCGTCGCTCAAAACGGTAAAGGAAAACATCATGAGGAAACTACAACATTCAAGGGCATGCGACATCTACCAACCCGCACTGGGACAGAGTGGTACATTACACTCTCTCTTTCTCTCTCTCTCTCTGATCAATGATGTATCATCTACCTGATCTATATAAATAATTTCTCATCTACCTGATCTATTAATAACAAAACTGAAGAATTTATAGGAAATCGGGAAAACTATAAACAAGCACATAAACCCAAATACATCAGATTTGAGTTATTGCAGTTCAAGATCCATTTAACGCTGGATAGTTTATCCCGATGTATCATCACGCTTACGTCAGAAGCTAGAATTACCACAGATTAGGTAGCAGATACCAATACTCGTAGTATAGAGCAATGACCTACTAACTGGAGCAATAGATTTTGGATGCAGTTTCCATATAAGTTATGATATAATTTTTTATTATTTATACAAGTGATGATCCTACTATATTTTCGAAATATGTACTAGATCAGTAATTTTTGGCGTCTAAGATGTTAACTTAAATTGGTCATGTTCAGGGACTTTTGTTGTTGACTGTATCTACTATAGTAATGGTGAACCCAAGGTGAGCCATATAAAATCAACATTGCTGTCAATTGTTTAAATTTTTTATCATCATTGTCAGCCTTTCAAGTTCCCACTGCTGGGACTCTGGCCTTCTCACAGAGAGAGTATGGACTATAATCTACCACGCTGGCCCAGTGCGGGTTGGTAGATGTCGCATGCCCTTGAATGTTGCAGTTCTTAGGCATGCCGGTTTCCTCACGATGTTTTTTAAATTATGTAAGTATTTGCATTGATTTTCTTAATGCTTATAATTAGCAACCTTTATGCTACGTCTGCCTAACGACTTTCCTTGGGAATCCTTATTTTTAGTCAATATATAAACCGCTTGTCAGTTATGATCATCTAGCACAGAGGTTCCTAAACTTACTTTGTCTACTGCCCACTTTGAGAATAAATTATTTTTTGCGCCCTCCTTAAGCCTCTACACAACGCCCCTATTTTTTTCTGGGTCTCTTACCGCCCTTCTTTAGGCCTACAGCGCCCACAAAGGGGCGTTATCGCCCATTTTGGGAAAGGATGATCTAGAAGTATCCTATTGAACATTAAATCAGTGAATGTCCTACGATTTCACCCGCGGCCGCGTGGAGATTCCCACATAACGCCTATAAAAATAAGCTTTTGCCATCCTTCGGCCCATAAACTATCTCTATGCAAAAAATCACGTCGAACCTTTTCTCCGTTGCTGCGTAAAAAAGGGACAAACCAACAAACTTACAGTCGCATTTATATAAGTGTGAACGCTCTCTATCTGACCTAGTTCTTATAGACATAAAAAGTGGCATGTAAAGTAAATTTAGAGTAGGTATAGGTGACATTAATGGGCAATTTCTAAAGCTAATAAAATTGAGTAAATTGAATAATCAACCTTCTACCGTCGCGACGCCGGAATACCTAATGGATATTCAATAAGAGCCTCCACTTATATGAAGCCTGTATTGAACTCTATGTTGATATGAATATGGATAAGACCTTTCTTATTCTTAGGTCCCTATAACAGTAAGCGCAAAAATGACGAGAATGATTGATTGACGTACTTCACCTTGCTGAACTTAATGATAAAATAAAAATTCAGTAAAAATAGGACAAAAGGAACCATCTTAGGATAGCCTTAGACCAGGACGTATAGGTACGGACAATGGCGGACAGCTCGATCCCACGGTAGGTCGTATGGGAGCGGCTTGATTTGTTGAAAAATGAACCTCAAGAACGATCAAACGCAGTCAGGGTTTATTCGGCGTTTGCCGTGCTGTCTGGTCTGTGAAAAGGCAAGCCGTAGGACCCGGCCATTATATACAAGTCTTGTGTTGAATGTATGTAGGTACTAAGTTTCGTCACAGTAGAAATCATATAAACTTAGCAACCCTGACCGCAAATCACGATGAATTCAAAGGTGTTGTTTACCAAATGCTCTAGCTCATAAATAGATAGACAAAACATACATACATTAAAAAGTATAACACCAATAAAACTTTAGATTAAAGATTGGTCTTGATGTCGAGCAGCCATACACAACTAACGCCTGAAATTAAAATCGATCCTGATCCGTTATCCGCGGTTTTGGATCGATATGTCATGTCATTTTAGTACTAGGGCTTGACATATTATGACATGACATACCGATCCAAAACCGCAGATAACGGATCAGGATCGATTATAAATTTTGGGCGTAAATCTATGTCTTATCGCTCAAAATGAGCTCTTCCAGACAAAGCAGCTCATTGAAACTCAAAAAATGTTTATTTGTTAGAATACAACATGTGATCACTTTAAAACGTCAATATTAAAACTAGCTACGCCGGTTCCAACCTCCTCACGCCGGCCGGTAAAAGAACAGCAAGAAACCTGGCAGGTCATTTTTTGAGCGCGATCACATTTACACTTTATTTTTAATACTAATTGATTGAATTGCAAGATACTACCCAATAACATGACAATTCTTTCACACATTCTTACAATCGTTTAACCCACACAACAGTCAATACAGAATACCCAAAGCTGTATAGCTTTATAAGTCGCAGCGATTTGGGCAACACGCCAATATTAGTTACCTAAATGGATTGAGCCGCAGTCGATAAAAATCGCCCATAACTGTAGTCGTTATCATAATATTATACACTCTCTGGGTTATATTTGTGCGGAGGAAATTAGATTAGGAGGAATTTATAAGATTGGAGCGACGACGCGTAGGGCTCGCACGGAAAACTGCGAATTCACCTGAACCAACGCTTTGCCGATAACCGATACGGAAGAAAGGTTCTCGAGTGGCGACCACGAACCGGAAGACGTTCTGTAGGTTGGACCCCCACTAGGTGGACAGCAGTGGATTTCTTCCGGCTGGTGATGATGATGTTGATGATAAACGCTTCGCCGCACGAAATCGTATCGCAGCAATTCGCATCGCAAGTTCCTGCGATGCGGCGTCGCATTGCAGTTTTGTGTGAAAGCCCTAAACTTTACCTGCCTACACTTGTGCACGATTGAACATTGTTGCGTAGGCGACATAGTTAAGTAGTTAGTGATCAATCAATATCAGAAGTTCGGGAGTTCGGGACTATGTGTAATGAACTTACAGTAAGTAGAAGAAAGGAGAACATTCCCGGAATTGGGAAAATGGGAACGTAAGAGTTAATAGCTGAGTAATCGAGCGTGATTATTGTATAAGTAGACTAGCACCCCGCGGCTTTGCTTACGGGGAACTTGACATTTTTGCAAACAAAATTTAACACCCCATTCGAACTTTATGGGGGATGATTTTTACAATCTTTTTCATGGCTATTTTCTTCACTTTATAAGAAACATAAGTACATACTAAATTTTCGCTTCATAGGTCTTGTAGTTTTCAAGATTTCGTAATAATGAATTAGTCATGTCAGTCAGTGGTATTTCGATTTTATTTACTTATATTGATAATAAATTGGCAAAGACTAATCAACCTGATTTTTTATACAGCTGATAACGAGCAGGTCACATACCTGATGGTAAATTCTACACGTGACCTAAACAACTGCAGTGCCTTTGAATGATAGTCTTTCACGGCACTGCACTGCAATCGCGTTCCCCCTTCAATCATTCATCATCATCAGCCTTTCACGTTCCCACAGCTGGGACTCAGGCCTTCTCTCAGAGAGAGAGTATGGGCTGTAATCTACCACGCTGGCCCTTGAATTTTGCAGTTCTTGGGCATGCCGGTTTCCTCTCGATGTTTTCCTTCACCGTTTTGAGCGATGGCAAATCCACACATAACTTATTAAGTGCGGGGCCGAGAAGATTCGAACTCGGTGTCGGCGTCTTGTAAGTCGCACGCGTAACCGTTCGGCCACCATCGTCTTCAGTCATTATAATTTCGAAAACCGAAAATCAGCATACACACAACCAAAATATTAATTAAAAACCTCTTTTTATATGTTTAAAAAGTTTTCAAGATAAAATTCGTCTTTACAATACAAAGAGTTTGTACGAAGTCCTTGAAAAAGCAAAAACAAGTGAAAAACGCGGCAGATGTTTCAGCAGCTGAAAGACCTCGAGCTTTCTTTCGAGCGGGCCTACATCATTTTTACGTTGGCAACACAAAATTCACTACATTATTAACAGTATGGTTACTTTATCTAGGATAATACAGGCTGAACGCAAAGAGCGAGCGAAGAAATCCAAAAAAAGGTACTTTCAAAAAAATGCCATTGGTTATGTGTATGCTTATAAGGATTATTTAACGCTTATTTTATTAAATATTTTGCTGGTTGAACATTAAAACTATTTTAGTTATAAAAATCACATCTACATATCCATTTATATACGCAAAAAAAACACATCGATGAAATTTGGTATGGAGATGATTTAGACCCTGCGGAATTCCATAGACTACTTTTATCGCGCTGACATAGCATTTTTTTTTATAAATTTGTAATCTCTTTATGCTCTGTAATTTTTGGCGTAAACATATTCCCCATCAGTGAAAGAAGCGATGTTCTTACTCTTTCTACACAACTGTAACCTTTACCGAGGGCCATTGAAAGACCGCACCTTTGATTACTCCCTCAAAGCCTATTGTGCTTGTACAGTTAAACATACTGAACAGTCGATTTATCTTCCAGTAATCCAGTAGCAACAAGGATCCCTGAAAAGAAGGTCACTTCAACAATGGTTTTTACCCTTAGTTTGCTTGCACTGAAGAGAGATATATTGTCGACAAACGGTTTCACCCGCGTAAAGATTTCAACAGGATTTAATCAGAATAGAATTATAGTTATTATAGTTATGCGTCATATCTATTACAGTTTTTTTTTTTTTTTTACTATTTACAGGGTAGCGTTTGACCACAAGTCACCTGATGTTAAGTGACGATGCGGTCGAAGATGGCGCCACGCTACACCTGAACTGGGAACTGGCTCTCAAGTGAGGCTGCCGGAACACACCGATAGGTGCTTGGCGACAGATTCTTAACAAGAGGGTGGTAGCTAGCAAGGCGAGTACTAGAAAATACCCTACCACCAAGCTATGGTTTCATCACGATGTTTTCCTTCACCGAAAGCTCAAGCTCATTGTAGGATTCGAACCCACGTCCTACGGATTGCAAGCCAACGTCACTACCACTGAGCCATCATCGCTATAAGATCATCTTGTCATCGGAATAAAGCTCAGTCACAAACAATCAAGCCCTGAAAATCCGACATCACTCGATGTAAGCGGTCCCTCCCTCATACTTACAAAATATGGAACGAGCTCCCTCTACAAGTCTTTTAGCAATACCACAGAATGCAGTCCTTCAAGATGAGTGTGAAAGGAGTTCTTCAGGGGCGTTAATGCCTTGACAACGCCCTTATTGTTGCAAGTGTCTATATGCGACGGTGACCGCTTACCACCAGTGCCGCATTAAGCAAGCGCGGGGCCCGTAGCAAATTCTTACAAACACCCTTTGATCCTTGTCTGACGTGGAATGTTTAGTAGAAAAAGTTGCAACGTTTCACGTTTTTGTAACATCATGTAAATTCAATATCCAAATCTTAGTGAGTTTAACTCAAAAAATACGCTCTGGCAGGGAAACCTAGTTAGGGGTCAGAGCCTATGTATATACTAGATGAGTGGTAAACCCACTACAATAATTATGCCAGGCCCCCTTTTGCGCGGGGCCCATAGCAATTGATATTCTTGCTACGTGGTTAATCCGGCACTGCTTACCATCCGGCAGACCGTCTGCTTGTTTGCAACTATTACACAATTACATAGTTAGTTAGTTACAAGTCAAGCTAATAAAAGTGTTTTAAAAACAACCAATTAGTGATCAGAAATGGATCAGTGGAACTCCTTACCAGAATCCGTGTTTCTCGATCACTATAATTTGGGTTCAATCAAAATTGACGTTCACTTAGGTACCTACCAACTTCCTATTTTGCACCTTAGAGATAACTTTTCCGCCTTTGAGAAAATTACGTAACAGGAAAATCAAAAAATGATCTCAACATCTCGATCTTGATCGATTACCAAAAAAAATTGAACTCATCAGCCGATATCTGTCTCACTCAATCTGGGATGTGTTCCATTTCCACACCTCGTTGTTTTTCATCACTTAAGTAGGTTGGAAAAAACGTAACATCACTAACGAGATTTTTTTCGCCTCTTATTTTTTGTTAGGGCGTGAAAAATCACATACTTCTATTAAGGTAATGCCCTAAGTTGTCACTAGCCATGAACCTAATTTAGCACATAAAGCTGCCATTCCATTACAGTACACACTGCGAAAAAATTATCATTAAAATATACATTACTGAGAGACATAGTAGCTCCACATAGCTTTAAAGATATCAGAGTCGATTCTGTTGAGCACTTTCTAAAAATAAACTGAATTTGACTGATCTAAAAATAATGCTGTCCTTTTCCTCCTTCCTTGGTCAGAAAAGGACGGCAATACTTTTAGGCCTGTCAAACTTAGTTTAGTTTTATATAATAATAATAAATAATGCCCGCACAATCACATACATAGGCTCTGACCCCTAACTAGGTTTCCCTGTACCTAGGGTATCAGAAACTACGCGGATCGGGGATCCACAACACCCAGACACAGAACATATACTTGCGGTTTTTTTTTTTAATGCACAAATATTTGCCCTGTAGCGGGAATCGAACCCGCGACCTCACGCTTCGCAGTCGGCTATCCGCCCATTGCGCCACATCGGTCGTAAAATGCACAACACAATCATTACCATTCTCGTATATTATAGTCGGTGATGTCTGTGACGGGGTCATGCTCGCTCTGAGTGTGAGTGAGTAGTCACAGCTAGCCACGTGTGTAGTGTCTATGATGTCATAAACTACATCACATTACGTAGCATTCATATGTCGCTGAGAGTCTGCCCACCTACATTACACATTACCATATAGCTCACCTCACTTTAAGGGCGTAGCAAGTACGAGTACGTGAGTTGCAGTGATTAAGTGGCTTTACCAGACCAGCCACCCTAAAAGTTTTTTTTTAACCTAAGCTGTCCTACTGCTGGGCAAAGGTCTCTCCCATTTTTTCCAGATATCTCTATCCCCCGCAAACTCATTCCACCGCTCCTCAAATGAGTCAAGGTCATCACGCCATCTTTTTCGGGGCCTGCCTCGGCGACGTCGCCCGTCCTCAGGTACCCACTGCGTGATGATCCTTGCAAGGAACATCCTTAAAGATGGGTAGACAAAACAATAAACAATTTCACTCGATCATTAACTTTCAGGTTTATAATATTAGTATGGACTTGTGGAGTGTGATAGTTTGATAATCAGAAACAAACTTCATTAAGCGACAGCAAAAAACAATACCTACATATTGTGAGGGTAACGCACCCCGGTCAATACCCCCATAAATTTGCTGAAATAGTTATCCCTTGAGCGGCGCCGTAAACACTGAATACTAGTTGTGTTCTAAGTTGCTTTAAGGCAATAACATGCTTTGTGCTGGTGCATTTTCTTATAAGCATGTTATTTTACGTGATTTTTAATAGCATGCGTAAAACGATAACGCGTGAAACGACTGGCCGCCACTGCCCCTGGCTTGCTATTGGCTTTGAATGCTTTTCGTTGCGACTATGACTGCAAGTGCGAGTCTGCAAGTGTTGCAACTTATAAACCTTGCGATGCGCGACGGACAGATTATAGAGAAAGTAGAGCGTGCGTTAGCAAAAGCAAAAGCAACATGTGAGAGCCACGATAGCATTTGCTATTCGATATGTACAAAAAGCACGGTGCTTTGGCTGCTTTCCGATTTATTAACCACCACTACTGAATACCCACATTTACGTTGTTGCAGTTTCGTATAATAACATCTTCAGCGTGTCTGGATTCGGCTATATTGATTTTCAACGTAAGTGGTTCCCGACAAGACGAGCAGATGTCAGTTCAATAAATGCACATTCATCTTCATTCTGTTGCTAAACTCTACATTGCACAATTTATCGGAAAGAATAGTCGTTGAAAACGTTTATGACTTTCCTAAGCAATTTTACAGTATGCTGTATAATTATGCTGTCAGCCTTCTTACCATGAGGCCCGCCTGCTCGTCTGCCACTCTATTACACAGAAAAAAGGGTTTTTTTTTACCACTTACTTGGTTACTTATTCAATTAATTTCATATTAAACTTCAGACTTTATAAATAACAATTGGAATGAACATTAATACCAATGTCTTTAATATTTGTTTGTTTTATTTGTTCTATCAGCGGCCTTATCGCTAATAATCGATCTCTTCCAAGCAACCATTGATTTGATTCGTGGTGTCTTTACTAGATCTGTATACCTTTGCAAAGAAAACAAATGCTATTTGGTATTATTCACTGCTATGTCCCCATGCAGAAGAATCGAATGAACTTAAGATTTTTTTGTTATAATATAAGCACTTAAGTACATAAAGAACATCCATATGTAAATAACGAGATATTCAGTCAGAGATCAAGCATTTTGCTTCTTATATTGATACAAGTCGTATTTCTCCTGAATCCCTCGAGAAAGGTTTTAGGAAAAAAGCTTTACATATTTTATTGCGTGACATTACGCTGAGAAAAAAACAGCTTCGCAAAGTCAAAAACGGTATCGTATATTCACTAGCAACTGGTAGCTTAGTGATAGGGTATTATCTAGTGCTCATCTGGAGGCCTAGCATACCACTCTACAATCACTAACGCTAAAATAAAACTATAACAATGCCGTTCCCAATCCGGTCTATCCAAGGTTTGCTCAACTAGAGATAAAAAATTGACATTACTTCTATGGAGCTTATGTCAAATTTCTATCTCCGGTATGGAAAATGGTAGATAGATAGTTTATTGGGAACAGCTGTAAGTCACATGTCAGAACAAACGTCTACAATAAAGATCGCTACATCGCATATAAAATGGTACCGACCCAAAAGATGCATATTTATTATAACAAGCTCAAACCGTCGTACGGCGACTGTACCACGGAATGTAAAAATTAACGCTGATCCGGTCGACTGTACTACCGAAAAGATTTTCAACCATGGTCCGATCAACCGGACTATCGCGACTGTACCACGGGCAAGAAGTGAACAAAACGTCACACATAATTATAACTCTATGATGACATTGATGACCATAATTTTTACTAAACCTTTTGTTACATACGCGTGCATGAGCTTTCA
Organism: Opisthograptis luteolata; assembly: GCA_931315375.2. NCBI lineage: Eukaryota > Metazoa > Arthropoda > Insecta > Lepidoptera > Geometridae > Opisthograptis > Opisthograptis luteolata. The sequence continues at coordinate 3,252,168 of OV928044.1, forward strand.
GCATTCTAGTTTTATCTTGGTTACCAACTGACTCTCTTTTGCTCGCTTACGCTAATGCGTTAATGATTGTAGAAATAGAAACGTTAGCATCTAGACTAGGCCCCCTGGCTACCTACTACTAAGAATATGTCACCAAGAACATATAAAGCACACATACACACACACTGACACACATATGCAGTACTTGCTGAAGCTGCCCTATTAATGTCCTATAATTAATTATTTACATAAGTAACTGGAACCTAGAAGAACACTTCTGTATAGTGGCAATAAAGTCATCATTATCAGCCTTTCACGATCCCACTGCTGGGACTCCGGCCTTCTCTCAGAGAGAGAGTATGGGCTGTAATCTACCACGCTGGCCCAGTGCGGGTTGGTAGATGTCGCATGCCCTTGAATGTTGCAGTTCTTGGACATGCCGGTTTCCTTCCTTCACCGGTATGAGCGATGGCAATAAAGTATTTTTTTTAAATAATATCGATGTGTTCCGACAGCCTGCCTTTAGAGCCAGTTCACAGGTACATATAAGCACGACCACATCGTTCCTTGTGGTCAAACGCTACCCTGCAAGATGTAAAAAACGACTTTAAAAGGCGATAAAAACTCAGGCACTTTCTTTGATAGGGCAGAAACAAAAAATAGTATCTTTGCCTGACTTGATTACGGCTCATAAAAAAATCCCATCATAAAAATGGACAGCCTTCCGAGTAAATAATAAAAATAAATTGAAAGAGCACCGGGAATCTGTTCGCTTTAAAGAAAAATGTTTTTTCCCTGTAAAAATTAAGTTAACTAGGGGTGTCCCGCGGATTGCACTTGGAGATTTTCACAGGAAAAAGTAGCATATCTGTCGCTACGAGCTGCGCCCCGCAGTTTCACCCGCGTCTTCCCGTTATCCCGCAGGAACCATTTTCCGAGATAAAAAGTTGCCTATGTGTTAATCCAGAGTATAAGCTATCTCCATTCCAAATTTCATTCAGATCCGTTCAGTAGTTTTTGCGTGAAAAAGTAACAAACATCCATCCATCCATCCATCCATCCATACTTACAAACTTTCACGTTCATAATATTAGTACCTAGGATTGTACTGTGCCTATATGTAATGTGTACTCCGGACCATAAACTATGTACTATATGTATGCAAAAAATTTAGTTGATTCATTGCTGCATGAAAGATGTACAAATAAACAAACAAACTAGCTGCACCCCGCGGTTTCACCCGCGTGGACTGCATTTTATCGCAATAAAACGTAACCTGCAAGCCTATAGAAAAAAACACTTTCCGTTTTATCCAAATGTACTTTCCTGGCAACTTTTTCAATTTTTCTCTTCATAAGAACATTCCTTAGCTTTCAACAAACACAACAAAAAAATAATTAGGGCAATTGTTCGATAGATAAAAGTAGAGATAATATCTTTTGACCGGTAACGATATACCTACCAGCTATACATAATATATACCAGGATCCAGGATAGTATCGCATAGCAAGGTAGAGTGAATACGCGTCAACCACAGAAAATACCTAAGCAGACCCGCACTAAGGTAAGGGTAAGGACCAATTGAAAAAATAATTACCCTGGGTTACCCTGGAGTTCGGTCTGGACCGAAACAGGGGGGGGGATTAAGGAAAGTGGGTTAAGAGGCGACGCCAATCGACATGAAACAACTCGTGAATGAATTTACTTTTTGAATAGCAATGCTGACTGCCCCTAATTAGAGTCCAAATAAGCTAGCGGGGACCTTTACATAAGCTTTAAGGACAAATTGTAAATTATGAACGTTTCGAGTGCTTAGAAAGTTTATTTTCGTTTTGAGCATAATTTTAGGTCAAATCGATTAAAACAAAAAAGCCTTCAAACGTAGCGTAGTATTATAATTTTAAATTAGAAAACGAAACGAATTAATTAACGAAGGGGTCATATTCATAATTATTAATGTCCATATAAGTCCATAGGCGTATCGTCTACGAGTTTTATACATTACAAAAACCATTGGCTAGTAAATAATAAGAAATAAATGAAAATGAGATTGCGTCCAATCACTTATAGGGTTTTATTCCCACAATGGGACAAATATTTGAGCATTGATAAAAAACACATACCATATAATATTGTTGTTCCGTTGTTCTTGTAGTGTTGAGGATCTCCAATCCAGATAATTTCTGATATCTTAGATACAGGAGATTGTGTTGGCGTTAATATTATTTAACAACTAGTTGCACCCCGCGGTTTCACCCGCGTCTTCCCGTTGTCCCGCAGGAACCTTTATCCGGGCTAAGCCTAAGTATTAATCCAGTGTTTAAGCTATCTCCATTCCAAATTTCATCAAAATCAGTTTAGTAGTTATGGTGATACGTGGTTACAAACATTCACACACACACGCACAAACTTTCGCATTTATAATATTAGCAGGAAACTCACGACCACCAGGGTTGTATAAAGCGACGCCACAGAGCTGTCGTCGTTGTCTCAAACATTAATTCAGAAAAGAATTATCTTGTTATCGTTTTCAGCCCTCCCTTTTTATACTAATAGATACTTAATAATACCATTACTTATAAAACGAGACAATATTGGTATGTATTATAATCATGCGTTACCAAGTTCGCCCACCTAGTCCCTGCCCTACATTTTCAGGGGTTTTGTAGGTATTCTTTAGCCGAGGACTTCAACAATAGCTATCTATATATCTGGGTTTTTGCGGTAATATGTCAAAGAAAGCCGGTTTTATTCCGTGACGACTTCAGCTAGAAACTAGTTACCTATATTTCTTCTCTGAATCTTTACGTTGAATAGAGAATCACTACGTTTCTGTGGCCAAAAATGGGAATCTAAATATGTATTAGTGACTGACTTAGAATTTGTTTTTGTACCATGCATTTGTTTTGTTCTAATGAGTTTGTGATATTTCGGCACTGTTAGCATTTCTTTCTCTTGTTTTTTTTTTATTTGTTATGGTGTCACACGATTAGTGTATTTGCCAGTGTCAAGTACAAAATGTTTCAAACTCAGAGAGTTGAATCAAGTATTAATGATGATGATGATGATGGGATGAGGATAGTGTTTAAAGTAAGGTAGTGGCGCTTCACTTAAACTTTACACGGACTTTTTTGGAGCAACTAGAAAAGCCACTTTCACAACTTTATTTCAATTTCCCACACTCGTATACACATTAACGAACACATAATGGTTAATAGTCCACCAATATCACACATTATCACTCGAAGAAACACAAGTTTTGGAGAAAAACAAAATTTTTATGTTGACAGTTCAATTGCCACCAAAAAGTATCCTTTCTCTTGTTTTTATGTGCAGTTTTCCCAAATAAGTATCTCTCACTCTCTCTATCTTAATAATATTACTAGCTATGTCCCACGATTTCAGCTATCAAATTTACTTTAATTATAGAGAATGGCACATCAGAATCGACAGCAAAATCTACTTCATGAGAATAAAGCGCAAAAGATTGGCTAAAAAAGTGGAACTGGATCAACCCTTGACATGACAGAGTAGCACAGTATGCATAAAGTGGTTAGCGACAGTCCGTCATGCTTGGGCCACACTAACGGGAAATTCCGTTAATTATCGCGATGATTGACGTTTGACATAAGTGTGGCCACGACTTACCGCGATAATTTGACAACGGCATTCACGTTGGCGTTTGACGTTAGCCGATTACTCAAGCGGTACATCGAAGAGATTAACGCGAGAATTAAAGTGTTGAAGCGGCCATACTACATATTGAAGAAAGAGAGAAGAAAGTTCACGATTGAAGTTTCGTTGCATTCACGTTGACCGTTCAAGTGGAGCCACTCACATAATTGCGTTAATAATTAACGTTGACCTTAGTGTGGCCCCAGCATCATTCACAGTTCCATTCTACTACACAACGCGACATTACAGGTCCAATACTAGCATTGTAATATAAAAAAGTATATCTATATTATTACCACAATAGATATATCTGAGCACGCACAACTAAATAGTAGGCCTTTGTCACGATTCGTCAGCGGAAGCCTTATTTCCGGAGCTTTCTGCCCGTCTACCGGACGCGAGCGACCTTTATTACCTCAAATATTATTTTTGAAATGTTACCAGTAAATCGGTGGAAAGGCAACAATGAAGAAAATTCAACTAAAGCGAGGTTTAGCTAACCGTCAATTTTCAGCAAGATTGCTCCCATTATACCGACGCTACCTAGAGTAGATGTTTACGTGGAGACAGACATCTTGAGATGATTTATTCATTGTCAAATTCTCGCTTGTTATAGGGAAAAATGGTTTTAACTTATTAATTTATACATTACATTTCATGGATCTCAAATCTGATATATCAGAGATATACCTAAAGTATTCAAAATTTAATCCCACTTCTGATACCAACTATTAAAACAAGCAGCTTCCTTCATTTGAAAATTAACTCAAATGCTAATCTAAACCTAATAACAGATAAATAAACTGATCAAAATCGAAAACAATGACACAGTTTTAAAAGACAAACAGCAGTTATCAAACATTATTATTGTACAAAGTCAAACGCATGTTTGTCCAACACGGACAATGGACGGACAATGAAAATAATATCACGTTGTCATCTAATAACAAATGAGTTGTCACTAATTCAAATCCTACTCTTGAGCAGTAGTGTGTCACTATGTACGTCTTCCGTTTTGTCCGGGGTTTAGGAAAAATTAGATAAAATTAGATAATGGACATTCGTCGTCTCCATGCGACTTAACTATAAAAGATAATTGGCAACAACAGAAATGATGTGCTTCAATTAATAATGTTACAAACTACTGACGTCATAATCTCCGGAAGATTGCTCTGAAAATTTGTCGAGGCGCGGTTGTCACTTACTATAAAACGAACTAGAAACCAAACTACGCGGAGAAAAAAGACCTTCTGAAATACTGCTTGCCTTCTCAGTCAAAAGGGAAGGACTTGTGATTCAAAAGAAAACATCAAGAACATGGTAATTCTGATCTGTAGCTGAATTACGTACCATTATCTTAGTTTCCTGTTAGACAGACTTCCTCTAAGAGCCAAAATTAATAGGAGATTAACGCAATTTTGTTGCAGCAGGAAGAGGGAAAACCAAAACTGAACTGAACTTCCTCTATGATTAATTTAATACCCTGTTGAAAAATCCAAAGAAAGGAAACGCAAACAAAACTTGATGAAGACAAAATTAAGCTAGTTTGCAAATGAACATCCTACTAATATTATAAACGTGAATGTTTGTGAGTATGGATGGATGGATTTTGCTCTTTCACGCAAAAACTACTGAACGGATCTGAATGAAATTTGGAATGGATAGCTTATACCCTGGATTAACACATAGGCTACTATTTATCCCGGAAAAAGGTTACTGCGGGATAACGGGAAGACGCGGGTGAAACCGCGGGGCGCAACTAGTACAGTCGACGACAATAGTCGCTGAACAATCACACTTTTTTCTATTATCCTCATCATCTTATACACCAATTTTTGGCCTCATCATCACCTTAAATCAGGTGTGTTATGTTGTGTTCAAAAAATACCATGTAAAATGTAAAAAAAACAATAATAATTAATGATTTGAAACACATTCGGAAAATCGAGAACGATCAGCTACTTTTGTCGCTGACCGTACTAGCATCAAAATGAAATTCCAAAAAAGAAATAACACTTAATGACTATTAAGATCGTTTTATTAGTTTACATTTCCAAAAACGCTTTCAGCGTTTGGTTTATGGAAAAACGAAAACATTGACCTGAATAAGGTGTTAACGCAAACGTAACCTTAACGTTTATCGCTTTACAACTTCAAAGATCTCTTTATTTCCGAACGTAAACAATATGCATGCAGTGCATACGTACCTATATGAATAATACAGCTGTGTAATATTTAGGCTCTCCGCACATGGGCCACTCACGACAGCCACTAGTGGTCGGCTACATAAAGTTAGACGCAACTTTTAAATAGAACGCGACAAACGCAAGTGGATAGTGGTCGATACAAGTTGTCCATGTTCACTACAGTTGATAATCCTACTACATTGCTACCAGTCTAGTCTCATCATGGACTCCGAGGTAGAAGATTTGATTGCGCTAAAGGCTCTCTATTGGTCGGCTACTAAAAGCTATAGTTGCACAATCTAAGTAGTTTAGCGCGCGACAGATGCCAGTAGATGATACCTATTCGATACAACTGACTGGTATCCACAGCTTTCAATAACCCTCCTACAGTGTTACCAGTCCAAACTCACTGTAGACTCCAAGACGGGAGGTTTAATCATGCTAAGGGTTCTCTTAAAAAGACGCCAGTGGATGTTATGTAACGGTATTTGATACAAGGGTTTACTTTACACAACTTTCAGTAACCTTGCTACAACGCTACTACTTAGCAGTACTAGTCTGTGCTAGAACAGTCGCATCATGGATTCCAAAACGGAAGTTTTGATGCTAAAATGGCGTAGACGACGACACATAGCCGCTATTGTACAGTATCGTGCACGCAAAGCAAATTTCAGTTTGTACTGCGTGTGGGCAGGATACAATAGCGATAGTTTCAGCGTTTTGTGTGCCCGTTGGCGTTCACTCTGTAGCCGACAACGGCTACATGTGTGTGGCGTCCTTATAAAATGTATCAAAATTGTAGTCAACTGTGTGTTGTGACTGCTAATAGTGGCCGCGAGTGTGACCCGTGTGTAAGTAGCTTATGTTGCATTCTTGTAGTGCGGCTTGTAACCGCAAGAAGGCCAATTGGTAGAGAGTCGTAATATCTAGGTTATAAATGCATTGGTACTTATCGCAGAAATAACACTTAGTAATAAAACAATATTTGTTAATTAATAATCGAATAATTAATTAATTAATTAATTTGTTAATTAATTATCGCTGGAGAGACGAAGTCACGAAGGATTTGCGCGAGCTCCAGGTGGAGGACTGGCAGGAGGTGGCGCAGGACAGACCGAAGTGGCGTCTTTTGTTATCGGAGGCCAAGACTCACTTTGGGTCGTTGCGCCATCTCAGTTAGTTAGTTAGTTTTGTTAATTAATAAATAGGTAAAATAACTAAGATAATACACACGACGTTGTTTAAAAGTTTTTTTTATGTGAATAGTTTTTTTAATTAGATAAGCATAAAAGCTATGTACTTACTTCAAATATGGGCAAGAAATTATTTATAGTAGGTATAATAAATACGAGATATACCTACTTAGAAGTGGAAAAAACTAATAATAATAATGATATGTAATATAATTTGTTTGTTTTGTTTTTCTTATTTAATTTTAAATGGCCTCTTAACGTTGGCTACGGCTCAAATAATGCCTAACAAAGGTCCGGGCAAAGACCTGAGAATAAAGCCGCATAGGAAAATAATGATAGAACTTAATTTTTCAATTCACAATTTTATGTTGCGCAACGAGAATCAAACCGCAATCTCTCACTTTGCAGTCAGCTCTTCACCCATTGCGGCACAAATACAGGATGAGTGCTATTTAAGTAACGACTTCACCGAAGCCGCAATGGTAAATTTACGCACATCTTGCGTTTATTACCTCTGCCACAGAATGCTCGTATAATACCTCTGTTGTTCAAAATTTTACTTAATATTTCGCGCCACATGTTTCTGAGTTTCAAATGTGCTGTTAATGTTAATGAATACATTAATGTTTATTTGAATATATTTGAGTGTTAAAGTTTGTATTTTAGCTAATTAATCCAGGGTCAGATGGCTCCATGTAACTCAGAAAGAGTAAAAGATAGACAGTTGAAATTCTCACCAATTGTAAAATAATAAAAAGTACTTAAAATTAAGTAAATTGTCAACGATTTTTGTTTTAGTTGTAAGTATATAAAAAACCGCTTATTCTGGGGCCACACTAACGGGAAATGCCGTTCAATAGCGCGATGATTGACGTTTGACATAAGTGTGGCCACGACATTGGACAACGGCATTCACATTGGCGTTTGACGTTAGCTGATAAAAAATAATTAACGCAATATTTATCGCGAAGATAGGCATTGACATTTCCCTTGACGTTGACCTTAGTGTGTGTGGTACAAATATTTTGATATATATTTACTTACTTAGACCAACATTGCATAATACATTTTCCTATTCTAGAAGGCATTAAAGTTTAGTCCCTACAGATTAGAGGGTAGCCCTCTTATGGGATAACCGACAAACAAAATGAAGGGTACCTATTAGGTAAGTTTTAATTAAATATATCGATTTATCTGTAAGTAAGGTTTTATGTAAACACGCAATTTTCCCGCAAAAAGATTTTTCGAAATAAAAGGTAGTGCAAATGCGGGTGAAACCGGGGAACAGCTAGTTCATTATAAGTAAGGGAATATAACGATGCAAGGCAAATAATGTAGATGGTTAAATTAGAATTTTTGAACTGTTTATTTAATGCAGAGTTCATTCACATCAGAGATCCCAGTTAATTAACTCAGAGTACCTTCCAGTATGTTCACTCGACACAGTAGGTGGGTATACTGAATAAATAGAAAACACAACTACAATTGCTTGTGTAAATATTGGCACGTAAATAAATACAGCAATAATAAACTAGAACCTTCCACATACCGTCTAATTTGAACCGAGAGACGGAGGTCAAATACCTGTTTCTTTACTTCTTACATGGTAGTTTTTGACCACATGTCACCTAATGTTAAGTGACGATGCGGTCGAAGGTGGCTACAGCTGAATTGGGAATTGGCTCTCAAGTAGGGCTGCCGGAACACACCAGTAGGTGCCTGCCAAATGTCCTACCACGAAGCTATGGTTTCATCACGAAGTTTCTTTCACCGAAAGTTCAAGCTCATTCTAGGATTCGTACTTACGACCTACAGGTCGTAAGCTGTCGTCACTACTGAGCTATCGTCGCTTCGAAATATCTACTCAAGTCACTTTAAAAAACATTTTCCTGGGGCAAAGTTGGCAATTTACGAAACGCTCTCTGTAACAAATGACCCATTAGACCCTTGCTGCCTAGGTACGTAGTTTATTTCAACTGAAGTTTATCTCTAGTGTACGGCTGCCATATTCATATCCCGGGAACACGGATGAGAGTTCTTAACTTTTTTTTGTTTATATAGTAGATTGGCAAACAAGCAGACGGCCCGCCCGATGGAAAGCGGTCACCGTTGCCTATGGACATTTGCAACACCAGGGGAGTTGCCAATGTGGTGAATTCTAGAGCAAATATTGTAGATATTGTTTACAAACAGTTTGATTAATTGTCTATTAGGAAAACTATTTCTCTAATAAGATAATTAAGTTAGCAAATTTCAACAGCTTAAAACTGGATTGTTTCTTCGTAATCGATCTCAATCAATCCGTTTGAAACTCAATCTAGTGGAGTGAAGGCCGGTCCCTACTTACTTACGATAGACAGTTAATATCTATAGAACTCATTTATATTAGTGAACTGGGTGTTGACTAAAAAAAACATTACTTCGGTTAATGATTTTCAGTCAATAAATCTTAGAATTAGGTTTTTACCATGTATTTGTTTTTGTTTGTTTTATTCTAATGTTATTGACCATGGTAGTTTAAATCAATAAATCTTTTAATGATATGCTTATATTTATTAAACTTTGTTGTTTCTTTTCTCTTTGATTGACAAATTACTTAGTTAAAGTATGTTTTAGGATGCGGAAGTGGATTTTTCTATAGGTATTGGGAACCCAATGCTATGGCTAGCATCACAAAATGCTCAAATTATGGCAAAAGTACGTGCAAAAAATTACAAACTGATGCGTAAAAAATAAGAATATGACTAGATATCTAAGTACATATTTAGACTTTCTTCCGCTTCAGTAAAAAAGCAAGCAATATTATTTTTCGCACGTATTTTTGCCAAAATCTGAGCGGTTTATGATGTTAGCAAATGATGTGTCAATAAATATCATGTTGACGATCGTCAAAGACAAATACAACACTTTGAAGTTGATGCGTAAATATTTAGATGTCGTAGGCCGTATAAATACTTTCCTATAAAAGCTGACGGGATAGTGTTGTAAAACACTCTCTGTACATTTTGTGACTCGACTCAAATGCTAGGCTCGGCCTAAAACTTGGCCTGAGCCGAGTCAAGTGCGAGTCATCCGAGCACAGACTCGAGTTGTAAAAACTGTAGCTTTGAAGAAACTCGACACCAAGCAACTCTCACGTAGTCTAGAGCCGAGTCAAGTGCGAGTCATCCAAGCACGAGGTCGAATTGTAAAAACTTTAGCTTTGAAGAAACTCTACTCCAAGCAATTCTCACGTAGTCTAGGGCCGAGTCAAGCGCGAGTCATCCGAGCACAGACTCGAGTTGTAAAAACTTTGGCTTTGATGAAACTCTACTCCAAACAGCTACTGCTACAACAAAGTCTCGAGTACGACAAGCAGGGTTCAATTTGACTAAACAATTACTATTGCCCACGAGTTCGTCCGCGCAGAATTCAAACTTTGAACTTTGTTTGTATTGTATTTTTATTATTAATCTACTCGTCCTTTTCCGCTCCAGATCTATGACACACAAACCGTATATTTTTCCGATACTTGACTCGTTGTTACAAAAACAGAAAACATACTCGAGCGCACAAAAGACTCTAACACTGGAGTCGAACTCTATTCGCAAACTCGCAAGACATAGGGTTATAGTTTCTGTCTTTATAATTAATCCTACTAATATTTTAAACGCGAAAGTTTGTATGTTTGTTACTCGTTCACGCAAAAACTACTGAACGGATCTGAATGAAATTTGGAATGGAGATAGCTTATACCCTGGATTAACACATAGGCTACTTTTTATCCCGGAAAAAGGTTCCTGCGCGATAACGGGAAGACGCGGGTGAAACCGTAGGGCGCACCTAGTAAACTAATATATTTAGCCCTAGTTTTACTTTGCAGCAAATAAATATAAAAAAAAATTTAATCATTTTATTCGGGTTTTGTTAAAAGAATCGAGTCGCTAAATGTAGAATCCCGGAATCGAGTTTTTTACAACACTATGATAATATGACGGCAAGAGTGTGCCCAGCAGTAAGCTATTAAGAGCTGTCGATCACGAGTGAATAAATGATGATGTGAACTAGTTCTCATTTTCCATCGTCGTTTTAAAGGCAAACGTTACAAGAACAAAATGAAAATTGAGGTTAGTTACAAGTAGGTAGGTACGGTCAGCGACAAAAGTAGCTTATCATACTAGATTCCCCAAATGCGTTTTAGATCAGCAATGATTGGGTATTCTTACATCTCACAAGGTAGAGTTTTGACCACAACTTAACACAACTGATTTTAAGTAAATGTGTTTTTGTTCAGCGACTTTTGTCGTTGACTGTACTGTACAACCAACTATTTTTTCACTGTAATTGAACGAATAAACATTGAAATACATGTTGATCTACATGATACTTAGCAAAAGGCCATTCATTCATGTAAAGGGTTATTTTCTCTTCATTTTCAATCGAATAAAAAAAAGGAAAGGAAAATATATTATATAAATATAAATGTAAAAAAAAATAAGAGAATTTTGAAAAACTCTCTTGATTATTCTTGTTAAACCTTTTTGTTTGTTTTTTTTTTCATATTGGCAAGGCTAGAGCAATATTTGACCACAAGTCACCTGATGTAAAGTGACAACGTGGTCGAAGGTGGCGCCTAGATGGGAACTCTCAAGAGAGGCTACCGAAACACACTGATAGCTGCTAGGCGAGACAGATTCTTAACATGAAGATGGTATCATGCTATATTTTCATCAAGATGTTATTTTGGTCGCTGACGCTAAAAAAAAATTAACAAAAAAAACCATTGTCAAAACTGGACCATTGAAATGGAACCACACGGGAAGCACCAGCTTTCAAATAAAAATAGAATCATCAAAATCGGTTCACCTAATCGAAAGTTCCGAGGTAACAAACATTTTTTTCAATACAGTCGATTTGAGAACCTCCTTTTTTTAAGTCTAAAAAGAATTATTTCCATCATGGCTGGCCCCCCTGAGCTCTTATCGAATTTCCGAAGACATTCAGACGTGGGTAGATGGCGTTAAGCATAGTTACTTAATCACTGTCAAATCGACATCATCGTTATTGTCAGATGACACCCACGCAGCTCGGACATGGCATCCCCTAGCGAAGGCCGTGCCAGGCCAAGGTTAAGGGAAGCAGCGAGAGATTAGTTTAAAATTAATGATATACTTTATTACGTCTTCCCTTCGTTTTCCTTTTTCTTACTTCCTCTTTGATCCTGTTGTTGTGTTCTTAAACACATTAAGGGCATACAAAACTGCGAATTCGCATCGCATATATCTGCTATTCACGTTTCCATATCCCAATGTGCACAACCAACCAAGAGAAATTCTAGAAGTAGGTATAGCTTATTATAAAATATCAACTATTATTTATATTATGACAAAAAAGCTTGGGATTGTGGTGAACTTGCTCCAATTCAATCAATTAGTAATAAGAATAAAATTGACAATGTGATCGCGCCAAAAAAATTACCTGCGGGGCGTTTCTTGCCTGTTCTTTTGCCGGCGTAAGGAGGTTGGAACAGGCGTAGCTAGTTTTAAGTTGACGTTTTAAAGTGATCACAATGTATCCTATTGAATAAAGTACTATTGAAATTGAAATTTAATTTGCGAGCTCGAATGCACCACAAGAACTTCCGATCTGATTCGCATCGCGCTGCATCGCATCGCCGTTTTGTGTGGGAGCCCCCTATGGTCGGTTTCAATAACAGATCTATCCACGGTTTGACATAAATTTGACATTACTTCAATGGAGCTTAAGTCAAATTAAAAAAAAAACATTTCACTATAACGCTGTATTGGTATTGTGCTGTAAAGACGTTGTTACTTATAATTAAATAAATAAAATAAATTTCCATCTCCGGTAGGGCAAATCGTGGATAGATCGGTTATTGTAACCGGCCGGTATTCTAGAATGACGCTAATTGTTACAGACAGCTGCCCAATCCAATAGCAGCAAAGAGTTTGAGATCTTCGGCAAATATAACATATCCTCTGAAGTCGGAAAAAAATGCACCCTTATGCATTTTGTTGTCAACGCCCTTTTTCTCAGGAGAACACGTAGAGGTATCAAGTTGAAATTTATATCAAATACTCAGGTCTGCGGCTTCTTTCAGCTGTGAAAAAAGTCTTCGGCAGACCGATAACCATTCATAATTGGGTACGTTCGAGCGGTGAGAAAACTCTGAAGGCCGAAAATATTGCCTACGATGTCGGAGGTAACTAGTACAGATACTAGCAATTTAAGATTAAAACCGTCATTTGAAAATAATTTTAAAGAAGAATATCGTATTGTCAACTATGAAAAACCTGTTCAAAGTCTAGAGATTAATCGCAGATCTAAAGACAACAAAACAAACCGTGCGAACAGATAACAAAAAACTACACACGGAAAATATTATGAAAATAATGCCTCTTTTTTTCTTCACATATTTACAACTGTATAGTTACTCAAAAACGTGCAATAACGAATTTCAATATGACCGTCTAACATTGTTTTAAACCTACCTATGTACCTATAGAATTAAACTATAAACGTAAGAATATGTGGTATCTACGCAGTGACCACAAATTTATTACATAATGCCTTTTCTTTATGTGCTAATTTTCTAAAATGTATAAATCTTAACTTGATCTAGACTCGCAATTTTTAAAGTTAACGCAAGGAAGAAATTTCCCTATAGGCGAATCTGCAAGAAACTAGATTCTGAAACGCGGCGTATCCAATGTAGCTCACCTTTTCACGCCAACACGACTAGAACCTCTTTAGTCCCTCCCAACCTTATCGTTAGCACCAAAGAGAATATAATCACATCGTTAGCTAACCACTTTTGAGACCCGAAAGTGTTACGTATTATTATGTTGAAGAAAAAATATAAACTCAAACTTATTTTTAAGTTAGACGATAGCTAAAAATAAATATATCTCTACGATCTACCGCGATGCACTCAATGTGTTGTGGTTGTGTGACGGACAGATTAATGGTTTCCTTTCTAATTAAATATCGTGTCTCAGGGAGTTTTTAATAAGAAAAAATCATTGTTGTTTACAATGAAAAATGCATAATTATATTATCTATTCGATATTCTAGGAGGTGAAATCAAATAAAATCAAGAAAATATATAGGTGCGCATCCGGATGTTCTTAAAATCCTTTACTACGCCCTTAAAAAAAGGCATAATTTATCAGTGTCTGAAAACCATGGCTTAAAAACTTTAACCATAAAGTATGTACTGTAAAAGGCCATAATTTAATTACTCACCGATTACAATAGCCGAGCTGTTGTCCTCGAAGATAAAATAAATCCACAAATAATCCCAAAACAAAACGGAAAACAGTCAAAATATAAACACTCACCCAAAAAAAAGTTAAAATTAAAACTTTTTCACTTCACAAAGTACTGGCCACTAGTAAAAGTTAACGATTGAAATTTGAATTTATATTCGAAGTTCGAAGCGGAAAGCGCGGGAAAACGTCCCAGGCGTGTGTTCAGCGGAATGTTTCAGTCGGACTGGAGGGCGCAATGGAGGGCGGCGTAGCTGACTGAACGAGACGAGCCGAAGCCACGGTCATGCGCGCTCATGTCAGCTTAAAATGAAATGTTTTTCCAACGGACTTTGAGCTTTTCCAAGCTTTCCTAAGTGTTTAATGCACGTCTGGAGGTTCGTTCTCAATGCTTGGTGATTCCTATTTCTGCACATTAAATTTCTTCTTATTTATTTTGAAATTGTTTTTATTTTATGGTCCTTTCAAATCTTTGCGTAAAACATTGTAGAGTTGGTGTGATATTATGTGCTTTGAGCACTAACATTTTCCTGAAATACAAATCATACCAACCACATAGAAGTATGACGTGCCTTTTGTTTTGTACGCCAATTCGAATTCCAGAGACAAATGTGCATTAAAAAAAGCCCAAGTTTTCACTATGCGTCTGGTTGTTGTGGACTTGTGGATCCCAGATCCGCGATCTCCTTCCCGATCTGATGCCCTAGATAGAGGGAATCCTAGTTAAGAGTCAGAAAGAAGTATGTAAGTAATGTGATTGTATGGCCAATATTATTATAAACTCCAACATGAAATTAGAACAAACATATATGTACCTACGTAGGGTTGTTAAAAAAGGGTTTGAGAACTTCATTCACTACGCTCCCGCATTAGGCTAACCTAACCCGCTTTCTAACATAACCCTGTCCTTGAGGTGTGATAAGGGTTGCCCTTACCGTCTGGCCGGCCTTCCCTACGGCTTTTTAATCTGCCCGAGTTCTTGACCGAGATGGAAAAATTACGATGAAGAAATTTAATGTGAACTGGTTACATTAAATTATGACTACTAAAATATTTTCCAGCTTTAAGTATGTAGGCACTTTTCGAATTTGGTAATGACATTTTGGGTATTTATAATTCCCCATTAATTGGGAGGGATTTCGGAACATTGTGATGTGTGAATCATGGTGGATGTTGTTGATAAACGAAACTGGCAACGCCACAGTAGCCTCCCAAAATAACAGACGATAAGCCCCGGGGCACATTTCCTTATCAGGCGGTTGTGCGATTGTTTTGAATGAAACTTTTGAACAAGTTTCCGGTTTGAGTTTACTACTTCATTTGTCGTTAACCAACGGTTATAAAGAAGAAAATACTGTATTAACCCGTTGGTTTACAACAGATGAAAATCGGGCTTGATATATTTAAATTCCGCATTTCAGCTTCGTATCAAGTTTATTCATACCATCAATCTCATAAAATAAAATAATCTATGTACAGCACAAGATCTACAAAAAAAAATAAACAGGTATTAAAAAACCATTTTCCATTTGTAACATATTAATTTAATATGATTTCTATAAACATTACCTAGTGCATAGTTAAAAAACGAGGATTTAACACTGAACATTGTGGAAAAGCCGATGTTACTTTGTGACTAATATGAAGATGAGGGTATAAAAAACGGTTTAAATTGTGTTGCTTTTATTATCTGTGTCTTGACCGGTAGCCACTGGCTTCAAGGAGGTCGGAATTGGAAGCCCGACCTCAAACGTGCGGATAGTATGGCGACTACTCGATGACGGTTTGTTCTTCTTTCACGAAAAATTCTATAACTTCCTCCACTGTATTCGTATTGTCGGTGTCGAGACCGTCCGTATCCACGTCTGTAAAGAAAATAAATAATTAAAACTTATGCAGACGTGCAGTTAACAAGAGGAATCCAGGTGAGGTCTTCTACCATAACGTCACTTAACATCAGGTGACTTGTGGTCAAACACTACACTGTGTGAAGGAAAAAAACTAATACACCAAAAAAATTGCAGAGAAATGCGATAGTAACTCTGTTTGTCTGTAACCTTTTCACGACTAAACGGCTGGGCTAATCTTGATGATATTAGGTATGGAGGTAGTATGAAACCGGGAGACGGTCTTAAAATGACTGTAGCAAAGGCACACTTACAATAGAAATAGAAAACAATTTATTTGTGACGAAAACAATAGACAACAGATAAACGATAAAGAGAAAAAATAAAAAAAATAGAGATGTGTAATTTGAATAAGCTATCTTGTATTTTTTTTTGTTGGCTCTGCTAGTTTGAAAGAATGGGAAAGGATCGTGCGGTCAAACGAGCATACATGGCCGAGTGGCCGTCTCAGGTATCGCTGGAAAGACGAAGTCACGAAGGACTGACGCGAGCTCCAGGTGGAGGAGTGGCAGGAGGTGGCACAGGACAGACCGAAGTGGCGTCTTTTGTTGTCGGAGACCAAGATTCACTGCTGCTGCTTTGGCTCGTTGCGCCAGTTCATTTACAACCAGTTTCAATAATCTCTATCCATGGTTAATTAGGGAGCGTTCAAGTATTACGTAACGCAATTTGGGGGGCGGGAGGGGGTACGATGCGTAACAGGGGCGAGAGGGGGTCTTTCTTACAACACGTTACGTAACATTATTTCTTTTTTTAAACAAAAAACTAGGGAATTAATACTCCCAAATTGGCAACCCTTTTCAGTAATTTAATTAAATATTTAATAATTTAATTTAATTAAAACTATACCAAGAATAAAAACTATAACATAACTTTTTGCGACCAGGGTAAAAATGATCACTTGAGTGTAACGTAACGTAACGTTTAGAGAGGGGGGAGGGGTACAGAAAAACGTTACGGAGCGTTACAGTGGGGGGAGGGAGGTCAAAAATTGCGTTACGTAATACTTGAACGCTCCCTTAGAGATAGAATATTGACGTAAGCCCCATAGAAAAATGACAAATTTCTATCTTTAGTAGGACAAACCGTGGATAGATAGGTTATTGAAACTGGCCGTTAGTTAGTGTTCTCAAGTACACTTACAGTTTCTGAGCTCGAGACGACGCGGCTTCTGCTCGGTCCACTCCAGCGTCTTCTGTTCGCGGTACTCCATGTGCTTCTTCATTTGTTCTGTGCGTTTCGCCACCAATTCCTGTACAGCAAAAAATTTACAATTTATTTGATCTTATTTTTATTAGTAACTAGCTGCGCCACGCGGTTTCACCCGCGTCTTCCCGTTATCCCGCAGGAACCCTTTTCCGGGATAAAAAGTATCCTATGTCCGTTTCCTGGTCCTAAGCTACCTCCCCACCAGTCTTCAGCCAAATCGGTTAGTTAGTGTAACTAACATGACATTCTTTTACAAATATAGATATGGATAGGCAAGCATTTGACCCCAGTCGCACCTGATGGTAAGTGATGAAGAGGTTGATGATAGAGCATGCTTAGATAGAAGGTACCTATTCACTCTTGAAGGCCCCCCAAATCATACATATCGGGAAACAAAGACGTTCAAGATGACCAAACGGTAACGCGTCCGCCTTACAAAGCGCCGATACCGAGTTCGAATCTTTTCAGCCCTACAACCTAATAAGTTATGTGTGGATTTGCCATCGCTCAAAACGGTGAATGAAAACATCGTGAAGAAACCGGTATGTCCAAGAAGAACCTCAACATTCAAATGCATGCATACATCTACCAACCCACACCGGGTCAACGCGGTAGATTGAAATGCCCACTCTCTGTGAAAGACGGCCTGTGTCCCAGCAGTGGGAACGTAATAGGCTGCATTTGATAATAATGATGATGATGATAATGATGAAGAACATACCTTGCTAGCCTTATTGCTGCGCATGCGATCCTTGGACTCGAACTGAGAGTAGTACTTCTTGAGGTTCTTCTTGATATCCTTCTGCTGTTTCTCCGTGAGCAGCGTCGGTGGTCGCGGCCGCCAGTGGAACTGCGCGAAACCTTCCTTCATTACTCTGGGAAAAAAAACAACATATTATTCCTTGATTGGCTGACTGGCCACCAATACTGCAGAGCTAGAATAAATTGAACCAATGAGAGTGCTTCATTTCACTATCGCGTCATATTGCGACGATCTTACTGGCAGATTTTTTATTGCACACAATTTGCATACCTTCTCAAGATCTTGCCCTGGAAAGACCAGATGTAGTATCCACAGTCCATTTTGCATTTGAGCGAAGAGACGCCGGTCACCACGTAGCGGCCAGTCGGGTCCCACTCAATGCCTGACATCTGTACAAGATAAAGGTAGGAGATAATAACATTTTTCAACTAAAGATGAACTCTGCTTTGTCCTAGGATGGAAGTGCGTAATCCCAACTTGTTCCTAAACTTTCACATTTA
Organism: Opisthograptis luteolata; assembly: GCA_931315375.2. Taxonomy (NCBI): domain Eukaryota; kingdom Metazoa; phylum Arthropoda; class Insecta; order Lepidoptera; family Geometridae; genus Opisthograptis; species Opisthograptis luteolata. Next base: position 3,270,848 of record OV928044.1, read on the forward strand.
TTTCATTAGTACGAAATCTCACCTGGTAATGGTCCGAAACATTCATAATAGTGAAGTCATTGGTGTCCAAGAACTCCAAAGCTCCACCCGTCAACCCAAGGTTGGCCAAAACAATGAATTGCCCAGAGGGAGACCAGAAGAGATGGTTGAACGGCTTTCTCTCAAACTTCTTCAGTAAAGTCGGGGCCTGTCCCGTATTCACTTGGTAAAAGCTAATGGAATTGTTAGCCGGGTCCCCGTGAATGATCGAAAACTTTGAGCCTATCGGTTCCCAAGCCATCGCCTGAATCGGCTCTTTGATTTCCACAGAATCGACGGGAATCTCCTTCTCCTTCATATGGAATATTTCAAAGTTGTAGTACATTCCCGAGTATTTGATCTCGTTTTTGTCTTTCTTGACTTTAGAGTAGCGGTCGACCTTCACGCATAAGTAGTCTCCGCTCTTTTGCCAGTGGATTTTGCAATCGGCTACTGAGAACAAATTCTTGGATCTCGTTTCAGTGCGGTTGGGGATCTCTAGAAGAGTGACCCTTGCCGGTACATCTTTGTCTTCAGCCACCCAGTAAGCCAGGACATTGTCAGTCGGAGACCAACTGAAGTCCCTGTCGAAACAAAATGATAGACATGAGAAAACTTGCCAAGATTTCAACCACCATATCCTTGATCACAAATAGCATAAGAGTTATATAAAAAACAGGTCCTTAATTAGGAGCATCGGCACTAAAACCGATAGATTTCTCTTTCACAGTTCTAATTTTATCTGCCTGAGCCTTCATTGAATGAATTTGTCGAATTGTTAAGGTGATTTCTGGTCAGGCATTAAAAAACAGAAGAAATTACAAGGTGTTTTTAACGGTTTTGTTCCCAAACATGTTGACATACTGGAAGGAGTTACATCTTCTAAAATTACCAACTCTTTTTCTATTGAATCATATCATTCAACTCTTACCTAATGCCAGGGATCTTGATACTCTTCTTATCTAAGAGCCCGAAGCCAGGGGTCTCGTACACAGACAGCACATCAGCACCGATCCTTGCAAAGAACCTGTCGTCCTTACTCCAACGGAAAATGGGCCATGTCACATACTCGTCAGGTGGTGGGAAGCTACGTTTCTCTTGACCAGTCCTGTGAAGAGAAATAACTTTACTGTCTTATTGAAAGGTCTCGTTATGGAGTAATTACAATGTCACCTTTGAAATATTCTTTATAACAGTAAGTAGTTCAAATGACTGAGGCTGATGTAGCTATATCATGCCGTGTTGAACTATAACAATTAACATTGACCAAAAATTCATTGCATAAATCATTTATTTAGCAAGGCACCATTATTTGTATGCAAACAGCTTGTTTTAAATGAATTTATTGAGCACAATAACTACTTAAATATCAAACATGAATAAATTCAACGTAACAGCTTCTAGGAATGCAAGAAATGTGTTTGTGACACAGAATGATGACGAGGATGATGATGATGATGAAGAATAAACAAGCTCACCTAATATCCCAAATAATCAGCTTCTTATCATCACCCCTGTCTCCACTTGGTGAGAATGTAACAATGTAGTTCTCACACGGCGAGAAGGAAATGAACCGAGCTTCCGGGTGGAAGAACTTCTGGAACTGAGTGAACTTGGGGCCGGCCCACAGGGCTACACCTCGCCAGTGGAACGTTGCGAGGTACGTGCCCAGCGGTGACCATACCGCGTACGTCTCAGTCCAGTTCTGGAAATGAATACAATGTTTTATTGTTACTACTTATAGGGTAGGGTTTTACCACAAGTTCTGATGTTAAGTGACAATGTGGTCGAAGATGGCGCCGCGCTACATCAGGACTTGGAACTGACTCTAAGTGAGACTGCCAGAACACACACATAGGTGCTTGGTGGCAGATTCTTAAATTGAGCCAGCCAGGCGAGCAGTAGAAAATGCCCTACCACCAAGCTATGGTTTCATCATGAAATTGCTCATTGTAGGAATTATACCCACAACTAATGTCACAAATGAATTATGTTGTTGAAAGAAAATTTCAATTAAAATATGTTTATTGATTAAGTGGAATGATTTGTTTATGGTATTGATATTCTTATACCTAATTAACGGCACCATAGTTATCTGGGCTCATAGAAGTATATATATTATATTGTTATATATAGTTGAAATTGTTTATGTTAAGTAACAGTAAACATTTATTGAATCGGCACTTATTCAGATACAAATGGTAATTGCACAATGTTAGGTATTGAGCAAGTTTACAACAATCTTAAAATGATGATAACAATTTAATTTCCAGTAAAAGTTGCTTATTGCTTTCGCAATCATGAAATTGCAAATAGGAAATAGTTGTAATATTGATGAAATAAAAAAATACTGATCAGCAAAAACTCTATCCCCGTCACCATTGCTTTTCTTTAAAAGATGGGTAGTTTCTTTTTTATGGCCAGTATGTAAGTAGTATAGATAATTCATTTGTTTCTTCATAAAACTACAAGGAAATTCCTAAGAGTTCTATCACAACTCACAACCAATAAGGTTCTTTTGATTTCGATTATTTAAACAAAACTTTTTAGACCAGATTGTTGCAAGTGAAAGCAATATCAAGATACTGGTTTCGCAACTGGTTAGGCAGAACATGTTTGTCTTAGATATATTTTTTAATTCGCTTCCGATAGCAACATTAAAACACCTAGACCTAGCAACAACCCCACTAGAACATTCTTCTAAAAACAAATTTTTATCTTCTTACAGGTCAGTGTTTGACCACAAATCGCCATATCTTAAATGACGGTGTGATAGAATCCTACTAATATTATAAACGTGAAAGTTTGTGAGTATGGTCGGATGGATGGACATCCATCATGTTTGTTACTCTTTCACGCAAAAACTACTGAACGGAACCAAATGAAATTTGGAATGGAGATAGCTTATACTCTGGATTAACACGCGATGATGATTTATAGCGATGATGGCTCAGTGGTAGTGACGTCAGCTTGCGATCCGTAGGACGTGGGTTCGAATCCTTTTTTTTTTTTTTTTTACTAATTACAGTGTAGCGTTTGACCACAAGTCACCTGATGTTAAGTGACGATGTGGTCGAAGGTGGCGCCACGCTACACCTGGACTGGGAACTGGCTCTCAAGTGATGCTGCTGGAACACACCGATAGGTGCTTGGCGACAGATTCTTAACAAGAGGGTGGTAGCTAGCCAGGCGAGCACTAGAAAATACCCTACAATGAGCTTGAGCTTTCGGTGAAGGAAAACATCGCGATGAAACCATAGCTTGGTGGTAGGGTATTTTCTAGTACTCGCCTGGCTAGCTACCACCCTCTTGTTAAGAATCTGTCGCCAAGCACCTATCGGTGTGTTCCGGCAGCCTCACTTGAGAGCCAGTACCCAGTCCAAGTGTAGCGTGGCGCCATCCTCGACCACATCGTCACTTAACATCAGGTGACTTGTGGTCAAACGCTACCCTGTAAATAGTAAAAAAAAAAAAAACTGGCCACTTTTTATCCCACAAAAAGGTTACCACGGAGCATAACTAGTTAAAGAAGGAAACCACGGGGCATAACTAGTTGTACATAATAATAACTCCTGCACAATCACATACCGGTCTCTCCTGAATCATCTGAGGCTCAGGCAGTGTATTCTGCCAGATTTGTAGAGATACACCTGTTCCGATACCAATCAAGAACTGATCGTATGCATCGGGGTTCATAAGGTACCATTGCAGATCTGATTGAACCTTGAACGGCTGCGGCGTAGGAGGCTCCCATTCTTTGGGGATATCCGAGTACCTGGAAAAGTAAGAGAGTTATAATACAGCTATCTTAATGTAGAGGTACGAATAGAATTAAAATTTTCTTGTATTCAAGTTGTGAATAGTCATTTTGATTGGAGGAGATGCTTGAATGATATCATAATCTTAAACCGTAAACCGTATCATCATCAGCCTTTTACCTTCCCACTGTTGGGTCTTTGGCCTTCTCTCGGGGCGAGTACGGACCGTAATCTACCCGAATTTAATGATAGTTTATATGAATCTTACTCAGTTAATGAATTTACAAAGTCACTGATGGTTGCATAAGCTTCAATAAGTTCAGAATGTCAAATGTTGTTAGATCAATATAAAAAAAATTATGCACAGACTTCAATTTGACTTCTATCTCATATGATAATGTGGTTGATGATGGTGAACATCATGTAATCTTAATAATAGTAGTTATTTAGAGAAAACAAAACAGGCAAAGTACTTACTTTTTAAAATCGGTGAACAAATTCACTAAAAATGTATGCTGCTTATCTAATTTACAATTATTCGTCGCTTTCACGGCCTCGGCAGCTGTCGCTGGGTTGTTGTACTCCAGGAAAATGTAACCTGTCGTGTTGCCATTCTCCTGAGTTGGATAATACTCATTCACAATTTTCCCGAATTTACTGAATATCTTGTTTATGACGCTCTGCAGCTTCTCGAGCCGCTCTGGTCCGACCTGCGGGCACCCGTCCACAACGACCACATTCTCATAGCCATCGGACTCTTGAGGCTTTTGCTCTAAAAGGTCGCCCAATAATTCTGCAACGTCAATGTTAGGTTAGTTTTAATTACCCCGCTTTTTCACGTCCATGATTTACTATTTAGTGTACTTAGCAACATGCATGAAACTTATAAACACATAAAAGGTATTTATCTTGTATAAAAATAGCACAAGTTTAGTGAAAAACCGAAAAAATGTGTGGGTGACGCATATGGCCGGTCAGTTTGTATTACGGAATAATGCCCACCTTCGTCGGTAATATCGTCAACAAAACCCTCCGGATCTTCGAAGTCGGGTTCCTCGTCATAGTTCTGATCCTCATTATCACTTTGAGGAGTTTGGTTCACTTTTTCGTCGGGTTTTTTCTTTGCCATTTTGACGTTAAAACGTGTGCTACCGGAAGACACTCCATTAGTGACTGATCTTGGGCATAGATTATAGAGAAAAAATGCTTTTTTAATATTGTGTTGAAGGAAAGCTGTTCGTTCATAAATTGACTGTAAGAGTCTGATTTTTACTTTGTACCACCAATAATAATTTTATAGTTTTTATAATTATTTATTACTGACACAGGTTTTAATTTTTCATACGCAGTTAAAATATACATATAATAAATTAATAATCTAATTGATAGATGGAATAGAGAAAGCAGAGTGTAAACAAATGAAACTTTTAGCAATATAATAAATTAAATCAATCATGGTGAACTTTATTACCATAATAAAGAAGTAAAGCAAATAAAAGGGTAAGTATACTTCCACTAGGGATGATCTAAAACAAATTCGTTTAAAAACACACCGAGCCATATTTCCGGAAATTGCCACAGACAATCTTTAGTAAATGCGGGAAATTTAAATTGATTCAAAGTTAGTAGAGTCAGTAAAATGTAGTGTTTGATGTAGAGCACCTTTAAAAATATGTATATCTCAAAAAAGGATTATGGAGGAGCCAATGCTAAAGGAATATTTAAAATAACGCCGTCGTCAGCCTATTTAAAATACGTTTCCGTCACTGCAGAATAAATGCTGTATTGTATGTACACCAAACCTCTGTGGTAGGTAAAAAAAAATGATAAACTAGCTGCGCCCTATGGTAACACCTGCGGATTTTCCGATATTTCTCAGGTACCTTTTCCGGGATAAAAAGTATGCATGTAAGTTTGTGTGTGTATGTATGTGTATGTATTTATTTATGAACAAACAGACAGAATCACAAAATTTTGCATTTAATTAATAATAATATAAAGTGTGATTGATGCCATCGGATCTGTATGTCCGATAGCTGCTCCTAAACTACGCAACGGGTTTAGATGTGAACTTTACCATCAGATACTTTTTTTCATGGAAGATGGAAGGTGTTTATGAAATAAAACTTTTTATGTAAGTTGAAAAAATAAGCATTATACCTATTGCAAACAAGTCAAATTAAATTTATATAGCCTCAGTATATAAGTAATATAAGTCTTACGAGATTCATAAAAATTATGTACCTACCTACCTACCCACAGTCAAAGACAAAAGTTGCCAATCAGTATATAAGTAATATAAGTCTTACGAGATTCATAAAAATTATGTACCTACCTACCTACCCACAGTCAAAGACAAAAGTTGCCAATCAGTATATAAGTAATATAAGTCTTACGAGATTCATAAAAAATTATTTACCTACCTACCTACCCACAGTCAAAGACAAAAGTTGCCAATCAGTATATAAGTAATATAAGTCTTACGAGATTCATAAAAAATTATGTACCTACCTACCTACCCACAGTCAACGACAAAAGTTGCCAATCAGTATATAAGTAATATAAGTCTTACGAGATTCATAAAAAATTATTTACCTACCTACCTACCCACAGTCAACGACAAAAGTTGCCAATCACGGCAAATTTTCGAAATGTTAGAGATTGATCTAAAATCCTAATTACACCCTTGCAAAGCTGGGACGGGTTGCTAGTCGCACATAAATAAAAGCATGCTCGTTTCTAAGATTAAACTTATCCCTCTCGCGTAAGTAGGCACCGGTAGGCGCATAAATTACGATCGAGCGCACGCTGCGAGAAGCATGCATCTGTGCGCCCGATGAGGTGGCGCGGCGCACACTACTTGACGGGTCGCCGCACACGAGAATGAGGTCGTAGTCGATGTCGCGGCTAGGGCTACCATGTTTTATATCCTACTAGCTGTTCCCCGCGGTTTCACCCGCGTGGGCTACAGTTTATTGCGAGCGCGACAAAAAAGTAGCCTATGCTCTTCCTCAGGGTTCAAACTATCTCTGTACCAAATTTCATTAAAATCAGTTCAGTAGTTTAGGCGTGAAAGCGTAACAGACAGACAGAGTTACTTTCGCATTTATAGTATTAGTAGGGACTAGTTCCGTCCTGCGGTTTCACTCGCGTCTTCCCGTTATCCCGCAGGAACCCTTTTCCGGGATTAAAAGTAGCCTATGTTTTAATCCAGGGTATAAGCTATCTCCATTCCAAATTTCATTCAGATCCGTTCAGTTGTTTTTGCGTGAAAGAGTAACAAACATCCAGCCATCCATACTAACAAAGTTTCACGTTTATAATATTAGTAAGACTATAGCTGTTCCCCGCGGTTTCACCCGCGTGGGCTACAGTTTATCGCGATAAAAAGTACCTATCTTATGTCCTTTCTTAGGGTTCAAACTATTTAAATGGGTTGAGTAGTTAGAAGGGCAGGCAGAGTTACTTTCGCATTTCTAATATTAGTAAGGAAGTAAGGATCCCTACTGGATTATAAACGTGAAAGTTTGTAAGCATAGATGTATGGATGTTTGTTATTCTTTTACGTAAAAATACAGAACGGATTTGAGTGAAATTAGAATGATAACCTATACCCTGGACATAGGCTACTTTTTATCCCGGAAAAAGGTTCCTGCGGGATAACGGGAAGCGGGTGAAACCGCGAAGCGCAGCTAGTTATTAATATTTTCTTATATGGGGTCAGGCAGTCACGAAATATTTAGGGACTTGGCAAAGCTTCTATTTGACGCGACGGCGACCAAAATGCTGGCTCATATTTTGGTCAAAAAATTAGCATTCCCATTCAACGAGGCAATGCTGCCAACATTTTGGGCACCTTACCGTCTTCTGGAGGCTTACCAAATTATTAGTGCACTGTGTTTGTTTTATTTTTAATTTTATTTTCCTCATCACATTTCTTCACAATATTTCTTCCACCTCGAGTCTAAAATCTGGACACACGAAGAAAAAAGACCTTCCGAAATACCGTTTTCCTTCTGAGTCAAAAGGGAAGGAATAGTGATTTAGAAGGAAAACTTAGATAAAATAAGGAAGGGATCGGTCTTGGAAGGTAAGGACTCAGAAGGAAAGTCAGATTATTATTCTCAGTGCAGAAGGCCGAAAACCTGACGTGTCCGGACAAATCCGGTTGACTGGTAACCCTGGTCGCAGTCGACTCACCCGTGTAGTTGTAAACTTGCAAGCGCATACGACACGTAACTCGAACGCGAAGGTATGTGGTAAAGGTAAGTACAAGTAGGTACAGTCAGCAACAGAAGTCGCTGAACAATGTCACAATTTTCAATTCCCATAACCATCATAAACACCAACCTTCGACCAAATCATCACTTAACATCAGGTGTTTATGTCATAGTCAAACGCTACCTTTTAAGTTGTAAGAATAAAACAAACATTACTGTATGAGTATGATCAGCTACTTTTGTTGCTGACTGTACCTAGTACATGATTAATCAACTGTTTTGATTTTGATTGTAACGGATGTTAGTCGAAACGATAATAAACTAAAACTCACATTCCAAGTTTTATAATTACTTTTTATTATTCCGATGCATTTTGCTGAACACCTTCATTTACTAACCTTAAGATGTAATACATATTATAAATTAATAATGTATGGGACATTTCAAAAGCTTTAAACTGAGTCGCATTAATTGTAGGGTCCCAACCCAAATAGACCTAATTAGACAAAATTTATCTATTTTTTTACATCTAACAGGGTAACCTACAGGTGCCAGGCAGTGGCGATGTTGTCGAAGGTGGCGCCACGGTTCACCTGGATTGGGAACTGGCTCTCACGTCATCACGTGGTACCTAGCCAGACGAGCAAACTGATCGAAATCCGACATCACTTACCACTACCACTGAACGACTGACCCATCATCCATATAAATTAGTTAAGTTAGTTAGTTAGTTAGTTAGTATCTAAGGTTTAATGAAACATAAGTAGGCTTAAAATCTGAAACGTCAATCCTACTTATCTTGAATCGAGGAACTTGACTGCCCTCGGCCTTGGTGTAACATTAACCATGAAATCAAAAAAAAAAAATTCCAATTATAATTATTATTAAAAAAAAAAATCTTCTAAACCGTTGCATTAGTTGAAACTCGCTTTATGTAGTACCTTCTAATTATAGTATATTCTGTGGTATAGGTACTAACTATTGTAACTGTCAGCTAATCTGTGACACAAAAATTTAATACGGCATTCGTCAGACACCGGTGCAATGACCGAGTTGGAATAATTTGCCGACTTTACGAGTGGTAGAACTTTGTCATCTTATATTTATTATAGAACTCTTTCGAAGAAACACGTGAGTGAGTGAGTGTGACATGGTCCTAAGAGCTTGTAGATTTAAGAGTTGTAGGTTTCCGTGCTAGATTCCGTATCGTGCGTAGCTTATTTTGATTAACTTGATCTGGCGTAAAGTTCATGAATGGATATTGCATGGCATTCATTGCATTGCATGGTTTTGAAATGTTTAAATGCGTGTGCCATATATCAATCAATCAATCAATCAATTTTAAGGCCCGGTTTTATAAACGCCGGTAAGTTAAATTTCGGTAAATTTGATCATAATGTCAAATGTTAGCACGGAAAATAAGATCAAATTTAGTGTAATTTGGTATGACATTTAACTTACGGACGTTTATAAAAACGGACCTAAATATAGTACACTTATCTTTTAGAAAACGACCTGTCAAACTAAACAATTTAAGGCGCAGGTTTCCAAAAATGGGGTTATTTAAAGCTATCTTTCTGTGTAATTCTGGTGTAAAAAAAATCTAATAAAAATATATGTTGATCTACTTGATATATAGCAGGACACCTTCAGGCCGAAAAATGCAAAAAATGTATTTATATATTGAAAACAAATGTGCAAAGTCCCCATTTCCTAAAAGTTTAATACTACTTTACTCCTAAACTATATATGTAACAAAGACTTGTTAATACCATCAGCTTATAAAAAAATATAATACCCAGGACATCTTCAGGCCATTTTTTGAAAATACTGCTTTAATTATTTTTTGCGAATTTTTTACGTATTTCATACTCGCAAATCGGCACGTACACCCCTCATTCGCCCATAAAGTCAGTGCGGGACGAGCCGCCGTGCTGAACGGACCTGTGCCACTTTTCTCCGCATATTTTTGTAGCTCAAAATCGTACGATGAACTACCTATAGGCTATGAGTGGTAGGTGCATAGTGCCGCGGCGAGTTAATTGCCTACTCTTGCGGTGATGCATAGGGTTGTCACTTTTATTTTTAGTTAAATACTAGCTGACCCGGCGAACTTCTTTCCGCATAAGAGGCAATAAATGAGCAGATTTAGGATTTTAAAATTAATTAACGTTAGTAATAAATAAACTCGCATAAAACAAAAACATCTTCAATTCACAACTTCAATATCAACCATAGACAACATTACGTTTAGCTGTCAGTTGTGTTTTGTTACACCATGTCAGTTGCATTTTGGTATACCATTTACAACAAATGAATGATTAATTTTATTATTTATGAGTATCATATTTTATCTTATTCCGGACGAAGACAAATGCAAAAAATCAAAGATTATAAAAATCGGTCCAGCCGTTATCGACTTATACCTAAGTGTTGTAACTAACATGCCTTTTTTTATAGATTATATTATCTGTGTATTATGACAGCGCAAGGTGTTTAATCATGTAATTTATTAAAATGTTTTACCAATTCATAAATGGGTTGCATATTAAAGACATTTTAATAATTATAAATTAATAAATACGATTTATTATAAACTATACAAATGAAATAGTCAGTGAGAGCAGCAAATCCGAGCGAGCGAGCAGTGTAGTACATAAATGCGCGCGATCAAACGCGTGGCACAGCCCTACTGAGTCCCAGGCCGGTCCCTGCGTACACGGCGCTCGCTACTCACTCACGCGCACATTCAAATGGCGCGGCAGTGACTACTAGCCGTGCCCCGCGGCTTCGCCCGCGTGGGAATTGATGTGTTGTACAAACTTTAGAACGCCATTGCACAACCTCTAGGGGTTTTCTTAAATATAAAAAATACGTATTTAATTATTTACTTTATAGTTTATTTGTACCTACTTTTAAGAAAATCCACATAAGGAATAAAAAAAAGCCATACAAACTTTAAAACTCTATGGCACACCCCGTAGAAGTAATACATATCAAAAAAATAAAAAATGCGTTTTCAATGATTTACTTTAAGGTTTATTTGTACCTATTTTTGAGTCAATCGAACCAAGGAATGACATTTTTCATACAAACTTATCTACCTTATTTAACCCCTTTCAGAGTTGACTTTTCAAAATTAGATTAGCTTATGTGTTAGTCCAATACCTAAACTGTCTACATTCTAAATTTCATCAGTCAAATTCGGTTCAGTAGTTACGTGGTAACAAACATTCACACACACACAAACTTTCGCATTTATAATATTATAGTAGGATGTTGCTACTGTGTATATATGTAGATACGGCGGGCTCGATTAGTAGAGGTACCGCGCCGCGCCGCATGGCGAGAGCGTCGCTTCGGGCGCGTTGGCCGCAGATCGCGTAATTTTGGTGAGGGGATGCGCGGAGTGCGCGGAGCAGTTTCACTTGATCAAGCAAGGTCAACGACGTTATGGGGGCTCTTAACCTATTATATCTAATAAATAACCTATTATGTACGTACGAAATATGTACATAATCATATTATTATTATAAGATCATAAATTAAAACTTTGACAGTGTATTCAGCCTGTATGCAGAGTTGCAGACGAGCAAATATTAAAAAAAGTATTTCTGTTATTATTATAATAATAATATGTATGTACAACAATATTATATTTTTTTTATGATCTACTATTTATTTAATACTATAAAAACCAATTTAAAAAAAAAAAACTATATCGCCGAGGAAGATTATCACATTTTCACTTCTTTTTTTCATTTTTCTAAATATGTACTAGAAGCATTGTCTTGTAATTCTATGTGTACTTGTTTAAGAAATTTGTAACTTAACGCTACTTTTCTATGCATTAAGTGAATACCTACTGCCAATGATGTACTATTTGAACTTTCCAACACAATATTTGCATCTGGGTAGGTTACGTAGGTACGAATAGAAAAGTTTTTATTTGCTTGAAAATACAAAAACCAATACTTACCAGCTTTTTATAATATGATTATTTTACGCGCTATCGTATTACAATTTGTACGATGGTAGGGACGTAGAACACGATTTCTAGTAATAAGCCATTAATCGATCGATTTTCGATGCGTTATTAGACTTAGCTACATAACTTCTTACAGAAATGGGACTTACAAAATGTTTATTTTCCTGCTTGCAATTTCTTGAAAGCATGGTACTACTTTTTTGTAAATATTATATATAATTTCAACAGATATCGTGATGAAATCATAGCCTGGTGGTAAGCAATTTCCTAGTACTCGCCTGACCTACCGAATCTATCGCTAAGCATAATATATAGCTGTGTTTCGGCAGCCCCACTTGAGAGCCAGTTTCAAACCCAGGCGTAGCGTGGCGCCAATATCAGGTAACTTGCGGTCAAAAGCTACCCCGAAAGATGGAGGAAAAATAAAATAACTTCAAAATCCGTGACAAAGTTGAGAAGCAGTTTTTTTAATGGAACTGGTTGACGAAACGAGCAATCATTCGCCTGATGGTAAATGTCACACTTGCCCAAAAGCAGTTTACGTATGTACCTGCCATAATTCACGGATAATTTTGGGCTTAATAGGTTAGTACTACTTATTACCCATCCTATTAGTAGGTAAGTAAGTAGTAAGTATTAACTTAAGTACATATAACATAAAAAACACTTCAGACAACTTTCAACTCGACAAAGTTGTTTTGTTGCGACTGCTCTCGTCTCGCACCTCGCGAGACCATCACATGGATGGCAAACCAGCCGGCTCCATTACAATTTACAATACGAAACCTCCGACCTCCTCCCTCAGTGCCTCCGCCGCCGCGTACGCGAGACGCCGCGTTTCCCGCGCTTTCATTCCATAGACAAGTTTCAAATTACTCTTTACTTCCCGAATATTCCCGGACCGAGGTAATTTTCTACCAGTACTTTTTATTTACTTTTTTTTAACCGTAACTTAACTTTTTAATTGTTTACTGTGCATAATGTGCAAGTGAAATAGGAACACGCCTATTACGCTTTTGTTATTGGTTTGCGTCTGAGTTGAAACCTGTGCCGGTTTACATATTTTTTTTTGCTTAGTTATGGTACCTTACCCATGATTATGTGAAGGTATGGCAAGTATGGTTAATTGAGGCCACATAGCCCGGTAGCTTGTGTTTCTGGTAAAAAAACTGGAAGGGGTATTCTACAAAAATACCTAGCCATAACATAATACCTACATATTAATAAAATTGTTGACGTTAAGAAATATTATGTTGGAAAAAGTGAGTTAATCCTGAGTAAAAGCTATCTCTCTCTTTTTAAATTTTATTCAAATCTGGTGAGTCGATTCAGCGAGAATAACTTTCGCATTCATATATTCGGTGTCTACCATTTTAATTCAAAACTACACGTTGCGTAGTAAAAAAAAAGACACCAATATACAAAGTAACCATAAGTTAACTCTAGTTAAATAGCATTCTTGGCTGTTTTTCTATATTATAAAGAAACAGTTGTTCAAATAATAACTTTACAGCTTATATTAGAATAGGTCTGTGCATAATAAATACTTAGGTATTTAAATATAAATTACTTGTGTACTATACCTGTTCTATCTATATTAATATTATAAGTGTTGTAAAGTTTGTTTGTGTGTTTGTGAGCAGTGATACAGAAGGTAATCACGGAAACTACAGAAGCAGTTTGAAATTATTTTTTTCTTTTAGAAATGTCTATCTCTGAGTTTATAGTTTTATTGTGGTAAAAACGTTGGGGAATATTCAAGCAGATGAAACCACGAGACACTACTAGTAATTAATAAATAACACGCTCTTTTATAGCGCTTAAGCATCATTATGATTATAAGCAACATAATATTATTATCAATTTATTACATACTAACCGTTCACCTCGGTTTCAACTGCGTGGGTTAGGTACAGGTTATTGCAATAAAAGTACCTATCCTATGTCCTTCCTCAGTGTTCGGACTATCTCCATACTAAATGTCACCAAGATGACTTCAATAGTTTTTAAGTTTTCTCACCTTTTCTCTTTATAGAGTTTATTATTAGTATATAGATAGGTAAAATAGGCACCTACTAGGTACCTAACTGCCCACCACATCACGCGCATTATAAGCGGTTATGTGAATCTACATAATGTTCAATTTACTAGGATTTTATATATACCAAACGAATTTTGTTTTACTAGAAACGCTCATCAGAAGACCAATAATGTATACTTTTGTATTGATATCTCCTACTATTATTATAAACGTGAAAGTTTGTTTATATGGATGAATGGATGTTTGTTACTCTTTCACGCAAAAACTACTAAACGGATTTGAGTTAACTCAAACTCAAAACTTTTTTATTTAATAGGATACATTGTGATCACTTTAAAACGTCAACTTAAAACTAGCTACGTCTGTTCCAACCTCCTTACGCCGGCAAAAGAACAGGCAAGAAACGCCCGGCAGGTAATTTTTTTGGCGCGATCACATTGATAATTTTATTCTTATTACTAATTGATTGAATTGGAGCAGTTAAATTTGGTAAGGAAAATTTAGAAGGTGCAGATACATGCATTAACATAAGCTACTTTTCATCCCGGAAAAAGGTTCCTGCGGGATAACGGGGAGACACGGGTAAAACGGTGGGGCGCAACTAGTTTTTAAATATTCTCAAGATAAATTATAGGTAGGTACCTTTTTAGTCTCGATCTCGGTACAGTGAGCGACAAAAATAGCTTATCTCAATTGATTTTCCAAAAGATCAGTAGGTACCAATTGTTTGTTGAATAGATGCTAAATAAATTCGGTAAATTGTTCATGTTCAGCTAGTTTTGTCTCTGACCGTACTATTTACCTTCCTACTGTTCCTACCTACTTATAAGTAGGTAGGAACAGTATGTATTTATTATCTACTCTCCATGTTCCAGCCATGAGGCGTTCTTTGCTCCTCCTCCTGGCAGTAGGGCTAGCAGCGGCTGAGGAGACGTGCCTCTCTGGAGATGACGACCCTTACCTACACTTCGGCACGATGACAGCTTACATCTTCGCAAACCGAGACCTGCCGACTGTCAACGCGCATGACGTACCAGGTGAGTGACGTTTAACTAGGATTCTTATACACTGGGGCCTTGGCGACGGACCTGGGAGGTCCATCGCCGAAGATGTTTTAGATCCAGAAGTGGCGCGTGCCCTAGTATAGTTTGGGGTGGAAGCCCAAACCCTGCCCCTGCCGAGGTGAGACCCTCCTAAGAGGGCCATCGCCGTCGGGGCCGCAGAAGAGTGCCAACGTGTGTCCGTAGCCCCGACACAAGGCGCTTGGCGGATGTGGGTTGTAGCTGGTAGTCCGGGTTTCCCGGGAGTCTAGCTTAACCCGGTCGCTGCCCAACAGCGGGCTATACCCGTTTACTTTTTTTTGAACTTAGGCACTTACAGGATCACGATTGACCACAACTCAAGTCATAAGTGACGATGGGGTCGACGTGTGGCGCCACGACACCTTAATTTTTTTAAAACTATATTATACGAAAGAAGTAGAGAAATTTCAGACGTGTCGGAAAGTATATATGTATCAAGCTTACCATCAAACCAACAGACACCATATCATCATCATCATCATCATCATCATCAGCCTATAACCATAGTAAAGGAGTAGTGGTTCAGCTTCATATAAATCGGCCGTCGCCGGTTTGAATGTGTGCGTGAGTAGCGGCACCGTGTACGCACGCACTTTTCACGCCCACAATCACATAAACGAAAGGAGGCGGCCGGGGCCGCGGCCATGCACTCAGTACGGAACGCGCCGCTTATGCGTCACCGCAAGAGTAGGCAATTAACTCGTCGAGCGGCCTTAGCTAACCTACTGTTCTTTATATACTGTGCTATAACGTTCTTACTGCTGGGGCACAGGATTTATTTTAACAGAGAGATATAGTATGGGTCATAAACCTACCACGCTGGTCCAGTGCGTAATGTTTCCACTCTATACTGATTGGCGGTTGAATGACTAGCCAAGGTGTGATAGGTACTTCCCAGGTAGACTGCAAAGGAGTCCTACCATCACATATTCAATTGACTATAATAATATATCGCTGACCAACCTATCCTATATTGCAGGGCTGTTCTATCATAAATCTTGAAAGGTTAGGCCACAAAGTACCTACCTATAAGGCCGCTTTGATTGCTCATCCCATCAATAATTTAATTGATCACCTTTCGTGCCAACTGCCGATAAGGTTCTAATGACATAGAGTCAGTGCAGCAGTTCTATAAAAATACGATTGACTGGTGATGCTCTCTTATAAAATGTAAGTACATAAAATTGTGAGAGTTCCATAGTGTTTCAGAAGGCTCAATTTAAAGCCAGCTTCCCTCTCAGTCCACACTTAAGACTTAATAAGTTATATTTGGATTTAACATCGCTCAAAACGGTGAAAGAAAACATTGTAAAGAAACCGGCATGTCCAAGAACCTCAACATTCAATTCAAATTCGCACTGGGCCAGCGTCGTACTCTCTCTCTCTAAGAGAAAGCCAGAGTTCCAGCCATAGGTACGGCTGATGACGATGTAGGTAGCTTTATGACAACCGTTTTCACCGAATCACAAAGAATATTCACCATTGTAAGTTGAGGTACTGCGATCACTATTCCACTACAAGCTAGCACTAATAAAACAGTGCACCAAAGGCGATGATTCACCATAGGGTCACCGTTTAGCACCATCGGTCTGTGTCCCGGTGTGCTTTGTTCATATTCGTGTGAATTGATGATGTTAGGAAGTAAATCAGATATTTCGAAGGACGTAGCCGTAATGTTTAATGTATCTATACATACCTATACCTACTTGCTTACGTGTCTGGTCATTCTGGTCCTGCGACAGTGGTATCCATTATGTCGGAATTTCAGTTCTAATTGAACTTACAAACACAGTTGCAGGTATCTACAACGACGATCTGTATCAATCAGCGTCGTAGATTATGGCCCATACCTAATTTTACCATTTACTTCTTCTCTGAGGCTCAAGCGATGATCACTACTTAGAGTCTGTCATTTCATAAAAATATGTCACTGAACTGCTACTCAAGCATTGATCCAATGAGCTTGAGCTTTCGGAGACGGAAAACATCGTGATGGAATCATAGCTTGGTTATAATGCATTTTCTAGTAGTCGCTTGGAAAATCTGTCGCCAAAGACCTATCCATACATATGTTCCAGCGGCCCCATTTGAGAGCTAGTTCCGGGGAACTACCTATACTAGTACAAGTTTTGAAAACGATAAAAATTTTGGTAAACTTCGACGTTTACCACCGCCTACTTGTCAAAGTGGCAACTCGATCTGCTTAAATTCAAAAAGTAACTCAATAACATTGTTGGAATATGATTATAACGATTTAAAATAACCCGTATTAACGATTTCAGTTCCTCCAAGTCTCGGTAAGATTCGCTGAAAAAAATATGTATGGATGGAAACGAAAACTTTTATAGTTTTTGTAAACTATCAAAACCTGTACTAGGAGTACTGGTCTAGGTGAATCGTGACGCCACCGTTAACCACATCATCACTTAACATCACTGGTACGCTATTTTGGAAGGAGTAAAAAAAGGCCTGTGACCTCACATTGAGAAAGTAATAAGCTGATGATGATGATGATAATTGCACGGAGAATCTTATCGACCCACTTAGTACGAAAGTCAAACTCAATACAATCAATGGTTGGTTGCTATTGCCAAATAAATCGCTTTGAACTTGGGCCGGATGTGTAGGCGGAAGGAACGCGATGAATGTCTATGTCGTAAGATAATCCAGTACATAAAAATAAACACCTCATCCGTGTAATGTAATCTATAGAGTAATGCGCCGTGAGAATATCCCATGGTAGACGCACGGATGTCTGTGGTTTGTTGGACATTACAACGGTACCTATTGGGCTCGCGCCTTCAGATTACGGTCGGAACATATTTACCTGATACAAACCTAGCCAAGATACAAATATTTTTTACTAGACTGCGCGACGTTGAGGAAGCTAATAATATGTGTTTCTCAGTATATGTATGTTGTTGTGGTCCCGACTGTGAGTCTTTCGTACGATTTGTTTTATGTGCATATTAATTATTGTCATTATCAGCCTTTCACGTTCCCACTGCTGGGACTCTGGCCTTCTCTCAGTATGGGCTATAATCTACCACGCTGGCCCAGTGCGGTTTGGTAGATGTCGCATGCCTTTGAATGTTGCAGTTCTTGGACATGCCGGTTTCCTCACGATGTCTTCCTTCACCGTTTTGAGCGATGGCATTAATTATTGCATTTAATAGAATTCTAAACTACTGGGGCAGGTCTCTTTCTTTACACACATCGTCATTAAGGCCTGTAGTCTAGAATGACGCTCAAGTGTAGATCTATGCTTGAGGACGCCGTGATAAACAATGAATCTGAAATCAGCTCCATACAAAAACGCAAGCGAGCTGACTAATGCCGTAAGTTCGTATGCGCCAAGAAGGGTTTTATTCGTTTAAAATGAAAACTATCGTTAATTTTATCAAACTAAATCTGTAGTTCTTTGAAGAATGTGTATATATGCCAGACAAAAAAAAATTTCAACTCTAAATCGGTTCTGTATGCCTGTAAAATGAAAATCTTTTTTTTAGAGGGTAGTTTTCGATCATTGTTTGTCTGCTATGAAAGTTATCCAATAGTGTTATCCGACAATTTGATATCAAAAACATGAGCTTTAATGCACATAAATATTCGCTCTGTATGTTTTGTAATTGCTGAGAAAAAAGGAAATCCCTGCAGCCAATATTGCCAATTCCTCGTCTTAAGTGACGTATTTGTATGACAGCGTCAAATCTGTGCTCAAATATTGATAATAATCGCTTGAGCATCATTCTAGAATGATCTAACGCTACCCTGCAAGATGTGATATAAACTACTTACACTGTTTAAAGCAGTTTAAGCTACAATCTTGACTTTCATGGTCATACTTTCAGGTTGCTCACCAATCGCGTTTTGGTTGCTGAACCGCCCCGGCGCCAACAACCCAGAAGCTGATGAAATCAAGGACCTGCAGGAACTCATCAACCTGAAAACCAATATCTTAGACAACTACAAGACACAATTTAACGACATCGACGTAAGTTTGATAAGGCTCGTGAGAAAAATTCCTACTTTATCTATAAAAGCACTTATGTAAAAGAAGGTCGTGTTGGTTACACTATTTATAACTCAAAAACGGCTGAATCGATTTGGCTGAATATTGGCGGGGAGGTAGCTTAGGACCAGGAAACGGACATAGGACTTTTTATCCCGGAAAAGGTTCCTACGGGATAACGGGACGACGCGAGTGAAACCGCGAGGCGCAGCTAAGTAATTAATATTATAAATGCGAAAGTAGCTCTGTCTGTCTCTTTGTCTCGCTTTCACGCATAAACTACAGAACAGATTTAAATGAAATTTGGTACATAGATAGTCTAGAGCCTGAAACAGGACATAGGCAACTTTTTTCGCGATAAACTAGCACACGTGGGTGAAACCGCGGGGAAAAGCTAGTAGATAATAGTAGCTATCCAAGTGGTTTCATCACGATGTTTTCCTTCACCGAAAGCTCGAGCTCATTGTAGGATTTGACCCCACGTCCTATGGGTCGCAAGCCGACGTCACTACCATCAATAAGCCATAATCGATTCATAATTAAAAGTATTATCGGTGACTTTAGATCGTTGCGCCATCTTAGTTAGTGTTAATTAATATTTTGCAGTCGATAATAACGTAGTACCTATTTACCAACTACCTACTAAGCTACCGATAGCCATCATCATTACCTATTAGCCTTTCACGTTCCCACTGCTGGGACTCTGACCTTCTCTCAGAGAGAGAGCACGGGCTGTAATCTACCACGCTGGCCCAGTGCGGGTTGGTAGATGTCGCATGCCCTTGAATGTTGCAGTTCTTGGACATGCCGGTTTCCTCACGATGTTTTCCTTCACCGTTTTGAGCGATGGCAAATCCGCACATAACTTATTAAGTCATAGGTGCGGGGCCGAGAGGATTCGAACTCGGTGTCGGCGTCTTGTAAGTCACACGCCTAACCGTTAGGCCACCGTCGCTCGCTGATAGCCATACCGATATGTTATTTATTTACGAGCATACATTGGACGGCCGAGTGGCCGTCGCCCGGTCGGCCGTCTCAGGTATCGCTGGAAAGACGAAGTCACGAAAGATTTGCGCGAGCTCCAGGTGGAGGAGTGGCAAGAGGTGGCGCAGGCGGCAGGACAGACCGAAGTGGCGTCTTCTGATAACGGAGGCCAAGACTCACTTTGGGTCGTTGCGCCATCTCAGCTAGTTAGTTATTTATTTACAGAATAAAATCTGCGCTGCGGACCGGGTCCTCTTAGAGAAATGGGAGTGGGACCCGCGCCATAACGCGACCTTCGCGGGGGAGGTGACCACCGACGGGTACATGTCCACGCAGCAGCTCGCGCAGGCCTGGCACCACAAGTACCCCGGTCTACTCACCCTGAACACCTACAACTATCTAGTAAGGACACTTAAAATTTACACTTAGGGCTGGTTTTATGAACGTCCGTAAGTAAAATGTCAATACCAAATTTCGGTAAATTTTATCTTGGTGTCAAATTTTCCGTGCTACAAGATCAATTTTACTGAAATTTGATAAAATTAAAAAGAATATGTAAATATACAATTATATTTACATTTGCCGAGCCAGTTCCCAGTCCAGGTGTAGCTTGGCGCCATCATCGACCACATCGTCACTTAACATCAGGTGACGTGTGGTCAAACGCTACACTGTAAAAAATAGTAAATAAAAATTCATTTCTGATTCGATCTTTAAGACAAACTCCAAGCATAGCCCTTTCAACAGCGACTTTTGCTGTTTCAGGGCCGTGTCAGGTCACATTTCTGGAAGAAACTCTGTAGAGCATTTCAATAATAAATGTTTTTAAAATATATTTTGTTGTGAATTTTTATTTTGATCGCGTTGTTGTGTGGATTACCCTCGCTTCGGCCTTATATGGGCATTATGTTATTCATAACTTGCTCCAATTCAATCTTTCTTTTCCAGTTTAAATTTGCAGATGACAAGCGCTCCCGCCTCACCTTCCGAGCGTTCACTGAAGGTCTATTCGGAGCCCAAGCCAAGGGATTCGATATACCAAAAGACAATGACGAGAAACTGGTAGCCGTAAGTTCTTTTAAATTAATCAGTCATCCAAATTTTTAGGGTTCCGAACCTCAAAAGAAAAAACCGAACCCTTATAGGAACACTTTGTTGTCCCTCTGTATGTCAAGACCCTTTGTTTCAAAAACGCGTTAAAGTAAAAACACCTGCTACTACCTACCTATAAAGTTCAAATTCATACGGTCTCTTTCAGTCTAGTCTTTTATGTCAAAATGATCTAAAGATAGGTTAACGTTTATGTCGCATATTTTGCGATTTCACAAGGGAATCAAAACCTATCAGCTACTTCCCATTCGAGAGAGAGAAAGAGTCTAGAGTCATGAAATTTGGCGTGAAGCATATCATATCATTATACTGTTTCAACATTTTTCAGCCTTACAAAGATTGCCCGGCGTGGACGAAGAACGTCGAAGAGAACAATGGAAACTTAACACAAAGGCACATCTTTGAAACCAAGTCGGATTACAAAAAGGTACCTACCATACTGTTAACAAACTAGGGTATCTGAACTAGGGTATCTGGTTGTGTGACAGCAGAAAATTCACCTGTCATAGCTCGCGAGGGGATACCGTGAGTTTTGTGTGTCGAGATTTGAATCGAGTTGCGAGTGACTTGTGTGAAAATGGTAATGTCATCGTAAGCAAAAAAACGTGCGAGGAAGCGGGTAGATAGACACGTCTGCCCGTTATAACATCAACAATCCTACCCGCAGAAACTTTTAGTATTCTCGTGATCATGGCGCTTGCAACAGTGCCGAAATATCGAGAACTCAAACAAAAACAAATACATGGTAATTATCCCGTTATAAAACCTAATTCTAATGTTTTTGACCATGGTAGTTTAAAACAGTACAGTAACTGTTTAAAATCAGATACCTATAGGTATCTGATTTTAAACAGTTTCATCTCGTCACCGGAATATAGCTCATCCATCCTAATAATAGGTAAATAATAAAAACGTGAAAGTTTGTGAGTACCTATGGATGGATGGATGTTTGATACTCTTTCACGCAAAAACTACTGAACGGCTCTGAATGAAATTTGGAATGTAGATCGTTTATGTACTGGATTAACACATAGGCTACTTTTTATCCCGGAAAAAGGTTTCTGCGGGATAACGGGAAGATGCGGGTGAAACCGCGAGGCGCAACTAGTAGGTAAATAATAATCGAGTCCCGAATTCCACTCGATTTATGCACAAGGAGTGCATAAATCGAGTGGAATTCCCTATCTTTTATTATACTCTTTGCCTTTCTCCCGTATAACAGCTATAACTTAATAAAGGTACTAACTTAATAAAGTTATGTGCGAATTTACCATCGCTCAAAAACGGTGAAGGAAAACATCTTGAGGAAACCGACATGTCCAGGAACTGCAACATTCCAGGGCATGCGACATCTACCAACACTGGGGCAGCGTGGTAGATTACGGCCCCTGCTCTCTCCCTGAGAAGGCCAGAGTCCCAGCAGTGGGCACGTAAAGGCTGATGATATTAATGATAAAGTATTTTAGCCGTACCTATGTTTGTAAATACCTAACGTTTTGTTTTTCCAGATGGTAACAAGCATCTCGCGCCGCTTGGGCTTCAAATACGACGTCAATCAGGATTCCATCAAACGAATGTACCAAATGTGCCGCTACGACAAGGCCTGGAACGTCACTCAGATCTCGCCATGGTGCGCTGTAAGTTGCGGAACAATTCACAATTTTTAGGGTTCCGTACCTACTTGAAAAGTAAAAGCGGAACGCTTATAGGATCACTTTGTTGTCCGTCTGTCTTGACAGACAGTTGACAGACAGACGGCGAAAAAAAAGACGCTGATTTCTCAAGAACGCGTTGGGGTATCAAGTTGAAATTTATATCAAATGCTCGGCTCTACGGTCTCTTTAAGCTGTAAAAAAATCAAACTTATAAGTCAACTTAATTTTTTTTTTTTTTTACTATTTACCTGGCATGTATATATTTACCTGGAACTGGCTCTCAAGTGAGGCTGCCGGAACACACCGATAGGTGCTTGGCAACAGATTCTTAACAAGAGGGTGGTAGCTAGCCAGACGAGTACTAGAAAATACCCTACCACCAAGCTATGGTTTCATCACGATGTTTTCCTTTACCGAAAGCTCAAGCTCATTGTAGGATTCGAACCCACGTCCTACAGATCGCAAGCCGACGTCACTACCACTGAGCCATCATCGCTATAAAAAGAGATAACCGTTTATGTTGCATGTTTTGCGATTTCACAGGGGAATCAAAACTTATAGGGTCCTTCCCGTTGACCTAGTCATGAAATTCGGCATGAAGCAAAGCCTTACAGCAAATGTAAAGGAAAGTCTGAAAAGTGTAAATATGTACGGAACCCTCAGTGCGCGAGTCCAACACGCACTTGGCCGGTTTTTTTATTTTGTTTCATTAAAAACAGGCAAGCATTTGACCCGAGTCCCACCTGATGTTGAAGCACGCTTGCCTAGAACATAGGTACCTATTCACGCTTGACTTGAAGTCCATGGACCATGGGCCAAGGGCCAATTATCTTGTCTTCAAGTCATGAATAATTTTTTGTAGTTTTGTTTATGAAAACATCGTCGCCAAAGCGTTTATGAACATAATCTCAAGTTATACCTTTACAAGTGTACCTAAGTGTGTGTATTGATTTTTTTCCATATTGTTATTTGCTACAAATAAAAACACTGTCTTTTGTATTGTCAATTACAGGTTTTCACAAAAGAAGACTTGCAACGTCTAGAGTATGCGGAAGACCTAGAGACTTATTACAAGTACGGGTACGGACAGCCCCTTCATAGGAAGATCGGATGCCTGCCCGTCAAGGATATGTACAATTTCTTCAGCAATCATATTTCTAAAGGTAGGTAACTAGGCACCTGCTACCTAATTACTCGTGTGTACAAATTACCGATTAGAAAGTGAAGACAAGGTTGAATGGGGTCGACAGGTATTCAATGAAGTACTACCCAGCGCTGGATTTAGACTGGGGGCATTAGGGGCTAGCGCCCAGGGCGGCAAGCTCGGGGAGTGAGAATTTTTCTTATGTACCTACTTTGAGATTTTGTTTACAATTAGTTACACTGCAGTGTTATTCACAAAATTGTGGAAACAGCTTCCTGTGTCTGAAATGTTACAGATTTTCAATAAGAAGATTAATTACTCGTGTTAAATAAGTATTAGTACCTGAAAGTTTGGGCTCGACCACAACTTTTATGTTTTACTTGATTAAGGTCTTGCAGTACCTATCTATTTATCTTTTTAGATTTTAGATCCAATGAACTGATTGATTCAATGACAAGTCTCTATTGATAGCAACAGCACGGATAAATACCAGTAATCTAAGTAATATTTCGTCCACAGCAGTGCCCCAACTGCCTCTCTCCATGATAACGTTTACGGACGCCCCCATGCTCCTCGCTACACATGCAACGCTGAACAATCTCGAGAACCTGGCGCCACCTACTGGCGACAACTACAACTTCCAGAACAACGCCGCGAATGCCAGGCAGTGGAAGACATCTACCATGGCGCCTTACAATGGGAACTTGGCTGCAGTACTTTACAAGTAAGCGTTTTCTTGAAGGAAAACAGGAGTTATTTTTAAAGTAAGCTTAGAAGAAAGGTGGATGGTACATTAGTCCTACTGTTCCTATCATCACAATTAAACCATACCTATTGATTTCTCTTACTCTGCTTGTTACCTCTTCACGGTTAAACTGCTGAACTGAGATAGATTTCCTATACTCTGAGGAAGGTAGATACTGTTAGATACTTTTTACCGCGATAAAATGTAGTTCACGCGGGGCGCAGCTAGTAAATAATAATAATAATAACACCTACACAATCACATACATAGCTCTGACCTCTAACTAAATTTACATCCTTCTAGGCAAGCATGCTCTGTCATTGACCTCGTCATCACTTGTCATGCGGTGAGACTGTGGTCAATAACTTCCCTGCATAATGATGATAACAAAAAATATACAGAAATGTATTTCACATGCCTGTAATTTCTCAGGTGCACACCCAACGGCAACTTTCAAGTCAACGACCAGTACCAAGTTCTGTTCCTGGAGAATGAGAAGCCGATGTACATCGAGGGGTGCCGCGTGGGTCTTTGCGACTGGAGCCTCGTCAAGAGCAGATTCTCTGAACTGGTGTCCAACTGCGACTTGGAATTTTGTAATGGAGCTGGCAAAATGAGCTTGGGAGTCAGTCTAGCTGTGATAGGCTTTTTGGTCAGTCGGTTTAGTGTACAAATGTAATTGAAGATTATTATAATCAAGTATTAAATGTTATAATAACAATGAGTAGTAGTATGATTAGATCTGAACATTTTTTAGGAGTAACAATACGTGCAAGTCGCTCTTCTGATGGTAAGCGTCACGTTTGCCCATTACAGTTCTGTGCCACCCAGAATTTTGAACATCAACAGTACAAAATCCTGAGGGGCAAAGTATATTTCCCGACTAAAGAGGCAAAAAGGAGGGTTATAATTTTGACCTGTATGTATTTTTTCTCTCATAACTTCTCAACTGCTCATAATTTGACAAATGTGGCATCTTTGGAAGCGTCTTGATCGTACACCAATTATAGGCTATGTGACCTCACATTTAACTGATTAGGTACATACATATTTATACTAAGAGTTACTTACTTACTTCTTTATTTTCTTTAGTCTGAATATGTTGAAATTGTGCACCAGTATTTTTTAACTTGTTAAATTTATTAAATTACATTTTTCATAGTATGTTTTTGCTATGCACAATTGCACATGGTGTCTATTTTGTTCTCATTGTTGTTTCACTATAATTATAAGAATTTCATTTTCAATTCACTAATCTCATTAACCAAGTCTTGTGTTATTTCTTTTTAAATTGATTAAAAATCCTACGAAATTAACCAAGTCTTTATTGTTTATATATTCTCTTTGTATTTTTTCTATACTTGAGTAGAAAATTTTCTTAAACGTTTTGAGAGACTCTCTACTGTGAATCATGTAAATTAGGTAACTGTAGGTATATTTTTTTGTTTTTTATTTCCATTACTATAGTTTATAAGTTACTGTTGTTTTGGTAACTAACCCATCTTCAACTTTATGTTGTAATTTCCACCTTAATTGATAGCTATGACACTCATTCCATTGAGTTTGATACCCTGGCTGTCCCAATGGTAAATTACTTCCTGTAAAATTAAATGTGGTGGTTTGAGCATATTATTAAGTTCTTAAACGTTAACGGTTAAGTACAGAGAAGGAAGCACTTCTAAAAAAATCTCATCGAGTTTTGGCGCCCACGAAACTTTGCCGCCCTAGACCCGGGCCTACGCGGGCAATTCCGGCCCTGGTGACACTATGATAAATGTAAACTCAGTTATCTAATATTAAACTTTTAAGCTTGTATTGTTTAATAATTTAATTATTAATTTATAAGATAAATAATTGTCCTGTAGGAGGAATTTATTCATCATCATAATCAGCCCACTTCAGTCCACTGCTGGACATAGGCCTCTCCCAAAGCACGCCACTGAGCCCGATCTTCGGCTTCTCTCATCCAACTGCTGCCAGCCATACATGCCATAGGAATTTATTATATTATCATTAATAATTATTCTTTTGTTTACAAAGTTTTAAGTTTTACAATCTTGTTCAAGCATTCTCGACATTTATTTATTGTTACTAACGGTTTATTAAATATTTTTCCATGTTGATGTTTTAAATGATTATTGTAGATGTTGTTGTAACTCGCACCAAATAATATATCGTACATTAGTTGTTGAATAAAACTATTTCCTTGGTACCTAAATTGTGTTGTTTCTTCATCAAACCCAGACTAAAAAAATATTCTTTTAAGATACTACGTGATTACTTTAAAACTTCACACTTAAAAGTAGCTACGCCTGTTGCAATCTCCTTACACCGCGCACCGGTAAGAAACGCCCGGCAGGTGATTTTTTGGGCGCGATAACATTTACAATTTTTTATTGTTAGTTGATTGAAAACCATCAAACGTACTCCATACTTCTTGTAAAAGCAGAACTACAAACTAGGTAGTGTGTGGCTTGAAAAACCGTAGGGTTCGAATCCTACAATGAGCTTGAACTTTCGGTGAAGGAAAACATCATATACTATGATACTACTATGATAAAAAAGCTTGGGATTTTAGTGAACTTGCTCCAATTCAATCAATTAGTAATAAGAATAAAATTGTCAATATGATCGCGCCAAAAAAATTACCTGCCGGGCGTTTCTTGCCTGTTCTTTTGCCGGCGTAAGGAGGTTGGAACAGGCGTAGCTAGTTTTAAGTTGACGTTTTAAAGTGATCACAATGTATCCTATTGAATAAACATATTTTTGAGTTTTTAGTTTGAGTTTTGATACTCGTAGTTTAAAAATGTATAATAAAGTCATCTATCAAATAATTTCGATTTTTCAAGATTCTCGCCTAGAATTCTAGAAACGTGTGTAGTGATGACTCGATTTGAAACATCATTCATCGGAACGTTTTAAAAACAAAAACATTATTGAATAAATAACAAAAAGTTTATTTCACTTACAAATATAACAACTTGCTGCCTTAGCAATAAATGCTGTATAGCGAGAAAAATTCCAAAGATCACAATGTACCTACTTTTTTCTAATTTAGATTTATCACTCACATTTCGGCATTACTAAATAAAGTTGATTATTCCATTTGGTCCAATTTCATCCTACCAACAGCATTTATTGTTCAGCCCACATGAACAGGTGTCATACACATTTTCTCCTAGACATAACATTTTCTAAAAAAACATACAAAATGGCATTCACTTATATTGTTTAAAACAGTGAAGGAAAAATACAAGAAATTGTCCCTAGGCGCTTGAAAATTGCCAAAATCCGTTTTCGTCTCATCATCATCAGCCTTTTTACTTCCACTACTTCCAGAAATCGAAGAACTGCGCCTCTAGCCAAGATGCATTCTGCAATCGTTGACGCTAATAGAAAACAAGAAAAAGTACTGATTTGACATATTTCTGACCACGTGACTTAGCGTTGAAATATGTCAAACCAATACTTTTTTCTTGATTTCTACTAGCGTCAACGATTGCAGAATGCATCTTGGCTAGGGGCCCTGGTGGCCAAGCCGAATGTCATCGGCGAGATGAAAGCGCACAAACTTCGCTGGCTCGGCCACTTTGAAAGAACGGGAGCGGATCGTGCGGTCAAACGAGCGTACAGTGGACGGCCGAGTGGCCGTCGCCCTGTCGGCCGTCCCAGATATCGCTGGAAAGACGAAGTCACGAAGGATTTGCGCTCACTCCAGGTGGAGGACTGGCAGGCGGTGGCGCAGGACAGACCGAAGTGGCGTCTTTTGTTATCGGAGGCCAAGACTCACTTTGGGTCGTTGCGCCATTTTAGCTAGTTAAAGAATAAGGTCGACTTTTAATCAGTGACCGCGACGGGGGAGTATATTCGTAATTTTAGACCAAGATTCGGGTTCATCCCTTGAAGATTCTTCCATGTCTTTTTCCTTCCCTGGTAAAGACAATATTTCAATGCACGCTTACAACATTGTAATATATTAATGCAATGCTACTACATTCGTATTTCTTTCTATTTATAATATAAAAACAGCTCGGTGATGTTTTCTATTTTTTCTACTGTAGCTTCATAAGAATAATTGAGGCTTAGTCACTATTTAAACTATTTTGAAGGGTGGGGGGGGGTGATTACTACTTAGCTAAGAATCAATTCCATACATTTTACTAACTATTTACTAGCCCCGGCTTCGCCCGGGTGGGCAAATATAAATAAAGCGTAGTCGACGTCAATCGGAAATGGTGCAACAAATTTACAGACTTACAAACCACATTATCTCTTTGTACCATTCGTGTAAATAGTGAATAAAATTATAGCAGCTACTTTGAAACAACACTTAATGACCGGTTAACATTATTCCAGTCCAGCGATCGAATCCAGCGCTGGATTGCTTACTGGATGAATGTAAACTGGCACTGGAATGCACTGAATCCAGGTAGCATTCCAGTCCAGAAACTGGATTGGCGGTCTACTTTTGAATCCAGTGCAACTGAAACAATGTAGACGGCCAATCCAGTGCCATTTGAAACAATTATCTTCTTGAAATCATTGGCACTATATTGTCAAACTTCAAATAATGTGGACGTTACAAATCCAGTCCAGCACTGGACTGGATTCTCCTTGGGTCACTGGACTGGAATAAGGAAACCGGTCATAAACAGTTCACGTAATGACTTTTCACTGAATGTAACTGAGAATAATATATCCAACCCGGCTAGCGTTTCTACACCACAGATCATTTAGGTAGTTATGTCAAATAACGACGCTATTGGCGTCGATTCGGTATGGCATTCTCTAAAACTAAACTAAGTTTGACAGGTCTAAGAGTAATGCTGTCCTTTTTTAAAACACTTTTATTAGCTTGACTTGTAACTAACTAATTTACTTCAGTGGTTACAGCAATACTATTAGACCTGTCAAATTTAGTTTAGTTTTAGAGAACGCAAAGCCGAATCGACACCATTGACATTCTGTAGAGACTCGTAAAGTAAAAAAAAGTGTTTTAAAAAGAAAATAACAAAGGAGACAAGTAGTGTGATTGTAATTCACTCGGAAAGTTTCCGCGTCGGATTCGACGTCACTTTTGCTTCATTGAAACGTTTTTCGAGAGCAAATAGGTGGCGGAAACTTTTCTGTGACTAAGCAGCTGGAATATCAGTTTCCAAATTCAGACAAACGATCCTGTCTAAAAAAAAAATCAGAAAGAATTTTTTTCCGAATCCTTGGCGGAAGTTTCCGTTTGAATTAAAATCGCACTGTAGGAGTTCCACTTCTTTCCGACACGTTTTTTCTATATATTCGACGTTAGTGTGACTAATTTCAATCGAAAACAATACTATTATTGCGAACTACATATCACCGTCCCACTCACACTCGAAGCCAAAGCGAACGTGCGAGCGAGAGAACACAATTTGATAACCTAACTACTCCTCGTATCACGTCGCGTCTTGCGCACTGCTCGACAGATGCCTTGTCCTTCTCGCACCACCGGCGTTTTGTTTCTTATTACGTTTTTTGTCACTGTCTTCTTCACTAAAACTGTTGCACCTCGGTTTTGGACTGAGCATCGTATCGGAGCTTATAGACTCGCGCTGCGACTTTTTCCTCTGCCTCTTCGGTACTATGTCGCCAGCGATCATTTCTATGAATTGCTTTTGTCTTCCTTCCCAATATAAGTTCTGTCTCTTCATAAGTTCCGTGTGTTTGTTTTCGAAGGCGAGATCTGGGGGGATGAGCAGTTCCCAGCCCGTTTTCGAGTTGAACTTGGCGACTGAACGGATGACTTCTAGTACTTCTAGAGGCGGGAGAGGCAACGCGGCGGTCACCTTCCGCCGGTCGATGTACGACTGTTTCGTGAACAGGTACAGCTGTAAAGAAATGCGAGAGTAAATACAAAGAGCATCAGCATAGCAGCACTATACCATACATAAGTTATGAAACAGTAGAAATTGGCTAAGTGGTAGTGACGTTGGCTTGCAATCCGTAGGACGTGGGTTCGAATCCTACAATGAGCTCGAGCTTTCGGTGAATGAAAACATCGTGATGAAACCACAGCTTGGTGGTAGGGGTTTTCTAGTACTCGCCTGGCTAGCTACCACCTCCATGTTAAGAATCTGTCGCCAAGCACCTATCGGTGTGTTCCAGTAGCAATTCAATTCAATTGTACTTTATTCAATAGGATACATTGCGATTACTTTAAAACGTCAAACTTAAAACTAGCTATGCCTGTTCCAACCTCCTTACGCCGGCATAAGAACAGGAAAGAAACGCACGGCAGGTAATTATTTTTTATTTTTTTCGAGAGCTCATTTTACTTTAGCCTCACCTTAGCCTCACTTGAGAGCCAGTTCCCAGTCCAGGTCTACACCTACCACGCTACCGTGGCGCCACCTTCGACCACATCGTCACTTAACGTCAGGTGACTTGCGGTCAAACGCTACCCGGTACTCACCACGTGGTCCCTGGCGGCCGCCATGAGCCGCGGCGGCACGGCGCCCTGGCGCGTGTACAGCGCGGCGGAGCGCGCCGCCCACACGCAGCACGCGGCGGGGAGGTGGCGCGGTACTCACCACGTGGTCCCTGGCGGCCGCCATGAGCCGCGGCGGCACGGCGCCCTGGCGCGTGTACAGCGCGGCGGAGCGCGCCGCCCACACGCAGCACGCGGCGGGGAGGTGGCGCGGTACTCACCACGTGGTCCCTGGCGGCCGCCATGAGCCGCGGCGGCACGGCGCCCTGGCGCGTGTACAGCGCGGCGGAGCGCGCCGCCCACACGCAGCACGCGGCGGGGAGGTGGCGCGGTACTCACCACGTGGTCCCTGGCGGCCGCCATGAGCCGCGGCGGCACGGCGCCCTGGCGCGTGTACAGCGCGGCGGAGCGCGCCGCCCACACGCAGCACGCGGCGGGGAGGTGGCGCGGTACTCACCACGTGGTCCCTGGCGGCCGCCATGAGCCGCGGCGGCACGGCGCCCTGGCGCGTGTACAGCGCGGCGGAGCGCGCCGCCCACACGCAGCACGCGGCGGGGAGGTGGCGCGGTACTCACCACGTGGTCCCTGGCGGCCGCCATGAGCCGCGGCGGCACGGCGCCCTGGCGCGTGTACAGCGCGGCGGAGCGCGCCGCCCACACGCAGCACGCGGCGGGGAGGTGGCGCGGTACTCACCACGTGGTCCCTGGCGGCCGCCATGAGCCGCGGCGGCACGGCGCCCTGGCGCGTGTACAGCGCGGCGGAGCGCGCCGCCCACACGCAGCACGCGGCGGGGAGGTGGCGCGGTACTCACCACGTGGTCCCTGGCGGCCGCCATGAGCCGCGGCGGCACGGCGCCCTGGCGCGTGTACAGCGCGGCGGAGCGCGCCGCCCACACGCAGCACGCGGCGGGGAGGTGGCGCGGTACTCACCACGTGGTCCCTGGCGGCCGCCATGAGCCGCGGCGGCACGGCGCCCTGGCGCGTGTACAGCGCGGCGGAGCGCGCCGCCCACACGCAGCACGCGGCGGGGAGGTGGCGCGGTACTCACCACGTGGTCCCTGGCGGCCGCCATGAGCCGCGGCGGCACGGCGCCCTGGCGCGTGTACAGCGCGGCGGAGCGCGCCGCCCACACGCAGCACGCGGCGGGGAGGTGGCGCGGTACTCACCACGTGGTCCCTGGCGGCCGCCATGAGCCGCGGCGGCACGGCGCCCTGGCGCGTGTACAGCGCGGCGGAGCGCGCCGCCCACACGCAGCACGCGGCGGGGAGGTGGCGCGGTACTCACCACGTGGTCCCTGGCGGCCGCCATGAGCCGCGGCGGCACGGCGCCCTGGCGCGTGTACAGCGCGGCGGAGCGCGCCGCCCACACGCAGCACGCGGCGGGGAGGTGGCGCGGTACTCACCACGTGGTCCCTGGCGGCCGCCATGAGCCGCGGCGGCACGGCGCCCTGGCGCGTGTACAGCGCGGCGGAGCGCGCCGCCCACACGCAGCACGCGGCGGGGAGGTGGCGCGGTACTCACCACGTGGTCCCTGGCGGCCGCCATGAGCCGCGGCGGCACGGCGCCCTGGCGCGTGTACAGCGCGGCGGAGCGCGCCGCCCACACGCAGCACGCGGCGGGGAGGTGGCGCGGTACTCACCACGTGGTCCCTGGCGGCCGCCATGAGCCGCGGCGGCACGGCGCCCTGGCGCGTGTACAGCGCGGCGGAGCGCGCCGCCCACACGCCGCGCACGCAGCACGCGGCGCCCGTGAGCGCGGACAGCAGGCCGCTCTCGGTCAGCGCGCCCTCTTCCGTGCGGATCAGCGCGCGCAGGTCGCTGAACGACATCAGCTTGGCTGAAGCGTATGAAGCGTAGAATAGAATAGAAAACTTTATTTGCTAAAAATGTGAAAACAACATATGTACCAATTGAATGGCATGCAAAAATTTAACAACTATAAATATAAACAAATATAAAAAGTAACATGCACCTAACAAAAGCTAAGTAAATTCACAATAAATTCATAAATTACATAGATTCAATAAACGTGATTTATGAAAAGAACAAAATTGTGTCCAACATTCTTTTCAGGTGATTTCGTCCACAGGTTATAGATAATGGTGTCAATTATGATGTGCTATTTTTAAAACAAGTTTGACAGGTCTAAAAAGTATTGTCGTCCTTTTCTGACCACAACAGTAGGAAAAGAATAGCTTTCTCGGAATAAAAAGTATCAAGTGTCTAGGGCATATATAAGCTATGTTCATTCTTTGATCCGTTTGAGCGTGGTGAAGTAACAAACATACTCACTCACAAACTTTTGCATTTATAATATTAACCACACTCGCAGTTTTCGCAACCTTTTTCTAGGATCAAAAATAGCCTGTGTTTATGTAGGGCATAAGCTACCTCCATTCCAAATTTCACTCAAATTCGTTCATTAGTTATTGCATGAAAGAGTAACAAACATCCATACATGAATAGTCACAAACTTTATAATCGTTCGTTTATAATATTGTGACAACTAGATCAATGACTGAACAACCGAAATCAACTGACCATCGCCACAAGCTCATACATCATACATCCACTCAAAACGTGCTCAATCAATACATATAAAAAACTAAAACCGTACCGTTAATGAGTATTTCCTTGATCTGCTCCTCCGGCGAGGGTCGCTTGGAGGGCGCCACGTCGGCCTCGTCGTCCGGCGGCGGCGGCACCAGCGCTCGTACATACTCCCTCGGCTTGAGATTCAATAGCGAACCGTCAGACGTCGTCATGCTGAACAGCTTTAGACGCTCCAGCTGTAGATATAAAGGTTACATTTGAATGGATTGCAAACACATGGAACTTATGTAGAGAATAGAGCTGTTTGAAGTTCTCTCTGTGTGCAGTTATTATGTTTTATTTACTTTTTAACCGACTTCAAAAAAGGAGGTTTTCAATTCAACCCTATATATGCTTTATTTATGTTTGTTCGCAGATGACTTCATCGTTTATGAACCGATTTTGATGATTCTTTTTTTGTTGGAAATGAGATATCCCAAGCGTGGTACCATGACTTTGGAGCAGGAACGTTAGGGTTTTTTTCACAACTTACAAGGTAGTGTTTGACCACCACAAAACACATCTGATTTTAAATGATCATGCGGTCATAGGTTGGTGTTGAAGATGATGAAGACAATCGGAAAATTTGTTTTTGTTTAGAGACTTTTGTCGCTGACTGTTCTTGGTACTTAACTTACCATAAACTCACCAATATTGCATTGCCAGTTAGTCATAAAGAAGTAAAGGAAACTCACATCGGCATGGTCTGATTCACTATCCCTCCATAGCGCATCGTACCACGGCTCATTGGCTGCTCGCTGGGCTATCGTCTCGTAGGATTTCTCTCGCGCCTTCTTCGCCATTTCAGTCTCTTGACGCGCGAATTTCACTGTCACCTGTAAAGGTATCATACAACTTTTTATAACAATACAAATAGGCCTGTAGCAAGATCCCCTGATATTAAGCGATGATACATTTCGTCTGCTAGCAAACAACACTGCACCACGCAAAATTTTGCGGTATTGATATTTCAATGCCATTAGATGCAGTTTTGACGTGTGGTTCTATGAACCTGTAAGTTCCAAGCATTTAGCATTTTTTTTTGTTTATTTTGCATTTTGTTTTTTGTCTGGAAGCTGTTTATTAAAAATTATAACACACACAAATCAAGTTGTTTTATCATTGTTTAATATAAAGGAAAATATTTCGACAATTCCGCATGTCTCTCCTGAAGTTACAAAATTTGACTTGCGCGGTGTTGTTGGCTAGCCGACGATTTGACAGTGTAGCATGCATGCCTAAGAGGTGGAAACTAATATTAAATATAGGTTTATCGAAAACCATCCCCTAATGGGTAGTTGTCTCGATTTACGAGCTCCTTTCTCCCCTCACAAGGTTTTCTGCAGTGCTACAAAATGAAGTCCTTGAAGATGGGTGTGAAAAGAGTCCTTATGGGTCGGCAACACCCTTAATATTACAAATGTCCATAGGTGATGGTGACCACTTAATGTCACTCTTGTTTGCCATTCCATTACATAAAAAAACCTTTGTATTCCTTTTAATATTCTCGAAAATATCAATTTAAAATGTTTCCCTTTAATTGTATATTAATTACCTGTTGTGCTTCAGGCTCTTTTTCATCATCGTCATCTGAACCGTCCTCTTTACTCTTATCACGTTTACGCTTGTCCTGTTTATCGAAATATGAATATGACGGCCGCATTTGGATTATACCTGCAAAATATAAAGGAAAATAATAACTAACCATCTTTATTTATATACCCATTCTTTTATATTTAACATCCATTTTAATGCTACAAGCTCACTCACTCAAATTAGAGTATATATCAATTAATTTCTGTCTAACTACATTACATGGAAGCGGAATTCCGGGATTCTGCAATTTTCAAAAAGTCTTATCCATACTTTTGATAACATTGTTTGGATTTGTTGACCCTAAAATTTACAATCGATTCTGATCACTGATGATTATCAAATAATTTACCTTGAATAGGGGTGCAATGAAGTTCATTATCCTGTAGCATAGCAATGGCAAAATGTTTGGTCTCCGTACAGGGAGCACTGCTTTCATACACTATTTTATCCATCAGCCCTTTTTTGAAATAAGTTGATTTATCTTTCTCTTTGATATGCCATGTAGATTCCTGAAATTCATAACTGTTATTATAGCAAGTTGCTTATGAATGTTAAACGAAGCTAAGATGTTGGCACTATTAGTTACAAGCCAATTTCTCTTTAAACTGGCACAAACTGGCTTGTCAGAAGTTCCAAAGGCCATACCTATATTATCACCTCAGTTCAGAGCCAGCCCCCAGTCCAGACATAGAATAGCTCCACCTTCAATCACATCATCACTTAACATCAGTTGCAAAATTATCCGACCATACATAATGTGTACAACACTAGATGTTTCCAGTGGTTTCACTTCATTTTACAGCAATAACAAGTGTTCTAAGTATTCTATGACCTTCCCCAAGGTACAAACACTCTCCATACCGAATTTTATCATGATTAGTTCAGCTTTTGAGATGTGAAAAGGACAAACAGACTGTTACTTTCACATTCTACTGTTTTTTTTTATGTTCAATACTTATTCTGCGATGACATGGTAGCCTAGTTGGTAGTAACCCTGCCTTCGAAGCTAGTGGTCCCGGTAAGGGTGTGATGAGCGCGAATATTTGTGCCTGAGTCTTGGATATAGTATTTATTTATTTATATAAGTATGTATATTGTTGTGTAGTACCCCATAACACAAGTTTCGAGTTTAATTTGGGGCTAGGTCAATTTGTGTGCAATTGTCCCCGATATTTATTTATTTATTCTGCTATTCGGGGAATCCAACAAATCAAATATCATAAAAATAGGTCCAGCTGTTCTCTAGATAAAAATGGTGTATCTAACCCAACTTTATTTTACAACGTTACCTGTTGTCCATCAGTGTTGATAGCTATCTGCTCGCCTTTAGATGGACAGTACTTGTCGCTATAGGTGTCTAAAGCCAATTCCATCCGGACCATTTGGTTTTTCGGCTTCACGGCCGCATTTATTACTTTAACATCGTTCCAATTTCTGTTCGCCGGTCTCACCGGGTACTGATATATGTACAAGTTCTGACTTAGAGCCTGCGACAAATAAACAGGCTTCTGGAAAATAAATATGAGAGAAAATTAGAACTTTTTCTGATCATAACATAACCTTAACATTTACCACGTTGTGATTTGCCGTTTAGCCGATATTCTTACCTGATCAATAATAGCATCATCGTCTTCCATGATAACGATTATGGTTTCTTTACAGGAAGCTATAGCATTTTCGGAAAAACAGAAACAAAATACAAAATGTTGAAAAACGTTTACAAGTTCAATGCATTCCATCCATTTCATTCCATAAATAAAGTTCATTCATATTTTTTGACAGATTGAAACGCGATAGGCACAGAGCCACAGACTGCAATGGCAGAGGGATGTTCTACGGAATCGGTAAAAATCTATAAAATCGAGAAAATTATTAACGGATTTGTAGATTTTTAAAACACCAAAAAACAGTGATGTACTAAGATTAGAGATAGACATTTCATATGACCTACAATCTACAATACTTTAAATACTTTTCAAATATTGTCTGACTTATGTTTGTAAAAAATGAGGATTTATCGTCGAGAAGAGTTTGCTGAGCATAATACGTCAATGCCTTTGAGTGAAAGATTTCAAGATAGCATTGTATTTATTTTGGAATATTGTCAAGAAATCCATCTAATTCTTGAATCATTTTACAACGAATTAAGAAAGTACAATCCTACAGAGACGAACTGACTTAACCATCAACCGATGTTTAATGTTTTAGAATAAAAAGGGAAAGTCTAATACTCGAAAATGTCTGATATGATCATAAATGGTAATATTCTTTTTGTAACTAATTATAGGCGTAGTGAATACGGATGAACGGATGAAAATTATATATTTGACGAATACGAATGTATGTTTGTTTGTATGTCCTCCATTCGCGCAGCGACGACGTAACGGATTGATGATGTGATTTTTAGCATAAAGACTCAATATTGTTCAGTCTAAATTTTAACCTGAATTATTAAGAATCTATTACGATAAGCACCAAAAAAGGATTAATTATCGTTCCTTTCGTTTTGTTTTCAGATTCTGTCCCTGTAGACAAAAAATGGAGTGAATTGATTAGATACAATATTTTTATCATGAAACTAGTTGAATTTGTAAGTATTTTTACTAAAATATGGTTCTATATTGCATAGTTTTACCTTTTATATTGATTTTCAATGTTTGATTCTTTGTAGGGTATTGCATTCGTAATAACCATATTGCCTTTGGCAATCCCAAAGCCTCAAGGGCACATGTACTGCATATCGACTGGCCCTACTGTAGTGATATCTCTTCTGTTCGTGGTGCTATACGTGCGCAGGAGAGTACCATTGTTTATGGAAAAAATGTACTTGTTTTTTCAAATTTTATTCACATTTGGTGCATTCATTCAATGTTTCCTACTGAACCTCGCCAAAGTGTGGTTGTGGTTAATCTATGGAGTATTTTATTTTGCGCTACTTACAGCTCTCGCTCTCGATTTGTTTTTGATTGCTAATGAAAGGGGTTGTACTTTTAGTTGTGCGTAGATCTAGCATGTGAAACTATTACTTACTTAGTTATTAATTAATAATAATATAAATAAATAATGTTGCCTTTCTCTTGAAGTAAAACAGAGTCCAAGGTTTATTTCCATCACTATTAGCTGTCCTTGACCTTTTGACAGCTGATTGTTATCAGAATCAGAAAATTCAGAAATCCAAATGTCAAAATAAATCACTTTACGAAACGAATTGAACGAAGTGTAATCTAAATTTAAAACAGTAAATTCACTTGATAATGCAGCAGTATTTCTGCCGCGTCTACCAGGCTATTATGCGTAAAGCGTAACCTTAGGTAAGCTTTCAGCTTGTCAAAGATACAATTAGTATTGTTATTTTTAGGTGATAGCCATGCTCCTAATGATAATACCGTTCGCGTTGACGGACGCTGGTATCATGCACTGTGTGGCCGTCGCTCCGACCCTCGTTCTCTCATTTATGTTCGTTGTTCTATATCTAGTGGACCAAGTGCACGAACTTGCCGAACAAGTGTATCTATTTAACCAAATATCACTCAATTTTCTAGCTCTATTGACCACAATTTTACTTAAAACCCCGTCCTCGCCTCTTTACGTGCTTTTCTATATCCACCTTTTAGTTGCGCTCTGTATAGACTTCTATTATGTGATAAAAGAGAGGGGTTTAACAATGTTTGATTTTAAAGCTAAATAATTTTAATACAATTAGATCAGAGCTTTTCATTAAATAAATGCTTCTCATGGCATATTTAGTATTATTCCGTAGTTCAGATTACCATGTTATGTTTTATTACTTACAGGGTAGTGTTTGACCACTATCTAGCTAGCCACCTGATGTCAAGTGATGATGTG
Source organism: Opisthograptis luteolata (assembly GCA_931315375.2). NCBI lineage: Eukaryota > Metazoa > Arthropoda > Insecta > Lepidoptera > Geometridae > Opisthograptis > Opisthograptis luteolata. The sequence continues at coordinate 3,310,096 of OV928044.1, forward strand.
GTTGGTGGCAGAGCCAAGCTACACCTGGTTTGGGAACTAGCTCTCAAGTGGGGCAGCCAGAACACAACAATAGTGTGCATGGCGTGGTGACAAATTCTTAATTTGATGTACCTATTTTAATTATAAATGCTCTACTTAAAAAAATTAGGAATGTTATTGTAAGTGTTACAAAAATGGTACTACAAGTTGGTCCGTATCTTAATTTTAGGTAATAGCACTGCTTCTCAATGTAATCACCCATGTTGTGGAACCACTGGATCTGCTATACTGTCTCGTCGCCGGGCCAACGTTAATGGGCTCCTTACTTATCATGATACTGTATGTCGTGGATCAAGTGCAGTACGAAGCCGAGTTGTACTTTATCTTGTTTGAAATGGTCATCACGTTGAGTGCTTTCGCAAATCTATTTTTCATTGGGAAACTGACAGGAGCCTTGTATGGACTGTTCTATTTTGATCTACTTATTGCTTTTGGTTTGGACGTCTACTACATGCAAAAAGAGAGAGGATGGACATTTTGATGTGCTTTATATTAGTCATTGTTTAATAAAAATTAATGAACAAGTGATAACATTTTCCTGTGACTGTGATAAGCTGTTATCTAGCTATGTGTTTAAAACTCTGTAAACGTTTGCTTAGGCAAATTATGTTTTACGTTAAAAAAATATTCTTTCGGCTTTTGAAAGTGACCCTTTGTCAGCTATTATGGTCAGTTCTTTTAGTAATTGTTTTGTTTCTTTGGTTTTGGACTCCAGATGAGAGTATTACATTAAAGTATCCGTCAAATAATCCAGTAATTTTGTGGTGGACTGAGGGATTTCCTGGTTCCTCTGAAACTAAGCATTGTCCAAACAACGTTAACTGTGATGTGTACAGTGTAAGAAACATCAGCACACATATCAACATTCAAGCTTACTTATTTTATGGAAGCAATATCAATTTTGATGACTTGCCTCTACCAAGAAGACCTAAAGATGTAATCTGGGGCCTCTATCATGAAGAATCACCGAGGAATGTTGAAGAACTTATGCACGAACCTGTACTGAAATTGTTTAACTTTTCATCCACTTACAGCAGACATAGCGATGTACCATTCCCTTTGCAACATCTAGAATCATTTGACGATATAACTAGCAGGACATATTTTGTAGATACATCAGTGAAGAACTCGCATTTGAAAGTGATTGCACCGATTTTGTATTTACAGAGCGATTGTGAGACCTCCACAGAAAGAGACCTGTATGTTGAAGAACTGATGAAAATTGCTCAAGTCGATTCATACGGTTCATGTCTTAACAATAAACACTTACCTGAAAAGTTCACAAATGATTACCTGAACAATTTGAGCGAAGATGAGTTTTTGAAGTTTGTAGCAAGATACAAGTTTGTGATAGCTATAGAAAATGGTGTTTGTAATGATTATGTCACAGAAAAGTTTTGGAGAGCTATAAAAGTCGGTACTGTGCCTATTTACTTTGGTTGTCCATACATAAAAGATTGGCTTCCAAATGACAAATCGGCAATACTTTTAGAAGATTATCCGACACCAAAAATTTTGAATCATCATTTAAATAAATTGTTCAACAATGATATTTTGTATGAAGAATATTTAGAACATAAAACGAAACAAATTGTAACGAATACAAGACTGATTGAAGAATTTAATGTTAGATCATATCAGATTGACTCTCTGCGAACAGCTGAAAAATTTGAATGTTTTGTTTGTAAAAAGATACATGACAAATTAAATGGGAGATCTGAAGTTAGCATTGTAAGTACTAGTCATTATAGTTGTCCTAAGCCCCTCTCTGCATTGCAACTAGCTGTTAATCCTAAAAACAGCTGGGTACATTCTTGGGAGTATAAAAGAGAGAAGGCAGAGGAAATATACAAAAGCGTTATGAATAAAGTATAATTTATTTTTGTAAACATGGTCTAATATATTTTTTTATACATTGTAATATTTTTTGTATAATCATTGACACACTGCGTCTAGAGGTGAAACTGCATGCATTTGATAATGTAGACCTCTTTTTATAATGTGAGGGATTTTCTTTGGAACCATTCTGTGAACAAATAGACATAGGTCATTTTGGATACGTACATAAGTCTATTGGTAAAATAATGACGATAATAATTTTCCATAGGAGTTTCAACCCTAATACCAAGCTGTAAACTTTAATTTACAATAAAACTTAAGTTGACATTTTGTCGCTTAAGTCACTAAAGGTCAAGGTCACATCTGACATTTTGATGCTAGGTTTGTGTAATATATTTTTTTTCGTAATCTTATAGGGACCATGTTAGCCTACTTACGATATGCAGTCTATAATAGGACAGACAGATAGGCACAGCGTGCATCCAGTGCAATCATCTGTGACATTTGGAATGTGAGTTTCTGGATCGAATCTGTAACAAAAATAATGATTTTAAGTCGATAAAATCTGTTTAACCTATTGGACATGCTTTGTAGAGTCTGCGGCTGATTTAATAAAGCTAATTGAACATAGGCGCCATTATGATTTAAATTTCTACTCACTCGATAGCTTGGTACCCGGAATCTGCGCAAGCCATGTAACATTTTCCACAGTTTATACACATATCCTGAAAAATAAAAAGATATCTTTTTCATGTAATTGTCTGGCAAAAAAGCAGGCGGCCTACCAGATGGTAAGCGGTCATCGTCTCTTAACTTTTGCACCAATAGGGGCGTTGGCCACCCTGATGAACTCTACTTTATCTTGAATCTATTTTTATTGACCTCTTTCTTATTTGACAGACCTTTTTTAAAGGTCATTCAAAAGTATTTTAATGGTAGAGACAAGCTATATATCACTAGTGTTGGGAAATTCGGAATAGATTTACCCATAAATTCAAAATTCAAAATTCAAAACTTTTTTATTTAGTAGGATACATTGTGATCACTTTAAAACGTCAACTTAAAACTAGCTACGCCTGTTCCAACCTCCTTACGCCGGCAAAAGAACAGGCAAGAAACGCCCGGCAGGTAATTTTTTTGGCGCGATCACATTGACAATGTTATTCTTATTACTAATTGATTGAATTGGAGCAAGTTCACTAAAATCCCAAGCTTTTTTTTGACATCTAATAGTCCGATATTTTTTAATTAGCTTTACTAATAAGATTTCTCTTGTTTGGTTGTACACATTGGGATATGGGAACATAAATATTAACGAGTTGCGGGATCACAACCAAAGCAGACCAGACCCCACAAGCAGCACCCGTTCACGAGTTGACGCATATTTATTATAAGTAGATATTTTTTACCGAATTCAAAAAAGGAGTAGGTTTCTCAATTCGACCGTATAAATATGCTTTTTTATGTTTGTTCGCGGATAACTTCGTCGTTTATGAACCGATTTTGATGATTCTTTTTTTGTTGGAAAGAAGATATCATAGATGGTATCCCAGAGAAATCGAGGGGATAGAAGGGGAAGAAGTCGGTTATTTTTTTGTTATAAATTATACTTGTATTACTATTATACGGTAACGCGTGTGCCGCACAAGGCGCCGCGAGCGAGTTCAAATCCCATCTCGGCACCTATGACAATAAGATATGTGTGGATTTTTCATCGCTAAATACTGAAGGAAAATATCGTGGGGAAATCGGTATGACCAAAAATGACAACATTCAAGGGCATGCGACATCTACCAACCAACACTGAGACAGCGTGGTAAATTATGGCCTCAGGCCATAAGGGACAGGGACACACAGGCATTCTAGGCCTGTATCCCAGCAGTGGGCACGTAATATACTGATGATGATGATGATGAAGTACTCACATCATCAATAAGAGCGACGACTTGCTTCGTATTATCCAAATGCTTGTAAGTCCCGACTCTCGCGAGCGCTTCGCCGACCACGTCTTTGATCTTCGGCACTTCGCCAGGTGTTTTGGTATCGCCGTTCGTTGTTAAGTAATTATGGACCGTATTGTCGGTCAGTAAGTCTGATTTTAGCCTGATCTCGTGGAGTTTCTCTTCGCGCTTCTGGTTGTAGGGACCGAAATGGGCTAGCACCTGAAAATTTGTGTTAGTTTTGATTATTATTCAACACTACTTTGTAGGGAGGTATTGGCGTGACGATAGCAAAAGTGTCTTGAATAAGTATAGTTTCGGAAGTTTAATGCAATGGTCCCGATTCTGTTGACTATTTTCTATAAATAAACAAAGTTTGACAGGTCTTAAGTATTGCTGCCTTTTCCTGACCACGGAAGTAAAAAAAAGGATAGCCTTACTTTTAGACTTGTCATTTTAGAAAACTTACTACAGAACTGAGAACATTATCAAATGTGAAATTATTGTTATAATACGAGATATTTCACTTTGCAGTTTTGGAATTATGTTGTTTTTGCCTTGTTAGCCTTTTTTGAGCATTTATTAAATTGCCTGATAGAAACAAAGAGTCGTAATCATAACTGACCTTCCCATTTTCGTCATATAATGTTTGAACCGGTTTCCCCTTCTGATGCTTGAACGTGGGCGGCGACTGTCCGGTCCAGCCCGGGAGCCCTATCGAGCGGAGGTACAGCAGCGCTTTGAGGCCCGTGATGTAATCTTCTACTACGGTGAAGTCTTGATTCTGCACTGCACTGCATATCTGGAAATATATGTTTAGTTTGAGGACCGGAAATCAAGCAGACGGCTAGGTTGATGGTGAGCGGCCAACGTCGCCTAGTAGACGTGACGATGTGGTCGAAGATGGCGCCACGCTACACCTGGACTGGGAACTGGCTCTCGAGTGAGGCTGCCGGAACACACCGATAGGTGCTTGGCGGCAGATTCTTAACATGAGGGTGGTAGCTAGCTAGGCGAGTACTAGAAAATACCCTACCACCAAGCTATGGTTTCATCACGATGTTTTCCTTCACCGAAAGCTCAAGCTCATTATGGGATTCGAACCCACGTGCTACGGGTTGCAAGCCGACATCACTACCACTGAGCCATCATCGCTTTTACTGAACCGATTTAAATGAAATTCGGTACGGAATTAGAACCCTGTGGAAGGACTTAGGATACTTTTTATCGCGATAAACTGTAGCCCACGTGGGTGAAACCGCGGGGAACAGCTAGTCTATTATTATAATGTTACCTGAACTACAGGCGCGCCGCACAAAATGAACTGAAGCGCGGAGTCGGCGGAGTCTATACCGCCGATGCCCAGTATTGGGAAACCGGGCAGCTTGTTGCCAATAGCTGATACCGCTCTCAAGCCCATTGGTCTTGTAGCGTTTCCGGACACGCCCCCGTAGGTGGTGTGCTTTTCTATACCTAAAAAAGCCACAAAACTAGTATCTAAAAAAGAACGCCCTACGACCAAGCTATGGTTTCATTTCGATACTTTCCTTTGCCGAAAGCTCAAGCTCGGTTTATCGCCCATTGCCACTATATCTGCCGTCAACTCACCCACTGCAGGCCACGGCGTGGCGTCAGGTCTGACCGTCATCAAACCGGATACGGTGTTGATTGCTGACACGCCGTCCGCTCCACCTAATAAAACGCATTCTCTAAAACTACTGAAAAATAAAGCTGTCCTTATCTTACTTCGGTGGTAAGAAAAGGACAGCCGACGCAAGCAAGTCACTACCACTGAGCTACCATTGCTTCAAAATCAGTTAGAGAATATAAACCAGAAGTCAAAGCTACATAAAGGGCATTCTCTAAAGGAACTGAAAAATAAAGGTGTCCTTGTCTTACTTGGGTGGTAAGAAAAGGACAGCCGACGTCACTACCACCAGTCTTCAAATTAGGCATAGTTAAAACATAGTTATTATTATTATCTCTTCATTTATTTTTTTTCTTAGGCAAAAGTTTTTTACATTAATTTTATAAAATAATATTAAACAAAATTACTATAAAAAACTTAAACCTAGAGTGCCGCCGGTAGCGGGGCAGGACTCAAGCTACCGGTGGTTAGGGCTGCAGAGTGAGGAACCTCCTGACGATACGCGCCGTGTCAAGGAGTACTGCCTTCTGCATGCGACCCTTGATCCAACCGTCCAGCGAGAGCCTCTTAAGATGTTGGTCGAGACTCTTCGCTATCAGGCCGTTCGCTGAAACGACTATCGGGACGATGATCGTTGAGTCAACATCCCACATAGCGGTCACCTCGTGAGCCAAGTCAAGATATTTACTTAACTTGTCTTTTTCTGCTTTCACGAGGTTCTCATCATGTGGGATGGTGATGTCAACGAGCACTGCCCGGCGCTGAGACCGGTCTATCACCACGATATCAGGCTTATTGGCAACAATAGTCCTATCCGTGATGATAGAACGGTCCCAGTAGAGCGTCGCACAACCATTTTCGAGAACTGGTGCAGGTGCGTACTTATAGTACGGCACCTCAGACTCAACAAGGCTGTACTGAAGGGCAAGTTGCTGGTGGATGATTCTGGCTACAAGGTTGTGTCTGTGCAAATACTCGCTGTTAGCAAGATGATTATTATTATTATTGTTATGTACATAGTTATTGTTTTATTTTAATAATCACTTTAAGCAAGTATTTGATCACAGTTCCACCTGATGGTACATGAAGATGAGGTCGATGATGGAGCATGCTTGCTTAGATGCCTATTCACTCTTGACTTGAAGACTCTTAAAATATACTTATCCAAAAACAATGACGCTAGCAGGGTGTTCTACTCCTTCGCTGTTTGCATTATAAATGTAGAAGCGACGCGCTTTGTGCGGATCGGGGGAATATCAACCAAAAGTAGCTGATCATACTTGATTTCCAAATGTGTTCTTGGTCTTGGTTTGGTGTATATGATGCTAAATCCAATCGGAAAATTGCTCAAGATTTCCGACTTTTGTCTTCGACCGTACTCTGGCATACCTTCATGCGCTGCCACCGCGATGCTAACAATGTCCGTGATGTTCGGTGTGAGCTTTACGAAGAACGGGATCTTGACTGCTTTGCGCACCCATTGGGATATGCCTTTCACCAGTACCGGATCCTGTTAGAAAATAAGTTATTTTTCACTTAAATATTACTTAGTAACAAGGAGCAATCAAGTTGGTTAAGCAACGTTCGCTGCGGTCACAACTTGGATTGGTAGCAGTTTCGACTATGTCGGATGCTTTTGGGCGGTCTGAAAACTCTGACACTAGGGCCAGCCACTATATTATAGAGTATAAACTATCCGGCAACGCACTGGACCAGTGTGTTAGATTATAACCCATACTCTCTCTGAGAGAAAGGCTGTCCTAGCAGTGGGAAAGTAAAGTGATGATATACTACGTGAAGACGTGAAGCGATTATGGCTCAGTGAGTGACGTCCGCTTGCGATCCGTAGGTCGTGGGTTCGAATACTACAATGAGCTTGAGCTTTCGGCGAAGGAAAACATCGTGATGAAACCATAGCTTGGTGGTAGGGCATTTTCTAGTGTTCGCCTGGCTAGCTACCACCATCAAGTTAAGAATCTGTTATCAAGCACCTATCGGTGTGTTCCGGCAGCCCCACTTGAGAGTCAGTTCCCAATCCAGGTGTAGCGTGGCGTCATCTCCGACCACATCGTCACTTAACATCAGGTGACTCGTGGTCAAACGCTACCCTGTAAGTAGCAAAAAATAATAATGATAGAAACATACCTGTCCACAAGCAAGGCCCATCCCCGATTCACCCATTCCATGCGGACACGACAAGTTTAGTTCTAAAGCATCGGCGCCTGATGATTCAGCTTTCTTCGCTAGTTCTGTCCAGTCGGCCTCGTTGTAGGAACACATAATTGATGCTATCACCACCTAAGGAAATGTACAATTTTGTTCATTGCTTATGTTTAAAGAAATACCTATATACGGCCGGTTTCAATAACCTATCTATCCTTGGTTTGTCCAACTAGAGATAAAACATTTCACATTTCTTAAGGAGCTTATGTTAAAAATACTTGCGTTTCTTACCTGTTCTTTTGCCGGCGTAACGAAGGCGGAACAGGTTTATGTTGTGTTTAAGCCAATTTTAAAATACATATTTTTGATTTTGAGGGATGGGAGCATGACATTATTATGACATGGCTGATTCACAAGCTTTGTGACGTCACTTGTAGGTATATCTAAAGTATTGCGAATAGGTGGAGGAGGAAGGAGACCTACTTACTAGTGAAGAATGGAATTCATAGATAATTCTCGCACAGTTTTAATTTAGACGATCTCCGCCATACCTTGTTAGGGAAGTCAGTCTTCAGTTCCCTGACGCTGCGGCACCAGTACTCCTCGCACTTCTCGGAGATGAGCTCGATGTTGAGGAAGGAGCCCTGTCCCGGGCCGAAGTTCTCACCGGAGGTGACGCCGCGGACGATGCGAGGCGACACGTTCGTTACTAGGTCCTGGGGGAAATATGGGGCCGTTTGTAAGATATAAATATCTAATCTAATATCAATAACACTAACTACTACTTTCACATTTATAATGCGAACGGCGAAGGAGTGGAAACCTTGCCAGTCTTTGTTTCCCGATAAGTATAACTTGGGAGCCTTTAGTCAAGAGTGAATAGGTATAGGTCTTCTAGGCAAGCAGGCTCCATCTACGACCTCAGCATCACTTACCATCAGGTGAGACTGGGGTCAAATGCTTGCTTAACTCTTATAAAACAATAAAAAAAAACGGAGCGACGATGCTACAAACAGACACACAGGTACACACTATACAAACTCATACCACTCCTCTTTTTCGACGGGAGTTATAAGTGTAATATTTGTTTATTTATTTCGTCGTAGGGGGTAATATTGTTTTTTTTTTATGTAGGCAATAAAGTGGCCTGTTTGCCAGAAGCGTGTGAAGCAGATGGATCTTTAACAAATAATAAAACGAGGCCGGTATGTTTGAATGCGCTACAACATCAAAGTTCTGGGACATGCATACGCGTCAAGAAACAATAATTATTTTTGAGGGTAGTTAATACCTTCATCATTATCATCATCATCATAATCAGCCCGTTTCAGTCCACTGCTGGATATAGGCCTTTCCCAAAGTACGCCATCGAGCCCGATCTTAGGCTTCTCTTATCCAACCGCTGCCAGCCATTTTGCGTATGTCGTCGCTGAGACGTGGACACTCACGGTACGTCTAGTCCATAAATTTAAAGTCGCTCAGCGGGCTATGGAAAGGGCTATGCTCGGAGTTTCTCGATCAGGAATGATGTGATCCGACAGAGAACGAAGGTAACCGACATAGCCTATAGGATCAGCAAGCTGAAGTGGCAATGGGCTGGACATATTAGCCGAAGAACCGATAATCGTTGGGGCAAACGTGTTCTTGAGTGGAGACCGCGGCTCGGCAAACGTAGTGTTAATACCTTGTCCAATCCAAAAGTCTTGGTGACAACGAAGCCCCAGCCTTGTTCGAACGCCCTCCGTATCATGGCGGAGCTGGTGGTAGGAGGTGCGCTGGCAAGCCCAAACGGATTCTCAAACTTGATACCGCAGACCTCTACAGACAAATCCACGTCGTCGATTGGGCAGTGGAACTTGGGCAGTTCTATTGGCGACGTGAATGGGATGCCCTGCAAAATTAAAATAATAGGTGAAAATTTAATACTTACACCTCTAATGGTCAATGTGCAAGTTTTTTCGACAAAAAGACTTGTCGATAGCTAAATTTCGAGCGAATTTAAAACGAAATCTTGTTATAAAATATCACAGCATTGATGTGTACGTGAAAAAGCTTGGTATTGTAGAAAACTTGTTCCAATGGGAAGTTTTCTGACAGCTGAAAAACGTGGTTCCTAAAACATAAATGGCGCTAGCAAATCATGAATATGTAATAAAATAGCTTTACAAACAGCGTATTAAAAAGTTACAAAGTTATTGTTTCGTTACAGTACGGCTCGAAGGACCATAAAAATGTACGCTCGTTTTCGTACTTTCTAGTAGCCTTTCTAGCAACGTTAACCAACCTGTAAGTAACAGTGCATGAACCAAGCAGCTGTCTTGCCGTCATTCACAGACTCGACTGTAGTCTCAGCGACTCCCGCTAAGTCGCCTCCGACGAAGATCTTAGGGTTGCTTTTGGTTTGCATGGTCGTTTCATCCACGTCCGGTAGACCCCAGCGATTGAGCTTTACGCCTGACATGGCGTCTTTTACTAGAATAGTGGAAATATAACTTTATGACTTATGACATTGATATCCATTTGTAATGTAAATGTTGCGTAACATTATCGCGAACGTATACTTCTCTACAGAGTAAAAAGTCGCTCTCTGCGTCTGTCTGTTTATCCGCTATCTCCTCGCTCCTAAACCAAGCAACGGATTTTGATGCGGTTTTCATCATCAGGTAGATAATTTATAACGAAAGGGAACATCATCATCATTCTGTTACGTTCCCACTCCCGCCGGGACTCTAGCCTTCTCTCACAGAGAGAGGCTGTAATCTACGCTGACCCAGTGCGGGTTGGTAGATATTGCATGCCCTTGTAAGTTGTGGTTCTGAGACATGTCGGTTTCCTCGCGATGTTTTCCTTCTTTTGTTTGTTTTGGATCGATATGTCATGTCGTAATATTTCATTTTAGTACTAGGGTTTGACACATTACTACTAAAATTACATATTATGACTTGACATATTGATCCAAAACCGCGGATAATGGATCAGGATCGATTATTAATTTCGGCCGTTAGTCATAGGTGCGGGGCTGAGAGAATTTGAACTCGGTGTCGGCGTCTTGTAAGGCGCACGCGTTACCGTACTGTCACCATCGCTCGCATAATATATAGGTATAGGTATATCGTAAAACCTAATTAAGAAACAAGTCAACCAAGTATTCAAAGAAAAAAACATAAGTAAACATGTTCCTCCATCCATACCATCTGTATCGTAAAGTCCCGACCCAAAAGCCGAGATAATAAAGTTCGCCTTCAGCTGCATAATCTGATCTTCGTCTTCGATCCATTCTCCATCGTCTAATTGTTCTGTGCGACACATCTTGAGGCCAGCAATCTGATAATTAAAAGTTTAAATATAATTCTTAATTACAAAAGCTTGAATTAATTACAATATCTTCATTGTTTAGTTATTTTTTATACTTACTCGACCATCCTTGACGATCACTTCTCTTGGTGACATAAATGGCACGAATTCACACTTTTCTTCTTTAGCTAAGTCGACCTGTGAAGAAAGATGGAAAAATTGGAATCATATGTACACATTAGACCTTATCCATACTCGACATATAGGTCATTTGATGTTATGGTACTCGATATTGTGGGCATAGACGTAACGACGTGAGTTAGAAAGCTTAATAATACCTACATCATCGTCACTTCAAATCAGGTGACTTGTGGTCAAACGCTACCTTGTAAGAAATAAAAAAAAAAATCTATACTTTAGCTAACAGAGTGCTATTAATATTTTGGTCCTTCGAGCCGAACTGTTACCTCTTCTAGGACAGTTTTTCAATCGCAACAAGAACACCACATGCACTCGTCAAAGGACATTTTAAAACAGTCGAACCTGAAACTCACACAGACCCAATGCTAATTTTTTGGTCCTTCGAGCCGAAAAGTTACCTCTTCGGGCACAGCTCGTATGTTGCTGAATCCTTTTCGGAAAACTACATACACTCGTCGAGCACCACAGCGCAACGCAGACGTGGCACAGTCGAAAGCAGTGTCTCCTGCTCCTAGGACTATCACGTTGCCGAAGAGATCTGGTAGTGTGGTTTTGCAGGCACACATTCCTGGAAAAAAAATGAAGTACGTTAAAGAACCCTATCCACAGTTTTACTAGCGGAAAAGATACAGTTTTCCATACAAACATTAACAACCCATTGGACCACTTTAGGACATGAACTTGCAATAATCTTTCCTTAGCAAGCACCTAGTCTCCCGAAAAACGCACAATTCAAATTTCAGCTTTGTAACTTTGTAGTTTTTGAGATTTCGTGATTAATCAGCCATCCTACAAGTTACCCCCCACCCCACTTAAGAGTTATTTCCCAATCCAGGTGTAGCGTGACGCCACCTTTGACCACATCGTCACTTTACATACATCAGCTGATTTGTGATCAAACTCTACCCTACTGGAAGTAAAAAAAACAAAACTGATATATCGCCTCTATAGGCGATATATCAGTTTTGTTTGTTTGTTTTGTGTTTCAGACCTATGTCTGAATGACTTAGTAATTTTTCTGGGTGGTAAGCTCATCATCAGATCGACCAGAACATATTTATAAGGTCTAAAATTTACCTCTCTTACTGCCACCAGAAACTAATGGCAGGAAATCTTTGCTGGTAAAGAATCCCATTTCAGAAGTGAGGCCTTTGAAGATGGGTACATTTTTGGGCTCTGGCAATCCGATACCGAGGAACACTGCTGCGTGGCCTTCTTTTAGAAGATTCTGGAATGTACAAGAAGAAATTAGAACTGTTGTAGACCACACAGTTTTCCTTACAGAAATACACTCCTTTCATTGGGTGGAAACTATTAAATACTAAATGAGCTATGTAAGCTTATATATCAGATAATGATGATATCCCTCAAGCCCTCTAAAGCTTTAAAGCCCTTTAGAAGTTCTAAAGATAACTTCAGTAAATTCTACATTACAAGGTCCCGCAAAATTTTAGAAAAACTTACATCAACAGTTATGTCCTTAGTCGACAGCTTTCGTCCAGTCACGAACTTGACTCCAAGGTTCTTGACTAAGTCAACTTCGAATTGCACTACGTCAAATGGTAGACGGTATTGAGGAATCTCTGATGCACTGAAATAAAATTCATATTTTAGTAGACCTACACTTAAGTACTCACTTACGTATCTTCAGTATCTAATTCTGGCTGTATAATTTCTACTAATACTAGTTAGTTAGTTTTATCGTTATTTTCTACCAAGGAATAGGATATAGAAACATTTCGCCGCGCTCAACGCCCTCCTTGTCAACTATCCCGAGACTGATTTGTTTGTGGACGGATGGGTGGAATTACTGTCGGTGTGCCTGAAGTTTTGTGAGTGGGACGTATGAAAGGGTGTATTTTTGATAAGATTTGTTATTATTATTATTATTGTTATTACTATTTTTATATTAACTAAGATTTTATTTTTATTGCATTGATATGATTCGTATTTAGTTTGCTTTATTAATGATGTATTAATGTAATTAATTAATGTAATTGGCTTAGCCGTATTAATTGAATTGAATAAATAAATAAATTGAATAAATAAATTTAGTCAGCGAATATCGACCTATGCGGTGCTAAAACGCCCACATAATAAATTTTTATACTAATGGACGGCTATAAACACGACCACACCCTTTCAGTGGATACTTCTTTGGTATGCTTTTTTGGATCTGAGTTTTGCTTTGCTTAAGTTTCTTCTCTAGATTCAGAACAATCTAAACCTTGACTTTCAACCATAAACTTCTTTTTCAGCCTCCTTACCTTAGTCCACCTAAATATCTCTCCTTTTCATACACGGTGATGTCTTTGTACCCCAGCCTGGCCAAGAAACAAGCGCAGCTGATGCTGGCGGGACCGCCGCCAACCAACGCGATCTTGTGATCACCGCCCTTCGGTAGAGGCTTGGTCTTCGGATCCAGAGTTTGAGGTATACCCATCTTCATGAAGTTCTGTTAAGAAAATTGAATCATACTTAATATTAAACAAATGACAGCGTTGGTGGGCAAATGACGCTTGCACTACTGCACTTCTGAGTTAGTAAGTTATGCGCGGAACTCCCATTGCTTAAGAGCTTGGTCCAAGAACCACAACATTCAAAGGCATGCGACATCTACCAACCCGAATTGAGGCCAGTCTGGTTTATGGCGCATACCCTCTACCTGTCTCAAAGGTATGCAATATGCATCCAAATATTGGCCCACAGAATAATATTTCTGCAACAACCGCAGCGTACCATTTACCTTCATCATGTCAAACTATAGAGGCTAAAATAACATAGGTACTCACATCGACAGCGAAATGCTGTAGTCCACCGATATTGATAGCGCCCTCCTCGCTCGCATGCAGGTTGCATCCCCCGACACACAGGTCGCTGGTCGGACAGACCATGCCGCAGGTGAGGCCTAGGGGGTTATCCGAGAGGATAGCCTTTGCAGCTCCATAGTAGTTCTGGAAAGATTACGGTGATGAAAAATCTTTTGGAAAGCGCATCAAGTGATGGTGAGACTTTCTGTTGTACGGGTTATAGCAACTTGAAGGAGAGGGGTGATGATAAGGGGTGGGCTCCCACCGTCGTTGCAACTAGTAACAGAAATAAAGGTTTGGTCAATTTTCCTGGAGCGTTCGGGCTCGTGAAACGTGTTGCCGTCTATTTCAGACTAAACTTATGAGAAAGAGATGGAATATTTTTGGGACAAACCTGACCTTAGTAGAAATGCTGCCGATAAAGCTTTGATGTCAATCTGCTTACGTGGAGCCAGATTTCTGGCCATCCGCTCACTTGGTGCATTTTGACATCTCTTACAGATTGAACTTATCAGAAAGAGAAAGATATTCTTGGGATGACCCTGACCTTAGTAGAAAAACTTTTGACGTCGATCTGCGTGCAGCAAGATTTCAGACCCGGTGCGTGAGGCATCTTGCCGTCTCTTTCAGATTTAACTTATCAGAAAGAGAAAGTTTCATGGGTTGACCCTGACCTTAGTAGAAATGCTACTGATGAAGCTCTTGACATCGATCTGCGTGGGGCAAGACTTCTGACACGGTGCATCCGCGCACTTGAGGCACCTCGCCGCCTCTTTCAGCGCACCGCGTTCTGACAGCGTCGTGTGTTTAATGTCATCGAAGTTTTTGGTCAGGGTGGGGCAGGTCTGTAAAATAATTCAATAAGCAAATGGTAATGTAATAAAAAACGTGGAATAATTATGTCTAGGCTTGACCAGTCTTTTCTGACCCCTTATTGCTCCCTTACTAGGTTTTTGAGAAACTATCTAAGTAGGTACATATTATATTCTATAATACAGTTTTTTTTATTTCTCTCGACTTTACATGCCTACGATTTGTTAGATTGCGTTTGAGGAAACTTTTGTGTTCGGAAGTAGAGTCAATTAAGCCCAATTTTTTGCATACAAATTTTGATGCTGGCTGCCCTATTTCCTATTTGACGAATAATGTGATTTTAGAACAATATAAAAAAGGTAACCACCCTTTTTGCTTTGCTTTATCATACAGAGCAAACTGTATGGTGGAAATATAGACTGTACCAATCAATTAAAACAAGTATTTCACAAGCCATGTGATCAAATTGTTGAAGACGTGCCTTTTTACTTCTGGGTATCAGAATTTTACACTGACGTCATAGTCATATCATACGGTTTACGCAACGATAACCCTAGCATACATAGTTTAAGTACATAATGGTTAAAACTACAATTCAAAGTAAGATTCATCAGTAATCTTCTAATTTAGAGGGCATCAATACAGAAGACTTGGTAGTTAGCAAACTTTACAGCAGTTGTCAGTAGCCGTTGGCGGCCAGTCACAGTTAGCTTCAAGGACTGTCGCCCTTACCACCTGTTGGGCGCCAAATCATCATTGTACCACAATCCATTACCAGTAGTAATTCAACGAGCTGCAAAATATACCTACGCACTTAGGTACTTAAATATTTTTTCGCTCGACTTTGTCATTTGCGAAACCGATTAGTAGTGACATTCCTATTCCTTGTTTTGACTTATTTAGGTAGAGACGAAATTCCTAGTAAACAAATGACGTACCGTGCATTTTCTATCAGAGTTTCGTTTCCAATGCTGTTTGTTCTTTTTAGTCTGAGCTGAAGGCACGAAATTGGTGTAAGGTTTCACCGTCGGATTCAACCGAAGCAGGTTCTGAAATAAATACAAAAACGTGTAGTAGGTACTTACAAAAGTAACTATGTAGGAATTTCTCTTCTCTGAAGCCGTTTAATGCCCGAAATTAATTATCGATCCTGATCCGTTATCCGCGGTTTTGGATAGTCATGTCATAATTTATGTCATTTTAGTAGTATAATACGTCAAACCCTAGTACTAAAATGACATATTATGGCAATGAGAGCGATGGTGGCCGAACGGTTTGGCGTGCGACTTACAAGACGCCGACACCGAGTTCGAATCCTCTCGGCCTCGTACCTACGACTTAATAAGTTATGTGCGGATTTGCTATCGCTCAAAACGGTGAAGGAAAACATCGTGAGGAAACCGGCATGCCCAAGAACTGCAACATTTTCAAGGGCATGTGACATCTACCAACCCGCACTGGGCCAGCGTGGTAGATTATAGCCCATACTCTCTCTCTGAGAGAAGGCCAGAGTCCCAGCAGTGGGAACGTGGAAGGCTGATAATGATGATGATGATATTATGGCATGATATATCGATCCAAAACCGGATCAGGATCGATTATTAATTTAAAGGTAAATCTAAACACCTATACTTATCTCATTTGCCTCCTAAAATACGTAAGACAAAAAAACTAAAATGAATTAACTGCTTTAATATTTATCTGAATATAATCTGTTTCCTTCGGATGCATTAATTAAGTCTACTTATATTTATTTACACGCAACAACCACTTTATCAGATGCGATGTGACGATGTAAGTAAGAAACATTGACCCCTATTGATAACTTTTGAATAAATTGACGAAAACAGAACAATTTTCAAGAGCGTATAATTTATTATTATGATAAAATTGATAACCTTTGCTGCAAGTTGTGATCAGATGGGGGATAAAAACTCAATTACCTCCTTACCAAATATAGGTAGGTAATTTTAGGATATTTAAAAAAAAAAAGAATATTCTATAATAGCGCTTAGTAGCGCAAGTAAGGTCCCTAAGGCTGGACATACACGGACAGCCTGAAGCAGTGAGGATCGACTGTAATATAGTTAACTACTGCAACTGCTCGAAAGGTTCGTGTATGTACGTACGGATGTCCTTATTATGCAGTAGCAGCTTCAAGCAGTCGATCCTGCTTCAGACTGTCCGTGTATGTCCAGCCTAAGAGTTGGCAATTTTAATTAACAAACTTGAAAATGACTTGTTGTCGGTTTCTAGTTGATACCTAGGTACTCTTTATGTACTGCATCCCAGATTCTACTATATCTTATAGCTAATCAAAAAAAATCAAGACTAATAATAACTGTTATAATGGACCAAAATCCAGGAAGGAAATGGCTACGTTTGTATTAAGAAAATCCTTGCCGCCTTGTGATCAATGAATCAACATCAATCACAAAAACGCGGTCAAGTGCAAACGCGCGCGTACTAACTCCGATAATGGGAATAATTTTGTTTCTTTATTCATTTCGATATACACAATGCCATGTGTTCAACCTGTATATTCGTGTAAACATTTGTTGCTATGTAAGTATGCAAACAACACATACAAACTCTACCATATACTTTATCAGGGTCAATAATACAACTTTCAATATGAACGTAGGTAAAGATAGATTTCAGTAGAGTTGAGTAGAATAGGTCCACCTACTTTTCCAGTAATTCTATGACAGAAATGTCTTTGTTTATTCGCATTACCTAGTTAAATCAAGCCTTATACATAAAACTATTTCTTTAACTATGCACATTATAATGCACTAATGAATAGAGTTAATTAATCTATCAATCTACTCACTCTACTATGTACATAATCAATTAATTTGAACTTGCATTGCAAAACCAGTCACAAATATTTACGACTTCATTAAAACAACCTTGGTTATCTATGAAAATTGTACGAACAGTAGGGGACCATACTCAATATGACGCTATAGATAGCCCAGCAATGAACTTGTATTAAGTTTACAACTGTTTAATATGATTTTATCTAGACTGAAAATAAAACAAGGTCACATTGGGCTATGTGCATTGTTCAGCACTTCAAATCGCCAATAACAAAAGCAAGCGAACAAGACGTGCTTCAGTCCAAGGTTAAATTCATCTTTACTGTTTATTACTCTACATTCAGCATCGAGATGATCTATAGTCATGAATTAGGCTATATCTATGACGCTAGACAAAATGTAAACATTACTAAACTCAGATGCAAAAACTAACAACATTGGGTGACATTGGCTAGCTTAGAAACAGCCACACCTGGTTGCAAATTCCACTTTAAATCTTTATCTTATCCAATATTTTTTATTTAAAAAAGATTATATAAATTCGACTGACCTCGATATCCGGCAGTTCTTTACTCAGTAACACTTTCGACATTTTGAACAATGTGCCTTAAACTTCACGTAATAGATGTCAGTTTTGTTGAAATTTGTAGCTTTGTATGCGCAGACGCAGTGGACTGCTCACTGGCAGTGCCAAACAGCGACTGCAGCGATCGATACCGAAACGTCAAACAAACTCGAACATGTTGAAATAATCTTTGTTATGACGACCAGCGAATCTTGAGCTCTGTTTTATAAAACTACTACATAGTACTTACTGGGCATTCTATTCAGTTCATTCAGAATTACGCAGTAAATGTAATTAGTTGTTTACGGCTAAGTTTAAGTTTAAGCTCTGTCTTGGTTTTTGTGCTTCTGCGTAGTTAGTTGATTACTGTTACTGTTTTAAAGATCCATTGGAATTGTTGATATAATTTTGGTTGAACAATTTTAGCTATATACGAGGGTTTCAAGTTTGTATGGCGGCCAAGTTAACTTCACTTGTTTTAGAAACTCCCGAGGGTTCTTTACATTTTTAGTTCCAGCGCTGCCCCTATCTCTTTTACTTAAGTCTATAAGCATGGATAGGGAATAAATAATACCAAAATCCTAAAGATATAAAATAAAACAAACATTTGAACAGTTAATATAAATATATTTTGAATTATTCAGAGGCTTTACAATATTTGGAAGAATTTACTCACGACAGCGATACATCTATCAGATTTATAGACACACACAGCGATTACCTAAAGGTGGGGTGCCAGTGCGCGCTTCCAACACAAGCGGCGGAGTACGAGTACACGAGCTTCGTCGCTTGTCGCTATCTCTGTCTCGCGTATCCAAAATTTGGAGACAGCTGCTCATACAAATCACATCAATCATTCAATCAGGTGATAATTTATTGTAAATCATTATATCATCGGACCCTACGAGGCGTACAGTAATCGACTGAATGACGTTAGAGATGGAACTATACTATCATCGACAGATAAAACGACAAAAGTTATCGATAAAAGCATAAGTGTTGCGTACTAACCTTTAAACTTCTTTAAGATGATGGCACCCGATGTCCCAAATAAAGTTCACTGTTTTTTTATCCTCCGATACTTGTCTTAGTGGCGGGTGCAAGAATATACCACCATAATATTTTTTTGTACAAAAATAATATCTTACAAGCTGTTAATTTTAAAAGCAGAATAAAATACATTACTTATGTGTTTTATAAATTGGACACGTTGGCATTATACATACACAATAATACACATACATACATAATTTGACGATAGGACATATTTTAAAATCTATACATGTTATTTTTGTGTGTACATCTTGTGAAACAATTTCATGAAACTGATCACTTTGTTTAGACCTAAACTTAATAATGTAAAGAGTGAAATTTTTTCGAGACTGATATTACAATTTTACAATACATTAAAAACAAACAAAATATAAACGTTAAAACACATAAAACACTGACGAGCATAAAAATAGGCTACATAAAAATACAAATGATCGTCCGTAGGACAGATTGGTTGGCCAATTCATATGCACGCCAGTATAATTTATTACATTGTTTAGAAACGTCTTCTACAAATGTTTTTTTCTACAATATATCTGACAATGTTATATCAGTCAAGATTTTCGTGATAATTTTTAAAAGATTAACTAGCTATAAAATTCCATTGTAATATTGTTTAATTAATGATAAAAAACGCATACTTTACCGACAAGCCCCAAATAAAAGTTACTAAGATATAATATAAAAAATGCAACACCAAAATACGGCGCATACGCTTAAATACATATAACTAATTTTACTGTTATTTATTTACATGCTGTTTCTTCTAAATATATTCGCATCTGAACAATACATACATTAAAATCTTATCGCTACATTATCTGTGCAATTGTTCTGGCTTAAAAAAAAAGATTACATTTTAATTTGTCTATGGCAACGTGTCAACGCTGTGTAAGGACAAGCGACAACAATTGCACATCTTAAAACCAACCTTAGTGCTAATCCATCTTATTTTTAACATTTATATTTTAGGAGTGGATTTAGACAGTAATTAACTTAGTGCCGTAATTATGACAGCTGTATTCAAAGCAGCTGTAATTATGACAGCTGTGTTGTGCAGCCGTGTTTATGCGCTAGAGCGTTTGTTACAAAAATGCGTAGAAAAAGAGGCCGTTGGATCCCCGATGGTCAATTAAAGCCTAAACCCTATCACATTTGCGACGAAATGCCTCCTGACAGTGATGGCAGTGCGATACTACACGGGAACGTACGAGACAAGCACTCGGGATCATCATCATCATCAACTTGATACTCGGAATAACTGACATTCCTTATTTATATCTTTTAGTTCCTTAATGCGTGCCTTGGTAGCTTCGGGCTCATTCTGCTAATAAAAGACAATCAATTTCAATGACGTCTCCATCTCATAAACGTCACTCAAGTGTCACAAAATAAGTTTGACTTTGTCATAAACAAGGAAATTAATTCTAATTTTTTTAGTAGAATAGGTCCAGTTTTTGATCCGTAGATAACTAGTAAAAACATATTGAAAAAAACATAACTCTATGGAAAAAAAGTAATCATCAGTCATTTTTGACTATAGTTAACTTGAAATAACCGTCCCTTAGAATAGATTTGTGAAGTTTATGAAAACGAGACTAACTTTTGAACTACATTACATTAGCAGAATCGCGCTGATGATATGCATACTACTGTCATACGTGTATAGTTCGTTAAAGTTCGCGATTTCATTCTTTAGAAAAGCCTATTACTTTTGTTAGCCAAGCCAAGTTTTCAAATAAGAACATAATTAGGTACGTTACATTTTATATCCATCAGTTCTGATTGAACTAGTATACAAGAGCTATCCAACTCCTTTCAATGTTTATATAAGATTGAACTATAATACCAGAGCTATCCAATACATTTCATTCTATGTTAAAAGCTTTAAGATCAACTCTAGAGTTCGCGAAGATAAACATTTTCAGAAACTGGTGGTTTTTTATTCATACTTGGTTGGCTTTATAAAGATTTTTCTACAGCATGAAAACGCAGTGTTACCCGACCAAATTGGATAGATAGACTCTGGACAGCAAAGCTGGTTCCAAAAGCTGTCATCACAATTCGGCCAGATAAAGTTAAAAGTAATTGTGCGGTAAACATCGAAGACAAATTTCATATATTACGATTGTTTTAGCGTAAAATCTGTTGTTTTAAAAGTTATATTGCTAAAAACCCGTGTACACATTTCGAGGTTTAAGACGTTAGGCAGCCGAGAAGATTCGGTTTCACAGGTGGTTACACCAAAACGGTTGGTAGGCATTTGACCTGTGGCAGTTATATGGTCAAAAATGTGAATTCTTACCTCGATTTACTATATAAACTTTTTCTGTCCAATTTCTGTATTTACTTTCCATCCCACTCCAAAACAGCTAAGTAATATTTTGACCAAAGATATGTATATGGCGTACCTATTCGTTCACGTGATTCCGACACATTATGGTAGACATGATGGCCGACGACTGGCGAATACAACCGCGGTCGCATTCGTTTCTTATCGGTTATACACAACTGAAATTACTTACTTCTAGATATAGACAGACATAAAAAAAATCTCCTGCAGCAGGCTTTTGGAACGTTTGTCAACTTTAACAGGTTAAGCTTATAGCTGTCTTCGTCTGGCACAAAGAAAATGAAAGAGACAGCATTATTTTCAACGAGTTCTCATTTCAGCATCTCGCCTTTGTAAGAATGTAATACTTAAAGTTCTCCAGTAATATGGGTAGACGTAGCGTTTACGGTTAAACCACCAAGCTGAATCAAATTTCCTTTTTTTAGGTTTTACAGGGTATCGTTTGAAGGTGGTGCAACACTACACCTGGATTGAGACTCTCAAGTCAGACTACCGGAACACACGATAGGTGCTTAGCGACCGATTCTTTAGGATGGTAGCTGGCCAATCACCATTAAGCACAATAAGAGAATTCTTTACAGGAGCTTGCAATTACTAATTTTAATAGTGGCAACAATGAACTACAAAACGATCAACCGAAAATACCATAGACCCATCTTGTACTGAAACCCACTGACGAAATTGAAGTCACTGCTAAGTAGACTATAATACAGCTTCTAAACGATACATTAAGGCATATTGAAGACATTTAATTTTTTTTGTTAGAATAATTTAAAAATTAATACATTCAATTTTCACTCTAAAATTAGAAACGGTTACGAAACATCAACGGTTAATAATATTCGCTTACAAACAAATACTGTACTTATTAACACCCACTACATTTAATACAACAATGATTGGGACCAAAATAATAATAACGATTAATTAATAAGCGATAATAAATCGAAAAATATAATCTCTGTTCAAACAAAAATTTCAACAATTCCATTTATTTATTCTTTTACGTTACACCACAACGCGCCGAAGAGGTGTTTACAAAAAACAATATTTGTACCAAATCATTTCAAGTTTTTCAACAATAATGTAGGAATGTAAACAGCAAAGAACTTACGACAGAAAGCACCCAAATATTGAGTTATAATAATTTGAAAATACCGTCACTGACTAAAACAATTTGCTCTGTACATTTCA
The DNA here is from genome assembly GCA_931315375.2 of Opisthograptis luteolata. Lineage (NCBI taxonomy): Eukaryota > Metazoa > Arthropoda > Insecta > Lepidoptera > Geometridae > Opisthograptis > Opisthograptis luteolata. The sequence continues at coordinate 3,332,830 of OV928044.1, forward strand.
AACCATAGACAATTTCAAGGCAAAGGTTTTCAAACAATTTATACAGCCGGGAAAACTTGCCAGTGACATTTTTTTTTTTTAAAAGCGATCACATTAAGAGCTCATTCGTACGATGCGATAATCACGCTGAAACTTTTCCTTGACAGGCGGCGCCATCTGTAGCCCGACAATGAGAAGTTCTTGAACACACAGGTCGTTTCAATTCGGTAAACTGACAGTACCAAATGTCTACTTGAGAAATAATGATACCTTATTCAAACTTACAGTGCGTTCGTGATATGATTTATTCAATCACCTAATAGTTCTTTTGAACTTAGTCTAAATATAAAATATATTTTTTAATAATTACACTGGCAGATAACTGGAATTAAATGAAATAGTAGTTGGGTAGCATATATGAATGAACTGTAAGATAATAAACATCAACAAACAATATACTGCAACAATACATCCACCACCATCTAACCGAACTGATTAGTTCACAATTCATTCAAAAGATTAGTTCATTTATATGGTATCAAATTTTCACATCACTATTTTTATTTCATGAAACAGTGGCAACACATGAACTGTCAGTTTACTGAATCGAATTTAAAACAGAGTATAATAATTGCAATGATTATTGTATTGTACAAACGCGCAGTTACTAGGTTACTCACACCACGTTAATATATAATAATGCGTAATTAACAGTATAATGTAATAGCTATTTATACTCTTATCGCAGTTCGCACAATTATTTTTGCAGCACTGTCGTTTGATATCGTGTAGACGGATGGTTGGTGCGTTCTCTACAAAGCTATGCTGTATGCATTGGCTTCGACGTTCTACATCTGAAATCAGAAAATTGTATCATCATCTTGACGTCGGCAGTTATCAGAAGAAATGTACCAGAAATTTTATAATAGCATGGAAGAATATCGCGCATACGACCTTCTTTTATAAGCCGTTTCGCGCGTACGTTTGTACATGAACCAATCAGAAAGAGCGCGGTTACCGGTCGCTCGCACACACATGCGCGGCATGCCTATACCGTGCTGGCGACTTTGAACATTGAGGTGGTACTGCAATTTTGTACTCATACTGTACCTACATTAATGACACTAAGAGTATAAAAGTGACAGTATGTGGGTGAATGAATGAGTGTATGTATATGTTAATTCTTGACGCTGAAACAATTCAAAGTTCAAAGGAAATTTTGTAAGTTTGTTTGGATGTTAGAGTACCTCTGGAACTACTTCCCATTCTGTAAGGTTGCATTTGCTGATACGATCATAATAATTATCAACAGATTAAATTTTACGATGATTTTTTTGGCCCAGTGGTAATGACGTCAGTTTCGTCGAATCCTACAATGAGCTTGAGCTTTCGATGGAGAAGGAGAACTTCGTGATGAAACCATAGCTAGGTGGTAGGGCTACCCTTAAGTTAAAAATCTGTCGCCAGGCACCTATCGGCGTGTTCCAGCATTTTCACTTAAGAACTAATTCCCAAGCCCAGCGTGGCGCTATCTTTGACCACATCGTCACTTAATCTTGATATTTTCGAGCCCTGATTCGTCTGTGGCTCTCGGGTTGGCTTACTTAGCCATGAGCGCATATGTATTTCGAACGCTACTTAATATCATCTCCTGTAGATGAAAGCAGGCCAATGATGATGAGCAATAGAAACGAACCTTATTCTTTACAGCAGCTTGCAACGGTTCCCTTTCTTGACGGGCGGCAGCGGGCAGAGCACGGCGCGGATCGCCTCGTCGAACACAGTCTTCAAGCCCTTCTGCGTGAGCGCCGAGCACTCCAGATACTTAACCGCGTTGATTTCCTTCGACATGCCGAGGCCCTGGAAGATAAAGGTAGAGATAAATTTAATTGTCATACATGTGTGTAGGTACATTTACAAAGCATGCAAGGTGTTAAATTCTTGTGAAGTAATATCTACACGTTTAGCTCAGAAAAGCGTACAAAAATATGGCACAACAAGTATAATGTAAGAGGAAGTAAGAGGCTCAACTGATGGTAATCGTCAGTGCCATCCAGTCAACAGAACAACAAAACTTCAACAGTTTAAAATCTTACGCGGTCCCTTCAATATAGAACAAGTAATATTTGCACTATACGCTTTTAGAACAAACTGCTCGGCGTATTTTGAAGTGTCTCTGAACCTACGCCTCCTAGTACAGAAGGCCTAAAGCTGGGGTCCCACCTCAACAAACCAAATAGTGCACCGTGAATACACCCTACCTGTGGTAGTCTGACGTTGTGCGTGCACGCCTGATCGATCCTAAGGTTCACTTTCCAACAAAACAAGCCGCGCCAGACCGGACGAGGCACCGTGGGAACACTCCCGGTCAGACGCAATCCTAAGATAGAGAAGTAATCTCACCTGTGTGTAAGTGATGGGCGCGAGTTTCTTGTCCTTCAATTTCTCGATGGTGTCCTTGTCTTCGCGAAGATCGAGCTTGGTGCCGACCAGAATGATGGGCGTCGACGGGCAGTGATGCCTGACTTCTGGGTACCACTGGAATAGGGGACGTCACAAAGTATTAATATCGAGCTCTTTAATCGATTAACCTATAGGAAACAAACAGGGGAAGGTTCCCCTGTTGATTCTACACGGAGAAAAATGACCTTCCGAAATACCGTTACGTTGTGGTCATGACCACCCGATAATCTGACAGGTGCGGCTCGAACTACGGACTCTTTCACGATGAATACATTGCATTACTACATAGGAGATGTTTACAAAATGTATGAAGCTCCGGCCAAGACCACTGTAGTACAGCTGATCACTTTGAAATCTCATCAGCGTTTAACTGTCAGAAAACTCTGATACGCGGGTTGTGGGCATGCCCACAGTGCTCACAACGGTGGATCCGCGCTTGGTTCCAAGTTAGGGCTCTCACACAAAACTGCGAATACGCATCGCATTGCCAATATCTGCGAGCTCGCACGAATGCACCACAAGAACTTCCGATCTGATTCGCATCGCATCGCAGTTTTGTATGGGAGCTCTTAGTTAGGGTATTAAAGCTATGAATCCCAAGTTAAAAGTCTCGTACCTTAGCCCGCACGTTTTCGAACGAAGCCGGATTGACGAGTGAGAAGCATATAAGGAACACGTCTGTCTGTGGGTAAGATAGCGGCCTGAGTCGGTCGTAATCTTCCTGCCCCGCCGTATCCCATAGTCCCAGGTTGATAGGCTTGCCATCTACCATAACATTCGCCGAGTAGTTGTCGAATCTGGAATTGATAAGATGGTGATGTTAAAACATGACCTTTATAATATATTGCGGTTTCAGACTATTGTTTTCTCTGCACGTTTTGGCTACACCTTGCGCTTTAATAAATTGGATTCTGGCCTGTTCGGTCGAACCATGAACGCGCGAGGTGGCGTCTTTTGAGGCTCGGGCTTATACGCTAACACGCGCGTATGACTAAAGACACACGTATACGCGCGTACAAAAATAATAATAATAATAATATCGCTCGCACGAATGCACCACATCCACAAGAACTTCCGATCTGATTCGCACCGCATCGCATTGCAGTTTTGTGTGGTAGCCCTTACGCGCGCAAAGAAAACGTTAATCTGAAACCGCCATATCTAACTGAGACGTGACGTTGTATCATATCCTGCACGACTTCGTACACGTTCTCGATAATTCATCACTGCATGTGACGTCACACCTCAATGAGACAAAGGTAGACCACAACAAAATAGGTTTCCGATTTTTCAGTCATATGTAGTTTTGACTATTTGTTGGACTTAAATGCACTTTTGAGTTTCGACTGTGACCAATATAATATTGAAAATCTCTATGTTGAATTTCAACACTAGAACCAACCGTATATGCCCAGCTGCCTGCCAACCAATTGCAAACTGAATTATACGACTATAGCACGCCGCATAGTAAATAAACGAGAACAAATGGAGCCGAGTGCTTTTCAAATTCACAATGAACGCCATTTCATATACGGAAAGCTTTTCAGAATAGAATGCACTAAATAAGCAGTCTCCATAATCTCGAGCAAAAACTGACGGGTGTTTAAACGTAACCAAGCATTGGTTTCACTTTCAATGGGTACCTTCACTACCTACTTTAAAATACATAATACATTGGCTTTCCTTGTTTACTATTGTATGAAAAACCCTAAGCCACAATAACACAAGTATATTTAAGGACGTCATATATTATGATCCCATTCACAGTAATATAGATGGTTCCACAACTGGGACACAGGCTTTCTCACAGACCAAGGGAGTAAGTAGTATGGGCCATAATCTACCGCGCTGGCCTAGTGCGGGTTAGTAGATGTCGCTTGCCTTAGGGCTCTCACAAAAAACTGCGAATTCGCATCGGATCGCAAATACCTATCTGCGAGCTCGCACAAATGCGCCACAATAACTTCCGATCTGATTCGCATCGCATCGCAGTTCTGTGTGGCAGCCCTTAGAATGTTGCTGTTCTTGGAAATGCCCTCATGATTTCTTCTTCTCATGAATCAAAAGGCTATGAGTAACATTTTGAGTGGTATGGTATACATAAATGATGGTTGGAGTCTATAAATGTGCAGAAAAAAGGTCTACCACGATATATTCTATCTGATCTGAACAAAATTGTACTCACACTGTGGGTATGTATTCTCCTGGGAAAGCATTTGTCGTATAACTGATGAGTAGACATGTTTTACCGACGGCTCTGCGGACAAGAGAAAAAATATTTTAAAACATGGAAACAATAACGCTGCAGGTGGATTTTTGTTGCAGAGATTTAACTCTGCATTTCAGCGTGGCGATTGAAATACTGAAATTTTAAACTGCTAACACACATAAGTAACGACACTACCAGTCTGGTAAATTCAGCATTGTCAGCCCTAGTAGGGCAGAGTCAACCTAAATTGTATAGTGTAATTAGCCTCACCGAAATCATCCCATTGCAAAGTTTCAAGCAATCCACTTTGCCCCACCAGTGGGGCGACTTGGGGGGGCAGAGTGAAACTACTCTAACGCCTGGGGTTGTTGCGATATTTATCGAATGTGATAGTATATCACGCCGCGAGAATTGGGCTCCTGGCCTGCCACGGTATACCTTCCTTCAAAACTGCGTTCGAAAACAGTAATTTATGTGTACACAGATCTGCCATTTTTGGTCTTAGAAATGCTTAGGAAAATCTAAAAACTGAGCATGTTAGCGATTTTTTCGTTGACCGTACTTTAAGGTTCTAATGAATGTGAAGTAGCGTGTCACACCCACCTGACCTCAAGGTAGACCCATACTTGAGCACGTATCCCGCGGGACACGAAAAAATGTAGGACAAAATGTACTCGCGTATTAGATTTCAGCTACTTACGTACTTTCTTTACGAATTTACGGCACATAAAAATGATACAATCTTATTGGAAGGGATCATTATGATCAAACGAAACCTATAAGATAATCTAGGTGTGTAAAAGCAAGATATAGGTAGCTTAGTAGCTTGTGCAAAGACACAGCAAATAGATGAAAATATGTACCTATAAAACGGTTACATTAAATTGCGCAATTATGAATGTATATGGTATAAAATAAATAGGTAACAGTACTTAACACCGCAAAGGGCCAAGGCCTTATCGCTAATCAGCAATCTCTTCGAGACAACCGCACAGACACAATAAAGATAGTATTTTTTATTGTAGTCTTTATAGTGTATTAAATACACGACAATACAAGTTAGTGGAAATTATCATCACCATTAGCCCATTTCCATATCACACTAATATTATAAACGTGAAAGTTTGTGAGTGTGTACGTGTGTACGTACTTTTGAAATTAGAAATGGAGATGACCTATACCCTATAACCACGATTAACACATAATAGGCTACTTTTTATCCCGGGAAAAACGTTTCTGCGGGATAACGGGACAACCGGGGGTGTAACCGCAGGGCCCAGCTATATGGATAATAATATCTTGTGATCGAATATTATCTTGTTTTCATTCAAAGAAAACCAATAAGACTAGTTCAATAAATTTAGCTTGAAAGCGTTAGCACACCAGCGGCAGTATAGCAGCAGTAGGTAATATTATCTCAGGAGTAGCACAAAGACTCGATCGCACCACACTCAGGTTCAGATTCGGACCAACAAATTCTATAATAAGGCTACTTAATAATAGTCGACTAATAATAGTACTCTACTATACAAAACGCTGGTTTTATTGGTCTCTTGTTACAACGACGCCGGCTAAACGGGTGGGCTACACGAGCGTGGCAGGCACAAGTAATACGATATTAAAAGCCTGATAATTCGATATCTTACAGTGTTCACATCTTAGGGGTGTAGTAGACTGTAGACACGTGCAGATCTGTCTTCAGTCAAAGCATTGTATTTCTTTTTAAAACTAAAAAAAATAAAGACGGTTCTCGCATTCCACCATATTCTAAAGCAGAGTATTGCTGATCTAGTATTCACTCTATTACTCTGATTTGGAGAACGGAACGAACGCCGAACGGCGTCCTCTATTGTCGGAAAATTGAGTCACAAAATATATCTAGTTTCAATAATATTAAATTAAACATTAATCAAAAATGAACTGATCCGACAGAGAATCAAGGTCGTCGACAGAGCACAAATCAACAAGCTGAAGTGGAAATGCGGGCTGGACCATAGAATAATTATTAAAGCTTTATTATTAGCTGAAGACCCGATAACCGATGGGACAAGCGTCTTAATGAGTGAAGACTGCGACTTGAAAAACGTAGGAAGTCCTTCGACTAGGTGGAGTGACATTACGCAAAGTGGCTGACAGTTTTTTGATGAGAGGAACCCAAGAGGGCACTGTGGCGTACTTTGAGAGAAGCCTATGTCGAACAGTGGGCTGATACAGGGATTATGGTTATACGATATGATGTAATTACTTGGTCAAAGTCACGAGATGCAACTAACTCTAAGCATAGTAAAGGAGTAGTAGTTCAGCTTCATATAAATCGGCCGTCGCCGGTTTGAATGTGTGCGTGAGTAGCGGCACCGTGTACGCACGCACTTTTCACGCACACAATCACATAAACGAAAGGAGGCGGCCGGGGCCGCGGCCATGCACTCAGTACGGAACGCGCCGCCTATGCTATGCGTCACCGCAAGAGTAGGCAATTAACTCGTCGAGCGGCCTTAGCTAACCTAACTGTTCTTTATATACTGTGCTCTAAGGCTGGTATTCTAGAATGACGCTCAAGTGTTAATCAATACTTGATTAGCGATTGAGTGATGATGATGATGATGTATGAAATGACAGCGTCAATTTTGCTCAAGTAGAGATTATAGGATTATTGAGTCGCAGGTAGCCGATGGATGCAAATGGCTAATAGACGTTTATGGTGGCGTTCAAAGGGGGAGGCCCATGTTCAGCAGTGGACTTCTTCCGGCTGATGATGATGATGATGAGAGATTACTGCTTAAGCTTCATTCTAGAATACCGGCCTAAGTGTTCTTGGGAAAATAACACAGACAGTTAACGACTTGAGACTTGAGAGTGCAATGGTAAATTACAAGCCAGAGACCACGAAGAAAAAAAAGAACCTTTATGGGCTATTAAATATCGTGCGAAGAGATTCAACTTAGGTAGGACTTGCTAGTAATAAAACTGACATAAAATTTTGCATTAGCAATTTTTTTTATGAGAGAATCTTTATGAAAGAAAATTAAATAAGCGAAGCTGTAGGTGTACCTACCGTGAGAAAGGAATGTAATGAAGTCAGGACATTATAGTTTTATGACACCTCGTGTCAGTTTTCTATCGATTAATGCAATTTTTTTTTAAGTTGTGTCTTCTCATGGAAAGTTAATGCAATTTTTTTATCTATTAGTGTAATAGCGTTGTCATAAATATGTTAGGAATTCCTAAAAATGATGTAAAGACTAGATCTAGGATGAGGAACCTACATCCGGGACTTAGTAATATTTTTACAAAAACATTGATACAAATCACATGATGTTAAGTGACGATGTAGTCGAAAGTGGCGCAACGTTACGGCTGGATTGAGAACTGGCTCTTAAGTGAAGTTGCCTGAACAGACCGATATGTTCTTGGCGACAGATTCTGAACTCGTGCGCTAGAAAATTCTCTACCACCAAGCTTCGGAATATTTTCCATCACAACACGTCCTACGAGGCAAGTCGACGTCGCTACTAAAAAACATCACTTTAAAAAGTTGCTAAAGAGAATATCAATTGCAAAGCCAAATAATACCGCAATAAAATTTGTTTAGGTAGACGGAATTTGTATTACTTTCGTTCACAGACATACTTGGTACAAAGCGTTCTTTATTTATTCAACTCTCGTATATCGCGTATCACGACGGCGAGTATGACATCCTGTCAGATAATCGCACTTTCACGCTAGGGTTGATGTATGATGTATACTTTTAACAACAAATAAAAAAGTAAGTTCAAGTAACCGAAAAGTAGCGCTCGTGGCATAAATGGTCCGGTCGGTTGTATCGTAAGTCGTAACAGATCGGGTTTATGCAACATTGATTCAGCAAGATCATCACTTGGATAAGTGACCCTTTAGTGGCATTTTCAATAATGAGTTCTACCCTATTGTGCTTCGGAGGGCACGTTAAGCTATCGGTCCCGGTTGTATCAGTATCAGTTGTATAACATATAACCATGTTGGAGGCCTTCGTGTGGCCAGAAAACTCCGACAGTAGAGTTGACCATCCTGGTGGCTGTTACAAATGAATGTAAGTACGTACTACATAAGTAAAGTAAAAGAACTGAAAGAGTAAGTAGTATTGAAGTAAGGTATTACTAATAGAATTCAGTCCTTCCTTATTCAGTCAATCATGATTCATGAATGGAAAAAAAGAAGTGTTAGGAATGCCAAAAGTAACAGCTGGTTGAATTATAAAAACTTTAAATCGATTTATCGTGTATTTTGCTATCAACAAACATGTTGAGACTACACTTCTTACAAATACAATTCATGTTTACAAAATATTACGCGCATAACGTATTTGCTTATTTATACAAGTTGGCAACCCTGACTGATGCATGTTCAATGAAGGATCACTGACTGTCTGACCATAACCTGTATGACCCGGTGCAGCAGAGCAATCATTTTAGTTCCTTATTCCATATCCTTCAGAACAATGTGCTAAATTATTCGAATAGCTAAATATACTATAGCTTTTAAACTTGTTTCTAGAAACGATGGAACGTCAAATACGTGAGGCTAAATGCTGATGCGCTCGTATTCTTTTTAGACCTTAGAAGGTCAGTTGAAAAAATTTGCTTAATGGATCTACATTATTCCTTACACTTTTCCCATCATTAGTTTCTCCATGTATTTGGAAAATCTGCATACAAAGCTACAATGTTATGAAAGAGTGCAGACTTAATTCAATCCTACTAATATTATAAACGTGAAAGTTTGTGAGTATGGATGGATGGATGGATGGATGTTTGTTACTCTTTCGAATGGATCTGAATGAAATTTGAAATGGAGATAGCGTATACCCTGGACTAACACATAGGCTACTTTTTATCTCGGAAAAGGATTCCTGCGGTATAACGGGAAGACGCGGGTGAAACCGCGGGGCGCAACTAGTCAGCGATAATACTGGAGCCATTACTGAGCCACGATCGTAAGTTCCATCTGTAAGTCATCAGTTCTACCTTATCGTTAATCACTGGTATATCACTGACTCACCGTCCAATGCTGCCTATCGCGAGTAATGAGTCACGCGAGGTCAAGGAATGGTAAATATCATAGTGTTCACACTTTCACACTGATTGTTTCGGACAGAGCTGGGATTCGATTTCGCAGGCAACCAACAACAAGGTCTAAAGAGAGATGTAAGGGAGGGATCCAGCTAAAACACGAGTAGGGAGGGAGGGAGAGGGAAAACGAATATGTCACGTATGTTTAAGATTCCTAACTAAGCAAATCTACACGACACGCAGATATCTCTACGAGTAACATCGTATGCTAGAAGAAACATCACGTGAAATAAAATAAAGGAAACCCATTTAAAAATGACACTAAGGCTCACCAGGAAAGATGGATGTTCCCCAATCTTTAAATAGGACTATAGTAAAGAATTTCCTTCAAGAAACCGAAAAAAGCAGCAGAATAATTTATTGCCTGTCGTTTGTTTCATGTTACACAATATTCACAAAGCTACTTTTTCGTGAATCAACATTATTTTCTATCCTATTTGGGATAGTGGGACAATAAATATTGAGTTTTATGTGCGTTTCTACAGCTTTCTCTTGTCTCCGCTGATATATCGTTTGATTTATTAACCCCTTTAAACAAATCCTTGATTCTTCAAATAGTAAAGGTAAGGTACTGTAAAAGGGAAAGTTCGTGGATATCTTTTGCCTAATGGGGGCATAAAGGTTGAACTGATTTATATTAAGACTAGCTGTTCCCTGCGGTTTCACCCGCGTGGGCTACAGTTCATCGCAATAAAAAGTATCCTATGTCCTTCCCCGGGGCTCAAATTATCTCTATACCAAATTTCATTCAAATCGGTTCAGTAATTTAGGCGCGAAAGCGTATATATTCCGTATACTCCAAACTTATTCCCGCAATTCGGTGCCCCTCACCGCGTTACCTGCTGTATCCATTATCCTGCGCGCGTTTGAACCGCGCTGCTAAAGGTCTTCCTGGTTCGCAAATTGCGACCGCAGTTTACCTTTTTCATAGAATATTCTCCCGCCTTCGGTCTCACCTCACCGCGTTTCCCGCGGCACTGCGGTGCAGCGGGTTTATTTTTCTACTACTACTTACATTTTTAAACTCGTGATATCTTTCGAATGGAATGTCCGAATTGAATAATTCAAAAAGTTATATGAAGGGATTGAAGCAGTTTTGAATGAGAAGTAATTTATTTTGATAAGGATTAATACCAAGATACAAATAAAGAGCCTTTTCTAGCGGCGGCCATAAAATTAAATTTTTTAAATAAAAAAAAAACACTTATTGTGGCATAACTGTAATAGTTAGACATATGCTCTCGCGGACTTTTTTGTAGATCTTAATGGGACCTACAAACCCGCAATACATTGTTTTGTTCTAGTGTCAATAGTTTTTGCAGCGCACGCAAAAATAGATTTTCGATTTCACACCTTGGGTTGTAAAATAGCAATTTTCTTACGGATCCCTAATTTTTTTGGAAATAAAATATAGCCTAAAGCCTTCCTCGATAAATGGGCTATCCAACACTGAAAGAATTTTTCAAATCGGACCTGTAGTTCCTGAGATTAGCGCGTTCAAACAAACAAACAAACAAACAAACAAACAAACAAACAAACTCTGCAGCTTTATAATATTATAGTATAGATATTCGAAACATCATTGGACCATTATTAGTTATTATTCTTAACGAAGACATGAGCCAGTTCACATTTAAGACCCATTCATAATTTACGCATCAATGATTGTAATGACCGCTTCTCCTTAATGTTCGGGTATCATGGATACCGGGAAATACTAGGCATTTACTAGAAATAACTCCACAAGTGCAACACCAATGCTTTTAACAGTAAAAGAATTTCAATACATAAATATCATAAAAATAGTTCCAGAGTTTACCTCGTACATCCAAACTCACTCAATTCCCTTTTAAAATTATGATACTATAGAATCAGTGGAATCGATGGTATCGATATTTATAATCGATTCGACGCTCCCAAGTGGAAGGACAAACAAGTCTTCTCTCGATGCGTGAACTGTCGGGGTGAGGCGTCGCAAAATCTGAACACAGCACAGCGGGAGAGTTACTCCGACACTGTTTATAAATAAACCATACACCTAAAGGAAATATTATACGCTGTAGTCATTCATCGTAATAGGCAGCAAACTCTTGAGAGCATGTTTTGATGGTTATAAGGCTATAATTAAAAACAAGAACGCAAGACGTATTTCAACTGAAGCTTGCCTTGTTTTTATTTTTTGTTGGGCTTGTTGTATTCAAAAACGAATGACGACTTGCAATATAACATATTATCATCAAATCATAAAGCAGCTACAGCATTTTTTACTCACGAACCTTGCGATGCTATGTCAAAGTAATTTAATTCAAGATGTCGGTAAACGGATGAAAACAAAGCAATATAATACATGACGCACAAAAGATTTAGTAGAGCATATGACTCACATAAATATCATATGATTTAAGATTTCCGTGTATTTACACTATCATTTTTTATTCTATAAATAGTATCTAAACAACGGAAGATTGTTGAGGCGGTGATCATAGGATCAAGCTTAAAATTGGTGCGATAAAACGACTAAGAATAGTAGAGTAGCTTCCTTTCTAAAATTAACAAGGTCCAAGGACTTGTTAATATACTATCAGTAAATTAAAATACTCTGAAGAGCTTTTAAAATGTTTTCGTTGCTCCCAAATCGGCACGAGGCTGTCGCCAGCGGGGTGAGGCTGAAACGGCTGGCTTTAAACGTGTTTCTACAAAACATGTTTGTCTTTGTTATGTAAGAGATTGAAGCGAGTAAACAATATACTACACATACACACATGCCTAAGATAAGCACTGATAAGATAATTGCAATGCTTACACATGCATTATACAAATATCGCGTCAATTGTGGAACTTTAACGGAGCGTCAACCTTTACAAAATTTGTTTACACACTTGAACCTGCCTCGAGGTTATAATCAAATGCCCATCAACAACATTTCTTCAATTTATTCACATGGGAATATCATCTCAACGAACTCGCACAGACGGGATATCATTTGTGGGTCAATGCCCTTCTCTCCCTGACATTTATTTGAGAGTCACAATCATTATCACGCAAATTTATATATACAATATGCTGTTGATAACTTGATAATACACTAGCATTATCAGCAGCATACTTGTAGGACTAGGAAATTTAATATCGGTTTTAAAAAGGATAACAATTTTGATACTGAATCAACACTAACGATACAAAGAAAATTTGTGCTACAAGCAAAAAGCTTGGAAAAAGTAGAAACCTTCCTTCTTTAAGATCTAGAAAGTTTGTTAAGAATACACGGCACGTTCTTTGACGCGAAAGGTAATCTAGAAATTCAATCTTACCTGTTAAAAACTAATATAACATGTTTTAGCTGCATGACGTTGGAACGGAAGCGAGTTTTTTTTAATATAATATTTAGATTATTATCATAGATAGAAGTAAGTACCTACTTAAATCTATCTTTACACACACACACATTTACATTAAATAACAATGTTAATAATATAAATAATTCATTAAGTATAATAAGTATACGTATTTTAGTTCTTATATTCTGTTTTACTCTGTTGATAGTATTTTGGTTCCTTCTTTCTTCAATCTTTATTGGAAATAATATAATTATAGATACGCTTCACAAAGTAGATTCACGAGCCCACTTGAAAGCAATTAAAGCGGAATCGTTTTATAAAGAAGTTCCATTCGAAAGGCAAACCCGGTTATTTTTATGGGAGCATTGTTCGGCTCTTACAAAGTTGCGAATGCAATGCAAAGTGCTTTGCGAGATATATTTCCAGTTTTAGTATACCTGATGTTATTGTAAAAACTTGAAACAAAAAAGTACTTCCTAAAATCACGAACAACTAGGGAATCACTTGTCTGTTTTAGGATGACCAAATGTTTGAGACGGTAGTTGTATTGTAATTTCTTTAATGTCACAAACTCACAAGTGCTAGGAAAAGAACTCAAAGAATTTTTTTAAATTTCATTTTAAAAAGACCCAACAGTGAAAGTTATAATTATGTACCATAAATGCAATACAAAAATTACTTAAATAGTCTGCTTTGTGGTTATAAAGGTTTAAGCCGCAAGGTTTAATTAATACTAACGTGAAACCACAGTGTCACGTAAACTGAATACGTCATTTGATATGCCACGCGTATAAAAACAATTACTAATAGAAACAGTAGTAATGTGTACTTAGTAGATATTTGTTTTAAATGAGGATATGTCTGAGCCTATAATTATAATTAACTAGCTGTTCCTCGCAGTTTCAACCGCGTTCAGACATCTTCATACCAAATCAAGATCAAGATCAGCGGTTTAGGCGTGAAAAGGTGACCCAGAAACAGATAGAGTTACAGTTGGGGGGAGGGGGGGGGGGGGGTTAATTATTCACATTCAACTGAATTTCGTGAAATTCTCCGATGTTTTAATACTTGTTCTGCTATTCGGGGCGGTAAACTAACCCGAATTTGTTTTTATATATTTAGATTATTATGCTGGCCTGATATGGGCAAAAATAGCACAATAACGCTTAGTCAAATCCCAATTCAGAATTGAATGAACTTTGGTAAAACGCTAACCTTTAAGATATAAAAAAGTTAAGCTAACGATGAATGCAGTTTTGTTTCGTTGCCAAATAGATACGAACAAACACACTGAGAAAAATAATCTGATTTTCCTTCTAAGTCTTTAACTCTTTACCTTCCAAGATCGATTCCTTCCTTATTTTGTATTAGTTTTCCTTCTGAATCACAAGTCCTTCCCTATTGACTCAGAAGGAAAACGGTATTTCGGAAGGTCTTTTTTCTCCGTGTACATCTACAATACTGGTTCACACCGCGTTTAGTGTGACACATAATATAACATGACTATGACGCTATGATTCGATGTAACAAGTTTCCAGTAGCAAATAATATTGATGCAGCTGCTGTGTTCGTAGTATCATACGTCATCAATAGTCATAAACTCATCATTCATCACATTGCATTACTGGCGCAATTCCACTAAGTAGTGATTATGTACTGCGCCACTTGACTTTTGCACAAACTAGACTACGGGTAGTTCAGAAACTGAATGAACTCTCAGCGGTTAAGCCGACCGACGATGCTGAGGGTCTTAAAATTAATGATGACTTTTTCCTCCCGTCATTCAAAGTAGACTAGAGTTGGTTTGGTTTTGATAATGAACATTAAGAAAGAAGGGCCTGTGCAGGCCTAAATTAATGAGATAGCATTATATATGTACTTGTACTTAGGTCACTAAAGATTTTGAATATCTGACTAGAATCATGTGCAAAACATGGGGGTTTGGTTTTTTATCGAGGTTTTATTCATAAATCACGTTTTTACTTTTGAGGCTTTAAAAATACCAGCCTAAGTTTCATGTCCTCAAATATCAATCTTTTAGCTTTCATACTGATCGCTGAACATCACAAATTCAGCATACGTGTTTTGTTAAATACTGTTCGTATTACAACAAACATTTTTTGTAAATTTTGAGCTTCCGTTTCTGCGATGTTGTCTCTGCAACGGGATGTTTAGAAAATGTTTCCACTTACTGAGCGATAAATTCTTTCATTCGCGGAATTCAGCAGATCTCCAGATTCGTTTCCAAGAAAATGGTTACCATTTCGAATTTGGCTTTATCTCAGTTCATTCGCTTAAAGGTTTCCTGGTTTTAAGCTAGAATTTTGCACTTTACCTTAATTGTGAACATTACTGATTTCATGCACTAATGCCTTAGCCATCTTATAGACTTTATTCGCAATTGTAAACAAAAGCGCTTTACCGTCTGCAAGAGACGAATAAAGGCATATGAAAACCGGTTTTGATTGTATTTATGTATAACGAGAGCGTTTTATATTATGCATTCGTGCCAATAACGTTCACTAATAGGCAATCAATTTCAACTAATAAGTGCCTCCACCCGGTCCATTAGACCATCTTCCATACAGCGGCGCTGTAAGTGCCTGTATGACGTATAATAACATTGACACAGCTTTTACTAATAATTACATTAGGGCGAGCCTTGACGGTACTGCTACTTCAATTGGTAGTACACTTTTTGGTGTACTGATTTTGGTCATATTGTTTTTAGAGCGACTACGAGTCAACAGACACTGGCTATCTTCTTTCTATCATAGCTAGTTACTCCCTATTTAATGACTACACAGCGTCATTCAATCTTGTGAAACCACAGAATCCTTTTAACTCCTTGGTTATACAGCAGTATCTATAATTGTTTCCAGTTGATCACGCGATGTCAATGCTATTGAATTTCAACAATTAGAAGCTTTTGAAACGTTTGGAAGAAAAAATAACGTTACTAAAACAATAGAGATAAGAAGTGGCAAGATGTTTGGTCACTTGGTAAGTCATCGTCATGACGAATATGTAAAAACATCTTAGAAGGAAAAGTAGAAGGGAAAAGTGGGACAGGGAGTCCGAGAAGGACATAAATATCCAAATAATATAATAATAATAAAGAAAGGATTGACGTCATTTCAAAAGACGGCTGAGGATCGAAGGAGATGGAAAACGCTACATTGAAAAGAGCTTAGCTTTTAAATAAATAAAAAGAGAGAGAAGTGAAAGTCGAAAATTGTCTCTTCATCTTTGGTATGTATACCAAAGATGAAGACGATGATGATGATGTGTATTTGGTTGTGTGTCTTTGGTGTTTATACATATATTAACAAAGTATAATGTAAGTATTCAGTTATCATCCCCCTCTTGACAACTTTGTAAAGGGTAGAGTCAAAGAGTGCCTTTATAAACATTTAGGAAATGCCGACATGAAAACGTGAAATGACATGGAAGTAAAATTCTAAGAACCCATGATATGACGGAATAACATTATGAATACCAACTTTTTACAAACATTTGTGATATGTGTGATATGGTTCTTTATTCATTCTTTCTGTATCTTCTCATGTAATTAAAACATTTCTTCGAAAATGTTTCCTACAGATTCGCAATTCAATACCTTTGTCTCTCAGATCAAACATTTACTTATACTTATGATCACTGTTCATTTCAACTTCACAATCACCACTAGATTACTTACTTTTACTGTATTTATGATATGCCACGTACATTTTGCTCATAAAAAGGGTAAAATTGTGTTATGTTATTCCCAAATACGATGAAAAGCCACTTAACAGGTACTTGGTCTGGTGAACACACGGTAAACGGGTGTTTATTGTAATAATGAGCATAATATCTGAATATTTTACCGTACATGTAGCCACGTACGCTTTTGGTCGGATATGTCGGGATCGGGATTGTAAGGGATTATGGCAACGAAATTTGGAGCATCCATAAAAATGTGAAATGGCTGCATTTGTTTTGCCTTATGTCGTAATTTGCACCAGCTTTTTTGGCTTCTTTATCCATTTAGATAAATCATGTTAGCTATCTATTTAGGGATAGGTAATTACGATTAAACAAAATCATGTCTTACTTACCCTTTGATCAAGATCAAACTTTAAAATGGTCAAGCAGCGTTTCCCTTAGTCATAAAGTGAGAGATCTATTTCAATACGTGATTAGACCCATTTGGGTCTAATCACGTATTGCAATAGCCTGGATTAATACATAATAGTTTTCTACAAACTATCACAGCTAATGTCACATATTAAAACTCAATCTGCCAGGTTCCATCTCTGGGTTATGATTATGATAGTAGGGCCAAGAAAGCACCGTGATGCAATCGCAGTGACCACGAAACATAAGTCTTCTTCAAGGTTCAACCTGTGGGTCCAAATAGAGGGTAGATGAGAAAACAGCCGAACTTATTACGCCTTATCCTTATTACTACTCATTCGTCTCGTATTTCTCAATTTTATTAGTCTGCGATACAGCTTCCAACACAATTATATAACGCCGGCTAGCAAAATTATGCAGTCGAGTGGTGGAGGCGATTAGTATTCAGCAAAATGGATTCCGGAAAGCGAGACAGACGGACGGACGGTATTATCAAATTAAGCAAGCCGGAATCCAAATTGCAATGAATTATGCACTTTGATTGAGATATCATGGAAACCGCCGCCTCCCTTGTACATATTTTGAAATGTTTACTGGGAAAGATTTCAGATTTCATCCATTTCCAGCTGTAATTCATGTAGAGTACGAGTACGATACGTAGGCATGGCGCGTATCTCTATGGTGTACGACATGCGACCGATAACCACACCTTTTCTGATTGGTTCATGTACACGGCATAATAGAAGAATAAGCGCGATTTTCTTTCATGCTATTGCTTTGTAAGACTGCTACTGGAATTCTGACCCCGACCGTACCTGTTTCGTTTTGTCCAAACACATTCGGTAGCCTCAAAATAGGGCATATTTTTATAAAGAAACGAAATGATATGCCTTTCAGGGTTGAAATATACAGAGTAAAGCACGCTCAGGGGAGCAATACAGGAATGGCTGAAAGGCATTATCCTGTTTTACATGGAATAACGAAACAATGTAACGTACCTATGTACCTAGTTATTTTACCTACTTGAATTGGAACGTATGGAGGATAACTTTGTAAATCGTATTACGTCAAACACACCATCGAAATGAGTCAGGAAAACACAATTCAGGACAAATTTATTTATTTTATTATAGGATAAAAAGATTAAGCGGAAAGGCTAGCACATGGAAAATTTTAGACCTCTTCACACGTTTAGAATTCGATCTAAGATGCTAACCAAGTGAATCGCCATCGCGAAAGCAAATTGTACATATACTTAGCAAAGAGAACGATGAAATGCTACGATTACACGACGTTTACAAAGGTTTACCAGCTCGTAAAGATAAGAGACGCACAATCAGGCGCGTTGTTAAATTATAAAACGTAACCCGGCGGGGCGGAAAATGACTACTCGAGGCACCAAAGTTGGAATTCAACCGCAGATCACGGAAACGATGGTATTAATAATAATAGTCGTTTTGGCGACCGGCCTCATAGCGAAGAGTCTGGACCAACACCTGAGGCTCTCGCTTGACGGTTAGATCAAGGGTCGGATGCAGAAGGCAGTGCTCCTTAATTACTAGTTACTTCATTCGTGATTTGAGGTAATGCGTGAGCGCTGAGTTTATTTCGCTTGTTAGAGCCACAAGTGTGAATCAGTGGTACTGAACAGCAAACATTCATATCGACCCAGTTATCATCAATCATTTTATCGTGTCGTCTATTTCCAAGAAATCTGATATGTGAAAGTGATCCGTAAAATCATTTTCAAAGAGACAACATCAAAAGAAAATCTATATAATACGAAGGCCAAAGTACTATATCAAACGACATTCCATTCCAATTCGATGATGACGTAGAAAGCTGAGATTCCTTCAAACACTTCAAAGTAAAATGAATCCTCCCACAAGACTAATTGAGTAATTCTATCGCCAACTCAATTTCCAGTTCAGAACTTTTCAATCCCGATTTTTCGCCGACGTGTTTTGGTTTCAAAGTTTACACAAGCGCTTTCTCGAATCGAGCAAGGTCATTTCTTTTGATGTTATTTGAGAGAACACAAATATATTTCCAATTCCAATAGTCCAATCCAATAGCAACGAGAAATCATAAGATCTTTGATGATGCAACGATATTCTTGCCGCTCCACTTTGGATTAACAACAAACTTATTGTTTGAGCTCACGCTGCTGTTTCGTGTTTCTATCGTCTTGCTAAACGCGTTGATGGCATAATTAGTATGACCTGCTTACAGAGAAAATGTCAATCATTTACATTACGAAGTCAGATCGTCTATTACGAATTATTTAAAATATGAGCCAGCACGACGGAGTTATCGTGATCAACTTCAATGACATCGTTATTACTGTATTATGTTTCGTTTGGAAATACTATACTGAGTAAGTAAAAAGTTTCATAAACGGTATGTCGTTTTAGTTCTCTCGCTCGGAAAACTAGTTCATCGAATACAATGCAACCGGCTGCAGTGGAAGCAAACAGGTCAGTCGGGCTAGCAGTTGGGATCTGAGCGAGGCCCGGAATTAGGGCAGTGTAATTGACTAATTACTTACACGCTCAACGGACTCCCGTTCGACCCGCCCGAGCCGAAAGGGCTCTGTGAAGGAAATGCTCGATTGATACGGTTTGTTGAGCAATTCGGGGCGTCTCGCCTGCTATAACGGAAGTTACGGAAGAAAAGTTCGCTTTGCTACCTGCCATTTCACTTATCATAATATATTGTGTATCTATGTGTCTAGGAGAAAGTTTGATGTGAATTGTTGCGATATAATCCATCAAATACCAGTCGTAAGTGCCTAACTAACATTCAATGAGCACGTACCTGGAAGCCACTTTCGAAGAAAGTCGTTAACGCATTAGATCGGTTCCGGCGCACCTTTTTTTAATTTGGTACCAGACGACTAAACTCAGTGCGCAATGTTCCACTGGCACTGTCGAAACGCTGGGTCAGATTTCAGATACCAAAACTTGTCTGGTTATTGTTCTAGCCTTGAAGTGGCCCACGCGCTTATGTTTTCTAAATTTTGATCCATGACGTCGAGCATACATTGCATTGCATTTGAACGCAATATAATATGTCATGCCTGTATCAATCACATTACACTCATAAATTCGGGTTCATTTGAGATTTATGTTTTTGCTTTCCCATAAAGATAAATCATGCTTTCGTTATTCTGAGTGCAGGTTTGTTCGCAATCCATAACAAAGTCCTCGTAACATAACATAGCCAAAGCGAACCAAATATCTTGATCCCTGGATGTTGTTTACTTTCCGGTCTGCGAGCAGTCACTGGATGCAGCCCTGGTGGATTGGGGGATCTGTTTGGGCTGGTTTACGCTTTTGTCTTAGAGTGAAATTCTGGGATACAGCCGGATCGACCGGTTCCCGCAGGACGAGCGAGGGGAGAACAAGGTTACGAGTTATTTAGCACACACGTGCTACACTACGAGAGCACTGCGCTCGAATGGTTTAGATTTTTGCTGTCGTTGTCGGTATATACTTGCTCATCAATTTCAAACGTTATGTTTCTTTTTCTGAACGAAGTCGTCGCGTGATTGCATTCAGCCAGTAGTTTATCGGATGTTAACTGCTCTCGTCATTTTGAGTGATGGGAGTACATTATGTTTCGTTTCCCACGTTTAGTCACATCAAGACATACTTGGCAATGAGTAACGCACTCGTAACTCTCGTAAGTTAATTAGTGGTCACATGCTCATGCTCAATGGCATGGAACACCTACTCAGTACTCAATCATATAATATCTATATTATATCCTGTCCTGTTTCATATATTCTGGAAATAGGATCGAGGAAAGGTTACTTTTCTCTTAACATTATTTTAACAAAAAATAAGGTACCACTTGAACTCTTGTGTAATACGATCATGTATTCAACCGAAACATTAGCTGGCTAATTGCAGTAACCATAACTGGATACAAACCCATCGAACCACATACAGTTACGTACAAAAAGATATAAAACAGACATTTCAAACTTTTCATACAACGCCTGACGGGCAACAGTAGTAACCCCACGGAATACAGAACGTTCAAGATCATTAAACATCCAAGCTTGGCCAAAAATGAATATTGATGAAAGCGAGCACCCCTTGTGTAAATTTCAAGCTTGAATTGATACAGATCTCATTAAATAAGCCACAGTTTTCAGAAGCGGCATTCCGAGAAGTCCATCCAAGTTTTAGTTTACGTTTGAATTGTTTTGAGAAAACTTGACATCAGGAACGCTCTTGGCAAGTTTTTGAGTAATGTTATAATTTAAATTTGTGCTTAGATATAAGTTACATCTTCCATCTGATTTTTATTCATATTGGTATGAATATTTTCAATGTTTTAGTACCGTCTAGCTCTAGTGGCCACGTACATTAAAGCTTTTTCCAGTTTTTAAAATCATATTCAAAAGTTAGCCCCAATAGTCGCAGAATAATTCTTATCTTACAATCAATGGAGTGAGAAGTGATTCGTGTTGTGAACGAAAACAATAGCTAAGTATTTCGTTTTCATTCTTACCATTCCAATATACTTTTTTCCTTACATAACTGGCAAGAGTTGCAAGCAATATTTTCGTCCACAGCTATCCAATATATTATTCGACAGTTGTCCTGTCCCGCTATAACCCTGAAGAGTGGCAGGCGTTAACAAACGATTTTCCTTTTAACTATTACACACTCGCCTCTTATTAGCATTTATTTTGTATTAGAGTTACTATGCAAATTGAAACGACTGTAATTTCGGCTGATTGTTAACTGTTTTTTTGTTTTAGCACCGTCTTAATTAATTTGCATTTTGTAAGATATTTTGTTTTGTTCTGTATTAAAGTTATGAGTCATATCTTGATGGAAGGGCATTTCTTACATCATATCTATCACCAACCTATAGGTGTGTTCTGGCAGCCTCACTTGAGAGCCAGTTTCCCATCGAAGCGCCACCATCGACCACATCGTCAGTTAACATCAGGCGACTTGTTCTCAAACGCTATTCTGTAAGAGTGTAAAAAATCTTATTGGAAATCTGTATTGCCACATCGTCAGTATCCTTAGTATCTTTGATCCTGTTGTGCGTTTAATAGCCCAAATAACGCTCGGCTAATGCCGTTTTGTTATGTAAATATATCTCGATGACATTATAGCTGATCGTCAAAATACAGAACAAGACAAGCGGCTTGACGTTGTTGCAGCGTATTACATGATTCGGCAACAAAATTTACAAAACCAAAACAGGTTGTCTTTGTTTAAAACTGTGTAAAAAACGTGACAAAGTTCATTCTCATGCAACAAAAACAGACTTGTTAATACCTTTTTCCGTAAAAATCCATCCACATTAAGCAGATAACCTCTAAAAGAAACAATAGCCCAAGCTCATAAAAATAAATTAGAAACTCTTGACGAAATATTAATTATGATCCGGCATTCCAACGTAGGCCAACATTAGGCCAATTAATAAGGAACTGCCGAATGCCGATTACGTACTACGGGTACGACTGGGTGCGAGTGGCTCGACTTAATTAGATCAAAGGTTTAGTAATTACAGCAGCCAGATAAGTTTCATTTAGCTAGCTTAGAATACTTGCCTTGGATGGTGTTTTTCGTAGAGAGAAAAACCTGCTTTGACAAGTAATGAAAACTAAATCTCTCCATGTGTGACATATTATGTGTGTTTCTTCTATAACATAAATAACCTTTCCTTAACACGGGGTTAAGTAAACTTTATCGATCAATTAAAAAGGCATCCAGATTATAGGATTATCGCTAGAAGCAATCCAATCGGTGATTAATTGATCCCGTAGGAGCAATTACTTCGAACGGTCGGACTCTTTAAGTTCTCAATATCCCATGATATGTACTTCTCAGTTGTTCATTAACTCTCTTTACGATCCTTTTAATCAATTAGTCATTCATCGCGCTCAGACAGGATTAGGGTTACCAATTGCCACACGTTCTCTTCCCCGAGATTTGCGGCTGGGGTTTTTAGGGCTGAGATACATAGGAAGGATTTTGTACGCTGGCTGGTCAACATATTTAGGACATTTACAGATTTATTCCGAGGACTTCCGCAGATTTGTCTTTTATGTTTGCTTGCGCATAAAAGTATCTAGATAGTTTTGGACCAGTAGGATTATGTTGTTTTAAGTCTAGTTGGACAGAGTATTCCACATTATTAAATAGCCACTTACCATATCTTCTCTGGTGGCACTGGATAGGCTAAAACTACTAGCTACAGAGGTAGAGATCAAATTCACTGTTCGTCACTTCATAGAGTAGATAGTGTCAAAACCTTTTGAACTAGTTAGGGACTAGATCGCGATCTAGACTACAAATTTTGATATAGTATTCCGTGGTTTGGACTAACGCAACCTTCACCTTAAAGTGTCTTTAAATTCGTAAGGACCTTCAACGTGTCTTGAGATGGGTTTATGTCTCGATGTGTTGCACCAAACCAATGATTCCTTCCTTGCCTTGATTCTGAGATTTCCAAACAAAGATTCCCAAGACACTAGTTATACTAAGATATAGTTTGATGTATTATAAAATTAAACTTATCGACTTCTAATCGCAATTGGAAACTTCATAACGAAGATATAACTCATTATGATGATTGACGACTTTCATAAAGTGATAGCGGTGATAACCCTAGTGGCAATTGACGGACAGTTTTATCCCCTTCCCGTAACACGACCGAAGAGCTGTCTAAATCACCAGCATCGATCATTGTGTGGAGTACTTCAGAATACAGCGAGTTAAGACTATTGTACGGGTTAGGAAGGGCGTAGCTGAGTTTATTGGATTTCATTTTGCCGTTTTCAATAGGCTTGGAGCGGCTTTTAATTAAAATAGATCGAATTGAAGTATTAAATTTGTATTTGTATAGCCGAAACGACTGCTGTGCTAGAGCATTACACAAAATTATGTTCTAAATCAGTAATATTCACTTCTCATTCTTCAACAGAAAACATTGATACTACTTGGCCCAAATACCGATCCTTGAGGTACCCCAGCTTTTGCATAAATTACCTACCTTGAATAAACACAATATTTTACAATTCTATGTTTATTCAAGGTTGGAGCGACACAGTCGGCCAAAGCTATGCGGTTCCAGCCCGGTTCGATACGATGATGAAGATCACGGCACGCTTCAATCGACGACCGTGTAGTCACAGGCCTAGCCTTAGTCACAGTCAGTAGGTATCAAAAATGTCAATCAACCTATTTGCGTTGTACCGATTTTTCCTTCGAGCTTGAATAGGATATTGTCGAAACTCAGTGAAATTCTTTTGATTCGTATTTTATACAGTACCATGCGGGAGTGGCGGTATTCTATAGCGCACATCGCAAGATTGGAAACAACATGTTATTGTACATACTACATTATATTCGAATATCTTATTTATTCAAAGGCCAAATTAACAGGCAATTTATACATTCTATCTATTATAGTAGCCTTGAGCCTATGTCTGTTAACATGCATCATCAACAACCATCTGTGGGTATTAATTATGTATGTTCCCTACAGTGCTAAGCTTTATATTGTGTTAACTTTGTTGGACAACAAAGAACATTATCCCTAAGTCTATAAGGTACAAAATAGTTTTGAATTTATACTATTTTTAACCAATAGTCTGGGAATAAAACTTTAGCAAGGAAAGTACTAAGCAAAAAGGAAAAACAGTCTTTATATGGCTCTCATACAAATGGTGTGTTTTTTTTTCATAGGAACTTTAGGTAAACTTTAAATGTAGAGTTCACAATGAATAATAAATAGATTGTGACCTGTCCACCATATAATTAACTTAATTAAGCCATAATTATCTTATGTTAAACATTCACCTTTCGGATTTTTTGCCGGTTTAGTGTTCACCTTGAAATTATTTCTCAGGCTGTGTTGTGGCTATACTTAGGCGAAGGAGTAGACCACCCTGCCAGCATCTCCCAATGAGATAACTTGGAATTATTTAAGTCAAAAGTAAATAGGACTCTTCTAAGTAAGCAAGCTCCATCATCAACCTTGTCACCTTACCACATCATTAGGTGAGACTGTGGTTGAATGCTTACCTATTGCTAATAAGAAAAAAACAATTGCTATCTCTGTCATCCAAGAAAGCCTATTGTGTTATTAGTATTACCTACAATGAAAATTTTGTGATTGAAGTTGAAATTGAGGTAAGTTAGGATTATGATTCTGATGTGCATTCTCTAAAACTAAACTGAATATGACAGATCTAAAAGTAATATGGTCCTTTTCTTACTTTAGTGGTTAGAAAGGGATAGGGCTGTACGTTTAGATCTGTCAAGTTAGGTTTAGTTAACGCTCATCAGAAACAACACCACAGTCTGATAGTCAAATCATTTCTCATAACAAAAGCTTAACAATTCCTACGATATCTGAATGTAATACAACGTCATTATCAGCATTTTTATCAGTAGCTGCTTATCAATACTGATAAACTAAATGTTCTGATAAATGCATTATGTAGAGAAAGGTTTTGTGTTTTGAGGACTACCACATTGGTATTTATGATGTTGGAAGAGCAAAAAAATTTTTACAATGTGAGTTTTAAATCACTCTTTATTAGTTCATTACCTATGAATGATGATATGAATGAAAGGGGAGTGAATGAAGCGATGAAGGCTGATAGGGGAGAGTGGAAGAAGAGTACATGCTGCGCCGACCCCAAATAGATGGGACCAGGGCAAGAAGACCTAGCTTCAGGTGCAGATATTCAGGTGACGACCGATGTGGCGCAATGTGAAGCGTGAGGTCGCAGGTTCGATTCCCGCTACAGGACAAATATTTGTGCATTGAAAAAAAAAGCGCAAGTATTTGTTCTGTGTCTGGGTGTTGTGGATCCCCGAACCTCGTAGTTTCTGATACCCTAGATACAGGGAAACCTAGTTAGGGTCAGAGCCTATGTATGTGATTGTGCGGGCATTGTTATTATTATACAGCCTTCAAAAAAGGTTGTCGTCATGGCCACCCGAATATTGGCAAAATTCCTCACTACAGAATTAACATTCTCTGAACTTTTGGACATTGCTATAACTCAACACAGCATGATATAGGCACATCAGCCTCAGGCTGCTCGCCTTTTACTAAATAAACAAATGCGAGACTGACACAGACTCGCTCGCTTTAGATACATAGCATTACTATTTCTTTATAGGAGGTGTTTACAAAATAATGCCTCGGCTAAAACACCCAATATCTTGTGAAGCCACCTTTTTCATTTAACAAAAACAGTCAGAAAATTTCCCAGGGCATGCCCACAATGGTGGATCCACACCAGCTCCAGGGTAAGGCATATATGGTTTATAGGTTTACAACTCTAGTTAGAAATTCAGACATGCTTGTTCAGACTACAACTTTGTCTCAGTTCTGTTTCTTTCGACAATTAATATTGTAACCTGTAGCTGTACGAAACTACTACTACAATTGAAAAATGGCAACATCGGCGTATGAAAGTCACGAAGTGTTGCTTTATTCATTTGTAATAGAGTAATGAAACTTGTAGCTTTATCAAACAGGGCCTTGTTAAGTTTATACTTCTACAACATTACTCACGCCAAGCTGAGCAATACGCTAGTAAATAAAACGTGTTTTATCGCTAATAAAAACAAGCCACGGAACAACTGTCTCGAATCAAGACGAATTTAAAATATGACGTCAGACAAGTCATCAAATTGTTATTACGAAAGAGTTACTACTGAACTACGGTGAACAGTGAACTCAACTTACCCGTCCCCGACGACCACACATTTGATTGCCTGCATCACTGCGTTCTTCAATCGTTGTTCACAAATAAAACACAAAATCACAAAGGTCTCGATTTGCACTGCACACTATTTCACTTATAGATGCAATCGATACGAGTCTGCATCACAATCAACACTAGGCTAACGAAAAGCACAGTTTTTAGATAACAGAATTAATTTCATATCTCTCTTCACAGGTGATATGACAGAATTTCTTTCTACAAAAATCTGTTCCCAACGAACGATTACGCACGAGTCGCACGACGACGTTCGTTCGTTCGTTCGACAATGAATTTTTTTATACAATTATGTTGCCAGAGTACTGATTTTGAATAACCAATCAACTATTTTGTACAAAAGGTAACAAGAGTCTAAGTTAAGGTAACGTTTCGTATATACACATAACGGTAAGACGTCGCAATTGCATATAATATTTTATTAGTCGGTATGCGCTAGTTTTTTGACCACTACAAATTACATTATTATACCCTGAATCATTTTCATAGTTCTACATGTTTATTAAAGTTTCATTAAAATTTCCGCTCTTTTTCCGGAAATTACTACATATGGCAACTGTAATGATAATAGACAATTTTTGTTTTTTCATAAATGTGTGCTTGGCCTGTAACGACGACACGACGATGACGACGACGAGCAGAAGCGGATGCGGAATAAGTAGGGAAACGAGCATATCATCTCCACACTAGCTTTCGCATTTTTATTATTACAGGTTATTTGACTGTACACTTGCATGTAAACTTTTAATATTAATCGATCGATTTTTGATGAAAAACCGATAATTACCGATGATTCAATCACTAGAAGCATTTTTTTAAATTATTCTCTCAATTCTAGTATTATCTATGGTAAACTAATATGGCTACTTCTAGAAATCGTGTTGCGCGGTATTGCGTGATCCGATTTCATAATTTCGCATTATTATGGCTAAAGGTGATAAAGATTTAGAAAAACCTATAGTGAACAATGAGTTACCAAATACTGAGTGTCGGAGCACTGATAATGAAGACTCGGAGTCGGCGCCGGACCAACCCCTAGACATCGGAGAGCATTATTTGGTGCGGCGTTCGGATGAGTCATGGCACCCGGCTGAGATAATACAAACGCGGTACAATGCCGCCGAAGCTAACTACGAGTACTACGTGCACTATGTCGGATATGATAGGAGATTGGATGAGTGGGTTTCCCGCCATCGGGTCATGTCCGACAGATTTGATATGTGCGAACAGTCAAACAATAACATCAACGGCGACCACCTGCTCACGGACAAGTCTGGCCGCAAAATAACAAGGAACCAAAAACGTAAACACGACGAAATCAATCATGTTCAAAAGACGTATGCGGAGATGGATCCTACGACTGCGGCGCTGGAGAAAGAACACGAAGCTATAACAAAAGTAAAGTACATCGACAGGATCCAAATAGGCAAGTACGAGATAGATACTTGGTACTTCAGCCCGTACCCCGACGAATATGGCAAGCAATCGAAACTTTGGTTATGTGAATACTGTTTGAAATACATGAGAATGGAAAAAACGTACAGGTATCATCTGAGCGAGTGCACAGCGCGGCAACCACAGGGCAGCGAGATATACAGAAAAGGTACAATAGCGATATTTGAAGCAGATGGCAAAGAACATAAGATATACTGTCAAAATTTATGTTTACTCGCAAAGTTGTTTTTAGATCACAAAACATTATACTTTGACATAGAGCAGTTCTTGTTTTACATTCTCTGTGAAGTTGATAAGCACGGAGCCCATTTGGTTGGTTATTTTTCGAAAGAGAAAGATTCACCTGAAGGTAACAATGTTGCATGTATACTGACCCTACCCCCGTTTCAAAGACAAGGCTACGGCAAACTACTTATAGCATTCAGCTACGAGCTTTCCCAGTTAGAACAAGTTGTGGGCAGCCCGGAGAAGCCGCTATCGGACTTGGGGAAGTTGAGTTACAGGTCTTACTGGTCATATATTCTTTTAGAAGTACTCAGCGGAAGTCGTGGTACGTTAAGTATTAAAGATCTGAGTCTGTTGACCGGTATATCCCAAACTGATATAATATACACACTTCAATCGATGAATATGGTGAAGTATTGGAAAGGGCAGCATGTGATATGTGTTACTCCTAAAATTGTGGCAGAGCAGTTAGCGAGCTCTCATTTCAAGAAGCCCCGATTGTGTGTTGATCCATCTGCTTTGAGATGGAACCCTCCCAGCAAGCAAGGGAACTCAGCTAAAGCTAAAAAATAGTACAGGCTCACAGGCAGAGCCCAGGGATTTGAATTAAATTGAGATTAAAAGATTCTTGGTTCGGGCCTTTTTAATTAACTGAGAAATCTTATACTCTTCTGCAGAAAACCTTATTGCTTGCGAATATTTTTTTACCTAAGATTAGGATCCTGCAGTAGGTATTTGTAGTTTCCATTAATACATTAAACATATAGTAATAAAGAGATCAGTGCCCTATTCACAATGGTCAGAATGTTACTCCCCGAACGGAATCAAAAAGTTTCATGTTATATATTTCATTGAAATCGCATAAGAATGAGGCAGTGATCCGATGAATTAGTTTTTGAATCTTGTAAATAATCCTGCTGTTCTAGAGTATTATTCATTACTTTCAGTCATTTCGCTTTAAGTTTAAATGGTTAATTTGCATTTGTTTTCAGAAAATTTAGCTTTTAAGATTCCCCAGTGCAGGAAGAGATGTGTAATGTTCGATTATGGTTTCTTATTATGCTAGGCTTAATAAGTAAGAAAAACTGTAAAAATATGTTTAGCTACACAATAACAATACAGAAAACTGAGATCATGTCTTTCCTCGTTGCTCGTTTTTATTTATTTCATTAAAATAAAAAGGCATGTAAGTCAATTACATTGTGTACATTTATCATTGTTTCTATTTATGTGTGAAGTACAATGTTCTCTTTATAATTATTGTCTTTACATTCTGATTGCATGCCTTCCATTTTTAATGTAATTATCCCTACTATCAAGTCAAGTGACGTGGTAAATGCAAACCTATATAAGCAGAAACAATATAGGTACCTATATAATATGTATGGTATGCAAAGAATCAGTAATATTATAAAGTATTCATCTCATTATCATTCAGACATGCATTCTTATCCGTGCAGGTGTGCGAAGCTAAAGACATGCCTTATTTGAACCTTATCAGCTTAATATATAGAGTTCAATATTGAATTAATGTAATGTCAGTACATAGTGATGAACAAAAACTCTATTTTTATCATTTTTAGTTTTTATGTCTCTTGAGAATCGTTGAACAAGTGTATGAATATCATTTGCGTATATCAATTTTATCCTGTGTAAAGTTTAGGGCTTTGACATCAGCTATTTGGTGTCGAGTCGATTTTGCATTCTTTAACACTAAACTAAGTTTGACAGGTCTAATAGTATTGCTGTCTTTTTCTATCCACTGAAGTAAAAAAAGGACAGCATTACTTTTAGACCTGTCAAACTTAGTTTAGTTTTAGAGAATGCAAAACCGAATCGACACCAATAGAGTACCTAATTACTGACATAAGAAGATAGGATTGTAATTTAACTTCTCTATTCATTTACAAAGAATGATTTGTATTGTCGATTGTTAGTTTTACGAATATATTAAGCTTAGTTTTAAGATCTTGGAATCCCTCATAATTTAGAAATCTAAGGCCTCGTCCATACTTGAATCATTTTGCGTTCAAACTAGCGATAATGATACACGTATGTGTTACGCGACGGAGATCTGTAACACGAAAATGTTACAAGTGTGGACCAAGCCTAAAAACTAAGTTAGATATGTTACTCGCGTCAGTTAGACCACTTCATTCAGTTCCTTTCGTACTGGTAACAGTGATACTAATCTTAAGTTACAATTAAGTTTGCGTGTTTCAGTGATTTTCCGATTGTGTAAGTTATTAGTTTAGAATTAAGCTAAATCGATTTTCTATATTTTTACAAGGCTGTTGTCGTTTATAATTAGATGAATGTAAAGGTTAATTGACAGTGTTTGTTTATCGATTCTGTACTAACTTAATCTTATTATGTGTCAATATTTGTACTGTATTTTGCTTGGTGGTAGGGTATTTCCTTACCAGCCAATCGCAGGCTAATAAAAAAATGGCATGCCCCGCCAGCCTGGAATCGTTCTCTACTTTTAGTTTTGCGTAAAACTTGTCAAAACAGTTCTTATAAACTTCGTTATAGCCGAAAACAACAGCATAACGATAAAGCTGTTGTTTTCGGCTGTATCAGTCGTAAAGCCGTTTCGGAGGCCTTCGGGTGACTCGTAAACAGTAGAGTTGGCCACTAGCTCGTACGAATGAGGATGTAAATCAACTTTACACATCCCTAGTTCCGCAGCTGTAAGACCTTGTAATGAGTAGAAAATCGCCGTCACGATTTCGTGGGCGGTTTTAATAATAGCGACCACATGTTTTGAAAAGTTGAATGACTTGTTACGTCATTGCATGTGGCCTCAAACGTATTGTCGCAGAGGTAATTGCATCATAAGGTGAATATACTGAAGTTATTGTGAAATGTAAACGATAGAAAAACCTTGGAAATCTATGGACTTGCTTGATATAGTTTTAGAAGGAAAACGCTGGAATTTTAACAATAGGGCAATAGTGACTAGCTATTGCAATTTAACTATTCATTTGTTTAGGTATGTGTTTAATTATAAATTGATGTAGGTGATCTTCCATTGCTGTATTTTGAATTGATTCTGTGAATCGTCAGTTTTCACTGTTTTTTATTTGTGATAATTCTTAGTTTTAAGTTTGAAGTGCGAAGTTCGATAAATAAATGTGGAGGAATTTACCTTATGTGGTTTTCTTGAAACCCTTTTCGACCTTTAGTGTTGCCAATGTCCGCGACGGTGACCGCTTACCATCAGTCGGGCCGTCTGCTTGTTTGTCACTTTATTAATATAAAACATTCTAAACACCTTCCTATTTTATATTTTATTAGCGTAGCTGACCACGCCCATTTTCAATTTATGGAAATATAATCTTGAACACCAACAATCGCTATTTAAATGTTGCTGTTTGAGCTAAGTATGTACCTAGTCCTGTAATGCGATTTTATTTCACTCTGAAATTCGACGTCACAATCGCTTCACGGAAACGCTTTCAGAGCCGGAAACTTTTACGTGATTGAACAGCTCATTTGTCAAATTAAATGTCAGTTTCCGAATTCAGATTAAGGAATCGCGCCCAAAAAATTTTCAAGGAAGCTTCCGAATCCGTTGGTCGAGTTTCCGAGTGAATTAGAATCGCACTGCAGAAGTGAACCGATACAGGCTGATGATAATATACTGTTAGCAATGCTGAGTTGATCCAGCCGGGAGAGGCCAGGCAGCGCGACCGCACCCCGCGCGAGAAACTTGTATGTGCCAAGGAGCGCATTGATTTATTAAATAGCAAATACCTAGTGGTCAAGTAAAGTAGTGGTAGTGGTAGTAGTAATCTATGGTGAATATTAGTTTTCATTT
This sequence comes from Opisthograptis luteolata, assembly GCA_931315375.2. Taxonomy (NCBI): domain Eukaryota; kingdom Metazoa; phylum Arthropoda; class Insecta; order Lepidoptera; family Geometridae; genus Opisthograptis; species Opisthograptis luteolata. The sequence goes on from OV928044.1 coordinate 3,365,324, forward strand.
ATTCACCTAACAATACCTAGTACCTACCTATTATATTTAGACTAATACCTTCTATGTAAAGTGTTACCTATCTATCTACCTAAATTACCCAATTAGTAGTTATTCTAGTAAGAATATATATGATTAATGCGATAAGTACGTAGGGTGTGTTAAAATGCAAAATCCCACTAATAATACGTGAAAGTTTGCGAGTATGGATGGATGGATGTTTGTTACTCTTTCACGCAAAAAATAGTGAACGGATCAGAATGAAATTTGGATTGGTGATCCCTTTATTGACACATAGGCCACTTTTTATCCCGTAAAAGGGTTCCCGCGGGTGAAACCGCGGGGCGCAACTAGTGATTATGTACAATCAATACAGTAGGTACTGTATTGATTGTACGTGATAGCGCTTTAGTGCTCTGATTATTTTACTTATATAGTAAAATAATCAGAGCACTAAAGCGCTATCACGGTACGGATGATTGCTTATCGTAGTTTAGAGGTAGGCAAACCGATATCATAGAAAATTGGGTCAGTCGGTCTGAATGATAGCACTAAACATCTGTTTTAGTGGGTTTTGGACTAGTGCCAAATTTTGGCACCTAGGCATAATGTATCTTGTTATATGTGGGGCTGTCGGAACACACTGATAGGTGCTTGGCGACAGATTCTGTTAAGTTATTGAGGGTGGTAGTGGTAGCTAGCCATGGAAGTAATAGTAAATGCCCTGCCACCAAGCTATGGTTTCGTCAGGATGCTCATTGTGTAGGCTTCGATCTCACGGCCTACGGATCGCAAGCCGACGTCACTACCACTGAGGTGAGCCATCATCTCTTCGAAAACCTACCTACTGCATATTTCAGTAACAATGCATAGTTCGGTAACTTCGATATATTGGTGCCTTGTCGTTAAACTTTTGCAAGTACCTACTCTTTATGGTCCAATAGTTACTTATTATCGACTAGTTACGCCCCGCGGTTTCACCCGCGTCTTTCCGTTATCCCGCAGTAAGCTTTTCCGGGATAAAAAGCCTGTGTTAATCCAGGGTATAAGCTACCTCCATTCCAAATTTCATCAAAATCGGTTCAGTAGTTACGGTGATACGTTGTAAAAAACATTCACACACCTTACGCATATTTAATATTAGTAGAATTTGTTTTTTGAAATAAGGTTAAAATACACTAGGTTAGGTTAGGTTATTATTTCATATGATTTAGACATTAAAACGCCTGCGTTTCACCAAATCTAGAGCTATACGGATTATTAATATTGTTGCTGAGAGGGTTGACATTTTCCAGTGTAGCCTGTCGAAGTTCACAGAAGTGGCACAGTGTTGCATTGAAACAGCTTTATGATAACAGCTGTATGTTAAATTAAATATTGTTAATTAATTTGGAATATGTAATGGAATTGTTTGTATTATATTTATAATATAATAATAATAATGCCCGCACAATCACATACATAGGCTCTGACCCCTAACTAGGTTTCCCTGTACCTACGGTGTCAGAAACTACGAGGATCGGGGATCCACAACACCCAGACACAGAGCAAATACTTCCCCTTTTTTTCAATGCACAAATATTTGTCCTGTAGCGGGAATCGAACCCGCGACCTCACGCTTCACAGTCGGCTATCCGCCCATTGCGCCACATCGGTCGTCAAATATAAAATTATGTGTTTGTCTGTGTCTTACAACATCGCTTTGGCGTAAGCTGTGATGGTGTTGTATTGTCTATAAATAAATAAAAAAAAATAAAAAAGCCTTTTATTTCATGCATATTAAAAACATTAAAACATTAGTACATGAGTAAAAACAAAAATTAATAATTAAAAAATAAATAGATTAAATTTCATTTTCTCAATAATTATAAAATAAAGAAAGATTTGTAATAAAATAAAAATAGAAAAAATAAAATAAAACAAATTATAAAAATGATGCATGAACCTCTCAGGTTGTGAGGGTAAAGGCCTCCTCCAGAGAACTCCAGTGGTCTCGGTCATTGGCTACTGTTTGCCAGTATTGTCTATACTAATATTATATCTAATAAATCAATAAACTCATAGGTAACGAAATAAAACACACGTGTACCTACACAACGTAATATTTTAATCAACGAAATACAAGAATACAATACAACTTTTACACATTCTCTTAAACATTATGTATTTCACCGAACGCAAAACTTTAGCGCTATTCAACACTTACATTACATATTTTTATATCGTAGGTAAGTAAGTACTATGATTGTAATCCGTTCGAATTTCATTTCCAATCGCAGATTGTATTTCGTTTCAAGTAAATAAATAATATTTTTTTATTTTTTTTATAACTAACAGGGTAGCGTTTGACCACAAGTCACCTGATGTTAAGTGACGATGTGGTCGAAGTGGCGCCACGCTACACCTGGACTGGGAACTGGCTCTCAAGTGAGGCTGTCGGAACACACCGATAGGTGCTTGGCGACAGATTCTTAACATGAGGGTGGTAGCTAGCCAGGCGAATACTAGAAAATACCCTACCACCAAGCTATGGTTTCATCACGATGTTTTCTTCACCGAAAGCTCAAGCTCATTGTAGGATTCGAACCCACGTCCTACGGATCGCAAGCCGACGTCACTACCACTGAGCCATCATCGCTATAAAATTCATAAATAAAATAATGGCCACACAATCACATACATAGCTCTGACTTCCGACCCATAACTAGATTTCCTGTATCTAGGGTATCAGATACTACGCGGTTCGGGGATCCACAACACCCGGACAGAGATCAAATACTTAGGCTTTTTTAAACACAACTATATGTCCTGTTGCGGGAATTGAACCCGCGACAGTCGGCGTCCATTTCACTATTTTAAAAGTTCGGTTGTCATTCAGTAAGTCATCATTAGAGGACAATCTTTTGTAATTTTTTAGAGTCGTAAATGCAAGGAAACCAGATATAGGATATTGATCTTTTGATTTATTAGGCTAGTGAAATTAATTTCAAGACTGAAAGGACCTCTTGAATACCACGGACCCAACTAGACAAAAGAAAAACAATATGTCTAGTTTTTTTAGGTTCTCCATCCTGAAACTTTAGGCCCTGGGCCCGGTTGTAAGGAACCGGGACGCGGCACGGAACCGGCTGGATTAAATTGTTTGTTCAAAAATTGGTTGTCTGTAAAGTCGGTTTACTGACGATAGTTGAACGTGACAACGTCGATTGGCCGATTGTGCTTCTTTGTCGCTCGTTCCGCGCTCTCGCTTGCACTTCAAGCCTTACATGGGACGCCTCAGAGCGAGGTAACGCCGCAGAGCGAGGTAACGCCGCATGAGTCATGTTTTTTCGTGCGTGCAGCCGGCTCTATCGAATTATAAGACGTTGTCACGTCAAAAACCCGCACAAATTAGCGGATTAAAATCATAGTAAGTATTGTAGAACGGTTATCCGAACAGACCGTCTAATCAACATATTTATTGTGTTACATTCTCTACATCTAGTAATAATCCTACATTACAAATAGTGTACAGATGAACTTGTTTACAATATAATATTAGCCAATATATTTGAATATTACAACAAATATTTTTGTGTGCCAGTCGCGGTAGGGACTAACTTAGCAATAGCGTATCCACACACATAGCAACTCGAACAGTAGACCGGCACTTTAATATTTGAACATTAGTACTACCTAGTAGTATAAAATGGGAGCTTTCCAAAAAGCTAGCACTGTGTCACACTGTATTAGACGGTGTGCTTGTTGGAAAACCTTGTTTTGTGTGTAAAACGCCAGAGAGCGCTGCCATCGTTATTTCTAACCAAAAATTTTTTCCCGCAATGCTGGCAGGTATAATTATACTAAAAAAAAAACAAAAAAAATAACAAAAAAACTCAAAAATAACACAAAAATAACTCTCTAAATAAAGTTGTAGAATAATTATTCTACAACTTTATTTAGAGAGTTATTTTTGTGTTTTACCTAACATAACTTTCAGTAATAAATCAAAAATGAGTCCGTAATAATCTTTACAAGTGACTAGCTGTTCCCCGCAGTTTCACCCGGGTGGGCTACACTTTATCGCGATAAAAAGTAGTCTATGTACTTTCTCAGGCTCCAGACTATCTCTGTATTAAATTTCATTTAAATCGGTTCTGTAGCATAAGCGTGAAAGACAGACAGACAGTTACTTTCGCATTTATAATTTTAGTATATATGGATCGTAGACTGTTGTTAACGTCAATGCAATAATGGTAACACTGAGTCACTATACGCTCCAATTCAAACTCCTTGTGCAAGGTCGTGCGCCACTGAGTCGCAGTTGGAATTGTGTCACACTGTGTCGTCATAGGCCGGTTTCAATAACCGATCTATCCACGGTTTCTCATACTAGGGATAGAAATTTGACATTAACCTCATAGAAGTAATGTCACAATTTCTATCTCTAGTAAGGTAAACCGTGAATAGATCGGTTATTGAAACCGGCCCTATGTCGCTAGTTGGAAAGCTCCCACACGATTGCCACAAACAAATACAAACCCGATGTACTTACTATTCCTGCTTTAGGTAAGCTTTCAAGCAACAACAAATACAGTGTTGCCAGCGCTTAAAAGTGACTCGAACAACGTCATAGATAAAGATAGTACCACTAGATCTATTAGTATTTATTTATTGCTAAGAATTAATTACAAATTATAGTGCAAGCTATGGAAGTGAAACACTACCTACCAGGCAGTGGGTTGATGACAACAATTCGTAGAACAAAAAAATACTTAACAATCCCGACTAATTAAACAAAAAAAACATCAAAAAAAGAAAAGAAAAAAAAAACTAGACCTTTGCCCAGTAGTGGGACAGCACAAGTTCAAAAAAAATGGATCTGTTAGGAAGCTACGATGCCAAAATGTAAACACTCCTCGATATTGTGTATCTACGAATATTGTCATCAATCCAACTGTCAAGCTAGTATCTAGTATCTACAGACACGTTCCAATTGCTGTATCAGGAATATTTTATACTTTGTACTAATTTTTTAGACAATGTTGCCGGTACTACTGAATTAAGAGGCCTTGAAATTGAGCAGTAAGTAAATATAATCACAGTATACACGGTGCCGCTACTCACGGCCTCACGCACACATTCAAACCGGCGACGGCCGATTTATATGAAGCTGAACTACTACTCCTTTACTATGATATAATACAGCATGTATCATGAAATCTTTTTACAAATACAGTTCGGTATACCAGTGGTGTCGATTTTAATTGTATATTCTCAAGAGCTGAACTAAATTGGGCCGCTCTTAAAAATAAAAATACCATCCTTTTCTATCTTTGGAGGTGAGAAAAGGACAGCAATCACTTTTATAACAGTATATATTTATCCGCGAGAAAAACAAAACAACTCTGACCAAAATAAAACAATTTTTAAACATTCATCATCACTTATTTTCATTACTTTCCTATAAATGCGTTATCATCTAAAATTTACTTCTTTTTGGTCAATTAACAATTGAAACGTGTCCAAAACAATAACATCATGAACTTACTAGTCATAGCACTAATTAGAATTAACAACATTTTTCATTAAAAAAATAACTATTCACTTTGGATAAAGCGTTCATTTCACACATATAATTTTTAATACTGTATTCATCAGATCGTAATTATTTTAAAATACTAAAATATATGAATTTGGTAATAAGTTTTCTGAGTAATTCTAGAATATAACTCTTTCTCTATGAATTCACAAGCTTTTGTATTAAGGGACCATCCATAAATTACGTCACACGTTAAGGGGGAGGGAGGGGTTCGACGAAGTGTGCCATAGTGTGACAAAGGGCGGGAGGGGTCAAACATTTTGTGATATCACATTTTTTCAAAATTTAATATTAAATAAATAAATATCGGGGACAATTGCAGACAAATTGACCTAGCCCCAAATTAAGCTCGAAACTTGTGTTATGGGTACTAGACAACGATATACATACTTAAATAGAGAAATAAATACTTACATAAATAGAAATATTCAAGACTCAGATACAAATATTGGTGCTCATCACACATATATTTGCCCTTACCGGGATTCGAACCCGGAGCTAAAAAATATTACAACACAAAGTATAAAATTTCAAAATATGTATGTGACATCACACAGGGGGGGGGGGGGGGGGTTCTCACAAATGTGACCAGCTGTGACAAGGACGGGGGAGGGGTAAAAGAAATCATCATATTCGTGTGACGTAATTTATGGATGCCCCCCTATATGGGCAGGACAGTTTACATTATAATTATATAGTATATTCTTTCGTATGAATAATGGGACCTTTACACGTACAGCCATAAGCGTTTTCGTAACATTATTCAAGATTGAAACTGGCGGTGCTGGCACATTCTGTAACTCATAACTCGCGGGCCTTTTCTCAGAGAAAGTGTACGTGTGTGTGTGTGTGTGTGTGTACGTGTGTGTGTGTGTAGTGTGTGTGTGTATGGGCCATAAATCATAATCCACTGCGTGGGCCAACCGCAGCTCACTTTTTTAACACCCGACGCAAAAAGAGGGGTGTTATAAGTTTAACGTGTCTGTCTGTCTGTGGCACCGTAGCTCGCGAACGGATGAAGCGATTTCAATTTAGTTTTTTTTTGTATGAAAGGTGAGTTACGGGCGTGAGTTTTTAGCTATGTATGATGTCATACGGTCCAAGATGTCGGAGGTTTTTTAAATTTAAATCTTATACATAAAAATCAATTGCTGTTCGTTAGTCTCGCTAAAACTCGAGAATGGCTGGACCGATTTGGCTAATTTTGATCTTGAAATGTTTGTAGGAGTTCAGGGAAGGTTTAAAAGGTGACTTTTATTGGCGATACGAAGTTCGCCGGGTCAGCTAGTTCACAAATAAAAATTAAATGCTCTTCAACAGTAAGCGCATTACCGATCGTCACTTCCACTGGGCCATCATCGCTATCGCTTCAGACACAGGGTTACTTACTGAATATGCCAACACAGCTTCCGAAACTCTTATATAAATACATTCATTACAACACACCATCTTAGCTCTAATAACAACGCGTATTAAGATTCAAATTGTAACGTAAGTCGATATGCAGTTTACAATAGATATCTAAATATTTTCACTAATACAATACGAGATTTCAAGTTTACAAGCTTGGTTATTTAATTGTACACTATAATATACAGTGCGATATCTGAAACTGTTACGTTCCCATTGCTGGAACAAAGGTCTTCTCTCAGAGAGAGTATGGACCACTGTGGGCCATAATCCAATTCAATCAATTAGTAATAAGAATAAAATTGTCAATGTGATCGCGCCAAAAAAATTACCTGCCGGGCGTTTCTTGCCTGTTCTTTTGCCGGCGTAAGGAGGTTGGAACAGGCGTAGCTAGTTTTAAGTTGACGTTTTAAAGTGATCACAATGTATCCTATTAAATAAAAAAGTTTTGAAATTTGAAATTTGAAATAATCCACCACGCGAGCCGCGCGATCCCAGTGCGGGATGGCTGATAGGCTAGTGGGCAACTTATGAGTATATTTTGTAGTGGTAGGAAGGACTCTTTTGCAACCAATGTAACGTAATTTTCCAGTGAAATTACAGGACATAAAGAGTTGACATATCTGAGAGACATTTTTTTTAAAAGTGTTATCAGTTTTTACTATGTACTTACTTTAGTTTCGTTTGTAATTTTATTATTGCATGTAATTCGGTTTCAGCTATCGCATTGTAATTCCATTGCACTAATAATATAATAATGTAAACTTTATCTTACACCTAAAAATGTACAATGAGGTATGGTATTGCAATTAAAATATATACATACAAATATATTTTAGTCAACTTTCAAATAATAATGCTTATGAAAATGGCACGTCAACATGTGCTTTGGAATCAATAAATGAGAAATATCACAACTTAAATCACAAGCCAGGATTACTAAATACAGGGTCTTTTATATGTTATTTACATATATTATATGAACATAATATTATATACTGTTATATTAGTATATTGTCTACATCATATCATACCTACAGACAGGTACTGTGAAGCGAAACACGATTACAATTATGAACATGATTCTATAGCTTACATTTAATTTAATAAATAACAAATTAATATTAAATAAATAGCAAAAATATTCGAGATATCAACAACAGATTGTAAAACTACCTAGTAAAAATATAATATGAAATCGGGAATCATTTTCGTATTAAAATAATTAAGTCCATCTTAGGCCGAGATAAATAGAAAGAAACTAAGCCGAATCTAAGCCACACACATCATTTATATGTATTAAGAATATATTTCTTTTCATTTTGGTATTTTATAAACATTAGGTTCTTTTATATCGACTTTAAAAAACGCTCGCCATTTTTTTCGCAATTCTCCATTCGCGTCCATGAAAGAAATGAAATTCCTATAAATAATGTATTAATTTGTTAGGTCACCCCTGTTGCTGAATTGCAGTGTTTTGATGTTTATTTTTAAAGGGCATACTTTTAGGGTGATGGTCCCACATTGATTTGGAATTGGATAATGGATATTGATGACGTCACGTTTTTAAAGTCCCATCTTTTTTCAACACAATATCGTAGATAAGCATTCTATTCTAACATAATATTATTATAAATAATGACGTAAAGCTAGTACATGAGACTCGGCATAGAACCTACTTATATCGGCCATAAAGATCCTACTTCTCCTAAACTTTTGCGAGATCTTCGAAATGACTATTTTTTGTAACTGGACGTAAATAAAATTGAAAAAGTATCGTAAAATTGTTATCTACGTAATTTTAGTCCCTCGCCAGTCGCCCGAACTAAGATTTAGTACAGGGTGCTGTCAATCATCGAAAAGGTAGTCCGCACCATCTAGGTTACATTTCAAGATTGTGATGTGAAGCAAAACATAACCGATTCTGGCTTAGGCAATTTTTCGGGAACTTTAGTATGTCGGAGCTGTGTAGTCGATGTTTCCTGAAAATAGAAAAAGTTGTATATTTCGCATTTCTGAAATTAAATATGTGAACAGGAAGCAGGGGTAGATTGGGTAGCTACCCAAGTAACCACACTACCTCGACTACCTTGTACTTTCTAACAAGTTATACATTACAAAAGGAACAAAAACCCGACTGCGCCAAAACAAAGTACCCTGCTATGTCACTCCCACAATAAAGATGAATCTAATGCCACCTCATATTTTAAAATCCATCAAGCACTTTAGGCTTCAGGCCATGCCAAAGAAATATACATACACTCGAAAAACGTAACCCTTTCTTTCGCAGTCGGGTAAAAACCGTATGACCCACTATTGTTGCACTGAGAGAAAGGGTGTTTGCGTTTGCTAGCCAGTGAGATAATTGAGGTAGCTACCCACACTGCCCCCTCTTTTAAAAAAGAACACAATCAACTCACCGTATGACTCACCAGCGTTGGTCTGCGAGAACGGGGGGTCGCTGTAGGCGGGCTGTGGGTCTGGAGCTCCGGGATAGGTGGGGAAGCTCCCCGGGCTACCCACTGCACCCTCAACTTCGAAGGCAGGAGCGAAGGCCGCGTCGGCGCCCATGCGGAACCGTTGGAAAGCAAAGAATGCGCACGCCACCTGAAAAAACAACGTAAAGTAAAACATTAAGTGCACCTTTTGTTTGTAATTGAATGTCGAATGTTATATGTTTTCTATTACAGAAAACTACATTAAAAACTGTCACCTCATCGCACTAACATTAATAACTAGATTCGCCCCGCGGTTTCACCCGAGTCTTACGTGTGGTACTCACCCAAGCGAAGATGGAGAAGAAACTGAACGCGATGGCGCCCTGCATGTTGTTGGCGGTGCCCACCGGTGGGGTCTCGGTCTTGCCCCACGCGTTTGACAGATAACAGAAGCCCACGAAGTACAGGAACGCCCAGAACGCTAAAAATGTACAAAGCACCGAATTAGGGATTGCAATCCGGCCGCAGAAAAAAGACCTTCCGAAACACATTTTCCTTCCGAGTCAAATGGAAAGGGCTTTTAACTCGGAAGGAGAACTAAGGCAAAATAAGGAAAGGAAAGGTTACATTTTGAAGGGAATCGTTCTTGTAAGGTAAGACTCAGAAGGAAAGTGGGGAATTTTCTCTCAGTGCGCTCGGATCGGGTTGGAATAAACATCATTTTGTTGATTTATTATTATAAAATCAAATTATAATAGATATTAAAGTATTGCAATGTCTACATCGAATATACAACGGGGAACGCTCGGTAGAGCTACTTGATTTCATTCCACCATCGCGTTTCTATCACTAATCAACTCGTCATCGGAATTAGGCTCATATTTTTTTTTTACTACTTACAGGGTTTGACCACAAGTCACCTGATCTTAAGTGACGATGGGGTTGAAAATGGCGCCCCGCTACACCTGGATTGGGAACTGGCTCTCAATTGGGGCTGCCGGAACACACCGATAGGTGCTTGGCGACCGATTCTTAAGGTGAGGGTGCACGGAGAAAACAGACCTTCCGAAATACCGTTTTCCTTCTGAGTCAAAAAGGAAAGGGTTTGTGATTCAGAAGGAAAACTAAGGTAAAAAAGGAAGGAATCGGTCATGGAAGGTAAGACTCAGAAGGAAAGTGAGATTTTTTTTTCTCAGTGTGGTAGATACCCAGGCGAGCAATAGAAAATGCCCTACCACCAAGCTATGTTATGTATTGTGTTATGTTTGTTGTGTATGTTTCATCCACACACAATCGAGCCCTACAAACTTCTAACCCAGTTTATTCCCTAAAAACCTTATTCGAAACTATTCAGCTTACTATTTTAACGATCGTAGAGAATATCTCGTTTAATAAGGTCAGGGTCATTGCGCCAAGACTTAAGAGTCGAGCGGTTATTATTTACAACGCCGAGGGCCACGCGAGTGGAGCCTATAAAGAATGCAACGGTCCAACTCTAATGACACTGCAGAACGTGCAACTTCTGTACCCCTAGTACTGGTTTTGATAGTTTACAAAAACTAGAAAATTTTCGTTTCCATCCATACATATTTTTTCAGCGAATCTTACCGAGAATCGGAGGAACTGAAATCGTTAATACGGGTTATTTTAAATCGTTATAATCATATTCCAACAATGTTATTGAGTTACTTTTTGAATTTAAGCAGATCGAGTTGCCACTTTGACAAGTCGGCGGTGGTAAACGTCGACGTTTACGAAAGCTTTTATCGTTTTCAAAACTTGTACTAGAGGTACAGTTATACAAACTACGCTCTCTCAGATGAACTACGCGATCTGGTTGCCAGATCTCTCGTTCCTTAGTTCATTGAAACCGACATGTAATACACTTAGAATAAACACATTTAGATTTTTTTAGAGTAATATTTCTTTAAACCATAAATACTATAAAGTAACTCTGTATGTTTGTCTTTCACGCCTAAACTACCGAACCGATTTAAATTAAATTTGGTACAGAGATAGTCTAGAACCTGAAATAGGACATAGGCTACTTTTTGATAAACGCGGGTGAAACCGCGGGAAGCAGCTAGTAATATATAAAAATAATTTTGAAATTAAAATATATACATACTACCTGCTAAAATTAGTTAATATCGTTTTTTTATATCTCTCTCGACCATTACCCTAAACACCGGACTCAGAACACCTCTCGTAAACTAGGCAATTAAAATCCTCACGACTGCGCCAGCGAGTTCCGTTTGACCCCATAAAATTGTAAGCTTCATTTGAGCAAAATAAGTGCCTAGCGATTACTTACTTACCTACGCACTTTACGATCTATAAAAGTTTACATCCAAACAGATTGAAGAGACTAATAAGGTGAGTTTGTATCTTTGCTTTTGTTCCTCTTAAAGATGATTATTATCTCTTTTTTTATTTAATAGAGTGACAAACAAGCAGACGGTCCGCCTGATGGTAAGCGGTCACCGTACGATAGACATTTGCAACACCAGGGGATTCGGCGATGCGTTGCCGAAGAATTTAAGAACTCCCATAGGATCGATTAAAAATGAATGGCCAACCGAAGCGCAAAACTCGAACGGCTGGATCAATTCGGCTAATTTATTTTCTCAAATATTCGTTGTTTCCGAGGAAAGTTTTTATTGGCATAGTTGCCTGGAAAAATTTACAATTCGGTAAAAGCTGAAAGTGCTTTTTGAAAGTACCTAATACATAGATAACTTAAAAGTAAATTATACCTACGCTTGGTGAGAAAAATGACTGCCCAGAGCCCGTAGCCAAGATGCATTCTGCAATCGTTGACGCTAGTAGAAAACAAGAAAAAAGTATTGGTTTGACATATTTCAACGCTAAGTCACGTGGTCAGAAATATGTCAAACCAATACTTTTTTCTTGTTTTCTACTAGCGTCAACGATTGTAGAATGCATCTTGGCTACGGGCCCAGTACATTTTTAAATTACATACATATTCTAGAAGTGTGTAACATACACGGAAAAAAAGACCTTCCGAAATACCGCTTTCCTTCCGAGTCAAAAGGGGAGGACTTGTGATTTAGAAGGAAAACTTAGGTAAAATATGGAAGGAATCGGTCTTGGAAGGTAAAGATTCAGAAGTCAGATTATTTTTCTGTACTTTGGGCTTGATATATTTGATCGAACTACCGATGGAAGAAGCCAAAAGGTATATTCAAACTCCTTTGAGAGAGTTCCTTTCGATACCATTATCGCATTGCCTATATATTATTCAGATGTTATTTTATTGTCAATGGTTCAGATTACCATCGAGCGAACGACCTGTTTTCTCGTCACCCAAATAAAATAGTAGCAATGACCTATATCGTGAAAGTACCTAGGAGTATCGAGTATCTATCTATAGTGTTTTATCAATCAAAAATTTGGAAGTGACTCTCAAGTGAGGCTGCCGGAAAACACCGATATGGGAGCTTGTCCTAGCAGCAGCTAGCCAGGCGAGCACTAGAAATGTCTACCACCAAGCTATTATCACGATATTTTCCTTCACCTTCAAGCTGAAGCTCCGCATAATGTCAATCCATCGAAAATTAGAAACAATCTACGATTTTTACGAAACAGCATTAGGTACTAACCTATTTACCTTGCCTCCACCGTAACAACACAAAACACCAGCTGGCTAAAGTTACGACTCTGAAGAAAAACCTTGGTTTGGAATCTTAATGAAAACAAAGGGTTAACAACATCGCCAATGTCAACTGTTTCTAGTGAATCAAGGTCAGAGCGCCGTAGTCATGAAGTGATTTTCCCTACCTACGTAGTTTACGTAACTTTCAGTCAAGATAGTTATATGTACGCGTGACCTGGTCTCCATACAAGCGGTTACGATGGGAGGGGGAAACGGTGCACACGGAAAAAAAAGACCTTCCGAAATACCGTTTTCCTTCTGAGTCAAAAGGGAAGGATTTGTGATTCAGAAGAAAATCTAAAGTAAAAAAGGAAGGAATCGGTCATGGAAGATAAGACTCAGAAGGAAAGTTAGATTTTTTTTCTCAGTGCAGTTCCCGTGATTCAAGACACGAAGGTCTTTATTTTCCTTTTCAAATCCATGTAAATTTCCCGATAGCAACTGCTGCAAGTTATCACACAAAAAATGCTCCCCCCAGAACGAAATCCTGCATCCGCGCTTGCCCCCATATGAAATTACATACAAGGTGTTAGTTGAAATCGGCGCAGCGCTCATAAAAGAGGTCAATTAAAAGGAACTCGAGTTTAATACATACGTTATACTTTCTTAATAGATTCTCGTACCAGATTCCGAACGGCCTTAGGCTGGGTTCATTTTTCTGTAGGTACTGTATTATGACTTTACTGTCGCCAAAACCCAAGATGAGCGAATACTACGACTGTAGCTTTCTTTTCATACAACTGAATGGTTCAGGGCAGTCTCACTTGAGAGCCAGTTGAACTGGCCACGCTACACCTATATTGGGAACTGGCCCAGTTCCGTGGCATTACCTTTGCCGCATCGTCTGTTACATCCGGTGCCTTGAGGTCAAACGCTACCCTGTAAGGAGTTCCATGTTTCACAGATATGTCCTAGCCTAAGTTTGTTCTGTACAAATTCCACTCACAAGAGAATGCCATATCAGCCAGGACATAGTGCTTCCTGGACTTCACGGACGACATTCGCTTGAAGGCTACCGACGCCACGAAGGCATTGTTCTGTGATCAAATTCCACTCACCAGAGAATCCCATATCAGCCAGGACATAGTGCTTCCTGGTCTTCACGGACGACATTCGCTCGAACAGGTACTCTCCGGCGATGAAGGCTACCGACGCCACGAAGGCGATGACCGAGATGCCCACGCCGTAGTTGCAAGCGTTGGTGTCGTCGTTGTAGACGCAATGTTCCTTGCCGTCTTCCGTTGTGCGCCAACCCTTGGCCGATATGCAGCCCATTACGATGGTGCTGAATAACTGGGGACGATAAAAATTGATTAAGCATGTATACCTAGCATGGGCAATTGGGCTTTGGCATTTCAATGGGACACACTTGTTTCATAGTTGAGCAAAGTTCAACTTACTGTTGGGCTAACAACAGTAACCCAATGTAGTTACATAATTGTGAGGAAAGTAATTTAATTTTTAAATAGGTACATGTAATATATATGTACCTTAATATATTTTTTTTTCATTGTCCTAACACAGACGATACATAAGGAAAATAAAGGAATTATGTATTTAATTAATTATTTGTAATGTTCCAGCAATGCCCTTTCTATATTCTGTGATAAATTATAATGCTTCATTTTTATAAATGTGAATTAGTATTTAATAACGGAATAGTATTAAACCAGTATCTAGAAATACTTTATTTTCTGTTATGAAGATTAAAAAGTTAGTATCGTGATTTCAAACTCAAAAAAAGTCATCTCTAGTATCTTTCAGACATCCCTAAAATATCCACACATGCACAGTAGTAGTACATTTTACCACTTCTTGCACTTTAATAAACCCTGTTTTGTATAAAAATGTACACTAACTCTATTGAGAGTAATTAGTGGAAAGCATCAATATATGCAAACTCAAACTCAAACTCAAAAATATGTTTATTCAATAGGATACATTGTGATCACTTTAAAACGTCAACTTAAAACTAGCTACGCCTGTTCCAACCTCCTTACGCCGGCAAAAGAACAGGAAAGAAACGCCCGGCAGGTAATTTTTTTGGCGCGATCACATTGACAATTTTATTCTTATTACTAATTGATTGAATTGGAGCAAGTTCACTAAAATCCCAAGCTTTTTTTTGTCATCTAATAGTCCGATATTTTTTATTTAGCTTTACTAATAAGAAGATTTCTCTTGTTTGGTTGTACACATTGGGATATGGGAACATGAATATTAACGAGTTGCGGGATCACAACCAAAGCAGACCAGACCCCACAAGCAGCACCCGTTCACGAGTTGACGCATGTGCCAGCCATCGCTCTCCTCGACCATATGAGAGGGAAGAGGGCGACCCGACACATGACGCCGCTGCAAGCAAAGTCACTTTCGTGAGCATGACTGTTTTGGCTGTTTACCGAAAATGGTTAGAATAGGGGAAATAGGGAGAATAGATAGATAGAAAGAAAGATAGATAGATTAACTACAATCCCAAGCTTGTTTGTCATATGTCTTATGACCTACTTTGGAAGGGCAAACAAGTTTATTATTGGTTTTTTTAATTTTCTTCTAAGTAACATTATTGTAGATAGTAAGTAAACGAGGTAGGAAAGGGTGGAGTGAAGACATGCGCCGAGTGGCTGGCAGTAATTGGATAAGGAGAGCCGAAGATCATTGCAGCTATAATAAATTAAATAGTGTAATAATTTCTCTGCAGTAAGAGTTACCATATATATTGTGTATTAATATACATATCAGGCTATTTAGATATGTATTTTTTACTTTTCTATTAATATCAGGCTATTTTGAGAACAACCTGCAGTACCTATTCCATTTTAATCAAAGGTTTGAACTCAATCAGTTAAAGTTATAGAAAAAGTAACGCTGTCCCTTTTTGATCACAGATGTAAGGAACGGCCAGCAATCTTTTTATTTGGACGGTGTGAACGCAAACCTACGCAAACTCCAGACTCTGAACTGGACTGAAATCGCTCAGCAATGAGAGGAGTGGTTCTCTCTGTATGGGAATTGGGAGGTCAAGACTTTCGGTTGCTGAACCATCAGAGTTAGTTATATTGATGAGGTAATATGTATTACATTGAAATAGATAGTAGGAGTTACCAACTCTTAGTAGGAAATAATTGGTACAGTAGATTCACAATGGGATTGTAAGGCAATACCTTTATGGACAATGTAAGGATGTGTGCGGAAAAACTATAGTACCAATAATAATAATAATAATAATAATAATAAAGCCCATTTATTTCCAATCTACAATTATTCATGCGTTATAAATTATAATATTTGATACAATAACATTATGATTTTAATTTCACAAAGTATTATTTTAAAAAATATTTATACATAATATATATGAATTTATTTATATATCTTTTAATCACTTTCTTCAGTACCATTGATCGGAACCCCTTCTCGGGTAAAGGCCTCCTCCAGCTTTTTCCACTCCTCTCTATCCATTGCTATCTTTCTCCATTCGCTTCCTGCTATCGCTTTTATATCTTCTATCCACCTTTTTCTAGGGCGTCCTCTTTTCCTTTTTCCCCTTGGTCCTTTCCATATAGTTGTCTCTAATGTCCATCTTTTATCTGTGCATCTTGCTATATGTCCAGCCCACTGCCATTTCTGTTTTAGGGCATATTGTAAGGCGTCTATAACATTCGTTTTTCTTCTTATTTTTGCGCTTTTCACTTTTTGTATTCTTCTTATTTTTAGTACGCTTCTTTCCATTGCTTTCTGGCATGCTACTAGTTTAGTTTTTATTTTTGTGTTGTATGTCCACGTTTGGCATCCATATGTAAGAGTAGGTAAAACACAGGTGTCCAAGACAATTTTCTTTAGGTGAAGAGGGAATTCCCCTTTTAAGATTTCCTTCATGGACCAAAACTTTTTCCAGCTCATGTTAATACGCCGTTCGACCTCTAGTTCTTCAACTTTGTCCTCGAATGATAATTGTTTTCCTAAGTATATGTAATTGTTCACATATTCAAGCGGCTTTTCGTTTAGGTATATAGCGTGTGCGTGGCTGTTTGTCAGTATTTTAGTTTTATTTTCGTTCATTTTGAGGCCTACTTTTTCACTTTCTGCATTTAAAGTGCTTATCATATTTTCTAATGCTTTACTTGTTTCAGCGAATAGGACAATGTCGTCCGCGAATCTGAGGTGTGAAAGTCGATCTTGGTTAACTTTAATTCCTTCAGACTGCCAATTAAGATTATCAAAAATTTGTTGTAGTACAATAATAATAATACCAATAGCGTACATCAATATTTACTTTGTAGCCCTGTCAGTTGTTACCTTTGTTTCCAGGCACCTACTTTTAGCTCAAGGTGAATACCTATTCTATTATCCATTCAGAAACATGTTTTGTGCAGATAGATTAATCAAATTAGGGCAGAATATCCCTTCAAAATCGGTTATGACTACAACTAGTTTCTTTGAAAATAAACGAATTTATTCGAACTTGATTTCACAGGTAGTTTTATTATAATCGAAAATGAAGTTACATCGTTATCGAATTTGACTGTGATCTAATTCTGAATTACTTAATCGACTTTTAGCGTTAAAAGTGTAGGTACCGAATCTTGAATCTCAGTGCATGGAATCAAAATAGTATTATGCCCTTGTCCCTCTTTCTAGTCTTCTTTTAAAGTAATTCTTAGTTTTTCAGTGTATGTAGTTAAATTATCTTACCCAACAGACCGCCCTGACGATGACGGGGGGCCTCTGGATGAATGCTTGAGCATCGAAGGCACCTCCAGCCTTTCCACCTCCATACGCACCAGTAGCATCCATCATCACGATTTAGTTCCGTATTTCCAAAATCTAACTGCACACTTATGGCCTAATGAGGATTCGTTCCGCGCACTGTACTACCCAATTTTATATTATTGATCGCGCAGACAAAATTCAGAAGATGACAACAGGAAAAACTGACGTTTCTCCGTTCTCGCCTCGCTCTTCAACGCTGCGCACGGTCGCGAGAATTTTGACATCGATCCGCTGAAACGCGCTCTGATTGGTCGACTACGTTGTAATGGGATTTTCAGCCAATCACCATATTGAGGAAAAGTCTCTACAATTTTCATTATGTAGTAGGAAAGTCGTTCCATTTTAAACGGGATTTTTTTACATTTTCTATCATATTTTATTGTTTATTTGTTTTTTAATAGCACTTACAATGAAAACTACGTCACATTACGACTGTAAACTATATACTAGGGATTAAAGATGTGATAAACGGCTTAAAATTGACAACGCGCTTAAAGCGTTCCGCTTATATTATTAAGCTGCTTGAAAACGCGAACGCTTAAACGCTTTTTGTTGAATTAAACGGAGACAATGGAGACATGTTTAATAGCGACTAGTGACAAACGCCGAGAGTTAAAAAAAAGCGTTTAATGATTCGTGGCTTTGCTAGTGTTGTTACTAGCTTAAATAAATTTGTTATTATTATGTTGTAATTTAGAATAGTTTTTTTTTATATTTTATTTTTAATACATATTTTTTATCTTCTATCTTATTAAATAAATACTTTAGACTACAAAGTAACAATATTTATGAATTAATGAACTTCCCTTCGTACTTATCAGGCGACTGTCTGAAATGAATTATCAATCCGTTATCACTGGGTTTCATTTCAGGCGTACTTAGAAGTTCATTGATTTTATTTACATCAAAAAAAAAAATCATGTATTATTTACACTTGTTTTCACTACGGTATATTTACATTCTTGTTTTATAGACATGAATAATGCCTTTTTTGTTGTTTTTTTGTTACATAACACAAGTCTCGAAGCTCATTCGCGCGCGTAATGTAAATAAACAAAATAAGCCCTCGCTGAACTTAATTTGTCAACAACAAAAAGCGAACTAGAGAAAATTAAATGGAAGACGGAGGAACATTTCGGTTTCGTTGTAATACACTAACCAACCAAACACAAGGCGTTGCCAGTCCCCCACAAATATTACGTAAATAAGCAGAACGTAATTTAGCCGCGTAATATGACATCTAATTCAATTAACATTGCGCCTTCAACGCATAGAAATAAGGTTGAAATAATGTGAATCCAATACAATTAAAAATCTTTATTTTGAGTCCTTCGCTTATAACAATCAGATTTTATTTTGAAATGTATACCTATTGGAATAAGGTTTGCATTTGTTTGGACTTTGGAAAAAAAACCGTCAACGTTTAAACGGAGTCTGCTTATTTTAATAAGCCCGCTTATGTGCTTATTTTTAAAAGCGGCGTTTTTAAACCGCTTTTCGTTTAAACGCCCACCTCTACTAGGGATATCTATGAAAGGCGTCTCACATTATTTTAAATGTTTTGGTTGCGTGCGGGTTTGATTAGTAATACCTACCATTATAGTATTTTATAGTCGATCTTATTATGTACTTCTACAAAATAAATGAATTTAGATTAAGTACCTACTTGCCTACCCATTTATCAGATAGATAGATTTTACTTAACTTTAGTTATTTCGGTATTTAATGTAACAGTAATAAAATTAGGTACTTCTAAAGTATAACTCTAACGGTATAATATACTTCTAACAGTTACGTATACCTACCTACCTAAATTAATTACTCTTTTCGTACAGCAGTTTCTTCTTGGGATACCGAATACCAAAAAAATATTATTTAGTTAAAGTTATCATAAAATTCACCGCCACATACACACACACACACACAAATACACATATATACACACACACATACACACACACACACACACACACACACACATGCACATATTATAGGTACTACACACTACATTTACTTATACCTACTTACATAATCTTTTTAAATTTTCATTTAAAAAAATTGTAAACATTTTTTTTTTTGTATAAATACATGTGTGCATTTTTAAGATATGCACTAAAATAAAATATCTGATCAAATTATTCAGAATAATACTAAGAAAACTGCTTTGCTCTATTCTTCATTTATGCGAAAATTACAGCAATTACTGGCTAGTAGCTGCATGTTACCTAGTAGGTTCCTACCTACATTATTTTTGGGTGATTGATTAGCTTCGCATCAAGATGGTCAGAGCCGTCGGAAATCAGCTTTAGAATTCTCTCACCCTCAACGTATATCGGAATGGTTCCGCTTAAAATTAACCAATAGGAAAGTTTTGTGACTTCGTACATTTTACATAGCAATTATTTAGATATTTAAAAATATGAGTGACAAGGACAAGGAAATGATAGTCAGGTTAGATATTACAAATATATGTATTCAATTATGAACAGAATTATAAAATAAGTAAGGATGTTAAGTAAGCTGTTACCAATAATATTAATAACAAACAATTCAGATTAACATTGTTACTACAATATTTCCTGCCATTAAATTTTGACTAGTTCATTGAACAAGGACTAAACTAAAGAATTTTGCGTAAAATAAAATCATTTAAACATTTTATTCAGTGTTCTAGCACCGTTTTACAATGGATGCAAATGGAAATCATAAGAAAGGGGCTACATTAATAAATGAAAATGTCTAAAATTATGCATCAATTGTTTTATTAAATTTGTTGGAATGGTGAGAACGAACATATTCTGGAATATTGAAAATCCTTGATGCTGCTAAAGCCAAAATTGGTGTACTTTTGGCAAATGGAATATTTTAATAAATTTTATTCACATTTTCATGACTAGGTAAAATTATTTTACCCTCAGTTATCTAAATATGATACCACTGGTTTTTTTTTACAGAATTCAAGTGACATTTTGTATTTCTGAGTTGATATATTTTGTTATGGTATGGCTTTTTGACATCGATTTACTTATAAATTGCAGACAGTAGAGACGTCTCTAGTTAAAAAAAACACAGTTATGTAGGCACTTTCAAACTATTGATGCATAACCAATATAACCAATAAAATGTTACAAAAACGTACCTAACAAAGTACAATACATAGATATGTATACAAAAATCTAGATTAGTTATGTAGTATCAAAGACTGCGTAGAAATATTGACCTTTAAAAAATATTTACAAGATCAAGCTTAGTTATAATCTGTGCTACTGTTATTACGTTATTTTATTGTACATTCGCGGTGTTAGTTATGGGAAAACCGTTATTATTATTTATTTAAATTGTGATCAGTAGTCACAAGTTTTGTTTTCATTATTTTCGAGTTGTCTTTATAATTTAAGATTCAGCTAATGTACTGTTGACATTCGCTTAAAATATAAATTAAGTAATTATCTACGTTGTTTGCAGCTTGGTTTACTGATCACAAAAAAAAATCCCTTTGATTATTATTTATGGCCTCTAGATATCACTTTGTATACGAATATGCTACACAATTAAAACAAAAACGGGAGATCTTAATCTTAAAATGCCTTCAAAATGAAAGATGATGAGATAACAGGCAATACAGGAAGAATACTGCACCGACCATCAAAGCCGGGCAATGTAAAAAAAGTTTAAAATGTTGCTATAGTAAAAATAGCCAAGCATCAGAAATAAAAATTTGTCAAGAGGAGTCTACATCAAAGGGCAAACGGCATAACCCCCACATTACAATAATGTTAACATACAATGTCTACGTTATCTATTGCTAATATAGGTATACGAATATCTATTATACAATACCTAAATCAAACTAAAACTACTTTTGTATAAATTCTAACTATTCTATTCTATTACATACTAAATCTACAATTTTATTGTACATGGAAAACTAACTACCTACCGGGATAGAATATTTTTTTATCTATGACCATAATTTAGGTAAAAACAATATTTACAAAAATAGCCACATTCATCTGTTTTTGGATCTATAAGTCTAGTTTTACCCCAATAACATAAATAAAAC
Source organism: Opisthograptis luteolata (assembly GCA_931315375.2). Taxonomy (NCBI): domain Eukaryota; kingdom Metazoa; phylum Arthropoda; class Insecta; order Lepidoptera; family Geometridae; genus Opisthograptis; species Opisthograptis luteolata. The sequence goes on from OV928044.1 coordinate 3,387,253, forward strand.
ATTGATTGTAATATTATAAGGAACTAAATTAGTTACAAACAAAACACACAGCTCACAAAATTTCGATAAAATAAAAATCGTCTATTTACCATCAAAATTACCTATTTATAAAAATGTACGTACAAAAAACTACAAAAAGTAGATGAAATTTTACTCGTATATTCTATTTTTGTAGGAATTATTGTTTGATAGCAAGTGGCAGGATATAAAATTCATCGGAGTATTTTATAAATATTAATATCTGCGAAGCAATGGCTGTAAAGAAACGTTATATAAAAAAGTGTTTTAAAAAAAAAGTGACGCTAAGGCGGTTTACAATCGGTACGATGCGACGTTGGATCATGGAACGTTGGCGTCGAGAAAGAGTTACGCGTGGTTTACGCGGAATCAACTCGGATCAAAAACGAAAAGGAATTTCCAAGTTGGACGAGATAAGAAATTACTGATGATAACATACACAATTTATGAATCTTTGGAATTTCTTGTGTCGATATAGCAAAATTTATTCGAGTACAAAAATGGAATAGTATGAAAAACTTTTAGGAATCTGTCAGGCCTTGACGTTTCTCTTCTTCCAGCATGGCGTCGAGTTCGTCCGTTAGGTTGGCCAGCATGTTGCCGATGTCGTTGAGCACGTCCACCGGTTCGGAGCTCTTGCCTTCGTCTTTGTGTTCTGGAAGGGCGTGCGGGGTGGTTGGTTTGATGTCGTTCCTTGGCGGAAGGCTCGCCAGGCCGATGCCTGCGCGCCCGTAGTCAACAGTATGTGGTCGGCCTCCGATTTGACCGCGGTTTTGCTTTATCGTGCCAGCGTTTTCGTTGGCAAACGGAATGCTGTCCGATTCGGTGCTGGAGCTCGACTGTGGAAGGAAAACGAACGTTATCAGTTCATCATTATTTTATTTGGTGAGTGTTCAAATCTGATTGGGTAGGTACGTTTCGAACCACAATGGGACATTATGGACCCATTAAATTCGTGAGTTAAACAAAAGAACAATACGTCTGTGCTCCGGTCTTTTAGTGGTAGGTACCGAAATTCAAAGTTACAACATTGAGATAGGATTTATTTTTGCCTAATCCTTTACCTTAAAACTAGCATCGGATCCGGTACGAAGCTTATCCTCTTCATATCTCCGCGGAGGGGACGAAGGCGCCGGTGGAGGCGGAAGCAGCCCCGTGCTGTCCAGGCTCACGCTCAAGGAATCAGAACTAGGATACGCTGGGAGACTCAATGGTAGACTTTTCTCTGGATGTATTTCCACAGTGGTCTGTCCGAATCGGGTGAAAGGAGCGTATTGGGAGCTTTGACGTTTTGGCGGGTCTGGCGGAGGTTTTCTTGCGACGTGAGGACTCGCTCCATACGCAACGCGCTGAAGGCGCGCGGAATACGCTATCTCATCGTATGTGTAGTCAGGAGATTTGTCTCTGTATGCGGGTGTTGCTGTTATTTTAGCGACCGGACGCGGTCGGACCAATCCCCTCGGACGTGGCAAGGTCCCGCCGCCTTCATAAGAGCTGTCGTTTGTAGGCGTTATGTCACCGTCATCGTAGGAACGCCGCCATTGGCCGCCGACGTAGTAGAGTCCGGCGTCGGGAGAGAAAGTCGAGTGCGACCCGCGCTCCGACGGGTCCTCTAGACTCTCAAGCGATTTGCCGCGCGGATGACGAATCTGTCGAGTTTGTAAAATTCCTTAAATTTATCTGTCAGAAATAAGCGGCCAAGTTTTCAAATTGGACTCGTATTTACAAAGAGGTTTCATTACATAATTGAAAAAATACATTGACATCGCATAAATTACTGGCTTCAATATCTTCAAAGAGTTGCCTCATGCTGAATCATTATTAGTACTTCGTGTTGTTAGTCAAATAATGTTTAAGTAGATACTTATTTGAAATTGTTATTTATAAAACAGGCGTGCGCATTAGTAGATACAATAATATAAAATATAATAAACTTATTGCTAACTAAAGGAAACGCAAATGTCGTTTTGTACGTAAAGCTCACATACAGTCTCGGACGGATCTTTGTAGCAAATGTCACGAGGAGTTTTTTTTATATTTAGTATGACGTTTGCGTCTCCCTTTATTCTACCGTGCAACAACAACAACACACAAGAAAACAACAAACACGTTCTCGATTACGGAGACACTAAAGGGGTGCACGTTAAAAGCAGTGCTTGGTGCATGAAGAACAAACTGGTTGGTTTGCCATGGTTGTCATACCTGTATGGGGACCAGGTCATTGCCACATACGGGCGTCGTTAGGGCGTCAAAGGTTAGATCTGGGGGCTTATGGTAACTCCTGGCGTTCCGCTCCCAATGTTGGTAATGCTCCCTCGGATAAAAACTCTTTAGCCGAATTTGTCCGAAGTGCGTTTGTGTTTGGAAAAGAAAAGAAAACAAAACATTCACATGCTGCTTTGGGCTGTGGTATGGCGGATGGTGGTGGTATGCTGGTATGGGACAACTCTGCGACATTATATAGGGTGGAACTTCACAATTGACTACAATCGACACGAAGGGAACGTAGATAATAGGGACCAACTGGATTTGTGAATATTATTCTCTGGCTTGTACATTTTTGCTAACGGTGGTCATTTTTAATTCTAGATACAGACAGAAAATGTGATTGTTACATATTTAGAAAAAATCTTTGTCGCAGTGTCATCGTCGTCAACTAGCGAACGCTATGGCAATGGATACAAGTAGACCTAAAGTCTAAGCGGGATGATATATTTTATATCTGAACGCAAAACGCATCGGGAAACTTTGCAATTTTGGTGACTATTTTCCTCTATACCGGACTATCATAATACCAAGTATTTACCAAATTGTAGTCGAAGGGACCGACTAAACCCTTTCCTTTACTATTCGGAACCATCACGTCCCATCAATGCTGTAGTTAATTTTGTTTCAAATACCTATAGGATTAGTGCATACCAGTGGTTTATGTGAGATCTTTAAATTTACATGAATTGCCAATCGTCCCCGAAACTGCCAATGGACGAATTTTGCGAAATTTATCTCTAACTGATATTCTGGCTTACTCACATAAGATTACCTAACTAAACATTAATTTTATGCCGACCCACGGTTACCAAAAGATTTCATCTCAGCTCGGACGAACTAAAACTATCGAACATGTTGTTCTCAACTAGGAAGGCTTGGGTTTTCAAACAAAAAAATATACCTTTCTAACCTGCATTTTTTTTAGCACTTTGGGTACGAATGTCGTAGCCAAAAGGTTCAGCTATAATACTATTATTTTTAGTAGTCTAAATATTTAAGCTTTAAAGAGGCTATGGTTAAATATCTTGTTAGTTCAAAATTAATAGAATATAAACAGAGTTTGTTTTACTTCAGATTAGCTTTGTCAATTTGGTTAGAAGTTGGCGGCAAAAATTTAAGATAGCCGATGAGAATGAATATGGGAGATGTAAATGTGTGAAAATAAAAATAATCATGGTGTTAAAAAATAAAATCATTGACTTGAAGTGATGCTTTGAAAATAAACTTTTGGTTGATATAGAATATAAAATTCTAGTTTCTATTGCACGTTCTAGATTAAAATTTATGACAGCGGATGGCACAGACAAATTTATAAATTTGGAAAACATCCGGAACCATAGATCATATAGATATATCAAGAGTCTACTTCTAAAACATCACTACAAACACAGTTAGAAGTGTTGTCATGCTTGTTTATGGTACTGACCTGTCCGGGTTGTATTCTGGTAAAGTCCAGGGATCCCTGATTGCTGATACTTCTCTTCCCTGCTCGGATATCTTTCACTCTCTTGATGGCCAGTAGTATTTTCTTTTGATGACCGAGTCGGACTATGCCCATATCTTCTAGGTCCTGGAATGATAACAATGATATTTTTAGTAAATATAAAAGATTCAATTTTTAGTTTATCATCACAGACACTCCATTACATAACTCACGAATCCACGATATATCGTTTTTATTTAAAGGTATTCTTCTGTGTTTGATGACGTTCAGATTATAGTTCTAGATTAAACAAAAACTCTGATAATAAGTGAGGACGTGACAAAACCTACCTCCCAAGCGAGCTGCGTGACGTCATGAACAGTACGGTACCCTTGAGCTACAAGCGCTGGACCATATTCCTCTAGTCGAAGTAACCGAAGCCATTCTTCGAGCGAACCCTGAAATGTGAATAGTCAATGTTTTATTTTCAGTGAACTAAAAGAGCAAGCAAGAACTGTATGTAACAAGAAATTTAAAATAAAGCCGGGAAGAGAAATTCTATATCGTTATTATAGTTCAATCTCAACTGTTTTCAGTCTTTGGTAAATAGTTCCTAGTTCATTCGCTAGGTGGCGTTTTTAGAAACGTATCATTTGCGAATGTCGCAAGTGTTTATTATTCTGTTTAATTAAATACACACTCTCCAAAGTTTAATTTTGGGCTGTCTTCTTGTTAATCCATCCTTCACTAAGTAACTTTGCAACCGTTAATTTAGTTTGTAATCAAAAGTATTCAAAAGTACTATAACAGCTCTATCAGCTAACTCTATTTACTAACTTACACATCAGCAAAGTACGAAACACTAAAAAAATATTTAAAAAAAGTTTCCTACCGTCTGCGGAACATCAAAAAAAAAACGTACCGGTATATAATCAGGCAAGTTATCCGGTACATTCAGATTCGCCAGCTCCGCCTTTAACCGCTTCCTGTGGTTCGGTTTCTTGATTCCGACAGCTGTGAGGTCTTCGGGAGTCATTCTCGTGACCGTAGGGAGGTCATATCCGGCGTCTATGAAGAGTCGCGCGTATTCCTCCATTTGGATGTCAGCCAGGCACGCGTGGATTATATCTGTGTCCTGAAAAGTGAGGGTAGTTGGAGTGAACAAATTGTCACGAGCAAGCATGAGCCGTTGTAGAGCTGTGCGCTTACGTGCTATGCCCATCAAGATTCCTTGCCACGATAGCCAGTGCGGGATAGAAAATTTCACATGCCCTTGAATATTGTGGTTTGAACCCTCCAGTTTCCTCAAAATTTTATAATGGAACAGAATCAGCACGTTTGTTTCCCATTAATATATGTATAATTCTCCTTATTCGATTGGTGGTGGTGCTAGTGTAGGCAGTGGGCAAACCTGCACATCCTAGTGTCCCAAGCGACACAGTATCTGAGGAGAGGACATTTCACCTATGCAGCCTTGCTGTGTAGATACCAACACGGAGAGTGGCAGTCACCGGTGGTATACCACACAAAAATGTTCTTCAAACCCCTCTGACATTTAAAATCGTCTGTCACACGCATCTAAGACCATGTATGCTGCTAGTACTTACAGGAAGCCCCTGGGCCATCATAGCTCGGACCCTATCGGCCAGGTCGCCACAATGGCATGCTGCATGGTGATGATGAGGCATCCGCCCTGATGCTCTCCCGCTGTCCAGGGAAGCTGAGGAGTGGCGGGACCCGGAGCCAGCTGACCCTGATGAAGAGCCCGGGCTGTCACGACCAGGACTCTGAAAACAGGAGAAAAGGCGTTTAGAATATTTTTATTAACGTAGGATTCTTTTGTAGAGTGTCTGGATAAGTACTTCGGTTGTCGGTTGTCGTGTTTTTTTGCAAATACGTTTTCTTACCACCTTAATCTTATTGGTCGACGATGCAAAACACTTGCTAACAAGGCAAAACTCTCCACATCCTCGTCATCATCAGCCGGAAGAAGTCCACTGCTCAACATAGGCCTCCCCCTTTGAACGTCACCATGAACGGCATCCATCGGCATCCTGCGACTGTACAATGCCGTCGTTCCACCTAGTGACGGGCCTACCTACATAGCGTCTTCCGGTTCGTAGTTAAACTCACCTGCGTCATATCGATCCCCTGGTCGTCACTGAGCGCCAGCTGGTGGTGGTAGTAAACGGCAGCTTTATGCGTGAGCGGTTGCGAGGGCGGTGGAAACGTGAACGTGCCGCCACCGGCCGGACTCTTGCCGAGGCTGCCGCTGGCGCCGGACACGCCGGAGACGCCGGACACGGTGCTGCCGTAGTCGGAGTGGTCATCTGGAATTTGACGATCATACTTAGTTAGTACAAAACAGAGCGATGATGGTAGGCGAACGGTAACGCGTGCGGCGATACAGAGTTTGAAGCTTTTGGGCCCCGCACCTATGACTTCCTAATAAGTTATGTGTGGATTTGCTATCGCTCTAAACGGTGAAGGAAAACATCGTGAGGAAACTGTCATATCCAAGAACGGCTGGCGTGGTGGATTATGCCATAAACTCTTTGAGAGTAGGAGACGAGTACTAGGGGATCGCTTGCTAGTTCTACGAGTTTTTTTTTAACTCGTGGTACATATTACTGGTAGTTAGTACCATGAGCCACAGACGGGCCTGACTCGCATTACAAGGGGAACATAAGAGGCCTGGTGATGATGAAAAAGGTTACATGTTACAGATAATCTTCCGCCAAGCACCTATCGGTGTGTTCCGTCAGCCTCACTTGAGAGCCAGTCCAGGTATAACGTGACGCCACCTTGGAACACATCTTCATTTAGCATCAGGTGATTAGTCTTACGCTACCCTGTAAGTAGTAAAAAATGTTTTGTCTCACCTCTCGTGTGCGACGGCGTGTCCGGTGGCTGCGGGTACGGCTGGTCCTCGCAGGAGGCGTACCCCTGGGAGCCGAAGCTGGAGCCCGAGTGGCGGTGCTGCGGGGTCCCGAACGCGTCCCCCGGTACGGCCGGCGGGGGCACGCGCTTCGCGGTCGCTGTCTTGCCGGCGCCGCTGCCGCCGCGAGACATGCCGCCCACTGCAACAACGGAATATTGTTAGTTACGGAGAAGAGAAGAGTTGAAGAAGAGTAAGTAGTAAGTTCGCAATTCAAGTGTTGCGTGGTGCCATCTTCGACCTCGTTGTCACTTAACATCGGGTGACTTGTGGTCAAACGTTACCCTGCCCGGTAAAAAGACCTTCCGAAATACCGTTTTCCTTCTGAGTCAAAAGGGAAGGACTTGTGATTCTGAAGGAAAACTAAGGTAAAATAAGGAATTAATCGATCTTGGTGGGTAAGACTCGGAAGGAAAGTCAGAATGTTTTTCTCAGTGGTAAGTGGTAATAAAAAAGTTTTTGGTCGCTTTGACTTTTGGTTGCATTAAAAACTTTCTCTTAAATATAAAAATCACATGTCTAGCGAAAACTCAAAAAGAGCATAAGCGATTTGAATATTTGTTATATGTGCTTTTTTCTACAGGTGCGAAACCAGGGCGGATCACTAGTCTGAAATAAATGCAGCTTAAAACAAAGGTCAGTAAGATTTAATCTCTCTTTCACAAATAAAGTAGCCCGCAAAGATCAATGTTGAATACTTTTATCTCGGAAAATACAAAAAAATACAAACTTCAAATCTTTCCCTTAGTAAATAAATGAAAATAAAATGTAATTTCAGACACTCCAAAAACTCAATGCCCACAAACTAATATAGACTAGCCAACTTGCAAAACTGTTAATTGCCTATACTCGTACTTAGTTGCATAGTGAAAACGTGCCTAGCTTGTGCCGAGTCAAACATAACCCGAAAACAACGCAAATGCTTGAACAAACAACTAGCTACCAACCCTTCAGAGGGTGTTATCTGGTTTGGACAGGACTCGAAATCTGGTAACGACTCTTTCATCCTATTTTCCCGCCCATCATTATCGATAATGTCGATAAATCGTCAAGTCAGGACCAATGACGCAGTTTAGTTAGAGGCAGTTGTTCATCTCAAGGAAAATGGTACTTTTTAAGAAAAAAAATTATTTGCAAATTTAAGCTTCTATTTGACGCGACGGGTGACCAAAATGCTGGCTCATATTTTGGTCAAAAAATTGGGATTGCCATTCAACGAGGCAATGCTGCCAGCATTTTGGGCACCTTACCGTCTTCTGGAGACGTACCAAATTTTTTTTGTGTGTCAAGCACAGTACCTGGACTAAAATTTTTTTCTTTTTTTTTTAAACATTTAAAAAAAAAAATTTATATTGCAAATATACCTCTGCCTATAGCCATCTCGCCATATGTCAAACGATGCTTCAGTCGACAGTGTAGCATGCATGTTTAGAAGGTGCCGCTTAGTACAGACTCCGGGAAGGCAACGAATATTTGAATGAATATTGCCATCACTTAAATCAGCTTTTTTAACGTCTGCAACTTTTTATGGTATTCTATGAATTTTATGAAATATTTTCATCAATTCTGCTTATAGGTGTGGCTTTTTGCATAGCCATAATGTTTACAATAAATTATTGCGTATGTCGTGGGATTAAAAACTTAGATTTTAAGGAAGGTAAACATGAATTGGTAAAGTTAACTATACCTACCTACCTTCTCATTTTTACTAGGTAACTATACATAAAAAATAACTGCCAGTTACGAGCGAGTTGAGTCACTGTCTACAAATAAACCGTAGTAATGAGATAAGAAAGCATCAATCATGCTCAGAGATCGGACGAGCGCGTCGAATCGGACCAACTAATTGGCGAGCTGCTCCAGCCGCACCGATAGCGCTTACTAATGGGCAAGAAAAAATCGACATCAAATTAATTGCAATGCAAATCCCTTTTACGACACGCATCCTCCTGATATCTTATAACCACCTTCAATTTATGTGTGAAAAAGATGCGAGCGTGTGATCGTCTCAAACATATTGACGTTGCGGTAGCAGAGTTGGTAGTGATAGTGACCCTGCCTACGAAGTTACTGGTCCCGGATTGTGTGATGAGCACGAATATTTCTTCCTGAGTCTTGGACATTTCTACATATATATAGTTAAGTATTTATTTCTCTATATAAGTATGTAAATCGTTGTTTAGTACCCATAACACAAGTTTCGAGCTTAATTTGGGGCTAGGTCAATTTGTGTGCAATGGTCCCCCGATATTCATTTATTTATTTATAAATGATGCATACTCAGCATGACTTAAAATGGTGCGGTTAAAGAAATATGAACAGATTTTTTAAAACAGAAACATTGCGCCGCTTTGGTCGTATGATCAATTATATATTTTTAAATAAGCATTCGTACAAACGAGCCGAGTAACATTTATTCTTATTCCGCGGTAAATATTATTTTTATAAGTAAGGGGCCGGCTTTCTTTTGTGCCGAAAAATTTATAACCACAATTAGTGGCACGCAACCATCATCAGTACCATTACAATATTAATGGCAATTAAAATCAATATATTTTATGCACATGCAACAAGTGAAATGCGTGTTAAATTTTGTAAACACAGTCACACATAGTACAAGTTTTGAAAACTATAAAAGTTTTCGTAAACGTCAATGTTTACTACCGCCAACATGTCAAAGTGGCAACTCTACTGCCTAAATTCGAAGAGAAACTGGAAAGCTTTGTTGAAATACGAATTAAACGTTTTAAAACAACACGTAGGTATTACCGATTTTAGAATAAGTTTATTTAAAGGCAGGGGCCAAGGATAGTTTTATAAGCACTCATTCTAAGTGCCTAAGATATTTTTTTTCCCACAGTCTCAAGACTTTCTAGAACATTCATCCGCTAATCAGGTGAAAAAACCGGAAATAGCCGGATATGTGCTGCCACTCAGCCAGTTAGAGCTAATGCGAACATTCATCCATTACCACCCACCAGCTTGTTACCCTTGCATTTGTGTTCAACGAAATGTAATCTAATCAGCCATTTAAATAATGGCTGTCATTTAAAATTTACTTAGGTACTTGTAATTGTAACCATTCTGAGTTTCATTATTATTTTTATGAAACACTAGTTGTGCCCCGCGTGTGAACCGAGGTTTAACCACAATATGAATATTGGTGAACAGCGTCCTAATCCTCAGAAAATTGTTACCTTTCGTAAAGAGGTTAACGTACACAGAGGTAACCGCACCTAGAACCTAAGATAATTTTAATCCTTATAAGCCTAGAACTTGCAGTGTCATTTAATTTTGAACTCAGTAGTGATGCGGGAAAAAAACATATTAAAAAAATGTGCTAGTATTGTACATAGCGCTCTTCACTCTGACGCATCCATTCTTTTTTAATACAAATATGCCATTAAAAGCCAGTACCATTAAAATTATAGCCTTTAACATACTGCGCACTGCTATAAAAACAATAACAATGACAATAATACAAAAAGCCTATATATTTTTATGAGAAACTAGCTTTGCCCCGCGATTTCAACCATTGTACATTTTCCGGGATAAAAAGTAGTTTATTATGTCACTCTCAGGCTCTTAAACTACGAAAATCACGTCAATTGTGAATATTCCGTTGCTGAGTGAAAGAAGGACAACCCAACAATCACACTTTTGTATTTATAAAATAACTAGTTGTGCCCTACGGTTATACCCCGCAGTTTTCCCGCTGTCCTTTATCCGGGATGAAAAGTAGCTTATGTCTTAATCCAGTGTACTATAAGAAATCTCCATTACAAATTTCACTCAAATCCGTTGAGCCGTTTCAGCGTGCAGAAGTAATAAATATCACTCATAAATCTGTGTTTTCACACTCCCACTTATTCACTCACTCATAAACTTTCGCATTTATAATATTAGGTGTGACTGTCATATTGGTGTCGATTCGGTTTTGCATTCTCTAAAACTAAACTAAATTTGACAGGTCTAATAGTAATGCTGTCCTTTTTTTACTTCAGTGGTTAGAAAAAGACAGCAATACTATTAGACCTGTCAAACTTGGTTTAGTTTTATAGAATGCAAAACCGAATCGACACCACTACCTTGTCTTCTATGACAAGACGTAGTAAACTGCCAAGTAGGTACAGCGCTCTAGCGTCAGTAGATAATTATATATTCATTCCGTGGTGGGTACAGTTAAGTGTACCAGGGAATTTTTTTTTTTTGGCTTGATCCAGTCAACTGTACTACCATACTTTTTTTAACGATGGTTCGGTCAACCGGGCTATTACAACTGTACCACGGGCAAGAAGCGATAAAAGGTACTCTACTGATGTAAGATACTTAACTGAAACATAATGAAAAGTGCGGATGTCCGCAATAACTTTGCTGAGCTTTTATGGCGAGAAAATAATTAAAATGTTATTTCGCTGAATTTATGTTATTACGTATTCTTTAACGAAATAATAGCAGTAAAGCTGTTAAGGTTAATGCTGAGTAAATTATGAGCGACTTGGTCTCACCATGAACTTTAGGTAGGCGAATTAATTTGTACTCTAATAAGACGCACCAACTCTCACTGGGCCAGCGTGGTAGATTACGGCCCATACTTACTATCTCTAAGAGAGAAGGCCAGAGTCCCAGCAGTAGGAACGTAAATAGGTTGATGATGATGATGATGAAGGCACAAGTTATAAATTGTTATCTTCCTATTTTTTTTTGTGTTAAAGTCAGTGGTAGGGACCGCTTTTTTTACTTGCGGTATTTTTCGCAAACTCAAATGCAATGGTAGCGAAGGTTCACCAAAGTTTAACTGACAGGCTTGCATTAACTCGAAAATACTCAAAACACTATTACCTAATGTGCAACTAAATTGATAAAATTACTAAATATAAAAAAAAATTAACCGCCTACACTTGAAAAGCCGCTTCTAGTCAACCTCGTATTTTTTTGACGCCAAAACAGCTGTAACAACTTTGTTAAAATTTTGCATATTGTCAGAAAACAGTATGACATGCTAATTTGCCTTCCGGGACAATACAAAATTCTATAGTGGAACAGCAGTAAAAACGTAGGAGCGCAAGGTCGGGACGAGTCACTAGTTATAAATATTGTGCTTTTATTAATAATAGATAGAGTCATAATTACGATACGTAACAACTAATCCTTTGAGAAAAGAGCAGGCAGGCGACAGACAGCAATACAATTTGAATTGCAATCAGAAACTTGTAACCATTACTTAAACAGATGCATAAAGAAGTCCGCAGCGTAATTACTACCGGTATGAACGTTCAAGACATTTAACCAGATACTACTGATTATTCCTGTTCTGACACCGTCTAGTTTCATAATAACCATCAATAAGCAAAAACGGTAGCGCGCGCAACCCAGCGAGTGAGGGTTCGAAAACGGTATAGATTTTACTGTTTATTAGCCATACCCTTAAAAATTGCTGAAATATACCCTTATAATATAAGTAAGACTGTGCATAATAATAACGATGATGCGAGTACGCAAAAACCTAAGGCGGCTCCGAAATTATCTCCATATCACTTTTGAAAGTCATCTATGCATTATTTATTGATACCGAAAACGTTAGGTTATTCGGTCCTCACCCACGGAGTATCGTAAATAAGTGCCTATCTGCTAATTACCAACTATCACCCGTACCTTTCATAAAATTATCATTTAATGTCAAACGTGACACTAATTTACAAATTAGACTTTATTTCTTGCACGATAAAGTCACTTCCAAGAAGTGAATTTCGCCCGTGTAATGGCGGCACGATGAATTAATTGCGTATTATTATCGAGGGCGATCAAGCGTAAGTTCGAATCTATTGACATTCTCGACATCGGCCGGCGTTATTAGGCACAATTAAACGGCGCCGGGTTTGCGCTGCGTTCATATTTATAGCTATCGGACGCAACATGCTAAACGTTAGATTTACGACCGGCTTAGGTCGCGTGGCTTAAATAGAAAATTAAAAAAATAGGATAAATACAGTCATGAAAAATAATTTAAAAATGAATTTACCTGAATTCATGTCACATTGCGTGCCGTGACCTGGTTCAAAACGAAAAGCATTACAGTATCGAAGGCTGATTTTACCTATCAAAGTTTAGGTTATGTGGTCCCTAGTTTCCTTCTTAAAAAGTTAAACGATATTAAAGATGTTTGAACTAAATAATAATACTATTTTAAAAATACATTTTTTTCTAAATTAAAATGTTTTAATAGGATACGTCTGATAAGTTTAAGTTAAAGGCTTTTGGAGGAACTGGACAACAACATAACATAATCAAACATAATAAAAAAAAAACAATAAATTTATTAAAAATATCAAAACGTACAGACGATGAAATAAGAAAATTTAAAACCACATTAAATTTTGTGTCGAGCAAGCGCTCGCCACCTTGCCTCTTAAGGCTTGTGATTTTTTTTTGCGTAGAATGCTAATCCGACATCGATGTCAAAAATTCATCAAGTATATTCCATAAACAATTTTTTATTGACAGCATTCATTGCATACACTCACACACGCATATTTTTCTACTTTTACGTATGGTCGCGGATTAGATTAACGCTACAGCACAAATATTTGGGAATTAAAAAAACAAGTATAATTTGTACAGTAGTGTAAGTATGTGTAATATGTATGTCCCCCACAGTTCTTTCCGCTGTGCTACAGATTGCAATCCTTCAAGATGGGTGTGAAAAGAGTTCTTAAAGGTCGGCAACGCATCGGCAACTCCCCTGTGTTGCAAATGTCCATAGGCGACGGTGACCGCTTTCCGCGGGCCGTCTGCTTGTTTACTAATACATAATATATATTACACATTAAAAAAAATATATCTGTCTGCGTGGTATTTGATATCCTAGATACAGGGAATATTCCTTAAGGTTCAGAACTATGTACGCGATTGTTATTTTAGTATGTTTATTTAAGTAAGTCAAAAGCAAATCCGAATTCCTTTGAGATTTTACGTAACAAACGACAGTACTGCTTCAAGTAGTATAATTAAAGTCTGTCACAGCAGTTAGTGCCCTTTTAATAACCCAGGCATTACCCTAATCTGAAGCAATCCTACGCGAACACGTCGTCGAAGCCTACATTATCAAACACACCTGTAATCGTAAAGATGATAATTTAAGTTTGTAATCAACAGAAATGTCCATTGCCCGTTTATTTCTCACGGGAAACGAAACTGAGACTTTCTGAATAATGAAATAGGCAACAGATTCAATTGGTGATATTAATATGTATTAGGAGTATAATGAATTCTAATGTAGTGTTGCCATATGTAAGCTCTCTTGTGTTTTTTCTGTCTTAAATTTTTTTTTTATGAGAGCTTGTAGGTAATCTTAGTGAATGAAGCAAGAATTAACATACTTTTATCTTCTTAAACACATGGGAATTAAAATATGGTGGCTGTTGGTAAGCGCATCACTTGATCGGTTGGGTAATCATGTTTTTTTTATAAATGTTCACATTCACACTATATTATAGATGCGAAAGTTTGTGAATGAGTGAGTGTGTGTATGTTTGTTATTGTTACTTCGTCACGCTGAAACGGCTAAATGGATTTAAGTGAAATTTGGAATGGAAATAGCTTAAATCCCGGATTCACACATAGGCTACTTTTCATCCCGGAAAAAGGTTCCTGCGGGACCAACGGGAAGACGGGGGTGAAACCGCGGGGCGCAACTAGTAAATTTATATAGGTGTTACGCTCTAAACTTTTTGGATCTGGTACATACATGGAAAAATTTGTTTGATCAGCTATACTTTTGTTGTTGACTGTACAGCACCTACATTACAAAAAGAACATAGCCTTCAAATTTCAAGTTTCTAGACTCTGCGTTGAAATGTCACTCAATCTGTCAGTCAAGAGTTCAAGACAAACTCTTATAATTGTATAGATTATTTTAATGTAAGCCTTGAGCAATATATTAATGTAGGTACTCAGATTTAATAGCATATCAAAATGTACAAAATGTATCTCGGAGTAATAACAGAGAATTTATTGGAGATATGTCAAAGGTCTTCGAAATACTACGAAATCAAATATCCGTAGATTAAAACAGAAATATGTGAGTATACTTGGCTGTGTCCCGCAGTTTCACCCGCGTGGACTAACTACACTATATAGCGATAAAAAGTATCTTCTATCCTTTCCCAGGGTTCAAACTATCTCAATACGAAATATCATCAAGATCAGCTGTTCAGTGGTTAACGGCAACAGACAGACAGGCCCACTTTGGCATTTATAATATTAGTATGGATTGGTATGTACCTACTTTAATTATATATTCTATACTTGTACAATATACGCTCTAGAGTTTTTGACTACAAATTGAAGGTGGCGCCACGCTATGCCTGGGGCCCAATTCTCGCGGCGTGATACATTTTCACATTCGATAAACGTCGCAATAAATGACAAAATTCAATACATATTCTGACAGTTATTGCGATATTTATCGAATGTGATATTAATCACGCTGCGAGAATTGGGCCCATGGACTGGGTACTATCTCAAGTGAGGCACTGATAGACGCTTGGCGACAGATAACTTCAGAGTGTTGGCTAGCTGAGATGAGAACTAGAAAACTTCAACTCACTTCAACGTCAAGGAATCTGAAAAGCATTTAAAGCTCCGTCCACCAATAGCAGACAAACAAAATAGGTTAAGAGGAAATTACAAACAGTGATTTCAAGTTCTTAGAACAAAAAGACGTCGTAAACTTGGCCTTGTTGTTCAAGTCACTGAAAACACGCACAAGCTTTTGCTCTACGGCCTTTATCGGTAACCGCTGACTAATTGACCAGCACGGCTGGTGATTGGTGGACAATAGCGATGGAGAGGACTTATCTATCAGCTAAGTCGTTACTTAAACTCTAAAGTTGGCTTTCCTTTCAATTGTTTTTCAATGGGATTGATACACTTTTTTCTTGTTATTTAATGGTCGAGTAACTGTTAATGGTTTAGACTAGTTGTTTCCAAATGGACCACGACTCACCTCTTGGTTATCATGAAGAAGGGGCATAACTATATGAATGAAGGACTATTCAAACAAGAAAAGAAAAACAGTTCCGATTCAATGTGTTAATATTTTAATCCTTAACATCAACTTCAATTTTAGTTACTTTTAATAACAATGAGTTTGATCATCATCATCATCATAATCAGCCCATTTCAGTTCAATGCTGGACATAGGCCTTTCTCAAACCACGCCACTGAGCCCAATCTTCGGCTCCTCTCATCCAACTGCTGCCAGCCATTTTGCGTATATCATCGTTCCACCTAGCCGGAGGGCGTCCTACGCTACGTTTGCCGAGACGCGGTCTCCACTCGAGAACACGTTTGCCCCAACGGTTATCGGTTCTTCGGCTAGTATGTCCAGCCCATTGCCACTTCAGCTTGCTGAGTTTGATACGTCCAATTTACTTCGGTATTTATTTTTAATATTATTTATAGCTGAAAATCCCGCCTCGCCATAAGAGAGGTATATAGGTCGGATCTGTTGTCCTGTTTTTCAGCCCTTATCACCTAATATTCGGTCACTTTGGGAACTACTACTGGTTTAGATGCTTTGGAACGAAGAACCTGACGTCCATCCTTTGGCACGTCAATATAATCGATGTTTACGGTTTATTTTTCAATCTTTCAAGTCTCAATCAGTATTCCGCTAGCCGCCATTATAAACTTTAAAGCTGCATTTTGAGAACTGGATCTTTAAAGATAATAATGGTTCAGTAGCAAAGCGGCGGCAGTTGGTAGTACGTTTTTATTAACCCAAGTGCTCTTTTAATTGCTTAGAGCAATTAAGACGACGTCAATTAATGAGAGAGTGTCCAGCGACTCGTTTTAGTGTAGTACATAAAGAGGTAATTATAAGTAGGTACGTGTGTATTATGACTTGATGATGATGCAGACTAGTTCGGAAAGGGTGTATTTTAAGTCTGCGTCGCTTCAGCGGAAAACTGCCGAATTTCATGATGTGAGGGGGGGGACAATTAGTGCATCACTTATGCCCGGGCCACACTAAGGTTAACGTCAAGGGAAATCTCAATGCCTATCATCGCGATAAATATTGCGTTAATTATTAACGCTATTCTGTGAGTGGCTACACTTGAACGGTCACTTGAATTATCGGCTAACGTCAGACGCCAATGTGAATGCCGTTGTCCAATGTCATGGCCACACCTATGTCAAACGTCAATTATCGCGCTATTGAACGGCATTTCCCGTTAGTGTGGCCCCAGCATTATAAATAGATAAAAACTGAAACTGAAACAAAATTCGCTAAATCATTTTGTTCCGAAACCCGACAGCTGGTTTTAGAAACTCTGTAAATCACATAAATACAGCGATCACAAATGCAAAAAAGAGTGAGTGTGCGAGTGTGTTTGTTTGTCACTCCTCCTTTTCTTTTGCTCAACGAATTTGAGTGTTTGAATTACTTGACACATAAGTACAGTCAGCGACAAAAGTAGCTGATCGTTCTCGATTTTCCAAATGTGTTTAAAATCAGTAATTATTATTGTTTTTTTTTACATTTTACATGGTATTATTTTGACCACAACATAACACACCTGATTTTAGGTGATGATGAGGTCAAAAATTGGTGTCTAAGATGATGAGGATAATAGAAAACAGTGTAATTGTTCAGGGACTTTTGTCGTTGACTGTACCTAGTACCTAGCTACTAACTTTTATCGCGGAAAAAAGTTCTAACAAAATAACAGGAAATCCATTTAGAATAAAAGTCGGCTTTACTTCTTGTGAAATAAGATACCTAACAACAACACATATTTAAGGCTTCACGTACATTTTCTATAATTTCTTAGTACAGAGTGAAATTATACCTACTTTCTCGAACCTTCTTGTTTGTTACGGCTTTATTTCTACTCCCGTTCCTCTACCGTACAAACTTTCGTTCGTAAACTATTCATATACTAAGTACACCTAGCATTAGACTCTCCTTATACAATATTTAAAGATCTATGGTCAGGAAGAATGTTAATAAATTAAGAAGCATAGAGTATTCTTTGCCCATAATACTAAAAATCTAGAAAATTAGATTCAAGGGAAATTAAAACAAAACATCACATAATCAAAGAACGTTTCGGAATGCATCTCAATAGATTTTTCGAAAGAGAAACTCTCGCCATTGTCAAAGTCTATTACCAATTTATGCATGAAATTGGCAAACGAAAGATACTTTATGATACGCAAACCAGCACCTCTGAACAAAGAACATGATTTCTCAATCGCGTGAAAGTTGCATACTATCACGTTAAAATATCTTCATTCATGCAAATAATACAATCATTATCATTATCGACAATGCTTTAAAAAGGTTCATTTAAATACCAGAAAGCAGGTGTACCTAATATAAACATGATAAAAATAAATAATATTTTAAATTGAATTAACATTAACTACTTGTATACTGAAATAGCAGGATCCAATAACCGATCTATCCACGGTTAGCCCTACTGGAGATTGCCATGAGCTCTCTAGAAGTTGAGCGATGGTGGCCGAACGACTTACAAGACGCCGACACCGAGTTCGAATCCTCTCGGCCCCGCACCTATGACCTAATAAGTTATGTGCATATTTGCCATCGCTCAAAACGGTGAAGGAAAACATCGTGAGGAAACCGACGTGTCCAAGAACTACAACATTCAAGGGCATGGGACATCTACCAACCCGCACTGGGCCAGCGTAGTAGATTACAGCCCATACCTCTCTCTCTGAGAGAAGGCCAGAGTCCAGTGGGAACGTGAAAGGCTGATAATAAGAATAAGAATCATTTATTTGCAATAAATTATACAAAATACAAAACAAAACAATATGCTATAAGAAATAACTACAAAAGATGTATTGTTGCAAACCGGCCTCAACTCAGCGTAATGATAATGACTATAGAAGTTATGACAAATTTATATCTCTAGTAGGGTAAATCGTGGATAGATCGATTATTGGGAACGGCCGTTAGTTTTTAATAATGGAGAAGGACATAGGATATTTTTTATCGCGATAAGACTCAAACAGACTAAAGTTTTTGTAGAGTCGTGGTTATATTATAGCCTGTTAGTCGAACCGCGACTTTTAAGCGCATAAAGGAATGCTCTTGCCAGTTATTAAAAAACAGGTCGACGTAAAAATAACACCAATTAGTACTTAGTTCAAATGTTTTACAAAACGCAGTAGCGTTGACTAGGACTCTACCTACCTACATGCTTATAATATGTACACCAATCCCAAGCCTCAGCGAGTTACGCATGTATACATTTCAGCTATCTACCAGTAAATTGTTGTGCAACAGACTAATTGCTACGCTACCTATTAGCGGCGATGGACCGTCTAATTGCTCGTCCTAATGAGCGATAATAGCGTTCTTTGTTTTCACTATAAGACGGAACTCGAGCTGTGGAAAATACTCAGCGATTTTCACTCGGTGTGGTTTTTCTGTGAAACGCTGTCTAGCATTAGTTTATTATATTGTTAATTCGAGTTTTTGCACGATAAAATTTCGTGTCTGTTTATGTATGTTTAAAAACTTAGTAGGTATTATAGTTTTTTGTATAATACTGTGTGAAGTTATGATGGCTCTCAAGTGAGGCTCGATGGTTCTCAAGTGAGGAATACACTGATAGGTGCTTGGTGACAGATTCTTGAGGGTGGTATGGTCGATATATATAGCTCGCACTATCAATGTTTCCCTTCATTGTAGGGATTTGAACCCATGACCTACCTACGTAAGTCGACATGGCTACCACTGAGTTAATCTGTATATTGCTTTTGTTTTAATACATTATACAGGAAAGCGTTTGATCACAAGTCACCTTTGAAGTCACCTGTTATAAAGTGTTCATATGGTCGACGGTGGCGCCACGCTGCGTCATGATTGAAAACTGTTTTCTAACTGTCTCACAATACCAGATTACCACCCTTAAAAGTTATTCACAAATTAAATTCTGTTCAAAATTCTTGTTAAAAGATTTTCTTTGAAACAAATTCAATGCTTTGATCTCAAAGTTTGATTGCGATAACGTTAATCTCTTTGTTTTCATCTTTACCTATTTATTCTATTAAATGTTATTATAATAAAAGCTTTGAAGCTAGGTAATGTATTTTATTTAAAGTAGCTTTTCTTTATAATCAGCCTAGGTATTAAAATACAAATAGTTCAAGAAGAAAATAATAGAAAATGTAACAAGCTGAGTATAGCTCAGGAAAAACAGCTAAAATATTAAAAAGAAACTGTTTTAAGGTTTTATCTAGTGTGTTTTTGTAATGGTAGGACTCTTTTGTAGTGCCTACCACACTAAACCGCCAAACTATGTTCCGGATTGAAAGGCATATATCCAGTGATATTACAGGGCATAATGAGTGAACAGCGCTGTAATTTGTACTGTTGAAGTTCTAAATTCTGAGTAATACTGAAGTGAAATGGGCAAGCTCAATCGCATATAAAAAGGGAGTAAATCAAAAATGTTCGGGCTGCAACAGAAGCCGGCGCCTCGCTGGACAATGCCTGCTTGTTGCTCTTCACCCATTTATATTCCCCACCATGTGAAGGCTCTGAGACGATGGTGCCTTCAGCGCCAGAAAATAATGGGAAAACGTGCCGCAATCACACTAACAGTGACCGGATTCGAACCCGGTGCTGTCGACATGCGACGCGAGCGGTGACTCGAATAAGCTACGCGGTGCGATAACGTTATGCTCGAATTTTAGCTACTGACACGCAGTTTTGTACAACGCCATCTATTGTCATGTTTAGGAACTATTTAGAAAAATATCTTTTTAGAGCGAGAAAAAACGACTATTTACATAACTACATAAACTTACATACCTACAAAATATAGCTCAACCTATTTCTTGTTTTAAACTTTAACAGACCAAACGGCAGAACTCTCTATAAACTGCAACAATATTACCATTGATTTATTCCAGATAAGTCCGACAAAACAGAGCTAAACCCCCTGAAACAGTTCACATTTCCTCGTTATTTCCAATAATACGCCTTTTCCGTAATACTCGTATATCGAAACGCTGAGATAACGTCACGTGCAATGTCTGTAACCGGAGTTACGATGTAAGAAGGAGTTCAGTAGCGGAGTTTACATTGATTATTTATTTATTTATTAAATACAGTTTTAACTAGTTCAGGAGTCCATGGACCCATTTATAATTGTATCCCACTTTTATGTCAATAAATAAATATTTGATTTGATTAATACATTATAAACTAACTAACTGAGATGGCGCAACGACCCAAAGTGAGTCTTGGCCTCCGATAACAAAAGACGCCACGTCGGTCTGTCCTGCGCCACCTCCTGCCAGTCCTCCACCTGGAGCTCGCGCAAATCCTTCGTGACTTCGTCTTTCCAGCGATATCTGGGACGGCCGACAGGGCGACGGCCACTCGGCCGTCCACTGTATTAATACATTATAATTCCTCGGATTTAATAAGAAAATTAACATAACATAGATTGAATTTACCTATCTGATAAAGCCTAACAAAGCTAACGTACTGAATATATTGATATTCTGTACCGGTATAATATCAGCGATCTTGTGACGGCCGGCGCTGTCACATCCGTTGTGGGGACCACTTTCCCCGGGTATCGGTCTAGAACTGAAATACCTAACTGTGAAATTATGAGGCATTTGACTATGGGAAAATGTCCTATGCAGTAATAAGGTCTGATGGTTCACAATTTTTATTTTACTCCCTACACGACTACTTACCTAGCTACTAATTAAAAGTATTGTCAATAGCTACAAGGTGTTTTGTAAACATGTATGTAAGCCTAAGAAAAATATATGTAATAATTGGCAAAAATGTGTAATTTTTGGGGCGCGATCACAATTAATTTTCCTATTTAATTGGCAAGTTCACTACAAAGTCACGCTTTTTGCCATCTCTTAGTACTTAGTCTTAATATTTGTTAATAAGATTTCGCTTACAAGTCTTAGATTTTACTTGAAAATTTGTTGTAAAAGATAAACATTTCCAGACAACATTAGATCAAAGGCAGTAAGTACTGATTTCGATATCAATAGGTACCTCAATATTTCTTGGAAGCAATTAGAGATGAAATCCAGGACTAAGTACTCAACGATGAATATCTCAATAGAAATGAACGTAAAGTTCTGAACTATAATATCAATTTTGCATTTGAGAAATTTCTGTGAAAAAAATATATGAGAGGAGAATGTTTTTCTATAAAGCTGAATTTGTTAGATTATTAGCTGCGCCCCGCGGTTTAACCCGCGTCTCCCCGTTATCCCTTATAACCTTTTTCCGGGATAAAAAGTATCATATGTTTTAATCCAGAGTGTAAGCTATCTATATTTCAAATTTCATCCAGATCAGTTTAGTAGTTTTTGCGTGAAAGAGTAATAAACATCCATACATCCATGCTTACAAACCATCACGTTTATAATATTAGTGGGATTCCACTCAAGATCGATACTACAGCTTCTTGGCTTAAACCTCAGCTCTAGTATAGCCTCCTAGATCTCCTAGTACAGTTTCCGGCCGTCAAACGCAACGACAGACGACCGATGCGGCACAGATCCGATCCGACTTTATCTCGGATCTTGGTCCATTAGGCACGGGAGTGACGTGAGGCCGTGCAACTGACATATTGCGTGGCTTCCGCCCATTCTAGGGTTCGAAGAATAGCGAATGATTATTTGTATCCTTGTTTTTCCTCGTTTTTTTGCAAAGAGTTTATATTATGACTGGCGATCTGCGGAGAGCTGTAATTTTTTAATTTAAGTAAGTAAATTTTAACACCCCATTCTTTAGCGAATCATCATCATCATCATCAGCTGGAAGAAGTCCACTGCTGAACAATAGCTTCCCCACCATGAACGGCTATTAGCAATTGGCTCCCTGCGACTCTTACAATGGCGTTGGTCCACCTAGTAGTGGCGGGGCACCTACCTTTACGGAATGGTTTCCAAAAAATCTTTTCGTAGTATACACAACACAATCTATAACCAAGTAGGTATAGTCTATATCTAACTTTGAGTTTCGTATTTCTAGGACTCAAGTACCCTTAAGGCTGTGTGTTGTCAGCCAGTCTCGGCAAAGCATGCCTATATCCAATTATTATCGTATTGCGCAAGTCGAATGAAAAGAGTTTTCCTCACTCGACGCTTATTATATTCAAAAGCTATCTTCGCCGTTATATCAAGCGTAAACAGTCAAAACAAAATTATAACGAGCGTTTGGAACAACAAACGGAAAATTATCGGTAAAGTTACGGTTTTGTTTACCGACACGCCCCTTCTCCCTTGGGAAGAGAGGCGAAAGGGAAAAATGGCGTTTTACGACATGAATTCGGTTCGCTGTTTCTTTACCGAATTCGGGGTACGTCTGGCTGTCTTGTGCTATCCACACGTGTAATTTACGAACTTGTGTCGTAATGTTAAATTTTAATCACATTGTAGATTGTGGATACATTTTATTGTAAAAGTATTGAATAAAAAATCGATATTGAACAGTCTGGAGCTACGATTACACAAATATGATTTAGTTTAGACACACATCAATTAAGTCTTTCTTTACCATCGAGATTTAAAAAGAAGGCATGTTTGTAGCGATATTTCAAGACTACTTTTATGACATTTATATTATTGTGCGATTGATTTCGAAAACTGCAGTAAAAATACTTTTTTTTTAAGAAAATACAATAATGAGTGAAAGGTACTTACCGCGATAGCAATCTTTATGATAAAAATAAGAAGTGGTCATTAAAAATAATAAGTTTTATTTCCATCGAAAATTAAAAGTCGCTGGTAATTTGATATTAAAATTACGCATTGGCAACGCACTACGGTCAAAATGGGAAGAAGGATATAAATTCTGGTAACATAATACTGCAAAATTAAAAAATTAATTAAAATTGGCGATTGCCCCCGGAGTGGCCCGGCCTCATTAAAAGGTTGGGTACCTAATTAATTACTTATTAGCAATTTTATAAAAGACTTTATTCATTAATTTGTTACAGCGTGAATTATATAGAGACGGAAACGTGTCTGCTGCGTTGCAGTGGTTTGGGCTGTGGTGCGTTGATAGATCACTATGTCAGTCAGTCACCTTTGAGTTATATATATTTAGATTAAATTGAACCGGTAGCGTTGTCGACATCATAAATTATAATATGTAATACATACTAATATTATAAAGACGTAAAGTTTGTTTGTGAGATTGTATTTAGGAGACAATCTACGACTCGATATTTAACAAAATTTTATTTTTAGAAAGCTATACTATCTCTGAGTATCACATAGGCTATGTATTATTGTGATAAATTCCCGTGAGAATAACCGCGCGGGTGAAACCGCAGGGCACAGCTAGTTGGCAGTATAAGTGATGTTATCTGCTCAAATAAATTATTTAATTAATAACCGTTTGATTCGTTAAATGTTATTTAATTACGGCTATTCGTGATACTAATCACCTGATTAATCGATGACCATTCACACTGATTAATATGCTGATTACAAGCATAGTTCGATCTGTCGAACGTTTGCACAATATTTATAAAAAATATACTTTATTTTAGTTTTACTGTGCTTTTGTATATGTAGGTATCTCTATTTCTTATATTAATAGGATAACGTTTGACCACGAGTCCGTGTGACTATGCAGTCGAAGGTCGAAGGTTACCATGCTTTACGGTTAGGTATTTCCTATCTTTTTTCTATATTTTTTCATTTCGTGAAAAAGTTATCACAAAGTCTTTCCGCTGTGCTACAGATTGCAATCCTTCAAGATGGGTGTGAAAAGAGTTCTTAAAGGTCGGCAACGCATCGGCAACTCCCCTGGTGTTAAAAAGAACAAAGATTGTTCTTCGTACAAAAAGTTCCTTGTGTTATCAACTAAAGTTATATCTACTTACTGGCAAATTTGAAGATGCTGATATTTAGACTCGTTCAGCGCGTACTTACCTGTTAACAAAAAAAAACTCACATTAGGTAAAGCAAGAAACATGAAAAAGTCAACGTGATTTTTTCTCCTATTCTTTGAGGGATAATGTGGAAACATTTTTCACGTCTGAAAACAACTTGACAATTAAAAAAGTAAAATATCGATTCTCTGTTTGAATGACAGCAAAAATTTTAATCGATTCATATGCATAATCGATGTAGCATTCGATGCTAAACGGTCGTGACTAGGCAGTAGGTCAAGTCGATCTATTAAATCGTAATCGTTACTAGGTATACCTTCTCGATATATACGTAGCCAAATAACAGTTGGACGAGAAGTAATATCAACAGATTAAACAAGTCGAGATGTTACTACCTTATAAGTGTAGACAGCAACTTGAGATAATGATGCTTCAAGTGTAATAATATGGAAAAATTATGTAAGAGGCAAAACGAAACAAAACTTTATGTTGTGAACTTTTTCGTGCCTGTAACGTTTAAGTTGGGAAGGCGTTGTGTCAAACAATACCGTGTAAGGCGTAAAAAAATCAAAATAATTAAATAATGTTTCGTTTTTTACCAACATAAAGTTTAAAGATGTTTTCTAAAATACTAGTTTATAGGTGTGGACTTGGCAAAACTGTCTTCAGGATAAACTTTACGGCTTGATAAAAAAACTGGTTTTGAACGTATGCAAAATGTATGATGAATAATTTAGAAAGATAGTACCTAATGCAAAATATTAAGCAAAAATACCAGTCTCACAACATAATATTATGTTATTCTCTAATAACGTGAATTGAAAAATCTTGGTGCAAAAGTTAGTATTTACTATTTAGTAAAATTGAACCTTTTCATTAAAGAACTAGAAGTCAAATTGTATTACGTTTTGGTTCCTAGTTCCTACTACATCAAAGTACAGTGTGTATGTTTTACATACTATGTACTACTTACATACCTTGTGCCTACCTACCTACATATTCCAATTTTTTTTATGGTTATAAGCGATTGTCAAATCATAGGTTAGGAATTTTGGCGCCAAACGTGTAATCATAATGGAGAAAGCGTGCCGTCTACGAGCCGCAGGCTGTTAAGATTAGTGTCAATGCTCGAGAATGAAAAAGCTTTGATCGCTATTTTCTACATCTCCATGGAATTTATATAAATCAAGAAAAGCGACGTGATTATTATTACACTGTTGCGATTTATGTATAAAAATACAGTCATAGAGAAAGAAACAAAATAATGTTGCATAACATTTATTATGTTGGTATGTACCTACCTAGTATGATAAATATATTGTTTGGTTTATGGCTTAACACGGTTTGCACATTTAGCCAGTGACTGTAAAGAAGAGATGCATAAATATCAGGTATACCTGTTATTTTTAAGAGTCTCATACTGCTATTTTTGAAACAACATAAACATCGTAGAAATGGATCTTATGGCAATGCATCGATGTAATACTCGATGTCACAAAGGGACATGGAGCAATGAAATGAAAATGCAAATACAGCCGTAAAGTCGTACCTAATCTTGTGACTTGTCCACATCAGATTTAAATCTAAGACGAATGTATCATTGTGGTACGGTATTAGCCGGTTTTATGGACAAATGAGACCAATTGGTGGCGTGAATTGATGTAATTTGTTTAACAACATTTAAATCAGGAATCTAGCTAATTCTCACCGAGCTTTACTCTATGCAATCAAAGCTTGTAACGACTATATCAAGCACTGAATTGTAAAAATCAAGTGCTAAATTTTATTTAAACACCGCCTACTCCATGAAATTTCATAATGATATTAGCTGAATATTCAATGTTTATTCAGCAACGGTTATTTTTTAAATACCGGTTATTGATAACAAGTATTTAACAAGTACTTTACATGTTACCAATTATAACAGTTATTGATAGCCTGTGTGTTGACACAAATAACAGGTAATGTATCTAACACTGAATAAATTGTAATAATTTCGACAAATATTAATATTTAAAACATGGAAACGCTATTAGGTTTACTAATAATACACTATTAGAGAGTTAGCATAGTAAGTTATTAGTGGTTCGCAAGTGTTAGTAGATTTGGAAAGAGAAATATATATATAATTCTGAATATGAATGAAATGATTGGGTATTTATTGGTATTAGTTGATTTTAAGTTCCGTTACTTATTAAATGATGAATTAGTGCGGAGTATTATTTTAGTTTTCCTAGATAAGTGATAACGGTTTTTTAGGGATTATGTTTTGTAATAGATACCTACGTATTCAAAATACGTACTAGCTAAATGTTCGTCACTTTTAACACGCACTGCTTACAAAAATCGCTATCATACAAATCAATTTAAATGAAAATGTTACGCAAGACACAGAAATCGTAAACTAAGTGATACTGCATTTACAAGTAATAGATACCTAGTTTAAATCCGTTATCAATATAATTATCATCGTCCATATCTATAACGGTTTTAAACTTGAACATTTCCCAGGGTTTACTTCAAATTATTTACCTATCTCCAAGATCCTATCAGTCATCGTCAAGTTCAAATAAACGATAAGCACTCAGTAAAAATAAATATTGCCAATCATAACTTTCCAGACTAACATTAGGTGGACTAGTTACCTGTTATAAACTTCTAGACTTACCTACCTAGTTGACATTTCTGTACTCTACAAAAATTAGTTAGTTAGTTACAAGTCAAGCTAATAAAAGTGTTTAAAAAAAAGCAGAATTGCAATTTTGAAGGCCAGTTGTTTTGTTTAAATTGGTGACAAGACGAGTTATTCGCTTGCCTGATAGGTATCACGCTTTCTCATTAAAGTTCAGTGCAAACCAGCATTTTTAACTTCAACAGTTCAAAATTTTGTCCGGTAATGCACTGAGCTCGTTACCCTGAGATCATCATTATCAGCCTTTCACGTTCCCACTGCTGGGACTCTGGCCTCTGGCCTCTGGCCAGAGTATGAGCTGTAATCTACCACGCTGGCCCAGTGCGGGATGGTAGATGTCGCATGCCCTTGAATGTTGTAGTTCTTGGGCATGCCAGTTTCCTCGCGATGTTTTCCTTCACCGTTTTGAGCGATGACAAATCCGCACAAAACTTAGTCAAGTCATAGGTGCGGGACCGAGAGGATTCAAACTCGGTGTCGGCGTCTTGTAAGTCGCACGCCTAACCGTTCGGCCACCACCCTGAGATATGAAATGTTAAATCTCTTTATAAATAATCTCTTCAATCCGAAATACAATGTCAGGATAAAGAAGTTGGTATTCTGTGTCAACATTGCTATGTATTTAAAATATGAAGTTATATCTAGGTACAGTACAAGTATTTAATTGTATTCTGTCTTCTGCGAAGAATGATCACACTGGAGTAGGTAGTTGGAAACTTTATACAAGTGTAATTAAACTAATAATATCGAGTCCCGTCAACTCCCGTCGGGAAAACTTTGCCTTTGAAACTGTCAATTGCGATAGGAGTTTTCCAATTCGATTTCAAATTGGATATTATTTTGATCGATTCCACAGATAGTAATTTCCTTTCGATAATTTGATTTTGTTACCACACTTTTTTGACAGTTATTTGGGTAATATAGGTAATAGAAGAATGAAGGCATTACATATTACATGTACATATAGTAGCTTTAAGAGATTAAAAAAAATTAAGAAGTCATGTAGATATTACACCAAGGAAGACATAGATACTGGATATTATATACTTTCCTCAAAAGGTGGATAAGTACATTTTTGATGCCTTGTTAATTTATAACCTCATTATTATCATTAGACTAGGTATATCAAAAACTAAGGCGTGTCTTTATTATTTCTACACATAGGAAACTACAAAGCAAATTGTGTACAGTTTAACCTCTTTGCTCTTATATGAACCTCTACGATTACGGTCTTCCTTATCAGATCGATTGTTAACAATCTCTGCTATCAGAACATGGTCGTCGTTGCAAATGTAACCGCAACGGCCCTTGTTCGTCCATATACGAAGGTAGAACCTCAACCTCGACGGGAACTATGGCCAAGAACATTATGCCAATGTGTATTTATATGTCTCTCTAATGTCTAGCAGAGCTTTTTGTGCTGTTCTCTAGATGGCCCAGTAAGGGTCAAATGCTATCCTACAATCAGTTTATTTGTATACAAAATACAGTATGAAATTTTGCATTTCGAAAGCAGCTCTCACAAGCGATTTGGAGGCTAAAACGTACTGGATCGAGCGAGATAGCTCCGTGTAAAGTTAGGTCACTGTGGCGTGCTGGCGTTTTTAAAAGTTAAAAATCTAAATTGCTTTATTCTGAACGGATATTGCGTTTTAGTTTTGTATCTTGATTTCGTTGTTTTGGTCTATGAGGAGTGCGATCTTGCTGTACAGGTAAAAGTCTTCCAATACAATCTCTCCTTTTACAGGTTTTCCTGACGCGACTATATTTTTATTGGATTGCATTTCAGGGATGTGCTGACACAGAAACTGTGGATGTACGAATACAATATTGAACATTTCGTAAGAGTCCAGGGGTGGTAGGTAAAAAGTTCCCTCTGTGGCATTGTAGTTCTGAAATATGTAGTGATCAGATTTCAACGCGGATTTTTTTTCCATTGATCCTGTTTATAAACTTAGATTGAAGATTTAGGATGTTCAATCGTCAACATTTATGAAAAAAAAACTAGTGGTGTCCGCGGCTTTGCCCGCGTGGAGACATTCACCGATTTACTATGAGAATGTAGCTTTCTAACAGTGAAGTAATTGTCTGAATCAAAAATACAAGAATCTTTACATATGTATAGTAAATAATAAATAATTAGTATCTATAGGTATAGTACCTATGAAAGAGGTATCCTTCTTTCCTTACTCCTCAGCCAAACAAGCACAGTAGAAGATATAAAGGACAGCGATTCCAGCGACATTTTAACCCTTAACCGCTCACCCGTCCCATTGTCCGCTTTCGTTTGTTAACAAATGTAATCAAACGGTCGACATGCTGGCTACAAACTGGGCACAACGTTATATCTAGTTATTACAGGAGTTATTATTGCTCCGATGTTTGGGTACGAGTCGGGCGGTCAGTCGGTCCGACGCGACGGGCCGTACGTGAGGCGCATTTGGAACAATACATATAGTAGGCAAATGGTGAACGGGACGGGTCGAAGTTTATTTAAATATCGAGAAACAACACAGGTCCCGGTTTAGGATTGTGTTGACAAGCTGTTGAGCGTACTAGGATCTACGTACTACAGTTAAATGATCAGGTTGGAGGCGTTCATTTGTTTTGAGAGCTATTAATACTAGGTGGTACACATAAGAAAGTACTGTGTCTTCTATGAACTTCTGTTCTCCTGGTACCCACGTCGCTACTTTCATCTTTGGCTTGAGGCTATGATGATCAGGTTGGAGCTATATGTATAATGTTCTATATTTGGTATCTCCTATGATCCCATGGGAGTCAAAAGAAGTAAAAATATATCATATGATCCCATGGGAGCCAAGTGGAAGGAGGGTGTTTGAAAAACGTTAGTAAACTTCAATCCCATGAATATTAGGATCTAAAAGGAAGAAAAATTATACTGTAATCCCGTGGGATTTTAGACATGGGAGCCAAGTGGAAGGAGGGCACAATAGGTGGAACGATTAAATTAATTTTCTTCTGCTTATTGTTCTTCAGGTTGATTTTAAGATGTCTTGAATGAAATCGAATAACTAGATTGAAATAAATAAGGATAGTTAAAACACAGTAGTGCTATGATACCAAGTTCATCATAAGGGACCAATGTGTTGAGGTTGACATTTACTTATCTTTATTTATATAAATTGGACATAGAATTGGACCTGACCTGATCATTAAGACCTGATTGAAACTGAACAGATGTTTTGAAATAAATAAGGACTAAGGATAGTTGAAACCCAAAGCTACTCATATGTGCTAATGATATTAACGGCCGCGGCCTGTTTCAATAACCTATCTATCCACTGGAGATAGAAATTTGACATAAGCTCCATAAAGTAATGTCATAATCTCTAGTAGGGCAAACCGTGGATAGATCGGTTATTGAAACCGACCATAAGTTCGTATATAAGAGCTAAATTATAAAAGACCAATGTGTCGACGTTGACAGTGACATTCAGAATCTGTGTTTATTCTATCTGTGTGAATTGTTACGAGTTATAAGGTAGTACCTACTTACAAAATATTAGATCAGTTACCGTCATTCACCGTCACACGCAACATCATTTGCGAGAATTTTTCGATTAGCGTTTAAAGATTTTAAACCCTAAATCGGTCACAATCGTCGATAAAATTCTCTGCCGACAAAAAGACATCGTATCCAGCATAGATTAGATAACCAAGGCCCAGTATACCTGTGGTTCCATAAAACGTGTGACGGGATCGCAATCAGCATTCCTATCGGGGGTATTTACAGCGAAATTTTATCACACGCCGATCCGGTCGGCGGAGCGGGTCCCCTGGACAGGTTCGGACGTGGGTCGGACGGGTTGGCTTGCCACTCTTGCCAGGGTTAGGTACGCTTGTGTTGAGCTGTTAAAAATAATTTGGGCCTAGCCCAATGGGTCGGTCGGCCCAGGTATCGCTAGAAAGACGAAGTCACGAAGGATCTGCGCGAGCTCCAGGTGGAGGACTGGCAGGAGGTGGCGCAGGACAGACCGAAGTGGCGTCTTTTGTTATCGGAGGCCAAGACTCACTTTGGGTCGTTGCGCCATCTCAGTTAGTTTTAGTTAGTTAGTG
The DNA here is from genome assembly GCA_931315375.2 of Opisthograptis luteolata. Lineage (NCBI taxonomy): Eukaryota > Metazoa > Arthropoda > Insecta > Lepidoptera > Geometridae > Opisthograptis > Opisthograptis luteolata. The sequence continues at coordinate 3,418,602 of OV928044.1, forward strand.
TACTGTATTCTTATATGTACGACCTTTAGGTTCCTAATCTATGTCTCATGTTTATCCCCTCTTATACGAGCTAAGCGAACTGATTAACATGTTAACAGTTTAATTTCATTAGGTACGGAGCTTTCCAGACCCGCCAGTTTACAATGTCTCCTAAGCAATTTCAGTCAACTGCGTTACAAAATTGCCGTTTATTCGCACCTTGAGGTGTTAATTCACTTATTTGTGATTTATTTATTGATCGACTATTGCGAACCGAACAGGTTTGAAATGTGTAGGAAATACTGCGTCGTCAAAGTAAACATAGGTACGATGGCTATTGACTTTGTTAAATGGCCGAGAAGTACGCCATTTTGCAATATGGCCGCCAATATCGCACATTAGCTTGTGTATTATTGTGTATGTTCGGCGCAAACACATTTTTTTTAAATCAAAATGGCGCATGTATCGTAACTCGGGCACCAATCCCCTTGAAAATTGATAGTCGATCGATTTACGATTCCATTTTATTAGTTCTTGTCTTCAGTTTGGCGTACACGCTGACCCGAATGCTTTATTAAAAACTAGCTGTTCCTTGCGGTTTCACCCGCGTGGGCTACAGTTTATCGCGATAAAAGTATCCTATGTCCCTTCCCCGGGGCTCAAATTATCTCTATACCAAATTTCATTTAAATCGGGTCAGTAGTTTAGGCGCGATAGCGTATAATTATATTCCGTATATGTACTCCAAAATTATTCCCGCACTTCGGTGCCCCCTCAACGCGTTACCTGCTGTAGGTACCCATTATCCTATTTTAATTCTAAGTTAATTTTTCTTGGACCGCACGTTTGAATCGCGCCTGGTCCGCGACCGCACTTTACCTATTTCATAGATTCTCCCGGTGCCCCGCTCACCTCAACGCGTTTCCCGCTGCGCTGCGGTGCGGCGGTTTTATTTTTCTACGACTACTTACATTTTTAAACTCGTGATATCTTTCGAATGGAATGTCCGAATTGAATGATTCAAAAAGTTATGGGAAGGCATTGAAGCAGTTTTGAATAAGAAGTAGTTTATTTTGATAAGGATTAATACCAAGATACAAATAAAGAGCCTTTTCTAGCGACGGCATCAAAAATTAATTTTTTAAAATAAAAGATCACTTATTGTGGCATAACTATAATAGTTAGACATATGCTCTCGCGGACTTTTTTGTAGATCTAAATGAGACCTACAAACCCGCAATACATTATTTTGTTCTAGTGTCAATAGTTTTTGCAGCGCACGCAAAAATAGGTTTTCGATTTCACACCTTGGGTTGCAAAATAGCAATTTTCTTACGGATCCCTAATTTATTTGGAAATAAAATATAACCTATAGCCTTCCTCGATAAATGGACTATCCAACACTGAAAGAATTTTTCAAATCGGACCAGTAGTTCCTGAGATTAGCGCGTTCAAACAAACAAACAAACAAACAAACTCTGCAGCTTTATAATATTAGTATAGATAAATTATGTCAGCCCTGCTTTCAGTTAATAATCGATTTATATTACTTTACGATTTGCGTATTGGTTCTGTTAATCGATTTGTGTATTGGGCATTTTATGATTTGTATTTTGGTTATATCGAGTAACATGGGTCCCTAATAGCCGTTTTGGCCCGATAATAATACAATAACAACTTTTATTAGAAGCATAACTTGCGATTTCTGTAGAGCAATATCTACGTCGTAAAATAAGCTATAAAAACAGAATTTACTTTTAATTAACATTGACCCGTTGTTTTCGTGGTCTTCGACCACATCGCTTTCGCGTGGTTTGTGGCCCGTTTGGTACGAATATCAGATGAAAAATAAGATACAAAAGGGACAATATATTTTATTTGAATGCAAAACCATTTGCCACCGCTTTACTCACCGGGTAAAAAAAAAATGCCGGCCACGCCTCGTTCTGAATTTCTTTTTTAGGTCTATCTTACCCAGAGTTAACAATCTTGCATTTTTTTTTGCATAAAGTTTCTAAGATTTTTGAATTAAGTTGGCATGTTTTTAGGTGTGTGAATCGATGACATTGTCCAAGCAGTGGGAACGTAAAAGGCCGATGATGATGATCACGATGAATTATTTATTATTAGTTCTAATTTTAGTTCTTCAATTTACCGATTCTATTTTAGTCAAGGGGTAGTATAAAAAGGATTCGCACAAGCCACTTATCGCCAGTTTCATCGCGACAGCCGCGGAGGCGTTACATCTACCTAGATAAACCATATCTCCATCAATTGAATGCTAAGTCTTCGAATCTAATAGGTTTTGTTGTTGATTTATGGTTTGTTTGTTCGAATGGCGTAGGTTAGCAGTTCAAGAGAAAGTTGAGATTCGAGATATGTCTTGGCGCTGTATTGGCGATTCAATATTGTACGAGTGTTTCCACAAAGGGAAACCCACATTAGCTTTTTCATAGATATAGTTAGAAACTTGGAGCTGATTTATATAAGCTGTATGTAACTATATATACTAGATGCGCCCTCCAGTTTCACCCGCGTGGAGATCAGACCACTACACAGTAGGTAAGAAATAAAAACAAAACAGATTCACAAAGAAACCGTGAATTTTTCCTCGATAACAAGTATCACTGTATGGTAAATAAACTATCTAATAATCTAATAAACTAAACATAAACTATCTCTGAACGCAAAAAATCACGTCAATCTGTTGGTTCATGCGTGTAAAAGAAGAACAACCAATAAAAGATTTACTTTAAGTTGAATTTTGTAATAGAGCAACAATCATCTAATCCCAACAAAAATGCACTTCCACCGTAGAATTTCACTAAAGATTTAACAGCTTGCCTTCCAGACACACTATACATCGTAAAAGGTACCTGAGGCGAATTTGATCGGCCAGTTTTAGTATGCGTAAAACTTAGGCCACGAATCGATTAGACTACCATATTGGTCTGTAACCAATTGATCGCTGTCAGGCGGACAATGGAGGCGCAGCTAGTTTGGGCGTATGGCTAATGCAAGAATGTTGACGATAAGCGTAAACAGTTGCCTGGTTATGCTAATACCAGGTTTTCTATTAAGGAAAGTCTGGGCCCTGCCTATTTGCCTCCGTTATCTGAGTATATTACGGAGAGGTTTCTCGACCAATCCTTTAGCTTAGAGCGTAATTGAATCAAATCACGTGCGTTCGTGAAAGGCCGCTAAAGAGTTTTCAGGATTCGTTATTGTTACTACTAGAAGTAAGTTCTATATTTAAATAGAGTAATAAGTATAAATACATTTTATGAAACAAATGGGATTCAAAATATAAAACCGCAACTATACGTGCGTGGAAATTGTTAAGCTAATATAGCGCCTGGTTTAGTATGAAATTTAAGTGTGCGATATCTAACATTTCTATTGTGAAACAATAGATAGATAGATATATATAAAGCTTTATTTCTACACCAAAACAACTAAAAATAAAATAAAAAATCATAAGGGAAGAGCTATTTTTACAATAGGTAACATACCATAGACAACTTACCATAATTCATTATGTACTATTTATATGGGAAATACCACTAATACGTACTTATATGGTATGAAAGTATTTCTAGTTCTTGGTGATTTTATTAGGTAAGATTACATAATTAAGTACCTCAAATAAGTATCCAAAGATAGACCATTTCCAATAAAGCTAGATGAACAGATAGCCCAGTTCATTACCCCGCAGTCAGCACAAATTACGTGACAATATGCAATACCCATAAAGCATTGCAATTGCATTGCGATAAAAGATAATTATGGCACGAGTATGCTGTAAATTGTCGCATCGATTGTAATCTCCAAATGGGTAGGAAAGGCAGGGCAATTGAATTATCGTACTTAGTACCTAAATAAGTTCTTAAAGGGTCTGGAGTTAAATAAGTAGTCTCTTGTTCAAATCGTTAAAATTTGTACATAATACAGTAGAAGCTACGAGTGCCTTCTTTTCTTGTGACGGTAAGAAACATCTGACGACGACGACGACGCGGTAGCCGAGTTGGTAGTGTCCCTGCCTGCAAAGCTAACGGTCCCGGGTTCGAATCCCGGTAAGGGCAAATATACGTGTGATGAGCACGAATATTTGTTCCTGAGTCTTGGATATTTCTATCTATATAAGTATTTATTTCTCTATATAAGTATGTTTATCGTTGTCTAGTACCCATAACACAAGTTTCGAGCTTAATTTGGGGCTAGGTCAATTTGTGTGCAATTGTCCCCGATATTTATTTATTTATTTATTATTTATCTACTAGACAAGATCAATTAAGTGAAAAGAAGGCTCTAGTTTAGTTAGTTTAGTTCAGTCGTTATCCAGCTGTGTATAACAATGACCTGTTAGTGCTTTTTAGCCTTCATCAGGCACTGTCTTCGATCATGGCATGTCAGTGGATGTCTTCCGAAGATCCAGCTGAAGATGGTGATATAATGTAATTTTATTTTTATTGTTTACGCGATGACAGTTACAAATAAAAAATACTGTTACAACTTTTCAGCTATGATTTTGTACGTGTCGTATCGTATCACAAGTTAGGAACCATTATGCACTATGCAGAGCTTCTAAGGCTGAAATTTTGATAAACGCCTCTTTGTTAGTTTAGCACCAGACTGACCAGATTGTTTACAGCTTTTGTTTCGCAACCATTCTGTTTACAAAGTGTTACCAGACGGGCCAGACCAATAAATACACATAGATGGCGGTTCCAACGCTGAATCTGCCCCATGCCCCTATCTATAATGAATGCGTGTCACAGTCGTGTTGCTTTTTGTTTTTAGGGCTTTACAGACGATACAATTTGGTTTGATCGCAAGTTTGGTAGTGGAAAGCTAGTAGAGTTAATTTTTAATTAAAGCATTACTGTGAATTTATGTAGTAATGATAAATAAGTTTATGCAACAAAAATTTTATGTAGAGACTAAAAGAAGCATGCTCAAGCAAAATTAATAGGCAAGCGTTAATGCAGTTTCATTTAATTTTTATTATCATTGGCATTTATGCAAATTTTGTGAGCTTTTGTATAAAGCTTCGCATCCGCCTGTAGAATACTAAATCTTTCAAGTAGTTTTGTGTTACTTACCATTAGCACAACAGAAAGTCACCTAACCTTAAAAATACAGTACAAATTACATTAGATTTAATATGTTTTACATAGAATTATAAAAGAAGGAAAAAATATATTTGGCGATAAAATTTATCGCCTCATACTAAGTCTGGATTGATCCGCGTTTTTGGTATGCGATAGAATAGAATACGCCCCGCCCACCCTTAATCGGACCGAGTCCGCTCGTTTGTCGGCCCCTTTATCGCTACACTCGGACAGTCGTCGGCGGAGCTCGTAAAAAATAATTGTTATCGTCTCATTCGAGGGATGTTCGGTTTAGAATTTTAATGTCCAATACGTCGCGGTCTGTAATTGGTTCAATTAGATATAATTTTCTCTTGGAATTATTTGCAGTGAGCATAACGTTTTAATTGAGCGAGCACTGCTTCGATTGTTATTGTTAATTTATTTATTTGATTATGCTAAGGTAATTAGGATCATAAAAGAGACAGTCTAATTCTTCTTTCTATCATATTCCTAATTACTTAGTACCTTAGTGAGCCGTCCCGCAGTTTCACACTGGGTGGGCAAACATTTCAACAGCCTAAAGTTTTTGTTTTCCTGCGGAAAGTTTTTTTTTTCAGGAAAGTAATAAGCCTATATTGTGGTCTCTGTGGTCTACACAAAAGTAGCGATTGGTGAATCAAACGAAGTGGAAAAAAAACCAAATGACAACTACCCGGAATTTGTATCAATCGCGAATACCACAGAGGCAACGTGTACATTCAGCGACAAAAGTAGCTGGTCATACTCGATTTTTCAAATGTGTTTTAGATCAGTAAAACACATTTCAAACACACTGAAATGCTTGGTTTTCTCTTACAATTAACCAGGTACTAGTTTGACCACAACACAGCACACCTAATGTTAAGTGGTGAGGCGGTCAAAGGTTGGTGTTTGGTATTAAGCTGATTTTGTCGCTGACTGTACACAGTGGCACAACGCGCAACTCTGTTTTGGTCACCAAGTCATTGCGTGGAACAAAAAATAACATGTAAATAAGGTGTAATTAATTCATCAATTTGTATTTTGCGCCGACAAAATTAATTTTAATCAAGTAATAAGCTAACTATTGAAGTGTAAAGGCCCGTTCACACACAGCGCGGGTGGCTATGTCTCGGTCGCCGCTGCGTGTCTTAATTGATTGGACCGCGGCCATTACGCGCCATTGACTCCTGGTTAGGGCTGCCCCCGCAATGTTCATTTGCGCCCGTAGATGTACTTAATCGTGTGTTAACTTCACGCGTTTGATTAAAGGGATTGAATAGAGTGGACGTTTCGTATTCAGTGTTTAGTCACTAAAGGGCTATGCAATAAGTTACCCAAGTCTAACACCAGTTTTTATCTGCTGGTGCAGCTAAAAGTCCCATTATAGTCGTATAGGACTCTAATACGACTCTTTCAGGACAATTAATATTAAAAGATATATTGGAGCTAAACATAACAAAAAAATTGGTTGTCTGTAAAGTCGGTTTACTGACGATAGTTGAACGTGACAACGTCGATTGGCCGATTGTGCTTCTTTGTCGCTCGTTCCGCGCTCTCGCTTGCACTTCAAGCCTTACATGGAACGCCTCATAGCGAGGTAACGCCGCATGAGTCATGTATTTTCGTGCGTGCAGCCGGCTCTATCGAATTATAAGACTATGTCACGTCAAAAGAAACTACTACAAAAGAAAACAGTAACAAAATTTGTAACAAAACAGTAGGTTAGCTAAGGCCGCTCGACAAGTTAATTGCCTACTCTCGGTGATGCATAGGCGGCGCGTTCCGTACTGAGTGCATGGCCGCCGCCCCGTCCGCGGCCCCGTTCGTTTGTGATTGTGTGCGTGAAAAGTGCGTGCGTACACGGCGCCGCTACTCTCGCACACATTCAAACCGGGCGGCGGCCGATTTGTATGAAGCTGAACTACTACTCTTTACTATGATAATATGCAGTAGTAAAAAGTTATAAAACGCTTAAACAATTATTGCATGAAGAATAATAAAGTAGAGAAAGAAAGCTACTACAAGCAGAACGCTCTTTAAACATGCAATTGTCATAAATAAAAGATATTTTTACACCGCCAAATTGAATGCTCTTCGCGAAGCCTATCATCAATGCCATTTATTACCATTTGTATCGACAGCTAACTAGAAAGCCGGCAATATTAAACCTCGGGCGTTTGGCAAAAGTGAATAGAGTATTTTTGCTACATTGCCAATTACTTACGAAAAAAAAAAACAAAATGTCGGAGAAAGTGAAATCTATTTGTAGCATACGATTGAGATGTTTTGTATGTTTTTTGTGTAGAATATACCTACCTACGATAGAGCTAATTGTGTGGGCGTTGTTTTTATTATTATAAGTACATATTTTATATTGAGGTATTAAACCACTCGTGTTATAACAGGTCATTTTGTGAGGTGAAAAGTAATTGCAATCTTAATATTGCAAGGAAAGTAATCAAAAACCTTACGAAGCCTCTAAATGAAGATTAAAATTATGCCTTTAGTTCAGTATAGTGTTTGAGTATAAGCCACCTGATGTGGTCAAAGGTGGCGCCTCACTACGCCAGGATAGGTAGCAGGCAAGTACTAGAAAATGCTCTACCGTCAAACTATGATTTCACTATGTTTACCTTCACCGAAAGCTTATTGGACGATTAGAATCTACTACCTACAAATTGCAAGCCGACATCACTACCACTCCACACACACACACACACAAACACACACACTCAGCACTAGCTGTCATTGCCTCAATCCCTAATCATTTCAGCAATGTGAATGTATAGATATAATCAAGCAGAGAAAGAAATTGGCAAGGCCAAAGAAATAACGATACTGTGGTTTCCACATCATATCATCTTCAGTGAGAAACAAGTATAACAAATCAAATGTAACATCTCGTAACAGAGTGTAACAAATCAAATATATGGCAAGAAAACGTAACAAACTGTTACAAATCATATCTTGCTCCCTGTCATCTCACCCGCAGGCTGCCTCGTTCCGAGAACTTTTTAACTTGTTCCGAACGAACGCTTATTTTCCCGCATGAAGCATGTTGATTGCCCGCGATTTCGATGAAATTTATTAATTGAGGTACCAACTCGAATAAACTTGGCGGTGCAAAATGAAAGAAATAAATAGCATTTCTAAATGACTTTGTGATTTCTCGTTTAGCCGAGAATTGCAGTAGCTAGATTTACATTTCATTAACTTGGGCATACTAACTACATATCATTTTCGCGTCCTGATTACAAAATAAGTTATGTGCATGTTATTATCAACTGCAATGCAAGTGACACAGTCACTTCTTGTGCAGCTTGTGCTAATCCAAATGTCTCTTGGGCTGACGTTGTGGGCTTAGCAAAGCATATAAGCACTTACCTGTATATTATATTTGTAGTGTAATATCACTTTTACATTACTTACCTATCGGGTAAACACCCAATAGGTAAGTAATGTAAACCCGATAGGTAAGTAATGTACAGTAAATTGTTCATATAAATACTAGTACAATCAGGGGCTCTTATCGTAACGGGATAAAACTGATCTGCATATATGGTGGAGATATTTCATTGTACTAGGGCTTGACATATTACTACTAAAATGACATATTATGGCATGACATATCGATCCAAAACCGCGGATAACGGATCAGGATCGATTATTAATTTCGGGCATAAATCACGATAAGAAAAACTGAGTGACAAAGACGCGTCTTCTTGAACGCTCACAAACCTTGTTTTTGACATCACCTTCTCTATACCAAACGTGGTAAAAAACTAAGGGACTGCGATAGTCCCCAGTTTGCCGAAAACAATACAATATTTTTAGTAACTCCTAAATTCATTCTTTTTATCAGCTCAGTGTCATTTGCTCCTCTGCAATTCTGAGCACATAAGACAAATCGGCTCATCTCGAAACGTCACGTTTCTTATGCGACATTGTGCAGGGTTGCGCCGCACGCCCTGCATCCCTAATGAGTTTCTTCGAACGCTTTGTGCCAACCCTGCGCTGCAAGGATGTCACTGATGTAATGTTTTGTTCTTGTTACGATTGTAATTCAATTTCCTGTGGCTTTAACTCGGCACTGACTGTTACGACCGCGGTGAAATGTGGACTTGTTTCTTTATGTTATGTTGCGTTTGGATTCTTGTCATCTCTCGCGAATGTTGTACAAAGTGTTTCCGTGTCTGTTGGTTGTTCGATATTTACTTTATAAGGAGTTCTTTCAATATTTATAACTTCTCAGTGCTTTTTTGTTTTTCAGATTTTCTCTACATGCCCATGTCCATTGTCCATGTGTGGTTGTTATTTGATGACGTGGTCGAAGGTGGTGCGAGTTGCGACCACACGACGTCAGGGTTGGAAAATTGTAGTATGAGTTATTTTACTTCATTAGACATTTCAAATGCACATGTTACAAAAACATATATATCCTTTTCTTTAGGATTCCATACATAAAAAGAAAGAACAGCTATTTTCTGCATTTAATTTAAACCATGATTATCGCATTTTCGAAAGCTCTTTTTAGAAAGATGCTGTTAAAAAACGTTTTGAAAATGAATTTACTCCAATTAAACGAAGGAAACAAAACTTCTATCTAATCTTATGACTTCAAAAACATAACAATACTAATAATTTTCACATGTCTCTTCCTTAACATGTTTATTTAAATTTTATCGCTTCCCCGAACCCGTCATTAATCTTAATTAAACTCAGCATCGACAACCCTAGCATGCTGTGTGGCGTGCCCAATTTATGTCCCATGCCGAAATTTAGACGCGATGCAAACCATGAAAGCATGCAGGATGCATTATAAAATCAGACAAGCATATGCGTGGGTTGGCTTTGTGAGGACGTTTATCATTTTATACGAGGAACTTATGGAAGGTACTAGAAGATCAACGTTTGTATACGGTATACTTTGAGAAAGTTCAAAAAGCGGTATTTGCAAAACGAGGTAGGTATTTTTTATTTTTTTTACTATTTACAGGGTAGCGCTTGACCACAAGTCGCCTGATGTTAAGTGACGATGCGGTCGAAGATGGCGTCACGCTACACCTGGACTGGGAACTGGCTCTCAAGTGAGGCTGCCGGAACACACCGATAGGTGTTTGGCGACAGATTCTTAACGAGAGGGTGGTAGCTAGCCAGGCGAGTACTAGAAAATACCCTACCACCAAGCTATGGTTTCATCACGATGTTTTCTTCACCGAAAGCTCAAGCTCATTGCAGGATTCAAACCCACGTCCTACGGATCGCAAGCCGACGTCACTACCACTGAGCCATCATCGCTATAAAAAGTCCAGTTACACTTGATAAACAAAGATCTGTTTGAGACTTCAGTTACATACCATATGTATATACCTAACTGTGCCCCGTGGTTTCACCTACGTGGACTAACATTTACCGCTACAAAAAAGTATCCTATGTCCTTTTCCACAGATAAAACTATCTTCATAGGAGATTTCATAAAGACCTTTTCAGCGGTTTAAGCGTGAAAGGTAAACAGACAGGGACAGAAAGAGTTCGTTTCATCGCAAAATGCATACAAAACTCACATTGTTCCTTCGAGAAAAAAAAAATTGAATTTTTTTTGAATTTAACAATTGGTTCAGTAATGGACCTATCGATATTTTGTCAACTAACCAACATAAATTTCGTTTTGTTTGTAATAATTATTATATGATATATGATTTGTTACCTTTACTGTTTCATAATTGCACACATTGTTTATCTATAAGAGGTTGTGCATTTAGCATTGTGAAGTATTTTCTATTTTATTTATGCAAGAAATATTGTAACAATTGTTGATAAACCAAATAAACAAAATAAAATAAAATAAAGATAAGAATTGCTAAGTACAGATGGAAAGACTTAAAATTGTTGCATCCAATAATATCGAATACCGCAAATCGCTTCGTCCATCACATTTGTATTTATGCCACCGTTATGCAATTTCCATACTGAATGCTGACCCCACAAGTGGTCAAAGTGACCGTCAAGACAGCAAGTTTACCCAACAACATAATAACGTGCGTAATATTGATTAGAATTGCCAATAATTTTGCATAAATGATATAAAAATCAATACTTAGGTACTTGCATCAATGTTGCCAAGGTAAATACCTAAACTAATTTTGTTAAGGTTTTGAGTAGGAGGAGATGGTAATATCGAATTTTTATACCTACAACTGCTCGTGTGTACTCATCATTAACAAAAAAAAAAATGCAACTATAGTTATAAAAAATATAATTCAGTCAAAGTTGTCGCATAACCGAAAAACCGAAACGCTTTTTCACAACTGATACAAAACAACGTTATGTAGGTAGTTATAAGTTTTGATGACAACCAAAATTACATTAAAAAGTAATAAAAAAAGAGAATTTGAAAATTATCATACAATTGGTCTTCAAATCACTTGAAGAGATCGTGCCCCGTTTATTAAAGAGATGCACGGAGCGCATCTTTGTTGAATGTAAAAATAACGCCATAATATTAATATAACGTCAGTTTTATTTATAAATAACGATTTAGATATTTATTATTTATTTTATGATGCTTCGTGCACGTTATTATTCGTGACTCGAATTTTTATTGTTCATTGGGAACTAAAATAAAATCTTGAAGCTTACATTATTTTCGTGGACTTTAAAACTTAGTCATTTTTAGAGTAACTAATGAATCTAATACATAAAACTGGCATAGCATATTACTGTTTTAAACTACCATGGGCAGATTTGAATCGAGTTGCGAGTGACTTGTGTGAAAATGGTAATGTCATCGTAAGCAAAAAACGTGCGAGGAAGCGGGTAGATAGATACGTCTGCCCGTTATGACATCAACAATCCTACCCGCAGAAACTTTTAGTATTCCCGTGATCATGGCGCTTGCAACAGTGCCGAAATATCGAGAACTCAAACAAAAACAAATACATGGTAATTATCCCGTTATAAAACCTAATTCTAGCATAGCATAGGCTAGCTTGGCCATACGTCCAAGCAGCAATACTAGAATGGTTCTTAAAAAGAAAAATACCTTGTACCCTGTCTTATTGCAGTTTTATATCTATTCTGTGCCTGTACTCATATATTTTTTACGAATCCAAACACAGAAATATCATTCGTGAGAGCAAATAAGTGGTAAAAGGAGCTATTTTGTCACGCTCGTTAAAAACTAACTTCCTTTTATAATAAAAACCGTTATAACTGTTAATAACGTTAATGGGTTAGCACTCGTTAACGGCGATGTTACTTATTTTAATGCTAAACTTTAAAACAGCCTGCGAGATTTTAATTACACTTGGAAGTGTTAAATATGTAAAAGCTTTTCAGGCAATGTAGATTGTTGTCAAAGAAATTATTTGGCATTAACTGAGACTGAGACTTAAGAAATAAAATCTGGTCTTAAAAATATTTTTACAAATGAATCGCTAACAGATACATAATGATGTCGATTTGATTGTACATTTTTTACAACTAAACTAAGTTTGATAGGTTTAAAAGTAATGCTGTCCTTGTCTGTTCACAGGAGTAAAAAAGGACAGCATTACTTTTAGACCTGTCAAATTGGCGCTGATTCAAAATTATTTACTTACATTATTTGTTTACGAGCTTATTTTTTATTTTTCAGTTTCTTTCGTCGGTTTATTTTTTTTGTAAAAGGTTTTATGATGAACTTTTTTACTAATAATATTTTGTTTAAGGACTTGAAATTCAGCTATAGACAACTTGAATTTCACTTGAGATTTTGTTAAAAGCTTTTGACGGAGTTGCTGACTTTATGGAGCTTTACAATATAGCTAGAAGACTAAAAATTTCCAAAGGCTGTAGTAAACTTTTTTCCAACGAGCACTTTTGCCTATCTCTATAAAGTCCTATATCCAATAAACCATGGCTGATTAGACCGTGTCGCGCTGTCACAAACCATCAGACAATGGGGTATAAATTACCCCTTACGGGTCGGGCTCCGTAACGTACCATGGGATGTCTTGATAATCCACCGTGGGACCCCATGTTTCATAGTGTGACCGTGACCAAGAGAAAAAAATGGTACAATGCAATTCGTATTTAATTTTGACACATTGATATGCTGGCTGAAAAATTTATTTTTAATATATCTAGTGTATCAGTCAGAAAAATAGTGTCTTCGAAATTTACAATTTTGAATCTGTAAGATAAATATACAGGTGACTTCTAAATCACATCTCCTACAATGACGAGCTGTTAAACATAGAATTAGTGTTTAAAAAAAAATTACAGAATATAAGTAGGACATAAGAAATAAATACCATTTTGGTGTTTTTCCCGCCCGTTCAGAAATAACAAAAATATATTTAGACAACCATCATTTTCTTACTTTTTTATTATCTCGAAATCGCCCTGTCTACCGGTTTTATCGGTTCTTCGACAGATGTAATATAGGTATACTAACCACGCTGTAATACATAGGTACCTACAGAATATCCTACCAGCATGAGTATTGATCAACGTGGTCAAGCTCTACCTTCTCCCGATGGCAATATGCGACTGTGAAAAGTTTAAAACGTGTTGCCTTGATGCACTATTCAATTTTATGCTAAGGCATATGTGAATGGTGAAATAACATATGCCAGGAGGTATCGATTTGGTAACTAAGTTTGAGGGGACAGCCAGATATTTATAAAAAAAAATTGACTGACTTGTTTTATCAAAGTTATTAAAACACATACATTAAACTAATATTTATTCGTAATAACACATTTATAATATTAAACTTTTGTACGTCTGCTTGCAGGCGAAATACTTGGTTTTGCACTTCCTGTGATGTATACCATCACTTTCTTCAAAGAGTTTCAGGAAAATCGACACTGGAAAAGACGCAGGGTAAAAGCTCTATCACATTATTCATTACGAAAATGTGCAATAGATAGATATAGATAGAAAGAAAGCATTACAACTATTTTATCAAGCATTCTTTCTTATTTTATAGTAAAACATTAGCATTGGCATGTAAGTATCAGTTATTTTAGTAAAGTTTAATAGCTCCATAAATTATCGGGTGAACTAAATTGATTCCCACTTAATTGCGGACGCGAGTCAATTATAGGAGAGAATAAATAAAGCCTGACGAATTTATTTCGAGCGTGCTGGTTTTTGAAAGTAATACGTTTAGTAAAAAACTTTTTGGAAAATTCAGACTTGCACCTGTGACGAAGCTATTAGCTGTTCTGCGTAGAGATTGCCACAGGATTTATATAACAATAAAACATATGACACGCAGGGATAGTGTAGCTTTCTACCATTCTAATAGAGAGAGAGTACGGGCCGTGATCTACCACGCTGGCCCGCTGCGGGTTGGTAGATGTCGCTTGCCCTTGAATGTTGTGGTTCTTGGACATGCCGGTTTCCTCACGATGTTCTCTTTCACCGTTTTGAGCGATGGTAAATCAACACGTAGCCGAGCGGGCCCGAGAGGATTCGAACTCGGTGTCAGCGCCTTGAAGACGCACGCATTACCGTTCGGCCATCATCGCCCGAAACAACAATGCCCATATCAAAAACAAGGTTTGTTACTAAAGAGAAATGAAATAAAGCTCAGCTTTGTGGCACAAACATTAGTTTACAATTGCGGGGGCGATCTTGCCAGGTCAAGAAAAGGTTAGTTCTCTAGATGTTACGTTGGCTAATTAGCCTACTGTGACATTTGGGCAGTTGCATTTCGAAACATGGGGCCTGGTCTGGATCAGTTAAATGCTGGAATGGGTCTAGACTTCTAGAGCCTGGCCGTAGTACCTACTACCTAAGCTGTGACTCTGTCGGTATAAAGCATAGAATCAAGAATTGTTCTGTTAAGTATTAATTAAGTAGATTAATGATGAGACTAAGAAACACTGCAGATACGCATGCTTTTTTTGGTTACGTAATATTTATATGTAGTGTCGGATTAAGGTTTCATATTGATGTCATAATTTGTTTGAAATTAAAAAGTCTGTAAGTATTTATAATGGTTGTAAATCGTTTCAACAACTTTTATACAATAGAAAAGAAACAGTTATGTTTTTCTTTCGCCGACACGGACGTTATTTCACGTACCGCTCGCTGATATCATACAACAATATTTATTCTTCATACAGAGTGACAACACGACAAAGTCGCTTCCCTGTTGCTAAGCGTCACGCTTGCCTATTTGTAGCTCTGATTTTTGAACCACAACAAACTATCTTTATCTTGGTTTGTTCGTAGAGAGTCCTTCAAAGCAGAAAACAAAAATGTAAAGTAATATTATCTACGCTGGAAAGACGAAGTCACGAAAGATTTGCGCGAGCTCCAGGTGGAGGACTGGCAGGAGGTAGCGCAGGACAGACCGAAGTGGCGTCTTTTGTTATCGGAGGCGAAGACTCACTTTGGGTCGTTGCGCCATCTCAGCTAGTTAGTTAATATTTTATCTACGTTTCTAAAAAACATTATCGTTATAGAGATGTCACATTCTACAGTTGCTAGCTCTATCCCCCTGCTAGGGCCTAAGTGCTTACAGATAGACATTTACGGTTATCTTACGATTGGAGTTGACACACAGCTTGGGTTTGGTTGTTAAAGGCAACGGAGTGACATTTAAAGATATCATAAATAATAAGGCATTATCTGGCTACTGCTTTATACCTATAATACTTTGGCAGTTGATTGCTAACCATGTATTTAGGGATAAATATTAAACAAGAACGGTTAAATCCATTAAACATATAAGAAAGAGAAGAGAAGAGAAATACTAGGGTTCGAATCCCGGTAAGGGTAAATATATGTGTGATGAGCACGAATATTTGTACCTGAGTCATGGATATTTCTATCTATATATGTATTTATTTCTATATAAGTATGTATATCGTTGTCTAGTACCCATAACACAAGTTTCGAGCTTAATTTGGGGCTAGGTCAATTTGTGTGCAATTGTCCCTGATATTTATTTATTTTTATTATTTACCTATTTAATTTTATTAGTTTTGATCTTGTTGAAAGAATGACCCACTGTTGCATATTATGTAGATTAACGTAAGTATATTATTTTAATAATTATTTCATTTACTTATATATAAAAATGGTACAGTTGTGTAGGTAAATTAAACCCAATTTTAAGCTTGATATTTTGGCCTAAACTTTAACTCTTGAAAAGTAAAATAGCATATCGTGTTTATATGTTATTTTATACAAAATTTCATCGACATCATTCCATCGTTATCTAGTTATACTAGAAAAATGTACTGAATGTTTTATTTCCCGGGGGCCTTCATAGAGTTTATGTACGCACAGTTAATTAATTAATATCTAAAATGACCCGAGGACGACCCATTTTAATTGCGTATTGACCTGAATACTATGTAGACCATGGTTAGAAAATTATTGATTTTATTTATGTAACAACGGAACAACGCTCATAAAATTATTTGGGACACCTATGCTAAAACCCACTGCCTGCGAAAATTCCACACGATCGTAAAAAATACAAAATAGAGTCTCATGATCAGTTTTGCAAACAAAAATGTTGAGTTGTAAATTTTGTAATACAGTTGTACTTGATGACTTAATTTAAAAAATCATTTCGATCATAAACATCACAAAATAGAGCTTTTTAACGATCAGTTTTGCAAATGAATTTAACGCAGAGTTGTAAACATAGAAGTGACTGAATTTTAAAATTAATTACGTATATAAAAATCACAACAGATTTTTTTAATGATTAGTTTCGTTAATAAACTGAATGTATTGTAATTCTGTCGTCAAGTGTCACTATCGGTATGTTCCGGTAGCTTTACTTGAGACTCAGTTATTCAATCCAGGCGTAGCATGGCGCCTCTTTCGACGACTACATACTTGCAGTCAAAGTCAAAGTGCGATAGGCAAATAATAAACATTTACTGAATAAAATCACGACTCTACATGCTAAATGCATTTAGTAACAGCTTATGTAGTTATGTAGAATTTTAAAGGCTTTATGACGTCTACGATCACATCACACATCACATTCTACAAGTCTATGGTTTGTAATTACAATTACAACTGTCATTGTAAGTCTGTCAACGTTAACTGAAGATATTTCACATTTTACAGTTTGCACATCGTAAATGCTCCATTCAACAAATCCTAAAACAAGTGAGCTAATGCCATTTACTTCTTATTTTATTTACAACTGCCTAGACCAATGTTTGACCACAATGCACCTGATATTAAGTGATGATGTTGTCGAAGGTAGCGCCATGTTACACCTGGAACTGGCTGGTGGTAGGTAGAAAATGCCCATCCACCAAGCAAAACGAATGGTCATAGGTGTACAGTAGCACGCATGTCTCTAGCAAATACCTATGCACTCTTGAGTTGAACACGCCTGGATTGTAATTTTCAGACACCACAGATCATGACATTCCATTCCTTTCTTATGAAAAATTGACTAAAGTTGAAAAAGGTTTGTGCGTAATGGTGATACTTCTATCATGAAATGTTGGTGCTTGTCCATTCGCCTGGACATTCTGTGATGGAATGGTGCTGGTCGTGCAGTTCTTGTGCACTCTCTGTTGGGCAATCTACGAAGTACAAAATACTGACAGCCCAGACACTTCACGTCAGTATGTCAGTTTTCCGTCAAACACGCTATGTTTCAAACATTTCATGGCTAAAATGTTTAATGCTTTTTCTCTCTTAATTACTAAACATTTTGAAAGCAAATAAAAAAGAGAGCGCTCTCTTATTTCAGAGTGAAATATCACCCTATTCGAGGGAGTCTTTTTGACGAGTAAAGAAAAATTACGCGCGGGCCTTGAATGGCCGCGACTTTCATTTAAACGAAATTAACTTTCGGGCGTACACGGTTCTACAGTACAGACTAATACTGGTAAAATAAGGTCTGGCTGCAGAGAGAGCTCGTGTACAGGGGCTTCATTTTTGCAAGAGAAATGAATTTTCTCACTTTTGCGAGAATCGAGCTCCAGATTAAAGTGTTTCGTTCGTGTCTTTTAGGGTTTGGAGTTTCATTTTTGATCAAAATAACTTGCTTTTTTTTAAATTAATCATCCAACGTCAATCCAGTATGGTTTTTTCATTCATGTTATTTTTAACCCCCGACGCAAAAAGAGGGGCAAAAAACCGGAGGTTTTTAAAATTAAAAATTTATAGTTGATGTGATTTTATTGTTGACAATTCAAAATGCCACTAGTAAAAGTGGTTTAGTTATTTAAAAAAAAAAACTCTGTCCTATTTGTTACCTTTTCACCTGATCTTGATTAAATTCAGTTTAGAGATAAATTGAACCTTGAAAAAGTACATGGGGTTTATGGCGATAAACTGCAGTTTACTTGAGTCACTGGGCAAAGCTAGTCTGTAGGTTCATGAAGAACCGCCACCAAGATCCGAGATGGTTGAAAACAATGTATACTAGCATTGGTACGATAAGATTGTCATTCGTATACTTATCAAAGGATCAGACACTCGATTCCAGCGATGTGAGATTCCCTTTTAGTTCTGTCAAAAAGTGAGAGCATTTATGAGGAATCTCACGTTCCAGATTCATCTCTGGGTGAATCGCTCCGAGACGGCGCCGGCGGGGTCAACATTCCAAAGAATCCCATCTTCCACACTTACACTTCATAAAGCAGGATAGACGTCTAGGCCATTATTGAAGACACCAATTTGTTTTAGTGAAGAATGTATAATATAATTTGAGCGAATCCTCTGGCGTTATTACTCATTACTTCTTATGGGGTAGCGTAACTAAACATCAGTGATGACTTTTGATGAAAATAGTGCAAGTGGTATTATACCGGCCTAGTCTTGTCTTATTTTACTCTTAATACAATATTTTACCAAAATGTAGTTGCTACATCGCAATAATAACTTAAATTAATCTCCATCGACCTTGTGGTATTGACTTTTGCACTCTTAGCTTTTGCAATGTGATAAGAATATTCACAGAACCTAAGATAACGAACGTGCAAATGCTAAAATGTATTAATTATTTCAATAATAACGAACGATTTCCAATACCTACGCTTAGTTTGTACTTGAACTTTACTATCATTAAAATTATTATCTTCCTCCATTATGTCCATAGTTCGAAAAACTAACTGGAATATCGCAGCGACCAAAATGAATTTCGGATACAAATGAGTCTTTGTATCCGAAAGTTCCGAAACGATTTTCAAAAAAATCCCCGTCCATTCGGATTTAAAGCATTAAATACTACACATCATTTTTAAAACGTTTGTTATGATAAAACAATCTTTTACATTACATGCAGTACTATCAACCAAGTTAAGAGTTAACAATTTTTTTGCGAGTTACTGATTAGAGATAACCCCAAATGTTATCGAAGCTGGACAACCCAAAACGGTTACGGAACCACCTAAAACATATTCGCATGAAGATAAGGTGATTTTTAGTAGTTAACTAATAAACTAACGATAGTTTACGTAAAATATTTTGCTAAATTCAGTCAAGCTGTAAAAAATTTTTATTTTTTAAGTGATTGCTTTCCATAACCCGATTCGGACTGGTCTCATACGCGATATAAGTAAGGGACAGAGGATTATCATTTACGCAGCTGTGCGTTGAGGTAACATAATCATTAAAAAAATCATAATCAGAAACTAACCTCCAGAGTTAAATATGAGAAAAAAGTACCTTCAAGCTTTTCAATGATATAAAACTTTTAACCCTGCGCACAACTGAAAAAGAAAAACCTTTTTGTATTAGTATCTACATGAAATGTGTGAATACAAAGCGAATAAGTCAGCTGATGAAATCGTCGTTCTAAACAAGCGGTCCGACATTCTGAATAATTTATATAGTGAAAAAGAATCGTCCCTACCCTGTTTACGTTTCTTGTTGATTTTCCATAGGGAACGCAGCCGTCAGTGAGATATTTACATCTCGCTTCAGCATCCAGTACCAGCGTTGGAATGAAAGAGATAGAATCGAGTTGAAGATAAATCGAAAAGGATTCGGATTTTTTTCGGAATGGCGGGAGCTTGTACAATGTAGATTTAAACGAGGGTACAACAACGTTTTTTAATAAATAAATTATGCGAGATGGAAGATGCTTGGGTCTGATGTTTGTGCTTATCACATTCATCAATCCTACTTAATATTATAAACTTGAAAGTTTGTAAGCATGGATGTATGGATGTTTGTTACTCTTTCACGCAAAAACTACTAAACAAATCTGGATGACATTTGACATATAGATAGCTTACTTGGTCTGCTTTGGTTGTGATCCCGCAACTCATTAATATTCATGTTCCCATATCCCAATGTGTACAACCAAACAAGAGAAATCTTATTAGTAAAGCTAATTAAAAAATATCGGACCATTAGATGACAAAAAAAAAAAGCTTGGGATTTTAGTGAACTTGCTCCAATTCAATCAATTAGTAATAAGAATAAAATTGTCAATGTGATCGCGCCAAAAAATTACCTGCCGGGCGTTTCTTGCCTGTTCTTTTGCCGGCGTAAGGAGGTTGGAACAGGCGTAGCTAGTTTTAAGTTTGACGTTTTAAAGTGATCACAATGTATCCTATTGAATAAATAAAATTGACTATTGACTATTGACTACACCCTGAATTAAAACATAGGCTACTTTTTATCCCAAAAAAGGTTCCTACGGGATAACGTAAAGACAAAGACGCGGGTGAAACCGCGGGGTGCAGCTAGTCGTTATATATGTAACATCTAACGACCGGTTTTAATAACTGATCTATCCACGGTTTGACAGAAATTTGACATTACTTCTATGGAGCTTATGTCAAATTTCTATCTCCAGTAGGGCAATCCGTGGATAGATCGGTTATTGGAACCGGGCGTAAGTCACTAATGCCACGTACTCATTGTAGAATTTAACAACTAGGGTCTTATGGTCTGCTGGCCTGGTTTGTTCAAAACCTATCCTTTCGATCTATCTGTTGATGTCATGAGAATCATAAGTTAATATGTGTAGTGTAGTGTATGTACCTGTTGTTTATTGCCACAAAAAGAAAAGAAAGTATATTGTCTATTGTCTTATTGTAGAGCCTGTTTGGTTGCAGAAGCCCTTTTGATTCTTGATTCTGGTTTTGACTTTTTAGTTTTATTTCTCCTAAATAGAAAGCAGGTGGTAATTTTTGTTTTTTCTTAATCCAAGTTCTTGTGAGTTGCGCATTAACCAGTACCTAATTGGCAGATTAAGAAAATCTTCCACTGCAACGCAAGTTTTCAGAACTATAAAAATATTAAATTGAAAATTTAACAAGAACTCTAGCTACAGCTTTTCTAAGAACAAGCGCCTCCTTCAAGATATAATAATATAAAATGGTCTTGTTTAAAAAGAAATAACAAAAATAACGTTATTATGAGAAGCAGAATATTGTAGCTGGTAATCTCCGGTTCCTCGGTGCTTATTAGCACACCTACGCTCTCTACGCAGATTATGGTACCAAGTTTGTAGGGTCAGCATCATGCTTGTAGAGGTTTTATTTCTTTTACAAATTATAAGACTTTGTTATTTTCGGGAATAGTGATGTAAATGGGTTTTGTTTTGAATTGATTTTGTTTATTTTAGAATGAAGATTTGCTAAGGAGTCTGACGAAAAACTGATTTGAGTTTTATATATTCAGTTTAGATTGAATTGGCGCATGCGGCCTGGACATTGCATACAGCGAGATCTCTATATCGATTCGACAAATTCGTTTAGATTTAGATACTTCAATAAATGCACCTATCAGTATGTTCCGCCGGCCTCACTTGAGAGCCAGTTCCCAATCCAGGCTACCTTCGAGCACACCATCGACTAACATCGGGTGACTTGAGGTCAAACGCTAGCCTGTAATATGTAAAAAAACCGGTATAAATCTAATAGAGTTCCCAAATGTACCCAACTTTATCTCGGCCACCTCTCGCATTATTTTTTACCCACCCTTTAAAGTACTGCAGGTAAGTAAGCTCAACTAAAAGCGCTTGTTTTTATTTAATTCCACACACACGTCAGGACCACGGCACCCCTAAATTAGCCGCCCTTCCGCACGAGCCCCGGACGACTTGTAAACGTTTTTCCCTCGTTCCATTTCGATTTTACGACTCGGCGAGAGTTTTAGAATTGCATTTATGGGTTCCTGGTACCTCGCCGGCGTGTATGTGTGAATAATTTAATTGTAGCGCGTGGATGCTGCGTCTACGTTAGCAGAGGAAGTGACGACACAAACAAAGAACAGACAGAAATAATAGAGATTGCAAGATTCAGCTGGAAATTGCGATTAGTCATGACCAATTTCTCTCAGTAACTCTCAGGAACTAATTTATAGTTGTACTTACCAAAATATACAATGCTGGTCACGGCAATTTTTTTCCATTTATTATTTATACAAGGACTAAGCGGGCAGTCGAGTTATTTTTTCCATATATTGTCTTGGATGTTTTTAACAATTTTTTAACGTTTGCATTTAACTTCAGATTGGCATGAGGGCATGATATACCCTGCGGGATGTGGCTATACTGAGATCAACCTTAGTACATACCGTTGTAACTCACAATATTGGAATTTATCGTTCTTAAGTCTTACATCAATTATCTTTTATACACTAATATAAATCGAGCAAAAGATATGACATTTGTTAATTTACTTCTGCCTCAAAACAGACAACCCCCGAGTGTAATCAAATTGTCAACTTATTAAATAATTTATCTTACTGTTTACAGTATTGAAGATCACGCATCATGCAGCTGCTGAACTTACCTGAAAACAGAAAAAAAAAATTGAAACATAATCTAACAACATTGTATAATGGACGAAAACCTCTTTTTTTTCGTTCGTAATAAACCTAATAAATTATATCCTTCAGTGGTTAGAGTATGACAAACTGCTTTTAAATTAACCTCTATTTTTACCCCCCTTATCAGATAGGCTATTCAAACAGGCATTATATACAATAAATAAACATCGAAGGTGTAATTATCATCCCACGCGCAAGGAAAAAGCGTACCAAATTTCATAATATCCTTCGGGTTTCGCCCACGCTTTGTATTTATATATAGCCACTTAAACCCTTTAGAACTTTATCATTTTAATCAAATTTTATACATATCATGGGACGAAACACATTTTCAGACAGATATTAGTTGTGACAGGGTTCTGAAATAGTTTTGTAGTTGAGTGACGGATTGTAAAAATGTAAATTATTCATCTATACCAATACCTAATTACAACTCTATATAAAACTACAATCGCATTATTGAACTAACTTATGTATTCGGAAAGTATACTCTGAAATTGTACGCACTTTATGTATAATATAGGATCGCTCAGGAAAGAGAGGAGTGGTGCTCTCTCGTTTCGGAAACCAAGACACACTTTGGGTCGCTGAGCCATCAGAGTTAATTTTTAATATAGGATTAGGAAAATGGGGCGCTATTTTTCACTATCCCCGAGGCGGCACTAAGGTTAAATCCGGCCCTGATTTCATATTATATTATTGCAAGAGAATAATGAAAAAAATTCTATTAGCAAGCATTAGCTCACACTTCTATCCATTAAGCAAATTATCACGTGAGATCTCTCCATCGGTGATCTATGATCGATGGCGGATCGCGTGCGCTTGCGCAACCGGCGCCGGCGCCAATAGATCACGGTAGATGGCGCCAGTTGCTGTTTCTCATTACACTCTTAGGTGATAGATAGACGAATACGAACAAGTAATAATTCCCTTTTAGGGCTAGTGTGCATGGACGGTCCAACAGTTTGAAGTTAACAAGGTATAGGTATATTATTGCACATTATTAAGAAAATAAACACAAAATCAAAATCCGAAAGATAACGCGATATTATCCATTGTCTTACAAACAATTCTTTTTAAAACGTTTTTACTAATTTCAACTTTAAACTTAATACCTCAACGCGTTCTTGAGAAAAAAGGTTTTGACAAACAGACCAACAGTTAGGCAGACAGACAGACATACAGACAGCGTATAAGGATTCCGTTTTTTTACGGATCCGTAAAAAACGTTTGTTTACGCGCTTGCGGAAGAACGCCCTAACGTCTCGCAAAAACTCTCACTATACTGCCCCTGAGTTCCAAAAGTGTCAACGTCATAAGCTGATCATTGATGGTGATGATTATAAAAGTGGTCAAGCAGCCAGCAGAGGCAAAGACCTCTGCACTATCTGTGGTGCACAACCGTTGCCACAAAGGTTTCACGTGCGCAATGCTTCGGTACTTAGTTAGCATGCAGCATGCCATGAATGTCCGTTTGTATCGGCACGTCCTACTTAATTACTTAGCAGGTCATAATAACTTGACGCAAGCTTGTGAGTTTTGTTCAATCATTTTTGCTTTTTTCACACATGAGTCATGACTAATTTCGACAAAAATAGCTTGTGTATATACCGAGTGTTTGAACCCAACTCGGCCCCGGACGTATAACACGTGCAGATTTCCTTTCACTCAAAACGGTGGAGGAAAACTTTGTGAGTAGACTGAGATGTCTAAAAAGAAAACGACACCAAGAGGTCCAAGAGTGTGCGACAAGGCAGAGTCCAGCGACGCCACGAGCTAGTTTGTGAGTTTGTATGTTTGTCACTCCTTCACGCTGTAAAGAATCAACGGATTTGCGTGAAAACACGATTAGATTAGCCAAGCACCTATCGGTGTGCTCTGGCAGCCCCTATTGAGGCCCATTTCCAACTCCAGGTGTAGCGTGATGCCACTTTCGACCAAATCGTCCCTTAGCATCACGCTAACCTCCAAAAATAAAAATAAAAAGTTTTCTTTTTCACTGTTTTCAATGCCTTTGATACAAATAAACATTTTTATTTCTTTATTTATACGAAATAATATTTTTATCATATAATACAGCGGCGTATATCTTTAGCACGTACACAAGTCCGCCATTAGAGAGAGAATGAAACCCAATAATTAGTTGCTGTTTTGTTTATATAAACGTTAGCTTCGGTTATAAATCCTTGGCTATTAGATATTCCGACTGCCGCCAGGGCCGGACCTGTCGGGTCAGGGAGCCCGCCCACGCCCCGTCGCCCTCAGGTGGCGCCCAGCCCGTCAAATATTTGTCTCATTCTTATGCATGCGAATTAAGTACTATTTGTATTTGTTTGTAACAGGTGGAATTGATTGGTAGAATTTAATTTAAATATGAGAACAAAGATATTAAGTATACCTAGCGATTATGTGACCAAATCAAACTACAGGTTTTTACACTTTGTTAGATCCTTAGATTTTGAAATAAAGAAGAAATTGTCCCCCTTATTTATAGACGACATATGCCGCTTCTATTTCATATGTGTGTATTTTACATTTCCTTATTATGTTGCACATATTCCCAGTCTTCTCCACGAAAACTTTCCAAGCTACTCCACAAAAAAAGTCTCTGCAAAGTTAAGCCCCAAAATAAATAATATATTAATAAAATAAGCTCTGTATTATAATTTTAAAGAAGTCTTTTTCCATCAGAACGACGTGATATAGGGCTCCAATATTCAACATGGGATCATCAAAGGCATCAAACACCCCATATCTCTTTAAAAAACAACACCCCAAAAATCTGTCATTTATTTCAGAGGCTCCAACGCACTGCCACAGAATACCAAACAGTTCCAACGATTATGTCGAAACTGACCCTTCAGGAATTCTTCTAGGACCCTGTTTCCTCCCGACTGGCTGAGATAAATCAACAGCATCCAGTTTAATTACAGCTTGTCTAGGATCGTTGCGTATCGCCTACGTTGGCGCCACGCGACGTGGGAGGAGTGAAAGGAACCGGCGTTTTTCTCGAAGCTAGTTAGCCTGCGATGGTAATAGAGGCCTTGGAAGCTTTGAGTTTTAAGATTTTGAGGCATCGAACTTTAGTTATTATATGAACTTCATTATAAACAAAAAAATTATACAAAACAAAGAGCAACAGCTACGGTACAAATATATTATGGGTTTCAAAAAAAGCACAAGTATTTGTTCTGTGTCTGGGTGTTGTGGATCCCCGATCCGCGTAGTATCTGATTCCCTAGATACAGGAATTCTTAGTTAGGGATCAGAGCTATCTATGTATGTAATTATGTAGGTGTTTTTGGATGTTATATCTATCTATATTAATAAAAACGAAATACTGTTTGTTGGTAGGTGCATCAAATCAAAAAGAAAATTTTACTCAGGAGTTAAGGACTTACGAGTTTCATGGTCACCAAAATAGAGAGAGACATAGTGTATGGGCATGGTATACTTCCTTTTATTGATATTTCCACATTAAACCCGTGTTCTTTTGCGATAGCAGTTCGAGTCAAAT
The DNA here is from genome assembly GCA_931315375.2 of Opisthograptis luteolata. Taxonomy (NCBI): domain Eukaryota; kingdom Metazoa; phylum Arthropoda; class Insecta; order Lepidoptera; family Geometridae; genus Opisthograptis; species Opisthograptis luteolata. The sequence continues at coordinate 3,444,981 of OV928044.1, forward strand.
GCTAAGCATTATCAGATATTTCATTGAAAATTACATTTCTTTATATGGCGTAGACCATACTGCGAGCTATTGTAGCGATATTAAATCGTGAATTGCGAAAAGTAAATTGGCATTCGCTTGAAATAGTGTGGGAAAGGTATTTTTGTTTTATTGGTCACAGACGAAGTTAATGTCAACTTATAAAGCGCAATACACGCAGAGACCGGGCCGGGTGCAGACCGGGAGCACACAAATTCAAAAAATAGGAATAATAAACTAAACGTGAAGAAATAAATACAAGTAATGTCAAATTTCTATCTCTAGTAGGGCAAACCGTGGATAGATCGGTTATTGAAACCGGCCGTTAGAGCGTAAAACATACAAACCGGGGCGGGCGCAGACCGTTAGGTAATACAAAAGTTTTCCTTACTTTCTGATTGGCTTCCACAAATACAACAAAGTCCAGCTTGACGCTCGGTACGGCTTCAGTGTCAATATACTGTTTTAAACTACCATGGTCAAAAACATTAGAATTAGGTTTTATAACGGGATAATTACCATGTATTTGTTTTTGTTTGAGTTCTCGATATTTCGGCACTGTTGCAAGCGCCATGATCACGAGAATACTAAAAGTTTCTGCGGGTAGGATTGTTGATGTTATAACGGGCAGACGTATCTATCTACCCGCTTCCTCGCACGTTTTTTGCTTACGATGACATTACCATTTTCACACAAGTCACTCGCAACTCGATTCAAATCTCGACACACAAAACTCACGGTATCCCCTCGCGAGCTATGACAGGTGCTTTTTCTGCTGTCACACAACCGCACCACTGAATTCCAACATCAACAATCCTACCTGCAGAAACTTTTAGTATTCTCGTGATCATGGCGCTTGCAACAGTGCCGAAATATCGAAAACTCAAACAAAAACAAATACATGGTAATTATCCCGTTATAAAACCTAATTCTAAGGCTTCAGTGTCTCTTACGCTTAAATTGCTTGGTCACGTAGTAGCAGAAATAGAGCATTTACAAAAAAACAGAGCACATCCATAGAAGGACACCTCTCCATATAAATGCATCTACGGAGAACCAACACCTATACATACTCGTAGATATCTAAATACATACACACCGACGTCTTCAGAGAAGCAATAAAAGGGAATAGCCCTAATATTTTAAACCAAACAAGGTAGCACACAGAAGTCATCCTTGAATTATAACGGGAAACATTAAAACTAACGTTATGTACGTAATTGGATCTGTTTGTAAATTAAAATTCCGATATGTTACTCCTACACGTCGCTTTTATTATCCACTACAAAACTGGCTTAAAAAAAAACTTTAAAACACCTATAAAACGTCATAACACGTGAGACTTAACGACCACACATGAAAACGTATCCTGACTAAATTAAGACCCCGTACTAACATACATTTTATCACATTGTCCGTTCAAAGCGGAGGTCTTTGTAAACTGGTCTTTCTGCTAGGATGTAACCTCTAATAAACATGCTATGAACAGATAAACTAATAGATATGGAACATTGCCGAGGGTGGTTGTTCACGTAATCTGTTACCACTGTATCAGAACAAATTAAATGGTGGAGTGGTGCAAATATTTCTCTAAAAGGAGATTATTGTAACTACAAATGTATATAAGTACCTAACAACTGTTCCCCGCGATTTCACCCGCGTGGGCTATTGTTTCCAAATTGTACCCCTTAAGGGGTTGAATTTCAAAAATCCTTTCTTAGTACACCCCTATGCATCAAGACGAACATACCCTCCAAATTTCAAGTTTCTACGACCAGCGGTTTAGGCTGTGCGTTGACATCAGTCAGTCAGGACTTTGATTCTTATAGATATAGATGATGTGAGAAAAGTCGCCCAAAATTTTCTCAATCCAATATGAATAAAGTCAATCAATCAATCAAAGCATTCATTGACAACAGAAATTGTTAGCATAATAATTACGAAGACTCCGGTTGCCGAAGTAGTGAGAAATGGGTTTAAAAACCAGATATATACGCCAAGTGGCTGGCAGTTTGTTGGATGAGAAGAGACGAAGACCGGGCTCAGTGGCGTCCCTTGGGAGAGGCCTATGTCCAGCAGTGGACTACCACAGCCTGATGATGACGATCATTAGTAAAGTAGTTCTTGATCTTTTTGTCGACATGTGTCTTTCGGATCTGGTGTTTAGAAAGGACAGTTTTTTTACGGAAAAACAGACATTTTCTTTACATTAACTATTAAAGGCTAACTAGGAAAATATGAAAGACTCCTTCACAGAAGGAGTTCATTGACAAATTTGGCACTACATGATTCTATTGCTCCAGAGCTGACATAAGTACATGACATGACATGTGGCAAAAACATGGTTTATAATAAGTCTTATAATATAGGGCTTAATTTGGTACCACTTGGTTATGTTTCAGTCAAGACTTGAATATCTTGACACTTTTTTGGAAAACCTGTTCTACTATATATAATTTCGGCTTTGTCACATCAAGTTTAATCGGCTGAGAAACGTTCAAAATATTAATTAATCACATTTCACACTAATATTATAAATGCTAAAGTTTTTTAGTGTCTATGTTTGTTACTCTTTCACGCTCAAATGGCTGAACGGATTTGCATGAAATTTGGAACATAGGTAGCTTTTACCGTCGATAACACATGAGCTAACTTTTATCCCGGGAAAAATGTGGGATCACAGGGATACCGCGGGCCCTTTAGGGCCGGTTTTATAAACATCCGTAAGTTGAATGTCAGACCTTATTTCGGTAAATTTGAACTTTTTGTCAAATTTTCCGTACCTACTAAACTTTGATATTCAGATCATACTTACCGAAATTTGGTATGACATTTAACTTACGGACGTTTATAAAACCGGCCCTTAAGACTGCCAAAATGAAGTCAGCCAGTCTCCTTTGACTTTGCCGTAGCCGAGAGTAATTGGGAGTCTATCGCCACCTCAGTCTTATTTAGGACCTTCGTTATGCAACCAGTTGGCAGTTAGCCTCAGATAAGTCTGGCGCCCTAAGCCCGATCTCACGACATCTCGGCCTCGCCTACGCAGAGTTCGGTCCAGTGCAGTATTTTGAACAATATTTCTGTCATGACCATTGAATAAATATACCTGCGGTCGTTTGGTTTAACACTTCGCTCTAGTAACTAGACACTTGTTTCGTGTAGAACCTAATATGGGCTGATACATTCCTATGTAGCTATAACAGAATTGATTGAAGCAATATTTGAGGACGAAAAATTTGATATTAATCGTAAAGAAATTCAAAAACAAAAGCATAATAATCAAATAAATAAAACTTCACGGTTTTCCAATCCGATTGGTCACTAATTTACATTTATTAGAGACAAATAATGAAGCGAAATTATCAAATTATAGAAACTATCGGTTTATCTACATAAAATATTGAATTTATTATCTAAAGTAGTATATCAGTTATCTAAAAAATATTTAATGGTAAATTTGACTTAGCATAATACATTCTGAAGATACTTACTGTTATGTTTGTGTAAGTTTATGTATTATTTCTTATTTCATTACTTGTTTTTTTGCCACAAATAAAATAAAATTATTGTCTGTCTGTTGTCTGTTGTTGACTTAATGAAACTACTAGTGTAGTGTGTGTGTGTGGGTGTGTGTATAGTGTGATTCTTATACAACAGCAATCAAACGATATAAAGTACAACAGACCCGCCCCTGCTTTGTCCGAGTTGGTTAGCCAAGATTTTGACAGCAGAAACTTTTCTCAAAAAAGTAAAGTGTAATTCAAGCCAGGAGGAGAATAAATATCACCCACACCACACCACACAGATCACTCTAACCAGCCACCGAAATATTTTACCTACCAAGCTTCCAATACAACCGACTATCAACATTATTTCCAGCCAAAATCTACCCCATCAAAATTGATGGAAAGAATATAAAGTTGCCATTCACATAAAATGGGTGCAATCGTAGACATTCTACCACAGATATAATTATTATAATTAAATGGATTTATGAGTATAATGGCAATATTTAAGTAAGAGAATGAAGTTACTATGAATTGTAATTGTTACATGTTCTTTAATGTTATATTCTGACATAAGACTTATTGCTCGTTAACAAAAGTTAGATAATAATTATGTCGTGTTTTATGTCCGTCCCCAAAAAAACTATCTATCTCCATACCAAATTTCATCATGATTTGTTCAGCGGTGAAAAGGCAATAAACAGATAAGAGTTACTTTGGCATTTATACTATCAGTAAGGATATAAATGAAAACCATAAAGCACTGAAATCCTCTCAGCAATCTGTGCCCTATCGCGGGCCTTCAGCACACCATTTGTCAAACAACGTGTTTATTTATAGACCGATACATTTAACATAAGTTGAAGTCGCTCCGTGTAATGTATTCTTCGTAATTATACGGGACTAGTTGCTTTGGAAGGCTGTAACAATAAAACACAGAAGGTAAACTTGGTACAAAAGACATCGCCTTCATTTTTCTTTGCTTCTTACCCCTAACGATTTGGAAGGAAACTTGATAGCAGAAAGCTTTTGTAGACAATTTGGTTGTCTCTATGACAAAATTGAATCAAATTTTGTTTAGAAACTTCAGTCACTGAAATCACATAACATATGCCATTGAAACCAAGTGTTTTGTCGGTTTTTTTGTAGAAAAAAGGATAAATTAATTTAGTTCCGATATAAAGTTAGTCTATCTATCTACTCGTAATACTATAATACTTATTTCTAATACTTATTTGGGATAATTTCTTACAGTACTTACATAAAACTAAAATATTCTCAAAAAACTAAATACACAATACACATTTCTAAAGACAACTACATAACATGTTCAATTTCTATTTTGGGATTTTGCAAAGTTGATTTACTGTTTTTCTATTGTATATTTGTCATTTGAATAATGTATGTGCAAGCGCACTCGTTCCGTCGCGTTTATTTTGTACCTTTGACGGCCATTTTATCTGTCCTACAACGTTTTTTCATCGATGTTTCAATTACGAAAATTAAAGTACCTACTACATTGTTATTTGTGCCAATAAATTATTATCATTACTATCTTGGGAATTAAACCAACTTTCTCACGATCTCTACTAATATTATAAATACGAAAGTAACTCTGTCTGTCTGTCTCGCTTTCACGCCTAAACTACTGAACCGATTTAAATTAAATTTGATACAGAGATAGTCTAAAGCCTTAGAAATGACATTAGCTACTTTTTATCGCGATAAACTGTAGAACCGCGGGGAACAGCTAGTAATATCGTATGAAAATAATAATTAAGAATTGTATTAACTACTAGCGGCCCGCCCCGGCTTCGCACGGGTATTTAGCAAAAACGCAGAAATTATAATACACACATTATTGGAGTTTTAGTAAGGATCCCTAATTTTATTGAAAACAGACATCAATATTTATACAATACTAACGTCACTCAATTGTTTTGCCTTCCCGGAACCTCTCCACTAACACTTGAACTTTATGGTATGGTATTAAAGTTCAAATTGACTTAAGTATTATTACGAATCGTTTGTATGGGGAAAAGAAAAGGGCTAATTTTAGTGTTTTCCCGGCAATTATTCGATTTTTCTCGCCGTAAAAACCATTATTGGACTTCAACGAACATTTAAAAAAAAGAATTGGTAAAATTGGTCCAGGCGTTATTGAGTTATGCGCTTACCAACATATTTTGCGATTCATTTTTATATATAAGAATATATGATTTATCGCTCTGAGCGATAAGACCGCCCTTTGTGACACTTACCATTCATAATTTGTTCTTGTTTTAAATTTAATTTATTTTTATTGTGGTGTGCCAATAAAGAGTTTATCTATCTATCTATCTATGACATTAGGGAATTTAATAAACGTCCTTCTCCCTTCTAATTTGTGCTGTGCCCGACGGGGCCCATACGGACTAAATGTACCATTCTTTATACTTTTTTAAAGTTCTTTATTGGTACAATATGGTTGCAATAAAATATGAATATGAAACCGGTGCGGGCCACTAGTGTAGTGTATAATGTAGGTAGGTATCTCATATATAATTTATGATAGTAAAGACAATTTTAATGATACAACTACAACAGTGTATCATTAATACTAACAGAATCTGCTATGAAGATTAGTGTAAGCCGACGGCTTAGCCCTTTGTGGTTGTGTAATTGTGACAGTGTGGGAATAAGCCACGCACGTGGACGCATTAAGGGCGGGGGCGGGGCAAACATTCATTAATCCTACTAATATTATAAATGCGAAATTTTGTATGTATGTATCGATGGATGGATGTATGTTACTCTTTCACGCAAAAACTTCTGAACGGATCTGAATGAAATTTGGAATGGAGCTACTTTATATCCTGGAAAAAGGTTCCTGCGGGATAACGGGTAGACGCAGGTAAAACCGCACGGCGCAACTAGTTTAACATAATTATGACGTATCTCTGGCTTTTATTAACTTAACAAACGTATTATATAACTAGCTTTTTTTTAGCTATACCCCGCGTGGACTACAGTTTATCGCGATAAAAAGCATTATATCTCATTTTCAAGGATTTAAACTAACTTCATAGCGATTCTTTAAATTGATATAAGCAAGTAACTTTTTAATTTAAGAACCGATGAAACAAACACTAAATTTTAAGTGACGCTAACTAAAATACATTAGTGAACCGCACCCTAATCGGTTAAGCCGTTTTTGAGATTAGCGCGCACAAACGCACAGACAAAAATTCTAAAAATCATTGTTTTGGTTTCTGTTGCGTTGATAAAGGCCCCCAATAATAGTTTTTCTCATTTGTCTTCCACGTACACACAGCGATCAGTTACAGTTTTATTATATGTATTGATATAGATTGTATACTTTCATTCATATTAAAATTAACTTCTTAACTTCTTCTTTCTCTTTGCCCTTAAGCCGTCCTTATTACGCTCCCCCGTGCTAGATTACTTATAATGACTTTAAGAGATATTAAGAGTGTTGCGTGTGAAAGCTCGTGGTGTACCGTTTGTATGCGACAAGCATCGAGAGAACCATTGTTCGCTGAAACGTACGCTTCGTGAGGTGATTTGAATTTCAATTGTTACGACTTGGCATCTTGGCAACAGCTTTTTTACAAGCTTTTATTTAACTTGCCTGTAACTTCTTGTATGTAGGGTATCTGTATGGTTTCCACCGCTACGGAAGCTACTCACTACTCCCGGTAGTATCTTTGGTTTAGATATAGACTGTCGATTGAATGATTCGACGCTAAACTCACTGCATGTGTTTATAGTTGGCTGGTTAACAAATCCGAGGTTCTGGTACTTACTGGGTTGAAATTGGGTGAAACTTATTTTTTACTATTCACAGGGTAGGTACCACAAAGTCACCTGGTGTTATGTGATGATGTGGCCGAAGGTGGCGCCACGTTACATCTGGATTGGGAACTGGCTCTCAAGTAATTGAGAATAGGTGCTTGGCCAAAGATTCATAACTTGAAGGTGCTATCTGGCAAGGCGATCACTATTTTTATTTGTCTTTTAATGTGTTTCTTCAGAAGCTATTTCTATATACATTTTTGATGCGTTTTAGAGCTTTTACTGCTTATCCTAACTCATCTCTATATAGAGTTCAACCAAAATAGGAAATTCCAGTTTTCCAATTTTGGTCCAGCTCGCCTGGGCATTTCTTGCAAACCTAGGCAATTTGCGAATATATGCGTTTCTCAATACAACTTTGCTTTACCATAAAACTACGCAAATTGAGCTTTCTGTTTGAGCTTTCCTGTAGTTACGAGCCAGAGTTGGTTAGATTCTCAGTCATGCATGTCACAACGTCTCATGTCACGGATATCGTTCCATGTGCGTTCCTTTGTCAGTATATGGGGACTGGAATGTTTTAAAGATTGCTGTAACGCAGAAGTGTCAGTGACAGAACTAAAAAATAACTAATAACTCTCTATAAATCAAACATATCAAAAACTTCCTGCACTTTTTTGTGTGTTTCAGAATACTTGTTTCTTGCAGTTTTTTTAAATTATATTACATTAAGTAGAACATAAAAACGCGGCCTGGAAAAAAAGTCACTGCAAAGAACATAGGTGCGACTATGAGCGAAGCGAGCAAGAGTGAATAAATGCACGATTCGCACGAGCGAAGCGAGCGTAATCTAATCAGCTTTATTTTCTAGGTGAAACGTTTTTTACATATTTTTTAAGTCAACATTGTGTCTGACATTATAACACGACTGATCAAAGCATCAGTCTACCTTAGTACCTTATGAATTCGTAGTGCGTTCTAGCGTAGTATATTACTGATCCAGCGTGGAATATTGCGTCGGTGTTTGAAGAAGAAATTTACTAAAACTAATTGTGAACATTCATTTGTTTTGACACGGACACGAAGCAGTTGCATTTGAATTTGACACTTGTCAGCGGGAAACCATAGAGAATAATTACAATGGTTGGGAAATGGAGCCTATCGGAAATGGTGTTGTGAAATATTTTTTGTACCGTGAAATACTTTTTGGGTTATATATTTTTTTTACACTTGCACGTTTTAACTCTCAGGGACTTAATTAAAAGGCCTATGCGTATCGTTTATTAACAAAAACATTTCCGAACAAACACCATTTAATTTTTTTTCATTTTCTATGCAAATCCAGAAAGGTGTGCTGTAATCTTATAAGCTTTAAGCTCATCGCAGATCCTTTCTTCAAGCCTCAACATTTTGAGAAGTTTCTTAATAAACTCACTCCCTCCAGAAAAAACACTATTATTTCTGAAAAAAAAAGTTATAAAATCCCACGAGAAAAAACATCACCTTTATTAAATCCGTAATTCGCACGATCGTAGGGCGACAACGCGTCCGCACTTATCTGGACTGCGTCGTCGAATTATTGGATAATACGGTATAATTTTCGCATAATGCGGTATAATAGGCGCCTACACACCGGTTGATTATGCAAATACGGAACACTAACCGGCCCGGATGTGTTGCCGTCACGGTTCGTAGCGTGGCCACGTGCGAAGTGACAGTGGGACAGGCGGACGCTTTGATGAATATCACTGTATAAATAAATTGTTAGACATGTTGTCGATCATAATAATGGCGTTGGTAAATATTTAAATTCTAAGAAAGTGTCACGATAGATGAGGTTAATATTTATTTTTACTACTTACAGGGTAGCGTTTGACCACAAGTCACCTGATGTTAAATGACGATGTGGTCAAAGATGGCGCCACGCTACACCTGGATTGGATACAAAACTACAACTACACTACTATTAAACGTAGTTAATAATATTGTGTTTAATCATATTCATTTTTGCCTGCCTAATTAGTAGGTTATTAAAGACGATACCGGTACCACCACTAGACAGGCTGAAACGTTCCTTCTTAAAAATCCCACAAGATTCTTCATTAGCGGTGACCCTACTGCTAGGCAACCAGTTCAAGTAGCCACTGCACCGCATTAGATGTCTATAGGATGACCTTTTTGCATTGAATGCTCTGTGAAGCAAGCATTAGAGCTTTATATAACGAATAACAATAACAATAGTCGTAGCATTAGCGCAGACTGCCGCTGTATTACGCAGACTTACACATTGTTTAAGGCCCTGCTATCCATAGCCTCACCCCGCTAGCGAGGGGGTACCTCATGTCGATCTGAGAGCAACGAAAAGGTGAAAAACGATCGCTTAAAATAATCAAGGCAATATTTTCAAAAAATAGCTTAATGGCCCTCTGGGTATTGTACTTCTTAATATGTTGTGGTAATAACAAATCTCTATTATTTACAGATCCGGAGAAAAATGGTTGTAGCTACAAAAAAAAAAGATCAAATATCACTTCTTTTTTTCACTTCAATATATAAATACTGTTTATGCATTATATTTTCTTCTCCAAGCTCTCTGCTATATCACGTAGATTAATTTACTTTTTTTTAAATTTTTTTGGTATCATAATTACAGAGAAAATACTAGCCCCGATTACTAGCTTAAACTCGGAGTCGTCCTCTTTAAAGGACGACCGATTCTCTGAATCTGTAAATAACGAAGAATTGGTATTACCACAGCATATTAAAAAAGTACGATACCGAAAGGGCCATGAAGCTTTTTTGAAAATATTGCCTTTACTATTTTTAGCGATCGTATTAACTATTTTCACTTTTTTGTTACTCCCTGAACGAAATAAGGTGACCCCTCTGTCACCAGCGGGGTCAGGCTGTGGATAGCAGGGCCTTAAGTCATGGGGGTTAAATTGTTATAGGAGCAGGGTAGTCTTAAGACGCTTAGCAGGAGGTTAAACTATTTACATGTTTTTGATGTTATTGGTTACGCTTTGCATAGAACGTTTACGAATTAGCGTCAATTTGTAAGCTGCTTGTTCAAGATAAACATGATAATTATTGTGGAGTCGGGGTATTTGAAATAACATGGTACAACAACAAACACAGTTCCGTTTTGTTTGACATCTTTTTGAACTGTAACTATTGGAGAAGGATAAAGGCTCTTGCCAGTATCGTTTTGTTTGATAGTCAATCCCTACTTTCCCTATTGTATATGCGAAAGTAACTCTGTCTGTCTGGTTTTCACGCCAAGCCTCCTGGACCGATTTAGATGAAATTTAGTACAGAGACAGTCTAGAGCCTGAGAAAAGACATATAGGCTACTTTTTATCGCGATTAACTGATAACATAATTACAAAAAAGCGACTGCTAATTGACACAGTTTATGCCGATATATATACCAGTTTCTATCTATATATGTACTAGTTCCTACCCACTTAGATCTGAGTGCACAGATCAATTCAGTAGTTAAACCAGAAATGGTCCTGCTCAAACCAGATCCAACGCAATTCTATTAAGAATAATTTGCATGCGTGTCGAGTTGCCTTCAGCGTAATATCTAATCAAGCATTAGCCGTACCATTCAGAATATCACCAGTTATGAAACTTGGCAAGCGTTCTGTGATGGAAGCTAATGTTAATTGGAAAAATCATTCCGCATTAGATCAAACCGCGTGCAAAGCAATGCATTGAACGAGCAATTGTGAAAGGATTAAAGGCAACGCCATCCAATTCTTAATATTACCATTATTTACTACTTAAAAACGTCAAAATGTGAACTAGCAACCACTGTTCTAACCTCCTTTCGACGGCAAAGGAAAAAGAAAGACAATAAAAGAGTTCTTCGTGGTCGGCAACGCATTGCCAACGCCTCTACTGTTATGGCTTTTGTAAAGATTTCCACTACACACTGCACCTAGCCGCGGAACAAATATGTGCTTTTCTTCAGAGCATCATCCATTTTCCTGAACCGGGATCAAACTCGTACCCCCTTCACGTTTGGTAGTTGACTTATCACCCATCACATTGGTCGTCAACACTTTTTATCATACCAATCTATAAGACTGATCGCTGCCGGCGTTGCCAGAATAAGTAAAATCAACTAGTAAACGCAGTCCTAAGCTACCTACCTCATCATCATCATCAGCCTGTATCAATCCTCTGCTAGACATAGGCTTCTCCCAATGTACACCAATAAGCCTGGTCTTTTCCTTTCTTCCATTTGTGACCTGCTTGTGCCTATCTTTGATTGAATGTTTGTTTCATAATCAGATTTACAGTATTCATAAAACCAAAAGAACGCTTCCGCGTTGACTTTATAGGACTTAATTTCTTTACGATATCTTTTAAAGAGCTATTAAAGTGAAGTGTTAAAAAGATAGTGTACATGAGGAATTTCAGGTTTGAAGAAGAGTTGAAGTTAAATGAGGGACTTTATGAGAACTTAGTGCAAGATCCCAATGGGATCTAATGGATAAACCATATAATGTTCTAATGCTTCGAATTAATCGTGCATTTCAATCAGTTGTTGGGCTTAGTCATCGTTATTGCTATCTCACTTCCTAAAATCTCCGCCACCGACTATAACCATGCTACTGGGTCTGTACATTTTTACATCTCCAATATTTCAAGCCGCCAGGTTTCACCTTGAAGTTAATAAGCTTCTTGTTTCCACGTTGTATAGTTTTAATAAAAGGCACCCTGTGCCGCGTTCACCGCCAGGCCAAGGTCTTCTCAGCATCAGTGTGTCGGCGCAGCAGGGTTTCAATATAGGGATTTATATTAATTTTAGATCCTAGGCGGGAATTACGGTAGTTAGAACAAGCTTAAGAAAGCACAGGTCTCTTGAGATCGTTAGAATAATGTTTACGTAATTAGCGCAACACGCAATGATGAAAAAAGTAAAATGGTGAACGACAATGCTGAATTACCTTCTCGCATACTAAATGGAGTTGGACCACTATATTTTGTGCACTCTACTGAAATAATAGTTCCTTCAAAGGAGCCGCTCAAGGAACTACTGAGAACAAACGAATTATTTGCACATGTGCTTGCCTTTTATTTGCGCAGTGTCGTAAGCATAAACATCTTATATCTCCAGAAGAATTAATCAAAATGATACCACCTCGTTTCGACTGACCAAAATGGCTATCTCTCATCTTTAGGTAGCCTTAACAGAGACTGAAGTTATGCCACTAAAAGATGTTATAAAAAGCATATGTTAAAATGTAAAAGGAGAGAAGTTCCAAGCAAGTTATGCATTATGGTCGTGGAAAGGTTTTGATGATAGCAAGCAGAAGATAGAAGGCTTAAGTTACATTTTACGTAACAAGTTCTTTTAAAGCATTATTTACATAATAAACTTCTTAACATCTAAATAACTGTGAAATCTGTCACGGATTTTCTAAAACAGCAGTTAAATGACCACAAAAACGCCATAAAACAAAAAAGTAAAAACAAAAACACTACGAAAACTATAATGATAATCCATCAACAGAACAAATACATTTCTAACTACGTTTTGATAACGGTTCGCGTTTCTCAACCTTGAAAACGAGAATCGGACCAACAAACAGAACAGCTAAGCAACACCAAACGAGCAATAAATAAGCAATTCTAGATATACAGCCCGGTCAGACCTGTCCGCGTGGGCGTGTGCACGGACTTTTTTCTCTTTTCGCTAATAAATATGCGCGAGCGCATCTCAAGTTCAATATACCGATTGTGCGCTGTATAAGGTGAGCAAAGAAGCGGCATTGTGCGGAAATGCTTATCGTTGTTGGAGTGAAAAGGATAAAGGACAAACAGAAGCACATCTTGAGATCTTTTTATTCAACGAAGAAACTGATTTTCATTCTGTCGAAGTATGTCTTTATGGCACAGATCTTCCTTTCGATGTAATTGAGTATCCATCACCTAAATTTTATCGACTACAATTAGGGCTAGCTAGCGTGATCCACTTTCACCTCATTATTGATCAAAAAATGTGACCACGATTCGTCATGAGAGTTTCAAACATATACTGGTCCTGCAAACGATGTACTACTGCTAAAAGGTGATTCAGAATTATAGAATAATGTGCTTGCAATATCTTGACAAATTAGAAATCATACTCATAAAACTGCTTCTTAGACCGAAACTGATTTGGCATTCAAACACATAAATATTTAAATGATTTATTAATCTGCCTAACTAGGCAACTATAATAAAGCTTAAACCCATAAATCTTTCTAATCATAAATGTCAATTAATAAACAAATATATTAAATATAATATTTGGAAGTCTGGCCAGCGCAGCAGGAGTTGGATGCCTGTGGTCATCGCTCTGCACCAAATGGTGGCAAAGTATTCATTATTGTACATACATATATGTATGACATTGAATGCGTATATGTTTTATGATATAACTGTGTAGGTGTTAATTAAAATATACATTTAGGAATATTAATTATAAATTAGACGTGGGAAATAAGAAGCTGGTAATTTAATTTGTGAGATGGATGAGTTATTCGCTGTTGGGAATCGTTTGGCTTGGCATAGACATGTTGTGAGGATGGATGAAACTCATATTACCAAGAAGGTGATAAATGTAAATGTTGATAGATGGAAGGGAAGAGGAAAATCAATAAAAAGGTGAATGAATTGTGTAAGGTATAAATGAGAGGTGAGTGAATGACGCGACCACGGCAAACAGGGAAGAGTGGAAGAAAACGTACTGCGCCGACCCCAAAAATAGGTGAAGAAGGAGAAGAAGGTAGTTTTAGGATGCAATAACTTCTATTTATTTCTTCTTCTTCTATTTATTATGTATAAGTATTTTTCTATGTGGGTATGTAGTCTTTCTTCTTTTGCTCTTTGATTGTTTTTTGTAATTTTGTTTTCTTAACTGTTTCATTTTTGTGTAATAATCGCGTTTATAAGTATTTTATTTTGTTTTATTTAGTTTGCCACAAATAAATATATTGTCTATTATTTTAACTAACCGGAAAAGAAGAGAAGAGAAGAAGAGGTTCTCAAGATAAGAAATGAAGAAGAGGTTCTCTGATCGACGCGTATCTATAAATTTATTATTGACCACGCATAACTTTTTACAGAGTACCTAGTCCGATTTTATATTCCCTTTGTGCTAAGGCTTAATGCATTAACAGTACGGCTTCAATTAGCAACCGAAGAGTGGAAGAAAACGTACTGCGCCGACCCCAAAAATAGGTGAAGAAGGAGAAGAAGGTAGTTTTAGGATGCAATAACTTCTATTTATTTCTTCTTCTTCTATTTATTATGTATAAGTATTTTTCTATGTGGGTATGTAGTCTTTCTTCTTTTGCTCTTTGATTGTTTTTTGTAATTTTGTTTTCTTAACTGTTTCATTTTTGTGTAATAATCGCGTTTATAAGTATTTTATTTTGTTTTATTTAGTTTGCCACAAATAAATATATTGTCTATTATTTTAACTAACCGGAAAAGAAGAGAAGAGAAGAAGAGGTTCTCAAGATAAGAAATGAAGAAGAGGTTCTCTGATCGACGCGTATCTATAAATTTATTATTGACCACGCATAACTTTTTACAGAGTACCTAGTCCGATTTTATATTCCCTTTGTGCTAAGGCTTAATGCATTAACAGTACGGCTTCAATTAGCAACCGTTCATATTTACCTTCCTATGACATACCTAAGTCGCCAAGCACAGCTATCTGTGTGTTCCGGCAACCTCATTTGAGAGCCAGTTTCCTGTCCAGGCGTAGCGTGACGCCATCTTCAACCACATCGTCGTTAAATATCTGGTATCATTTTGATAACTTGCATTCAAATGTGGGTAAAATTGTACGAACCTAAAACCAAGTAAACTGTAAATTTTATAACTTCGAATAAAAATATTTCACAGCATTAAATTTTATTTTTAAAACGTGGATTAGATAAGATCTAGAGCATGTGATAGTATCAGAAAAGCCAATTTTAATGAAAATCATTTATGTCAATGACACTATGTGCGGCTATTTTGTTCATATGCCACATACCTTATAAGGTAGGCTACTCTATAACATTAACATATAACGAGCGTTATTATACATGCTATATAATTCTGTTATATCCATTATATCACAAACAGGATAGTTTTCGAGTAACCAGAGAACAAGTTTGGTGCATTCGTTTTACTTTTTTTAACATATCTGCAAAGGAATGCCGACTAAACGTGTTTGGCAGAAATTAGGCGTCGGATTTTTATTGGTTGCAAATGGCAATGTACAGATTGAATTTACATTGTGTTTGTAATTTCCAAATTGAAATTCCATTACGTTACAAGTAAGTACATTATTTAAATATAATTCTAATAAAAACAGTGTCATTCAGAATTTATCATTAACAATAATTCCCCGTAGTTAATCTATGCTAACAGCTACTGTCTACCGACGCCATAAACACCATAAAAACTTCAAAGTCTACAAACCTCGAACAAACATAAACTTTCACGTCAATAAACATCAAAACTTACGTCCAAATTCACGCTAAACTTTTTTGAACAGGGTCAAAGTTCTCAATATCACAGGCGCCGCTCATTAGCTCAAACAAAATTAACCCGGGCTTATCTCGTGACGAATAGCTCTTTATGATTATGTTATGAGCGTTATTATCGTTACCTTATCTTCAAGGAAATAACGTGTTTGCGTTACTGGTTATAAAGCACCGGCGGTGAAAGGTTGATTGCTTTATGGTGATGAACTTGGAAGTTTGAAATTTGTCTTTATAATAATGGTTCTATGTATTTTGCAGACTTTCGAGCGTCTATAATGGCGGACTACCGATATGATAAAGTTAATAAGACGAACCTACATTTTTGGAGATATCAGGGGACCATTGCACACAAATTGATCTAAGTATCTCAAATTAAGCTCGAAACTTGTGTTATGGGAACTAGACAACGATATACATACTTATATAGAGAAATAAATACATATATAAATAGGAATATCCAAGACTCAGGAACAAATATGAGATGTTTGTAGGTAACGATAAATGCGAAATCATTTTAAGCAAAAGTAACAACTTGGATCAAGGAAAAAAAGGACTATAAAACCAAAACCTTTCGATAATCTTAAGTAATTTGATTTCGGAAAACGATATAGAGATATTATTCAATGCTTTGGATGATCGTTTCTCTCGCTTTTTACGGTGACATTTTATAAAAATAATGCGCGCCGTGGAGCCTGTTAAATGGGGTATAATCTCAATAATATCAAATGTTGATGCCCGTATTGAGACGTTAAGGAAAAGTTAAATTTACTGAGGCCCACGCGAGATTCAAAAGAGGCATTCATGCTTTCACGCCGCGCCGCCGCTGCCACCTGACGATATGAATCCGACAAGTTAACAGTCGGAAATCAACGGTGAACGGTAATTTCATTTAATTGGACTGATTACCGTAAAAAATCGATAATGATTGGAAAATATTTTCCAACGTAAATTTATATGAACTCCAACGTTATATATAGGCTTTGTATTTTTCGGTATGATATATTTCTGTATCGTTAAGTACCCAGTAGGACTAAACCGCGATTCTACTAAATATTATATCGAATGCATTATGAATTATGATATATATTTATCGGACTAGGTATTCTGACGGCGATTTTGAAATAATACGCCAGTATTCTCAATCGACTTGAGATTTGGATATTTAATTTTTTTTTTTTTTTACTATTTACAGGGTAGCGTTTGACCACAAGTCACCTGATGTTAAGTGACGATGTGGTCGAAGATGGCGCCACGCTACACCTGGACTGGGAACTGGCTCTCAAGTGAGGCTGCCGGAACACACCGATAGGTGCTTGGCGACAGATTCTTAACAAGAGGGTGGTAGCTAGCCAGGCGAGTACTAGAAAATACCCTACCACCAAGCTATGGTTTCATCACGATGTTTTCCTTCACCGAAAGCTCAAGCTCATTGTAGGATTCGAACCCACGTCCTGCGGATCGCAAGCCGACGTCACTACCACTGAGCCATCATCGCTATAATTAGGTGCATAGAAGCTGCCAACGCTTACGATTGAGGGAAATCGACATGTCTATCAACCACTACCAACCCGCACTGGACCAGCGTGGCAGATTATGGCACGTACATTATCTCTGATGCCCGGGCCATGCTAAGGTCAACGTCAAGGGAAATGTCAATGCCTATCTTCACGATAAATGTTGCGTTAATTTATTTATTAACTATTATGTGAGTGGCTACACTTGAACGGTCAACGTGAATGTACTTGAACTATTATCGGCTAACGTCAAACGCCAATGTGAATGCCGTTGTCCAATGTCGTGGCCACACTCATGTCAAACGTCAATCATCGCGCTATTGAACGGCATTTCCCGTTAGTGTGGCCCCAGCATGAGAGATGGCCTGTGTTTCAACAGGATGATGAATGGTATAGAGTTTTAAACAACTGAGTTATTTAGATGGTAGAGCGAAACAATTTGACGTAAGTATGTATGCATGAGGATAAAATGCTATATTTTCATCGTATCTATAAAAAAAGCCAATGAAAAAACTAGAAATGTCTTTTTGTGTATATGACAACAGTTTTATTAAACAATCACCTGTCACCTCGTACGTTATAATTCAGATTGTAGCGGCAGGTGGCAAGTGGTGACCACAGGAGATCACATTCGAGTAACCAAAGTACCGTGTTTATAATATACTTTAGTACTAAACTTTTCTGTTTATAGTGTTTTAATATTAAAGTGTTGTAGTTTAGAGGGGAATAAAACTCGAGTGCCGTTGGGAAAGACTCCAGTTTTCGGTAATTGAACGTTTAACACGTTTAGAGTGGTGATAATGGTTTAAATTACCATAATAGTAAATGTAAAATCAGTGGGACACTTCGTCGAGCACGTGGGTGGAAGGAAATTAACTTCTTATTTAGATGAGATCGTGATTTTGAAATAGAACAATTACATATTGAGAACATAAATAATAAAGGCGTAACATCTTATTACCTGTTCGTTGTTAGTTGTTTTTTATAGAATAGAATCGTAAAGTTCTTCTAAGTAGTTTCCAACTATATAATAGCTTTGTCTCACGGGTTCATCTGCGTGGAGATTGCCACAAGGACCATGGATTTTTTGCAACAAAAAGTACCTATGCTATGTTATTCTCGGGCCTCGGGCCCATAAACCATCTCTATGTAAAATATTAGGTCAATCTGCTTTGTAAAACAAGGTCAAACGAACAAAAACACTTTCACATAGGATTAGGTCGCTTTATTAATGAAGAACATAATATGAGAGAACGCGAAAAAAAAGTAGAAAAAAATAACAGAACCTTTTTTGCTGTAGGTACAGTGTCAATAAATAATGTGTAATTAATTAATCACAAAGACAGTTTATGCGAAAGCAACTATCGTGGCGATTTATTTTTCAAGAAGAAAGTAGAGCAAGTAAAAGGTACCATTCTCGTAAGAGCGAATTGACTAATATAATTATGTACCCTGTGTATATGTAAAGTCAATAGTCGCGTCAAATCACACGACAATATTATAGCAGCAGATATTTATATGAAAATGTTTGCAAAACTAATATTTTATGCAATGAAAACCTCTTAACTAACATTAAATGTCTACACTTTCCAATAAAAATAACCAATAACTCTCTTCAGAGACAAGCCGCAATTGCAATGTCAATGCTGACTGCATAGGTGTCTGCATTAAACACGATTTATGTTTTGCAAGTTTGAATAATTGATGACAGTGTCTGGCGGAATTAATAAGGATATTTGTGAGGAGAGACGCGTTCCAAATGGGAATAATTTGTTCGACATCACCCACGTGCTTGTCTCTCATACTGTGATTATATTTAATTAAATTAGACATGGTCTTACGAGACTTAGATTTTCTAACCTTTAAAGTTCAATCTAACAACATCTTTAGAAGGTAAATAAGATAGTACCTCGGTTTGAAAATGTTGTTTCAAAAGAAAAATGTTGTTTTAACTAGTGTAGATTTTAATAAGCTATGAACTATTCAAATATCTTTAACTTCGTTGTAGGTATAATAAATAAATAGCAATCTTATTTAAAACTATGAAAATGTCCTACGCTCATAAAATCATAATAATTGAACTATGTTTACGATCATTTAAATCGATAGACATCTCACGAGGCAAGTAAAACCGATCGATTTACTCAGATGATATTTTATAGAGGAAGTTGCAAAAAAGGCACTTACGTAGATACTTGTTAATTTGGCAATCGATTTTAAATGTTGCAAAAAATGACGATTAATATTGAAGCTTAACGAATAATACATTTGATCTCGTAAGATAACATCGTAGGCTTAAGATAATAAATTGAAATTAGTTTGTTTGTAGATATAAAAAACCTGTTGCTGTAAATTATGTCTTTTTTACGGCAGTATAATTTCATCATCATCATCATCAACAGCCGGAAGAAGTCCACTGCTGAACATAGGCCTCCCCCCTTGAACGCCACCATGAACGGCTATTAGCCATTTGCATCCAACGGCTCCCTGCGACTCTTACAATGTCGTCGGTCCACCTAGTGGGGGGCCTACCTACAGAACGTCTTCTTCTTCTTCTAATTTATTTTCTCTTAATTATTACAGAACTTATTATTGAAAACATTAACATAGTAAGTGCTTAGTTCTTCTTCTTCTACACTTAAGATCAGAGCTCTTGTCGGCGGAGCATTTTCCATCTTGATCGGTCCTCGGTCATTATTATCACCTCTGGTCTGTCATAAAGTAAGTTTCTTTAACCTGGCTTGTATATCTTTTCGGTCTACTTCTCCCACTCTTCCCTTCTACTATTCCTTCAAAGTCGCTTTTATGTATTCGTCATGACAGCCCAAGTGACCAAGAATCTTTTATCTTTCATCTCTATTATTGTTGTCAGTAGTATTCTGTTTTCTCCAAAACCAAACCAAAACTTCGTGGTTGGTTTCTTTCCGTCTAGCTGATTCTCTCCTTACGTCGCTAAGTACATAAGTAAAATACGTAGCGATATCGTATTTTTTTGGTCCGCATTCTTCATCAAACACTTCCTTGGTACTTGCTACCTACACTACCTCCTATCCTAAACTCTACCCATATAAAACAAATAGAAAAAGCTAACCATTCCAGTGAATGTGATAACACATTCAAGATGAATAGCATTCTGCTGCAAAAACTGGTCTCCAACATAAGAGCCTTCTAAGGAACCACCTATAGGTTCCTATTTCGCTAACATCACAAGTGTAGAATACAAACGTGACTGGCTGTCGAGACTTTTTTCTATAAATTATGCGTAAATTCCATAATAAAAACCTTTGCGCCCAGTAAACAGTTGTATATTATTGCCTATTTTCTGTTGGACTGAGGACTTTGAACAGATCGAGAGCATGCTATTCATTACTTTTATTATTAGTAATACACTGAGAAAAAAATTCAAACTATCCTTCTGAGTCGTTACCTTCCAAGACCGATTCCTTTTTTTTTACCTTAGATTTCCTTCTGTATCACAAATCCTTCCCTTTTGACTCGCAAGGAAAATGGTATTTTGGAAGGTCATTTTTCTCCGTGTAGGCAAGCATTTCATCAAAGTCTCACCTGATTGGAAGTGATGACGAGGTCGATGATGGAGCAGGCTTGCTTAGGAGATACTCTCAACTTAAAGGCACCCAAAAAAGGACAAGAACACGAAAAAGAAAACGTTTAAGGGATAAAGAAAACATTCTCAAAGACTCACAAATCCTTGATCTGGACAACAGTTTTCTTAAGAAATTCAACGTGATCAGAAATCTTGAAAAGTCTTTCATTGCTGGTGTAAAATTAAATGAAAAGACCGTTTCGATAAAAACATAAGAAATGGTATTGGAAAAAAACTTTAGAACAAGACATCATCCAAAAGCTTTTACAGTAATTTTCTCAGACAATGCGCGAATATTCAAACAAGTTAGCAACAAGAAATATTAAACGATTCCAATAAAATAACAATACAATAAATTTTCACGCTTCGCACGCTATTGTTTTTTTAGTCTGACGAGAATCTGTTGAATGAGGTTTTATGTTTTGGCTGTATGCTTCAGCACGACCTCTATGCACATCTCTTTGCGAAGTTCCATCTAAACACACACGATAGGTATGAATTTTTCATTTAGGTATAAGGAATTTAGATTTATCTTGATGAAAATTTAGCATATTCCAAGTACATCCATCAGTTGACACCTATTTGTACAAAGTTCGCATATTTTGACTCATTTCGAATCTCACTCCGAGAGATTTTATTTATTTTACTAGATTGGATTCTCAAAACCGACTTCAAACATATTCCCAAGTTTCTGCGAATTGCTGGTAGATTTATATGATTAAATTAGATTTTATTACATTTCTAGAGAAAGATCTCGTGATGTTTGCCCTAGATCAAGAAGTGAGGTACATTTTGAGGTAATATGAGGGAAACAAAAAAATCTGTGTTACTGATCGAATTTTTTTTTTATATACGACTAGGTTGCACCCCGCGGTTTCACCCGCGACTTCCCGTTTTTCCGCAGGATCCCGTTTCCGGGATAAAAAGTAGCCTATATGTTAATCCTGGGTATAAGCTATTCCTATTCCAAATTTTATCAAAATCGGTTTAGTAGTTACGGTGATACGTGGTGTAACAAACATTCACACACACACACACACACACACAAACTTTCGCATTTATAATATTAGTAAGATGTTTTAGAGAATTTAACTTATCTAGGCAACTGTTTGTTAAGCACAATAATATGTTTTATACCTAAAAGCATAATTTAAGCCAAAAATAAATAAAAAACTATGAGTACCTATCAAGCTTTTTATGTAATTAACATTGACATAAGCTTTATAATTTGTTAATGTTTTAACAATCATGTTAACATGGAGCAAAAAGTAAACGAATCGTAAAAACTTTTTTCTCCTTTCAAAGTCAATGTTGTCATTATGTTAAAATTACCCGCTATTATATTATCAAAGCCGACTTTATTACGTCAGGGCAACGGACTTGAAACCAGTCCCATTCATAAATAAATCATTGTACACTGTACGATTTTTTATAGTGTTTGCCATGATTTATAGACTAGCGACCTTGTGGAAAGAAAAATGAGTGCTAAGTAACAAGATTTACTTATTGGGCCTCTGCTTAACTTCAAAATGTGTAATAATTATAACAATAGACGTGTACATACGGCAAAGAAATAAAAAACCTATCACAAACAAACAAAAAACAAAGTAAAAAAAAGCTTTTTTTCTTCTTGTTTTTCAAAACCTACCACAAACCTACCAAAAACCTACCACAAACCTACCTGCCAAAAAA
Organism: Opisthograptis luteolata; assembly: GCA_931315375.2. Taxonomy (NCBI): domain Eukaryota; kingdom Metazoa; phylum Arthropoda; class Insecta; order Lepidoptera; family Geometridae; genus Opisthograptis; species Opisthograptis luteolata. The sequence continues at coordinate 3,467,650 of OV928044.1, forward strand.
AAAAGTAAAAAAAAGCTTTCTCGTTTTTCAAAACTAGTTAAATAAGTGAGTATCAAAGTTTAATCCAAAAAGAAAGTTTCTCTACGCGTTATTTGGTATTATTTTATCTCTAGACAAGAATTATATTAAATACCGATAAGGGTAACGCAACGACCAGAGCAAATTAAAGATTAACTTAAACTTAAATTGATCATAAAGTAACCACAATTTAATACTTAACTGTAAACCGGATGTAAATTATTATTTAAGGCGACACTTAGACGGATTAAACCTGTAATAAATAGATTCGCGATGCTGATTAATAAATGGCTTAGAATTATTTTGGATGCAATTACGATTCCGTTCACGAAATTGTTATCTTTTAAACGGGCCCATTTATTTGGTGTACGTAATTGAATGGCAAAAAAACTCAAAATCGATTAGTATAAACCAGAACAAGTCTGTTGTTTTTGTTATTTTTTGGCCATGCTATTTACGAGTCATATTTTATGAGACAGTTTCGGGGTCTTTTACTTTGCGCTCAAATTAGTACATATTTAAATAATATTACGTTGACCCAACCAGGTTTGGTCCTCAATTTCTTTACTTGAGAGAACGTATTCCAGCAACATATTCCAGAAAATATTGCGAAAAGATATATCTGTATTCAATCATTTATTTTCACAACACAGTTTAATTTATGAAAACTGACATTCCCAGCCATTCCGATGCGGATGCTCTCCCAATTTGTAGAGATAAGTTAAAACCACAGTCTTTATTTTCATACGATATCTTATCACGGTTGTATAGAGTATATTTTCGCGTGATTTTCTTAGGTATGGAGATACGTTTAGGCAGGTAAAAGGATAACGGTTTCAGCACCAAGTATGGATCGGGCATGACGTACGATTTGTTGCAGCTTTCAGTCGTGCCTGTCCGCATACTTGCATTGCAGATGCATCTTCGTTCAAAGACTTTCCTTCAATATAAAAGTCACTGAGGTTAATTTTCAATTACCCAGTTAGTTTATGAAAGTAGGTATGTAAGTATTATTTTAATTTATTACTGTGATATTTTGATGACGACATTGTGTTGGAAGGTTACGTTGCCTAACATTTTGCAGAGAGCGTAATGTTATTCCAATAAACTGCATACAATTTAGAAGATATTTTGATCGATAACTGGAAACTCCAGCGTCTAGGTGCTAATTGAAAACAAGTGCTGATTTTCATATCTACTTATATTAAAACGCGAAAGTAACTCGACTATCTTTTTTGTTACATCTTGATGAAATTTGGCATGAAGATAGTATGAATTCTGGAGAAAGACATAGAATAACTTTTATCGCGATAAACTGTAGATGAACCACCGGGAACAGCTAGAAATACTTATAATGATATCGGGTAAGTCTTTTATTTTGCACGCACGTAGATATCTGCAGATAATGTCCCTTGCCAAGGAAAGACACTAGTTGTATTATAGAAAGAGCTGGCTTGACTTAGCAATGGACCGTCTCAGGTTATAATAACCTTGAAGCAATTGTAATTACTTGAAATCTTATCCCAAAAACAACTCATAACGAATAAAGGTTACCGCTACGTCATCAGTTGGAGCGGTCAAACGGTACGACCTGCAATCTACCACAATCGTAGATGACATCATGCGAATTGTGCTGAATGAAACGAGGCCGTTGTTCTATCACATTGAACTTGAGATGGTGAAACTGTTAGAAAGGCCGTCTAAAAGTTGTTAGTGGCCATGACTTAACGAAACTTTTGTTTGAAAAAGTAAGAGACAAAGTAGCTCAAAAGTGTGAAGGAAAACATTGTAAGGAATCCGACATGTCCAAGAACCACAATGTTTAAGAGCATGCGACATTTAAAAACCCACACTTAGCCAGTCTGGTAGATTAAGACCCCGTACTCTCTCTGAGAGAAGGCCTATCACTCAGCAGTGGAAATGTAATGGATGATGATGATGATGAAAGACAAGTTTAAATTTTAGTGATCAATAAGCTAAACCATGAAAATCTCACCACACATACACATACAAAAATCACAAACACGATGTTACTATTAATAAATACTTACTGTGAAATGACGACACGATCACAGATAATCTAGGTCAATCTAGGTTCAATTTTATCTATATCTCGTTATAGATAAAATTGAAAGAATCTTTCTCTTCCTAAACTAATTCGAAAATCTGCAGATTAGATTTACTCATTAAACTTTGGCTAGATTTTCTTTTGAGCCCTATAGAACGTAATAACGTACAAGTGGTTCTAGAATACAACTAATCACATCTCTTTTTCAATCAAATTCTCTTCTCCACATCTTAAAGTTCTTGGATTATCTCCACTACATGTATTTATACAAGTTTAACAAACCTGTACATGCACATAACTGTACATACACTACATGCCGGTACAAGCCACAGGCAAAGTGGGTTGCCTTGAAAAAACAAAGGAAACATCGCAACTCGTGTTCAATTCGCGAACTTGTATTGCGGCACTTACTTTAGAGAAAATGAATTGCAGATTAAACTCACGAGTGAAGCACGCCACACGCACAACTTACCTGTAAAAGATAAAGATATAATGAGTATTAAATTGGGGATAGAGTGATCGGATGGAAAGTTGAATAGTGGTGCCAAAGATCCTGATTTTCAAAGACATGTCCTGGGATTTTGTCGCAAACGTATTTAACAAGTCTAGAAAGAAATATAAACAGACCAAATATTGGTTTAGTGCACTGGGGCTCCACAGACATAATATTTGTATATATAAAAAAGATCAAATAAAACACATAATATTAATAATTGAGTGATAATGACATGAATGTGTTTACAACGATTGAACAATCTGTCCCTAAAATCATGTAAACATCAACTTGTAGCGCACGGAAACATAATTTACGCTACCAATAAGGCAATAAATTATACCTTTTTAACAACTTACAATGTAGTATTTGACCACATGTCATCTGATATCAAGTGACGATGTGGTCGAAGGTGGCCTACATATATTTACGACAATGATACGAGTATCATAGGTATTTTAACAAAGTTCTCAAACTGTTTTATTTATAAGATTAGTTGAACATTATTATTATCTGAAGCATAATCGTAGAAAAAAGATTTCTTTACAACCATTATTTTATCTACAACTATAGGAACAAAAAGAAATAAATTACCCGATATCGGTAATCCTACCAGCACAAATATTTCCTAACTTGGACTACCTTAGTGGCCATGGCAACAGTGCTGATATATCGAGAACTCAAACAAAACCAAATACATGTAAATAACCCGTTTCAAAACCAAATTCCAATTTAACTTTTATTCTCAGGTGTTATGAAACCGCCAAATATACTGGCCATTTGAAGTAAATGTTAAATTGCGTGTACAAAGCTATTGTTACGCATGTCAAAATGACATTAACTCGGTATGTCGGCTTATTTCTTTTGTACCACGTAATGTGTGTTTTAACACTGCCCACAATTAGACGTTCCGAGAAATTCAAGGTTATTGTGCCGATAAACGAAGCCGTGGCTGATGCTATGTGAGAAACTTGTCGAAATTGAGTTTTATAACCATGCTACAGGTAGAAATTTGACATAGCAACGTTGTAGTTAGCAATTTGTGACTCATTTTACATCTTACAGTGTAACGTTTGAACACAATCCACCTGAAATCCTGAAGTTAAGTGAGGATATAGTCAAAGTAGCTCTCAAGCGAGGCTGCCGAACACATCGATAGGGAAGCTTAGCGAATAGCGATGGTAGCTAAGTAAGCGTTAGGAAATTTCCTACTACGAAGCAAAGTGGAAGAAGAAGAGCTTCTCAGGACGTTCCCAGGTCAACTGATTTTATAATCTGTACCGTAACTTTACAACTACCAATACAATGCACTCAATGAGGTGGTACATGGTACATGGTTGACATTTCTAGATCCACATAAGCGCTTTGGTTCTGGTTACGCCAAACCTATGCTTAATATTTATATTTGTTTATATTTTGGTGTTTTCCCATTTCCCACTTCCCCTTTACCCTAAGCAGTACTCGCAACACTGCCGTACTGCGCGAAGGCAGCGCCTCTGTCGGGAGATCGACGAGCGAGCAAATAAAATGACAGTTACGTCCCAAGTTACGGGGGTGACTCGGTGGATGCATTGAGCGTCTTAATAATAAAAAACTATATTCTGTGATCGTGCCGTTAAACAATATAAAATAACACCAGTGATTGCTGACACCTATGGACTCGGTGAGTACTGCTTCCTGTCTACTCCGTTCCTGCCCTACATTAGTTGCAAACACCGGTAAAGAATACAGTCCACTAATTTTGAAGATAAAAATAACATAAGTTTTGGCGTGATCATATGTGGTTCCTTCTTCGCAGGATACCTTCCAGTCCCTTATTAGAATACTCTCATAGGCTCTAATAAGCGAATTATATTCATTGCGAATATAATTTTATTCGTTCAAATAGCGTGACATTGCGTCATCTATTTTCCCCGCCTAAAATATTGGCATCCTTTTGCTTGTAGCATTGAGCTACTTGTACTCCCTGCTAGGTATACTATTTATCTACGCATATTAATATATATTACGTATAAATAATATTCTATTTAAGTATAATTTAATTACAATATAAAATTTATTTATCTACCCTCGCTTACCATTTATTATAAAAAAATATTACTCGCCTACGTGACTCGGCGTTCGATATTACCCGACCACGTAGCGGAGCTGCGCAAGCGCATCGCTTATCGCGCGCCTGCTCACTCTTTGTAATTAACCTTCTTAATTTACCCGTATATATTTTACCATATTCTTATCTCTGATATTTTGTAGAACTGCGCCATCACAATGCCGCCAAAAATTGACTCTAAGTCTGGAGAAGCCTCTGCTTGTGATGATGCACTTCAAGATGCTAAATTATGTATTTTAATTGCTAAACGCGAAGCAATATTTGAAATTGTTCAGAACATCTTTGATTTATCTTCTCAGTCTGATTTAGATACAAACGATGATTTGAGGGAACGTTTTCTCGGCGAGTCGTCACAGATTCAATCGTTACGCGATGAATTCAAACAAATATTAGACGAGTACAATACTCGCTTGTTAAAACTAACTCCAACCGCGAAGCCTGATTATAAAAGTCTGTACGCTTTTGAGACTTTATGTAGTAGGATTAAGCGAACTCAGTCTCGATATTCAGCGTCTAGTGATGTACCGGAAATGCAAAATGCAACTGCTGCTTTGCTAAAGGCCAGGCCTAAATTACCTCCGATCCAGCTTTTAGATTTCGACGGTGATATTAAATCTTGGCATATGTTTTATACAACCTTTAAGTCCGTGGTGCATGATAACCTATCACTTACGAATGCCGAGAAATTATTTTACCTTTTACCTAAACTGACAGGTAAGGCTAAAATCGCGATCGCAGGAATTTCTCCGTGTGCTGAAAACTACCAGCTGATTATACAGACACTTATAAATAAGTACGACGACCCTCGTATGTTAGTTTCGGATTACTTACGTCAAATGTTTAATTTCCCTGCTTTTCAAACCGCATCCGCTGACAATTTTGATTCTTTTATAGATCATTTTGCTAGCGCGGTTAGTGCTTTAAAGAATCTAAATTTAAGCAACTTAACTGATCTTATCATACTTCACATAGCTATACAGAAGATAGACTCAGAGTCTGTTCGCGCGTTTGAAACCACGTGCGGCAAGAAAATGCCCAATTTTGACGAGTTTGTTGACTTCATCACAACTCGCGCTAAAGTATTTGAACGTACTATTACAAATACTCCCGTGGTAAATGTACGACAAAATAAAAATAATAAGCAGTCTAATAACAGCCCTTCTGGCACTGCGCCTAGGTATCAAGCTTATGTAAGTACGGTGAATAAACCTGCTTCTAAGTGTTTATGCGCGAACATAACACATACGCATCTATTTAAGTGTGTTAGCTTTCATAAATTAAATCCTCTAGAGCGTTTTAAATGCGTTAAAGATAATAATGCGTGTGTGAATTGCCTAGCCCTTAACCACAAGGTGTCTAGCTGTCCTAGTACTTCACACTGTCGAGTTTGTAGTCAAAAGCACCATTCTAGTCTACATTTTGATCGCGCATCCGCTCCCACCGCTTCTGCAGGCGTGTTGCCGTCGCAGGCGCAGCGTGTGAATGATGTACCTAGTGCTCCTGTTACGTCACCGCAGGTAGCGAGTGAGCGTTCGGACGTAGCATTATGCACTACGAACGTAAACCATAACTCTGACTTATCAGTACATAAAACGACAGTACAAACTCAACAGACTACTGTTTTATTATCAACCGCGCAGGTCGCCGTCTACGGTTCTAACGGTGATCGACATATTATTCGTGTGTTATTAGATTCTGCATCTCAAAGTCACTTCATTACGAAGGAATGTTGTAATCAATTAGGGTTACAAGTTAAAAACACGGAACGTACTATCGTGAAGGGGTTCGGTGGTACTGAGAAAATAATACAAACTAACTCGATAGATTTAAAGTTTTACTCTCGCTTCGACAACAACATTAAGTTTAATATTTCACCGCTTGTTGTTGATAAGGTGACAGATTTGTTACCTACGGCTGTGGTAGACACGTCGGTCTTGTCACACCTGGAAAATATTCCGATCGCTGACGAAAGCTTTGGTGTACCTAATAAAATTGACGCTTTAATAGGAGCTTCCCTATTCCCCCATTTACTTCTCCCCGACGACGTCCATACGTCACGTGACCCGTCGGTGCCCGCTGCATTGCGCACGGTTTTAGGATACGTATTTATAGGTACTGCACCTACGATACCTACGACAAGTACTCAAACGGCCTTGACGTGTTGTTTCGCTCAAGAGCCTACCGCTATTGACTCGTTAGTCAGGCGTTTCTGGGAACTCGAAGAGATTCCTACAACTTCCGTTCATCATCCCGCTGATGCTGAATGCGAAGACTTCTACAATTCAACTACTACGCGCGATCCTACGACTGGCAGATACGTTGTCGGCCTGCCGTTCAAAGAGGATGTCTATTCTTTAGGGAATTCAATAGACACAGCTCGTAAACGTTTTATGTGCCTAGAAAGAAAGCTCGAAGCTTCACCTAAATTAAGGTCGGCATATGACGATGTCATAAAAGATTATCTCGCGAAAAACTATATTTCTCCCGCGCCTCCGTACGCACCCAAGGACCCTGTTCCTATATACGTGATACCGCATCATGGAGTCGTACGCGAGGATAAAGCTTCGACTAAGCTCCGCATAGTTCTGGACGCTAGTAGCTCATCCAGCTCCGGTCGATCACTCAACCAGATTGTTCATTCGGGTATGAACCTTCAAGGCAATCTATTCGAAATAATTTTAAACTTCCGTCTGCACGCAGTCGCCATGACTGCAGATTGTCGTCAACAGTTCTTACAAATAATTATGCGCGAAGCTGATCGTCGTTATCAATGTTTTTTATATCGGTTCAATCCACGAGACCCTCTCGTGCTGTACCAGTTCAATCGTGTCTGCTTCGGTATAACTTCTAGCCCGTTTCACGCATTACGTACGGTGAGGCGGCTTGTAGAAGACGACGGCGCGAAGTATCCGCTCGCGAGTAGTATTGTACTGCCTTCGTTGTACATGGATGATGTTGCCTTTTCGCTTCCTAGCGAACGTGAAGCTGTCACCGCGTCACAGCAGATGATTGACCTATTCAAAGGTGCACAGTGGGACCTTGTTAAGTGGAATAGTAATTCACGCGCGGTCTTAGATAGTCTACCTGCTTCTCATAAAGTCCCCACAGAGGTTGAGTTTGACAAAACCATGCAACATAAAATACTAGGCTTGCATTGGTCAACAGATAATGATGTATTCTATTTTAAAATAACCATACCTGATGTTGTGACATGCACTAAGCGCTCCATCCTATCTACCGTCGCCCGTCTGTGGGACATAATGGGTTTTGTTGCTCCCACAGTCGTATACGCCAAGATATTAATTAAAATGCTTTGGCAGTTGAACTTAGACTGGGATACACTGGCTCCACCACATATCACTAAGATGTGGAGACAGTTCTGCGACGAATTACCGGCTTTAAATAACCTTCGCATACCACGTCACTTGGGCGTGACCGAAGACTGTGAGGTCACTCTTTTTGGTCTGTCGGACGCCAGTCTCGCCGCTTATGGTGCTGTAGTTTACTTACACGTTAGTTCTCCTGCTGGTAATACCGTGCGCCTTGTTTGTGCGAAGAGCAAAGTAGCACCGACGAAGCCGCATTCGATTGCGCGCCTCGAACTACTTGGTGGCGTTTTTCTGTCGAAATTACTTCGTACAGTACAGGATAACTACGCTAATCGCATCCCAATCAAGGCAACATACGCATTCCTTGACTCTAAAGTCGCGTTATATTGGATAAGGAGCTCACCACACCGGTGGCAGACCTTTGTCGCGAACCGTGTTGTTCAGATAACGGAAAATATTCCGCCTGACCATTTCTACCATTGCCCGGGCATTGAAAACTCGGCTGACATTTTATCCAGAGGTGTTACTCCTGAGAAACTGGTCTCACACCCTCTGTGGCTCCATGGACCTCCGTGGGCCTCATTACACCCGTCTCAGTGGCCTCTTAGGAGCCTAGACGGTGAATATATAACAGACTTACCTGAACAGAAGATTTTAACGCACACTGTGTGCACGCCTGTAGAGCAGTGTGCTTTACATGAACTTGCTCTCCGTACTTCTTCGTGGAGCAAGCTTATTCGAATAATCGCATATGTTTATAAATTTGTAAAATTACTACCACGTCGCAGCACTACTGCAGTGACTGCTGATGACTTAAATTTCGCTGAAAATAAAATGCTTCACGCTCTGCAAAATCAACATTTTGCAAAGGAATACTCCAGTATTCTTAAGAACGAATCTTGTTCTCCGGCATTTAATCGCCTGAGACCTTTCATCGACGACAATGGTCTGATCCGCGTTGGCGGTCGCCTCGTTAACTCCGGTCTTGACTTCACAAAAAAGCATCCGGTCATATTGCCTCGCAGTGGTCATGTGGTGAATATGATCATCGACTATCATCATATTAAAAATTTACACGCCGGACCGGAATTATTAATGTCATTGCTTCGACAAAGATATTGGATCTTGTCAGCGCGCCGCCTCGTCAGGCAAAGAGTGCATATGTGCAACATTTGCTTTCGACTAAAGCCGCGTCCAACTTATCCTCTCATGGCTGATCTGCCTGACGCGCGTACACGTCCAGTGGTTAAGGCGTTTACACATACGGGCTGCGACTATGCAGGCCCTATAACCTACACTCCGGTGCGCCGCCGTGGTGTACACAGTGAGAAGGCGTATATCGTTCTCTTTACCTGCCTCACCACGCGAGCAACGCATATCGAGGTTGCTAGCTCCCTTAGCACTCAGAGCTTCCTCGCAGCATTCAAAAGATTCCTCTCTCGACGAGGACCTGTACAATTTGTGCACAGTGACAACGCAACAAATTTCCAAGGCTCTGCTTTATATCTCCGCGATCTCTATAAGTTTCTTAGGGAAGAGTATTACCCAAAACTCGAGCAGGAGTGCGCAGAGAGTCGCATAACTTGGAAATTCATCTGTCCCAACTCTCCACACTTTGGAGGTTCTTGGGAAAGCATGATTAAAGTCACTAAGACTATTTTATTTAAAGTTATCGGGCAACAGCTCCTCTCCTACGAGGAACTTTATACCGTCCTCGCTCAGATTGAGTGTTTACTCAATTCGCGTCCGCTGACAGTACTCAGTTCCGATCCAGCGGAACCCTCGGCTCTTACGCCAAGTCATTTCCTACATACTGCACCTTTACTTTCCTTGCCTGCCCCTGACGTAACCTCTGACAATATCAGTTTGCTTGATAGGCACTCGTTAATGGACAGGATAGTCCAGTCCTTCTGGAATCGCTGGAGGATGGAATATCTACAGGGCTTACAAGTTAGGCAAAAATGGAACACGCCTTCCGCTCCTATCACTCCAGGAACCGTTGTGGTAGTGATCAACGATAACGTGCCACCACTAGCTTGGCCTTTAGCAATAGTAGAGAAGGTGCATCCTTCGAAAGACGGTGTCATACGCGTGGCGACTGTGAGAATCGCCGGGAGAACCTACCTCCGTCCGGTCGTGCGCTTATGCCCTCTTCCAACACAATAAACTAAATATAGCTTCGTAGTTTTACATTAAGTTACTTCGTAAGTTTATGTATTTTATCATATTATTTTAACTAGTATATCATACATCGTAATTATATTATAACTTATACTATATCCCTATATTCTCCGTAGCTTCACGGATTTGTCATGACTCACCTTTATGCATTGTGCACCCCTCGTAGTCATGATTTTTAAATTCCTTTACACCTATGAGAGTTTTCTTAAAGGTGACCCTTTAAGGGCGGGTGGATGGTTACGCCAAACCTATGCTTAATATTTATATTTGTTTATATTTTGGTGTTTTCCCATTTCCCACTTCCCCTTTACCCTAAGCAGTACTCGCAACACTGCCGTACTGCGCGAAGGCAGCGCCTCTGTCGGGAGATCGACGAGCGAGCAAATAAAATGACAGTTACGTCCCAAGTTACGGGGGTGACTCGGTGGATGCATTGAGCGTCTTAATAATAAAAAACTATATTCTGTGATCGTGCCGTTAAACAATATAAAATAACACCAGTGATTGCTGACACCTATGGACTCGGTGAGTACTGCTTCCTGTCTACTCCGTTCCTGCCCTACATTAGTTGCAAACACCGGTAAAGAATACAGTCCACTAATTTTGAAGATAAAAATAACATAAGTTTTGGCGTGATCAGGTTCTATTTTAATAATGCAAATGGCAAAAGAGTGGAACACCTTGCCAGCGTCTTTGTTTTCCGAGAAGCATAGTTTGGGAGTCTTCAAGTCAAGAGTGAGTAGTGATCTTCTAGCATGCTCGACTTCGTCATCACTTACTTATCAGTATTGAGACTGTGGTATGCCTAGTGATAATAAAAACAGATGGATTACTTTTATGAACATCAAGGTTTTTGGTGTAAGTCAAGATTTACCCCTGTATTTTGCCACAAGATCCTAAAGCCGCTTTTCATTTGTTTCTTGCAAAGAAATTTCATAAATATGTCACGTAATCACGTTTAGGTCCGGCTCTCTACTTCATTATTGTAAATCGGGAGCTATTATTGAAAGCAAAAAGTTTTTATTGTGCCCATTGTATTCTAAGATACTGGTTTCCTGTTAACTAGTAACGTTTGTTTCGTTTTATTTTATTGACTACCATTGCTAATGACTCTATAGCTCTGTATGTTTTATCTCAATCAGTTGCCAAGGTATTTAGCTAAGCGGCGGTAATTAGACAGAAATATTTGCCTGGCTTGGACTCGAACCCACTATCTGCCGACATCTCGGCGGCTCCTCCCCACAACATTGTGTTCCAAACATAGCTTGCCTGTTTTTTTGTACTGGGTCTCGAAATCTTGGGAATGGCGGTGCACCTAATAAAAGTAGTAAAAAATTAACTCGCTTTAGGGATACGATGGGATATTTATTGGGTATTTAGCTTTCGGATCAAATGCAAAGTTAACCAAAAGAACAACCTTTAAAATGTTTTCTTACAGGACAAAAAATCTTTCGTAACCAAAAATGTTTTAAACATTGTACTAAGAATGATTATTGATTTTACCATTAGCACAGTAAACGCAAATATTCGGATACATATTTTTTTTATTGTTATTCAATAGTAATCCTATCCTACTTAATAGTATAAACGTGAAAATTTGTGAGTATGGATGGATAGATAGATGTTTGGTACTTTTTCACGCAAAAATTTGGAGAAGAATTTGGAGTGGAGAAAGCTTATACCCTGGATTAACACATATTTCTGACTTTCCTTCTGAGTCTTTACCTTTCAAGACCGATTCCTTCCTTATTTTACCTTAGTTTTTCTTCTGAATCAAAAATCCTTCCCTTTTGACTCCGAAGGAAAACGGTATTTCGGAAGGTCTTTTTTCTCCGTGTAGGTTACTTTTTACAATCACACACAGACAGCTCTCTGACCCCCAACTAGAATTCCTTGTACCATTGTGGTATTATAAATAACGTGAATCGGGAATCCAAAACACCCAGACACAACGTCAATAGACAGCGTTTAGCAAAGCCTTTTATGTGTTAAGCCGCTTAACGCAATCTAATATTAAAACTACTCGAAGAATATACAAGTGCGTCACTATTCACAGAAAAGTATTTCTTAGAAAAATTGCGGCTAGAGAAAGCGCTAACTGATCCTGTTATGTGGCTTTTGTGAAGACTTCCTTGAATGTATTTGTCTTAGATGATGTCATTAGATACAGAATGACAATTTTACATTTAGAATTTACTTATTTCGAAGATCAAAGAATAAAGTTTATGTTTTAAGTGTGTAGCAACTTGAGAAAGATCTAGATTGAAGAGCAATAACTGCGTAGAGAAAGATACCACATCAGCCTATTACGTTCCCACTGCTGGGACTCTCTGGACAGTTTCTGGAACAAGCTACCACCGTTAGTTAAAGAATCTGTCGCCAAGCACCTGTCGGTGTGTTATGTACTCACAAAGTGTTTTCTTTTTTGTTAATTATGTGTACCTATCATATTTTCAACAAAATAATATAACAACCGCCGCCATTCATCCACCAGAAGTTATCTACTACCAGTACGAAGCCGGAGCAAGTTGCCAGCACTTACTCGTATCTCGAACAAAAACTAAACTCGATCATTAACAAACTAACTGGTTTTCAAACAAATTAGGTATTCAAATATCGAAAAATAATTTTTCACCGTTCGTCAGGTAAGTAGCTTATCTGGCCAATAAATGCCTTTCGGCCGGAATGCACAGATGTCAAATCTTGCCCACACTGCATGGAATGCTCTGCCTACGCCAACGTCGAAATGGGGATATCAATCTTCGGCTATTGTGCTTGACTTGTTCGGCGGGTTGCGACAAATGCTTGACATTTTCGACTTATGATCATGTTTGGCAGTATATTGTTCTGACAAGTGGTTCGAGTAATCGTGGAGCACTTAGATCTTGTCATATTGGAAACATATGCGATGATAGCTCAGTGCTTGGGAACCGACGTAGGTCGTGGGTGCAAAACCTGAAATGAGCTTGAGCTTTCGGTTAAGGAAATTATGGTAAAGCCACACTAGTTTCTTTAAGAATCTGTCACCAAGCACAACTATCAATGTGTTTCTCACTTAAGAATTTTGATTGCTTAACTTCGTGTGAAAAATAAGTAAAACAGATATAATAGAAAGGACTAAAGTTAAAATAAATGCCATTGTTCAGAGAAAAACTATTTGCACTAAACATAGTAAACACAAATCACAAATCTGTGCAAAAAGTTCAAACTGAGATTGAGACTTCACACATTTGAAATCAATGTGATTGGACCAAATAATAGAAGACAATGTGCACAATATGCCTGTATTCAAAGCTCATGATAATGCAAGGCATTAGGTAAGACTTTAAATGTGCCAATGGTTTAATGCCTCTTATGTCACATGTCAGTAGGATGAAAATCTGATTGCCCTGTGATTGGTTACTTCTTGCCATGAACAAGAATCAAATGAAAGAAATCAGACATAGTGCAAGTAAATGGTAACTAATCTCATAAAATCTCGACCACTCGCGTCCGTCCTGACTAGGGTTCGCAAACCGGAATATCGACTATCGAAATTACCGGAATATCGGACGATTTTGGTCGATCTGAAATACCGGGATTGAATTTAGCGATATCGAGATTTTCGATATTTTCGATATTGCATAATTTAAAAACTCGATCTAATCGTTTCCTAATTTAACGATAAACAAACATTAAAAGAAGGCTAGTCAGTCCAAAACTGCATTAAATACAGGTATGTGGACAGCGTTCTAGCTTCCAACTTCAATACGAGATGCTGGACTAGCCGGGTCGACGTAATTTTATTCAGTAATCCAGTACCTTTTGGTAAGGAGTGTTTAAAAATAAGGTGCAAGGAAGAACAGCAACGTCAGCAACTGCTGTATTAACAACACGGCAGTAAAGCATTGACCAAAGTTCACATAAATATTATATAATAATATTATTGTATATTTTTTGTCTAGGACAAATTTGTTCGTTCTTATAAAATGAGTATAAAAGTAAGCGTTATCTATCTAGCTATCTATTTTGAAGTGGCTGCTGAATTTACCTTAATTAATTCTTTAATGTTCTCTTTTCTGTGAGATCTCGAAAAGTATGGGTCGTTTTGTTTTTCAATAGAGAAATTAATCTTTTGCAAACTATTGACCTATCCTATTCTCCTGCTGTAAACTCTTTTCGTCCGTAGGTTTGACGAATACTAACCATCGAAGCACACCTCGATTCGAGGAAGATATATATGGTACAATACACCCAATTCATATATTACGTCAGATTATACAGAGCCTAAGAGTGTAACCAGCACCTGTGTATGGCCTTTAAGGACTATGAGATATATATTTTTTGACCTTCAAATCCATTGGTGTGTTATGGAGTCCTATTATGAGTCACTATTTAAATTTATAAACCTATTTTGGATTGTTCTATAATATATAATTCTGAGAAGGTCTGTTTTCGTTTCAATTGTTGATTATACAGGGTGATCAATCCAAATGGGTCAGTAGGGGGAAGTCAGAAACTATGAGAGATAGCGAAATCCGTTCCTAGGAACCATGGCTTCGATTTTCAATTTAATAATAATGACATTCAAACTTTTTTTAAATCTCTCATACATAACCGGGAATCGAACCTGGTTGAAGTCTTGTAAACAATGTTAGGTGTAAATCTGAAAGATTTTTCGTTGTTATTGTTGATGGTACAGTCGCGAACCGGGATTGTTAGCCACCATAGAACCCTCTTACAGAAAACTGATGGTAAATGTTGAAGTAATTTCTTTTGCGTAACTTGACGCTGTTATTTTAAGTTATCTAAAATTAACACAAAGCGGTTTTGAAAAGGATTGATTCAAAACACAACATTCATTCCAAGAAAAGGAAAGTTCCATTTTCAAATTTTAAATAAGTTGGCACGCCCGCGCCCGCTGAACGAATGCGTTCTAATTTCAAATAATAGCCATTTGTAATTCTTAGTATCGTTGCAGATAAGATATGCATAAGTGGTCTATTCAGATAAAGTGATTTATAATGATGACCGGAATCATATTAATGACGAAATTTTGCAAATTATTTCATCTGTCGGCATTTCAGTCTAATGTTTACATAAGATTTCATAGCAAAATTTGGTCCTTATACTTTTAGGATCAATTACACAAACAATTACTGCACGCGATTACATAAGGAATATTGACAGGTTCGATTCAAGGTTATGTATGAGAGATTAAAAAAAAGTTTGAATGCCATTATTATTAAATCAATAATAATCCAAAATTGAAGCCATGGTTCTTAAGAACAGATTTCGCTATCTCTCATAGTTTCTGACTTCTCCCTACTGACCCATTTGGATTGACCACCCTGTATAATTTATTTTAGTTTGATAGCAGAGGTTGATGTTAATTCAAACAATGTGAAGAATACAGATTTAGGTTATTTTAACTTTTTCACACTTTCCTGTCGTTTTCATTACTATTTTGAATTACTTTTAACTTCTTAACACCGAGGGTTAATATTCGTATGACATTTATGTCGAAAACTATCGTAAACATTTATGCTTGACACTTGTTTTACGTTTAAACTGATTTATGTTAAGCAAGACAAAATTTTTGTAAAAATATCGAAAATATCGAAAATCCCGGGATTCCGGAATTGAAAAAATGGCGATATCGAAAATACCGGTATTGAAAAATGGTATCGATATTGCGATCCCTAGTCCTGACACAAGTCATAAATATTAGTTTCAATTGTAGCTAAACAGGAAGACGCTTTCATTGAAAGCAGTTACATTGTAATTTGGGCCCTTAGCACGCGTCAGCAATGGAGTAGACAAATCTGTTTTGGATTGATACAATGAGGTCATCAAAATAATGTAGGTACCTATAAAAAGCAAAGACTGGAACAAGAAAGTCAAGTATGTTTTAGAATGTCATTAAAATTCAAATTCAAAAATACGTTTATAATAATAATTTTTCAATAATACTTTTGTACTGTTTTGTGTGATCATTTTAAAACACCAAATTTGAAACTAGCTACGCCTGTTCCTGCCTCCTTACACCGGCAAAAAACAGGCAAGAAACGCCTGGAAGGTCATTTGCGGTGCGATGATGGTTTTTTTTATTAGTAACTGGTTGAATTGGATTACAAAGTTACAACACGATGTTAATACAATGTTTTTGTGTATTAGAACGTTATGAGAGTTGAAAACACGTGGTTGAAAGAAAAGAAGGTAATGGAGTAAGTAGTTAGTACTATTTTGAGTTTAAATAATGAAGATATTTTAGACCTTCAACCTGCATAAATGGTTAATACCATTTTAAAAGCATGCATAATTATAATTTACAGGATTTTAATGCCTGCATATTTCCATCATCATTACTTGGTATGTTTATGGAAAAATTTCCACAGCGAGGTCACTAATCTATACTAATATTATAAAGCTGCAGAGTTTGTTTGTTTGTTTGTTTGTTTGTTTGTTTGTTTGTTTGTTTGTTTGTTTGTTTGTTTGTTTGAACGCGCTAATCTCAGGAACTACTGGTTCGATTTGAAAAATTATTTCAGTGTTGGATAGCCCATTTATCGAGGAAGGCTTTAGGCTATATTTTATTTCCAAAAAAATTAGGGATCCGTAAGAAAATTGCTATTTTACAACCCAAGGTGTGAAATCGAAAATCTATTTTTGCGTGCGCTGCAAAAACTATTGACACTAGAACAAAACAATGTATTGCGGGTTTGTAGGTCCCATTAAGATCTACAAAAAAGTCCGCGAGAGCATATGTCTAACTATTATAGTTATGCCACAATAAGTGTTTTTTTTATTTCAAAAATTTAATTTTATCGCCGCCGCTAGAAAAGGCTCTTTATTTGTATCTTGGTATTAATCCTTATCAAAATAAATTACTTCTCATTCAAAACTGTTTCAATCCCTTCATATAACTTTTTGAATTATTCAATTCGGACATTCCATTCGAAAGATATCACGAGTTTAAAAATGTAAGTAGTAGTAGAAAAATAAACCCGCTGCACCGCAGTGCCGCGGGAAACGCGGTGAGGTGAGACCGAAGGCGGGAGAATATTCTATGAAAAAGGTAAACTGCGGTCGCAATTTGCGAAACAGGAAGACCTTTAGCAGCGCGGTTCAAACGCGCGCAGGATAATGGATACAGCAGGTAACGCGGTGAGGGGCACCGAATTGCGGGAATAAGTTTGGAGTATACGGAATATATACGCTTTCGCGCCTAAATTACTGAACCGATTTAAATGAAATTTGGTATAGAGATAATTTGAGCCCCGGGGAAGGACATAGGATACTTTTTATCGCGATGAACTGTAGCCCACGCGGGTGAAACCGCAGGGAACAGCTAGTTTACTATATTAAAGAATTTGTATTAATAGGTACCATCAGTATTGACCCTTGAATGAGACAAGAAGGGACGATACGAGGTGGATTAATAAATGGAATGGTATAGCCAAAGCATGGGTGACGTTTCTGAGGAGACCACTAGCCAGTCTAGCCTATTAATTGGATGATATAAGAGACAGAGACTAATTGGATAAGAATGTTTACACTAGACCAGAACAACTGGAGTGACGGAGCTTTTCTCTTTCTACCAACATAACCAACAGTGGACTTATCGACCTCCTTTCATTTAAAACCACACAACCCAATTCCACCACAGAGGTCGTCATTCGTCACAATTGAAAGAAAATCATAGTTCAAAGGAAAAAAAGTGCTATTTCGATAGCTGTAAATCAGTATCTAGAACACCGACGTTATGTTAATGGACACAGGCAGGCTTAAAAAGCTTCTTTTATACCATTCAACTACAATTTAGGTTCATTCGGAGCAGTACCTGACCCTGAAGAACTTTTCACACATTTATTTGAGCAACTGGAGTCTATCGAATTCATTCAACGAGAAGGCCATCTAAAAGTGCATGCTAAATATTGTTCTATTGTAAGCAGCAAACCAGAAGAAATGATTATTTCATTAAAGGAACACTACTACGTACCTACAACTAACGTCATAGCTGGTGTTATAGCGTCGAAGTTAACTTTACCAATTGAAACTCGGCTTATAGGTCTGGAATGACTTCAGAAACACGGGCATTCACGTCCCAGGTATCGTAAAAAAATACGAGACTATCTTATTGTAGGAACCCAAATGTTTTACTGACTCTCGTAAAATGAAAGCGGTGTAAAATTCACGCATTGTGCTGGCGTCCATGGTATATTTATGACTGTCTTGTACTCGTATATCCCTTTGCTTATCATCCATTTGAAATATTGCTAGGTTAGTCCGGGTAAGCAGCGTTTTTATTGTTTTATGTTGATCTATAGACGGTTATTTATGTATACTTATGAAAATTATGTACGTGTCTATTACTTTTTGTATAGGATATGAGCAAGGAGGTGACGATGCGCGGAAAGCAAACAAAAGACGATTGAAACAAAAATAAATTTGGTTTCTAACATATGTATGTCAAACAGTTAACAAGCACAGGCTGGTGATGACGTAAGATCAGATCACAGTAGCACAAAAAGCAATCAAAATAAAATTGTCACAACGAAATCCGCTGACATTTTTATAGCCGCGTGACAGCGATTCTGGTTTGCAAAAGCAGCAATCGAGCGTCTAAATACTGTTGAGTTCGCATTCTAAGGTTATTATGCCCCTGAAAGCAAGGAATATTTCGCAAAATTGTATTTTACGACTCCGAAATCCGTTTGAGGCCGAAGAAATTGTAACGTTTATAACTTCGATACCAGTCTGGCTGAGGAATAAAGGACGGTAAAAGATTTTTTTCATTGGAAAGCGATTGGGGCTTGAAGGATAAATGCCAGCGATTTTTGGATCTGCTTGTCGTAACGCTAACGTAATGTATTTGGGCGATCCGTCTCTATTGGTAAGATATTTTTGCTGATATCGTTTGTACTGCTTTTGTGTATTTCTTCGGGTTAAACAAATTTAATTAAATACGTTTTATATGTAACTGAAAGCATGATAAGAGTTTAAGATATTGTTGCAGTTAATACACCGTTATACAGTTAATACACCGCTACAGAACAAATAGTCGTGCATTGAAAGAAAAAGCGCAAGTATTTGTTCTGTGTCTGGGTGTGGTGGATCCCCGATCCTCGTAGTTTCTGATACCCTAGATACAGGAAAACCTAGTTAGGGGTCAGAGCCTATGTATGTGAATTATAATTATTATTATTAATTTGAAGCCATACTCATTTGTCGGCCAAGGTTTGATCAAGAGAGTCAAGATTTAGATAAATTATTTATTTAGATACATCGAGTTCTTCATCAGTTCGCTGACGGTTTTGATTGGCACAAAAACAAAACTGGTCTACCTTAATTTGCCTGTTCTAAATCCTAGTAACAGTTGACAACCTTCTCACTAGATCCATAACAACAAGTTATATCTAATGAGAAAAATATTCTCTTCAGATCCATTTGTAGCGACTAGGAGTAATGGTGTATCATATGAGAAATAACTTCTGTTAGCTTTTATTGCTATTTTTGGTAATGCTAATTTGATAACATATTATTTTGTTCAGTTAAGAACCACTATTTTATTTTTATTGTGAATTTGTAAATATGTTCCCAAGACATTTCGAATATTTCCGGTAAGTACTGCTTATTGACTTCCACTGCGCAGTACTGACGTTAGAGTGCTGTCACTTAGCGTTGACATCCTTTTCCGGTTTATTAAAAAGTACTCGATCTGACCGCCACTTCTTGACGTGACCGTCAAGTGATGGCGGTGGGATATTCTTGGGAACATAGTCAGTCGAGTCGGCGCTCTGGTAGAGTGCAGACATTTGTGGCAATATTTAAATATAAACAAAGATCCATTTATTGGGTGAGTTTTACTTGAAAAATCCTCGGTCACGTAATAGATCAGAAGACGGGATAACATCAAGGTAAGGCAACATAAGGCTGATGCCTTGGTGTCACCGTACGCCCAGTTGGTATTGGAAGCAAAATTAAGGTACTGTGTAACTGTTACTTTTTTTTTTAATTCTATTTTTAGTAATTTATTAATTTAAATATTAGAAAATGCTTTCTGGTTTAAGACATTTATTTCTCAGTAGAACATGGTTCACTTATTAGAGAAAAATTAAAAGTAATTATAAAGTAGGGTACAATCCTGCCTTAGAGCATGCAGGTGTTACAACATAAAAAAAAACAATCATTAAGTAGGGTAGGTGAGTAAAAACAAATAATCATCGCAAGTCTGGCCAAAGATTATGTATACCTACTACAGAAGTAATGATTGGTTACTTGTGCTATCTCGTATAAGATTGCCCTTTTTCCGTAGTTAGTTTTAATTGTCTTATACTCAAAATGTTATATTCTCTATAGATATTTTCAGTAGATTCCAAGAAATCGTAATTAAAAGGTAATCTGAATTCTGAGCAATCTGAATCATACACGACTTGGTTTTTGCGGCACACATTTCTATTAGGTAGTCAAGATGAGGTTTTACGAGTGAATTATGTATTTTATATTTTACATTGCGTGTCAAGCATTTTATAAAACTTCGTTATACTCCATTATGGATTGTAACTTTGGCTTTAACGATTCTAAATGGGGCTTCCAAGTTAAGCTGCTATCCAGGATTAGTACTAAGTATTTTTCACTGTTAATTTCGTGCACAATTTATCCAACTATATGTTAAGTGGCCGGTGCATTTCAATATTTTTGAGGTGTGGCGAATAGTATGTAGTGTGTCAAGCAAGTGAGTCTGAAACCACATATTTCATTTATCTAGGTCTGACTGAGCATTGTTAACTATGTCATGAAGTTTCACAATTGCAGTGTAGGCATGATAGGCATTTGTCGGTAATTATTGACATGAGATTAGAACTGTCAGGCTTTCGCTACAGCTGTAGTGTTCTCACTGCATATAGTCGACAAGACTGAGAAAAAATCCATACAGCCGCTCTTGTTTATTGAAAATAGTGTGTGTATAATCAGTATTTCATTTGTGAAGCAATTGGTGAAATATAATATAAAAAAAAAAAAAAAAAAAAAAAAATGTTTGGACACCCCAAAGTTTGGAGATATATCGTACAATTGAAGTCCAAACACATAATAATTGTTGTTGTATAATTTAGACAATTGTCGCACTTGTCGAGCTTGGTGTAATAGGGGACAGGTATTATCGGCATAAAGTGCCCCGTTCCCATTAAGTCCAATGTTACTGATACTGATACTTTTGGCATTCCTTATTTTACTTTCCCTTACATTAAATTATTGTAAGCATATTATGTATTATATGTATAACACTTACTTTTTGAAGATTGCATCTAACCTAGTTGACTGTTTCGAACTATAGAGTAAGATTACCGATGTATGGGGGATTCGGTTGCGTCTCGTAACGTTTTCTCAAATGTGAATAATGTACCTACAGTAATGGTGCCAACTCGTGATCTCAATAAAGTTTATCATGTTCGTAGGTTGCAACTCGTGATCTTTTGGACGAACTATTATAGACTTACATAAACTTAGAAATAGCATAGTTTTATGAGATCATATTTTCATTTGAACGTACCAGGGCATTATGTATTAGTACGAGTTTGATATTGACTCTGGCTCTAAAAACGAGACAGAGCTAATTGTGTTGCTTTCAATTAAATGTACCAGGACACCATGAAGTAGTAAGAACTCAATAATACTATTTAATAATTGTATAAGTAAATGATTTGGGACTGCTTAATATGTGAAAGGATTCTTCTATATTTATCTCATTTTACAACGTTTTGTTTGCTTGTTGGCCTTAAATGCCATACATATATGATATTATTATGAAATTTAATTCCTCAATTAAAGTTGCTTTAGCGAATACTAACTAAAGGCCGTACATTCGTAGAGCGTGGACCTATAAATGGTTCTGTTCTAATTAATAACTTTCAAACATGTACAAGCTCTTGGTTTTTCTATGAGTAAATAAATATAATACTGTAAAATTCTGAAGTTTCATAAACAAAACAAAGCGTAAATAACTCCTTTATTGCATTTTGAGATGAGATAGATACAATATGGTTTTAGACGACAGTTACTTGTTTAATGTTTAACACTTCAGCAGAAAAATGCAGAGACATTGTGTGGTATGCAACCACCCTTGTGCGACGCGCTGCCGCAGGCACGTGGCGCGCAGCCGTAGCAGTGTGGCGCGCCGCCACAGCAGTCTGGCGCGCAGCCACATCAGTGTGGCGCGAAGCCGCAGCAGTCTGGTGCGCAGCCGCAACAGTGCGGCGCGCAGCCGCAGCAGTGCGGCGCGCAGCCGCAGCAGTGCGGCGCGCAGCCGCAGCAGAGCGGCGCGCAGCCGCAGCAGTGCGGCGCGCAGCTGCAGCAGTGCGGCGCGCAGCCGCTACAGTGCGGCGCGCAGTCGCAGCAGTGCGGCGCGCAGTCGCAGCAGTGCAGTGAGCACTCGCAGCAGTGCGGCGCGCAGTCGCAGCAGTGCAGTGAGCACTCGCAGCAGTGCGGTGCGCAGCCGCAGCAGTGCGGCGCGCAGTCGCAGCAGTGCAGCGCGCAGCCGCAGCAGTGCGGCGCGCAGTCGCAGCAGTGCGGCGCGCAGTCGCAGCAGTGCAGTGAGCACTCGCAGCAGTGCGGTGCGCAGCCGCAGCAGTGCAGTGAGCACTCGCAGCAGTGCGGTGCGCAGCCGCAGCAGTGCGGCGCGCAGTCGCAGCAGTGCAGCGCGCAGCCGCAGCAGTGCGGCGCGCAGTCGCAACAAGTGCGGCGCGCAGTCACAGCAGTGCGACGCGCAGCCGCAGCAGTGCGGTGCGCAGCCGCAGCAGTGCAACGCACAGCCGCAGATGCGTTGCGCGCAGTCACAACAATGCGACGCGCAGTCACAGCAGTCCAGCGCACAGCCACAGCAGTGTGACACAACGGGTGAGTGAATTCATCCCTCAATTTAATAAGGGACTATCGGCTACAATTCCATTACCAAATATAAATAGCCGATATAATAGTTATTCAGTAATTTTTGTGTAATGAGTGTAAATGGCATGCCGTTCTTATCACAATAAACAAATTCAATTCAATTCAATTCAATAAATACTGAATTAGCACAAATATTAAAAGAGTTCAGACCATGAAAACTGACGGAACTAGTGAACGTTTCCCTGAATAAAAAGAAAAAAAAGAGAAGTAATGAGTGAAATATGTACCTGCATTGACAGTTGATTAAAAGGGGTCTCACTACTACTATTGCAATTTGCTCTGGTTCCTTGTTGTAATGGAGACTAGCTGCTCCCGCGGTTTCATCCGCGCGAACTACAGTTTATCACAATAAAAGCATTGTATGAAGTTCCCCAGGGTTCGAATTTCTAAAATAAAAGTAGCTTAAGTTACCCCTTGTAACATTAGCTCTCTGTGAGTGAAAGTCCCGTCAAAACCAGTCCAGCTTTTCAGAGTTTAGCCGGAACAGTCAGAAAACAATTAAAAAGATTGATTTTTATTTCAAATTACAAATGGATACTTCAATTTCATTTATTTGTATAGATGTACTGGCAGAATAAATCTTAGTCATAAACCGTACCAAGAGTACATAAAGTAATTCAAAGCTTGACAACTTTGGCGGATAGCCGAGGCTACGTAGTGGCTAAAGGGTGTCAATAGGATACTAATTAATAGTGATGATGGAAAGTCTGAAAACAATTAAAAATACTTCGTAAATATCTGGCTAATTGTGATAAAACTATATTTTTGTTACATTATGCGCATATGTTTAGTTAATTTAATTAATAAAGTTTAGTTATTAGCAAAGTTGGTAGTGAGCCTACCTGCGAAGCTAGTGGTCCTGGGTTTGAATCCTGGTAAGACAAATGTATGTGTGATGAACGCGAATATTTGTTCCCGAGTCTTGGATATATCTATATAAGTATGTATATCGCTGTCTGGTGCCAATCACACAGGTTTTGATTTGGGGCTAGGTCAATTTGTGTGCAATGGTCCCCCGATATTATATATATTTTACATTAAAATTGTTACATTAAAATGATAATGTACAGACCATATTACAATTAACTTCAATATTTTGTTCAATTTTTGATGATTGAATATGAATAACGACTAAATATTATTTAGTTTATTTAATTAATCAGTTAATTAACTAAAAGTTCAAATAAACTTTAGTAGAATGATGCAGCAATATTAAGGACATGAAAGGTCTTTAGAAATTAAATATTTTGTTCACATTTTGATGATTGAATAACTTATAAATATTATTTAGAGCTTATTTAATGAATCTATAATTTGTTAATTAACTAAAAGTTTGAAGAAGTTTAAGCAGGATGATACAGAAATATTAAAGACATGAAGGGTCTTTAGAAATTAAATATTTTGTTTACTTTTTGATGATTGAATAACTAATAAATATTCTTTACAGCTTATTTAATTAATCTATAATTTGTTAATGAAATAAAAGTTTAAAGAAATTTCAGCAGAATGATACAGCTATATTAAAGACATGAAGGGTCTATAGTAAAGATGTTGTTGTAGATATGTAGAGGCTACAATAATATTATGATAAAATTATATTACTTAGTTGAATATATCATATAATATTCACCTTCGTGCTATAATTTAAGCAAGTAAATAGACTCAACAGCAATATGATTGATTAGTTGTAGATATGTAGAGGTTACAGCTAGAAGTTTCAAGATTGTTATTATAGACTTAACAGCAATAAGATTGATTAGTTGTAAATATGTAGAGGTTACAGCCAGAAGTTTAAAGATTATTATTATAGACTCAACAGCAATAAGATTGATTAGTTGTAGATATGTAGAGGTTACAGCTAGAAGTTTCAGGATTGTTATTATAGACTTAACAGCAATAAGATTGATTGGTTGTAAATATGTAGAGGTTACAGCCAAAAGTTTAAAGATTATTATTATAGACTCAACAGCAATAAGATTGATTAGTTGTAGATATGTAGAGGTTACAGCTAGAAGTTTCAAGATTGTTATTATAGACTCAACAGCAATAAGATTGATTAGTTGTAAATATGTAGAGGTTACAGCCAGAAGTTTAAAGATTATTATTATTATAGACTCAACAGCAATAAGATTGATTAGTTGTAAATATGTATAGGTTACAGCTAGAAGTTTCAAGATTATTATAGACTCAACAGCAGTAAGATTGATTAGTTGTAAATATGTGTAGAATACAGCTAGAAGTTTAAAGATTATAAATATAGACTCAACAGCAATAAGATTGATTAGTTGTAAATATGTAAAGGTTACAGCTAGAAGTTTAAAGATTATTATTATAGACTCAACAGAAAAAAAAGATTAATTAGTTGTAAATATGTAAAGACTACAGCTAGTAGACGTTTGAAGATTATTATTATAGACTCAACAGAAATAAGATTAATTAGTTGTAAATATGTAGAGGCTACAGCTAGTAGATGTTTGAAGATTATTATTATAGACTCAACAGAAATAAGATTAATTCGTTGTAAATATGTAGAGGCTACAGCTAGTAGATGTTTGAAGATTATTATTATAGACTCAACAGAAATAAGATTAATTCGTTGTAAATATGTAGAGGCTACAGCTAGTAGACGTTTGAAGATTGTTATTATAGACTCAACAGAAATAAGATTAATTCGTTGTTACAGGCTACAGCTAGAAGTTTAAAGCTGATATATAGCTTGTTAGCTTTTATATACACTATGTAATTAAAATAGTAGTTCTAACATCGATAATGTATCAATTTAGTAAAAATTGTAATTTTCATAACCTTTTATTCTCAATGTTCACGGGACGTGACATTATCAGGAAAGGCCGACTGTTAGCTTTTATTGCTATTTTTGGTAATGCTAATTTGATAACATATTATTTTGTTCAGTTAAGAACCACTATTTTATTTTTATTGTGAATTTGTAAATATGTTCCCAAGACATTTCGAATATTTCCGGTAAGTACTGCTTATTGACTTCCACTGCGCAGTACTGACGTTAGAGTGCTGTCACTTAGCGTTGACATCCTTTTCCGGTTTATTAAAAAGTACTCGATCTGACCGCCACTTCTTGACGTGACCGTCAAGTGATGGCGGTGGGATATTCTTGGGAACATAGTCAGTCGAGTCGGCGCTCTGGTAGAGTGCAGACATTTGTGGCAATATTTAAATATAAACAAAGATCCATTTATTGGGTGAGTTTTACTTGAAAAATCCTCGGTCACGTAATACTTCTCATTAGATCCACGGTTTAAGAAGAAGGATCTAGTGGGAAAATAAAATCTCAGTAAATCCATAATGGATCTTATGAGATAGAACCATCTTTTTTAGGTAAATATTTAAGGAAATGTAAAATAAGTATTTTTTTACATAGCTGGTTATGAAAGTAGACTAAATCCTTTTGTTTAATAACTAGATCTGAAAAATTTCTTTAGTCGTCGTTGGTTATGAAAATTAGATATGAATGTGGACTAAAGGATACCTTTATTACGTTAATACCTACTCCTGTGTCGATAATTTAAACTTCTACACAAAGCTAATAACTAGTTAGAACTCAATCATCTACTAATAACTGTTAATTGAACATTGTAATCAACACTGTTAAAACGACCGTCTAGACACGATATTATAATATTATAGAGATTATGATTAGATTATGCTAAAGGTATAAACTGTGTACTAACAACAATGTTAAATAGTAAATATGACGACTTAGGCCCAGTTTTATAAACGCCCGTAAGTAAAATGTCATACCAAATTTCGGTAAATTGGATCTTATTGTCAAATTTTAGTTCATTATAAAAACGGCCCTAAGACTAAAAAAAGCAACGTGTGTATGTGTATTGGTTTAATTACTAGATTCACTATGGAATTGCATCTTGCTATCGACGCTTTGTAAGGTGCAAGTTTTAACATTCTGCCACCATAGCTCCCATTGAGAAATGATTTCGAAACAACTTAACAAGTCAAGCTCAGGAACTTCATAATTCCATTAATCGTTATTGTTGTCCGGCGGCGTCTCGGTGTTATTTTATATTATAATAATTATACAAAAAGGACCAATTAACTGGCTCCAGTGTTCAATTATCAATGCCGGAGTATTGGCAGGTCGTTAGGCTGCGCAAGACCATGTCGTTTAGGGTTGCGCCTTTCGCACTGCGACACGTATTGCGAGTTGAAAATCGATTTTATTCAAGAATAGGGATTGATTTCAAGATCAAGCTGGAAATTGAAGTTACTTACAACTATGTTTCTCTGCAACTATATTAAAAAATAACAACACACAATTTGTTAAGTGTTTTATCATCAAAAACTAGAAAAAAAACGTTATGTAGTAGGTACCTAAATAAATACCCAAGTAAATTGTCTCATGTTTAGTGGTTTCAATATCATAATTTAAAGCCTATTTTAGCAACGATTTGGTTATAATATGTGATCAGTATATAAAAAAAATATAATAGGTAGGTAGTCAAAGAACCTTTAAACTTTTTTCTGCTCATTTTTGTTACCCCCAGATCGGCAGGAGGTACCAGTGAGTCGCCTACAAAGTAAGGCTACTGGGACACACAAATAGTTTTCGTTTCTGAAGTAACCCCATCGTAAACGTGTCACGGCAAAGTGTTGATATCAATTCTAAGACCAAAACTTAGGCTTTCATATTTTATTATTTATTAAAGTAGGTACTTATATATATTAGGCGCAGTAAATAAAACGACAGTAGTTTTATCTTGTACACTTTTACACTTTATATTTCGCCAAACATCAATACGAAGACTAAACTATAATTATTTTACACTGGCTTATATAGGATTGTCGACGCCTCCCCCCCTACCATCTTTACCACGTCATCGGAGTGAAGTTAGCCTTTTGCCAAGATGGCGACATTCCCGTTTTTAAGTCACCGTGGAAATGTCAAGTTTGACGTTGACATTTCCATAGATTCCTAAACTCGGTACTGTACGTGAATCTACTTGTCATTTATAAAGGTAAACACAAGTTGACGGTTACATATATATAAGGTTTTATGTGATCGCGATTAAATTATAGCTATTTGTAAAAAGAGGCACTTCGCAAGAGCGGGCATAGACTAGGAAGGAGAGCGGATATATCTTATGAGACTCTTTGGAGGGGAGACGTTTGAGAGGTCGGTGTCGTGGCCAGCAAGGCAGGGGCAATCCGGTTGGTCGAGCATGGTGGATGGGCAAAATGATCTGGGTTTGATAATAAATAGTTGTGGATATCGGAACAGTTGTTGGTTATTTACAGTTAGTTTACATATACATTATAGGTAAGCCTTAAAATTCTAATTTAATCGAGTTATCGACTCGTACGAATTAGGGCTGCCCCACCCCTACTAGCCATATTACCGCCGTCAAGTGTCACGTCTTGTGAAGTGCACGGCTTGATGGCGTACTGCGAAACGATAAATAAATCGATCAACAACAATCTAGCGATGGGCGTTTTCGGATATTTACGACATCGATGCGCACCGGCATCGGAGATCCGGCATCCGATGCCCGCATCGTTATTTGGCATCGTAACAAAGTGTTGAGTTGCGTAGGGATGTGACTAGGAGATAAAAAAATCGATTAATAAATAATCGATTTATATCTCTTTAAACAAAATCAATTTGTAAAAAATCGATTATTTAAATAAAAAATAATCGATTTTATTCAATATTTTTTTCCCAACTATTCGAAAAGTTACATTTTTTTGTACATTGTAATAAAATTACCTAAAGTAAAAAAAATCGATTTAATTTTAGAGAGTAAGTAAAAAATCGATTTTTCAAATTTAGATAATCGATTATTAAAAATCGATTCAAAGAAAAAATAATCGATTAATATAAAAATCGATTATTTTTCACATCCCTAGAGTTGCGTAGATCAAGATATTATGATAATAGAAACTGGTGCGAGCGTGAGCGATAAGATTGTGTGATAGAATCAAGAATAATAATCTCAGATTGTTAAAAAAGTTTTTATCATCCCACAATAAATATTATGGTAAAAATGTATAAAACGGGAAATAATTACTACATTCGGCCTTGTGATAAGTAACGTCACGCCATCTATATAGATTTTTAGGTTTCAAAACTTTTAATCGAGAGTAAGAAAAATATAAATTCCGCTACACATAGTAGTTACATATAAATAAAATAGATGGCGTTGAAAGATACTATGCGGTTATGACCGAATACGATCGAGACCACGATATCGATGAGGCCCGAATGCCCGATGCCGATGCGGCATCGGCATCGGCATCGAAACGACGCGCCGTTTCGTTGCCGATGCCGTGCGGCGATGCCGATGCCGATGTGTGCCGATGCCGAGCAACGCACGAGACGTTTCGATGCGCATCCGTTTTTCGATGCCTAAGGAATCGGATGCCGGCATCGGGTACTGGCATCGTTATTCGGCATCGTTTTTTAGAAAACGGCCACCGCTACAACAATCACTAGTCTTGATTTATTCATTACTATTTTGTCGTTTTAACTATTTGATTTATTACAAAAATATTGGTTTACATAATTGTAAAATTAAAATATATGTACTTTTTTTTTGCTTTTTACAGGGTAGCGTTTCATCGCCATGTTATGTGACGATGTGGTCGAAGGCCCCTACATACTTATCTGAATTGAGAACTGGCTCTCAAGTGGGGCTGCCCGAACAAACAGATAGGTTCTTGGCGCCAGATTCATAACTTTAGGACAAATTTCAGCCCGATCCGTCCAGTGGTTTGGGCTGTTCGTTGATAGATCACTATGTCAGTCACCTTTGAGTTAGTTGTTAGTTAGTTGTTTAGATATTCATTAAAAGAGCAGTCGGTAGCAAAGACTAGTCGCTTACCTAATTGCAACACACAAACACCTATGTGAAGTGCATAGCCTGGCGCCAGCGTGCCATGCACTTCACTGCAGACAAATGCCAGTGTCGATCACGATGCATAATCAATTAGACGTTTATTGAGACAAAAACACCTATGCGCATTAAGCTACTAGATAGATTGCAACGGTCGTTTGTAATTTATGCGGGACTAACTGTGCAAGGCACTCGCATGGATATTTCCACAGGAACTGTGAAGTTTTTTGAGATAATCAGTAGCATATGTCTCTCTTCGGCTCATAACTAAAACTCTATGGACAAAATTACTGCGCCAAAGAATGACACACCAACAAACACACGTTTGCATATAAGTGTAAGAACAGATGTTAATTAATTTGTTTTTGTAGTCGCACCTCGTAGACCATAGATTGAGTTAGAACTCTATAATAAAATGATGAAGATAAGGGTCCGCCAATCCAACGATCACTCACCACTAACGCTAGCACCAAGCACCCGAATTCACAAATCACTCGGAAAGTTAATCGAATCGTATCTCCGATCTCTTTTATTGATGACCGAGTAATCCATCAGAATCGGAATCGCTTCGGAATATTTGTGACGATCTGACAAATCGAAACTAAACGGACAGCGGTGGTTGCAACACATTAGTTAATTACAAAACCAGTTGCAATCGTCAAAGGGGCAGAATCCCAAGAATTTGACTAACAAATCGAATTCAAATCCATCATAAATTTAACATTTACAATGTACGAATCGGTGGATTATGACGGTTGCAACCTGCGCCGGCGCCGAATAGTCGCCAGTGTGGGATGTAGCGCGCCCAGGCGAATAACTTAGACCCGAATACGTGGGAACTGGATCTTAGATCTGGCTAAGGTCGTAAGGTATAAATAACTAGTATTTTGAAACAGGTATTAATTTATGGAAAACTCGATACTCATAGACAAAAGCTTTCTATGTCAATATACTGTCGACCTCGAGACTCCAGAAAGGGATCTAAAGGCATTTATTTTATACCAATGTGTGCTGGATCAGAGTACTGCGGTATATCCAAGTACCTATACAGATATAAGCTGGTCTACTTCTCCGGATGAACTCTTTCACAAAGCGTTCTACTACTATCCTCATTTCAACGTCTTGGCCTCGTAAAATAAAATTGTGCTGTAAAATGAAGAATGCGCAGTAAAATCGCCATATAATCGTATTGGTCAGCGTCCTGCTCGGTAGGCGTTTATGGGTGATCGGTGGCGCAATCCCTTTTGTTATTAGTGATGCGACTCGTACTTCAACAGTCGACAAATTGTTATTACATTGCGAAAGATTGAAAGACATTTATATAGAAACTTGTGGAATTGTGCTTGCACAACTTATGCAGTGATAAAATTGATTAGATTTTAATTGAAAAACAATTGAATTATCTACTTACATAGATGTTGAATTTTAATATTATGCAGTGATAAGTTGATTGGATTCTAATTTAAAAAAATGAAATTTCTACTTAGATGTTGAATTCCGATGACCACTAATTCTAGAGAGATGTGGAATGTTAACTAGTGCATAACAGTAACAAATTCTACTGAACATAATATGTTATCGATAGTATCGAACGATCGATAAACTGTCACATCCCTCACTTTTATTTCAGCTCGCATTGTTATCGAGAAATAGTGGCTGACATAAACATGGTTTTGTGATGGATTTTAGTGATCTACTAGGAAATACTCGTAAGGCTCAGTGGGAGTTAACGTGGGTTCATGGACCTCATAACTAAGGTCAATACCGTGAAATGTTTAATTACTTTCCTACAAAAATCTATCCTTTTCCAATCCTGAAAAGATCTTACTATTATACTTACTCTAAACATCCAGTTCACATTCCGTCAACTATTTCCCTAAACCGCGTTCGCTTTATTGCCAGTGAAAATAATACACTGCTATCGCTGCGTTCGGAATTTTAGGCACGTCGCCCGTTTACACCGTCGTGTTTATTTTAAATAAGGTTTCGTTAAGTAAAAGCAAACCCGGGGACCGGGTGCCCTACTGAGCTGAATGAAAAATTAAGGAAAATATGTCGATTATTCGAATCTTCAGTGGAGAATAGAGATGTTAAGAATTTATGAACAGTTGAGTCATATTTTTATCGTTGCTTGTTTGATGTCGTGTTTTAGATCATGGAAGGTTTTTTATGATCTAAAACACGTAAGATAGATTAATCAACAAAAGGGGAAGGAATCTAGATAATGAAACAAGCATGCCATTACAAACTTCTTTTTGAAACAAGATCTTTACCATGTGCTCGTATGTATTTGTTTTTGTTTGAGTTCTCAATATTTCGGCACTGTTGCAATAGATCACGAAGGCTTCTGCTGACATAGGATTGATGATACATATCAACATTAGTTGCTTTTTTAAAATCATAAATTCATGAACAGTTTTAGTTTCTTCTAACACATTTTAGGTTTTCAGAGCGTTTAGAGAGAAATGTGCCGAGAGCAACAACAACGACATCATCTATATAAAACAGCAGGTTTATATTCTAAACACGTTCGACGGCACAGGTTGTGTTCCTCAGGTGCTCATTTAGCCTGCTTTAGTACCGACCGTGGGCACATTACCTTTGAAGCTGTCAACCGAATAGATAAAAATATGTAAATTAACATTTTGATTAGAATTTGGTGAAATCCAACTAACGAACCAAGCTTTGTAAAATTAGAAATACATAGCGGTCAAAAACATAAATGACAATTTTTCTCCCTTTTTGCTTCGCCGTAGACGGCTAAAAAATGCAAAAAAAGTGGGATGTTCTTATATCGACATGTATCTAACCTGCCTATTTAAAAAAAATTATACTTCGTAGTACCCGTAAATTAAATTAGTAAATCTTCTTAACCTTATTGTAACTAGCCACAATAGGACCAGCAAACATTTTTTTAGTCTAGTTATGTAACAATCCGCTGACGTGTATTGAAAGTAATTAATCTTATTTCCCACTTCTGATCTAATAACCGAACGTCATCAGCGAAACCTCTAACACCTCATTCACTGATCACTGAACAAATGATTACAATGCCAATTAATTAGGGCCTAATGAAAAGCTTCCACCACAGTCACAATAGATTTCCCGCTTCCTCAACCCCGTTACTTATTTATTCAATTGCGGTTTCTTGCGAATGAACATCTGGGGACTACAACTATCTTTCTACACAAACCTAGCTGGAACAAGACTCTCATTCTCACTCTAATACCAGTAACATCATCATCATCATCATCATCATCAGTTTCCCGCAGTTACCCGCCCATTTCCCTTCATATCTCTAGGAAATCGAATTTCAAAATCTCTCGAATTTAATTCTATCAAATTATTAAATCTGATCCATATCCGCTCTGCCTTTTTGCATAATACAAACTTCCGCATTTACGCGAGTATGTGTAGTAGGATAGGCATAAAATTAATAATGATTCTTGGTTAAATAATAATTAATTTAATAGTAATCAGATTCCGTAATAGAGATAGATCCATACTAGTTAATAGACTTCTATGATATGTAGAATAGTAGATTCAATAATTGATAAGAGTATTATTTTATTGGTCAAGATTTTTTTAATTGAGTGGTAGACGTTTGCGACATTAGGTGACTTGCCAGTGAGTTGCTGACCCGAATAAGTATTTTATTCTCTTTTTCTTTTCTTTCGGTTTTTGGTCTTTAGTGTAGAAAGTTTTTGTATCGATTTTCTATACTACCTTATTTTGCTCTTTGACAAGGAGTTGGCTAAAAAGATCTTGTAATCAGAATAGGCCCCCAAAACAGCATCTGAATTAATATTATTATGACAGGTGGCGAAAGAGGCAAAAGAGCGCGGTCTAAAACGTGATGATTTCAAACCGGGGCTTTAATTTGTTGTGGCAACATTGAAAGGAGCCATCCGGCGGGCAGTGATTAATGTTTAGCCAGTGTTTCGGAATGCTAAATACGGGATTGCATGTCGATGAATGAATAGCTGATTGTGCCGTGTATCTCACTGAATGTATTGCTTTGGTAGCCATTGTGAAAACCAATTTAATTTTATCAATACGCTGTACCTACGTGCGATGAAAACATTGTAAATGGTAATCTGCAGTGCATTGATCCAGCTAGTCAAATGATTTATGTAAATTTGCAATACGTATTTTTTTGCTACACGATATAAAATCGTCTACGAAATTTAGCACTGTTCGAAAAATATTTAGTAGGAAACACATTCGACTTTTACAATTTTTTAGAAGTTAATCCATGCCAATGAAAAACAAACAGTGGTAATTTTTTTTATACTAGACAATCGTTATTAATTTCTGGCGTAAAATCTATCAAACGCTCTCCACTGTTGTAAGAATATAAGAAAAAAGAGTAAGTAAAAGTCGTAAATAGCAAAAATTACTATGATTACTTTTTTATGGCCGCCTCCTTTCATCAAAGGACAATGTTAAGTACTGTGTCTAAGCAATTCAGATTTGCGGTAGCAAAGTAGAAACTTGCGCCCGTAAGAGTATTTCTCTCGGGTGCTGGGAATCGTTTTATTCAATAGCTATTGTCATTCCCCCAATGCATTTAATTGTACGAGAGGGTGATTTCTAAGCATAATGTTATTGACATCTGCACGGTCTGATAGCTTTGAGTTCTGTCAATGTTTGGTTATTTCATTTGTGATGAGAGCAACACTTGACAATGTTGCCAATGTGAAAAAATATATATATATAAGATTTAATGTTTTCATTTGACCAAAATTCATCCCGCCCCGCCCGTTGCCAAGCGATGATGCGGTCGACGGTGTAGCACGCATAACTCTTGGCTTGAAGATCTCTAAATTGTAGCGTTCGGGAAACACAGACTCCGGCAAGGAGTTCCACTTCTTAGCAGTACGCATGATGAATGTAGAAGCAAAACGCTTCGTGCGAACAGGTGGAATATACAATCCACCATATACCGATGGCGTCTCTATTTAATTCGAGTTTCAGTGATAAGGTTTTTAAAAACACCTAATAAATTTAAGGAAGGATTTGCGCGAGCTCCAGGTGGAGGACTGGCAGGAGGTGGCGCAGGACAGACCGAAGTGGCGTCTTTTGTTATCGGAGGCCAAGACTCACTTTGGGTCGTTGCGCCATCTCAGTTAGTTAATAAATACTTCTTGTTTCACAATCTCTAATAAACGAACGCATGACAGTTTTATAAGTATCTTCCTTGTGTCTATTATCTTATACAAAGCACAAAAAACAAGAAATAACAAAGGCAATGTTATTTACCGTGCGTTATATCATGTGACGAAAATTTCTTACATGCCAAAAACTGTTAAGAGAACTGTTTGTTATCCACAAGGTCATGATAAGAAATCCTTATGAACAATACTGCACTAAGCTAGAGGAGCAGACTTCTTCAAATCGATTGTCTTAAAAATGAACACTACAAGAACTTACTGACAAAAGTTTTAATTTCCAAACATGTATAAGCTGTTGGTCTTCCTTTATATAAAATAATATAAATAAATAAATAGATTGTCCCACAATTTTTTTTAAATTTATTTACTTCTCTCTTTTTGGCCAAAAGTCACCCGATATTAAGTGAAGATGTGGTCGATGATGTCGCCACGCTACACCTGCATTGGGAATTGGCTTTCAAGTGGGGCTGCCGGATCACACCGATAGGTGCTTGGCGACAGATTCTTAACTTGATGGTGTTAGCTAGCCAGGCGAACACTAGAAAATGCCTTACCACCAAGCTCCAGGTTTCACGACGTTTTCCTTCACCGAAAGCTTAAGCTCATTGTAGGATATTCGAACCCACGGCCTGCAATGAGTAATCATCGCTTCAAAAACGTACTTAACTAGTTCAACTCAACATATAAAAAATCCCCAATAAACTTATTTTAAACAAACAGAAAGCTCGTAAATTCTCGTCCGATAATTGCGAGGCCCGACCAGATGGATTCGGTAGTCGTTCGATAAACTTGCAATTACTGATCATATTGCGTAACTCTTTTATGTGAAACATCCCGCTGCCCGCCTCTTGCCGTAATGTTCTTTAATAAGACAGGTTGCAAGCAACAAGCGGGAAGCGATTACATTTTAGAAATATGTTTTGTAGGCGTATTTCAGTTGTTACCTTCGACTCTCCAAAAAGAGTTTTCTCATGTTAAATATGTCAGTTGACAGTTCAGTTGTCATTGCAGTTGTTGTGTTAGTTTTCAGTTGTTTGTTATGATTTAACATCTCTTACATGTCTAAATAAATAAATATACTTCAATTTACTTATTAAATTCTGTTGAAATTCCGTGTCAAAAACATTGAAATCCGAAAAGTATTGTTAATTATTATGTTCCCTACCAAGAGATATCGAAAGGCTCGAAAGGCACGAAAGGAAAGGGAAAAAACTTAGATTCGTACAAAATTAATTAAAACTGTTTAAGTATCACCTTCGAATCATCAATAACATTAATTACATAATTAACATCAAACTTTTTTTGGGATGAACCTAATAAAGACAATACAGTAGCAATTATATTGGTGTTATTTAAACTCAACTTGACGCCATAGATGGTCACACGCTTACTGATTCTCCCCATCGGTCGTGTCAACAGTATAAATTAACAGTTATATTACTATAAGATTCCTGTCAGGTGTTGAATATTGCTATAAAATGTAAATGTCGCAATAATTAACGTTTACTTCTATGGACATAATGATATTTATGCAAATTCAATAATCATAATCGTACTGACTCATTTCGCTTGTTACTTCACGAATGCTTTATTGTAGGTAAAATTAATACTGACTAATAGACTATGTAATAAAATTCAATAGATATACTGATTAAACAATGACATATTGTTCGATAATATTATAATGTTTCTAGGTTTATACCTAGCGTTAAATTCACTATTGTACACAAAATATTTCGCAAAACGTGACCTAATATAGATAGATATAGGGACACATAGACCATAATATATCAATGGATATATAGACCATAACTTTTTACACTGTGAATTCTTAAACTATTATGTATAGGTTAAATAAATTGAGATTCTATTCAAAAATATCAGGTATATAACTTCAAAGATATTCGTACTCAACTCTTTTATATTTTATCTAAATTACATTTAAAATGGTCTATTTTTTTTTACTTGTATTTAGTATTAGACCGTTGTTGAAAGAGTTGTAAGCTTGTAACTTATACCAAATTCAATCTAATCCACGACGTTCA
Organism: Opisthograptis luteolata; assembly: GCA_931315375.2. Lineage (NCBI taxonomy): Eukaryota > Metazoa > Arthropoda > Insecta > Lepidoptera > Geometridae > Opisthograptis > Opisthograptis luteolata. The sequence goes on from OV928044.1 coordinate 3,504,879, forward strand.
ATACATCTGCATCGTGTTTAGCTGCCAGTCCTGAATTCGGGTCACTTTCGTTTGTTTGATGCCTTTAATTGACTTTATCTATCATTTTTTATATAATGTCCGTGAGCATGAGATGAGATGGCTTTTAAAACGAGGGCTGATATCATCTACACATAATAATAATTATAGTTATAGTAAAATTAACAATCAAAGGTTTTCTTCAAACCGTTTAATATAAAAGCTAGATTCCATCCGTCGGCTCCCTGCGACTTTTACAATGTCGTCGGTCCATCTAGTATGGGGGCCTATCTACAGAACGTCTTCCGGTTCGTGGTCACCACTCAAAAACCTTTCTTCCCCATCGGTTATCTCCTAATATTATAGACTATTATAATAAAAATAAAATAAATAAATAAATAACGGGGGACCATTGCACACAAATTGACCTAGCCCCAAATTAAGCTCGAAACTTGTGTTATGGGCACTAGACAACGATATACATACTATATATAGAGAAATAAATACTTATATAGAAAGAAATATTTAAGACTCAGGTACAATTAATATCCGTGCTCATCACACACATATATTTGCCGCTACCGGGATTTGATCCTGGGACCGCTACCTTTGAAGGCAGGGTCACTACCAACTCGGCTACCGCGTCGTCGTCATCGTAATGACGAAGTTATCAATGTATATCCATTCTAGTGAGTGGAAAATTATCACCGCAAGTTTCAACTGAGTAAGTAATTAATAGCTTGAGCTGATCGATGAATGTATGTAAATCCGATCGAAGTATCAAAGAACCGAAATAAGGACACGCACTGACACGATCTTAATTATCATGTAGATATTTGTTATATATAATAAAGCTATTACAGCGTTTTGGCCAGACATTTTGGCATGCTGTAATTTATTGCAAGAAAATAAAGCACTCGACACAGTCGGAGTTTTCTTAAAAGGTAATGTATTCATTCTGTAATTGATGTAGTCCAATGAGATATAAAAACTGGATTGCGTTTCGGATAACGCTTACAAGAAACGTAGGCATGTGATCGAAGGGAAAGGGTTACATTTTAATAGTAATATTTTCCTACGGATATTAAAGAAAATAAACAGGTTCAAATCAAGCAGGATAAAGTGGACTTTTTATGACCACGCAATCAATTTACTAATGGTTTCCTAGTACCTATTCGGCGTCCTAAATAAATATTGACCCGAGAAAAACCGAAGAGTGTTTTTATAGATCGGAATGTTTTTTCAGTGATCGCGTGTCAGAGACGATGAAAACGTTTCCAAAAATTGATTGCTCGTAAACTCTGTATTAAACCATATTTAAAGACTGTGAATTTAAGTGACAACCATCGTTTCAGCGTTAAATTAACACTCTAAAATGCCTTATTGGACGTTAAAAAAGAATAAAAGTGGCAAAGACTTAACTGGGCAATTAACACAAATGCACGAGAGATATTCTGAGTACTTCTTATGGTCAATTTTCGATCAGAGTTGGAGTGTGCAGGATATTACAGTGCCTGCTCCAACCAGCGCTATATTTTACAATTTCATTGACATTTACAAAGTAACAGATATAGAAATGGCGATAAAGTCGATGTAGGAAAGTGGGCAGATTAAAAACGGGTCCACTTTACCAGCTGGGTACGGGTACCTATATCTTTTCGCGTATCTGCAATTGGTTCTGACTTTATAATACTGGTTTCTGTTTGATCATAAAATGTAGGATTATTTTTTTGTTTAAGTCATTAATTATTTTCAAGTTGCTGTTAATATTGATGTTTCACAAGTGTTTTTTAAAAAGTAGACTGTACATAAATTAAGGATTGTGAGTTTTATGGGATTAAATATTAAATGTTGACTTTTTTATTACTTTGAAATCATCATTAAACATGAGTGTCTTAAAAAAAGCTTTATTTTACATTTAAAAACCAATTTTCTTATATAACATTTAAGTAGGTAGTCACTTTTCAAGTCACTAAATGACGAGACGAGCATGACGCTCGGCTGATAGTAAGCGATTATCAATTACAGTTAGTACCTATGAGTGCATGTCTATTAAATTTTTACAGATGTGATTGAAGAATAAAAACAACAGACTCTACAAAGCTGTGAAGGATAAAGTCTAAACAAATTGCTTATTCGCCAACAATTTATTGTTCCAGCTAGATACGTGTCTTTCCTTATATCCCCTCGCAATAAGAAAATCTCCAGATTTCTGTTTCATTAAAAGTACGTCCAATCGTTCAGTCGTAGTAGATTACGTATGTTCCTAAGGAATTAGGGTAACGTTTTCCTTTCTTTATGAGACTAGCTGTGCCCCGCTGTTTCACTCGCGTGTTTAGGTAGTGGTAGCAGACAAGCAGTCTACTTTGCCCCACCAGTGGGGTTCAAATTTTGAAGTCCATTTTGGCCTACTTTTTGATTTTGTTGGGTGTTAAAAGCCGGTTAAAAAGTTCCTTTGCTTTAACTTCTTCAAAGGCGTACTAAACTTCAACAAAATCCCAAGTGACCCCAAGACTTGTCTATAACTAAATAACGTGACCATTTAAAACGAATACTTAAAAATGTTTATTTTAAAATGACTACTAACAAGTTTGGGATTGTACTTGATTGATTGATTTAACACGCCCCAATTCAATTGTAAATGTGCGTTTCTTGCTTGTTATTTTGCTGGTGTAAGGAGGTTGGAACAGACGTAGCTATAGTTTTTGATTGCTACAGGATTTTTATTACAGCAAAACATATTACGTATCTGATACACAATCACTATTTACTGCTGAGTACACTGAGCCATCATCGCTTATCGCTTTTGGAGTGAAAGAAAGACAGGCTAACAGACATTGTTTCACTTCTATATATTAGTAGGGACGAGGATTGGCTAGGGTTACGGATAGGGTAGCATAAGCAGCAAACAAAAGGACTTATAATGGACGGATGTATTTGGATGCTATGTGAATTGGATGAGGTACCATATTTTTAATTTGTCTGGCTTTGCCGAAATGAAAGGATTCTAAGGATTGCGAGCTATATGTCAGTAGATTACGATTTTTGTGTCAGTGTATTGTATTACGAAATCTGAAAGATTTTGATTAAATAATAACTAGCAACCCACCCCAGTTTCACACGGGCAGGCAAAGATTTTAACAACACGAAATTACTCAAAATTGAAAAACTAGATATTTAATGACGCGGCCTTCTTGTAGACCCAAAATGGAAGCTAACATTAATTATTTCATACATAACTATATCAACACTAAACAATCCGTTTAGCCAGTATAAAGTGGTTTGTCGTGATTTATTACTAAAATATATACTTACATAGTTAGAGTTAAAATGTAGTTAAAATATATATATAGTTATAGTATATATTTTAGTTCTATATACATAGTTAAAAAAAACTCACTCGGGAATAGTGTTGCTAGTTGCTACCTATATTTAGTGTAATACTTTTTGGAACCGGGTCAGTAACAGAGGTACATCAAAACAAAATTATACCTCTCTAGAATATGAAGTTAAATAATAATTGAAAAACTTATCCATCAATCGATCGTTTTTACAACACAACTAATTGTTTTTCTATTTTTCCGTGCATAGTCGGTTCAAAATATCCAGAATCCTAATACCTACTTAAATACCTATTTCTTTTAAATATAGTTAAAATAGAATACTTAAAAAACACTATAAGCTACCTAAGCTCACATTACCACTTCTAAAGTCTAACTTGCCAAACCAAACAAAACTCTATACCTCTCAATTCAAGCTTCACTATAAGCATTTCAGTAATAACTTATAATCACGATGATTACTAAAAGCGTCAAAGCAAACAGCCCGCGCTAGTTATCTGGACAATATCTTCAGGGCTCATCATGGGTGTAGCTAAACCTCAGCTTCAAGTTCTGGCGTTGGTGGTGCCAAGCGTAAGCTTACAGCGAGTTACTTTTTAATTGCCATGAGGCATAGATTTGACCGCTATACCGTTGTTTGCCAAAAAGCGAGTTATTCATTTATTGCAATGAGGCATGTATTTCTTCCATCCTTTGCCAAGCGATGCGATGCTTTTATTTCAATGCGGTATGTTTTATTATCATTAAACCAAATCGCTAATATTTCTTCCGTGCCTAGGAATTGTGGATGCCCGATTCACATAGCTCCTTGTACTTAGTTGCAGAGAATTCCAGTTAGATGACAGAGCAATGTGTATGTGATTGCGTGGATTTTATTATTATTACTAAGTAAATGTTTAAACTAATTTACAGCATAAACTAGTTTTAACCTACAGAGATATATGTATATTTTTCAAATGCTGCACTCGACTATTTATTTATATACGTTTTTTTTGGCCTACATTTGCAAAGTAGTGATAAAGTATCAAGAGTATATATCAATCAACCATGCCTAAGCAAGCTTACCTTAATAAAAGGCTAACTTCCCTAACTTGGGCCTCGCATTATATCTGACACAGACTCTCCTGCCATATCTGGCGCCTACATCTCGTAGCTCATCGTAGGAGCGCTTCATCGTGTATTTACAATAATTACGGCGATTACATCGCTGTCGGGTCAGGTGCGATCTCCGATAAGCCGATAATATTCGACGTAATCTTCTGACCCATATCTTGTAATGTGTTTTCTCTTTCACTCTTAATTTAATTCCGGTATATTAATGTGACTGAACGCTTTAAATGATGCCAATGGTGAGTTCAAATCCCATCCCATCACAGTTACGAGTGGATTTGCATTTTGCCATCGCTCAAAACGTTACTATGTCCAAAAGTCGGAAAATTCACGGGCATGCGACATAGGACAGCTCATACCCCATACTCTCTCTCTCTTTCTCTCTGAGAGAATGCTAGAGTTCCATCAGTGAGAACTTAATAGGTGTGATTATAATAATGAAGCCTGTAAACCATCAGATGGTTTTACTTGGCCCCTAATGCTTGTAGAAATAAAGATACTAGAGATGAAAATCTAGCCCTCTACCAACCTGAGCGATTCAGTTTAGGCACGGGAGGCTAAAGGCCGCATTCAAAGGAGAACCTAAACGGTTTTGCGTGTAGAAAGCTTCGCTCAAACCCTTTCTTCGAAGCGTTCTATAAGTTTTGTTGCATGAATTCTGCTTATTTCACAAGCTCCGTGAACGCGCAAAGAGATGGAAATTATTCTAACGCTAGTCTACACTCTACATATTTATTACTTACATAATATATACAACCTTCGCAGAGCTCACATTCAAAACATGCCTGTACTTACCTGAAACAAAAACATCGCAATCAATAAACGCAAAATGAAATATTGATTTATTCATCGAAAGCTCAAGTTACGAGCCAAGTTCCAAATTCAATAGATCAAATTCTATGGGGAGCCTTAATCCATTGTAATCGGGAACACGTGTGTCGCGAAACTTCGCCTAATTTCAGCTAATGTCCTTACTTGAAGTGGAAGCGAGGATAATCAATCTTATTGTGAAGTTGTTAAGGTTGTTATTATGTTGACGCTTGATGAAGTTCGGCAGCTGCAAGGGAAATGTGCTAAATCAAAAATCGATATTTTTGGGTAGAGCGCACAGTCTGCTTGAAATTATCAAGCTTTTAAATAATAGTAGTAGATATTTTGTCAGTGGTAGTATTAAATTTGCTTTTCTTAAACGTATTATTACACTCGAATAAATAAGTTTTTCCCAAACTTCATACTAAACCATATTCAATCCCAAGACAAACAACTAATATCACTTACTTTGTAAGGACTTTTGATACCGAGGCGAAGGGTAGACACAAAGGGCCAGGGCATATAGGGTCGAACAATAAAGGGCATTGAAAGCGCAGTCTGGAAAGGGCACATGCTTTCAAATAATAGCTAAGAGACGACCCGACGTGCCTCAAGGATTTACGGGTATAAGGGATTGGTTTTTTTGTCCGATTTGTCGTCCTGCGAACAGCCGGTAAAACAAATGATTCGGATTTCTCGAAGGTCTATCGAGATATAGAATAGATTAAATGGACGTCCTTCGCAGTTTCCACGTGCGAACTTCGGAGTGAGATTTGGGAATGGATTTGGCAAATAATGATTTATGCTCTTTGTACTTCTGGCGTTCGAAATCTTTGATAAACTATGAGCCGTATATCTCCAATTTCAATATGCTGCTGTATTTAGTTAGACGGTTTTGTATAGTTTTACTGCGTCTTGCGGTTACAGACAAAAGCCAGTTCCCAGTCCAGGTGTAGCATGGCGCCATCTTCGACCACATCGTCACTTAACATCAGGTGACTTGTGGTCAAACGCTACCCTGTAAATAGTAAAATAAAAAAAAATAAAAAAAACTTCTGTCTTTAACATTAAAAGGAAAATAACAGATTTTGCGTAGGTACGGTCAACGACAAAAGTCGCTGAACAAAACCAATTTTCCGATTGTCTTTTAGGATCTTATACATCAACTTTCAACTGAACCATCACTTAACATTAGTGGTGATATTTGGTGGTCAAACGATACCATGTAAGTTGTAAAAGAGCAACAAACCATACTCATCTAATACACATTTGGAAAATCAAGTAGCTGATCGTTCTCGATTTTCCAAATGTGTTTCAAATCAGTAATTATTATTGTTTTTTTTACATTTTACATGGTATCATTTTGACCACAACATAACACACCTGATTTTAGGTGATGATGAGGTCAAAAATTGGTGTATAAGATGATGAGGATAATAGAAAAAGTGTGATTGTTCAGCGACTTTTGTCGTTGACTGTACATAGTTAGTCTCGTCGAGATTTATAAAAATCAATAGCTAAATTGTAGAAACAATGGTACCTACTGTAGAACTACTTTACTTTATTACGCTTATTACGCCTATTCCTACGCTTATTAGCCAAGAAATGATATTGTCTCCGTCCTCGTTTAGCCATTAAATGCAAATCTCGCCCTGGAAGGGACGAATCCCTCCCAAAAAGAAATGCTTAACTTTTTATAAATGTTTGCACGAATGCTTTGTGTCCAATCTGAATCACAATTGAGGGGAGAAATACTTTTTTTTGGACACGACAAAAGCTGTAGGCGCGTTGATTAAAATATTTGCAGATTTTCGGTGAGAAATGAAAATATGGCTTTGTTCCGTAGATGGCAAATGTTTGCCGGGATTTTACACAATGGTTAAACATTTTTTTTTTTTTGTAAAAGCAAATTAGGACGTGGTCAGGGGTGCGGCCACAATGCCTATTGCGTATTGGTAAGTTGAAGTGTTCAAACATACCTTCGTTTTCGTAAAAAATTGTGGCCTATGAAATATTGGATGGCGTTATAATTCATAAATAAGATATAATCCAACTTGCACGTTTCACGGGGACCCGAAAAAACCTTTTTAGTTTTTTACTGCAAACTAAATGTATATTTTCGCTAGAATTTTATGTTTTAGCAATAAAAAAAAACTTTATGCATAAAGACTGATCACAAGGACTTACGTGTACGTACAAAAAGGAACAAACATAAGTTTTAAGTTTAGTTAATAATAATATGTGCTATAGAAGGCCTATCTATATCAATATGGATTTCAAAATTCGGGATTTCCCTACACAAAAATAAGTTCAGTACCCCTAGTACTTGTACTTTGAAAACGATAAAAGTTTTCGTAAACGTCGACGTTTACCGTTTACTTGTCAAAGTGGCAACTCGATCTGCTTAAATTCAAAAAGTAACTCAATAACATTGTTGGAATATGATTATAACGATTTAAAATAACCCGTATTAACGCTTTCAGTTCCTCTAAGTCTCGGTAAGATTCGCTGAAAAAAATATGTATGGATGGAAACGAAAACTTTTATAGTTTTTGTAAACTATCAAAACCTGTACTAGGGGTAGAAAAACAGCTAATACAGCTTATTAAATTACTGACATAAGTGAACGATCTCTGCACCGTAACGGTTACGACCACGTAAACAATCTATCATTGTAATGTTCGCCATAAAGTTATGCTTACACAAATTCTTGCATGTTAGCCATTCAATGTAATAGCTTGATCAATACTGGCGACTCGGAAAATGTCAATTACATAGCAATCAAGTATAAATCGCGTGTAATAACGCTAAATCACTGCCTTGTTACCGCAGTACTATGACATATTGTATTTGTAGGTATAAGTACTTTTATTACAATGAACTTTATGTTTTACTAGATACACTCATCAGGAGGTCTGGTTTTACGTAAATGGGTAAAACGGGGCTAAACAAGATTATACATAACAAAAGGAACAAAAACCCCGAATGCGCCAAAATAAAGTACCACTCTCACTCTTACAATATAGACGAATCTAATAACACCTCATATTATGTATTATGTTATAATCCGTCAAGCCATTTAGGCTACAGGCCGTGCCAAAGAAATATACATACATACCGACATACACTCGAAAAACATAACCCTCCTTCTTTCGCAATCGAGTAAAACATATTCAAAAACTGCACACACACGTTTTTGTAAAACAATGTAAACTATTAAAGGGTAGAACCTTTTAGTAAGATGCTTAACCAGGACAGTGTACGCATTGATTTCATAAACTCATGAATAAATGATTTGCGCCGCGTAACCTCATACCTACCATATTATGTTAATCTGGACCGAACCCCATACATGGATACAAGCGTGCATTTCGTGCTAAAGGCATGATCGTATTATTTGTACAGTTCAAGGGTTGTTTTGATAAGGCAGAAATAAACGGCAAGATGGCGACGCCAATACTGGAAAAGCGACGAAAATCGGCGATGAGTTTGTCTGAATTCATGTGAATCAAGATGTAAGCCCAAGTGAAATCCAATACTTGTCGATAGCTAAATTTCAAGTTTATACACAACCAAATCTTATTAGAAAAGTTTGTTATAAAATATTAGACTGTTTAGATGACAAAAATACTTTTGGGATTCTAGTGAACTTGCTCCAATTCCATGAATCAAAAAATTACCGTACTGGCGTTTCATGCCTGTTTTTTGCCATAACAAGAAGATTGGAACAGGCGTAGCTAGTTTTAAATTGTATGGTGTATATAGATACTATGTATAATTATTTTCATGAAATTTGAAAACACTCTACGGTTAAAAAAGACGCAAATATACAAAGAAAGCCACATGAGCGAATTGGAAAACGAAAAGTTCTAGACAGATTTTGCAGATTTTTCAATAATTTTCAGGGTTCTGATATAATATGTTTGATAACGCGTACGAAGTTTTGAGAAAATGATACGACTAAATGATTCTAAGCGTAGGCGAAGCCGCGGGCAGTAGCTATTGATGCAACAAACGTAGAATTATGGTAAAAGTTATTTAAAATCCGACGATTTCTCCGATTACGGCAGGCCAAGATTGTTAAGGAACAACAACACTTCGGCGTACAAAGGTGAAAATAAATGCATTGTTGCCGAAGATGTTTATCGGAATGTCCCAGTTTATAAGTGCCTTTATGTCGTTATAGCCACGTGCAACGACCAATGGGCGACGGTGACGGTAGCTTACTACTGCCGAGTTTACACGGAGCGACTTTTTGTCGCCTGAAAAATATATCTTTAAAATTCCCTGCTGTAACTCCCCCAGTATTCCTTGATAGGTATATCGCAGTAACCATTTTTACAGGATAATAAGTAGCCTGTGAGTTAATCCAGGATATGAGCTATCGCCACCCGATATTTTACTCAAGTCCGTTGAGCCGTTTCATCGTGAATAAGTAACAAAGATAAACACAAACACAAATAAAAGATACTCACAAACTTTCACATTGACATTAAGTGTGATATCAGGGGAGGTTTTCTAATTAGATATTTCTGTCACTATATACAAGGGAAGCAGAGAGGAGATGTATCAAAACTGGACCTGCACAACACAATGAGCTGACAAAAATTATTGACATTTAAAAGGAAGAAGAAGAAATTAATAATTAATATCAAGAATATTGCAAACCAATATGATTTGACACGACAACTAATATCAATAAGGACTCTCATCTCATGTAAACATTTCCGAAGTAGTTTTATCTCTTAAAAACTCTTTAATCATTATCAGCCTACTATAGCTTACGTTCCCACTGCTGGGACACATCAGGTCTTCTCTAGGAGGAAGAGAGAGTATGGGCCACAATCTATCACACTAGCCCACTGCGAGTTAATGCTTGTTTAATCGCTTTTCCATTTCGATTTTGAAGAAATTCAGTATCCGGCGACAGTTGCGTCAAGTAATCCTACAAAATCGCCCCATGCGTACGCACCAGCACGAACGGTAACGCTGCAACGGTTACCAGTTACCAGCATTGTGCGAAATCATATAAACTCACTTAATTGACACCTGCATGATACCGTTACTTGTCGAGATGATATATTATGTACGTTGCCTATATCTAGACATCGATACTGTCGGCTTAGGACTAGGGATGGCGGCGATCTTAGGTCGATTAATCTAAGAATCGATTTTTTTAGTGAAGGAAATCGAACTTAAGCCACTGTTTCACGGAATTCGCGGGATCGATTAACGGATCGATGAGTGGAGTCTCAGACACTCCAAAATCGAGTTTTTTTTTCTGTTTCGGCAAGAATATAACCATGTACATAATACAAACGCGCTAAATAAATATATTATATATTGGTGTTGATTCGGTTTTGCATTCTCTAAAACTAAACTAAGTTTGACAGGTCTAAGAGTGATGCTGTCCTTTTTTTACTTCAGTGGTTAGAAAAAGACAGCAATACTATAAGAACTGTCAAACTTAGTTTAGTCTTAGAGAATGCAAACCCAAAACGACACCAATGTCTATTGTCAGAAAAAAAAAAATTATGTTAGAGATGTCATTTTTTACTTGATAATTTTTTTTATACTCAATAGATTTATGGCAATATTGGTTTCGTGAAAGCTACCGCGTCAATGATAAAAAAAAACAGACATGGTCTCCAAAACAGGTTAAAAAAAAATGTTTTTCGATATGCAATTGACTTATTAGATGAGGGATTGAAAATTATTAAAGGACTTCACTCATTTCAGAAACATTTTGTTAAATGTTCATTGCTTAGTTAGTTATCTCAGAGCACAGGTGATATAAAGCTCCGTCCCGCGTCAAATAACCCCTACAATACACCTGCAGGGGCGCAGAGTTATTGTTATTAATTACGAGGGGTTCCGGAAGACAAACGGACAGACTTTGTGTTTCTGATAGATTTATTTAGAGGCTTTGTAGAGATTGTAGATACTCAAGAGTAAGGAAAAAACATCGTTACTAAATATTCATTTCCAGGGAGCTAGATGCAAACGTTTCTTTTCTGAGCTTGAGCTGTGAGATGTAAGCGAAAAAATAACTATAGGTTGTAAGAGTTTAGGTATTAGTCATATATATGGTACTAGCTGTTCCCTGCGGTTTCACCCGCGTGGGCTATAGTTTATCGCGATAAAAAGTATCCTATGTCCTTCCCCGGGGCTCAAATTATCTCTATACCAAATTTCATTTAAATCGGTTCAGTAGTTTAGGCGCGAAAGCGTATATACATTTCGTATACTCCAAAATTATTCCCGCACTTCGGTGCCCCCTCACCGCGTTACCTGCTATAGGTACCCATTATCCTATTTTAATTCTAAGTTAATTTTTCTTGGACCGCACGTTTGAACCACGCAGGTAAAGGTCTTCCTGATCCGCGACCGCACTTTACCTATTTCATAGATTCCCCCTCACCACACCGCGTTTCCCGCTGCTCTGCGGTGCGGCGGTTTTATTTTACTACTACTACTTACATTTTTAAACTCGTGATATCTTTCGAATGGAATGTCCGAATTGAATGATTCAAAAAGTTATATAAAGGCATTGAAGCAGTTTTGAATAAAAAGTAATTTATTTTGATAAGGATTAATACCAAGATACAAATAAAGAGCCTTTTCTAGCGGTGGCATTAAAAATTAAAATTTTAAAACAAAAGATCACTTATTGTGGCATAACTATAATAGTTAGACATATGCTCTCGCGGACTTTTTTGTAGATCTTAATGGGACCTACAAACCCGTAGTACATTGTTTTTGTCTAGTGTCAATAGTTTTTGCAGCGCACGCAAAAATAGATTTTCGATTTCACACCTTGGGTTGCAAAATAGCAATTTTCTTACGGATCCCTAATTTTTTTGGAAATAAAATATAGCCTATAGCCTTCCTCGATAAATGGGCTATCCAACACTGAAAGAATTTTTAAAATCGAACCAGTAGTTCCCGAGATTAGCGCGTTCAAACAAACAAACAAACAAACAAACAAACAAACAAACAAACAAACAAACAAACAAACAAACAAACAAACAAACAAACAAACTCTGCAGCTTTATAATATTAGTATAGATTCGCAATCAATGCCGACTCGAATCGAATCAATGAAAAAAAAAATCTGAAAAAAAAAAAAAAAAAAAAAAAAAAATCTGAAAATCTGAATCTTGAATCGATGCTCGCCTGGCTAGCTACCACCCTCTTGTTAAGAATCTGTCGCCAAGCACCTATCGGTGTGTTCCGGCAGCCTCACTTGAGAGCCAGTTCCCAGTCCAGGTGTAGCGTGGCGCCATCCTCGACCACATCGTCACTTAACATCAGGTGACTTGTGGTCAAACGCTACCCTGTAAATAGTAAAAAAAAAAAAAAAAAAAAGAAACAAAAAAAAACTCTACTCCCTACTTTAATATAATAAACCCGAAAGAACTCTGTCTGTCTTTCACGCCTAAACTACTAAACCGATTTAAATGAAATTTGGTACAGATATAGTTTAGACCCTGAGAAAGAACATAGGCTACTTTTTATCTCGATAAACTGTAGCCCACGCGGGTGAAACCGCGGGAAACAGCTACTAATAATTAAAATCACACGAACAAAAACAATCGTACTGAAAATAGTACGATTTGATAATTCTAGAGTGAAGCTCTAATGAAAGCTTTCACTCTGCATAATGTTCCGTCTGAATGGACCCTAAATTAGTGCCCAAGAAATTGGGCTAACCGCAAGACCGTAACTGAAATTGGATAGGCGTAGGCCACATTGAATAACGCAAGTGTATTATTCTGGCCTCAGTGGAGAGATTAAAGTCAAAAAGGCCGGGTTAGTCTGAATTTTCCTGGAAAATAACTTAGTAATTATAGACCTGTCGATGAATCCTTTGGGGTGCAGTGATACTAGAGCTAAAACGATTTCCTCCAGAACACACAAGATACAGGTTCCCGCTTGATCACAGTTCAGCTACACATGTGTATGTAGTTTGCATGTATGCACACTGACTATAGGGTAAAACATAATATTAATATTAATATTAAACGAATTGTTCGAAGACCCCTAGAATGAAGCTCGCGATTATTATAAAACGGTTGAATGGAAAAAATAAAACTTGGAATGAAAAACAGTTAAGTTACAAACAAAAATGCTTAGGTGTAAAATGCTAAAGGTGTAGGACGTCCTGCGACAAGGTGGAGCGACGACTTGCGCCGAGTGGCTGGCAGTGGTTGGATGAGAAAAGCCGAAGACCGGGCTCAGTGGCGTATCATGGGAGAGGTCTATGTCCAGCAGTGGACTGATACAGGCTGATGATGATGATGATGAAAATGCTAACTGTCCAAATATGACACAAATTTCAAACAATTATCACCGTCAACAATATAGGTACAGGAAATTATCCTAGTCCTTCATATATCCCTTCACACGAACAAAATTCACGTTTTTTGTCTAAAATACTTTTGTGAAAATCTTCTTTCATCTAAAAAATTACACTCATAAGTAACCTTATAACTTACTATAGGAAGGCAATTTAGCTAAGAGTCGGCAAAACCAGCTGTCATCATGCGGGGATGCACCCAGGTTGAGTAGCAACAACCGAGGGTGGCTTTACCCCAATGACGTCACGGATATTACATTCTCACAGAACACTGGATGTGACATGATCCGATTGCGATAGGTTTGGATTAGTTTTGTCAAACAAAAACAATAAGCGCGAATTTTCGCGGCAAAAACAAAAGAGGAACTGTTTTGAAAATTTATTCCCATCATCATCAGTCGGAAAAAGTCCATTGCTGAATATAGGACTCCCCTTTTGGACGCCACCAAAAGGGCTATTATATTATTTTTGGCTATTAGTCATTGGCATCCATCGGCTCCCTGCATCTCTTACAATGTCGTTGGTCCACATAGTGGGGGGGACACTACCTAAAGAGCGTTTTACGGTACGTGGTCGAACCTTTCATCCCCATCGGTTATCGCTTTGTCGAGGAAATGAAAATAAAAATTTATTAATAATTCAAGATTATTTTATCCAACAAAAACATAACAGCATCAGCATTGCAAGACAACAAACTCAGCAGCAAAACAAAATAAAACACCGAACAAAACACGACCACATAGCCTGCAGAAAAATAAATACCGGACTACAGAAATGAAAAGTGAATTTAACTCATAAACACATACTCCTTGTTTTTGTTTAAAGATAAAAAAAACTAGAGCAAAACCACCACTTTAGCCCGCCATTGTTGTGAGAGCTTGTAAGCTCGGCGTAACGGAAAATTAAAAAGGCAATTTTCTTAATGAGACCGCAGGCAGTGGAGGGTTAACAAGCGAGATAGCGCTCGTGCGACACAAAATGTCGATTGTGATGCTAAATGCAGGCTTACACGTGAGTTTAGACAATGTGCGAATTTTCAAAGAAAACATAAATACATGTGTGTGACCATCTTCATTTGTTAATTTTAAGACAACAGTTTTCTTTTTAAGGTTCCGTACTTCAAAAGGAAAATCGGAACCCTTCTAGGTACACTTTGTTTTGTTGTCCGTCTGTCTGTCTGTCAAGACCCCTTTCAATCAACATCAAGAACGCGTTGAGGTCAATTTGTATCAAAACTCGGCTCTACGGTCTATTTCTGTTGTGAAAAAATCAAACTTGAGAGTCAACGCGATTAAAATATATGATACACCTTTTAGTTAGCATATTTTGTGATTTCACTAAGGAATCAAAGACTATAGGGTACTTCCCGTTGATCTTAGCGTCGCCGGAAATTTGACATGACGCAAGGTCTCACAGCACATGTAAAGGAAAAAGATCTGATAAGGTAAATCTGTAGTTTAATAACAAAATTGTACGGAACCCTCGGTGCGCGAGCCCAACTCACACTTGGCCGGTTTTTGTTTTTAAAACTCCTACGTCATTTAACCCAACATAGTTTAGCAAAAAATCACACCATAATGATTTTATCGGTAGAGTCATTAAAAAGTCATTACGCATTCTCATTCGTATAATAAAATCCTTTGCCATACACATCTGTTATGTAATTTATTTACGGCTACCTACACATAGATGTAGGTGTCGTTACGGAGGCGTACAACCTCGAAACGATTATTGCAGTATATGGTCAGGATATTGGTACATTTAAGATAATACGACTTTAAATCGGCCAGTTTATACCCATTCAATGAAACGTGTTAAGATATGGTTCTATTATCTATTATGTAAGTAAGTACCTTGGTTTAAACCATGTGTCCATTGTAAATTAATGAGATCGTAAATAATATTTTTTCACTGCATTAAAACCATGAGATAGTTTATCATAATGAGAACTAATTACACCGCTTGCTATAAATCATAATGAACACTAAATTATCCATCGATGTTATTTAGCTATTATGTCAAACTTAATTAACCGGTATCGTTTTCCGGTAATATATAGCGCCACGGCGTAATCCGATATTAATTACCATCCTCCTACAGTACAAACAATCAGCTGATTTACATAAAAGAAAGCGTTTAATTCGGTTAAGCTCTGAGGTTAATCACAGGTTTAAACTAACTAAGCTCTCCGTGGTTATTTGTATCCGTCACTCCAATAATTAAACCAGACGAGCCGGAGCGGTAAATGGTTAACTACCATTTGAATAACAAAATAATGAGAGGACCAACCGGAGTTCTTGGGTTAAGAGTTACGCATTACGATTCGTGGGCTGATTAGTGTATTGATGTAGTTACTAGTAAGTCTCCGGAATGCAAATGAAGAAAGCTAAGTACATCGCGAACTCACATAGTAATAGATTCTTCCAGCTGCCGCCGAGGGCTCGCAGACAGCGGTGCAGCCGAGGGGCGGGGGTGGCAGGTGGCGCGCGAGGCTTGGGCATCCTTACGTCTCCCTCTGAAGAACTCCTCGCGAGCAAAGACGATCCTCTGTCCCGAGACAAAGACCTACGCCTCCCGAACGGCGCGCCTCTGACAGTCGCGTAACTCTCCTCACAAACATTGAAAGTTTCCAACGGAATCCCTTCAGGCTCTTCCCTCCTGCTTCTCACAGAAAACGTTCTCCTAAATCCGTGAGCCAGACCTTCCATAGTCTTTCTTTTGGGACGTTGAACTTCTTCTGAGCTAATGACTGTGATGTCATCCATGTTCTGCTGCTCGTAAGTTTTGTAGCTTCTGGATTGTTCGATACCGGATAGGTCTTCGACTCCTCCGTGTCTGTACTTCAGAGGCCTGGAGCGTTCGATGGCTCCGAGCTCATCGTAGCTCCGGTAAGTAGAGGCGGCCCTACGAGGGGCTGGAGGTCGCCCGTTTCTGTCTATGGTCATTGTATGATGCCAAGTCAACCTGACGAAGAAAGTGTCACGTTAGAGCTTTCGCTCGTTTGGTGAATGGTTGATGATCTTGGCTTACTTCTTGCTACGTTCAAAATATTATGTATGGTTCATCGGCGGTTTTTAAAAAGTAATGGGGTTTCAATTGGACATTGAGAGAAGCCAGAGTTGCAGCAGTGGGAACGTTATATGCCAAATGGGTTTAAAGAGCCTTTCTTACAATGTTGGGTAGAACTGAACTGCTATTTATAAGTAGAATTTATTCCAATACGTTTCTCGGAATGGACATTATCTTTAGAAGGACCACGCAAGGTCAATTTAAACCGCATGAACTAAATGCCAGTAGTAAAGTTACATTGTTATTCACAAATCCGTATGCAGTATAATGTGGATCCTTTTCGTGGAACTTGTTATTTCTATTTTTAGGGCAGCTTCTGTGAGCTGGTTGGTTTGGTAAAGTAATACGTAATTTGTAGTGTTAAATGCGTGCGGCAGAGCAGTTAGGCCAACCTTGTCGTGACTTGTCCAACTATTGAAGGAACACTGCAGTAAAATTTGTTTACCATAGAGGAGGCAGTGCTATTGATACGGACACGAAACGACGCGAGTATTAGAAAACCGCAGTGCCGTATTATCTGCAGAACGAAGTCAATAATACAACCAAATTATCGTGAAAAGTTTTTTTCTCTACGTTTACTGCCTTAATTACGAAACAAAAAGCTAAAGAGGAAGTAAAAAAGGTTTCGTGACAAAGTGAAATATTTAAGAACCTGACAAACTTTTTTTTAGGGAAACGCTCCCAATTATCTGACAAAAAGTTTTCCCTGTTAATTTACACAAGAGAATTTATGTGGGAGCAGCACCCATTGCTGACATAAATTCCTCAGCTCACACTTTTTCAAACCTCGTTGTTTTATAATTCTGTATCGTGGATTAAAAAAGTTAACTGGTGATCTTTTGAGTTTACAAATGTGCGTAAACGAAATGTTTGCGTAATTATTTCTCAATAGTACCAATTAATAATAATTCACGAGTCACTCATTCACGCACACATAACAATAATGTCATCTGGCTGAAAATCAGAGCCGGTTTGTTCATGGCATGCTCTCAGCTTTCTATAGCAGCAATATTTATCAAAATATATTTATGTAGTACATAACATGAGAGGGTACCTACGGTGTTTTTGTGTGGGAACACTGAAACGTATTATTATAGACTAGTTGTGCCTTGCGGTTTCACCCTCGTGAACTTCAGTCCAAAACACCCTAAGTCCAATTTTTCTTTTCAGAAGTACCTTCCTCGGACTTCGACGAATATTTGAAAAAATAAATTTGCCGTTTTGGTCCAGCCATCTATCTCTCTCTATTTTACACACTACCGTAGTAGACACTATATCTATTCTGTGACATTACTACTAGTTGGTCTAGCACCGTCCCATTCAAACTACGAGCATTCCATTTGCGAAGGCAAATCTTCCCTAACTTCGTCCGTCCAATGAACACGAAAGCCATACAGGCAGTCAGGAAGCGTAATTGCACTCAATTGCACTTAGCACTCCACTTCTGTCCCGTTCTCGAATTACTCCAATTGCCTTAGACTGGGACACTTTTGGTACGTTTCACGAAACTGGGAAATTAGTACACAATTCCGCAAGTAGAAACATTGAAGCAAGTTGTGAAGTTTCATTTGAGTTTTTAGTTTCATTTTAATGATGAGCATTGAACTTTTACAAAAGTATGTCGAATTGTGAATACATACTTAATATAATATGCAAATGGGAAAATAATTTTCTATACCCCTCTGTCTTTCACGCCTAAACCGCTGAATAGATCTTGATAAAATTTAGTCTACGAGGGCACAGCTAGTTCTGTATAATATATAGAGAAAAACGCACTCAAAATGTCCAAACAGACCAGTTACCCTGTAGAACTTTTTTTCAGGGATATAGAGTAGCTTTATGTGTTAATCCAGGATAATAAGTTATCTCCATTCCAAATTTCCCTCACATAAACACTCACAAACTTTCGCATTTAGAATGCTAGTCTGAATTTTGATAGCAATCTTAGCTAACTACAAAACCCATTGCAGACGACCACAAGACTTAAACCCAGCATTTTTCTATTAAAGTCCCCTCGGAAACCTGCGATTACTGAGGGTAACCGAACAATTATCGAATTAGATGCAATTTCCTGCTAGTTGGGAGACAACTCGACCTCATTGAGTTAGGTGTCACCTTAACTCATTTAGAGCAAGATTGGATAAGTGCGAAAGGAAGATGCTCGCTGTGTTGTCAACAGGTATTTCGAAGAAAATTCAATTGTCTTTAAAAGATGCGAAATTGAAGACGTCTCTTGACTTCTGACGGTATTATTTTCGATCATTTTTCTTTGGCTGATGTAGCGTAAAAATAACGAAGTTTTTGTTGTGGATCCCCGTTCTACGTACCTACTTTTTGATACCACAGATACAGGCAATAGGCACAGAAGTCAGTGCTGTATAAGTGATTATGTGTGTGTTATTTACATTATTTATTTTGACGACCGATGTGGCGCAATGGGCGGGTAGCCGACTGTGAAGCGTGAGGTCGCGGGTTCGATTCCCGCTACAGAACAAATATTTGTGTATTGAAAAAAAAAGCGCAAGTATTTGTTCTGTGTCTGGGTGTTGTGGATCCCCGATCCTCATAGTTTCTGATACCCTAGATACAGGGAAACCTAGTTAGGGGTCAAAGCCTATGTATGTGATTGTGCGGGAATTATTTATTATTATTTGTATTCTTCTGTTTTATAACAACCAAAATATAGACAACGAAAGCTAAAAATATTTAACCAGTTCATAAAATGAAAAGATTTCCTAAATATAGGGAAGTGACACGATCAAAAGACAAAATACATGAAAAGTCTTCACAGTAAATAAAAAATCGGGTCTCATTTTGTACACTGATTAAAGTTTCTCTATTTTGACAGTAGCAGAATTTAACGGTTCATTATAGCTAACAATAGGATTAGTTGGACCATGAAATTGGTCTATAGAACAGTTTTCAATAAGATATTTTTGTCTCATCATTGTTGGATTGGAACAAGATTAGGACTACATTAAAATACTTTCTCGTAACTGGTTAGCATTATAAACTTGTGAGGAACTTCGTTACGAAACCGGGATGTCCAAGGACCACAATAGTCAAGGGTATGCGATAACCTGCATTGGGTCAGCGGCGTAGATAATGCCCTTTACTCTCCCTTTGGGAGAAGGCCTTTCTTTCAGCAGTGGAAACATAATAGGGTGATGACGATGATACACGGACAAAAAAGACCTTCCGAAATACAGAAGGAATTTCCTTCTTTTTCGACTCAGAAGGAAAACTAAAGTAAAATAAGGAAGGAAAAGGTTACACTTTGGAAGGAATCGGTCTTGGAAGGTAAGGTTCAGAAGGAAAGTTTTCTCAGTGTAGGTATGCGAAAAAAGCTGTAGCGGACGAGCCTCTATCGAAGGCTTGTGAGGAATGCTGCAGTTCCATTTCCTGTCAAATACTTAACCAGTCAATTCTTGTCTAATCTAAATAGAAAAAAACGTTACACCTAGGTTTAAAAGTAGTAATTAAGGTGAGGCAGCCGTAAAGTACGATCAATATTTACAAACACTCAACTGTACTTACTACGCATTAGCCGAAAGTGAGTAACACACTTCAGCCGAATTATTTTAAGAGTTAGCAGCAACTGCCACTTAACCCGTCTCGGACAATATACAAACAGCTCCACATTGACGTGCGTTTGTAAAACAATAAGTTAAAGCAGGAAGCTGTTAATTGTTGATGCAATGCTTTTCAAAATAATGAACCGACGCTCGAATTGTTCAGATATATTTGCAACTGTCGATTTTGAGTTGCACTTGTTTGTAAATATTTTGAGAACTGTAGAAAGCGTTGTGTGTGACTAATGCTTCGATGTATAAGGGTTTTGATTCTGTATTTTGTTTGTTTTGTTTTTCTTTATTTTTATATTAATATAGATTATGTAGAAGTGTTATGTTGTGACCTCCGTCCCTTCATTAGATAAGATAGTAAATAAGCAATATGTTTAGTTCGTAATTAAGTAATGTGTTTAGCTTGTAATCTAATTACTTTGTTTTCTATTTCTTAGTTGTAAACAACCTCATTCCCGCATCCCTACTCCATTTCCAACCCTATTTAACATCCCGCTCTTCATTCCCAAGCCAGTTCGATCCCAAGTTCCAAACCATCAACATCTCTAATTCTAATTCTTGTAATTATAAAAGTAAAATTAGTTATTTTAATAAATTCGTTTTTAAAAAAACAAGTGTTCGCCTTTCGCCACGTAACAATTTGGCGCAGACGGTAGGATCCTCGCAGAAAGCGTCAAGCCGACACAAACGCAGCAAGCCTGTTGCGGTTTCCCGAAGGGATTAAAACGTGTCGCCGAACATGCTCCTGGGGTTCCTGATAGTTACATGGTAAGTGGCTAATACTTGGTTCTGCTCATTCCATTCTATTCCATTATCCTCATTTCAACATTCTTGACTTTCGACTTTCTATTGTGTGTTGTGTACTATATTCAAATATTGTGTAACCTATTCGTCCAAAATGGCTACTTCCACCTCTACCCAGATCTTATCAATCGAAACGTTGATTAAATTAATTCCCGAATTTGACACGGCTCAAAACTCACAAGTCTACCGATTTGTACGGTCTTGCAACTCTGCCTTCCAATTAGCTTCACCCACGGATCAGCAGATCCTTCTTATATACACTCTTAATAAAATCATCGGTCCTTATTCTGCAGACGTCCACGCTAAACAGTTTTTAAAGTGGGACGTCCTACGGTCATATTTAATAGAAAAATTTTCAAATGTAAAGACCATAGCCCATCTCTCACTAGAACTTCAATCAATGTTTCAAAAGGAAAAGGAAACAATAACGGAATACTATCACCGAGTCGATTTACTGCGAAGCAAAATAATTGAGAAATTGATCGCAGAAATTAAAGACGAATCTCTGTTAGGTAGAAAGCTAGGTACCGAAGAGACCGCGTTAAATGTTTTTATCAACGGTCTTGGCAGTGAAATTGGTGCTATGCTACGCACCAAAGAGTTCAAAAATCTTTCTGATGCTGGGCGTTTCGCGATCCAGGAAGACAAAATTCGCGCTATGAACAGTGCGCGACAGCAATTATTCAAAGCCAGCCTTCAGTTGCAAGCTAAGAACGCGAACCCTCGTCCACCATTCCAACACAGGCCGATAAGACCAAATAATCAACACACATTTCAGACCTCCCAGCCCGCAAATAATTTTAGGCAGCCTAACCCTATCCAACCGGGTGTTAAAATTTGCAATTATTGCAAAAATCCAGGCCATCTTATTTCTGAGTGTAGAAAACGAGCATACAACAATCAAAAATTTAGTCAAAACGGTCGGGCCGAAACAAAACAACTCGCTATTCATCATTTAAACGGGAATGCGGCCATCAAACAGGACGACTTGATGGAAACCGCTTCAGTCCATTACCAATCGATTCACCCGAATACCCAGTTAACCGAGCTGGAAACGATCCACCATTTCGAAAACCTACAACTCGAGTAAAGCCCACTAGTTCCTCTAAACATACTCGTGACGCATCCACTCAGGTAAATGCAGTCTATCGCAGACGACCTCTTTGTGATGCTTCAACACAAACTCTGAGTACTACTTCATCGAATATATCAGCCTACGAACCGGGTAACCAGCCCCAAACCCTTGGCTGTAAATCCACTGAATCTACTAAATCCACTGAAACTACTAAATCCACTGAATCTGCTAAATCCACTGAATCTACTAAATCCACTGAATCTGCTAAATCCACTGAATCTGCTAAATCCACTGAATCTACTAAATCCACTGAATCTACTAAATTTACTAAATCAGTTAAGCTCATTAAACCCTCTGAATCCACTGACTCTAATCAAAAAATTACTAAGTCAAAATCGAAATCTAAATCTAAATTCAAACCGAAGTCGAAATCAAAATCTAAACGTAACCCACAAACTATTTCAATATCTGCTCTCAACATTCCTCCAGAAGATCTTCTTTACTGCAAGTTTCATATCGATGGTCAGCCTGTAACTCTATTAATAGACACAGGAGCTGCAATTTCCGTCCTACGTAAAGACAAAATCGGAAATGCTCCCCTTGATGTATCGAACATCGTATCTATAGTAGGTGTCTCAGGTAAAGATAATCCAGTTAAAAGCTACGGTACAGCTGAAGTATCCTTAGACGATTTCCAAAAACACACCTTCTATATCGCAGACCTCAACATTCATGTAGATGGAATACTAGGTCTTGATTTCATGTCTAAGTCAGGCGTCAATATCTATGTAGCTTCCAAAACGATGCGCGTCGATAAACGTACTTACAGATTATTCAATTTCGGAGAAGACAACAACTGTGCCGGAAAAGATAAACATTTCATAGGCCAAAGGTCCGAGACTGTGATAACTTGCTTCACTAAAGACATTCAATCCGGACCAGCCTTAGTTGAAAAACAGGAAATACATAACGGTATATCAATCCCTAATGCCCTTGTCAACATCATAGACCACAAATTTCTAATTACTTGTGTCAATACCACAAATGAAGATAAGACAATACCCATTCCCACAATACGTACAATTTCCTATAATGAGTCATTAGATAACAATAACTGTGTAAACATTAACTCGACAAACAAAACAATCAATACTGACAGACGGAACGAAGTACACAAGCTCATTAGACGAACACACTTAAACAAAGAGGAAAATGAATCACTTAACAAAATCATTGACGAATATCTCGATATTTTCTACATCGAAGGCGACCCTTTATCATTTACGAGTCATACAAAACATAATATACCCACAACTTCTGAAACACCAATCCACACAAAAACTTATCGATTCCCACAAGTTCACGAACAAGAGGTTAAAACACAAGTTCAGAAACTCTTAAAGCAAAACATAATTAGACCAAGCACTTCACCATGGACTAGTCCCATTTGGATTGTACCCAAAAAACTTGACGCCTCTGGTAAGCGAAAATGGCGTATGGTTATCGACTACAGAAAACTGAATGAGATAACTATAGGAGATAGCTACCCTCTACCAAACATTACTGACATTCTAGACAAGTTAGGACATTCAAAATACTTCACTACTCTAGATCTTGCGTCAGGCTTTCACCAAATAGAGCTAGATCCCAAAGACGTTCCTAAGACAGCCTTCAGCACACCTTATGGACATTACGAATTTTTACGAATGCCATTTGGTCTAAAAAGCGCACCCGCAACTTTCCAACGCGTAATGGATAACATCCTTTACGGCTTACAAGGTGAACGCTGTTTTGTTTACTTGGATGATATTGTTGTTTTTGCCTCAAGCCTCCAAGAACACGAAGAAAAACTTCGTGAAGTCTTTTCAAGACTAAACGATTTCCACCTCAAAATTCAGCCTGATAAATGCGAATTTCTAAGACATGAAGTAGCCTACTTAGGTCATGTCATTTCCAACGAAGGTGTAAAACCAAATCCAGAGAAAACTACTGCAGTTCAAAATTTTCCAACTCCTAAATCCTGCAAAGATATCAAAGCTTTTCTAGGTCTCACAGGTTACTACCGCAGGTTCATAGCGAATTTCAGTAATATCACGAAACCTTTAACGTCTTTACTTAAAAAGGATGTTCCTTTTATTTGGGGTGAATCACAAGAAAAAGCTTTCAATGAGTGTAAACGATTATTGACCAATCCCCCAATTCTACAATATCCCGACTTTAACAAAGAATTCGTTTTAACAACCGATGCTTCAATTCATGCGTTAGGCGCAGTACTATCTCAAGGTGATATCGGCAAGGACTTGCCAATCGCATACGCTTCACGTACACTTAACAAAGCCGAAAGTAACTACTCTACCATAGAACGAGAGTTACTAGCCATCGTCTGGGCTGTGAAACATTTCAGACCCTATCTATTCGGTCGAAAATTCACAATCGTTACCGATCACAAGCCACTAACATGGCTCTTTTCAGTCAAAGACCCAGGTAGTAGGTTAGTTCGCTGGAGACTCAAGTTGGAAGAATTCGAATACAACATTGTGTATAAAGCTGGCAAAAATAATACCAACGCCGATGCTCTTTCTCGCCCTCCAGTCATGAACACAACTACAATCGACTTAACCAACAATTGCGTTGACAACTTAAACGATCCCGAGGAGTACCTGCAAATAAATTATGAACATTTCCTTCAGACTCCCACTAATAGTTTCAACACTCCTAATCTTAAAATTTCACCCGACACCCTCTTAAACGAACGCCACAAAAACGTTCTTGTTCCCATATCAGCTCAACTATCGGACAAAAACGACACTTTCAACGAAGCCATAAGTCTCTGCTCTCAAGTAGATCCCTTCTTAGAAAAATCACGAAATCTCTACCAGACAGATTTATTAGTTTCCGATAAGAAACAAAACATTGTATTTGGAGTAACACGACCCACACACTTTGACCCATGGAACTCTGAGAGTTATTTCAAAGTGCTCTTAGCATGTCTACACAATCATAAATTCAAAACACTTTGCGTCCCCGACCTTAAAAACGATTTCACATGCAAGTTGGTAGGAAACCAACAAGCCCACATTACGTCATACCTAGCAGATTGCTACGAATGCGAAATAACAATTTGTGAAAATAAAGTCAAACATCCTAACATAGATGAAATACCTACTATTCTAAAAACATACCACGACGAACCTCTTTCCGGGCATAGAGGAATCATAGAGACCACTCGCAAAATCCGGGAAGAATACTTTTGGAAAGGTATGACTGATGACATAAAGAAATACATTGAAAATTGTCAGGCATGTCATCGCAACAAAACCCAAAGGAAAACTTTCAAGGCACCAATGGTCATAACATCATCCTCAACTGAACCCTTTGAACGAGTCACAATCGATCTAGTCTCTTATTCCGACATCACAAACGATTCTAATAAATATATTTTAACTCTTCAAGATGACCTCACTAGATTCGTACAAGCTTATCCTATTCCCGATAAACAAGCAACTACTGTTGCTACTTCCTTATTGACCTTCTGTCAACACTATGGCATTCCTAAACGATTCCATTCTGATCAAGGTGGCGAATTCATGAACAATGTCCTGAAACACCTCATGAAATTACTAGGCACAAAACATACTTTCAGCACAGCCTATCATCCTCAAACAAACGGGTCACTAGAAAGATTTCACGCAACTTTACGCGATCACATTAGAATATACCATCAAAGAAGCAAATGCAACTGGGATCAAATAGTTCCCCTTGCTATCATGTGTCATAACACATCTCTCAATCAATCAACAGGTTACACACCACACGAACTTCTTTTCGGCTTTAAGCCTCGAGTCTTGTATTCAATGAAAGACAACAATAACGATTACACTACACATGATTATCTAAATGATTTAAACGAAAGATTAAAAATTTCCCGCGAAATCGCACTAGGTAAGACTCAATCGATGAAAGAAAAAGCTAAAGAACGGTACGACCAAAACATCAAGAACGTAGCTGATTTCCAATTAGGAGAAAGAGTTATGCTCCGCGTTCAAAATCCTAACAATCTGGATAGTAAATGGGAAGGACCTTACGAAATAATACGCAAAGGCTTCAACGAAAACTATCTTATTAGAATAGCCGGGAAAAATAAGCTAGTTCACGGAAACCGGCTACGCCCATTACATTCGCGAGACACATGATCATCTGCAAATCATTTATCAAATCATTCTTATCATCATTAATATTAATTGCACATATTTCAGGGTAAACATCACCCTTGCCAACCCTATCCCTAATATCACTCAACTTCATTCGAATATGACTAACTTATACTCATTCGATGATTATATGCAAAATCCATATTTTAGTTTTACAATATGTTCTATACTCAAATTTTTATTCTACGTAATTCTATATAAATTTTACAAATATATTCAATCATATTTCAGTAGAAGTGATACTACAATTTAAGGTATACATCTTTTCAGGTGCTCCACAACCCTGGTTGTAGGAGATGCCATAATACAACCATTGCCTTCAAAATCGGGCCTTTACTTCGAAGAAGAAGGCGAAGTCCTTATAACGGAATCTTCGTGGAAATTAATCGTATATCGAAACCTAGAATCGCTGTTTTTATCAAGAGACTCTATCCAACGCCTAAGTAATAAATACTTTTTCCTAATTTCAAATCAATCCAAAACCTTTACTCAATATACTACAAGTTCATTTATAAAATTAAGCCTTGGCAAAATAAATTCGCGACTCTCTGAATTAAGTACCTACAGTTCCAAATCTAGGTCTAAGCGTGAGTTGTTAGATGGACTAGGATCCGTCCTCAAATGGCTAATCGGAACTCCTGACGCTAAAGACGCCCAACATTATGAAAAATGCATTGAACTCCTAGAAAAACATGAAATTCAGCAAGCTGAAATATTAAAACAGCAAATCCAAATAGTTTCATCCACTGTTTCCAACTTCAATGAAACTATTTTCAAGATATCTTACGACGAATACGTCCTCAATGAAAATCTCGAAAGAATAGGAAAATACCTAAACGAAACCAATAAAATTCTATTTGACCTCAAAATTTCTGAAGAACTTTCGGTAATATCAATACAAATTCTTGAAGCGGTAATGTCCCTCGAATCCGAACTAGACGATATTTTAACTTCCATTCTCTTCGTAAAATCAGGTGCCGTACATCCTTCAATCATTTCAGTCGAAAGGCTCTATCATGAGTTACTCTCTTCAACCCACATGCGGACCGAAAGCCTAATCCTCCCTGTAACCTTTGAAAACATTCACAAAATATTAGACTCTTCCATCCTTTCATCTTATATTTACATGAATAAACTCACTTACATAATAGATTTTCCGTTGGTCAAGAATGATAAGTTTACCTTATACCACCTCTACTCAATCCCAATTCCTCACCCTGGTATTATCCTGTATTCCACCATCCTTCCTGAGCAACCATACTTAGCCACGAGTTCCACGAGGCAGCAGTACATCACGACAGACTCAATATCAAGATGCAAGATCATCGCCTCTAGAAGATGGGTATGCAACCTGCCGGTGTACAACTACCAAACCCGACCAATCTGCGAAATGGCCATTCTACATCACACTACCAAGCAATTACCTGAAGTTTGCGAAACTACAACCTTCTCAGCCCATATCAACATCTTTCAACCGATCGGAACAAATAAATGGATTTTCATGCTACAAAACGACACCGCTTCAACTCTTCAGTGCAATGGAAAAACACAACACATGACTCTTCATGGAAATGGCATCCTCACTTTACCCGAAGGCTGCAAACTCTACTCAGCATTTATAACACTCACAGCAGCCGACGAAAATGTTAAGAACATCAGCCATCCTATCATCACAGTGGACATCGAAGATCTTTGCCCCGACCCTGAAGATATACCAAGCTCACCTGAAATAATCCCAATTCGAGTTAACAACATCCCGATCGATGGTTTGACTTCTATTAAAGATGAATTAAAACAACAATCAAACAAGATTAAAGCCTATCAAGAAGCCTCCGTGTTAGAAAAACATTCGACAAAAATGTCTTTAATCGTCTATCTTATTGGAATCGCAATGCTTATATTTCTACTATACAAATTATGTCGTCACTGCCCTACGTCGATCCTGCGAAAAAGAAATCATACCACTGACAGCGGCTGCATTCAAATCTACAACAACTGCTTCGATAGAAGACGACATCGTACTCACGTCGCCATACCACTCTCTAATGTTAACCATGGAAACAGTACCATATCTGAAGATGAAGATGAAGACGACCACGAAGTCATCACCACTACACCACGTCAAAAATCGGGCACTGCCCAATCTTTGTTCTAAGGGGGGAGATGTTATGTTGTGACCTCCGTCCCTTCATTAGATAAGATAGTAAATAAGCAATATGTTTAGTTCGTAATTAAGTAATGTGTTTAGCTTGTAATCTAATTACTTTGTTTTCTATTTCTTAGTTGTAAACAACCTCATTCCCGCATCCCTACTCCATTTCCAACCCTATTTAACATCCCGCTCTTCATTCCCAAGCCAGTTCGATCCCAAGTTCCAAACCATCAACATCTCTAATTCTAATTCTTGTAATTATAAAAGTAAAATTAGTTATTTTAATAAATTCGTTTTTAAAAAAACAAGTGTTCGCCTTTCGCCACGTAACAGAAGGATGTGAGAATGAAAGAATAGCTGTATTAGAGACTAAGAGTTCCCCACAATTTCACCTGCTTGGAAATTTCCACAGGATACATAGCCGATGATACTTCAGGAATAAAAATTAGTGGAATCGTTCAAAAGATTACCCCGGACGAATAAAGCAAGAAATGAAATACATGTAATGCCAAATTAAGAAGAAAAATCTGTTATAAAGGACATAATAATCGTAAATAAATACCAATTTAATAATACAACAAAAGTCAAGAGTTGAAAGTACTCAATAAACATTCTTCAGTGTCATCACAAGAGCTCTTAATGACAAAAATCTTAATTTAAACTGAATGAATGCACGTAATGATGAAATATGGCGCATCAGTGGTGAAACACTTATGTACCTATGTACATTGTACATACATGATACGAAAGCATGCGTCGATGCATTGGTTACGCCACGAAAGTAAGACCGCATAGAGTAAGGTGTAATGAGGATGCATGCATGCATTATGTGGTCATATGGCCGATTTGAGAGGGACAGTCCCGCCCCAATATCCTCAAAAATTACTCGCATGCGCAAAAAAGGATAACTTATTAAAAATAGGGATGGGCAAGTGGCAAAATATATATCGTATCGATATTTTTAAACAGCATCGATAGAACTATTGAGTAAAACATATTGTAAATACATATTGTAAATACATATTTTAACGTAATTTTTTGTCAAGAAATATGATAATTTTCTTCTTGTTTGTAAACGCTCAAAAGAAAAGAAAAGAAAGGAAAAAAAGAATGACTCAGTCCCTTTCTTTTTTTAAACAGCACTTGACCTGACTTAATTTTATCAAAGTTTTGTTCAAAATTAATCTTTTGGGTCCCGCTCTGGGAGAAAAATAAATGATTACGTTAATGCATGCATTCATTTTGCATGCATTCATTGGGTAACCTGTAGCGATCCAAATATGGTGGTACCCTTACCTAATAATTCGACACACTTCCTTGAAATATTGTTGACAAATTAAGACGTGTTTATTTGGAAACGTTGATTTGCAGAGTTTTGCAAATTGAACGTAAAAGTGGTCCACATTTATCGGTCTTAAGTAGAATCCTGCAATGAGCTTGAGCTTTCGGCGAAGGAAAACATCGTGACAGCTTGGTAGTGGACCATTTTGTAGTGATGGCCTGACTAGTTGCCACCCTCATGTTAAGAATCTGTCGCTAAGCAACTATCGGTGTGTTCCGGCTACCTCACTTGAGAGCCAGTTCCCTATCGAGCCTTGAGACGAAAAAAACATACATAAATGAACAATATGGTATGTCTTTATACAAAGTTAATTGACATTGATCTGTGACATATTATGTAACTACTAATCTTTAGTAGGTATACTAAGGAAAATAAACGGAAAATTTGAAGCCCTAATATTATCCTCACTTACATATTAAATAGGACTTAGTGATCATAGACATAAGGTTAACAATAAAAACCCAACGTACAATTTAATGGATCACAAAGATACCAAGTGTTGACAATTGACGTGTATTTATTGTTGCCAATTAAACTTATAAATGTGAACATTATAGTATCATTGTTAAATAATCAATCTGACCAATAGAGTGAGTATTTGAAAGGAAAAATACAAGGACAGGCGAAACAAAAAAAAAAACCAAACATTAAAACGAGTGGAAAAAAACAAAGTTGTAAAAGAAAAAATGTTCAATATTGTTTAGGAAGGCTTCAGATTTTTTTTATTGTGAATAGGCTTGAGCAATCTTTCCTGATGTTAAAAGATAATGCAGTCGACGGTAAAGCATGCATATCTAGAAGGTATATAACTGTTCAAATTCCCAAATTATTTTGATCGGGAAATACAGACTCTGGCTAGGAGCTCCACTCTTTAGATGAACGTAATTGTGATGAATGCGGAAGCAAAACGCCACGTACGCAATGCAAGTGCAACTTTATGAAAAAACAACAACTCTTTTTATGTCCTTGAGGACCTGGACGAGCAAGTCCCTCGCCTCGTGGTAACCGTCACGCTTAGCCATTACAGATCGGCTCCCAATCTCAATCCAGGTTTAGCGTGGCACCACTTTCGACCACATCGTCTATTAACATCAGGTGACTTGTGGTCAAATGCTACCCTCTGAGAAGTATCTAAATAATTTCCCTTTCCCCTGAAGGGATGATCACTATTCTTTATTAAAATGCCATTACTTTCTTCTTACTTGTCATCTTGTTAACCACATGTTGTTTTACCACTTACCCTACTTCGGACAGGGACATAAAGTTCCAAATGTAAATATCACGTCCTCAATAAGCAAAGTATTGTGAACCGATGCGATGACAGCTTCAATATTCAGTTTCGCAATGCAATTTAATTATCTTAATCAATTTAATTGTACTTATGGACTTTAACGAGTGATCGAATTCAGGTCTGATTTCAGAAACAATTAACCGGTAGTTAATTTATGGTTAATGCATACGACTTTTTAACTATACGTGCGGGATAATCGCAGGTTAATGAAGGATTACGGTTGGTAAACTTTAGGTCTAATTTGCGGGCAGCAATGTTAAAAGTATTGTGTCAAACACAATCATTTTGGTTATATTGCATAAGATTTAATAATTCAATGGTTTCTGTACCTTATCGTGATTGGATTTTCGTTTTTGTGTGTGAAATAATACGATTGAGTTCATGTTACATAACGATAAGTACCATGCATTCTGAAACGATGTCCTTCAAAATCGTAATAAGAAAGTAAAAAGCATTAAGGCCAGGGAACTGATACCCTGACTTTAATGCGAGGCTACTAAGGCCTCGACTGAAGGGGTATCTATCTCATGCCCATTTGGGAGTAATAAATGTTTAATATTCGCATAACATAATCAATGCAATATCTGCGAAAAATTGTTTCTGTGTAAAGTGCAAGCCCTTTAAAACGATCAAAATCACTAAAGATGCAGTTTGCATTGTACTTACAATACACGAACAATAAACATTTTGAAAAATTCAGCTTAGGTTCGTGAATGAACCCAATTATTCATGAGTCTGTTTTCTAATCACATTATTCTCATACCTACTACCCAAATCTAGGAAATAGCAAAGAACTTGCTAAATGAAGAGCTAACAAGCACACTTGGTTAAATTAGTTTTGTAAACTTCGGTATTTGACAACACTATTATCGAAAGATTGCTAAATAGGTGTCTCACGGTAAAATTCTATTTCTGATTTGATTTTGATACTGATCTTACAAAATTAAATTGGAAATCTGAAATATTCAAGGTTAAAGCATCGTTTCTTGCCTTTGTTCTACCAACTGCTGGGCTCCGGTGTCTCTTGATTGTATCTAACATTTAGATCTACTAATTGTTAATTAGGGATAGAAATTACAAAGTAATGGATATAAACAACAACGTAAACGTAACTAACAAACAAGACCATAGACCATAGTCTATTGCTTACTATAGGAACTAGAAACCTAGTTAACGAGACAGCAAAACCAGAGCATCCATCAGAAGTAAGACCATTAGAAGTAGAGAAATCTCAAGTGATAACAAAATTGCCGGCACTCCTGCTACCATCACCTGCCAGCCTACCACAAGCCAATAAAACAACAATGCCTGACCTCGGAGAAAGTGACTCTGCAATCGATTAATCTCTCAAACCCTCCGGCGAATGATACGTGCCGTAATAACAGATCGCAAGTAATTGTTGCACTGATAATTCTGATACTGACACACCAAATTGCCGGTTGCAATACTACCTGAACTGTAAATTCAAAAGACTGCCAAGACTGCCTGATGACGATGTTATAGCTTACTTGCCTGCGACTCTGCAGGGGGTAATTTCGCGCTCACACAAATAAAATTGCAATAAACACGAATATTCTTTAAATCAGATGCAAATAAGTAGAGTATCGAAATATAGACCCCAGCAATGATATCAGTGATGAAAATGAAACCCTTTTTGAAGTAAACGAGATAGTACTACAAAAAAGGAAGCGATTTGTAAGCTTCAATGGCGTCGCATGAAGAGCTAAGAGAGGGCGGAAGAGTCATGCATCATTGAAAGCGCGTTTTGATTGTCCAAAATCACCCTAGGCAAAAAGTTTGTAGCGATGTAAAGATTGGATAAATAGCAAATCATTCGTCTATTACAAGTAAATGACCCTACCTGGCGAGGTCGCGAGTCAACATTGACATTGATGCGCAGGTCGGCGAGGTTCTTAAGATTGATGGCCACGTAAGTATTTACCACGCCGTGTAACATAATAGTGTAGATGTATAAGAGAAAATAGAATTTGTCCGTATAGAAACGTGCTTTTCCCATGCATGTAGGTATTGTAGGTATATGTATATGGTAGAGATGAAAATTGGGTCTGTCAGCTGCACCACCAGACACTTTGGCAGAATTTGCCAGTGTCGGTGTCCTCGACTCGTTTGCATTTCGAGTGCACGCGGTCGCTGGGAGGGCTTTCTGGGTTTTTATTTTATCTTTTACCGGACGAATCTTTAAACGAAAGCCGTTTTTTGCGCATTCCACTCGATTTTTAACGAGATTTCTCTCGACAAAAACACGATAGCTTTGACAGTTATTTAAACAGCCCCTCGTTGTTTGTTTGAGTTCGTTTTGTTTCTTGACGAGTTTACGTGAGATCCTATCAGGAGACGGTTCCGCTTTTATTGTGTGTAATAAAATTTAAACGGCGTTTAATGCCGAGCTTGTGCGAGATACCAATGCATCGTCACCTGAGTGTACCTTGTTAACAGTGGTTAGCGGAATGATGTTACCTAGTCATCAATACTTAACGGTCCGTCAGCCTTTCCCGGCCGGTTGAGACATTGTCGTTGCGTATTTCCCAGAACGACCGGCCAGGTCGACGATGATTGTGCAGAACCTCCAAAACGGCATGACATGCTTATAATTATTGTCTCGTCAAATCAGATAAACACATCGCGTTACAAACGAGTGGCTTGAATCACGACAAAGCCCGAATTAGAAAGCTGAATTCAAATGCCGTTAAAAATGTGTCCGGATAGACACATAGCTCAAACGTATTGATCTTGTATTTGAATCGTTAACGTAATTGCTTACATGCAAAAACGGAGGTCGACTGGCGATCGTGCAAAAACGTTTTCGCTACATAAATCCCATTGTGCGATACAAGCTATGATTAATATAATTTTTATTTGCTTTGATTGCATGTGTCTGCCGTGGTGCTCGTATCTGTTTACTCGTCTCGTTATGCGGGGGCCGTTGACATCGGGTAAAAACCTTGATTGGACCGGAGGCAGTAACAGTACCCATAGTACTAGAGTTTGATGGATTGCCCTGTCAGCAGCACTGTACCTCCTCCGTTGTCCTCCGTTCTCGTCTAATTTAAAAAGCTAATGTATAAATCCGATTATATTTATAATCACATGTTTGTATTACTTAACGATCGAAAGGTCGTTTAAGAAGCTATTATAGGAGATCAATATTATAATCCCAACCTAGAGTCATTAAAAACTTTTTATTTAACGATGACGGTTATATGATTTTAGATTATTTTTACGTTTTAGCACAGTATAAAGATGTTTTAGTGCAGGCGGAAGATATTATATGTATTTGGAATTTTATTGATCGTGCAGAACCAATTTTAAGGTTATTAATACATCAAGGCCACTAAAAGAATGCAGTAGTTTGGTATTTTTGATAGTAAATAGTCAAATGAATCAACGAACTAATGAAACGGACGTAGAACACAGCAAAAACTTAAAACACCAAAGGTATAATGGATTCCAAAAAGTCTTAAGGTCAGATGAAGCGTGAGAACAAAAAACAATAACTAACAAACCCAATGCAATTGACTAATGCTCTCCTAACATCAGATCCAGGATCCTTTATATTTATTATCCCTAACGTGATAGATACCGATACTACACGCTGGTATAGAAAATAAGTTATCATTATTAAGAGGCACAGCCGATAGGTAACTGTGATGGTAATCAGTTACCTTTCGTTAGCGGTTGACACTATCGCTCGGAAATAGAAATGAATGTACTTATTCACTACGCTCGTCGCTTAGATATGGTCGAATTCCATGACGATTACATCGTCATTGTTTACGCTCTGGCAAGTTTATGGAGTCATTAAGCGCTTTCTTGGACAGATCCTTTTTGATAAATCGCTGAAAAGTGAAGGGGCCACGGAACAGGCTAATAATATCGTAACTAATGTAAAGAGGAACAGCGATAGGTTGTAAGAAGTTGTACCATAGCTTGTAGATAGGGTTTCTATCTCTAGCTAGAGTAGTTAGCACCATCTGGTAAGTAACTGTCAGTGTGTTACAGCAGCCTCACTTGAAAACTAGTTCCCAATTCAGGTGCAGGCGTCATCTTTTACCGCAACATCGCTTAACATCAGGTGACTTGTGGTCCAACGCTACCTTGTACGAGGTAAAAAAGATAACGAGGTCAACTAATTAATATTTTTTCCTGTCACATCCTTTTCTTGGTTGAAGAGAGATTGAATTTTCAAATGAACTACATTCTTTTCAAAACCTGCCATCGATGATGATCTGACTCTCCCATATAGGTAAAGTCGATCCTATGGTTTTATTTCATAACCTTATTAGATTTTACCTCCTTTTAAGTACTTCTTTACTTCACGGTCGATAGCAACTTGCTTACAATTAACAGCACTTGAAAGTCGTCTGATTGATCACATAATAATACGAGTTTATATCTGTTAATGATAAGTGATGATAACTCACTGGTAATAGCTACGAGCACATCCTTTGTGTTCTAAACTGTTCAACAGTTTAATTAGTTTTTACGGCCGTTGTCAGTTATCGACCCGGAACACGTGTGGGGATACAACAATAGAAAACATACGATACAACATGGCTGTATGTCTGTCAATGATATTGACTATTGTTTACCGGAAAAATAATTCCATACGAAATTAATTCAGTGTCTTTAAATTGTAAGACATCATTTGTTTGTCATTAAAAGTAATGGCCTCTAGAGATTACCGATGATGCATATCAAATTTATGAGACAAAATTGATTTCATATAGGGCAAGATGACAATAAGAAAGCATATAACTGCACTTCTGATATGACTGTGATCCATTCACTGATATTAAAGGATCTTCAATCAAAACGGTAAGGTGACCGTTGAAATACAACACATGCTTAACACATCTTTAAATGACAAGACCATCATTCACAAGCAACTGATACAAAAGATACAAGGGCCAGTTACAAAAGGCTGAGAGGATCATAACGTTCCCATTTATCAAGAAAATGTTCACTTCAAGATACCCAGAAAGTTGTCATCATTTTTCAACGCGAAGAGCGTCTCATTTTTTTAAAATGGTATTTTTTATGTTGAAAAAATGCAATAAATTTGAAAGTCAAAACTTTACATTTCGAAGGCTTTGCGAGTTAGTAAGTTGATAGAAGAAATAAACGTGTTATCAAAAGTTTGATAGCAACGACAGTAGCACTGATAATAGGACTCAATGAATACACTACACTATCATTATTACCAATCAAAAATCAAAGTGTAAAATGCTAACCAAAACTTCACGCAGCAAACAAACTCTATGACGATTGAACTGATCCGAATAACAACAAACAGTTATTAACATAAGCAAGAGTACTCAATTAAACAGTCAAAGCGAGTATTACAAAGGAAGACTATGACAGCTAATTGCATAGTCCGAATATGGCGCAGAGATTATGTGTAGAGCCTGATATAGCACGGAGCCTCCCAAATGGGCACCTTGACTAATCGAGACCACGAACACGAGCGAATGAAATGAGTCCAGCCAAGACGGCGAGATGACTACACTTGACAGACGCCACGGTTTTTATTAATGTTGTGAGAGATCGCTGATAAGTGTGATATTTTAAAGAAAGCACTTATAAAATGTAAAGAGCAAAAGTTAAATGAAATAAAAAGTTAAGTAAAGGAATCGGAACTTGAAGATTGTAAGTTAAAAATGCTTTAGTACAGCAAAGGGCATACTTGTAAACTTCTCAATTGGCTGAGCAATGCTTAACTCTTAAATTACAAAAGCTTGTTTGATGAAATACGTAGATTTTGTAGTTAAACGTTTTTGAGAAAAGTTAGTATTAGTAAGTTAGTTAAGTTAGTAGTTGGTAGTATTGCTGTCTAAAACTGACCAAAATAAAAAGATGAACCAGTTATATCTGCACAAAAAAATTATACAGAAGTCACAGAAAAATCTCTGAATAATAATCAGATACAATCTGAAACCATCAAGCATCGCATTTCTCATCTTAATTTAGGGGCTATGCAAATGAAAGCGGTATTTTTATCTCGGATCATAATAACGAGACTACGAATTTAGCTGACAGATAAGAAGATGAAACTGTAATGCGATGAGACAAGACAAGTGTTCCTATACAGAATTTTATTTCAATCTAGAAATGAAAGAATGTAGCTTAGGTCAAAATTGGTCTTGTTCATAAACATAATAGCTTAGGTCCAAATGTATCTTGGTCATAATGAGAATTTCTTGTTATATTTAGTATTGTTGTGCAAAGTGTCATTTGCATAATGTATACGGTATAATGTAGGTGTACCATTACCAAGTGTGTATGTATGAATGATATCAATTCTAACTGAAAATGCGCGTTGCAAAAGTCACACGTGTTGCGTTTCATACATTCTGATAGATTAGCACATTCCTTTTCAGGATTGTTGAACAGCTAATTATGCTTTAATATCTTTTGCTTTGTGTGCATCTATTTATTTATTGAAAAGTTCTTGAATGTTCCAGAGTTCTTTTATATTATGGTAAGCAAGCAGTTAAATGTGGCGGGAGCCTATGTGTGTGATATGAGATATACAGCAAATCTCTCGTAAGAGTAATCGGATCCAACAAAATAGAGAGACTTGTTGCAGAAATGCAGAGTCTGGCATGTTGCCAGACACTAATCGCAGACAGAAGCCACCTGCAATTCACACCGAGTGGTGAAAGGAATCTTCGCAAATGATAATACGAGACACAATAGGCATATAAAAAGATATACTTAAACAGAGTACTACTAGACTACTACATAGTAAAATTGATATCATATTACAAAATGTAAATAATCTTACTTCTTTTGATCTAGTATCTTCTTTGTTTCAGGATGTATCTTTTACGAAGTAGTCATTTTGTCATTTTCATCACATTTCGAGGTGTAGGTAGGAAAACAACGGGTTGATATTGTTTGTTATCTCTGATAACAGTTCTTTGTTTGACATCATTGTATGATGTCATTTCTTTGGATTAGATAATTTTTAGTACAATTATTAGAATTATAGCATCATCATTAAACGCTACAATAATTGACTTTTCACTTATATTGTGAAGTCATGTCATCTTAATACTGGAAAATTGATTCATGAAATATTTTAAAATAGGATATATAAATATTTTTATTATTTACAGACAACATTGTGACAAGCATCCCTATTACTACTATCGTTAATTGAAACAAAAAACAGCTCCCTTCGTGTTGTTAAGAAATCAGGAAATTAAAAAAGTCACATCTGTGACGATAACTCAATCCCGACACAAACTAATTTATTCCTACTAAACAGGATGAACAAAAAAGCGATACCTATGACCCTCTGGGAAAGTTCGTAAATATCAAAAAATAACACTCTTACATCCGGACGGGCGGATATCACAGGGACACAGGTACTAGCTACGGTCTGGCCCATTATACGACACGGCACGTCGATACCAACACTTTTAATTAACTTACGTCATTTATCAAGTGTACCGAATCCATTCGGTAATCTCTGCGGGCATTCAAATTGAAAATCAAAATTTTCTTTAAGGAATGATTAACGATGTAAATGTCAACGTCCGCCCCTCGTCAGCCTACAATGTCCGAGTCATGCGATATAATAGCAATATTGTAACGCCGGGCGTCAAGTAAATTACCTTCCAGCGATAATTAACCGTTATTACATAATACGTTTAAGTTATTATACATCATAATCGTAACTTCATACTGTCATTAACAATGTTTTCAAAATTATTGATCAATAAAATCTGCGGTGTTCATTAATTGAACTATTAAGTTCATTAAGTTAAGCCGCGATCTTCGTTTGTACATTTTTAATTTTAAGTTTCTCTTTTTCATGTTCATGCTCATCGAGAAGTTGTGTGATACATTCGGGAGCTTTATATAACGCTGCTTTATTTACAAACGTTTTTGGAATCATCTCGACTTTCGAAATTTAATGTTATGGGCATGCGCACTCAGACTAACATATCGAAGCATTCGAAACACAGGATACAGTAATGGTGGAAGAGAAATGGAAGGCGTGCACTTTGACTATTTTAGTAAAGTTCTTTGGAAGGGCGATTTATTTTCAGCCCTATTTCCTTTCGAAACGGCGCGCTGATGGGATGCGACTTTACTTTTATTGCACAGCAAACTAGATCAGATACATTAAGGTGGGCGTGATACATATATAACTACATAGCTGTATTTTACACTAAGTGCTGCTTTGGCAAATAACTTTTGACGAAATGAGAAAAATAAAAGAGAATCTGCCATTTAAAATGAATGTAGCAGTAACCTGTGAAATAAATGAAGTAAAACGTATCTTATTGTAGCTGTACACAGACTAAGAGCTTAAAAGGTGGATTAATTATATTTGAGATCGGCCCATCTCTCGGCTAAAAGGTTGCCGTCCTAAGGATCCATCTGAAGAATTAACTTTATGAATGAATTCGTCAGAATTCTTAAAGAGAATTAAGATGGAAAGAACATTTCGTTAGTTACCATAATGCAGATACTGACTGAGAGTTGTCAGTCGCTCTTACGGGCTCTGAATGTATTAATTCTTCTTTTGTATAATTAAGACGCTGAATTCATTAATAAATAATTTAAATGTACCATTATAATTTTAAATCCAATTTGTACGTGTATTTTAACTTTTTTCAGTCTGTCATTTTGTAGTCATCAGAATTTGGCATCATTAAAAATATAGCGTGTTTATCTTAAGGATCAAATTCTTCACATTATGCGTTGGCACACCTTTAATTTTTCAAGAATTACCAAGCAATTTGGTAGTCCGCCCTAATTTTCCACAATTTCATGCCCATCCACAGAAGCTTGATTGCAGTAATATTCGAAGTATTCACCTGTTCTTCTCCCTCAATTTGTTTAGCATCTGCCTTGGTAGGGTTCCATCAAGGGAGCCATTTTTCACCGTCCGTTGTATTCGGTATACAGCTGTCTGGCGGGTGTGGTACGCGCCAAACGTTTTGACGGATTTCGTTTTTCTCTTGTGTGGGTTTCAGCTCTTATACAATTTTGACTTTATTTGTGGTTGATTTGAATGTATCATACGTTGGATTTATTCGAGTTTGAGAGCTAAATTGTGTTGCTTTTATATTGAGGACTTTTTCTCTTAAATTTTATTTACCCACAACGTGTAAGACTGCATTTAATTTCCCCAAAAAATTGATTAAGATATACCATTATCACTAATTTGAAATGTACATCTTGCCTTTGACTTAATTTTGACGCACCTGCAAGTCAGAGTCTGCCATAATTTCACGTCTGTCGCCTATACACTCTAGCTCATTAATATTCATAAAACGTCGTTGGCGATTATTCCGTGTCGCACTCAGTTGAAAATGTTTAACTTTACAATGTGTTTACGCTAACTTTGTATATAGCATTACGAATAGCTATACTACATTACACGCGTCGACTTACAGAGTTACCGCTGAGCCCGAGTTTGTTACCAACATCTACTGATACATAAAATCGTTTCATAGACGTTTCATAGCTATGCTGGTTCCAAACAAAGGGACTATCATTATGCTCAATAAGGTAGTGAGTTTTATATTTTAGCCCTAAATCCTTTCCTAAGATTTTTCCGCCTACAATTCCTGTTTGCAAATATATATGCTGGGGTTAGGACCAATTGTGAAATTTTTTGGGGGTCTTTAATTGAACTACTCGTCATACTTCTGTTTAAGCTAAGTCCATAGTAAAGAAATGTTCTCACGTGATCAAAACAAAATCAGCCGTTCTCAATACTCCCCGCGCAAATAAGGCGGGTGAAATTAAGAAAACACCTAGAGAGGCGATAGTTATCTCGACTAGTCTGATACCGATGGCGACTATCCCACAGTTGTCAGCGCGGGCGCAGGTTGCCATACAAGGCGTGCGCCACGAGATAGAGGCGATCATAATCGATAGAAAAACGTGATCCTAGAAGCCGGACTTGACCTCTTAGAAACCAAACACCCATTGCTAGTAAAGCTACTGGAATTTATAGGAAATTCTTTACTTATTCAGCACAAATCTAGGTTTAACTTTAAGAAAACGGCATCTTAGATGACCTATAAATGTTTTAGTAGTCAGAATTCAGAAATTATGTGTACTTTTGTCCATTTTCGCAAACGTGGAGATTAGTGGTAAAAAACTACCACTTTGCTGCCAGATAGCGATGCAAGTCTTTTGTAAGATCGTATCGAGTCCCCTAAAAGTTTAAACGGCAGAATAATGGATCTTAAATCCCAGCTGCACGTAAGTTGGCAAGATTGTGAGATAATAATAAAGGGCCGGAGCCTCGGGCTGCGCCAGCGCATCTGCCATCCCACGTGCCTACACCCGCGCAGCTTTATAAAGCTTTTTTCTTGTTTCCTCCGCGGCCGCATTCATCATTCACAACAGATGTGGTCGGTAATAACAGGGTTACTATAGGTAACTCATTATTTAATTAAATCTCATTCTCCCTCCAGATTTCATTGCGTAGGTGTCTATTTCTATTGTTTAAATCTCTAACTTGCTTTGCTTGTTTTAAATTCGTGTCGGTATCGTGTTGCGACTTAAGATTTGGAACCGTGTGAGACGCTTGCCCTAAATTTCCGCACATGTGCGAGACGGAGCCTGTTTTTTGTCAGCCGACATCTGAGGTCTATTCCGTAGCATGTGCGAAATTAATAGCACCATGCGAACAGGATGCTTGAATTTGTGAGGATTCTGAACAAATGTCTTAATTTGGACCGCTGCGCTTCGGCTTCTATGTTCTTCAATCATGCATGATATTATGCTTGTGGCAGTAATTCAGGTCAGTTTGTAATTGGATAGGTATGCAGTTCAGTTGGGCCTATTACATGCCAATAAAAGCGAGCGCCAATATAACTGTCATCAATTGACGCACGCCGCAATAAACCTACACGGATTAATGATGATTAGTACCTACGGACTACAAGCTAATATTTGCTACTTTCTCGAAAGCCTTGTTAGTGACTATTCTCTGGTTATGTTTCTTCTACTGGAGCCATGGACATGCTTATGGCTTTGTTGTGTAACCTCTATGGCGGTGATTAAATCTCACCATTATTATTAACTGGCTGCATTCAACCACCCACTGTCGTTCTAGGCGGGTCGGAGCTATGCCGTCCACCCACTGCGCTGGTCTCGTAGGCGCTCCACGGTCACACACAAGCCTTTATTCATATGTCACCGTCTAAACTCACTGTGTTCGATTGTTTGCGCTAACTCAAATTTACATTCGGAGAGTCAATGTCGTCTGACAGACCCAAGGTCCACCATTGTTTTAGCTTTTTGGTGGTCCGGATGGAATATCGTCGCGCTCATTTGAATATATAAATAAAACCCTTGTTTGTCACCGATCCTGATCTCCCGAGTGCAGCCGAAAGGGATGTTCGTGCGTCGTGCAAGCCAAGATCATCAGATCATTCAAGTAAACAACATACAAACTGTGATATTGAAGAAATCCGTCATGCAAATATTTTGGAAAGAACTTTACCATTAATTTTCATGTTAGTATTCAAGAGAACCATCGGCTTAAGTTTTCTGGACCGTTTGATAGATAAGTTTCAGCACTATTTAAATAATAACAGTATCACACATTCAGTCACAAACACTGCAAATAATCCAATCCACTCGTGACCGGTGCGCACCAAGTTTTATCACAAGTTGTTTAACATTCGTCTGAGAGTTTCGGGGAGCTCGACACGCGTGATTCCTCGCGGTGAGCTAGCGGCAGACTGGCGAGTCGGGGCCGGGTGGCGGGCGACGAGACGCGGCTCCGCGCCGAGGGACCGGGCGGCGCGTCGTCGGCCGCAGCGGTGTTGTTACCGCGACGGTAGCTCCCTCCCCTCCGCAGGTCCCGACACTGCATCCAACAATACGACGATTCCATCGCACGGCTCTATGCAACTGTCGTGACTCGGCATAGATTAAAAATCCAACCTACTTTTGTATGAGATTTCTTCTCGTTGCGGGATTTCGAGTAGGTTTCGATTTGACGCGCGTCGCGTGGGCGCGTGGCCCTAGAGATGCTTGTTCGATAATGTTATAAACAGAGATAGCAGAATTTATGCCGCGATGTGAGACCGTTATCGGGCGTGTGGTACTTGACAGATCGGTGAGCGCATCGATGAATGGCGATAACGACCTGACATGGTACATAGTTTGAAAAGTGAGCTCTAAGCTACAAAATGTTTTGGTTGTAGTAGCTAATAACTAAAACCAAAACAATTGACACAAGCAATAATAAGAAATCAGTTGTAGTTACTATTGAACCGCTTCGGACAAATAATAGAGTGAGTAATATTCTTTCATACTTTAAAGTTAATATACCGAGATCCCAAAATAGAAAGTGTCGAACCTTTATAAAGTTCTACTTGAATTTAAAAGTTCAATAGCAGGAGCGAACCATAAATCATCAGTCAATTTTAACAACTATCAATCATAGAGGATTTATTAGATGTGCCAGACTGCCAGTGGAGGCTGTGATAATAGTAGTAGTGAAATTTATACTATTTGTCGAATACTTGGCAGTGTCCAGCGAACTCACTGGACGTCCTCCTTCCCGTATCGACTTGTTAATTTCACTTGATGAAGACTTATCGCGATTCACGCCTCTAGCCAATATTTCATTTCACTCCTTTATTTTCTGCGAGAAATTCTCCGCTTTGAACCGTTATTATCCTTTGCGAGCGATATCAAATCAAGCCTCTCTTTTGAAATCGCATCAAAGTCTTTCGGATCCCAAATTTAATTTAAATTTGTGATCCCTAAAGGATTCATATTTTAAAGGCCTTTAGTCTAAAATGGATTTTCTCACCTTAGTAATTGGATGTATTATCCTTTCACTGCTCGTAGATTGTACAGGAGTGATAAACTTTAAACTAGTTTGGGCTGGAGCCCGTCTATCAGCTCGGGGCTTCTTGCCTTTAGTTTTATTTGTGAATAGGTCGTCTCCCAAGGACGTCTCCTTGACAGGTCACGGAGCATTTTTTGTTCCCATTTTTATTTTACCACAGGTTAACACGATGGTTTTTATTTTTATGTGAAGAAATGAACTTTTTTCCCACCGAAATGATAAATGGTCAGGTAAGTTTTTTTATTTTATTTTGTACCGTATCCTTTGAAGACCTGTGTTTTGTGTTCTGTGCTTGGTATTGGGTAGTTGAGAGATGTATAACTGCAACGCTCCAACAAGTATTCTCGCCGATTTAAATGTGCTACCTACCTAATTAGGGTTATCTTCTCAAAAACCAATAATTATCCAATAAAAACCGGTATCATGCAGTCATTGTACCAACAGCAAAACGAATGAAACTAAAACCAAAGAACCGAAGC
The DNA here is from genome assembly GCA_931315375.2 of Opisthograptis luteolata. Classification (NCBI taxonomy): domain Eukaryota; kingdom Metazoa; phylum Arthropoda; class Insecta; order Lepidoptera; family Geometridae; genus Opisthograptis; species Opisthograptis luteolata. The sequence continues at coordinate 3,549,365 of OV928044.1, forward strand.
TTCGAACACGAACTTTTGCAGCGTTGCCAACTTTCCAAGAGCGTTATAGTTTTCGAGTATTTTGAAAGGCGTTATAAGCGTTGATTAAGTTTTTTCCACTGTATCCATTTCAGCATCACAGTTTGCACTAATGAGTATTTTAATAGCTACCTTATATGTGGAATTGTCATCATCATATACGGCTTTAACACTTGTAAGTAAAGCAGCTTTAATCAAATTGACGTTTTTAGTGTTTCTTAATGACTACGTATATGTGTTAGTCTTTAATTAACACCGCCCTGTTTTTCTCTGTCTAGATTTCTTTTTAGATCTGTATGATGTCGCTTACAAATTAAAATACGTTCTAAATTCTGTTCTAAGTTGACAAAAAGTAATGTAAACTAAGCAGTTCGTACAATCTAGATCACTAGCTCTTCGTTACATTAATTGGTAGCACCTTCTGAAACACTATAAATTACCCTTCTATATATGGCATACCTGGTACCTACGTGTACCTAGATTAGACCTAGGTCTCTGTAACTCCACCCCGCTTGCAATTCTCATGCCGATTTGGGTTTAAGGAAAACGTAACAAAGTTGCTTCAAATAATTAAAGCAATATTTGCGAGAAGTAGATCGAAGATTCTCTGAGGATTTTAGTTCTTGATGTTTTTCTCCTATTCTATATTTATAGAATAGGAGAAAAACATTTAAACCATCGAAATAGGCACCTACACTACCTACTTAACAAAATTTTTGATAGATTTTTTCTCCTTCTGTTGAACCGTCTTTTGTGATATTTTCTCCAGTGTTTAGCTTGATCTTTTAATCTCTGCCTTAAACGCTATTTATTGAGTAACAAATACCTTATGATATATGATGCTTGAGTATACTTCGTAATCAATATTTGTTTACTGTTTTTCTACATGCGCTTTTATCAGGTGCATCATGTCTTTAGTCACATAATCATAATAGGGGCTGCATGTTTCGTTTAAATTTGTTGCATGTTCTTCAAATTAGAAATCTTCCGTTCAAAATGGCTTCCCCATATTTCTCATTTACATCATCACTGCTTGTTCATAATCGTTATAATGCCTACGCGTTCGTATCTCACTTGTCAGGGCCCACACATTTTGTCAAACGAGCCCCTCACGAGTGCATTGTTATCTTGCGATTTGTCTCCTACCTTTTGATGTGCAGGCTTTGTTACTGGCAATATGACCTCGTCTAAGTGAAGATCGTTTTTACAAAGCATTAGGCCGCTAGCACAAATCTATACTTAATATTATAAAGCTGCAGAGTTTGTTTGTTTGTTTGTTTGAACGCGCTAATCTCCAGAACTACTGGTCCGATTTGAAAAATTCTTCCAATGTTCGATAGCCCATTTATCGAGGAAGGCTATAGGCTATATTTTATTTCCAAAAAAATTAGAGATCCGTAAGAAAATTGCTATTTTGCAACCCAAGGTGTGAAATCGAAAATCTATTTTTGCGTGCGCTGCAAAAACTATTGACACTAGAACAAAACAATGTATTACGAGTTTGTAGGTCCCATTAAGATCTACAAAAAAGTCCGCGAGAGCATATGTCTAACTATTATAGTTATGCCACAATAAGTGTTTCTTTATTTTAAAAATTTAATTTTAATGCCGCCGCTAGAAGAAGGCTCTATATTTGTATCTTGGTATTAATCCTTATCAAAATAAATTACTTCTCATTCAAAACTGCTTCAATCCCTTCATATAACTTTTTGAATTATTCAATTCGGACATTTCATTCGAAAGATATCACGAGTTTAAAAATGTAAGTAGTAGTAGAAAAATAAACCCGCTGCACCGCAGTGCCGCGGGAAACGCGGTGAGGACCGAAGGCGGGAGAATATTCTATGAAATAGGTAAACTGCGGTCGCAATTTACGAACCAGGAAGACCTTTAGCTGCAAGGTTCAAACACGCGGTCAAAAAAAATTTGAATTAAAATAGGATAATGGATACAGCAGGTAACGCGGTGAGGGGCACCGAAGTGCGGGAATAATTTTGGAGTATACGGAATATATACGCTTTCGCGCCTAAACTACAGAAACCGATTTAAATGAAATTTGGTATAGAGATAATTTGAGCCCCGGGGAAGGATATAGGATACTTTTTATCGCGATAAACTGTAGCCCACGCGGGTGAAACCGCAGGGAACAGCTAGTCGTTGATATTCGACAAAATTTTGACATCAATTATCGGTAAAATTAGGGTTATCGTCGATCGCTCGACAAAGTCAACTAATTAAAAAAGTTACATAGGACAAAAATCGGTGTGAGTTAAAACCCCTTCACGTTTATGTTAATCCGATTAAATTGAGACCTGATTTTTTGAAGATGTGTTATCTTGACTACATTTTTATGAAGTATAGTGGTGATAAAGTATAAACTTCAAACAACGTTGTTTCCATTTAGAATATAAATATAACTTTTAGATAAGTATATAAGTGAAAACTAGATCTAGATTTTGAATCTGTTTCGCATAATTCGCTTCGCACACTAATATTATTGTACAAAATAGGGTAACATAAAATGATCGGAGTAAATACATTGCCACAGACAAAATATCAGAAAGTAAACACGATGCCGACATGTCAACAAAATGTTTTCTGTGTCAACGTTTGCTTGCATTGAGTAATCTACGATATGATATCACGGCACCCTGTATGATCGATCGGGTTATCATACTGTGATATCGATTTTAGAATTCTTTGAGCTGTGTTGGCTCTTCTGTTGGAAACAAAGGATGAATCAAGATGTTATTAAGAACATTTATTTTTAAATTAAGGCAAGACGCTATCGGTATATGGTGGAGATTCCACCTTCTGTTTAGTAGGAACTCCTTCTGTTTTTCCCAATTGCTACAATTTGGAGATCTTTAAGGCAAGAGTGAACCTTCTGGGTGTGCGTGATACACCGTCGACCGTATATTCGCTTGGCAACAGGCGTGATGGCGGTCAAACGCATACCTATTAGCAATAAATTAGTTAGTTAGTTAGTTAGTTACAAGTCAAGCTAATAAAAGTGTTTTAAAAAAACAAAAGTTTTTACAGTGTAGCGTTTGACCACATGTCACCAGATGTTAAGTAACGATGTGGTCGCCACGCCACAAATGGATTAGGAACTCAAGTGGGTTTACCGGAACACACCGATAGGTGCTTGGCGACAGATTATTCAACAATTAAAGTAAATAAATGGATGCTCAAAATGTAGTAAGACAAGCTTCTTCTTTAGGAGCAATCATTAGATACATTCCTACTGATTATTAAAATGTATCTCAATGGTTCACATTATACTTATCGCCAATCTAAGTAAACTACATGGCTCAAGTTATGAAGAATGTTGTGTATGCATGTAATACTATATCGAATGCCGAAGATAGAATGTAATTTGATAGTAAACAAGTGAACTTATATCACTTCGAAGTTATAGACACGGGAATGACGACTATTTCCGTTTACCTACAGTCTTTTCCGCTGAGCAAGGCAGCCACAGAATAGTTGCTAATCATTCAACATTGTTCGCAAATAGACTACGCTCCACTTTTTTCTATGGTGTCACACGATCAAGTATGAATGATGATGATGATGATGAGATGATGAGACTCAGCAAAAAGCCGGGTCAAAGAGGATAGTCCTCTTTCTATTTTAGGTAAAGTAGTCCCACTCTCAACAGTAAAAATGACCTCTTTCGCAATGAATGAACTAGAAGATACCATTATAAAACAGCGTTCCACAGAAAGCGAGCGGATATTATACAAGTCCATTAGTTATAACAAAGCCAGAAACATTGATTGTTGCGTATCATTTGATACGCAGCTGTAACGCGACGCCTGGCTTCCCGTGGCTAATTGCTTACTCCTTTCAGTCTATGGTTACGAAAGGGTGGCCCCTCTTTTTTTTTTCTTTTTTTTTTTGTTTTGTTATGGCGTCACACGATTAGTGTAATTGCCAGTGTCAAGTATAAAACATTTCAAACTCAGAGAGTTGAATCAAGTTTAAATGATGATGATGATAATGAGATGAGGATAGTGTTTAAATAAAGTAGTGGCGCTTTACTTAAACTTTACACGGACTTTTTTGGAGCAACTATAAAAATCACTTTCACAACTTCGAAACTTGCAACGAGCTTTAGCTTTAGAAAAAAATCGTGATGAAACCATGGCTTGGAGGAAAGGCATTTATGGAGGTTGCCTGGCTATGAAGTTAAGAAGCTGTAGCTAAGCACCTATCGGTAAGGTTGTGTGTAACGTGGCACCTTCAACTGTTCAAAAAGAAGAAGGTGATCCTTGATAATTGCGAAAGATGAAATAAAAATGAACAGAAGTTTAAAAACTTGAGCTCTGTCTAAAATTTCGAACATGCATTTCTCCAGAAGGTAAGCTTTATGAAAAAAAAGTGTTTCAAAAAAACAGGCCTATTGAAAAAAAGTTTTCACTAACGTTGCAATATCGAATGGTTTACTGCAAAATGTACAAAAGTTTTAACTTTTAGGTACCTAAGTGCATGTCCACTTAATTACTATATTGTGTTCACCCTACCGCACTACACTGCCTGCGCGGCTATTTTCGTCAATTTTATTTACATATTTTAACGCTCAATTGATAGGGGTTGATTAATTTGGGGATGCGCTCCCTTCTTCTGGAAACGCATAATTTAATAACACTTTAAATTTAGTATCATCAGCGAATTAATTGGTGGGGAACACCTTCCGCAAAAAACAACATGGTTGAGACAAAAAAGATCAAAAATGTTTTAAAAATTAAACTTTTTTCAATGTATTTCAATTTTCAATCGTTACACTAAGCCAAAATAAAAGGTACTAATAAGTAATAACAAAAACTGTATCTGTAAACGTCTTCTACGCCCGAAATTCAAATTCAATTCGATTCAAAACCGCGAATAACGGATCAGGATCGATTATTAATTTTGGGCATTAGAGAAGTCCTAGAAGCCTTTCGGCAGCCCCACTCCACTTGAGAGCCAGTTCCCAATCCAGGTGTAGCCTGGCGGCTGGCGCCACCTTCACCACATGTGACATGGACTGTGATCAAACACTACCCGGTGAAAATGAATAAAACGCCTCCTAAAACGCTGTTCAAAGTTGATAAACTAAACTGATTAAATGTTTAACTTTTTCTACTGCATAATTGTACATAATTTATACTGTGACAACCAGTAATTACACGTCTGGATGATGCTCACAGCACTGCAATATACAAAAGCGTGTAATTCTAACAATTTATCTTGATCTGGGTGTTGTTAGAGTTCTTGCGCCATATGGTACGTGTTGAATGAATTATTTATAGACTGCGATGTCGGTATAAATATTGAGGCATCAGTTATTATTCTTTTACTGAATCCGTACTATTTAATACATTCATAAGTGTTTAGATGACAGCCTTTTGAATAATAAGAAGTATTTAGAATATATGATTATTTTTAAACAAGAATTGTTTAGGATTTATTAGAAACTGATGAGAGAACTTCTTGAGAGAAGCAGCCGCTCGTCACTCTGATAAGCTCTGATAAACCTTACTTGCTCCTGTTTTTCGTGTAGTTCAAAATATAGGTAATAATCATGTCTTCAACAAGTTCAATGTCCTTTATGTAATATTCATAGGTTTTATGTCATATGTTATACCGCACCATCTCCCAAAGTTTTATCTGTCGTCCTTTGCTTCTCTTAGTTACCGTCTCTTCGGTACCATTCCGTAATTAATTTGTTTGAAGAATCACATAATAAAACTATTTCCAAATAACACGTGCGCAGTCCCGAGCCAATTATAATAATGGATATTATTTTTACGACAGCTCCCGACAGTACAAACCGACATTCCGGCTTCCTCGGGTTAAGGAAATTGAAATAAAACGAGCGGAGGAAAGGAGAAATATGTTATGTTTGTGGAATCAGACCGGATGGCTATTGGGAAAGTGTTTTCTGGAAATTATGATGAAAATAAAGTAAGCAAGTGGTGTTCAATAATGCTGTTATTTAAGAGAAAACAAAACTAACTGAGATTAAGCTTCTTCGGTCTGTCCTGTGCCACCTGTCAGTCCTCCACCTGGAGCTTGCGCAAGTCTTTTGTGCCTTCATCTTTCCAGCGATACCTGGGACGAGCGACTGTGCGTTTACCACTCACATAATATAATTGCTTTCACGATCTTCTCCCATTTCTTCGAAGTGGCCATGCCAGCGAAGTTTGTGCTTTTGTTTTTTGTACACTGAAAAGACACACTTTATTGCACACTAAAATGGTGTGCAAGATATCTTTATAAAAAACGTGATAAAGTGAATGAAAGAGGTGTACGTGCACAAACTCATGCGATTCCATTACATAATAAAATTAATCAGCCAAAAAATTCGTAAAATGTGCATCCTTGAACGATAAATCACTGACAAATGCATGTATAGATTATTATATTGTGATAGACATGCATTGTGGCTTCGTCCGCGTAAAAAATATATTTTCGGCAATTTTTAACATACAAGGTTTAACATTAACAACCCATTTGACTTCTATAAGTTTAAAGTTTCCAACTAATCTTGCTTAGCACTCGCCTATTTTGAAAAATAACATACCCCTATAAATTTTTCAAGTTTCTAGGTCGCAGCGGTTTAGGCTCTACGTTGATGAATCATTTCACTGCAACAGTCAGTCAGGATAACCTCTTTTATATACATGCATAGATAGTAGAAAGATAAGCGTTCTGTGCGCTATTTTTATTATCTTGATTATCGATTGTGTTATTTGTGTTAGACTGAGTGGCGACAAAATCGGTTGTTTAGGAGTTAGCCATTATGCAGCGGCTTTGCTTGATAAGCTCCATAGAAGTAATGTCATATTTATATCTCTAGTAGGGCAAATCGTGGATAGACCGGTTATTGGGAACGGCCGTAAGAATACGTGTTTTATCTGTTGATTTTTAGTTTAAAACTAGCTGCGCCCCGCGGTTCACCCGCGTGGACCCCACTTAATCGCGATAAAAAATAGATGTTGGCCGATTCTCAGACCTACCTAATATGCACACAAAATTTCATCAAAATCGGTCAAGCCGTTTCGGAGGAGTATGGCAACGAAAACTGTGACACGAGAATTTTATATATATTAGACTAGCTGCGCCCCGCGGTTTCACCCGCGTGGACTACATTTAACTCGATAAAAAAATAATATAAAAAATAGATGTTGGCCGATTCTCAGACCTTCCCGATATGCACACAAAATTTCATCAAAATCGGTCAAGCCGTTTCGGAGGAGTATGGCAACGAAAACTGTGACACGAGAATTTTATATATTAGAAGATAAAGTATATACCTGTACAAAAAAAAACAACATTTCTTGCTATCTTTTTGCTCTTCGAATCGGTGCGAAGATTCAAATTCCAATAATTTGTAACAATCTCAGTGCTATGGAAAGGTTGACAAGCGAGTTTTTAACTTTGCAGAAGCCAGTTTGCTGCCAAAAGTGCAGTCGGACGAAGAACTAACATTTTAATTGTCGGCGCTTCTCAAGATAATTAGGACACGGGAACTTTAATAGGAGTTTGTTTAAAAGGTAATGGGAAGACAAAAAAAACCAGTCAAGTAAGAGTTGAACTTGCGTAGAGAGAATTTCGTACCATTCCGCGTTTCGTGAAAACTTTGAGACTTAGGGTTTTTCGCGCAGATTTTACTGAAGTTTCGAGAGAGAAGGCCCTATTGGTGAGGCCTAAAAAATTAAGCTCAGTAGTTCGGAATCTTTATCAGATGGAGGAATGGGGAGAGGTAAATACTTAATTTTCGGATGTTTTCTTTGATATCTTAAACTGTGCATTATAAAATTATTTTACAGTTAGTTTTATTTATTTATGCTGACAGGGCTTTCTGTGGTGAAGTGTGACATAATCTATTTTTTTTTTTACTATTTTTGACTTTTTTTTATTTTTTTATTTCAATTATATTTTTATTAATATTCAATGACTTCCATAACCTTTGTCGATTTTGTTTATTATTTTATTTGCAATCATCCTATTTTTATTTGATTTTTTGTGGTATTTTTATTAATTTTATTTTATTTTACATATCTAATTTGTTCTTTTTTATTTTTATTTTATAATTAGCGGCCATCTCGCTCTATTTGTACGCCTATTTAGGCAAAACATGTTGTAATAATTATATTTAAGATCTGCATGCAAACTTGTTATGTACCAGCACATGTTTACAAATAAAACATCTTTTTCTTTATCTTTATCTTTATCCTGTATATCTTCAAGATCCTCTCGTCAAATTTAACCGTGTAGAAACACAAGAACATTATTCTCTCTATTCTAAAATAGTTGTCAAAGCTGTATGCCTTGCCTTGTCTTGCAGTCCGGGTCGGGTTAGGAGTATCTGCGAATAACTTGATAGAATATTATACATAGTAACAACAACACATGTAAATGTTGTGCAAATGTTGTGCAAATGTTGTATTACGTAATTTAAATAATACTCGAAAGGCTAAAATAAACTCGCTTGTGTATCAAATACAACCACATGTTTGGTTTGTGAAGGTCGTGAGACTGGTGAGCCGTCATCGCACATGTGGTGGACAGTCGACAGTGATTGCTCCACAATACAAAACTACGTATTTTACTCGTATGTGACAATGGTGTCAGTGCAGATGTACATTTTCTAAAATTAAACTAAGTTTGACATGTCTAAAAATAATGTTGTCCTATGTTCTTACTTGCGTGGCTGAAAAAGTACAGCAATACTTTTAGACCCGTCAAACTTAGCTTAGTTTAGATCAGCAGAAAAATGGTCGTAACTTTATTAAAAGAGGGATATTTTTCACAGTATTTTCAATACATTAACTTTATTTTTTGAATTTTTCTTCTAAAGGTTCTCTGTTATTTATCTCCTAGTTAGAAAACATACGAGTAACCTCATTGTTATGGAATAAAGGAAGGTGTTGCGGCACTGCCCCCCCCCCCCCCCAATTAATTATGCGCGAGCATTAACTATCGTTTTCGCAGTCATTTCATACAGAACAAGCAGTGTTTCGATAAAAACTTGCTCGCTTTTTTAAGTGGAAATAATTCAGTAACATAAGTAGTTTCTTCTTTAAATTGGCTGAGTATTCCGTTCACAGAATTACGTATTAACTTACAAAGTGCTGTGACAAAGGACAGATTACGAACTCGGCAGAGCAGATAGCCAGATACCAAGCTACAAAGTAATTTTGTTCATAGTTAGGAGTATTAATATACTTAGAATGAACGTGACCGACGGACGAAAGTGAGCCGCTATATATAGATATTCCGTTTGTAATGAGTTGTATTTCCTTAGCTTGCTCACACATACGGTCAAGAAGTTAGAAGAGCGAAGATTGTATCGGCAAGATGTACGATAGTTTTGTGTGATACTTTCAGTATAATTTTCAATATTTTTATTAGTACGTACGAAACATAGCAGTTATACCTCAACTAACTCTGATAGCTCAGCTAAAGTGTGTCTTGGTCTTGGCCTCCGAAATGAGAGCTCGCCTTCTCTACTCTGAGGGATTTCGGCCCAGTTCAGAGTCTACAGTAAGCAGCACCTCACCTAAACTTACTCGTACTATGTATTTCCATCGATTTTAAAGTACTGAATATTTTTTAATAATTTTAAAAAATTTTGAGTGAAAGAGTGAGTGTCGTATGTTTGTTACAATTATCTTCACGCTGAAATGGCTTAACAAATTTGAATTCAATTTGGAATGGATATAGTATAGCGTTTTTCCTGTTGTAGAGAAAACCGTGGGTTTAACCACAAGGTGCATCTAGTTTAAAATCAACATATTATTATCGTAAAACTCTACAAACTCTAAAAGACGGTTAAATACCAGTTGAATGTTATTACAATACAACTGACGCAAAATTAACGTAAATAAGTAAATATTATGTTTACTTAGCAAATTGCACCGTCGATGTCAATAATTATCGTACATATGTCGGAAGCTCGGAAGGTTAGACGTTCTCAACATCCGTATGTCACATCACTATAATGAGTCGTATTTCCTCAGCTAAAGTCGGCACAGACTATGAATCTTTGTATTCGGTTGCATCTGACTGATAGTTGGATTAAACGCCCTTTTTACTACCTTAGACTTTATCTGTACGACATAAAGTTAAAACTCGTTTAGCAGACAACGTTGCGGTTGATACTGGATACATCTTCGCATACTAATGATTGGAGCAAATCAATGGCAGACGTAGCCGTGAGAGTAGTCTTGTAGAGTGACGGCTCAATGTTTGAAGCTGGTGATAAATTTAATTGGGTGCATTTACAATACTTTTTTTAGTCTAGTTTTGTTTTAGTACTTTTACTAAAATATTGGTGCTGTTTTGAAATACCTCAATGTTTTCCAGTTGAAGCGCTCGTAGTGCAGCTTTTCTTCTCGTTCTTAAGCAACGTTCTCTGCGGTCTCTACTTGGATGGGTGATCATCAGTGGTAACTGAACGCATCTTCGGAGGGCCATTTGTGGTCTTAGGATAGCAGTCTTTAGACTGTCGGAGGCCTTGGGGCGGTTTGAAAGCTGACACTAAGGATACTCGCCTGTCCACCAACCCGCGCCCCTCGTGATGTTTTATGTTATAGCCCATACTCTATCTCTGATAGAAGGCCTGTGTCACAGCAGTTGGATTGTAATGGTCTGATGATGATGATCAGGAAAGTGGTTTAACATTGGCCGTGGTACTTACCTATCTGCGAAACACCCTATTTCGCTGCGTGGTATAACCGCTGTGTCCTTCACAACATACACGATATCCACTTCCGCATAATTATTATTCACGTTCAGACCCACTACACCTCTGTCACAAGTCACCCCTTCATGTTTAAATTTAAATTTCATATCAACCAGGGAGCCTAATCAACAGCTAACAAGTAAGGTCTGGCGGGAGGTGCGATATACGTATGATACGCTTGAAAAACGCTGTGGTAGGTATAGGTAGGTATAAGAGAAAATGGGTGTTGAAGGTTTTGTACAGACAAATAGACAATATTTTTTTATCTCTAGCAAAAAACTTCATCATCATCATCAGTCTGTGTCAGTCTGCTGTGATTTAAAATAATACTTACACATACACAATCAAAGAATAGCATTCGTCGGTGATTTCATGATTTCTCACCATGGTATTGGGTAGAAGTATGGTATGGATTGTGTATGTCAGGACTAAATATATGTGTATATCATTTAACTTCATTTTTTTGGTTATCCATTGGTGTTTTAAACCATTGCTAATCTTCCATTGGTAACGGTAGTACCTACAGTGAAGGTAAGGGTCACGCTTGCCCACCACAGTTTAGTGCCACGCAGAATATTGAACTTCAACTTCAACTTTAAAATCCTACGCGGCAAAATTGGTTACAGCCTTATAGCGGTAGATTGGTTACTTAAATGCCAATGCCAGTACTAAGGTGCAAACTACCTGATCAGAAATCCAAAAAATGTAACAAATAAAAGTCCGAGACCCCATCGATTCCCCTATCGCCGCCCGGTATGCAGATAAATCCAACGACAGATTTCTAACCCTGCTTCTGCAATTTATTTTATCACCTTTCAAAACCTTAACACGTAGGGAATAAAGTTTAGTTTTCAACAAAGTTAGCATAAGTGATTTGACACATCTGCAGTGTTCGGGTAATTCCCATTTGGCGTCCGTTCCTTAGGTACAGAAACAGAAATGTCGGTTGAAAAAATATGTCCGACTCAGCTGGTGCACTAGAATGTCGGTCAAACGATAATCATTACTTAAGCACAGATTTGAGTCTGTCATTTCATACAAATATGTCACTCAATCGCTAATAAAGTATAAAGTAGTGTGTGAGTGTAGTGTAGTGTAGTGTGTATTGAAGTAGTACAATAAGTATAGATCTACACTTGAGCGTCGTTCTAAAATACCAGCCTAAAAGTTACAAAAAGTAGAAAGCGCATTATGATTATTCTAGTCTTACCGCCTTTGCGTTTGATTTCGTTGTAATTGTACTATTTAGTATCAATGTAGAATGTAACTGGGCGCATTAAAATGAAGGTTACCTGTAACAAACGATGATGTAAATATTAGCCTATATAGTTTTCAATCGGCGAGATGAAAGCGCACAAACTTCGCTGGCTTCGGCCACCTTGAAAGAATGGGGGAGGATCGTGCGGTCAAACGAGCATACAGTGGACGGCCAAGTGGGCGACGCCCTGTCGGCCGTCCCAGATATCGCTGGAAAGACGAAGTCACGAAGGATTTGCGCGAGCTCCAGGTGGAGGACTGGCAGGAGGTGGCGCGGGACAGATCGAAATGGCGTCTTTTGTTATCGGAGGCCTAGACTCACTTTGGTAGACTCACTTTCGTTGCGCCATCTCAGTTAGTTAGTTTTCAATGGTTAGGATCGTTTGTGAAAACGATTTCACAATAAAGTGTACCTACCTACCTTACCTACCCTAAAACTTTCCGGGATCGTGTTCCTTGCAAACTTCTAACAGTAAAAGAATTTACAAAATGGGCTCAGCAGAACCTCCTGTATCCAAACTCACAAACTTTACCTATTTTTTATATGACTGTATTAATATGCAATTATGCATAGATGTGTGACATAGATCTTCCATAGCGGAAGTGATGATGATGATGATGGTGATGGTAATCCGACATATATTATAAATGCGTGTGTGTGTGTGAATGTTTGTTACTACGTATCACCTACGTAACTACTAAACCAATTTGTTTTAACTGAAAAATCTGAATTCAGAACATACAGATTTATTACAAAAGTTAAAAAGATGACAAACTGCAAAAAGTCTGACAGCGGTGGGATTCGAACCCACGCCCTTTCGGACTGGTGCCTAAAACCAGCGCCTTAGACCACTCGGCCACGCTGCCTTCATTTCAGCATGTTCAATTTTAGGTCAACCATCTCGTCTGACTTAGTTATTGTCCATTTATTGTTTTCAAACAGATTTTCATACTTTGCTACACTTGGGAAAACGATGACGCATTGCAATTTGTCTAGGCAATTCTAAGAATAGGAATAAGTACTTCCATTTTTATCGAGATATTACGGTTTATTTTCTTCCATTTTTAACTACGTAAAACTTGATACATGACTAAGCCATGTTGTTTAACAAAAAGTGCAAAAGATCAACTTGATCCCGGCCGACGTAGCGTGGCGCCACCTTCAACCACATCACATCGAGTTTCCTTGTGAGAGGAAAAAAATATAAGTAGCTAGATAATACTCCGGAAAACCCAAGAGATCGAAGATCTAGTGGGCGAGCCTAACGTGGTCGGTGAAATTAAATCGCACCGACTACGTTGGCTTGTCCACGTAGTGCGCATGGGGGAGGATCGGGCGGCAAAGCGTTCTTATTTGGGACGACCGAATGGCCGTAGGCCGGTCGGACGCCCTAGATACCGCTGGAAGGACGCGGTGGATGCGGACCTGCGCGAGCTCCAGACTCTCAACTGGGCTGAAATAGCTCAAGATAGAGAAGAGTGGCGCTCTTTCGTTTCGGAGGCCAAGACACACTTTGGGTCGCTGAGCCATCGGAGTTAGTTAGTTAGATAATACTTAAAAAAAATAATTTTAAGAAATAAAATTGAAAAAAATTACTTAGATGGTACACAGAGTTCTCAACTTCTCTCTCTTATTCTTAACTTAAATCAGATATTTCAAAGATATAGTACCGAAATACCATAATCTACTGTACAGGTTGATTAGTGAACCAGGACAGCGATGGTGTAAGGTAAACATAACGTAATCGTCAAATTACCTAATATTTTCAAATTCTGGCTCAATAGAAAGTTAGCACAGAATAACGAATCTAAAGAACCGCACAAAATCTATAATAACACGTGCTAACATAAAACAATTAAAAAGTTTTCAAACGGGTACGTAATCAGGAGAAATATAAGAAGTCTTATGGGGCAGTGATATAATTAAGTCTTAAAAATAACATGTTTTGAAAATTAACTATAGCTTTACATAATACCGTTAATCTGTGACAATGACTTTGAAAACATTGCTATATTGCTCTTGAAAACAAATAGAAAATAAAAGAAATTAAACAGAGGAATTTTAGAAAAATAAATGAAGGAATTCTTACGGACAAGTACGAACTAAATAAATAAAATATAAATATCGGAGGACTATTGCACACAAATTGACCTAGCCCCAAATTAAGCTCGAAGCTTGTGTTATGGGTACTAGACAACGATATACATACTTATATAGAGAAATAAATACTTATATAGATAAAAATATCCAAGACTCAGGTACAAATATTCGTGCTCATCACACATATATTTGCCCTTACCGGGATTCGAACCCGGGACCGCTAGCTTCGCAGGCAGGGACACTACCAACTCGGCTACCGCGTCGTCAATGTAAAGAAAGAATATATCCAAGTGAGCGAGTATGACAACTCTCGTTTTAATTCGAGGGGTATACGAGAGCCTTTCATATTATAGATATATTTAGATTTAAAGGCTTTCACAAACAAAATATAAATCTCAATTTTATAAAATTCAGTGGGGCCAATACCCCCAATTTCTCTCCCTTTACTGCGCACCTATAAAGACCCTAGCACGTAACCTAAGTGGGTGTGTTACTAACGAGTTATTATCGCACATAAATCCATGACGATGGCGTCTCGGCGGATAACCAGCCATTACGAGTGATCAGAGCAAATGAGGCGACACGTCGGATCCAACCTATCCAGATAGACGCTACGAAAATAATAATAGGATTGATAGGATTCTTAGTACACGTATTAGCAAACTGTAGCTGTTCCTAGCGGTTTCGCCCGCGTTGATATTCCCACAAGATTTACATCCTTATTTTTTCTGAAGAGAAAAAGGGTCTTGATAAACAGATAGACATTTGCCTGATGACGTCGTGCGTGACGTCACCAACCGGTACCAACGGAAGAACAGGGCTGGTCATCATGCCGAGTTGGTGCCGGTTTGTGTGTAAGTAAGTATATGTAGTTTTGGACATTTCGGCGAGGGATTTGGGGAGTATGTTTGTTCGTTATAAAGTTTATAAACTTAAAAGCTGTGAACGTTTTTTTAATTCTGTCATTAAATTTATCTCTCGCCCAATCTTCGAAAGCAAAGGTACTTTTTGCACAAAACAGAAATGAGAAATAAGAAATAGGTAGGTAGGTAGGGTAAGATAAATAAAATGTATATTGAACTACTTGCTTCACTATCTCCTTTAACAAGAAAATCTAAGCTCCTCTAGAAGGTTTTAATAAATACATTTTGCAGAAACGCTTTTATTCTCGGATTTAATATCCTGTGAAACCATCGCGGGTTTAATAACATTCCTTTGATTTAAGGCCATTCAACTGTCTGTTCAAGCTGTTTACTTTCAATTAAATAATATATTATTTTACGAACCCTGAGCGTCTAGATTTAGTAAATGGATATATTTCGCATTAAAAATTTGCTCGAAATCGTTTTATGAGCGTCAGTTTTAACCTTTATTATTACGGTTAAACCTTTATTTCTACAAGCAATAAGGATGAAATAAAATATATCACTTGCAAAAATAATGTAACAGAAAGATCTATTTATTGTAGCCCTACAGAATATACTCCAATTCGGTTATTTGTTTTTATTGATTGATCTTTTATGTCGACCAGAAACAATTCGCGCCTGTCGATTTCAGTGTCCCTGTCATTCAAAATGTCCGAAATCATTACGTTTCCTATAAGCAGTTAAATCAGTTTTGATGATATTGCTTGTTTATGGAGCTGTAAATCTGGTTATGTAAAGATTTATCGCTATTCCGCTATAGGACGCCGGGCCGCAAATTGCGTTCGGCGAAATTCGACCTTTGTCTGGGCGGTCCGCGGATGCCTTTGAGATTCCGATTTAGTGTTTTGCAGTTTATTATATACGTGGCTTATTGTACCTATGTATTTATTGGCTACGCAGAAAATGGCTATTGTTATTAACAGATGCGAGATTTCTGGATTAGCTTTAGCCAATCTGTTCTGAGAGCGATCGTGGCCGAACGGTAACGCTTACGACTTACAAGGCGCCAACACCGAGGAGTTCAAATTCTCTTAGCCCCGACTTTGCCATCGCTCAAAAAACGGTGAAGGAAAACATCCGGACCGGCATGTCCAAGAACTGCAACATTGAAGGGAATGCGACATCTACCAACCCGCTCTGGGCCAGGGTGGTAGATTACGGCCCATACTCTCTCTCGCTGAGAGAAGGCCAGAGTTCCAGTAGTGGGAACGTAAAACGCTGATGATGATGAATCTATTATGTGCTTGAGCATAGCTTCCACGGAAAGCTGCAAAAGAAAATATTGGTTTCTAAAATAAACTAGGTTTGACAGGTCTAAAAATAATTCTGTCCTTTTCTGACTACTTTTATAACTGTCATATTTAATTTGGTTTTAAGAAATGCACAACATAATCGACACCATTGATACTCAAGCCATACTTTTCTAGTAATTTTACTAGTGTTGCAACATATTATACATTTGCTTCTGTGTCCGCAACTGAAAACTGCACTCTTTTTCACATCCGCAACTGCCTCTGGTTCCGCATTTTTATACCGGAAGCTTGTTGAAAGTTTGAGCTCGCCTCATATACGAAGAGAATCGCAAATGCACGGTGAAAAAGTGATGAAGTTACTGTTTGTTAATCATACAACTTGCCTTTATTAATATTATTTTGACATAGGAAAGAAGATAAAGAATATTGTTTTGTTTTTATCGTGTTTAATAATTATGTATAGGTACTTCCGCTTCCTCTTCTGCAAAATTCAACAATTTCCGCACCCGCACTATTGTATCAGTATTGTATCTCTATGAGAAAATGGGCTTTATAAACATGGCCAATTTTGTAACATAATATGATAATCATTATTAGGTTCAATTTACAACACTTATATGCTCGCTCAAGCTATTTTGATCCGAAATAGCCCATGATAAAAAGTTCCGATAAGTTATGATAGATTTGTGCAAAAACCTTAATAACCTGTAATGATACTGCATTATACTAACTACTTAGTTATGATCTGTCTTACGCAAATCAGTGGGTTAACTAGATAGGTAGGTAACTGATATTCTTGATAGAAGATTGTTTT
The DNA here is from genome assembly GCA_931315375.2 of Opisthograptis luteolata. NCBI lineage: Eukaryota > Metazoa > Arthropoda > Insecta > Lepidoptera > Geometridae > Opisthograptis > Opisthograptis luteolata. Next base: position 3,566,472 of record OV928044.1, read on the forward strand.
ACTCGAGAAATATTGGGCTTGATACATGACATGACAAATATTTTAAAATAAGGTTTGTTTCTGGGGAATATAAAAAATTAAGAGAAAACCAACCAACGGACGAATAGCTGAGAACCAGGGGGTAAGCTACGTGGTAGGGCATTTTCTAGTGCTCGCTTGAGTAAATACCATCGTCTCTAAGCACCTATCGGTGTGTTCTGGCAGCCCAACTTGAGAGCCAGTTTCTAATTCATGTGTAGCAATGGCACCACCTTCGAACACATCGTCATTTTGCATAAGGTGACTTGTGGCCAACAGTCATAGTAAAAAAAGAAGAAAAATAGTATGTGATTGTGTGGGTTCATTATTCATTGTCATTATTGCAGTGTGTTGTGTTACCTAACCTACCATACTTTTGGTCCTTTTCGACCAAATTGTCATAATTCCACAGAACTCATCACAATCCCTGCAAGAACCTTCGCAAAAACACTGCCTTGAGACTAGGAAAAAATCGTCATCTTCACAAAGCTTTCCTTCCTATCTACATTATGTTCCTGTTTTGCAAAATGGGGTGACACCCCCATGAGAAAACTCACTTTAACCTGCAGGTGCTAAGGTCGCTTATTGAAGGGTTGCTGGAATAAGCCATCAACAACACGCATGATAAAAGCCAGCGGGGCACAAGTGATTAAAATAAGTACGGATTTAGGTGGGGCTGCAGTTAATGGGGGCGAAGACCTGCCACGCCCCGCGGCCGGCCCTGGGAGCTTTGTGGTTAATAGTGGGTATGTTTTTTTGGAAATTTTGCCAATGATAGGTGAAAGGTCCGAGGTTACATTTCTTTTTCGTCGCGGTTTTATTATTGGAGCGAAGGTTCTCCTATTAGTACTGGAATTAAGTTTACTTAGTGGAATGACTCTTTGTGTCTGGCTTTAATGTAGCTTCTTTTGATGTCTTCTTGAGTTGTAATGGATCCCTACCCTGTTTTTACTACCAACACGTGTAAAGGCTGTGCAGTTCGATGTGCCGCAAAGAATGAGGCCGTGGATTCGATTTCCGATACCCAGATACAAGGAATCCTCGTTAAAGGTTAGATAGATAATTATGTATGTGGATGTGTAGGCGTTATTATTATTGTCATTAAAAATCAAACAAGATTCAAGAGCGATCTTGATAGCCTGTGTAGAGCCGATACTAGTAGCTAGAGACTCTGACACATAAATAGAAAAGATTGATTCCTTTTACATATCCGCAAAGCGACGCGTGAATTAATCAAAGAATATCCTTTCACCATAAGCACTTCTCTTTCATCCTTTTCCTCCGCCAATCAGTGTTCACGAGCTTTGTTCACTCCAGCCCATTTGCTACACAATTCGGGGCTTCAGTTCGTCAAATTTCTTGCTAGTGCTGATGGCGTAGGAGCGGTCCTACTAAACGACGTGATTAATGAACGCGACCCCTCAGTTGTAGGTAGCGATATCGTATCGCCTCGCACCGCGCTGCGGTGATCGCCCTTGATTGCCCCATATCGCTTTCGATTTAGCTACCGTGCGTGCAAGCTTCGGATTAAGAAGGAAGTCGTTACTTGAGGCCCTCAGCTCTCAAACCATCTCTAGTAACAAATACGAGATGTACCTATAAAAAAATTCATCATAACATTATTGACGCTAGCTTTTTGTTTCAGATTCATAAGTCAAAGATCTTGTTGGAGGGATTTAGTACATTAATTTTACAAGGTAGGTGTATTGTGTCTTTAGTGTCAATGTGATAGAGTGGCAAACAAGCAAAGGCCCGCCTGATGGTGACCGGTCACTGTCACCTATGGATATTTGGAACACTAGGAACATTGCCAATTCGTTGCCGACCCTGAAGAACTCTTTTACTCTTTTGACATCCATCTTGAAGGACTGCGTACTGTTTCACTATGGAAATACTTATGCGTCACCTGTTTGCCCCACACTAGGCTCGAGGAAGACTGTAATATAAAACCCAAGACGAACCTGGTTCTGCACACTGGGTGTACCTAACTGAGTTTCGTACAACGAAATCCAAACACAATCTGATTCCCGACATTAGGCTCGAGCATGATGCGTACTATAGGACAAAAAACCAACCTGGAACCCTCACACTAGGTTCAAGCAAGATCCGTCCTAGAGAATTCAAGACTCCTTGATACTTTGAGACATCTAGGTAACCATAATATTCTTCCAACAGGTTCATCCAAAAAGTTAATCGTTAATTATTTACAAAGTAGCGTTCAAAACGTCCTGCAGAAATGTATGGTAGTAAAAGTGTAGTAAAGTCTAGCCTAGTTGCTCTAAATTCCATTTCTAACGATAAAGGATCACCGGAGCCAGCAGCTCACGGGGGTCACGTGTCGCCCATCGATCATCATTACAGCGATACATTTGCAACCGATCGCGAGATGATTAAACGATCAGCCGGACAAAGGGTTCAGTCGGAGCATGTGAAACGTCTTGTTCTTCATTGCCTCAACCTTTTACGGGTGTTTGGTTTTGAATATCCTTACTTGTCTACTGTTTTGAACTTTGTGTGACTTTTTCGCAGCAGATGTGACATCAGCGTTTGATCGCCAGTCACGTAATGTTAAGTGATGATGATGGAACTGGCAAAAAAATACTTATAAAATTAATGGAACAGAACATGGAAGCGATTTCTTACAGGCAAACTTTGAATGGACATGATCCTTTAGATTTTGGTATATATACACAATCATAATGAAATATATGGAGACGGAATTTTTACTAACTAATGGGCCTTCGTTTGACCACTTCTCTCCTGATGGAAAGTGACGATGCAGCTGAGGGTGGATCACGCTGGCCATCATGAGGTACCTATTCACTCTTGACTTATAGAGACCAAGGTTGTAAAATGAAATATCTAAATATCCATCTTGGTCTGAATCCATTCTAATCTATTCAGCAATGTCAAATCCCAAGTGTCAAGAAAGCATTTCAGCTTCCTCGGTGGAACATTTGAATAAAATTTCAAATAGATCAAGCATTTTAGACTAAAGCACGTATGTAGTAAACAACCCCAACTGGCCATATACGATGATGACATAACAAATAGAGCAAAATGAGATCATAGCGTTCACATTCGAAAGCTAATAAAGCGAGGGTTCCATGCGCCTGAATCTAATTTCCGAATACACTTTGAACTGATATTTGAGACCCAATGAGGGGCAAGATCTGAGACGCGATAGATTTGCGTTATTGCTTCCGTAATATTACACGCTAACTCGATAAACATCGCGTATACGCTTCTTGGTCTTAATTGATAACCAACTGCATTCGCTACTTTGCCTGCTTTTCATTTTGAGAGTGAATGGATTACTTATCCCTTTACTACATAGGTACAGTTCATTTCGTACACTCTTTTCTTAGCTTTGCGGTTATGTCTGGCACGCTGGCTGCGAAACCATTTTTCATGGACTTTCAGCCAGTGCGTATGAGGTCTTTTCGAGGCAAGGTTGAACTTCTTTGCAGTGCGTACCTTGAATATGGCTCGAAATTGAAGTTTATCCTACACTTATCGGTGTGTTCCGGCAGTTCCACTTGAGTGTCAGAACCCAATCCAGGCTTAGCGTAGCACCACCTTCAACTACATTATCATTTAGCATCTGACTTGTAGTCAAACGCTAGCATGTAGGTAACCTGATGTCACCTGACGATGAGTTCATGCTTGCGCCAAGAAGATGCCTATTCACTCTTAACTTGAAGGCACCGAAATTATACTTATCAGAAAACAAAGACGCTGGCAGGGTGTTCTACTCCTTCGTCGTTCGCATTATAAATGTAGAAGCGAAGCGCTCGTGCGGATCGGGGGAATGTCGACCATGTACGCTTGTCATGTTGCCGTACGTCTTCCTGTACGATGGTGAAAAGGGAGGTGGATTAGGGTTATTTAGTTCCTTTGCACACTACCCACAATGTAACATATATAACCCATAACAGACCGATAAGCTGGCAACTTTACGGCGATGTTCAAAGCTTTGTAGCTTCGCCTTCATCAACTTATCGTTGCCATATCAACTTATCTATTCTACGTTTTCTTTCCGTTTTAGAGGGTAGCGTTTGCGGTTAGACCACAAGTCACCAGTACCCCTAGTACCAGCTTTGAAAACCATAAAACTTCTCGTAAACGTCAAAGTTTACTACCCCCAACTTGTCAAACTGGCAATTCGTACTACCTCAATTCAAAACGTAATTCGAAAACATTGTTCATATTCGAACACAACGATTTGAAAGAACCCGTAAGTACTACCGATTTTAGTCCCTCCCAAGTTTCCGTAAGGCGCGCTGAAAGAAAAAATGTATGAAAAGAAACGAGAACTTCACAGTTTTTGAAAACTATCAAAACTTGTACTAAGGGTACTGATGATAAGAGATGTGCTGCTCTAAGATCTTTGCTTTTATGTTGTTCTATTTTCTGTTGTTGTGGTGAAACAATAAAGCGTTATCTATCTATCTATTTATAAGTGACGAGGTGGTCGATGGTGGCGTCACGCTAGGCCTAACATGACAGGCGTTGACTCTACTCACTTTTCAAAAATATTCCGTAATGAATAACTTAAACACCAAATGTCCATTCCCATGCACCGAATAGCCACAAATCAATACCCTCCCGACTCGCCTATATCTCTGCACGATCTACCTCGTTTTAAAAGTTCGACAACACCCGATAAGCCGTCTTGCCTTGTATAAATCATTTTTACGGCATCTCTGTCTCCTTGTCTATGCGACAGGCTTTCACGGGACATGAATAGGGGACCTTTATGCTTCACTGGCAATACAACTGTACCAAGAAAGTGGTGCCGTGACAAGATTCTTAGACGCTTAAGATAAGGTTGCTTTTTCCGTTTTAGAGTTGAGTGGAAGGGTGGTGAAATGCGAGCCTCCGAGCCGAAATGCCTAAACATGGCCTATAAATTTAATATCGTATGCTGCATATGCTTACGTGTTGTCAGTGTGTGCAGTGGCCAAGTATATGATCGATGAAATCTGTTTGGGGCCTTTGGGAGACAATATTTTGGTGCGAGTCGACGCGTCGACGTGTAATATTATTTTGGGTAAATTCTTTTGAACACTGCATCACCATTTTTTATTTTTATTGTTTTTGGGAGCGTGTAGCTTCTGGTGTGATTAATAAAATCAAAAGAGTTATGTAAACTTCTGGCTCTAATGACAAAACGTAATTTATTAATCTTGTGAGATAAGTTTGTTATAGAGTCTCATTTCATGTAAAATGTACGTAGACACTTCAGAATGATAGGTAGGGTCAGCTAGAGATTTTGATTACAAACCCACAATCAAACTAATAAAATTCCAAAGCACGTCCTTATACTCCGTTCATTACTCTAATTAGAGCTAAAAAGCTCTCTTTAAAAAATCAAAAGCATGTCAAAGACTACCCTAAGAAGGTCTCTACAATGGTAGCATCGACTATACAGTCGGTTAGGAAATGTAGAGCCCACCTTACAAAAGCCGGCTTACGATTGCTGGGACGCTACCGCGCGACACCCTGTATATTTGTTTAGGATACATCCCTTCTTATTTGCATACGATTTGTCTCCAAGCAAATATACATCCTACACACGGATATTCTAGATTGAAATTTGATTGTATTTATGTGGTTCGGTAGCTGGAGGCTGCTTCGAGGTATGTGCGGATAAACAAAAGGGTTTATTGACCTTGGCGCTAAGCCAGGCTCTGCAACAGTCGAGACGCATCCAGTAATCCTGGATAAGTTTGGTTAACAGTCTGCGTTCAAGTTATTTTAAGAGCTTGGTATCTTCCTAAGTTCTTACTAGTTCATTAATAGTGTTGTTTTTCAATAGCAGGTTTGCTTTTGCGATATCGCAGTAACTATTTTTATCCGAAATTAATAATCGATCCTGATCCGTTATCCGCGGTTTTGGATCGATATGTCATGTCATCATATGTCACTTTTAACCGACTTCCATAAAAGGAGCAGGTTCTCAATTCGGATGTTTGTATTTTTTTTCTTTATGTACCTATGTTCGGGCATAACTCCGCCAAATATAGACGGTTTTGCAAAATTGTTTTTTTTTTTATAAACTCACAACTCTCAACGTTACTGTAGGCACCCTTATCTCGTTTTATCAACCGGGCTCGCTATCGAATACCATAAAAGATTTGTATTAAAAGCAACGCAACGGTAAGTCATGATGGAGCCATAACTTGGTGGTAGGACATTTTCTAAAGCTCGCCAAGCACCTATTGGTGTGTCCTTGTGAGCCAGTTCCCAGTCCAGGCGTAGCGTGACGCCATCTTCGACCACAACAGGTGACTTGTGGTCAAACGCAGAGCCAGTTCCCAGTCCAGGCGTAGCGTGACGCCATCTTCGACCACAACAGGTGACTTGTGGTCAAACGCAGAGCCAGTTCCCAGTCCAGGCGTAGCGTGACGCCATCTTCGACCACAACAGGTGACTTGTGGTCAAACGCAGAGCCAGTTCCCAGTCCAGGCGTAGCGTGACGCCATCTTCGACCACAACAGGTGACTTGTGGTCAAACGCAGAGCCAGTTCCCAGTCCAGGCGTAGCGTGACGCCATCTTCGACCACAACAGGTGACTTGTGGTCAAACGCAGAGCCAGTTCCCAGTCCAGGCGTAGCGTGACGCCACCTTCAACCACATCAGGTGACTTGTGGAGGCTACCATGTATGAACTAAAACACAATACACATAACGTCGATGATACTGCAATACCGCGTAACAAACAGTGGCGGATACAGCGTAACAAGTGCGAGGCATTTTTTACAGGAGAGCTAAAAAACTCTAATTCTTTGTATTAATTATCGACATGCTATGATTTTGTCGCTTTCTGATTGGATATTTACAAGTCTGTCAAAAGTCATAGGAGCCAATCAGTACACATTGCCCACTAGCGGGATATGTCAAATTTGCTACTTTTGTACTCACGCGGAATCCGCCACTGTTTGTTACGCGCTATTGCAGTATCATCGACAATAACTAACTTATAAATACAAAAATTGCACGATTTTTGATTGCTAGTGCAAGTTGGTGAAGTTCGTAACACTGCACTGCATGTTAAGGAGTCCTGTGTAATTGTCATCCGTACCAATTTCGTATAACAAAAACATTTATGATACGTTAACAAGAGCAGTATCGTTTTAATTGCCGCAAGTGTAATCATCATCAAAATTCATGGACGAACGTCCTGCATGGAAAACACGTTGTTGCCAATGTACGGCCGGGGTCAGAACTCCAGTAGCAGTGTCAAAAAAGAATAGCATGAAAGAAAATCGCTCTTATGACCTTCTTCTATAGGCAGTTTCGCAGTACGTGTGTACTCATGATTACCAAGTTTCGCACGCACGTACGTATACGCGCTCTTTCTGATTGGTGGCATCTTCACCTGCACTTGCACTTGCGGCACCTTGCACTTTGCACATTTCTAACCTTCGAAATTTATTGCATTATCATCGTGATTACCTTCAAGTCGATACGACAATTAGAAGTAGGTTAAAATTGACTTCTAAGATTTGATTACATTGTTAGTTACAAGGGAAGCAAATAAAAGTGTTTAAAAATAAGAGTAGGTTCTTAATTGAATTTTTCTTTCAATTCTAGGAATGTCTGACCTGTTTTAGAACGCTTTTATTAGCTTCACTTGTAACTAACTAACTAACAATGTAATCAAATCTTAGAAGTAATTTTTTTAATACTGTTTAGATACATAATAGATGTAACTTATAATTTTTACACTTTTTTTGGTAATTGTTTTTTATTACAGTTACAATGAATAATTGTTGTAATATTAATGTTAATTTCCAACTTGTGATCTTCTTAAAATTCACGTCTGTAAAAACGGCTTTCATCTCTCTAATGTAATCCGACGTCTCGACGATAACTAGGTAATAATACCCTTCGCAGTGTATGGAGGAGGCCTACCTCCACGGTAGCAACTAGGGTTGCTTACCGTGCTTTGTCCGATGATTTTGTCCTATGAGGCTGTGACTTAGAAGTTGTGTAAACAATTGATCTGAATTTTTCGAGGTCTAGTAGACATCGTTTCTCAATTTTCAGTTTAAAAGTCTGCTCTTTTTGGTGAAGCATTTTCAATCTTGTTCAGTCCTCGGCTATCCTTTACACCTCTTGTTTCAAGGATTATGTTTACATGACTATCAAGCGCTTGACATACGTCAAACCTTTTTTGACTTGGTTTATGTAAATGTTGTTCTCAACCTTATAATTTTTTTTAACCTGCTGATAAGATTTACCAGTAACTTTTCAGAGGTGTTCCTTCAAGCAAATATTTATTTAGGTATGGAACGGTAGCCCTGGCGTACAGGGAGAGAAGCACCGGCTCTAAAGACTTCGACGCTTTTAAATAATAAATTGACAAGCTTCTAGTAGGTAATGTGAATTATTTAAGCACCCATGTTGAGCATTTTGTCCGTTTAGTGTTATTAAGCCTAAAAGGTTTCACCTTAAAATAAAAACGGATAACGACTTTCTCGTCACACTATATGCTCTTTATGGAGTGACAGGTACAGAAACTAGCTGTTAAGTGGAAAAAAACTTGCATTTAATATTTATTAATTTACACAGTTTGTAAAAATCGTGGTAACTTTTTTTTGCGTCTTACATGGTAGCGTTTGACCCAAAGTCACGTCATGTTAAGTGACGATACGCTAAACCTGGACAGGGAACTGGCTCTCAACTGAGACTGCCGGAACACACCGATAGGTGCTTGGCGACAGATTCTTAACTTGAGTGTGGTAGCTAGCCAAGCGAGTACTAGAAAGTACCCTACCACGAAGCTGGTTTCATCACGATGTTTCCCTTACAGAAAGCTCAAGCTCATTCCAGGATTCGAGCCCACGTCCTACGGATCGCAAGCCATAATTGCTTCAAAATTTAGTAAACATTTCGGTAAGTAACTCTCATACAACGTTGTAAAACCAAGTTATCAAGAATAGCACAAACCTCCAAAGCAATTCGTTCATTATTAAAGTGTAAGCTTTCTCATCAGCGGGTGTTAGACATATTTCTTTACGGCGACGCGTCTCATCAAAGCTCGACGCTCGTCGTCACGCCTCGTCTTTGTAATGCTAATACCTACCTGTACATTTCCCATATGTGGCTAATTTCCGTACACATTTGCCATCAAGTTCCGTTAGAACATCAGTGAAACGTCACTTATATAAACCCATCGATACGATAAATCATCACCAGGGTACTATATCACGCCGTGAGAATTGGGCCTCTGTCAATAAAGCAAGTCGAAATATAATTTGCAGCTAACGTAGAGTCAGCAACAAATGAAGCTGATGATACTCGATTTTACAAATGCGTATTAGATCTGCAATGTATTTTTTTTACAACTTACAAGGTAGTGTTTGACGACAACGCAACACACCTGATGTTCAGTGATGATTCGGTCGAAGGTCGGTATTTAAGATAGTAAAGAAAATCGGAAAATTTGTTGTTTTTCAGTGACTTTAGTCGTTGACGCCGGCTTTTTAAGTCAGAAATGTCGATCAAAATTATCTTTCAGTGTACGACAGAATGGTTTAAAAATGTTCTTCTCTACCGATCTGTTTGTCCATGACACTATACAAAACATGTACTTCCACATTCGTATCTACATGTTCCTTTGGGGGCATATTGGATTCAGAAGTGGGATTAGGAGCAAAATTAACGCGAAATTAGACGCTGTGACTCGTAAGAGCCTTTTATGTGCGTTTACTTTGAATGTCTGAATTCGGGGTATTTAGGTAAGAGAATATATAGGTTTTGGATTTTGCATAAACTTGTCTCGACTTACACTTATTTCCTTTACGGATGTTGGAACCTGCTGACCATAACTGCTGCTGTTATCCGCGGATTTGGACCGATATGTCAAGTCATAATATGTCATTTTAGTAGTAATGTGTCATACCCAAGTACTAAAATGAAATATTATGACATGACATATCGATCCAAAACCGCGGATAACGAATCGGATCGATTATTAATTTCGGGCATAAATGAACCTATATTTAAGGTTTCGCGGTTTCGTTGCGGTAGTTCGTGACAACAGCTAATATACCGTCTGCGTCGCCTCGTCCTGTAGTAAGTATGCTTTATCCTTAATTGGATAGCGTAGCCTGTTTTTAAAAGGATAGATCGAATTACAGCAGAATAAGCAAGAGAACCAACGGGAGTATGTCTGTATTACCGATAAAGCTCTCGTATACGTATACGTATAAGGAATTCTAGATAAAAAATCTGCAGTAAATTGTATCGAGTTAGATTTTTAAATTAAGTTTGTATCATTGACGTTGTTTTTTTTATAAAATATTGGCTGTTCCCCCAGTTTGCTCGCTTGAAATACATTTTATCGCGATAAAAATTATCCTATATCCTTCCCCAAGTTTCAAAGTGTTCAAACAAACAAACTGACAGGAAATACGTGTTTATTTGTGGTGAAACAAAATAGCGCGTTTACGTATCTATCTACGACTGAAATAATGCAATGTGATTACAGACAATCCCTACTTTTTAATATTATAAATGCGAAAGTAACTCTGTCTAGCTTTAACGCCTAAACTCCAGAACCGATTTAAATTAAATTCAGCACAGAGATGGTCTAAAGACTGAGAAAGGACGCTACTTTTTGTAGCCCACGCGAGTGAAACTGAGCGGAACAGCTAGTTCATAACTGCAATGAAGCATGACTTTACAATCGCCCATGCTCATTACTAGATTTTTATTTGAGCAGGTAAGGCGACACGGCCTATGCATTGTGACTTTTACATGCATCTTGATTTTGCAACACTGCGGAAAGATGCGTTTGTTTCGTGGTGAAACAATAAAGCGTTATCTATGTACGACTATCTATGACTGAAATGTGATAATAATTTTATTTCATAACTGCAATGAAGCATGAAGCGACTTCACAACCGCCCATGCACATTGCTAGGGCAGGTATAAGGCGGCACGCACCGGCGCCGCCGCCGCCGCGGCCGCTTCCGGCTTTGCGCTGGCCGGGCGTCAGATGCAATTTGTATACGGTTCTATGTGAAAAGGCGAGCGAAGCTGCGGAAATATGTCTAACCGGCGGCGCCGTAAATATTGTGTGAATGATAAAGTAAAACATGTCTGGATGAAAGTGGCGTATGCGGTATTACTGCTATGCTATGAAGTGGGTGTGACGTCGACTTGAGATTCGTAGTTCGTGGCGTTTGAATCCTACAATGAAGGTCTGAATAGTTGAAGTTAGGGGCTTTACGCTATATACACCTGTGTTGGGAACTGGCTCTCAAGTGGGGCTGCCGGAACACATCGATAGGTGCTTGACGACAGATTCTTAACTTGAGGGTGGTAGCTAGCCAGAATAGGTAGTAGAAAATTCCCTACCACCAAGCTATAATTTCATCACCATGGTTTCCTTCACCAAAAGCTCAAAAGCTCATTGTAAGATTAGTACCTACGACCTATGGATCGCAAGCCGACGTCACTACCTTTGAGCCATCAAATAGTGTCATATATAAAGTAACGGATACACAAAAGTCTTATGCACGTTCACACGTAACTCGCCGGCACTCATTTCCCCGAAACTAATTACAGTACTAATTTCGTTTTCCGTTAAAAGGATCTGCCTGTCGAAATTTACAGGTCGTGAATTTTTTCATTAACTTAACTGCTGCGCCATTGGATTTTGTGTTTTCGTTCAAATTGTAGGTCAATTTAAGAAAATAGCGGGAAGATTTTAAATTAGAAATCCTGCCTTGCTTATATGTAGTTTAACGATCATTTTATGAGCAAAATATAGTGAAAATTTGAAACAAAGAAATTCGTTGAAAGTTTTGATCCTAGGGCCCAATTCCCACGGCGTGATATTTTATCACATTCGATAAATATCGCAATAACTGTCAAAATTCAATACATATTTTGACAGTTATTGCGATATTTATCAAATGTGATAATATATCACGCAGCTAAATACCTACATGGATCAAGCAGGATCCATGAAGGTATTTTCATTTAGACCTATTCACCCGTCACAATTGTAAATTGTAGTGCGCGACGCAAAACGGCTCGAATTAGACGTTTATTGTGCTAGCGAATTGCCATTGAACCGCTGAGTACCTGATAGTACTAGAGCATGATATAGAATAGAGCGGGAATGAGAGAATTGAACGGCACTGTGGTTGAAATGTTTTTTGTGAATGGTAAGAGATTCGAGCATCCGGGAGGGCGCCCGATTGTGGTCGGATTTGATTGGTACCAATTTCTATTGACGGCTTAAGTTTGTTGGTACCTCGATAAACCTGGACTGGGAACAGAACACAGCAATGGGTGCTTAGCGATAGATTCTAGCTAACCAAGCGAGCAAAAGAGAATTCCCTACCACCTATTATGCATCTGTTCCGTGCATCTAGCTTTAACACAGCTCTTCCAAAATTGCATTTTTAAACCAAACACAATAAACATCTGTGGCCACGACCAACAATAACTTTCAGACTCTCAAAAGTACTGCAGCCATTTAAACTGTATTCGCAAACATTCAGACAGTATTTATATGTATCTCGTTGTATTATATAAATGTTTAATCGGAGAGAGTGCTTCACGTCGGCGGAAGAACATGTCGATGCTCGTCAATAATCATAAATCATGGATTGGAGGTAGCAGGGAGCTGCGTTTCAGCAGTTCGGTGAAGATTTCGAAACCGAGAGAAAAGCTTTACTGTTTCAAAATATATATTACTATAGTTTTTATTGCAGTAAATGTGGTGCAAATTTATGGAGCATAGGTACACACATAAAGTTTCACCTGCGTAAAAGGTGACGAGCGCAATGCTTTGCAGGATTTAGAACTGCACTGAGAAAAAATTCCTGACATTCCTTCTGAGTCTTCAAGAGTCTCAAGACCGACTCCTTCCTTATTTCACCTTAGTTTTCCTTCTGAATCAAAAGTCCTTCCCTTCTGACTCAGATGGAAAATGTATTTTGGAAGGTCTTTTTTCTCCTTGTGTGTAAGTTGTTTCATGATTATTACGGCATCAAAGTTACTACGAAAATTTCAAAAATCATCTGAACGGAATTTGTAATGGATGTCACAGCTGGGCGTAGCGTAGCTGGGCTAGTGGTAAATGAAGACATACAACTAACGTCGCCCCGGCAGCCCCTGCTTTCTCCGTGCCTTATATTTATTTACAGTTCGCGTCGATAAACAACTAAAAGGAACGCTTCCAGACGGCCACAAATAACTCAAGTCTTCACATATGGATGTACACCTGGCACGTTATATTTTAGGTCTTTAATGGGTTAATAACTTGTTATGGATACAACGATATTAATAAGGTTTCCTATTGAAGCCATTGTGTCACATTTTACGGTCGAGACCAGTTATAACTTTTATTAAGAAAAAGTTTTAATAGGTATTTATTGCGTTTAGACATATATACTTTATTTTTCACCACACCAACAGAAAATATAACAACAATAGGGGAATATTGGTCCTAGTATTACAATGGGTGGTATAGGTAGGTTTTTTTAATGTAAAAGATTGGTAAACAGACAGACGGCCCGCCCGCCTGATGAAAAGCGGTCACCGTCGCCTATGGACATTTGCAACACCAGGGTACGTACTTTCTGATTTTCATTTCGATATTAATTCCTTATTTTACCTTACTTAACTGGACGAAGTAGTAACGACTGTGATAGACCAAAAAAGTCAAAAAACATATCTAAAATTTGGAAAAGGTAATACTGAAAAGTTTTAATAGAGCTTCAACTGAAAACTGAACCACAGAACCATCGCAGAACTAAACGTCAATTTCATTATAATTTTACCAGAGAGATGATCAGAAAGTAGCTCAAAGATTGCTATAGAGACAGAATAGCAGGATACCTGCACCAAGCCCGATTTTCTACAATATGAAAGTTAAACTTCAGCCGTTAAATTCAAGTTTATTTGCATTAAAATTGTCACGGGCTCCCAGATAGCTATTTCATTAAAGTGAATCACCTTTATGTGAAGTAGAAATTTATCATTTCAGTCACGTCACTGTATTATAAACGATTGATAAAGATTGTTGGCGCGTATAAACAGGAGTTTCTATTGCTTTGAGTAGTAGTTCTATGTTTATTAATGCATGGTATTATAACTTGTTATACTGTAGCTTCAATGGTCACGACGGATCTCGGCCACCGTGAAGATAGTTGTTAGAAGTTAGCTAGCTAATTAGTTAGGTGCATTTAAGATATGTATATAGTGCCCAATTTCGACAGAGTACTACGGGTTATAAGGAAGGCGGTGAAAGATTTATTGTTCAAGCGGTTGTAATATGTAGCAAAAATCTTTATTATTTACATAATATTCCTCAAAATTCAGAAAAATCTGTTTTTAGGATACTAACTTCATTTTAAAATAAATTACGTTCTTTTTTTATTTTTATTTTTTTTCTGTCACTGTACGATCTCTTATTTATCTGACTAGGAGTTGTCTGAAAAAGAAAGCTTCAAGCGATAAGACCGTCCTTTGTGAACCATAACGTTTTATTATATTGGTTTAAATAAAGGAAGAGCGCAAAAAGTCGCGGGCAAAAGCTAGTATAGGCATATACGAAAAGTTAGCTGTTGCTTTCAATAAACGCACTTTAATCCCGGAGGATACATTCTTCTGATAAGAACATCAGTTTGCGAGATAAAAATGCATAAAGTGGAGTTCAATGCCCCAATGAAGTCATCACCAGCCACTCCGATTCCAGGCTTAATAAAAACCCAACAAGAAACAAAACATTGAAATTACTTACCGCGAATCGTAATCGACAACATAACTCTTAACCGTAGTACTTACGACCGAATTATGATATATACAGGGTGAATTTTGGAGGCTTTAAAGCGATGATCCCGAAAAAAGTAAATTCGCCGAAGAACAAAAGTCACCGATATCGCTCTAAGAATTTGCAAGTTTAAGTGGAATAAGTCAACTTTTACAAGTTCTGGAGTAGGGTGCAACCTAAAAACCGTATTTTTACATTTACAATTTATATAATCATAATTATTTTTGTAATGATAACATCGTGGAGAAGGTAGGACATTTCCTATTGCTAATCTGTCGCCAAGCACCTGTCGGTAGGTTCCGTTCTGGCAACCTCACTTGAGAGCCAGTATACCTAGGTATATTCAGGAGTAGCGTGGTGCCACCTGCTGCCAAAAGGTAGCATTTGGTCAAACACTACTAAGAAAAAACAAAACGCAATAATCTTAAGTGCAGCTCTCTTCCGGAACACACCTATTGCTATTGATTAGCGACACATTTCCAATTCTTATTCTTTTTTTTTTTGGCTATATACGGCCGGTTTCAATAACCTATCTATCCACAGTTTCCACAAGCTCCATAGAAGCAATGTCAAATTTCTATCTCTAGTAGGGAAAACCGTGGATAGGTATTGAAAGATAGGTTATTGAAACTGGCCCATATTCAGACAAGCATACTTCTTATACATAAGTTATTTTCTCGACATTTCATATACTTCTTGTCTTGACCGGTATAAAAAAAACACCCTGTATAAAGGAGTATAATAACGTGGCGATAATACGCAGTTTATGACACGCCGAGTCTCTAGATACCTACAAATTTATGTATGTAGCGAAAACTTCGCGGCGACTTTCTCTAACTAATATGGTTAGGGCGGGTGTCTACTCCGCACTTTAGTAGGGTAGATCCTGGTTTGTGACTTTTTCAATGTCTGTACCCCTTGTACAGGTTTTGATAGTTTACAGCAACTTTAAAAGTTTTCGTTTCGTTTAATAGATATTTTTTTCAGCGTGCTTTACCGAGACTCGGAGGGTCTAAAATCGGTAATACGGGTTATTTTAAATCGTTTTATTCCTATTCAAACAAAGTTTTCGAGTTACTTTTTGAATTACGGCCGTACGAGTTGCCACTTTGACAAGTTGGCGGCAGTAAACTTTGTTACGAAAACTTTAACAGTTTTAAAAACTTGTACTACGGCTTTTTGGTATGAAGAAATGTACAGCGCCCAGCGGAGTTTCTGTACTATTTTTTCACAATAAAGAGTTTCCACGCTCGCTGTAGAGCGCGTTAACGTCTCACAGAAAGTCGCAATAGGCCACAAAAATAATCTGAACCTGAAAACTTCAACAGCAGAGTTGGCCACGCGTTATATCCCTAACTCAGTTAAAAATCGTTCCACACCCCTAGTGTGTCTTTTTTTTCAATATGAGGGAGCAAAATTGCTTAATTTATTTGAGCTATAAGTTCGGTTAATCGAGTGATCCATCGAGCGTCTGTCTTAGTTGCAAATTAAATTTAGACAATTTCATATTACGCTGTTTGGTTTTTAGTTTCTATACCTACATCAAATAAAAATACAACTTTTTTTTATAGATTAGCGTTTGACTACAATAGTCATCAAGTAAAATAATTAAGTGACGATGTGTGTGTGAGTGTGTCTTAAAAGTTAATTTATTTGCTATGGAGCTGTTTACAATATTGTCTCGGTAAAGTTCAAAAAGTTTGTCTAGCTCTATCCTTATTCTACGCCAAATGAATTAGTATAATTTTTACTTACCAATAATAATAATTATAATTAAAACTTGTCCACTCCCATACTCCATTTACTCTATGTGCCCATCATTTTCCTTACCTGAAAAAATAGAACGATATCCATTAACTCTTTATAAAACCACCAATTTACCATCGCAATATTCAACGGCCGCCTGAACCCTCTGGAGAGTCAAATATCTCGGAAACAATAAAGCTGTTTATTAATTCATAAAGTCATTGACAGTTCATAAAGATTTATGAGAGGGATCCTTCGTTCGAACATAAATATTTTGACAACGGAGTTCAGTTTGGAACCAAAACCGATATCAAAAGTTATGGCATTGTATATAATCTATACTATAATAGGATTTAGAAACAAAACTTTTTCTAGAATCTATACTTCAGGATCTAAATTTCTATACTATGTAAAATTTGTTTTTTTTTTTGGATGAAGGGGTAATTTCTTAAAACGCTGATCCTAATCCGAAAATTCTTTCACCAATAGGAATCTACATTATCGCTGACAGTCAAAAATGGTAATGTTAATGTTGTTAATGGTAATGTTTTTCTGATAAAGTAGAGTTTTCAGTAAGAAATCAATATTTGTAAAACAAACCAGAAATCTATCAAAAAAATTAAATGCATAAAAGAATTGTAGGCTTCTAGTAGTAGATCTAAAAATAATGGATTTGAAAACACTTCCGGTTGTCACCCGCGCCGGGACAGGACGCTACTTTTTAAAATGAATCAAAAATAGTTTCGTTCACAAATATCGTTATTTGCGGTCACCGTGCACTTGCATGAATTATGAAAGCGATAATAAAATGATTAAAGTATTATTTACGGAGCCGAAGCGAGCGATCATCGAGAGATATACGACACATGGAACGATTAATGGCCTGTAAATTAAATCCTTTCAGCGCGGTGGGTCTGTAGGGTAGAGGTTTTATTTGTAGTTATTTTAATAATTACATTGTCACGTACTAATATGTAATATTATATCTAAGTCGTACACTCTTGTCAGAGTGGTCGTGGTTGCTGTGATGTATCATTGATGTCTTCGGCTTGGGCACCTCTGATGGCAATGTGACGCCATTTTTGCCTATTAATGGCGTCACGAGAGCATTGAGTCATGGATGCGTCTGTGGTCTTTTTGATAAGATCGGTCCAGCGAGTCGGAGAACGGCCTAGGGCTCTCTTCTCTTCAACCGAAACCGGCACGAACCAGAATTAAATTAAAAGCGTAAGAAATTATTTAAACAGTTGATAAAGTCATATATATGGATATCTATTTTATTCCATAGTAACGATTCTCCAATTAATTCTCTTTTGTTAAATTAGAACATCTGAATTGTAATAGACTCAAGGAGAGGTCTAATCGTCTCCCATAATTTCATTTGTCATAAGTTTCAGAAACCTTTGAATGCTAAATATTTATCGTTAATTTACAATGCGATATACACACTCAATACTGTTTCAAATTGTTTTGATTAAAAGGGTTAAATTAATCAAGATACAAAGTTTTAGCAAAGCTTTTCACGTAAAACTAATTTCCTGCTTTATATTAAATCTTTATTCAGTTCGGATTGATAGCAGGCAACACCTGGAAGTAATGACCAATGAGTGAATCATAAAAATGAAATTACGATTGTAAATCATATTCTTATCCTATGGGGAGAATAGTTTAGCATCCTTGACAAATAATGTCATAATATTTTAATATTATGTTTGAGATTAAATTTTGTTTAAATAGAAGCAGTTAGCGGCCATATTAAATTTATTGGAGGTTTATCGCGCAGACCTTTATAGAAACTTTAAGAGTATAGGAACCAAAAAGTAGGCTGCTAATTTACTAATTTTGGTGCCTACTATTTATATAAAAAGTATGTTTTTTTAAAACACTTTTATTAGCTTGACTTGTAACTAACTAACTAACTAACTAACTAACAATGTAATTGTTATATCGTAACTCTTGTATTAGTTACGATATAATGGTTAATGCAAAAAGTGTGGAGCGCTTCTTTTACTGAGTAAATAAAAGTACACACAACCAAAAAGCGCTCCACACTTTTTGAATTAACCATTATATCGTAACTAATACAAGTCAATTTTATTATTTTATATTTTTCAGTGCGTTTTCAAAGTGTTTTTTTTAGTTTTTTTAACTACATATTTTTTCTTTGCCCTTTATCACGCAGCCGGAGATATGATTGTTCACATATGAAACCTTATAAACTATCTCTCCTCGAAGCCCTTTTCTTGTGGGTTATTAACAAATATAAATATATGTATTTGTGCCCAAAATATATATCCATACATCCAAACAAACAAACAAATTTTACCTCTTTATAATATTAGTATCTGTATTCTGTACCTACGAGTATAGGTGAAATGTCACTGGTATAGATTCATCGTACAAGCAACTGATATTTTAATCAACAGAAACGTAATGGAACTTGATACTGTTATGATTAGTTCCTTCGATTACAGCACTTGACGAGTTTCGCCAAATGTTTTAATTAAAATTTGAATTTGAGACTTAAACCAACAGAATTAATTTCGCATAATTGTGGCGTAGTACGCGGTCACAGATGGAATAAGCCCTTGTTAATGAATTTAATATTAAACTTAAACCTGTCGAAATGTAATATTACATTTGCGTAATCGGAGGATCAGATTTTACTGTAGTAGGTTGAATATAATGATCATCCTAGATAAATAGAAATGAGACAGAATAAAACTGATCATTTTTTAATTCTAACTTGTATAAAGAGGGAGATGATGTAATGTAGATTTTTTTGTAAGTATGCATGTACTTGTTGTAGCTGAGTCTTGAATATTTCTATCTATATAAAAATATTATTTCTCTATGTAAGTATGTAGTATATCGTTGTCTAGTACCCATAACACAAGTTTCGAGCTTATTTTGGGGCTAGGTCAATTGCAATTGGTGTACAATTAATTGTCCCCGATGTTTATATATTTTATACATAAGTTTGTGTGTCACTAGTGGGAAATCTTTAGAACTACTGATCATTATTCCCTAGTAGCATAAGCTATATTATATTTTCTTTTACACGTGCAGAGCCTGGGCGGTTCGGTGGTTCTGTAACCATGTTTTTTTCAGAAAATTCACACCATTTGTAAAGTTATGGTCCACTCCTCTTTAGATAGGAGTGGCGAGTTTATTAACGCTCGAAATTATTAATCGACCCTGATCTGTTTTTCGCGGTTTCAGATCGATATGTCAATCCAATTTTAGCAAGTACTACCCTTAAAATGGATTGACATATCAATCGTCAATCATGAAAAACGGATCAGGATCGATAATTAATTTCAGGGTGTTAGAATCCAACTATAATAGGTAGGTACTATAAAACTAAACAGACTAGACAGCTAAAGAAAAATATCTTCAAGGAAAACTGCAGCTTACGATTGCCCTCTCTTTATTTGTTGGTCTTTCCTATAAACTAAATCGCTGTAATACAATTAGGTTCTTGACGCGGCACCTTTACAGTCGGCAAAGCAAATCTCGTAGACTTCTCAAGCGAAACATGAAGCAGAATTGCAAATAAAATCCCGAAAACAATTGCAATTGCGAAGCACTGCTACAGTTGCAGGTTTTCTTTTCTGGCCAGCGCAGCGTGTAGCGTTCGCAGTCCTGAATCAATGGAGTTTATAAAAATGTTTCTAGTTTCATTTACTTAACTTAAAGATTACAGTTTTTAATTGAACCACAAAATTTAAGGCTATTTGTTATATATAATTAACCCACAGTGGGCCAGCATGGTATGTTCTCTTTGAGAGATGGCTTGGATCCA
Organism: Opisthograptis luteolata; assembly: GCA_931315375.2. NCBI lineage: Eukaryota > Metazoa > Arthropoda > Insecta > Lepidoptera > Geometridae > Opisthograptis > Opisthograptis luteolata. Next base: position 3,586,843 of record OV928044.1, read on the forward strand.
AGTAGGTAGTGTTTAATATATAAATGCTTAAAAGCGCCGCAGTTTTAACACAATTTATCGTTTTCCGCTTTTGGCAGCAGTAATTTTCATCCTTAGACATGCTGTATAAAACGGCCATATATATTAGGTACATTAGATTGCATAAACTTTATTTTCCTAATTTTGTCCAATGATCAAACAATTCGTAACCTTAACTAGAATTAACTTGAATTGTAATTTTTCCAGTTTACAGGGCATAATTATATATAAAGATTTATCATCTAACTAAGCCACACGGTTTCACCCGCGTATGCCCGTCATCCTGCAGGAAATTTTCCGAGATAAAAACCTATGTGTTAATCCAGGGTATAAGCTATCTCCATTCCAAATTTCATTCTTATACCCTGGATTAACACATAGGCTACTTTTATCCCAAAAGAAGGTTCCTACGGGATAACGGAAAGACGCGGATGAAATCGCGGGGCGTAACTAGTCTTAAAACAAAAATAAGTAAACAAATATAACTGTCGCCTAAAACTCAAAAGCGGCTTGTCTAATTTTTTTTTTTTGCCTAATGATAGGTTGTTTGAATAAACACATTGTATTGGCAAGTTTTGGAAAAATTGAACGTGCTTTTTTCTCTGTGATTTTGTATTATTATATTTGCCTTCCCGTGAGAAGCTGGGGTAGGTCACTAGTAATATTGTAAATGTGAAAGTATAGTGAGAGTTGTTGTGTTTGTTTGTTACTACATCACGATGAAATGGTAACATTCAATTAAATAACACTTGCCAAAACGTATCCGATAAAATACCGGTAGACTAGCAACCCTGCGTCGATGCTTTTGAAGCTTTAATTCAACTAGCAAATCGTTGCCGATGAGCTTCTTGGCACGTCTCTCAATTGACTCAAACGCCTCTAGTCGATTCTAGTTGAATTTTTTTAGTTACCTTAACCTTTTTTTAATACACCTGCAGTATTTAATTGCATTTAAAACACCCACTTTTCAGTGGCATGCTGAAACAATTCTACAACTCAGCTCTCTAGCGAAGCGAAAACTAATTATAGTGGCAAACTACGTCGGAAATATAAACTACATCAGCAACTTGTTCTTAACTTGTTACGATCGTGTGTGCAATAGGGATATTAACCATTTTTCGGAAATGCTTTTATTTCAAAAATTGACTCTTGTTTACCATAAAAAAATATTTTATTAAAATTATTAGTATTTTCGATGAGAAAATAAACAAAATTAGAGTAATTATGATTTTTTCCGCCAAAACACTAACAACTGTCACGTGACTGACATGACGTCACTGACCGAAAAACACGATGGTCGCGATTCGTAACCATACCACCGCGCCGACCTCCGACGCCGACCCGCGGCTACCGACGCACGGGCAACCATCGAAGCACAAATCGCCTGAGTGGTGACGTAAGAAGCTCTTTTTTGGTGTTTGCAGTCACGTGACAAAAGATTATAAATATAGCATTTAAAATCATTTTTATTTAAATTATTAAGTTATATTTAAATACAAAAATATGTTTTTCGATATCCTAATAATACAAACTATCATAAAAGTAAGATTAAACATTATATTGTAATTAGTGTTAACATCCCTATTCGTACACCTAAGTTAAATTTCAATGTTGATTATTGCTCGGAGCCAGTAACTTGATCAAAACTGTTATTAAATATGTAACGGCGAAGGAGCGGAACACGCTGCCAGCAGCTTTGTTTCCCGATAAGTACAATTTTGGGAGGCTTCAAGTAAAGAGTGAATAGGTATCTTTCATCCCACAAACTTTATGTTTTACTAGAAACGCTCCTCATGTATACTTTTCTTTTGTTTTGTTACGATGTTGTTATCTAATTAAGCAGTAAATCAACTAATAGTTTCATTGAGAATTCACACTCAGGTACTTACTTCAATTGTTTTTTTCCCTAAAAATAGTGACTCCTCTGCATCGACCAAACCTAGCAAATGTCAGAGCTACGTTTAAAAAGTTGTACAGTTTACTGTGTAATTTATTAGGTACCTGTCTTGACACCTCGCTGCATTGCATTTTCTATTTGTTGTTTTTTGTAATATGTATCTGTTTTCTCTCATTTAGTGTGTTAGTGTGTTATGTATATAAAAGCGAAAAAGCGTAATGTTTCAAATGATCAAGAAATGTTTGTGCTAGAACAACGTTACTTATTTTCTTTATTAAACTTTATGTGAATTAAATGATCTTCATACGTTAATTAACACATACATATTATTTTTATTCCAATGTAGTGGAGATTTTAATTGATAACAGCTTGGAGCGTTTTCAAACAAAATCGATACATAGGTAGATATAAAACTTTCGACTTTCATTACCAATAATTTAAAAAGCTTAATTGTAATAGCTATTGAAGGAAAGTTGATAATCGACGTGATATTTATCAGATCGTTAGGCATAAAAGGCATGAAATTAATACATTAAACCATTACTCCCTACTAAATTAATATTATTTGTTAGCGACGCAATTGTATTTAGTATATTCCATTGTATATTCATTTAATAAATTAGAGGGATATCGAGATTTTGTAAAATAGTCTGTGGCCTGTGGCGCCCGCGCGTCACAGGATCTGTCAAAGTAAAAATGTCAAAAGTAAAATGTCAGTGAGTTAGAGATCCCGCCGAAAAGTGTATACGCGCTTCCACAGTTTTTCCACTCGCAACACCCCGATATTCCCTGTTTGTCCATGTTTTTGACTGTTTTGGTGTTCCCCAACCCCTTCATTATTGTTATGACTTTGTCTAATGAATGAAATTAGATACCGCGTCTACTATTAAAACTAAGTAGGAACATAAATCCGATAATGAGAAATACCTACCTGGGCGACCAAGTTTCACTCGATTTTCGTTCCAGTAACTTTCCGAAGACAAGACCTTGATAGCTAATGTTAGAAGAAGTAACTTAGACTACTTTTAATTTAGAAATTGAACCCTGAGGAAGGTCATAGGATACTTTTTAACGCGATAAACTGTAGTTCATGCGGGTGAAACAGCTGGGAACAGCTAGTTGATTTTATATCAAAGGGAAAGTGGCCAATCTAGTGCGCGGGCGCCCTAGACGGAATGCGTGAGAGAAGGAGACACTGCAAGATTTAATTTATTTAGTAATAGAATTAATTTCATTGCAGATCTACGACGCCACGAAAGCTGTTTCTAATTTCCCCTTCTCAGATCAATTAATTTGGGTTTGAAAGTATGAATATGTACAAACTCAGGTATTGAATGTAGGTCGGTAATGCCCCTATTGTTGTCGTTATTTTAAGTAGCTTTTTTGAACTGAATTCGTTAGTAATTATTTTTGAAACAACTGTTGTCTAGGTTTTTTAATTAAGTCAAATAATTCAAATAATCTATATTTATAAAAGAAAGTCGTATATATAACTCAAGAACGGCTGAACCGATTTGACTGAAAATTGGTGGGGAGGTAGCTTAGGACCAGGAAACGGACATAGGATACTTTTTATCCCGGATAAGGTCCCAACGGGATAACGGGAAGACGCGGGTGAATCCGCGGGGTGCAGCTAGTTAGGTGTAATTATTATACAATTCTCTAGTATACCTACCTACATTTTTAAATACTGTTTAGATATCATAGACAACAAGGTAAATATCAGTAATTGAATGAAACACGGGGCTCCTGATCTAATGTTTAAAATGCAAAAAGCGGGTAGTTTTAAAACAAGTTTAAAATTGAGTTATTAACTCACTTTTAAACTAGCTTTAATGGTTCAATCTAGATCGTTCAGGCTATAATTGAAAGTAACACGTGAGTAGTTAATACAACTTAGGAATAGTGTAGAGCAGCCTTTCCCAAAGTGTGCGATAACGCCCTCTTGTGGGCGCTGCAGGCCTAAAGGGGGGCGGTAAGAGACCCAGAAACAAAATGATGGCGTTGTGAAGAGGCTCAATGAGGGCGTTAAAAATATTCAATTCTCAAAGTGGGCAGTAGACAAAATAAGTTTGGGAACCCCTGGTGTAGAACTAACCCCATTTAATAAAACACTGTTTTTTATTTATTTACTTTAACAGAGTAGCGTTTGACCACAAGTCACCTTATGTTATGTGACGATGTGGTCGAAGAAGGCGGCACGCTACACCTGGATTGGATTGGATTGGATTGGGAATTGGACTAGATGATGAATAGAATTGAGACTAGTAACTGTTATATATGCGCGCATGCCTAATAAAAGATGCCTGTTTACTCTTGCTTCATTATTAAACATAGGTATTTTATTAAGAAGCTAAAAGACATTATCTTTCCGGTTTAACTAAAGTACCCCAAAAAGTTCAAAATCCAAACACAAATGCAGATGAGGTGACCAATAAAAACTGAGAGCCACGTTAAGGGGCGAATAAAAATTTATTACAAATATCAACTCGAAAGTGAATGCTCAAGAAAATCCAATAACCGAAATGAAATGGCGGAAATTATTCGAGAGAGGAGATTATTGCGAGCGAATCCGGGGAGCAGCGGGAGTTGAGGCCGACTAATGTCAAAATCGATGCTAGGAGACGTGGTCTTGTTTACACTGTTGTGTATTTGGTATGGCAGTAAATCAATGTGATGCAGCAGGAAAAATAAAATAAACTACGCGTCGGCAACTCCCCTGGTGTTGCAGATGTCCATGGGCAACGGTGACCACTTTCCATCAGGCGGGCCGTCTGCTTGTTTGCTAATCTATTACAGAAAAAAACGGTGGTGGTTTAATTTATTTCATTCTATTGATATCTTTATATAATATATTTAACAAGCTGAGTAACGCTTTTAAAAGTCAATCTCGGGCGCAGACGCTGATTAACTAAAAATAACGTTACGCACTGTTATTGCTTCGTATTTATATAAATCTCTTAAAGTATTATTATATGATGACCTTCCACAGGGTTCAAATTTCTAAAATAAAAGTAGCCTAAGTTACTCCTTATAACATTTGCTATCTGCTAGCTGAAAGTCCCGTCAAAATCAGTCCAGCCGTTTCAGAGATTAGCCGGAACAAACAGACAGACAGACAGAGAAAATTTTATAAAAAAATGATTTTTTGATTAAATACCGTATATACTTGCTTTACTTGCATATATGCATTTAGTGAAAAATTACAAACAGATACTGCCATTTTATTTAATATATATAGATGTATAGATAGATAGGATGGTATGATGCCATTAAATTTCCGCTACGGAGCTACTTATATATACATACGTTATACAAAATCACCCTTTAACGATACCACAGAATATACTCGTACATAGTATTTTGAGAGCGTTTTCCCAATCCAGGTGTAACGTGGTGTTATCTTCTTTGACCACATCGTGACCAAAAATCTAATTTAGCTTCACAATTGTTCATCAACATATACCGAGTATGCTACGTACCATAATAATTGGAACCAAAGTTCAATTCCTTCTATCTATACGAAATTATACTCCCGGCAGTACCGGCACACGTCGCACAGCGCGCACACATTGTCTAAAGTTCCATGCCGGTCATAACTAAATTATTCAAGTGTGCAACAATCCACGAATCCGCAACGAGGCATCAGGTAAACGCATCCAATAATAACCAGTGAGGAAATGTCAGAGTACCGAATAACCTCAAAGAACCGGTATACATAATTAACGGTATGATGTTATGTGTTTTTGTAGCGAGAACGATAACATAGACTTTAATTTTGCGCCAATATACCTATATTTACTTAGATATCTATATATACATTTTTTTATAGATTGCAGTTTGTTGATGTTTTTGGTACCTTTATTGATCGGTATCAAAATGGATGGTTGAATTTACAATAATTGATTGTTATATTTCGTGTGTAAAAAAGATTGGGTAAGCAGTACCGTTAATTTTTACTAATACCGTTACTGCTTTAGTTTTCGGTCCTCCCCCAGTACAGTAACACCACCGCTGCCGTTCTGGCGTCTTATTAACACCGTTCGCGAACTCGGGACAATGTTTAGAAAACACAAACACGTTTCGCTCGGAAATTGGACCCAGAAATAGTCTCAAACTTGTAAGCTGGTATGTTTGAATGGTGTCGCAGTGCAAATGTTACCTTTAGCAAACTAATCAAATCATATATGCAAGCGACCCGCCCCTTAGAAATCTATTCACATAACATATCTATTGTAACCACAGAGACGTTAACTTACACAAAGTAGGTAATATTACTATTATCATCCACCCCTGATAACTCGGAAAACTTAAGTGAAAAACACATTATCACTATCTCCATTCAGAGCTGTCGTTGAATTCACACAAGAAGAAAGATTTTTTTCCTCGAGAGCACAAAGACGTTCCCCACACAAGATGGGACAACTCCATTCGAATTTGTCTGACAAGAAAAATTGTAGGCACCTGCAACTAAATGCATGGAATGGGGAAATAGAGGGGCGAGGGGTCGTTTGAAGTGCGCTCATTTTGCTTTTTGGAGGGGTTGAAGCGACACATCGTATCATTACGGACATGTGTCGTGAGGGCACACGATAGAGAATTCGGATATTTTAGCGGTTGCTGCCGTTTACACCACGACGTAAGTAGAATTCCATTCGAAAGGGTAAAATAGGGACTCTATTAGGAATTACGAGCACTTATAAAAAACTAGCTGTTTATCGCGATAAAAAGTATCATATATCCTTCCTCAGGGTTCAACCATCTCCGTACCAAATTTCATCTAAATCAGTTCAATAGTTCAGGCGTGAAAGCGAGACAGAGCTACTTTCGCATTATATTTAAGTATAGGGTTAATGTCCTTCATCGATTAGACAATAATTTAATTTCTTGATGGCTTGATGTACTTAGGTATGTTATGGTATATATAAGATCAAGAGACGTGTAAGTTTCATTCTCGCTGCGAAACAAATATCAATATTCAATAGAGCACACTTGACACTGCACATAATTGTACAAACTTGTTTCATTTTTAGGTGTTCATTGTGAGATCATACTTGTCGTAGTTCCTGACATGAGCTATAAAAATGATCTTAATTGTGAATGTCAATTAGATTAAGCCATGATGTATAAGCCATATGCCATGTTAAGTAAGTGCGGTTCTGGAATGAAAATGGTTCACTTAGGATAGTCAGATGCGAAGATTACTGTCACATCTTCCATTACTTACTGGCAATAAATGACATCTGGACAATGGGTGCTTCAGAAGAATTATGGATGCGCTAATGTGAGTGAGAATTCACGGTTGTCACTGCACATGAATCCTGATGTATTGGGGTGAGCAAGGAGGGTGCACTGTTTGGATAAACATTTTTGTTGAATAGTAGTTTTACTTAGTTGTAATATTGATCAAGAATTCTTGAACTACAGTGGCTAAGGTGTAGCTCGGTTATGGACCAAAGTCGGTGAATACGCCAATTTTTCTAAGGAAATTGAATCTCAAAAGTAGATATCTGTACACTTAGAATATGATGTCTTGTTATTCTATGTCTGTACAATATTTAGATACATTACGTGTGCAATTTTAACTTTGATATAAAGAAGAAATACTTACCGCAAGTTTATTTAGTTCTAGATCTCAAAATATATTTAGGACTGTAAATATTTACAATCCTCAATGTTAAAAAAGTAGACTGAACAATCAATGCTTCTTAGAACATTTCCAGCGCTAGAATTGTTTGTCCAGACAGTTGTGATGAGAACAAATTAATGATGTCACTTCTATCACATCAAATATAGCTGAAATACTTAGCAAAGTTCCAAAGCATACTAAAATAAATTGAACATCAAAAATGTATGAACATCAAAAATGTATGAATTAAACTGTTTCTTATACAACAGTAACACCGTTTGTGCCTTAACAATCGAGAATCTGGCAAGAACACTAAAGTCAGACGTTCATTAGCATAATAAATACCCGGGCGTGTTGCAGGCACCGTCTCGAGAACAACTATTTGTCTCGAGCACCTCGACGGTCTTCTACATGCTAATTTTCATTTTACAAATTGTACGAAACGGGTGAACGTTTCAGCATGGGAAATATTAGAGAGATATGAAACGCTGACTGAAGACTATGATCCTACTAATATTATAAACGTGAAAGTTTGTGAGTATGGATGGATGGATGGATGTTTGTTACTCTTTCACGCAAAAACTACTGAACGGATCTGAATGAAATTTGGAATGGAGATAGCTTATACCCTGGATTAACACATATGCTACTTTTTGTCCCGGAAAAAGATTCCTGCGGGATAACGTAAAAACACGGGAGGCGCAACTAGTATTTAAGAATGGCATACTGAAATAATCGCAATCATGCGTTTAACGTCCTAGCGCTACTTGTCATTTGGTAAATAGTAAAGGCAGCGATGGTGGCCGAAAGAACCTCATGTGCCTTACAAGGTGCCTATACAGTGTTCGAATAACCATAGCATTTTCCATTGCTCAAAACGAAACCGGTATGTTTAAGAACCATAAAGTTCAAGGGCGACATCTACAAAACCCACATTGGGCAGCGTGGAAGATCGTGGCTTTTAATCTTCCTGAGAGAAGACCTGTATCACAGCAGTGGAAACGTAAAAGACTAATGATGATATCGATGAAAGGCAAGTAAGTATACCTCTACTGGTGAGGATATTGCAAACTAAGAATGCCGTTGTAGAGTACATCATAACCAGATATTTTACAATATTGCCACAATGGTGTTCTCTGTGAATAGAAACGATCACACAATGTAGGTCTGTGTTATTTATAAAGTTAGAATTTACGGACGCGTGCCATGGGTTGATACGAGCCTGCGTTTTATAGGGGGAGGTGTGCGCTCGATTATCGACGAGTCACTGATCTCTCGTGTGCAGAGGTGTTGATCGTGTAAGACTGAATAAGACTGAAGAGTGCTTGAATGATTACGTTACACGTGATGTAATGTATGAGCATAACGCCTAAACTATTCAGTTAATCATATGTGAACTCGAAGACTTTGGTGAAGTTAGATTATTCTGTTTATCTATTTCAAACTTTTATAAATACTTTTGGATTTGATGGCTAATAAATACTAAGTATACTACTTAAAGTTTGCTGTTCTGCTTATGCTGTTTTTGAGTTTAAGATTAAGATTACGAAAAGAGAAAGAACATTATCTAAATGCAGTTAAAATCGTACGTAATTTTTTTGAGAGTAGACACCTAGAAGAATATTGCAATTATTTTTTTCACCCGCTATGTATTATTTGGAAAAACAAACAAATGCATCAATTGATTACAGCGTAAAGCTTCATTAAAAAGAAGTAAGAATACTTGAAGTTATTAAAGTTTCCCTCACGGCTTAGCGATTGATCAATAAACAGATTGTATAATTATATTATGCTCTAGTAGTTAAGTCGTTAACTAGTGTAGTTATAATTATCTAGTTCGGACTAGGCGGATATAATAATATCGTCATTTCCTCAATACAAGTCAATAATACATTATATTGAGGGCATAATTCCTTGACTGCCTCGTAGTTTCAATTTAATATTGCTGTAATACTAAGAATAGCATTTATATTAGGAAGAAATAAAGTTGTAGACTATTTTAGCTATGGATCCAAACGGACTCCAGAGAAAAATACTTTAGCTCAGTAATTAATGACTAGTCACTACCTTCAAGAATCTAACGCTAAGCACCTATCGGTGAGTTCTAACACCTTCATTTGAGAGTCTGTTCACAATCCAGATGCAGCGTGGGACTGCTTCCGACCATTGCTTCACCTAACATCAAGTGACTTGGTCACACGCTACCCTGTAACATTTAAATGTATAAATAAATAAATGACTTGAATTCTTAATGATCTTCAATAATTATTTTTAACTAGTTGCGACCCGCAGGTTCACCTGCGTCTTCCTGTTATCCCGCAGGAACCTTTTTCCGGGATAACAAGTAGCCTTTGTGTTAATCCAGCTATCTCCATTCCAAATTTCATCAAAATCGGTTTAGTAGTTACGGTGATACGCGGTAACAAACATTTACACACACACACACACACAAACTTTTGCATTTAGAATATTAGTAGGATATACTGTTTTAAACTACCATGGTCGAAAACATTAGAATTAGCTTTTATAACGGGATAATTACCATGTATTTGTTTTTGTTTGAGTTCTCGATATTTCGGCACTGTTGCAAGCGCTATGATCACGAGAATACTGATTCTTGATGGATGTCTTAAATATTAGTTTGTAGTTATTGGATTTGAACGTCAGGTACCTATAGCGTCATTTTCTGCTAGAAGGGTCTGGGCCGTAGCAATTGTAATAGTTTGTACTACGAATAGTTAGTTGTAAGACGTGATAAGCATGCATAATATATTTTATGGCCAGCCTAATTGAACCAAATTTAATGTACAACTTCTTAAAAGAGATACTGTGGAAGTGTTAGGGTTATAAGTTATCACACATGTCGTAATCGGAGGTCGGAGCGTTCCTCCAATTCACATTTATCATTTTCGTGCTTGTATAGGTGGTCTCATTAATAACATCTTACATGTCATTATGAGTCATTACAAATGGGGTTAATGTGATGAGCAAATAACAATCACCATTAGAAATTGATATGGTCACATAAAAGGTTCAGAAATAAGGAAATAGCAAAAAGGTTAGTCGACATCACAGGAGACCGAAGAGTTGGCAGCTACCTCAGACAAAGAATTAGTCCAGCTATTCAAAGGGGGAACGCTGCCAGTATCTTCGGAACCTTGCCTAAAGGGACTTCTTTTAATAATATATTTTAGTTATTATATTATATTTTTTAAGGTTTTTAGTTTTAGGTTCACAATGTTAAAGTTAAATAAATAATTCCTTACTAAAAAAACAGGATCAGAATGATATTTAATACAGAATTTAATAATGTGATCCTGTGATATCGATTGTACCGATTACCGAAATAATGATGATATTTCATAATGCAGCCAATAGTATCATAAAAGGAAAAAATTAATTTTTTCATAACCCTAATCAGCCTATTATGTCCCCACTGCTGGGATACAGGCTATCTCTCAGAAAAGAGTCATCATCATCATCATCAGCCTGTATCAGTCCACTGCTGGACCTCTCCTATGATACGCCACTGAGCCCGGTCTTCGGCTTTTCTCACCACTACCAGCCACAGAAAAGAGTACGTCTACATCTACAACGCTGGCTCTGTACTCGCTGGTTAGTAGGTAATTAGGTATCGCATGTCCCGAAATATTGTGATGCTTGGATATTCTAGTTTTGTCACTATGTTTTCCTTCACCGTTTTGAACGATGCCAAATCCACACCAAAACTTATCATAGATGCGGGCCCGAGACAAGGTTCGAAGTCGAACTCATGCATGTATCGGCACCTTATAAATCGTATCTACGCGTTACCGTTTAGCTACTACTCATAAAATAAATGTTAAAATACCTAGATTTTACATTTCTGTGTTATTTAATTGTCTTGAAATAAACAGTACAGTTACCATACGATAAATCTAACCATTTACACATACCGGTTAATATGGGTTATTCGGTCCCTGGCCCGGCATGCAGTGCACAAGAAGCGAAAAGCTTTGTCGAAACAATAGCGCTGTACCTCAGTTTATCTGACGACTCTCTCTAAAGTTCAAAGTACCTTTATCAAAGAGCCAGCAAGTCAGGTATATCGCCCGTCTACGACTTATCGGCTGAGTGACATGTCCGCGATACAGGCGGCCATGCTTGAGCATCTACTTGATATGGCTTATCTGGTCTCCACGTCTAAACAAGTGTGGGTAGTTGTGAATTAGTGGGAGAATAAAGGGTTAGCTGTCTAGAGAGACGCGTAACAACAAACATTACCGCTTTCATGTCTGTCTACTCGTTTTATTTGGTCATGTCTTTCCTATATGTTATGGACAAAGGACATTAGAATACCTTGCAGTGTAGCGTTTGAGCAAAAGTCCCTGATGTTAAGTGACGAAGTGGTCGAAGTTGGCGCCACGCTACACCTGGATTGAGAACTGGGTCTCAAGTTGGGCTGCCAGAACACACCGGGGCGGTAGGTGCTTGGCGACAGATTATATTATTAACTTAAGGCTAACTAGCCAGGCGAGCACTTGAAAATTCTCTACCACCAAGCTATGGTTTCATCACAATGTTTTCCTTCACCGAAATCTCAAGCTTCATCGTTTCATCTTCTTGCGTTCTGGCAGTATCACTTAAGCGCCAAAACCCAGAACATTCTATGTGTGGCGTGGCGCCACCTTCCACCACATTATCACTTAACAATAACTGAAACTCTGCAAGGTATACACAAACAAACAATCTAAGCTTTCATTAGGTATTGAAAAACAAAAGTGTATCCGTAAATTAATTTCACATTTTACACGTTATTGATACTGCAGTTACCGCACTGATTTGGTGCGCGTCTATCGGCGCCTTATCGCGTCGATTGACAGGTGACAGCTGTCAGATTTCCCTAACCTAAACATTGTTTTTTTTTTTTTTTTGTTTTGTTATGGCGTCACACGATTAGTGTATTTGCCAGTGTCAAGTATAAAATGTTTCAAACTCAGAGAGTTGAATCAAGTTTAAATGATGATGGTGTTGATGATGATGAGATGATGGGATGAGGATAGTGTTTAAGTAAAGTAGTGGCGCTTTACTTAAACTTTACACGGACTTTTTTGGAGCAACTAGAAAAGTCACTTTCACAACTTTATTTCAATTTCCCACACTCGTACACATTAACAAACACGTAATGGTTAATAATCCACCAATATTACACATTATCACTCGAAGAAACACAAGTTTTGGAAATAAAAACAACATTTTCACGTTGACAATTCGATTGCCGCCAAAAAAGTCGCTAAACATTGTTACACAAACATCATTGTCATTAAAACTAGCTTATACCTATATCATGGGGGTGTATCCAAGTTTGTACAATTTGGTAGCCCTCAACATGGTTTCAACATTAGATTAAAACGAAATAATATGAAAGCGATAGTGGCATTGGGATCATCGTATTCATGAGTTATGAAGAATATAGAATAATGGAGATAGCTTGTTTCCTGGATTAGCACATAGGCTACTTCTTACCCCCAAAAAAACTTCCTATAGTTAACGTGAGAACTGAAGCGCAACTCAGTGGCAGTGGCGTATATAGCTACCGGAGGGCTGGACGAGGCAGTGCCCCGGGGCCTCACCTCATGGACTTCACTGTATTACGATGAATCTGGATTACGACATAACTGGAGTACGTCGAATTCGGAGCACGACAAATTATACGAAACAAACAATTTTTGATAGTTTTGTTAAGGGCCGTAGTTTATTTTTTGCCCCAAGGCCTTTGGTTACCTAGCTAGTAGTTTTATATACGGACGTCGTTAATAAGTTTTTGCACCCACTAGAAGCTATAAAGTTACACCTGAATTTATTAACTGTATGAAATATTACACCTAACAAAATTTACAATGTAAGTATTCCTTGAAGTAAAGGCGACTCTCTCACTTGTAAATCTTCAAAGTTTTAACCATTTGCAATAAACAAGCTGTAAATCTATGAGTTATTTTATTTGTAACGACGCCGTGCGACGTTTATGCGAGACCACATAACACCCATTCACACTTCAATGGATTGAAATTAATGAAATATAATAAGAGAACAATACACGTTTGTTTTTTTGCTTGATTTCATGACAAAGATGTTGTGCTGTGCTGGTTGAATTGGTAACCAAAGATGTTAGAAAACAATTGTGAAATGAGAAAAAGCGTTGCTAAGTAGCACAACGGTAGTAAATGGAAAAAATAAAATAAAATGTACTCGCAATACGCAATACTTACCTAGTTGTGACAATACTCTTATTTGCATGGCTATCTTGACCATTGCTTTTTGTACGCCAAACCAGGCCAAACATGTGTGCTACTTATTATTTATTTTTACCACCTTCATCTTCTATGTTTTTTACCCATGTTTTACAATAAATAATCTTTATCTTTATCTCGTATATCATAAAATTTTAGGGCACTCTACCTGAAGAAGTGCGTCTAATTGGGAGACTTCAAGTCAAGAGTGAATAAGCATGCATGCTCCATCATTAACCTCGTCATCGGATGCTTAGATATATACTTCTAATATAAAAGAAGCCATAACTTAATTAATTCATTTTTTAAACTAGGTTTCTATGCATTTTTTTTTTACAGCAAATAAGATAACACACAAAGCATACTTCACAAGCATAAAAACATACAAATTGGTCCTAAAAACTTGAAAAGCAAAGTAAGATTTGAATTTCTCAGACAGTACTTTAAGAAAACGTCTGAAAAGCCTTCTTCTACGCTAAAGAGCGATCTGGGATTTGTTTATAGGTAAAAAAGTTTTCCACGGGCCCTTTTAGTAATCTTCAGCTGCCTTCAGTGGAATATTATCGTTTTAGGTGTGGCTAGGGAGTGTTTTAAAAAGCTGCTCCGGATTATTTATGGTTCTCTCCTTCTACGTATTCAAAATGACACTTTGTAGACTACCTAAAACTTATAAACTTACATTTCATGAAGCTTTCCATCAATGTATTTCATCATTCACTTCACTGCTGGGACTCTGACCTTCTCTCAAAGAGAGAGAGTATGGGCCGCAGCCCGCAATCTACCACGCCGCTGGCTGGCCCAGTGCGGGTTGGAAGATGTCGCATGCCCTTGAATTTGTGGTTTATGATGGACATGTCAGTTTCCTCACGATGTTTTCCTTCATCGTTTTTGAGTGATGGCAAATCCACAAATAACTTATTAAGTCATATAAGTGTGGGGCCGAGAGGATTCCAACTCGGTATCGGCGCCTTGTGAGTTTTTGAGGCGCACGCGTTACCGTTCGGTTACCATCGCACAGCTGTCTATGCTCTTGTCATTCTAAGCATACGAATACAATATTAACTAACGAACTCGGCTCAGCGACCCAAAGTGTGTCTTGTCCTCGTTTAGAAGAGAGCGCCACTCTTCTCTATCTTGAGCGATTTCAGCCCAGTTCAGAGTCTGGAGTTCGCGTATATAGGTCCGCATCCACCGCGTCCTTCCAGCGGTATCTAGAGTGCCCGACCGTCCTACGGCCATTCGGTCGTCCCAAATAAGAACGCAACAAACACAACAACGAATATAATATTGCCAGTTATAGTTATTCCTACCTCTGGAACCTAAGGTCCCGTTTCAAAGCCTACACAATGTTTCCCAACATTAGGGCTCGTACGTGTCAAAACAGAGACGTGTCTCGCTCGCCAATCGTTGATGTTCTGCTCGTGTAATCGTAAATATCTAGTGCTGGTAATGCTACGGGTCTTGTGATCGGGAGAGGATTGACACACAGAAAACGAGACTATTTAGGGGAAAAACTAAATCAAATGGTTAGCGTCTCATGGTAACGCGGACTTTATGATGACGATGCAGTCTTTATTACAAAAAAATCGTGCGCAGCTATAAATCTAATTATGCCCTGTAATTTTACTGGAAACGTTGCGCTTTCAAAGATACATTTACATTCATAAAAATCATACAAATCAGAGTTTAGTTTTTTTTTTTAATCCGCTTCTCAAAATGAATCATTAATTTTTCAAAAATAAAACTCATCTTGCATTATTGCACCAATCTATAGTGTTGCTGATAAAACCTTTACAAGAATTTATTATGGTAACTTCCTAATTAATTATATTACAAACAAGACTGATAAAACTTTTGACGTTTTACCGTGAAATTTCACAATTCCCCAAGACTCCCATTGTCTACTCCACAGCACTAGTCGTAAAACCTACGCCTTGTAATGCCCTCTCGTCTAACCGCAGAGTTACTGGCTCCTGTTACTGGATTCCAGTAACTGGAAAACATGTTGGAAGGCTATAAACCTCAAAGCCTCGATGGCATTGACTTGAGCTTTTACAGTTCAACAAAGAAATCAACAGTAAACGAAATATAAATACGATATGGAATCATGTAAAAAGTTAATGAATCATCAGTAGTTTTGTCATAATAATAAATATTGTTAGTAGCTGTTGCCGATCATAAGATATACCAATGGGATCATTCGATTATAGAGTTGTACCGAGATGTCTCAATTATAGCCATTAGGAATTACTAACCGGATGATCGATTCGTTGTTCGCGTGCAGAGTGAGAAACAAAGAAACAAATCTCTCCTCTTTTTGTATATTAGTATAGATAGACATACGAAATTATTTTATTACCCCTATCGACAATTTTTAGAAAATTTAAGACTAAAATCTAGGTATACTTTCCAAACTGGTATATAAATTACATTACAATACCTATGTAATTGCATTGGAAAGCTAAAACAGCTTTGTCTTTAGTCCAGTAAAATTTAAACGAGCTTTCACTTGACTAAAGTGTACGAGGAGACATCTCATCAATCCACTTGATTAAAGAAAATAGTAACTGTACAGTTAGCACTAAACCCACTTAGGCTTTAAGGTTTAAGACACAGGTTCTTAATGTACGAGCCCTTAATTTGCATAAACATGCTTAGCAGTTGGGTGTCAAGCTATAAATCTGAAGGGACAAAATTGATAAGGTGGCCTTAGACGTACCCTCTTTAATCCGAACAGTTATCGACCCGAATAACCATTTTGCAAAGGTAAACATACAACAGTAAGCCTGTCTAGTAGAGTTTTTATTTCTAGTTGGAGAAATTGATTCATAAACTCATCGAACTCACTGAATTAGCAAGCTGAAGCGGCAGTAGACTAATCATATAAGCCGCAGAACCGATAACCTTTGGGGTAGACGTGTTCTTGAGTGGAGACTGTGAATTGGAAAACGTAGTGTAGGACGTCCTGCGATAAGGTGGAGAACGACTACCGCCGAGTGGCTGGCAGTAGTTAGGCGAGAAGAGCCGAAGACAGGGCTCGCGCGTCTACGTGCTCACGGTAGAACGCGTAATCTTGTAACTTGAACTCACTAAAGGCCTAGAGTTGTCATTATGAGAAAGTCTTTGACGAATCGACTGTTGAGAGGTCCTAAAAACTTTGACAAACGATTGTCCGCGTATCTTAATCTACCTGTCGAAGCAATAAACGGCATTGAATGGATAGGTTAGGTCCTCGTATATAGATGGACTACGGCCGGTATGCCCAGCACAATGGCACTTCAGCTGAAGGAATGTGGTTATGGCGTATTTATATTTTGCCGTCACTGATAGATTGAATAGGCAATATTGTTAGGTTGATGTGATTGTTGACGAGAACTTGCTACTTTTGGTACTATCATAAACTCTATGAAATTTCTTGGGTTTTTGTGTGAGTGTTGATTGATTCAACTCTCCTGGTTCGAGATGAAGGGGATTGGCTGTTAAAAAGCTGATCGTACGTTCAGTTGCTGCACCTATGACAAGTACGGCCACAGACGGAACTGTGTGGATTTGCCATTGCTCAAACCGTGAAGGAATCATATTGAGGAACCGACGGCATGTCCAAGAAGCACAATAATCAAGAACATTTGTTAACTCTTCAAACCTAAACCGATCGTGAGGAAATTTGGTGTGGGTTAACTTAGAACCCTGGGGAAGGGAATAGGATAATTTTTAAGCGATAAACTCCTGTATTACAGGTGTATTACAGGTGAATAGAATTGAGAGACGCAGCTACATTTTTGAAACTTCTTTAGTAACGTAAAGTTATTCTGTAAGCTACGTATAGGTAGGTATATGTTATTTACCATACACCAGTACCACCAGTCTATCAATCACTTCCGACTACACATCTGGATACCTCTCGAAGCGCTATTGGCTGAATACCTAACAGCTTTCTAAGCCTTGATGGCAATTAAATGGATATGGAGGACGTCCCATTGAGTCCACGCGAAACTGAAGTGATTCGACTATCGAGTGTCGGAATTGAAATCAAGTACAGAGACAGCGTCGTTCTAGCCTTATTAGGATTGTAAAGCAGCGTACGTAAAGGGGGAGGCCTATGTTCAGCAGTGGACTTCTTCTGGCTGATGATGTGTCTCCAAGAGTTTACGCGTAGCTGCAAGTATGACACTATGAGCAATTTAACATAGCGTTTTCTATGTCAACCCATAGTATCTAGAGTGATTTAGCTAAGATGTAGCAGTAGGTGGTACCTTTAGACCTTTTCGCTTCGGATCAAATTTTACGCATCTATTCTTTGGTGGGAACACAATAATCATAAACTACTTTCCACACTATTGTGAGAGGAATCGACTCGACCTAGCCATTGTAACAGGTCTGCTTATTCGTATGCTTATGTCATCGGCATCGCTTAAATCTATTGAAAATAGACTAACAGCTACTGGACATTTTTATTACGTTTGTTATTCTTGTGAACAGCAGCGGCTTCATCTGTTCCGTTAGAAAGTTAGAAGGCATTTAGGCATTTTCGTGGTAAAAGGTTACTGAACATTGCTAAGATTCAATGAACCTTTGATATCCTCTAGACTTTAGGTTATATATGTCATTATCAAAAGTCATTGTAATTGGTGCAGTAGCTTTGTCGTGAAGAGATAAGAAACAAACGCACTTTTATAAAATAAATAGCACATTATTATAACAGAAAAAAAATTGTACAACTTAGGTAAGTGCCACGATAACCAGTTTTCAGTATAAAAATGTTAATGATCAACCAAATAAATTTTAATCGAAAGTAGGTACGAGTACACACACGGGTGTAGTGAAAATTGTTAGTAACAAGATCTTCCCTCCTGCTGCCAGCCTAAAGAACGGTATTCTCATTAAATAGTAATAAGCCTTTTTACGACATTCACAAACTATTGTCCACTCAGAATAGTAAATCAAAGATTTATCACCTCATATATTGCTTTTGCAACGCCTTTGTTACATCAAATAATGCGTAGCAATAAACTCTTTGTGGCCAGAGGTATGATTACCTCTTTATGTATGTTAAATTGAATAGACGTTCGTTATCTACACACTAACGGTCTTCTAAAGAACTGAATCCTATTATAGGATAGTGTTTGAGTATTTTATTGGTCAGATGAGCAACCAGAGAGGTGTCAAACACACAAGTAAGTAACATCTCGCAGCGCGTGCCTTCTGCGGTTTAATTTCGTAACCAGAATCATGTAAGTCACTGTATGGAAATGTCTTTCGTCTCTTTTTCTTCTTCCTTGTAATGACTATTAAGTATAACCATCAATTCTATTAAAAATACTTTTAATCTGTCATCGCGTTGCCACTTCCTGGGTCTAAACCTTTCTCTTTTCGGGTATACAGAGTTTTGCTCTCACACATATTCATCAGTAACACCTTGCCAGCCTGTTTCTCGATCGCTATAATTTGGGAATATTCAAGGCAAGAGTGGACTGATACCTTTGGTATGCGTGTTTCAACGCATCATTGTAACAGGCAACTTGATGTTAAGCGATGTGGTCAAAGGAGACGTCTCGCTACACCTGAGTTGGGAGACTTTGACACACAGAGAGTGTAAGACCAAAAAAAATTCAATGAACAAAACCTATATTTCCACATTCACCTTCGCTATTGTTTACAATAATTGCTATTAGTAGCTCATAATATAAATAATACCAAGGGTGTAAAATGTAACAAAGTTAATTACCATAGCGTGAAATACAAGCACTAGCAGTCACGGTATGTTGTTACGAACGTATAACGGTAATTAGATGTTTAAATAACACCCAAAGGTCACATTTAGCCTAACCCTAGGCTTCCTACTAGGGGTATGTGGACTAAAGAACAATTAGTGTTATGGTGTAATCAAAAAAAAATTGGTCCGACCAAAACATATGTAAAAGTAGTTTTTTGACATTTTTTACAACATGAAAAGTTTTTATAAAGAAATGAGGCGGTCAAGATTATGTTGACATTTTTGAAACAACAAAAGTTGGTTGTGATTTATATCAATTAAATAAACAATAATATATCATGCTAGAATTATAGCAGGAGCAACACAGGATTACACCGCTCAGAAAAATTACAAAGTTTCGGTTGAAAAACGAGAAAATCACTATGGCAATAACAAAGAGCAACATGTCACAGAACTCTACAAAGTCAAGAAAATCTACATTATTAAAATCTGCATTGTTATATATATATACCTAGTCTAATAGTTCTTCGTTCTGGCTTATAGAATTATAGATACTTATAAAAAGTAGGTAAGTAGTAGTATCCATGCCAACAGAGCACAGAGTACCCATAGGAATTCGCCACTTTCACTGTACCCACCGGCTTCAGATATAAAAATATCTCTCCGACTAATCGATACATAAATTGGCTATTTGCACAGCAAGCCAGATTATAATAATCTGCTCTGTATCGGGGTATATTCAATTTATAGTGAGATTGCAAGCGGTCACGGCGGTATTTATGATGGTCATTGAGCGGATGAAATTGATGCTTGTATATTATAATGGTGCTCTTCCACCGCAGCTACGCGAGACAGCTAAGCAGTGCGAGAAGGCGTAGCAGAGCTTTGATACGGTGTGATTGTATGGCGAGCGGAGGCGAGTCGTAATAGAATTCATGAACACGTCTCTCCGTTTGTCTCTTTTCTAGTTGAGCTAGATGCTTCTATGGAACGTTATGCAGACTTCGTAAATGGCTTGTTCGCGGTCAAGTCAAGTACTAACATGACTTTACACAAAAGTTGTGTGTTTTTTTTTGCTGTCCAGTTACCTGTACCATAGAATAAGTAAATTTTTTAGTCTTTATACCTACAGAAAAAATATTTTATTAAAAAAGTGACATCCGCGTTGAACTTGGAGACTATGTAAAAATATGTCGATCCACTATATAAATCTATTTCCGCAAAAGTCGCGTATTGATTGAATATGTCCTCACGCAACGCTTAGCTGCCTTGCACAGCTTTGGTGGAAAGGCACCCTTACTCTAGTAAAGTTAATAAGTGAAAACTAAATAAGAGGCTGGTAAGTGTATGGTGTGTTTTTGTGATGTTGGCTATTTTATTCGAGACTAGCTAATGCCCACGTCTTCACCCGTTTGGACTAAATGGGAAACTGTTTTTTTTTTTGTTATAAAATTAAACTATAACGCTACGCTACGCTTAAGCGACCAAGTTAAAGTTAGTTAGCATAACCGATGCCTGCAAGGCTTGGTCTTGGCAGAAACTTGATCAAGTAGAAACTACGGGCACGTTTTTACTACGCGGGTTTCAGACGATATGATAATTCTAAATGTTTCTTATATAAGTAAATATTTATATATGTTGTTTTATGGCAGATATGGCAGCTATCACTATGCCATGTTGCATCAAAATCTATCCAGTACTTTTAACATAATGTGTGTTCAAAGAGACAGATAAATAATTCAAATAAATAGTATATAATTTTGGTCTCTAGATTTACAACAACAAAAATACATAATAGAATAAATATAGAAAACCAAGGTTCTCACGAATAGATCAAAATAGCAGATATTATGTTTATATTTATCTATATATTATATTTAAGTAGATATTTAAAAGAGATTAATCGAGACCTTTATTAGAAGCAACTAGCATTATGAACTGTAAAATGTAGACATGTCACTTTTCTTCCGTTTAGTCGAGCTCGTGGAATTCAAAGTATTCAAAAATTTTGCACGTTCACATTTACCTCTGTAGGTACCTACCAAATTTCCAGAATGTTCCCCCTTTTCTCTCTTGTAATTTTGTAATACAACTGAGGAGTGCTTCAAACGTTTCACAATTCCAGCCCCCAGCGAGGCATAAAAAGGCAATAGTGTCAACTCCCGTCTAAAAGAAGATACAACACTGTCAGGTTATCTTCATAAAAGTCAAGCGCACGATAAACGAGAGATCAAATGAAATTCCTTCAGACAAAAGATTACATTTTAATTCTGTGATAAAAACACTTCTCTACAAAGTATAGGCGTTTTGACGAGTTCCCATCGGAGTATAAAGGGAAGGGATTGATGTCTAATTATCTAGATATCGATGTTTTTACTGCCCGACTGCTTTAGAAGAGGGGTAATAAACAATTGTTGTCAAGACAAGGTAAAAAAATGAAAGATTTTATTAAGAAAATGCACTGGAAACTTGGAAAATTTGGGAAATTCTATAAGTGGTAAGTTTTAAGTAGATAATAAATTATATAGCTGGGTATTTTTATTAGCCTCGACTGTCCCACGGCTGGGCAAAGGTCTTCCCCGGCTAGGTATATAGGTTTAGGAAAATCAATTTGTTCTAAATATTTGCGTTTTCAGTTTCGTCACATGTTAGCGTTACAAGATAACTGATAAGGATTGTTTACATTAAAACTTGGGTAATTGGTAAAAATATTTGACTTTATTAGCTTACTAAATAGATATGGCCTCAGATAACTTGACAACTTCTTTGTGCAAGCAAATTTTATAGGCTGGAAAGATTAAAAACAAATCGATAAATCCATCGATAACAAAATCGGCCCATCCCTCTAGGAGACAGACTTGAACGACTATTTTATAGCCACGAGCAAAGATGGCGACTATAAAATAGATCCAGACATTTTAGTTGAGACATCCGACTGCCTGAGCTCAATACAAAGGTAATTTGTGAGCCATCAGTGTTACGGACACGTTCCGGATTAATTTAATTATCTGAGCTATAAAGTTGAGGTGACATGGGAAAAGAACATAAAAGTTGTAAGTAGGTATTTTAAACAATACAGAACTAGACATTGGACGTCTCTAAAAACGGCCACCCGCGTTGCATATAATTTGTAGAAAGCTGCGTTCAGGGAAATAAATTTTTCCCAGAAAATTTGGAAAAATCTGCTTGATTTCTATTGAACTCAAGATTTGATGCTGCACATCAACTATTTATATTTGCCTACACGTGCAAAGCCGGGGCGGGTCACTAATTATATAGTAGGTACTAGCTGTTTCCCGCGGGTTCACCCGCGTGGGCTACAGTTTATCGCGATAATAAGTAGCCTATATTCTTTTTTATGATTCTAATTTTCCTTCCAAAACCTAAAATCAGAAAGCCAAGCTCCTCCAGAGAGTTACAGGACCCAGTTATGGTCACTTTTAACTATAAATCCCAGCTGCAAGTTACCAACATAGCTCAGGGTTTACAGTCAACTTTGCGATTATATAAGTAGTTACGAACTTTGTACTACTTTAGAAGTTTCAGTTAACTCGAGGCACTAATAGGCAGCCTAGATAAAGGGTACGCATAATTATTCATAACTAAGTACGAAACTTTGAAGTGAACGGTCTAAGTCTTACCCGGGCAGAGATTAGTTAAAATCGTGGGTAATTTTTATCATCATTGGCCTACATAGCGATCGGCTTAGATCGCCTTTTTGGCATTTTTACACCTGGATTGGGAACTGGCTCTCAAGCGGGACTTGACGACGTGAGGATGCTAGCTAGCTAGGTGAGCACTAGAAAATGCCCTAACACCAATGTATATGGTTTCATCACGATATTTTTCCTTCACCGAAAGCTCGAACTGATACTATGTTCATTTAATTTACGCATTGAACTGAAACAAGATACTATACTAAAGTTATGAACGGACTCCCTTTCATAAGCTTGAGAAGCTTGCAACAAAGGCACCACTTTCCATTAGAAAATTCGTTTATTAATTTCTTTGAAGTGCAGTCGCAGTTTCTCAACAACCCGTAAAGTTTAGAAAGCACACTGTAGTTATTAAAGTCATCTCGTTAAGGCGACTTCATTTGCATACAATAAAGAAACGCGAAATGAGTTAGGGTTTCCGCACACGAGTCGTAAGCGCAAGCGTATCGTAAGACACGCGTAGTACGAGGGCAGTAGCGGTGCTGCATACGCTTCTCAACTCATCAAAAACAACAGTACCTGCAGAAAGAAAATCTATTTTCGAATTATATTATGTAGGTAGGTTGCTGACACAGAATAGCTAATATAGTACACAGATTGACGTAGCAGAGCGATATAGACGGCGTTGCCTTTCAAGTCTTTGAGTGATGCCTCTGCCTCCAGTATACAAAGTTACTATAAGATGAACGCTTCGTCTGCGGACTTGTTTGAGAATGTACGTTTTTTTTTTTTTTTTTTTTTTCTATTTACAGGTTAGCGTTTGACCACAAGTCACCTGATGTTAAGTGACGACGTGATCGAAGATGGCGCCACGCTACACCTGGACTGGGAACTGCTCGTATTGTTCTCGTACTA
Organism: Opisthograptis luteolata; assembly: GCA_931315375.2. Lineage (NCBI taxonomy): Eukaryota > Metazoa > Arthropoda > Insecta > Lepidoptera > Geometridae > Opisthograptis > Opisthograptis luteolata. Next base: position 3,610,940 of record OV928044.1, read on the forward strand.
CGCGCGTATTCCGATACGCCTACGCTACGACGCCGTGTGCGGAGGGGTTTACCTACATGGTTATATAGAGCAACTGATCGCTCCGTTATGAAAATTATTGGACTTTTTTATCTAACTACAGTGACAGGAAGAAGAGTGAAGGGTGAAGACACTAGCCTGCAAGTAAGCGTCAGGCTCAGTGCCACCTACAATTTTGAACTTCAATAGTTCAAAATCCTGCGCGACAACGCACTGCGTTTGTCACCCTGAGACATCATCATCATCCGCCGGAAAAAATCCACTATCTCTCCCTTTGGACGCCACCATGAACGGCTATTAGTCATTAGCATCCATCGGGTCCCTGCGACTCTTACAATGTCGTCGCTTCACCTAGTGGGGGACCTACTTACAGAGCGCCTTCCAGTTCGTGGTCGCCATTCGAGAGAACCTTTCTTACCTACCCTGAAATATAGGATGTTCAATATCTTCATCTTCAGATGGGCTCTGCAAAACATTCCTGCAAAGGCTGTTTTGGGATGATGAGTTAACGACCATAGTCCCGTTTTAGATAACTCTGGAATGATTAGGGGCTGTTATAAGTTCACTATCAAGGCATCTAACCTAACGACCTCTTTGCTTAGTCAATAGTATGAACATGGAACCGGTATCAAGTATCACGCGAAAAAATGTGGGAACAAAAAGTTATCATGATCAATAAAGCTGTACTACTTAGTACTTCCATAGATATTAATGCGGTTTGTAAGTGAAAAGTTGGTGAAAGACAGGTTACAGTAGTCGGATTTACCGCTGACTGGTTCCTGTCAAAGGATATTTTGTGTAAGTGCGTCAGATTCAGTTTTGCATAATTAGTATTTTGACGGCTGGCGATCGATGAAAGTAAATTATCATTTCTAGTAAAAAAAAAACTTGTATTTCTGGTTTTGCTTACCTAAGTAATTAAAATTTCCATGTAGATATTAACTTTCAGTTAATGTTTCTCAATAGTTAACTTATTATGCACTGGCTGCATAATCCAAAAGGTTCTGATGTAGGTAGGTACCCAGTTACTTACGACTAACTCCTGAGACGTAGAAATATTTCTATTACCTGTGAACAAAAAAGTATAATATTAGTGAGTTATTTACAAAACACTACAGCCTACTTTGCAACGGCTCCTTTACTTTCCAACATTTTATTTAAGCCTTGGCTGATTTTTTGACAAGTGTACAGTGAGCATATTTTAAGTCAAACGTAAGCTTGATAGTAATAAAAAAATGACAACAGGCATCTAATTATTTTGCAAGATGAAACAAGACTTGGCGGCAATCGAATTGTCAACGTGAAAATGTTTTTATTTCCAAAACTTGTGTTTCTTCGAGTGATAATGTGTAATATTGGTGGATTATTAACCATTCTGTGTTCGTTAATGTGTACGAGTGTGGGAAATTGAAATAAAGTTGTGAAAGTGACTTTTCGAGTTGCGCCACTATTTTACTTAAACACTATCCTCATCTCATCATCATCATCATTTAAACTTGATTCAACTCTGAGTTTGAAATATTTTATACTTGATACTGGGAAATACACTAATCGTGTGACGCCATAACAAAACAAAAAAAAAAATAAGATGAAACAAGTGATGAAATGAATAGGAGGCGAAGGTAATTAAAAGTTTAAAGGAGAAACGTGTTGCCTCAACTTAAGTTAAGAGAAAGAACATATTTACTGTCAGGCTACGCTACCCTGTAAATTGTAAAAAAAAAAAGGCTTTACCGACGTTTTGTTAGCACATTATTCCTCTTAAGTGTTTAGTGAAACCGAAAATTTAAGCGTTAACTTCAAGTCACACTTAGAACAGATAAAACATAAGCCTTTAGAACAACAAAACCAACAAACAATCAGTGGTAATTTTACAAAAGATTAGTTTCAGAACGAAGTAAACGAAGTTATCTGCACTAATAATAGTAAACTAAATATGCAGTTATACACCTACGCTTACACGAAATGGGTGCAAAATTAAACGAGCTGCAAGTTAACTGGGTCTTTAAATCTTTACTTACAACGTAATAACAAAGTTGCAATACTGCTACGTTCAATGATTGTGTTCGAAACAAACTTGACTAAATTTCCCTCATTCAACAAGCAACTGTAATTGCCAACGCAACGTAATAAATGTTTGTAAAAGTTTGCAAAATCTAAAGAGTCGTGAGTCCTGACTCAAGGATCATAATAAAACAAATGACAAACCTTGAGCGAGGTTTACAAAACTACGATAAATCAAATTAAATTTAGTGGGATATATTTTGTGATCGTGATCATTTTAAAATGTCATACTTAAATCTTTTCTAACCTCTTTGCGCCAAAAGAATAGGCAAGAAACGCCTGGCAAATAATTGTTTGGGCCCGATCACATTTACATTATTTTTTTAACAAGTATTAGGTACTTATAAGATTTCGTTTATACGAATTGAAATTTAGGAATCGAGAAGGTCTTGGATTCCACTTGGGCTTTTGTTAAAAAAGCAACTTCTTTACGGACTAGTTCCTTGAATGTTTCGAAAGATAAGTAAATACGGATACTCACATAAGTTCATAGGTACATAGTCATAATTTCAAATCAACATAAATACACCTGCCAACAGGTTTCGTATTTTCATTTAAAGAAAAGGACCCGAAACGGTAAAGAACTGTTCGGGTCGAATGTACGTCCGAACATATTTCCGACTTTTATTGCAAAGCTACATCAGGATTGTATCGAATCACCAAACTGAAGGTGTGGTCGGTTATTGAGAGGGCAATACAAAAAACATGACCTCATACTTAGTAAAAGTATCATGTAAATTGACTTTACTAACCATATTCAGAATTATTTATGCAATATTAAAACTTTCAACATTTTGATACGAATTAATTTTAATTGCTACAACAAGATCCGAAAATTATTTCTGTTTTAGTAAAAATTATGCCTATGTAGTAATTCAGAAAGGCCATAACACAATAAATACCCCATCTCTCACAAATCTGTGCCATCTCTCAAAAATACATTCAGTATCGAACAAATACAAATTAAAGTACATAAGTCGAAATTTCATCACCGGTTTTGGAGTTATATGCTACCTAAATGTAAAACGCCACATACGTAAGAATGGATGTATATATAAATAAGGTTGCAGTTGACCCCAATTTACCTAATGTTAAGTGATCACAACATTTATAAATAAAAAAATAAAATGTTAAATCAAGAAAACAGGTAACAAAATGAGTAGAAATATATAAGAAGAACAAGCTAAGAACAAATAGGCATTCATAGCATCGAACCAGAATTAGCAAGCTGAAGTGGCAGTGGGCTGGTCATATAAGCCGCAGAACCGATAACCGTTGGGGTAGACGTGTTATTGAGTGGAGACCGCGACTTGGCAGACGTAGTGGAGAACGCCCTGCGATAAGGTGTAGCGACGACTTGCGTCGAGTGGCTGGCAGTAGTTGGATGAGAAGAGCGGAAGACCGGGCTCAGTGGCGGCCTTGGGAGAGGCCTATGTCCAGCAGTGGACTGATACAGGCTGATGATGATGAGGTATTCATAATATTATTATAAATTTGAAGAGGCACTTGTGATCCAAGATGTCGCCATACGCCAGAATTGAGAGCTGGCTCTTATATGAAACTGCCAGCGGAAGAACATCAGCATCAAACATCAGCAACTATCAATGCGGATGCTGATGTTGACATTAGCATCAACCCTGGTACGGATGTCATAGTAACTCCCGCTGTAAGTCACACTACAGCCCAAGCCGAACCGATACAGAAGTTCCTGTAACTAGTGTCCCAAGGGTGCTATGATTTGACCGCGCTTTTCCAAACTTCCCTCCGGTTTGTTTCGTTACTTCGCCACAAGTTCGGAGAGGATAAATCGCCTGTTTTATTAGCCCCACGCACCTTCGTTTATCTACCTTTTTATTGAGTGTAAAACTGGGAAAAAGAGAATTAGTTCTTGACAACACGTTGACCTTTGGCATCGTAATGGAAGAAACAAGAAACGTTACTGTGTAGATGACTATCGTGAATAAGTAGGTGTATTATAGGCTTCTTCTTCTTTCGTATGAGGTAGTTACCTGAAGGCCTTCAACAAGGTAGACGCTCAAACTAGCTTAAAATGCAGTAGGTAATCTTGTCAACATTTAGCTGATTAGATTTCAGTTTGAGCAATTTCTTTAAAGACCTTTATGAGATCCTTTAGGAGAGTAGATGTTTTTAAAGAATTTGTTAATATTTAGAGTCTAGAGCAGGAGTTCCCAAACTTATTTTGTCTACTGCCCACATTGAGAATAATTTTTTTTTGCGCCCCATTAAAGCACCTATTTTTTTGGGTCTCATACCATTTAGGTCTGCAGCGCCCACAAGGGGCGTTATTGCCCACTTTGGGAAAGGCTGATCTAGAGGTATGCACGTGGTCGTCTGGTCATATTTATTAACCTCCCCATAAAAACATAGTATTTATTAAGCTCCCGAGTTAGAACTGAGACGTATTTTCAAACATTAAAATTTTACAGTTCCAATATATAAATATTACTGCTGGACATTCCAAACTTTACAAGCCTGTAAAAGCAAGCATCGTTTTATTTCGAGTAGTCGTATTTTCTTCCTCTAAATCCAAATCTGTACACAAACATTGATCAATCGAAACAAACCTCCTCGAAGTAGATATTTACAAGTCAAGCACCTATAGGTTTGTTCTGGAAACCTTACTTGAGAGCAAGTTCCCAATCTAGAAGTAGCGTGACACCATCTTCAAAGGCATCGTCAATTTATATCAGATGACTTGTGGTCAAACGGTAAAGTAAAAAAGATAACAATCATATTATACGGTACAATAAAGAACATTTTATATCCCTCAGAAACTGCAAACAATAATGCTGAGAGAGAATATAGCAAAATGACGTTTTCACTTTTTTCCTTTCCCATTTCACCAAACAATGGCCTGAATATGAAGAAAGGTCGATGACTGGCAATTTTTCTTATTACCGATGTAATGCCCACATTTCTAGTTACGCAACTCTAGTAACCCGACAGGGCCATTCGCAAATATATTAGGCAAAGGAAAGAGATTGGAATGAAGCCAGAAAAGGAAAAATCGATGGGACTTGGCTAGTGAGAAAACTGAGAAACTGAGCGAAAAAATATTTGCTCAGAGAAAGACTGTGAGTGAAAATGTTGTAGTAACGAATGACTTTGATTTATTTGACGGATACCGATACAAAGAAGTTTTTTTTGGCGAAATGCTTGAGGTTGTTTGTTTGGTAAGTTATACCCGTAACTCTCGTAAGTCTAAGGGTTGGGGTTAGTGTGCCGGGATAGAAGAAATAGGGCAGTTTGTTGGCGTAGATGTAGTGTAAGTTATGTTTTTTGTTCCGGGCCAACGCTGGCTATCAATGGCAGACAAAAAAGTTGCTCTAGGGTTTCTTTTTATGGACAGGCACTTATATCAAGGAACGTCGAAAGTCTACTTGGTATTTTTTGGTTTGGAACCTTTTTAACTAGTTCTTAGTTACCACTTCTGAAATTGTTATACTCGTAGATGATATTGGCGACCGATGTGCCGTAATAGACAAATATCCGACTATACAAAGAGTGAGCTCGCGGTTTCGATTATGGGACAAATATTTGTTCATTGAACAAAATACGCAAGTGTCTGGGTGTTGTGGATACCCGATTAGCATAATTTCTGATACCTAAAATACAGTTAGAGATCATAGCTACATATATGATTGTTTAGCTAGGTTAAAAACAATAAGAAAATCCCAAACAAAACCAACAAAAACCTTACTAAGATCAAACAAGTAACTACGCTCCGCACATCCCCTAGAATAACCAACAAGTCTGCAGATTAATAAGCCGGCTCGTTAATTATTCAGTAATCAATATGCAGTAAACAGAGTCGTGTCTATGGTATCTCCATTATGTATGGTATATCGAACCCTTGAGACGCTTCCATCATTTAGGGGATATTTGGGAGTCTACATATCGTTGCGTTGAGCTTGCTCTAATCGTCTTGATATATACTAGAAATCTAGATAATTAGGGCTACCAATATAATATTCTCGAAGTTTCCTCACCAGTGGGGCAGCTTAGTTCCCAACAAAGTGGAACTACCCAAACTACTTTGCAAAGTGCAGTGGGTGTTTAAGCTGATATGAATTTAGAAACACTTTCTACATCTGACGATGTAGTTGAAGGTGTCACCACGCTACGCCTGGACTAAGAACTGGCTCTCAAGTGAGGGTGTTTGGATTACACCGATAAGTGTTTGGCGATAGATTAGCTAGCCAGGCGAACACTAGAAAATAGATAGATAGATTAACTCTTTATTGGCACACCACAATACAAGGATGACAAGGAAAATTATAACTAGAACAACAATAAAACTCAATGGTAAGTGGCATGGTGGTGAAAATACCCTACCACCAAGCTGTGATTTCATCACGAACCTCGTTGTAGGATTCGAACCTAAAACCTACGGGTCACAAGCCAACGTCAACTACCATTGAGCTAACATCGCTTTTTAAGAAACCAGTAAGTGAGACATTGGTGTCGATTCGGTTTTGCATTCTCTAAAACTTTACTAAGTTGGACAGGTCTATAAGTAATGCTGTCTTTTTTTAATTCAGTGGTTAGAAAAGACAGCAATACTATTAGACCTATCAAACTTAGTTTAGTTTTAGAGAATGCTAAACCGAATCGACGCCATTGTGTTCGTATACTTCGAATATTGTCACTTCTCAATAAGAATGGAGATAGGTGGATTCCTGCAACATATTCAAAGCCCATACTGCCTAACATAAGCCTTTGAGAGCTTTCTACGCGGCATCCACCTCAAATCCTTTTAGAACATCCTTACCTTTTCTTCCATTCAATTTGAATCGACCCTTGACGCCTTAAAATCCAATCAAGTCCACGTGTATTAAAAGGGCTTTAATTAGACTTTACAGTGAGGGTTATGACGTCACAGGGAACGGGGTAGGGAACAATGCTCATCCGACCACAATAGGCGATTTAATCGCCTTACAGGTAGTCTGAAATGATATGGGTCTCTTTGTGAAACCGTGTCAGTCCGTAGCTGATATTAAGGTCAGATGTGAACCTTTATTGCTTCTTTATTAAAGAGATTCGTGTTTGATTTGGATGTCAGCCGTTAGAATGTGAATAAAATGGATACTACAAGTCTAATATATACGGTTGGAAACCTATTAGAAATCTCAAAAGATACCTTGCGATTTAAGTCTCGTATATATTATATTCCTCACCACGTTTTGTGGAATTTTTAACTGAGCGCTACTGAGCTTCGGAGGGAGTCGTAAAGCCATGTCGGAAGCCTTCGGGTGACCTGAAATCTCGGACAATAGAGTTGGCCACTATCTCATACGAAAGAAGATTCTACACTTTTCTTAGCGTGAAACAGCAGTCGGTAAATAAAAAATATTAGGTATCTTCTTTATTACTAGAATCCATACTTCCATTACAAATTCGAAAGAACCTTTTCACGCTTTAACCGCTGCACAGATCTTGATGAAATTTTGTATTGAGCTAGATTAGACCTTTGGAAATAGCATATGATACTTTTTAAATTGTGGTTTAAGCGGATAAAACCGTGAGGCATAACTAGTTGGGCATAAAACGCAGTGACAGCGTAGTTAATGCACAAAATCGCAGTAAAAATCACAATGGACGCATTAAACTCGTCCTATAAATTCCAGACTATGGTTTGAGTTGAGCGCTTGAGCGTGACAAAAATATGGTAGATCTCTTTCAGGCTACCATTACTTTTGTTACGAATGTTATGATCCTTGGCGGACGGCCAAAGTAGCTATTTCAAACAATTTTAAGGGCGGTTAACCCTATTGCTTGAAAAAAGGCTAGTGAATAGGGGTCACCGACCCAGACGGCTAATGGTGCAGGTTACGTAGCAACTATCATCTAATCTGTGGGCGGTTTGTCCGGTGCATGACGTAAGCGAAAAAGGGTTTCTTACGGAAATGAATTGAGCATGGCAAAGTGAAGACGAATTTAACGCTATATACTAGTACCCAAATAATTGGTATTACCGTCCTATTTTTACCGGTTATTGGTAATAGTTTGAACCAAATTCCTACTCATCTTTTTACCATTATTTTATATGTATCTATAGCAGCATAGAAAAACTATAAAAAGTGCGAAAATCAAGACACGCACTTCCAAAATGGTTCCTATGAGACGCAATATAGTTCCCACTTTCAAACCATGAATAGAAGTTTCGTAAAGATCAATACCGAAATTTGTATTCACCAGACAAAAGCTTGATACCTGATATTCTTTGGAAAAAGGCGTATCAGCTCTGTATGCAAAAGAAATGCAAATATTTTAAAAGGCAAATATCTCGCGGCGGCGCGCATACAAAAACTTTCTCTAGAGAATCGAGGGTCCTTTTAAGGAAACCAGACGGATGAGCTCGTAATGTACGCTTATACAGTCACACTAAAAGCAGCCGTGTTGAAATATGATGGTAATTAAGATACCTACATGCAAGTCGTTAACTGCACATGTCAGGTTAGTTGTAATAAAAGAAAGGTGGACGTGGAAAACTAGCAACGTAGCGAATAATGGTGATGGACCAAGAAGACTGCAGTACCCAATGACATTTTGATGTTATGTAAATTTAATAAAAGTTATACTGTTTTAAACTACCATGGTCAATAACATTAGAGTTAGGTTTTGAAAACGGGATGGTTACCATGTATTTGTTTTTGTTTGAGTTCTCGATATTTCGGCACTGTTGCAAGCGCCATGATCACGAGAATACTAAAAGTTTCTGCGGGTAGGACTGTTGATATTATAACGGGTAGACATATCTATCTGCCCGCTTCCTTTCACGTTTTGCGTACCTACATAATTATCCCGTTACAAAACCTACCTCTAAAAAACGGTATGTAATTCTTTTGTTAAACAGGATTAGGTACACCTTTGAGCATCATTATTCGTGAACTGCGCGCGTACTTTTAACAGCCCAAATTGGCTATGATATATTAGAGGAGCTCATCATGGGATCTCTTCCCATGACTAAGATGCAGAAATTGTCGAAATTGGCATGGATGACATTATTGATGAAATGTATGCACTTATAATGCTTGCTAGCTGTGCTGCGCGGTTTTCAATATCCACAGGAACCTTCTTCCGAGATAAATCTCCAATCTCCATTCTAAGCTTCACACAAATCCGCTAACCCGTTTCTTACGCAAATGGTCGAAGATGTTGAAGATTAAAAAAAATATATATATACCTATTTATGTATGACATTAGTGTGAGTCGAGGTGGCAATGGGCAGGCCACATCGCTCGACGAACCGATAACCGATGGGGAAGAAAGGTTCTCGAGTGGCGACCACGAACCGGAAGACGTTCTGTAGGAAGGCCCCCCACTAGGTAGAGCGACGACATTGTAAGAGTCGCAGGGAGCCGATGGATGCAAATGGCTAATAGCCGTTCATGTGGCGTTCAAAGAGGGAGGCCTATGTTCAGCAGTGGACTTCTTCCGGCTGATGATGATGATGATGATTAGTATGATGCTGCGAGTAGGAGTAACTGTGAGATTAATTTAAATAGCTTGGCAGAATCAGTAATCAAACTAACTTAATAAATGCGAAAGTTTGTAAGTAAGAGGGTGTGTAATTGTGTATGCTTGTTACTACTTCACTCTGAAACGTCTCAACGGATTTGAATGATATGTAAAATGGAGATAGCTTACATTCTAGATTAAACATAGGCTACTTTTTATTCCGGCTCCTTCGGGATAGCGGGAAAATCGCGGGTGTGACCGCGGGGCGCAGCTAGTCACACACACAGACAGAACACAGACACACACACAACAACAGTGGTGACAGTCGTAACCAAGGCGGTCACAGCCGACATATTGTTAATATTACTACCGCATGAAGTCCACAGAAATATTTGTACAGTCTGCAAAGTTTCCCGCTCAAAGGAAAAGCAACTCTTCAAGAGAGAAATGTCAAAGTTCCGCGCTCCTGGGAACGGAAACAAAATGTTAAACATTTTAGACATTACGTTGAACATTTGTCTAGACTAGCGTTTGCATTAGCTCGAGTGCCGTGCTCACCGTATATCGCGGCAATCCGTCTAAATCTTTAACATGTTACATCGAGATAGAAGTAAAAGCGCAAATATTTCATCCTAAACATGTTTTCATTGCAAACAAATGCTCCGCAACTGCAATCAATATCACGTGTCTGCTTGATGAGAAACGCATGATGCCTCGGACGTCACACTGCTAAATGACCAATACTGACTACTACCAACAGCAAACAGATTCATTTATCAATAAATAAAATCAAACCAAAATAAACCGTGCCACTTTCAATCTACGTTACAAATTGACCGAATTTCAGCAACAGATTTCGTAAGGGTTTGCACAAATTTTATTTTCGATAGTGCCTTACGCGAATAGGTTATGAGCGGGGTTGAATGGATCGCCGCCATCGACAAATCCAATAAAGAAGCGTGCCTTCAAGAAATTTATGTTATTGACCGGATTATGTGGAGTGACGTGTGAGTAGCGGAACAGCTAGACCAGGCAACGAAGATCTCCGATATACCATACAGCCTTTTACGTTTTCCCTTGATTAGAGTAAATATCAGGGGTCGTGATACCCTGGCCACGTTATTGATTGTCCCGCCAAACACCTTTTCCGATGCGTCAGCGATCACCCCCTGGAAGGGTCCTGTTCTACATATTGTGCGTTAAACGGTTCCGGAAATGCCGTCATTTTTGTAATTTATTGCTTTTCGCTCTACAAATATATTTCCTCTCACGGCAGGGCTAAAACTTTGGTTTGAAGTTTCAAAACTATCCAGATATTTTACATGCCTAAGTACATCTGTTGATATTACTTTTGTTTGAAAAATAGTAGGTACCGCATGTTAATTTCTCTATGTAATTCTAGGTCAGCAAGCCCCAAATCTTGTTTGCAGTGGGGGACTTACGAGTCCCTATAGTAAACACGAACTAATCATGTAAATGCGACCAAGTAATTAATTACGGGACAAAACAATTACCGACACAGAAAATTAATTTTGCTAGGGCCGTAGGAAAGCTGGGAATGTGTTCAAGCTAAAGTTATATATAGACCTAAGCAGAAATTGACGAAAGTTCCAGAATCACTTAGATTTGTGTGGACTACAATAATTTAGCGTGATGAAAAGTATTCTACGACCTTTCCTAGGGTTTAAACTATCCTTACATTCAATTTCACCAACATCAGTTTTGTGTTTGAGGCAGTAAATGAATGTTACAAACAAACACTGGGAGAGAGAGGTTGCTTTCGCATTCATAAATAGATTTGATTTGCACGACATGTTTAGAAGTCCATTCTTTCTTGAAAGAAGCTTGTAGGAGCCATCTAATTTGTGACTGCCGGACATCCAACATGGGAATAAACTATGAGAGCACGTAATAATAGAAAAACCCCTGCAATATTTTCCAACTAGCTCTGAAAACGTAATAGAAACTGTAAAAGGAAATAATGCGGGACCGTAACGCAAGTTCCCTCTCAGAGAGGGCTTTGTTTAAACCTCTTTTCATCGACTGAGGCCATAGCTTAATAAATAATACGGGAAGTTTTCCGGTAAATTGTATAGGTAATATTTATAGCAGTTTCAGGGGTTCTTTTGTCCGAACGGTTATGATCATTACCGAATTACTTAGGTTAAATGTTATGGAATGACAAATAGTCATTGGTAAAAAGGGCATTGAATTGCTTTCAGTTTGGGTGCTTTCGTACACAATGATATCATTCTCTTTTTTACTTACAGGCTAGCGTTTGAACACAAGCCACCTTTTTTTACTAATGTCAGGGTAGCGTTTGACCACAAGGCAATTGATGATAAGTGACGATGTGGTCGAAGGTGGGGCGCGACGCTACGCCTGGTCTGAGAACTGGTTCTCAAGTGAGGTTGTCAGAATTCACCGATAGATGCTTGATGACTGATACCTAAGTGGTTGCTAGCCAGAGGACTAAACGAGGACTAGAAAATGCCCTACCACCAAGCTTTCTTTGCCGAAATCTCAAAATCACTGAACTACCATCGCTTGTGTTTTGTTTATTTACTCAAGTTTGTCTTGCAGTTTATTCCAGAGCTCAGCGTTAATGCTTTCATATTTCATTTTATCCCCGGCTTCGCACGGTTCCGATTTTGACAACCCGTCGATACTGTGCCTTTCCAATCTTGTTCTTTTTGCAAGTTCTATCCTTCATAACTTTCCAATAACCTTCCAATAACTCCTCCGTTAGATGTAGACTAGATAAATCTCAAAATGGAACTGAACAAACAGTCATTATTTACCTACAACTACATCCATCACCTTCGTCAGATTCCAATTATAACTTCCTTACTTTACGGGTTCTTTCATCGCGCCAGTCTTCCGGGCGTTTGGTTTATATATCGGCGTGGCCATCAATCTGGATCCCTTTGATCATGGGCTTCTTAGAGCTTCAAGTTCATTTACAATACAGACTCCGGCGGGAGGGAACTTTTTGTGATATAACTACTCGTACGTCTAGCCATGTTACATCGTTTATATTATATTAACTAGCGGCGCCACTGGGCTACACATTATTGCGACAAAAAGTTATACCACGTCCTTCTCCAGTGTTCGAATTACGTCCACAACAAATCTTATCAAGATCGGTTTGACGGTACACGGCCGAAATTAATAATCGATCCTCATCCGTTATACGCGGTTTTGGATCGATATGTCATGTCATAATATGACATTTTACTAGTACTATTAATTACGGTCATTTGTCGTGAAAAGGTCATGAACAGCGTTACTTTAGAATTTATAATATCAGTGTGGATACGCTTATCCTTCAGCGTTCTTTCGTGGCACAAAAGGCGTCAATCGCTTATTTTCACGACTGAATCGCTCTGCTTTATTTCTGAAGTGTTGTGATCACAAGAAAAAAAATATCGGCGAAGGGAAAAATAAAAAAGCGAAACTATCAGTTCAATGATCTGGGTGTTGTGAATCCCAGATCCGCGTTGTTTCTGATACTCTATATCTGATTGTGTGGGAGTTGTTATTTTTATTACTTGCTAGCGTTCAATGGCTAAAACTTGAAAATAAGTCTAAAAGTATCAAATGTGCGTAGGTAGGTACCGCCAGTTGGGGTCGTCCGGAAAGCTTTGGGCACAGTCGGATTACGAGTCTCTGGGGACTTGTACAGTGGGGGACAGTCGTTGATTTTAATCCAGAAGGGCACAGGTGCATGAAAGTCCCCATTTCATTGAGTGTTGTGCTACTTTGTTTGGTCGGATCATATTTCACGGCCTGTAGGTTTTCAAAATGAATCTTATTTAGTAGTTTGGTCTCTCGTACTTTAGGGCGGGCCGCACCGCAACGCATTACTACATCTCTTTCAAACATTACAAAACGACAGAGATGCATGATGTTTTGCGGTGCGGCCCGCCCGTAGTGTGCAAAGGGCTATACTTGAGAGCCAGTTCCCAATCCAGGTGTAGGGCACCACCTTCGACCATCACTTAATATCAGGTGACTAATGGTCCAAGGCTACTCTGTAAGAAGTAAAAAAAAATTACTACTCTAAGCATAATTTTGATGCCACTTTGAAAATTTGATTTCTTACTATACATTGATTAATCAATCAACAATCTCCCACAAAGTTGTGAATTTACTATTGAACGAATTTAAAATTTATTAAAATTGTTTTAATACATACTAGCAAGGGCAATAATGCCTTGCTAGTCTGTATTCATCATCATCATCATCATAAGCAGCCCACTTCAGCCCACTGCTGGACATAGGCCTCTCCCAAAGCACGCCACTGAGCCCGATCTTTGGCTCCTCTCATCCAGCTGCTGCCAGCCATTTTGCGTATGTCATCGCTCCACCTAGCTGGAGGGCGTCCGAATGGGCTATGCTTGGAGTTTCTCTCAAGGATCGTATCAGGAATGATGTGATCCGACAGAGAACCAAGGTAACCGACATAGCCTATAGGATCAGCAAGCTGAAGTGGCAATGGGCTGGACATATTAGCCGAAGAACCGATAACCGTTGGGGCAAACGTGTTCTCGAGTGGAGACCGCGTCTCGGCAAACGTAGTGGAGGACGCTTTCCGGCTAGGTAGTATGTATGAAAACAATTTAATTTCCTTTAATTGCCTACAATTTTTCAATCAAGCCCCTACCGCCTTGCGTACATAAATAACTTACATACCTACGAGTTAAATAGTTACCTACTAGTTAAATTACTTTTAACAGCTTAATTGGACAATCAAGAGCATAACTCCCACAAAAGGTCCTTTCACATGAGATAAAATAAAACTCGATCTTCCTGTCGACCCTGAGAACGTCAAACAGTGAAGATAAGGGCCGGTGCACAGCAAAACAAAGGTTCTACTAGACTGTCTTGTCTGTAATAGAATACAGACAACAACATCTAGACTAGACTGACTAGAATGTGGCGCAGTGAATAGATGTTATAACCATAGTGAATTGTTTAGTCTATCGAAATATATCATGTAAATATGTGTAATGAATATCATTTAGAACGCGTTACGTACTTTGTTGTGAATGGGAAGTTTTCTGATGAAATAAAAGTTGGAAAAACTCGGTAAAAAGTGACAGAGCTTTTTTCTATGGGAGTTTTGTATGAACTTACGACTTACTTAGCCTACTCTACCACACTCTCTTCCTACTCTTGCACATAAATCTTACTAGTACTCGTAGGTATGTATGTATGTATTACACATGTGAAAGTTTGTGAGGATGGATGTTCGTCACTGTTTCACGCAAAAACTGCTGAACGGATTTTGATGAAATTTGGTATGGACATAGTTAAAACCCTGGAAAAAACATAGGATACTTTTTATTGGTATAAAGTCTAGTCCACGCGGGTGAAACCGCGGTCACTAATTATTTTTTTGTCATTGTTTTTTACTAGCTTTCCCGAGCCAAGTCGTTCGCTATTATTTCGCGATACTTTTGTCTCATTTTATCGTAAACGCGTAGAATGCGTACGTGACACATCTCGGGTACACCATATTTCAATATCAGCACTTGAAGTTACCGAGATCATATTATTGAGGCACCCTTTATTTATCGAAAATGAGCAAAATCACTGATAAACGATATTTTATCGCCTACCTTTGGATAACGGAAGCGTAGTGTGGAATGAAGCAAATGTATGAGAATTTGAATTACTTTGGTATGTGACAGCTATAGCTACAGATACCATTTGATAAATCGTTTTTCGCATCATACAACTTGACTTGACGTGTTGAGTTCAAATCCTACAATGAACTTCGGCTTTCAGTGAAGGAAAAGGGTGGTAGAGCAATTTGTAGTGCTCGCCTGGCTAACTAATATCCTCAGCCAAGTATCTGTTGGGGTGTTCCGGAACCTCACTTGAGAGCCATTTGCCAGTGCCAGCGTTGCGCCACGGTCGACCACCTCTTCACTTAAAAAGACTTGTTATCAAAACTGTATGAAAAGTAAAAATAAAGTACTACGTACTTTTGCGGCATTCTTTTGTTTTCTTTTTTTAAGCAAAGTCTACAGAGAAATTCTTAAGTCAATGACCATCTGCGTAATGTGTAGTAGGTAAGTCATAAAATAGAATAACAGACGTGAAGGAACCATCACTCATAAAGGGTCATCAGAGAAAAGCCCCAAGGCCGATAACAAACCGTTAAACACTTAATTATAAGCTATTAGAGTCATTTGATTGACCGACATTCGCACAAGGGTGGGTAGATAGTGACCGGCTGTAAACGCTGAATCGCTTTCAATAATAAATCTTTTATTTGTTCCTGTTAATTAAAACAAACACTAAAACAGTAATAAGCTTTCTTTTCTTGTATTTTTGTCGAGATCGTAATAAAAATAATCATTAATATGTTTAGCCATTAACGCTCGATACGAAGTTAACTTTACAGAGGTATGAATGACATATGGATTTATTTTTTAAAGCATTTAAGTAT
Organism: Opisthograptis luteolata; assembly: GCA_931315375.2. Classification (NCBI taxonomy): domain Eukaryota; kingdom Metazoa; phylum Arthropoda; class Insecta; order Lepidoptera; family Geometridae; genus Opisthograptis; species Opisthograptis luteolata. The sequence goes on from OV928044.1 coordinate 3,626,964, forward strand.
TATTAAGTACTAAAAGATCATAACGTGTCATAAATATGAATTATCCAATTAAGTCACAATATAAGATATAGAGAAATGCTTAAGTTTGTTAGTTAGTGTGTATGTTTGTTATGTCTTTTTCAGGCTGAAACATCCGTGGCCGTCGCCCAGTCGGCCGTCTCAGGTATCGCTTGAAAGACGAAGTCACGAAGGCTTTGCGCGAGCTCCGGGTGGAGGACTGGCAGGAGGTGGCGCAGGACAGACCGAAGTGACGTCTTTTATTATCGGAGGCCATAACTTACTTAGGTATTTCTGCAAATTGCCTTACTTATAGAAATGTAATAAAATTAATAAATGCTAAAAGGTTTAGAAAGATGTTTAGACGAAGTCACGAAGGGTTTGCTCGAGCTCTGGTGGCGTAAGACAGGCCGTAATGGCGTCCTTTGTTATCGGAGGCCAAGACTCACTTTGTGTCGTTGCGCCAACTCAGTTAAAAAGAAGAAGCTGTTCGACGTAGCAGTGGCGACTCTATGCTGTTGTTTATTGAATACATTACCAGTGCCGTAGATTTATTCCGAGGTCGGCGTCTTCCATCAGGGCTCGCCACGAGAATAGATAACGTTTTGTTCAATTTGTTATTTGAGCTTTTGATCTTAATTGAGCGGTCTGTTTATAGGCCAACAGGTGATTTCGAAATAGCAGTAGAATGAAAACAAAGGGTAAAAGTTTGACGCAGACTCGGAGACTACTGTATCCATACTTTACCTAATGTTATAAATGCGAAAGTCTCTCAGTGCCGTTGTCTGTTTGTTACCACGTCTGAACGATGTGTTGCCAAAATGCATTCTACAATTGATAACGCTAATAAAAGCTAAATAAAACGTATGGGAATGATATATTTCAACGTTAAGACTCGTGGTCAAAACAAACTTCTATAATGACGAACGCTACATTCCACCACAAAATCAACAAAAAATAATATGGCGGACAGGGGGAACAAACTAAAGTGTCCCCTAAACCTTTTAAAAAATGACTAATTAACTAAAAACTAACTGAGACGGCGCAACGACCCAAAGTAAGTCTTGGCCTCCGATAACAAAGGACGCCACTTCGGTCTGTCCTGCGCCACCTCCTGCCTGCCTCCAACTGGAGCTCGAGCAAATACTGCGTGAACTCGTCGTTTGTCTTTATTTTTAACTTCTTCCTAAACCTTTTAGCATTTATTAATTTCATTACATCTCTATAAGTAAGGCAATTCGCAGAAGTACACAGGGGTTTGGCATGTTTCCCCAATACACAAGACGGAGAACATTTCGGTAATTCACCCAGAAGCGAGACAATTGTGATCTGAACAGATATGTTCATGTAATTTATAGCAACACTTACGAGCCGCGAGATAGTTCCGAGTTGTTTACGATTACACTATGTAGGGCTTTCGTCGTCCTCACTCCAGGTTGTGGCCGTCTTCTGCCCTAGTTTACTTGGCTCGAAAAGAGGCTCTGGATACATTGACTTTTTGCTGTATAAAACCCAGACCAAAGGCAAAAAGGCTAGATTATGTGCACCAGTTAAGTGACGCAAGCAAATCAAAAACGGCTAAGTTTTTCCCTAAAAGAGATAGACTAGAAGCTTGTCTGAGCTTTACTAAATCTGCAGTTGTATTCACTCAAATTAAATCACTAAACCATTTGTAATAAATTAATAATTAATATGGATAATTTATTACAAAACAAGAGTTTCTGATAACTATTGGTTAGGTTAGACCATTAACCATTAGCAGTAGGTATGTTAGGTACTGACCAACATTTGAACAGATCAGATTTTTCAGATTTCATTGTGTGAAGTGTATAGTATCTGTTTTTTTTTGCCACAAATAAATATGTTGTCTATTGAACATTGCATTGAATCCTTCAGTTTATAGAAACTCTAGTTTCGCAAAGCGGTTCGTACCGAAGCAGAACGAATTATGTAGACATTATAGTACAGGTACAGTAGATGCGCCTGATTTGTGGAGAAAGTCAAGTCGATGGAAGTTGGTGAGCTACTGTTTACTTTTACTAAAGTTTTCGGATGTCTGTGAAGTGTAGAGTTCGTCATCGTTATCTTTGGCAATCATTTTGATAGGTATATTTCAGCGTTCAGCGGTTTAGGCGTGAAATGAGTTATTCTCGCATTTATATTCGGCGATTTGGGAAGATTTGTAGCATGTAAAATACTGATTTTCCTACTGAGTCTTAACTTCCAACACCGATTCCTTCGAATACTTCGAAAATGTGACCTTTTCCTTTCTAATTTCACCTCAGTTTTCCTTCTGAGTCAAAAGGGGAGGAAATTCTTTCTGTATTTCGGAAGTTCTTTTTTCCATGTATATATCAATGCTAGTTGCACCCAGCGGTTTCACCCGCGTTTTCCCTTCATCCCGCAGGAACTTTTTTCCGGGATAAAAAAGCCTATGTGTTAGTCCAGGGTATAGACTGTCTCCATTCCATTCCAAATTTCATCAAAATCGGGTTTCACACACACACAAACCTTCGCAATTATAATATTAGTAGGATATCTGGGACTATCAAATAATGTTCCAAAGCAAAAATAAATACCACTTCAAGGCTAGAAAGGTTAAACTAAAGCGTGTGTATAAACAGTACACGCGAGATTTGCGGGAGAAAGCCAACCGAATATAATAAAATGGTATTGCTTATAAAAAATACACCATGATCAAAGTTTATGAACCTCCTCACAAACACATACACAAAGCTGTACCTATGTCACGCAACTCTGTGACTGTTCTTGACGACATTCGCTGTGATGACTATATTGTCTCCCTTGTATCTATGGCTTACAGTAAAACCACACAGTCACAGTACATGCCTGTAGTTAGATGACGAGTCACGCACACTAACGAACGTTTCACATACATTTTTGCTAGGCACTGTGGCCAGACTGAGAGAAGCAAAGTAATATCATAATTTCCTTCAAACCAACTTCTGAGTAAAAAGTTTTCAACATGAAATCCTATCTGACTTAGCTATTTGAAGTTTCGAAGAAGTTTTTCATACTAATATGGCTTGCATTGCAAACCCGTTTTGTGGCTAAAGTCTCTATTTGCAAGAAAACCCGCCTAGTTTATAAGAACTTATCGATATTAAGAACAAGTTGCGCCTCTCTGTTACGGTTATATTTCGCAAGATTTTTTTTAAGATATAAAAAGTATTTATATGTGTTAATTCAGGGCTTTCCCCATTACAAATTACACTCAAATTCGTTGAATCGTTTCAGAGTGAAGAAGTAACAAACATACATACTCATACATTTTTGCTTTTACAATACTTGTATGATTGATGTGAAGATGACCAATAAGAATTTCAAGCTAACTTTTCATTTAACTGACTAGCAATGAGGTACTGACTCGCCTACTGCTACTGCTCGTACATACTCTGTCACAAACCCGCAGTAGGTAAGTAATCAATCTAACGACACATCAGAAGTGGGACACAAAAATGTCAGTGGCACGTCGAGCTGAGAAGCGTTGCTTCCAGGTGAAAGTGGCACCCCGACCGCGGAGCAAATCGCAAATTATCCTAGCTTCTCCCTGTCTAGTATTACATGAACGGTGCAAGTCATAGGTGGTGGAGATTTTTGGAGTTGGTTCTAACTGGACTGTTTTATTAAAAAACTGAGCATTGTAGGTAGAATACGTGGTCAAAACAAGGTTCAAGAGTTCTGTAAAATAAGCCATGAAGGTTCTCTTTAATTCTTCTATAATCACCATAAATGTATTGGCCGGTAAGAAAAAACATATATACTTATGATTGATTATAAAACGCTAAACAGCGGTACGAGCATGAACTTTTGATCCGACAAACTTACCGAATCGTCAAAATAAATAAATAAATAAATAAATAATACATTTATTTTTCCTTACAAAGGTACAATGTAAAAGATTAAATAAGAACAATATAATATAAATATTATAATGTTGAGTACCCGTTATGCAAGGAACTGGTGCCTGCAGTAGGCATAATAGCCTGTGTCACAGGTCACCAGGCCCCACTCCACGGATCTGACATAACACTTAAAACTAGCATGCAAAAAGTAAACATAACAAAAAAATTAAATTCTAAACAAAAATAATTTTGTATGTGGGTAGGTAAATAAATGTTAAAGAAGATTCATTTCACAGGTGTCGTGCGGAGTATAAGTGGATGTGTGTGTGAGTGTAGTGCGGTGTATGTGTGAATATGTTGCGGTGCATGTGTGAATATATGTATGCTTGAGTGAGAGTAAGTTGACGAGTCGATTGTAAGGTGTGGATGTGTGAGAAGTGCATTCGTGGTGAATAGCATTGTTCATGTTGTAAACGGGTGAGCACCTCGCGGTAGATAATTGGATAAATGTGTGCGTGAACCAAACATTTTTGTAGGTTTATAGTCAAGGAGAGGGATAGGCCAATTAACTAAGGTGCAATAAGAGTGAAGTAACTCGAGGTAGAAAGTTGTAGTGAAACTAAGATAGTATACTGTTATATTAACAAAATAAGGTTAAAAGAAATAAAATTAGAATAGTTAAATATTTAGGTAGGTAATAGTTGCTGGTTAGAATCCATAACTACAGATTGAACGTAGCTAGCTCTGTCAGTCTGTCTGTCTGGTTTATAGGGTTTTGTTTTTTAGGTTTTCTTACTCAGAGGATAAAAGGGTAAAAACGCGACATTATTGCCAAGACTCTCTGTCCGTCCGTTTGTCACCAGGCTGTATCTCATGCACCGTGATAGTTAGATAGTTGAATTTTTCAATTCAGTTGGTTGTAATTTCTTTACATAGTACGAGTATTTCCTATTATTCACTATAACGACAAATACTAGAGAGATAGAAAAGAAAAAAAAAAAAAAAAAAAAAAAAAAAAAAAAATTATTTATCAATATCCTAAGATGGAATTTGCCTCGGATCATTTCGGCCTTTCGACGTGCTCCATCAAGAACAAGAACTATGTGACCAAGATCTATTTTTACTTTACAAGAACTCTCTCGCATGATTTGGTAAAATTGTCAAGGAGTTAAAACTAGTCGATAGAAAACTCGTACTATTAGATCAATATAACATTTGCCTACTACAAATTTCATGGCTTGCGCCACAGGCATGCACCATAAAAAACATATCGCCATTATCATGGAGAAACGGTGATTTGTGCGAACGCTCGTGAGGTCGCCGATACGGACGAAACGAGATGAAGATGGATAGCTCAGCCGTGGCGGTATTTTTAGAAATATAAGGGTGATAATTTACAGTAAAGTAATTTAGACACGGTCTATTTTGAGTTCTTAACGAATTTCTATTAAAGGTTATACTTTTTACTGAGTATAGCGTTTGACCACATGTCAGTTATCACCATGTGTTAAACATGACGATGTGGTCGAAGGTGGCATCACGCTACGCCTTGATTGGGAACTGGCTCTCAAGCGAAGCTGCCGGAACACACCGATAGGTGCTTGGCGACAGATTTTTAACTTGAGACTTCAACTTTACTTTGTCATAGCTTCCTAAGTTATGGTGTCGGTAACAACGAAGACCATGCAAGAACCTGACATTTAAATGCAAAAAATTTTAGCAGCCAGCATTCTTTAGGCTAGAGTCTAGACTTTAGTTTTTCAATACCCTTCGTCGTAACATTAAGCAATATCAACAACCGCATATCAAATCCGGTACTGGTATGTTTACAAAATTCAATTGTTCGGTGCGGACAGACAATACCTAGGAAGTTTCAAAATATCGGGAACTCAAAACCGTTTAATTATTGGTAAATACAAAGTAGTAGTGGTAAGTTAAGTACTTGTTATTAGGATGATATGGCCCTAACCGTCACGCTGGGCAGGTGGGTTCGCGAAGTTCAGGCGAACGTAGAGTTAGCTACTCGCAATAGTGACACTGCCGTAATTCATATCACAATAATATAGATTTTTATAAATAAAAAACAATTTTGAAGAGTGTCTGAAAGTCAGGATATTTACCTGCAATTAATAAAGTAGAACAAATAGAACCTAATAGTAGTGGTTGGATAAGACGACCCAAGATCGGTCTCAGTGGCGCATACTTGAGAGCCAGTTCCCAATCCAGTGGCAGCGCGCCACCTTCCACCACATCGTCACTTAATATTGGTGACTTGTGTTGAAACGCTACGCTGTAAGTAAAATAAAATATACTGGGAGAAGCCTAAATTATGCCCTGCAGAGGACTAACACAAACTGCTGTTGATGATGATAACTAGGTGGTAGAAACTGGTGTATCGGAGTCTGTTACAAGTTATTTTACTGCAGAGCAATAGTATATATTATACATAGAATAGTATATATTATACGTACCCATATGCAAGAGTTACTGTGATCCGATGAAGAGCACAATGAAGGCAGATAAATTATTGAGTATAATAAATTATGCGATTTAAAAATTGATAGAAGTTCCGCCTGCCCTGCTGCCATGCGTTCAGCTTTCTCGCTTCCCAGAAAAACCTTACCTGTTTCATATATGATTTATGATATATGTTTCTTATATGATTTTCATTAACTCAGTATTCTGACTAGTACAAACTTCTATTTGAACACATTTCCTCCCATTGTGTATGCGAAGACAGACCATTTGCGGTCGCTTGCCTCCTACTTCCGGGTTTAAAGACGTATAAGTAGAACTAATATTGAAAACTTTGAGCACTAAGCAAATCTCTGGGGACGTTTTGTGTGTTCAAAGATACTTGAGATTACACATGGCCGGCGGTAGTGCATGAAACGGTTGAGGAGTATTGATAAAGCATGAGGTAAATATAATCCTAGGAATGGCTGAATGAGTGAAGCAGTGTTACCTTACCTCCTGACTGCTTACCACAAGTGATTTTACGTGACGATGGTATGATAGTAGGTGTTGTTGTGTGTGTAAGATCAAAGGTCCTCTCGTCAATTGCTTTGTTTCTTTTGTAACTACCCCGTTAAAAGCGGATTGCTTGATTCGTTTTATTCTGAAAAAATGATTTCAAATTAAAATTACTGTTGTTATTTAGGATGGCGCATTGTACCTACTATTTTTGTGAAGTGCACTCTTTGAGAACTTTTTTTTTATTCTTAAATGTCTGAATTAGGTTTCAAAGGAAAGAAAAACTCGAAGAGTTGCTCGGAAAATTGTAAAATACGGAAAAAACACACTGTTTTTTCAATGGCTTTTTTGCGAACACAAGAGAAGGACAATTTATAGTTTTTATTGAGAATAACAGTTACTAAATTTTACACGTGGGTGACGTCACGGGATCAATGCTAGTTGCATACTATATTTCAATTGATGGTTAGTGATTATCAGTATTTATTCAACATTTTCTAAGTGCGCTTCAAAAGCACTCGTAGGACTGCTTGCTACGCGGACATAATACAATTTAATAACTAGGCGAGAAAGGTAGAAAGCTGGATCATATTTTGCATGAAAGTAATAAAAGCGGATCTCAGATTCCGTACCAGAGAAACCAGTTTATTTATTATCCGCATAAGCCCGGAATGAACATACATTGTCTCTTGCTAAAATAATATAGGGCGTTATGTTCCACCTAATAGAAACTCTTGCTTTTATGAAATTGTCACAGAGTTGGCCAGAATAGACGTTGCAGAAGCACCTTTAAGGTAAGCTTCAGCCTCCAATTAACAATCTGCCGCCAAGCGGTGTGTTTGGCAGTTTCACTTGAGAGTTTAGTTGCCAATGCAGGTGAAGCGTGGCGCCACCTTCAACAACTTCATCGTATAACACCAAGTGACTTGTGTTCAAACGCTACCCTGCAAGTAATAAAACAAATTGGCAGATTTGCCGTAAAGGAAAATGTCGGGAGGACCTTGGCATGTCCAAGAACCACAACATTCAAAGGCATGTGACCGTACTGGGCTAGAGTGATAGATTGTGGCCTATACAAACTCTCTGAGAGGAGTTATGTTGTCCTATATAGCAGTAGGAACGTAATAGGCCGATGATGATGTGATAAGACTATACATAGGTACCTACAGCTTTCTATAAACTATTCTAGTGGCAAACAGTCAAAACGTTAGCTAACGTTTCTATGAGCATTGTTTATAGCTTACCATAAGTATAGGACAACATGACTTGTTGACTTCAGGCCCCACCACTGGCTAGCGGGAGTGGAATCCGGTATTATATTATTATCACATAATTGTGCATAGCATATACTAGACATCAGAGCTGGACTGAGATAATGACGCGACTCTATGAAATGATGATAAAATTTGATGGCCTATCATGAAAGGGTTCAGTTTAGCTGTAGCTCTCAGCATCTCCTTCAAAGTCAATGTGAAGTTGTGTACGCTTGATCAACAAAATTCCAAGTGAAATCCAAGACTTGTGGATAAATTTTAAGCTAAATTTTATGGTTATATATTAGAAAAGCTTATGATATAAAAATCCAAGTATCAGACTATTTACAAGACAAAATGGTTAAGATTGTAGTAAACTTGCTGCAATTGAAGAATCTACTTGATAAAAAACGAAAATTGTATAAATGATCGCGCCTAAAAATTTAAATGCCAGGCGCTTCTTGCCTGTTTTTTATCGGTGTAAGTTCGAAGCTAGTTTTAAAATTGACGTTTAAAAGTGATACATTTTGTTTTATCCTACATTCCTCGCACAAAAAGTCACGCGAGCATATATCTACCTGCTACTCAATGTGTTCAGCTTTCTCAGCTTTCTCCATAGCCGGCGCAAGTCCAAAAAAGCCTATAGGTCTGGGTGCCCTGCGCCTGTGCTCAATCCGGCCCTGGATTAAGGCGAGTATTGAAAGATTTACGGCCTCTCCAAATAGATATGTTAACTGACTTCCATGAAGATAGCTGGTTTAGGGCAAGCCAAGTTTAATTGTGACCTACATGCATTGCACATAAATTCAATATCAATTCCAAGGTTTATGATAATATTAGTAGCTGTGCCCTGCTGTTTCACTCGCGTGCGCTACAGTTTATCGCGATAAAAACCTTCTTCAGCCAGCCTCCTCTGATAGCGTTTAACCACAAACCACGTGATTTTAAGTGCCAGTTTCCAGTGGCACTTAAAATTAAAATCACTTAAAATCACGTGGCTTGTGGTTAAACTGGTTAAACGCTACACTGTAAGAAATAAAAGTAAACACTCCAATCATTTGTGATACATCAGTCACTAATCCATATAGGAACCATAGCTTGGTGTAGAGTATTTTCTATTACTCGCCTGGCTAGCTACCGCATCTGTCGCCAAGCACCTATCGGTGTGTTCCGGCAGCCTCACTTGAGAGCCAGTTCCCAGTCCAGCGGCCCGATCGCACTAATAAATTACAGCTGAACCGCTACTGAACCTCAGCCGTTTCTTGACTTTTTGAACATTTCGTATTGCGCTAATGATTTTATCGTAAGTTGAGCCGTAGCGTAATTAGAGTTGGATCGTTCACGCTGTCAAACGAACGGTTTTGCTAAAGTTAGTAAATTACAACTTTTTCACGATCGTTGTGCGGTGCTTTACCACTTTTAGACAAAATTATACAACAAAAACAGCAAAAACTTAGGTAAAATGTATGCGTACATGGATTAATTGGAAAGGGCACATGAATTAGATGTAGCGGCGGCTCGGAACCTTGCGAGGAAGAAAAATACAAGTGCAAAGACTTAGTGCTTTTTATATGAGTGATAGGCAGTTTATAAAATATTATAGACTGTTTAAGGAGTTAACTCGCCAAGTAATAACAGAGTTAACCCCTCATAAGCCACCCACGCTTCGTTCTGATGCTTTGTTTATTGAAACCAAGGTAAGGTTATGTTATGATAATTCCGCATTATAGCCATCAAAATCTTACTTTGTCTTTCCCTAATGGTCTGTGAATAAGCGAAATATGGATAGGCTTTACATTATAGCGCTAGCGATAGGCAAAACTTTACATTATGTTTGTACCTACATTGTTTTTTTTCATGTTAACAAAATTAAGTTTCTTGACAATAAAATTGTTCTAGGTTTTCGGGCATTCTATGCCACTGGATCATATCAGATGATTGTAGGAGATAGTCAGGAGCATTGTGTGTCACAGGCTGTGTATCAAAAGCCATTCAGCAAGTTACAATAGCCATATACATTAATATACAAGTCAATTGTAATAAATAAAGCCTTCCCATTTAAACAATGTAAGAGGGAACATGATAAATGAGAATAAGTGCATAAATCAACTAATATAATTACAAAGAATACATAATAAACATGTAGGTATACCTACTAATATAAAATTACATTGCTTTGATTCACAAACCACCAAAGTAGTTCCAAGTAATGCCGGCTATAAATCCTCTTACTATTAAAAGAAACTCATTGGTATGTGCCTAATTATGTGGTCCACTAGATCACCTACCTTAGGCTAGGCTATAATGTTGTGATTATTTACTAGGAACAATGCCAGAAACAAAAAAACAATTTTCTTTTTTGTTTTTTAGAATGTTTAAAACGCCTGGATTACTGCATTGTATCGATGGGGTGTGTGTTCTGCTAAGAACATCGAACGGTATTTTAATAGAAAAAGGATTCCATTCCCTTAATATTCTGATAGTAAGTACCTAGTGTATTATATTTTACACTTGCCAATTGGTCATGTTATGGGAACAACCCTTGTAATTCCTACCCTTTTCTTTCAGATATATGCCACAAATTTAAATATATTATGAGTGCATGTTACCCTGGGTCTACACATGACAGGGTTGTGTGGTCCAACCATCCAATGAATGGTTATCTTGAACGGCTTCACACCGTCACTGCAAATGATTTGTATATTTTGGGTATGTACAAACTAATCTAGATTTTATGTTCTTACTGGTTCTTTACTGGGCAAGCGTGCTACACCTTTGACCACATCATCACTTTCCATCGGGTGAGATTATGGTCAAACGCTAGCCTAGCCTCTGTTGTAAAAAAAACTATGTGATGTGTTAGTATTTTCTTGAGATTAATTTATTTATGTTCTTGTTATTTTAGGATATCCATTGAGGAGTTGAGACCCACAATTAGGACACCTATCTCAGTCTGAGATCCAGGCTGAGGGCTATCATTATCAAGATAGATGATAGACACTTGAAAACTAGAAATGTTGCTGAACATTGTTGAAGTGTTTAAAGCTTGTTTCAGGTATAATTTAATTGTGTAATAAACAAAACATAGCACTTTATATAATAATAAATGAATTTTAGGTTATATATTCAAATTAATAAAAGTGTTGTAATAAAGGTATTTCATTGCCGGTGCTTGTTGGTAGACATGATGTTACATTATTCACTGATAGCAGTGCAAAGTATTGTGTCATTTCATTAGATTAACTACTAGGTTTATCCCTTTCATTTTTCTTGTAATTTAATTTTATGTGTTAAGTTAATATTATGACTAATGTGTGAATATTTTAAGAGGAATTTCAGTGAAGCAAGATAAAATACTTAAGGTATAATAAAAAATACTTTACATAAAATATGTTTTTATTCTGAGATAATATAATATAGTTATAACTATTTTTCATCTTCCGACTTCACAGGATGACTTGGGGTTGTGTGGGCCTTGCGGTGGTTGACAATAGGTACTGAAACAACAGATAACAGATAGTGAGTTCCATGAGTATCAATATTTGAAAGGCAGCTTTATGATAGGAAGGATACTGCTGGTTATTTTACTACATAATTTATGTAGGTACAGTCAACAACAAAAGTTGCTGCACAATCACATTTTTTTTCTATTATCCACATCATCTTAGACACCAATTTTTGACCTCATCATCACCTTAAATCAGGTGTGTTATGTTGTGGTCAAAATGATACCATATAAAATGTAAAAAAAAACAATAATAATTACTGATTTGAAACACATTTGGAAAATCGAGAACGATCAGCTACTTTTGTCGCTGACTGTACACTAAAACAATAATAAATTTGAGCATCATCATAGAGCTGTGTGAGCTGTGTTTGTAGTGCTAGGGTTAGCTACCACCTACAAGTTCAAAGAAAAATCAGTCGCCAGCCTCTGTTTTCAAAGGTTAGGCCCATTTAGGCCATCATTAATCGTGAGCTGCGGTCAAACTATGTAATATAAAAAGATATGACAGCTTGGACATTTGTTTATACAGCTTCTGCCTGCATTTCATAACTGCGGAGGATCATCACCCTTACAATGTAGTTGTGCAAGGTACTGTCTGTCTATCCTTAGGCTTTCTCATCCATGTCAGACTGTTTTTGTGGATGACATTTACATTATGAGAATTGGTTTAATTAGGTAATAAAGTATTATGTATACATAAAAATTTTACTATGACAAATATACTTACATCATAATTTGAGGTAAATTGATTCTGTTTCACATCAAGCAGAAGGCCAATATCTAGGTAGTACAGTAGGGATATTGCTGGGTCCAAGCTGGGCTAGCATTTACGTTCATCATTTTTCCCTGGCTCTGCATTTATGGTCTTCCACATATGCAACAATATTTTCTTTGCATCTATGCAAGTTACTGTTACTGTGTTGCTGTTACTTCTGAGTAACTAGGTAAATAGTACCTTCGCCCATTCTTTCCCTCTTCTGGCAGGACCTTCCGCATTGATATGGCCCTCGGCGCATGCTTGCCATATTCGTGCCGCAACTGCAAGAGCCTCTTTGGACCGTACCCGTCCCAGAGCAAGGTGGCGGTGGCTTCCCAGGAATTCTATCAGTAGCAGCTATGCATCAGCAGCGCTCTTCCATTTCCAAAGTCCAATGTGTTCACAATCACAAATAGGTGAAATACTGTGCCTATTATGCATAAAATAGGTCAGTATCGGCACAAAAATATACCTCATCACAGCACCAACCAAATACTTGATGCGGAAGTTCAATAACTCGGTTTTTAATAGTTAAAATACTTGTAAAAGTAGGAAAAACTTTCCTCGAACTATTATTATTTTACATGAGTCAACGAAATGTCGCGCTGTCATCTCAGCATCTGTCAAAACTAGAGTAGTGAAAGTCAAATTTTCTGTGCAATTAGTCGATTATAGCAGTCTAATAGCACAAATATTTGCTAATATGTCTCATCTCTAACAACGATCGCTGAAGCGCTACGGTCCAGTTACGGTGCATCTCAAGTTGGCGTTTAAACATTAACGCAATACCGAATTCCATATTAGCTGGAACGGAATTGAACCCCATGCGCACCGTAACTACAGCTAGACCTGAGACGTTCGTAGTTGTTTAAAATTAGCGCGATCGGGCCGCAGGTGTAGCGTAGCGCCATCTTCTACCACATCGTCACTTAACATCAGGTGACTTGTGGTCAAACGCTACCCTGTAAATAGTACATAAAATATTTTTTGGGTAAAGAAGGTATAGTATATATATAACAAATACTTATATAGGTACCTCAATAGATACCGTGAGATGGTCCGTCAGTCAGTCTTCATAATCATGTGAACACTCGTGCCGTTCCCTTCATTTCACACGTCCGTTATCGGCCTCGTAATAACAACCGCTTACTGTGACAGCCCTGGTGACGCCGTGTTAGGTACTACAATACTCGTAGGGTTGCCTACCGCCTAATAACTTACGTTTATGTTGGACAAGCTAGGCCTCGCGGTTTCACCCGCGTGGACTACAATTTATTCAGATAAAAAGTATACCCTAGGGTTTAAACTATCTCTACGCCATGTATTATATTTTGCGAGGAATCCTTTTCTTTTTAAAAATAAACTTGACATAAATCACTCGTATAAAATAAGCTATCTGCTAGTGAGAGTCTCGTCAAAATGCTAGTTGACTTTCCATACAAAACCGATTTTTTTATGTTGTCATAACAAAAAGCTTGGGATTGTAGTGAACTTAATGCTCCAATTCAATCAATTAGTTATAAGAATAAAATTGTCAATGGGATCGCGCCGACAAAATTACCTGCTGGGCGTTTCTTGCATGTTCTTTTACCGACTTAAGGAAGTTGGATGAGGTTGACTTTTTAAAGTGATCACATGTACTAAATAAATATCTTTGAATTTGAATTTAGGTGACAGCCCTGTGCAAGTTCAAGTTTAGCCGATCAGCGAGGTCGCACAGTAGCGCGATATGGCTGACAAGCGCGATTTGTCGCCGACCCTACGTCCGGTGGCACCAATTGACGCATTTGTCACCCTGATGATGGACCGCGACGCGTGACATACCTATTTGTAGGAGATATTATCTGATTTTAGATAGGAAATACCAGCTCATTGGGTTAGATGGATTTAGGGAAGTTAGGTTTGTTTCACGCTTACTGCTAACTAGTATGTCTCGACTCAATTTAATCGAAGACACATTGTTTATATTGATGTTTTGCAAAATAAATTTACTGTGAAGTAAACAGATCAAGAATAGATCTTGAAACATCTAGGTACTCGTACATATTCTGTTTCAATTTCAAATAAATTAATTTCCTACAGTAAGTATAATAACTCCGTTTTCCTTTAAAATTGGTTGATTGAAGAAACGAATATTATTTGTCGTTCAAAAATATCTTCTAAAAAATCGAGTTTCACATCTTTTAGCCGATTTTTTCTGGATCGATATCGAAAACCTCACCTCATAAAGTTCATCGGTATTTAATAGTATCTATCGATGTTGCCAGTAAGTACTAGTGTTGCCGAACTATCGATAGTTTTCATGTATTAAAACGATACTATCGATAGCTTAAAACGAGGCAATACTATCGAATAAGTGCAATACTCGAATATGGCCTCGTTTTATGCTATCGATAGTATCGATAGTTGTTTCGATGGGTTGGCTATCGATAGACTATCGATTAACTATCGATCGGCAATGCTAGTAAGTACGCCTTTTACGGATGACTGAGCTTATTAAGAATATTTTTTCTCTATGTGATTTTCTCAACGAGACGAACAAGACGTTCAACTGTGATGGTAAACATCGCGCTGACAGTTCACATGCGATATCATCACTTGTACTCGATTTTTGCATAATCTTCTTCATGGCGCCTACATTATTATGTCAACAAATGATCTCAATGCTATTGCTAATTTAAAATCGAGTACGCATTATTCAAGCACCGTATATCGAGTTCGTGCGAATCGACTTGACATAAATATACTCATATCAACAACCGTGTAATTGATTCCTTCCATCTTTCTAGTTCACCTTCTCCAGGAATTTTCTTCTCTAATGCATACGTGGTATAGTTCAAAATGCGGGTAGTTTGATTGGCGTTTTTCTTAACATTCGGCTTCAAATTACTGAGGCAACCCTCTTGGAACTTTAAATGTTGTACTTAGTTACAGGAACGGTACTTTTCAACAGTGACTACTCGATCGGGACTACATTGCTACTATCGTAATGGTTTTTCTTTTAGTACACTTTTGCCGAGTTTTAGGGCGCGAACACTTTATTGGAATGACCAATTTTTTTCCAAAAATAAGATCGACATCTTAATAAATCAGCACAGGAAACTATGTAAGCATTATAACAATTCCACTTTTTTATTTTTTAAGAGAAAAATAATGCAAGGATTGTCCTACCAATTTCGACGACTGTGTCCTGGACTCTGTTTAAATTGGTAGGAATGTATGGGTTACAAGTGGCAGTCTGCAGAACACCCCTACCTCTCTGTTTGTCTGTCTTGCACGCCTAAACTACTGAACCGATTTAAATGAAATTTGCACAGAGATAGTCTAAACCCTGAGATAGATCATAGGCATATTTTTATAGCGATAAACTATAGCCCACGCGGGTGAAACCGCGGGGAACAGTCTTTTCGATTAATTTTAAACAGGAAATAATATAATTATTTAGCTTTCCTTCACAGCTATCAGCCATAATACCATAACACTGCGGGAGGAGATTTCAAAGCGACAATCTTCTCAAGTACCCACTTTCCTAAAAGCAAACATTATGAAACAAACTCAAATCCTTGCTAATTAAGAAATTCCCGAAACGCTAAATGGACTTTAATATTCATTTCGCGTTCAGAACAGGATGTTAGTGGTACGTGACAAAATTAAAATCAAATTGCAGCCGTTGCTAAGGTCACTAAGCTAAGTGACACAGGTTTTTGCTAATCAAATGTGTCCAAATAAATTTAGACTGAGAGTTTCCAGTCAGTGGAAAGGCACCTAAGTGAAAGTTAGCCTTCCGTAGAAAGAAATCAGACTGTGTGGATGATGGTTTAACCTGAAGTTTAAATGAGTTTGAGCATTTCGCTCTACGATGTCGACTTTTGTTTTTTGTATCACGATTCACGGTACAAGCGAAAACATTTTAAAATTTATTCTTACAAGAAAAAGTTTAGAACAAACTTTGTTTCTAGTCGATATTATAATAAATTTAAAAACTAAAAAAAACACTTTAAAAACTCACTCAAAAATATAAAATAATTAAATTGACTTGTATTAGTTACGATATAATGGTTAATTCAAAAAGTGTGGAGCGCTTTTTGGTTGTGTGTACTTTTATTTACCCAGTAAAAGAAGCGCTCCACACTTTTTGAATTAACCATTATATCGTAACTAATACAAGTCAATTTAATTATTTTATATTTTTGAGTGCGTTTTTAAAGTGTTTTTTTTAGTTTTTAAACTATATATTTTTATTTTTTTAACTTTTTAGTCTTTTGTTACCAAGTTCAATTTAGACTCATCAAGACGAATCATATGAGCCCAAACACGAGGGGTTTACTAGTAGCCACTGCAGAGATCCTCTACCCACCTTTCGGTTCCATCATCAGACCCTCGTCACCAAGTTCAATCTATTGGACTCATCAAGACGAATCAAATGAGCCCAAACACGAGGGGTTTACTAGCAGCCACTGCAGAGATCCCCTACCCACCTTCCGGTTGCATCATCAGACCCTCGTCACCAAGTTCAATGTATTGGGCTCATGAAGACGAATCATATGAGCCCAAACACGAGGGGTTTACTAGCAGCCACTGCAGAGATGCCCTACCCACCTTCCGGTTGCATCATCTGATCAGGTCGATGATACCAAATTATTGCATTGTCACCGAGATTACATACACATACAAAGTTTCAAGTCGATACGACAATTAAAAGTGGGTGAAAATTGACTTCTAAGATTTGATTACATTGTTAGTTAGTTAGTTAGTTAGTTAGTTAGTTAGTTAGTTAGTTAGTTAGTTAGTTACAAGTCAAGCTAATAAAAGTGTTTTAAAAATAGCACTTTAATTCCAGAAAAAATATGTTCCAGAGGTCTAAATTAGATTTCTTAAAACTCTCAGCCAAATTGCAGTGCCTTGGTCGGAGTTTCAGATGAACCAATGCCTCTCAAGCTAAAAATAGCTTCTTAGAATTGAAATCGATCTTGAGACGCGTAGCAAAAACTGTCTGCTCGTTTGAAAACCTCTGTTATGCTCCAGTAACTCGTAACAAAAGCCTTACCTATTGGAAACTGGTGGCAGATTTCCTTTATACAGTTTTTCGTAATATTTCCAAAATGCTTACCTGAAACAAAAAGTGCATTGTTAGCGGAATCTTATAAAAACTCCAATTGTCACAAGTTTAGCTACGCGTGATAGGTTGATCAATCATGCAGTCAATATTCAACAGATCATAGCAACCTAAATAAACATCTTCTACTTCGAATTGAGATTAGATTGCTGAACTAGACAAATCTTTTTAGAGTTCACGTGATATTCAAAAACGGCTGTAGGGTAGACTGATATCGACAAAGAGATTCATGAAGGAAAGTTCGAATGAGCTCATGTCATTGGTGGAATTTTGGGGTCGTCTAGAGGCCTCTGACATAATAGCTTTATGGGCCATCCTCATACTGAAAATTAATAACATAGTAAACTCTGTCCGTCGTAACAGATTTGCAGAGATTGATGAACGTTGATATCAAGAATAGTGATTTACGATCATTGGCATGAGTCAGTCCAATATTAGTCCTACTTCGATTTTTTAAATGTAATAGAATGGCAAAGAATCAGGAGACCCGTCGAATGTTAAATAGTCACCGTTGCCTATGATCATTTGTAACACAAGAGGCGTCATTAAAATATACTAGACTAATAACAAACAAAACAATACCATCACCTTAATACCTTAATACCATACGAACCCAAAAAAGGTCTCCGTAGAAATCGGGGGAAAGTGGTATAATAGTATATTTAGAAAAAAAAAAAAAACAAGAGGCGTTGCCGATTCTTATGAAGTCTTAGAGATCTTAGAGGTTAAGATTAGCGAACATAATTATGGACCCGAATAGAGTACTTATAGCAATCTAGGTGCGGACCGATCCATTTTAGTCATTTCGAGAAGTCGTCATTGAGGAAGTCATCTAGGCTGTGGTAGCATTTGTCAATTAAAAACGTTTTTAAGTTATTTAGAAATAAATTATCTTTTTCTTCAGTTTTCAATTTGTCGGGACTTGACCAAGGTATTTTTTTTCTTTAAACATTTTTAATTAAGTTTCTTCCTAGTCCTGATTGTGGTTCTCAGCTTCTCTGTTCCAACTGCTACCAGTTTTAGAATGTATGCACGTTTCTAATTCTGTCTGTTTTAACAACATGTCAATAAGGATCTGACTAACTAGCACCTAAGTAGAATGGAAAAAAACCTGCAATTGACTAAGTACAGAGAGAAAAAGCCTGCCTCTTTAACTATTCAAAAATGCAAATAGACGCGCGGTTTCCAATAACCAAGATATGGACTAGTTAAGGAGTTACTGCTGAACCAGTTGTAATGGTTGATTTATTGAGCGGCCGAGTGGTGACACCACCTTTCTTTTCCTGAGAAAAGCTAGAGTCGTAAAGATGAGTTTAATATTTCTAGCCCAAGTTTTTGCTATTAGCACTGGAGTTTATCTCGCCTCATAAAAGCAGTCTTGTTAGCCGTTGGTAATTTGATCCTAACAGCTCGTACACGAAGAGCCAATTTCTCAAAAGATTTATTTGTGACAGAAACCCGTTAATATTGACAGCATTTCTATAGTCAACACCATTTTTATGGCCAGTGTGCCGTAACAATAGTAGATTTTTATTGCAAAGCAGCAAAATGATTTTGATTAGTTGATATTAGTCGTTAATGTTTTACGGCGAGGGTGCTATTTTGAATCCAAAATGGAGCGAAAAATTCTAGAGTAGAATCCAGAGCGCAATAGATTCTAAAATAGAATCCTGAGCGCAGCGAGATTTCCTAATACGTCCCCGAAAAAACATTAAATTGCGGCCTAATTATATTACTTACTCTCTACTCCAAATCTGTGCCTACTCTAATTTTAATTTCAGCCTCTGAGGAAACTAAGTAAGAGGCACTTCTAGTCAGTAACTTTTGTATAATATATTTGCTCGATCTTCTTAGTTCTGTTTTGAATTCAAAACTCATTACTGCCCTTTATGAGATCCTCTGAGAAAAGATATTTGCTCGCACATAGTAAAGAACCTATCATGTGCTATCATCATTTATCGAATAGATAGGAAATATCGGATGAAATCTTATTTTTCTATTTCCATATCATTTTATATAGGCCAAATATTTTCTATGACGAAATGTCTTATCATCGATAAGATAAGATGGCAAATGGCATGTGTTTCAACAATTACATTATTTATGGCCGATATCAATATTCAAACGAGGCTGTCACCATTATAAAATTTAATTTAAACTGTAATTTACATGAGTTTATGCCACAATTTTATGGTCCACTTAAAAGACAAACTAGAATTTAATTTAGAAAACGCTTCGAATACACGCTATAAAATTCCAATGATTTGACAAGTTTAGGTCATAACATAACCGTCTCATTTAACATAGACTACTCGGTACTCTAAAGAAGTTTATAATATCAAATACATCGGCGTATAAAGTATCAGTTTTCAATGATATTATAAATACGTAATCAAAAATAAATATCGTTTTATAACCTCAAGAGAAACCGCATCTTCGTGTAACACGAGAGTCTAATGTGACATTGCCCACTTCATAAAATTGTGACGAAGAAAAAACACAAAGGTCAACATCCCGAGCGAAGCTAAGCTATAGATCCCGATCCACGAAGTTTCTAATAATTCCTAGAATCCTAAATTACTAGATACAGGAAATCCTAGTTAAGGGTAAAATACTATGTGAAATTACAAGGCATACATCATCTCAGATGACGCACAGGATTTTGAACTGTTGAGATCCCAAATCTGTGGTTGAGATTCTAAATTCTTGGTGACACTGAACTGGAATAAGCAAACGTGACGCTTCCCATCAGGCGACTTGCTAGTCTCTCAGCTGCAAATCAAACTATGTAAGTGTATGATTAGTATTAGGATTAGGTATTGATAACATAATAATTATATGATTATGTAATACTTTTATCTGGTTAAAACACCCAGACCCCAGGCTGTCGTCGTCAGGCGAGATATGTCATGTGTCATTTTAGGGCTAAAGCTTGACATATCGATCCAAAACCGCGAAAAACGGATCAGGATCGATTATTATTAATTTCAGGCGTAAGATATGTGGCATATGTCACCAAAACAAAACTAAACTAACACACAGATTAATTTATAGTTCACGGCAATAGAGGAAGTTTACTACATTTAAGTACTTCTGTGATATTTGTCAAACTGTCAAACAAGTCACAAGTAAAAGTAACAAGTTTCAAAGCTAAAAATAACTTAGTATCGCTTTCGGTGGACATTTAGGCTTTGAATGATAGTTTAAAAGTCATTGCTGATATCTAAGCGAGTTACTGTTATGTGCTATAAGAAATGATAATAATATTGGGAAATTGATAGAATGTGACATATGACCTATCAAGATGTGTTTTAAATTGAAACTTAATTATTTTCAACTAGTTTTACAACCCGCAGACTAGTCTATTAAAGTTTTACAATAAAGCAATGTTATAACTTAAGTTTTTAGTAGACAAACTGACGTACCGTTACCGATAAAAACTATCTTAGCGCATTTTGTAAACCTGGGTTTTCTGACACTTAGGTACCTAATTTTAAACGGTATTGCGAAGTAATGATAATATAATCTAACTGCATATATACGAGTATATAAGAGCACCGTGTCGCTGACTAAAAATCGACGCACATCCCAAACCATAGGTGTTAGAAACGTGACATTTTCTAAAGAATTTTCTTTGTTAGTGTTATATTTTTGTTTAAATTCACTCCCTTATGTTAAGGCCCGGTTTTTGATCAGTATGCCGTAGTTAAAGTTAACTGTAGTAAAACATGTATGAAACAAATTACTATTGACTAATGGTTATTTTTGTCAAATTGCACGACGCAAAGCAGGGTAATGACTGCTTATATCAGTTATTTACAACAGTTAATTGGCCATAAATGAGATACTAAAATTTGCAGAAAGAAATACCAACTTCAAGTTCAATCAAAATTTCAGATACAAAAATCGCCATTTCAAAAGTAATCAAAATTTCAGATACAAAATCGCCATTTCAAATCCAGTATGAAAAGCACTCTTTAAATCCATTAGAAAGGCATCCTTCCATCGTTTCTCTCGTGGCAGGCAGGTAAAGGGTCCACTAATTCTGCCCAAGTTCAGTTAAGGAAGTACTAAACTTATTCAAACGGCTGTTTTCAAGGGTCTAAGAGCACGGTCAAGGGATAAAGGAAATAACTTCTAACTTTATCCCTTTAACCACGGAAGAAATAATAGGTTACTTCCATGGACTTGACTCAGTATTTGAAGACCAATTTGTAAGCTGTCTATTAAACATTTTTGCGTATTTGTCCGCGTGGTCCACGGGTTTGAATAAACTATTGGTAATTTGGTTTATGTTTTAAGTATCACTTGAGAGCCAGTTCCCAGAACAGGCGTACCTTCGATGACATCGTCACTTAACATGTGACTTGTGGTCAAAGTTAGCGAACCTGTCTTTAAGTTTTTAGCATTAATACTAACCCATGGATTTTTGTTGCCCGAAATAAAAACTTTGAATTGAATTGAATTGAAAAAGTAAAAAAGTCACATGTTCATCGGATGAAATGTGGGCATTTACCCACTTGTTTTGCTATAGAATAAACAATGATTTTGTACAAAATTATATTGGAATTAGGTTTTATAACGGGATAATTACCATGTATTTGTTTTTGTTTGAGTTCTCGATATTTCGGCACTGTTGCAAGCGCCATGATCACGAGAATACTAAAAGTTTCTGCGGGTAGGATTTCTAATGTTTTTGACCTTGGTAGTTTAAAACAGTATAAAATTATATTGGATGCATACCTACCGTTAAAACTAGCGAATAGTATTTTTTTTTCATTATTAAACACCGTCGAATTAAATGTTTGCTATCCAGAAAACATCCATTGGACAAAAAAATGTTTTGTGAAATGAACAATCACGTAGGGTTGTAGCGAATGCAAAAGTCAACGGCGTGCATGCACAGTCAAATAGTTTCAATTGTTACAATAGAACTGAAAACCTGTAAAATAAGGACACTAAAGCCTAGTGGTGACTACGGGCAGGCCGTACTACAAAACATGCATCTCTTTCATTTAATGTTTCAAAGAGATGTGGTACAGTCAGCGACAAAAGTAGCTGATCATACTCGATTTTCCAAATGCGTATTAGATCAGTAATGTTTGTTTTTTCCTTACAACTTACAAGGTTGCGTTTGACCATAACACTACACAGATGAGGTTAAGTGATGATTCGGTGAAAAGTTGGTGTATAAAATAATAAATAGAATCGGAAAATGTGTATTTGTTCAGAGACTTTTGTCGTTGACTGTACATAGTTGCTGTGGAAATATTTACGGAAGCGGAGCGGAAAATTATCTTTTCATTTCTTTGTTTATTTGTTTTTTTCGGCCGAAGGATCATGGGACGGACCTTCGGCTAGGAAGAATGATGAGGCCGTTGTTTCTTTAATAACCTTTAGTCTTCTTAAGTTTAGTGACCGCTTTTGTTTTATTTTAGTCCCAACGCTATCAAACATAATAGTAGATTTCTATAAAAATGAAATTTATTTGAGCATTTCTAGTACAGGCCAGGTGGATAAAAATTCAAGTGCCCACTAGTAATCGTAAATTTCTACTTGGTATTTGGCAATAGTATAGGAAGATCCTAAAAAGTTAATTATGTAAATACCTAGATATATTATAAAGTAGTTTATTGATTGACTGAATATTTTGTAATAATTTAGCACTGAAAGAATAATTTTTCGGTTTTGTAAAAGATTACAATACTCTCTTTCTACTAATTGAGAAAAAATCCTAAACTTTAACTGAAACTTATATTCATAGTAGTAGTACTTACATAGACATTAGAACTATTTCAATACCTACAACAAATGTAAAACTACACGCAGAGCATAAAAATAATTCTCCAAACGAAATCAAACTATTCGCGAAACCCCAATATGAATGTGAATCAAATTCATCAGATAGGCATAAACCGAAAAAAGTCATTGATATTCCCAGTGGTACTCAATACAAGCACCACTGCACTGTGAAGTAGTTGTAGTCCATCGATAGGACCACCGAGTGAGGCACGCGCGTGAATCAATCGATCATTCCGATTCAATCGTAGATACAGTATCGATACTCAATAAATTCTAGCTTGAGAAATGTCAAAATAGTGAGGATAAATAGAGAACATGAAACGGCTTGTTAGTACCTACTGAGATATGGTTGATATCTTATCATGTACCATTAAACAAACTAATGAAATTCTGGAAAGAAATTAATTTTATAAAACTTTCTTGATTGAAGTTTTATATACACACAAAATAGACTGTACGTCCATACGATATGCTTAGACTCTGTAACGAAGATAGAAAAGTTTACATTTTATAGACGGTTAGTGATGGGAAAGTAGGTAGTAGGTATCTTAAAATATCGATGATAGGATGGTACGGTCTGCGTTTGACCGCAATCTCGCCTAAGGATGACGCATTTTTTGTGATTGCCGCGGTCGACCATGTAGCACGCATGCTTTGAAAATTCCCAAACTATAGTGATCGGGAAATATAGACTATGGCAAGGATTTCGTTCTAAGTTTCCTTAAAATAAGTTTTATATACCCTTAGTACAAATAGGCCCATCCCAAGGTACGCTACTGAGCCCAGTTTTCAGCTCTTCTCACCCAACTACTGCAAGTCTTCACTGCACCTTGTCGCAGGGCGTCCTACATTGAGTTTGCCAAGTCGCGGTTTCCACTCAAGAACACGTCTTCCCAACGGTTATCGGTTCTGCGGCTTATATGACCAGCCCACTGCCACTTCAGCTTGCTAATTCTGTGAGCTATGTCAGTGAAATAAGTTTTACCATCAACAATACATATAGCACTATCCTTCCAACGAAGATCTTTACATTTCACCCTGTATAAAAATATGTCTTGAGCCTCTATACCTACCTGAGTTAATTTAATTCAAGGAAGCTTTTTCGTGAATGCCGTTTCGTAAAAACATTTCTTCGGTACATGCCATACCTACCATCATGTCATTATTACCCACACAATCACAGCACAGAGCATATAAATACAAAAATATCAATTATTGCATGCACAGTGCCGTTGTTCGAGTAATCAAAAAGCACAATTTTATGAGTAGATTCGCGTTTCACTGTTTCCGAGAATAAATAATCGAGACGATGAAAGGTAATAAAAAATTTCGCCGCATATGGCAAGTAATTTTTGAATTTACTGCTCTTATAGCCGTAGCGTGAAATAAGGTTTACGGGGATCAGCCAACTGCAAGTGCTTTTTAAGTAATGAACTGCATGCAGTAAAAAAATTACTTTATTCACACTTTCATTTTATTTGTGAGACATGAGGGCGTTTTGATGTCAAACGCTCGAACTATAGTCAATTTCAAGGCGCTCAATTCCGTACCTACATAACATTTTGAGACCATTATCGCGATGAGGTTATACAGTCAGCGACAACCGTAGCAGTGAGTGTATATACTGTATTTTCCGGAAATCGTTTTTTCCGTGTGGTGTTTAATGCCATTGGCAATTTTAGATACCCTTAGTACAAGTTTTGAAAACTATTATAAAAGTTTTCGTAAACGTCAAAGTTTACTTGTAAGCTTCTAGTCTGTGAACTCAAGAAATAAATAGTGAGTAGTTACACTACAAATATGTTGGTCATATTATTATATAGATCGTATTTATTGAATGTTAATTGATGTATGTATGTATGGCGGTCGTGGAAATATACCGTTGATAGAGTAGCAGTCGTAGAGGCTTTTAACTGACCGAGATTTTCAGGCTCTTCTGTGAGAAACTATTGTTGATTTTTATAAAACGGTACACAATATACAATGAAGGTATTGTTCCCTATAAATACCTCTATGAGTATGAATGAAGTAGCTGTTTTCTTCAACAGATTTTGTCGTCATGACTGGCGGTTTCAACCATAATACAGTTTCTCGCGATAATAATTTCCTATGCTTTTCCCCAGGGTTCAAACTATCTCCAAACCTAGTCTTATCAAAAACTCTGTAGCGGTTTAGGCGTGAAAATGTAGCAAACAGACAGAGGGATAGAAAGACTTACTTTAGCATTTATAATTTATTTTGGTTTGTGTTAATGTATGGATATTATGAACACTGAAGAGTTTTTGTTTCTTATTACTTTTACGTGCATTTGAATCGTAATATTGACTCCTAAAAAATAGCATCGCCTAGACTGATAGGAAATGGAGCGTTAGAATGCTACACCTATTAGGAGACTTGACTTGACAATTGGAAAAAAACGGCAAAACTGTAAGTTTGTATATAAACTTTAACGTACTTTTTATTGCGATTTAATCACGGAACAAAGCTATTATTATATAATTCTTACACATAATAAATCTGATGTTAGACATGAATGTCAATTGCGTCAGCAGTCCATTCAAGCTACACTTACCTATATCAACGCTCCTTCTAAACTGACTGCTCTTCTACCTACTATGCCTCATTGTAAACCCACCGCCGCGCCGTGCATAACATACCAGTCTCTCACGGTATGAGGTAACCAACAAAAGAACCAATATGTTTAATTCATCGCACATCATAGGCTGCACTGTACAGCCAGAAAAAAACAAGGGACATAAAGACGGAACGCTCGTACAGTCAGCGACAAAAGTAGCTGAACATACTACTTTGACATTCGGTGCATTCTCTTCCAACCATAGAGTAAACTAGCGTGTTCCATAGATTGGTAATTACAAAAAGAACTACATACTACATATTTAACACATTTTTCTATATTTTATTGATTGGGTTTTTTTACTTTACACGGTAGCGCTTTGACCACAATATAACACATCTAGTTTTAAGTGATGATGTGGTTAAAGATTGGTGTTTAAGTTGATGCCGGTAATTGGAAAATGTGTTATTGTTCAGCGACTTTTGTCGTTGACTGTACCATTTGCGTAGACCTCCTTACTGACGCCTCTACTCGATGGGTCACAGATTTAGAGGCAAATGACATCGTATAGAAGCCCTAATACAGAAACGCTATGTTTTAGGTCCGTCAAATTATCATCAGTAATAATATAACAGACTGTCTAGACTAGACTCTAGATCGTAGACTATAACGCTGTAGAAAATCTTCAAAAGGATTGTGCAAGGTTAAATAATTGTCACATGAAGGCATGATGGACAATCAAACGTATATGGAGCGTATTGTATAAATTGTAATGCTAGTTCATTGCCATATCAATATTTTTAACGAAGTCGCAATTCTCTATTGTAATTGAAATTTATCGCCTGTTGAAATAAATTGTCCCTATCATACCTTGGGATGGAAACCTACATGAGCAAATACCTACGTCACATTTCAAAAAACGTATTGTTTTGCTTTTGTATAAATACGTTTATTTAGCTCTAATGGGATTCATTAACTGTGAGTGTCTGAAATTTGAATAATCCATTCTACTTTAGTAGATACAATTTTGCGCCGTCGGGGTTGAGGGATGCCAAGCTGCAAAGCTTACTGCTTTGCTTCGTATTTTTATCGCATGCATTCGTCTCCATATTCCTATTGTTTGTTTTTTGTGCACACTATTTTTTAATTAAAATCCAGTTCAGAATTCATACGTATTACTATTGATATAAAAAATCGACTAAAATAAGTTTTGTATCGAAAAAAAAAGATGTGGGCCTAATATTCAATCTGTGTAGTGTCTGCAGAATCAGATAGATTCCAAAAATCCACACAAAGCACACCACTGATATAACGTAGCAAATTTAATAGGTGCTAACACTAACGAAGCTAACCATTATCATTATCTTAGTGTATACCTGACACACTTTCCTAAAACTGGTATAATTAGCATAATTTTTGCCAGCACCTTGAGATTGTTTGATAGGTGATGTAATCTCTCCCATCAAACCAAGTATTGAAAGATTTGAAAGTATGCACCGCACGTTAACCGGAGAGGCGGAAATGGCGAGAATATGTTCAGTTCGGGAGCTCATAAAAGTTTATTGAAGCTTGAGTGCAAGATTCTCGTCGAATGGATTTGTGCAACACAGTTGTATGAATGTTTCAAAAATATCGACAGCAATTTTAGAGCATCACTTCTAACAGGCCGTTCGCATCGGAAGTTGGATCTTTAAGTATAAACAGCGGATGTTCAATGTGGATAGATATGCCATTTGGAATGCGAAAGGAACTGAAAGGACTGAAAGGAAGGACTGTCTCTTTCTCTGTCTTTTTCTTACCTTTTAGCGCCTAAACCGCTGAACTAATCTTCATTAAATTTGGTATGGAGACAGTTTGACCCCAGGGGTAGGCCATATAATACTTTGTATTGCAATAAACTGCAGTCTATGTGAGTAAAACTGCCATCATCATCAACTTGTGTTAGAACACTGCTGGACGTAGCCCACTGCCAGCCACTACCTAGTCGCAGGGCATCCCACCACACATCAATCCCAAGGGTTATCGGTTCTGCCGCATATATGACTAGCACACTTCAGCTTGCTAATTCTGTGAGCTTTGTCGGTGAATTTACGTAGTGAAGTCATAGTGGAAATCATCCTGCACTTTGAGAAAGAAAATTACGCTATAAATATGTTCGCTTGACTAATAAAATCTTTGAGGTTATGCAACATTCAGCTAGCCGTTTCTAAGTTTTATTACATTTTCATAGCTCATAATTATCATCAAAATGAACTCATGAATTTGAATGTAAGCGTCTTTCTTGATGTCGGTACCTCAACGAAACTGTTTTACTATAAATTGATTGAGTATATTGGTGCTTGTTTCATGTCCATTAATAGAATGGTACATCGCTGTACCTACGCCTGTTTTAATTAAAGTTTGACTTCTTTATGATAGAAACTATGTACCTTCTAATAAAACGGTTAGATAAATTAACGAGGTTAAACGAGAGAGTGGTAAAACCGTTTTACCAAAATATATAGGTAGATTAGACTCGTGATGTGATAGCCTAAAGATCTTATTTTTAAAACACTTTTATTTTTACACTGACGTCAAACATGTTATAAACCAAAAACGTCCTTTAAATTGTAGATTGTAGTCGAAATATGGCTGTTCCAGCCAAACCCTGAACCGATATGGTAAGTATGTATTTGTAACTAGATACTCTTTTGATATAAAAAGGACAGATGTTGATTAGAATTTCAACTTGTTGTTTACAAAAACATTTTTTTTCTAAATAGTGGCATATAAAATCGATAACAATCGAACTTCTTGATCAGTGCAGTCATTAGCCACACTGATTCAATGAGATATTGCTGAAATGAAAAGCTTTGAAATCGAACAAAACACTATTTGTAAGTTGTATTATATTGGACATACGGATGTTGTCTATGATTTCATGATTTTCTTCTGAGTTAAATCCAGGCATAATATCTCCAGTCCTCATGAACCCAGCAGTACCTTTCCGCACAAACACGTTATTATACAAAATTGCTTCCACCAAAACGTGCGAGGTGGTCGTAAATTTTTATACGAGCGTGTTACATGTCGCAGTGTCATCGCGCACGTGCGTCAAAATGGCGGGAAAACGCGGCGGCGAGGTTATTTTTGGCGGGAACCATTGCGTGACATACCTGACAAGTACATTGAGGTGTTTGCAACCACACACGATTTAGGAACGTGTGTTTCCAAACATGCGTGATAAGCTGACATGGGCGGGATTATGTTATGTGTCGTGTTTTTTATTTGCGGGTGAGTTTTACCTTGATCCTGACATGAGCCTGTAGATGTGACATTTACGAGATCGACCGCGTTTTGTTTCTACTTTCTACTTTGGCAGTCGAATTAAATTGAAACCTATTGAGGTGCTGCAACGAACTTTATGTTTTACCGCACCGCGCAAAATATCAGAGCCACAGTCAGTCAGACTAACCGAGGTGTACGGACTGCAGTACAGTTCAGTTGAAAAGAGTATTTAGTTCGCGAAATCTAGGACAAAGTAATCACATACACACATATAAATCTATACGACTGAGGTTCTGTAATTCCCTTCTGTTAACTCAGGGACAAAATCTTGATAAATATTTCAAAAAATTGCTTACCTAGATCCCGGATTTTCTTCTACGAAACCAATGGATACGTTTGCAAGATTGAATCCAAGGTTTAACCGTTGTTCGTGGCAAGTATCGCGACTAGTAGCTCGCTCCTTTTTTGGAAGCGGTCGGACCTCGATCACGCAGCGTTCTTTGATTCTTCGCAGAAATGCAATTCAATCGGGACGCAACGGAGATCTTTTCGCTTCCTTGAATGTAGACGTTTTTGAACTTGTTTAATGCAAAGCGTTATCGAAGGAATGGGACATGTCAAATAGTTGAATATGTCAGTTAGTTTTTGGTGTAACAAAATTATTTTCCGGGTGTTAGGTGACGATGTGATCTGCTGTTATTGTTCTTAACTCTACCATGCAACGCCAACGCGATCGTGAGAGACACTTTCACAGTTTTCAGGATTCTCCTCAAATCAATCGTTTTACCTACATCCATTTAATGTCCCCCGACACGAACAAGCGGTTGCATTACTATAGTTAATCGGCGGATCCGATCGCAAATCAACGCGGCAGTTGCAAGTGTCAACCGTGGATAGCGATTGGTCCTGCCATCGCCAGCGTGACGGACACGAGTTGATGAAGATAGGTGGCAAAATGTAAAGCCACTTGTTAGATTTATTATCCATCGAGAAACGTTAGCAGTTCACTTTTTATTTGCCAGTGACAATGAAGAGCTCCAAACGCGGCAGTTACAAGTGTCAACCGTGGATAGCGATCGGTCCTGCCATCGCCAGCGTGACGGACACGAGATGATGGAGATAGGTGGCGAGATATTAAGCCACTTGTTAGATTTTATATCCATCGAGAAACGTCACCAATTGACTTTTTATTTGCCAGTGACGATGATGAACTCCATTCGAGATCGGAGGACGTTATCGTTGATGGTTGGTGGGAAGAAGAATGCCTGCAGTTGGCTCTAAGCTGAAAAATAGCAGAAGCAAATTGAATGGCAAAGAAAATATTAAGTAGATAGATACGTACAATCTCTTTAATATTTACTTAAACAGCACAAACAGGAAAAGATATAGGATAGTAGAGGTGGTTGCCTGAGGAAGCGGTCCCTGCAAGATCCACAAAATCTTTCAAAAACTAGCTGGACAGATGGTTGCGAAAAAACAGATATATATATATGTGGGATAGTAAAAACTCGATATTTGAAGAGTTCAAAGCACTTTTTATTTATATAGCAAAATCTAACAATCGTTCCTATAATCTTTTCACACTCTCTGACACTGACTGACTTTTTGACATTACTGACGTTGACACAATGAGTAGTGAAAGCTACTAAAAGCTACTAAAATAGAAGGAAAAATAATAGAATAATCCACACGGCCATCCTGTTTATTCATCTGCCCCAGATGAACTTTCATCTTCTGCCGCAGTCCACGGCTTCATGAGGTCTGCAGAAGTTGAGGTATTAATGGGTCCTTCCCCATTTCCTACCTTCTTGACGGTGTATCTATCATTACGTTTCTTAGCGGTAACTTCATATGGTCCTAGAAACTTTGGGAAAAGTTTCGATCCCTGTGAAAATTGAGTCTTTTTGATTGCAACAAGATCACCTACGTTGTAAACAATCGCGTCTTTTCTTTTCTTATTATAACTTCTTAAATTTTCCTCTTGTATTTTTTTAATCGATTCTTTGGCTTTTTCTCTAAGTTCTTGTCTTTTTTCATTAAATATTTGAATGTTTTCTTCCTCTATCAATTTCTGTAATTCTTCTTCTTTATCTCTTATTTTAACTCCAAATAATAATTCAAACGGAGTCATTCCGATACTTCTTTGTTTAGTTCCATTTATACAGCGTTGCACGTTGGATACTCTGCGGTACCATTTCGTAGGGTCATCCGCACTGAGTTTGCTCAACACGGCGATGATAATCTGATGAATTCGTTCAACCTGGCCGTTTCCTCTGGGTTGGCCGGTAGTGATCGTATAGTGTATGATATTTTCATTTCTACAGTATTCTTCAAAATCGTTTGCGGTAAAGGCCGCGTTTCTGTCTGTTATTATTCTTTCAGGTGCACCAAAAGTTTGCTGTTGTAGTCTCAATTTATCCAGTGTCTCTTCAGTGGTTAAAGTTTTAACGGGATATATCCAAGTGAATTTGGTATAGGCGTCGACAACAGTTAAAATGTACTTATAATTCTTATGTGTTGACGTCAGTGGCCCAAGGTGATCGATATGATAAGTCGACAACGGCACATCTCCTTTATCTATCGGATGCAAGAAGCCTTCTTTCTTTCCTTTCTTATTTGATATCAGGATACACTCAATACAATTATTAATGATTTTTCTAATTTTGTCTTGTACATGTTCTATGTGATATTCTCTACTGATCAATTCTTCAGTCTTAGCAACTCCAAAGTGTCCTCTTTCATGGTTCTTTCTTATTATTTCGAATTGCATTTTCTTAGGTACAACGATCAGTCTATTGCCGTTTTTCTCTTTGTAGAGTATGTCTTTTTGTAAAATGTAATCTTGATACGACTCTCTCTCTAAAATTTTCTTAAGTGCTCTTATATAATCGTCTTCATCTTGAGCTTTCCTAATGCGAGCTGTAGTTTCCGCAATCATTAAACATATCGGATATCGACTTAATGCATCAGCGTGCTTCATTCTTGATCCTGGTCTATGCTCGATCTCGTAATCGTACTCTTCGAGAAGCAGAGCCCAGCGAGCGACTCTAGGTGGAAGGTCTTTCTTTTGTAAGGTCATCGTCAATGCAGAACAGTTGGTCACTATTTTAAAATGTATTCCTTGTAGGTAAATTCTAAATTTTTTAATAGCTTCTACGATAGCTAATACCTCCAAGTGGTAGCTATGATAATTTCTTTGAGTCGGAGTCGTCTTTTTGCTCATATAGTGAACTGGATGAAGTTTGTCATCATTTGGACTTCTTTGTAAAAGCACGGCTCCATAGCCGTCTGCACTAGCGTCTGTGTGTAATTCAGTTAGCAAATCAGGGTTGTAAATTTTAAGTACAGGTGAGCTGCACAGTACCTTTTTCAGTTCTTGAAACGCTCTTTGACATTTGTCATTAAAATCAAATAGAGTATTATTTTTCTTCAGTAAATCGGTCATCGGTTTTGCTATTAGTGAATAGTCCTTGATGAATTTTCGGAAATAGCCGGTAAGTCCTAAGAATGACTGAACGGCTTTCACGTTTTCAGGCTGTCTAAAATTTGCTACAGCATTAATTTTGTCTTTTGATGGTCTGACTTCATTATCACGAATAATGTAACCAAGATATTCGATCTCTTTTTTCATAAAATGGCATTTTTTCCAGTTAAACTCTAAACCAAATTCTTCCGCTCTTCTTAGAACCTTTTCAAGCTTCATTAATCCTTCTTCTTCTGTTTTAGATGGTAAAATCAGGTCATCAAGATAAGCCGTTACGGTTCCATCAGTGATAAGGTCACTAAAGATGTCATTGATAAACCTCTGGAATACAGATGGTGCTGTACACAGTCCGAAAGGCATTTTAAGAAATTCGTATTGACCTTGAGGTGTAACAAAGGCTGTATACTTTTGGCTGTCTTTATGAAAATTCACATGTAAAAATCCGTTACATAAATCAAGCGTAGTGAATAATTTAGCTTCTTTTAATTTGTCTATCTGGTCTTCAATCACTGGTAATGGAAATCTTTCTCTTAACACCTTTTTGTTTAACTTTCTGTAATCCATACACATTCGGCGTGATCCATCTTTTTTGTGAGCTAGGACAATTGGGCATGCAAAATCAGATTTACTTGGTTTAATTATTCCTTTTGCTGTCCATTCTTCAATTTGTTTGTTTACTGTATCCATTTCTAGTGGCGATAAACGTCTCGGACTTTGGAAGACAGGTTCTTCATCAGTCAATAATATTTTAAGCTCTACGTTGCTGTTTTTATTTTTCTTCTCGTTAGGTTTATACTCTTTACACATCTTATAAATTTCTTCTGCATACTTAGATTTTTCTATGTCATATTCTTGGTTAACGTCATGTTCATCGACTAAAAGAGTGAGGTGCATAATCTTTTCTATGTAAACACCATCAGAGGTAAAATGAACTTCGAAGTCTTTAAGTATAGGATTTCCAATAAGGATAGTTACAGGTATGTCGTGGTCGTTCACCAAATGAAACTTTATGTCGGTGTAGTATTGGTCAAACTGTACTTTGGCTGTAAATATTCCCTCGGTGTCAACTTTATTTTCAGCTATTCCTGTTAAACATATCGATTTTGATTCGTAGTCTTTGATACTGTCTTTAATCTTTTCAAATTCCGATTTCGTTATAAGGTTGACATCACTTCCAGTGTCAATTAGAGATGTAAAGTCTATTCCATTAATCTTTATCTTCTTATAAGGAACTTCTTCCTTCTCATCTTTACTTTGTATATTCAGCGTCTTCTTATTTTGAGTGTTGGTACATTCGATGGATTTATGGCCAAACTCATTACATTTAAAACATTTGATACCCTTCGTACAGGATGGTGATTGATGGCCTAAGTCACCACAGTTGAAACATCTTTTCACGTGAGACATCTTACGGGTTGTATAATGCGCAGCTGATTGGCCAGCTTGTGCAGGTTTACTTTGCACCTTCTTTTTGAAGTCACTGTAGATGTCCAATTTCTTCCGAAAATCTTTTATGTCTGAGGCACCATAAAGAATAGTTTTGTTGGTCTCTAAGTCACGGATACCATCAATTACATATTCTATCAATGCAGCATCTTCAACCTTGCCATGGAGTGCTAACTCTTTCATAGATAGGAAATACTGTTGGTAGGTTTCATCGTTTTTCATCTTGCGCGCGGCGAGCTTCTTGTGTATTATTGCGCTATTAACCTTAGAGCCAAATTCTTCCTTCAGAACCTTCTTCAAGCTTGCGTAGTCTTTTACTCTTCCCAGAGAACGTAAGAATAACTTTGCTGTTCCGTTTAATAATCGTTTCGCATAAATCAGTTTTTCTACAGGTGTCCAATGCATTATCTGAGCAGTGTCTTCAAATTCTTCGATAAATGATGAAATCGGGTATGTATCATCTCCAGTAAAAGATGTCATAGACTTTTCTAAATCTGAGAATGAAATCTGTACCTCTATATCTTGCCCTTCGTCTTCACTTGCAGTTTCGGCGGCTATGTCTTTTTTCGGTGGCATTGTGGCAGTAAAACTTGTGTTGGCCTTAGAATTCTGAGAATTTCTCCTCTTAGTCTTCGTACAAAATGATGGCTTCTTAGCACTCATTAAGATCCAAATTAATTCAGTCTTCAGTCTTCAAAAATAAATTAATTCAGAAAATCTTTTTCATAAGTTACCATTTTAGCAGAATTTTTCTCGGTTGGCAACATTTTCTACCATAATGTCATTGAAGTCATATGCTGTGTCGGTAAAGCAGCACTGGTTATCGGACAGTCATCGGCGCTTGCACATCGTCGGTAAAACAGATGCAAATGGCAGCCCAAGCCAAAATTAACCGGCACTTTTATCGAATGAATCTTCGGTTTTCTTCTTCGATGCACTTCAAATATTGTTTCATATCCCAGACGAGCCCCCAAAAGTTGTGGGATAGTAAAAACTCGATATTTGAAGAGTTCAAAGCACTTTTTATTTATATAGCAAAATCTAACAATCGTTCCTATAATCTTTTCACACTCTCTGACACTGACTGACTTTTTGACATTACTGACGTTGACACAATGAGTAGTGAAAGCTACTAAAAGCTACTAAAATAGAAGGAAAAATAATAGAATAATCCACATATATACAATCTCTTGCAAACCTATAAATTTTGGACATTAAAAAGTTCAAGACAGCATGATATAGGTACATCAGCCGCAATCTGCTTGCTTATTACTAAAATATACAGATTAAGTAGAGAGAATATATAATCATTAAATAGACAGTTTTTCTTCCAAGTTTTATAAAATCCATATTCTCAGTAATAACCAACATTTACTCTCTCTTCTTCAAAGAAACCAGATCAACGGACTCAAAATACATTTTGGTGCGTCCTCATAAAACAAGGGTATTAGCGGGGCTTAACACACACGTCTTGCGTCTATACTACAATACTGAATCATGAGAAGTACACACAAGCTAATCCAACAACAAACATTCGGGCTTTGCCCAACCATTGTTCAAAACTGAACGCGTGCGGATTTTACTTTTTAATTCTTTTTTTTTATTCGACGAAGTTGCCAGACATTAAAAATAAAAAATATGGCGATTGTTAGCCCTAATGCAGATACAAAATTACGTTTTGTTTTGTTTTTATGATTTATTATCATGGGAAGGCGATTGTTCTACATATGCTAAAATTAAAAGCAACGATTGTTTTAGACCTGATTTAATAGCCAGATAGGAAGTAGTTTACTAAGTAGTTTGTTATATTATAGGATTTAGAGGTTTTTAAAATATGCTAGCGACCCGCCCTGACTTTGACCAGAAAGACCATTGGAATATAGAAAATTTAGGCTGTGTTTATCCCGAAAATTTAAACCAACGATAAGTTACCTGTGACAAAAAAAAACCCATAATATTTTCGTCTTTATTAAAATAGTAATTTTACCTAAATAATATTGTGAATTTGTGACACAATGCAAAGCCTTTTTTCTAACCGGTTGCAACATCTGAAATGTGACGTCATTTCCGAATCCTCGCATCGTTTTGCGAGGTGTCATCAAAAGGTGGCATGTCTTAGTATCAAGGAAAAACACCTGTTCTTGTGATTCTGTATAAGATATGTATGGATGGTGGTTGAATGAGACACATGAACGGTTCTACCTATATTTAACAGATTAAGTACACTTATATTATGTGGTCATATATATATCAAATACGTATTTGTTTTACGGCACTCGTTTTCACCTCTATACCTATCAATATTAAAAAAGGTAAAGTTTGTTTGTGAATTTGAATGTAGGAGGTAATCTCTGGGACTACTGGTCCGATTTTGAAAATACTTTCACTGTTAAAAAGCTACACTATTCTTGAATATTTTATTGGGATACAAAAAAACCGGCGGGAATCAAGACGAGAGCAAAATTACGGGGCACAGCTAGTTTAAAATTAGGCGTGAAAATATCGGTAATGAATATGTAAAACTATGAACTCTTGCCTGTACTTAGATTAATAGTTAACGGTATAAGGTACTTGGTATCTACGGTCATGTAGGTACTGTTCGCAACAACCAATTAGAAACAAGTTTTCACCTACAAGTGAAGTGCCAATAAATCAGCCAATAAAACAATAAAATCATCGATAACGAGTAACTGTACCATGTACCAGGTTACAACACTAATTTAATTATGGCGGGCCACACACGCGCTTGAAATGTCTCAGGTTCCGTTCCGACGACCTACGCTTAGCTGGAGCTACACTTAGCGCGTGTGTGTGTGGCCTACTTAATATGTCTTAAGTCTGACAGTGTCTGGCAAATGGTGGTAACATAAGATATTTTGTAAGGAATTACTTGTTTTACTTAGTAACATACCATTTTAGACTTAATTTATGTACCTAAACTAATTATTTTTAACCCATTGGTAAGTAGTTAAAAGCGTGATATCTAACGCCCGAAATTAATAATCGACCCTGATCCGTTATCCGCGGTTTTGGATCGATATGTCATGTCATGTCATATCATTTTAGCAGTGATATCTCAAGCCCTATAGTCGTATTTTTAATAAGACGAAGCCAACTGACAGTAGCTAATGTCACTTTATAAAATAATGTTGTCAAATTTTAAGTAATAGCGATGCGTTCAGTTCTCGTGCAATCAGATGAATGAACAATGGGTGTGAATAGTTAATCATTACAAACTATAAAAGAATATTATGCATTCAGGAGTTTTTTCAATCATTCACTTTGTCACAACACTATTTTTTTATATATATTTTTATTTCATCAAAAACTGACAACACAGTAAACGTTAGTTGACTTCGTCTAATTAAACATACGACTAGTATGTACTTACTAAAATGACATATTATGACATGACATATCGACCAAAACCGCGAATAACGGATGGATTATTAATTTCGGCCGTTAATTTATGTGCATAAACCAATTATTTTAAATCCATTGGTTGTAGGTAGGTAAGTAGTTAAAAGCGTGATATTTAAGTAATCTGTCTGAGGAAGTGTCACACCTTTGCCGGTAATTCAACCGCCCAGCAGTGGTTTCGCACACCACTGCTGCAGTACTGTTCCGCATTAAAGAGATTATAATAAATCTAATATCTCTGGGTAACGATGCGTTCGTTGCGTTGAGGATTTTGGACTGTTGAAGTTCAAAATTGTGGTGTCATTATAATATTTAAAAAAAAACAGTTTATTTTAAACCCATTGGTTTTAGGTACGTACCTACTACGTACTTACGTAGTACCTACCTAGTTAAAATCTTAGTACTAAAGTAATTAACATCGGTAAAAATAAAGATAAAATCCATTTAGGTAGATAGATAAGTAGAATTTAATGTTGCCAAGAGCAAACAATTGCTTAGATGAAACTCGACAGTTGACACAAATTTTAATTTTAAAAATTTAAAAATTTTAAAAATTACCTACCAGTTTCAACTTGAAGAAGAATTCAAAATGGAACAAAAACCTCAGCATTGTCATACA
Organism: Opisthograptis luteolata; assembly: GCA_931315375.2. Taxonomy (NCBI): domain Eukaryota; kingdom Metazoa; phylum Arthropoda; class Insecta; order Lepidoptera; family Geometridae; genus Opisthograptis; species Opisthograptis luteolata. The sequence goes on from OV928044.1 coordinate 3,665,047, forward strand.
TCATTCAGTTCGCAGAAACGGCATACCTTTGTAATCTACAAGAACGTAGGTACATTCGTTTGCCTGTCTCATTATGTTATTGCCTTACATGTACAAAATAACAAAGATGAATAGAGTTTGTTCAAGTGTTTGAAGGCGAATGCTCCGACCGACTCTCCAGCCAGATAAGTCAACGCGCTGTTTTATTTTGCTGTTCACAATAGCATGTGACAATATTTTCTTATGTTCACTTATAAAGGCTTGCAGAGAAAAGCAATGGAACGTGGCGTGCAGGGCTTAGTTTTGTTGCTTTATATTATGCTATGGTCAAACGCTACCTTGTTAGTTGAAAGGAAAAAATATATAGTTTAAAAAAACTAAAAAAACACTTTAAAAACGCATTCAAAAATATAGTGATTTAAAAGTGTTTTTTTTAGTTTTTTTCAACTATATATTTTTATTTTTTTTACTTTTTAGTCTTTTGTTACCAAGTTCAATTTAGACTCATCAAGACGAATCATATGAGCCCAAACACGAGGGGTTTACTAGAAGCCACTGCAAAGATCCTCTACCCACCTTTCGGTTCCATCATCAGACCCTCGTCACCAAGTTCAATCTATTGGACTCATCAAGACGAATCATATGAGCCCAAACACGAGGGGTTTACTAGCAGCCACTGCAGAGATCCCCTACCCACCTTCCGGTTGCATCATCAGACCCTCGTCACCAAGTTAAATGTATTGGGCTCATGAAGACGAATCATATGAGCCCAAACACGAGGGGTTTACTAGTAGCCGCTGCAGAGATGCCCTACCCACCTTCCGGTTGCATCATCAGACCCTCGTCACCAAGTTCAATGTATTGAGCTCATGAAGACGAATCATATGAGCCTAAACACGAGGGGTTTACTAGTAGCCACTGCAGAGATGCCCTACCAACCTTCCGGCTGCATCATCAGATCAGGTCGATGATACCAAATTATTGCATTGTCACCAAGATTACATACACATACAAAGTTTCAAGTCGATACGACAATTAGAAGTGGGTGAAAATTGACTTCTAAGATTTGATTACATTGTTAGTTAGTTAGTTAGTTAGTTAGTTAGTTAGTTAGTTACAAGTCAAGCTAATAAAAGTGTTTTAAAAACAAACATTACTGATCTATTAGGCATTCGGAAAATCGAGTATGGTCAGCTACTTTTGTCGCTGACTGTACAGTTCTCACCTTCTTACCTGACCCCGACACTATCACAAACAAATATCGCAATTCAAAATCCACTTCAAGAAATCCTGCAAAGTTACGTAGAGGCCGTACGTAGCCCGGCAGTACTTCAGGAGTGAAATACTAACCGCCTCCACTCAAAGCGGAGAGCGGTTCTGAAGGAAATAGCTGCGACAGTCCGCCCCCGGCTGTTGTCCTCAGCCGGCTGCGAGGGGTCTTGAGTCTTGCTGGACACTCTACAGTAGTCTACAGCCTTAGCTGGCCATAACATGAACTTTCGTTAGTGATGGGATAAACTATTAAACTTTTTTTAGATATCGATTTGTACAAAAAAAAATCTTAGTGAAGGAATCCAAGATTTGTCGATACCTAAATTCCAAGTTTATCTATATAAACGAAACCTTATTAGTAAAGCCTATATTAAATGACAAAAAGCTTGGGATCTTATTGAACTTGTTCTAATTAAATCAGATAGTAATAAGAATAAAATTGGGAATGTGATTACGCCCAAAAAATAATTTGACGAGCATTTCTTGCCTGTTTTTTTTTTGGTTAGAACAGGCGTAGGAAGTTTTAAAGTGATCACAATATGTATCCTACTAAATAAGTACCTATGTAAACATGATTTTTTTTTTATTAGGGGCGGCACTAAGCAGTTGATCCAGCATAGTTAAGCTAACTTCCCACTACTACTACTCGGATCTGTGATAGATATTAATTTCCTTATAGTATAGGAGGTTGTGGTAGATAAAATCAATTTTGTGACCATAATCGTGCGTCAGTTGCTAGTAAGGTTATCTACAAACAGTTTCATTTGAGGTTATAACTTACGTAGGTAATGGCAACCGGCTGAGATAATCGCGGTAATTGCTAAGTACTTCTGTTTTGGTAACTAGAATAATTAGGTAGATAATTTGTAAATAACACCATTAACTTAATATTAAGAGCGACACATATGCATGTTTATAGCAGTATTATGGCTAACATTAATGTATTTTCAATACGATTATTAATTTTTTTTTAATTTTTTTTTTTAATTTTATTAACGATAACAGTCACCAATTAGATTATTATAAATTACAGTTAGGTGTTGCAGCCAAGACATCCTTTAAATATTTTTTTAATCAGCCGTCTAGTTGTCTATAGTTTTTCTAGTTGGCGACACTTCCGTACGCAAACACTAGAAAATACTTCCGATCTTCCCAGCTGTTTCCTACCCTTTTTAGCCATTTGTCAATCTTCATTTGCGTCGACAACACGCGTAGAGATACCTACCCGAGTAATGTATGTAAAAAATCTATACAAATTCATGAGAGGGCTTCCCCGAAATCGATATGCGAATGGCCCATCACTAGACGGCAGGGCGCCTGTAATTCAATCCTATCGAGGAGGGAGAACGCCATTGGCGTACCTACCGGAGGACAAAACGGGGCCCCCAGGCTCTGGGGGCCCCTCGTACCTGTATTACCTACGACAAATCAGAAGTACGTCGAATCACTTTTATTCATTTATTTATCCTACTAATATTATAAATGCGAGAGTTTGTGTGAGTTTGAAAGTTTGTTACCCCGTATCACCATAACTACTTAATCGATTTTGACGAAATTTGGAATGGAGATAGCTTATACCCAAAAATGTACCTGCGGGATAACGAAATGACCGTGAGGCGCAACTAGTTTTAAGTAGTTTAGTTGGGGGCCCTAGTTTATTTTTTGCCCCAGGGCCTTTTACCTAGCTACGCCACTGGAGGACGCTCATTGCCTGGCTCTTACATACATTACACCTCTGGCTTTTTGCCTCTCGTACCTCTTATGCCGGCCATGACTTTCGCTCCGGTCCCCCTGCCCTCGTAAATTCCTTACGCAAAAGTACCTGCTCTAATTAAGTTGGGCTACTTCTGAATATTTCACTTGTGCCGTTCCGTGCAATCACCTCTTTGAAGATCATCTGCAAGTATTATTTGTACCAACTACGCACATGTACTGTAACAAGTTTGAAGTGTGATAAAGTTATGATTATGAACGTAGGACTGTTAACCTTGAACCAATATTTAGGTATCGGTTCACTTTTCATTTCAAATCAAAACCGAAAAATATTATGCTTCGCTTAAAAATAGTTTTTGAAATTCTTAAAATTATAGAAGTGAAATTTCATCACCTGACGGAAAAGAAACGGGGTTCTAAAATCAATGCCTATTTATTTATTTTATTTTGTAGCTTTTGTGCATGGAAAATGTAGCCCACAAAGCTCATCATAGTTTCCATGCAGTCCAAACCCTTGCTAGCTTGGGCGAAGCCGGAATAGGTTGCTAATGATGGTATATAAGTGATGATAATAAAGTTCAGTAAGTCTTAGGAAATTAACGGAACCTCGCGACGAGTTACTACATACAATGCAAATACGAGACAGTTCAACTAATCCGAATGAAAAACGCTATAACTTACCACTCTACTTGGTACTCAATGGTGTCGATTCGGTTTTGCATTCTCTAAAACTAAACTAAGTTTGACAGGTCTAATAGTATTGCTGTCTTTTTCTAAACACTGAAGTAAAAAAGGACAGCATTAATTCAAACTTAGTTTAGTTTTAGAGAATGCAAAACCAAATCGACACCAATAACTTACAGATAAGTTCATAAATAAACCTTATCAGTTACGTACAGACCGTAGGGTAGAGGTAAGGATTGTCTGGTCCTCGACTGGCTACTTTCTACCCTGAAGCTAAGAATCTGCCGCCAAGTATCTATATCAGTATGTTCTGGCAGCCTCACTTGAGAAGCAGTTCTCGATTCAGGCTTAGCGTGGCGGCACACTGACTCTTTTAACATCAGGTGACGGTCAAAAGTACCCTGTATCTAAGTTGTAAAAAATCTCATTCAGCCCATTTTACAAAGCTACAAGTACACATGCAGTACGTAGTAGTGTATACGTGACGTTAGGGTGAACGAACCCTCCACGACACCCAATCACGAATGGCACTTGGAACTCTTCTCGCTTCACTTCCGTTTCCTGGGCGGCTCTATGAATCGGATAACAATATTTTCTTCGAGAAAAACGTGTCGATTTTAGTTAATAATTGATATTTACTTAATACAGTGAGTATTATATTGGATTCAGTTAAAATATACTCTTTAAATAAATATTAATGTTCACACAATCACATACCCTTAGCTAAGTCAAGGTGCCCTGTAACTGGGGTATCACAAACTACGCGGATCGGGGATTCATAACACCCGAAACAAATACAAGTCTTTGTGCTTTTTTTTCAAGACCTACACAAAAGCATTGTACTTTCAGTGCGCAGTTCTTAGAAAATTAAAAAAAGACAATCAAAAACGATACCAAATAGCCAAAAGACAAAATGTTAAATAGTCTAATTTTAAAACTAACATACAACCCAATAAGTATTGATATATAATTGCATTATCAAGTAGGAAACCACAGATACAATCGATATAAAAGCATCGATAAGGTACAACACTAAGCAAGTGAAACAGACGGTCGGGAAATGGGACCGCGACATTTTTCGTTACGATAAAGTTTTGAGGTTCTGCTGCAGACGTATCGTATGATTGAGAATTGCGTCTAGCGTCTGAGAGCATTTCGCTTATAAATTTAGTCGGATAAAGCTATACATTCACGTTATGCCCAGCCAAGTTATTTTACAAACTCTAACTTGCCTCTAACATCGATAAAATCAAAAGAAAATACCAACCTTTTAGATAACTACAGAGTGTTTAAGCCATTATAGCTCATGTCTAGATTACGCCCTTATGTCTAGCCTACAATGAGCTTCGGCTTCGGTAATGAAACCATAGCTTGGTAGTAGATTTTCCAGTGCTCGTTTGGCTAGCTACAATCCTCAAGTTAAGAATCGGACGCCAAGCACCTATCGGTGTATTCCAGCAACCCCACTTGAGAGGCAGTCCCCAATTCAGGTGTAGCGTAGTGCCACCTTCAAACACATCAAGTGACTTGTAAAATGTAAGAAGTACAAAAAGGAGTCTCGTTCAATTTTACTTCTTTATTTGGGTGGCAACAATTCTGCCTAACTCCATTCCGACTCATAACATCTCACGATCGTAAGTCATCAAGATAAAACAGCGCAGATTCATTCTGAAATACAGGCTGACATTTAGACCGGCTGCATGCCAACTCGTAAAAACACTCTTGAACGTATAAAGTTCACATCAAACCCAGCCCACTTCAGACTAACTTAACCACTAGCCTGTTCGTAATACACGACAAAATCAAGAAAAATGCGTGCTCTCAGCCGTTCCATCAAGCGCTCTCCCGTTTGTCGCCTGTTCACATTACTGAACCCTTTCCACAGTGCAACTTCGGACAGTAGAGTAACTGGCCAGGTTTTAGTGAACGCGTGCAGATTAACTGAAAAAGTATGAGGAGTGGCCAACAAAAATTACTGTCATAAAATTTGATAAATTACGTTCCTTCAGACTCAGCTATTTTGTCAACTCTCCAAAGCAGCGAGCGTCATCAAAATTGGAATCGGAATTCGAATTTTGCGACTGAGCATAGAATAGTGACAGTTATTTTAGCCGTGGGCAAATATGCTCGACCATTCTAGTCATCAGGACAACGAAAATATACATAGCACGCATAACTAACTTTATTATAACAAGATACGTTAGGCAAAAGCTAAGTATTGCCTAGAAAAGCTAAGCATGCGGCTAGAATTTTGGGAACATTTTGAGTTTATTAGATTAGTTAGTATTGTTATAAGGTTTAGCTACGTTAGTATTTTTATTTGTCATATATAAGTTTCTTAAATTGAACGAGTAATTTCGTATTTACAATAATGACAGGTAACATCAACAATCAATTGCATACATTTCAAAACTGTCTAAAGATTCCGTACTGCCTACTAGTACACTGCTACTTTAGAGGCCCTTGTAATACGTGGACCCGCACGTAAAAGCCTTCAACAGCTGCTCCCCTGTGCAATATTAAAAGATCTCCGAAGTGGGTGAGAGTTTATAAAAAACGGGCAAATATATTTTCCCTACAGGAAAGCACTCGATAGGGTTATTAGACGTTTTACGCGCGTTCTGTCGCGTGAGAGTTATTGCTCTCATGTCGTACTTCATATTAAATCTTCATTATCCTGTTAAAGACGTTTATAGCTACATTTTTACCAAAATATACATTTTTTTATTTCTTACGTATAACTTTTTTTATATGATCACTAGCTGCGCTCCGCGGTAACGCCCGTAATAAAAGTAGTTTACAACCTAATTTACAACCACAGTCAACCTACCAGAAAAAAACGCAAAAAAATATTGAAATATATGTTACACCGAATTTCATAAAAATCGGTCCAGCCGTTTCGGAAGAGTTCGATAACAAACACTGTGACACGAGATTTTCATGTGTTAGATAAACTTTTAAAGACATCCAGTTAAGCTATTGTTTAGTAATGTGTATTTAGTTTCACTAGAACACAGAGGTACTGTAGACACAAAAGCTTTGTTTCCTTACAGAATCCCTAACAAGCTAATTAATGTAAGAGATAAAAGAAAAGGGTATTTATATTGTTAACATCAGTATCTAGGTATGTTATAACTAGCTTCACAATAACCTCAGTATTCAATTTCACAAGATATAAAATCAAAACGTGAGATCTTTACTACTTGCCTACTTAGAAATCCAATCCATCAGTAGGTAAATTCAATTATACTCTCGACAAAATTAAAATAATGCAAAGCCGCGCTCGGATTGAAATTAATCGCCCTAACCTTTTAAATTAATACTTTACAATGAATGCACAATGTGCAATAAATAAATCTAAACGTTGCATTAATCTGCGTTTACCATGTCCAAAATGGCCTTGTCAATTCTCTATCCGATAAAGCAATATTGATTTCAAATTACGGTGGGCTAATACGTGATTAATACAATTCCACAATTGATTTGTAAGCAAACCCTGTGGTTAAGTCCGTTGAAAAATTCACCCCTGACGCCGCCAACTTCCACCAATCCAATTACTGAAGCGGAACTCTGGAAATTCTAAACCGATTATACAGAATTGAAAACATTAAGTACTTTACGGATTTCCACTTGCGACGTCCGAAAACGAACCTTACTTTTATACAGATTAGAATCAATTCGGCTCATCGATTCCAATGATTACAAAGTCAAAGATAGAATTCGAATGAACATTATTTACGGAAAAGTCTTATTTCGCACGCCGAGCGAAGATGGCCATGATTAGGAAAGTTGTATGACTTGCCGTTTTAGGGGACAAACATCGCTCCAACAAAACGTGACCGAAATTGCTCGTTACCAAGTTTTATAACACGCACATTAATCATTTTGACATCATGGGCTTGCAAAAATTATAAACAAGTCCAAAATGTTTTAGGTACAAAGTATTTGGTAACATTTTACAAATATTTGAGTATGCGTACAAAATATTTAGGTTTGAAGAACGGAAATGCAGCCCACAAAGATAAACTTAAGCGAATTTGTAGATTCGCAATCTAAACATTTTCACTACTTATTGTTAAACACTTGGATGGCAAAGTAATTTTCCAAGTTTGAAGAGATTTTGTGTCAAAAAGTGAAAATCTTAATCGTACTTTCTTGGTCGTCTCCAGATACTGCCTAAAGGTCTAGGCTATATAGAAGGACGGATATCTTGTAAACAAATTAAAAAAAAAAAAATTTACATTGATAGTTTTTTAGTTGTAACCAACGTTTGGTAACGAAACAACCGATTTTTAGGTATGTTTGCTCTGTGGTATGTATATCATTCGGGCATTCTCTAGTGCTCGCCTAATACTACTAGCAACAAGTTTATCGAAAATCTATCACGAAAATTACTTAGATCAATTTTATTCTCGGAAGCGATATTTTCTAAAGCAATTTGTGCCTTGGTGTCAGAGTTATAAACGCTAAACATTTGCTATTTATGATGGTAGAGACTCTACCAGTAGAGTTTGCAATGACCCGCGTGGAGGCAACGAAAGCTTGTCTTCGTGAGTCACGACTCGAAAGTGACAACTATGGTACAGTCGACGACGGTGGTGCTTTCAAGATTTTGAATCCGGATCAACAATAACAAACAATTTAAAAAAAGTATCAAAAAGTCTCGCATACAATTTTTTTTTTAATTCTTGATGATGTGAGAAATTGTGTAGTTTCCTACACATTTCTTGCGAAGCTGATGCCGTACCTAAGCCAAAAAAACGGTCCAAAAACCGCCACGCCAACAAAAATAAAGCTTACGATACAATAAGCAGATACGTTGATGAGGAAAATCAAATTATTCCGTCCTACCCTACATTCTACTCTTGCCGACATACTGGGGTCGGTCGTAAACATCGTGTGAGCCAATTATGTAATGGAAAGAGGATGTGGAACATAGATAAATGGATCGATCATAATATGAAGCAGAAGATACCAACCAACTATTACATCCTATAAATTCATAAGGATATAAATAAACATTTTTGTTCATCTTGCTTATTAGCTAATTAGTCAGGGTGGTAATGCGGTGGCTTATCAACACGTATTTTGCCTCGAATTCAATTAACTCTTTATCTACAAATTGATTTGATTGTTATCTTTATCGATTGATTCATTCCTTTCTCCCGCATAGGTATTGCAAAATAGGGAACGAGGGAATAGGGAACGATCTCCCTCCACAAGTTTTTCAGCACTGCCATAAAGTGCAGTCCTTATGGGTGTCAAAAATTCATCAGGATCAGCAACGCATTGGCAACGTGTTGCAAATGTCCATTGGTGACATTGACCACATACCAACATGAACAAAAAAATGTCAACTTAACGTTTTAAAAACGAAAAATTACAATAATGAATGAATAAAAGTAGAACTGTAACTGCCAACTGCAAGTGCAACTGCTCGAGCGTTTTGTGTATGTACGTACGTAGAAGTCTGTAGTCCACTTTGCAGTCGCAGTCGATTCCTGACTGCTTCAAGCGGTCCGTGTATGGCCAGCTAGTACTCGTATTAAAACATAAATAAAATAGATAACAATATTCCCATCGACTGTACATACAAAATAGACATTGTTACGGACTGCATGATACCATATTTAATGTCACTTTTGACGCTTCCAGTTAGTACGCGGGAACTCGAATGTGGTAGTGGTACCTACATAAATCTACCTACACCATCGATTAATTATTGTTTTACACTCTGAACAATAGCCAATACAATTTTATCTCAGTCATTTTTCTCAGGAAGCGACTCGATTTAATCTTGGACACTTTCGATTTCATTTGTTTAAACTTTTATAAGACGCAGACGTGTTTTACTTCTCCCTTTTGACCTTATCGGAGACCGTTGAAAATTAAAGTGATGCAAGTAAAATATGGTAACTGACACTTTATTACACGGTGTCCGACCCGTGGGTGCTGATGACACAAGCATGTTGAGATTAACACTGGAAAGGCATTTTTTTAATAAGTTGACTGTCAATTTGATGAATGGCAATCATGTCAGCTCAAAACAACGTCAAACCAACGTACATGTAAGTTTAACGTTCTCTCGTGAAGATATGTTGGTAGGGATTTGGAGATTTCGAATTATAATATTTATGAGGCTTATTTTTTTTTTTACTATTTACAGGGTAGCGTTTGACCACAAGTCACCTGATGTTAAGTGACGATGTGGTCGAAGATGGCGCCACGCTACACCTGGACTGGGAACTGGCTCTCAAGTGAGGCTGCCGGAACACACCGATAGGTGCTTGGCGACAGATTCTTAACAAGAGGGTGGTAGCTAGCCAGGCGAGTACTAGAAAATACCCTAACACCAAGCTATGGTCTCATCACGATGTTTTCGATATTTTGCTTATTCGAAATCAAACATAAAGATGATCCAGGTAGTATGTTCTTAATAGTCTTAGTAAGGTTCATATAAAAAGTAGGCTTACTAGGAAAATTGTGGGATAAAGTGCTTTTTTTCTACGGGGTTATTTATGTAGGATCCTTTTTTCACGATAACCTGTAGTACACGTTTATTTATTTAAATACATATTATATATATCGTGATAAAAAAATATATATACAAAAACCAGATGACATCTCTAAGTGTAAAGATTTTGCTATTAACAGGATAAGATTATGGATGCCAAAGTATAAGAACCAAAGACTAGGAAGTAGGTAGTGTAAGTAGTACTAAGGTTTAAGCTTGCACAGTAAAATAACATATTCACAACTAGGGTCTATGAGAGATAAACCTGACAGAATACTAAAATATCCATCACAGCGAGTTAGTATCCATTTCTCTTACAACGTTTCCTAAGGGCCTGAATATTAATTTCTCATGCCCTGGATATAGGGTTGTGTTTTATGAGAATGTAAACATCAAGTAGATACTAAGATGAAAGGGTAAGCAAACCAAAGGCAGAATAAAAGCCTTTATGGCAGGTTGATGTTTTAAAAATGAATAGCACTGTGAAGCCGAGACTATGTTTTAGGGTCCCGTTCTTCAAAAGGAAAAAAGTAACCCTTATTGATACTATATACGTCTGTTTAACTGTTTGTCAAGACCCTATGTCTCAGGAATGAGTAGAGATAAGAAGTTAAAACTAATATCACTACGGACCCTTGGCGTATATTTTGACACAATGTAAAAGAATACTGAAAATCATTATTTAGATATTGGTGTCGATTCGGTTGTGCATTCTCTAAAACTAAACTAGGTTTGACAGCTTTAAAAGTAATGCTGTCCTTTTTTTACTTCAGTGGTTAGAAAAAGACAGCAATACCTGTAAAACTTAGTTTAGTTTTAGAGAATGCAAAACCGAATCGACACCACTGACATAATTTTTTTTACGGAAGCCTTGGTGCGTGAGTTAGACTTGCACTTGCCTGGATTTTTTCTAATTGTCTTTATTATCGACTTGCATTAAAAGCTCAATTACTGTTATTGTGGTTTTTCAATCATAAAAAGGGTTTCACTTCAATGGCACGCGCCTCTCATGTTTCCGGTATTTCTCTAACTTCACAGCATAATTAGGTACAAACGGAGAGCTACAAACAATTTTCATCTGACCCAAAAGTTGATAATCCTGGGCGTGTTCCGGTGAAGGGCCTAGCTTTAGATACCTTAAGCGTCTGGAGATATAAGTGGACAATATACTTAACTAATGTGGCAGTAATAAGGATCAAGATGGCAATGACTGCAATTTTGTTGCCTAAATGTAAGTATCGTATATATATGTATATATACATGTATTTAAGTACTTTATTCGTAAATAGAGGAACTTATATTTACAAGAGAAGACCAGGCAAGATTTAAAAAAAAATTGATCGACATCAAAGCGACTGATGTCAGATTGACAGATGTCAAAGCTGTCAAAGCTGTCAAAGCTGTCAAAGCTGTCAAAAATATTTTAATGAGGAAGTCACGATCATTACCCACTTCTCAACTATTCAAAGTTGAGCAGTTCAATAGTTGAGTAAAAACGCTACCCTATTGTTTATTTTTTAATAAGAAGATATTAAATATTCCGTTTATTTTTCAAAAATCCGTCGTATTTATGGAGGCCATGGTAACCCTAGCTTTACATAACATGACTTAGGTCATGTCATGATCTTGAACTTATGGGCGCCATTGTCTGTCTCATGAAGGATTACCAATATTAACATAGCCTTTAGAGACAACAAATTATTTTGTGTATGTAGGTACTCTATATTATTATAGTCTAATAAACCAAATTTTCCATGTATAATAAATAGTACAACGGTCTCAATAGATAAAGAGTTGAAAAAAATAATTTATGCCCCTGATTCCAATAATCCTTTGAATAATCTAAATATGGCTCACCACTGACTCACTGGTTGTCTGATTGACCCACTAATTCTATAACGCTGTCAAATAAAAACAATGGAATAACGACCCGCACCCTCTAGCACAAAAAAAAATTGCAGCACACCCCACTTCTGAAACGAACTAGTCGCAAGTTTGCAACACAAATCCTGCTGTCTATTACAAGACAAAATCTATAGGAAAATAGACAGGAACAGTCACTTTCACCGGTAGATTTACCGTCCACGCCGAAATGAAGAGAAAACGGCTTTTCTGAATTGGCTACAAATGACTTCGGTAATTGATACGTTGGCGAGCTGTAGTGCCTCCCTAATTGTAAATCAGAACGAATTGGATGGCTTCAATTTCATTAACGATCGATCGATGCGGTACTTTTGAGGGCCAATCAAATAGCAAAAATATTGGAGCAAGCTTACCTGTGCGTAATTATTACTCGGGTGAAAATTTAGGAGAACAAGTTTTTCTTTCAGCATCCTCTGATTAGTTTATCAACTTTACCAATTACGAATTTTATATATTATGCTTTCGTCTCGTAAAATTATTCTCTATTGTCTCCCTGCTAATATTTAGATTTCACTAGATGTTTGAACTATATAAATCTGAATAACATTTCATATTCCTAATTACTCTTCTTCTTCACTTAAGAGCAAATCTCTTGTCGGAACAGCATTTTCAATCTTGTTCGGTCCTCGACCAGCATTCAGCTGGTTAAAAACCTTAATCTTTTTTTATTCAGCTCAATTAGAGATATGTAAAAATAAGGATAAATCTAAGGTGTTGTACCTCTACACATTTCATGTTAGAACAGCCTGGCAGGTCAGATTGTTGTTTTAATATTCTTTACAATGGCAGTTGTTTCTGATAAAACCCCCAGGAGAAAAACCTTTGTTTTCATCTTGTTGAATGTGTGTGACCAATATTTAAATTTACCAAAGCACCTCCCAACCCATAATAACCTATACAAAGCCAAAGGTCACAAGCACAGATTGCGATAGCCAAACAATAGCAACGGAAACTTAATAACCGCAGGACGGGCCATGCGTCCACAAATACGGCGAGTTCCCATCGAGGGACCACGTGGGATGTCGTTTGAAATAAACATGATGGGCAGGCTCTCTCTCATTACCATTGAAAACCTAGCAGGGATCGCCTATAAACATCTATAGCTCTATATGTAATGTAGATATAACGCACCAGCTGCGCCTAGCCATAACACCCGCGGTTTTGTCATTATCTCGCAGGAACTAAACAGTTTTCAGACATAAGAAGTATAGCGTGTCCTATTCCAAGACCTTAAGTGAATATATGACAAGTGTAATGAACATCTGTTCAGCCGATACGGAGTTAAGTGGTAACAAACACATACACTTTCGCACTCATAATATTATTATTAGATTTTATTCTATTTTCCTGTCCAAGAACTAGACTTTATGTAGTCAGAAGTGACTCTATCATTATGTTTTTTTTTTATTATTATTGATGACTTAAAAATCTGAGCTCGGTCTAAGCCAACCACAGTCTCAATAAGTATTTCAATTCAAAGCAGCTGCCATAAAGACTGTTTTCAAGAGCTTTTAGGAACACTTACCTAAATCTGAAGCTTCAAGCTTTCAAGAGCTCGAGGAAACTAGGGATTGAAGTACAGGAAAAGGAAACGTGACTAACGTTGAAATATTTACTAACATTGTAGGATTTTCCTAGGAATGGAAAAAGTTCTTGAGCATTTGGTGGTGATAGGTAGGTATAGTAATTTAATAATTTAGGTCCAACCTTTGACGGATGAATTTCATTTTGAACGGAGTTTTACTTTTGTGTTATCAGCCGTTCCCAATAACCGATCTATCCACGGTTTGCCCTACTAGGCATAGAAATTTGACATTACTTCTACTTATGGTGCTTATTATGTCAAATATGCCGTATATGGAATTCTTTGAAATTGTAGTTTTTTATTTGCTAGCCTATAATAATAATAATAATGAGTTTTTTATAGTAATATTATTGTTTGATATTATTTTATAAAATTAATGTAAAAAACTTTTACTTAAGAAAAGAAATAAATGAAGAGATAATAATAATAATGCCCGCACAATCACATACATAGGCTCTGACCCCTAATCTGAGTATCTAGGGTATCAGAAACTACGAGGATCGGGGATCCACAACACCCAGACACAGAACAAATACTTGCGCTTTTTTTTCTCAATGCACAAATATTTGTCCTGTAGCGGGAATCGAACCCGCGACCTTACGTTTCACAGTCGGCTATCTGCCCATTGCGCCACATCGGTCGTCAGAATATAGTAGACAGACGGTGTCCCACTACAGGGCAAAACATTCCCCCAAGTTTCTCGCGGTATCTTTACTCTACCCTGCATCTAAAGCTGCACTAAATTACCAACCTACGCGAAACTATTCAATTATTCAACTAAAGGCAACTCACGACTATAAATTAATGCTAATTGATAATAATATTGAAGTCAGTACGGGGTACAAAGTTCGAACGACTTTAACTTGCCTCATAATTTAATAGCCACTGTTCGATGAAATAGTGCGCCTCATTCAACTGATGTCTATCAAAACATCATGTAAATTGTCCAGGGGTCCCTTGCCAAGACAAAACATACATTGTTAAGCAGACATCGCATTGTGAGGAACGTAGGAACGGTAGCTTTCGACATTCTCGTGACTCACGATCCGCGGTTAATCAGTGAAGAAAGTCATACAAAATGCTTATTTATTTGTCGAACATGACCTTAAGGTCGGGGGCCGGCCAGGGGATTGTTCTGTGACATTGATATTTGCCATCACCTCGGGGCTTTGAAGATCAAGGATATTGAGTGTAGGCGTCGATCGTGAAAGTTTGAAAGCTCCTCGAGATGCTTAGTGGAAATGAAAACGTGTCAAGGGTGCCCACTCGTATTTGTGACGGCAATATAGTTGGATCTACCTGGAGTTGAAGTGAACTTCAGAACTACATAAATAAATATGTATCAAAACATTTCCCTCTTTGCCATTATCGCTTTTCAGTGTTGGTCATTGAGAATCAACCCTTAGCATAAATACTAGGCATCTTACCTAATTATATCTTCAAAGTAAAATAAACTCACTAAGCAAACTCACTATTCTTAAACCTATCGTTGAGTTCATTGTTTCTTGAATACATTAGCATATAGTTAATTATCATTCCAGTAATTACAGCAATATCCATCACAGAACTATGAATGAGAGAAAAACACCAAAGAGGCTTTTAGGTGAAGGTCGCGAAGACGTACAGGAAGCGCATGTGAGGCCGCACTCTGACGTCACTTCCTGGGCCGATGAACGAGTTACACTATGCTAAGGTATGCGAAGCGATAACCAGCACTGTAAACTAGTATTAGGGAACGCTTTAAAAGATTATGGCCCACTAATTCTAACAGTTCTAACACCATTGTCGATTGATGAGATTCTTTGGGGCTTAGCTGTTTGGTTAAGCAATCAACTTGTGTAACTTCTCAATATTTACGGAGCTGATCTACAAGCTTTTGCTGTTAATCCGGTTGCTGAACAAGTTCTAAATAAAGAACCACTTTAGAAATAAGCGATCCTTCCTATTAGTGGTCGAGCAGATGCCTTCAGAAAATGTATTTAAAACTCCAAAGATGCGGAATGCGTGTCAATAATTGCCATATTCATTTTAGAAGGTTACTTTGATTTTGTTAGACGCACTGAACGCCTGAGCCAAGAATGGTAGAGTTAGTACGTTATTTGAACAGCTACGCCACATGAAGAAGCGACTATAGCTCAGTAGTAGGACGTCGACTTGTCCTGCATGAGCTTGAGCTATCAGTAAAGGGGAACATCGTAATGAAATCATGAATCCATAACTTGGAGGTAGGCCATTTTCTAGTGCTCGCCTGGCTTACTGAAACTAAAATAAGAATCTATCGCCAAGCACCGTTATCGGTGTTCCGACAACCTCATTTGAGAGCCAGTTCCTAGACCACGCGTAAGGTGACTTGTAATCTAACATTGCCCTGGGAATTATGAAAAAAGAAGAAATTCGTGCAACCAGGTTACTGCCTAATGCCCGAAATTAATAATCGATCCGATCCGTTATCCGCGGTTTTGGATCGATATGTCATGTCATAATATGTCATTTTAGTAGGTACTAGGGCTTGTCAGATTACTACTAAGATGATATAATTATTATGACATGACATATCGATCCAAAACCGCGGATAACGGATCAGGATCGATTATATTAATTTCGGGCGTAATTCTATCAGTTTTATTCTACATGCGCTCAAAAGACTTCATCATTTACACTATTTTTCACACATCCATAACACTTTACCCTTATCTCTTAACATTAACCTCTTATCTCGAAATCATCACCGTTATCCTCAATCCAAGCACCGAACCCCAATTTAAATTCATCGCCAGTTGGCTCCACGGCTCCACTGCTGGCAGTTCAACGCTCGAGTTTATCGGCATTCATAAACACGTAAATAGATCGAATGCAGTAAAACACTGCACCGGGCCCCCGTTTCCGACTGTGACGCGATCGATGGATGCTAACGATATTTGTTACGAGTTCTTTTATTTCTTTTCTTTTTTTGACTGACGAGGCGATCAAATCGCACTTCGGATCGTAAGCGTCAAGCTTGACGTTCGTCAACCTAAGATATTGAATGTTAAATTTCTTTGTGTCTTGTAACTTCACACCTACATTAATATTTCAGTGCAATGCGTAACTAGCAGAGATTTGATTAAAAATCTAAGTTGTGATTACGATCATGGCCTGAATTAAACAGCAAGATATTCAAAATTAAAAAAAAAAACAATAGGATACATTGTGATCACTTGAAAACGTCAACTTAAAACAAGCTTCGCCTGTTCAATGCAGATTGTATCTTAAACATCAAATACGTTAAACAAAATTGGCATAATAAAAATACAGCATAATAAATTCTTTATGTTCCATGCCAAAGGTGCAGCGACATTATGTTAATGAATTCGACGAATAAAAAAAAATGTTGCGTAGACACAAGCAAAAAGCATGCGAACCTTGAATAAAACTGGTCCCATTTTCAATGTCAATAAAAGACAGGTGGTCGCATAGAAATTCTGTACCGGATAGTAGGTAATTACAACAAGAACTAGAGGAAATGTCTCAATACTACATCGGTTTAATCGTTATGGATTGTTAGAGAAACTTTTCTAGAACTTTAACTTACCTTGAGTTTGCCTTGAATATACTATGGAATACTTTTACTTCAATATTACGAATGAGAAATTAACGGATACACTACATCGATATCTTGATGTTAAAATGTATTAAATTATTATGTTCTTCATTAAAATTCCATAAACATGCAACTACAACAGACAATTATGCTAAAAAATTACGTCAACACAATCAACATTGTACTTTTTAAACGGTGTAATAACGTTTAAATCGGCTTATCAATCCAAACTGAACCCTAAACGATGCCACAATATTCTAAAGTTCACTGGAACCATATCAAGAGCGCTCCAGATAAATGGATCACGTTACTTGATTAACCGACGCACATCCCTTCCCCTTATCACCCCTGGGAATATTTAAATGGGCCTTGAATATATCACACCACCCCCGAGGTAAACGAGGCAAGTAGACTCGTTTACCTGCGCTCTAGATCGAGTTTGGGTGCCTTCATTAACTTAAAAGTTAAAACTGTATTCAGAACAGTTATGCAAATTTCAAGAGTTAACAGAGCTTGCATGATCTGTACTTTCTATAATAAGCTAGCAGCAGTGCAGTGATATTCTCATCGCATGAGAATTAGAGCGACAATTCGTACGTATGTTACGTGCGATCTCAATCAAAATGGCAATCACGCGCGGCGCCACCTCACCACATCTACTCCTAATGTGACGGCATTGAAAATCAGCATTCAAACCGTTGGCGGCGAGCTACACGCTTAGTTACAGGGATTGATTTATAGCTGAAAGTGATAACTCGCGCCTGGCAGCCTTATCACGCCCATCATCCAGGGATTTTATCGTAAACGCGGACAAATCAGCACATTTTATTTCCGCTAAGTAGGCTAACAATGTCCGAACACGTATTACCGTTTTTGTGGTCATAAATCCTGCGAAGATCCTTGTCTCGGCGCCAAGGTCTGCGCACTCATTCACAAGATAGAGCGACAAAAAACTGGAGCAATGAACTGGGAGTCACGTCGGATGCTCATCAGCTCGCGAAGCACGTAACACCGTCTAAACTACCGCTCATTGTCAATATTGGGAAGTTCTGAGCCAGTGGTAAAATCAATAGAGACATTATCGAATATTAGACGTATGATTGCTTGAAATTGTTTTACTCTCTAATGAATAACAAACATTTTAAGTAGATGAAATGACCAAGAACATTGGAGCAAACATGTTTTGGCCTTTTTAATGGAAATACTACTACATACTTAGAAAATACAATTATGTTCGTTATTATGGGACAATGAGGTTGCATTTTGTTCCCATAATTATGAGAGAGTAGTCCCAGTTGTCAACAGTCAACCACCCAAATGGCAGAAATGGGATCTGTCTATTGTATGGGATGTGTCTTCACCGAGACATCTAGAATTCACTTCTTTCTATCAACTGCGGAGACTCTACCGCAGAACAAATTCCGAAACGAAATTTATTAACATGAGGATTGTTATTAAGTTGCTAACCTCGAATGTCTGAGTAATGGCTGCGGTGAACAGTGGTTGGTACACACGGCGTAGTGCAAGGTTGGCTGCAAAGTGCATCGTCTATTAAACCGGAGATGAAAGCGACTGTTTATTTTGATTTTCTGCCTGCGTATGCCGTATGTGCATTACTAAGCTTCGGGCAACGACCTTCTTGCCTGTTCTGCCACCACCTTTCCTCACTCGTAAACCTCTCGCAAGTTAACGCTCGCACATTAGCTTGCCGTAATTAACTGATTTTGTCCGCTGTTATTCAGACAAATTCAGTTTCATTGGGCATCATCGTCCATTATTATTACAGTTGATTGATAAGAACTGCTCGTCTTTCATACGTCTCGTTCATGTTATTAAAACAAATAGACGTACGTCAGCAGCGTCTGTCTTGTAATTATTAAACAATACATCTTACGCTTCAGAGCAGAGATACCCAAACTGTGACCAACATTTGTATGTAAATCGTGAAGAAAACAGTGAACGTTAAAGCTTGATTCTGTGTCGAATACAAACAGTGACTTGATTTCGCCGGATCTGTTGCATCATTTTTGCGATTTGAATAGCCTGCTCATGTATTAACCTTAATAGTGAATATGGAAACTATGTTCAATGTTCATAAACCGTAGGTGCTTTATATTTTGACATAGGTATTTCTTATGATTTCGAGTTTAATCATAGCATAACGGATTATCTCAGTCAAGAACTCAAACGAAATATCAATATTCAGGAAGCTATCATGGTCACATACGCGAAGAAACCTGTTCGAATCATATCGGTATGCGAGAGGCAAATATTTTCGACGCGCAGGGACCATTCTTTGCAAATCCCAAATGCCATGGTAAGTAAATATAAAATATGATCGATTAGAGTAAAGACAGAGCATCGACGCATGAACCTTTGTCTAGGCGTCCCAGACAGTTTATTTCGCAACCGGCCCGGCCGGCGCGCTGGCCGGCAGCTCATCAAACATTGTCGGATTACATTTATGGACCATTTGTATGGGATCTGCTACGGTTAATGATTTTCGGTCGTTCCTCCGTCGCTTGAGCAATTCTAATACGAGCGGTTACTTAATAACTTTTTATAGGGCCTCTTTTGTCAGCTTCGATTGCAGTCACGACTCTTTATTTTCTAAAACCATCAGAAAAAGGTGCAATCGAGATTGAAAAATGTCAATGATCTCGCTGCAAGCCGGGTGAACGGGCCCCACTGTTATTATTACTAAACGCTCCCCTATCGAATTACGAGCGCCCCGTGTTCTTGACATAAAAGCGAACACCTTTGCGAAAAGGTTATCTTATAAGCATCCAGTTCGTAATGCTATCGGAATTCCACTGCGTATATGTTCAATCTTTGCATGTTTTCCTGACATTATCGGCTGACCCGGCGCGGTGACTTGGCTGCCCACTTATCTGCAAGCAAGTAGTGGTAACAAATTATGCAAGCAACACATGCGTGAAGGAAGCGTGATTAAAAACTGCATCCTCACCGTTTATTTTCCTCATGCCGGCCCTAGACCTTCACTGCACGGCCGAAATCCTGTCCTCGGAGTCGGCAACAACAAAACACACACTCACTTGTAACCACTATCATTTATTTCACGAGTCGTAAACGATGACTTTTGTTGTGCCTAAATGCAGCTGGTCATTCACAACTGCTTCGATGCACTATTTATTTAGTTGATAAGATGAAAACACACAAATTGTTTATCACGTTGCGATCTACACCCACGCAAACATGTTGCGACGCGCGTCAACGCCGCGTGACTGCAGGCGCCAGGCGTGTCGCCGGCTGACACTTCGGCGCTTGACAGCGGCAGGAGCGTAAACTAAACGCGATTGACAGGACATCAACATAGATGGCGCTTTATTAAATCTGTGATTAATGTTTACAATGTTCGAGTAAAATTATAATAAATTACCAAAAGGTATGTATATGAACATTTTAAATTATAAAATGTGGATAAATATAAAAAAAGTACAAAAAATGAAAATAAAAGGTAAGAAAATAGGTACTTATTTCATCGTTATGGTACCTACTAAGTACATAAAAAGTTAAATTAGATTAATAAAGTTGTGTGTCTCTTACCTTATTAATTTTAGCAGCTTTGATGATTCAGGCTTTTATCTTCTGTATTAACGAAATTTAAGCTCACTATAAAATTTCACATTCACCATAAAAATTAAATACTTATTTCGGCACTAAAACAAATCTACATCCTGGATTGTTTGTCCCGTATATAATCCCGCACTGAATGAAACGCCGGTCGCACAAAAACCAGAAAAATAGGGACTGAAAGGACACTGCTTTGTATAAAACGGGTATTTTATGGGGATTTCCACCATACACGAGTGTAAAATGCACGATTTCAATGCGGTTCACCATGAATAGCGACCGATAACACTATCCATCACCCCATTATCCTGCGACGCGAAGTTAGCAACGAGCGGGCACGTCAAAATATACTATAAATAACGCGGTTCGTATCCGGGGAGCGCCCGCCTCCACGCCACCCCATCCCCGGCCCTTCGATCGGCCGATGTAAACACAGCTTTATATTCGCAACAGAGAGGATTTTGAATTTGGATAAAATAATAGACGCGAATGAGCGCGTGTTTGTGGCTGGTGGCCAGTGTGACCATGTGAGTGGAGTGCGAGGCGCCAGACCTACTAAGCGTTCGCGAGACGGACGTCGCAGAGCGGGAGGCAAGGAGGCGCTCGTATGAGCTCGCATTAACTATACGTTAAATCGCCTGCAGCCTTCGCCGGCTGCGGTCGAGAACTCGACACCGCCAACCGCCTCCCCGCCATACAGAAAACACTTCCCCAAGTAGCCTCTCGACATGCACAGCCAATTAACTCGAACTTTAATTACACTCCACCATTAGAGGACTAGGGTCGCTTTCCCCGCAACAACACCGACCCTTTGTCACCTGCGCGACAGAGACGTATCTTATTCTCATTCAAAATTTCCAACTTAAGTATGTAAATTCAATGTTTTCCTCCGGATAAAGACAAAGGCGGAAAATAAAATTGAAGAATTTTAAACAGCGGGTGAGACAATAAAACGTCGCCTTGCATATAAACATCCATTCGTTACAGCCCCGGGTAAAGTGCGCTGAAAGGAGAAACCGACAAAGGAAGCCTTTTTAGGGACCCGGATAAGACGAGACGCGAAGAAAAAGGAGAGCGACAATTTTTCCGGTTCATATCTTTCTGTACATTTCATTACTTCCGCTATGTATGGACGTGGCTCGGGAGTGTTCGAGTTGGCTCGGCGTGCATTCGGGCAGTTCCGAGAGACTAATCGATAGCCGTCAGCCGTAGCGACGTGCTACGTTACTAGCTACTCTAGCTACTACGGCTACGAGGGTCTACAACTTCGTAGATTACGTTCCGAGGCGGATGAATTAAAAGTCTGTGAAGTTACTCAACGGATAGGGTTGTACGGATATAGAGGTAGCGAAGGTATATAGGCTCAGGTTTCAGGGGTGCCGTGTTGTTTCTATTCGTACAACTTACTTTGAATACTACATAATACATACCTTACGTGTTTGTTTCCAACACAAACGAGTAAAGAGAAATCCAAGACAATATAAAGCGAAATCTTATTAGAAAAACTTAATATAAAATATCAGACTATTAAGATGGTAAAAAGCTTGGGTCTGTAGTGAACTTGTTCCAATTCAATCAACTAAGTAGAAAAAAAGCCGACAAAGTTACGGGCGTTTCTTTGAAGTTTTAATGTGATCGATCATTTTTTTCTATCCTCCTAAAAAAGTATTTTTGAATAATTTCTTACCTATTTTGTAACATAATCATCTTTATTATCTACCATCATAATTTGGGATATTAGACTGCTACTTATTATAATATTCAACGAAATTTATGAAACGTGGCTTTATTATTCGCGCAAATCCTTCGCGCAAATCCTTCGCGCAAATTTTTCGCGCAAATCCTTCGCGCAAATCCTTCGCGCAAATCCTTCGCGCAAATCCTTCGCGCAAACCCTTCGCGCAAATCCTTCGCGCAAATCCTTCGCGAAAATCCTTTGCGAAAATGCTTCGCGAAAATCCTTCGCGCAAATCCTTCGCGCAAATCCTTCGCGCAAATCCTCCGCGCAAATCCTTTGCGCAAATCCTTCGCGCAAATCCTTCGCGCAAATCCTTCGCGGAAATCCTTCGCGAATATCCTTCGCGAATATCCTTCGCGCAAATCCTTCGCGATTATCCTTCGCGAAAATCCTTCGCGCAAATCCTTCGCGCAAATCCTTCGCGAAAATCCTTCGTGCAAATCCTTCGCGCAAATCCTTCGCGCAAATCCTTCGCGAAAATCCTTCGCGAAAATCCTTCGCGCAAATCCTTCGCGCAAATCCTTCGCGCAAATCCTTTGCGCAACGCCTTCTCGCAAATCCTTCGCGCAAATCCTTCGCGCAAATCCTACGCGCAAATCCTTCGCGCAAATCCTTCACGCAAATCCTTCGCGCTTTCCAGCGACACCTGGGACGCAAGGGCTGAGACTAGGTTGACTAGCATTGCTGCCAAGTGCAAATCAGCGGGGAATTCCCCGCATAGCAGGTAATAGAAGCAGGTAAAAAAATGGATAAAAGCAGGTTAATTCCAGTAATGGGAAATTCAATAGATAAAAAATATCAGACAAAAGCCAAGTTTATTTTTGAACGCATCCATTTGTATGGCAAAATGTTGTTATACAATTTGTATGTTTATTTGTTTGAATGGTGGGGGATATCTCTGCTTGAAATGGACCGGAACGCGCGTAAGGGGCGCCAATTAAGAAGCAACATTTTTGCGCCTTTGTATGTTTTGTGGCGTTTATACTAAATGAGAATAAGGGTCTTTTTCCTTCGTTTTGCTAACTTACAGAGTAGAAACAATAAAAAAATTTTCGCGCTCGCTCCGCTCGCGCTTCCCCCCTGGATCCGCCCTTGTACCTACCTACGTCTAAAATATCTCTCGTCATTATTAAATAAATAAATAAAATATAATAGACTATCAATACGTAAACTGCTCAGTGGTTGTGACATCGGCCTGCAACCCATAGGTCGTGGGTTCGATTCTGCAAAGACTATTCTGCTTTATGCGAGAGCAAAGTATGTATACGTAGACATTTTAGAGAGGGCAAATGAAGGCTATATCATTAAATACTGGTGTCCCTCGATAAATAGGACATAGGATAGATACTTTATATCGCGATAAAGTGTAGTTCACGCGGGTGAAACCGCGGGGCGCAGCTAGTATTACACATGCGTAAGTTTAAGCTACTATTTATCGCGGAAATAGGTTCCAGCAGGATAACGGGAAGACCGCGGGGGTTGGTAAGCGCATAGCGCTGCTATTACATAGTAAAAAACGCATTATTTTTTAATGCCTAATATACAAATTTTAAATCTATCAAATAATTTAAAATTTGTATGTTATTAAATATATTCTTCTCGTTTTTCTGCATTCTTCTCCCTCTACGACCATTACGTGTGTTGTGCCCACAGACTATCTTCCATCATAGCCGCAGACTCACTCTCGATCGTCCTGAGGTCTACTATTTGTGGTATTTGGGCTGCGTTCAGAAATTACACTTTCGGGTGAGGATAAAGTAAGTCATAATCATAACCTTTTACAATCTGTGTTTTGATTCTGAACGAGTTTGGACAAATTTTACCATAAATGGAACGTTTCTGTTAGCTTTCCAACTTTCTGAACGGTCTGTAACGCTAGAGTGCTTTAGATTTCCAGTTTCAAGACATTCTGAACGCGTTTGGAAAATAATTTTACCCTACCTGAAACGTTTCTGAATGCAGCCCTGGTGGTAGTGGTGGTACTGTACTGTGGTGATGTCTGTGGTCTGTGGCAGTGTCATGTCAATTTTCCAATTGTCAATGTCTAATTAATTATAATTCAACAAATCAATAGGACTTTTTTGGCGGCAATTGAGTTGTCAACGTGAAAATTTTGTTTTTATTTCCAAAACTTGTGTTTCTTCGAGTGATAATGTGTAATATTGGTGGATTATTAACCATTATGTGTTCGTTAATGTGTACGAGTGTGGGAAATTGAAATAAAGTTGTGAAAGTGACTTTTCAAGTTGCTCCAAAAAAGTCCGTGTAAAGTTTAAGTAAAGCACCACTACTTTACTTAAACACTATCCTCATCCCATCATCTCATCATCATCATCACCATCATCATTTAAACTTGATTCAACTCTCTGAGTTTGAAATCTTTTATACTTGACACTGGCAAATACACTAATCGTGTGACGCCATAACAAACAAAAAAAAAAAAAAAAAAAAAAAACAAATCAATATCAATTCTCTTCGGTTCGAATAGTTCGACTTCTTCGAGATCAATTTATCAATATGTGGGTGGATGTGGTTGTCGAAAATGCCGAAATACTGAATATTTTGCCCTGAATTTGTGACGAAAGGGTTGGTTCTACATATACCAAACAATTGGCCGTAATTACCTCTACTGATCAATCTCCATCGATTGTTTCCGCACCATCTCGCGGCATTGCCGAAATTGTGGCATCGAAGCAGAGCAAAAGCCATCGAAATAAGCAATTCAAGTTGAAGTAGTTGTAGTTCATCGAGCGGGACTAACCAAGAGTGTGGACTTGTGATAATGCTTGTTTTTCCCTTCAAGTTTAATATAATTCATCAGTTTTTAAATGTACAATAAATCTAGTGCTGTTTTACTTTAAGAAAATGGAGGAGCCTAAATTGATGTCGTAAGTTGTAATTTACACTTACTGTAGCATATTTCGTGATTACTTGAAATTTCATACTTCTGGTTTGCTAGACAGTTGCCCTGGACTATCTTTTATTAGCAAACAACTTAACTAAGCAATCCTGCATTCCTCCTACATAAAAGTATAGGTGATAGTGGCCGCAGTCAAGTTTTTGTCTCGTTCATTAAAAGTTTTGTTGTTTTTTTCCTCTATCTAATTAAATGATTTAGGTGTTTGAACAGCCGGTATGCTGCTCAAAGCTTTTTTTGTTAGAAAATGTTTGAGTATCAGGACTTCAAGATTCCACCATCAGACATGTAGGCGAGATGGATCATCTACAAAATTAGCAGATAGGGTATTGAATTGATTTGATTAAAATACAGTGATAAAAGCGTACCATACTCCACCATCAACCTCCTTATCACTTACCACCAGGTGAGACTGGAATCAAATGCTTGCTTATCGCTAATAAAAAAAGAAAAACAACAACCCAGGATAGTTCCGAGAGGTCTTTACGGAGCACCAAACAAACAAACAACTTACAAACTACAAAAGATAAACTTGCAAAAGAGAGACTTCTTCCACTTGGTAAAATTTTCTGCTTACAGAGGCAGCCAACTGGTTGCTAAAGGTGTAACCAAAAAGGTTGATGGAAAATTACCTGAACTGGGGTTAAAGGAAGTGACTCCTAGTGGCTCGTGGCTTGAACAGAAGCAGATACAGTCTGCGTTGGAGGCTCGGAAACATTTAATTGAAGTTGAGAGAATTGAAAAAGGGTTAGTATATATATCATACTAGTTGCGCGGTTTCACCTGCATCTACCAGTTATCCCGCACCTTTTTCCGGGATAAAAAGTAGCCTATGTGTTAATCTTGGGTTATATTATAAGCTATCTCCATTCTAGATTTCATTTAGGTCTGTTCAGTAGTTTTTTCGTGAAAGAGTAAGAAACATCCATCCATTCTATCCATCAAAATTCAAAAAAATCTTTATTTAATAAGATACATCCAATCTTTCCACATATATATATATGCATCCATACTTACAAACTTTGATGTTTATAATATTAAGTAGGACTAATAGGATGGACGTAAGTAAGTTAAGTATGACTTCAGTGAATTCCTTTTAAAACAGATTGGATAAGTGGTTGCGAACAATGCTTCTTTGCTACAGAATCTGGCAGCAGTTGGATGAGAAGAGCCGAAGATCGGGCTCAGTGGCGTGCTTTGGGAGAGGCCTATGTCCAGCAGTAGACTGATACGGACTGATTATGATGATGATGATGATATTGTATGTGGAAGAAAACAATTCATTCAAATATTTGAAATTGTGTTCCAGGGGTTCTCTAAGCCATGCAACGTGGCGGGATGATTTGAAACTTGCTGAAGTGATACAAAAGGCAGGCAGTTACTGGCAGTACATTGGCCACAATGTTGGGAGGTACTTGTACCTGCAACCGGAGGAAGCTCTGTTTCTCATTGAAATTGTAAGTACAAACACATCGTCGACTAGCTAACAACACTGCGGAAAGACAGGAAAGACACAAAACTGTTACAATTTTTAAATAACGGTTTCTATCTAGTCAAAATGCTTGGAACTGACAGGTTCATAGAAGCGCACGCCAAAACTGCATCTAATGGCATTGAAATGTCAATACCACAATATGTTTACTTATGCGGTGTTGTTTGCTAACCGATGACATCCAATATCCATACTATATGACATATTAAATTCAAAAGTAATTCTCCGCCTCTTTGTACATACATGAATATGTTTATGTTCAACAAAAATTACAATTAGGCTATATTTATTTTATTGGCGGCAAGTCAGTTGTCGTAGCGTATTCTTCTTCTTGTCTTCTTCTACCTGAAGTTTATGAAGAGGACAGCAATAATGATAGTAATAAATTAAGTGCTGCCATATAAAAAAGATTTATTTATTTGGTAATAGGCGAGCAGCAGCCTGAGGCTGATGTGCCTATATCATGCATAATTTTCAAAATTTTTCTTGTTCACAAGATGTTCACAGCAAAGTCATTACATGCATTATGAGGTCTTATACTAATTTATCATTATTATTTCTAGAACTGTCTCCTACTCAAGCACAATGGTGTTACAGTGTCATTACAGAAAGCATATGCCCTTTGCCTTGAAGAGATACCTGTTGAGCAATATAAAGTCTATGCGTCTCTCAGCAGGCTCGGTTACCGGGTACGAAGGCACAAACAACCCATACCTAAAAATAATATCACCCAAAGAAATGCTTCTGAAGAATATGAAACTTCTGAGGAATATATACAAAGACAATTTATTTCAAACATCAAAAGGGAACCCTTAGATGACAATATTTCCAATTTAAGAGATGAAGCGATAGATTTATCTCTAATAACAATACCCTGGGATAACGATAGTGATAGTTTAGTTCCATTAATTGATGCAGACAACATTAGAGTGGAAATTGTTGAGAACCATGCTGGATCGGAATTAATTGAGAATGATATTAACAATGCCATAGAAAAAACTTTACTATCCTCAGGCATAGATCCTAGTAATGAATCTAGAGGCTCAGGTGGTGAGATATCACCAATAAATCACGAATCAGAAATAATGTTACCATACCATGAAGATTTAGTTAACAATGCTAATGAAAACAACATAACCTCTGAAAGTAACAGAACAGAAGAAGTAAATAATGATGTGGTAGAAACAGATTCTAATGAGATAACTGAAATGAATATTGATCCAACTGAAGATAATGGAACTGCAACAATTAATCAAGAAGCGAACATTAACAACATTATAGCTGAAAGTGATGCAACCACTGCAACTAAGGATATAGATGATAATGCTAATAACTCAATAGTACCGTCTGCGGAAAATAATGATAATGATGGATTTGCAAGTAATAAAACTTCTGATACTATGAACTTATCCGGTAAAGATCCAGGTAAGAAACTCTAACACAGTAATGTTTCTAAGGCTCTTTCATGAGTCATGTCTGATGTCAGGAAATTTTTAAAATGATATTCAAGTTTGATAGATTGTCAAGGATCTATGTTGCAGAACATTTTACACGGTAAATGCTGACCGTCACATTGTCAGACGATAAAGATTGGTGGCAAGTTCTTGTTTTGATAAGAAAATTGGTCTCCTTAGCTTCAAACTTAGCCTGTGCCGAGATATCTGGAAGGAAATGGGGAAGACCTGTGCCCGGCTGTGGGACAGCATAGGAGAAAAAACCGAATCAGGTTTTTTGAAATCTATATCAAAACTAGCTGCGCCCCGCGGTTTCACCCGTGCGGACTGCAGCGTATCGCAATAAAACGTAACCTACAAAAAACCCAAAGAAAAAAGCACTTTCCGTTTTATCCAAATTCTAATGCTTTACTGGCAACTTTTTCAATTTTCCTTTTCATAAGAACCTTCTTTGGACTTCAAAGAACACAACAAAAAAAAGAATTTGCGAAATTGTTCCATCCTAAAAGTGCCAAGTGTTACATTCAAAAGCTAATATTTTTTTCTTTCTTCTTTAGATGTTAACTCTACTGCCAACGATTCAGTTAAACTATATGATATGGAAATTAAACACTATGACAACAGAATCCAAAAACTAATCCATAGAGCGATTAATGTTGGTCAGAAAAACAATCTGGAAGATTTTAATACACTGCAAGATTTTTACCAAGAGCAAATAGTCGACGTTAATGTTCCTGATGAGAAATATCTGCCTAGAAATATATTTTTGCACAAAACTTCCTATGTGCTGAATATGGACTTAGTACGTAATAAGAATGCATCAAATGCAAATGTTTCGAGTGATGAAATGGATCTGAACGAGAGTGAGCCTGAGTTACCGACTCGAGAGTCCCGCGGTACCAGCCCTCCTCGCTTTGCAGATTTAGGTGGATCTGTCCCCAATCCAACTGTCAACGTTAACGCATATCCCAGAGGTCCTACTAACCCCGTCTGGAACAATCTACAACAATACAGCACGTACCAGTACACTTACAACAATTCTAGACAAAATTTTTACGGTCATCCGAGAAGTCAGGGCCAATACAGTAATCACAATGGGAACGCGTCTGCTCCGCCAACAAACAACCAATCTGCTGCAAATAAAAATTCAGCAATGAAAACTATTCATTATAATACGATAGTAACAATAGCAAATAGGGTTAGAAGCTGCATGCGCTTTCCTTCACAGACTCTAGATAGTCTACTGGCCACGTATAATTCACGATATGGCGCACGTTTACAATTCACGCGGGACTACAACATTATTGACTTGAATGCCCAGCAACCAGTCTCAGATGTGATCGATTTGGATGACGATGGAGAACCAAAGAGCAAAAAATCACGACAAAGTGATGACAGTCAAATAGTCAACAGTAACTTGGAAAGAATCAAAGCATTAGCCGCGAAACTCAAAGATCTGCAAAAGAAAAATCTGGCGGTGTCCCGACATAGGAGAGTTTTCTCCAACGCTATAAAAACTTTTAACAAATCGTTTAACGCTGATATATATCTAGATTCGAACTATGAAATAAAAGATAGAAGACTAATCGTTCTCGATTCGAGCTCAGATTCGGATGCAGTAGTCGTTGTAAAAGAGAAAGATAAATCCCCCAAGAAGAGGAGAAAGCTGAGGAATCCTTACAATATTCTAAAACATGCGACGAATGTAAATATTGGAGCGAGCACCAGCCGCGACGTTCCGATTCTGCAAACGCTTTCGTTAAATGTGATAAACGAGGGCGCCAGTACGAGCCAAAACGATGCTCACGAAAACAGTGTAGAGGCAGCTTCTGTACCAGATGGCGTTGAAGGCCTGTTGAAATATTTCAATAAAGCTTGGTTACCAAGCGATGACGACTTCGGTAGAGCTGAAGTGTATCCACGGCAGAACACTGGGAATGTTAGACGCGAGACGCTTAAACACGAAGCAGAATGCTTTAGCAACGCTTCGAAAGATTATGCAGTGGTATTTGAAACTTGGCTGCAGATGAAGTTATTAATATTAAGAGATATACTAAAGAACTTAGTTCTACAGAAGGAGCGCGTTGAGACTCTGGGCAAGGATTACTTGATGGAGACTGAATCTCAGATTCAACCTATCGTTGGGCCAGATTTCACGGACTTGAGATCTGCATTGAAACAGTTGGCGATAATTAAGACAAATAAAGATATACCGTCTGGAACTAGTCTGGGAATCCATTTCGATGTCTGGAATAGAGACACTCATTTTAAGAAGACAAACCCACCAAAGCCAAGTTTTAGAGTTATTTGCTTGGAGTAAGTGTTTTTGTATAGCCATTATATCTGACTAGCTGTGCCCCGCGGTTTCACTGCTTTAATCCAGGGTGCTGCTGTCTATATTCAAAATATCACTCAAATCCGTTCAGTAGTTTTTGCGTGAAAGAGTAACAAACATCCGTACTCACAAACTTGCATGTTTATAATATTAGGTTTACTCGAGAGCAATTATTCAATTTCGTCTATTTACTCTCAGATTAATTTCCTCACAGTTTGCGGCCAAGAGTTCATGACAAAACTGAAAGTTCACAGCTTCTTTCTTAATTCCAGTGAGTCAGCAACATTTCCGAGCAACGCAGATGTGGTGGCGCTCCAAGCTCAATACGAGGACGACGTCCCGATCCCGACAGTGTTCGCTTTTGTCGGCATTAGCTCCGTGTCGTACTTACAAATCATGCCCACAGACTTACCAGTGTACATCCCGGACAGTGATCTCGCCTAACCGCTTAGGTATAACCGCTATATTGCTGTTGTGATACTATTTATTTATGAGTAGAATAAGAATAAAATATTTTACGCAAAATTTATACGTAGTATGTAAATATTGCCCGGTGTGGGTATGAAATTAGGAGTAAGAAGTGATAAACGCGGATTTTACGGGCGATTTCGTATGTGACAATAATAGTCTATCCCAGTACGGTCAATGAAAAAAGTCGATAGCGAATAGCGATGATGGCTCAGTGGTAGTGACGTCGGCTTGCGATCCGTAGGACGTGGATTCGAATCCTACAATGTGCTTGAGCTTTCGGTGAAGGAAAACATCGTGATGAAACCATAGCTTGGTGGTAGGGTATTTTCTAGTACTCGCCTGGCTAGCTACCACCCTCTTGTTAAGTATCTGTCGCCAAGCACCTATCGGTGTGTTCCGGCAGCCTCACTTGAGAGCCAGTTCCCAGTCCAGGTGTAGCGTGGCGCCATCTTCGATCACATCGTCACTTAACATCAGGTGACTTGTGGTCAAACGCTACCCTGTAAATAGTAAAAAAAAAAGTCGCTGAACTATAATGACACATGTTCCGACTTCCGATTACCTTCATTATCTACCGCTAGAGACGCTGTGCTGGTTTTCATAGAAATATTTTACGAAACTCGATATAGTTAGTTTTAGTCCATTGAAATCGTAGTTGATAACGTACGAAGTCGCACGGGAAATCCCTATAATTGGACTAGAAAGTTCTAAATGCAGCGTTCAAAAGCTAGTCTAAAGAATTTTGAATTCTTCTGTAATATTTAAGTAATAGTATATAAGTACTCAATTATGTAGCAAGTAGCAACTATTGCGTAATTATGTCATGCTTTAGAAGCCAAAGAACTGTTTTTGGAGGAAAGTTAGTATCAACATTGTAAAGGAGTAGTAAGTAGTTCAGCTTCATAATTATAAATGAGGCGTCGCCGGCGCCGCGCCGGTTTGAATGTGTGCGTGAGTAGCGGCACCACATAAACGAAAGAAGGCGGCCGGGGCCGCGGCCATGCACTCAGTACGGGACGCGCCGCCTATGCGTCACCGCAAGAGTAGGCAATTAACTCGTCGAGCGGCCTTAGCTAACCTACTGTTCTTTATATACTGTGGCATCAAGCCTCGTTTCGTCCCACAAAATTCTTTTCTGAAATTGGCCACTTTATAAAAAATATGACAACTATTCCATTATGAGAGCTTTCCGAATAGATACTACCCTAGTACCTAGACTAATTCTCATTATGACAACTTCCTGAGAAGACACACTGAACTTCCTGATAACATCTAGTTCTTATATCGCATAATTAAACAATGATTCTGGATTGTAGTGTAAGTATAGCCCGATATCAAACTTTTGTAGTAGGCAATAGCTTCGTGAATATAAAATAATATTGCCTAACACCTACTTAGAACTGATGTCTTACATGACAGTGTGTTGTTTCATCCTTAGGTAGTTAATCAAAGTTATTTGTAATTAAAAAAGTATCAAGAAAATAACAAGTAAAAAAAATAATATTAAAATATAGTATGTACATTAACATAAATTCGTTCTTAATGTTTTTGGACAGTTACGATGCGGTTACCATAAAGGCAGTGTTTAAATGTGACTAAAATAAAATAATGAACCTTTTTGTCGTACATTTTTAACTACAATTAATTTTGAATATGATTGGTTCAACGCGCCATCTTTTGATCGAAGTTAGATAACCTTCTTATTCTGTGCTAAAGATTCTAGGAACTAAGTTTTGAAATAAAACCATGTATTGCCTATGAAATTTATTTATAAACTAGCATGGATAAAAAACATTAATTAAGCTATACTTTAGTCGCAAATATGGCACAAGTAAACGGAGGGCAATAGTGCTTTACAATAATGCTAATACTAATAGCTAAAGCTATGCGTCTTATTACTAGGGAGCAATATCAGTAACCTAGAAATATGGCACCATGGACGTAGAAAAAATTTAGTACCTATAACTAGCGGCACGAAACTCTAGCGCTTG
The DNA here is from genome assembly GCA_931315375.2 of Opisthograptis luteolata. NCBI lineage: Eukaryota > Metazoa > Arthropoda > Insecta > Lepidoptera > Geometridae > Opisthograptis > Opisthograptis luteolata. The sequence goes on from OV928044.1 coordinate 3,698,289, forward strand.
ACGTCATTGCGCAGAAGTCAAAAATCAGGTATCACGGGGCTAGAGGGACGAAGAGTACGCGTGCGTAGCGCCGGTTGGCTAGCCGTCGTGTTCCGTCCCCCGCGCCGATACGACGACCCGCGGACATCTGACTCTACAGTCGCGTTCTAATCTGAATTCTGTTACGAGCTATGCAAAACTTTTCGCTCAGTGTTAAATTTACTATTTATTTAAATATGTTCTTTAAATTATTTGGTTATATAATTTATAGTTATAATTGTATCATGTTCGTGACTGTACCCATGCGCAGATATCCCCTCCATATTTCACTCAGCGCTAAACTTCCGTGCCGCTACCTATACCTATAGGTGAAGTGTCCAGCGAAAGAAGACAGGAATTCTTTGCTGATAGTACTAACTATACTTAGTTATAAATGCGAAAGTAACTGTTTGTCACACCTTTCCACGACAAAAACATGCGAGTGTTTTTATCGCGATAAACTGTAGTTTAGGCGGGTGAAACCGCGAAAACAACAAGTTATTTTTATTGTATCAGCATTTATTGTAACTATTCAGAAGTTTATACAATTTTTAAGTCACTTTAAGAATCGATGTATTTGTTAGATTGATAATTCAAAACATTCAACCCTCGCTTAGTGGTAATGCTTACCTAATAGTTTGGTTATTACCTACAATCTTGCCTACTGCAACCAAAAACTTGTAGACAGTCCCTTATAAACTGAGTAACAGTTAGGTACATGTAGGTATACAGTTGCATTTTTTCGTATTATTATAAGCTAAAATTTCAAGTAACAGTTTATACAGAAAGTTGCATTTATTCGTATTTTTTAAGCTGAATTTCAAAGATAGCATAATAATGACAGTTCTCTAAACATAAATACATTCTGTATACAGGAAAAGAGAGATAGTCTAACGTACTGGTTAGTTTGTGTAATATTAAAGTAATATTAGATTTGTTTCATATAAATACACGATGCAGTAGAAATGCAATTACGTAGAAGGTCCATAGAAAAACGAGACTTGTCCAAGTATCGTTCTTGTTTAGTGCAAGAGTTTGTGGCGTGTCCAATAGGATCTTAATCTTATTGACAAGCCGTAATATCGCTTTGCCTCTTACATATCTTATTATTACTATTATAATAGTATTTTGTTTAGATCTGCTCATGTATAATTATTATATTAAGACTTATACATGTATGCATACATATGCTCGTCCTTGTTTAATGCAGATGTGTTTTGCATTAGTTGCATCGAAGTCGCTGACGTGCCGTCTCGCTCTTTCATCAGTAAGTCTGTCAAACCAGACTCTATCCATAGAGCCTCTGACATTTTCTGATGGAATGATTCTCATACATCTGCACTATATGTGGACGAACCCGCCTTTGTCATATTGGTCTGTATAGCCAACACGTGTCGTTAAAATCTCACTGACACGGCTTAAATCGTATGATTTATAAGGCTAAGTATGTCTACACGTATCCTACCAAATTATTGCTAAACTATTGAGCGGAGATTATTGCTAAGTATTTTAAATAGTACACAACCATCAGTTCGATGTTCAACACTAGTTGAAGCTAAGGTACATATAATTAATCAATATATTAGGATATCTTGTTGTTTTGTTATTCTGTGATGAATCACAACAGCTTATTATCAAATAGGTACGTAGTATGCAACTTTGAGTAGGTCTAGGTACCAAAAACATTAATATAAGTACCTATATGTGTAAAATTAATTATGGATAACTTTGTAGAAAAAAACGTCTTGGACTAAAGTTTTTCAGATAAATTCTTATGTAGTTAAATTACAATATCGATAACGGTAAACTGTTTTTTTTTTTAATTTGCACCTTTCCTTTGATAAATGTAAGCACATTAGCACTTGCACTCATAAAATGTATACGTATACATGTATACGAATATGTATAAAAAATCACAACATATTTCTTAAGGCCAGCCGAAGTTTATACCAGAGAGCTGGTAAAACATCTCGTTGAAGGGCCTGTAGAAGTCCCTCAACCTTTCAATGGCCTTAGGATCGATATAAGGATGGCTTCGACCCTTCGTCTTACCGAGGCAGTGAGGTGTGGAACGGCTTTCCGATTTGAGGAGACAGGGAAACCCTTTGGTAGAGTTGAAGTAGAAATGCTTGGCTGTTATAACGTGTTTCAGACCGAGAAACTCCTGTGAAAGAAATCACAATGTTATATACTAATCATGCACACATTCATTCACATTTCTACAGAACAAAAAGATAGTAGAAAGGCAAAAAATTGTAAGTGAATGAGTGTACGTTTGTTATTTCTTCAAGCTGAAACGACTCAACGGATTTGAGTGAATTGGAATGGAGATTCCTGGAGTAACACCTAGGCTACTTTTTACTATGAAAAAGTTTCCAGCGGGATAAGAGATAAGTCGGAAACTTATTTGCAGGATAGCGTTTAACCATAAGTCACCTGATGTGAAGTGACGATGTCGGCGAAGGTGGCGTTACGCTACACCTGGATAGGCAACTGGCACTCAAGCGAGGTTGCCGGAACACACCGATAGGTAGTTACGGTGGTAGCTAGCCAGACAAACACTAGAAAATGCCCTACCACCATGGCTAGTACCTAACATTTCAACAAATTTTGAGACTAGTTTAAATTCCAAAAACGTAAAATAAGTAGTATAGTAGTAGTTTCAGGAATTGTGCTATGTTACCTACAGAGCAATTAACAGCAAACGGTCCGCTTGATGGTAGGCAGTCACCGGTGTGAATGTCTACAGCTTCCTCAATGCGAAAAAGTGAAATCTACATATGACAACTTTCAGTGTCGATTTGACTGCCTCACTGTTTCAACTCCTAATTTAGGTGCCAAAAAGCCTTCGATTTTATGATCCATAAACAGTGTGTCAGCCGACGACACGGGTCATCAGCTCGCACATCTGTATCTTCGGAACGAATGAGGCTACGGTGAAGTATTATAGCTCAAAATTTGAGGAAAAAATGATTGCCAAATAAAATAAAAAAATTAAGGTTCTAGCTAGAATACTTTTTGAGCTATGAGCTATAACAACTGTGTAAGCCGGCGACCCGTGTCACCAGCTCGCACATCTGTATCTCTAAAACGCGTGAAGATAGAGTTTCGCTGAATAGCTCAAACAAGGTTGTATAAATAAATACCTTGGCTGGGAAAGTTTCAAGTCTCTACATAGGATACTTATTGAGATATGAGCTAAAACAAGTGTGCGAGCCGGCGACACGGGTCCCCAGCTCGCACACCTGTATCTCTGAAACGCGTAAAGGTAGAGTTTCGTTTAATAGCTCAAAATGTAGGTCATAACTTTTCACTTTGACAACAAAATTTTGAACACCATAGACCCAGTAGTTTCAGTGCAAAAAGCAAAAAACTGATTCGCCGCCAAAAATTTCAAAATTATTTCCAAAACTTGTTCGAGCGTCGTGTTGCCGTTTCGTGCGCTACACCATTACAAGCGAATCTGGCCGTAAGGTATGAAGCAATAAAAAGCAATAAAGGTCATTTTAGCGTGGGTTCCAAAAGTCGCAGAGGTAAAAACTAAACTAATGCTATGGCCGCTCGACGAGTTAATTGCCTACTCTTGCGGTGATGCATAGGGTTGTCACTTTTGTTTTTAGTTTATAGCGATGATGGCTCAGTGATAGAGACGTCGGCTTGCGATCCGTAGGACGTGGGTTCGAATCCTGCAATGAGCTTGAGCTTTCGGTGAAGGAAAAAATCGTGATGAAACCATAGCTTGGTGGTAGGGTATTTTCTAGTACTCGCCTGGCTAGCTACCACCCTCTTGTTAAGAATCTGTCGCCAAGCACCTATCGGTGTGTTCCAGCAGCCTCACTTGAGAGCCAGTTCCCAGTCCAGGTGTAGCGTGGCGCCATCTTCGACCACATCGTCACTTAACATCAGGTAACTTGTGGTCAAACGCTACCCTGTAAAAAGTAAAAAAAAGTTAAATTAAATAATAGCTGAATGACCCGGCGAACTTCGTTCCGCGTAAGAGGCAATAAATGAGCAGATTATAAAATTAATGTATGTCAATAATTAGTTGCGCCCCGCGGTTTCACCCGCGTCTTCCCGTTATCCCGCAGGAACCTTTTTCCGGGATAAAAAGCCGGGTAGCCTATGTGTTAATCCAGAGTATAAGCTATCTCCATTCTAAATTTCATTCAGATCCGTTCAGTAGTAACAAACATCCATCCATCCATACTCACAAACTTTCACGTTTATAATATTAGTAGGATCGCATAAACTCGCATGAAACAAACACATCAACCGGTCAATTTAAATTTCATCCAGAGCCAACAATACGTTTAGCTGTTGGTTTTGTTATATAACACCATATCAGTTGCGTTCTGGTAACCTACCATGTATACAAATGAACGGCTAATTTTTTTTAATTCAAAAAATATTATCATATTTTAATATGTACTTATTATCCTATTCCGAACGACGACATTTGGCAAAACGAGTGTGTGGATCCAATTCCGTTTATTCCAAATTACTTAAAATGAAGGTAAGTGAGTTTAGGTAACAGTAATAAATAATAATTAGCGATCGAGTGCGCGGGTGGAAGAGCGAGTGACACGGGCTTCGCGTCGCGGGCAGTACAGCAGACTGGCGAGGCGGCCGGCCGGCGGCCGCCGCGCGCGGGCTGCGCGCGCGCAGGTACCTAGTCCACGTGGACTCACTACTTCACGCGCAGCGGTGACGCGCCGCAGCTCGCGGTACGAACAATAGAGCGCGCGGCTAGGGATTCGTTTCCAATGCACAACTCAATGTAAACAAAGCGTTTAGATATTTCCTATATTTAAATATATAATATTATGTATGGGTATCTGTTAGAAAATAACTGTATATGTGAAATAAGTATTGAATATATATTATAATAATGTTTATGAATTTATGTATGTATATGTACTATGTGTGTATTTATCTAAGTAGTGTAAGTTTATAGATATGTAGTAGGTAGCCTACAGACAAATTCAACAAATCAACGATTATAAAAATCGGTCCAGCCGTTCACGTGTTATAAGTGTTGTAACACGATTTTATTTTATTATATAAAGTACTAGCTGTTCCCCGTGGTTTCTCCCGCGTGGGCTACAGTTTATCGCGATAAAAAGTATCATATGTCCTTCCCCAGGGTTCAAACTATCTATGTACCAAATTTAATTTCAATCAGTTCAGTAGTTTAGGCTTGAGAGCATAAATATTCTGTATACTCCAAAATTATTCCCGCACTTCAGTGCCCGCCGCGTAACCTACCCGCTGCGCTGCGGCCACTGCATGGCCATGGATGGCGGTGCGGGGCGCGGGCGGCGCGGTGGTTTTATTTTCCATTAGATTGACATTTTAATTTTGTAATATCTTTTGAATGAAATGCCCGATTTCAACAATTCAAAAAGTAATCTACAGGTATTGAAACGATCTTGAATACGAAATGATTTATTTTGATAAGGATATATATATATATATATATAAAAGTATGGATAACACGGTCTGATTTTAGTCGGCATTTTTATCAACTTTTAAAAAGTAAAAAAGTAGTTTTAGTATGTTATCCTTAAGAGATAGACATATGCCATCGTGGACTTTTTTGTAGACCTGTATAAGATACACAATTTCGCCATACATCATTTTGTTATATCTCAAAGGGTTTAGGCAGCGTTTTCATTGAAAGCTCCCAGACGGCTTTTTTTTACCAAAAAAATAAGCCGTCTGGTTTTTTTTTTGGCTTTGTTCTTTTTGCCAATGTATACAAAAACTTGACAAATTATATCTTAAAACCTTCCTCGAGAACCACTCTATCTATTGGTGAAAACAGCATTAAAATCAATGCAGTAGTTTTTGAGTTTATCGCGAACAGACAGACAGACGGACGCGGCGCGGAGGACTTTGTTTTATAATAAGTAGTGATAGTGATGTTTTACCAATTCATAAATAGGTTTTAAATAAAATACATTTGAAATATAAAAGACATATTTTATTAATTATAAATATATTTTATTATAAACTATACAAATAAAGGGTCAGTGAGAGCAGCAGATCCGAGAGAGCGAGCAGTGTAGTACCTTTTCGAATGTCGAATGGATGCGATCAACCGCGTGGCGCAGCCCTATTGAGTTCCCGGCCGGCCCTAGTCGTTCCCAAAAATACCGACCGCGGCGGAAGCGGCTTTTGTCAAAGGAAAAGCCGAACCAATTATACAACGGCGATAGCATTTAACAACATACTTTAAAGAAGTTGTAATAAGGTCTATTTTTCTTCTTTATCCATTAGCCGACGCATTTACAAAGGATACAGAGTGCTTTTTTAACCACGACGGAATAGTACAGGATTCGATAAACCAAATTTGATACTTCACATATTTTATAACATATTTTATTTCGCTAAAAGTAAGAAGGGTTTCACGTCTGGTCGTCTCGGACTTCAATGATGGTGTGACCTGAAGGTGAACTTCAGAGACTGCTACTGGAACTCCTCGACGAGTAGCAAGCACTAAGTCTAAGCGAGTTTGGTTTGGACTCGCTTTGTTAGCTATTTACAGTGATGGATTTATACTAGGGCAGTCGGGGCTAGTGCCCAGGGCGGCAAATTTTCTAGGGCGGCAAAATTTGGAAAGTGAGATAAAATTTTCTATACAATATATAATTAACTAATTCTTTTAAATAAACATTTTATCTTTCAAGGAATATAATTCAAGTATTATGTATCACATTCAAATTTTGTATATTATAATATAGGAAATTTAACTAAAAACGATATCAAAACTATTAAAATAAAATTTAAGTCATAGGGCGGCATTTTCTTCAGTGCCCCAGGGCGGCACAAATTTAAATCCGGCCCTGGTTATTTAAGAAACTTTTATGAAAACTGCAGAAAAAAAAGATATTGATTATTTAAGTTCGTAGTGTCTAATGTAATTTTTTAACTTAGATGATGCTTGGATGGTTTGAACGCACTTCGCATTTTCTTTGCCATTATGCCATTGCCATTCCTTTTCACGCTTTGGAGGTCGGTCCTACTTAAATAAGTTATTAATTTACCAAACATAAACAAAAACGAATCTTTTTATTCTATGTACTAGCAAATTGATTAATATGTAGTTGTGTTCTGCCTACGTTACTAATTCAATAATACATACTAATTTTATTTCAGCTTTACTGGTTTCTTGGACAGCCCTTTTTCTAAATTTGTACCGTTGCCGCTATTTTTGGAAAATTATAATGACGTGACACTGGCAGAAATGTCCAAAGTAGACAATTGCCAAATATAAAAAAAAACTAGCAAATTGATTGTCACTGTCAGTGACATTGACAGGAGCGGGACATAGAGTCATAGACCATTGTTATGGATGCCCGCTTTTTGCGTCGAATCGATCTTCTGGATCGTAAATCAGAACCTAGTGAATCGATTATATTCGATCTCAAAATATCGTATCGTAATTATGTAAAAATAAATAAAAGTACACTACAGTATACAAATAATTATAGAACTCAAATCAGAAAATGCTAACTTACCCGACGATAAATTTAACAACATATCATAATATTATATTATTTTTTTACTAATTACAGGGTAGCGTTTGACCACAAGTCGCTTGATGTTTAAGGACGATGCGGTCGAAGATGGCGTCAAGCTACACCTGGACTGGGAACTGGCTCTCAAGTGAGGCTGCCGGAACACACCGATAGGTGTTTGGCGACAAATTCTTAACGAGAGGGTGGTAGCTAGCCAGGCGAGTACTAGAAAATACCCTACCACCAAGCTATGGTTTCATCACGATGTTTTCCTTCACCGAAAGCTCAAGCTCATTGCAGGATTGGAACCCACGTCCTACGGATCGCAAGCCGACGTCACTACCACTGAGCCATCATCGCCATAAAAATATTTCCTACTTTCATATATTATTGCTTTTGATTGATGTCACTCGTACTTAACTAAATAATGACATTCAATTTGTAAATGAGGCTTCATATAAATAGGTTCAGTGGTATAAGCGCGAAAGCGTAACAGACAGACAGAGTTACTTTTGCATTTATTATACATAATTATTAGAAGGAAAGTACCTACTTCCTTACTTGGGTACCACGAAAACAGAAATTCCATAGGAGACAGTATTTTGTTATAAGGTACATAAAAAACGATATATTTTAGCCAATAGTTTAAAGAATTTTGTATTTTTTTCTTGCATTTAACAATATAGTTTATGCATTGAGTAATAAGACTGCTTTGCCGATGCCGGTTGAATGTGTGCAAGCGTCGTGTTGCCGTCACGTTCACTACACCATTGCAAGCTTATTTGGCCGTAAAGTATGAAGCAATAGAAAGCAATAAAGGTCATTTTAGCGTGGGTTCCGAAAGTCGCAGAGAGTGGGTCGCTCTTCCTCCTTTTTGGAAATCGGTTAATTAAATAAATGGTATCTACTTTCTCTTAATCTTTTTGAAAACAAATCAAACGTAAGCATAAAAAAAATACATGGCTAGAAAAATTAAATAAAAGTAGGCTCAAGTATTAATATTGGGGTCAGGGTGCTCGATGAAATGAAACTCTTGAGTGACTCCTTTCCATAAACTTGTGGACTGTATATTTAGGTTCAGATACAACACTTTGAAGCAATACCATTAAAACAGGATTTCTCTTAGCTTAAGTACAATTTTTGTGTCGGCAACTAGTGCCAGGCACCAGTGGGTATGACGCGCCTCTCGTCCAATCAGAGCGTCGCATGGCGCGCGCGCGATCTATATCGCTGTCCCGCTCTTGCGGGAGGTGCGTCTCTTTCTAATCACAGGTCAGCACATCGTGACATTTTCTAACTTCGAATTTACTAATGATGCTATACATTTATACAGGTATACATAAAGGCTATGTAGTATAATCTGCTACTTATAATAATTAACAAAAATCGACCTAATAACAATTGACAAAATCGACTTATCTATCCGTAACAATTAAGCTGCGTCAGTTTACTCATAATTTCGACGCCTAGCGAATCCGAATGTAGTAGTAGGACTCAATACTTAAAATAGATGCGCGGCAATTCGTTCTCGTGTACCTAACTACCTATGCGTCCGTAAAGAGCTACCCACTCTCTGCGACTTTCGGAACCCACGCTAAAATGACCTTTATTGCCTTAGTAATAAGACTGCTTTACTGAAAAATTCTGTTTGTTTACATTCCCAAAAACACCGACCGCGGCGAAGGCGGCTTATTTCAAAGGAAAAGCCGAACATATTATACAACGGCGATAGCATTTAACAACATATCTACTCTAACCCAGTTATAATAAGGTCTATTTTTCTTCTAATTATCCACTAGTCGACGCATATACAAAGGATACCGAATGCTTTTTTACCTACGACGAAATAGAACAGGATTCCTTGAAGAGCGACCTTCACCGAGCTGGTTAATGGTGAAAAGTATTCCATATCAAATTAAATAGGTGGGTATGCCAATAATTTTTTTGCAAATTGCAGTGCAGATTTTTTGGGATGGAGATAGCATACCTAATTATATACCTACCCTAGATTAACACATAGGCTACTTTTTATGACGGAAAAAGGTTTCTGTGGCATGACGGGAAGATACCTACGGGTGAAACCGCGGGGCACAACTAGTATTATAAATGCGAAAGTTTGTGTGTGTGTGTGTGAATGTTTGTTATTATAATACCACGTATCACCATAACTTCTACACCGATTTTGATGAAATTCAAAATCTAGATAATTTAGGTATTGGATTAACACATGGGCTAATCTAATTATGAACAATAACCCTGAATGGGGTTAAATAGGAACAGAAAGATAGTTTTGTTTCTTCCCGTAAAACTACTAATTGAAATTAGATGAATTTGTTATCGCTACCTACCATAACCGTACCTACCGGTTGTTTTTGTTTCTAAAATTATATTTGGAGAACGAACGAAAACAGTTCTTTGCAAATTGTTAGCAAGCCCTTGGTCTTGGCTCTCAGTACAGGATCTAACCGGTTATTACCTACTCTCTCTGCGACTTTCAGAGCCCACGCTAAAATGACCTTTATTGCTTTTTATTGCTTCATACCTTACGGCCAGATTCGCTTGTAATGGTGTAGCGCACGAAACGGCAACACGACGCTCGAACAAGTTTTGGAAATAATTTTGAAATTTTTGGCGGCGAATCAGTTTTTTGCTTTTTGCACTGAAACTACTGGGTCTATGGTGTTCAAAATTTTGTTGTCAAAGTGAAAAGTTATGACCTACATTTTGAGCTATTAAACGAAACTCTACCTTTACGCGTTTCAGAGATACAGGTGTGCGAGCTGGGGACCCGTGTCGCCGGCTCGCACACTTGTTTTAGCTCATATCTCAATAAGTATCCTATGTAGAGACTTGAAACTTTCCCAGCCAAGGTATTTATTTATACAACCTTGTTTGAGCTATTCAGCGAAACTCTATCTTCACGCGTTTTAGAGATACAGATGTGCGAGCTGGTGACACGGGTCGCCGGCTTACACAGTTGTTATAGCTCATAGCTCAAAAAGTATTCTAGCTAGAACCTTAATTTTTTTATTTTATTTGGCAATCATTTTTTCCTCAAATTTTGAGCTATAATACTTCACCGTAGCCTCATTCGTTCCGAAGATACAGATGTGCGAGCTGATGACCCGTGTCGTCGGCTGACACACTGTTTATGGATCATAAAATCGAAGGCTTTTTGGCACCTAAATTAGGAGTTGAAACAGTGAGGCAGTCAAATCGACACTGAAAGTTGTCATATGTAGATTTCACTTTTTCGCATTGAGGAAGCTGTAGACATTCACACCAGTCACCGTTGCCCTATAAACATTTGGAACACTAGGGCCGTTGCCGATTCTTAAGAACTCTTACCCCACCCATCTTAGAAGACTGCAGTTTGTAGCAAAGCTGAAAGACTTGTGACCTCACCTGAACCCTGGCCATTTCCGCTGCGGGGTCAGCGACCAGCCTCTCTCCACTGACAAGAAGCAGGCTGGACCGTGGGAATCTTCTCAGCCACCTCTTCAGAGGCCTCGCGTATACGCCGAGTCGGAGCGGCGGCCACGACGCGTCTACTACGGATAAGGGCGCGCCGCCCAAACGGACTGTGCTGTTCACTAAGGCAAGGTCTTCGAACCGAGGGAGAGGTCTTTTGCTGAAACGAGATTGTGATCGTGAATCGTCGGGCTCTTCGCTCAAACACGTCCAAACCAAAAGAGGGATAAAATGCGAAAAGAGAGCTAATCACATGCCAGCAATAAGCATTTCATTCTGTGACAAATCGCCCATCAAAAAACATGGTTTGATTTCCGCTCTACATAAATGGTCCTTCGAGCCGGATACCTTTATCTATATCATACGTCCTCGTAGCACCAGTGAGCAGTCTAGAAATAAGCCACAATAAATATGTAGGTACCTACTTTTGACAGCTTCATGCTTACTGTGTAAAAGTTACAAAAATATTAGCTAATAGGATCATTGATGGATGACCCATCTTACGACGATCCTATCCTACTAATAAAACGTGAAAGTTAGTGAGTATGGATGGATGGATGTTTGTTACTCTTTCACGCAAAAAACTACTGAACGGATCTGAATTAAATTTTAAATGGAGATAGCTTATACCCTAGATTAACACATAGGCTACTTTTTTATCCCGGAAAAAGGTTCCTACGGGATAACGGGAAGACGCAGGGCGCAACTAGTAGGTACAAAAATATATTCTTTCATTCTCCACCCCCCGCGATGACGTCATAGATCGTGGGAGTGTGCACTGAAAACGAAACACAGATTGATTTGGTTACATCGATGCTGCATTAGTTGTAGATCTCACCTCGCAGACTGAGTATAGTCACTGATAGCTCTGGTCACGGGATCTCTTACTACAGCCAGAAGTTTGACTGAAGGGTTCATGGCGTTTACTCTCCTAGGCGCTGATCTGGTCACCCAGTAAGAAGGAGTCTTTTCCATCGTGATCTGCCCTTCTAACGTTGGCGGCATTCTGTCTCTGAAAAAGTAGATGGGGTAAGTAGTATACCTATAGTAATAGATTCCAAAATTATATATATGTAGGTAATTCCTAATATTTTAAATGCGAAAGTTTGTGCGTGTCTGTGTGTGTGTGTGTGTGTGAATGTTTGTTACCACGTACAGTCAGCAACAAAAGTAGCTAATCATACTCGATTTTCCAAATGTGTTTTAGGTCAGTAACCTAATTTTTGGGATTTTACAACCTACAAGGCAGCGTTTGGCGACAGCACAGCATGCCTGATGATGTTAAGTGATGATGCGGTTAACGGTTAGTGTTTATAAGATGATGAAGTTAATCGGAAAATTTGTAATTGTTCAGCGACTTTTGTCGTTGACGGTACCACCGTAACTACTAAACCGATTTTGATGAAATTTGGAATTTATATATAGATTAGGTATGTACCTACGTATCCACAATTGAATTAAAATATTTTTTTTGTCGGTTAAAAGTGTAGTTTATCATACCTATACCATTCGAAGCCTTTGTGGTAAAACTTATCGAAGAAATGAATCTCTGACCTTGCAGCTCTGACGTCAGGGTGTAATCTGAAAGGAAAACAAAAACAAAAAAATAACGCTTGCTGAAAGCTATTACTACATTAATTAAAATAAATGGTGTAGTTTCGTACTATTCCTCTGTTTTTGGATTGTCTGGAAGAGATTACTAGTGAGTGATGAGACCGCCATTTGTGACACCATTTAGTTTTATTGTTGTTCTTGTTTTTAAATTTATCGGCATTGTATTGTGCCAATCCCTTACTTAACCCTACTAAACTACTGAACTGATTCAAATAAAATTTGGTACAGAGATAGTCATAAAAAAGAAAAAGAGCCTGAGAAAGGACCTAAGCTAATTTTTATCGCGATAAACTGTAGCCCACGCGGGTGAAACCGCGGGGAACAGCTAGTTATAAATGCGAAAGTAACTCTGTCTGTCTGTCTGTTACTCTTTCACGCCTAAACTACAGAACCGATTTAAATGAAACTTGGTACGGAGATAGTTTGAATTCTGAGTAAGGACATAGAATACTTTTTATCGCGATAAACTGTAGCCCACGAGGGTGAAACCGCGGGGAACAGCTAGTAATCACATAAGGCCGGTTTCAATAACCGATCTAGCGATTCGATCTCACGGCTTGCCCTCTAGCGATATAAATTTGATATTAATACTTATAGGGAGCTTGTGTCAAGGCAAACCGTGGATAGATAAAAAATGAAACCGGTCGTTAATCTATCCATCTATCTATGGCTTTACATTGAACTATCTAGAGCGATTTCAAAGAAATTGAGCACCCAAATTATCATTGTAGAGAAACATAACATACCTATAGGCGTAGCATAGTTTTAACTTTTTAAGTTTGACGTTTTTAAGTGATCACAATGTATCCTATTGAATAAAGTACTATTTATTGACTATTGACATAAACTAAAGAAACAATAAGACAAAATAAAAAATTAGTATGTACATAATTCTTACCTCAAAAATTCTAAAAGAGCTCTTGTACCACATTTCTTCACACCAATGATCAGTGCATCAGGGAGCCGCTTCACTGGTACCGCATTTTTTTTCAGCCTCAAATACTTATTACTTTCGTCTAAACGCAGTCCGAGAAAAGACGCAATGCGGAATGTAGCACTCTTGTATTTTGTTATATGTTGCTTCAGGAAAACGTATTTAAATGTTATCTGGAATAAAAATGTTTGTTTACACATTCCTTTGTAAATTCTATTTACAATAATAATTTATGTAAATCATTAAACAAATCCGGCTTAGACTTACCTTTCTTTCGTCAACTAAACAAGTATTCAAAGCATAAAATAAATAGAATAGAAATAATGATATGAAACAAATAAACATAGTTCGTTTTGTTAGCGCCGGCAAACAACTCATTGCTGCTTTTGGAATGCATTTGTAGATTTTATACGTTCGTTTCGTCAACAAGGAAATTTGCAAAACATTACGTCAGGCACTGTGCCAACGGACCAGCACATTACTTAGATTTTAATATATTTACGCGTTACTGTCACTTGTTTCTCTGTGTATTTTAGACTACAACAATCATGCTTGTACAGTTGTATCCTACAGTAGGTATTCGCGATCGATGCTGCCCGGGATATACAGGCTAGCTATGTGCGCGCAATCGCGGTGTGAATATACGATATCTGGAAAATTAAATTTAGCGCCAAAGTAGTTACCATAGCATGCTCTTGATATCCGTTTCCGTTTGTAAAATAATATATTTCTAGCAGTCAGTGTCAAATAAAATATGGCAGTTGATCACCTAGGATGTTGCATCTTGTATGACCATAATTAAAATTTTTAAAATAGAGTAATTATGTAAAAGAAAATTAGGTAGCAGTAACCCAAAGACGTTGTAGTAATTTGGTTATTATATTTATAAAGCTAAATAAACTAGTAAACGGTTTAAACAAAATGGGGTTGTAAAAAAGTTGCGGCAGTATGGTTTGGGGAAATTATTTATTTAATAAGGGACATTGTGAAACCTATATGGAAACCCTGCGTCAGCTGTGAGCGAAAAAGAAATTTCGTCGTCTCGAACTTTGTAGCCGTGAAATAAATTAAAATGACAGTCCAGCAGCTTAGTTCGAATATTTCTGACGACTCAGATGATATGGTTAGCTTACCGCTCGCTGACGATATTTATAGGCGAAAATATCAATTACTGCTGGAACGATGTGAAGTCTTGCAACAGGATAACGAAAGAATTGTAAATAGGTTCGTGTTTGTGCAGTTATTTGTGTCCTTATTTATTTTTTCGATGTGTACTAAGGCTAGGTAACGTTGCAGGATAAATGAGGTGAAGAAAATAACCAACCGGTATCGCAAGGATATCAAACTCCTAGTCGGGAGGCTAGACAACCATGGCGATCCCTTCAGAACTATTTCTTTGGAAGTGGAAACTAGACCAGAGCTGACTGCAAGAAACCCACGCTCCGCGGCTAAGGCACAAGCAAACGCTAAGCAAGCTGACAAACAGAATGCTACAGGGGGGAAGAAGCCAGGACCTAAAAGAAAAAGCAAAGCAGACAAGGTAACTCCTACTACAAATAGCCAACATTAAATATTCTTGTAACATGAGGCTCAAACATTTAAGTCCATCACAGAGACATACCCTCAAGCTGCTCTAAACGCTTTGCTCTACATTTATAATGCAAATGGTGAAGGATTAGAACACTGCCAGTGTCTTTGTTTCCAATAAACATATTTTGAGTCTTCAAGTCAAGAGTGAATAGGTATCTAGACAAGCATGCTTCATCATCACTTAGCATAAAGCGAGACAGTGATCAAATGCTTACCTATCTCTATACTAATATATAAAAAGAAAAAGATTTGATTGTTTGTTCCTTAAAAACTTAAAAAAGGGCTATTGAAACAATCTTGATGAAATTTAGTATGGAGATAGTTTGAACTCTGGGGTACAGGACATAGGACACTTTTGATGCGATAAACTGTAGTCCACGTGGGTGAAACTGCCGAGAACAGCTAGTAGATAATAAAAGTGACAGAATTTGGTAGAAACGGTAACAAGTTATTATTAAATTTTCAGCCTGAAAGAGATCCAAATGCTCCTAAGAAGCCATGCAATGCATTCTTCCAATTCTGCCAAGAACAGAGACCGCTAGTTGTAGCTGAAGTTAACTCCGAGATAGGCATTGAGCCTTCAAAACAGGAGGTCACAAGGCAACTTGCATCTAGATGGAGGTCGCTCAATAACGATGAAAAAAGTGTAAGTATTTGAGTTGGTGGTAAAAATAGCTAGCTTATTTATTTTAAACCTAGCAGCCTGCCTCAATTCTTTGTTATTTTTTTTCACACTAATTGCCATCCATTTAATACCACACAATAGTGGTTTAAAAAAAACCTTTTTAGTGCCCTCTACACAACCAAAAGATGCTACCCTAAGAATTTTAAGTCTGTAGGATCAGTACTTGGTCGAGGCACTGATACATTAAAAATGTCAGACTTGAAATTTATATTATGTTCTAATGCAATCAACATTATAGCAGTCTCTTGTAGCTAACCTAGGCATGAGCCCCACCTTAAAAATACAATTTCAGTGCTCCAAACAAACTCAAGTTTACTGCAAGTTTCATCAGTAAAAATAAGATATAGCTGCATATGGCTATGAACATGCGTTCCACATTATTTCATGACTTTTTTCTCTTTTTCAGGTTTATGTGGCTATGTTCGAGCGGTCAAAAGAAAAGTATGCAGAACAAATGTCCCAATACATAAAGAAGGAACAGTGACAATCAAGCAACTCTTATCTTAAGTCTTGTGATAGTCAGCTTTAAGTTTAGGTTTATGGTAAATGAAAGTAATTAATTATACATAATAAGTATAAAAACTTCTTTTTTTTCAATAAGAATACAATTCATAAACAACAAAATTATACTTTTAAGTAGGAAGCTTCCAGAAAAAACATGAAACATTCATCATAATATAAAGAAAACACAATCTTTGAATACATACATTATTATAGGCCAAAAAATTACTTGATAACAATTGTATTGTGCACTGAACAATGAACATTCAATAATTTTCAGACAACTATACAAAAAAATAAAAATAAGTACACCAACAATAAAATATACAACATTTTTAAAATAAAATAAATGCATTATTCCAGTAAGTAGATAAAGTTCAGCATTTGAAGTGATCCTTCTCATTGCGGATTGCTTTCATGGTTTCAATGGGGTCCAACCGTTGAGCATGCTTCTGGACTGATGGGACAGTCACTCTCATAAACGGATTGTACAGTTTCTCTTCGCCAATCGTTGAAGGCACCTGTAAATTAAAACAATCAACTTTTTTAAACAATTAACCAAGCTCTCTCCGTAGTTAGTCAGCTTGGGTTTAAGATTTATAAATTAGCCTATGTGTTAATCCAATGAATGATCTATCTTAATTTTACATTGAAAACCACATTCAAATTAGTTCATTAATTTTGGTTTTAAAAGTTTTTTTTTCGTGTTGAATACTTATTAACTTTATATGCATTTGTAAGAATGCGCAAAATATAAGACAACACTGTTTACGAGTGGCAAATGATATTAAAACCTTAATTTCCACTACACAAATAGACAAATGATTCTAAATACACTAGAATATTTATTGTCACCTCTAATTAGTCAATAGATACAGGCATATCACAAATTTTCTGTATAATATGTTATGGCTAAAGGTAGGCCTGAACATAAACCTAAGATAAGCTGGTTAAACTCAGGTTAAGTTAGATTAGTTTTTTTCCCTCGAAGATAAACTTAAGTTTAACCAGCTAATCTTTAAGTTTATGTTCACACCTACCTTTAGCCATAACATATATATACTTACAGTAGGTTGCCCCTCATCTCTCTTCTGTGTTGACCACTGATACTTCTTCAGCACCTCCTCATTTTCTGGTTCTACAAACGCTGCAAACTTCAAATTCTGAAGAGAGTACTCATGGCCACAGAACACTTTAGTATGGTCCGGAAGGTTGCTTAGAATTGAAATGAGGGCTTGATACATCTGGTCTGCTGTTCCTTCAAAGAACCTGCCACATCCACCAATGAACAAAGTGTCACCTGAAAATAAGACGCACACACTTTCATTGTATTTGTTTTACCACTAGCACAGAACCTTTTGATGAGTTTTTATTAAAATTAAGTAGTCTAATTAAAAACAAGTAGTCTAATTTCACTTAAAATCAAATCAATGTAATTAAAATATACTAGCTGCGCCCCGTGGTTTCACTCGCGTCTTCCCGTTATCCCGCAGGAACCTTTTTCTGGGATAAAAAGTAGCCTATGTGTTAATCCAGGGTATAGGCTATCTCCATTCCAAATTTTACTCAAATTTGTTCAGTAGTTTTTGCATGAAAGACCAACAAACATACATACTTATGTACGTACTCACAAACTTGTGTTTATAATATTAGTAGGATGATTAAAGTCCACAGTAACAATGTTTGCCACAGCACAGCCACATCCCCTTTTTTGTTGAAATAGGCACATCAGCCTCAGCCTGCTCGCCTATTACGAAATAAATAAATGTTGATAGCATTATTGAGCGCCTATAATTGAATCTAAGCTGTTTAATTTAATCAAACAGTCCAGGTGTAGCGTGGCGCCACCTTCGACCACATTGTCACCTAACATCAGGTGACTTGTGGTCAAACGCTACCCTCTATATAGTAAAAAAACAAACAAACATAAATAAATAATTATAAGATGTTATACAAATGTAATGAGTTGATTAATGGAGATGATGTCTCCCTTATAGCTATTAACAATTACCAATTTCATGATTGGTTTCTCGTTGGTGACATAAAGTGGGACACAAATACTAAGTTAAACATTTGGCGAAGAAAGAGTGTCACCGTAAAATTGATTGAAAAGGAAATAAAAGTTGTAGCAATATTACCTGTGAACACAGCTGAATCATCCGGAGATGTTACAAAATAGCATATATGCCCCGTAGTGTGGCATGGAGTAAAAAGACACTGTACATCGAGGTTTCCAATTTTGAACACATCATTGTGCTGCACCTTCTTCGATAAAGCACCAATGCGATCATCACCGCCATAGACTGTTAGATTAGGGAGCTGCTTGACTAGGTCTGCATTACCACCTGCATGGTCCCTAGAAATAAAAAAACATTTTAAAACAGATTGTAATGGTATAACGTCGGCTAGCTAACAACACAGCACAAGTCAAATTTTGCAACTTTTCACGAGAGACAAAACTGTTTTACTTGTATATTTTTTATGTAAATTATTGACTTGTGTGTGTTACAATTTTTTATTAACGGCTTCTATTTAGTCAAAATGCTTGGAACTGGCAGGTTCATAGAAGCATACGTCAAAACTACATCTAGTGGCATTAAAATGGCTATACCACAAAATTTTTACTTGTACAGTGTTGTTTGCTATCTAACGATAATAAAACCTATTTCAATGCCAAGCAGTAATCTTTTTCAGGCAACATAAATGAATACAGTACAATATGGCTAATTGGCTACACCATAGCAGAGACAGGCTTTTATACAATGCAATTAATTGTATTATTGACATAAATAAATTAAGTTACATTACATGCAACTTGGAAACCAACAAACTTCTACAAATAGTTGTAGAAAAAACTACTCATCTATAAAAAGCTACAAAACTACAAAAAGATAACCTCCTTTTCTAATAGACCTTTGCGAAGCAGTGGGACAGCATAGGTTAAAAAAAATTGCAAATGTTGCTCAATTTTAACAATGAATTTAGTACTGCGTGAAGCTAAACATTCCTAAGCGAAACCATAACTGTAAAAATTGAATAAATAAAAATTGTAAGACATTGTTAAAACATAAGAAAATTGTAACCTTTGAAATATTGTAAAAATTTGGAAATCGAAATTGGAAAAATTATAAAACCATAACTGTAAAAATTTATTAGAAAACTGTAAACCTTGGAAATATTTATTGTAAAAATTTGGAAATTGAAATTGTAAAAATTATAAATGTTAAAATTTATTGGAAAACTGTAAACCTGAATATTGTAAAATTGTATGAAATTGTAAACCTCCTGAGGACAGAAAGTCATATTTCTGCTCTTCGCCCTTCTCCTTCCTTTGAAAAAGTTTTTTGTAGTAATAAGAAATAAAGAAAACAAAATCCCTATCACCTTAGGGGAAAGTAGCTCGCGGGCCGGGCCTATAGCGCCCGGACGATAGGAAAAAAAAAACATTCCTAAGCAATAAATTAGTTGCTCACCACCTCTGCCTACATAATCATAAAACGAATAAAAAACAAACTTTTACCAATGATGATGCGTAGTCAGCACAGTGGTAAGATTCACTCCCTGTTCCTGCACTGCCTTCAGCACTTTACTAGGTTCAACAGGATCAACAATAGCTGCTTGCTTTGTTTCTTTATCAACTATCAGATACATGTAGTTGTCCTGAAGTGCCGGAAGAATCTTTACTTCCATGTTTTTGTATTTGTGGTGGACTATGGAACTGTGCGCTTCTTTCTGGTTGCGTATCAAAGCTGAAAAATAAACGGAATGTGCTGGAAATCTAAGCTCTAGTAGAAGACAAGTATGTTTACGCTAGAAATATGTACGTACTAGGTACTATTTTGGAACTTTGATTGATGAGTACCTTTAAAATATAACTTTGTGACCCGTTCAGACAGCCCAAAAGGCAAAGAATTAACAATCTTAGCAAGCATTGATGTAATATATACTTTTTAACATTGAAATTAGAGTTAAAATTTGTTTTTTGCTTCCGAAGATGCAATGCTGAATTTAGATTTTTTGTTATGTTTTGACTTTGATTGACCTTGACTTGACACTTGACTTGACATTGACACGTTGACAGGCGTCGGAGGGCAAGTTTGGCTACCTCTTGCACCACCTCTTTTCGCATGAAGAAGGGAGTGTAGAGTGGCGTGTAGCCCTTCTTGAGCAGTATCCTGAGAGAGAGCTGGATGAGCGCCTGTTCTAGAAACACCGCGGCTCCTTTCAGGTAGTACCCCCGCCAAGTCGTCAGAGTGTCAGACGGACTGGCATGGTGCACCCAAATCTATACTTAGAATGCTTTTATCACATATACCATAAAATAGATTATTCTGGAAGCGGGATGAACCCTTTGAATATCTTTTGAACTTTACATATTCAATAGAACAACGTTCTACGACGTAAGCATAGTGACTATTTATACTCTATGGATATTATGTCATAGTTATTGTTATGTCATTGTCAAAGACGCGTGTTGTTCGTCTTGTCATTGTCAATTCAATAAAAAAACAATACTCTCACAGCTGATACAGCGGCATGTGTATGTCGCGTGTGTATTGATGAATTAATAAAGTGAATTATCGTTTTATTGATGAGTATCTCTAATAAATCCATATAAAATGAAGAGTAAACCCGTGAAACATAAGACTACGAATACCTTTCGGGTATGTTATTTATAATTAATTTATTTGAGGTTATGTCCATGTCTTACGCGCTTTAAAAATTAAAAACAACTATATAAAATTCAAATTATATTATCTGTAAATTCCATGCATCTTATATTTAATGAAAAATATTAGTGAATTTAATATAGTTTAATTTAATCGGTACATCAGCCTCATGGACGTAGAAACAAATCTACTTTGTTGATCAGTTTATCGAGAAATTATATATACATATATATTTATTATTTATTTTTCGTCGTCCCTACTACGTTGACCAACGATATTGTAAGAGTCACAGAGAGCCGATGAATGTGAATGGCTAATAGCCGTTAAAAGGGGGAGGTCTATGTTCAGCAGTGAGCTTCTTCTGGCTGATGGTGATGATTTACAATATTGCCACTCTTTTGGCTCCCTTAGTCTATCCTACTATCCTATTAATATTACAAACGTGAACGTTTGTGAGTATGGATGTATGGATGTTTGTTTGTTACTCCTTCACTCAAAAACTACTGAACGGATCTGAATGAAATTTGGAATGGAGGTCGCTTATACCCTGGATTAACACATAGGCTACTTTTTGTCCCGGAAAAAGGTTCCTGCGGGATAAAGAGAAGACGCGGTTGAAACCGGGGGGCGCAACTAGTAGCTTTCATACAATTAGATTATGTTTTCAACACTAAACAAATACTAATATAGCGTATAGCGATGATGGCTCAGTGGTAGTGACGTCGGCTTGCGATCCGTAGGACGTGGGTTCGAATCCTACAATGAGCTTGAGCTTTCGGTGAAGAAAACATCGTGATGAAACCATAGCTTGGTGGTAGGGTATTTTCTAGTATTCGCCTGGCTAGCTAATCATGTTAAGAATCTGTCGCCAAGCACCTATCGGTGTGTTCCGGCAGCCTCACTTGAGAGCCAGTTCCCAGTCCAGGTGTAGCGTGGCGCCACCTTCGACCACATCGTCACTTAACATCAGGTGACTTGTGGTCAAAAGCTACCCTGTTAGTTATAAAAAAAAATTAAACTTTTTCACATATCTTTTCATCAGTTTGTGCCATTTGCGGAACGGATAAACTCGATAGACATCCGACATGCTGCCCTATACCACATTGAACATGAGTACACGAGGCACCCTGATGAGAGTGAGACCCACTTCTTCTTAGCCATACAAAAATGGCATGTGCTCAACTTGTCCCAAAACTTTAAAAAGTTTAGGAGGGAAGTGCACGGTATAAGTACTGTGCCTCAGCTGGTGCACAAAAAGGATGATGTAATTGAAATATTGGAGAAGTATTTGAATTTGGAGGATCCGTTATGTCTGCAGCCTTTGTTGGAGTAAGTGATTTTTTTTGACTTTTTACAAATAAGCGATTGTCCACAAGTCGTCTGATGTTAAGTGATGATGTGGTCGAAGATAGCGCCACGCTACACCTGGAACTAATTACTAATGTTAATTATCTATATTTTTTTATTGAACTGGCTAACAAGTACAGATGAAACAGATGTTTGGTAACTATCCAGATCTGGCCCATCCGGCTCAGATTTAAAATCTGGCCGGATACCTGATAGTAATCCAGCCAAATGATTTTGATGTCAAAAAAATATGCCCCATTTATGTAAAATGTACAAAATAAAGAAATCTAATACTCAAAGTGCAATAAGGACAAATTATGATGATCAAAATACCAAAACTAGAGATTTAAATAACTCTTGAGTTACTGGTTATTTGTGTTTTTATTAGTAAAATTTTATAAATAAATAGATGTTTTATCCTGATCCTTACTTATCTCACCTAGTTGTTTTTTTACTTTCAGAATTCTAGTCTCGCTAGCAAAAGATCTAAGAGAAGATTTCTACCCACACTTTCCGAGGTTCCTCGACATACTCATAAAGTTACTCAACACCAAAGATGCAGAGCGTTTGGAATGGACACTGGTCTGCCTCGCATTCTTGTTTAAAGTCCTCAAACCATACTTGAAGAAGGATATTGCAGTTGTGTTAAAGAGAATAATACCATTGTTGAGTGAATCACAGCCACAGTACATCAACAATTTTGCTGCGGAAAGTTTCGCCTTTGTGGCTAGAGATATAAGGGACAAGAAGAAGTTTATAAGTCTTGTGCTTAACTATCTTCAATCCAATGATAATGTAAGTTATTAATTAGTCTTGGCCACTGCAGTGACTCAATGTAGAGTCACGCCCGAAATTAATAATCGATCTTGATCCGTTATTCCCGGTTTTGAATTGATTTGTCATGTCATAAAACAATTTTATTTTAGTACTAGTTTTGGGCTTGACATATTACTACTAAAATGACATATCACTGCAAAACCGCGGATAACCGATCAGGATCGATTATTAATTTCGGGTGACAGGTGTTAACTCTAGAATTAGGTTTTATAACGGGATAGTTACCATGTTTTTGTTTGAGTTCTAGATATTTCATTTTTTTATTTTTTATAAAACCTAATTCTAATGTTTTTGACCATGGTAGTTTAAAACAGTATATAGGTGTTAACTCATTTTACTGTTGATAGAAATAGTTTTTTTATTTATTTTAAGTTGTTTATTTATTACAGTTTTTACATTTACTTATAAGAAACTTATTTTCAGTAACAGCCAAAAAAGGTTTAACATTTTATTCATGGTAGGCATTAATCTTAGCATGAGCATGCATAGTCTTTATACAAATAGGTATTTTTTTCCTTCACTCCTGTAGTTGTTTTCTTTTCTAGGCTATAATCGGCTGTGGTCACCTCTTGTTCGAAATTTTGAGAGGAGTGACGGGCAAGTTCCATAGCTGTATAGAAACATTCTTACCCATTCTACTTGAACAACTCAAAGAAGTCAAAGAGCATCAAGATATACTCTTCAAAGTCCTCACACAAACTATTGAAGACAGCTTGCAAACTATTTCTCCTAAAGAATACGCAATATTCTGGACCAGTGTGTTAAAATTCACTGAAGAAATCTTGAAGGATGACGATGAAGAAAGCAAAGGGCTGGAGTACATTTTAAGGCTTGCAGGTCAAGTTATTGAACACAAAAATGGAAAACACTTGACCAACCCGCCACAGTTTGTGCTTTTGTTGGTAAAAGTCATATGTGAACAGTCTTCTGAGAGTGTCCTTGAAGTATGCTCTCAAATAGGAGTGGTGTTACTTCTATCACCAAATGTGTCACTATCTCAAGAACATGCAGGTATTATTGTCAAAGTTTTGCTACCTATACCTTATCCAAATATCTTGATAAACTTTGTGCAGAATGTCATTGAGTATTCACAGTTTGATATGCACATACTGCCACCTTTTATAAACTTTATTATACACTCGGGTTTTGAGACTGAAGCGATGTGTGCGCTGACAAAGATTTGTTTGAAAAAGTCTCCACTATCCAAAAATGGTATTAAACTCTTTGAATGGGTGAAATACCCTATCGATTTTGGAATATATTTGCCGAATTTTATGGAGCATTTTAATGTGGTGGTCAATGATGATATGGAAAACATTGTGGAGAATCCTGTAAAGTTATTAAATGTGCTATATTGCCTGCCGCACATTGAAAAAGTCGATGTTGACTACTGCATTCAATCATTAAGTTCGTTGATCTCCAAACTGACGAATGTATTAGCAAGCTACAATATTGAAAGCCAGCCTGATCGCAACAAGTTCCACTGTGATAACACAGCGTTGTCAAGATGCGCTAGAAGGGTTTTGTTTCTAATCGCTAATGCAATGGAAAGTTGCATTCATATTTCAAGTTGCAAGAAACTGAAGGAAATCTGTGATATTCAGCAGTTTCTGCCCATAATGCTCCCGTGTGCAGCAGATCCTAACTATCTGAGTGCTTTGCACATAATCGATCTATATTTGACTGCTTATGAACATGAGAATGGACTGACATATCCGCATTTGTCATTAGTAGACTCGTACCTCAAAAGTAATGTATCATCACCATTTCACATAGTCCGACTACTAACAACACACATCTACAAGTTATTTGAAAATGTTGAGGAATTGAATAAGACTGTAGAAATCGGCGGGAGTGTAGAAAAGTTTTCGGTGTTCAGCAAATGTTACAATGTGGAATCTATTTCACCTTCTATTCAAGAGTACAGAATACAACTGAATGTATTGCAGAAAATGACTTTCAACACCACCCAATATGTCTTAGCAAAAGAAACTGATTATCACCTCTTTGCGCTAAACTACATGCTTGGAGTTTTGTATGTGAACTTCAAACTGCTGTGGGAGCCAGTTTCTGAATTCATTGCGGGTTATGGCAACGCATTAACGGCAGATGAATTTTGGCCACCGTTTCATAATGCATTACAGTCTTCATTCCTAAATACGAAGAAAAACATGAAGAAGTTTCAATTTGATGATGAAATTGATATAAGTAATGAACTTATAACAGACCTATATGCTGATTATAACAGTATAGCTGAGAGACCAGATTTGTATAACCATAGGAATTTGATATTGAAAGTGATGACAAATTGCATTAACGTTTGTGAAGCTAAAAATCGAGATATTGTTGTACTGTTTTTGAATTTCATTGATGAGGAGTACAGAAAAAATGACAATGCATTGAATATCGATATGGCAATTCGTGATTGTAATAAAATGGAAGTAGCCGTAGAGGTAGAAGAAAGTGCTCAAAGCATTGAACAAATAACTGAAGAAGTTGATGACGCGAAAGAAACACCATCAGGTAAAGTAATATTCAAAACTCTGATCAATATAATGCAAGTATTAGCGCAATTTAAAAACCCGAGAGCTTTACATAAAGAGCCAGTATTTTGGGAACTTTACATGGAATTTTTGAAGAACAAAAATCCGGGGCTCCAAAAATACGCGCTTGATTGTATCTTAAACTACAAGAATAAAAACGTAGTCCCATATAAAAGCAACTTGCACAATTTAGTTGACGAGAAGAAGTTAAAAGATGAGATGACACAGTTTAAAATCACTGAGGATTCTAATAGCATTCACCCGGAAGACAGAGAACACGTAGTGCCTCTAATTTTGAGGATACTTTACGGTAAAATGACGGCAAAACTTGCCGCAGACAAGAAAGGAGGTGGCCAAGCCAGGAAATCTTTAGTTATGAGATACTTAGCTGGATGTAAGGAAAATGAACTTCAAATGTTTATCGAAATGGCGTTTTCACAATTTAAGCAGTACATGGTACTTGCGCCAAGAGAAATACAAAATTATATCCTGTCTACTATGGATTTGAAATCGGTAACTACTCCAGGAAAGTTACACAGCGCATTGAGTTTGTTTGATGTCGTCAGGGAGTATTTTGGAGGATATATGAAAGATCAACTCCTGTCCCAATTCTTCAATATATTCTATGGGATCTGCTCAACTATTGGAGGAGTTTTAGCACAGGGAGATAAAGTACACATTGGATATGTTAAAGTCTTGAAAAATCTAAGAGTTATAGCCTTGAGTACACTTAGAAAACTATTTGAACAATATGACAAGTATCCATGGACTCAAGACGAATTGTACGTGATTTTTGAGACGTTGCTTTGGCCTTTGATGTCTAAACTGCACATAGAAGGTGCTCACAATCCCACACCACTGCTAAAATTGTTAAATACATGGTGTTTAAATCCGAGATATTATGTACTCCTGGTAACTCGCTCGGAGCGGGAATCTTTGGACCCATTGTCGGCAATGTTTCGGCTTCTATCAGCCCCGAAACTTTCACCTGTTGTAGTCAACATGATACTTGATATGATAGAAAAGCTCTTGACCCTGACTGAAGATGAAGAAGATAAAGAAGTTGCTTCAGTTCAGTCTTTTAATGTTTTAGCTGTGGAATATGATAAATTGGTTAACGAAGCACAGTTGGCTAACATTAACTATGGTAGCAAGATGCTGATTCCACACATACCAAGTATTTTAGAAGTAATGAAAAGACGTTTTGCTAACACAGCGAAATCTAATGCCGTCAATAAAAGAGATCTTTTGATTCTATCACGAGTGACAGAATTGGTCGCTTCGCCAGACATTTGTGATGAGCTTTTAGCTCTGCTGTTACCAATATTGGTGAAAAAGGTTTGCATGAATATGGCGGAAGAGAATATGGAACATGCCGTGAATACAATTATCAATTTACTCGGACATAGCTCGAATGCGCAAGTTTACCTCAAGAACATAGCTGTTTTGTTCAATAGAGTGGGTCCTGTCGATGTCAGGAAACTTCTCATTAAGCTGCTCTCCTCTATTGCTGAAAGTGCACCAAAAAATAAGGACTTACTTATAAAAATAGCTCATATAGTTGGCGAAATGAATGCTTATAACAAGAGATGGATAGAGCAACCCGATTTTGATAGAAGACTAGATGCGTATAAAGAAATTTACAAACTAGCAGACGGAAATGAAATTGACGTCGACCTTGGTATACTCATTGTCAACAACTGTTTTTATGCCTTACGGACGGAGAAGGACATTGGGTTGAGAGACAGTGCAGGGTTGTGTATGAAAAGAATACTACCCTCATTGCTAATGAAGTACAGATCTACAAACGAAGGGCAATTCTTTGTAAGAGATACAGTTTTGTCTTTAATATCTAACGGAATAAGAGATACGAAAAATGAGATCATGAGAAATGAAAGTATAGCATTACTCGGTACATTAGCTAAAGAATGTCCGGACGCTGACGTGGTGTTATCAGATCTGGCTCCTCTGGCGAACAAGGAAGATATAGAAGTCGATTTCTTTGAAAACATGTGTCATTTGCAATTGCACAGACGCGTAAGAGCTTTGATGAGATTCTGTAAAGTGGCAAAGAAAATGAATAAATGTCCGACACCGAGAACGTTGACTAATTTCATTTTGCCGTTGGCTTCAACATATTTATTAGATGATAAATATACTGATAAAAACTCGCTGATAGATGCTAGTCTTGAAGTCGTTGCCACTTGCTGTAGACTCCTCCCATGGTATCACTATGAAGTCATTCTTAAACTATACTTAAATAAAATGCGTAGTACGACTGAACATCAAAAGCAACTGACTCGTATTCTAATTGGTATACTTGATGCATTCCATTTCGATTTCTCTAAAGTCAAAAATATCGAGTTGCCAAAGGCTCTGATCAATAACATTGCTAAAGGCAAAATTAAAATTGAAATTAAACCCGACGAAGATCAGAAAAAGAAAGAATTGGAAGAAAAAGCAATAGAAATCAACAAAAATGTTGCCAAGGAAGCCCAAGATACTGAAGAACCCAACAAAGAAAATCCCAAAAATGAAGTAGAAGAGCCTGAACAAGAAATAAAGGAAGATCAAATAGACGTAGATGAAGAATTGAAAGCAGCTGACGTCGAAGCTGCAACTGAGGATGATCCGAAAGAAGTTTCGAATGTGCCGGCATTTGAGAGAACAACCAACGTTTCACCGTCGGTCGCTAAGAGGATTATCAAGTCATTGGCAGCGGGATTATTGCCTCAACTTAGTCGGTAAGTATCTATGCAGATTTTAAATGCTTGGTCACAAAAAAAAAAATAGTATAGAAACCAAACCGAATTTTAACAGTCTTTTGGCTTTTTATTTGGAAAGAAAAAGTTCAACAGTGAGGTGTTATGGTTATCGATGATGGTGATTGCCTTCCAGTGCAATAGGCAAGATGACGGAGCATGAAGGTTCTCACAAGGTGAACCGACGCCGCAATGGCATCGAGCGCCAAGAGGAGGACATGCAGAGGGTACCGATCGCGTTGGCTCTCGTCAAGCTACTGCAACGACTGCCGGGCGATCTGTTGAAATACCAGCTGCCTGGGTAAGTTTAGTTATAAACCTATATCATAGCGTAGCATCTTCGATCCTGCCATCTTTGGACCATACACATTACTCTTAGCATGCTGCATCTCACTCTGACGACGCGTTAAAAAGAGATGCAGCATGCAAAATAGCCACCTTTCTATTTGCATAATTATGTTATTTCAAAGGATAGATACTAGATAATATTGTGAGTTATAAACATTTGTGATTTTGAATTAACAAGTAACTATTTTTTGTACCTATAACATATTATGTTCTTGATCTACATGATTTCTGTATGAAAGTACCCCAATCAGCCTCTATGTCTCTTGAAAATGTGTAAATAATCCGTTGTACATTGTACTCGTAATTACATTTCGAATACCTTTCTTGGCATCCAAAACATTCATCCCATTCATCTATATTTTACAGAATCTTCATAAAGCTGTGCTCGTTCCTAAAATCACCGCTAAAGCAAGTGCGAATCATAGCACGGGATATCGTCAAAAAGATCATGCTGACAGTCGGTACTGGTTACCTAGGAATTTTGCTGGAGCACCTTACGTTGTTACTGACTAGAGGCTTCCAGGTTCACGTTTTGGTAGCTACAATACACACGGTGCTAGACGCCTTGAAAACCGATTTCAAAGCTGGCGATATAAGTGAGAATATCAACTACATTCTCGATGTCTGCACCAATGATCTATTCGGTGCCCTATCCGAAGAAAAAGAGGTGGACAAGTTACATTACAAAACGCCAGAAGCGAAGCCTAGCAAGAAAAGTTACGTAACTTTGATGATCGTTGCGCAGAACGTGACAGAAAACTATCTCATCAACCTGCTATTGCCTTTTAAAGATGTGTTACAGAAACACCATTCAAAGAAAATAGTTCTAAAAGTCCAAGAAGCTCTAATGCACATCAGTAGTGGTCTTGTTACGAATAAATTTATAGAGATAGAATCGTTATTCGTATTTCTACACGGTATCGCATCGGAAAGCATACCGGAGTTTGTACTAGGCGCACCTAAGAGACTGATCACAGAAGCGCAGAGAGAAAAGATGCTCCGCGCCAAACCCGATTGCTTCATCATACCTGAAACGCCAAAGAGGAATAAAGAATCTCAAGCGAAAAATGTAAAGCTATCCGGCAAAGCGAACTCTCACGTTCTAGTCGAATTCAGTCTGAATATCTTATACGTTATTCTTAAAAGAGAAAAGGTACCGCGAATGGATTGCAGAGCGTTCGTAGATCCGATAGTACCTTTGCTAGTAGACGCTTTGAAAAGCGATCACGTTAAAGTGACTACGGTTGCAATGAAGTGCATTGCAACGTTGTGGACGATAAGAGTCAGTACGCCGACTTTAGAAGAAATGGTGCAGAGTATAGTGAAGATGTTGTTTACAATACTGCATAAGTACGCGACTTTTGAGATCAGCAAGCAGAATGATAACTATCATCTAGTCAGGAATGCTTTCAAGGTAAGTAATGCACGCTCGTTTTCAGAGCCCCAAGTCTGTTTTACAAATTCAGTCAAGATAATTTTAAATTTTTATCTTCCAGGCGGTAACCGT
Source organism: Opisthograptis luteolata (assembly GCA_931315375.2). NCBI lineage: Eukaryota > Metazoa > Arthropoda > Insecta > Lepidoptera > Geometridae > Opisthograptis > Opisthograptis luteolata. Next base: position 3,728,636 of record OV928044.1, read on the forward strand.
CCTAATCCGCAATGTGAAGTACTTCAAGCTGGAGGCAGACCAGCTGAAGACGCTACTGCTATACGCCGAAGAGGACTGCCAGAACGACGAGCGGCAGACCAACTCGTTCTCTCTGCTGAAAGCTATACTGGAAGCGAGACTGGTATCGAACGAGCTTCACGAGGTTATGGAGAAGGTGTCCAAGATTTGTATATTGAGCGAGTCTGCTAGATCCAGGTGGGTTACGTTCTTGGATCCTCCACCCTGTTTTTAAATTACAGTTTTTACTTCTTACAGTGTAGCGTTTGACTCAAGTCATGTCACCTGATGCTAAGTGACGATATGGTCGAAGGTGGCGTCACGTTACAACGTATTTGGAACCGGCTCGCAAGTGGGGCTGTCGGAACACACCGATAGGTGCTTGCCGCTTGGCGACAGATTGAATCGGTTGATTGATACGATTGATGGATTGATTGATTAAACTACTCGAAGAGTGGTATGGAATTAGTTTGAACTCTGGGGTAGGACATAGAAGTTTTTATTGCGATAAACACGCGGTTGAAACCGCGGGGAACAGCTTGTCTATCTTATAATATAATCTTATAAAAATGTCGTGTCACAGCGTTTGTTATCGAAGTTCTCCGAAACGGTTTGACCGTTATTTATGTGTTTTTTTGTATATATTTGGTAGGACAGAGAATAGGTCGTAGCCTATTTTTTATACCCCAAGGTGATAAGAGTAACCGGTGAGATATAGTGTAGTCAAAGCGGGGGAAACAGTGGCGAACAGCTTGTAGAATTTATCTTCTACAAATTTGCACCTTGTTCCAGGGAAGAATCCCGATCGATATTCCTGAGCTACCTGACAAACTACTCGCCCGGCAAGCGGCTTGAGAAGTACATCGAGTTCTTCGTCTCTCAGCTCAACTACGAGCTGCAGCACGGGAGGGAATCCTCCTTGAAGTTCCTAGAGATGATCATCAACAAGTTGCTTGTGGTGAGTTTGTAACTCTGTACACTCAACGACAAAAGTAGCTCCACATTAACAGGCAGGCGGGGAGGCCTATCTTCAGCAGTGGGCTTCTTCCGGCTGGTGATGATAATGATAGTAGGAAGCACCTATCGGTGTGTTCCGGCAGCCTCACTTCAGAGCCAGTTCCCAGTCCAGGTGTAGCGTGGCGCCATCACCGACTTAACATCAGGTGACGTGTGGTCAAACGCTACCCTGTAAATAGTAAAAAAAAATAAAAGTTAACAAGTTTCCTCTCAATTTGTCCGCAGGCTCAGTTGACGAAGCACGGGTCCCACCTGCTGGTGTCTCTCGGCGCGAGTATGCTGAACGACAGCGACCCGGGGTGCCGCGCCGCCGCCGCCGCATGCATAGAGGGCATGCTGCGGAGGTTCCCGCCCACCGAGAGGGACAAGCTGTTTAGCCTGGTCATGACCTTCTTTAAAGACACCCGGGTAAGACCAAAATCACCGACATAGCACTCGGAATTACCATGTTGAAGGTTTAGTGTGAGTTTTTAAAACAAGTTCACGCGTTCTATCGCAAGCTGTTTAGCCTGGTCATGACCTTCTTTAAAGACACCCGGGTAAGACCGAAATCACCGACATAGCACTCGGAATTACCATGTTGAAGGTTTAGTGTGAGTTTTTAAAACAAGTTCACGCGTTCTATCGCAAGCTGTTTAGCCTAGTCATGACCATCTTTAAAGACACCCGGGTAAGACCAAAATCACCGACATAGCACTCGGAATTACCATGTTGAAGGTTTAGTGTGAGTTTTTAAAACAAGTTCACGCGTTCTATCGCAAGCTGTTTAGCCTGGTCATGACCTTTTTTTAAAGACACCCGGGTAAGACCAAAATCACCGACATAGCACTCGGAATTACCATGTTGGAGGTTTAGTGTGAGTTTTTAATACAAGTTCACGCGTTCTATCGCAAGCTGTTTAGCCTGGTCATGACCTTCTTTAAAGACACCCGGGTAAGACCGAAATCACCGACATAGCACTCGGAATTACCATGTTGAAGGTTTAGTGTGAGTTTTTAAAACAAGTTCACGCGTTCTATCGCAAGCTGTTTAGCCTAGTCATGACCATCTTTAAAGACACCCGGGTAAGACCAAAATCACCGACATAGCACTCGGAATTACCATGTTGAAGGTTTAGTGTGAGTTTTTAAAACAAGTTCACGCGTTCTATCGCAAGCTGTTTAGCCTGGTCATGACCTTTTTTTAAAGACACCCGGGTAAGACCAAAATCACCGACATAGCACTCGGAATTACCATGTTGGAGGTTTAGTGTGAGTTTTTAATACAAGTTCACGCGTTCTATCGCAAGCTGTTTAGCCTGTCATGACCTTCTTTAAAGACACCCGGGTAAGACCAAAATCACCGACATAGCGCTAGAATTACCAAGTAGAAAGGTTTAGTGTGAGATAGAAATTGACCACTAGCTCCATAGAAGTAATTTCTATCCCTAGTAGCGAAACCGTGGATAGATAGGGTATTGAAACCGGCCGTTAGTCGTTTTTTCTAGATGGAGAAAAAATACACTCAATCTCACTGACGACTTGTTATACCTCAAGGGCGTAAATCTCTCGGCATATATAGGCTCTCAGTTTCCATATGTCCGGCACAAGGCCGTTTCAAGGATTTGTTCCTGATTCGTCATACTCCTAATTGGTCATATTCCTAATTCGACACTTTCCTAACTGGTCACATTCCTAACTCGTCATTGTACTGTCAAATAAAAACGCGAATACGCGATTTTTTTATAAGGAGGTTGTATTTACCACAGAAGATTTCTATAATAAGTTTGAGCAGTCAAATGTGCATGGTATGACGAGTTAAGAATGTGACGAATCAGGAATATGACGAGTTAGATTCGTCATACTCCTAGTTGGTCATCAATTAGGAGTATGACGAATCAGGAACAAATCGTTTCAAGTTGCAGCGTTCGCCGCCATGAATTACTTCACAATTGCTTATTTTTTCCTCATTTTTTAGCTCATTGCATCAGCAGTAGGGGTAGATTTAGAACGGCTCTTACCCCCAATCACCGTTACACTGTGTAGACACGGACTCCCTCCCCTGAATAATAATACTAGTTGCACCTTGCGGATATCCCACGAGAATCTTTTTAAAACACTTTTATTAGCTTGACTTGTAACTAACTAATTATATACAGTGCCCCGTGTTTTCACACGCGTCTTCAGGAACCTTTTCCGGGATAAAAAGTACCCTATGTGTTAATCCACGGTGTAAGCTATCTCCATTCCAAATTTCATCCAGATCCGTTCAGTAGTTTTTTTTCGTAAAAGAGTAACAAACATCCTTACATCTATCCTTACAAACTTTCACATTTTCTTTTTTATATAAAAATGAATCCCCATTTCCCTTGGTCATCGCATCACGCGTGAACGCCTGGACTGATTTCACAATTTTTTTTTGTTGTGTTTGTTATTGCCAGGAGAAGGTTCTTATGAAAGAAAAAATGAAAATGTTGCGATAAACTGCAATCCACGCGGGTGAAACCGCGGGGCGTAGCTAGTTTATAATATTAGTAGGATTTCATTCAAATCCGTTTAGCCGTTTCATCTTGAAGAAGTAACAGTGAGTGAGTGTGTTTATTTTTTATTTTTAAGTTTAAAATGTGTTATCACTCGCAGTTTTCCCATTCTCCCGAAGGAACCTTATTTCGGGCTAGTCAAAAAAACGTTACAATAAAATTATGATATGTTTCATTCACAGCCAGTGCACTTCGAACTAGCAGCCCAGCTCACCACTCGCTTCGTGAACGTCGAAGCCGACGATTTCAAAAGCCGCCTTAGCACCGTCCTCTCGCTGGTTAGCGGCAAAATACTCCTGCTCAGCAACGACATAACCGAAGGAAGATTCGTCAAAATCAAACTGGAACAATCAAACGAGCAGACCGACGAAGAAAAACAACACGAGAAAGACCACAGCTTGATACAAATCCTGAACCTCATCGAAAGGATAACCGTCCAATGCGCGTCCAGTATGACTAACAAAAAGTATTTAAGCGATTATGACGAAATCGCGCAGCATTGTCAAGCGTTACTAGCTTACCCCCACGCGTGGGTTAGATTGCGAGCAGCTAAGATTATTGGACAAATACTGTCAGTGGTGGACGCAGAACAGTTGGATGCGATTGTGAAGAGCAAAGAGGATAGTGAAAGAGGTTTTATTTACTCCGATACGGAAGATGTTTTAAGGAGTTTGGTGTTGGACCTTTGTGCTCAGTACACGCCTGCTATAACGAAGGACATGGCTGAACAGGTGAGCCTATTTCCATGGAATCCATTTTCTTTACCTATACTATAGAATGCTTAAATACAACACTTGAATCTAGGTACGGTAGTTGTCGTATACACGCAGAAGAGTGGCACGTCCGACCTCGACGGCGTCGCCTGGTGAATTCCCCCACCACTGTCTGCTTGTACACTCATATACTTAAATAAGAATAGGAATAATTTATTTGCAACAAAACAAAAATATTTAAAACAGTAACAAAAGATGTATTGTTGCTAACCGGTCTCAACTCCTCTTGCCGAACTAATTTTTGCCAACACTCGCCACTGTATCTTCGTCTTATAACAAAGTGTGCAACTTTTTAGACATATTTAATACCATACCTGGCAAAATTAGGAATAATTATTGTAATAGAAATATTGTAACTTTATTTTAGTATGTATACCTATGTGGTGTACACTCCTCTTAAAATTTTTACTTAAGCAAGAAGTGTTCACTTCGAGAAGGCCGTGCATTGCCATATTATTTTATATAATACACATAGACTTACTTTGATACTACGGCCAGTTTAGTGAACCAAATAAATAAATAAAAAAAAAAAAAACTCAGCTTTGTGCTGGTCTGTACTGCCCCACTGCTGGGAAAAGGTCCCCCCATTTGCCTTCCAGACATCTCGATCCCCCACAACCTGGAATCACCGCTCTTGCATGATACCTACGGGCTTCAATCCAAAAAGTGTTTTCTAATGTCCAATTTAATTTTTTACAGGTGACAGCGGTGTTATTCCAAATATTCAAGCTAGTTCATTCAATGTCTAGTTTCAAGCTATGCCCCAAGTCGAAAGAGGAAACGGAAGAGACTGAAAGTGTTGCAAGAGTTAACATTCGATGGATTCTGTTCAAGTTGAGGAAGGCTGTCAATGTGGAAGTTGCCAAGGCACCGAGCTCGATGAACATTGTGAGTATTCACCAATTAACAGTAAATATGATATAATGAGTGAATGAATGAATGAACGAATGTGTGAATGAACTTATGAACGAATGAATGTTTATTTTTTTGCCCGGATATAGGTTACATTGGTTGGTCACACAATATACATTTAGGTTTTATTGAACTTTACAGTCGTACAAATAAATGTGTTTTGTTTTTTGTCGTTTAACGGAAATATAGCAGCTAAGTGAGCACAATTAATTTATTTAATTAATTCACAGTCTCAAGTCACTTGGTGTTAAATAACGATGATGTGATCGAAGGTGGCGCCACGCTATCTGGATTGAGTACTGGCTCTCAAGTGATGCTGCCAAAACACACCATCGCACGCACGGTGGTTTTGCTATAATAGAAACCAGTATAAACTGTCACTAAAACTTACTTTTCATACAAATACAATGCCAGAAACATATCTGGCCCTGTGGCCAATATTGGAACTGACAATCAATATACGAAGATAGAGAGAATATAGTGCCAGATAAGTTTATGGCACTATACCTTCTTTGCTCTTCCAAACTTCCTCTACAGCCGCCAAAAGCCCCTCCAAAAAAGGAGAAAATAAACTATTTTTTTATTATCAGTACTGAATATTGTGCCATAAGAAAAACCAAACTGACCGATCTTCATATTTCAGAGAACATCAGTATTCACAATGTGGACGCACCTAATCAGCGCTCTGGAACCCGATGACGTCACAGCGATCGTTGACGTCATCCTGCCGCCGATAGTTCGCGAGCTGTCCACCGGCGACGCGATGGCGCCAGCATCGGTCGCGAAGCAACTTGCCGGGAGACTGGGCAAGAAGTTGAGAAGGAAGATTGGGGACATTGAGTACGGGAAGCTGGTGGCGGAGGCTCAGATGAAGCTGAATATAAGGCGGGCGGAAAGGAAAAAGGTTTGTATCAGATTTGTCTTTCATACGACATCGTTTCTCTATTGCATTGGTTTATTTAAGACACATCGTTGAAAGTTTTCTTTGCGGTTTTCATGAAATTATAGATCCCATATACGATCACTATCTGTCCGTCTGTAACGGTTTATTTTCTTCAAATATAGTGGGAAAAAGAAGTTGATATTTAGCATATTTTTGATTTCGATTTTAGGATTTGTATTAAGTAGAATATCGAAATTCGTTTTATGTGTGACGTATAAAATGAATGGGCTCGTTGTGAGAACTATAGAGCTACATGAAAAACATAGGGCCTCCACTCATAGTTTCCAATGAAACCTAAATCATTAAATCAAAAGGAAAAGGTAACTCTATGCTACAGAACCCGCTCCATGCTGGTCTGACTCGCAATTTACAGCTTTTTTAAATTAAATAGATAGATAACTCCTTATTGTTTTACCACAACAAAAGAAAATAAAACAACATCAAAAGGTCTTACAGTCTATCGTCCGATATTAATAATCGATCCTGATCCGTTATCCGCGGTTTGGGATCGATAAGTCATTTCATAATATTATGTCTTTTTGGTAGTAATATTTCAAGCCCTAGTACTAAAATGACATATTAAGACATGACATATCGATCCAAAACCGCGGATAACGGATCAGGATCGATTATTAATTTCAGGCGTTAATCACTCAACCGCGTGCCTCAACAAAGAAACACCTATAAAGTCTAAATTAGATGACAAGAAAAAGCTTGGGATTTAAATGAACTTGCTCCAATTCAATCAATTAGTAATAAGAATAAAATTGTCAATGTGATCGTGCCAAAAAAAATTACCTGCCGGGCGTTTCTTGCCTGTTCTTTTGCCGGCGTAAGGAGGTTGAAACAGGCGTAGCTAGTTTTAAGTTTGACGTTTTAAAGTGATCATAATGTATCCTATTGAATAAAGCACTATTGACTATTTCTGTTTTTTCACTTCAGGTACTACTACAAGAGAAGGTCAACAACCCAGAGAAGGCGGCCAAACGGAAACTCCAGCTCAAAGAAAAGAAGAAACAAGCCAAGAAAATAAAACTAGATATGGTGCACGGGAAGAGGCCCAGACCTAAGAAACGGAAAGCGGAAGACATAGATCTGGAAGATACGTTGTTAAATGAGGATTGACAAAGGAGGGGAATTTGAAGGTTATGTATGTAGTATGAGGACAAAGTTGCAGTAGCACCTCAATGTTCATAGTCGCCGCACGGTAGGCGTGCCGCGTATGTCTCTGTGTGTGCGACAGGTAACAGCGCTCTTTCTGATTACACACGTACAGTCAACGACAAAAGTCGCTGAACAATCACACTTTTTTTCTATTATCCTCATCGTCACCTAAAATCAGGCGTGTTATGTTATGGTCAAAATGATACCATGTAAAATGTGAAAAAAACAATAATAATTACTGATTTGAAACATTTGGAAAATCGAGAACGATCAGCTACTTTTGTCGGTGACTGTACGTGCGAAACGGCTTATAGAATATCATATAGATATAGATAAAGCGATTATGGCTCAGTGGTAGTGACGTCGGCTTGCGATCCGTAGGACGTGAGTTCGAATCCTACAATGAGCTTGAGCTTTCGGCAGAGGAAAATATCGTGATGAAAGCTATGGAGCTTGGCGGTAGGGTACTTTCTAGTACTTGCCTGGCTAGCTACCATCCACAAGTTATGAATCTGTCGCCGTGCACCTATCGGTGTGTTCCGGCAGCCTCACTTGAGAGCCAGTTCCCAGTCCAGGTGTAGCGTGGCGCGATCTTCGACCACATCGTCACTTAAAATCAGGTGACTTGTGGTCAAAAGCTGTTAGTAAAAAAATAAAAAATATGAGCGATTTTCTTTTGTTACTGTTACTGTAATTGTGACTTCGTTTATATTTTGCTCGGATTAAATCGAGAGAGTTAATAAATTGAGGCTACCAAGTTAGGTAGTCCCCTTGGATACCTTTATCCACACCGAATTCAGGTCCGTGGTCTACCAGGAGTCACGAGGAATTCAAAGTGAACGATGTAATAGATTGTTGAAATATTTGGCGCTAATGAGACTTGTTGGATAAATAATAATTATAATCAATGTAAATGTTATGTTAAAATTTGTTACAAATAAACATATTTTTATAACAATTACTCGATCGTTTCATTTCAGAAGGCAAATAACACAATTTTTTTAAAGAAAATAATATTGCTTTATTTATGTATTTAGAAACAACATAATATAACGTAAAATCGATAATTACATAACAAATAAATGTGTACAGTGTAAAATAACATTTTCGTGATTTCTTTAACATCACTAAAGATTCTCTAGTTCGTTATTTACGGGTGATCAATAGAACACAAGTCTTCATACATACCTATACATTTTACAAGAATTAAAATTAGGAACAAAAAATATTCCTAATATATTATATATTTTTTTATTATGACTTAATAGAAATGTACTTATAATACAATAGAAATCTCATTGCAAACCGATGAAACATCACATAAAATAGATGGTATGGAAATGAAATAGGTCAATAACTGTTTTTATCTATTATAATAGTCTGCAAGATATGACGAAGTAAGTAAAGTTTGACTGCCATAAAAAGAATATGATTTTACAAAAAGGGTGGATGAGCTACCTTTTCACTGCGCTCCTTCAGTAACTGGGCGTTACCGCTACACAACACACGATCACAGCTACATACCAAATCTCATGTAATGTCAACAACAAGGATAGAAGGACGTACAAACGGCTGAAGTGCGACCGAGACAGCAATACTAGTGGTATCAAATACGTAGAACACGAACCTTCGTTCAGATCAGTATTTTTATACTTGGTTAAAGTTAACTATGGTAAACAATCTATGAAAAAATTAGTAATTTTAAGTTTTTCATGTTTTTAAGGGTAACCCTTGACTACGGATAAAAAAACCGGGCCTAAGGCAGGCTAGCCTGCTACTAAGTATAAGCAGTCCACGTTCGAGAGCCCAGTAACCCATCTTCCCCTTTTGGTTATATCTACGGTTTTGTTACACAAAACTGCTTTTATGAGGACAATCGCATCGTTTTATGCCGACAATTTTACATGTTTTTATGTCCCGCAATAGTGCCGTTTTATGAACTTGGCAAAGTTTTTCGTATTAGTTCCATCGTCTACAATAAATACTTAGATAAAACTGAATTTGTAAGAAAAACGAAATTGTTCTCTTTTATATAATATTACCTATGTACTTACGTATGTGTTTTTTTATGTAAAATCGTACCTTACTAAATGCTTAATTACCTATTAATAACAATAATGCTCCTTAACTAAGCGTTCACAATGAAAACAAATGTATGCAAAACAATGTGCGCTACGCTTAATAAACTGACTGTTTTTATTAAGTCTGCGAATATTAACGATCTCATAAAGATTTTATAAGCAGAGTATAAAACGAGGAAGGATATTGGTTGAATTTGTAAAAAGAATTAAAGTTATTTCAAAACCTAACATATTTATATTTCGTAAAAACTTTTTTTTTAAATTAATTTATCTCGAATATCATGTAAAAATAGATTCACTAAAAAATTTTTATTCATATTTTAGCCGTAGGTATTACATAAAATCTTTATGAGAATTATATTGAAGTCAAAACGTTTGTACGCTATTCAATTTTATTTCAACTTGAATCATCTAGGTATAACTCTAAACCTATATCAACCATCATGTGAGCTTCTAATTTCCTTCCTCACATCATCACCACGATAAATTTACAAATCACGCTGAGTAAAAGTCGGCTATCTAAGCCTGGCACGGTCCCAGTACGCACACTAAAGCAATTTCAACATACAGTAGTAACAACAAAACAATACTAGTCTCTCTTACGCTCATAACCTTTACCGCGTGCGAGAGAGACGAAGGGACTTTTCAGAATGCGTATGCAGTGCAGTCATGTCGTACGCTCATTCACAGACAAATGTGTGAGTGATGTGTTGTAGGTGCCAGCTTTAGATAACTGACCTGTATTTTAATTATTATAATTTAATTTAACATTTGATGTAACTGCTATTTTATTTATTTATTAATGCAATAGTCGATAGTTTAACACGTCGTACAATATCTTTTTTCATGCTTTGAGGGGTGATTTTCAAAGAGAGATCAAATGTCGCATTGGCGTGCTATATGACATTCCTAACACATTACGTCTAAAGCGTGAAATATTTATGCAACAGTATTATAGGCCGAAGCCGAAGATCAAATTGCGAAGTGTTTTTTTTCTTGACACAAAGCTTGATATTGCTTTCTTCGGAATGAGGTATTGTAATGGAAAAATTTAAACAACTGTAAAACGTATTTTTTATAAAGTGGAAATACTTAAAAAGTAAAACTTAGTTAGGTACTTTAATAATAATAATTATTATTAAAGATTCGTATAATGTTTTTAACAATAAGTAGAGCATTGGACGGCAGCAAGCTCGGCGATTACCCAAAGCTTATAATAAGAGTTATAAGCGTAAATAACAAGGGAGTAAGTGAGTCATAAGCAAAAGTATCAATTTTAGGTCATTAATATGGTACTTTGATGCATTAATATTTTGCTGAAACCCATGATAACCTCGCGAGCATTACGGGCGAGCCGCACCGCAAAATATCATGCATCTCTGTCGTTAATATGATGTTAGAGAGAGATGTAGAAACGCGTTGCGGCGCGGCCCGCCCTAATGTGTGCGACAATTTATAAGTTTACTCTGTGTTTAGCAATATAAATAAAGTTTTTATATTATTCTCAATTTCAATAAGAACGTGTAAGCTTGAGATCGTCAAAAATGCAATAGATAATTGACTAACATTATTTATTATTACAAATTCAATTTTCAGACAATATTTTTTACAACAGCATAGCCGAAATAGGGTTGTATCTCATAATTTTAGAGAGCAAGATCCATAGTAGCGACGTGGTGGTAGCTAGGGCTACGCCCCCCCAGCCCAGTTCCAAAGACCAAGATGTGGAGAACTCCCTGGCAGAGAGCAGGGGGATGGCTGGAGTCCTAGGGCCTATGACTCCGTCGCCAGTGTCGTCTCCATGGGAACTGCCCCGAGATGAGACGCGTTGAATGCGCTTGAAGTGGATTATCATTAGAGTGAACATCGCGAACAGACCTGTGAGAAAAATCTTATTAGGTAAGAAGATTGTACAAGATGACTGAAAATTAGGGTTTAGTTTAATTACCTACGTGTTTTATATTATTACACAACCATTTTTATCCGTTACTGTATGTATCGAAACCTAATCGAAAAGATAACTAAAAAAAGAAGTCTCATTGTCAATAACCCGTTAAACCTAGATAAATCAGAAAAAAGAAAAAAGCACTTTCAGTCTTATGCTTAAGCCGGATTTACATTACGAAATTAGTGGCTTGAAATTAGTTTTATAACACTAATTTCACCAGTAATTTCACGTGTAAACGTTCAGTTTTACAATGCATGCATTACTTTTGTGACACTGGAGTAGTTTCGTGCTATGCGCATATTTTTTGTAAAACGAATGTCATGCAACTAATTTCATCATGTAAATGCGACGCGACACTCGCGACAGCACCTGCGCAGAGTGGACGCGTGGACGTAAAATACAGCTTTGATTTTGACAGGGCCATCATCTCCGCGATACTGATAATTTCACGACACTATAATTTAGACGAAAGAAGTTTCACATGTGCTAAAATTAGTTTCACGAAACTAGTTTTATCATGCCTGCCATGCTTGTTTCGTAATGTAAATCCGGCTTTAATGTTAATTTCGGTAAACTTGATCTTATTGTCAAATTTTTCGTACTGAAATTTGACATTAAGATCAAATTTACCGAAATTTCGTGTGACATTTGATGTTTATAAAAGCGGCCTTAAATGTAGGTAATAGGCCCGCCGACTGATGGTAAGCGGTCATCATCGCCTATGAACATTTGCAACACTAGTAGTAGGGGAGCCCAAGAGGGGATTTTGGGATTTACTCGAGCGCGTCAGATTAATATATGGGAGGATACCTTACATATTGATGAGCACCTCCAGCCATTATGAGCCCTTAACATTGGTGGGTACGCTCAGGGGAAACTTAGATTCGCTAAGAGCTGGTGTCGCTTTCAAATCGTCAGTCTAAGAAATGGGAGCATCTGTGGGGTTCACTGAACACCCCCCACTCTGAAAATTTGACGCCGTAGAGCAATATTTTTTTTTACCTCCTCGTGGATGGCCACTCACACACCATACAAACCGACTGATTATTATATTATATTTCATATCAGAGACATTCTGGAGCATGAAATATATTAGTATATTACACACTTGAGTCCATGTTATGTCATAGTTTTTTTTTATAACCATAAAGATCTGTGGAAGCTTCCCCCACCGCTGAAAGTGGAAACATTATAGGACATTTATTCTTCTTAACATCTAATCTACCAAATCTAATAGGTTTCCGCGACGCTCGAGTAAATCCACATTTAGCATCATGGGCTCCTCTACTATAGGGCAATGCCAAGAAAGAAGAAGACGTTACCAACCTGCTAACAGGTACATGACTCCAGTGACGAGCACGGCGCTGATCTGATGCTTGCACACTCCGAAAGCGCCGACCAGCGCCGCGCTGCCCAGCACTATCAGGCACACTAAGGCGCACGATATTGACAGGTTCTGCATTCCTGAAAAATAATGGGATAAGATACTTTAGACGCGCATGGTTTTTTTTTTATAGTGAACAAAACACGTTATATTGTATCCTACTAAATAAACATGTTTGCGAGTTTGTACGGGGGCGTCCATTAACTACGCGAGGCATTTATTAGAATTTTTCGACCCCCACATCTCCCTCCCTCCCGTCCCCTAATCTCACGCGAGATTCAACAAAACTTCTATATGAGCTGTAAACGTGTTGGATTATTGAGAAAACAACCGTGACGTTTGTAGAGTCGCACGTGGTGACGAGTACAACAAAAAATAATGTTCAAGAAATATTTTTTCACGCATTTAACACCGTTTTCTGCGAGAAAAATAGTTACGTGATATTTGCCTAGACCCCTAAGTGAGATTGGAAAGATTTAGCTTGATCAAGAACACCTCACGTAACTAATGGACGCCCGCTAAGTATTATGGAACTCTGCTGCTTTGCAGTGGTATATTACCTAAGTATATAACTGACTATAGTTTTAGTTTATTGTGTGTTAGTGATTTTAGGTATAAATGCAGGATAGATATAGCATCGTCTTGATTGTCTTAGCACCTAACAGCTGATTCACGTGTTTGGTTATTGTAAGATGGCAATAAATGAAAAATAAATTGTAGGTATTTATTTGAACGGTCCTTCCAAGCGTCTTGACAAAAAATGTTAAAAGTTCTATGCTGCAGCGAGCGGGACGAAAATTGAGAAAAAACAATAAAATAGATCTTATGACTTGACAAAATTAATATCATACGTTTCTAATGTTATGTGCAGTCGTAAAAATTATTTAGTTCAACAGAGAGGGACTTCTAGTTAACAGTTCAAAAGCGTTTCTGATGTCAACAATAACAACGACCCAAGTAAGCTCGTTATTTTCCCTTTTAATGTACCTACTTATAGCATCTCTATAGCTCATTAATATCCAGATTGAAAGAACTAAAAATACACCGCCAGTGCCATTCCCATTCCTGAAAAACATTCATTAAGATTCAAAAAGCGCCAGCCCTTCTTATGGTTCTCAGAATAGCGGAAAGCGGCCGCTATTCTGAGAACCATACGACTGAGGCGACGCGATGCTGAGTCGACTTTAATTTTCCCACTTTTAGGGTTCCGTGCCTCAAAAGGAAACACGGAACCCTTATAGGATCACTTTGTTTTCCGTCTGTTTGTCTGCCAAGACCCTATTTCTCTAGAACACATTGAGGTATCAGGTTGAAATTTAGTTCAAACTAGTTGCACCCCGTGGTTTCATCCGCGTCTTCCCGCTAAGGCACCATTTTCCGGGATAAAAAGTAGGTTATGTTAACTCCAAATTTGATCAAAATCGCTTTCGTTGTTACGGTGATACATGGTAACATATATTCACACACACAAACTTTTGCATTTATAATATGTACTAGCTGTTCCTCGCGGTTTCACCCGCGTGGGCTACAGTTTATCGTGATAAAAAGTATCCTATGTCCCTTCCCCGGGGCTCAAATTATCTCTATACCAAATTTCATTTAAATCGTTTCAGTAGTTTAGGCGCGATAGCGAATATATTCCGTACACTCCAAAATTATTCCCGCACTTCGGTGTCCCCTCAACGCGTTACCTGCTGTAGGTACCCATTATCCTATTTTAATTCTAAGTTAATTTTTCTTGGACCGCACGTTTGAACCGCGCAGCTAAAGGTCTTCCTGGTCCGCGACCGCACTTTACCTATTTCATAGATCCCCGCTCACCTCACCGCGTTTCCCGCTGCGCTGGAGTGCGGCCGTTTTAATTTTTCTACTACTACTTACATTTTTAAACTCGTGATATCTTTCGAATGGAATGTCCGAATTGAATGATTCAAAAAGTTATATAAAGGCATTGAAGCAGTTTTGAATAAGAAGTAATTTATTTTGATAAGGATTAATACCAAGATACAAATAAAGAGCCTTTTCTAGCGGCGGCATTAAAAATTATTTTTTTTAAACAAAAGATCACTTATTGTGGCATAACTATAATAGTTAGACATATGCTCTCGCGGACTTTTTTGTAGATCTAAATGAGACCTACAAACCCGTAATACATTATTTTGTTCTAGTGTCAATAGTTTTTGCAGCGCACGCAAAAATTGGTTTTCGATTTCACACCTTGGGTTGCAAAATAGCAATTTTCTTACGGATCCCTAATTTTTTTGGAAATAAAATATAGCCTATAGCCTTCCTCGATAAATGGGCTATCCAACACTGAAAGAATTTTTCAAATCGGACCAGTAGTTCCTGAGATTAGCGCGTTCAAACAAACAAACAAACAAACAAACAAACAAACAAACAAACAAACTCTGCAGCTTTATAATATTAGTATAGATTAGTAGGATACCCGGCTCTACGGTCTTTTTCAGTGAAAAAATGAAACTTGTAAGTCAACGCGATCAAAAGATTGACGGTTTATGTCGCATATTTTGTGATTTCACAAGGGAATCAAAACCTCTAAGGTACTTTCCGTTGACCTAGAATCATGAAATTTAGCATGAAGCAAGGTCTTACAGCACATGACTGTAATAGAAAGTCTGAGAATATGTGGTTAAATAACAAAAGAAATCAAATTTGAACAGAACCCTCGGTGCGTGAGACCATTTCGCACTTAGCCGGTTTTTATGAATAATTTTTGTCCCTTTGAATCATAAATCTGTGTCACATCGCTCGTGAAATTAAATACTCGGCTAAGTCGACCTTCGTGTTTATCATAAAATATGTTCGTATAACTTGCGAAAAGAGGTCCCGCCAAGGCTGAGGCGAGGGATGGAGGCAGACCTGGGACCTAATTCTCGCTTCGTGCGATAAATCAGTGATATGATATATATCGAGTCATATAGATATCACATGCGATATAAATCATAACCACAAAATTTAGCGATCACGGTCTAATATTGGTACTCTCGCGAGCAATCGACATAGTATTAATAGATATTAGCGATGTTCACTTACGGTTTTTGCACAGGGGCCCAATTTTCGCGGTGTGATATATTAGCACATTCGTTAAATTTCGCAATAACTGTCAAAATGTCGAGTGAATGTTAATTCTGGTATTCTCGAGATATCACCGTAGATAAATATCGATGGTAATGATGGTAATGGATTTAAACAAAGGGGCACTCTGGGCTAGTTCCCAGGGCGGCAAATTTTTCAGGGGAGGGAAATTTTGGAAGGAGTGAAAAAAAGAAAGAAATTCGCGTTATCAAAAATGCTTTTAAAATTATAATCTTTTTAAAATCATCTTTAAATTACTAGATCTAAAATATTTTATTTCATTATTACGAGTATGTTCAAAATTACAAACATTGCATTTTAATCAACAAAATTTTGATATAAGTTTCAGTATTTCGAGTTCATGCTAGATTTCGGTAAGGGCGGGCGGCATTTTTTAGAGTGCGTAGGGGCGGCGCTAAGGTTAAATCCAGCTCTGGATGGGTGTTGCTCATTTATTCATACCTAGAGTTACGTCACCTGAATAATTAATGTTTAGTTTCATAATGAATCCACAGTTTATAAGGTACGGTTATATTTTTACCTTATGGATATTTTATGACCGGTTACACAGTATACTGTTTGAATATCGTCGTGATGAAGGTTATTTCAACATTTATAAGTTAGGCTATGGGCCCATAATTCCACTGGTGATAGGTACTTATGTGGCCATAAAATGTCCGTTACCGCACTGCTATTTGGCTACCGTAAGATAATAATTCAGATTGGTGAATTTATTTATTTGTTTCCTAAACAAAACCCACTAATATTATTATTATTATTATAACCTTTTAAACCTTCCCTGAACTTCCACAAATATTTCAAGATCGAAAATTATCCAAATGCAAAATGTGGAATGAGCTTCCCCCACAAGTGTTTCCGCTGTGCTACAGATTGCAATCCTTCAAGATGGGTGTAAAAAGAAAAGGTAATAAAAAAATACTTACTGTGCTGCCAGTCTGCACGAGGTTCATCATATTCACTGTTAGCTAAATAATTTGTGCACGTCGGCTCCGTAGGGAAGCCAGCCCTATATAATATCTTTACTTCTTCCTCTGGAAAATAAATGAAAAACATTAGCAACAACATTTTTTTAAAATATCTAAAAAAAATTGTTGAAAACTTAGACGGATAAAATTTTGATGAGAAGAATATCATTTATAGCATAAGCTACGATTTTATGCTGACTGTTAGTATTTTTTTAATCTCTAACATTCTTCCTTGGGTATTTGATCATTACAATATCAGATTTTAACATAACATAAAACCTTCTCCACGATAAATCGAATTCATATTTACTGGCAAATGTCGTAAACTGGCACGCCGGAATTTTCATAAAGAGGTTGTGGCATAACATAAAAACGTAATAAAATCTCATCACTAGCACAGATTTGATGCTGTCAGTTCATACAAATATGTCACACAATCGCTACTCAGTCATAGATCAACACTTGAGCGTCATTCTACAATACGGACCGAAGTGTAAATAGGTACTTAGTACCTACAAAGTTTGAGAAAATACAAGGTGTATACAGGCCTCACGTATGTGTCTCGACTACCTGAGCCCACATTTTCACGTTCATCCATTAATACCTAAAATGCCAGCCTTGGCAATAATACACCATACCCCTACGACTTTTTGAACCTTGTGGAATAACTTTTGTATTCATGAGATTTATTATGAAAACGGAAAAACTTTCATAATTTTTTTTATGAATTTGGAAAATACCTTCTAAAGACACGCACATAGTCCAAATGCCGCCGTTCATCGGCACCAGAAATGTCCCCCCACCTTTCCTGCTCGTGGAGTCTCCGATCTGTAACAAATGTAGATAAATAATTTATTTTGTAAATGAAAATACAAAATGAAACACCATGATTTCTATTTTTATGCCTCTTTTTTACAAAGTTAAACTACTGTACGTACGCTCCTGGACTATAACCTTAAAAAATTCCTACATGACTCATGACAGTATGATAAATGTTTTTTTATAGAAAACATCCTCAAAGGTTTTCTTTCTTTTACAACCCAAGGTAGGGTAGATAGTTACCAACATATTGTGGTATCTAGTTGTTCACATTTTCCCTTATTTATCAGTTCTCTTCAATCATCCAACACCAAAATGTCACCCAAATTCATTCAAACGACTATCTACGAAGTCGAATGTCAGGTAGTTTTTTGGAACAACTACTTGGCATCGACATGGTACGTAGACACATAGGTACCTACATGTAGATATACATTAACTACCATGGCATACATGTACAATAGTATCGTATCCTTCAGGGCCGGATAAGCCCTGTCAGGGCCCCCAGACAATGTAGTTCTCGGGGCCTTTACAAACTTTTCTTACTTCTTAATAAGATTTTTTTTCTAGCACAGTTCAATTTTCTAGTCAAAATAAAAATAAGGAAGGAAAATATGCGTATTTTTGGAGAGATACAAATTTTCAAGTAAAATTTTTGTTCCATGAAAAGTTACATTTTGTTTTCTTAAGGCATGCAGGTATTGCAGGTCCCCTAGGCAGTTGCCTTTTTTGCCTAAAAGTTAATCCGGCCCTGGTATCTTTACATTATTTAAACGAGAAAGTGTATTCATTCCACGTAAGTTTCTAGACATATTACCTACTCTTATTTAGATAAGCAGTTGATGAATGGAAATGAATGACCCACAAGCCTAGAACATATGAATACAGTAAATGATTAAAAAAAACATTCGAGCTAAGGGGGCGTCCATAAATTACGTGAGGTGTTTTTTTTAATTTTCTGTCCTCCCTCCCCCCTTGGTGAGATGTCGTGAGATTATATTCAACCCCTTCCCCCATCCCCCAATCTCACGTGAGATTTTTCAAAATGTGGGTTTCTTACGTAAACGCGTTGGATTGTTATTGAATAAAGAAAAAAATAATTGCTTCGTGCTTTTATTTACAACTAGTTGAGACTAGTCATCAATGTTGCTGAGAGTTTAATAAGTGTAATAAGAATTTAACAATAGAATACTTAAATCGTAACTACTGTGATTAAAAAAGAAAATCTACTCTAATTCAATCCATGGATGCTCGTCTGCAAAAAAATTGCGTGATATTTGCCGAGACCCCCCTCTCTCCAACGTAAGATTAGATGAGATTTGACTCGACCCCCTCCCCCCCTTAAACAACACGTAATTTATGGACGCCCCCTAAGACCTCACACAAACAGTTCATCATAATTCGTAAGTAAACACGAATTTATTCGCGCTAATGAGTTAGAACACATGTTTACTGGGTTTCGTTTGGCTTCGCAGTCTTAGCACGTGAATGCCAAATCAATCAGTGGAGGGAATGTCCTAATAATATTATAAATGCGAAAGTTTGTAAGCATGGATGTAAGTATAGATGTTTGTTACTTTTACACGAAAAAACTACTTAACAGATCTGGATAAAATTTGGAATATAGACAGCTTTCACCCTGGATTAAAACATAAGCTCGAATGAGCAGAAGCTGGTTTTGTCGGCTTTTATCCCGGAAAAGGGTTAACGGGAAGACCTGGGAGAAACCGCGGGGCACACATATTTTCGCGGAAAGTACATACCTATTATACCTATGCGTGCGTCTTGGTTGGAGCGAAAGTTATTGAATTTTCCCCTTCTGAGAGAGCTAGGCACTCTACTACGACGAGTGAAAATGACAAGTTGACAACCTACATTGGAAATATTTCAGTATAGATATCGTTATTTTTTATTTGCCTTATACCTACGTGATGATGTTTCACATTTTACTTAAACTGCTGACGACTACTTACCTATAAAAAAAATGACAGAAATTATAGGTATTTTTTAAAACACGTTAATTTTACTTCTTAACGTTGCTATAAAAATACTAGATGCCATATCTACACACACCATATAAAAGTCATCATCATCATCATCATCATCAGCCTTTTACATTCCCACTGCTGAGACTCTTTAAAAGTAAATAAATATGTAGTTAGTAAAATAAATAACTATAGTAATACTATAGTACCTACCTACCTATATACGCTAAAGTACAACGGGCAAACATCTCGAGTTGAAAAGCTAAAGTCCTAGTGAAATTTCATCACCGAACATTTGTCGGCAGTATTAATCTCAGCTTACTTCAAACCGAATATCAATCACAGTGGAGGATAAATCTTATTTCTCTCCTTCCTCACGTAATAAAATGGCCTTCCGTTGTACCTAATACGTGTCCTTTTGTTAGATCGAAGTTATGTAGGTCCTATACTTTTATCCCTCCTTCCACTTGGCTCCCATGTCTAAAATCCCATGGGATTACAGTATAATTTTTCTTCCTTTTAGATCCTAATATTCATGGGATTGAAGTATACTAACGTTTTTCAAACACCCTCCTTCCACTTGGCTTTCATGGGATCATAGGATATATTTTTACTTCTTTTGACTCCCATGGGACCATAAAAGATACCAAATATATAAAATTATTCATATAGCCTCAAGCTAAAGATAAATGTAGCGACGTGGGTACCAGGAGAACAGACGTTCATAGGAGACACAGTACATTATTATATTCATAAAAAAATCAACTACCATATAATTATACACTTATTACATATCTACTACTACATTTTGTTTATGCTACCCTAGTACAAAACCACAAATACACTGAAGCCTATGTATATATACTTCGTAGGTTTTTTTATACAGAGAGTTCTAAATCCTCTGAGGTCCAATGGGGATATAGGTAACTTTTTCTTTTCAAACACTGGTACCAAAAGTTTTACAAGAAATGAGGCTAAAGCGCTTAGCCATTAAAACGACCCAACGAGGCTTTTTAAATGAGAGTACCTATTATACTTTACGAATCTTTTTGAAAGTTGTTTTTCCTTTGAAATAACGTCAATCTGTGACACCCAGTTACCTAATAAGCCAAAAGTTTATGGCCCTTATTCATACTAAAATAAGAGTTGGATAGACACGCGATAAACCCATTTTAGTTAAAAAGTGTTTTGTCTAGTTCTGATAACAAGACTTTAACAAAAATAAGTTTTTCAGACTCCGTCTTTTTTAATGTATGTGTATAAGGTTTATCGGTCTGTCAGATCTTTGATTTAGGTACGTAGTGGTGATTAATTGAACCTACGAAGCTGTATGTGCAGTGGTGGATTTAGCAGCAGGCTGAGTAGGCTGGCAGATTTTAGGGTCGGCAAATTTAGTGTCAATTAAAAAAAAATGGTTTAATGATATTAAAAGAGTCGTATATATGTATTAAAATATTATTATGTGCACACAAACAATTAAACATTGTTCACCACTTGATTTTTCTTAAATTTTTGTCTGATGCATAAAAAAATTACACATTTAAAAAGGAAAGGCAGAGGCCGTAGAGGTTATAGAGGTTGGTAGGGGCGGCAAAATTAGAATACTTAGCCTACTGGCGGCAAATGTGTAAATCCGCCACTGTGTATGTGACAGCCAAGAAATATATACCGAAATGATAAAGTTCCTTTAGCTATATCCTGAAGGTGCCTAATATCCACCAAAGAAACTGTATATATAAATGCATTTAAAGCACTTTCATAAACAACAAACTTTAATAAATGGCAGAAGCCAATGTAAATTGTTGCTCTAATAAAAGCCACAAAGCGTATACCCATTATTATCCATTCGAGTTGGAAAGCAATACATTCAACACAGAATGCCTTTCCAACATTTTCGCGAAGTTTCGTGATGCCGTGATAGACGCGGAATTATCATAAACTCTGTGGGGACGGAAAAGGAAATAGAATCTGAGAATATAATTCCATTGTTGCGTTTCTGCCGTGTCATGAATTTTATGGTCAAATATTTTTTGTGCGAGCTAGTCATCATTATTAGCCGTTCACGTTCCCACTGCTGGGACTCTGGCCTTCTCTCAGAGGGACAGTATAGGCTGTAAACTACCACGCTGGCCCAGTGCGGGTTGGTAGATGTCGCATGCTGCAGTTCTTGGGCATGCCGGTTTCCTCACGATGCGAACTAGTAGCCTTTTAAAATTATTATTTAAGTCGCAGAACCGATAACCGTTGGGGTAGACGTGTTCTTGATTGGAGACCGCGACTTAGCAAACGTAGTGCGGAGGACGCCCTGCGGCAAGGTGGAGTGACGATTTATGCCGTGTGACTGGCACTATAACATAATATTTAGATAGATAAATAACGCTTTATTGTTTTACCACAACAACAAAAAAATAGAACTACATAAAAGGAAAGATCTTAGAGTTACAATACCTAGTTGGTGATAAACGGCTAAATATTAGCCATTAACCGATCCCGTCTAGTCGTAACCCACCTTAATGGTGCCACTAGGCCACAAATATCTCATAAAAGTATTTATAAAAGGCCCAACATCTCTCTTAAAAATGATAAATCTGTAAGTAATTCTATGATCAAACGTTTACGCGATGGTGGCCGAACGAATTTCATGCGCCTTACAAGTCCGAATCCTATATTTCGGCCCCGTATGTATGATAATAAGTTACGTGCGGGTTGTAACATGACTCAAATCGGTAAAGGAAAATATTATGGGGAAACAGACTTGTTCAAGAAACAATAACATTCAAGGGCATGCGATATCTACCAACACGCAATGGGCCCGCATAGTAGACATAGACTGTGGCGGATATCTTACGTCTTTTCTTATGTTTTGAAGCAATATGGGATAAGACTATAGGAGACTATTGTCGAACTGAATGTCACCACGCAGTCCACGCAGCGTATGCCTTGGTGAAACATACATAATGAATGGTTTGTGGCTCCCAATTTGCCGCCCGTAATATGAGCCGCCCTAAGCTCCAGTCTACTCAGCCTGCTGGTAAATCCGCCATTGCACTGGACATAGGTAAGTAGATCATTATCTCTGTCTCTGAGAGACTATGTCTTAGCAGTGGGAATGGGAACGCAATAGACTGATGATGATACGTCTTGGTAGGCACAAAGGTTGCGTGTAAAGTAAAGTAAGGTGCAATTCACGAAGGTCACCTATTCATCAACCACACGCTTGCCGCAGTTAAATTATATTTGCAAGCCGAGCCCTTGACCTGAATGTCGATTGAACTGCCGGGATTAAATCGGTATTGGGATTTTTGATTTCGTCATATTTTTCGCGGACACTACAAAATTCGAAGAGTTTTACGTTTATTTACATAGACTCGGAGCATCGAGAGGTTATTGTGTGGTATTTTAGGTATCGGTTGTAGCACTCGTGGCTTAGCCTATCCAGAAGGTCGTAACGTACCAGATCAACCAAGCACTCGGCATGGATATGATGCACGACCGTTTAGTAGCATTCGTTACCGTTTTTCGGAGCGCTCCATCAGTTGCATATAAAGCCATGTCGGAAGCCGTCGGACAGCCTGGATACTCCGACAATAGAGCTACTACCTCATAGAAAAGAAGAACACAGATAAACGGCCAGTTTCAATAACCTATCTATCCACGGGTTTCCCTACTAGGTACTTACCTACAGATAGAAATTTGACATTACAATATTACATTAGATACCTACATTACATTTACCTATCGGTGTGTTCCGGCAGCCTCACTTGAGAGCCAATTCCCAATCCAGGAGTTGCGTGACCTTTGACCACATCGCCACATAACATCAGATGATTTGCGGTCAAACGCTACCCTGTAAGTAATTAAAAAAAACATCTATGGAGCTTGTGTCAAATTTCTATCTCCAGTAGGGCAAACGGTGGATAGATTATTGAAACCGGCTGTAAAAGGCTTTTACAGAGAAATTAAATTGCCGTTGACGTTGGAACTGCGTACTTAATTGGAGTTCGTGTTAGTGGGCTCGGTATAGGTAGACTTGTTTAACGTCCAATCTAATTTAACTATTCATGGGTACAAGGTTTTACTGTCCTATTTTATAAAGGAAATAATAGCGTTATTCCTAAGAAACGACAGCGAATCAACGAATAAGTAGCAGAAGTTAAGATTAGTAGAATTCTACTATCCTACTAATATTATAAACGTGAAAGTTTGTGAGTTTGGATGGATGAATGGGATAAAAAGTAATTATGTGTTAATCCAGGGTATATAAGCTATCTCTATTCCAAATTTCATTCAGATCCGTTTAGTAGTTTTTGCATGAGAGTAACAAACATCCATCCATCCATGCATCCATACTCACAAACTTTCACGTTTGTAATATTAGTAGGTTATTTAAATGGAAGAAATCGTCGTCGGGACGCTCATGATTTTTAACCTTGTAATTTTAACATTTTTTTATATGTTTGCTTTGATCAGTGCCAACGAAATCACGTGAAATGCCTCGGGAAAGCTTTTTCAGGGTATTTTCAGTAGATAAGACAACAAAGGTGCCTATTTATTGGATGGGGTCCAAGAAAAGCCTTTTATAAGATAGTCAGAATGTTTCGGCAATCAATTTCAGCATAAATATTTTTCTTCTCGGTGAGCTTGACAAAGATTTTATCAAAAACCCTTGTGAAAGTAGAGTAAAAACTACGATGGTGCAGCAACCGAAAGTGTGTCTTGGCCTCCGAAACAAGAGAGCGCCACTCCTCTACTCTCTCTCCTGTCTATGTTACTGTGCATTTCTTTATTTTTTGTTTTTGTTTCGTTAATGTGTGCAGTTTTCCCAAATAAAGTATTTCTCTCTCTCTCTCTCTCTCTCTCTCTCTCTCTCTCTCTCTCTCTCTATGTATTTATATAATAAGAAACTACAATCAAATGTTTCAAATAAGTGGTATTCCAACAAAATATAAGTACAAATAGGTAGGCAAGTAAGTATACAAGTACAACGTCCGTCTATTCCTGGCGTCACGAGAGGAGTGAGGGGCAGGCGCACGACGCGGGCGCCGAGGCGTTCCCCCCGCGGGCCCCGCCACGATCCATTCTGACCACTCGGAAATGACGTAGAACAGTACAGAAAAGCGCCCTTTTTAAGAAATTATCTCTCTATATATTATATATATATCCTGAGCGTTTTCAGTCCAGTTCAGAGTCTATTTGTAAAGTTAACTCACACATAAACACAACATTATCTTTTCATGATAATGCACTGTCTCTTCAAGCAATAATAAACATCCAAATTCCAACAGCCAGTCCCTAATACCACTAATGCTCATTAAACAACAATTCTATAATTGGATTATTATTTCATATCGCTCTAGCCACATTTTGCCTGTCTAATATTAAAATGAAATTATAATTGTTAATTTTACGTTTCGTTAAACACTTATGGCACATGGTAAGGTTAATTTATACCTATACAATCCCGTTTTAGATGTTGTTTATAGGACGTAGGTAAGTATAATAGTCGATAGTCGATTCTGTTGATAACTTTCTAAAAATAAACTGTATTCGACAGATCTAAAAATAATGCTGTCCTTTGCCAACTTCCTTGGTCAGAAAAGGACGGCAATACTTTTAGACCTGTCAAACTTAGTTTAGTTTTACATAATGCACAACAGAATCAACACCATCATAGCCGTCCCAAGTACTTTCGTTTCACAGTGCGATCCTCACCCATCCGCTCGACGTGACCAAGCCAGTAGTTTGTGAACCAATGATGTTTGCTTGTGTAACTTAATTAGATATTAAAATTAAACGTGTCATTTTTATTGTACTGATAGGCTGTAAAAGTACTAAATGCTCGGTAGATAGATATACCTAGTTGTTTTAATTTCGTTAATGCTATTTTGACGTTCAAGTCTGCAGTAAAAAACACTACATTTCTATACTAAGTTTAGTATCTAGGGAGCAAGAAATAATTAGAACAAAGGCGTGTGTTTGTGCTGTGGGAATTAAAACCGCACCTTACCAGTACCTACCTAGTAAACCGCGAGTTGAGGCCAAAGTCGAATAAACGATCGTCACATCTATTGATATCGTTAACAACGCCTGGTGGTGCCTGGTTCAAAGATAAAAAATAGTACGAGAAAGGACGCAAAAAAACAGTAACTGTTTAGTTGTTTAGTTAGTTATTTTATTTGCTAGTTTACTTTTATATTTAAAATTTAATTATCTAATGTAAATGTATGTATTGTTTTTTGCTACAAATAAAAAATATTGTCTATTGTCTAATTGTCAAAAACGATTGTATTTCCCAACAGTAGATATCAACAGTAGTATATCTACTTGGTAAATAGTATCAACTAGACGTCAGATTGTATTGGATTTTTTGGTGGCACGCTACGATGTCATTGGGAAATGTCATTCAAAGTGAGGGTGCCGGAAAACACTGATAGGTGCTTGGACCGAATACAATGTGCCTACAATTAATATTTAAGATCTTAATATTATATACCTACTTGTATTCTGTTAAATAAATGATTGATTATGATTATTATGATTGGTGATATTCTTAACCCATGTGCCGTTTCTAGCTAGACGAGCACTACAAAATTCGTTACCACCAATCTATGGTTTTATCACGATGTTTTTCTTCACTGAAAGCTCAAGCTCATTGTAGGCGAACCCGGATGGATTATTACATCAGTTTTGTAATTTTGTTATATCATCTCTTTGTTTGTATTAATACTGATAAAAGTTATATTTGTGTAGGTATTTCTGTAGGTACCGATCCAATGTCGATAAGGGAAGGTATTTTGTGTCTATACTATGGCGTGTCGCCACTACTGTGGCACGAAGGATCGTTTATCAACTATGATCTACACCAAATGAGTGGTTTTGTTTGAGTAAATTGCTGTACAAACAAAGGACTGTAATTAGGGTATCCTATGGATTTAGTAAATTGCTGTAAAAATGGCTCTGATTAGGCACTTCAACTTAATTATCATTGCCGGCAAGGCAATCAACGCAAGGCAACAACGTTCGAAGGTTCTGCCCACACAATCACTTACCTACATAGCTACTGACCCCCAACTGATCTAGCTATTATTCTTATATATAGGAATACTAGTTGCGCCCCGAGGTTTCGCCCGCGTCTTCTCGTTCTCCCGCAGGGATGCCCGTTTTGTACCGGGATAAAAAGTTAAACTGTTAATCCAGGGTATAAGATATCTCCTTTCCAAATTTCATTCAGATCCGTTCAGTAGTTTTTGCGTGAAAGAGTAACAAACATCCATCCATCCATCCATACTCACACACTTTCACGTATTTAATATTAGTAGGAAGGATAGAAGTGCCCCTCGGTCACACTTGCTTTTTTCCGCGTACACTGGAATCTTTTTCCGGAACAAAATGTAGATTACAGATAGAAAGAAAGATTATAACTTTTCATTTGTACAACACGCACTACAATACAAAGAACTTAAGTGTGTGTTAATTCAGGATATAAGTTATCTCTGCAAATGACACTCAAATCTATTATGCCACTTCTGTACGAAACATACACATTCGCAAACTTTTCACATCACACTTTAAATATAATAAAAGTGAAAGTTTGAAAGTGAGTGAGTTTACAAAAATGACATATTATGACATGACATATCGATCCAAAACCGTGGATAACGGATCAGGATCGATTATTAATTTAGGGCATTAGTTTATACACTGAATTAACACATAGGTAACTTTTTTATACCAGAAAAAGGTCTCTACGGATAATGGAAAGGCCGCGGGTGTAACCGTGGGTTCAGATAGTACTCTATACATATTAGAAGCTTATTTTGTCAACACTTATCTATCTAATCAGTGGTTTCAATACACTAAAGTGCTATAGGTAAGTACGACAGTTTGATTGGGCGAACCTCGATCGTCGGTCAAGGCGACCGATAGGGAGGAGGTAGCTGGAGGCCGTACCGGCCGTGACCTCGGTAACCTATGATAGGAAGTCACCTATTATGTCGAAGGTTTTAAAACGATGAAGGCTCAGTGGTAGTTATAATGTCTTGCTACAATGAGCTTGAGCTTTCGGTGAAGTAAAACACATTTTTTGATTCTTACTTGTTGCGTCCCGCGTTTACACCCACGGCTTTCCTCCAATTCCACATTTGTTCTGGGTAAAAAGTAGCCTATGTGTTAATACAAACTTAAAGCTATTATTTCCATTGCAAATTTTATTTTATTTAATTTGTTAAATATATTTTAATTTTGATATTCTCTTTTTAGCTACGCTTTTTTTTAGCCGCGGGGCGATTTTTTGCTTGCTAGTATTCACACGTATATTCTTCATTTTGACATGGGTTTTTAATTTATTTAGGTACTACGTGTATCCAGGGCACCTCTTTTTATTATTTTTGTGTTTCTAGAAAATAATTTCAGTATATAGAGATGAAAGCGCAAAAAATGAAACCTTTTTTATACCTGGGTATTTTTGATAAATTGGGTAGTGATCCATCTACCTAACGTAGCACTGAAACATTCTGTTGTGAAGATAAAGCACCTTATATATAGGATTAGTCTTGTTTATATTACTATAATAAGCTCACAGAGCCTCATAGAGGTGAATCCAAAGGTTTTGGGACCAGCTAATACGGGATCTTTAATTTATCAAGATTCCTATTTCCCTATTGTGTATTTCTATTGTTATTGTTGTTGTGTTGTGGTTCCTATTGTGTTGTTTGTTATATCTCGTCTTCATCTTTTCTGAAGATTAATCAAGTAGGTAGATTGGACCCTTACAACTGTATTATTATTATTATTTATACTTTACTTACGTACAGTAGAAATATGTCAAGCCCTAGTACTAAAATGACATATTATGACATGACATATCGATCCATAACCGCGGATAACGGATCAGGATCGGTTATTAATTTCGGCCGTTAGTGTATTACATAAGTAAGGTAAAATACAGTTGTAAGGGCCCATTCTACTTGATTAATCTATTAAGATCAGGATTTATTAATTTCAGGCGTTAAACACCATCCTTTGATCGTATCATCACTTAACACCAGGTTTGTTGTGTTGTGGTCAAACGCTACCTTATAAATTGTAAACAAAAAATGACTGATCTAAAACATATATTAATGGAACATTGAGTAAGATCAGCTACTTTTATCACTGAATTTACTAACGTTTGACCACATCTCAACTGATGTAAAGCTACGATATAGCCAATAGTGGATTACGCTGTTCCCATCAGATACCTATTCACTCTAGTCTTAAATAATTAATGTGAGAGTTTAATATTAACTAGCATTCATCTGAGTGCGAGTAAGCGTTCCCCTATATAGGTATAAGTAGATCGATATAAGGCCGGTTCCAATAACCGATCTATCCACGATATATATATATCTATCTATCTACTGCAGATGGAAATTTGACATAAGCTCCATAGAAGTTACGTCAAATTTATGTCAAACCGTGGATAGATCGGTTATTGAAACCGGCCGGTAATAGGCAAAGAGAAAGTTTATTTTTTACTGATTTAACGAGATGAGTAGGTTATTCAGCTGCTGTGAAGCGCAACGTTTACCAACGTCAATAAAGCAGTCCAAAACTTTGAACTGTAAAGTTCTCCGCAGCTCTGCAATGCGCTCGTTTCTGAGAGTAACTAGGTTATCCATGCAGTGATATCACTGCTTCACACCTTTATCACATTACAAGAACACAGTAATCTATATACCTACCTATACGTTTGACATATTAACGCATAGAAGAAGAGACATGAGAACCAACGTTTATAAACCAAAAATTCAAAAATAAACACATAGGTAAACCCTTCCTCCCGTACGGCCCGCGCCCCAGTGACGCCTACATCATTGCATAAGGTACTGCCGAGCAGGGTGAGCGGCTACCACGCAATTTTATTCTAATATCGTGATATCTTTCGAAAGGAATGTCCAAATTGAATAATTTAAAAAGTTATATAAAGGTATTGAAGCAGCCTTGAATATAAAGTATAAGGATTAATACCAAGATACAAAGAGCCTTTTCTAGCGGCGCCGGCGGGCGGCATTAAAATTATTATGTTTTAAATTAAAGAACACTTATTGTGGTATAACTATAATAGTTATACATATGCTGTCCCGACAGTTTTTAAAACACTTTTATTAGCTTGACTTGTAACTAACTAACTAACTAACTAACTAACAATGTAATCAAATCTTAGAAGTCAATTTTCACCTACTTCTAATTGTCGTATCGACTTGAAACTTTGTATGTGTATGTAATCTCGGTGACAATGCAATAATTTGGTATCATTGACCTGATCTGATGATGCAGCCGGAAGGTGGGTAGGGCATTTCTGCGCTGGCTACTAGGAAACCCCTCGTGTTTGGGCTCATATGAATCGTCTTGATGAGTACAATAGATTGGACTTGGTGACGAGGGTCTGATGATGCTACCGGAAGGTGGGTAGGGGATCTCTGCAGTGGCTACTAGTAAACCCCTCGTGTTTGGGCTCATATGAATCGTCTTGATGAGTCCAATAGATTGAACTTGGTGACGAGGGTCTGATGATGCAGCCAGAAGGTGGGTAGGGGATCTCTGCAGTGGCTAGTAGTAAACCCCTCGAGTTTGGGCTCATATGATTCCTTTTGATGAGTCCGATAGATTGGACTTGGTAACAAAAGACTAAAAAGTAAAAAAATAAAAATATATAGTTTAAAAATCTAAAAAAAACACTTTAAAAACGCACTCAAAAATATAAAATAATTAAATTGACTTGTATTAGTTACGATATAATGGTTAATTCAAAAAGTGTGGAGCGCTTCTTATACTGTGTAAATAAAAGTACACACAATCAAAAAGCGCTCCACACTTTTTGAATTAACCATTATATCGTAACTAATACAAGTCAATTTAATTATTTTATATTTTTGAGTGCGTTTTTAAAGTGTTTTTTTTAGATTTTTTTGTAAATAATAATGTGTTCTACAAAGTCGTAGTACATTATAAAATATTATTCTATCATCAATAGTTTTCGCAGCGCACGCGATGTAAAGAATATTTTAGGTATTTTTTTTTACACCTTGGGTTACATTATTGTAGTTTTAGTAAGGATCCCTAATTTTTTTGAAAATATAATATAGCCTATGTCCGCCGCGGAAAGTATAACTTTCCAACAGTGAAAGAATTTTTCCAATCGGTTCAGTAGCTTCGGAGCCTATTCGTTGCAAACAAACAAACAATCAAAACTTTCCTCTTTATAATATTAGTATAGATATATGGGCGCAATCTAAAAAAAGTTCACCCTTTCGAGTTAAATGGTTAAAGTTTGAGTGGAAAAAATGTAGTCTTGCTTCATATTAGTATTCCTAGTGAGTACGACATCTACAATACCCAATACACCGACCCAGTTTAAATTGATTACTTTGATTAGCAATCCAGACAGGTTCCTAATCAAACAACGGGTATATGTACTCTAAGCCAAGTTCCAATCAAACTTAATTTCACGTTCAACCTGACTCGGCTAAAGGCAGAATATTTGCTAAAGACCGAGCTGAGACGGCCAAATTAGGCCCCTGAGGGAAATATACGGACTGAACTGCAGTTATATATGGATGTTAAAGGCTTGACACAGTACATATCAGATGCCAGTAAACAATCTTCACAGACTGATGCCTGCCTCTTCCTTTCGCTACACATGCTTGCTTTCTATCCACCGCGCTACTGCCATTTTATCGTACTTGCCATAAATTTAAATTTTTCATCGACAGAAAATATTCAGATTAAATATTTAAGTACTTACATTTGATTTATTTTGTCTCACCCAATGCCATCATCGTTGACTCCGACGTTTCAACGAAAACGTTCAATGCATTGCTACTAGAATTTAAACTGTAATAAACTGTTGCATTTTGTTGGTTATTGCACAAAATTATTTTCACTTACAAAAACTGCATCTAGCCGCGTTCGGACTATAGTTTGCTGTCTGTTTGGCGTTACTTACATGACATGAGCTGTCATAGCATCAGTGAACTGTCAATAAAGCGCATCAGCGTCCTTACTGTTTCTTCATTGAACAAGTCAAGGTGACTTGCCAAGAATAGCTTGAGCAGATTCAGACATTTCGTACAGCTATACTGTTAATGGGGTAGAACAAAAATATGGTGCTAAATTATACTTTATACTTACTCTGTATTGCGTGTGAAACTAAAATACGAAAATGATTCAAGGAACAGCGGCATTTTGTACGTGTAACGCTCATATGTTTTTTTTTTACGTATAACAAATGTGACCCATTAAATAAGTGCACAAGCCTGGTTGCAATTTCCACATCGATAAAAAAATAAACCTGGTAAAGTTTAAAAAAAATATAGAGAAATGATGATATTTAAATAGAGAATATGTAGCCACCCCATTGGCTATCGGCAATTTATACGAATATTCCATGAAGACATAAGTCTCACCATAAAGGGGTGGGACTTCAGAAAACAAAATAAAAACGTTCAAATTTTATGAATATAATTTTACGTCACAGCACCAAACTCTGAAACGTGTTAAAAAACGTAAACTTGTAAACTACTTTAAATGATCATATAAATGCGAAAGTGTGTTTGTTGGTTTGTTCTTCTATCGCGCAGCAACGCGTTACACGACCGAGCAACGAACAGACGTGATTTTTGCATAGAGATAGTTTACACGACGAAGAGTGAAAAAGGCAACATTTTATCCCGAAAACTAACACCGCACTTTTCCGTAGATAACACCGCGCGGTAGCATCCGCCGGGCATAGCTAGTTATTTATAGGACAACGATAAAGCAAAAGTTCTGGCCAAGTTTGTCAAAAGACAAACGACATACCATTTGCTAAGCTTGTAATGAAAGATCCTTGCCCATTTGGAAGTTGAGTAGACAGTCTGCGAAGTTTTGCTGTATCACCGATTAATAAGGTAATAATTGCGGCCTGCGGTGTCACCTGCGTGGATTACATTTTATCGCGATAAAAAGTATGTATCCTATAATAATAAATAATAAAAACAAGAATTCTTTATTTTGGCAACATGGCCCAAGTGTTGGTAGCAAAACAATGAATCCTATGACCTTCTCCAGAACCTATCTCCGCACCAAATTTCATCAACCGCAAACAAATAAATTTACTCTCGCATTTATTACATTATGTATGAATTTCATATAATTTCCTACTGTTATTATACTTAATTACAAAATAGTGTGTTTGTTGGTGTGCTTTTTTTTCAAACAACGGATCAAGGTGGTTTTCTGCATCATAGAGATAGGCTATGGATAGGCAGAAGAGAGACAGACTTCTTGTCTTGAAATACTCGTCTCTGCAGCTGTACACTACGGGTGAAACATTTGTGCACAGCTAATTTTACTTTGTAAGTAGGTTTTAAGTGGCTTTCTAAAGAAGGTACTTAAATGCAGCGGCGCACGGCGGGGGCAATTTCGCAAGTTAGATGAACACTGATTTTATTCGGTTTTGTGAGGTAGACTGTAAAAACATAACTTAAATATACCTGCATTATATTAATAATGAACTACTACCTACATGTAGAATAAATCAACAGATGATATTAATTCTTACTACAGTAGTGATCAAATTGACGATATGCGGCAAAATGGTCACACAACACTGTTATTTAATGCATAAAGAAAGGGAAAAGCAGTATTTATCATCATCTAGTTTTTATATAATAACTACAACAAAAATAATGATTAAAACTCAGCTTTTTACGACAATGGCACCTATAGATACCTGTAATACCTACGTAAATTTTTATAATAATACTTAATAATACTACTTTTGTATTATCTTGAACTGAACACCAAACTTCGCTTATCTGATACATAATTAAAATTAGACTTTTGTCGCTAACGGTACCATGATATTCATAATAATATTAACTGGATAACTCAATTTAGATAGAAACTACAATCCAGTTCGCTAAGTTCCCACTGCACATTTCCAAGTATTTCCAGTTAAAACTAAATGGAAATTATACTCCACTGGATAAGTTTGCGTGGGTGAAGTGAGAACAATTTCAATATGCGCTATAAACTTTAGCTCTCGGGGGAAATAACTTACGAAAATATAACTAGAGCAGCTGTCAGTTCAGGCCATAAGTTCCGTAAATGATGTCTCTATATCTTCTCAGTCGCTCTTGAGATCAATAGCGAAAAAGCTGAAGTAATTAGTTTTCTCTTGAGACTTTTTCAATTCTATTGGCATAGGTTAGTTTTGCAAAGAACGGCTGGGGCAGAATTACTCCTTTTGTCAGTTATTCAACCGCCAAAGAGTTGAGTGCAAATATTAGGTACTGTGTTCCGCATTAAAGAGCAATGTTTTCAATTAAATTACAGGGTGTAAAGAGGTTTATCACCTGAAATCTTCGAGGGATGATCGCAATGCCACACAGGGTTTTGCATGTTGAACTGATATAGATCAAAATTCTGGTTAGTACTGAACTGTGATGGGCAAGCGTGATGTTTACCATCAAGCGAGTGAGTTGCCAGTCTCGTGACTTGACAGCTGAAAGTTTTAGCAAAATATGATTCTAGAGCTCTTTTTAAACCACTTTCACCATCCACTAGTACATACACAGACGTGTGCACCAACAGTGTAGTGTTCAAACTCAAGAACGACCTATTATAAATTCGGCAACCGTGAGCGAAGCGAAATGAGCAACTTTGTCGTAAAACAGCTACGGCACTTTTATTTTTTCTGGTTTTGATTGCCAATAGGTAAGCATTTGACCAGTCTCATCAGTTGGTAAATAAATACGAAGCGATTATGGATAATGGACTCTATGATTGACGTGTTACCAAGCGCTGCTGTGCCCCGTGCATCAGATATGAGCGAAGCGAGCGGAATAGAAAACTCGCTTTTTTCTTTCGTATGAACTAGTGGTCAACTCTACAGAATAGCCAGGCCACCTGGTGGCTTCCTATACTAGATTTGTAAATCTCTGACTTACCTTAGCGACTTTGTCATCAAGCAGCCATTGTAGCGCCGTATTTGATGTGTTAGCGAGAGTTGTGAGTGCGGCGTGCTCCCAGCCCACGTGTTCCCAGTGCTCTGTCATGATGGCAGCGCATAACATCGCCGTCGAACAGCTGGAAAACAAAATCGATGTCAAATCTCTATGGCTTAATTATACGACCGATTGTTAATCATATTGAAAAAAAAAGTAAAAAAAAAAAAGTATAATGGAAATAGCGTGAACGCACAGCTTCATACGTCGTCTCAAAATTCTCCTACAACTTCGTTTTTAAGACTAAAGAGGTTAAAATTAAGTTTGTCATTATTGCAATTTGCAACAACTGTGTATCAGAGTAATAGGTATGATACTATATATGTATTTAGTGACATATTATCAGTCTCCTAATGTACCTATCAGTCAGCAGTCAGCACTATGGCACATATATATGCATTATACACAGATATAGAATATGGTCATTGAGTCAACTTCCGTACTTTTATATAACATATGTATTTCTTTTGCCCTGGTCTCAAGTAGCTTCAAGTCGTCAGAATAACTCCATTAGGGTGCGACAAAAATAAGTAGGTACATAACACTCAATCCTATCTCAAACTTCTATAATAAGCTGCGATATATATAAGAACGTTTTCTTTCCTTTTGTCCCGCAGATTTGGCTGAAACGTTAACAAAATTAAACAGTAATTTGCTTAACGCGTTTCAGCTCTAATCTTTTAAGAGCTGTGCCCTGTATAAAATATTTTGAACATTGTTTAATGATAACACTGAATAATTCGGTTAATTTAAAACGTTAGAACAAGCCATTGTTATAGGGATGGCAATCTGAGTTCGATTATTCGTGGAATCGATTTTTCAGTGAAGAAAAACGATTTTATAAATTGGTATTACACAAAGGTCCGATCTCATTAATCAATCTCAGACACTCGAAAATAATGATACGATTTTTTATTTCAGTATCTATTTTTCAAAATTTAATTTTCTGTGCCTATAAGTATATATTTTTTTCTGAGTCGATTCTTTTGCCTTCGATTCATATCGATTTAAAAATCGATATATTTCATATAAAGCCGCCAACCCCATTACTCCAATCCTAAAACCGAGTTACGACTCAATTATTCTGTTTTGTGTTTTTGAATCCCAAACGTTCGTAGCTTAATGAGATCGCATGTTCGACAGGGAATGTCCTTCGGGATGACGCCTGACAAATTTCCACGCTGCCGCTCGTAATTTATATTCATACATTCATGATGACGATGAAATGTTGTATAACGACACTGAACTTTGCTATCAAAATTAGAATTTAAAAAAAAATCGTATTCACAAAGAAAAATAGCGTCATTTGTTAGGCACAACGAAAAATAGCGGAGGAGGAAAGTTTTGCGGAAAAATATTGGATTTACTGTTTGCTGTCCATAAAAAATACTGTTTTCCCCTTATTCGGGATCGTGGAAGGATAGAGTGGCTGCTTCCTTTTTATTGCTTTTTAGCTTTGAATACAGAAGCTTTTTGGTATAACCAAGGATAATGTTAATCCGTCTGTGCAAAATTACTTGGTTTACGACTTTCATAAACTTCCGTGTTATGGGGCTGTGAAAACGGTCAATTTAGCAATTTAGACGTCTTGATTTTGTTACGCTTCTGTCTAAGAGGTTTCTGGTATAAATATTCTTGGTTCGCTCTTGAGTTTTTATAAGTTTTTGCATGTTTTATTTTTTTAGTTAGGAGAGAACTCACACAGAAATCTTTGAAAATATTTAGCGTATTAGTCGTTATGCTAAGTATTAGGTACTAGGCTAAAGATGTTCAAAGGTTTCTGTATTTTTATCTAACCAAGGTTTTATAACCTCTTTTTTGACTTTGGATACCTGATCTCACGTAAAAAATACAATATTTTTCATTCCAAAAAAATATCACTCTAAGATGTAAAGCAAAAAGCGTCTTCTTTAGATAGCATGTTTGTCCGAAAGATATCAATAAGCTATATATAAGACCGTCCATTATTTCTCTTTATTTATGGAGTTTCAATAAAGATTTCTTCTATCTATCTCATTCATACTTAATGCGAAAGTAATTCTGTCACTTTACCATTTCACGAATAAACGGTTGAACCGATCTTTTGATGGAATTTGGAATGAAGTATTGAGATAGTCTAGACAAGATTGTCCTTGTAAAGACAGAATACTTTTTATCGTGCTAAACTTGAGTCGACAAGAGTGAAAAGTGGGGATGGCTACGGATATTGTAAGTCACATATTACGTACAACAGAGTAGGCCAATGAATGTGGTACTTAAGTTCCATATTGAAATGTTTCTCCAGCAAAATACCTAATACATATATAAATCTTTGTAGATGTAGGTACATAATATATGAAAATAAAACTGTAGAACTTAGATCTAGAGATCACAATCTCAAAAACAACAACTTACTCTGCTCGATTAAAACCAAAGAACCTTTCTTTCGAAACCTACTTCAATGCAAGGAAACGTTCAGATCTCAGCGTAAGATTTATTCAGGTGAACGGTCGTAAAATAAAATGGGTTGTCTACCTTTTCCTTTCGAATTGGCTGCCGTAGCGACACCCAATTCGATGCGTAAACAGAAAGCGGTGTGGCAGAAAGGGTTTTTCGTTTAGAAAACAATTTCCTCTTGAATTTTTCTTTTTACCCCACATGGTTTTGGTAGGTAATGTGTTCATAAGTTATTTATATGTGTTCCGTTGTTTCTCATAAGCGACGTAGGTAGGTAATTTTGTCAAATTCTTTCGTAGATATATACGATTCTAGCATCGATATCTTTAAAAACTAGACGTTTCAATTCTGTCGTGGTATTCGTGAGTGTAGTAATTTTCGAGAGGAGTTACAGTAGTACCCGAAGACTTTCTGTAGGTAGGCTGGTAGGCCCCCCCCCCCCCCCTAGGTGGACGGACGACATTATAAGAGTCGCAGGGAGCCGATGGATGCAAATGTCTAATAGTCGTTCATAGTGGGTGGCGTTCAAAGGGTTCGACATCATAAATTGGTGTACGGCTGGTTTCAATAACCAATCTATCCACGGTTTGCCCTACTAGAGATAGAAATTTGACATTATTTCGTTATTGAAACTGGCCGATAGACGGTACGATAGCGATCCATACAAAGTAAAGGAAGCTCCGCCATTTATTTCTCTCACTTCTGACCACAGTCACCACAATCTAAGAATACTGTTTAAATATTTATTAAGATGTATTACCACAAGTCTCTATAAAGTTTTAACTATACATCACGTACACGTACATACATACAAGGTCATCATCAGCCTTTCACGTTCCCACTGCTGGGACTCTGGCCTTCTCTCAGAGAGAGAGTATGGGCCGTAATCCACCACGCGGGCCCAGTGCGGGTTGGTAGATTTCGCATGCCCTTGAATGTTGCACATACAAGGTATTGTGATGAATATACTTAGTATAACCTAGGCACAGATTGGTAAACTTCGAGATCGCTCTGAACTTGATGTTCTCTATTATTTGCCTTCCACCCTCTTACTACCCCTTTTCTCCTTCCAACGCCTAACTTTTGCTTCGGCGAGCAAAATTCTCATCTTAAATGCAATGTAAAAGTTTACGAGACGAGAAGATACTATGACAGAATTTATTTTTTTATTTAGAGAACGAAAGCTCTACTTTTATACCTACTCTAAGGCTAGCTATTCTAGAATAAAGCTCAAGTGTTAATCAATAACGATAAAATGACATGTTTGTATGAAATGACAGACTCAAATCTGTGCTTAAGTGGTGATTATCACAAGAGCATGATTCTATATAGAATACCAGTCTAAAAGTTGCTGAAAGACACCGGAAAATTCGGAAAAACCGAAAGTATTTTTTTCACCATGGGATTTTTTGTATAAACTCAAGACCCTTTTACATTTGCCTAACCGTGCGAAGCCGAAGAGGGTCAACAGTATTTTATAAATATGCAGAAGCGTAGTCCCCGTGGCCGAAATCGGCTATTATGTCATCATCCTTTCGGTTTCATTACGATCATTAATTTTATTCATTCATGGAATACGTTCATCGTTATCAGCCTCCTACTCGCTTCCACTTTTGCTTCCATAAGGTCTTAGAATCAATGACTGGTTTCGGGAGAGGCGCCAAAACGTCTGAGTGGAGCCGGAGTGGGCCGTAGATCACAGTTATAGTCAAGAGCGTTTGTTACATTAAGGGCCTATTTCATAATGTTCTTACGCATCCGTAAGTTTAGGGTATTAAGTTGCTTAAATTAATTGCACATCGAAAAATTGCAATAAAATCCCAAAAAAACTTTAGCAAACAAAAAGATGCAAACAGCGAAAAAGAAAAAGAAGCAAGAAGTAACATGTAAACATTACAGTGTTCCGGTTTGAAGGAAGGTGAAGTTACAGGGCATCGTTAGATATCTCAGGGTAACGACTGATGAGAGTATTGCATAGAACTTTAAGTTCAAAATTCTGGGTGGCACTGAATTGTAATTGGCAAGCGTGACACTCAGACGAGCGACTTGCAAATCAAGTCACTCGGTGTCGGAAAAAACTTTGAAGAATAAAGAATATCCTACTAATATTTATAAACATGAAAGTTTGTGAGTTGATGGATGGATAGATGTTTGTTACTCTTTCACCCAAAAACTGCTGAACGGATCTGAATTAAATTTGAAATGGAGATAGCTTATACCCTGGATTAATATATAGGCTACTTTTTATCCCGGAAAAATGTTCCTGCGGGATAACGGGAAGACGCGGGTGAAACCGCGGGGCGCAACTAGTGTACTGTAATTATTTGTAGCCCCTCAATAACAATTCCATTAAATTATTAGAGTACAAAACCATTAAAAATGGCTTAAGCTTTCATTAAAGGAGCCATAAAACGTAATCCAAGATAATCTAGGTCACAGAGTATTAGCTTCTACAACGGTGAAAGGTCGAAAGCATCTGAACTTTCTCACGAAT
This sequence comes from Opisthograptis luteolata, assembly GCA_931315375.2. NCBI lineage: Eukaryota > Metazoa > Arthropoda > Insecta > Lepidoptera > Geometridae > Opisthograptis > Opisthograptis luteolata. The sequence continues at coordinate 3,768,239 of OV928044.1, forward strand.
GTTGGATGTCTGAAACGTGCTTCTATTCTGCAATGCAGGCATTAACTCCGTCGAAGGATATCGATCGATGGCTTTAAGCTGGATTTAAAGTTATCCGCAGTTAGTTGCAACATTAACAACGTGGCTTGGCCACAACTGATGTTATGTGAAGTGGATCCAAATCTAAAAAGAGAGCAGATAAAAATGAAGTAGGTACTTACGTAGTAAAAATTGACTTCTAAGATTTGATTACATTGTTAGTTAGTTAGTTAGTTAGTTACAAGTCAAGCTAATAAAAGTGTTTTAAAAAACGCAGATTAGACTTAAGAGCTACTGCTCTATTAAAACTAAAAGGTTTTTTAAGGATATCAAATGGGTGGCGAATTCTGAAGTAAGTATGATTCAAGTCTTATCTACTATAAGTATTGAAAAGTTACCTTAGATTTTATTTAAAACTAGCTGTTCCCCGCGGTTTCACCCGCGTGGGCTACAGCTTATCGCGAAATCCTTTCTTAGCGGATGCCTACGTCATAACATCTACCTGCATGCCAAATTTCAGCCCGATCCGTTACCAGTGGTTTGGGCTGTGCGTTGATAGATCACTATGCCAGTCAGTCACCTTTGAGTTATATATATAGACGAAGACTGTTGGTTTTAAAACCGAACATAATAATAATTTGTGAGTGAGTGAGTGTGTACGTTTGTTACTTCTTCACGCTGAAACAGCTGAACTGATTTGAATTAAATTTGGAAAGACAATAGCTTATACCCTGGATTAACACATATGCTACTATTTATTCCGACAAAAAAATCCTGATAACGGTAAAACCGCGGGGGCTTAGTAATAAATATATGTAGATAACATTTTAAAACATATCTGAACCGAGACAACGCCGCGTTATTGTTACAATATTTTGCTCGATATTATTTTTGGCTCACTGCCTAGTCTCCAATTTATCTCTTGCGCCAAAACTCTAGCGCGTTCTGTATTTATTTTATCACACTGCTATAATAAAATATTCCACAATTCCACAAGAGTAGAACCTATTCCCCCGTCAGACGAGTAAACATAACGTCTCCCGCAACACAACTTTATGTCTGTTTAGTTGTGACTTGCGACAGAGGCGTACCATTACTGTGTGCCCAACTAATAAAACTCGACCAAATCTCCGCATTACGTGACCCGAGGCCCTAACAAGCTTATACGTTGTAACTAAGGACCCCTGCACTAGCCTTAGGGTGAAACCAAACGAGCGTACTCTTGTGAGTCGTGAGTCGCAGAATTTCGGTAGCATAAATTCTGCTGTATTCGGTTTCATACAAAAAGGCAGTTGGTGCGCAAAATGAGTTGGAAAAAAAAAAAAAAAAAAAAAAAAAAAAATTCAGTTGGTCGTAAAATGAGCGACCGAAAATACGCGATTCACGACTCACAAAATTACGCTCGTTTGGTTTCACCCTTACACATGACGCCTTTTACCAGGTGCGGATACAGGAGAGGGAAAAGAACGGGGGTATTTGCCCCTCTCCTTGACTCATGAGTCATGACTAAGGTATTTTCTTTGTACTAATTTTAAAATTGTCCATCACCGCCTGTTAACAAGAATTATTATATAAATTTTCACTACGTAACTATAATTACGACGCGGTAGCCGAGTTGGTAGTGTCTCTGCCTGCGAAGCTAGCGGTCCCGGGTTCGAATCCTGGTAAGGGCAAATGTATGTGTGATGAGCACTAATGTTTGTACCTGAGTCTTGGATATTTCTATCTATATAAGTATTTATTTCTCTATATAAGTATGTATATCGTTGTCTAGTACCCATAATACAAGTTTCGAGCTTAATTTGGGGCTAGGTCAATTTGTGTGAAATTGTCCCAGATATTATTTATTTAATTATAGACTACATCGTTCATCAAATTAACTTACTTCGTGTTGGTATGTCAAGTAATTTTTAATTCTATATATACATAGTATGAATTATAGAACCAGTCTTAGTACCTTGGGCGGCAGATTTTAGGGGCGGCAAATTCGGGGAGCAAGTTCTTTTTACATATGAAAGGCATCACATCCTTTAGTCCACTAAAGTTCATCTGACTATAGCTTTCATTAGCTCAGACACAGTACGAGCGGATCGCTAGTTATAAATAGGTACCTTTATAAGAGGTCAAGAAAAGAAATAAATTTAGATATGCCAATAGATTGCCGTATCTAAATTTATTTCCTTTCTTAATTTTACAGAAAAGCCATGTTTTTGCTATATAGAATTTCAACACTGTTTGTTAGTACCCATATGTTCATCATCATCAGCCTTTTAAATTCCCACTGCTGGGACTCTGGCCTTCTCTCAGAGAGAGAGAGAGAGAGAGTATGGGCCGTAATCTACCACGCTGGCCCAGTGCGGGTTGCTAGATTTCGCATCCTCTTGAATGTTGCAATTCTTGGACATTTCGGTTTCCTCACGATGTTTTCCTTCACCGTTTTTGAGTGATGGCAAATCAGCACATAACTTATTATCATCATTATCAGCATTTCACGTTCCCACTGCTGGGACTCTGGCCTTCTCTCAGAGAGAGAGTATGGGCCTTAATCTACCACGCTGGCCCAGTGCGGGTTGGTAGATGTCGCATGCTCTTGAATGTTGCAATTCTTGGACATGCCGGTTTACTCACGATGTTTTCCTTCACCGTTTTTGAGTGATGGCAAATCCGCACATAACTTACTATCATCATTATCAGCCTTTCACGTTCCTACTGCTGGGACTCTGGCCTCCTCTCAGAGAGAGAATATGGGCTGTAATCTACCATGCTGGCCCAGTGCGGGTTGGTAGATGTCGCATGCCCTTGAATGTTGCAGTTTTTGGACATGCCGGTGTCCTCACGATGTTTTCCTTCACCGTTTTTGAGCGATGGCAAATCCGCACAGCACTAGTTGCGCCCCGTGGTTTCACCCGCGTCTTAATTCCCGCTATCCCCCAGGAACCTTTTTCCGGGATAAAAAGTACCCTATGTGTTAATCCAGGGTGTCAGCTATCTCTATTCCAAATTTCAGTTTCAAACTCAAAATCAGTTTAGTAGTTACAGTGATAGTTGGTAACAAACATTCACACACACACACACAAACTTTCGCATTCATAATATTAGTAGTATTCCAATATAGATTTTAAATCCATTTCTATCGATAAAAATGCTATTTACTTCTCCCAGCTATAAAATATACCCTAGGGAGTGTAGGTGGACTGTAACAGAGTGTTGGATGGCGTAAACATTTTAATAATGTATTGGCCGATGAACTAGAACACGTGAAAGCACTACAGTTTCACGCTGCGAGCTTTCTCATAGCCATATGCTGAGACTTTCTTAGCTATAAGTAGCAAGTATTTACTTATATCTAGGTATGTTTTATAGCGATGATGGCTCAGTGGTAGTGACGTCGGCTTGCGATCCGTAGGACGTGGGTTCGAATCCTACAATGAGCTTGAGCTTTCGGTGAAGGAAAACATCGTGATGAAACCATAGCTTGGTGGTAGGGTATTTTCTAATACTCGCCTGGCTAGCTACCACCCTCTTGTTAAGAATCTGTTGCCAAGCACCTATCGGTGTGTTCCGGCAGCCTCACTTGAGAGCCAGTTTCCAGTCCAGGTGTAGCGTGGCGCCATCTTCGACCACATCGTCACTTAACATCAGGTTCAAACGCTACCTTGTAAATAGTGAAAAAAATAATTAAAAAATGTTATAATTTGTATTTATTTATTTCTTGCAATGAAAGTATATTTTATTATTAAATATCGGGGACACTTGCACACAATATGACCTAGCCCCAAATTAAGCTCAAAACTTGTGTAGACAACGATATACACTTATATAGATAAATAAAAACTTATATAGATATAAAAACATCCAACACTCAGGTACAAATATTTGTGCTCATCACACATATGTTTGCCCTACCGGGATTCGAACCCAGCACCGCTAGCTTCGCAGGCAGGACTACTAATACAACCAACACACTTTTGCAGTGAAAGGATTATATAACGCGTTTCACGCTGTGAAGTTTCAAATACACATTGTTGAAAGCAGCCAAATGAGTTTAGTTCAGAAGCAAACCCGTAGAACTTAGTTGAAAAAGCTTTGGGATTTTTTCCATTCTGCCTAAAGCGACTGTTACGTTACAATGGTTATTTAGTTCGCAGAATCGCCGAACTTCTATGAAAAGGCTAAACGAGACCCTGCTACAAAAGCTACGAATCTTTACTACAGTTCTGCTACGGACGCGGCTATGGTGTAGCAGGTGAGTGTTTAAAAGCTACGGGATTTTTCCATTTTGCCTAAAGCGGCTGTTACAATGGTTATTTAGTTCGTAGAATCGCCGAACTTCTATGAAAAGGCTAAATGAGATCCTGATTCCTACAAATGCTACGAATCTTTACTACAGTTTTGCTACGGACGCGGCTACGGTGTAGAAGGTGAGTGTTTAAAAGCTTTGGGATTTTTCCATTTTGCCTAAAGCGGCTGTTACAATGGTTATTTAGTTCGTAGAATCGCCGAACATCTATAAAAAGGCTAAACAAGATCCTGCTACAAAAGCTACGAATCTTTACTTCAGTTCTGCTACGGACGCGGCTATGGTGTAGCAGGTGAGTGTTTAAAAGCTACGGGATTTTTCCATTTTGCCTAAAGCGGCTGTTACAATGGTTATTTAGTTCGTAGAATCGCCGAACTTCTATGAAAAGGCTAAATGAGATCCTGATTCCTACAAATGCTACGAATCTTTACTACAGTTTTGCTACGGACGCGGCTACGGTGTAGCAGGTGAGTGTTTAAAAGTTTCGGGTTTTTTTCCATTTTGCCTAAATCGGCTGTAACGTTACTATGGTTATCTAATTCGTAGAATCACCAAACTTCTATGAAAAGGCTAAACAAGATCCTGCTACAAATGCTACGAATCTTTACTGCAGTTCTGCTACGTATATTGCTATGCCGTGCTACGGACGCGGCTACGATGTAGCAGCTGGGTGTCTTACTAATCTTATCTTACTAATACGAAAGTTTGTGTGTGTGTGTGTGAATGTTTGTTACCACGTATCACCGTAACTACTTGAACAATTTTGATGAAATTTGGAAACAAACTTTCGTGTTATAATATTTTTAGGATAAAAAAGAATGATAAAAAAATCGACAATAAAACATTAACCGACGCTAGTTTAAAAAAAAAATTATGTTGGTTTCTTTTAGATAACGCAATAATTTTATTACAGAAGCGGTACATACGTAAGTATAAACCACATTTGGAGAATACGTTCACTGAAAAAGAATCTATACTAATATTATAAAGCTGCAGAGTTTGTTTGTTTGTTTGTTTGTTTGTTTGTTTGTTTGTTTGTTTGTTTGTTTGAACGCGCTAATCTCAGGAACTACTGATCCGATTTGAAAAATTCTTTCACTGTTAGATAGCCCATTTATCAAGGAAGGCTTTAGGCTATATTTTATTTCCAAAAAAATAGGGATCCGTAAGAAAATTGCTTTTTTGCAACCCAAGGTGTGAAATCGAAAACCTATTTTTGCGTGCGCTGCAAAAACTATTGACACTAGAACAAAATAATGTATTACGGGTTTGTAGGTCTCATTTAGATCTACAAAAAAGTCCGCGAGAGCATATGTCTAACTATTATAGTTCTGCCACAATAAGTGATCTTTTGTTTTAAAAATTTAATTTTTAATGCCGCCGCTAGAAAAGGCTCTTTATTTGTATCTTGGTGTTAATCCTTATCAAAATAAATTACTTCTTATTCAAAACTGCTTCAATGCCTTTATATAACTTTTTGAATCATTCAATTCGGACATTCCATTCAAAAGATATCACGAGTTTAAAAATGTAAGTAGTAGTAGAAAAATAAAACCGCCGCACCGCAGCGCAGCGGGAAACGCGGTGAGCACTGGGAGAATCTATGAAATAGGTAATCTATGAAGTGCGGTCGCGGACCAGGAAGACCTTTAACTGCGCGGTTCAAACGTACGTTTCTACAAAAATTTACTTAGAATTAAAATAGGATAATGGGTACCTACAGCAGGTAACGCGGTGAGGGGGCACCGAAGTGCGGGAATAATTGTGGAGTATACGGAATATATAAGCTTTCGCGCCTAAACTACTGAACCGATTTAAATGAAATTTGGGATAGAGATAATTTGAGCCCCGGGGAAGGGACATAAGATACTTTTTATCGCGATAAACTGTAGCCCACGCGGGTGAAACCGCATGGAACAGCTAGTATAATAATATGAATGATCCTTCTTGAAATTGCACGACTCTATATGATATTGTATGTACGTAAGATATTTTAAAATTCATATTCATTCTTATACAAAACGAAACGAATGGACTTTGCATACATTTCATATGTTATTTGAACATTCCCTAGAACAAAGCTCCTGCACAAATAAAGCTGAACAGAAAACTTCAAATAATTTATTAATTTGTTTAGCTAAAACATTAACCCTTTCGCAAACCTCCCTTCGCACGTGAAATTATATTGTTTTACAAGGTTTTACTTGATTTCAAAGCGCTTTTTAACGACTTACAATATAATAACAGTATGGGTCGGTATGGTCTACTTTTTTACGATTCTGGGTTATTAATTAAATTGAGAGTTGACTTGCATTGTTTTTTTTATTTATCATTCATATGAAGCAAAGACTTATTTAAAGTATTATTTATCCATACTAATATTATAAATGCGAAACTAAAATATTTGGTTTTGCTTGACCGTTTTCTGCGAGAAAAATAACATTTGACAAGACCCCCTAAGTGAGATCTGGAAATATTTAACTTTATCCCCCCCCCCCCTAGAACATCTCACGTAATTAATGGACACCTCCCTTTCACGTCTAGGATTCAAACTATCTTATCTTCAAACTGATTTTATTAAGATCTGTTCAGTGGGTTAACGTGAAAAGATAACAAAAATACAAAGGGAAAGAAAGAGTTACATTAACATTTCATTTTTTACATTAAGTAAGCATAGTAACTAACAACACTTCTCGGGGCTCTTGTTATTGTAAAACAGCTCCTAACAGTAAGGGTTTACTGTTTGTACACTTGTGGTTTAGGGCTTAAGGCTAATGGACATTAGCTTTGGGCTACTACTCGACATGTGTGAGCCGCTTACATACAGTATGTACAAAAACCATTAAGTCAGTAATTGATACCACCGTATTGATAGCGTGGGTGTGTCACTGTACAGTCAGCTAAAAAAGTTGCTTATCAAATCCAATTTTCCAACTGAGAATCAGTAACGAGACCATTGCCGTTGATTCGATAAATTTTTGACATTATCGGTAAAATTATGGGTGCGACTGTCGGTAGCAAAGATTACCTTGTGGATCGCTCGAACAATTTGAATAATATTATCGAATGGTATAGATAAGCCGACCTCAGCATCGTGAACGCAGTTTTGATGTTTGATATAAGTAGACAATTATATACCGTTCAAAGGTAACTTCATCGTACGCAAAAACGTGATAGGAAGCGGGTAGAAAGATACGTCTGTCCGTTACAATATCAACAACCATATGCGCAGAAACTTTTAGTATTCTCGTGATCATGGCGCTTGCAACTGTGCCGAAATATCGAGAGCTCAAACAAATCCTCATCATCATCAGCCGGAAGAAGTCCACTGCTGAACATCGGCCTCCCCTTTGAACGCCACCATAAACGGCTATTAGCCATTAGCATCCATCGGCTCCCTGGGACTCATACAATGTCGTCGGTCCACTTAACCTACCTACAGAGCGTCTTCCGGTTCGTGGTTGCTACTGGGGAGCCTTCTTCCCCGTCGGTTATCGGTTCGTCGAGCGATGTGGCCTGCCCATTGGCACTTCAACTTGCAAATTCTGAAAGCTATGTCAGTGACCTAGCTCTTCGGCGAATTTCCTCATTTCGGATTTTATCACGCAAAGAAATCAAACAAATACATAGTAAACATCCCGTTTTAAAAACCTTATTTTATTTTATCATCATAATCAACCCGTTTCAGTCCACTGCTGGACATAGGCCTCTCCCAAAGTACGCCATCGAACCCGATGTTCGGCTTATCTTGACTTTATTTTATTAGCTAGGTAGTATTACGAATGTAATTTTGAAATCAACTGCTAAAGACAAGGGTACAAAGTTTCGTGATAATAGTATGTACCCCTCTAATGTCATTTAGGTATTTATGAGTACAAATTGTGGTTTACCCGATATTCAAGGTGAGTAAACAAGGTTCACTTAGGCTCACCCGTGTCGACAGAGCTTTTGTCGCTTGTTGTACCTACCTTGTTAGCTTTACCATTTGTGTTGATGTAGCGACAAGGTGAAATGTGGAAGCAAATAATATTAATTCTGTATGCGAAACTGCTGGCACTCTTTTTGTAGCGTTTGAATGTAGTCTGGATTTACGCGCGTATATTTGCATGCATTTGCGTTGATTGTCTTTACATCTATTTCTTCTTTTTCTATTATAATTATGTAAAAATCAATAACTGTTCGTTGGTCTTGCTAAAACTCAAAAACGACGAGACCGATTTGATATTATTTTTTGTTTTAGTGTTCGTAATTGTCAGGGCAAGGTTTGTATGTCAGATATTTTTGGAAAATCCCCGGAAAATTCGAGAAGAAAGGAAAGTGCTTTTTCCCATAGATTTTTTAAGATGCACAATTGTATAGCTAGTTGAGAATAAAAATTAGTCTGATACACATAATTTATTAAAACGATTTCAGTAACGGGTTACGAAATCACTAATCGAATATATTATTTTTGTGTCTTGAACCTATTGCATACTATATTAGCAGAAGTGAATAACAATATTACTCTAGCTAACACGTCTTGAGTACATTTACCGACCCACATTTAATTGCCTTTATTATTCTACACGTGATATATCCGGCACATGTTGTTTCACACCGTTATTTTTTATTAATACGCTAAAGGTACTGTATAATATGTGATATTTACTCCATTGTTTCGCATCAAGAAGAGGCTTTAACGCTTCATTGTATTATAATTTCATTTTTATAACTGTTTATATCTATCCATTGCACCAATGAGTGACGAGACAAGCAAGTCGCCAAAGGCTTGCTTTTCAATTTGGGTATTTTCTAGTGCTCGCCTGGCTATCCTCAAGTTAAAATTTATCGCCAAAAAACAGCACCGGTGTGCTCCGGCCACTTGAGAGCCAGTTCATAATCCAGGTGTGCGTGACGTCAACATTGATCACATCATCATTTAACATCAGATAACTTGCGGTTTAAAGCTACCTTGTAAGCTGTAAGTAGCAAAAACAATAATAATACGATATATATATATATGTCCTGGGACAGTATTAGGTAATATTGATATGCAATATTAGGTAGGTATATACAGCTTTGAGCAGGACATAGGAGTATCTACTATAGGAAGACTTTAGCTCTCGTAACACAAATGGACGGATAATCTCGCAGAGCTTGTTTGTCTCTAGGAACTTAAACCCTCTTCTCGACAAAGCCGCTTACGTTCCAATGTGATACGATTGCAGACGAGTTTTCAACTCCACCGATATTTACGGTACAATTCAACCGAAATTCACGAGTGGTTAAGTCGAATTTCTCTTTTGGCATACTTTGGTTTGTTTTCGATATTCTATTAAATCAACTGGGTCGCTTATTGGATTAAGGGATCGCAGGTTGTTTTTGTTAATGAGTTCTGCGACTACGGTTGTCTGTCGTGGTACCAAAAGTCGTAAACAAAAAGGCCTACATCTACTAAGCAATTTTGTAAGGCCATATATCTATGTATTTACTTAATCTATTACTAAGTACTGAGTCTACAAATCTTCTTGGATAGCGTCTTAAAGCAACCGCATGACTTAAAGGGATACGAAGTGGATTTAAAGGAGCTGGCTAATCTGTTAAACACCTAACTAAAATCAGTTATCTACACAGGAATTAAACTGATACCAAATCCGAAGGTAGGTTTAACAGAACCGTCTAATCTGTTCAACTACCTTCGAACTAGATATAAACAATACCTTCAAAACGTGTTTTCGTTTCCACAAAAGTAAATGCACCGAAAAATATTCTGGGAATATCTCCAAGAGCCAATTCGTTCTGTTCTGAGCAGGCACCTAGTACTGTCAATGACAAAAGTTGCTGAACAATAACAAATTTTCTGATTATACCGTCATCATCTTAAACACCAACCCTTGACCGCAACATCAGTTAACTTTAGGTGTGTTGTATAGTGATGCTGCCTTGTAAGATGTTAAAAACCCAATAGAACCCATTTTGAAAATCAAGTATGATGAGCAACTTTTGTCGCTGACTGTACCCACGCCACGACTGCGAAGATAAGTGCCGCCCTCTACGAATTTATGGAAATCGCGCTCCGTGAGTTTTCTGCAGCACAAACATTGCGAGAAAATGGGAAGCACCCAGATTTATGCAAGACAAGATACACAGCTAAGCTCATGTAGTTTGCATGGAAAGTACCTGGTCTTACCTAATTTAGGAGGTAGGCAAACACAGTTCGTCGTACTTATACCTATAGTTTGCTTGTGGCAGGACGTATACGAATACCCACAGTGATCTCTAGCGAGTTAACACTACTCAAATTTGTACTGAAGAGCAGCGTGGCCAATAGGTAGAACACTGAAGGGTGCATGCCGCACTCGCAGTCAGCCGTGGCCGTCACATCCACCAGCTTCCCCACTAGCTTGTGGCGGGACTGGCGGGACATATTAGTGATCTCTAGCGAGCTACCACTACTCAACTAGTGAAGAGCAGTGTGGCCAACAGGTAGAACATTGATGGGTGCACGCCGCACTCGCACTCGACGTGGCCATCTGGCCCTCTACTCCCACTAGCTTGTGGCGGGACATATTAGTGATCCCAAGCGAGCTACCACTACTCAACTAGTGAAGAGCAGTGTGGCCAACAGGTAGAACATTGATGGGTGCACGCCGCACTCGCACTCGACGTGCCCGTCTGGGCCTCCACTCCCACTAGCTTGTGGCGGGACGTATTAGTGATCCCTAGCGAGCTACCACTACTCACCTAGTGAGGAGCAGTGTGGCCAACAAGTAGAACACTGACGGGTGCACGCCGCACTCGCACTCGGCCGCCGGCGTGGCCGTCTGGGCCTCCATGCCCGCGAGCTTGTGGTAGGCGATGTAGGCGCGCGCTGGACTGCCGTGGGGAGCAATTTTCGTGGCCTTGACTCGCGCGGGATCACAATGAAATTGTTCATCGGGTCGCTGAGGAGACGGTACTCCTCACCTGTGACAACATGAAGCGTGTCAGACATTGATACCTAAGTCTTTCTTGACAAAATAGACTTGTAATATTTTTTGTGTATGAATCTTTTGATATCTTTAAGTATAAAACAAGCTGCACCCCAGTTTCTCCTACGCACCTGTTATCCCGCAGGAACCTTTTACTGAGGTAAAAACCCTAGGTGTTAATTCAGGGTATAATATATCTCCATTCAAAATTTCAGTCAAATCCGACGAGTCGTTTGAGCGTGAAGAAGTAACAAACATACTCTTTATCGCGGTAAACTGTAGTCCACGAGAGTGAAACCGGGGAGAACAGCTAGTATGTTCATTTGTATAAATATAGCTATAATTGTAAGTAGGAATATAAAAAAAAACATCAAGATATATTCTTTTTTTGGCTTATATAAATTAACGAATAAAGTCGACAGTTATTACTTCCAAAAAATCAATTGATTGTTTTATTTACAAAATTCTACACACAAAACAATCACAAAGATAAACCACTTAACATAAGCGCTAACTAAGCATTTTCGTGGCCTTGACTCGCGCGGGATCACAATGAAATTGTTCATCTGGTCGCTGAGGAGACGGTACTCCTCACCTGTGACAACATGAAGCGTGTCAGACATTGATACCTAAGTCTTTCTTGACAAAATAGACTTGTAATATTTTTTGTGTATGAATCTTTTGATATCTTTAAGTATAAAACAAGCTGCACCCCAGTTTCTCCTACGCACCTGTTATCCCGCAGGAACCTTTTACTGAGGTAAAAACCCTAGGTGTTAATTCAGGGTATAATATATCTCCATTCAAAATTTCAGTCAAATCCGACGAGTCGTTTGAGCGTGAAGAAGTAACAAACATACTCTTTATCGCGGTAAACTGTAGTCCACGAGAGTGAAACCGGGGGGAACAGCTAGTATGTTCATTTGTATAAATATAGCTATAATTGTAAGTAAGGAATATAAAAAAAACATCAAGATATATTATTTTTTTGGCTTATATAAATTAACGAATAAAGTCGACAGTTATTACTTCCAAAAAATCAATTGATTGTTTTATTTACAAAATTCTACACACAAAACAATCACAAAGATAAACCACTTAACATAAGCGCTAACTAAGCCTTAAGCTTAAGCGTAATTAGTGCTGAAGTCAGTTACTACTCATTACAAAACATGTAATTTCAGCCCCAAATAATTATATGCACAAAAATACTTACAGTAACTTTAACACCCGTCCTAGTCGATTCACAAAAACCTACGATCACATTTTCCAACTACAATTTTCTTTAAAGTTATTGTTATCGCGTGTTATGTACGAAATTTTGGGGTGCTTTAGTCGTGAGAGACAACGGCAGCACGTGCCATCAACGCGGCTGTTGGAGACGTACTGGCTAGGGAAAGTGGGAACTGGGAAAATGAAGCAGTTTTAGAAATGAGACAAGGGAAAACTATGTAGGTATCGATTTATCGATAGATAGCATTGCTAGGCTAGCCTATCAATTGTAATGTTTTTTTTACAACTCTTCAATTTTTAGATTGAGTCTGCAACGAAAATAATATCAAATATTGCAAATCTTGGTTTCGATAGATGGATAACGTTTTAATGATTTACTACCACGACAGAAAATATTTTGCGTGGTCATACATAAAAAATATATTATATGGGTAAGTACACCACCTTATTTTGTGTGTAGTGTCGTCGGTACAAAAAACAACATAATAAGATAAACCATAGAATGTGTGGTTATCATTATAGAATATCGATAATAACGAGTAGGTATGTTAGAAAAATCTTATACAGTAGAACCTCTATAAGTCGAACATCAAGGGAGACGCCAAAAAATTCGAGTTATAGAGTTTTCAACTTATGGAGGATTGCGACACTGCTCAAACCATTTAAGTAAGCACTCCTCCAAGCCCGGATATTCTGCAATTCGTCGTCTTTTGCAGGACAAACTTTGACCGTTTTGTATTTTTCTCATGATGTCTGATTCATTTTTTATTATTGTTGAAAGAGTACTCATTGGCAGGCCAAATTGTTCAGCAACATCTTTCTTTTTTTGACACCTCTTCACAGCTTCGAGCACTTTTAATTTTTCAGCAAGACTCAAAGTTTTTAGTTTATGTTTCACAGCACTCATGTTAACTGTTGTACTAATTGATGTGTATTGCAGTAGAACCAAACTACTTCTGACAGTATTTAAGTCGAAAACAAATGACTTGCTTAGCTAAATTTCAAAGGAAATCAAAATTGAACACCTGACACCAAGCAAGCAAACACGTGTTTACGTGAGTCATAAATTTATTATCGTATACTCCTAAAATGTATTCTAAGAAACAATAGTGTACTCACATTGTCGGCAAGTTCTTAAAGTCGGTAACTTATTTTTGTTCGAACAATAAAGGTAATAAATTCCAAATGATCAAGTTGTAAAGGTTGTAAAATAAAACGTTGCTATGTTCGAGATACAGAGGTCAAATTTAATTTTTCGAGTTATAGAGTGAAAATATGTACCAAAATGGCTTGGAGGGGCTCGGTGATTATTTCGACTAACAGAGGGTCAAGATTTCAAGTAATGGAGGTTTTGGTGTTTGAAGGGAAGGGAACATAACATTTTTTCGAGATTTGGAGGTTTTTGACTTATCGAGGTTCGACTTAACGAGGTTCTACTGTATATAATATGTACAATACCTATTTAAATAATTTATAATTTAAATATATAAAATAATTCTTAACTTATATAAATACATATACATATAAAACATAATACATATGTACTTCATTAAATATTTTATTTTGGATTGCAAAATAATCACGAAATGTTTTTTTTACAAATAAAACTATTTAGTCTTAGTCTATATTTTGTGAATTATATTTTTAAATAGGTACGCAGTGTACTTTTATATATTATTCTGTACCTAGATCCTAGTTTTATCGAACTAGATTGCAACACTTGCCCATCCCTATCGGTGATTGGGCGGGCGGCGACCGTTTGGGGGAAAAGTCAATATCCACCCTTTGTCATTAGGTACGATGCACCCTGCACCAATAAATTAAATAAAACATCTATAAAAGGCAGCTAAGCACTAAGCACTTATTATTGTTATATATTTTATGCTGCTTATATACGTTTATGTATAAGCAGCTTTGCACGGATATGTAAAGTTTAGAAAGACTGGAGTTATCCATTTTTCCCGCGGAATGATTATTTTTCAGGGGGAAAAGTAGCCTGTTGGTTTTCTATCGCGAACGATATTACTTTATAAACAATGTGATTTACTGCCATTGTGAGATACACATATAATTGTACACGGAAAATATGATTTTATGATTTATTACCACTTTTTAAACTAGAACACAAAGTAGAATATGAAATTTGTATGTACATACATAATTACAATGTAAAATAATTACAATGTAAAATAGGTACAGTTATGTATTTTAAATTTACCGCCACTAGCTGTATAGCGCTGTCCTTGTTCAAATGATCGAGAGATTCGAGTTGATTCGAGACACTATTGATAATACTGATAATCGATTAATTCGATTATGAAATTAGTAACTTCAAACCGGTTACAAGAACAATTATTATACTATACCAATAAATCTAGATTTTATTTTTTAACTCCCAATATTTTTTAAATCATTTTCATATTTTCCCACCACACCAGCCCATCACCCACCATTTTAATAATGTTCTAGCAAACATCTAAATCTATGGTCGAACGAAAGAACGAAACTTTCAAATATGCTGCATTGCATGACCATAGATTAAGTAGACTATTGCATGACTCTGTGGTGCATAAAATAAAACCGACGGCCGGACACCGACACGACTACACACACCGCAGTTATTTTTACAATTTTCATATATTTTCTACCAATTTACAGAGAAAATTCAACACAGCCAAAGTAAGTACTTGCATTGCAGTCTAATTTTATATTCTGATTATAAAATACCTTTATTTCACCAAGGATATTTGCAATAAAAATGTCTGAAGTTGTGCATTGCAAAATCATAGGATTAACGTGCTCTAAGCCAATATTCACCTATATTACTTCTCATTGAAGAGAATAGTGTTTATTTTAGTTGTTATATTAGATGTGTGACTTTGGAATTTGCAACACGTGGTCTGAGAAACTCGAAAACTATTGTGTCAGTAATGTATTGTCTTGATGACCGTTACGTCTGCTGTCGTATGGAAGTCACTATTGTTACCTAAATTCACGGAAACTGATTATATTCGGTGAGATATAAGACTAGATTGACTGCGATACTTCCAGACTTGAAGTGACCTCTAAAAGAATCTTTTGTGTGCATTGTCCAGTCTACACTACTGTATTATTAGTGGGTACTGTAGTAAGTAGTATTGTTAATACTACCTACATAAGTAATAATGCTTATGAAAAAGCGAAGTACCACTCGCCGATTAAATGTCGATATGTTTTTTTTACCACTTACAGGGTAGCTTTTGACCACAAATTACCTGATGTTAAGTGGCGATGTGGTCGAAGATTGCGCTACACTTGGATTAGGAACTGGCTCTCGAGTAGGGCTGCCAGAAACGGTGGTAGTCAGGCGAGCACTAGTAAATGCCCTACCACTAAGCTATGGTTTCATCACTGTGTTTTCCTTCACCAAAAGCTCAAGCTCATTGTAGAACCCACGCCCTACGGATTGCAAGCCGACGTCAATACCATCATCACTTCAAATCAACTACGTATAAAATTGTAAGTCCTACAACCTTGAATTATATTCTCAGATGGCAGAAGTAGCAGATGCATCAACTTGGTCCCCGTCAGAACTGCTGGCAGCTGGGCGTCGCCACCTTGCTGTTAAGGACTTCACATCTGCTGTGGAGACCCTAGCTAATGCCTGCGAACTTCTAGCCAAGGAGCATGGAGACACTGCGGATCAGTGCGCTGAAGCCTATTTATGGTATACCAGCTAGCAGTGCCCTATGGTCTTACCCCTGTGGAATACAATATATGGCCATAAAAAGTATCCTATGTTCTTCGCTTAGAGTACATGGCAACACTCAGTTTTTGCCTGAATTTTATAATTTTTGATAAGTATACAAAAACTGCATGGGGTTTATTGTTAAAGTTACAATATCCAATAAAGGTCTGAAAGGCTCAACACTTTGGCAACACCCAGTGTGTTGCAGGTGACATTATTATCTCAGCATAAACTTTATCAATGTTATGTCATTAACAGTGGTCTCGAACCTACCGATTTTTCGGTATTTCTACCGATATGAGCTCTGTTCTACCGAAATACCGAAATGCAACGATTTTTCCACGATTTCCGAGAATACATTGAAATTCTCCCGATTTTTCTACCGATTTTGGCGATTTAACATTTATAAATTGGCAACCCTTTTCATTTATGTTTAATCCATACTTAATATTATAAAGCTGCAGAGTTTGTTTGTTTGTTTGTTTGTTTGAACGCGCTAATCTCAGGAACTACTTATCCGATTTGAAAAATTCTTTCAGCGTTAGATAGCCCATTTATCGAGGAAGGCTAGAGGCTATATTTTATTTCCAAAAAAAATAGGGATCCGTAAGAAAATTGCTATTTTGCAACCCAAGGTGTGAAATCGAAAACCTATTTTTGCGTGCGCTGCAAAAACTATTGACACTAGAAAAAAATAATGTATTACGGGTTTGTAGGTACCATTAAGGTCTATAAAAAAAATTCGCAAGAGCATTTGTCTAACTATTAGAGTTATACAACAATAAGTGTTTTTTCTTATTTTAAAAATGTAATTTAAATGCCTCTTCTAGAAATGACTCTTTATATGTATCTTTATACATAAATTACATTAAAAAAAAATTACTTAAAAAAAAAAGTAATAATATTAAGCCTGTAAGTTGATACTAAATAAATAAAATAGTTTGTAATATGTATGTAATGTAGAAATATATAAACGAATTTGTAACTATATTGTTTTTTTAAATACTACCGATTTTTGGTACAAATATACCGATTTTGGAGGGCAACTCTACCGATTTCGCACTTTGACGTTCGAGACCACTGGTCATTAAACAAAGTACATATACAATCATTATTATTACATTCTCGTTGCTGCGACAAGAGGCCTTCTATCTGAGAAAGAGTATAGGCCATTATCCACCTTGCTGGCATATTGCAGATAGGCTAGTAGCCAATCTTAGTGTCTAGAGTTTTCACCCAGCCTATAGGCCTACAGCATAGCCTAACAACTGCTATCTTATGACAACAACTACAAGGAAAAAAAAGTTCAATCAGCTGATATAAAATTTAAAAAAGATAACATTTACAGGTACGGCAAAGCGCTTCTGGGTTTAGCGCGAGAAGAAAGCGGTGTTCTCGGTGATGGAATGCCGGGCACTGGTAATGTTGATGAGGAAGAGGATGATAATGAAGGTAATTTACTCCTCTGAAAATAAGAAATTATAACCTAATTATTAAGCGGTAACTTAAAAACTGTAAAAAACATAAATAAATGGGTTGCAGGATGTATTAGTCACATAAATCCTGATACAGGCAATACAGTGTCTTTTTGTTTGCCTGTAGTAGTTATTTTGGAGTCATGAATAGGTGTACTCTAGGCAAGCATTCTCTATCATCAATGACTTCATCACTTACCACCGTGTGAGACTGGTTCAATGTTTCCTAACAACAATAAATAAAATTTAATAAATGACAGTCGGTCAGACTTTGTGTAGACATTGTTTATTTAAGGCTTCTAATAAATCGCATGTTTCAATATCCGTATTAAGATGAAAACGAAGCCCCAGAAGATGAACAGAACGGAGAAGCGGAGGCAGTGACGGAGAATGGAGAAGCAAGCAGCAGCAGCAAGGTTGAGAAGATTGAAGCCGAGTCTACCACTAATGAGGAGCCAGGCAGCAGCACAGCTAACGAAGAACCCGGAAGTAGCACTGTTAACGAGGAGCCTGGAAGTAGCACAGCTGATGATGCTGAACCGGTATGCATAGTCAGGAACAAAAATAGCTTTTCCCAATGTTTTTCTTGAAATGTATTTACTGCATACTTACAGGGTAGCGTTTGACCACAAATCACCTGATGTTAAGTGATGTTGTAGTCGAAGATGGTGCCACGCTACACCTGGACTGGGAACTGGCTCTCGAGTGAGCGACAATTCTTTATGTAATGTTTGGTTTTTTTGACACACCAGCAGTGCGATTCTAATTCACACGGAAACCCTTCCGGCCACAGATTCGGAAAAAAATCCTTCAAATTTTTTTTGACACGATTCATTAATCTGAATTTGGAAACTGATATTTAATTTGTCAAACCAGCTGCTCAATCACGGATAAGTTTCCGCCACCTATTTGCTCTCGGAAAAAGGTTGCGTGAAGCAAAAGTGACGTCGAATCCGACACGGAAACTTTCCGAGTGAATTAGAATCGTTCAACGACTTTTATCGTTTTCTTATAAAGTTCACCCAGAGTTCAACATTTAAAAATACTGGATTGCAAAGCTATACGCTTGTCAAAGAGATGTTAAATATCTTTATATGTTGTAATTTCACTGGGAATATTGCCCTTCGATCCGGAACACAGTTATATTTTCACACTTATGGCATTACAAACATTAGTTACTTAAAAGCAATTAGTTCTATGTTGATTGCTCAATTACCCGTTTAATAGCCTAATATAATATAACTTGTAGGGTACAACAAATGGCGATGGCAACGAGTCAATGATGATGAATGTAGATGACACTGCTGAAGAAGACGTTGATAACTTGCAACTGGCTTGGGAGATGCTTGGTAAGACACACACACATAAGTAATAGCTATTAGACCTGCCTTGTAACTCTGTTACGAGTTTTTTTTTTTTTACAAGTTATTTTTTTTTTAATATTTTATTTTATACAGGGTAGCGTTTGATCGCAAGTCAATTGATGTTAAGTGATGATTTGGCCGAAGGTGGCGCCAGAACACCGATAGGTGCGTCGGCGACAGCTAGCTAGGCGAGCACTTGAGAATGCCCTACCACCGTGCTATGACTTCACCACAATGCTTCACCGAAAACTTAAGCTTGTACAGATCGCAATCAGACCTCTCTACCACTGGGCCATCATCGCTTCATGGCCAATTAATATTTCTATTGTAATTCCGCCTTGTTGATTCTTATTATTCCTTGCAGATCTAGCGCGCAGCATTCTGCTGCGTCGCGTCCAGGATGCAGGCGGTGACGCGGCTCGTGCTCTCTTGGCGGACGTCCACTTGGCATTGGGCGAAGTCGCTTTGGAGAGCGAAACGTACGACAAGGCCGTAATCGACATGCGTAAGTCTTTCCGTACCTCTTACAAAGAACTAGCTTCTCCCTGCTTCTTTCCGTTTATCAGGCCCCTTTTTCCGGGACAAAAAGTAGCCTGTGTGCTAATTCAGGGTACAAGCTATTTCCATTCCAACTTTCAAACTTAAATAAACTTGTAGATGCGATGTCATATCTTGAAATATTTGTATGAAAACCAACACAGTGCCCCTAGCAGTAAGTTACTACTATCATTACCAAAAAAAGTGGTATTTGAGGTGAATTTTATTGATGAAGCTTGCAATAGATACAGGTTAGCATTGGCCATAAGTCATCAGTCATCAGATATTAAAGGACAATATGTTCAAAGGTACGCTTGGATAGGAACTGGCTCTCAACTGACGCTGCTGGAACACACTGCTAGGTGCTTGATGACTGATTCTTAACATGAGGCTGGTACTGTAATATTTTAATAGTAATATTGTTGTTTTCAGAGAGCTGCCTTGAACTTCAGAAGGACCTGTACGGCAGTGACGACAGGCGCATTGCTGAAACACATTATCAAATCGGTAAGATCATGAACAATGTATCTAGAGCCTAGACTAGATACTGGACTACACTAGATTAGATACCTGTCAAATGGCAGCTGCCTCGACCCGCGGTATAACCAGTAGAGAGGCTGCCTCGGTGGACCTTAGTATTGCAAATGTCCATAGGTGATTATAACTGCTTACCAGTCCTGCTTAAGCAGTATCAGTTGACCCAATCTTCACTATGTGAGAAACTGAACAACGTAATGATGTGGTCGAAGATGGCGTCACGCTACACCTGGATTGGGAACTGCCTCTCAATTTAGGCTGCCGGAATACACCGATAGGTGCTGGGCGACAGATTTCTAACCTATTGGTTGTAGAAAAGAATTTAATCAAAATTAATAAACAAACTCCTCTTTACAGGCCTAGCCAACTCCCTCGCCTCAAGCTTCGAAGACGCAATCACTCACTTCAAAAACGCAGCGAACATTCTCGAATCGCGCATCAAGACGTTAGAAACCGCTGACTCATCTGGCGACGCGGCCGTCAAGAAACATTCCGCTACAGACTCCCAGCGAACGAACGAAGCGGAAATTAAAGAGTTGAAGGAGCTACTGCCAGAAATACAAGAGAAGATCCAAGACATGATGGATTACAAAGCTGAGGTAAGACCTTGCGATTGTCTAGAGGAGACGCGGCGGATGTTACGAGGGATGATCTTGAAGGAACGGAACCGGTGTCAGATCACGTGCTAGATGTCCCAAGGTTTTTGATTTAAGGCCGGTCTCAATAACCGATCTATCCACAGTTTGACATAAATTTGACATTACTTCTATGGAGCTTATGTCAATTTTCCATCTCCGGTTGTTGAAACCGGCTGGTAATTCTAAACAGAGCAAAGTACATTTCACAAGCACAACTATTTTATAATTCTGTCCCAGTGAGGTTTTTGTTGAACATCAACCCCGGGATAGCTTAGCTTTCTATCAGTGAAAGGATGTTTAGAATCAGATCTATAGTCCGGAATAACCTTCTACAAAATTACAAAAGTATTAGACAAGAACAAAACAATGAAGGTTGAAAAATACCTTAGAACTGCAAGGAGAGATTAATAAAATTGATGAAATAGATGTGATTGTGAATCAGCTATTTGCCTTGTAATTTAAATCAGTTTGTTTTTATCCTATTGAATAAAAAAGATTTGAATTTTGAATTTTGCAATTGAGTCAAATCATAGAACTCAATACTCAATTTAACAAAAATGTAAGTCAAGTATTCAATAAGTTTTAAGTGATTTTTAGAATCTCCTACACATTCCATGACAATGTTTAATGCTTAAAGTAGAAATTGTAGTTCCTTTTTAAAAAAAAGTGCCAAAAACATAGTTTGCCTTGAAATTTGTGATAGACTGATTTGTTGAAAATTTGAAACTGTGATTGGTCACTAAGAGTTGAAACATTTACAATGAGATATTTATCCTGTAGATTGTTTGTTGGTAGACCGTTTCATCAGTATTTATTACTGCAACACAGTAATGCTATTAATTTCTGCATTCATTCATCTTAATTTTCCATACATGTGAACTGATGTTTTTGCTCATATGGCCAAGTTTTTTGTAGCTTGCAATGGCGCTAAAATTATTTAAACCCAACTCAAAAGGCAAAAAAACAATCTACACGATAAACAAACCATTGTAAATGAAAAAGTTTCAAATGATTTTTTGGACTTTGTCAGTATTATTTTTGGAATTTGCGTTCCTTATGTTTAGTGAAGAAAATTTGGCTTTATTTACTAAAGACTGAAATTACTAACACGCACAGTAAACACAGAAAAACTCCACTGTTGAACTTTTTCCTTTTTAATTATTACAAAATGTTCTTGAGTAATTAAGCGCACAAAACATCTTGATAGAATCAGGTGAAAAATAACAAAAAAAAAAATGCTCTAATGAGCAATTTTCTAGTCTACGCTGATCTGTAGGTCCTCGAATGATGTTTGATTTCATTCATACAATTACTCAAGTCAGCACTTGTGAGTAATTCTTACTTCTATAGCTTGAACTCATTTATTGTCTGTGTTTACATTTTGCGAAATAAGACTGCCTAATTTTGTTTGTTAATTAACTAGGTCTGTAATAGCTATTATTTAAAATTGCTGCTAATGCTCCACCGTTATAATCATAATGTTTTTAGTGATAAGGCTCATTTTAGCTTGTAAGTTGCATTTACCACACGGCCATTTTTGTACTGAGATTTTTTTACTTTTGGAAATAAAGATGTTCAACATTGAAAACTGTTTATCATTTCAGCAACCTTAGACCTTAGACATTAATGGCCATGTGGTAGTGTTTAGTTTAGCTTAGAGCATGGCCATTGATGTTATATTCCCAATATCCATGGCTTTTAGAAGGGCCCCCAAACGAGTTACTACTTTGATTGATTCAATTGTTGTCCTTGTCTGGGCATAAACAAATGACAAAGACAGCAATAGATTTACTCCCTTTATTCATAAAAAAGATAGTAAAGCCATTTTAGTTAAAATGTGTTTTTGACTCGTTTTCGCTGAAGTGAAATGTCGCGCGCCAGAAGTAGACAAAACAAAACACATATCTTTTTATGAATTTAAGGTCAATCAGTAGCTTCAAGCTTAGGTAAACAATTCAGAAATTCGATTCAACACTTCAGTAAAATATAACGATATGAATACTGTTACAACAAAGTGTGTTATGTTGAATGGGCAGTAATTGTAGCTTAGAAGCAATCTCAGCTCTCTCACAACCTTTGGGTGGAGAAGAAAACTAAAATACAAACAGTTTATTGATACACACTTCTGCTGGTAATGAATGATATTTTAGTAACTTCACAGTGCGTTATTTATTGGTCATGCTGTACAGGGTACAGGTGGGTTATCTAAAGCTGTCACGATACTTATTACCAAAGCAATTTCGTTAACAGCAGTAAAAACAACGGTAACGATCTCTGTCATTCTCATAACTTTTACCGCGTGCGAGAGAGAGACAAACAGACTTTTTATGATGTGTATTTAGTGCGACGTCATGCCATGCACTCCTTCACTGAAAAATATGCGTGAATTTATTGTACTTACGTTCCAGCTTTAGATAACTGACCTGTAGGCTTGGAATTGATAAGATAATATTTGCCGATATGAGATAATGTCATAGAATTAGGAAAAAAATATAGACTTGGTGATTTTGACACTGACTCACTGTGATGAGGTCGCGCCATAGATTAGGCTGATGGAAACGAACATTCAATGGTGAGTGAATAAAAAACAAGGAGCTAATTCTGCGACCTGATACTTCATTTTCGTGGACCTGTGCCGGGTTTCGGCACCAAATGGGAAAAGCGAAACGCTGCTCTGGAGTAATTAAAAATATTTACAGTAGTTTTTTATTTTGATATTCTTGTTTGGCTTTTAGCAAAATGTACAAGAGGGAAAGTGGTCTGAAAAATAAACGCTACAAAAAATCTAGCTCCAAGATCACCAGTGAGAAAACCTATTTTTACTTATTGGGTAGCGTTCGACTACTAAAGTCACCTGATGTTAAGTGACGGATGTCATCAAAGGTGGCGCCACGCTACCGGGCTTGGGACCTACGTACATACTCAACTTTTCTTTGCAGACGATCAAACGAGTCCGCGAAAGCCTGTTCTCTTCAAACGGCGAAGGGTCCTCAAAGGGAGCCAGCTCCTCAGTCTTCCCCTCAAGCAGCAGCAGCACAGCCTCCAAGCCTGTCTCTAACGTCTCTCACCTCATCAAGAGAAAGCGGAAGGCCAGCGAAGGAGAGGCCGACTCTTCAGCGAAAAGGGTTAATACGTGAAACTAGGTTTTGTAAGACCTTAACGCTGTAGAAAGAGGGGGATGAAAATCAGTGTTGGTAAAATAAGTTAGCTACACCAATCCACACTCGAGACTTAAAAAATCGACTCAGACGAAAAAGAAAAGTAATTTTTAAGGTTCCGTACCCAAATAACGGTAAAACGGCACCCTATAACTTAGACTCCGATGTCCGAATGTCACCAGACTGTATCTCATGAACCGTGATAGTTAGACAGTTGAAATCTTCACAGATGATGTATATCTGCTGCCGCTATAGCAATAAATACAGAATAAAGTAAATATTTAAGGGGGCTACCATACAACAAACGTGATTTTTTTGCTCGATATTGATAACGGCAACAGGTAGACGCTGTTTTTGCCGTTTTTATAATGGTACGGAACCTTCCATGCGCGAGTCCGACTCGCATTTGACCGGTTATTTCGTAACACGTTTCTAGAATTCTGCGTTAATTTTTTTTTTTTTGGTTCTGAGTCGATTATTTTGCTCGCGAGTGTGTTTATATGGATCTATACATTTATTAAGAGAAATTTTTTGTAGGAGTTAATCTCTGAAACTCAGGACATGATCACATAATCAAATCAATCAAAATCAAACATCAGAATTACATATTGAATATGTAATGGTAATATGTATTGTATTCCACTTTATATATATATAATGTAACCTCCATGTATTGTTATTATCCATATTAATTTTATGGGAGTTTTTGAAGAATGTTAGACTGAAATCAAATTTCTTAGGATACCTACCCATTAAAATAAAGTAACAATTAGATAGTTCATAGTTATTTAAATTATAGTTAGATCAGCGGTTCCCAAATTTTTTTCATCTACGGATCCTTAAATGATCGTTTTGGGTGTATTGGCGAAACTCGCATCTCCTTTATATAAAGTTATTTAACAATACCTACAAACCTATTTAAAAGTACGACTGTTTGGGCGCTTTGCATTATGCCATCGATTAAACTGTTTTAAACTACCATGGTCACGTTAGAATTAGGTTTTCAAGGAGAGGTAGCGGGTAGATAGATATGTCTGCCCCTTACAATACCAACAATCAATCCGCAGAAACTTTTAGTATTCTCATGATCACGGCGCTTGCAACAGTGCCGAAATATCGAGAACTCAAACAAAAACAAATGCATGGTAATTATCCCGTTTCAAAACCTAATTCTAATGCCATCGATTGCCTGCGCCAACTACTGCTCATATCAGTAGTCGGTGCTGCTAGACGCCGACGTCGGCTGCCTGCTTTCAACGACAAAACGCCCAGACTGTCGGAACTCCTGTGACTCTTCCACTGAATCCCAAAGTTCCTCGGAAAAACTTTACGGAACCGCTGGTGTAGATTAGTATTATCTTATAAGTCTTCTGCCATAGACGAGTGGAGTAAAGCAACTGTACAATATGAGAAAAGTGTCATCATCATCAGCCGGAAGAAGTCCACTGCTGAACATAGGTCTTCCTCTATGAACAGCTATTAGTCTCACTCTACCTCTTACAATGATGGCAATGAGATATATAGAGGCCCTGCTACGAGCCGGGCACGATAGTCCAACCTCCCTTTTGTGTTAAAGTAAATTAGTGGCACTTTACTTAAACTTTACACGGTCTTTCTGGGACAAATACACGTACACGTTAACAAACACAGTGGTTCATTAATCCACTAATACCACACAGCACAAGTTTTGGAAACGTAAATAACTAGCTGTTCCCCGCGGTTTCACCCGCGTGGGCTACAGTTTATCGCGATAAAAAGTAGCCTATGTCCTTTCCCAGGCTCTAGACTATCTCTGTACCAAATTTCATTTAAATCGATTTATAGCGATGATGGCTCAGTAGTAGTGACGTCGGCTTGCGATCCGTAGGACGTGGGTTCGAATCCTATAATGAGCTTGAGCTTTCGGTGAAGAAAAGAAAACATCGTGATGAAACCATAGCTTGGTGGTAGGGTATTTTTATAGTACTCGCCTGGCTAGCTAGTTGAGAGCCAGTTCCCAGTCCAGGTGTAGCGTGGCGCCATCATCGACCACATCGTCACACCAGGTGACTTGTGGTCAAAAAACGGTTCAGTAGTTTAGGCGTGAAAGACAGACAGAAAGTTACTTTCGCATTTTTAGTATTAGTAGTGATTGTTTCGCGTTGACCGTTGAATTGTTATGGAGAGCCCGTTATTCCTGATTAAAAT
The DNA here is from genome assembly GCA_931315375.2 of Opisthograptis luteolata. Classification (NCBI taxonomy): domain Eukaryota; kingdom Metazoa; phylum Arthropoda; class Insecta; order Lepidoptera; family Geometridae; genus Opisthograptis; species Opisthograptis luteolata. The sequence goes on from OV928044.1 coordinate 3,794,363, forward strand.
ATACAATTGGACGTGAGAATCTCCTCAAATAGTTTCGTGACTTCATAGTTTTTCTGATACTAGCTAGCCGCAGTTCACAGATCTTCACAGTTGCATTTCTCCACGAGTCTTAAGGCTTCGTTCTGTCTTGCGCTTGTATTGTACCGGTTTACGCCACAGAGTATACATTTTCCTACTGCCTTATTTGTAATTAATTAACGAGTTATCTTAAGTTTAAATAGAGCGTTAGAACATTAAAAGATTGTTTATTTTTAACCAATATCGTACAATAGCAGTGCGATTCTATTACACTCGAAACTCTTCCGACCACGGATTCAGAAAAGATTCCGCGATTTTTTTTTAGATGGGATCACAAATCTGAATTTCTGTTCAATCACGAAAAAGTTTCCGACACCTATATGCTGTCGGAAAATGTTTCCGTGAAGCGAAAGACGTCGAATCCGAGACGGAATCTTTCCAAATGAATTAGAATCGCTCTGTTGTAAGAATAAATACAATGAACAAAGTTTCGAAAAAAACAAAGTAAGAATGAATGCTCCTTGCGTGCTCAAAGTTGTTTGGAACACGATAAATTGTATGGAGCGCGTAATAGCACTATTATTAATCTTGTGTTGAAGAATATCTGAAGCAGATTTTCTTTGTTAAATCTTACAGGGCATTTAGCATTTAACCACAAGATAGTCCTTCAGTTCTTCACCTTTTTTGGTGGTAGAGCATTTTCTAGTGCCTAGTGTTTACCGCCAAGCACCTATTACTGACGACCGATATGGCGCAATGGGCGGACTGTGAAGCGTGAGGTCGCGGGTTCGATTCCCGCTACAGGACAAATATTTGTGCATTGGAAAAAAAGCGCAAGTATTTGTTCTGTTTTTGGGTGTTGTGGATCCCCGATCCTCGTAGTTTCTGATACCCTAGATACAGGGAAACCTAGTTAGGGGTCAGAGCCTATGTAGCTATGTGATTGTGCGGACATTATTGGTGTGTCCCGGCAGCCTCGCTTTCAATTCCCCGTTCAAGGGTACGGTAATTTTTAACTTAATATTGGATTGAGATTGACATTGGCCCCAGGCGTAGTGTGGCGCGACCTTCAACCTTATTTTTACATAACATTATTAGCAAGTTGTGGTCAAAAGTTAGCCTGTAAGATGTAAAAATAGAAAAATATGTTGAAATGGTAGAGTTGTTTTAACGATACCGTTGTTTTTTGTATTTACTACCGGTATATCTCTGCTTAAAACAACCCCTGGTTAAAATGTAACTATTTGGTAATTAGCTATAATTTATTTTTATAGATATATTAATAGAATATTCAGCTAGCGTCAAAGTTCAGATAGGTATGAGTAAGCATTGGAATAATCTAGATTATAGCTATTTGTTAATGTATACATGTAGGTCTATTAATAATCTCAGACATGGTTGAATAAAAGTAATTTTGATAAACGATTGACTTTTGTTGTAATTTTAACAAATGTGGATGGAAAGTAATCAAAACTTGCCAAACTGTGTTTCGGCAGCCCTACTTGAGGGATAATTCTCAATTGAGGTGTAGTAGCCTGACGCCACCATCAACCACACCGTCACTTAACCTCATGTGACTTGTGGTCATAAATAAATAAAATTAATAATAACTTTTAGGGCCAAGACTCTTATCTCATAAATCAGTTTTGGGCTACCCATTAGTTCACAATAATGACCCTGACAATTTTTCAGCATTTTTGCAATAGTACCTATATATTACCCATACTTAAAGCAGTGCTTTTGTTCTTGCACCACATATTAAATTTCCAATGACCTCTTAACATTGGAGATGCATCAAGATATTGTATAGTTCCGCATCGCTCTATAATCTTACAGACGAAAGATGTAAATATATACAGAACGCAGAACGCTGCTGTGTAGGCTTCTGCAGGTTCTTACGGCAAGATGTATCGAGCTATGACCAGCCATAAATACCTTACATTTTTAAAGCTTTATACCGCTTAGCTACCGGGCTTAACGCTGCTGGCAGTGTGCGAGTTTGCAGGTTCTTACGGCAAGATGTTTCGAGATATAATATGTCTAGCTATAATTCACATTTTTACTTTATAGCTGCCGCTTAAACGGCAGATAAGATTGCTGCACTTAAGCGCACAATAATATCCGCGAACCTGACGTAACCATGCCCTGTGTTTTTTGTCACTACAATAATAATACAAGTTTCCATAATAGAATTACTGCAAGTCATTGCTATAATATTATTATGTAGATGTTTGTATATGCCGAAGAACCAATTATACCTATTTTGCGTTGGTTGCTTGTTCATACAGGGTGTTGGATATAATATTGCACGAATAGTATAACATTATCTATTGCAAAAATAATAAAGGGTGCACATAGTGGTTTGTATGTATTTAGAAATAGAGGAAGAAAGAAACGTAAGTGCCTTACTCTTTATTATATTAAACGACAGAAACCCGTTGCTTATTAATCAAAAGGAAAAACATTTCTTTATCATCAACATAAGCTTATTAAGCTCCCATTGCTCTTATACCTACCTATAGGTGACTATAAGCATCTTAAAGTAAAAATCGTCTTTATCCTGAAACTTGGATGGATTTTATTGATGGCCAGTGTTATATGGCTATAAATATTAAAATTGTACTAATCGTACATATGGCTTACGAAACACGATGTATCTGTCTCGAAATTATCAGACAGATAGGTAAGCATACATACCAGCTGGTTATATCACATCATAACAGACTGCCCATAGAAGTGGTCGCCAGTTTATCTTACCAAATTATTTATTGTTACCTACTTTACAAAACAGTTTCTATTGTGATCAGTTTGTAACATTCTCAAGGATAATCCTACACAGTAGTTAAACCTTGGTAAGTAACTGTTACTTTTACCTTTTATCTACCTATTTTACTTCGAAATATAGTGAGTTAAAATCGTTACAAAATTTCATCATTTGAATTTTTGTTACTTGCTAGCTATTCCCGCGGTTTCACCCGCCTGGAGAATCCCACGGGAACCGTTCATCTTTTTTCCGAATTATAGACACTGGCCCGTAAACTTTTGGTATCTTTGAAAAAAGCATGTCATTGATCCGTTACTACTTGATGTAAAACAAACAACAATAAGTACACTTGCATCCAACCTTTAATTAGCAAAACTGCAGAAGATACATAAAAACTAACATACTAAGATGGCGCAACGACCCAAAGTGAGTCTTGGCCTCCGATAACAAAAGACGCCACTTCGGTCTGTCCTGCGCCACCTCCTGCCAGTCCTCCACCTGGAGCTCGCGCAAATCCTTCGAGTACTGTATGCCACTGTATGCTCGCTTGTCCGCACGATCCTCCCCCATTCTTTCAAGGAACAAAAAAGGAAGAAGATACATACCGGTCTTAAAATCAGATAGGTAGGTAATTGGAGGTATTCAAGGATAAGTAAGTGTTGCTCTTAGTAGTACGTATACTCTGTAATCATATGAGTCGTCGTACACACTCATACATAATATTTTAATTAGTTGTTTTTTCCCTATTGAGTTGAGTTGATTATATTTCAATATTTTAACGAGCCTAAAATCATCAGTCGACATTTATAGCTAATGACTGATTGAATTTAAAAGAAACATTATTTCTTCTAGAACCTGAAGCACCTACCCATCACGTAAAATGGTTAGGGCAAGAAAGTACGTCGTCAAAAAATACTTCCAAGGTGTGCCTAAGAGAGACGACTTCGAAATCGTTGAACAAGAGCTCCCCGAATTGAAAAATGGAGAAATTCTAGTCAAATCCGAGTACATTAGCGTGGACCCTTACCTCCGAGCTTACAACAGCGCAATGACTGTCCCATATGACCAGTTCAGCTACAATGTCGGTCTCGTCAAGGAATCCAACGACTCCAACTTTCCAGTTGGATCACGAGTAGTATCTCACAAAGGCTGGGTAGATTACTACATCGGGGATCCGAATGGCAAAGTCGCCAATCCTGCGGACAAAATCTACAAGCTTCCCGATCTCAAAGGTTTACCCGATTCCCTTGGAGTTGGCGCCGTGGGTATGCCGGGCGCGACCGCCTACTTTGCCTTCTTAGACATATGCAAACCACAACCTGGTGAGACAGTCGTGGTAACAGGCGCTGCTGGCGCAGTGGGATCCCTCGTAGGTCAGATTGCAAAGATCAAAGGCTGCAAAGTCATCGGCTTCGCCGGTTCTGACGCTAAAGTCCAGTGGCTTGAGAAGGAGCTAGGTTTCGACAAAGCTTTCAACTACAAGAAAGTAGATATCTCAGTGGCGCTAAAGGAGGCTGCTCCGGGCGGTGTAGATTGCTACTTCGACAACGTCGGTGGTGAGATTAGTAGTTTGATCATCCGACAGATGAACGTCAACGGAAGAGTAGCAGTCTGCGGCAGTATTAGCGCCTACAATGAAGATCCGAACAAGATGCCAAAGGCAACAATCTTGCAGCCGACTATTGTGAGAAATCAGTTGAAGATAGAAGGTTTTCTTATCTGGAAGTGGTTCGACAGCTGGGGCAAGGCTTTTACTGAGCTCGTCGACTGGATTAAGAGTGGTAAGCTGAACGCCAGAGAGCACGTCACTGAGGGCTTCGACAAACTGTTTGATGCATTTATCGGAATGCTCGCTGGAGAGAATTACGGGAAAGCTGTTGTTAAAGTTTAAACAATGTTTTTTTACTATTACGACCTATGCGATCTATATTGATTTTATTACTTTTTTTAGCAGTTAAAATTGTAGTTAGTAGTTTTGTTTAATTGTAAACAAAACTTTGTACATAATATGTAGTTGTAGGTACATAAATAACTTTGTACTTTGTTACATTGACAACATGTATTTGTATGTAGATAAATCCATTAAAACAAAACGTTGAAATTATACGTTATCAAAACATTTTATTGAAGTAAAATCCTAAATGGTTATCACAGCTCAGCTGTGAGCAAGCATTGTAGTTAGGTAGGTACACTACAACAAATCATTTTAACAATTGCATTTCTGCAGAAACGATCACAAGAATTCCAAGTCTGTCGTTAATTTAATGTTTGAAAGAGAGGTAGTTATGAGTTGCGGTACGGCCCGCCCTATTGTGTGCGTTTAATAAACGTAGTTTTGGACCTCGACGCTCTGCACATCCTCGTTGCTCCACAGGGTTTCGACCTCGTAGTGTGAGTCTTGCAGGACTTCGATGTTGCCTCTTCGCTCCCAGCGAGCGAGCACCACGCGGGCTATCTCCAGCCATAGGCGGGCTTCTAACACTGAAAGAGAGATTTTTAGCTTAGAACTTGCGATAAATAGTTTGCGAATGGATTCGATCCTACAATAAGCTTGAGTTTTTGAGGAAGGATAACATCGTTATTAAACCAAAGTGTGGTGGTAGGGAATTTTCTAGTACCTACTTACTCGCCTGGCTTGCTACCACTCTCGGGTTATGAATCTGTCGCCAAGCACCTACCGGTGCGTTCCGGCAGCCCCACTTGAAATCCAGTTCCCAATCTAGGTGTAGCGCGTGGCGCCACCGTAATAGGCTGATGATGATAACATAGATACCTAGATAGTGCATCTAGTATGGAATGACCTATTTTTATTATGTTCTGTAAAGGTAAGTACTAAGTACGTAGGTATAGGTAAGTACTAAGTACCTACCTATTACCGTCCGTCCATATAGTTTAGTACTATTCCTCTGCAGGGTTTTGTAAGACTAGGAGAGTTAAATAGCAAAAGAGAGTAGGACCACTATTTTATTAAAAAATAATAAGTGATTAATTGAACTTTGCAAGAATCAATTTGTCTATAGCTCACAAGAAAATACTCACAAAACAGAAAAGAGAATGCCGTCAAAAAAAGCAGGTTGATTGTGCCGTTAATGACTGCCATGGTGTAGATGAGGGCCCCAGCCGTGGGTGCCTGGCGCAGGAACAGGCCGCGAAGCGTCACGCCCAGCCAGGGCAGGAAAAAGTATTCGCTCAGGGGGGGCCGCTGAAATGGGCAACGCTTTAAATTCCTGATAGCTAGTGATGTGGGCTTAGGTTGTGACGTCGGCTTAGGTAGTGACGTCGGCTGTCAAGTAGTAACCTATTGTAGGTCTTAGGTTCGAACTCTACTATGACGTGAACTTTCGATAGGTAATGGAAATCATTTAATGATATTTCAACTAAAACTTGTGATGTTTCAGTCTTTTAAAAAAGGTAGGCTCAACTTGATCATAAACCGTTTTGTAATTTCAGCATAAGATTGTTGCCGAAGACAATCGATAAAATGGAGCATCAATTTGCCAAAGACTATTTGATGCTCCGTTTTATCTCCAAATAGGTAGATTTCCAAGAAACCAAAAAAACTGTCATTCTAACAAATTACATTCAAATCAGTTGATTTCGATGTTGATGATAAAGGTAACGAGTATCTAGGTACCTACTTACCTAGGTTATCTTAGATTAAACGAATTGTAATCTCTAAAATACATTTTTATTAAGCGTTTGGATGGGTATCATGTGTTGCTGATAAAAATACAATACGATAAATTATAGAAATGCCTGTGATAACACCAGTCAGTCGTCAATGCGGCATGACACTGGCAACATGGTTAAAGCCCGTAAATACGTTGTGAAGAACCGGTTCCAGGGAGAACCGAAGAGAGAGGACTATGAAATAGTCGAACATGATCTGCCACCTATTCAAAATGGACAGATTCTCGTCAAGGTGGAGTGGGTAAGTGTAGACCCTTACCAAAGAGCCTACCACGCGACCCGCACTCCACCCTACGACCAGTTTGGTTACCAAGTGGCTGTCGTCGAAGACTCCAAGGATCCCAGGTTCCCCGTCGGTTGCAGAGTTGTCGCCCACAGAGGTTGGTGCGATTACTGCGTTATCAACACCACAGATTCGAATGACTTCTTCAGCAAAGTTTATAAACTCCCAAATTTAAAAGGCCTTTCACCGTCTTTGGGCGTCGGTGCCGTGGGCATGCCCGGAGCGACAGCCTACTTTGGCTTCCTGGAAATCTGTCAACCGAAAGCTGGTGAAACTGTCGTGGTTACTGGCGCAGCGGGCGCTGTGGGCTCTCTCGTTGGGCAGATAGCGAAAATCAAGGGTTGCAGAGTCATCGGTTTCTGCGGTTCAGACGAAAAAGTGAAATGGTTGGAGAAGGACCTCGGATTTGATAAGGCGTTCAACTACAAGACTGTTGACATCAGCATTGCGTTGAGGCAAGCTGCTCCTAAAGGAATCGATTGCTACTTTGACAATGTCGGTGGTGAAATAAGCAGTGTGGTTATCAGTCAAATGAACGAGTTTGGGAGAGTGTCTGTGTGTGGGAGCATTAGCTCGTACAACGACAAAGAGCCAACGTACGTGACAATTCTACAACCTAGTCTGATCTTTAAACAGATTCGAGTGGAAGGGTTTATAGTTGGAAGATGGGCCTCGAACTGGTCTGAAGCGTTCACACAGCTGACAAAGTGGATTCACACTGGGCAACTGAAACCTAGGGAACACATTACAGAAGGATTCGATAATATCTTTGACGCGTTCCTGGGAATGTTGCGAGGAGAGAATGTGGGAAAAGCTGTAATTAAGATCTAAGCTCGGATATTACTGTAGTAATAAATTTAAGTACCTAAGTAAAATGTTCGACTTTCATTTTATTTTCTGGTTTCTCCAATAACCTTCTGCAGAACGTTAGCACTTACGACCACAATAAATAATAACTGTAATTACCACATTTGAGGAGTTCCATATCAGTAAGCAGCTGATCAATATAACCAATAGGTCAGAAGCTTCTATGCACCACATTACTCCTGTAAGTAAACATAGAAACTGCTTTAATTTACAAGTATGGGCTCTCACACAATATCTGCGAGCTCGCACAAATGCACCACTAGAACTTCCGATCTGATTCGCATCGCATCGTAGTTTTGTATGGGAGTCCTATGTGGGTAGCTGTAGGTAGATAAGTAAGATATTTTATACCTACTCGTAGTTACAAAGAAGTTACGTTTGTGACTACAGCTAGTTGTTAATAAAGAAGTAGGATGCAGACTCACGAGACGCGTTAATATCATCAATATAGAGATTATCCTCCTTGCTCATCAGCATGAAGTGAAGATCGTTCGGCAGTGGTTCTTCGTCGAAAGTGACCACTTCGAACTTGAGGTTGGTAGTGAAGCCCAACAGTAGACATACTGCTGCTAGGAAGGACGCGGATAAAGTCGACCTGTTATGAGTTTAATAATACATTTAAAATCTACGTAATTCCACTATGAACACAAATTGTCTCAGGGTGACGAGCGCAGTAGACCAGGTAACCAGGTACATTCCCGCTCAGGATTTGACCTGTTTTTAGTCTGAACGCCACGTGTTGATGAAGGTCAAAATTCTGGGTGGTGGTGAACAATAATGACCAAGCGTGAAGCTTACCTACCATCAGGCGAACAACTTGCTCGTCTCATCACAGTAGCATAAAAATAACATTCGTAGGTAGGTAGGTACAACTCAGTAAAAGTATGATGTTAAGTGACGATGTGGTCGAAAGTGGCCATGCTACAGTTGGGTCGAGAACTAGCTCTCAAGTGGGACAGATTCTGGATTTGAGAGGTGTAAGCAGGCCTGGTGAGCTTTTGAAAATGCTCTACCACCAAGCATTTAAAAGGTATTGAACACAATGTGATGTTGAGTGACGATGTATTCGAAGGTTGCATTGGGAACCGACTCTAAAGTGAGGCTCCCCAAACAAACCGATAGGTGCTTTATGCTTACTGCATATAGATTCTTGACTTGAGAGGTTGGCAGCTCTAGCTAGTCAGGAGAGAACTATGTAGATAATGCCTTACCACCAAGCTGTGGTTTCATCACGAACTTTTCTTTTCCCCTAAAGCTAAATTTTATTGCAAAACTATGTAGAAGTTAGAGCCTTGTTTGCTAGGTGGTAAGGCAGATATTACCTTGAAGATTTCGCATTGAGCCTCTCTGCTTGAACGAAGGTATGGCGGATCAGATACTGGACGCTGGTTTCGACGTAGTCTACCAGGGCACCTATGACGGGTATCCTTGATTTGGAGTACGTCATGTGCTTAGGAAGGTTGTGGGTATCCCCGCTAGCCATTTTCGGAGAATGATTGCTCACGGTAATTTTGAAAATTTTAATCTGTCTGACAGTATTTGTCAAAAACAAAATAAACGGGGTAGGTACGCGTAGAGAAAACTGTTTTTTTTCTTTTTGACCTCAACCTTCAAACCATGAATTCAATAATTACATATTTACCATATGCATATAATAATTTAATTGCCAAGATAATGATAATTATATACTATTATAACAATAAAATAAAAACAAATAAACCTAAACTAATAACTAAAATACATTATTAAAAGAAGTCCCTTTAGGCAAGGTACCGAAGATACTGGCAGCGTTCCCCCTTTGGATGGCTAGACTAATTCTTTGTCCGAATTAATTTAAAATTATTTTTAAATTAATTCGAATTTAAATTTAATTTTTTTCTTTTACCATTTAATATATAAAACATTACATTTTTAATTTTTTAAAACAATATGTGAGGCAATGGTGAATTAATTAAATTTTATTATGAACACTTTTTATATATCAACCGGTTGGTTTTTCAAATTTGGAGCCTGTTACCATAGAAGTATAATCTAAGTTAAAAAATATATTTTGATAGCACTCCCAATCGTGAATAGCCTATCTACATATCGTAGATAGGTAGGTACTTTATCATTGTTGAATGCGACATTGATTTTGATCAGTTTCATTGGAATCTGTATAGAAGTAGTATAGGTAGGTACCTAGGTAAGCAACTGTAATCTACAATGATATTCAGTTTTTAAAAACCGTAGGATGAGAAATTTAAGAACAAATCCACAAAATATCGTAACGACATGAAATATTACCTTTTTTTCAACTCTGAAGCATAGGTACCTACATCACCTAAGTAGGTACATGCCTCAGAAACGTACGTCTTGTAGTAGGTAGGTATTTCGCTCTTACCGAACCTAGTAATAATCTTAAAATCACTTCTTGCCCGTGGTACAGTCGCGATAGTCCGGTTGACCGGACCATGGTGAAAAATCTTTTCGGTAGTAGGTACAGTCGACCGGACCAGCGTTAATTTTTACATTCCGTGGTACAGTCGCCGTACCACGGGTAATATTTTCCTTTCGGTAGTACTGTTAACCGGACCATGGAAAAACATACGTGCAATACATCTTAATATCTCCATAATTCGTTATTTACTTAATTAAAGTAAAAGTACCTACCTACGGGAATATTACGTAAGTAAGTAAACATACAATGACAATGTAGAATGTTAGTAAATATTGTTTTATTTATTATACACGACGCCATTAAATGTTTAAATCACTTAATACTAAGTTTTAATATACAAACTGGTCACAGAAGCTATAGTAACAAATATTTATTTTGGAAACGTGTCTGCAAGACAGTAAAACGGATGTCCCCAAACTAGAATTCACCTGATGTTAAGTGACGATGTGGTCAATGATGGCGCCACGCTACACTGAGATTGGGAAAATACAACATAACGATAATTTATACAAGGTAATACACAAATAACCAAATGAGTTATTCTAAACTTTAACAACAGCTTTGCCGATATTGTCGCCATTGAGCATCCCTACAAAGGCATCGAATAATTTGTCGAAGCCCTCCGTGACGTGTTCTCTTGCTGTAATCTGGCCACTCTTCACCCACTTGACTAGTTCGATCAGAGCCTCGTCCAATCTGTCAATCCACCTAGTAACAAGGAAACCTTCAATCTTCAGCTGGTTGAACACAATACTCGGCTGCAAAATAGACGCTGTTGGCAATTTGTTGAAGTCTTCATTGTAGACGCTGATACTGCCGCAGACTGCCACCCTCCCGAACAAGTTCATCTGTCTGATGATTAAACTACTCGTCTCCCCGCCGACGTTATCAAAGTAGCAATCTACGCCTTTGGGTGCAGCTTCTTTGAGAGCCTGTGTGATGTCAACTTTCTTGTAGTTGAACGCCTTGTCGAAACCCAGCTCCTTCTCGAGCCATTCCACTTTGTCGTCAGAACCGGCGAAACCGATGACTCTGCAACCTTTGATCTTTGCGATCTGGCCAACGATAGAGCCCACCGCTCCCGCTGCGCCTGTCACCACGACCGTCTCGCCCGCTTCAGGTTTACACAGTTCTAGGAAACCAAAGTACGCGGTAGCTCCAGGCATGCCTATGGTGCCAACTCCAAGGGATTCAGGTAGTCCTTGTAAATCCGGCAGCTTGTAGATTCTATCATTAGGTGCTGACACTGGTGCACTAGGTTTCCCCACGTAGTAATTGCACCATCCTTTATGGGACACTACTTTTGAGCCGACAGGGAAGTTGGGGTCCTTTGATTCTTCCACGGTACCAACTTGGTTGCTAAACTGGTCATACGGTGCAGGGATCTTGCTGTTGTAAGCTCGCAGGTAAGGATCCACGCTGATAAACTCAGCTTTGACTAGAATTTCACCGGCTGACAAAGGAGGCAGCTCATATTCTACGATATCGTAGTCGTCCCTTTTGGGCACACCCTGGAATGTCCTTTTGACTACATATTTCCTCGCTTTCACCATTTTGGATTTGAAAGTTAATTCAGCTTGAAACTAAACAGTCTTCAGTTACTTCTTATGTCAATCTGTAAAAGTTAAACATAACCTATCAGTTATTTGTTTAGATAAGATTCTCAGGTTATTCATAGTAAGTAATAGAGGTTACATCACAGTACGTAAGTACTTCCAATTTAAATTAAATTACACTAAATTAACTATGAATAATATTAAATGCTCACCTCATAAAGAGACTCCGGTTTATAGATATTATAATATTTGATATTATTAATAACAACGGACGCTAAAAGTTAACAACGTCTGGCCACGAACGCGCTCCAGCTGCCAATGTAGGTATTTAGTATGTGAATGTGTATAATTCGGCGTCGCAACGCACAGACATAAATAACTCTATAGATATATAGATACAAGCAAATTTGACCTTGGTCTTGACTTGTAGCATATTATCACAATACATTTACCAAATTACTACATAGGTACATTAGTAACACAATTAAGGAGTAATTTTAAAGTTCTTCTTCTCCTTTTATTTAAGAGTGGAGCTCTTGTCGTTGGAGTACTTTCCATCCCGTTCTGTTCTCGGCCATCCTTTTGACCTCTTAGACTCTTTACATGACGTCAATCCTTTCTTTAACTTCATCTATGTATGTTCTTCTCGGTCTACCTCTCCCTCTCTTCCCTTCTACTTTTCCTTCTAAGATGGTTTTTATGTATTCGTCATGCCGTACCAAGTGGCCAAACATCTTTCCTCTTCTTATCTCTACTGTAATGTTGTTATTATCATTGTTTTTTCTCCCACTAAGTCCAATACTTCGTAGTAGGTTTTTTTTCTTTCCAGCTATTTTAAAGTTAACTGCCTAAATCAGATTTTTAAACCGGTCGGTGGTATTTATCTACGCAGGATTTAAAATAGGTATACCGATATTTGTTGGTCGTCAGAGCCTCGTCCGTTAATCGGCAGACGGGAATGTGAGGTTTCATTGGAATCTGTATAGAAGTAGGTACTTACCGAGGTAAGTACTATAATTTAGAATGGTTTTATAGCGATGATGGCTCATTGGTAGTGACGTCGACTTGCGATCCGTAAGACGTGGGTTCGAATCCTACAATGAGCTTGTGCTTTCGGTGAAGGAAAACATCTTGATGAAACCATAGCTTAGTGGTAGGGCATTTTCTAATGCTCGCCTGGCTAGTTACCACCCTCAAGAATCTGTCGCCAAGCACCTATCGGTGTGTTCCGGCAGCCTCACTTGAGAGCCAATTCCCAATCCAGGTGTAGCGTGATGCCATCTTCGACCACATCGTCACTAAACATCGGGTGACTTGTGGTCAAACGTTACCCTGTAGGTAGTAAGAGAATAAAAATGATAATCTGATTTTAAAAACTGTAGGCTGTAGTAACTCACTAAATAAATATCTATTCTGTGGTAGTATCGAACCTGCTAAAAAATACCTAATCTAAAATAGATCTAATCTTCTTATCTAGGTGCTTAAGTACCTACCTACCTAAGGGAATATTACGTAAGTAAACAAACTTACAATGACAATGTAGAATGTAAGTAAATATAATTTTATTTATTATACACGACGCCATTAAATATTTAAATTACTTTTAATTACTAAGTTTTTAAATACAAACTGGTCACAGAAGCTATATATATATAGCACAACAAATAAGTATACTTAGGTATATACTTACTTATATGCATACACGTGGATGTATGCGTGTATGCACCGGTGTGCGGTAGTGTGCACCAAGTGTAGATGTGTGTGTGTGTATCCTTAAATTATGTTGGCAAGGCCAATGAAATTGTAGACCTCATTCGGTAAGCTAAAATTTCGGCATCGCATTGGTTTCTGTCGTGACAAGATGATTTTACTGGCCGTAATTCTAGTCGCGAGTGAGCTAAAAGAGGTTACGCGTATTATGCTTCTTTTATTATTTTGTATTGGATAGAGAGTTACCCTATCTGTAAGAAACTAGGATAATAACCCTAAATACCCCGGATTTTTCAGCTAAAACTCCGGTTATGCGATGGCGAAATTTTAGTTCCTTACCAATACAATAAAACGGACTTTCCCAAACTAGAACAGTTCAAAGGAAACCCGGATGGATGGCAACCCTACATGACTGAGTGCTCTGCAGTTACCCATAATATTATTGCAATGCATAGTTCCCTACATATATCGCGCGCTTGTGAAATACAACAAAACTCTAAACCTCTACCTATACATAAATGACCAAATGAAGTGGGAGCTGTAGTTACAAATTTTAGATACCAGTGGCAATCCGTACGAAGTGACAACAAAAAACAAATGACAGCTTCCTTGACTTGTATTAGATTGCCGCCGTCAACGCCACCACCATCCAATTTGAACAAGCTTTTACATAAATGCAACTTCAATACCATAACACATCTGACGTTAAATAATAAAAATAAAAACAGATATAAAGAAGTAATTCTAAACTTTAACAACAGCTTTGCCGATATTGTCGCCATTGAGCATCCCTACAAAGGCATCGAATAATTTGTCGAAGCCCTCCGTGACGTGTTCTCTTGCTTTGATCTGGCCACTCTTCACCCACTTGGCGAGCTCGATCAGAGCCTCGTTCCACCTGTCAACCCACCTATACACGATGAAACCTTCAATCTTCAGCTGGTTGAACACAATACTCGGCTGCAGAATAGATGCTGTTGGTAATTTGTTAAAGTCTTCATTGTAGACGCTGATACTGCCGCAGACTGCCACCCTCCCGAACAAGTTCATCTGTCTGATGATTAAACTACTCGTCTCTCCACCGACGTTATCAAAGTAGCAATCTACGCCTTTGGGTGCAGCTTCTTTCAGAGCCTGTGTGATGTCAACCTTCTTGTAGTTGAAAGCCTTGTCGAAACCCAGTTCCTTCTCGAGCCATTCGACTTTGTCATCAGAACCGGCGAAACCGATGACTCTGCAACCTTTGATCTTTGCGATCTGGCCAACGATAGAGCCCACCGCTCCTGCTGCGCCTGTCACCACGACTGTCTCGCCTGCTTTAGGTTTGCACAGTTCTAGGAAACCAAAGTAGGCGGTAGCTCCAGGCATGCCTATAGCACCAACTCCGAGGGATTCAGGTAGCCCTTGCAAATCAGGCAGCTTGTAGATTCTATCACTAGGTGACGAAACTGGTGCGCTAGGTTTCCCCACGTAGTAAGTGCACCATCCTTTGTGGGACACTACTTTTGAGCCGACAGGGAAGTTGGGATCCTTTGATTCTTCCACGGTACCAACTTGGAAACTGAACTGGTCATACGGTGCAGGGGTCCTGCTGTTGTAAGCTCGTAGATAAGGATCCACGCTGATAAACTCAGCTTTCACTAGAACTTCTCCGGCTGACAAAGCGGGCAGCTCATATTCTACGATATCGTAGTCGTCCCTTTTGGGCACACCTTGGAATGTCCTTTTGACAACATATTTCCTCGCTTTCACCATTTTAGATTTGGCAATAAATTCAGTCTTCTATTTCTTTTTATGTCAATCTGTAAACAATTAAACAATCTATCAGTTATTTATTTATAGTATGTACCCTATTCATAGCTTACATAAAGTGTTAATACAGGTTACATGGTAGGTAGGTACTTGCATTTTAAATAAAATTATACGTTATCCAGTTTTAGTGTTCTTAGTTGAGCTTGAAACTAAATATGTTTCAGATACCTCCAACTATTCTCATGCAAGCATTATGAAGACAACGTCGAGGGAGGTACGCACAAGAAATTTTATCGAACTTGTCTAAATCAAATGTTACAAATTGCTGGCTTTCCTCACAGATACCGGCTGATAAAACAAACAAATTATCTAAGACTCGCCCAAATACATTCCAGGCTCATATTATAGTAACAGACCCCATACAATCAGCCTTTAACATTCTCACTATTTCAACAATATTAAATGCTCACCTTATAAACCACCCCGGTTAATACTTTATATTGATAACAAAAACGAACGCTTAAAGTGGGTAACGTCTGACCACGAACGCGCTCCGGCTTCCAATGTATTTATTATTTGTGAATTATTATGTATGTGTGTTCATTCGACGACGGGTCACGCGACGCGCAGACGCAACAAACCTATACATACAAGCAATTTAACCTTGGTCTTGACTCGAACATTGCACACTAAATTCACTAAAGTAGTAACTCAATTTCAAACATTTTGCAAAATCCTTATCATTAATTATGTAGGAAAATACATTTTTATACAATTTTGAAGTGGGAACTGGCTTATTATATAACAACAACAACAAAATATTCTACTGTAGGTACAGGATAAAAAAAGCGATTTAAAGTTAAATGCCAAATTGCTTGTATTTTTGCCTCAGTACCGTACAAAGGACAAATATAATGATTACTTAGGCGAGTTAGTAGTAAGTACCTACGTAAGTACGGTCAACGACAAAAGTCGCTGAACAATAGCACATTTTCCGAATTACTTCATCATCTTAAACACCAACCTTTGACCAAATCTTCACTTAACATCAGGAGTGTTTTGTTGTTTTCAAACGCTGCCTTGTAAGTTTTAAAAACAAACGAACATTACTGATCTAGTAAGCATTTGAAAAATCGAGTATGATTAGCTACTTTTGTCGCTGACTGTACCTACTTCAATTAATTTGATAATAACTGCGATAAACGTATTAAAATAAAAATAATAAAACACTAAGGAAAATTCTTTGATAGTAACTTCGACAAAAATATTCATGAATAACAAAATATGCGACGTGCAGAATTATTTATCTATAGGTATATTTTTACGATATTGACATAAAAACAATAGATAACAAACAATAGTACTAATTAAAGGCTTTTCATTTGATTAATGTCTAGGTTTTGTATAAGCTGACTGTGTGACATGAAATCAGGCAACAACACGCGAGTTGAGTTTCTGCCTAGTTTTATGTAGCCGATACCACTACTGTCAAATACTATACAACACAAGAAGAGCTGATAATAATGTATTTGTGTGTGTGTATGAACACAGTCCACTCACTCATGCGTAAACCTATGCACACACTCATACGACGATGAGTAGCGGTGACTCGTCGTATTATTATACTATTATGTATATTATACTGTACAGTGTACATCTTCAGATTCATGGTTATATCATCATTAATAGAGGTACAAATAAATAATGACTCATTTTATTTATATGTAGGTACATCTACTATACTGACAAATACAGGTGAAGGAAGACATCATCTTTTCCTGTAGATAAATGACATACCTAGTAATTTTAAAGATCTCGAAAATACCAAAGTATTACAAGTACAATGTAAGTTAGGTTGAATCATAAAAAAACACACTAAGTATGATATACCTATGTACCTACAGAAAAATGCCAGTCATTCAAATTACGATAAAGCGCTATATAAATATAGTATTTGTTAGGTCATTTCGATATAAGCAAGAATGTCACAATACTCTGAAATCATAAGTACCTACGCTAGGTATCTTTTTAAATTTATTGTTACAGCTTTCTCACACTTTTATTATCCAAAACCTGATGAACTTTAGAACATAATCTTAAATGAGGTTACTGACATGGCATATTAATATCCCATCAAATGGGACCTAGCATGAAGCCATCAGTTCCTGCAGATAAATTCACCAATCACTAAAGCACTGTAGGCACCAGACCATGCAAAACAGGCTCAAAAGATATTTATAAATATTGATCTTTTACTTTTTAGTTTTGTACCTTTGTTTGCAAGGAAATAAATTAATTATTCAGTTGGACTCGCTCAGCGAGGGTTCCGTACCTTCGGAATTTATTTCTAGCCACATCACTCACGAACACATTTCACATAGACCTAGAGACACACAAATTAGATCACCAAACAGTGCATTTATGAATCGGGTTCATCGGCGAACCAGGGGGGCATCGAAACTCTTTCGCGAAGTCGTGAGAGTTTGATAATGTTCCTATAACGCGAAATCTGCCTGGGGAGTGGACAGCGGTTTTTAACTTGTTCCGCATCGCTTCTGGTCGCATTGCACCACACCAAACCTGAAAGCATGATAATTAAAAGCTTAGGGATTCGACTAACTGGATGCACCTTCCAATCCAGAGGCATTGAGTTAACAGCCTCCTTGCTCGGCTCTGAGCATATTAAACTAGATTTCGTATAAATTTTCCGGATTCAGAAAAATTGGTACTATTTCCATATTAGTACAATTCCACATTCGTACAATTCCACATTCGTCATCATCATCATCATCGGCCCGTATTAGTCCACTGCTGGACGACATAGGCCTCTCCCAAGGTACGCCACTGAGCCCGGTCTTCGGCTCTTCTCATCCAACTACCAGCCACTCGGCGCAAGTCGTCGCTCCACCTTGTCGCAGGGCGTCCTACACTACGTTTGCCAAGTCGCGGTCTCCACTCAAGAACACGTCTACCCCATCGGTTGTCGGTTCTGCGGATTATATGACCAGCCCACTGCCACTTCAGCTTGCTAATTCTGTACAATTTCACATTCTATGAATTTGACCACAGATGAAAATAAACATGTTGGCAGCTTAGGGGTGGCCCAAGCGTCACGCCCGCCGCACCCTAACCTACTAATACACTACGGTTTTATTAAAATTTGATGTACCTTGAAGTAGCATGTATAGAATTTATAATTTGAACAAACATGGAAAATAACTCATTAAAAATTATACAAATTTGTACTGCCAATGCATTTGTATAAATATGAATATTGTAGCAATGTGTCCGAAGGTAATTTTCCAATGCTATTGCCTAAAATGGTGAATCATCACTTAAAACATCTAGTGCGTTGTAATATGGTCAAACTTAAATTCAAACAAGTAGTAGTAGTAGTCTAATACGCATTTGTACAATCGAGTTTGTCGCTGACTGACTGAACCTACCTGAGCAAAGTTCAGGAAGAACAGCTGCGTGTGCGTGTGATTGAGTCCGGGCAGCGTTTCATCGGTAGTCCCGTGACGCTGCACCCAGTGCAGGTACGCACGGAACGCTTGCTTCACACCCCCGTTGTCGGCTATATTCTCACCCTGCACAACATAAAATAAGGATTTAGATACCTAACCAGATTTTTTTTAAATTTCTTACAAGGCAGCGATGGTTGCCACCATCGACCACATGATTCGAAGCTACGTGTAGTAGCAGTGACCACAAAGAAAAAAAAAGGGAAAAAAGCTAAAAGAGCTAAAAAAAGGAAAAAAAAAGAGAAAAAAGCTTGAGTGTGGTAGGTAGCTAGCCAGATGAGCACTTGAAAATGTGTTACCATTTACTTTTTGACTTTTTACCCAGTTCCCATCTTTAATAGTTTCATCACGATGTTTTCCTTTACCGCAAGGTCAAGCTCATTACAGGATTCACACCCACGACCCGCAAGCCAACGTTTCGACAACACCAACACCTTGACTTTAATTTTCGACCTAACCGCTATAAAACCCCTAAGACAAAAAACTTAAATAGTAGCAATGCCGCACCTGAGTGTTAACCCCATCGAGTTTCATATTGACCTCTGGCACCACATACTGTCCGTACTGGTCGATGAGGCACTGTGCGCGATGATGGAACGACTCGATAGCGGAGTCCGACCACCACCTGTGCAGGTTACCGTCGCAGTCGAACAGGCGACCCTTGTCGTCGAACCCGTGCGTTATCTCGTGACCTGAGTAAATGTTTAGTTAGTATGTTTAGTCAGAATAGTGGGTGAAGACCCTAAAATATGTGACATCTTTTAAAACCTTTTATTTAAGTTGCAATATGTGTATTTATGTATTATGTGAGTACGAATATGAATGTAACTATGTTTGTTAAAAAAAATAACTTCACTGAATTCAATATGCTATTAGTTTTCTTGGCAAACTAAACGATACCTTTAATCTTTTGCGCTTTTACGCTCATCACTGGTACCATACCGCTACTAAGGAAACAGAACTTGGACCTTGCTCCTTATTTACAATATAGGTACATATCAGTTTAAATCCATCACCAAGCGTAAGAGAGCTCTGTCCTTTTTACGAAAAGAGAACAAAATACCTCTTACCTATAACCACACCAATCCCTCCATAGTTCAAAGATCTTGGAAAGTGCCTGTGATAAAACGGCGGCTGCAGTATACCAGCAGGGAACATGATCTGGTTTTTATTCCGGCTGTAGTACGCATTCACTACAGCCGGTGCGGTGTTCCAGAGGGTTTTGTTCACTGGCTGTCCAATACTGGAAGGAATGAGAGGAGTTTCGTCATATTTTGAAAGTTGAAACCCACAATAAAAGATGTGTAGGAATAGATAACCAATTACCGCAGTGTCATAGCTGATACAGTATGAAATTCCATCGATTAGAGTCAAACGCGATAATTTCCATCACCAACTACTTACTATCCTAATATGAAAAGGGCTCATTATTTTCGTAAGAGCTACCACTCTAAAGATCAGACCAGTTATTAACAGAGTCTTTTGTGGTATTGAATTGCGCATATTTACACACTGACACTCAAAACAGATATGTCGAGTAGTTAATTTCATTGACAACATTTCCTTACTAACCCACTATCAAACTTACCGAGACTGCTCCATTTTCGTCAAATGCTCCAATATGTTCAGTATATTCTCAAAATACTTGTCCGGATGTATCTTCACCTCCTTGTACCTTTCGTCCAATTCCATCTTATTCAGAATGAAGTTTGGATACCCAATCCTCAACATCATTGCATCCACTTTGTGCGCTGCTATTTTCTTTGTCTTATCATCGATCCAGTCGGTAATATGTAAGAGTTCCCTGAAAGACTGTTGTATTTCCCTCGTCATGGTCATAGTGTCATTTTTGCTCATCTCGTCAAAGTATTTGCGGACGAACATGGACCCTAATGCCATGCCCATATTGGAGTTGACTTGGGAGATGCAGTTTTTCCAACGAGGTGGTGATTGCTCGCGTCCGAAGAGGATGAAGTAGAATCTGAAATGTTCATAAAATTTTTGGTTAATTAATGCCAAAATGTAGCATAGATTTGGGTTCCCAGTCCAAATAAAATCTGTATTATCAATCGATTTACTAAGGTAGGTAGGTAGTTAGGTACACTATGTATCAAACCAATTGTTCCCTGCAGTTTCACAGGATTTTTATCACAATAAAACACCCTATTATAAGGATAGTGAAGCATTCTCATAAGGGAAGATTTATATAATCGGAGCAGTAGGCCAGGAGACTACCTCCTAATTCAAGTTTACTTACTGTTGTTTAGCCGATTGGAACCTGTCGTCCAAATTGTTGACTCGATGTCTCACGAACCTCCACAACAAGTAGTTTGACAACGTGCTCGGATCAGTCTGATCTATCAGTTCGACTAAATGCTGAAATTAAACGGGAAAACGTTGATTCGTTTATGACGTCCAGAATCTCTTTGCAAACATACCCAAAACCCTACCCACCAAGTACCATGTGCGGTCAAAAATTAGTATAATAGGACACGCTTGTAGGTGAGTGACAAAATAAAGGCTAAGCTGCCTATAATGCTCTTAAAGAGTTAGCTGTCATCGGCAAGTTTGCACCTAGGCAATACAATATAGCAAAAAGTCAACTATAATTTTAAAACCCCTGATCATTATAGCTAAGAACACTCTCAATCAAGTCACCTGCTAAATAAAAAAATCTAAATCTAAATCGGTTCATCCGTTCGGTAGTACGATGCCACAGACACATACACACACACATGTCAGACCGATAACACCGCGTCGTTTTCGCGTCAAGGGTTAAAAAATACTAGTCGATTCTAAAGACCTATAGGCAGTAGAAGCATAGGAAATCACTTACCCTAACATAACTTAGAGCGAACATCACAACGGTCTCCTCTGACCATACAGTCCTGTTCATCACGATGCACAGGTATCGCCTCCATTTCACCTGCGGCACCAACTCTTCGAGCTTCCGGAGGGGCATACGACGATACAACTCGGATACGTTGCGCCTATCCTCTGGAGCTGATGTTATTTTGGCTAGTCTGAAACGTTATGGGTTATTAAATATCGGTAAGAAGCTTGCAAATTTCCTCATCATCTTCAGCCTATTACGTTCCCAGTTCCCACTGCTAGGACACAAGTTTTTAATGGCAAATCCGCACGTGGATTTGATTCCAGTTTGGAAAAAGAAAGTGCGAATTTGTTTCTGTCTAAGGGTATTGTGGATCCCCAATCCTCATAGTTTCTGTTAGGTACCCAGGGTACAGATAATTCTAGTCAAGGGTTAGAATTTTGTTTGTCTGCACGTTATTATTATAATATGTACCTTTGTTTAACTGGCCTGGTGAAAAACTTACTTAATTTCAAAGTCGATAAGATTATCAGCACTGATTTTTACGTGAGCCGGGTCCCCACCAAGGAGTAACGCTATCTTTACAAGATAAGTATGGTATGCTTCCAAATATACTTTATTCGAGTCTTGCAGAAAATAATCCCTTGTAGGTAAACCTGTGAACCAAGTAAGAAGATTTTTTTGGCATAATAAAAGTGTATCAAAACTTTTAATCAATGACCAAATTCATATAATTTCATACCTAAACTTGTCTGATCAAACTGTATAACAAACTCGTCTGAGTTCTTAATATCTGGTCCAACCCATTCTGATATCAGAATATCATTATTATACAACCTCAGTCTAGCCATCAGCTCAAGCCAGTCGAAGCCAGTAGCGTTCCAAGCTGGATTCAGTATCGGCCAACCACCAAGAAGACCAAGCAAGTCCAACAGCGGTTGATGGCCACGCTTCTGTAATATGTCATAGTTCATACACGATTTGAACAGAAATCTTGCTTTTAATGCCGCATCACCATTCGCAGGATCTTCGCTGTTAGCTTTGTCGAAAGAATCAAGTAGAAGCTCATGGAAATCGTTGTCGTCACGTTTCTGCCTTTTCTTTTTACCATTATACATTTGCAATCTTCTCCTTACTACTAACTCCTTTGTCTTTATTACATACTTTCTTTTAGGTAGTGAGATTCTTTTCTTTCCAGAGTTGTGAGACATCTTGTTAGCTCTCTTTAATCGCAGATTTTTATGTTTATCTGTTTTGGAATATAGTTCACGAAACTTGTATTTAAGTTTGGAGATCGGTTTACCCATTTCTTTAGATTTCTTGTCTAGATATCTCCTTATACGGTTAACGATTTCTGTATTATTCCTTTCAGCATCCAGCTCCTGTTCATTATTCATTATTTTTTTAGGTTTTATACCAATTCCATGCATGGCAAAGTCAGTTTGTTTTCGCGGTGGATTGATTTCTAGTAAATTATATTTCACATCTAAATGTGGTCCAGGATAATAACTAGCAACTTTCTCATTGCCTTTAAATTCAAGAAGTTCTTTAAGCACAGTGTCCAAATTTTCCCTTAGCATTTCGAAAGTGTCGTAGCTAGAATTGATAATAATGTTTTAATTTTGGATATATTTTACATGGTTAGTCAAAACTTTTTCATCTTTTTGTTCATACCCTGCTTTGTCAGCTGGTATAGGATTCAAGGCAGGCCAATTTCCACAAGCGTATTGATAAAAGTCATGACAAGGATCGGCTTCAGCGTCCATGTACTGTCTCATTATGCTTGATTGTGTACGCCTAATTGTGTCTTTATCACCTTGGCCTTTCCAGAATGCATGGATACCTAAATGCACAAACTAATTACAAGTTCAATTCAAATTAAACAATTAAAGTCAATGAGAAGAAATGAGAGACTAAGTATCTACGTTTTAAATTAATTTAACTGATGCAGTTAACGTCAACAACCTACTTTAGGAAATTAGGAAAGGGTTGGTCGAGAGGTGCAACTGAAAAGCGGAACACATTTATGTAATCGTGATTTCTAGAGCTATAGAGTCAAACCAATAGGCATGTTATGAAGTAACTATGAAAATTTGCTGCGAAAACAATCTTGCTAAATTCCAAAAAATTCCTTTTCAACGTATACTTAGTTAAAATATCGTAAGAGTATCGTAGAAGTAGTACCTATGTACATTGTACAATGATAACATAGGTCAAGGGATGTGGAACCTTGACTCATTTGGGCAGAGCGGTCAATTGAATAATTTCATCTACGGCGCACAGGCTATTATCAATTTGCTTTCAATGTGTACCACATGCTAATCTAGCTAAGTGCTTCAATTTCGAGAGTTGGTAAAATAGATTCAATTGTATTATTTGGAAAAGGATAGATAGATAGATGGATAGAAGGAACGAATGGTCAGTTCGAATAAAATGTTGATTTTGATAAAACGCATCGCTTAATTTTTTATAACAAAAACAACGCAGGAGTGTCTTTGTTTCCCCACAAGTATAATTTAGAAGCCTTTAATTATTTTTTTGTATTATGGAATTGATTTAGGAGGCAAGCAAGCAAAGCTAAGCTTAAAAAACCAGTAGCTAGCAGCTAGGTAAGCTTGGCCATTACAGTTCAGCGCCACCAAAAATTTTGAACTTTATAGGTTAAAATCAGGCGCGGCAACGCACGCAGCGTTCGTCAACCTGAGATATTTGATGTTAAATCACTTGATGCTCTGTAATTGCACTGAAGAGTGAATAGGTATCTTCTAGGTAAGCATTATGCTCCATCATTAACCTCGCCATAAGGTAAGACTGTGGTCAAACGCTTACCTACGTGCTAACAAAAATACAGCTTCTTACGCTGGCCATACACGGACAGCCTGAAGTAGTCACGTATGACTGCTTCAAGCTGTGACTGCATGGTGAACTATTGCAACTGCTCGAGCGATTCGTGTATGTACGTATGTAGAAGTATGCAGTCGCAACTTGAAGCAGTCGATCCTAACTACTTCAAGCTGTCCGTGTATATAGACAGCCTTACTCTAATTAATATAGGTAATAAGTATTACCTTTATAAGCCTTGGCAGGCTTATATAAATGTGCCGAGGAGCCAATCTCGCCCTCTTCAAGTTCCGGTTGACCCCGCACCTGCTCTACCACATCATCGAGTGGACCTCGGTCAATGTGGTGTCCTGGATGAACTATGCTGTGTAAATAAAGGAACATTATACTTAGTTATTATTTTTAAATAAATAAATAAATAAATAAATATCGGGGACCATTGCACACAAATTGACCTAGCCCCAAATTAAGCTCGAAACTTGTGTTATGGGTACTAGGCAACGATATACATACTTATATAGAGAAATAAATACTTATATAGATAGAAATATCCAAGACTCAGGTACAAATATTCGTGCTCATCACACATATATTTGCCCTTACCGGGATTCGAACCCGGGACCGCTAGCTTCGCAGGCAGGGACACTACCAACTCGGCCACCGCGTCGTCAAATTATGTATGTATGCAGGTTAGCGCTTAATCTTTCCTGGTGTTTAGTACATTTTAAAGATACTAAAAACTTTTAAAACTAGAGGGTACATAACATATCCTATCTTACTAATCTTACTAGTATGGATGGATGGATGGATAGATGTTTGTTACTCTTTCACGCAAAAACTACTGAACGGATCTGAATGAAATTTGGAATGGAGATAGCTTATACCCTGGATTAACATATAGGCTTCTTATCCCGGAAAAAGGTTCCTGCGGGATAACGGGAAGACGCGGGTGAAACCGCGGGGAACAGCACGTATATTATAAAGGGTAGGTTACTTTGGAGGAAAATACTGTCAGAAAAGAGAGTTCTGCCAATTTTTGCTGTACATTTTTACAAGAAACTATTTATTACAATACCTACTAATACGTAATGAACTTTCTAGTACCTTAACCATCGATCGAATGTTTGTTAACACCAGAATAATAATGTTAATTAAGTAAAATATAACAGGTAGCCCGCATTAATTCCCTAAAATCCTGCAACACGTTATGAATCGCCATATGACCGTCTATTCAACATATTGACTGATGTGTTTTTTATATAGGTAAAATCTTTTTTGTATTTTTGGTGTACAAAAACGAGTTATCTATCTATCTCTAGGCCATTCACATATAAATAAATGAGCTAAGAATCGCTTGGATCCTTACCTTGCGTTCCTTTCGATGTATGTTTTATGAATTAACTAACTAAAGGCCGCGGTTTCGCCCTTGTTGGTCTACAGACGCTACAGTATTGTATAAACTTGTTTAGATACTATTTGATTAATGTAATTGTTCATATATTTTGTACTTTTGTTAAGTTATTGGTCGTGCAACTCATAAATTACCTATAGCAGCCTACCTACCGGTGTGTTCCAGCAGCCTCACTTGAGAGCCAGTTCCCAGTCCAGGTGTAGCGTGGCGCCATCTTCGACCACATCGTCACTTAACATCAGGTGACTTGTGGTCAAACGCTAAAAAAAAAAGATATTTCGGAAAAACTTTTATTATAATCTATTGTAATTTTTTTTGCTTAAGGTGTAAAATCTATGCGTTCATTTGTTGGAAATGGCCTGCTATATTAGATATATTGCACCAGCTGTGCCCCGCGGTTTCACTCTCGTATAGGGTCCTACAGGAACCGTGTAGATATTTCCCGAGATAAAAATAGGCCTATTTTACTCTCGTGACAATAAACTACGTATCGCTATGCAAAAACCCGAGATAAAAAGAGGCCTGTATCACTCACGTGACAATAAACCAAGCAAGTTCAAAAACACAAACCAACAAAAAATACACTTTCGCTTATTAAGTGTGAGGATTTAAGATAACAATCAATGCAAAATGTGTAAAATATTTAAGAATCCTAATCAAGATTATAATTTCAGATTTTTTGTGTTATTAAATAATGTTTGTCATATTTGAAGTTGGTTTGAGCATGTATACAATTTTAGACAATGGAAGGACATTTATTATCCCTATCAGTTATCACATACACAACGCGTGCTTTAACATCTGATAATATAGGTAAGGTAAGAATGATTAGGCGTCATGGTGTCTAGCTATTGATGTCGATCCTAATTTAAACTCTTTAAAAAAACTCTCTCATAAAAAGTTATGCGTGGTCTTCCGATCAGGATTCGAACCCATGACCTACGTGTTGCAACCCGATGTGACTACCACTGAGTCACCATAGTTTCGCTTTTAGCTGTTCTAGGAAAAAAAAGTAAATGGTAGTGGTGCGACGTTATCTACATAGCTATACTTATACTTACTTAGTTTTATGAACAGGTTTCGAACCCACGACCTATGGGTTGCAAGCAAACGTCACTAGCACTGAGCCATCATCGGTTCGCCTTTGGCTGTTCTAGGAAGAAAACTAAATGGCAGTTCCGCGACATCACGTCATAGCTACTTACTTAAAAGGAAATTCAGAAACTTAAACAAACCTTTCAATACTTTCATTGTCTTCATAATTCTCGTTAGGATTGGAACTTTCATATTCCTCATCAACCTCGCTCTCGCTTTCTTGCTCATCACTATCTTCACCATCCTCGTTTTTGATTCGATGCTGAGGTCCTTCCTGACTGAAAGTCAATACCATATCGTAATGATAAAGGCAAACGCAATGTAGGACGCCGTGCGACTAGGTGGAGGGACGACTTGCGCTGAGTGGCTGGCAGTAACTGGACGAGAAGAGCCGAAGACTGGGCTCAGTGGTGCACCTGGGAGATGGCTGTGGACTGACACAGGCTGATGATGATGATGATGATGAATATAATATACTGAACAGGATCGGTTCATGAAGTGAGAGTAGTGGCGTCGGTTAATAAAACCTATCTTAGAAAAGAGGCCATCAATAATTTTTAATTTAATTCTTTGGGATTATGGATCTATAAATAGTAAATACCCAGGTATATCAATTCGTAGGTAGCAAGATGGATTTCACAAATACAAGTATAGTTGCGGTTGTCAGATGAAAGCTATTAGAGTCTGTCATATTTATTACGATGTATTCCTTCACCAGTCAATAGTCATGCAATAAATCCGCGGTTTTTATAGATATACTTACAGGTGTATACTTAGATCTTTTCCTTAGTATATTTTTAAGAGTTCAAGGTACAAAACGTTGCAAGTAGGCTTTTACAAGAAATGGTTGCAAGGCAAATTACATAACTATAAGAAACTAGCATACCCGGCGAACTCCGTTTCGCCACCAGGCTTCGTTTTTTGTAAGATTTTCCCGCTTTTCTGTTGAAATTTTTCCTGAATTTTCTTTGCTACAAACCTCACGGAGCCCGAGACCTTTCCAACGAATGCAAAACCGTGGAAATCGGTTCGTGCGTTCTGGAGTTATAGCGTCAGGAAGGAAAACCCGACTTATTTTTATATAGTAGATTATGAAGACGTAGATCTGAATCTGTGTCTAAGTTACTAAGGTCTACTGAAAGCGCACGCTTATATCTATTCAATGTAGATAAATACACTATCGAGAATTAAAGAAAAACGCGCCGACTTTGAAATCAGATGATTCTCTTTTAAAGGTTACACCTGATTAAAACAAAAACAACACAACCTATGTAATTTCTATTTACTTGTGCTTACTTCCGGTAATATCAGAAGTTCCGTTATTTTCAAAACTCATAAAGTAACCTAATTTTAATAATATTCACTTACTCGTAATCCTGCGACGTAAAGGTAAAATGGCTCATACGTTTCACTCTAGTTGGGTTCCGGTTCTTAGCTTCCGACTTCCATATGAGTATATCACTCGTAACATTCCCTTCATAGATCTCCCGCTTAGACTCCGAATTTCTACGCGCGAGCACAATGTCTTCAGCGGGTAGAAAGGAAGTCCTAAAACCTTGAAAAACTTCCCTCTCATCTGGATCAACGCCATCCAATCTGCTGTAAATCTTCGGGATAGTTTTCACTACGAATTGGTCTGACGGGTCCCCTAAAGAGTCTTCAGGTTTCTTGATTAGAAAGTAAGTTAAAACCAAGAGGACAGCTAAGGCTATGACTGATATCAATCGGCAGAGGTTTGCACTTTTTTGCCTCGCTTTTACGGAGACGACTTGTGGAGGACTTGGCGTGTCCGTCCGCGTCATGGCAAATACTGACTGACAATGGGCTGACAGATGAGCTACAAGTTCGTAACTGGAACACGGTTACACTCACGAACTATCTAGAGGAGATTGTAAAATTGACCCTGCGAGGACCAAGTAAACAGCTGTTAATGAACTATGATGATATAATAGTGCTGAATGAAGTGCTACAGCCTGAATACCTATCTTATACATTACTTACTGACAGCACTAGGACCTTATCATACGACCTTATTCGTCCGTCACCTAACTACTTGGCAGAGTGCTAAATAATCTCTTTCATGAAACACCCCATTGACAGTGATTTAATTTGTGACACCTGACGTCGTTTTGTATACTATTTTTCCGATCATACTAAATTGTTTTTTTACTACTTATATAATACAAAATGATTACATTTTCAGATTTAAAAAAGCAAGTGCATTTGATAAATGATTTGATTTTGTCGGATATGGTTTGCGGTAGGTTTCCCACAATTCTAATCTATTAAACAAACCGCCATGTACAGGAACGACAATATTCAAGGGCATGCGACATCTACCAACCCTTAATAATAGGCCAGCGTGGTAGTTATGGCCCACTGAGAGAAAGTAGGTATCCTAGCAGTGGGAAGATATACAGGCTGATAATACAGACACATGTCTTACCATAATATGTTTTGAACGTCTGCATTAAAATAGCTGTACAAAATAAATTCTTTTCAACTTATTTTTATACTTTACGACTATGCAGAAGCCGATGAATCCGTAGAAGAAGCCTCCAGCTTCAGTCGCCATCTCTTGGCGACCAAGAACTGGTTTTCTCGAATATCCTGGGCCAACAAGAGACGGTATTTGTTGGCGTTGCTAGAAGACATCAAAAGTGCTTGGGCACTCTCTTCACTTCTAAAATCTTTATGGAATTGTCGTCCTAAAGACGCTGTGCTTTCAGTGAGCGAGTGAGGAAATATCAATTAATGTTTTTGACTATAAAACTTTGTTTATGTGACCTTTTCTGAACCTCTTATCATTCTCCAATCCTAGGAAAACTGCGTGGAGCAGCTACGATGAAGTTCCAATGGATCATAACAGAACGGCACTGCCGACGACGACTCTAGCGCAAGTCATGAAGAGTTGTCGCGTCTGGTTCCTGACTCTTGAACCAGTGAGTTTTTCTGTTATGCATAGTTTTTCTTTTTATGAAAGAAGAACTATCCATCCTTTGCATTAGATTAATAGTTTTTTTTTAGGTACTTAAGTACTAGATAACGTAGGTACTCTACTTTAAATCCCTACTTAATATTATAAATGCGAAAGTAGCTCTGTCTGTCTGTCTGTCTGTCTATTATGCTTTCACGCCTAAACTACTCAACCGATTTAAATGAAATTTACGGAAATTGTCTAGAGCCTTTTTATTCCGATAAACTGTAGCCCATGCGGGTGAAACAGCGGGGGACAACCAGTATAGGTATTATATTTACGTTCATTACTAACTTCTCGCGGGCTACTTTCATCCCGTACACGCACTATTACAAATATATAGGTAAGATACATACTACGTTTTGTCGTACTATGCCACGAAGCTATCAGGATCTGAGACCAGGAAACACTGGTTGTATTGTTTTCCTAACATCGTTATTCAATTTATCGGTGAGCCAACTCCCAGATGTAATTCCGCAGGAAGATCAAGCCATGGTCCTGTCAGAACTGCTAACAGTAGCGGGTGGACCGGTGATGTGGATGGTGCTGGGTCGCGCACAGGTCCTGTACGAAAGGTACAGAGATCATCAGCTGCGGAACTTACAGGAGTGCATCGTCGTGAACCAAGCACCGGTCGAGAAGTCTCAGCCTTCTCCGCCAACATCACCGGAGAAGGTATATCTATACCTACTTAGGATATTGGAGTCATTGGTCAAATTGTTTTAAACCAGTTTGAGTATCTAAGGTCATCTATATAGAGTTTGCTTCGCTGTAGGCCGTAGGGTATTTTTTACCTTCAAGTTTTTTGAGAATACTGCCTTATAGTTTACGAGAAAAAATATTTTAAACTCCTTCAGTCTTGAAATAAATTGAGAACTATTACTTTTTACTTATTCTTGAACATAATTATTATGATAACATAAGGACAGAAAAGTTTTTCTAAAAAATAACGTTTATTTTTTTGTTTGTTTTGGCGTCACACGATTAGTGTATTTGCCAGTGTCAAGTATGAAATATTTCAAACTCAGAGAGTTGAATCAAGTTTAAGTGATGATGATGATGATGAGATGAAGGGATGAGGATATTGTTTAAGTAAAGTAGTGGCGCTTTACTTAAACTTTACACGGACTTTTTTGGACAACTCGAAAAGTCACTTTTACAACTTTATTTCAATTTCTCACATTCGTACACATTAACGAACACATAATTGTTAATAATCCACCAATATTACACATTATCACTCGAAGAAACACAAGTTATGGAAATAAAAACAAAATTTTCACGTTGACAATTCGATTGCCGCCAAAAAAGTCCAAAAAAAAATCTTATTTATTCGTTATTTTCAGACAGCAAAGAAAGAGGCTTCAACCCGTAAAATGTCAGGAGGTGGTTCTTTGGAACCAGTAAAACAAGCCCAGCCCCAAGCTCAAAAAGAGGTTTGATCAACTTTGGATTTCTTCCGGCTGATTAGCATGATACTTCTTTAATTTGTTGTGTGAGTTGATGGAACTGCCTATCAATAAATTCATAGACCAACTTTATTTTTATATTTAGTTGGAAGCAAATTTAGCAGCTTGGAATGCTACAATCAAAGCCATGAGGGATAGTCTTAAGCTGGAAGAACTTGAAATGATATTTAACGATGGAACTAAAACGAAGATTTGGAAGGTTAACAGACAAAAGCCTGAGGTTATTGAGACCGTGGACTTTGTAAGCATCTTCTCTTCTGATTTTCTAAAACTAATAATATTTTATCTTTTCTCAAAATACTTAGCAAAAAGGCAGGAGCTCTCGTTGAAGGAAGAATATGGTTCTTGCTTGTACCATCAAGGGCAATTTCTAGCGCCTGGATAGCTCTCCCTCAAGTTGAGAATCTGTCCCAAAAAGAACCTAATGTCAGCGAATGCCGGCAGCCTCACTTGTGGGTTGTGGGCCAGTTCCCATTCTACCTTTGATCACTTAACATCAGGTGAAATGTCAAACGCAACCCTAAATAGGATGTGAAAAAACTCGTCGTAAACTCTTTGTGTGTGTGTGTGTGTGTGTGTGTGTGTGTGTCTTCATAACCATAAACAAGCCTTTTAAAGTCCTAAACTTCTAAACAGCTTCAGCTACTGCCTTCTTCAGTCGGCAAACGGATCTTATCGTTCCTCCCTCGTGCCCAACTCGGCGACTACGCTCGAATCAATAAATACTGGTCGTATTTAGTTGACGAGTTCCGAGCGGAACTGACTGCGAGACAAAAGATTGATATCGACTTGGACAAGCTCAATGTAAGCAATATTGGAGATTGGAAACTATAAAGCTTTCTTTGTAAGGATGAACTTTGTCATGATATTACTAATAACTCTCACGATTTTCAAATTAATAATATACGATATTGTAGTTTAGAATTTTGGTGTAATTTAAAGAAAAAAATATGTGAAAATATGAAGTTACTGCTTTTGATTATAGCCTACGTAAGCCATGTAAATATATTTTCAGCGACTAAATTGCAAAACATTGTTTTGTCTACTTACATAAAACTTAGCTGGGTTTCAAATATAACAAAACCTTCCGTGTTAAATCATCTAACTGATGGTGAAAACCGCATCAAAATCTGTTGGGTGGTTTGGCAGGAGTTAATAGATAAAGACAGACAGACGCGCAAAGCGACTTTGTTTTATCTTTCTTATATATAAAAATCAATTGCTGTTCGTTAGTCTCGCTAAAACTCGAGAATGGCTGGACCGATTTGGATAATTTTGATCTTGAAATGTTTGTGGAAGTTCAGGGAAGGTTTAAAAGGTGACTTTTATTGGCGATACGAAGTTCGCCGGGTCAGCTAGTCTTTCTTATATATAAAAATCTATTGCTGTTCGTTAGTCTCGCTAAGACTCGAGAATGGCTGGACCGATTTGGCTAATTTTGGTCTTGAAATGTTCGTGGAGATCTAGGGAAGGTTTAAAAGGTGAGAAATATTAGAATAATTGCCGGGAAAACCCTAAAAACAGCGCTTTCCTTTTTCCCATATAAACGTTTTCTGAATAAAATGTTGAGGCAATTTGAACTTTATTGCTATTCAATACAGTTCATTGATTTTTCGATTGAGGCAGTACGAAGTCTGCCGGGTCAGCTAGTCTATCTATATATATAAAAATCAATTGATATTTGTTAGTCTCGCTAAAACTCGAGAACGGCTGGACCGATTTGGCTAATTTTGGTCTTAAAATGTTCGTGGAGATCTAGGAAAAGTTTAAAAGTTGAGAAAAATTAGAATAATTGCCGGGAAAACCCTAAAAACAGCGCTTTTCTTTTTGCCATATAAACGTTTTCTAAATAAAATGTAGAGTCAATTTGAACTTTATTGCTATTCAATAAAGTTGATTGATTTTTTGATTTTTCGATTGAGGCAGTACGAAGTCTGCCGGGTCAACTAGTGCCATATAAGGATTTAATCCGGCAGGAAAACATGCTACGTCACGACACCAGTCTAGAACTTATGGAGCAGATTGACATATCTAATAGTGTCCCATTGAGCTCTCAAGGCAACATTAGTCAAGCGGTGTCCCTAAGGGCCAGGCCACCACCCAGTATGAAGGCCAGCGAGAAGTCTGGAGGCCTTTACTCGCTGAGGCACTTTCTGAGTGAGAAATTGAATAAACAGACATCAGTAAGTCGAGGATTTCAAATAAATAATCTTTGTTCTTAATCTTTTCCATAAAAACTAGCTGTTCCCCGCGGTTTCACCCGCGTGGACTACAGTTTATCGCGATAAAAAGTAGCCTATGGCCTTCCTCAGAGTTCACACTATCTCCGTACCAAATTTCATTTACTTATATTGGTTCAGTAGTTTAGGCGTGAAACGAGAGAGACATGCAGCCAGAGGTACTTTCGCATCTATAATCGATCCAAAACCGCGGATAACGGATCAGAATCGATTATAAATTTCGGGCGCTAGTGATACGCTCCGGCAGATACGCGGATACACACTCGTTTTATCGCGGGTTAAAAATATTTCAGCGTAAGCAAGTACCAATACGCAACATGGCGGAGCTGTCAGAGAGACTGGACCAGCGTGGGGCCGCCGACGAGAACCTGTGGAGCTGGTGCGAGAACGTACTGAAACATGTCAAGGTTAACAAGGATCGGAAGGTAGATTTGGAATCCAATTATACTTTTAACTGCCATGGTTCTACAATCTACTTACATGGTAGGTATATATCCCGTTACAAAACTTAATTCCAATATGGAATCCTTGTTTAGATTGTGCTGTAGAGTTTTGGAATTATTTATTTTTCACAACAGCTACAACCTAAATGAACAGAGAACTCATGACAAAATAAACAAAAAAAAAAATATTAAAAAAAATTGTTTTTAGTAGGTCTGCAATATCAAATATTTTACCTACATTTTATAATTTTCAAAATATTAATGTCATCGTATTAAATTGACTGGAAAATTTAGGTACCTACCTAATCAGCATAAACTCAACTCTCTTAACTCATTTTGAGTTTATGCTGAGTACATTTTTCAGTACCTCAATTAGATAAAAACCACTATATAGTAGGTATTTATGTAGATACATTTATAAATGCGTTGACTTGAGACTCCTTTAATTGGTCAGTTTAAAAAGAATTACATCCGTTTTTTCAAAAAGGTTTTATGCTAGAAAGAATTCATTGCTGAACATAGGCCTCTTCTTTGAACGCTATCATTAACGGCTATTAGTTCAGAATACTAAATCTCTTTGTTATACAGCCAGAGAACCAAGAGGGCGTCTTGTCTCTCGGAAACGTCCATTTTCCATGTCCATTGATGAAACAATGTCTAGAAGTTCCTCTTGAGACGCCGTTATTAAAAGATCCCGCAATGGTGTAAGTAAATGAAAACATAATTTTTGAAGTAAAACTTCTTTAGGAGTAACTCAGATTTTTTTTCTGACGGAAGTAACGCTTAGCTGCGCGCGCTTTGATACGTAAGAAATTATGATGACATTCAAGTACCTGTTTCGAATGAATAATTTAATATTAATATAACATTGGAATAAGCTTTGTAAAGCACATGAATAATAAAAATAATTAAATTATAATATGATATTTATTATTTAAGTTAATATTTAATCATTTCAGTGATATATGCCGTCAACGCCAAAGAAGTTTTACTTCAATCGCGCGTAAAGGTTACACGAACACTTTTTTTTCTTCTATGTACAGTATTTTTTACATGGTAGTGTTTGAACACAAGCTACCTCATGTTAAGTTACGATGTGGTTGAAGAATATGGCATACCTACGCCTGGACTGGGAACTGGCTCTCAAGCGGGACTGTCAGAACGCACCGACAGGTGCTTGGCAAGTTTGGCGAAAGATTGGCAGCTAACCAGGCGAGCACAAGAAAATGTCCTGCCACCAAACAAAAGTAATAATCTAAATGCCTTACTTACGTTTACATTTTTAATCTTTGTCTTTTGACAGTCATCCTATGAAGTCACGAAGGAATATTTCGACCTCAACCACGCTCCAAGTTCCGAAGGAACAACATGCCAAGCGATACAGCCTTTGGACGCGGAATTTCTCCGGACTCTATCAAGCTTATATCATTCCGTCATATCAATCTCCAATTTAATTACATTTTGCGTAAATATATTGCGTATATTAGGCTGGAGAGGACGTTAAAGTTTGTTGATTTATTAAAGAGACAAATTTGAATATTCCCGCCTTTTCCTGAATCATAATTCAACTGAAGGTGTAACTCTAAACTCACGCTGAGATGAGAGGTTAAATAATAGTTCGTATTATATCAATAACAATATACAAAATGATTT
This sequence comes from Opisthograptis luteolata, assembly GCA_931315375.2. Lineage (NCBI taxonomy): Eukaryota > Metazoa > Arthropoda > Insecta > Lepidoptera > Geometridae > Opisthograptis > Opisthograptis luteolata. Next base: position 3,829,929 of record OV928044.1, read on the forward strand.
TACTAGTTGTAACCTATTGGTATGTCTCGCACTCGATCACAAAAAAATACTGTACCAAAGTTTATTCCGGTAATGTCGGTAGTAGGTACGGGGCAGTGACCGCAGTGCAGTACCCGGTACTGCACACCGTCTAATAATGTGGGTAGTTTTAGTATTTCGCACGAGCTGGAAACTGTTACGGAACGTATGGTCGATATTGTTATTACTCCTGACTACTCCTGAGAATATACAGCAAAAGGCATTTTGGAAAAAGTTCATGTTAGAAGCGATTACAACAATGAAATTAGAAAAAACCTACGGCAGGCGAATTGTTTAGGCGGTATGCTTGTTATGACTTAAGCCTGCCCAATTATGTGAATGTAAAAAACGATCTTGAAGTTGACATTTGGTTCAATTTGACTAGACAGTTGACAGTTTGTTTTTCTAGAAGTAGGACGAACAGAGAGAAAACACAAAATATTTATCTATTGTGCTAGTTACTGCTGATAGGGAAACATTGGGGCAGAGGTTTAGTGTTTATAATGTTAATTGTTACTTGAAACGTAGAAATCACGGGAGGCAAAATGAGTAAACACATGTATTCAACGGCGAACCTCTCCGATAAGGAACTCAAGGAACAAGGAAACAGATTGTTCAGTCTTCGAAGGTTCGAAGACGCTATGAACTGCTACACAAAAGCTATTGTGAGTACTGTGTACTAACACTTCTGCTAAACTTCTATCTTCAACGAAAAACCTTCATAAAGCGATCCAAGTAACGACTACCGACGAAGCAGTAACCTTGTAATGTTATTGTCTAGTTGCAGGCAGCGATTTTCACGTTATAAGAATGTTAGAGCCAGTTCTCTGTTCAGGTGTAGCGTGACGCCACCTTTGACCACTTCGTCACTTAACATCACGCCATTTGTGGACAAATGCTACTCTGCAGGAATAAAAGAAAACGAAAAGACTATGTAATTACGTGATAATTATTTAAAATTAGCAGCACATAGAACTCTAATTCAATTAAAATATCATTAAAATTTTGCTATAAGTATTTATTATTATATGAAGCAGAAAAAAAAAGTATACTAAAAATGAAAAGTTATCTATTTATTTATTTGGTAATAGGCGAGCAGCCCAGAGGCTGATGTGCCTATATCATGCTGTGTTGAATTATAGCAATGTCCAAAAGTGCAGAGAAAGTCAATTCTGTAGCAAGGAAGCATTGTTTGTTCGCAACCACTTGTCCAGTATGTTTTTCAAGGAATTCACTGAAGGAGCTGATACAATGTCTTCTGGCATTAAATAATGTTTTAAGATAAACTACTAATATTACATGTTGTGATACATAACTACTAGTTTCTTAACTGCACCACACATGTTTAATTGTAGATAAAGAACCCATCGGTGGCTACATACTTCACAAATCGAGCACTATGTCATCTCAAGATGAAGCATTGGGAGGCTACTTGCCAGGACTGTCGGCGCGCTCTAGACATCGACACCAATCAAGTCAAAGGACACTTCTTCCTCGGGCAAGCATTGGTGGAGCTGGAATGCTATGATGAAGCTATAAAACATCTACATAGAGGTAAGATTTTTTTCTGTGTCTTTGTTTGTATACCATAGCCAATGTTTAACTTTGAAAGCTACAAATTCAAAACATTTAATGTTAAAGACAACAATGACGCAGTTATGCTGGGGCCACACTGATGAGTAATTCCGTTAAATAGCTGGATGATTGACGTTTGACATTAGTGTGGCCACAACCATTTAACAACGGCATTCACATTGACATTTGATATGAGCCGATAACTCAAGTGCATTCACGTTGTCCGTTCAAGTGTAATTGTCACATAATTGTATTAATAATTAACGCAATATTTATCGCGATGACAGGCATTGACATTTCCCTTGACGTTGACCTTAGTGTGGTCCCAGCATTACAGAAATAAATAAAATTGTAATGTTTGTTTGTTATTATATCTTACTGAGTAGCACTTGACCAGAAATCACCTGATGCTAAGTGGTGATATGGTCGAAGGTAGTGTCACGCCACGCTACACCTCGCTAGTGTTGGTTTCTTAAAACTATTGCATGTATTTTTGTTTAGTTTTTTTAACAAATAATTGATTCGTTTCAACTTAAGAATTTAGACATGGTTCGTAGGTTTTTTAAGCTTCTAACATATCTTCGAGAACATGTCTATATAAAGGTAAGTCATATATAAAACACTGTTTCAGCAAACGACTTGGCCCGTGATCAAAAGCTGAACTTCGGCGATGACATTGCGGCACAATTACGACTTGCCAGAAAGAAGAGATGGAATATTCAGGAAGAGAAGCGGATCGCTCAGGAGATTGAATTGCAGACTTATTTAAATAGGTACAGTATGTAGAGAAATAAATAAATATTAGCATATTGTTACACATTTCCTTGATAAAATATAGACAAAGTGCACAGGAATTACTGTCATAAACAAATTCTAACTTCTGCATGGGCAAAGCTGCTGGCGTAAGCTAATAGAGCATATTATATCAATAGATTGCTAAAACATATATTTTCCTCAATCGTATCAAATCCAAAGAAGGATTGTTGCCACTCGGCTCATTAAAAGATTTCCTTAATTAATACACAATATCTACTTGGTCATTGATTACGTTTATAGACTGTATGGCTTCTTGTTTCGACACTAAATCCTGTTAGGTCATTTGAAGACTTACAAAAGATGTTATTTGACTCATTTGATGTTATACACAAATGACAATCAAGGTGAAACAAGTTACAGACTGAAAAATTATTGTCTAATTATAATTAATCTTATTGCTCGCTGATTGAATGACTAACATAATGACTCTGTAACACTCTCAGATGGTAACAATGGAACAAAACCCTGCAAGCAATGCAAGCAGCTGATTGATTAATAATAATTTACTAGGAAATTTATTGACTAGAAAATCTAGAAATTTCACTGACTAGAAAAATCTAGAAATTTACTGACTAGGAAGTCTGATTAAACTTGCGTAGTATCTTCTAGCTTACTCAGATTTTATAGTCAATTTTTTGCTAAGTAATTATTCAATCATTTAGTTCCTGATGATTTTATACAAATTTGACCCTACCTACCCTACCTACCCTACCTACCCCACCCTATATCTGCAGATTTTATAGATTTCTAAGGCGTTCTAGAGGTTAGGAAACAACATGGGTTTTGTGTGAATCTTACAACTTGTCTATTTCTGATATTTCAGGCTAGTAAATGAAGATATGCAGCGCAGAATAGAAGAGCTGAAATTAGACACAAGCAATGAAGAAGATACTATTATGGCTAAGTCTGTTAAAATTGAAGAGGAATGTGTAAGTAGTTTAACATAATTTAATTTCAGATGACAACAAAACATTTTTTAAAGCATACTAGGTTCAAGTCTGATGCTAAGTGACGATGTAGTTGAAGGTGGTGCGACATGAGAACTGGGTCGCAAGTTAGGCTTCCTGAAAACATAAAGGTCCTTAGATATTCTTCTTCCTGTATTTAGAGTCGATCTCTTGTCAGTAGAGCATTTTCCATTTTATTCTGTCCCCAGCCATCGTTTTAACCTCTTGGTATGACACAACCTCAATCCTTTCTTAGACTTGGTCTTGGCCTACTTCTCTCTCTCTCTCTTCTCTTCTTTTTTTCTTTAGATATTGTAGGTTTTTAATGGTTTGAAGAAGTAATGATGTAAGGGCTATACACACGGAGTTATTAAAAACGATGACCGGCCATTTTGCATGCTGCATCGAAAATCGCCGGCTTTCGCTGCTAAGGGTAGCGTATGTGCAATGGCCCTTAGTCTTATAATGTGTTTGCAACTGTTCTTAACACTTTCTATTTACGTAATTCTGTTCTCATTTCAGAATAACTACTCTAGTGAACTAAATAATTTATTTTCTAAAATGGATGAAAGGAGAAGGGTAAGTTTTTAGTTTTTTTTTATTTAATATTATAAAAAAACAAGGAGTATCTCAATCAATATATATATAATATGTTAAAAGCACTCTATTTTTGACTTATTGAAGCAATGTGAAGACTGACTGATCGAATAGCTTCTGAAACATTAGTAAAAATAGATGCGATGGTTATGTTTAAAAAAAACTATTTACAGAAACGTGATGTTCCGGACTACTTGTGCGGGAAGATAAGTTTTGAAATTCTGAACGAGCCCGTCATCACGCCTAGCGGCATCACTTACGAGAAGAAAGATATTGAAGAGCATTTAGAGGTAGGTAATATCAGTCTGAAGAGTTGGTTGTTATGTATATTTATATTTTTGGATTTATATTTAGGATTTATATTTTTAGTGCGTGATAAATGCGCGTTTTAAAACGTAAAACATTTTTATCAGCAAATAATGTAATAAAATCTAAGAAGTCAATTTTAATTGTTACTCTGTATGTATATGTAATCCTGGTGACAATGCATTAATTTGGTATCATCGACCTGTTCTGATGATGGAGCCAGAAGGTGGATAGTGGAACTCTTCAGTGGCTACTAGTAAACCCCTGGAGTTTGGGCTCATATGACTCGTTTTGACCAGTCTAATAGATTAAGCTTGTTAACGGTCTGGTGATGGAGCCAGGAGGTGGATTTATATTGTTAGTGCTAATTATAGTTTCCTATTTCCAGCGAGTCGGCCACTTCGACCCGGTTACCAGAGTGAAGCTGACCGCCGACCAGCTGATCCCGAACTTCACAATGAAGGAGGTTGTCGACGCTTTCCTGCAAGATAACGAGTGGGCTTTAGACTACTAGCTGCTAAGCGAAAGTGTAGATAACAACTCATTTGTACCGGTTTTTTTTCGTCTGTTCTTTGCGTTATTTGAGATCTATGTGCCTGAAATGGGGAGTCACACGTAAAGCTGTTTAGAGATGGCACTCTGAGCGACTGTACCTTGTTTACTACGTTGTGTTGAGTTAAAGCTGTGGTTATCAAACAATAGTTTGACAGGTGTGTCAAATCAAGGTGCAGAAATATAAATATGCTGTGTTGTTTCGTTTCGTTTTAGATAAAATCATACTGTTGTGAACAATTCTGGTGGATTCTCCGTCTGAAACACCGATCATATTCTTAGTCTACAAACAACGCAATCTCCAAAAGGTATATGAAACTACCAACGGACACTGACAGAATTGTGACACTAAGTCACAGAGACCATAGATCAAGATGTCAAGTCATGTCATAATTAAGCAACGTCCTTGCTAGGTACGACTATGCGCCACCTAGCGTGAAAAAAGTTAGTTTAAACTTAATTTCTTTTAGTTGTGTTTTGTCATTTTGTCAACACGCGTCTATTGTGTAAACCTAGTACTTACATATCGCGATGTTTAACGTTTGTTATGTGAATTTTGAGCATCAATCGGTCAATCAACCGGTCTCAAAATTTGGCTGGCCAACTTGGATGGATGGCCCACACTCTCTCTCTCTGAGAGAAGGTCTGTATCCCAGCAGTGGGAACGTAATAGGCTGAGGATGTTGAATCAATAAGAATGTGGTTTTGATTAGATTGGTGCCTAATTCTCTTTAATAAGTTAAGTTTTATCCACTCATTTTTAATTCTACTCTTCTAGTTATATCTACCAGTCAGCTATGTCTGGTCATAAGCGTAGTGCTTGAGCTTAAAATACCTCTAAAGAAATCATGCCTTTAAAGATAACTCTATAATTATCAAGGAAAGTTTTAATTAATAAATAGATGACGCTTTATTGTAAAAAAAAACAGCAATAAGAATGACTTGGAACTAGTGTAATAACGGGCGGGTTTAAAGCTTAGCTTAGTTTTAGTTTCTTTACAAAATATAATCACTCGTTACATAAGAAGGTCAAACAAAAAAGGTAGGTACTTACTACCAGAGACCACATGTTAATTTTTTAAATGTTTAATGATAGACAATACCTAGATAGAGACAATATAGATTCAGAATACAAAGTAGAGTAGTAAAATGTAAACGCATTTTCTGTGATTAGTTCTACGGACATTAGTATGACACGGATTTTTTTGATAACGCAAAGAATGAGTTTCATCAACCGAAAAATACTGTGTGCGTCGCTGTGATTATGTCACTGGTATTTAGTAAATAATTGTTATAAATAACTGACATTCACTTTAGAATTAAAGCTTGCTAAATTCCAATTCTGGCACGACCGATTTAAATCTTGATTTAACGAAATGCAAATGTCAAACTGGATGGAAAATTTAGTTAAATTCAATTTTAAACCAGATTTAGTGTGTTGTGCAAGTGGGTCTTATTCTTGTTTGCTTTGATTCTATAGTGAAAGAGCTGAGCGTAAAAAAATTGAAATACACTTTGGCGCATTTCTATAAAATTAGTTAGATAATCCACTCCCCATTCCTTATTAAAAATCAAAAAAAAATGCGCAGGTTTGTAAGTACAATTATATTTTTGTTAAAAAAAATGTCGCTGCAGTGTTTCTCATTTGTTGATACTTTATTCATTAAACCACTATGTACAGTCATCGGCAAAAATGGCTAATCACGATCGATTTTACAAAGGTGTACCAAATAGCCTTTTTTGTCCTAGAAAAAAACGGAAATTTGAGTTTGTTCAGCTACTTTTGTCATTGACCGTGGTTAATATACATAAACAAGAACATTCTTGTCGTAGTTTATGGTGTCATTAATACCTAAATAAACGTCCATGCAAAAAAACTGGCATGTCCAAAAACCACAAAATACAAGGGCATGCGACATATTGACATATACCAATCTGCACTGTGGCGGCGTGGTAGATTACGGCCTCTGAGTAAAGGCCAGAGTCCCAGCAGTGGGGACGTAATAGGCTGATGATCAGGGCCGGATTAACCATTAGGCAGAGTAGGCAACTGCCTAGGGGCCCTGCATTGACTAATGGCGCCATGCTCACACTAAGAAAAAAATGTAGCTATATCGAACGAAAACTTTATTTGAAAATCTGTATCCTTCCACAAATACGCATAGTTTCCTTTCATTTGTTTTAGTTATGAATACAATTTTATTGCATTGTGATAGAACAAATGTATTTTAAAAAGTAAGACAAGGGCAGGGAAAGCGGCCCCTAAAACTGTATGCCTAGGGGCCCTGACAGGGTTAATCCGGCCCTGCTGATGATGATGATAATAAACGTCCACTGATTATTATAATTAAGTTGCTACTCTATGGTTCCTTGTTTAGTACCACAGACCACATCACGCATCAAGGGGAGAGACAATGGTGGTAACTGGTGATAAGGTACCTAAACAAATGCAAAAAAAAAAACAAAAAAAAGTCATAATATACCTCACATATCATCTATGCAAATAAAAAATAACTTGGTAAGAGAACAGCTGGACGTTTTTTGAAAGGTCCGTAATAGTTCAAAAAAGTTAAGTCTAAGGGAAAGAAAAATAGGAAAAGATACTCAGAGAATTCGAAAAGAACTGAAAGCGTTTATTTCTATGGGTTTTTCATTTTTTGTAATGGCATTCTCGTGCAAAGCCGGGCGGGTCGCTAGTATCAAACAAAAGTTCTTGATTGAAAACCCTAAAGGTAGGTACACTTTTTGATCACCAATATAGAAACACGATTTTGTTGTTCACCTCTATTTACTTAATAGTGAAATACAATATTGCACAATCTTTTTCTTTATTTCAATTGTGTCCCTCTAAAGTATATTATTGTAGATTAATGTAAGTAGATGTCTCACTTTCTATAGTCTAGCATTTGTTATTAAATCCAGCTGGTTAGTCATTTGGCATGGCAACAATGTTTCGCAATATGACGCGCAAAATTATGCGTAAAGACGGTGGATGCTACCCGCAACATTTGCTCCCTAAGGCCACCAAATATCAGTATCGTATCAATTGTTGTCCAAAATTGTTAAACATGAAAGTTTTAAATTTGTTTGGAGTTTGTGCCTGCATGTAAGATGGTAAAAAATGCCAAGATAACAATCTGTCGCAACAATTCATTATCAGTATGCGATCCATCTAAAGAATACATCGGAGTAATTGCATAAGTGATGTTGTACTTATCATCTATACTACTCTACTATTCATCATTTCACGAGCATAAAGTGTTTAACGACCCCTAACAGTCAACATATTGCGGAAAATTGTTGCCAAGTTAAACCCACCTCCGCTTCATCCTCTAAAAGCTGTTATACGTTTTATTTCGTAATGTTAATGATTAAGTATAAGAATAATTTCAAAATTTTAGTCTCCTATATTTATTTTTTCATCGTGATAAATAAACGTGACATGATCACATGTTTAAAACACTTGTTTTATTATTTTATCTATTAGTCTATTAATTACAAGTGTTCTTCTGTAGATCTATTTTTCTTCTATTCTATGAAGTATGGTGCGATGTCTTTGTCCAATCGTTAGCAGGTTCGTAGTTCTGAATGAGGGAGATCCGTAGCGAGTAGCTCTGAATGACTCAAAATGAGGGTCATTCGTAACAGGTAGTTCTGAATGAGTCAGAATGGAGGAGATTCGTAGCACGTAACTGTGAAAGAGTCAGAATAAGTTACATTCGTAGCACAAAGCTAAATCTCTATGAAAACTCGGAACGATAATGGTGCGATGGTGCGTCAGAAGGTTCGTAACTCTAGACGAGCCCAAATGAGGGACATCCGTAGCAAGTAACTCTCAATGAGTCTGATTGAGGAACATTCGTAACAGGTGACAGAATGAGGGACATCCGTCGAATTAATGAATGAGTGTGAATAAGAGAATAGGGAGATCCTATGTCTGTATGAGACAGAATGAGGGAGATCCGTAGCAGGTAGCTCTGAATGAGGGACATACAGATAAATATTTTGCTAACGATTGTTCAGTTTCTTAATGAAATAATTCCCAAAAATACATTTAGGTAAATTTTCGTACGAAGAACAAGAGAAATTTTCGCTTAAAACTCGTCAATTTTACAATTCCTTCTCGAGTCGATTTTATACTTATCTTGTGTTTAACTAAATTGAGACTAGATGCTGCCGCAATATTATGCTCTGGCAAGCAATTACAAATGTCGGTCCTATGGTGTGCGTCAGCTTGTCCGACCGCGCGAGACAAACTGACTCAATACTTGGAGGAAATTTAATTAGAATCTAGTTTGCATTTATTAATAAGACTTATAGGTGTTAACTAAAGGAAAGGAATATAACGAGGAGTGTAGAAGGATTCGGAAAGGATTAAATGACGAAAGATCTCCATCTCTGGCTCATTTTAAAACTTTAATTTATTCTAATACGAGTGGTAGTAGGTACCTAAGTAACTTGCCCAGGAGCGCTGGTTGAGTTTTACGCTAGGGGGCTCTAGACTAGAGCCTCTAGCACACACGAGGAGTAAATAGTGTTTGTGGAGTAGTTACCCATGACTATACATCATCATACAGTCATCAAAACTGATCAGAAATCGGCTTTGAGCGATATTTCTACTACTTTAACCGCGGCGCGACAGACATAGGGTATGGGCACACCAATGTTTTTTTTCGCGGCCAGGATGGGGGATCCTCATGGATACCAGGCGCGGGTCTGGTTATGTCGGACTCCGCCTTGGGATTAGGCTACCTACCGACTAAACCTTCCTCCCTGTTTACAATTTGTTTCTATAGGCTCCAGGGCCCATACACTTATTAGAGTAAACATTAATTAATTTTCTTAAGGTCTCTATTTCTTTGCTCGTTTTTCGTACGCACTTCCGTGCATTGTTCATCCAATAATATAAATATACATATTTAATTCATATTCTATATATATCTTTTTTTTCTTTTTATTCTTATGTTATTGACAAGTTAATTTACAGACTAAAGAACTGCAGCAAACCGGCCCCTACTCGCAGCACCCGTTCACGAGTATGACTCGTGTGCCAGCCATCGCTTTCCTCAACCATATCAGAGGGAAAATAGCGACCCACTAAGGCACACTAATGTTAATTATGTTGAACATTGGATGCCACATCGTTCATTAAAATGCCTCCCTCCTTTTCTTTCTCTATTTATATATCTTATGTTGGCATTTTTAGAGAACCCAAACAAGCGTAGCGTTACTTACCTATGTACCAATGTTAAGCATTAGCTGACTTGTAGTCAAACGCTACACCATAACACAACAAGTACAAAAAGCGTGAAATGCGATAAAATAATAATAAATTACTGATTTCTAGCTTAAAAAGAGTCCCTAAGGTTCGGCAACGCATTGGCAACTCCCCAGGTGTTGCAAAATCCATAGGCGACGGTGACCGCTTTCCTTCAGGCGGGCCGCCTGCTTGTTTGCCAATCTATTACATAAAAAAAACATAACGTAATGATACACTGACTTGGTCAACTAAGGGCCGGTTTTAAAAACAAAATTTCGGTAAAATTGATCTTATTGTCAAATTTTAGCACGGATTTGACACAAAAATCAAGTTTACCGAAATTTGGTATGGCATTTTACCTACGGACGTTTATAAAACCGGGTAATAACACTATTATAAATAACAATCTGGTATCAAGAACCGACGGGGTCTTCTAAAAGCCGGCGCTAAACTGACCCACTATTTCTAACTCGCACGAATTGAAATGTGTCCAATACAATCCGAAGCTACATTACCGGCCAAAGAGACAGATTTATTTAATGCGAGTATAATTGAATACTCGCACGACACTAGCCCCCTGGACTGGCGCCAACTCGGAGCGCAACAGTTCTTGTGTTTCGTACGTTAGTGCATGTAATGTGGTCTCAGTGCCGGATTTCTTTTAAACTTCCCCATTGTTCTTGAATCTAAACGGGGCTTGTAATGGTTTGCAGGTAGTGCCAAGACAAGTGTAGTTGTGGAAGGCGCAAGGTTAGATCGGCAGATGTTTTAACACTTTCATCTTTTGTACCTACCTACATGGTAGATAGAGTGCTAGATTAAGCAAGCGATTATCAGACCGACTGAAATTCTACACGTTTATACAAGCAACTTTTTGTAGAACTTGTGCGTTGAAATTCGGTGTTTATTTACGCCTACGAAATAGTCGGTAACCGAGTGTCGGTAGTGTGGTTTGTCTTAGTTGGAAAACTTTTCACGTTTTTGTGACATCAAGTAAATTCAATACAGCACATAGTAATTAGTTTCACTCAAAAAATTACGCTTAGGCAGAGATTAGGGGGCTTAAATATGTGGGGCCCGTAGCAATTACTACTGTTGCTACGTGGTTCATCCGGCACTGTAGGAAGCGTTTGACTACAGGTGACCTAAATTGACGACGTCGCCGAAGGTGACGCCACGCTACGCATAGATTGGGAAAGGGAACTGGATCACAAGTCACCTGATGTTAAGTGACGATGTGGTCGAAGGTGGCGCCACGATACACCTGGACTGGGAACTGGCTCTCAAATGGGCCTGCCGGAACACACCGATAGGTGCTTGGCGACAGGTTCTTAATTTGAGTGTGGTAGCTAGCCAGGCGAGCACTTGAAAATGCCCTACCACCAAGCTATGGTTTCACCACGATGTTATCCTTCACCGAAAGCTCAACTCTTACTTTTATGTTGGTAGCTAAATAAGCATTTAACAAAACTACTAAGACGACTTGCAATATCCATAAAAGCTTTTATAGATGAAACCGATACACGTCCTAGTTTATTTTTACAAGTATTTATGTCCATTTACCCAATTAGATACTAATGTAGCCAAGGGCTCAATAGCGAGATATCAATCTATTGATTTCTAGATAGCAGGTAGACAATACTCTCGAGTGACGTAGCTACGCCATTCCCATGTAAAGTTAATTTAAACTATGGGTATTTTATTTTATACGTAACTAGACAGCTCAACTCTTATTGAGTAACTAGCTGTTCCCCGCAGTTTCACTTGAATGGGCTACAGTTTTCCATTTTTACCTCCATAAGAGTTGAATTTCAAAAAATCCTTTCTTAGTTACACCGTTACGCTCTCTATCTTCTTTATGCGTCAACACAAACATACCCTCAAAATTTTAAGTTTCTACGACCAGCGGTTTTGGCTGCGCGTTGATATCAGTCAATTAGGACTTTGATTCTTATATATATATTGATATATATTGAACGCGCCACTTACATTGGCACTTTTTATTATACCTACCCTCATCCTCCCTTATATTTTCGGCGACGACCTGTGTCGTCACATACGTACTGACAAGCAGCTGCTTGCCGCGACAAGTAGTCTGCGATCGACCCTCGTCCGTTGCGACTACCGCTTCGCTTTAGAATATCACTTCCGCGCCGCGCCGCACCGCAAATACAGTCCACTTACCATCCATATCGAAGCCCGCTCTGGTGAAGAGATAAACCTGAAGAAGCCGTGAAGAAGCGCTCCAAGGCTGGAACTTCCTATTTGGAGACCGAACCACCTACAAGGAGGAACCCCAACCCGAGGTGATTGTAGTGTGCCTTGCACAGTGCCAGTGGAAGACCAGGTTAGTCGTCATCATCCCTTATTTAACCAGCCATCCTTCCCCCGCTATTTGGAGACGTGCTCGGCTATAATACTTAGCTGCCGCGTTAACATATATTTTAAGGAACCTAAGCTTTCGCTGAAGGAAAAATTATGATGAAACTGTAGTTTGGTGGTATGGCATTTTGTGGTGCTCGTCTAGCTAGCCACCATGTCGAAGTTAAGAATTTATTGTCTAGCACCTATCGGTGTGTTGTTGAGGTATCTAGCCGTAGCATGGCGCAACTTTCGACCACTTCGTCATTTAGTATTTGATGACTTATGGCCAAACGCCATACTAATAAGCGTAACAAAAAAACCTCAATTATCTCTTTCGTAAAATTGTTATCTTCGAAAATAAATTCATAAACAAACAAGCACCCGGCATAGATCTGTGCGATGATCCCTTACAATCTGGATTTCCTGTTCTATTAATGGACTCAGAAATTAAAAAAAACATTGTCATAAAACTCTCGGGCTAAGAACAAATATTTGTCCATGGCGGAACTCGAACCCTCAGCCGTTAACCTGCCAACCTGATCCATCTACACTAAAAAAAACAAAAGTGGTATAAAATATGTCTGAATGAAAATCTAAAGTCTTCTTGAAAAATGCTTGGAAAGCATCTCTCCATTCTCGCCGCGTCAAAGCGACCATCGCTGTCCTTGGACTTTGTAACAAAAGCCCTTTGCTATGAGACTCTTCAGTGTTTTCTGCAAGCTCTCACGACCCGCGGGCACTCTCCGAAACGAACCATAGATGAAATTGAGTAAGAGAGTAGAACGACCGTTTTTTTTTATATATAACAGGCCAGTGTTTGACCGCAACTCACTTGAAAAGATGCGACGCGGTCGAAGGTGGTGCCTTGCTACACCTGTAGTGGGAATTAGCTCTCAAGTGAGGCTAGTGAAACACCGATAGGTGCATAATGACAGATTCTTTACTTGATGGTCATTAGCCAGACGAGCTGTGACCTACCACATTCTAAAATACATTTAGGAAAATGTTAAATTTTTACTTAACAAAACATGTTTTTTTGGATCCTTATTAAATAATTGTTTTGCCACAAATCTTCCTTGCCTGTTCCCACGATGGCCCCACCTGACGGTGCACGGACTCTCTGCCCTGGATGGTTTTGCCACATTACGTTAGCAAAATAAAAATAAAATAAAAACTATTTTTTTATTATTTATTAACAAATTTTGCGTAGAATAAGAGAGTGTGAGGGGGTCCATACTCCCTTAAACCGCAACTTATATAGGCACGTCTGTGATTACAACTTTACCAACAGTTTCAAACCAGTTCGCATATTTAAATATTCCAAAACTCAAAGTCAAATAAGCGTCAATATCGAATACACTACGGTTACAAATTTCACCACCGTTAAACAAGTATTTCGTTTACACAGAACAAAATAACTCATTAGCGAGTTAAATTGAAACGACGACGTATTGCAATGCAGCACTTTGAGTTAAAAGTTAAATATAGTAGGATAAGTACCCACGGGACTCGTAGTTGAATTTGCATCTCGTATAGTGTAAAGTGTTTTGAAATGGACCTGAGTATTATAATAAACATTTACATTTCCTACATTTATTTCATTAAAGTAGTGTACATTTAAAGCTGTTGGTACATATTTAAAAACATTAGTCATAAATATAGCGTACCAGAAAGCCGCTACGAGCCCCAGCAATGGCGCAAAGGCTTCTAACTAATTGGATTCTGTGAACTGGGTACTCCTAATTGACATTTCCTACTTTCAATGTTCAGCTGACAATCCTACTGAGAATTTGATGTCAAAAACATGATTTTTATTGTACATAAATATTAGCTCTGTATGTTTTGTAATTGCTGAGAAAAAAGAAGATCCCTGCAGCCAATACATATTGTCAATTCGTCATCTTAAGGTAAATTTTATTCTAACGAACAAGGTTTTGTGAAGAAGGAGATCCGCAAGATCACATAAGCCCAGCACTACTAAAATAATGCCTTCCTAATGGAGTCTAGACAGGGTTATTTATGAACTACTGCATCACAATAATTACACTCATATTTTGAACTGGCTGCGCCCCGCGGTTGCACCCGCTGTTTTTCCGTTTTCCGAAACGTTTTCTAGGATCAAGAGTAGCCTATGTGTTAATCCAGTGTTTAAGCTATCTCTATTTAAAGTTTCATTCTAATCCGTTTAGTCATTTTTGCGTGCTGCGGGATAACGGGAAGACGCCAAGCCTTCTTTTAACTCCAAGATATACTCATAAGCTATATGTAACGCAAAAACTAATGAACGGGTTTGAGTGAAATTCGGAATGGAGATAGCTTATACCCTGGATTAACACATGACTACTTTTTATCCTGAAAAATGGTTCCTGCGGGATAACGGGAAGACGCGGGTGAATCCGGGGGGTGCAGCTAGTATATTTATAAAAATTAAATGTATAAAATTAAATAAGACTTTTTAACCGACTTCAAAAAAAGGAAGAGTTCTTAAATTCGACCGAATGTATTTATTTTTATACGAGCCCCGATGCAAAATAGTTCGTCTAGTGTGAAATTTTCTCTGTGAGATTTTTTCTAACTTCATTATTTTGTATATCTATATAAAATATTAAGCTGTTCTACTATCACATGTCGCGTTACTTATGCTATTTTTTAATTATGAACAAATAAACTATTTTAGCTTTTTAAATTTATAAATATCCTGTTTTAAATTCGAAGAAGTTATAAGCAAAATAGTTCGTCTAATTGTTAATCGATGCAAAAGTGTTCGTCTATCGGTGAGTTAAATAAGATTATTCCTTCTTTGTACAATAATGTTACATAATTTATATTTGTTAAAGTAATTCTGTGTCATTTGTCGAGTGAGACAGTATAAATTCTGAAAATTTCTGATTTTTTTTATTAGTTTTCAAATAACAATGGGTCGTGGCAAACCCGTGTGTGAAGAGCTTTGAAAGCGAATAGTTTGTGGGGTCAATGCAGTTTGTGGTTGGTTCTATCAATGCTGCAAGGTATCAAAACCTTTTGGAAGAGCATTTACTGCCCTCTATTCCGTCACTTAAGCATCAAGATTCCTTCATTTTTCAACAGGATGGTGCTTCCTGCCATACTGCAAGGACACCAAAGACGTGGCTACTGGCGAAAAGCATCCCTACAATCGAATGGCCATCTAACAGCCCGGACTTGTCGCCGATCGAAACCCTATGGTGGAAAATGAAAAAAGTTCTCCGTAAAAATCCATCAAGATCGAAGAGCGACTTAAAGGCTAAACTCTTAGCTGTCTGGGAATCAATTACGCCTGAGGATTGTGCAGCGTTGGTTGCAACCATGCCTCTTTGCATAAGAGCTGTTATTGAGAGCAAAGGCGACACAACTAAGTGGTAGACGAACTATTTTGCGTGAGTGACAAGGGTAGACGAATACTTTTGCCTTATGTTTTTTAGAATATTTTTTAAATTATTTATGTTATGTAAAGTCATGAAAAAATTTCAGTTATGTTAAAATAAACCTTAAAATGTTCCTCAAATTGTGGTTCACTTTTTATTAAACGTTCTTAATTATTCTACCAATATTTACTTTCTATATTTTACGCTTTGCACTACTTTCTATACTAGACGAACTATTTTGCATCGGGGCTCGTATGTGTTCGCGAATAACTTCGTCGTTTATGAACGAACCGATTTCGATGATTCTTTTTTTTTTGAAAGGAGATATCATAAAAAGGAAACCACAGGAAGTCGTTTTTTTTTAAAGATTTTGTTAAAATGTTTTGATGTTATTTGCTTTCAACATAATTCACTTAACATTAGGTGACGATATCAAACGCAACTCTGCAAAATAAATGCATAAAATAGAAAAATATAAATACAGCAATTGTTAGTACTTTAGTCTTAAATTGCGCAAATAATCGTGTCAATATAGGTATCGGCATCTAGAAGTGAAACGTCGGCAAGTGTCGGTTCAAAGGCAAAGGACATCTCACGCAAGCGCTGAGACGATTTCCTTCTCTGGTAATGTAGCTTGAACTAATTCATGTGTGACTTTAGGTGACTCGCAGGACCTCTGGATTTTTATACTATTCTTGAGAAAGTGTCGGATGTTCAGACTATGTTTTACTTTTCGGCGTCTTGCTTGTTAAATTTAGCTTGATAGATCTTCCAGTTAGCTAATAGATCAGCCTATAATAAGATTTGCCAAATCCAATCTTACAGGTAAGCATTGCAGACGAAGAAACTTACATAAATAGTTTAAATTATTTATACTTATGATAATTAAAATAATTATGTGTAACAGAATAATAAGTAATAAAATCTACGTGTAGCGTGACGCCGCTTTCAGCCACATCGTCATTTAATATCAGGTAATTTGTAGTCAAAGGCTACTCTAAAAAAAGTTAAATAGTAAAACAAAAATTATTGATTTTGTTTTGGCTACACACACACACACTGACACACACTTACGTTCCAAATTTAAGAAGCATACAACATCGACTCGTCACCACAAAGCTCCACTCAAGATCATTCTCATTCAAAAAATCGCACCCTTCTTCCGCAAAAGGTCTGTAGGCGGCAAGTGCGCGTCGCGTTTCGCAGCGCCCTGCGCAGAGTAGGTCAGGACGGGATGGGGCGGGCGGAGCGGTCGCAGGGGCGGGCGGCGACGGGCGCGATTCATGTTTACGGGGCTTGGCCGTCAGCTGTTGGCACGACATGAATGTGCCGCGCCCGCGCCGCGCGCATCGATTGATTGATACCTGAGCGACCACGTGCCTTCAGTCCTGCCGCGCTCGCCGGCCCGCGTGCGCGACCCCGCGCAGTCACGCATCCTGACATGTGACTCCGCCCGCGATCAAGCCGCCGTCGCTCATCAATGGACTGCCCTAGGTGACCGGCCGCCCCTGACGCCCTCATATCAGCCCTGCCGACCCGTAAGTACCGGCCCTGCACCGGCCTCCGTACGCGTAAACAACGCACTTGATCCGTTTGTAAATAATGGTTTTTCCGATAACATTAATAGCGGAGACGAGCGACTGCGCCGTGCGATGTTTACCGCTCGGAAGCCCTCTCATTACATTAGGAATTTGTTTGAGCTTTTTCTTATCGATCGCTCCCGTCTTTGGGCAGGAATATTTGTAAAATAGTCTTTAGGTTTACGTAATCGAAGGACAGTCCCGTCGTTTGTTATTGGGAAGTCGCGTTATCTTAGGTGTCCGCCGCGGTCGCGCGAGACGATGGCCACGAACATCATTACATAAAACATTCGAAACGTCTTGACATATACTCTTATTTATGGTTTCTAAGAAAGTAGGAACGAATGGGACAAACACACAGCTAAGACCGAAGGTACTCCTATCTAAAGTTTCGATGGGATATAATGATAACAAATGATAGAGCGTTGCCAAGAAATGTACGAAATGGAGAGAAAAGCGTCTTAATTTTAGCTTGGAGATCGTTTGAAAAGCACGAAAAATTTACATTAGCTATCATAAATCTTGTGTTACAGACACGAAATCTGTAAAATGTTTATCGAATTAATCTCATCCGTATGAAAGATTGACATGTTAGCTTACTAGAATATTTATTTAAGTAGTTATACAATTCAAAATTTACAGATATTGTAGTAGGATTACAATTATTTACAGGTTATTGAATTGACAACTTATCAATTACGCATGTAATAATTAAGATACAAAATAATATAAAAGAACATACGCAATACAATCTTATAGATTATTGTTAGGTCTTAGTTTTATAAGAGTACCATCTTTTATTAATTAGTACTTAAAGTAGTGTTATTTAGTTTCTTTTATCTATGTAATTTCGTGCTGTACAAAGCTATTACGTAAATTTGAATAACCTTTTTAAAAATTAGGAATATAATAATTAAGTTTTTCTAAAGTCAAAATTATTAGTATATTTCCAATTACATTTCAATGAAATAGTCCGTCCAGAGAATAGTTTAGATTTCACGTTTTTACTTTAATAAAGTAGGTAAAAAAACAAAAAAAAACAACACTGAAATAACTCTTCAAGGAAAATGGCAAAAATAAAAACAGACTAAAATTTGCTTACGTAATGTCAATACTAAGAATGTAATGGATTGTTAGGTATGTCACCAGATCATTCTTGGACCACACTTTAGTTAACTTGCGATCAAGCATTACCCTGTATAATATAAGAAAATGCATAGAAAATAAAATTAACTAGTATGTTCAAATGTTATTTTTTTCAATACCACTGTTTGTTATTTCTTCACGCTGATACGGCTCAACAGATAAGAGTGAAATTTGGAATGTAGATAGCTTATAATCTGAATTAACACATAGGCTCCTTCTTACCCGGTAACACAATTTACTATATAATAGGATGTTAAAGATTGTAGGGAAGATTGTCAACTTTCTCGCGGGCGAAGCCACGAAGCGGGTCGCTAGTTATCCAATAAAGACTTTTCCATTATTAATAATAATAATAATAATATTCACAATAAATATCACACACTGTAAGTTACTTGGCTAAAAGCCCGTACTTACAGTTATTACCAACTTTTTTAGAAGGTTGAGATATATAAATAAATACAATAATAATAATAATGCCCGCACAATCACATACATAGGCTCTGACCCCTAACTAGGTTTCCCTGTATCTAGGGTATCAGAAACTACGAGGATCGGGGATCCACAACACCCAGACACAGAACAAATACTTGCGCTTTTTTTTTCAATGCACTAACATTTGTCCTGTAGCGGGAATCGAACCCGCGACCTCACGCTTCACAGTCGGCGATCCGCCCATTGCGCCACATCGGTCGTCGAAATTCTATTTGTTTACTTCGAATTATTATCGTCGAATTATTATTTATTTACTTCAATTAATACGGTGTTGCACCAATAATATTGAATAAAAAAAAAAAAAAATTAAAAAATACAACACAACAAAAAGTAACCAATATTATATTATCACACTAATATTACAAATGTGAAAGTTTGTGAGTATGTATGTTTGTTACTTCTTCACCCTAAAACAACTTAACAGATTTAAATAAAATTTGCAATGCAGATAGCTTGGTTTTGAACATAGGCTATTTTTTTATCCCGGAAAAAGGTTTCTGTGGTTTAAAGGGAAAACCGCCGGGCGCAGCTAGTGAAAACATAAAAATAACCATACATAACTCAAACTACTGACGACCGATGTGGCGCAGGCGCAATGGGCGGATAGCCGACTGTGAAGCGTGAGGTTGCGGGTTCGATTCCCGCTACAGGACAAATATTTGTGCATTGAAAAAAAAAAAGCGCAAGTATTTGTTCTGTGTCTGGGTGTTGTGGATCCCCGATCCTCGTAGTTTCTGATACCCTAGATACAGGGAAAACCTAGTTAGGGGTCAGAGCCTATGTATGTGATTGTGCGGGCATTATTATTATTATTACTTTCGTACAGAAACGCCCACATTTTTACATATCAAATAAATCTTGTCGAATTTTTTTTTCCTCCACGTGTAAAGCGAACTGTAAAAAAACTAGCTCTAGTCCCGCGTTTGTAGTCTCCTCCAAAAGACATTGCTCTTTTCACACCCTTTTTGCCCAAGTTAGGTGAAATCCAGCCCAGACGAGGCATCAAGTCATAACATTCCACAAGGGGACAATATAGACTGAACACTGAAGGGCATAATCTGACATTCGCGAAAACTTGGCCATTATACTCATAGCCGTTGAGAAATTCAGTTTACCTTTATGGAACTTTTAGAGTCTATTCGTTGCTTTTTATTTTACTGCTTACTGAGTAGCGTTTGACCACAAGTCGCCTGATGTTAAATGACGACGTGGGGGTTGGATTGATTCGATTTGATATTTAATTTAAAGTGTATGTAGGAGACATATTTATTTCATTTGTTTTTATAAACTTTATAAATTATTATTACAAATTTATTTATGTACTAGCTGCGTCCCGCGGTTTCACCCGCTTGGCCTACACTACACTTTTTTGCGATGAAAAGTTTCCTATGTTTTTCTCCAGAGTTCTAAATATTTTCATACCAATTTTCATAAGATCGGTTCAGCGGTTTAGTCGTGAAAAGGTAAAAGACAAACAAACAAAAAGAGTTATTTTCGCATTTATATTCGCACTAGCTGTTCCCCGCGGTTTCACCCGCGTTGGCTACAGTTTATCGTGATAAAAAGAAGCCAATGGTGTCGATTCGGTTTTGCATTCACTAAAACTAAACTAAGTTTGACAGGTCTAATAGTATTGCTGTCTTTTTCTAACCACTGAAGTAAAAAAGGACAGCATTACTTTTATCTTTTTTTTTCTTTTTCTTTTATCTGTCAAACTTAGTTTAGTTTTAGTGAATGCAAAACCGAATCGACACCATTGTACTTTCCAAATAGACAGACAGACAGACACATCGAGTTACTTTCGCATTTATAATATTATTAAGGATAAGTATGGCTTCAAATGTATACACAACATAATATACATAATACAAACATAAGTTGTAAATACAGATGCAGTTGCCTGCAAGGAAATGGCTTGCTGCCGGATGCATTCGTATCCAATCTCCCAGTGTCCCGAGAACACTTTAATTCCCCTTTATACGGATTTGCTACGAGGTTTTTCTCTTGCTTGCATCCGCTTCAAATAGGTCACTGTTTTAGCGGAACTTTTTGCTACTGGCTGGGCCCCGTTTTGTACAGCGGCAGATCGTAATGAACTTGGAAATGTCAGTCAATGCTGCTGAGCAGACGTTTTAAACGACAATTCAGTCGCAATTGCCAGTATAATTAACCCCCGACGCAAAAAGAGGGGTGTTATAAGTTTGACGTGTCTGTCTGTCTGTCTGTGGCACCGTAGCTCGCGAACGGATGAAGCGATTTCAATTTAGTTTTTTTTTTTATATGAAAGGTGAGTTACAGGCGATTGTTTTAGCTATGTTTGATGAAAATCGGTCCTCTCAAACTTTCACGATTTAGTACTAGAGATATAAATTTGACACATGCTCCATACAAGTAATGTCAAATTCCTATCCCTAGTAAGGCAAACCGTGGATAGATAGGTTATTGAAACTGGCCTTTAGTTGTTTTATGAAACAAACCTTTTTTGTTATTCGTATCTGCATTTGTTTCTGGTTGGCTATAACGTCTTCTCATTTCACTGGCTGCAATTGTTTTTTCAAAGTGGTGTTTACTCCGTTTTCGAATTCCAAATTCAATTATGCGTTTCCAGTGTTGTATGCAAACGAAGCTAAAATCGATTCCGAATTTAAATTTCGCACGCTACCAAATATATTATGTTGGTACTACTGCGCTGAAAAATCTTTTATTTATAAGTCTTGCAGCTTGTTTAGTATGTATTATCTTATTCTGTAGCGCAGTTAAGTTAAGAAAAGAAAATACAATAGAAGCAACAACTATGCGTTTATTGAAATGCATTATTACTGCTACGCTCGTAGCACTTGCTACGCTCATAGCATTTGCTACGCCCGTAGCAGTTGCTACGATATACGGCATGATTATAATTGTACATTTGCTGCGCCCCGCGGTTTAACCCGCGTCTTCCTGTTATCCCGTTATTTTCCGGGATGAAAAGCAGCCTATCTTTTAATCCAGGGTATAAGCTATCTCCATTCAAAATTTCACTGAAATCCGTTCAGTAGTTTTTGCGTGAAGGAGTAACAAACATTCATACGTCCATACTCACAAACTTTCACTTTAGTTTAGTTTAGCAAAAAAAAGGGTGTTATAAGTTTCAAAATTCAAAATTCAAAACTTTTTTATTTAATAGGATACATTGTGATCACTTTAAAACGTCAACTTAAAACTAGCTACGCCTGTTCCAACCTCCTTACGCCGGCAAAAGAACAGGCAAGAAACGCCCGGCAGGTAATTTTTTTGGCACGATCACATTGACAATTTTATTCTTATTACTAATTGATTGAATTGGAGCAAGTTCACTAAAATCCCAAGCTTTTTTTTGTCATTTAATGGTTCGATATTTTTTAATTAGCTTTACTAATAAGATTTCTCTTGTTTGGTTGTACACATTGGGATATGGGAACATGAATATTAATGAGTTGCGGGATCACAACCAAGGCAGACCAGACCCCACAAGCAGCACCCGTTCACGAGTTGACGCATGTGCCAGCCATCGCTCTCCTCGACCATATGAGAGGGAAGAGGGCGTATAGATTATTAAACATATTATTATTATTTCTTACGGAGCGGTTCATGGAGGAACTAAAATGACTAAAATTGGTAGTACGAGTTAATTCAAATCTTATTCGATTTCGAACAAAGTTTTCGAGTTCTTTTTGGATTTAGGCGAGTTGCCACTTTGACGAGTCAGCGGTAGTAAACTTTGACATGTACGAAAGCTTTTCTCTTTTGTAGTCTTCAAAACTTACACTAAAGTCAAAAGCAAAATGTTTATCATTCAATAGAATATATTGTGATTTCTTTAAAGCGTCAAACTTTAAACTAGCTATGCCTGTTCCGACCTCCTTACACCGGCAAAAGAACAGGCAAGAAACGCCCTAGTAACTAGGGGAACAGGGCGTAACATATCTCACTTCCTCACTTCATCTTGGTCACCCTAACTGCATGTAACGACACAGTGACCTACATACTAGTGGATAGGAAACGACGTTTATCTCACAATAGGGCCGGTACTGCCCAGTTTTTTATATATAGCTACACTATAACTTTACGGAGTTCAAAAGTCTAAACATATTTATTTAGTAGGATAATAACATATGATCACTTAAATGACATTTAAAGTCAGGGTTTCCTAACTTTTTTTTTGTTGAAACTCTCGGACTATTTATAAATAAATATTTTCATGCTCCCTTATTTTTCCAATAAACACAAAAAAACGCACATTAATAAAATAAGAGTAGGTACTAATGAGACACTCGAGATTTTTTTTTTACTAATTACAGGGTAGCGTTTGACTACAAGTCACCTGATGTTAAGTGACGATGTGGTCGAAGATGGCGCCACGCTACACCTGGACTGAGAACTGGCTCGCAAGTGAGGCTGCCGGAACACACCGATAGGTGCTTGGCGACGGATTGCATGTTCTATACCAGTTGGTTGGTTCTAGGTTCTGTTTTTGCCAGAGCTATCATCAGGTCGCGCAAATACACACATTAACACACCCAAAACACACGACACACATACACACGACATTTAATTTCCGGACGTTTATAAAACCGTCCCTCAAAATAAAACGGCTTGAAAAATAA
The DNA here is from genome assembly GCA_931315375.2 of Opisthograptis luteolata. Taxonomy (NCBI): domain Eukaryota; kingdom Metazoa; phylum Arthropoda; class Insecta; order Lepidoptera; family Geometridae; genus Opisthograptis; species Opisthograptis luteolata. Next base: position 3,853,590 of record OV928044.1, read on the forward strand.
ACAAATTACAGCTTTATATTGAAGTGAATGACAATATTGTACTTGACAATTAGATCAAATTTACCGAAATTTGTATTGAAATGAAATGGTTTATTTTACATAAAGAGAGTGCATGTTGGTCTTAAATATTAAAAATATAGATCTTCTATTTTGCCATATGCTGGCATGTGAAATGAATGTGAAAAATATAGATCTCCTATTTTGCCATATGCTGGCATGTGAAATGAATGTGAAAAATATAGATCTCCTATTTTGCCATATGCTGGCATGTGAAATGAATGTGAAAAATATAGATCTCCTATTTTGCCATATGCTGGCATGTGAAATGAATGTGAAAAATATAGATCTCCTATTTTGCCATATGCTGGCATATGTATGACATTTAACTTAAGGACGCTTATAAAATCCGGCCTTATTATTTAGTATTGGTAGTGACCCTACAGCTACCTGATTGTTCGCAGCCACAATTTTGGCAATGCAGCAGCGACAATTCTCCATTTGCGCGGAGTGACACCGCGGCTTTGTCGAGCTCGCAATCCGTCCACAATGTAGAGCGACTGCACAATTTCACTCGGATAATATATACTGCATAGTGACTCCATACTATACTACGACTTTTAATTTCGTTCAGTAAACTGACAGCGCCAAATGTCATTTCGTGAAATGATGTACTATATGTATTGTGTATTATTGTATGTGTATAATATGTGTGTGTGTGTGATGATGTGATCGCGCCAAAAAAAGTACCTGCCTGGCGTTTCTTGCCTGTTCTTTTGCCGGCGTAAGGAGGTTGGAACAGGCGTAGCTAGTTTTAAGTTGACGTTTTATAGTCTACGCGGGTGAAATCGTGGGACGTAGCTAGTGTTACATATTTCCTCAATCACTTAAATCAGATAGTTGATCCAACATCACTTAACCTCGACGTTACAATCTCAAAGATTCGCAAAAGTGCATATTCATGGCTTATTCTCCGAAAGGCAGGACGATCACAAATCAACCGAGTGGAAACTCGCATGAACTATATATACTCAGAATAGGCCATCCATCATACACCGATCCGATAAATGAAATTCAGGACCGAATTAAGGTAATAATGTTAGGGGGATTTGGCGCTATGGGCCAACAGTTGACTGTTTAGAAAGGTTGTGGTTTTGATTCATGACACAAATCAAATAAATTGTGCATTGAAAAAAAAGCCCAAATCAAATGTCAAAAATATGTACGTTTAGTCACACTTGTCTGTGGAAAGTGTGATCGCATCTGTGGCTCCTAGATTGGCTTACATAGCCATGAGCGCAGATTTTTCGGACACTACTTAATATCATCTCTTGTAGATGGAAGGAGGCCAATGATGATGATGATGATGACTCTTGTATAACAAGTGATCACCTTGAAACATCAATCTACAACTATCTGTCGCCAAGCACCCACGGTGTGTTCCGGCAGTCTTACTTAAAAGCGAGTTTCTGGTCCAGGCGTGGCGCCATCTTCGACCACATGTGACTTGTGGTCAAACGTTACCCTGTCGGTAGTAATAGGTATAAAAGTATTTTTTTTTAATGTTTATGTGCATTCAATTTGTTTTTTTTTAATCTATTTCTTCGTCAAAATCATTAAAGCCCGAAATTAATAATCGATCCTGATCCATTGTCCGCGTCATTTTAGTACAGTCAACGACAAAAGTCGCTGAACACTAACACATTTTCCAATTACCGTCATCATCTTACATACCAACCTAACCAAGTACCAAGGTGTGTTATGTCGTGGTCAAAACGCTACCGTGTAAAATGTAAAAAAAAACCCAATCATTATACTGATTTAAAACACGTCATTTGGAAAATCTGTTTTGACCAGCTACTTTTGTCGCTGACTGTACTAGGGCTTGACATATAACTACTGAACTGACATATTATGACATGATATATCGATCCAAAACCGCGGATTACGGATCAGGATCGATTATTAATATTGGGCGTTAGTCTCTTAGTAGTTATTCTTACTTTTAGGCCTCAATGGTTTCTTATCCAATTTAGTCAGCTAGTTTCATTAGTTACTCATATGAACGTAATACAAGCAGTAGGTAAACAGGGCGATTCGTTCGCCCGATCTCACTTGGAACTAGAGTAACTAGTGTCGGGCTCAAGTATCGATATCTAGTACTTTTTTGGGTACCGAGTCCATGCGTATCTAGAAAATACTTGTACTAGTATTTTTGTTATACGAAGGACAAATATTAACTTGAAAGAAATAGTTTTTGGTGTCGATTCGGTTTTGCATTCTCTAAAACGAAACTAAGTTTGACAGGTCTAAAAGAAATGCTGTCCTTTTTTCACTTCAGTGGTTAGAAAAAGACAGCAATACTATGGGACCTGTCAAACTTAGTTTAGTTTTAGTTAATGGAAAACCGAATCGACATCAATGAACGATTTACAAAACCATAAAATATTAGAAATCTACGGGATTCCACAATTATATTTCTTTACTTTCAAAAAACTTAATATAACTTTAAGAGACGAGCGTTGCGTGGTCCCAGTTTTTGTTATCATCGCTCCTCGTAAACACCACTCAGTACGTTCCTACGGGCCAGGTTATAGATCTGCTCCTATATAAAACTTAACTTGAGTTACGAGACGAGCATGTATAGTGCTTTCCAAAACTTTAGATTTTCATATTCTACTACTTTTATGGAGCTAATACCTTGTATCGTTTAGGTATCAGATATGACCGATAAAAGTATCGACATAAACTGCAACAAATCCAACGATACTGAGCCTACTGCGAATTAGCACACGGTTGTTTGCCAGATATGTAGAGGGCTATTATTGAAAGGTATGCTACCTGTTATGGAATGTTTACTGACACGGAAGCGGACGAAAATACGGACAAACATAATGCCGTATTGGGATTAGGAGGGCAGGCGGCGAGCGTTTTTTCTATACAAACAAAGTCTCAAATTTTCTACAAGTTTTTTGTGTGAGAACGCGATTTTTTTTGATATAATGCTAATATATATCTACTAGTATAATTATTATCAGTGAGTAATTATTTGTTAAATAACTTATTCATTAAGGGATCTGTGACCCTTCAAAAACCATACCACAAGCCAAGTCGGGACGGGTCGCTAGTATCACATATTTTTGTAGTCATTACAAAGCTGTAGTAAATATTTGCTTTGCTTAGTGGGCATTTTCTAGTACTTACTAGCCTCGCTAGGTCCCACTCTCAATAAATAATCTATCGCCAAGCACCTATCCGTATATTCCAGCAGCCCCATTCAAGAGCCAGTTCCTAATCTAGGTGTAGGGTGGCGCTACATCTTCACTTAACATCAGGTCACTTGTAGTTAAACGATACCCGTAAGAAAAATGCTTAGATTAACAAAACTAAAATAATACTTAAGCACGAGTGTAATACTTTTTATTCCCTACATCTAACCCTATTCGAAACAAACAAAGTAAGCATTCATTAATGTCTAATGTTATAAAAGATAAGTACGCCTGTATGTGCTTAAAACGCACACCCTATCGTTTTTTGTTATGTCGAAGGGATGTACTGTCGGGCAACCTTCATAAAAAGCACGCTCGCTTCGCATGTCTCTGAACAGCAAACATCGTATTTTGACTTTGTTTGCGACAATGCTATGAATAAACGATATAAAGTGGCCTGGCTAACGTTGCCGAAACCGGTATAATCCAGTAAGCGCGTTAGTACGCCCGACGGAGGCGTTTAATTTCAAAAACGGACAATTTCGGTGCATTTGTGGTTAATACGTAGTAGTCTTTCAAAAGAGTTTAAATTTCCTCTCTCTTTGTACCCCATTCGCTCAATTTTTTTTACTTTTCATGTTGAATAAAAACTTTTTTTTACAATTATAAAGTTGGTTATTGTGAAAGACGCTGCCTCAGCATTGTTAAAGGTAAAATGGTCTGCGAAAATTCCGCAACAATTTGTGAAAAGGTTGGTGTACTAAGTATGTAAATAGCAGATAAGTAACATTTTAATTTCCAGTAAACCCTTCAATATTATAAATGTGAAAGTTTGTGAGGATGGATGGATGTTTGCTACCCAATCACGCCAGAACGGCTGAACAGATCTCGATGAAATTTAGCACAGATACAGATGATTGTTTGGAACACATAGGCTACTTTTTATCCTAGAAAAAGGTTCCTGCGGGATGACAGTGTTAAATAAACGAAAATGGAAGCGTTATTTGTTCATCGTGCGTACAGTGTGAATTTAAATTTTCTAAAAGGTTGCTTCCCAGCGTTGAATGCAGACACTTTTTTAATTACATTGCGATGCGTCATGAAACGAGTCTAATTCTTGCAAACGTTTCCCTCAGGCATTAAGGCTGACCATACACGGATCGCTTGTAACATTCAGGAATCGACTGCTTCAAGCTGCGACTGCATAGTTAACTACAGACTTCTACGTTCGTACATACACGAACCGCTCGAGCACTTGCAGTACTTCACAATGCAGTCGCAGCTTGTAGTGTCAGGAATCGACTGCTTCAAGCTGCGACTGCATAGTGAACTACAGACTTCTATGTTCGTACATACACGAACCCCTCGAGCAGTTGCAATACTTCACTATACAGTCGCAGCTTGAAGCAGTCGATCCTGACTGCTTCAAGCGGTCCGTGTATGGCCAGCCTAACGATGCATTTACATTTGAGACTGTGTGCTCCACACTAGATGTCCCTTTCTCTCTCTCTATAATCTCGAAATGTTGAACTTTAAAATTTAAAGTACTCGTACATCTTTGCACTTTGCTACTTAGTTGATCTTTTTAATCCGTTTAAGAGTTATTTATATGTTTTTTACGTTGTTAGTCTAAAGAGATTGGTTTTTGTTTTTGTCATTTTGTTATTTTCATAACGCATTTAACATTGAGATGCAATGATCTGGTATAAATAAGGTACTTATTTAGTTTAAAATAGGTAGTCTTGGTCATTTTGTGATTTTCTTTTATCTCGTAAACTTGATTTAATTTAATTATGTACAGTCAACCACAAAAGTCGCTGAACAATCACACTTTTTTCTATCATCCTCATCATTTTAGACACCAATTTTTGACCTCATCATCACCTAAAATCAGGAGTGTTATGTTGTGGTCAAAATGATACCATGTAAAATGTAAAAAAAAAAACAATAATAATTACTGATTTGAAACACATTTGGAAAATCGAGAACGATCAGCTACTTTTGTCGATGACTGTATGTACTATCTAAATATAAAAAAGTCAGGTTCTAGTTACACCATTTATAACTTAAGAACCGCTGGGCCAATGATCTTGATACGATTTTTGATATGTTGGATTTATCTCCGCCTCAAATAGTAGAATAATTATTAAAACATCGAAAAAATTTAATGTGTAAGTTTTTGACTGTCTGATTCTGTGTTACTTTTTCACGCCTAAACCACTGAACTAATCTCGATGAAATTTGTTATGGAGCTAGTTTCAAAAATTCTGGGAAAAGACGTAGGATAGTTTTTATTGCTATAGATGTTGTAAATGTGGGTAAAACCACGGGGAGCAGCTAGTAACTTTGAAAATACTGAACAGTAGCAAAAATGGAGGAGTATTTTCCTTAGCGACCCAACTTTGATGCAGGTTTAAAAGTATAACAAACATAAATAAATGTCGTTACTGAACGCTGTCTAGAATACCGGGTCTTACAATGTATAGAAAGTCGCTATTTTTCTTTGAGCTAGCAAAAATAGGAGAAATTATTTCTTTTATTTTTTGCTACTCTCTCTGAGAAAAAGCCAGAGTCCCAGCTGTGGGAAACGTAATGATGATGATGATGATGATTCTTTGCTATTGGCTAGCGCTTCACCACGATTTCACCCGATGGAAAGAGACGATGTGGTTGAAGGTGTAGCAAGCAGGCTTGCCTAGTCAATGGCAGGGCATTCCATTCTTTTGCCGACTCTCTTTTGTTCCATAATAAGCAACGATGGCTCAGTCATCAGTGGTAGTAACGTCGGCTTGTGATCCGTTGGTCGTGGCTTACAATGAACTTTCGGTTAAGGAAAACATCGTGATAAAACCATAGCATGGTGGTAGGGAATTTTCTAGTGCTAGTCTGGGTAGATACCACCCTCAAGTTAAGAATCTGTCGCCAAGCACCTATCGGAGTGTTTCGGCAGCCCCACTTGAGCCCCAGTTCCCATTTCAGGTGTAGTAGCGTGGCGCCATCTTCGACAACATCGTCACTCGTCAGATGACTTGTGGTCTAACGCTACCCTGTGAGCAGTAAAAAAAATCTTCTAAAACCTAATTTATTTCCCACCAAGCGGCTTTTAAACTACGAAATAAAAGTAGGGCAAAGGAGATTTGCTGTTTCTGTGCGAGTAAATTGCGAAACCTCGGTTGGCGGCGAGTGGTGAGATTACATCGCAATGGCGGAAGTGGGACAGGAACTCAACATATTTTATACTTTTTTCGATGTTTTCGGATTGGAACACCTCGCTTTGTTCAAAACATACATTGTCATAATGTACTAGTTGTTCCTCTTTGTTTCGCCCGCGTGGACTACAGTATCCTACTAACATTATAAACGTGAAAGTTTGTGAGTATGGATGGATTGATGGATGTTTGTTACTCTTTCACGCAAAAACTACTGAACGGATCTGAATGAAATTTGGAATGGGGATAGTGTGAACAATTGCAAAAGCCATATAAAACTTTTTATTGCAATAAACTGAACACCACGCGAATGAAACTTCGGGGCGCAGCTAGCCTTACATTGATTATTAGTTGCACCCCGCGATTGCACCCGCGCCTTCCCGTTATACGACAGGAATCTTTTTCCGGAATAAAAAGTAGCCTATGTATTTATCCAGGGCATAAGCGATGTCCATTCCAAATTTCATTAAGATCCGTTTAGTAGTTTTTGCGTGAAAGAGTAACAAACATCCACCCATCCATCCATCCATATTCACAAACTTTCACGTGTATAATATTAGTAGGATTTTAAAAAACCAATGCAATGCCCACGACCTGACGCTTCGCAGTTGACTGTTGCCCATTTTGCCCCATCGGTCGTTGAAATATCGAAAAGACATCCAATTGACTATTTTTACTTAAAGGATCAGTTTAAATTCATCCCACCCACGGACCCTCGTTAAAATTCCGTCGTATTTGTCTGGAGCCCGGACAATACCCTAGAGCCTGTCCCGTCGAAGCCTTTAGGGATATGCAAAGTATCTAAACCTACTTAACTTTTTTGTCTCTACTTTAGGTATTTATTTAACTTCCTATTTATATATAAATACCATGGTAAACCCGCCCTACGGGTTGATTTTAAAAAAAATGAGTTTGTTTTTTTGGGTAATGAAAAATTGTTATAACTAGAAATAGGTTTTATAACGGGATAATTACCATGTATTTGTTTTTGTTTGAGTTTTTGTAAGCAAAAAACGTGAGAGGAAGCGGGTAGATAGATACGTCTGCCCGTTATAATATCAACAATCCTACCCGCAGAAACTTTTAGTATTCTCGTGATCGTGGCGCTTGCAACAGTGCCGAAATATCGAGAACACAAACAAAAACAAATACATGGTAATTATCCCGTTATAAAACCTATTTCTAATGTTTTTGACCATGGTAGTTTAAAACAGTATATTGTTATAACTGTTTGATAAAAAAACGTTTTTTTCTTTCTTCTTTTTTCTTACCCATTTGACCCATTGGGGGTGAAAAAATATTGTACACATAGAATCATCTATGGAATGTCTATTTCAAGTTTCTACGTTAAGTGTTTAGGCCTGTATCAAGATATATAAACAGCCTGATCTTATATTAATATAGAAGAATAATTCTTATTCATAAACGTAAGTTACTATAACAGCTTTTTTTTGTTTGACCATTTTCACTTGTTTTTAAATTGACAATGAGATTTAGAGTGGCACCGCGCTACGTCTGGATTGGAAATTAAAATTAACCAGCCATAAAATTCATGTACTTCGGAATATACAAGTAGTGTGTGTGTAGTGTGTGTGTAGTGTGTGTGTGTGTGTGTGGTAGTGTGCAAAAATATATACTCCCTACATACAGAGAAACGAGGCGCTCTGCAAAAGACGAAGAGTATTGACAACCAAATCCGTTTCAATCGGAGGAATTGAAATATCTTTAACAGCATTGGGAACAGCCCTATAACTTGGTTATATCTATCGACCGTCTCCTTGACCCAGGGCAGGGCGATAAAATGGCGAAAACTCCAAAACGTTCGCTCAACTCCGTAGGGTTGCTTCTTTGATCGAAAATACGTCTTATTGTCACGTCTTAAGGTGCATTTAAGTGATCGTTTGTGTTAATAGTCCAAAAAGGCTAATTATTAATGCCAATATTAATACCCGCTACGCCAGATGCCGCTCATTTTGTGGAAGTGTTTGGAATAATTAAATCGTAATGCGTCTATTCTTGTATCATTTAGTCCTAAACATGCCTAGCGACCCGCCCCACAGTTTTGCCCGATGGTAATTTGTAATTTTTCAATAAAAACTATAACAAGAGATGTGACCTCCGTGAAGGCGAATTTAAAAAAAATTTTTTTTTAGAAATATGTTTATTATTTTTATTATTTATTTTTAATTATTATATATTTTGTCTATAATTTTAAAGTGTCCCGCAACAAGCCTAAGTCCCGACTATGGCAAATTAAAAAACAAGCCCGTAAATTACTTTTTACAGATGGCAAGTCTGGTCGAAAGCCACACATAACACAGGAATATTCATTGTGTGGTCGTAGAACCTCCAAAAAGAAAACCTCCTCCAATAAGTCGTATACAAACTAATTACAAGCATACATTTTATTTTTTGTCACTGGCCATAGTTTTAGTGTAAAAAGTTTTTAATACAATAAATTATTCTTATTACTCAACGTGCGAAACTATGAATAGACTAGATGTTCACGTCATCATACAAATTACGCATAGGGGCTGCGTTAATAACTTTTCCGGGAAAATAAGCGGCTGCCCTCATAATGAGGGGTTACGACATCGACCTTGAAACCTCCTGATGGAAAACACCGCAGTTTAATTTGTTACCGTATACGGTGATTTATAAACATATGTGATGTTACTAAAAATTCTTATTCCACTAATAAAAGACAATTAAATTAATGTATTTACAATGTAGGTTTTATGGAATAAATTTAATGTTAAAAAAAGCTGTCCATTTGAGTATGTCATTATTATTATATGAAATATAATAATAATGTATGAAATATAATAATAATGACATACTAATTATATGAAAAATACCTACATGCTTACTTTAAGTAAAAAAACTAAATATAAGATTCTAAAATCAAGCGTTTTTTTGAATGGCTGGGTTTAATTCAATTTCGATACCTGAGACGAGTTTTTTTTTCATCTATGAACACAGTTTAAATTATTTTAAATAAACGAGATATGTAATAATTTTTCTTTTTACATATTGCAGAGTAACGTTTGACTACAAGTTACGTGATGTTAAGAGACGATGTGATCGAAAGTGGCTCTACGCTTTATCTGGATTGGGAACTGACTCGCAAGTGAGGCTACCAGGATATACTGGGTGACTTATTTATGTTGACACACCTTTATGGACCTTTCAGTATGTATTATAATTTAATTAATTACTCACATATACTACTATCTAGTTAAACACATAGTTCTATAGTTTCATAACACATAGAATTTGACGTAGAGTTGTATTAAAAAGCGAGCGTAAATACTTTACTCAGTAAAATTGCTAATTCTTAAAGCATGTCCTAGTGTTAGCTCTCCCTGATTCCTTACTCTACCGCACAGAGCTGAGGTAGAGCAAACAAGCTCAGCAAAGCGAGCTAATGCTATCTGTAGTAGTAAATCCAAGTCATTAAAACTACGCTTGGGCTGGTACCCGGCGCAATGGGCTTTATTCTCTCTGTGTTAATCATACATAAGTCCTTTCAAGGAATTATTCGGCTGTTAAACAGTAGTGTGTATGTCCTTAAGTGTTTCAGGTTAAATGGGCAAGAAATGTTTTCGACCTCTAGGGTCAGCAATGGTGGCTGACCGGTAACGCGTACGCCTTGCATCGCTTGAGAGCCAGTTCCCAGTCCAGCTGTAGCGTGGTGCCATCATCGATTACATTGCCACTTAATATCAGATGACTTGTGGTCAAACGCTACCCAGGAAATAGTAAAAATAAAACTGAGTTTGAATCCTTTCGGCCCCGCACTTATGAAGTTACGTGTGGATTTCTCATCGCTCAAAAATAGTGAAGGAAAACTTCGATAGTAGTAGGGTATTCTCTTGCTCATCTGACTATCTATAGCTACTACAAAACTAGACTTAAAAATCCCTAGAGTGCAAGTTCATATTCCAAATGTATCGTTGCGTTACCTTTGACCATATCGTCACCTAACAATACGTAAACTGTGGTCAAAGTCTACTCTTTTGAAGGGATGAAGGTCATTATTAAACAAGGATACATAGAGTGTTTCAAATTCATTCCGGTAATTATTTATGAAATGGGTTGCTAATCCATGTTTTGGCTTATTTGCAATAAGTAATTGATACTTACAATTGAGGATTATAAAAAAAAAAAAAAAAAAAAAATAGGGTTATCAACGAACAAAACCATACGGAAGTCAGAATACCTGGAGCCCAATTTTAAACCAGTAAACCGTCTCATTATTCACCAACTTACAGTGAGCTGGCACTAGATAGTCTAGTCTCGTGAGTTCGTGACTAAAACACAGGGGCGTAGTCAGGACCAGGGGATTTTGGGGGGACTGAAACATATTCTAGAAAGAAACAAATGAATTGTCGTCATCGTCTTCAAAATCCTTCAGATCATTAATTTCAAATTCAAACCTATAAAAAATCGTATCATACGTGCATCATGAAATATAAATGCCAAAACTTGTGAGTGGGTGATGAGTGTCTATTATGTTTGCTTCACGCTGAAACGGCTCAAAAGACTTGAGTGAAATTTGGAACGGAGATAGAACGGTCTTTGGAGTAACACATAGGCTATTTTGTATTCTCGGGTATATACGGGATAATTAGCAGGAAAACCACAGGTGTAATCGCGGGGCATATAGTTTATAACAATTCTTTTAAAAATCCATTGAAATCGTAACTATATACTTATATAACAAAGAGGCCTAATTCTCGAGCTATTAAATCTAGAACTCCCCCTACAGCTCTTTCATAACAAACCCTTGCTACGTCCACGCCGTGACCTAAGCCGCCTCATCATTCATGAGGTTTTTCCCACTGCATCATTTACTCTGTGACACATTGGAAACCCGTGAATGCTTTCCAATTAGAGAATCGGGATGTGGGCTCGCACCGTCCCATTTTTACGAGGGCTTAATTTTCCTTTCTGATCTGCATTGTTCACGCTTACTTTAAGTCTGAAAGCTCGGCAGTGTGTGTGAGCGTTTAATGAGCGAGTGATTTCAAAAAATATAAAGCTGTGAAAACCGTTTTAGGTTATGATTCGTAATGAAGCTTTTGAGTGAAGAAACTATGCGATTTAAATCTCACAAATCCCTACTCTAATATTATAAACGAGAAAGTAACTCTGGATGTCTGTATGACTGTCTGTCTGTCTGGCTTTCACGCGTAAACTATTCGACGATTTAAATGAAATTTGGTACGGACATAGTTTAAGCCCTGAGGAAGGACATAGGGTACTTTTTATCGCGATAAACTGTAGCCCAGGCGGGTGAAACCACGGGGAACAGCCAGTATTATTTATATGAAAAGTTTGTGAATGAGAGTCTATGTTTGTTACTACTTTACGGCGAATAAAAATTATTTTCAACATCCAACAATCACATTTTTTTTTAATCCTGTTGAAAAAAAAAACTAAATTAATTAACTAAATTAATTAATTAGTCTAGGTGAGTATTAAGTTAAAAAAAAAAGTTAAAAAGTTAAGGTGAATAAAAAAACAAGTGACTTTTTTGGCGGTAATTGAGTTGTCAACGTGAAAATTTTGTTTTTATTTCCAAAACTTGTGTTTCTTCGAGTGTTAATGTGTAATATTGGTGGATTATTAACCATTATGTGTTCGTTAATGTGTACGAGTGTGGGAAATTGAAATAAAGTTATGAAAGTGACTTTTCAAGTTGCTCCAAAAAAGTCCGTGTAAAGTTTAAGTAAAGCACCACTACTTTACTTAAACACTATCCTCATCCCATCATCTCATCATCATCATCACCATCATCATTTAAACTTGATTCAACTCTCTGAGTTTGAAATCTTTTATACTTGACACTGGCAAATACACTAATCGTGTGACGCCATAACAAAGCAAAAAAAAAAAAAAAAAAAAAACAAGTATAAAGTTTATGTAAAGTGCCACTAGACTTTTTGGCGGCAATCGAATTGTCAACGTGAAAATTTTGTTTTTATTTCCAAAACTTGTGTTTCTTCGAGTGATAATGTGTAATATTGGTGGATTATTAACCATTATGTGTTCGTTAATGTGTACAAGTGTGGGAAATTGAAATAAAGTTGTGAAAGTGACTTTTCGAGTTGCTCCAAAGAAGTCCGTGTAAAGTTTAAGTACAGCGCCACTACTTTACTTAAACACTATCCTCATCCCTTCATCTCATCATCATCATCATTATCATTTAAACTCGATTCAACAACTCTCTGAGTTCGAAATATTTTATACGTGACACTGGCAAATACACTAATTGTGTGACGCCATAACAAACAAAAAAAAAGTGCCACTAATTTACTTAAACAATGAGGACTACCTTGCTTGGCCCGGCTTGTATCTGGGTCACACATCATCATCATTTACATAAAAAAACAGTGTTAAAATACAAACCGTGTGAAGCCATAAACAAAAACAAAATAAAAAGACCAAAAACAATCCACCAACCGAAACCTCTAAACATCACAAAACGACAAATGAAAAGAAAAGTAACGAATTCAGAAGCACGCCGACAAACACAGTATTGCCGTAACGAAGAGGGAAACTCCCACTTGCCAAAACACATTACCCTCCTCTCAAGGCCGGCGAGTGAAAGTGATACCTTCGTGTAGGCCGTTGCATGCTTAAATGCCTTGCCAATGCCTCGGGGAGACCATTATTTATATTTGTCTCGGACAGATTTTTTTTTACTTTGAATTTTACGTTTCTTTTATTTCTTACAGTTAGCGTTAGCGTTTCACCACCAGCCACCTGAAGTTGTATGACGACGCGGTCAAAGTTGCTACCACGAGTTAGCTTCGCAGTTAGACTGCCGGAACACCAATAGCGGTGCTTAGCGATAGATTTGTAACTTTATTTATTAAATTCATAGATTTATATTGTATGTATATCTTTCGCTGACAAACTTGTAAGCACAAAAACACATTTTTCACACGATGTGATCGAAGATGGAAATCGTTAGCCAAGCAGGCATCCTGACACAATTCATTAGGATTCAATAATAAGCTTTGAAATATTTTTCAGAATAGGAATATCATAAGGATCAAACATAAACCACCATTGAAAACATCCAGTGTCAAAATAGGTTACTAATTAACAGAACAATCCAAATAATTGTACCTACCATTAAAGTTTACTTGTAAAACTTGGTACTCGGTAGATTAAGACTTGGCTATCCTGGTATAATCAGATATCATGGCAACCCTACTCCTGAATGCCTCATAAATACCCTGGGTGTGCCTCAGTGATGCCTCGCCGCATGCCGCATGCCTCGGGCATAGACCTAGACGCGGGTTGGGGTTATTTAGCAAGCGGAGAGGGTAGCGGAGCGGATAAATAAAAATCTAACACTTCAGCATCGATCCTATAACCCTACAACAAGGATGCATTTTTAATGATTAAGAGCTGTAGTTAATTCTTAATGTTTATTTGGAAAATCAGGTAAGTCACATTTATGTGTTTTTATGGAAACTAATTTAAAGCAACTGACTTATTTTATTTTTTTACTATTTACAGGGTAGCGTTTGACCACAAGTCGCCTGATGTTAAGTGACGATGCGGTCGAAGATGGCGCCACGCTACACCTGGACTGGGAACTGGCTCTCAAGTGAGGCTGCCGGAACACACCGATAGGTGTTTGGCGACAGATTCTTAACGAGAGGGTGGTAGCTAGCCAGGCGAGTACTAGAAAATACCCTACCACCAAGCTATGGTTTCATCACGATGTTTTCCTTCACCGAAAGCTCAAGCTCATTGCAGGATTCGAACCCACGTCCTACGGATCGCAAGCCGACGTCACTACCACTGAGCCATAATCGCTATAAAGCTTATTGCTTAATGATACCAAGTCATAATGATAATATTGATGACCTTTATGTTTAGTGAAATTAAACACACACCATTGCTGTTTGTAAATTATTTTTCAACCATCAAGCAGTAGTGTGCTATCATTATTAACTGTGTTTCGGATTGAAGGACAATGTTTTCAGTGAAATTATAGGATACTAGTTGCGCCCCGCGGTTTCACCCGCGTCTTCCCGCTATCCCTCAGGAACCTTTTACCGTGATAAAAAGTAGCATATGTGCTCATGCAGGGTATAAGCTATCACCATTCCAAATTTTATTCATATCCGTTTGGTGGTTTTTGCGTGAAAAACAAACATCCATCCATCCATCCATCCATTCATACATACAAACTTTCGCGTTTATAATATTAGTAGGAAGGATGGAGAGATTTAGCATCTAATATCTGAGACTGATTAGCGCAGTGCATTGCAGCTAAGAATTGTGAACTGTGGAGATTCAAAACGTTGGGTGGCATTGTTCGTCCCGTCACATCTCCACCGTCATTTCTTCGCATACACATAAAAAAAGAAAATTTCAAAATGTCACAAAATGCCATTTCAAAGCAAAACGATCACGAACTAGAAAATCATAGTATCAAGCTCAACACTGGCATTTGTTAAACGAGATAGTAAAACAGAATTGAATTCCGTTTGTCGATAGTTGATTCTACAATATCAAAGCCATTGTAGCACATCAAAGGTAACTTGGTAGAGTCGCTTTTATAGCACCGTTGAGACGTAGATATCGTAACCGCGTATATCGGAACGTTACAAAGGTTATTATGATTGGTATTTTGAATAGATATATATTATCGTGCGCTTATTTAGTAACATTATTAAAACGCATAGTTTGTCCAGTCGGCCGTAACAAATCAACCTAGTTAAGCACTTGGCACGGCCATTTCTTGGATGGGTGACTTTGGAGGGCGTGTAAAGTTATCGGTCCCGGCTGTATCAGTCATAAAGCTATCTCGGACACTAGAGTTGGTCAGTTGATTATACGAAGAAAGAAGGAAGTAATATTGGAGGGTTCACCCACGTGGACTACATTTTATCGCGATAAAAAGTATCCTATGTCCTTTTTCAGGAATTGAACCATCCACACCGAATTTTATCAAAATCCTTTCAGTAGTTTTTGCGTGGTAAAAAAATTTATCTATTTATCCATTCTAACAAACTTTCACTTTTTGAGTTTAAGTAGGATATTGTCAAAATAAATATTTGCTGCTTAAAAAACCAAAGTAAAGAATTTTTATAATTGGTTTATCAGCGCAATATGCTAACGATAAATAAGATCATCATCATTACAAAAGGAACAAAAAACTACATACTACTCTAAACTACAGCCTGTGCCAAAGAAACATAAAAATATAATAGAAAAAGAACCGAGTCGCACGTCTTCTATTGATTTTAGAATCTAGAGACCTTTATTAGTTTAACTTTTTACTAGCTCTGAGTAGTGAGTCAAGTGTCCCGCTTTTCCTTAACTGGGACAACGGGACAGTGGGACGCAGTCACGCGACCCGCGGCCCGTATGAAATGTCTAACGAAGCCAATACAGCTGCGTTCAAGTTTTATGCTCCAATGCCTTATGATCAATTGCAATGCCGCCTGCTACAGTGGGTTTAAGCTTTATGTGTTTGGTTATAAAAATGTTTATGTTTGATCATTTTGTGGGTTGTGAGTTGCAATGAGCTTACTTTATTAGTTCCAGTTCACTACAAAAGGTTAGTTAAATTATGTGAATTGCCATTTAAATCGTTGCCAGTCTCAAGACTCAATCATATCATAACATAGTGTGCCTCTTAATGTTTAAAACTGAGCAAATGAAAAAAAATATGAATTTTGATGTTACGAATCTGTCGCCAAGCACCTATTGGTGTGTTCCGGCAGCCTCACTTGAGAGCCAGTTCCCAGTCCAGGTGTAGCGTGGCGCCATCTTCGACCGCATCGTCACTTAACATCAGGTGACTTGTGGTCAAACGCCAACCTGT
This sequence comes from Opisthograptis luteolata, assembly GCA_931315375.2. Taxonomy (NCBI): domain Eukaryota; kingdom Metazoa; phylum Arthropoda; class Insecta; order Lepidoptera; family Geometridae; genus Opisthograptis; species Opisthograptis luteolata. The sequence goes on from OV928044.1 coordinate 3,869,864, forward strand.
AAGAAGTAAAATAAAAATGTAGACCATTGAAAACAAGATTTGTCGTTGTTAGCCTATTTTCAAGACATGTAAAATGAAATCTATGTTATGAAATCTTATTAAAAAAAATAAAACTATATGGAAGACAAAAAACTATTCGAAAATTTAGGGAACTTGCTCCAATTCAATCATTCATAACATGAAAAAATATTTAAGATCTTAGTGTTTCTTGCTCGGTTTTTAACATGATGGAAACAGGCGTAGATATAGTTTTAAGTTGGCGGTTTGGAGCTATATAGAGCATTTAATAGCACTCTACGAGCTATCCTAATTTCATGGAGTAATATTTTTACAGACTCTGTGGTTACTTTTAGTGTCCATACAATTAGTTGAGAAAAAAAACTTAGTGATAAAATATACCTAGATAAATTAAGTGCTGCTAAATAATTAGATTGACCGGTTAAAGTAGCCTGTTACCATTACATTAAAAAAAGAAACACCCGCTCCGCTACCCTCCCCGCTACGCTTCTATGCCCTCACCATAATGAATGCAGGGGTGCCAACCGTACGGAGCGTGTAATTGGCAGTAATGGCCGGCCAGTGAAAGGCAGCTTTTATTAGGCCCCAGCCAGATGGACGGCCCCACTAGTGACGTGTGGAAAATGAATCACACTCTGATTTTTCACGTTTGCTTTTCAAAATCGGTCTTTTTTTGTTTGCTCAATGTTGCGGCTCTGATTTTTTAATCCTTGCTGTGACTAAAATGTTGACCGATGTGGTGTAATGGGCAAACTGCGAACTGCATAGTGAGAGATTGCAGTTTCTATTCCCATTACAAATATTTGAGTGTAAAAAAAATACTTTTGTTCGAAAAAGAAATCCGAGATTTGAGTCAAAGACTCAAAGCTCCGTATACGAGTGTTATTATTATTCTCATAAAATGTTAGACATTTTTTAACAACTTTTTTGTTTAATTTTGTCCTTCTACAATACCTGTTTTAAAAATTAATAAATGCCACTGACCTCACCATGACTAAGGTATTTCTATTCATGGAAGAAAGCTTTAATAAGCCGTTAACTAGAATTAAACAACAATGAAGATTGTATTCCTACAACAAATGAACAAAGTTGTTCTTGTAATATAAGAAGTTTTGTTCCATCCAAACTTTTTGTCGTATAGCAGGGACTGAACTGATTCGCACTGTCCAACCAATCAAATCGAACCAAAATATACACTTATTTATTAGGATTCAACATGCGATTGGACTTTTTGGCGGCAATTGAACTGTCAACATGAAAATTTTGTTTTTATTTCCACAACTTGTTTCTTCGAGTGATGATGATATTGGCGGATTATCAACCATTACGTGGTCGTTAATGTGTACGAGTGTGGGAAATTGAAATAAAGCTGTGAAAGTGACTTTTCTAGTTGCTCCAAAAGAGTCCGTGTAAAGTTTAAGTAAAGTGCCACTACTTTACTTAAACACTATTCTCATCCCATCATCTTAACATCATCATCATAATCAATACCTGATTCTACTCTCTGAGTTTGAAATATAAAATACTTGACACTAGCAAATACACTAATCGTGTTACGCCAATACAAAAAAAAGAGTCCGACAGCCGGCAGGTCAATTTACAATTTTATTCCTGTAACATAAACTGATTGAATTGGAGCAAGTTCAATACAATCTGTCACTTTCCTAATCACTCATTTCCATGTGACGGTAGCTTTACATATTTCACTCTAGTCATTTAGATTGTTGCTGATAACAGTTTAACGTTGTTAGGAAGTAGTAGGTATTAAAATCCTTAACGATAGCGCCTATAATATGACGCAAGTCGTTAAGGATTTTGTAAAGTATAAATCATAACTACCCTCATATTACCGACTGATCGTAGGTAGACATTGTATGTAGATATAACGATTTAGTAAAGGTTTTTTGATTCCAACAATATTTTTTTTAAGTTTTCAAAATGCAAAATGAGTTTTCATAAAAACTAGATGAGAAAAATGTGTTGCAGCGCTCATCCATGGGGCACATACTTATCTTTCTTACTTTTATATTTATAGGTATACTTTTATTTATTTATAAAAAAAGGGGTAAATAGGGTAAAGAGGAAAAACCTTGTTAAATATTTAACATTTATGTATGTTTATTTAGTAGGATACACCATATGTGATCACTTTATAAAACGTCAAATACTAAACAAGCTACGCCATGTCTAACCTCCTGACACTGGCAAAATACCGGCAAAAAACGCGTGACAGTTCTTTTTTGAGCGCGATCACATTGACATTTTTTTCTTCTATCTAACTGATTGAATTGGAGCAAGTTCGTTACCATCCCAAGCTAAATACTCTAAATAGACAGATTTTTTATGATAAGTTTTTCTTATAAGATTTTATTATATTTGGACTAGAAATTTTGCAATCGCCAAGTAACGGATTTCACTTGGAATGAGAAAGTGTTGTTTAAATTTTATCTTTTTACAGAGTATTGTCATCTGATGTTAAGTGACGATGTAGTCGAAGGCGGCGGGCGCCACGCTTCATCTGAATTGAGAACCAGCTTTCAATTTTATTTATTACGTTAACTGCTAAAGTTAAATTTCAGTGTTAACAGTTGTAATTAATAGCAAAGCCGGAAGTTGGTTATTTGCCGTTGGCCCCGCACGCCACACAGACTTTACTAAAACTTTACAGTTCACGAGTCAAGTTCCTGTGCTGTTTGTTTTGCGGAGGGCAATGTGTGGTCGTTGAAAACTTTCTAACGTTTAGTGTGTACAACTAGGTAATGAATTGTAATGGCCGTGAAATTGTCAAAGTGCCAACTAACTACATGTAGGACCTTTTCTTTTGTTTCTACTTCGGGTAGCATTTGACTTTTGTAGTTAGTTTGCATTTTATGCTTACTTAAGATTAGAGCAGCCGTACATTTTTCCAGCATAAAAGTTCCATTTGAAGTCCCACAAAACCTGTCATAAAAACATATCACAAACCCATATTATATTATAAATGCTAATTATAGCTGGCTCAATTTTTACTCCTTACCGACAGTCATCGACGACGACGTGACGTGTTTTTAGTGTAGTCTCACTAAAAATTTGAGCCAGAATCAAATCTGAAAGTGGAACATCAAAAAAACGAAAATCTGAAAAATCTTAGCCAGTTTAATTTAACAACGATTAAAGACGCTGCCATCACATTTTTAAGCCAGAATCAAAGCTCGCAAGTGAAACTCGAAGGCGTCGAGACTCGGGAGAGGTGATCACTCACCCATAGATTCGTCGTTGATACACTACGTGATTGATAACCCCAGGGTTAGAGAAGCGCAACTGGTGACGCCACGTCGTGCTTGAAGCTATTGATTCACTGAGGTTAGGAAGTGAAGCGATTTGATAGCTTGAAGTCGAGTGATGCTTCAATGAAAGATTTTATACCAATCTCTTTTAAGAAGCGAACTCTGTGCTGGAGTTTTTATTTCCTAATCTCTATTTTTTCAGGCTTCTGTTCGACCAGATTTTACTTGATGTTAAGAGACGATCTCATAGTGGCGCCACGTGCGAAGCCGCGACGGATTGAAGTAAATTATAATTAATATATTACTCCATAAAAAATAATTAAAGTTTAGTTAAATAACTGCATAATGCAAAGCAGCCGGTAAAAAGTAAAAAAAAAACAAAAACATTCATATTTTTGTCTTTTATCAGAGGGGAGCCCAAGAGGGGATTTTGGGATTTACTCGAGCGCGTCAGTATAAGGGACTTATTATTACATATTATTGATAAGCACCTCCAGCCATTATGAGCCCTTAACATTGGTGGGTACGCTCAGGGGAATCTTTTAGATTCGCTGAGAGCTCGTGTCACTTTCAAATCGTCAGTCTAAGAAATGGAAGCATCTGTGGGCTTCACTGAACTCCCCCCACTCTGAAAATTTGACGCGGCAGAGTAATTATTTTTTTTACCCCCTCGTGGATGGCCACCACGCAAACCGTTTGTTTTATACATTATATTTTATATCAGAGACTTGCTGCAGCACGAAAATATCAATATCTGACACGCTGGAGTCCATATCATGTCATTGTTTTTTTTATATCCTTAAAAGTCTGTGGAAGCTTCCCCCACCGCTGAAAGTGGAAACGTTATAAGACATTTATTCTTCTTAACATCTAATGTACCAAATCTAATAGGTTTCGGCGACGCTCGAGTAAATCTACATTTAGCATCATGGGCTCCCCTACTATAATGCTGTACTCAACAGGGTTCACGATGTCACCCGTCATTACCATTGTGAAATGAGGGAAATTGAATTTGACACAATAATCTTCATCAAAGTTTCTGTTTTTCCACTATCATTCTTTCAAGTTTATATCTACAAATATTCTTACATCCACTGTTCTTCCTTGAACTTCGATATTCTTACTAAGTAAGTATAGTCACAAAACATAAATCATTATGAAGAGAACGGTAGACCATTCTGTCGACAGCCAATACGCACCTATTTCAGTTACTTTGAAAAGGTACAATAAAACCTCTAATGTCGTAAGTATAAGGTTTAAAATAGTTCAAAGATAGTGCAGTGACAAGTTGGTCGATGGCAACGTACAATGTTGTTAACACCCAGTGACCCTGATTGATGATTCACAATTGTTTACTGAGCCGGCTAATAAACGAGCATACAATCCCAGTACGAGGTATTTCGACGTTGTATTTTTATTGGTTTCGATTGATTTTGCGGCAGCTTTTGTTTTGGAGGTGGGTTGAGTTTCAATAACATTTTGAATGGGATTCAGTTTCATGTGCCACCATGATGAGATTTCATATACTTAGATATAGTATGAACAGTGGGGAAGGACATACCTACTTTGTACCTACCTTATAGGTTACTTTAGCAGCTAGTTTCATAATAATGTAGAGAAGTTATTTTGTACACAGATGTCTTTGTTTTCTTTTTCATCTTATAAGGTAGCGTTTGAGCACATGTCACCTGATGTTAAGTAAGTGTCGATGTGGTCGAAGGTGGCGCCGCACTACGCCTGGATTTAGAACTAGCTCTTAAGCGAAGCTGCTGGAATACACCGACAGGTGCTTGGCGACAGATTTGTAACATCAGGATGGTATCACATATTTATGAATTGGTCTTATCTACAAAACGGTTTGACCGATTATACGGCCGGTTTCAATTACCGATCTATCCACGGTTTGACATAAAATTGACATTACTTCTATGGAGCTTATGTCAAATTTCCATCTCCAGTAGGGCAAACTGTGGTTAGATCGGTTATTGAAACGCGACATTAGATATACGGAAGGGTTGTGAATTTTGTGACTCATCGGCGATGGTTCTTAGATAGGTAATAATATGGTCATAACTCGCCAGATGGCGCTGTAATAAATATTCTTAATCTTGTGGCGTCGAACGCGCCACTTAAATTAGATCGTAAGGCATTTCATTCGATTCATTCATTCCATTCCATTTTACATTCTCTTTGTTTCATTCACCATCATACATACACTCTCGCCCCGGTTTTTCGAGTTTCAACGATGTCACACGCGCATTCTCTCGGCATACTCTCTCACCCTGATTTCACTGATTGTAATTAGTCAATAAGAAGTTGGAGACAATAAATAGGACATCTGGACATCTGGGCCATTGAATAGTCGTCTTATTCTATACCCACGCTCCACGTCCTATAATCTGTTTCTGTTTATGCATATGAACTGCTGAGGGTCTAATGATGAAGCAGACGAACATAGTTGGAAACCACGGGGAGACATATGTACCTAGTAAACCATGTGCATGGAATTAGCTTTATTGGCTATTAAAATTAAACACTTTTTATTTTTTTATTTGTATCGAACAATCCTTTTCGCCTAACTAAATGCCAACAACCTCCAGCCAAAACCGATTACAAAATAGGTTTTATTTAATTTTAACCTCAAATGTAATGTAATTTGACCGCGATGCCCAACACAGCACAGCTCTTTCTATATAAATAAAAATGCAGTAACGTTGTACGCTGGTAAATGCACTTGGGAATAACGGGTAAACTGTTTGAGTATTTTTTTCTGAATTGTTTTTATAGTCTGAATACCTTTTTTAGGGAAATGAAAATTGAAAAAGTTGCCCGGTAGGTAAATTGAAATATTCGGAGAAAACAGTGCATTTTCGATGGCATTTTTTAATGAACTCAAAATCCGTAGCAATGCATCAACTTTTTACTATTCGCCTACTCGTGCGAAGCCAGGGTAGGGTATATATTAGGTTTGCTAGTAAGTATTTAATACTATTGTGCTACGCGGTTTCATCCGCGTGGACTACAGTTTATTACGATAAAAAGTATCCTATGTACTTCCGCAGTCTTCAACCTATTTCCATTACACATTAAAATAGGTCAGCGGTTTAGACGTACCTTTTAGGTAACAAGCAAACAGAAGAAACAAGCAGACAAAATTATTTTCACTTCTATATTATTATTTCAAATTTCAAATTTCAAATTTCAAATTTCAAATTTCAAATTTCAAATTTCAAATTTCAAATTACAAATTTCAAATTTCAAATTTCAAATTTCAAATTTCAAATTTCAAATTTCAAATTTCAAATTTCAAATTTCAAATTTCAAATTTCAAATTTCAAATTTCAAATTTCAAATTTCAAATTTCAAATTTCAAATTTCAAATTTCAAATTTCAAATTTCAAATTTCAAATTTCAAATTTCAAATTTCAAATTTCAAATTTCAAATTTTCAAATTTCAATTTTCAAAACTTTTTTATTTAATAGGATACATTGTGATCACTTTATAACGTCAACTTAAAACTAGCTACACCTATTCCAACCTCCTTACGCCGGCAAAAGAACAGGCAAGAAACGCCCGGCAGGTAATTTTTTTGGCGCGATCACATTGACAATGTTATTCTTATTACTAATTGATTGAATTGGAGCAAGTTCACTAAAATCCCAAGCTTTTTTTTGTCATCTAATAGTCCGATATTTTTTAATTAGCTTTACTAATAAGAAGATTTCTCTTGTTTGGTTGTACACATTGGGATATGGGAACATGAATATTTTTATTATAGAAATATGAATTCAATTCAATTCATTCGTTTATCTTAATGGTTACAATTAGTAATGGACCCAGATAGGGTAGGTTTTCGCCCGAAATTAATAATCGATCCTGATCCGTTATCCACGGTTTTGGATCGATATGTCATGTCATAATACGTCATTTTAGTACTTGACATATTACTGCTGAAATGACGTATTATGTGACATGAAAATTTTTTTTAGTACATTGTTTTAGTATTTATTATTGTTATATTTATATCAAATAAATTATGACTTTATGTTGACTTATATTTTTTGTGAATATATTGCTATATTTTTTATTATTTTTATGACATTTGTATTAGTTTATATAGTTTATACGACTTACTTTGGTAAAAAGAACCATAGATATGAGAAATCACAATTGAGAGTCTTTTTGTAAAATAGGACTCAATCGAAGCAAATTATTTCGTTTAATTAAAGCAAACCCATAGGTACACAGTTTACAAATAAAATTCATCTACCATCTATAAAGAAAGCAGTTGATTTCGTTTCTAAGGTTTCAATGGGAGCTCGGAAAATCTCAATATTAAATTGTGAAACGTCCGTCCGTGCAAAACGAAAAGGTTGCGAGCGTAATATCGTCAGTTAACTGTTGTAAAGTGCAAATAAATCCGTTCAACGCTCAGTAATGACACAAAAATGAAAAATTGAATCTTTCCCGGCGACCGGCGTTGATTTTTAACGTGATTTTCTTCCATTGCCTGCCTTTTTTTGCTTTTAGCGTCCAACCGCTGCCCACTGGTGTCCTGTAGCAATTTTTAATATTCAATCGAGTTATCGCGCCCGTCCCTGTGTGGTGGATTTCCACAATTGGTGTTACTGTAATTTAATTAGAATAGATGCCACGGATATTGAAATAAAACCTTTTTCTCTTGTAAAATTTTGTGGCGATTATATCTCGACGGTAATCACGTTATTTCGGTGCAGGAAAAAATTGTTACGAAACCATAGCTTGGTGATAGTATGGCATTTTCTATTATTCACCTGAATACCTACCACCCAAAAAGTATCGGGTGATTTGAAAGACTTGTGATAAAACGCTACCATGTACAGTCAACGACAAAAGTAGCTCAACAATAACACAATTTCCGATTACCGGCATCATCTTAAACACCAACCTTTGACCACATCATCACTTAAATTCAAGTGTGATAAGTTGTGGTCAGAGCGCCACCTTGTAAAATGTAAAGTAAACCACGCATTTTACTGATCTTAAACACATTTAGGAAATCTAGTATGATCAGCTACTTTTGTTGCTGACTGTACCTAAGTTTTAATTGAGAACACACATTAGTTTATAAGCAATGATTAGTAATTTTGGAGTACCTATAGCCAGAGTAAAGAAAGTAGACAGTAAAAAAAATTCGTCAAGAGGTTCTCTACTTTATAATATTAAAAATGCGAATGTTTGTGTGTTGTTTGTTACCACGTATCACTGTAACTACTAAACCGATTTTAACATTCTTTATCCCGGAACAGGGTTCCTGTGGGATGACAGGAAGATGCAGGTGAAACCGCGTGGTGCAACTAGTAAAAAATAGAAAACGGTGCAGTAACTTCCTAATTAATCATTTGATGTGATGTTTTAAAGCGATGAGTGATAAATTATTGTAAGAACTCGTAGCTATAGCAGACTACTATATCAAGTAGCACACTACGTGAAATTGTTGGAAAGAGGATGATAAAATGCCCTATTAAGATGAAAAATATGGTATAAAGTGGAAGTGGCTTGTTACAGCGTCCGCTTGAGTGGAATGATCCCGTGATCCGGAATTAAAACTTTATTTGAGTAGGTATATTTATTTTAGTTCGTATTTATTTTACCACTTCGCCGCCTTTTGGGCACCTATTCAAAATAGTAATAGAGATGGAATTTTCGAATAATTGAGTGCACTTGTTGCTAAATTATTCCCATGTCTACTCCCATTCTACTATCGCGCTAATATTATAAGTATGCAAAAGTTTGTGTTGTGTGTTTGTTACCACGTATCACCGTAACTCCTTAACCGATTTTGATGAAATTTGGAACGGAGATAGCTCATACCCTGTATTAACTCATAGGCTACTTTTTATCCCGGAAAATGGTTCCTGCGGGATAACGGGAAGACGGTTACACAACCGTGGGGCGCAACTAGTTATCTATAAAAATTGTATAAACACTTTTTTTTCTTAAGAATCAGCATTACTGGAATAGAGTTGTTGGCGGCCAGCACCTCAAGAATGCTACGAACCTTTTTTATACATTTTATTATATTTTGAATTTGTATTTTGTTTTGGAATATGATTTCGTAAATCTGAATTTGTTGAGTGCGATGTGAGAAAGCAGGATGCGGGGGGTTTTTGCTTAATTAAAACACCGGACTTTCAGAAAAAGCGTTTAGGTTTAAAAGCTTTGAAATTCAAAGCTTGTCTCTGTTTTTGCTGTGGAAATTAGAAATACCTACTGCAGAGGGGACCATTGACGTGGAAATACCACACCTCACCTCACCACTTAACACACTCAAAGGCAATGTATGATTTACGCTCGATAGGGCAAACAGCGTTTAACATCGTTTACCAACAGAGTGCGGCGCTCTTACGCGATAATTTCAAATATTCATCGGTAATTTAGGTGTACATGTTTGTCTGTCAAGTAGTATTTACCTACCTTCTACAGTGGGCCTAATAGTGTGAGCTTAACGCGTTTTATTGCCAGCACGTAACCGCGTTTTTGGATCAAGAAAAGTGCAGAGCCCCTAGCGGCGAGTTTATGAATTACTAAGTTTTGCTTAACAGCGTTTATTAACAGAGTGCGACGCTCTCACGCGATAATTTCAAATATTTATCGGTAATTTAGGTAAACATGTTTTTCTGTCACGTAGTATTTACCTGCTACATTAGCCCTTGTGTAGGTTTAACGCGTTTTATCGCCAGCGCGTAAACGCGTTTTTTGTATCTAGAGAAGTGCAGAGCGACGAGTTTATAAATTAGTTTCAGAAAATGTACAGAGCCCCTAGCGGTGAGTTTATGAATTAGTTTTTTTAACGGCGTTCAACAACAAAGTGCGGTGCTCTATTCTGTTAAAATTCATTATTCATAGAAAAAAATCACAAACGTTTTGTATTGAAAATACCCGATATTTTACGATATTGTGAATACCGGATGAAAAAAAAAAACAACAGAGCGCATAAAAGTGCTTTAAATATTATTGTTATGACGTTTTGTTTTTCATAATTATTAGAGCTTATATCAGTGGGATGACACACTACTGGGACTACCTTTTCTAAAGTAAACCACTTTCTGGTTAGTTTCTAGTCACCAGGCATAGCTTTTACAGGAAACTACATAAACAAAACACTCTTAACATCAAAAGATATTATGACGCGCCTTCAAAATGTTGTTATCTACATCAAAGCGTTAAATTCAACAAGTGGAAGTGTCTCAAAATTGACTCGCAATCTTAAGCTCTGGAAGAGATCGTTCTGAGCAGTAAGGCCTTTCACTGTCACGTTTACTGTGAGGTTATTTAAAAAATGTTTATTTATGTACTTCGTTCAGTTAAGAATTTGTGAATAAACTAGCGACCGCGAGACTTCACCCGCGTGGAAAATGATATTTTAACATTCCATTTGATCACATTAAGCACACCCGTGTTTAGTGAACTTGCTCCAAGTCAATCTATTAGTAAAATAAAAGTGTATATATATAAGAATAAAATTGTCAATGTGAACGCGCCAAAAAAATTACCTGTGGGGCGTTTCTTGCCTGTTCTTTTGCCGGCGCCGCGTAAGGAGGTTGGAACAGACGTAGCTAGCTTTAAGTTGACGTTTTAAAGTGATCACAATGTATTCTATTGAATTTTTTTTTAAATACTTTTTCGTTGCATCCCTATACTACCAAAAGAAGCTAACCTCTAAATTTCATGTGCCTAGGGTCAGCGATTGCGGCTGTCACAGGTTGTGCATTGATAAATCAGTCGAGATTGTTTCAGAAAAATCTAATAGAACTAACTGTCGATAAGCACTTATTACAGTGTTCCAGTAACCTCCTTTGAGAGCTAGTGCCAAGTCCAGATAAAGTACCACATTATCGCATAACATCGGTGCCTTGTAGACAAACAAACCTAGTAGGGCAAATCGTGGATAGATCGGTTATTAATTTCGGCCGAAACACTATCCTGTAAGAACTAAAATAAGTATCAAAAAGTCAAAAAGTCAAAAGTCAATTTTTATTTATTCAATAGGATACATTGTGATCACTTTAAAACGTCAAACTTAAAACTAGCTACGCCTGTTCCAACCTCCTTACGCCAGCAAAAGAACAGGCAAGAAACGCCCGGCAGGTAATTTTTTTGGCGCGATCACATTGACAATTTTATTCTTATTACTAATTGATTGAATTGGAGCAAGTTCACTAAAATCCCAAGCTTTTTTTTGTCATCTAATGGTCCGATATTTTTTAATTAGTTTTACTAATAAGATTTCTCTTGTTTGGTTGTACTCATTGGGATATGGGAACATGAATATTAATGAGTTGCGGGATCACAACCAAAGCAGACCAGACCCCACAAGCAGCACCCGTTCACGAGTTGACGCTGTGCCAGCCATCGCTCTCCTCGACCATATGAGAGGCAAGAGGGCGACCCGACACACGACGCCGCCGCAAGCAAAGTCACTTTCGTGAGTATGACTGTTTTGGCTGTTTACCGAAAATGGTTAGAATAGGGGAAATAGGGAGAACAGATAGAAATAAAGATAGATAGATTAACTACAATCCCAAGCTTGTTTGTCATCTAAATAGTCCGATATTTTATAATAAGCTTTACTAATAAGATTTCTCTCTATACGGACTTGAAATTTTGCTATTGATAAGTCTTGAATTTCACTTGGGATTTTGTTGAAAAAGCGTACACATTGACCTTTGAACGAGTTCTATAATGTATCTGAATAAGTAATACTCGAAGACCCTTGAATTTAATAATTTATGGGTTTTCAATAGCCTTATTTCATTGCATAAAAAGCTCACGTATACACAAAATAAAAATTCAGTTACCGTCATAATTTGTAAAAGTGTTGATCGAGTACTAGTCGGTACAAACGATTCGTTTGCTGTTGAACCAATTAAACTGAAACGTGGAAATTGATGCATTTTTTGTTCCTATGTTTCATCCAATACGGAGGTAAATAAAAGCGAAAATGTAGAGGAAACAGAAACTTATGCTAGATTGTAGCAATGGAATACAGATTGAAATGCAACCTACCAAGAAGGGAGAGAAATGCCTGCGATTTTGCAAGTAAAACTATGTACAGTTCCTGTGCTAAAAAAAAAGGCGTCACTCGATTAAAGTTTGTCATTTTTCTACAGTTATTCGCGCTACGCAACTATGGGTTGAGCGTTTAAAATTCTTTCAAACTTTCTTTTGCCAGGGGCTGTAGATTATTATTTTTATTGATATCATCATCATCATCTGCTGCTGCTGCTCTCCCCTTGAACACCACCATGAAGGGCTAATAGCCATTTGTAGCTAACAGTTCCCTGAGACTCTTACAATGTTGTCGGGGAGCCTACGTACAGAACATCTTCAGGTTCGTGGTCGCCACTCGAGAACCTTTCTTCCCCATCGGTTCATTTCAATACGTTTTTCCACATCATAATACACGTGCTTTGATATGTGCAGCGCACGGTTTAAATTGAATAAGTCACCTTCATTAAATTTGCAGTGTTATTTGTCGTGTTTTACGAGCTGCACGTTAATTGACAAAGGTCCACGTCGTCCCACGGGCCGCGCTCCACGCTGCTTTAAAACTTTAAACTTAGTTGCTACTTGGGATTCCAGTAATGCTATCTATTTTTAGGGATTCGTAAAGGCAAATTAGAACCCTTACAAGATCACTTTGTTGTCTTTCCGTCTGTCTAAAATCGGTAATACGGGTTATTTCAAATCGTATCGCTCTATTTGTACGCCTATTTAGGCAAAACATGTTGCAATCATTATATTTAAGATCTGCATGCAAACTTGTTATGTACCAGCACAATACATGTTTACAAATAAAACATCTTTATCTTTATCTTTATCGTTGTATTCGAATCCCAACAAAGTTTTTGAGTTACTTTTCTGAATTTAGGTAGTACGATTTGCTTTGACAAGTTGGCTGTAGTAAACTTTGACGTTTACGAAAACTTTTATAGTTTTCCAAACTTCCCCACAAGTCCACAAGTCTTTCCGCTGTGCTACAGATTGCAATCCTTCAAGATGGGTGTGAAGAGTTCTTAAAGGTCGGCAACGCATTGGCAACTCCCCTGGTGTTGCAAATGTCCATAGGCGACGGTGACCGCTTTCCATCAGGTGGGCTTGTTTGCTAATCTATTACAAAAAAAAAAAACTTTTACTAAGGGTGCAGGAGTGTTAAGTTCTTATCTTCAGGCACTCTAATGTGTGTTATAATATAATCCAATTCCATTATTGGTGTTAGAACAGAATACGTCACAGTTAGTACCTACATATTCGAACGTAAACAAAGGTAACGGTTAAGCCAGTTAGCCCAGCGCGAGTCAATCTGCTGTCGAGTTTACATGCTTCCTTCAGGGAATACTCATGCAACACTAGTGGTTTACCCACTCTATCTACACTAGACCTTGTCTGTATTAAGTTACGGTGCAATTTATCTTAACGCATAGTTAATCGTATGCACTTAAGATATGATGGTTCAGTGTGATAGAATTGCGTCTGTTTTGGCCCAACTTTTAAGCAATCACTTGCTTTTGAAAACAACATATTTGTAAGTACGTCTAATGAATATAAAAACGCATGCACTGTACATTTGCATTCAATATTTGATTCACCAACAAATTTACTAATTTTATAAAGCTCTTCAGGTTTATACAAATTTTTATGCTTCGAAAAACTAATTAAAATTCCTAGGCTAGATGTGAGATACTCGAGGTTCCGTATACTAAAAATTAAATTCATCTCTATCAAATCATCATAGAATTTGAGAAATAATTATGTTTAATTTTTTACATAAGGAGACCTCCTGTCGCCCAAAATAACAAAATTTCATAATTTATGTATAGCTTTTTCTTAATAATTAATAGATAAGCATTTGATCACAGTCTTACTAATTGAGAAATGCTAAATATTACGATGAAACCGAATGAACGAGAAGTAACATATTTACTAACTTTGAGTTTAAGCTTGAATTTTTACAAGACTAATTATAGAGTTTTTGACCATATATATATATATATATACTCGATATAAATTTCAACTGAATACTTCGTCCACATCCAGCCACTTTAAAGTGATCCATAAAGGGTTCCGTTTTTCAAATTCTAAGGTACCCTAGAAATGAGCAGTAAAAATGGAAATAAAAGAAGCCGTTCCACCCTACGTGGTGAACAACCGTGTGCAGTTTGTTTCACTCCCCTTGTAATAGAAAAGCAACTTCAGCCGCGAAAAAGGAAAAAAAACATGTATGACATTTTTTCAAAAGTTTTGTTTTCAAACGGAAACTTCACTCCGGCAGCAGTTCAATTTTGCTTCAGCTTTTGATCGTGGTAGGATTTTGTTTAAAATCGACTTTGGTCGTGACTTGTGACAGCGATTCAATTTTGCTTCAGCTTTTGATCGTTGCAGAATATTTTTTTTAAACCGACTTTGGTCGTGACTCGTGACTGAGTGCGACACGATTTGGAGTGTTGCCAGGTTTAAAGGTTTAAACGGCATTATAGTTCTCTGATATGCTTTGCATGGTAATGCTTTCAGCGTCCATGATTTTACACTGTGCTTGAGGCTTCATTGCAATTTGATTAGAGACTGTATTAAGGAAAATTACACCACTGCTGACATATAAATTGTAGGTACGTCGCGTTTTTGAATAATAAATTGGAACATTTTTATTTTGCATAATATGTTCGTGTAGGAACGTGATTGCTGGCTTCAAAAATTATGGTGATGGAAAATTCTAGAGCGTTTTTTCTTTCAAAAGTTAGACTCTCGAATTAAACTTCAAACTTTTAATTGGCAGTTCAAACTCAGTTTAGAAAATAAGAAGTTACGTAGAGTGGAATGTAACCGACATCGTTTAGGTACCAACAAGACCATTGCTATGCATTTATATACAATACTGACGGACGCATAAAGCTTTGGTATCGAATATCAAAATCTTAATTCTTCTTGTTATAAAAATTCTAGTCGCGCCCCGCGGTTTCACCCACGTCTTCCCGTTATCCCGCAGAAACCTTTTTCCGGGATAAAAAGTAGCCTATATCCAGGATATAAGCTATCTCCATTCCAAATTTCATTCAGATCCGTTCAGTAGTTTTTGCGTGAAAGAGTAACAAACATGCATCCATCCATCCATCCATACTCACAAACTTTAACGTTTATAATATAAGTAGGATAGGAATACTAATTGATTTAATTGAATTGGAGCTAGTTTTCTACAATTCCAAACTTTTTTGTCATCTGAATAGTCCGATATTTTGTAATAAGCTTTACTAATAAGATTTCTCTTTATATGGACTTGACATTTCGCTATTGACAAGTCTTGAATTTCACTTGGGATTTTGTTGATATAACGTACATATAGATATACGTGACCTTTGAAAGAGTTGCTGACTTTATAGAGCTTTGTAGTGAATGATTCAAGTTGACTATTTTTGTTCGAACATTCTTTACTGTCTTACAAAGTCAGACCTCACGGCAATGATAGAGTAAACCTAACATGGGTTAACACAGTTCAAAGTATCATTCCGTGCCAGCACACCCTCTCACGTTAAAATGTTAACAGGCAACAGTTAACGCTAGTTATCACGCAGATTTGGCTTCGACCCCAGTCTAAACTTCGCAGTTTAATGGTACATTGGTCGTAGAGCTAATATTTGGCGGAGTATCTTATGAGGCGTTAAAAGTCGGATGGCAGGCGGTGAAATGGAAATATTTTCGTCGGCGGCCATGTGTGATATATTTTTTTTATTTCTGATGAATTTTTACTACTTAGGTACAGGGTAGCGTTTGACCACAAGTCACCTGATGTTAAGTGACGATGTGGTCGAAGATGGCGTCACAGTACACCTGGATTGGGAAGTTTTAGTGAACTTGCTCCAATTCAATCAATTAGTAATAAGAATAAAATTGTCAATGTGATCGCGCCAAAAAAATTACCTGCCGGGCGTTTCTTGCCTGTTCTTTTGCCGGCGTAAGGAGGTTGGAACAGGCGTAGCTAGTTTTAAGTTGACGTTTTAAAGTGATCACAATGTATCCTATTGAATAAACATATTTTTGAGTTTTGAGTTTTGAGTTTTGAACTGGCTCTCAAGTGAGGTTGCCGAAACTCACCGATAGGTGCTTCGTGACAGATTGTTAACTTGAGGGTGGTAGCAAGCCAAGCGAGTACCTACTAGAAAATACCCAACCAACAAGCTATGGTTTCATCACGATGTTTTCCTTTACCGAAAGCTCAAGCTCATTGTAGGCTTCGAACCCACGTCCTACAGATCGCAAGCCTACGTCACTACCACTGAGCCGTCATCGCTTTTACATGATGTTAAGTGGAGAGGTGGTAAAAGGTACGCCACGGTAAACTTGAACAGGGAACTGGCTTTCAAGTGAGGCTACCGGAATACACCGATAGGTGTTTTGTGCTAGCTTTATTTGCATATGCAAATATTCCTAAACTAATAACAAATTTAACTAGGTATAGTATTAAGCACAAAATGATATTAACCATCTATGAAAAAAACCTTGATTTAGGCCTCTTTGGATGACCAGGCTGATTCGTTGACCGAGGTAAGCGCTACCCTTCAGTCACCCGTGGTGTACCTACATTGAATTAAAATTCTGGGTTTTTAAATACGCGACTAAATGCCAATAAAAATGTTAAGCAATATTTTGATGCAATAGTATATAAAGAAACAAATAGGACATAGCCCCCTTTTTCCCGTTGCTTATTGGCCTCTTATGTAGCTCTAAACGAGATGAGAAAGCCAAGGGTATTGAAAATAGTGTGTCACTTAGCTTGCACGGAAGTTCTTTGAAAAGGTTGAATGCTGGTTGAGGGTAGATAACAGGGACATTTCCATGTATTTGGTTGGTACCAAACCCTTTACTTATCAGTATTATATATAAAAACACACACACACTCTCTCTCTCTCTATCAAATCAAAATATGTTTATAGAGTAGGAAAAATGACGTGATCACTTAAAAACGTCAAACTTAAAACGAATAACTCCTGTTCTGACATCCTTACACCGGCAAAAGAACAAGGAAGAATCTCTTGGCAAGTATATTTTTCGAGGAATGTTATATTTTTTTTATAATTACTAACTGATTAAATTGGAGCAAGATCACAACAGTAACAAACTTTTTTAGCCTGCTATTTTAACATTAAATAAGATAAGGTAAGACTTAGGTTTCTCTCTTCTCCCTCTGAAAGAAACCCTGAGTCCCAGTGAAAAATAAACTAAAACTAACCAACTGAGATGGCGCAACGGCCTAAAGTGAGCCCTAGCCTTCGATAATAAGAGAAACTACTTCGGTCTGTCCTGCGTCACCTCCAGCCAGTCCTCCACCTGGAGCTCGCGAAAAATAGAGCCCGTGAGAAATAGACTGATAATATCGATTATAAAATCCTGTATTAATTTTTCAAATCGTAAACTCTAATATCAGTTGCATTTGCCTGCATTAATTTATACCATTAGGTACATGACTATGCTACCAGAATGCCACTTACGTTATAATTATCGAAAATATTTCATGTTCGCAAAACGGTGTTCGTGAGTGAAATGACTGGCGTTTCCGAGGTATTGCCCTAATGACCGCACGACTCTCTCATTAACCGCCCTCCAGTTACATCATGCTGAATTTCTAAATGTTAACCTGTGAAAAAAGGTTAAAATAACATTCTCGACAAGCACAAAGAACGCGCTGCTAAGTGGCTGAACTTTAAATTGCGCTAAGAAAATATTTCCCCCCCCCCACTTAACCGTCACAATAAACTTTTTAAATAATGCATCTCAGTAGATGTCGGCATTTTTTCAATAGGCTCAGATAATGAGCGTGCACGAAAAATATCAAGGTCGAGGCAATCGTGTTCCACCAAAACAGAGATCGAATTTCGCGTGATCAAGCCTTACGACATCCATGCCGTCGACTTGAGTCAAAACTGGCATAAAACAAGTGGAGTTATTGCCGTGGTATGGACGTGCAAAATCAGCGGTGGGTGACTATTCATGTGGCGTGCAGTTCGATCGTGGCGAAGCAAGGCGCGGAGGAAACGTCAGAAAAATCGAATTTCCATGCCGGCAGTCGAGGCTGAGGCGGCGCGGCGCGAACATCGCGCACACAGCGCCCGCGCGCGCTCACCACCGCACTGTCGCACGCCACGCTCACCCGCGCAAACGAATCAAAACCATTCTAAATCGCGCCAACACAAACTCGAAAAAGTTCATTCGCAAAACTTTTCGGCCAGTGCTCAAGTGCTGTGTTTTATTCTTTCTTTTTTATTTAGTGCTCGAGTGTACATGGTGGGCTAATTAAGGGATTATGGGTTTGGCAACGACCGTCCCGTGCTTGGGTCAGGTTGTTGTCTAACTACATAAATTCGGCTAGTTTCTTTCTTCATTAAAAGTGACGTCACTATTATTATATTTATTTTATTAGTCATTAATATGCGAATGTGTCATTCGAAATAAAAATAGCAATCATGTTGCATTGTCTCACGTTCATAGTGAATTGTTAATACGAAGAATGTCCTGCGGTCTTATGGCCTTCAGATTTATTGATTGATAAACAAAACTTTCTACGTACCTATTAAAGTAAATAATGATAGCTATAATGTTCCTTGTGACAACTAGTTATTCAAAGGCTATACGAGAGTGAAAATACTGGCTTTGTATTTTCTTTTAATGTTCGACTTACAAGTTAAAACTAATACTAACAAATAGTTAAGAAAAACTGTATTTACAAGCATTTGTTTTTAGTTCAAAATAAGTATTTGCAAACAAAACACAACTGAAACAAAATTGGATCTTTTAGTCATAAACTGCGTATGTATTAAGATAGCATAATATATTGTCTCTGCGTTAATATATTACTCCTCTTTATATCTGTGTCAAATTCTCTTACGAACCGCGGTCTTTTTCTGATAATATCAGTATGTAGACGAAGGAATATATATATTTCTTACTATTGTAGCATAAAATAACTATACGTTATTTTAGTAGAATGGGAATACTCTTATCCCAGATTTATAAGTTTGCTCGGCAGTCTCAGCAGCTCTTAATAAAGTCACCATATCAATATATTACTACTGTTTAAGTGTCTTATATATTTAGTTGTTTATGACGTTTTTTATATGGTAGGAAGCTGGGAAATATGGTTGTTTATTCTGTTTTAAAGGTCCGTTAAAATTGCCGCCAAAACGTTGGTATCCAAATGAAGAGAAACAACAATACTTTTGTGTTATACGAGTATATATCAACTCGGTCGTACGTTCCTGCAATGAGCTTGAGCTTTCGGTGATGGAAAACATCGTGATGAATCTATAGCTTGGTGGTAAGTGCTCGCATGGTTATGCCTAAAGTAAAGAATCTATCACCGAGAACGGCTATCGGTGTGTTCCGGCAGCCTCATTCGAGAGCCAGTTCCCAATCCAGGTGAAGCATGGCAACATCTATGACCGTGTGGTTACGTGAAATCAGGTGACTTGTGGTCAAACGCCCTGTAAAAATAAAAAATACCACACTTATGTCAAGAATCTTTTGCTAAGCACCGCTATTGGTATGTTCCGGCAGCTTCACTTGAAAGTCACCAATCCTGGTAGAGTGTACAACTTCGAACACATCATCACATGAAATAAGGTGTCTTGTGGTCAAACACATCCTGTAAAAAGTAAAAAAGTTGTCATTTGTTTTTTATCCTTTGTTTGGAGTACTTATCATTCATTACCACAGTGGTCATTTGAACGAAATTTAACAGGGTTTTTTTTAGTTAAAATATTGGAATCATTTCCATTAAAAAAACTACTAGTATATATTGAACCGTGCTTAAAAGCACTGCACTGATTTACCCTCACTAAAAAGGTAAATAAGTATGGACTGAATACTATACATACAGGTTGTTGACTTTAAGGTTACTCTGATTTCACGTGTAGATAAAATGTCGTGACAAAGTCATGCACAAAACATATATTTAAAAATACCTACTTCATTTTATTTTTACAGGTAAATTTGCCAGTGCTATTCTGTATACTTTGTTGTACAAAATCTGGCATATTTTTGAATTAAATGCACTATCTTTTAAACCTTATTGAAATATCAAAAGTATGATTTCATTTTACAGATTCAAATGTTGAAATCACTCCACCGGGCTTCGGGCATGAATAAATGGGTAAAAAGTCTTTAAATTATATACAGAATTCAAAAATGTTTTCAACAAATCTGATGCACAATTTCTGATAATTTTAATGTTTAAAAGAGCATCCATATATTCCAAGTATTCTCGTGATCATGGCGCTTGCAACAGTGCCGAAATATCGAGAACTCAAACCAAAACAAATACATGGTAATTATCCCGTTATGAAACCTAATTCTAATGTTATTGGCCATGGTAGTTTAAACAGTATATAGTGTCAAATTTGTATAAAAGTTAGTTTTCCGGTTAGCATTACAAAGATTTATAGTTAACTAATAACTTACTGTAGTGACCTTGGCGTGATAAGTTTTAAGCAATGACAGGTGTTCCGGCTTTGAATTAGGCGAAGTATAAATTGAACTTTAGAACTTTTAGTTTTAGGAAAAACTTAAATATGAATTTGTGCTTTATGTGGTTTTGGAAACGGGAAGTTTGAATGTGAATAAGTTGTTTGAAAAAAATTACTATTAACTTTGGCTTTGAACAAAATAGTGGTAAAAAGGAAATTAAAACTTACTGTTGTTTATAACCGCCAATCAGTACTATGTTTAATAAATAAATGTTCCGGATATTTTTAAGTTCACGAGCGCAGTGCGTTGACGCATATGATTTTGTAGTTTCATACTCTGGGTGGCACTGAACTGTAATAAACTTACCATCAAGTTAGCGCCTTGTTCCGTTTCGACAGATGTGCATTTGTCTTCTAAAAAATAGCTGTACAATATATAATGAAAGAATTTGTATTGAAAACTATCTGACCAAGCGAACTTCGTATCGGCAATAAAAGTCACCTTTTAAACCTTCCCTGAACTTCCACAAATATTTCAAGATCAAAATTAGATAAATCGGTCCAGCCATACTCAAATTTTAGCGAGACTAACGAACACTAATTGATTTTTATATATAAGAAGATTTAAATCGGTGAAGTAAAACATCGTGATGAAACCATAGCTTGGTGGTGGGGCATTTTCTAGTGCTTGCCTGGCTAGCTACCGCCCTCATGTTAAGAATCTGTCGCCAAGCACCTATCGGTGTGTTCCGGCAGCCTCGCTTGAGAACCAGTTCCCAATCCAGGTGTAGCGTGACCACGTCGTCACTTAACATCAGGTGACTTGTTGTCAAACGCTACCCTGTAATTCATTAACATCAGGTGACTTGTTGTCAAACGCTACCCTGTAAGTCATAAAAAAACTTTTCGAAAAACTCTTCGACCACATCGTCACTTAACATCAAGCCAAGACCTATCGGTGTGTTCTGGCAGCCTCATTTGAGAGCCAGTTCCCAGTTCAGGTGTAGCGTGGCGCCATCTTCGACCACATCGTCACATACCATCAGGTGACTTGTGGTCAAACGCTACCCTGTAAGTCATAAAAAAACAACCTGTATAGTGAATTCCGAATGTTGACATATCAACAAGCGCGTGAGTGTAATTGGGTGACTACACTGTACCTGAATATTAAAAGCTCATTACGTACGCTGGAATCAGGCAACACTTTTACACATTTATCAACTTTGTCACAAAGTGCCGACCGACAACTTTGTACCTTCATTCAAAAGAATGAAATTGAAAATGAAGAAAACATACTTTCGTGGTTTAATTATAGGGTAGCAAGAGTTTGTGACGAGCCTTTAAACTGTACAAGCAAATGGGAAATGGAATGTATTGATTGCGTCGAGCTTAATTATGAATGTGGTTGAAAAGTCAGCGGTAAACAGCGCTTTTTAAAATACCTAAATACGGTACTAACTGCGCTTCGCAATTACACTCTACTGCTTTACCGCAGAAACCTTTTTCCGATATAAAAAGTAACCTATTTGCTAATACAGGGTATTATAAGCTATCTCCATTTCAAATTTTATAGGTAGTATTAGGTGTACTGTCGTATTATTTCCCCCCGGAACCCTGGGGATTTTTCTAAAGAACCCGTAGGTTCCACGGAACCCACTTTGAAAATCACTGTATTAGTCTACTTACGTTGCACTCACAAACCAAACTTTATTCTGAATGGATCAAAAGAACTCCACACAGTTAAGTAAACATATTATGTACAGAAAGGACCTACTCTCTACACTCCTACTACCTACTCTCTGCGAAATGTGCAATCATCTCAGCTTTCCTTCTGCGCCGTGGCGTGTTATTGTGTCCGATATTAATATGGGATTGCGTTTGCTCCCCTACATTTGTATATATTGTATTGCAGCCCGTATGAACTTGAAGGGAATTTTAAAACATCTCGTTGATATAAAATTTACACGGTCTTATAGAGTTGAAGTATGTATATACAAATCTGCGGAAAAGATGTGTGAATTCTATATACTCGTAGGTATACTAATATTAAAATGAGTTATAGTTTGTTATAGGTATGTTACGGCGAAGCTCTAGAACTACTGACGGTTTTGAAAATTCTTTCATATTTAAAAAGCAACTCCTCTAGAGTTGTGTCCCTGATTATGTTTTATTGTGAGTAAATCCAATAGTTATCTCAACGTGGATGAAGCCGCAGGTCATAGCTAGTTAATTATAATTTAAATGGATTGAAGTACATAATATGCTTATTTAAATAATTGAAATTTGCATACAAATTTACCACGAAAGCCTTTAACTCGTTTCAGAATAAATGTGACGGATTGTTTTTTTAACAAGAAGTTACTAACCAAAAACCTCAAAAAAATGTCAGCGACAACGTTTGCAACAGTCACCCGTAAAATAAATATCTGATCACGCAGCAGACATGTCAATGCAATGGTGTAAACATATGAACATAGTAAAAGTTCAAAGGAATAAACTTCTTAAAAACGTAATAACACATGTGGAAACCACCTATCAAAAAGAAAAAGTTTACCTTTATCAACTTTTTGTTTATATTTTTTCAGCCATTGCCACCCCACTGCTGAGAAACGCTTTATCTCTCTCCATCTACCGTTATTCTCGCTCAACTATCTCTCTCTAACAATTCAAAAACCACATCCCAAGCTAATCGAGTGTCAACAATTTGACATCTGTTTCAAAGGGCACCGGTGTCGCCGAGCCGATGACGTCACCCACAGCCGTAACCCATATCTTTCGCCACGCATTCACAGACGGCTGCCCGCGCCTACACCGGCAGCATAGTAAAGAGTAGTAGTTCAGCTTCATACAAATCGGCCGCCGCCGGTTTGAATGTGTGCGAGAGTAGCGGCGCCGTGTACGCAGGCACTTTTCACGCACACAATCACAAACGAACGGGGCCGCGGACGGGGCCGCGGTCATGCACTCAGTACGGAACGCGCCGCCTATGCATCACCGCAAGAGTAGGCAATTAACTCGTCGAGCGGCCTTAGCTAACCTACTATTCTTACTTTACTGTGCCGGCAGCCTTGCTCTGCCTCTTTATGGGGAATAACATGAATGTTACCAAAAATCCACCTCTAAAGAGCGAAAAAAAGTCGCTGCGGCTATGCATACCCGTAGCTAACCGTAGCTTATTCGTAGCACGTTCTAAGCGCCACGCCACAAATTTTTATATTGCCACGCTAATTTTACATGTTAAGCCTATTAATGTTAAAGTTTTCGAAATCTAATCAAATACTAATTAAGCTCCGTCGGGCCTACATAACTAAGAGCGCATTAGGTCCATAACTTAATAAGTAAAGGTTATTAATCAAACGTTTTTTCCTTATTTCGTAGCAGCACGATATTTTTCCAGCTTATCGTTCGATCTAACGTTATTTGAACTTCTATCGACCTCAAGACGTGCTCGTAAAATAATTCAGACTTCTGATTCAGTTCCTGAACAAAATAAAAGTTATTTGACGAGCTTTTGGAAAGTTTCAGTTGCGTTACTGACAGTCATATTGTAAGATTACCGTTCGATGTCACCGAGTTATCAAAGAAACGTTATAAAGTTTAGTCTATTAGTGGGAGGGATTTATTTTGTTTATTTTGTTCGCATTCAATTCATTCAACTTCCGACCTTAAGAGGTGCTTTGTATTTTATATCTACATTCTACACATTTCACTAAAACAAATGATCATTTTTTAAAAACCTAAATTGCTTGCGATTATAAAATCGTGGGTTTGAATCCTACAATGAGCTTGAGTTTTATATAAAGATAACATCGCGTTGAAGCAATAGCTTGGTGGTTGGATATTTTCTAGTGCTAGCTTCCATCCTTAAGTTAAGAATCTGTCGCCAAGCATCTATCGTTGTGTTCTGGTTGCACGACTTGAGAGCCAGTTCTCAATCAATGTAGCGTGGCGCCATCTTCAATGACGTCGTCAAAACATGGTGATAACATTAGGTGACTTATGACTAAAGACAAAGTTAACGCTACACTTGTCCTAACCTCTTTATACTGGAAAAAAAGCCCGCCAGGTCATTTTGGGCGCGATCACAATACATTTTTTTTCTTATTACCAACTGATTGTCACACTAACCATATTATATAGAAACGGTGTCGCTGTAATGCTCGTGACCTTGCCATCGTTTATAACATAGCCTCTGGGCAGGTGAACCTAGAGTTGCTACACTCAAGTTACTCCCCTATTCCCATGACAGAGTGCGAATCGATAACATCAAGCGGGTGGAGTGATGTCACATGCAAATTTATTATTAGCTACTACAGTATGTAAACTTACTAAAACCATTTATTTGAATCCGGGCATGTCTAGGCGATGAATAAGGTTATGGTACATAAATCATTGAAACCCTAACGGTTTTTAGAACGTATAAATAATCAAAACACAATAAATAAAATTAAATCAATTCATGATTCTATAACATCCTGTATTGTTTGTTTAGAATTGTAACATTTGGTTGTCAAGTCAAGGTCAATTTTTTTTAATGTGGTAAAACCACTTAATTCGACTTGGCCATCAACTGGTTTAAAGAGTTGGTTTTAGTAAGTTTACATATTGGTGTCGATTCGGTTTTGCATTCTTTAAAACTAAACTAAATTTGACAGGTCTAATAGTAATGCTGTCATTTTTTTACTTCAGTGGTTAGAAAAAGACAGCAAAACTATTCCCAATCCAACAATCCTGAACATCTTCATTCATTCACTTCAGATTCAATCGTTGAACATTTCAATTGTTAAATTATCATCGACCACGAACACGAAAAGACGTTTTGTAGGTAGGCCCTCCCACTAGGTGGACCGACAACAGTGTAAGAGTCGCAGGGAGCCGATGGATGCAAATGGCTAATAGCCGTTCATGTTGGCGTTCAAAGGGGGAGGCCTATGTTCAGCAGTGGACTTCTTCCGGCTGATGATGATGATTAAATTATCGTTACTAATTAGTAAACTAACCAACCTAAGCAAAGCCAAAGCTGATATTAATCAGCTTTGGCAGGTACATAGCTTGATCACATACTCGATCTCACCATAGTGGCTTACATATTCAACTACATCTTCAGACATCAACTTCAAAGCGGCTCAATGATACTGCAGGGCAAATATCAAATTACGGTGCAGAATTGGTGAACGAGATCCCCTAAGGGGGTTGTGCACGTGTATGTGTGTACTAGAATTGTGTCTGTGTGTGTCTAGCTCGTCATTATTTAGAATGGTGCAGTCAGTCATACGTTGTTAAATTTTTTGGTGTGTTTGATGATAAATGTAGTAAGAGTAATTTAGTTACTAACTATAAGTCAATAATCATGTTTGAATCGATATCAAAGCGATTGTTAGCGAATTGGTTTAATGTTTGACATTGTATTGATGTTGCAATAGATTTATGTTTGTGTAGGTGAAGTTAATTCTGGAAAAGTGCAAAAATATATTATTATTATGCAGTCAATTAGTAAAAAAATGTAGGAATCAAACTAATCATGTATATCTCTCGACTAGCTGTTCCTCGCGGTTTCACCCGCGTGGGCTACAGTTTATCGCGATAAAAAGTATCCTATGTCCCTTCCCCGGGGCTCAAATTATCTCTATACCAAATTTCATTTAAATCGGTTCAGTAGTTTAGGCGCGAAAGCGTATATATATATTCCGTATACTCCAAAATTATTTCCGCACTTCGGTGCCCCCTCAACGCGTTACCTGCTGTAGGTACCCATTATCCTATTTTAATTCTAAGTTAATTTTTCTTGGACCGCACGTTTGAACCGCGCAGTTAAAGGTCTTTCTGGTCCGCGACCGCACTTTACCTATGTCATAGATTCTCCCGATGCCCCCGCTCACCTCACCGCGTTTCCCACTGCGCTGCGGTGCGGCGGTTTTATTTTTCTACTACTACTTACATTTTTAAACTCGCGATATCTTTCGAATGGAATGTCCGAATTGAATGATTCAAAAAGTTATATAAAGGCATTGAACCAGTTTTGAATAAGAAGTAATTTATTTAGATAAGGATTAATACCAAGATACAAATAAAGAGCTTTTTCTAGCGGCAGCATCAAAAATTAATTTTTTTAAATAATAGATCACTTATTGTGGCATAACTATAATAGTTAGACATATGCTCTCGCGAACTTTTTTGTAGATCTAAATGAGACCTACAAACCCGCAATACGTTATTTTGTTCTAGTGTCAATAGTTTTTGCAGCGCACGCAAAAATAGGTTTTCGATTTCACACCTTGGGTTGCAAAATAGCAATTTTCTTACGGATCCCTAATTTTTTTGGAAATAAAATATAGCCTATAGCCTTCCTCGATAAATGGGCTATCTAACACTGAAAGAATTTTTCAAACCGGATCAGTAGTTCCTGAGATTAGCGCGTTCAAACAAACAAACAAACAAACAAACAAACAAACAAACAAACAAACTCTGCAGCTTTATAATATTAGTATAGATTATGACAATTAGTCATGATCACTTCCCGCTAATCAATACGCGAAGCATTAAAAGTTGTGAAACACCTCAAAAGCACACGCAAGCAATTTTTTATCTTATATCTACACAAACACAGGAGGAAAAATATCAAATTACAGTGTGGCAGTGGCAAGATCTCCTAAGGGGCTTGTACACAAGATCGCTCAGTAGCTCGTCATTAATTTAGATTGGCGTAGGTCCCGCCACTTGGCTTCGATTGCGTATTCCATTAAAGTTATATAGGTGTTTGAGACGAGGCAGTTCACATTCAGTTACCTAATTAAATATTAGATAAGACACTTCATAATTAGTTTTTTGTGGCCTATCCATAATTATGAGCTTGTATCAGTCCATTACTGGACATAGGTCTCTCTCAAGGTACGCCACTGAGCCCGGTCTTCGGCTCTTTTTATCCAACTCCTGCCAGCCACTCGGTGCAAGTCGATCCACCTATTCGGGGAATGTTCGATACTAACTTCATTAAGAGTAAAAAAAAAAAAAAAAGTAACATGTGATCACTTTAAAACGTCAAACTTAAAACTAGCTACGGCCTACCCTGTTCCAACCTCTTTACGCCGGCAAAAGAACAGGTAATGTCAGTTCAATTAAACCTGACTGAGTCAGGAAAATACTCGTAAATATAAAATATTAGAAATTAAGGGAAATTTTGTCATTTTCCCACACAAGAAATCCTATTCGAGTTGCTATTTACATTGAATAAGAAATACAATTTTTTAAAACATTTCATTTTTTGAATTTTTTGAGGTTTTGTTGTTAATCAAGCGGTAGCTTTTACATAATTATTATATTAGATTAAGATTGTTTAATGACTTAGTACACTCATACATTAGCAAATAAAATAACTTGTATATAAGCGTTATTTACTACGATAAACATATGAACTGTTAGAAAACATTAAATATAACAAGCGCAATTTTAATCTTTATACCGTTATTAATGTTTGCAAAACCAACTGAAGCCCCTTGTGTATAAAAAAATAAAAATATTGTGTAATAACATAGACACTTCCCTGTTCCGTAGAAAGCAAAAATAAATAGGCAGGTTACATGAAAGGTTTATCACTTCCATTTAAAACATGAAACAAAACGTGAAAAACATGATCAAAGTGTGAAATATCGCGTTCAAATATGAAATCCGAATCGATTTTAACAAGAAGTAATCTGCCTTTATGATTATTAACAGTGTTTAATATTACATCACAGTGTTCACCAACATTTCCATCATTTCATAAAAAATGTAAGAGACGACCTGTCTATCAACTAATTTATTCAACGGATGTAAAATTAAATGAACAGGTTTCATTTGAAGCTTATTATTTATTCATGTGAAAGAACATTCATATTATTATAGATCTGTGATTTTGTATTCCAATAAAACGTACGTACTAAACTTAAGCTTTGTACACATCAACGATACTTACTATTCAACAGCTCAAAAAATTCTTACTTTGTATAAATCGTGGTGATGTCTACAAAGCTTAAGTCTCACAAAATCTATACTTATCATAGAAAATAGTTCATTACATTTTATAAAATTTTATTGTCATGCAATTTACTACCCTTATTTGTTTTACAATCTTTACCTTTACAAGCAGTACAGTCAACGACAAAAGTCGCTGAACAATAACAGATTTTCCGATTACCTATTCGCCATTTCAAACACCAATCTTTGACCGCATCATCACTTAACATCAAGTGTGTTGTGTTGGGGTCAAACGCTACCTTGTTAGTTCTAAAAAAAACTCAAACTTATCTAATTAAAACACGTTTGAAAAATCCAGTATGTACAGCTACTTTTGTCACTGGAAACCGAAACCAATAGTGTTGTGAAACAAATAACAGATAGCATATAGCTCGTAATATTCGTTATAACGTTATAGGTGTTCGTCATTAGAGGCACGGATGGTGTGGAGAGACGCGGCGCCGGCGCGCGCCTCGTCAGATAACGCTGGGCGCATTGCAGGCGCAAGCGCGAGCGGGTAAACAATGGGCCGGCCTAGGTGAGCGAAGCGCGGCGGCGGTGCATGTACGCGGCAGCGGGCGGCGCGTCGCTCGCGGGCCGTAAGGTAAGCCCTTTTTAATGTTAAATTTATATACTAGGCTACAGTTTATCGCAATAAAAAGTAGCCTATGTCCTTTCTCAGGCTTTAGATTATCTAAGTACCAAATTAAATTAAATAGGTTCAGTAGTTTAGGCATGACGAACAGAGTTACTTTCGCTTTTATAACATTAATTAAATTATAAGTAGCTGCGCTAGCGTGATACTGTGGTACACTTTATCGCTATTAAAAGTTACTTATGTCTTCGTCCAGGGTTTGAACTATATCTACACCAAATTTCATCAAAATCTCCAGACATCTTGATATTACGCCGTAACTGTTTCTTGTTCGCGTCTTTGTTTACCGATAAGTGTAATTAAGTAGCCTTTAAGCCAAGAATGAATAGGTGTCTTCTAGAAAAGCATGCTCCAACACTTACTGACTAAGGTCAAATAAATGCTTCTAATAACAAAAGAAAGAAACCTCAAACTCAAACTACTTGATCCGTCGCAACCTTAGAATGGTCTGAGTTAGATGTAACTGCTTTTAAAAGTAGTGTTAACATTACTATTTTATTGTGTGTACAGGCGCGCCAGCACGGCCGCTTGCCCGCGCCGCCGAGCCCGCGCCCCGACAGCCCTCTCCATCCCGCGCCCACCGGTGTCCGCCTCTACTCCTGTGCACATTGGGAGTCCCGGTTGCTCGCGCCACCGCCTCCGCCTCTCGACCCCACCCTCCCCGTGCCACAGTCGCCATGCGATGTCGTCGAGGTATACCATGCCTGTGGTGTTGTATCTCGGTGTGTCTATGTACTTAGTTTAAGCATGGTATCTGTATAGTTTTAAGATTATTTATCGATGTGTAGCATTAAGAAGCGCTCAGTGTTTAGCTCGTGACGATTGGTAGTTGCTACAGTAATTAGGTAATTCATGTATGTATTAAATGTTTGGGATTGCTAGCTGTTTGTAAGCATGTGTGTTTATTGGAAATGAGACAATGCAACGTAATTACGCCACTTTTTTTTGACGTTACTTTTAATTTTCCCGCCATTATAAATGTTCGCTTTTTGTTTAAGTGTGCCTCGTTTGAGAGTTGACAAGCAATAACATGTATAACGGAGCAGTGTTATCAAGTGAAGTGACAAAAGTGGGCCGGCCATGAAACAGCGACACCTAGCGGAGCGCAGCGTCCGATGGCAGGTGTCGAAGACTCAGAGACTGCGACTTGACGTACGGAATGAAACATGAGTGAAAATGCAATATGTGTATCAAAATATTTGTGAAGAACTCAAAAATTTACTGAGTCAATATTAAAGCCAAATTTCGCTTGCTTCCATAAAGTATTCTATTTCACTAAACATATCTTATTGTAAGATAACGACCACTAAATTTAATTAAACAAAAAAAAAAACAATTAGTTATAAATTAATTGTAGCATAATTTTGCGCCTTTCTTGTGCCTATCTCAATTCTATTCTAAATCCAAGTGAAATTAATCGAAAGTAATCAATTCTGTGATGGAACTAAAATAAGAGTGATCAGTGTTTGACGTGTAAATAGGTAGAGAACTATTTCGGGTTAGCCAACGCTTAAATTCGCTAGTTAGTTTAGACTGCGTTAAACTTAAATTAATACAAAAAATAACGAGTGATAACTCCTACCTCGTACGTTATAACGTTATTCGCGAACTGATACCGTGATTCGCTCAATAAGCCGTAGGCTGAGTTATCAGTGAAAGATCACGCGCGGCCACAAACCTGGCAAGTATGCAGGCAGCTCTTATGCTAAGAACAAAATCGCGGGAGAGAAGAAAACAGCGTTTGAAAAGAGGCTACAAACACGATCTGCCAAGCAATGTCGCCACCAAGCAGATCGCACCGTTTCCAAGATATCCTCCTGCTTCATGGGTATGTATTCGTTTTTATAATACGCTTTTAATTAGATAACGTTTTGAAACTAGGTATCTAGTTATTAGAGATAATGTTTTACACAAAATATTGGGAACTTTCAACTTCGTAAATAGCAATCAGCAACAAAAGTAGCTGATCATAATCATACATAGTAATATTTGTTTTTTTACCAACTTACAAGGTAGCGTTTGACCACAACACAACACACTTGATGTTAAGTGATGATTCGGCCGAAGGTTGGTGTTTAAGATGATTAAGAAAATTTTTAAATTTGTTATTGTTCAGCTACTTTTGTCGTTGACCGTACGAATGGTAACGTTATTCCTAGATTAGAGCTGGGAAGCATTTATAACTGCTTGTAACGTTTTATCGTAACAGTTATGATAACGCTATTTTACTAATACAATCACTCGTTACACGTTTTTGTAACCAACCCCAAAAATTTTTGACTTCATTACAAACCAGTTTACCATTTTACACAAATCCATAGAAAAATATCTACCTACTTGTACCCAAGAAAAAGTTGTTAATAAGTATTGGTATCAAAATGAGTTTTTAGAGACCTGGTGATACTGGGGCTTAAAGTTTTGAAGGTAAGTCAAAGATACAAGATGCATAATATCTTTAGCTTCTTTCTTCTTGCTTTATCTTTACATATCCAACCAATATTATAAACGTGAACGTTAGGTAGGATGGATGTATGAATGTTTGTTACTCTTTTACGTAAAAACTACTGAACGGATCTGTATGAAATTTGGAATAGAAATAGCTTACACCTTGGAGGCTTTTTTTATCCCATTAAGGGGTTCCTGACGGGGCGACGTGGGTAAAACCGCGAGGCGTAACTAGTAAGTTATATGCAAGATATTAAAAAAAAATGTAAATGATATTCAAACTGTGCCATTCAGTACCTGTGTGGTGTGGTCAGTATTATTTATTAGCCTATTCAATTACACTATTTGGATATTGCCGACCACAGATTACATAAACTAGTAATTACCACCACATCAAATGCAGGCGATCGATTAATTTTCCGCAGGTGGTTTGAGTGAAATATTAGTCCGTTCGATATGCTGATATAGACATCTGACGTTATTCGGTTAAATGATGTATTGACGCTCTTTATGGACCTGGAAAGTACTTAATGAACCAACCTTAGCTTTGATTTCAATTTAAAGGCAGAGCTGTTTGTAAGTAGTAAAAAACAAACAGCAGCGCAGGTAAACCTAGTTTTAAATCCTACTAATATTATAAATGCGAAAATGTGTGTGTGTGAATGTTTATTAACTACTAAACCGATTTTAATGAAATTTGGAACGGAGATAGCTTATAACATGGATTAACACATAGGCTACTTTTGCGGGATAACGGAAAGACGCGGGTGAAACCGCGGGGTGCAACTAGTATTTTAATAAACAAAACAAGTTACAGTCGATATAGTACCTACTAATACATTTTGATTGTAACTTCAAATCTGTACAGAGAAAAACATACAATGGGAGTATCGAGACGAATGCGATGAAAGTACCTAATCCATACAATGCTAGGCAAAGTTGTGGAAAATGCTCTCTATGGTATATTGAGACAGGAAACCATCTAGTAACTCATAAAAAAGTATGATTTGAACAGTGATTGTTCTTTCTCGGACTGACAATGTTATAAATATTCACTCCACTATACTCGTATTGAAGTAGACCTATAGATATATACATATAGGTACAGTAATGCACCTATAGGTGTACTACGCAGCGTACAATCGGCGCGGGAACAAAGCCTCGCCAGCGTAGTGAATGCGGCTAGAACTACCGCTAAATAATTGATGACACCATATCTACTACCTCATATCTGCCTGATGCTGAGCTTGTTCGAATCCTGACTGGATATTTATGTTTCGTGCAGAAATATTTCTGTTAGAAGTATGTTCAAACTTTTTTTACGTGGAGAATCGTGTTATGGGAGGCTCCTACTTACTTAAACCCCAAACTTCCGTCTTAGACCAGGACGTACAGGTACGGACAATGACGGACACTGTCGGACACCCCGTACCACGGTAGGTCGTCTGGAGTGGAGGTTGGAAAATGAACCTTAGGAACGATCAAACGCGCACGCACAACGTCAGAAACAAAATAACAAAGTGTTTTATGTAAATAAGGTCCATAATTCCATATCAAATTTCATGAAGATCAGTTATGTAGTTTAGGCGTAACAAAGATGACGGACAGAGGTACTTTTAAATTCAACGGATTTTTTTTCGTGAATTTTTTTATTTTATAATACTAGGTTTAATACGGAAATAAATCAAAGAACATAAAAATCAAGCAATGGTGATACTGATATATTATTTTGATTTATTTTTTAACTATGGCTGACATTATTATAATCCTTAGTGAACATTAAAAATATATATGTGTTTTATTTATACTTTTTGTATACAATCAATGGATATAAGACCTCTTCAGCTCCACAATTCCCCCGGTAACTAGACACTTCTAAAGCTAATTTCGTTCGATGCGCAGTAAAAAATAATACCTGCAAATGCAAACTTTGCAGACGGTCTGTATTCATACTCCGACTAACAATGACTTCAAAACGCATTCATCTGCGCAAGTGTACTGTTGGGACAGAACAAAGAGGCGCAGCGAACGGCAGCCAGAGCAACTGGTGAATTGTTTTGGACTTTTAAACCTACTATGCAGTTCGTTGTAATAGCAACGTTTATTTCGTGGTCGAGGCATAGCTGGTCCGGTTGGTCGTAACTCGTAACAGATCTACTCGTACATACCAGGCTAAGCAATAGTCAGCAGGGCCATCACTTGGATGGGTGACCGTTTAGTGGCAGTTCCAACTGAGCGCTACCGTGTTCCAAAAGGCACGTTAAGTATAAAAATGAGAATTATTTATTTGCTTCAAATTATCATATCCTGCTAATATTATAAATGCAAAAGTTTGTGTGTGCGTGTGTGAATGTTTATTAGCACGTATCACCGTAACTACTTAACCGATTTTGATAAAATTTTGAATGGAGATAGTTTATACCCTGGATTAACACATACTTTTTATCCCGGAAAAAGATTCCGATAATGCGGGATAAAAACTAAACTACCTATATAAAACTTAACATCTACAAAAGTTGTATACCTATTTGCAAACTGGCTTCAACTCAGCCTTGTGCTGGTCGTTTGATCAGCGCTTCCGTTGAAACCGTTTAGATTGACATCACTGGTATTAAAAACATCATTTTAACCTAAAATATGTAAATGAGCATTTAACTGTCGCTCGGTAGGAAGGTTCCGCCTATACCAAGGCATTTCGGGTGACTTGACAACTCCGATAATGGAGTTGATACTATCTAGCTAATAATTAATTTTTAACCAAACAAAACCAACTTCAGGTTCCTTTCGGTTCCTCTGGTCTGCAATCATCAAACCATGATTTCCTTATCATGGGACCACTTTTGAAATATCTTCCTTCCAACAAAAAAATAATTTTGCAAAACCGTCTATTTTTGACGGAGTTATGCCCGAACATACATAAAAAATACAAACATCCGAATTGAGAACCTCCCCCTTTTTTGGAAGTCGGTTAAAAGTAAAGCAGAGGTAAATACACTAAATACAGTACATAGTCTATAGTCATTATTATCTCTTTTGTTTGTGATGTCACTAAAATTATGATGCTCGGGAAATTTTCAACCAAACAGCATATATATATATATATATATATACATAGAGAGAGAGAGAGAGAGAGAGAGAGAGACTTTATTTGGCAAAACTGCACACAATAACAAAGAAAGAAGCACACACAAAAAACAGTAACATACAATATTTTTTATTTTGCATGGTAGCGTTTAACCACAAGTCATAAACGATGATATGGTCGACGGTTTGCTGACCGGAATTTTTGCACGATTGTTTTCAATTTATTTCGCTACCAGCTAGTTCGTATTGCATAATATGTACTTTGTTCTTGGTGTGGTGTTATAATATTTTATGTACCTATAGCTACAAAGTTAATAAATAATCATTAATAAATCGATTTAGTACGGAATAAGACTGATTATGGTAAATATCTTCAAATCTTTAGATAAGTAGTAGCTTAGGGCCGATTTTATAAATGTCCGTACCAATTTTCCGAGCTAAAATTTGACAATAAAATCAAATTTACCGAAATTTGGTATGACATTTAACATTTAACTTACGGACGTTTATAAAACCGGCCCTTAGTTTAATTTTTTTTTTTTGTACAGTCATCGACAAAAGTAGCTGATGAATCGAGAACGATTTTCAAAATGTGTTTCAAATCAGTAAATATTATTGTTTTTTTTTACATTTTACATGGTGTCATTTTGTCCACAACATAACACACCTGATTTTAGGTGATGATGAGGTCAAAAATTGGTGTCTAAGATGATGAGGATAATAGAAAAAGTGTGATTGTTCAGCGACTTTTGTCGTTGACTATACTTACTGAAGCATTATTATTTATGATTTCCCAAAACAAAGTATTTCCCCCTGGAGAGTTTTATTACGGAATAGCCATACAACTTTTGATCAGCAACCACAAAGATCTGTGTCTGGTTACCTAAGGTTTTCCTTATCACTTCTGAAAAGTTTCAGCCGTTAATTTTGTTTTCATTTCGTGAAACTCTACTCTCGCTAATTACTGGCCCAGTTTCAGTTCATGGAATATGCATCTAGCATCTTTTATGTTCTGGGTAATGTGTGTAGTTCATATTTTGCAGGAATAGTTGGTAGGTTGACTTTTCAGGCACACGTGGGATGTATGAAAATTGTTGTACCCAAAAAATAAAGAGAGAGCGCGCGTCTGTGTGTGTGTGTGTGTGTGAGAGAGAGAGAGAGAGAAGAAGTGAGAAAAAAGCAATAAAATTACATATCATGAAGTTTTGTTCACCTATAATAGTCCACGTTGTTTATTGTAAAGCTTAAACAACTGCGGAGCGTCACTATTTACGCGGAAAATAAATTTAGGTCAGAATTCAAAATTCAATAAAATCTTGTTTGATTGATTAATGAGATAACAAAATATTAACAATACATGAGAAAAGTGTATAATTTGCGACCTCATAAGCGTTTCTAGTAAAACATAAAGTTAGTTGTATCCATATACCTAATATTTAATTTGATTGTGTTTGTGTGTCATTGTTTATTGTTACAAATAAAAATATTGTCCATTGCGTATTATGTGGTACAAACTATTTTCACGATCGGTTGTTTCCGACTGATCCTGAACAGATCTTTATTGGATATCAGAGGGTTTACACCCGAGGGAAGAAAATTTGATACTTTTTAACACAGAAAGTAGTCCACGCAAGGAAACCGTAAGGCACAGCTACATGTAGTATTCCCCAACAAAATAACGTGAAGTAAAAATATGTTTTCAGCATTCCTTTGCTTTTATTTGTACCATATTAAAGCAACAATGCAATTTAGAGGCATGCCAGCTTTGTTTAGCTTCCGATAAAACTGGCAGTGGCAGTGACTGAGTAAGCAAAAAAACCGGCCAAGTGCGAGTCGGACTCGCGGAGGAAGGGCTCCGTACCATTATCTATAAAAACAGCAAAAAAATCACGTTTATTGTATGGGAGCCCTCTTAAATATATTTGTTCTGTTTTTTAGTATTTGTTGTTGTAGCGGCAACAGAAATACATCATCTGTGAAAATGTCAACTGTCTAACTAGCACGGTTCATGAGATACAGCCAGACGAACAGACGGGTCTTAGTAATAAGGTCTCGTTTTACCCTTTGGGTACGGATCCCTAAAGCTATTCAGTTTGCATAGAGTTTGTAAAGCGGGCGCTGTCAGCGCCCATTCAGATATACCATACCTACTACGGAAGCTATTATCGCCTGGGAACTCTGCTTTAACTCGTAAATGTAAGCCGTTAACCCTATTACGTGGCCAGTAAAGTTCCAAATTGAATGGCAAAGTTAGGGCAACGGCAAGAAATGATGAAGTAGCGCGGTGTAAGTGACGGGACGAAACTTTCACTTGCCTGCCTTATTGCTTATAAGTATCTTTTTTTATCGCTGACTCAATTTTATTAGCGGGATTCGGCGGTTATTTTGATTCAAAAATATAGTTATTTAGTTGGCCACAATATAAATATTGGTGTCGATTCGGTTTTGCATTCTCCAAAACTAAACGTAAGTTTGACAGGTCTAAAAGTAATGCTGCCCTTTTTTTACTTCAGTGGTTAGAAAAACACAGCAATACTATTAGACCTGTCAAACTTAGTTTAGTTTTTGAAAATGCAAAACC
The DNA here is from genome assembly GCA_931315375.2 of Opisthograptis luteolata. NCBI lineage: Eukaryota > Metazoa > Arthropoda > Insecta > Lepidoptera > Geometridae > Opisthograptis > Opisthograptis luteolata. Next base: position 3,907,398 of record OV928044.1, read on the forward strand.
GAATCGACACCATTAACACTAAAAACTAGTTACGCCTGGTTTAGGTGTTTTTTGGGTCCGATCGCTATTACAATATTTTTCTTAATGTTGAATGCTATTTTTTCATTTCAAACTAAACTCAAACGTTTCTCTTGGGTTCCACATGGGATCTTTCTGAAACACATTGACCATATTGCAGATACTTCATTCTATGCCTATAGATACCCATCTATCTCTATTCGTTAACGCCGAGACGTTTAATCCACTAGTAATCCAGCTCAAGTTATTAAGCGCCAACATTTAATAGAGGTGTAATAGAGCAATTTCAGCAATTACCTGTATCGTCGGTAATAGTACAAGCTAAATACTTATTTGAATTGCCAACGTAGTAGGTGATAAAGTTATGGTTTCAGTATATATGCTACGTTGAAAATTTTAAAAAGTGTTCAATTTCAAAGTACCTATACCAGTTGCGCCCCGCAGTTTTACCCGCGTCTTCCCGTTATCCCGCAGTAAACTTTTCCGGGATATAAAGTAGCCTATGTGTTAATCCAGAGTATAAGCTATTTCCATTGCAAGCTTCACTCAAATCCGCTTAGTGGTTATTGCGTGAAAGAGTAACAAAATTTTGATGTTGTTTGTTTTGTATGGATGTCCAATTGTCCATACATCCATACTCACAAACTTTCACGTAGGATAGATTTTATACTAGTTGGTAGGTATCCCTACTACTTAAAAATAAGTTTTTGGATATAATTTTGGCCTCGTGCTTAATATGTAAGAATTTCCATCCCCTTAAAGTGATGAAGGAAAACATCGTATTTTTTTTTCATTTTTAATTGTTCAGGCAGTCTTCTTTCGCCTACAGTTCAATAGTTCTCTGACATAGCACAAAGGGCCTGCCACTTCCATTAGGTAGTCAGATCAATAAAACAGCAATTTTCATATCTTACCCAATAAATATTCCAACGATTATGCAGTTGAAATTACCAACAACTGAATAATCGTTAGTCATACAAATAATTAATTATAAACACCCACCTGTACGAGTCATGTGCATTCTGGCATTTCAACCTCGGGTTTAATAGGCTGATTACAGAAATCGAATACAGTGGCAAGACAGTGCCCTCGGCCGAGTTTCCGATTCGTACGAATACATTAGCGAGTGCTCGGCCACACACAGTAGCGAGAGAGTCACTCGTTAAGGTAAAAGAGTGACGAAAGAATCGTTGAATTAGAGTGGCGAGAGAGTAACTCTTAAAATTAGAGTGGCGTTAGAATAACTTAATTAGTGACCACTCTTCTTTACTGAACAACACTCTAAGCGATAAGACCACCCATTGTAACACTAGCTCTTAGATTTTTCCTATATGTTTTTCTATTTTTCTGTTGTTGTGGTGAAACAATAAAGCATTTTCTATCCATCTAACACTCTTCTTTAATGAAGATGAGTGGTGAACAATTCACTCATTAAAGTAGAATTGCAACAATCATTCGTTGAGTGGCGTGAGAGTCACTCGCTAAAGTATAGAATGGCGAAAGAATAACTCGTCAATGTTGAGTGGCGAGAAAGAGAAAATAGTAATAAGCAGAAGAAGCTTCAGAAGGCTCAGAAGTATTTTCCACACTTTTACATTGATATACAAGGATTTTTCTCTTCTTTAATCCATGGAGAATTACTATAACTGTACTTAAAATACAACACTCAAATGTATTTCTGGTTATTTTCAAGAATTTTATTTTAATATTCCCACTTGCAATGAAATTAATTATACTGTTCATATATTTAATCATAAAAGTTTAAGACGCAATCATATTTTATCGTTAATAATAAACGTGGTTAAATTAGCATAAATTACATAACAATTTTTATTCTTCCATAAGTTTTTACTTATGGGCAGTAAAAATTATTCTACATGGTTTTATTTGTTTCGCATAATTTTTGACAACGTCCTACATTTGCTTATTAATTTTATTTGGGGTGACCTTTTGCTCTACAGCTTCGGCGAAGTTTTTTTCCGTGAGATTTTCAATTTCTTATTTCTTGGTATTAAAATTAGCGAGACCTTTCGAACGGGAATAAGTTGCCTCGTAAGCCAAAAATTATTTTAGGACAGACTTTATTGTTGCCCACAATAGACTCTTTGGGTGGAGGCAATTTATAAAAAGTAAGATAAATCAAATGAACGCTTCATTGAATTAATATTTATTTTCAAATCAGTAGGTACTAAATGTTTTATTATACAAAAACAATGAATAATATACATACAGTGAGATAAAAATTAAACGACTTGAAAAACAAAAGTTTTAAAGCTTGAAATGCTCTGCAGAGTTTTTTCTTGAATGCAACCGACGCAGCCCTAAAACAGCTAACTATTTCGACCTTTATGTTCTGAACTCCGTTATTACATAGAAAGAACACTAGAGAGTAAGTAGAGTGCCCAAGAGACTGGCGACATTACCTCTTCTTTATTTTAATACTAGCTGACCCGGCAGACTTCGTACTGCCTCAATCGAGAAATCAAATAATCAATTAACTTTATTGAATAACAATAAAGTTCAAATTGACTCTAACATTTTATTTAGAAAACGTATATGGGAAAAAGGAAAGCGCTGTTTTTAGGGTTCTCCCGGCAGTTATTCTAATTTTTCTCACCTTTTAAACCTTCCCTAGACCATCTCGAACATTTCAAGACCAAAATTAGCCAAATCGGTCCAGCCGTTCTCGAGTTTTAGCGAGATTAACAAATAACAATTGTTTTTTCTTTTCACTTTTCAAAAGAAAAATTACCTTTATTATCACAGTTGTATTATACTGTTTACACGTGTGGTACATACCTACTAATTATATACTGATTAGCTACATTAGGGTTGGTTCACGTGGCCAACACTTGGACCAACTAAATAGGTATTAGGGTATGACTCGACGTGTCAAGGCCCCGCTATGCAGATGTCGATGCGGTCGATACGATGACTAGGTTCGTGACGTAGCGATGACGACTCATCAGTACCCCTAACAAGTTTTGAAAATTATAAAAGTTTTCGTAAACGTCAAAGTTTACTTCCGCCAACTTTCCAAAGTGGCAACTTGTATTGCCTAAATTCAAAAAGTGTTTTCTGTATAGAAGGGGCACAGGTTTTGATAGATAAATACAACAATAAATGTTTTTCTTTCCTTCCAAACATTTTTTTTCAGCGCAACTTACCGAAACTTGGAGGGTCTGAAATTAATCATACGGGTTATTTTACATCGTTTTAAGGCTGGTTTCAATAATCTATTTATCCACTGTTTATCATAGGTACTATATAGGGATAGAAATCTAAATATATATAACACAAAGGTGACCGACAGACATAGTGATCTATCAACGCACAGCCCAAACCGCTGAACGGATCGGGCTGAAATTTGGCATGCATGTAAATGTTATGACGTAGGCATCCGCTAAGAAAGGATTTTGATTAATTCTACCCCCAAGGGAATAAAATAGGGGATGAAAGTTTGTATGAAACTTTGACAATTTTAAACCGATCGGGCTGAGACTTTGCATGCATAAAGCTGTAGCCCACGCGGGTGAAATCACGGGGCTAGTTTGATATAAGCCTCATACAAGTTATTGTAAATTTTTTATCTTTAATAAGACTAAATGTGGAAAGATAAATAAATAAATATCGGGTACCATTGCACTTCGCTGGCTCGGCCATCTTGAAAGAATGGTAGAGGATCGTGCGGTCAAACGAGCATACAGCGGACGGCCGAGTGGCCGTCGCCCTGTCGGCCGTCCCAGATACCGCTGGAAATACGAAGTCACGAAGGATTTGCGCTAGCTCTAGGTGGCAAGAGGTGGCGCAGGTTAAACCGAGGTGGCGTCTTTTGTTATCGGAGGCCAAAACTCACTTAGGGTCGTTGCGCCATCTCAGTTAGTTAGTATTGCATACAAATTGACCTAGCCCCAAATTAAGCTCGAAATTTGTGTTATGATACTAAATAAGTTATTGAAACTAGCCGTTATTCGTAAGCCAACAAATTTTTCGAGTTTGTTTTTGAATTTAGGCAGTACGGTTTGCCACTTTGACAAGTTGTCAGTAGTAAACTATGACGCTTACGAAAATTTGTATGGTTTTCAAAACTTGTACTAGGAGTACAGGAAAAAAACGAATATATTATCTTTAAGAACCCTTATTAATATGGCGAGGCATTAAAAATAGACAACTTTGTTGTGTCATTACTAAGTAAATTAGAATAACGTACCTACTTGAACTTTGTCTAGTAGGTATGCCCTTACCGTGACGTTTCACCTCATTCTTTGTTTACTATTGACCCAAGAAAATGCGAAAGGTCATTTGGCCTTTAGTATTTTTGATCTAAAAATATTCACTTTCGTCAAAATGATAAACATTAGGTACGAAATATTATTATTATTTTTTACTACTTACAGGGTAGCCTTTGACCACAAGTCACCTGATGTTAAGTGACGATGTGGTCGAAGTTGGCACCACGCTGCACCTGGACTGGGAACTGGCTCTCAAGTGAGGCTGCCGGAACACACCGATAGATGCTTGGCGACAGATTCTTAACATGAGGGTGGGTAGCTAGCCAGGCGAGTACTAGAAATTACCCTACCACCAAGTTATGGTTTCATCACGATGTTTTCCTTCACCGAAAGCTCAATCTCATTGTAGGATTCGAACCCACGTCCTACGGATCGCAAGTGAACGTTCAAAGGGGGAAGCCTATGTTCAGCAGTGGACTTCATCCGGCTGATGATGATGATGATGATGATGAGTAGACGCTTACGCGAGTAATTTCTACTACTTGATTGGTTGTTATCACTTTTATATGTCTTTCTCTAAAAACGCCGCTGTTGCCGGTTGTCCAACGTTAACTGAGTTGAGCTCGTAGGTTTATAGTAAAATCTAATTAGTTGGAGCTTGAACCTGTCTACCGCACTAAGTCTACCACTACAAAGGATAATTAGAGTTCCGTACCTCAAAAGAAAAAAACAGGAGCCTTATAGGATCACTTTGTAGTCTGTCTGTGTGTCTGTCAAGGCTCATTTTCTTAAGAACGCGTTGAGGTATCAAGTTGAAATCTACGGTTAAGTCTACGGTTTCTTTCAGCTGTGAAAACATCAAACTAGTAAGTCAACACGATCAAAAGTTATGACCGTTTATATCGCACATTTTGCGATTTTACAAGGGAATCAAAACCTAAAAAGTACTTCCCGATGACCTAGAATCGTGAAATTTGGCAGGAAGCAAGGTCTTACAGCACATGTAAAGGAAAAAGTCTGAAAACCGTAAATATGTAGTTTATTAACAAAAAAAAACGTACCGAACGTCAAAGTCTGTACGGAACCCTAGGTGCGGGAGCCGAACTTGCACTTGGCAGGCTTTTTTATAAAGCGCTTTAAAGCTTTTTCCTTCAAAGCTAAATACGAAGTAGCTTCCTTGTTAGGCCAGTTAGTTGTAGTTGACAACGGGCAAGTTTGTAGTTTGCAGGTGGGTACCGGCGAGTTTCCTCCTTGTTACCATCTGTTTACTGCTCCAAGTTTGACAGATTCTCAACAATAGGTACAACCGTCTTCACTGGAGAGTGTGCGGTGACTATCCGGAAATCTATTTCAGGAGTAACTAGTTTTGAGAGAGAGAGACGTTCACCTTGTTTTTTTAATGTAAACTAAAAGTAAGTCTATGAATGAAGTCAATTGAGCTTACTATTTAGAGTCGGGTCTACTCTTCATTGTTATAAAAACCTACTTTTTATCATAGAAATTTACTTTTTAGTGTCGAATCTACTATGTCCATAATTATACAAACTTACTTTTTAAGGTCGGGTCTACTAGCTTACTATTTAGAGTCGGGTCTACTCTTCATTGTTATAAAAACCTACTTTTTATCATAGAAATTTACTTTTTAGTGTCGAATCTACTATGTCCATAATTATACAAACTTACTTTTTAAGGTCGGGTCTACTAGCTTACTATTTAGAGTCGGGTCTACTCTTCATTGTTATAAAAACCTACTTTTTATCATAGAAATTTACTTTTTAGTGTCGAATCTACTATGTCCATAATTATACAAACTTACTTTTTAAGGTCGGGTCTACTAGCTTACTATTTAGAGTCGGGTCTACTCTTCATTGTTATAAAAACCTACTTTTTATCATAGAAATTTACTTTTTAGTGTCGAATCTACTATGTCCATAATTATACAAACTTACTTTTTAAGGTCGGGTCTACTAGCTTACTATTTAGAGTCGGGTCTACTCTTCATTGTTATAAAAACCTACTTTTTATCATAGAAATTTACTTTTTAGTGTCGAATCTACTATGTCCATAATTATACAAACTTACTTTTTAAGGTCGGGTCTACTAGCTTACTATTTAGAGTCGGGTCTACTCTTCATTGTTATAAAAACCTACTTTTTATCATAGAAATTTACTTTTTAGTGTCGAATCTACTATGTCCATAATTATACAAACTTACTTTTTAAGGTCGGGTCTACTAGCTTACTATTTAGAGTCGGGTCTACTCTTCATTGTTATAAAAACCTACTTTTTATCATAGAAATTTACTTTTTAGTGTCGAATCTACTATGTCCATAATTATACAAACTTACTTTTTAAGGTCGGGTCTACTCCCATAGTTATTAGTTAGTTAGTAGTTGTTAGTTATACAAACAAAAAAAAAGGGTCAGGTCTACTCTTAGACAAACTTTCTCTTTACATTTGGGTCTACAATAAGAATAAGAATAATCTATCTACTAGTCATAGAAACTTACTTTTTAAACTCAAATCTTCTGTTCTTAGTCACAAAAACTTATTTTTAGTGTCAGATCTACTGTGTCCATAGTTATACAAACTTACTTTTTGGGGTCACGTCTACTCTCCACTAGCCATACAAACGTACTTTTTAGTGTCGGATTTACTCCTTAAAAAACTTTGAGTGCCAGGTCTACTCTGCTAGTCATACAAACTTACTTTTTAGAGTCGGGTCTACTCTCCACTAGTCATTATACATAAATTGACTTTTCAGTTGGAGATACTTCTTACAAAACTTTGAGTGCCAGGTCTACTCTGCTAGTCATACAAACTTACTTTTCAGAGTCGGGTCGACTATCCACTAGTCATTAAAAACTTACTTTTTAGAGTCGGGTCTTTGTAAATTGTCTCAAGAATAGTACACAACACACACACATACACACGTACACGTATTAAGTTGCTAAGCAAATAGACATAGTGACAGCCATAACTGTTATTATATCGATTAGGTGCCTAAGTACCTATAAATCTAACATTTCTAGACTAGCGGCTAGAAATGTCTATCTACCAACGGTTTGCTATTTGTAAATAAAGGCAATTTAACTCCATACATGCCTAATGTCAAGATTGCATGTGTGGTCGGTTCCCGATCTAGGTGCGATCATCGCAACAATTGTCATAATAAATATCACTAGATGATTCCCACAAAAAATAATAACGATAATACATAGTATTTGACGTTTTTATAGTATAAATGAAGTAAACATAAACAAATGATATAGTTTTTCAATAATTAATGGAACGTGCCTGCAATTATTACATAGAATTATACATTGGATTTTGAACCCTCATGTTTTAATCAATAACCAAACCTGACGATGTATTTCAGCATAGCCTCACTTGAAAACCAGTTTTCAAAACTTTCGACCCCATCGTCACTTATTTATTTATTTATTTATAAGCTCACCAACACAATGTACACTCATACATTCGCAGATTTATAACAATTCTTAGAAGCTTAGAACCAAATGTCACAGCATTGACAGGTGAGGACAGCATGCATTACAATAATAATGAAAATTAAGTTTTCATTTGAGCGAGTAACAAAGAATGTGTGTTGTTAAAATGGTTAATACAGCGGATATAAAAATCACAACAAAAATAATTTGACTTAGTAGAAATTATCAGGTAATCTGTTTGTCAAATGTCAAATGTAAAAAAAAACAGTTTACAGAAGTTGTACTAAAAATTCTTAATTGAATCTAATCCCTTATAGTCAAAGCACGAACCTCCGGTGCCAGCGGGGTGCAATTAACCCGATTATGAAGAAGATAGGCGATTAACATTACGTACTCCACGTCACATTAGGACGCGTCGTTATCTCATACCTATATGCCTTACTAGATAGTGAGCGTTAGTACAGTCAACGACAAAAGTAGCTCAACATCAACACAATTTCCGATTACGGGCATCATCTTAAACACCAACCTTTTACCACATCATCACTTAAAATCAGGTGTGTTATGTACCTTGTAAAATGTAAAAAAACCCACGCCATACTGATCTAAAACACATTTAGGAAATCTAGTAAGATCAGCTACTTTTGGTGCTGACTGTACCAGACTAAATGAGTTGATTTAGAAATGTATTCTTTACTAGCTGTGCCTCGCGTTTTTATCTACATAGACTATGGTCGATTGCGGTAAAAAAAATACTATGTCCTTCTCCAGGATTTAAACTAACTTTATACTAAATTTCATCAATGTTTGATCAGTGGTTTAGGCGTGAAAAAATAAACAGACAGATAGCTACATTCATAATATACTATTATGAAATTTGCTGAAATTAATTACCAGAAGTCGATACTTGTCATTGGCCTAGTTTTTTAGTTCAAAGTACAAATGGTACCTCAAAGATCCACTTGTGGATTCTCTGTTATCGCACTGGGACCCTTCCCCTTTTTGTTTAAGTCACCTGATGACCTGATGACCAGATGACGAGTTGAGTGACGATGAATCGAAGGTGGCGCCACACTACGCCTGAACTGTGATTTGGCTCTCTAAAGTGAGATTACCGAACACACTGACATTAGTGCTTGGCGATAAATTCAGAAGAGCACTAGAAAATGCACTATCACCAAGCTAAAATTTCGACGATGTTTTCTTTCACCGAAAGCTCAAGCTCATTATTTAAAATCCACGAACTACGGGTTGCAAGCCGACGTCACTACCTCTGAGCTGTCATCGCTTCTTTACTACCGCTAAATCTCAGAATACATGTCAAGTGCCCTGATGGGTGGACTGAGTGAGTCAATCACTTCATGAGTGACTCACTCATTAAGCTAAGTCACCCGTAAGCTTAATCCCTTAAGGTGGGGACTGACATGAGCATTTGCTCGATGCGAATATTCGCATGGAGAATTTGTTCGTTGCGAGCAAATGCTCCTGAAACCTGAATCTTCAAGACGAATAAATATATGCTTGACTGTGCTCCATCCCCAGCAGTTGTAGTCAATAGTATAGCGGGCGCACGCTCGCGCTAGCGACTGATTGAAATGTACACATTCAAAAGGATTCGCCAAAAAACCGACAGCCGGTTGGAGCTTGTTCGAGTGCTCGACGCTCGTCATCGAGCTGCTCGGCCCCCTGTACTGACATGCCGAATGTTCGACTTGTAACGTGCTCACATCGAGTGAACGCTCATTTCAGTATCCACCTTTATGTGCTCAACGTCATATTACGTATACGTTACTCGCAGGATTGGCGTGGTTCATACTCTGTAATTAATGGTAGGTATACGGATGAGCTGGGTACATTTCGATTAAACTGTTTTATGATGAACACCTGTTTATAATATGAACCTGGGATTGCCTTTTCCAAAACAAGATGGGAATCATGGCGTGTAAAAGGTTCTGGAAAGTTATCATTAAAATTTTACTTTAAATTTGTTTACGTCAAATTTTTATTTCTATTTATTTATTGTAGTTTTTATTTCTATTTATTTATTGTATTTATATTTATTTGTTTAGTCATATAGGGTCCCGTTTTACCCTTTGGGTATGGACACCCTAAAAAATGCAAAAAATGTATTTCACTAGGTCAACGGCTAAGTGACCCAAAGTGTGCCTAAGCCTCTAAGCCTCCGAAACAAGAGAGCGCCACTCTTTCCTGTGCAATTTCAGTCCAGGGTTTTCTTCTCAAAATATAATTAGGATATACAATACCTCGAGGTTCAGCGCCGGTGTATCGCAGTTTGAGTCTATCAATTTCAATCGCCTATCACCCGTAGTTTCCGATATATGAGTATTATAGTAGATCAAAGGAGAGCCCCCCAGGCTGCTCTGTGTACTCGATAAATACGAGTGAATTGAGAGTCAGGTCAAATGGGGTATAACTTCTATGATAGATAGATAGATAAATGGATACATAACGCTTTATATATCAACGTATGCATTTTCATTCGAAAACCCCTTAGCAAAAATATTCACATTATCAAAACTTTTACAAAATGTAAACAAGTAAAAGTAGCAGCTGAATAGCTAGTTTCCTAGTAGTTATCAAAAGCTAGAACTTAGGCTGGTAAATTATTACTTTTGAAGAAGCGCAACTTTGTAATAAAATACCCTTACCTACACATTAGACATGTAAACTCATTAAACGCTTTAAAGTCTAAAACTAGCTCAATATCTCACTTCAGCACTCGCTTACGCCCGGTTTCAATAACCGATCTATCCACAATTTGCCCGAGATGGAAATTTGACATAAGCTCCATAGCTCTTTATAAGTATGTAATTATATCGTTGCCTAGTACCCAAAATACAAGTTTCGAGCTTAATTTAGGTCAATTTGTGTGCAATTGTCCCCGATATTTATTTATTAAGATTGCAATCCTTCAAGATGGGTGTGAAAAGAGTTCTTTAAGGTCGGCAACGCATCGACAACTCCCCCGGTGTTGCAAATGTCCATAGGTGACGGTGACCGCTTTCCATCAGGCGGGCCGTATGCTTGTTTGCTAATCTATTACATTAAAAAAGAATATATATAAAAATAATAAAATAATAATAAAAAAAAAAAAAAATAATTAAAAAAAAAAACAAACAAACAATAACATTATCTTCTATAATATGTATACAATATATATTTATATATATTATAGAAGTAATGTCAAATTTATGTCAAACCGTGGATAGATCGGTTTAGTAAACCGGCCATTAGACAAATAGACGCGTTAGGTGAGTAGTAAAATTACCAACGACAATATTGTGGTTCTTGGTCATACCGTTACCAATAATGAACCTTTAATAGTGTGGTTATTGGACATACCGATTTCCTCGATGTTTACGATATTTTCTTTGACCGTTTTAAGCGATGGCAAATCCACGCGTAAATTAGTCCTACTAATATTATAAATGAAAAAGTTTGTGCGTGCGTGAATGTTTGTTACTACATATCACCGTAAATACGTAATAACAATAATAATTTGGGTGAAAGGACATCATCGGGATTTCATACATTTTTGGTCCAAATATGAAAGTGCCGGCCAATAAAAAAATATGCTGTATTCCGTTAGAACTTGTCCCCCTGAGTATTTATTATTATGACACCAAAGCTCATCAGTAGGGTCATTGTCCTTGGTTTTATTGGAATTCAAAAATTCAACATCTTCATACATTTTCAGTGAATTTTATTTATAATCCTCAAAAACACAAAACAAGATCAACATGTCCAAAATAGGTCAAGAACCAATATATCTTACTAAACGATGTTCAAAATAAAACTATGGTAGAACAAATCATTTGTTTTTGTTTATTAAATTCACTGAAAATGTATGAAGATGTTGAATTTTTTCACTTTCATATTTGGACCAAAAAAGGTGATGTCCTTTGGAATCGAGATAGCTTATACCCTGGATTAACACATAGGCTAATTTTGATCCGGAAAAAGGTTCCTGCGGGATAACGGGAAGAAAACCGTGGGAAACCGTGGAGCGCAACTAGTAAGTCATATAGGTACGAGCCGAGAGGTTTCGAACTCGGTATCGGTGCTTTGTAAGGCACACGCGTTACCGTTCGGCCACCACCGGTCAAAGTACCACAGTTTACTCTAAACATTTCGCCCAATACTACACTGAACCAGCTTTGGTATTTGAAAACTTCAGACGCGGCGACGACTACACGTAAGAAAGAGGTATTTTAATTGCAATATTAATTGGGAAAGACGCATTAAAGGTTCTAAGGGCTGAATTTTACTTTCAGTTGAAGTCCTTCCACCTTATGAAGGGGTTGTTGGTTTCTTGTGATTTTATTGATTTTTATTTGTGTGTGATTTTTGGTGGTTTTTTAAGTTTCCTAGTGAAATATGTCTGGAAAGGTTTGTGTCGCAATATGTTATGAACTCTTTTATTAACTACTATCTGTTCCCCACGGTTTCACCCGCGTGGGCTAAAGTATCGGGTTGAAATTCAATTGATTGAGTTGAAATCAGTCATTCAGGACTATGATTTAGATAGATAGATTTTAAATATATACTTGCTACAACTTATCTGAATGCTGGCCTTAAGAAATGTTGACTACTAATATCTCAGCGTAATGAGCGCAACGCGTTGCAACGCAGGATTTTGTACCAAGAAAATAAAATTAAATATTTTTTTTAATTTAATTAATTAAATTATATAGCTAGCACTGAATTGTAATGGGCAATCCCGTCGATTACCATCAGGCAAGTGACTTGTTTGTCTTCTCATTCACGTACCATCTTTTATAAAATTGTGATTTTTATAATATTGCCAGCTACAGTTACACGCTTTTTTCCGCTATCCCGCAGTAACCGGGATAAAAAGGAGCCTGCGTGTTATTCCAGGGTATAAAAAAGCTATCTCCATTCTAAATTTCATTCAAATCCCCTAAGCTGTTTCAACATGAAGAAGTAACAAATATATACATACTCACTTACTCACAAACTTTTGCTCTAATGTGATTTATACATAGCGATGATGGCTCAGTGGTAGTGACGTCGGCTTGCGATCCGTAGGACGTGGGTTCGAATCCTGCAATGAGCTTGAGCTTTCGGTGACGGAAAACATCGTGATGAAACCATAGCTTGGTGGTAGGGTATTTTCTAGTACTCGCCTGGCTAGCTACCACCCTCTCGTTAAGAATCTGTCGCCAAGCACCTATCGGTGTGTTCCGGCAGCCTCAGTTGAAAGCCAGTTCCCAATCCAGGTGTAGCGTGGCGCCATCTGCGACCGCATCGTCACTTAACATCAGGCGACTTGTGGTCAAACGCTACCCTGTAAATAGTAAAAAAACATGTACATAAAATATCGTTAAATGAAAACCAAAATAGTTAAAACTTTTACAGTTATTCATTCAGTTTATTGCTAGCAACAAGCTGAAAACAAATTTGAAATTGTACATTTTCATTCTACAATTTCTAGCCTGAACAGGTCAACTAATTAATTGGCCATTATGCTCGTCATTGTACCCTGTGAATAATTTGGTTACATAATTCGCTCGAATTCAATTTACCAGTTGACGGTTGATATTTTCAGCGTCAATGTGTCCAATTACCAAAACTCTTTTGTGAGAGTTGGTTTTAGTGGCTACCGCTGTTTTGAGAGGTGTACGTAAGCGAAATATATTAAGCGCCTGTGTTATGAACGTCTGTAAGATAAACGAGGCGGTAAATTTAAACTTTTTGTCAAAATTTCCGTGCTGAAATTTGACAATAATATCAAACATACCGAAATTTAGTATGACGTTTAACTAAAATAAATAAAATAAAATAAAATAAAAAAAAAATAAAAATAAAAAAAAAATAAAAAAATAAAATAAAAATAAAAACGACGTTTAACTAACGGACGTTTATTATAAAACCGGCCCTTACAGTAGTGTGCCGCAAGATTCTTTACTTCTGGGTTGTAACTAGCTAGGAGAAAACTAGAGAACTACCTCTAACATATTCATCACAATGTTTTCCTTCACCGAAAGCTCAAGCTCATAGTAAGTTACGAACTCACGTCCTACGGTTTGCAAGCCAACGTCACTACCACTGAAATATCGAATTGATTTGTTTTGTTAAACACAGTTTATACCATTTCAGGATGACTATAATTTAAGTTCATGAATATGCATAAACAAAGTAATGTTTCTAAGTTTAGTACTTCTGTAAAATAATTTACTTCCAATCCAGTTACAATTTTCGTGGTAACTAGTGATGGGCATTAGAAACCGTAATAACTATATTCAATAACTATTGGCATATACCTGAAATACGATATTCGGTTTTACACAATGACTAGTTATTAAGAGAGAATATTTATCGTTTATCCCGGTAAGGGCAAATATATGTCTGATGAGCACCAATATTGGTACCTGAGTCTTGAATATTTATATCTAAGTACATAAGTATTTATTTCTCTATATAGGTATGTATATCGTTTTCTAGTACCCATAACACAAGTTTCGAACTTAATTTGGGGCTAGGTCAATTTGTGTGCAATTGTCCCCTATGTTTATTTATTTACTTAGAACACAAACCGACCCTATGCGCAATACCGCGAGAAAAATTGAGTACCTTTCGACGAGCAAGACCGATTAGTTATCCAATACCAGCGAAATGAATCTACCGTTAATACCTACATTTAAACCGAGCTCAATATCAGTCATCACAAATACAATATAGTCATTTAAAATAAATAGTTTCAAAACCCGTTATCGGTATGCAAGGAATACTTAGTTTCGGTATTTAATTCGCATACCGAGTACCAACCCAACTCTAGTGCTAACCGTTGTACCATAGTGTCCGTATTCGGTCGACCGCTAAATGCTAATGATGCCGAAGTAACCTTAAACTATTCTACTCTATAAATGCTATTTGAGAACATTTTCACATTAACGTTCGCTTCTAAATAGAAAATCGTTTCAATATAAAACTAACTGAGAAAGCGCAACGACCCGAAGTGAGTCCGGGCCTCCGATAACAAAAGACGCTACTTCAGTCTCTCCTATGCCACGTCCTGCCAGTCCTTTATCTGGGATTCGCTAAAATACTTCGTGACTTCGTCTTTCTAGCGATAGCTGCTTCAATTGTACTTTAATTATTTTATTTTAATTATTTCTGCAGCAAGAAGTAATCAATTACCATTTTGGAGCAATAGTGGTCAAGCTGGTCCAGCAACAATCAGTACGACTACAATTTGGTTTTGGTCGTAAAACCGTTTCAGAGGCCAGCGAACACTTCGGCACTAGTTAGAAGAAAGAAGACGATATTTTTTGCTTGGTGGCAGGGCATTTTCTAGTGCGCGCCTGGCTAGCTACCAGCCTTGCTTAGCATCTATTGGTGTGTTTCGGTTGCTTTCCTTGGAAAACTCTTCCCAGTCCAGATGTAGCGTGCAAATGCATTTAAAAAGAGTTCATTGAATTTATAAACTGTTATTTTGTTTGTATCGAGTTTTTCATTAATTTTTTGGGTTACTAAAAAGCAATTATATATGAACGCTCCTTAGTAAATAAATTAACCACATCGATTTCTAGGTGCTAAATCAGGAAGTAAAGACTAACAATTCTTGGTACAGCAGTAATTGGATTGCGTTGAAATCCATACTAATATTTTAAACGTGTTACTCTGTTTGTTACCTTATAAAAACTAAACCTCAAAACCAATTTTGATGAAATTAAGTGAAAAATTAATTTAAATCCTGGAGAATGACATGGGGCGCATCTAGTTCACAATAAATAATTCAACTGCATTCAAATAGCAGCAATAATCTTTTTTATGATGACCTCGACGGTGCACCAATCGCGTTTTCACATAGTGAAAGGGAAAGCTGTGTTCTTTTTTATTAAGACCAGGGGGTTAATGGGTTGAGGCCACATGGTTGCACCAAGGCAGACTAGCCGGGTGACTATCGGCCATATATGGCTAGAATATGGGAGGGCAAGCGGTACAGGTATTTAGTACAGGTTTAAAAGTTCACAGAAGCCTGCAAAGTAGAATCGGGTTGTCATCAAAATCGGTAGCCAAGTCGAGTTATTGGATTTTAGTATTTTTCTACCTCACTATTTGCTTTAGGCCACATGGTTGCACAAGGCAGACTAGCCGGGTGACTATCGGCTATATATTTAGTACAGGTTTAAAAGTTCACAGAAGCCTGCAAAGTAGAATCGGGTTGTCATCAAAATCGGTAGCCAAGTCGAGTTATTGGATTTTAGTATTTTTCTACCTCACTATTTGCTTTAGGGCTTTTTTTCGTTTTTCCATTTCCTGCCTTTGACCTGGCTTTAGAAATGTTGGCGGAGCAAGTAGATGGGGTAAGGTGTAGTGGATGACGTAGCACTGCTACGACTTTGACGTAGAAGGTATACGCCGTAGCATATTTATTTTCGTAGCTATTCGGGTTTTTTTACTACTTACTAGCTGACCCGGCAGACTTCGTACTGCCTCAATTCAAAAAATCGGAAAATCAATCAACTTTATTAAATAGCAATAAAGTTCAAATTGACTCTACATTTTATTTAGGAAACGTTTACATGGGAAAAAGGAAAGCGCTGTTTTTTAGGGTTTTCCCGGCACTTATTCAAATTTCTCTCACCTTCCCTAGACCTCCACGAACATTTCAAGACCAAAATTAGCCAAATTGGTCCAGCCGTTCTCGAGTTTTAGCGAGACTAACAAATAGCAATTGATTTTTATATTATACTAGCTGACCCGGCAGACTTCGTACTGCCTCAATCGAAAAATCTAAAAATCAATCAACTTTATTGAATAGTAATAAAGTTCAAATTGACTCTACATTTTATTTAGGAAACGTTTATATGGTAAAAAGGAAAGCGCTGTTTTTAGAGTTTTCCCGGCAATTATTCTAATATTTCTCACCGTTTAAACCTTCCCTAGACCTCCACAAATATTTCAAGACCAAAATTAGCCAAATCGGTCCAGCCGTTCTCGACTTTTAGCGAGACTAACGAACAGCAATTGATTTTTATATATAAGAAGATAGATAGGGTAGCATTTGACAACAAGTCACCTTAATGTTAAGTGACGGTGTGGTCGATTATGGCGTCATGCAACACCTGGATTGGGTACTGGCTTTCAAGTGAGGCTGCCGGAACACACCAATATTTGCTAAGCGACAGATTCTTAACTTGAGAGTAGCAAGCCAAGTGTAAAAGTTTAACCTATTTTTGTACGTAATAGCTTAAAATTGTCCTCACTTAAGTGCAATTACACTTAGACAATCAATCGTCACTTATCGATTCCAGTGATGAAACTGGTTTATTAAATGTTTCATGAAGGTTAAATAAAATAATAGGTAAATTTTTAAATAAATATTAAACCTACAATTCACTAACGAAACATTAACGTTATTAAACATTTACGATGAATGTAAGAGTTTATTATTTATCATTTAACTTCGTCCAAAAACCGATTAAAATTTCAATTTCACACAAAATATATTTTCCGAAAATTCCATTAATATATTTTGCCGACATTCCGTGCGCTCCGCAATGTAGTTTATTGCATACTGCCACGAAAGCGATATTAATAGGCCTCGTTTAAATATGATATGCTAGGTTGTACTTTTTTATGCAAGTCGCTCAACTGATGGTAAGCGCCACACTTGCCATATTAACTACGATAGTACCAACCTAACAGCAATCCACTTTTACTTGTACATTATGTAACTTGAGAATTCTAAAAAATAGAGTAGTAGTTTTTTTTATAATCTTCATCTGTTCAATTTCTAAAGGGGCCCTAAATTATTATATGGCCAATCAGTCATATCAGCCTCTCACGTTCACACTGCTGGGACTCTGGCGTTCTCTCAGAGAGAGAGTATGGGCTGTATTCTACCGCGCCGGCCCAGTGCGGGTTGGTAAATGTCGCACGCCCTTGAACGTTGCAGTTCTTAGACATGCTGGTTTCCTCACGATGTTTTCCTTCACCGTTTTGAGCGATGGCAAATCCGCACATAACTTATGTTTGCCCAAGGGCCCCAATAATTTAGGGCCCCTTCAGATGCATGGCTTAAAACGGCCCTGCCCACATTATACCTTTGTGACCCATAAACCCCGCTAGGTTTAAATTAATGCATATTTCCCTTTTTGGTAAATTGCTTTACAAATTGTGTTGCGTAGTTGTAGACTGAGAGGTTGAGTAGATATTCAAAAATCTACTGTTTCAAACGTACTGACATTTAATTTTTTTGTAATAATTAGACTAAAAACTAAATAATATACAGTTAACTTGCTCCTATTCAATTACTGAGTAATAAGAAATAAGAAATATTAAAAGGATTGCAGTCAAAAAATTACCTGCCGGGTGTTTTTTATACAGTCATTATTACATTTTATATTCTATTGTCTTTGACTTTGAACAAGAATGATTATATAGAATCTTTCCAGTTTTTTTTATTCACTTATTACAAATTAGGTAATGCTTACATTCATAAAAATTTATCATAGCACAATATTTTTTTTTTGTAACTATTATGACAGTGGTCGACAAATTTGCAGAAAAATTACTAACCTATTAAAATACTCCTTTTTAAAGTGTTATTAATGGCGTCTCGAGAGCATTGGGTCATGGATGCGTCAGTGGCTATTTTGATGAGATCAGTCCAGCAAGTTGGAGAACGGCCTCGGGCTCTCTTCCCTTCAACCGGACCCTGCACGCCAAGAAATATAACAGTAATAAAACAAAGTACGTAGGAAATGTAAGTTAATAAACTACAAGAAAATTCTAAAGAAGCCAGGTAAAAATAAAAGTTGCGCTTTTTCTCCTTGTAACTTTACAGTTTTTATGTGATTTACTACGTTACGGCTGTAGCGAAATATGCACTGTAATAAAGATATTAATAAAACACGCTACCGAGAACTAGGGGTTTTTTACCCGACTGCGGCACGCAAAGGCGGGAAAATGTTAGAACCGTGTTGACTTTCTGAATGGCATAATAATGTAAAGACTATTTCAATAAGGAGGTTGCTTGCCAAGATGCAATATTGCAAACTGCAAACGTTTCTTTTTCTATAATCGTTTACGCCTCGTGACGTTCCGTTCGAACTTGTCATACGACTTTTTTGGCGGCAATTGTCAACATGGAAATTTTGTTTTTATTTCCAAAACTTGTGTTTCTTCGAGTGATAATGTGTAATATTGGTGGACTATTAACCATTATGTGTTCTTTAATGTGTACGAGTGTGGGAAGTTGAAATAAAGTTGTGAAAGTGACTTTTCTAGTTGCTCCAAAAAAGTCCGTGTAAAGTTTAATTAAAGTGCCACTAATTTACTTGAACCTGCTTGCTGCTGGGTCCTTTCATCTCATCATCATCATTAATAATTGATTCTACTCTGTGAGTTAGAAATATTTGATACTTGACACTGGCAAATACACTAATTGTGTGACGCCATAACAAACAAAATAAAAAAATAATGCATTTTGGCTACCATTTTATTTTTGTTTTGTTATTTTCTGTTGTGTTTTGTTTTTTTGTCTCATCATCATCATCATCATCGGCCGGAAGAAATCCACTGCTCATCATATGCCTTCCCTTTTGAACGCCACCATGAACAGCTATTAGCCATTTGTATCTATCGATTCCCTGCGACTCTTAAAATGTTGTTGGTCCAACCTACCTACAGAACGTTTTCCAGTTCGTGGTCGTCACTCGAGAACCTTTCTTCCCCATCGGTACATCTCGGGTAAAATACTAAAAAATACAATGATTTTCATTAAAAGAAACAAGCTTTTTTCTGTTTAAATTATTAACTTGATATTTTTGAAATATTCATACCGACAATCGCATGATGGCAATGGCGTGATGGCGCGCCCGTAGTCAGTACGGGTTTCCATTGTCATAAATCAAGTTGTAACAATTTGCGCGAAGAAGCTTACATTAGCATGTATAATGAACAAGGACTTCGATGTCACCCGGCGAACATGAAAACTGCCAACGTGCTAGCTTTGGATTGCCTCTATGCCGTATGCCTCTTCACACTAAAAGACTATGATAAAGAAATTAGACATTTTGATGATAATATCAAGTTAATTCAACTCTGACATAACTTATAAACTAATCAGGGAACTAATGTGTCTACTAAAAAATCTAATCAAAAACCAATAATGTAAAGTTTAAAAAGAAACCTAATTCAATCTTTGTTTAGAGTAGAGGTAGAAGACTAGCCTGTAGTTTCATTACAAATATATTTTTCATTTCAACAATATAAGACAACAAGAAGAGTAAAGTTCACGCCAAAAAACGAGAAAACTTGAGTACAGCAGAATTGTCTTTAGAAAACATGACTGAGGGTTCCATTTGGCTCAGAAAATGTTGAGTTCTCATAAGAAAATGAAAAGATTGCCGGTGCAACGGTCGAGCGGAATGATTGAAATTAATGCAAAAGAGATTATGGTCAGACTTCAAATGGCGTAGCAAATAGTATAGCGGTCTCGCTTTCTCTTCCTTAAACGCAAAAGAGAAGAAGGTGGCAATACACTGATATTATTAGAAAAACTTTTATACCATCTGTCTGGTTACCGATGTCGGACCCGTTAAGGGTAAGCGATACAAACAATGTTATCGACAAAAATATTTTATTTTATTTATTATTTATATTAAAAAAAAAAATTGTTTTGTCGGTGCAAAGAAAATGGTACAGTATATAAGGATAACAATATTCTTGGGTCTTTTTATTTATACAATTTACAAAACTTGTGTTTCTTCGGTCGATAATTATTATTAATCCACCAATAAGAGTGTAGAAAATTGAAACAAAATTGTTGAAAGTGACTTTAGGTAGTTGCTCCAAAAATCCTGTATAAAGTTCATATAAAGTGCTATATTGGACTATCAGCCTAGCCTACCTGTAGCTGGGTCAGAAATATCATCTCATCGGCATCGTTTATATAACAATCTAATACTTGTCACTGTCTAAAAAACACAAACTATTCAGCCATAAAGAAAACAATTTTAATTCTTGCTGGGGGCTGACGTTAAGCGACGTTTTGCGGTATTGTAGGAGCCCCTACTGGCTCTTGGCTAACAAGTTAGTACTGCGTGTAAACCGCTCCGGCTATTGCCTATAACGTGTCCCAATTTTCTGTTTATCAGAGTCGTGACTTGTATCAACAATTTCTCTGATCAATTGCGATGGAGAACTCGTGTTTATTGGTTTTTTGTTCGAACACAAATCATTTGGCATTAGCGTTTAGTGAGATATTGTCTGCTGGTGTTAGTGGGCCTTATGAGAGTTACTGTGATTGTCTGGCCTGTTATATTAGACTACTAAAGGAAGGTTGTGGAAACATATTAGTTAGCTTATAATTCTGTGTTATGAAAACGCACTAATCATGTAAAATAAAATACTAATACATATTAGATGTCATAGTCTTTTTTTATTCTAATCCGATGATGTTCCTACTAAGCAATAACATCGCAATCACAACTTTCGAGTGATTTAACATGCTTTTTGAGGCCCCGTGCAAATTATTTATTTATTTATTCATTAAACAGTTATCGTCCAGGTTAAATCTTTTACAAGGGTATGCCACGCAGGAGTCCTAAAAATTTGTAAAACTAATTGATCGAAAACATTATGGTTTTACGACTTAAATAGCTACACAAATAGGTCGAAATCTGTGCTAGGTAGGTGAGCTACTGATTTAAGTGAACCATAGAATATTGAGTTCTCATATTAATATTACGGCGAAGAAGTGGAACACCTTTCCATAATTTGGGAGCCATCAAGTCAAGAGAGAAAAGGTATCTTCTAGGCAAGCATTCGTCGTTGCTTACCATCAGATGATAAAAAAATCAATTGCTTGCCTATTACCTACTAAAAAATCGGCCAAATGCGAGTCGGACTCGCGCACAAATGGTCCTGTACCATTATCTACAAAAACAGCAAAAAAATCACTTCTTTTTTTTGTATGGGAGCCCCCTCAAATATTTATTTTATTTTTTACAATTTGTTGTTTTATCAGCAACAGAAATGCATCATCTGTGAAAATTTCAACAGTCTAACTATCACGGTTCATGAGATACAGCCTGGTGACAGACGGACGGACGGACGACCGGGTCGGACAGCGGAGTCTTTCTAATAGGGTCCCGTTTTACGTAAAGGGTAAAACGGGACTTAACAAGATTATACAAATCACAAAAGGAACAAAAAACCCGACAGCGCCAAAGTACCTTATGTTACTCCCACAATAAAGACGAAAGTGACAATGACAAATGACACCGTGTAATTTAAAATCAGTCAATTTATATAGGCTACATACAGGCCCTGCAAAATATGTACTAAAACTAAAAAGTACTAATACTTATACAAAAAAAAATTATAAAAAAATGTCTCCAACAAAATCTGCCGCATTGTCGGTAAATAACAAGCGGCAATTCCCATTCCAGTGCGCAGCTGGGCGCGCGGCATGGCAAGAGGCAGCGGCAATTTCTGTGGGTGGCGGCGGCGCGGGCGCAGGCGGCGCGGCGCGACGCTGCTCCGTGCTCGGCGACCACCCGGGCGCCCGGCGCGACAACAAGGGCAAATGGATCAGGAACAACCGCGTACGTACACACTGACGTACGAAATCGTATGAACAGGTTAACAATCCCAGAAAATGCATATGAAATTCTCCAGACGTCAAAAAAACAGATTTTCTGAAAAAATATAAAGTGTTGAAACATACACTTTTTGTGGTCCTTATGATATGAGTAGGTATGTAAGTATGTCAATTGGTAATTTCAATAAGGGCGGGTTTTATAAACGTCCGTACGTCAAACGTCAGATTTTATTTCGGTATATATGAACTTTTTGTCAAATTTTTCGTACTAAAATTTGACAATAAGATCAAAGTTACCGAAATTTGGGATGACATTTAATTTACGGACGTTTATAAAACCGGCCGTAAATAGTCATTTTAATTGTGGTTCGAACACCAAAAAAATAAGGGCCGGTTTTATAAACCGGACGTTTATAAAACTGGCCCTAAGTTAACACTAAGTTTTGTCATGGGTATTGACTAGACTGTACGATTTCTGTTTCATATTATGGAGCCGACAGATCTGTTACTTATCGGCCTCTATGATCCTGGTTTACTAACGGCCGTTCCCAATAACGATCTATCCACGGTTTGCCCCACTATGTCAAATTTATATCTCCAGTGACATGATATTTTTAAGCCCTTCATCATCCGAATCAATATGTATGTTAATATATCGACTTGACTATTTCTAGTCAGTTTTGCTACATTTTCTGCTTTGGCTCTTATGTTGAGTAAGGTTTTATCGCGTAACTGCTAGCTCGGTTTCAATTTTACAGCTCTCTGTATATTTTTATACTTACTACAACGTGTTTATGTGTTTTCGTGTAATTTTTGCATGCCTTTCAATGTATATAGTAAATGTAAATAAAGTGTGTTTTTGACTTGTGTAAGTTCAAAACTTACTATTAAGTTTACTATTTAATATCTAATTTCCGAATTAAAATGTTGAGTGGTTGAATTGTGAAAAAATTATCAACTGCAAACGCAATTTAATTTAATTATAAAATCACTTAAATTAGTTAGGTACCTAGATATATGCCATGTTGATCCACGAGTAAGTAGACACCACATACCTACTAGGTATTTCAACTTATATATGCACATTATAATAGATACATTACATTTTCCACACTCACCACATAAACTGGGCACGACCTATTTAAACATACAATAATTGTACTCAACACGTCTGTCGAGGTTATTGTTTATCAAGCAAACAGATTAGCCCCACCGTGTTACGTGCTCGTAAGCGGAAATCATTTATTTGATGCGGTATTTATTACGAGTTGCAGTAAGTACTTAATTATTTCACCAGCTCAAATCCATCATCTGCTTACGAAGCGTACAATTTACTTATTTATAAGTAGGTACCTACTTGAGCAAAACACATTGAACAAGGAACGCTTAACATGACTACGAAAACGGTATGTTTCCAAGCAGCATGACATAAGAAACCCCACCAGGAGTTTCTCTAGCAACGCAAACTCAGGCCTTCAGGATTGCTTCCTCAATGACAACTTCACAAAATGACAAGAATGGATCGAACCGCTTCTACATTACCAACCTATTCGGGTTTCTAAGTTTACTAATTTTAACTTCACATGTCCAAATGTCATCGGCGAGATAAAATCGCACAAACTTATCTGGCTTGGCCATCACCTCGAAAGAATGGTAGAGATAAATACATGCCCGTCACCTAGTCGGCCGTCCCAGGTATTGCTGGAAAGACTAACATATATCTATATGACTGCAATCAATAACTAACTGAGATGGCGCAACAACCCAAAGTGAGTCTTGGCCTCCGATAACAAAAGACGCCACTTCGGTCTGTCCTGCGCCACCTCCTGCCAGTCCTCCACCTGGCTCACGCAAATCCTTCGTGACTTCGTCTATCCAGCGATACTTGGGACGGCCGACCGGGCGACGGCCACTTGGCCGTCCCTTGTATCATGTTTGCTCGTTTGATTGAATAAATGAGTAGTGAGTATTGGTTTACAGGTGCGGGACGCGTCTTGCGGCTCGTCGTCGGACTCGGATGGAGAGGCGGAGGGGAACGCCAACGAGCCGTGGGGCGTCGCAAGACTCCTCTACGCGGGGTTGGGGATTCTGGCCCTGGGCCTGGTTGTCTATTTCGTCGGGACTGGAGACAAGGTACGGTTAAAGTCAGCCTTTCAGTAGCAGTCTCAAAAGGTATTAAAGAGATTCGCGTATAATCAGTTTCTTATATAAGCCATTTCACACGTTCCTATTTCAAAAAAGAGAAGAGAAAAAGGGGAAGATAAGAGGGCGTCTATCGGTCGCTCACACTGAAGTTTAATTTGGGCTTGTCTTGTTCAAATGACCGAGCCTAGTAGTCAACAGTAGTAGGGATTCCCCGGTTCTGGCTCAGAGCCAGAACCGTCTCTTCGTACACTTCAGGAGGGGGTTCCTAAAAAAAAAAAAAAAAAAAAAAAAAAAAAAAAAAAAAAAAAAATTTGCCCACCCCCGATCGATCTGTGCTATCAGATTTCTGATATCTCTTACGGATTACGAGATAGCTTCCAGGTCTCAAGAGCTCCAGTACCCCTCATTAAAGCTAATCTAATTGCCCTATTGTTCCTAATTACGGTCCAATCCTAATTGCCCCATTGTTCCTAATGGCGTTCCAAGCTGAGCTAGAACCTCAATTGTTTGCTCAGGCTAATTACTATAATTTTGCTAATTACGGTCACCTATTGTATTGCTGCTATTCAAAAAGTTCAATAACAACAAGGTGGATCAGCGACGTTGTAAGAGCCGCAGGGAGCCGATGGATGCAAATGGCTAACAACCGTTCATGTTAGCGTTCAAAGGGGGGGATGCCTACCCCGGCTGAATATGATAGTAAAAACACTTCTTTATTGTTTCATTGCTCTTTATTTATCAATAAAATGAGATTTAAATATATTATAAAGCAATATATCATTGTACAATGTTTCCATATCGAATAATCTTATAAAATCAGACATTGTATTACCATTGTACTTGTAGTACAAATACAATAAGCAGTACTCGCCACATACCGAAGTCCAATCATTTTGTATCCTATACCTATTGAAATCCCATTGCCTTGAATTCTTCCTTAAAAATGTTTGGTGGTGGCCTTTTGGTGGGCGACCATACGAATCAAAATATTGTCCAAGACCGTTTATATCGATGTGTATGGCTACCCAGTGAGATCCCGGCTTTGTGTCTGGATCTAAATTGCTTATTATGTATGCTGGAATCTGAGTGTTTATTGGCAATCGATTTGCAGCATATACATTATATTGTAAGCTCGGATGAATTTTATTTAAATATTTCTGCACCTCTGTTGTATTCATAATTCATATAAAAACACTTATCCGTACAATTGATCGGATGCAAGTGTTAAATTAAATGTAATAAGTTGATATTTCAAGTCGATGGGGTCGTGTAATTAATGCAAGGGAGGTACATGTTACAAATCATAATTTATTCAAATAATATAGGTAAACACTTTCGCTTATAACTAATACAATGAAAACTTAATTTCTATAGTCTTAACTACTATAGTCTACACATACATTGCGGTGTTTATCAATTTCAATAACATTATCAAACTCCGCATACACAATACAGTTGATAGTTTGTGAAACAGCTGATTCAAAACGAACTTCCAATCTTACACTACCATGTTTTATAAGATTCCAGTGCCCCGATGAGTTAGCTGATAAATCAGGTGTTAAGTCGAAAGCTAATAGACAATAACCTTGAGCATATTGTTCCCTAGATATTCCATTACCTTCGTTAAGAAAATGTATACCCGTTCCTGAGAACAGTGTATGATAGGCTGAAGTGAAAATATTATTCTCGAATGATGGTTGTAAAGCTTTGGAAGGAATTTGCTGACCATCAATATATAAACAAAATGTATTAATATCATAATTTTCAAAATTAAATGGATTTTTAGTGAGACTACCATTGAATGCTGTGTTATTAATAAATCCGACTATACATCTTTTAGGTACTTGTCCTAGAAAAATATTATCAAGTGTTTTTCCCTGAACTCCGGATGGTATTGTTAAAACTTTAACTTCAGCTCGCGTAATGGGATATTTAGCTGTAGTAGTAGCTAAAACTTTTTGATGTGCAAGTAAAACTGTTGGATTGATTCGTGCTCTACGAATAATAAGTGTTGCATCAGTAATACATACTTTAAATTTTAAATCATTTGAAGAAGCCATTAAATTAAAAGTTTCTCTAGAACGAACTAATTTAACAGACATTTCAACACCATTAATCAAAAACTTTTCTTGATTAAATATATCACCGTGTAAGTGTCCAATCATTTCTATTTCTTTACTTTCAGATGCTAAGTCTTGTCTTTTAGTGAAACCTTCATTTTTTTCGTCGGTTGAATTCATTTTACCAGATGTGTCTTCATACCAAAGAGCACATGTTAGATGTGATGTTTTAGATGCAGGAGCATAATTCAGCAATGTTTCTACGTAAGCACGGTAAGCGTATGTATTATTTGGCGGAGACACAAGTTTTTGATTCAAATAAACATCAAGTTGACTAAACAATGAATGTAACCAATTATTAACTGGAGCCACTATTGTTGATGCATTCAGTTTTGTCGAGTCTTGATTCAGTATCTTTGCTTTAATATGGATTAAAGTGTGAGACAAATCCATGTAGTCATCACCAGTTCCAGGTACTTGAAATTCGATGGGGCCATCGTCAGCAAGGGATGAAATGGGTTTGTAATGTATCCACATTCCATTTTCTATACTTGTTTGTGTTGCTGGTAAAGCAAATAAGTCTAATTCTGACTTAATGCATTCACATGAATGACTGTGTAGAAATGACATGGTTGAATTATGTAATAATTATTTTTAAGAAAATATATCGTTAATGTTATTACGTTTCAACTTTGATTTCTTTTTAACAGCTTTCACCTTAGCAGCTAGCGGTGGAATGAACGAAGATAAATGTTTCTTCTTAGTTATATATCCTGACCCAGACATATTCAAACGATCTATTTTATCATCAGCTTTTCTTTTCAAGTTTGTACTAGCTTCCTTTAACCTAGCCTTAATTGAATCTTCCATAGGACGGGCACTAACCATATCTGATAAAAGACCCACACCTGTATTTAAAGCCTCTTTTCCAATGACTCGAGCTCCACTAGATAGTAATGGTAAAACAGATCTAAATAAGCCCCCTAGAAAGCTACCGATTCCGTGACCACGTTGATATGGTGCTCCTCTATAGATTACTCCAATACCCGATCCAGCTTGATGTGAGTAATAATGTTCATAGGGACAACTTATATTTTCACGTTGAGAATACATTATACTTTTCTAAAGTGTAGTTTAATGGCCACGGTTCCAAATTGAAATGGTATTTTTTGTCCAGTGCTTGTTCTTATATCTATTTCAATTGTATCAAACTCTCTACGCATGATGTTCAAGTAGTGAGGTGGCGAGAAAACATGCATTTTATTAGCCCCATAAATATATTTTGCAGGATCCAAAGGTATTATTCTGAGGAGAGGAGTCATTACATCTCCAACAATCTGTGGTTCGATTACATCACAATAAACAAATAACTGAGATGGTAATCCTAAATGTAAGTTCGCTGGACACTTTCCAATACCTTTTGTAACAAGATTTCTGCTGGGTTCAAATCCAAGTTGAAGGCACAACTTAGGTGATAATGTTAATGATGTTATTGATTCATCCGTAACAGAAACAGATACGAACTTGGATAACTCATCATAGCGAAACTTAAATTTCTCTTTAATATTATTTAATGCTGATAAAATATGGTTAATATTATCATAGTTTGTGGCTGGTATGTGTGTTTTGTAGTACACTAGCGATAGTTTTTCGTCATGAGGCATCTTCATCCATTTACTAATGTAAACAATATTTTCATGCTCTTGAACAGTAAACATTGTACATGGATATTGGAATTCAACAACACCAACCAACCACGATCCTTCCAGTTTGATAGACTTGGGTAATTTAGTTGAAAAAAGAGTTGTTGTGTTTTCAGGAAAGTATCCCATTGAACTATTACTAAGTAGTGTCAAATAAAAACTTTCTTTCATCATAATTCTTTTAGACCAGAAGCCAAAATCCAACTGTTGAATTTATCTGGATAACCTTTCCACTTCACTAACACTTGCTTTCTGTCACCTGAGTAACGGCTACTAATTATTTTATCTATTTTGAAACTGGAAGTGGGGTTATAATCAATTTTTTGTAATTCTTTTTCATAAAAAGTACCCACTATTGGTTCATTTTGCAAATCTTTCAATGTATATACTACCCAAGGCGATCTATCTATTTTTGAAGATATTATAAAAATTTCATCACTCCAATTAGATTCATAACCTTTTTGAAATATGTGTTTAAATTTAGTTAGTCGCACATGATCACCAATGTGAAATTTTGGTACTTGGTTATCTGAGGTTTGTATTACATTATAATGACTCTTTTCGTACAAATTATTCCATACGGTCATGATATTGTTTGAATTTACATCACAAGGACACATTTTAATGCTGGAATGGTAACTATGATTATATGCATGTAGCAAGTCTTGTAAAATATCTATATATTTATACGTATTTTTATGAGTAAAATAACGCCACATTTTCATCTTGAGAGTCCTTTGAAATCTTTCTACAATGCTGGCTTTAATGTCAGGGTTATTTGTTGTATAATAGTTTATATTTTTACTCCTAAAGTATTTTTGTACATCTTTTGCAACAAATTCGGTCCCTTTATCTGATTGTATATGGATTGGAGTAGTATTAGCCTCACTAAATATACTTTCAAAACATTTTTTTACAGTTTCAGAGTTTTTATTTTTCATTGGTCTTACATAGGCATATTTAGTAAATACATCAATAACACAAAGAATATAATTATAACCATTATTATACTTAGAATACGTTCTCATATCACTCAAATCAGCTTGCCAAAGTTCATTTAGATTAGATAAAATATATTTATTACGAGGAAATTTTCTATGAACAGGTTTGTGGAGTGTATATGTTTCTTGAGCTTGCAACCATTTGATGACTTCTGATTTTTTCATCTTACCTTTCATAGCTTTCGCTAATTTATCAATACTGCTATAACCAGCAGGATGTGATGCATCATAATAAATTTTATTAATTTCTAGTAGGGAGTCCATTTTTCCCATTCAATTTTTTTCTTCAGTTTGTTTTGATACTTATCTGTGCTAGTTGGTGTAGTGTAGATTTCCTCATCAGCAGAGTGCTCCTCAACATCTTTCATGTACAGTTTACTTATATAATCACTTCTGCTTGGATTCCCAATGTAAGTTAGTGGTATTTTAATATCCTTCAATGCTTTAGCAAAGCTTATCCACCCAATTGGTTCACTTTTTTTCAATGGTCTAAGTGAGTCGTTTACCAAATCTATAATATTACTTCCAGGAATTTTTGTATTATCTATAATAACTGTACCGTTGTTATCCCAATAGATTTTATTGTTACTCGATGATATCAAATTTAGTAATAACTCACCTTTTTTTACATATGTTTTAGGAATCAAACTGAGAATTTTTTTATTTGTGTATAGGGGACTATTTATAGTTTCAATACTTTGTTGGACTTTATCTCCATCCGATGTCTGAGTTGCGACTAAATCTTTATTATTCGTATCCTTAATTATATCAGAAACTTTACTTATTTCAGTGTCTCTCGCAGTATCGATGTTGGAAGTAATTATTGGTAATTCAATAGGTTGACGATCCTCTTCAGTAAAGTGTAGATATCTTTGTAATATTTGTAAGTATAACATACATTTTTTTCTGTCATCCATAGTACTATTTAAAATTTTTTGCATTTCAGCATCTAACCTCGAGATAGGATTTTCGTTTTTGTGTTGATTGTTGTTTTGATTTAATTTCTCTATTAAGCTTGGTTCAACAAGCAACATTTTTTTGGCATGTTCCATTTTAAACAAGTGAACTAACTAATCCACTGAGAATAGAACCTAATATGATCGGTAGAAATGCACCCCCTTTTTGGACAATTATTTTCTTTTTTATTTTGGTTGCACCCTTACACAACAACTTCCGAAGTATAGTTTTAAATTTTTTAAGCTTATTCTTTTCTTTTTCTTTAAGTTGTATTTTACCTTGAAGAACGTTGTGAATACACTCACAAATACATTGTATTTCTTCTTTATCACATGTTTTTAGTAGAGCTTGTCGGTATTTTGGTTTAAGTGTATGCAGTGCATTTAGGAAATCTTTATGCGTCTTGAGACTTCGATGCATTATTTATAAATGATAGGAATTTGTTGATTCTTAGCATATTTAAAGCTTTTTGTAGGGATATATACTGTGCAATATCTATCTGGGGGAAATATACTCGTTTTGATTCGACACATGTCGCTAGTGTCTTGCTTAAGATCTATCATTATATACCCATGTGCCTCACTGGTAGCATCCCTGTATGCATCTTCAATAAATTTTGGATTTTCTGGTGATACTTGACGTGCTAAGTATCGAATCTGTGTTTTATCACGTGGATTTTTGAAATATATAATATAGTTAGAATTCAAAGATATGTCTCTTTGACCTTTACCCTGATGAAATAAATTTTGTGTAATGTAGAATACACTTAAGTTTCTGTGATGACTACCTTTGGTAAAAATATCAACAATTCGACCGTCAGATTCTCTCATAAGATCATCTATAATTAGAAGGTTTGCATCCTTTCCATCAAACATGTTAAGATCTGGTATACCTTGGCAATAGTTTACATTTGGTAAGTTGTACAAAGGCTGCATTTCATCGAAGCACCAAGTAATTTGACTAAAATTTCTACTACATATTTCTTTAATGTAGCCAATAAAATTTGTTACAAATTTTGATTTTCCACAACCACTTGGACCTGCAACTATAGCGGTAAATGGATGAATAAATTGAAACATTATTTATTAAATACACGTGTGGATCTTTTGAGGGTATTGAAATGACTAAGTCACGTTGATAAAAAATATGTTTTTATTTGTTCACAGTTACAGTCAAGGAGTTTAATACAATACATCTAAAAATAAATTATTTACATACATAATTGTTAGGTATATAATCTTACAGAATAATCATTTTAATACACAGTACACAGTAAAAACTAAAGTAAAACAATAATAATAATAATTCCTACTTAAGTTATTGAAACTAACTTTATACATTAAAATTATAAACAATATTACAAAATGTACACATAATTATACAAGTCAACTAACATTATTTATTAACAAATTAAATGAAACGATAATTTTACTATTCAAATAATTGAACTACCTTAAACTATAATGACCCCACGCTAAGGTGTCAACAAGATTTGGTAAAATACATCGTTTCGTGTCATTATAGGATAAACATATTTTATTAATTTTTTGAGTAAATATTGTATGTTTAATTGATTTAAATCTGTACATACTACAAAATTTAATAGTTTCATTGATGAGACATGACTTATAATCTTCAATATTCATTCTTTTTGTGACACATTTATTTACACCTTTCGCTTTGGCTGTCAATTTATTTTCTACTTCAAATGCATACATTTTAGACCGAAGACCTACGAATTCTTTTAAAATTTTACCATTATTTTCATCTTTAAAGAAACCCAACTTTTTTTTGTTTATTTTAGGATAACCAAATATATTATCAGTAGGATAGTCTGATGTATCAAATCGTGTGAGAAGATCAGGCTTAATATCTTCATAAAAATTGTCTGTAAAGATTTCATAAATTAAACTGTCAGTATCAGTGTATAATACTTTTGTTTTATCATTGAATTTTTTTATCATGTAATTGTAATGAAAATCATACATAAGAGTTTTGGATATATCTAATATACAAAATCCTAAATATATGGGTTTATTATGAATCAATTTTATTTTTCGTAACTGTACTGCAACTAAGTTTTCAGAAAAAACTGATAAGCTGTGAAATTCTGGTTTAGCAATTAAGTCTTGGGCACCTAAAGTTTTACCTCTATTTTCCCAATGTGTTAATAGTTTTACATTGACTCGTTTCTCAATGTTTTCCATTGTTTTACCAAAGACTGAGTTATTCATTAGTTTATAAAAATCTTTTTCAAAATCCGACGTTGCCTTTGTTCTTAATTTCGTATTTAGATCTATGTATTTTTCTAACCAAGGGCTTTGTCGGAACTTTAAAATACGGTGAATTTTAGTTAATTTCATACCCATTGACAAACATTGTTTGAGATTTTTATAATGAATTTTGTATTTGACTTTATTCATAAGATTTGGAATTAGTTTTTTTTCTTTAGAAGTACCTGCACATATGTTTTCTGGACACAGTGGTAAATCCGAATGTAAATCGTGAAGTTCCACTGGATACTCTAAATCGACTTCTAAAATAAAACCGAATTCGGATGTATCAGGCACATCAAAATTTGTATCCGGACTGATCCATTCAAACCCACTTACCGGAAGATATTGAGACATAGCCCAACCGTACAGATTGTTAGCATCTAAATAAACAAGGTATGATTTCGGTTTGTTCTCATCAAAATCTTCCAAGAATTCATTGTTTGCCTTTGCATGTCGTTTGCTACATTGAGATACACCTCCTCTTATACCTGCTCTAATAAATGCCACTTTATCATAATCTGTTAACAACTCTAGTTCAATTTTAGTGTATTTCAGCATAGCATCCCAACTAAGTCCTGGTGCTGTATAGTAGTGAGCAGGATCTAAATCATAAGTTGCAATACAAATATTCCTAAAGTTTTCAAACACATCAGTCAGCAACAAAACATCTGTTTTTAAATACAAGTTAGAGTAATCTAACATATTGCAACAGTTAAAGTGTTGCCAAACATCCTGAGCACACCTATAATCATCATCAGAAACATTTGAATCGGTCAATGCATTATAAAACTGACATTGACTAGGGAGAGATGTTTGTTTTAAGCAGTCATAGGATGTCATAAACTCATAAGGGTAGATGCCCTTTTTTCTAAGACGATTAAAATCTTCATCTTCAGGGAAACATCTTTTAAGTGTTTGAAATTGTCCATCTTTGAGATTATTAGCTAATTGGTTAAGACTGCATGGTAAAAATTTAAAAGAATCTACAAATCTTAATTGAACTTTGTGGTTGTTTATAGTTAATAGCTTTGAAAATGAAATGTATTTCTCTTTGTTTTGGGGAATTACTTCCACTCCCCCTTCCACAAAATTTAATGCATGAACGATGAAATGTGCATCGTAGTTACTGAGATTATGTAAAAATACTGGAATGTGTTGTGGGGTTCGGAACTTTCCTACGCAGACTTCATGTGCGACACCCCTAAAGTTCCCCGTATGCCAATCAAAATCAAGAACGTTATCCCCATTTATATTAGTTTCACAAATGTGACATATTGTAGAATTAGCAATTTTATTTTTATCTGCAGTTGACAATGGTTTGGGACATTTTTGAAAACTATTTATTCCACAAATTTTTTTGATATCATCGTATAGACGTTCCATAAATACTTGCGCACAGTTTGGTCCACTATATGTTTCATATTTTGACAAGTTGTCATCATAGGAACATTTTATATAATATCCGAAACTATACACTTCATGTTTATGAACATTGTTGGTGTATGACTTAGACGGATCATTAGGACATGATTTTATTGGGTTTAACAATGCTTCGAAATCAGCGTATACAACAAATGGTATTTTTAACTTTTTTTGAAATCTATCAAACTTTATTTTATCGTTAGATACTGGTTGTCCAAACCAATTTTTTGTTGTTTTTTCATTACTTGGAAGTTCTGTACAAATGTGAGAACAATCATGTTTTTGATGGTTATTCAACCTCTCTTCTGATGGAAAGTGTAATAAACAACCATCGCAGATATAAACTGCATGCTCTTGGTTTGAAATCTGTTTGCTAACTAACCGCGATAAGTTTTTAATGTAGCAATAGTGATTATTTGTTCCGTTTTGTATGTACAATAGATTTATATGACGACTTTTGTGAGATTTCGTTAAAAACAGTGGACCTACTACGCTATGTTTTTTTGTTTCTTTGTTATATTCCAAGCCAAAAACATTTATACTAATATCATTTAATTTTTCAACCTTAGATATATCATTTAATTTGACCGGGAAAGATACACCATCGAACTTAAGTTTGCTAGAATGTTTGCTGTAAGATGATACGCGATCTGAGTTTTTACTGACTGGGTATAACCCTGAGAGTAACGCCCATTTAAAACATAAATTGTCTGCATTTTTAACATTGATTATAGCTTTTTTTAATTTTATATCATGAGGTAAATCAACATATGAAGTTCCTCGCAAGGGATTAAATTTATTTATATTCATATCAATAGATTTGATTTGTTTAAGACTCCAGCCACTATCTTTTTTCTCGAAAGCACTTACCTTGTTTGTCAAAGTATCACATAAAGATGAAAAGAATATTTTTAAGTCATCTCCTCGAAAAATTATGTAATTACAAGTTTGAAAGTCAAATGAATTTGAAATATTTTTAGTTTGCTGCACAAAGTCAGCATTCAAAATGAAATTTACTTTAAAAACAGTATGCTGTTGAATAGCGTCTTCGATCAAAACAAATAATTCATCTTTTAATGAATTCAAAAATAATTCTGGTGTTTCAAATACTAATTCAGATGCCGGATCGTTTTTACTGGTAACTTTATATGTTATAATTCTTTCTCCAAAAGCAGACTCAACAACAGAAACATTTGGTAAAGATCTGTGTGATTGCAATACATTATTTTTGTGTAAATTACTTTTTAAATGATTAACAAAATATCGCTTCTTAACTAAAACCTGACAAGTGCTACAATTTACCTGATCAGCGAGTGGTGGAACTCTTGGTGATGACGTTGCAGTTGAGGTTGAATTTTCTCCTTCTTCAGTTTTCAATTTTTTTGATGTGCCCATATCTGCTACATCTTGCGTAACCAGATTTCTTTTGAGAGCTCCTCCAATATGTGTTGGTTGACTATAAGGAAATATAAAATTTATGTTAATAATAAATAATCATTTTTATACATATTAATATTTTAGTAAAAAATCCAAATAACTTACTTCAAAGTTTTTTCACCAACAGCACAGATATTGTAAAGCTCATCATCGTAAAACGAACAATGCAAGTCAGTTTTTTCTATAGTTTCACAGAGGTTGCATAAATTCTTCTCATCATCTTCATTGAGTTGCGTATTGAAGAAAGCGCTGACACACACTTCATCACTTTGTTCCATTTTTGCTTGATACTACTCTAGATGGCTCCAAGGACTTAATGTTTCGAAATTATCGCTTTTTTGACTATTTATAATACTGCGATAGGTGATTATGAAAGTATGGTAATTAGTATAATACAAAATATATCAGTAAATAATTGAATAGTAACTGCGAACAATGGATATAATTATGTTAATGCACTCGGTTTGTTATTAAAAAAATACTTTTTGCAGTCATCCGTTTTAGATATTTCTTTTGCTATTTTGAATATTAAATTTTTACTTTCCATGTAGTTGTTATTTTTGGAGTCCGTATAGTATTTGATTCTTATTTCGGCGTTTTTCCAGTGATCTGTTTGAGGTATTTTCACCAACTTTTTCAGGTCGTATATTTCTATTTTCATCAAATGAGTCGAACTATCATTAACGCTTGTGGATAAGCAAGTTGTTCCACCCTCCTCATGACTCCTTGAGACCGTAGATGATAGCTTCTTTTTCTTTACTTGTAGCGGCGTTTCAAACAAATCATCTAAACTATCCAGTGAGGTTTGGTTTCGTTTTCTTTTTGATTGTTTTACTTTAGGTGACTCATTAATTGTCAATAATTCATCACTCGTAGTATCTGACAACGGATAATAATATTGTTTATATGTATTTTCTTCTCCGATATCAATGGTATTGAATGAGTTCTGGAACACATAGATTTAAATATTATAAGAAACAATCAAAATAAGAAACAAACAATCTTTCAAATTAACACAAGGTACAGTTACATAAATAGCAATTTTGACTTACCTCCATTGTAGAGCAGTAGTTAAGAAGGGTGGAATAACTTTATTAATAATCACTGAACACGACTGGACACTTTACTTATTGTTACTTTAAACTGTGGATATTAATACATTTTGGAGTTTATATACCACTTGCATTCCTACTATCATAATTATTGTGTAACCATCATTAATCTAATTATCTAATTTATCTTAATGACGGTCGGTCAAAGTCGCAAAGAATGTGTACTGACTACCACTTGCATTCCCTTATCATAATGGTGTTGACCAATTATGATTTGTAACATGTACCTCCCTTGCATTAATTACACGACCCCATCGACTTGAAATATCAACTTATTACATTTAATTTAACACTTGCATCCGATCAATTGTACGGATAAGTGTTTTTATATGAATTATGAATACAACAGAGGTGCAGAAATATTTAAATAAAATTCATCTGAGCTTACAATATAATGTATATGCTGCAAATCGATTGCCAATAAACACTCAGATTCCAGCATACATAATAAGCAATTTAGATCCAGACACAAAGCCGGGATCTCACTGGGTAGCCATACACATCGATATAAACGGTCTTGGACAATATTTTGATTCGTATGGTCGCCCACCAAAAGGCCACCACCAAACATTTTTAAGGAAGAATTCAAGGCAATGGGATTTCAATAGGTATAGGATACAAAATGATTGGACTTCGGTATGTGGCGAGTACTGCTTATTGTATTTGTACTACAAGTACAATGGTAATACAATGTCTGATTTTATAAGATTATTCGATATGGAAACATTGTACAATGATATATTGCTTTATAATATATTTAAATCTCATTTTATTGATAAATAAAGAGCAATGAAACAATAAAGAAGTGTTTTTACTATCATATTCAGCCGGGGTAGGCATCCCCCCCTTTGAACGCTAACATGAACGGTTGTTAGCCATTTGCATCCATCGGCTCCCTGCGGCTCTTACAACGTCGCTGATCCACCTTGTTGTTATTGAACTTTTTGAATAGCAGCAATACAATAGGTGACCGTAATTAGCAAAATTATAGTAATTAGCCTGAGCAAACAATTGAGGTTCTAGCTCAGCTTGGAACGCCATTAGGAACAATGGGGCAATTAGGATTGGACCGTAATTAGGAACAATAGGGCAATTAGATTAGCTTTAATGAGGGGTACTGGAGCTCTTGAGACCTGGAAGCTATCTCGTAATCCGTAAGAGATATCAGAAATCTGATAGCACAGATCGATCGGGCGTGGCCAAATTACTTTTTTTTTTTTTTTTTTTTTTTTTTTTTTTTTTTAGGAACCCCCTCCTGAAGTGTACGAAGAGACGGTTCTGGCTCTGAGCCAGAACCGGGGAATCCCTACTACTGTCAACTGAGTTTACGCCCGTAACGATGTGTTTGAAAATAGCGTCATAGATAGGTACGCTTCGCTTGGATGGCTTGGATTTTAGTTATGAGGATACAATGGAGGTGTCGCCAAGCACCTATCGGTGTGTTCCGGCAGCCTCACTTGAGAGCCAGTTCCCAGTCCAGGTGTAGCGTGGCGCCATCTTCGACCACATCGTCACTTAGCATCAGGTGACTTGTGGTCAAACGCTACCCTGTAAATAGTAAAAAAAAAAAAAAAAAAAAAAAAATCTGAACCTTATCAGTTCACCACATATAATCTGATTATCACATCTACCGTTTCGATTTTTATAGATATATATTACTTCTTATAGTGTAGCGTTTGACCACTCATCTCCTGATGTTAAGCGACG
Source organism: Opisthograptis luteolata (assembly GCA_931315375.2). NCBI lineage: Eukaryota > Metazoa > Arthropoda > Insecta > Lepidoptera > Geometridae > Opisthograptis > Opisthograptis luteolata. The sequence goes on from OV928044.1 coordinate 3,945,516, forward strand.
ATGTGGTCGAAGGTGGCGCCTGGACTGAAAACTGTCTCTCAGTAGGCTTATTATGAGTAAGACATACTCTTTTAACGATTTAAATCTCTCAATTTCAGGGTTTCAAGACGCCTGCACTGCGGCTGGTGGGCCCGTCGCTCATCATCGCAGGCCTATCGCTATGTTTACTTCGTATCACCTTTTGTATATTTGCCAAGCCTTGCTGCCGACGGCGGACCAAATACAAGGAGAACAGAAGGTACGGAATGTAAGCAGTTTTTTTTATTAATCTTTCAAAGCTAAGCTTGATTAGAAAATGCAAAGCCATTCAAGCACTTAAAACACAAGCAAATTTGATTACTATGCCGCATAGCCTCACTGCACTGCGCTCGTCACCCTGAGACATAATTTTTAAGTCTTATAGTACTGATTTCACTTGTTGTAAGTAAACTTTTGAAACCAAAATTCAAAAATGATTTCTCACTATTGTTATACACAGCCAAATTTCTGGCGGTATGGCGCAGAAAGCTTCTTGCAAGAAATTGACAGTAGGTACGCTACTGTGCCCGATTTTGGGCTTCTCTATTCCAATCAATGCCAGCCATTTGACTGTGCGTATAGATTGATGGATTAGCTTGATAACGCTTTAATGCCTTTATTGTTTCACCTGAACAACAGAAAAATAGAACAATATGAAAGGAAAGATCTTTACCTATAAACAAAAATCTTCTGATCACACTATCAATGACAATAAGAATAATTTGTTTGCAACAAATAACATTACATATTCAATACAAGTGCAGTGGTAACTATAAGAAATTAATTGAGGCAAACCGGCCTCAACTCAGCATTATGCTGGTCGTTTGACCAGCGCTGGTCTTCAATAGCACAAGTAAACTTGCGATCGGGTTTTCAGACTGTCCGGTGGCGTGGAAGGAGAGGAGATGCCGCTTGCAGCCGGCGGTGGGTCGCGGGCTGGTCCGGCGCAGTGCTCGCCCGCGCGCCGGCTCGACGCCTCGTCCTGCGACGTGTCGAGCCTCTCCTCGGGCGAAGAGGACGAGCGCCTGCGTCGGTACCGCACCGCGCACCACGCCACACTGCATCCGCCCACGCATCAGGTACAACCATCTTCTGTCGTTTTCGTTCCCACTAGAGGGACTTTTTTTTAACCCCTGACGCAAAAAGAGTGTGATAAGTTTGACGTCGATGTCTCTCTATCTGTGGCATCGTAGCTGGACCGATGGGACCGATTTCAATGCGGTTTTTTTTTTTCATTATAAAGCCAGTTTCCTTGCGGGTTCTTAGCTATGTTTGGTTAATATCGGGTCCAGCAGTGTTTAGAGTGTCAGTTCTTTTCCAAAACGATGTAAGGTATTTTTAGCTATGTTTGATGAAAATCGGAGCACGATGTTGGGGGTTTTTTTAATGCATTTGTATATTATGAAATAGAGTGGCAAACAAGCAGACGGCCCGCCTGATGGAAAGCGGTCTCCGTCGCCTATGGATATTTGCAACACCAGGGGAGTTTCCGACCCTTAAGAACTCTTTTTACACCCATCTTGAAGGACTGCAATTTGTAGCACTGCGGAAAGACTTACTCTGGCCTTCTCTCGAAGAAAGAGTATGGGACGTAATTTACAAAGCTGACCCAGTGCGGGTTGGTAGATGAGCTTGCGTTTGTTTTTTTTTTTGTGGTTCTTGGGCATGCCGTTTTCCTCACAATAATTATTTTCCTTCATCGTTTTTGAGCGTTGGCAAATCCACTCATAACCTTATAAAGTCATAGGGGCGGAGCCGAGAGAGATTCAAACTCGGTATCGGTGTCTTGTAAAGCGCACGCGTTACCGTTCCTACCTTGACAACACGAATATGTAGGTATATCTGTTTTTAGGTTACTGCATACCAAAGCACGTCACAGCAGAATGCGATACAACAAAGTTCATCGCCGCAGAGTCCTTTACAACCTGGTGCAGTGGACGGCACGGTACAGCCGATCGTGCAAGGGTCGGCGCATGGCTTGGCACTGGGTCCGGCAAAAACCGCGCCGCAAGCGTCGTCGCCACATAGCCCAGGCCAGGGCCCCTCGCAAGCCCAGCCGTTGCACGGCGCACTACATCATCCGTGCCCCAGTACCTCGCGGAGGCCCCCGCCTCGGAACGTCTCGTTCGCCAGCGGCCCTGAAGGGGAGCTCGTCCTCAGTCCAGCACAGCTCCGCTCCTAACCCTCAAGCAATAAAGGTTACCCCTTTTTACTCGTACTCGTACTTTCCGAACGATGTGACTCTATGCGCGATACGCTTCGGTTCACGAATGTGATAGCGTGATTACGCTAATCGTTTTTGAATGTTTCTAAGTGATTTTCTATATACGGTAAGCTACGAGGTAAAAGATTATTTGCACGTTTGGATATTATTGCAAGCTCCTATCGATATTTGTAACTATTCTAAGTATACTTTGCTAGTTCAACGACCATTGTAAGTAATGCCTGAGTGATTTGTAGACGGTGCAGCGTGTAGCGCAATATTGATATACCTACATATTTTATACTTTTCGTAGCAATCACATTGAAAATTGCCGATACGAATGTTTTTGCTCCGAAATTATGAAAAATAAATAGGTAAGGGTGAAAATCATTAGGATGTATTTTGTTTTACACGTTGCATCGATCCAAAGTTAAAATACTGATTCGTGATTGCATCAACGATTGTTTAGCAGCTAGACCAAATATACATTTATAGCAATAAAATCAACATGCTGGATGATTCGACTTTTGTCAGCTACTGATCTCACTATTTTTACCGTAGTAATCGTATCATGTAATTAATTCTAAGCATTATTTCTAAATCTGTAGTTATTTAATACTGAATTTGCTAGATCCAGCCATCCTACATACCAACTCTTAGTTAGGTATTACTGCCATGAGAGGTGTGGTTCGATGTAAAGAAAGATATTTTTTTTATATAATTTTATATGAAGAATAGAAATATGTATGTAATGTGTACGCGCTTAATTAAGTACCTGTTATTCTATACGTTATTTCCGGTTATTCCTAAAAAAATATCTGCGTGATTGCCACACCTCACAGCACAGTAGATTAAATATGAAATAATTATAAAAATAATTGTTTATAACTGCCTAATATTAGATGCGAATTTATATTAAATATATAAATCATAAAAATAGTTATATAACTGACAATAATGATTGTTAAATGATGTTTAAAATGTTACGGCGTATGTGTGAATTTTTATTTTAAAATCGATGTCCTATTTGAGAGTTAGTTCAGCCGCCAAGTGCAAACTATAGAGCCTTTTGAACTATTTTGTTACCAGTATCTGTACCGAGTTTTCATCTACTTTTTTGCAAATATGACTAAGTAGGTACTAAATTATTTTCGTAGCGATGATAGCTCAGTGTCGGTGATGTCAGCTTTCGACCTGTAGGTCGTGGGATAATCAATCAATATCGTGATGAAACTATAGCTTGGTGATAGGCCAGTCCTCGCCTGCCTAGCTAACAACCTTAAGTTTGGAATCTGTCGCCAAGCACCTCACTGGAGTCAGATCCAATTCCGGCGTACCGTGGCGCCACCTTCGACCACATCATCACTTAACATCATGACTTGAAGTCAAACGCTATCCTGTAAGATGTAAAAAATAGTAATAGTGTAAATGTAATAAAATAATATAGTAATAACCAGTTACTTATTACATTGTGTAAAAGTGTTTATTTCTAAATGTTTTTTTTTTAAACTTGGCGAATGAACTATGGATAAAAATACACCAAAAATATACTAAAATATATAATAATAGAGAGCTAAAACATTGATGTATAGAGCGTGATACTGTTTAACAGTGTATGTTTTTATGTAAGTATCTAAGATTAATTTTACCATACATATTAATATAATGTTATGTGTTACGCGTGCATTGTATACTGCACAATATAGTACATAAATAATACATAAATATATGATATATTTTAGGAATATTTGCACCATTAGTAGTGAAATATGTGTAAATGCAGAATTTTAAGCTAAATATTGAAAGAGACACCAAATTGAAATGTGTCGCGAAACTAAGTGAGTTTTGAAGTTAAGTTTATAATACGAAACAGAAAAATAAATATTATTGTACCTATTGTAAACGTTTGATTAGTTTTCGTCAATTATACCTTTGTAATCAAATTAAAATGTAGTTATTTTGAATTGTTTAAATCTAAGAATGGTCAATTACAAAAAATATTATTTTTAAAATAAGATTAGCTTTGTTTTACTTGCTAACTGTACATTTGAATAAGTTTATTTATAAATATAATTATTTATAATGATATCTTAAATGTATTAATTTACATTTTAAACAAAAAAAGGTTCATTTAAGTGCTTGTACCGCCAAATTATTACTGATTTATTTAGTAACAACTAATACAGTCATAGTTCCTATACATTCAGAGTTAGTAGAGTAGAGCAGTTCTATTTTGTTATTAGAAATAAAATTAAAAATGACTAAAAATATAATTTCAATAACATAATCATCATTAGTATTTAAAATAACAAAATTTTGTTTGACACCTGTTTAGTAAAATGAACGTAAATAGTTGTTAAGAAAAATATGAGCTTTGTTTAGACTTACTGGCTTGTGTGTCAAAGTGTTGTGTACTTAACGAAATAGATTTGTCATGTCATGATGGTCAGATCACAGCATAATCATTCTTAACTTGATTTCGTCATCTGAATCATACTATTTCATTTGTTTAATATTTCCGATACGATCTAAACGCACATAAAACCGGTACAGGGTTAATTTATTTTTGTCTAAAAGCGGACGGATTTCCATTTATCTATTCTACACTTTGTATGTTATAATATACTCGACTTATATAGGTACGTATTCTAACAACAATTCTATTTTGCGAAGGAATATTCGTCCGTTTATTTATAGAGAGCTGTATAGACCATTTTGTAAAGAAACGTAAGATATTGTCTACAAAAGTCAAAATTTTAAAACCATGAAATCATAAATTGTATTACTAATGCCAATGTAACTTTGCATTATGATTTTTAGATAGGTATGAAATCACCTTTCAAACTTCACTAATAGGTTGGAATGCCACTTCATTTCATTGACATTTTTTAACAGAACTCTGTTTTTCAAAAGTATACATATAAAATTACTGATACATATTGTTATAACTGTCTAGCTTCTATTGTTTAATGTTATTTCTTATACGTGCTTCCATTTAAGCTTGCATAGGACATGCTTTTTCGTGTTTTCTACGACATAAACTGTGTACATAGATTTATTTGATAAGCGAACTGTTCAATGCCTAAATGTGTTCGTTGACACTACAATAACCTTCGCTAGGATGTCATTTTTCAAAACATCACTAATATAATATGACATTACGTTATACCTACTTTGCACTTTCCTCAAATTATTTTTGTCTCTATTATAAACTGTTTGTAAATAATAATAAAAATAATGAAAAATGGCATCAAAGCGGATAACACAAAGCTTTGATTAATTCCTGTGGGCATTTTGTACATATAAAGTAATAGTAGAAATAATAATGCATGTCTGAGTGTGTCTACAGTAATCTATAAGTGAAAGATTAATTGATTTCTTGTTTGGATGTAACTGGTAGTTACCATCAAATGTCTGTTTTATAAAAGTTTTCTTTAAATTTCAAAATATTATATTTGAATAATAACCATAAACCTTATTATGTTTTCTTCTGTTTTTATCCTTCATAATATAGTTGCAATGTACAATTTACTTTAACATTGATATAAAATTAGATAATTTTTCTTGTATACCTAGACGATAATTTATTTTTATCCAATGACTTCCGTGTGCATTATTTTCTATGATTGTAATAAATATCTTTCGCTTGCAGTTTACTGTATCGTGATTAGGTTGCGCCAGTAAAAACTACTTGATAAGATACATTACAAAGATAAGAATTAAATATATTTCATCTTTAAAGATGCGTTCCTTTACTATTTAATTATTGTGATATTAATTTCTTGTTCAACAACGCTTATAGTTTTAAGTATTTTGGATAGTTTTAGTATAAATTCTATTTCTATCTTCTGCTCTTTAATCGTTGATATATTTACAGTAATACATTGATGTGACGACGTGCATCAAAACGTACCTACTTGCCACTTAACATAGCTTCAGTACAATATAATATGGAAAAATGTTTAAGCAGTAAAAGGTATGTAGTAGAAGTTGTTACTTATCTTATTAAATATCGGAATTGCCCCACTAAGGACTTACTGACACAACATTTCTTCAACTATGAAGTTTCTCTTCAGACTCCACATAAACTAGGCATTTTACCTATGAAATGTACCCACGGTGCAAAACAGAACGATAGCTGTGATTTTAATGTCGTCGTCAGAAGAAAAACGAGGCAAATGTGAACTAAGGATGTAGTTTTGTGTACGTAGTGCTCAATTTACCATACGGTAATGAAATGTAGACTTGTAATGATGAAGAGCAATGGAATATAATATTGTTTTGTTGTAAATATTTTTATCTGTATTGTTCATGACATCGTTTGTATAATTTATAGGCATTGGTGCATATCATGTGTATAGAGCAGATGATTAATCAAATAAATTAGAACGAAAATATAGTTGATAACAATGTTTCATTTGCCCTATTTGGTTTTGTTGCTGTCAGCGGTCTTATGTCTATACCGCCTGGAAAACCAATAAATTTAAGTACTAGTCGAGTAAAGAGTATTGTTCCTAAAGTAGCCTGTATTATTTTCTTCTCGTTATCTTTGGTGCAAATAAACATATAAGATATTGCAGACTTGATCGGTCGGTTGGAGATGGCATAAGGCCAGTTTTAATAACCTATCTCCACGGTTTGCCTACTGTAGATAAACATTTGACAAAAGCTACATAGAAGTAATTTATTAAACCCAGCCATTAGAAAGAAACGAGACCTTTGACAGTAACACAAAAACACATTACAATTGAGAGGACTTGCAATAAAATATGATTTAAATGTAACATGTGATATATTTTATTTCAACACGCAACAAAAACACTGAACATAAAAAAATAAAAAAATAAATTTACACAATACTTATTGCAACTCTTAAATAATTCACAACATATGAAATTAACCGTTGGCATTTTGTAGATCAATTACAATATAGGAAGTGGTTTGAATTTGAATTGTTCTATAGTTTAATTTAATCCATGGTCAGGCGAATCATTGTGGTCAAATGTTACCGTCTGAGATGGAAAAAAAACTAGGGCTTGCCAATTACGTTTAGTTATTTTGAAATGTTTGTGTGAGTGTGTGTGTGTATTAATGTAACAAACATTTTACTATACCCACCAAGTTGTGCTAACAGCCAATCAATTTAAAAATAAAATTGATTACACTTTTTTGACAAATAAATATTATGTACATAAATATTACTATCATACAAATAAGTTCATTATTTTCTAACTAAGCTGAAATCTGCGTTGATGAATGTTTTTTTAAGCTATAGACACACATAATTATTATTTAATGAAAACTATTAGGAAATTAAAAAAAAAGAATATTTGAACGTAGGTAAATTAAATTAAAGTAGCCATCAACGCATTTTTCATTAAAAAACAAACGTTTAAAATCGAGATATTAACGTCATACATTCACCAGAAATGACATAATGCCACTTTTTTTTTCTATCTAACTATCTACGTACAAGTACCCATCCATACACGAGGCCCACAGTCCAGTTAGCAACATCAACAATAATTAGAAGTGAGAATTACTATTATTCAAGTCGAAAGTTACCTCTACCCGGATAAAGACTGCCTGTATTACAGTTACTGGTCTCGTGTAAAATGTCCATAAGTGAAGAAAAAAGTTTCTAACTATTACTCGACATTTCACGTGAATGCAATAAGAGATCTATTTAGTTTAGAAGAGATATAAAAATAAAATTAAGTTTTTTTTAATGACTAAGTGAGGTTAGATATCTAAAGTTAGTGAAACTTTCATTCAATAGGTTCTAAACTACCATTCTTATCATAGATCAGTGTTTACACCCTAAAAAAATTTGTACGCTAATTAAAATTAATAATACATACAACATACATGCACATAATGTAATATAATAATATTGTGCATTAAATCAAGAAAATTTTCGAAATTAAAATAGGAACTAAATTTTGAATAAACTTTTGGTAACCACAATAATAATACATTTTCACAAATGAATTAGTTCAATTGGTTTAACAAACTTACGCCATTAGGGATAACTGTATAAATAAAAATAATAAAAATAGCCAATAAATACGATTCACGTTTTTTTTTATAAATAGAACATTTATTGTCACCAACTACTCTAAGATAAAGTTAAAAAAAACAAGTTCACTTAAAATAACAGATGTCAATAGGTTACAGTCGCCATATTTACCGCCTTCTTTTCTAAAAATGGCCATTGAAAATTTGAACCATGTAAACATTGTATTGTCCATAACACAGGTTTAACACACATGTGGCGCCATCTATGCAGAGGTTGAACCGTACACGCCATAAGAAACCTAATAGTCAATTTGCCAATTTTTTTTACAATTTGACTAGACGGAACGTCCTAGATAAGTAAAGGTCCTCTTAACCATGTATGGAGTACTGACCTTACCCATTTAATTCTGTCTCCGTTATTTAATAAACTTTTGAATAAAATCAAGCAAAAGGTTATAACTTTTCATCGACCCTTTTACTTTTCCAAAGATATAGAGGCATAATGCTGATTGCAATAAAATTAACAAATAAACACACGTGTACTATTCGAATACTTTTTTGCTGTAAGAAGAATCTCGGAATCACTACAAATCGATTATTAACTTGATAATTTATGTCAAAACCAAAGTTTAATTTACTACACTATTTTTATCACATTACAAGTAATTTACTTTTACGATAATAATAATAAGTGTTAATATGCGTAATTATGAAGCCATTTGGAGTCATTCGTACGCTTACTTATGGAGTAATTTGGACGCGTACTAATAGGAGTCAATTGGTAAGCGTGTTTATCGAGACATTTGAAATCATTTGAACGCCTTTTTATAGTAATTGTTACGCTATATACTCCTCAAATGTCGCAGCCAACAACGAAGTACGAATTGCCCGGCTTGTCACCGCTAGACGAGAGTGCTTAGAAGTCAACTAACAACATTTTTAGCTGTGATGTTTACTGTTTTACAGTTTTGCAAGCATAAATAAACGTTAAGAGTCCTTTTCCGAAAAACTAGTTGAAGTAAAACTTCTTTAGGCGCGACTAGGGAGTAACTCAGATTTTTATTCTGACGGAAGTAACGCTTAGCTGCGCGCGCTTTCTGTGTAGTTTCCGTTATTTTTAAATAGCGGAAACTACACAGATACGTAAGAAATTATGATGACATTCAAGTACCTGTTTCGAATGAATAATTTAATATTAATATATTATAACATTGGAATAATCTTTGTAAAGCACATGAATAATAAAAATAATAAGATTATAATATGATATTTATTATTTAAGTTAATATTTAATCATTTCAGTGATATATGCCGTCAACGCCAAATAAGTTTTACTTCAATCGCGCGTAAAGGTTACACGCACACACTTTTTTTAATATCACATGAAGAGTAATTTTATTTGGATAACTTGTGGGGTCATCGCGAGTGAATAGCGCAAACGCAACAGTTTTCAAAACAATAAACATTTATTTGGAATCATCTTATATATAAAAATCGATTGCTGTTCGTTAGTCTCGCTAAAATTCGAGAATGGCCGGACCGATTTGGATAATTTTGATCTTGAAATGTTTGTGGAAGTTCAGGGAAGGTTTAAACGGTGACTTTTACTGGCCATACGAAGTTCGCCGGGCCAGCTAGTCTTAAATAAATACTGTCAAATAATTTTCCCACGTTCGATTTTTTTGACTATAAATAAAATAAGACAGGTTGCTAACTCGCAAAACAGGTAGGTTTTTACTTTAAAAAAGTGTGATCATTTTGCAAAGGAATATTTGGTAGCTTTCTTTATTTTTTTTACAAATAGCTTTTAATGCTAATATTATGGCTATAGTCAAATATCGAATTTTCACACATGTATAACAAAAACATGTAAATTATGATTTATTTTCAGGTTGAACATTACTACCAAATAACAACTAAAAAAAGCTATTAAGTGACCATCTCGCGACAACCCCACTGATTATGTCATATTACTTGTCTATGCCAGAAGAGCAGTTTCACTTGCCTATACTTTTAGTGTAACGTCTATAATCATATTGAAAATGTTCAGTTTGTATTTCTATCAACGAATTATAACGACGATGAAAGTCAAAGAATAGTGTTAGCTAATATCATATCGTCTCAACTTGCCCTTTTCGTTTGGGTCGCGGCTCGCCCGATATGAAGGAGGTCTCCTCTGACGACTGGCTCTTTATTTTTTGTACCGGGGTCGTAGTACTCGGTTGGATCTGAGGATGAATGCTAAATAAAGAATAATGCTTGAAGTGATTTATAGAGAACTAACATAAGTATTGGTCAATACTTTTTAATGAGTTACGTGAGGATTTACAGTCGCTCAAAAATTTGAAGGAAGACATTGTCGGGAAACCGGTAGGTCTATTACAACATTCAAGGGCATAAGACATCTAACGACCCACACTGGACCTTCGTAACTGCACTTTTTGAAGACCGACCTCAGTAACTCTATCTATGGGTGGGTGGCACCCGTTTCACTAAATAATTGGCGTCAAACATTTGCAGCAACTTACGCCTAGTACAAAAAAAAAGTAAGCATATTTATAAAAACATGATGAGAAAATAACTCTGCGATTTCTATTCATAATTTATTTTTAAATATTTTTATACACATTGAAATTACCTCTAAAACAAAGCGGCACTTTTTAAACATTTCTCAAAAACGGTTTCACTTATAACATAGATAAAATGTACACTATGAATCCATTTGGAGTCAATAGTACACTTACTTATGGAGTTATTTGTATTATTGGATCAATTCTTTTTAATTCCGCAAAAAAGGTTTCACCGTACACTAATCAAACTCCATTACCTGTGGCACAGTACTAGTGGAAGCAACGCTGGCTGCGTTCTTTCTTATATCTTCTAAGGGAATGTCTTCAGGTCGAGCGCGTGGCGAACCTTCGCGCGAGCCATGCGTACTACTGCTTCGAGATACACTGCTGGAATGGAGACAGGTCGACGTTTACAAAGAGAAAAGATAGTCTCACTTGAGACTTTCCAATTCAAGAGTAGCGTGAGGCCACACGCATCAGGTCATCAGGTGACATGTGGTCAAACAAAACAGTATATAAATGTAAACAAAGTAATACTTTATTTAGCTTATTATAATCTGTGAACTTGGTCTATGGAGCGGTCTGTCACTGTCATGTCATGTCATGTCATATTTGATGGATGGATAGGTGATTAAAAACCAAACCGGCCTTTATACATGTGAGATTGTAAACTGATTATTTAATTAAGTAAAATAATAAGAACTGGTGAAGCAATACTTTAAATGTTGTTTCTCTTTCCAGGTAAGATTAATTACTGCCATAGAATGTTGTGCACAACTAGTATTTTAAGTTATAAAATAAAATTAACCTCTTTCCAGAGCAACACAATTTTGGTTCGTTTTACTGTTCACCGAAAAATAATAATTGAAAACACATTATATAAATAAAAAAAGATCACTGTAAACATGGTCCTTCAATCTGGAACATAGTTAGGTATGCTAGCAGGATCGATCGAAGTGGTATCTTTTATTATCACAGGCCAAGACTCACTTTGGATCGTTGCGCCCTCTCAGTTAGTTATGTTCATCCAAAACAAACAAACAATTAAATTTTATTTAAAACATAGTATTAATTATTTTACTTAATTGAACTTCGCTGAATTCGGATAGAGGAGTTGCGCTCTCTCGCTTCGGAGGCCAAAACATACTTTGGGTCGCTGAGTTGTCGGAGTTAGTTTTAGTAATAATATTACCTGATGCACCGACTGCGTTGGCTTGGCCATATAGTGCGCATGGGGGAGGATCGGGCGGCAAAGCGTTCGGGTCTTTGTGACGACTGAATGGCCGTAGGCAAGTCCGACGCCCTAGATACCGCTGGAGCGACGCGGTGGATGCGGACCTACGCGAACTCCAGACTCTGAACTGGGCTGAAATCGCTCAAGATGGAGAAGAGTGGCACTCTCTCGTTTCGGAGGCCAATACATACTTTGCGTCGCTGAGCCATCGGAGTTAGTTAGTTAGATAAAACAATATTATTCATACTAAACCGTACCAACTACCCGCCACCTTAGCTACTCAACACAAAATACCTAGTCATGAACTGTAATCTGTCTAACCTCTCCCGGCTCGTAGTTCGCTCGCGGTACACCACTATGCCGTCCTTCAGCATATGGGTGCTGGGGCGGCGCAGGCGCCGGTCCGAGTCGTCCGCTTCTCCTGGGGAAGGGAGCAGCCTGTATACGGGTTTGTTCAACAACACAAGGAGGATAAGACATAAAACCGCATTTTTGGCGGCCAAAAAAATCTTTTTTCAAGCTAGGTGGCGCATGATCGACTGTACAGTCAACGACAAAAGCGATGATGGCTCAGTGGTAGTCACGGCGGCTTGCGATCCGTAGGAAGTGGGATCGAATCCTACAATGAGCTTGAGTTTTCGGTTGAGGAAAACATCGTGATGAAACCATAGCTTGTTGGTAGGGTATTTTCTAGTACTCACCTGGCTAGCTACCACCCTCTTGTTAATCTGTCGCCAAGCACCTACCGGCAGCCTCACATGAGAGCCAGTTCCCTGTCCAGGTGTAGCGTGGCGCCACCTTCGACCACATCGTCATTAACATCAGGTGACTTGTGGGTTGTGGGAAAACGCTACCCTGAAAATAGTAAAAAACTAATATTTAAACTTAAAACTAGCTACGCCTGATTCAACTTTCCTACATCTACAGAACAGGCAAGAAACGCCCGGTAGGTCTGCTTTTCGGCCGGATCACGTTTACAATTTTTAGGGTTCCGAACCTCATAAGAAAAACCGATTCCATATCAATTTGTTATCCGTCTGTCTGTCTGTTTTCTTATAACTAATTACTCACCAGTAGACCGCCTTACGGACGAGAGCCCCGGACGCGCGAACAGCGGGCGGTGCCGCGGCGCCAGCGCAGGCGCAGCCATCCCGGACACTTCCAGCAGCCGACCTATCTGCTGCATCTTCTTTTGCCGGGATTTCATTCGGCCCTGCGACATAATACAATAGAAACATACCGGTATATGATTAAACACTAGTTGTTCCTCGCGGGTGCAACCGCGCGGACTACAGTTTATCGCGATAAAAAGTATCCTATAACTTTATGAGATCGCAAGATAGTCGTTCTTGCTTATGTGTAAGCTTATATCTACTGTGCGCGAAGTAATATGTAGAGACGCGGGGAGACAGATGATATTAGGGTTTAACCCTAGTACTTTCTTTTTTGGTTGATTCATAATGTTCGTTGCCTGTAAAATTACATCAAAACATTCAGAAGATCTATATAACACTTTGTACAATTTTAGAGAACTGTTCCATAATTATGAAAGATGGAAATATATAAAAAAAAGTGTTAAGAATCTATAGCCAAGCGCCTATTAGTGTGTTCCGGCAGTCTCGTTCGAGTCAGTTCTCAGTCCATACGTAGATGGCGCCACCTTTCCTTCACATCGTCACTTGTCATCAAATAACTTGCGATCAAACACTACCCTGTAAAATTTGAAAGAATCACACACCTTGGTCAGCCTCTGCTTAGCGGCCATGCTTCTAATATGATCGTCGAACTTGAACTTCGCCCTCAGCAGCACTGTCCTGGGTAGGGCTCCGCTGGCGCCCACGCGGGGCTTGTGGATGGTGAGGTGCAAACAGCGCGGGTCTTCCTTGTCGCCTTGGATCTGTGGGTGGAACTGGGTATGTTACTTATTTTATAACGATATGGGCCTGAGATATGTAAAGTAGCTAGCTAGCGGTCCCCGTAGTTTCCCCGCGTATAGATTCTCCAAGGTCTTTTATCAGAATAAGACATAGTTTATGACACTCAGCGATCGTGTAGCTTACCAGCAGTGAAAGATTTTTCTAAATTTATATGTTTTAAACCGGCTATAATCCAAAACATTCCCGCTGAGACTTAATGTTCTGGGATAAAAAGTATCTTACATCCTTTTACAGTATCTTGGGTAAATATAATCCAAACTTCATGAAAATTCGTTAAGACAATATACATATATTTTATATTATATATTTTACAGTGCTCGCCTGGCCAGCTAAGTAAGCTAAGCTAAGTAAGTTTTAGCTTGTGGGTAATAACCCACAAGCTAACTTATCCGTGTATTCCAGCAGCCTCACTTGAGAACCAGTTTCGTATTCAGGTGTATCCTGGCGCCACCTTTTAACAAATCGTCGCTTAACGTCAGGTATCTTGAGGTCAAATCATCATCAGCCTATTGTGTTCCCACTGCTGGGACACTGGCCTTCTCTCAGAGAGAGAGTACGGGTCGTAATCCACCACGCGAGCCCAGTGCGGCTTGGCGGATAGGCTAGTGGCCAGAATTGTAAGTTTTCAAAATGCCCGAAGGCCTACAACATAGTCTAACAACTGCTATCTTGGGACAACAACCGATCAAATGCTACCTTATAAAATGTTAAAAAAAAAAGTAATAAAATCTTCGTAAGGTAAATAGAACTCACTTCTAAATCCTGCAAGCTCCCAACTAACTTAGCGACGCCCCAGCCCAGTTTCTGTTTGTCAGGCTCCACCAGAATGATCTGTATGTTGTCGACTGCCAAGAATCTGTGTTGCCACGTGCCGTCCTTTTGTATTATGTCGCACGATATGAGATCGGAATCATCTGTAAGTTAGTAAAATTAAAGACACTTCGATACGTTGCTAAATGAAACAAATACAAACCAACGAACACACTGTCGCATTGATTTATGAGTAAGATATTTTTTTTATTTAATAGAGTGGCTAACAAGCGGACAGCCCGCCTGATGGGAAGCGGTCACCGTCGCCAATGGACATTTGCAAAACCAGGGGAGTTGCCTATGCGTTGCCGCCCTTAAGAACTCTTTTCTTTTATATTATTACCGGTTGCGCCCCGCGGTTTTACACGCTTCTTTCAGGTATTCCGCACGAACCTTTTACCGGGATAAAAAGTAGTCTATGTGCTAATCCAGGGTATAAGCTATCTCCATTCCAAATTTCATTCAGATCCGTTCGGTAGTTTTTGCGTGAAAGATTAACTAACATCCATACATCCATCCATCCATCCACCACCATACTTACAAGCTTTCGCGTTTATAATATTAGTAGGATAGAGATCCTAAAGCATCTATTGAGCATCTAAATGGTAAACCGAGAAGAACATACATAGTCCAAGTCAATGAAAGGATTGACGTCATTACATACCAAGAGCTCAAAAGGATGGCCAAGGACGAAATGCTCAATAGACACGAGCTTAGCTCTTAAGTGTAAAAGAAGAATAGACGAGTTCTACTCACTAAGGTCCAAAACGTCTCCGACTTGCACAAAGGGCGCGGTGTTTGTCAGCGGCAACTGCGTTTCAGGCTTCCCAGTCAATTTGAGATACAAGTCCCGGATGAGGAAGAATGTTCTTATCGCGCGGCGGGCTCGTTCCATCTACAAAATGTTATTGAGCACCTATAATGTAGTGTAGCGTATTTTAGTACACTCATACCCTGGTATACATTTTGTTTAGTCAAGTGCTTAGTGTAGTGTGTAGTGATTAGTAGGCAATGTCCCATGCTGTTTAGTATGGTGTTAGTGTTTAGTTAATCACAAAGTTTTCTTAAAAATATATACAGACAACGAGTCTTTGTTTGACATAAACTAAACTCTGAAGAATCGTGCCCAGTTTAGTGAGTGTTTAGGTGCAAGTCAGGGGTGCAGAGTGACAGAAAAATTGAACGCACTACTAAACACTTGATTCTAAACAGGAACTGTGCTAACATGCTCTTGACTAAACGCTAAACACTAAACAAAGAGTAGGTATAACAGCCATAATGGAAGTGATGAGCACAAATGTTTTATATTCTACACATCGTTTGACGGCAAGTCAAACAAAGGCTGATGTACTCTACATGTGGACTGGGAACTGTAACTCAAGTTTGGCTGCCAGAACATCGATTTGATTTCCATTTTTCTTTAAAAAAAATTTAAATTTGCAAAATAAATAAATAATAATTGTTATTAATATAGTTAAATAATAGTTTACCTCTCCACCAGGTAGTCGTTTCGCGAACGCGATGCCCGTCATAGGTGTGCGTGTAGGCGGCAGCAGAATGGCGGCGTCCATGCAGAGCCATTCCACGTTTAATGGCCGTTTGCTCATTTCACAATACCTGAAACAGGGGTACAATAAAAAGCGCTTTCCTTTATAGATCTGCTTGTAGCATACAATCATTTATGAGAAAGGCTAAAATTATTATAAAGTTTCCTTGACATTTTTATTTCGATTGTACTTATTTAAAAACAAATCTAATTTTGAAAACTGTTAACGCTGGTTTATATTTTTCGTCTTCTAAAATGCTCTACAACAATTTTGCTAGCCATCTGTTTTAATTTATAAGTTTGTAGCGTGTATTTATGTATCAGATTGTTGTCTCTGGCTTTAAAGCGGATAAACCAAAAATAACTATATTT
The DNA here is from genome assembly GCA_931315375.2 of Opisthograptis luteolata. Taxonomy (NCBI): domain Eukaryota; kingdom Metazoa; phylum Arthropoda; class Insecta; order Lepidoptera; family Geometridae; genus Opisthograptis; species Opisthograptis luteolata. Next base: position 3,962,224 of record OV928044.1, read on the forward strand.
TTTTTTTTGAAGGCGACTTTATCAAGACACTTGTTAACACAATCGGGAGTTTTTAAAATTTAAATTTGTGTTCTTAATAAACAACTTTTTCACCCACTCGTCTTCAAACATGTCCAAGAAGATGTCGTCGCACTTGTAGAAGTTTCTGGCGAGCGCGGCGGCTCGCGCCCTCAGAGCCTCCGCCGCGGTCACGTGGCGCGCGCTCACGCTCCCCCGCACGCCCTGCATGGCCACCCGCATTAGGGTCACGCTCAGCTCGAGAGTTACCAGCCGGACCTTGGAGGCTGAAACGAAAGTGGATCATAAAAAAAAAACAATTTATAGTTACTTTTTTATTTATTTCACAAAAACCACAGATGTTAAAAGTTTAAGGTACATAAGGTTTATTATTTAGGTTTTTCAGGTTGTTTTAAGGTTCCGTACTCAAAGAGTAAAACGGAACCTAAGACTAAGAACTACTAAGACTCCGCTGTCCGTCCGTCAGTAATAGCTTCAGATTTAAAACATACATTTATCAAAAACAACTTACCAGATTTACAACTAGAATGGGTAATCGTCATAAGTTTAGATATCAACAGAGCGTTAAAGCTTTGCATTGGTCGTTTACTCGGCGACGATGACGTCACTTGGCTATCAGCCTCTTGCTCATTGGTCGAACCACTCGGTACCGGTGTTTCGGGTTCCGCACACAGTAGCATGTCCAGTAACTCTGTGTTTACACCTACAATTACAAAGGTCAGCGTAAATGTGTGCTTATAAGAAAGTATATACATTTAGCAGCAGGATTTCTTACCGACTAGCAGGCCAGAGGAAGCGAATGATAAAAGAAAGTAATGATTAGTAAATATATATAGATATATAATATGTAGATATTATATAAAATAGTGTTGAACTAAGTACAAGTGCTTTAACTCCAAATTCATCACAATTTTAGCATGTTATGTTTAAAATCCAGTTGTAGCTTGCCGCCATCTTCGACCACATCATCGCTTAACATGTGGTCAAACGCTTGTGAGATGTAATGAAACTCAAGTTGGAGACTTATATGCTAAGTACTTTATTACCTACATATTTTACCTAATACTTTTGTGTGGTACTATTGAGTACTTTTTTGTATTGTGTTAGCTTTTGATGAATTTGGGGCTAAATTATATATTTTATCATTAAGTTAAAACTATACACATGCAATCTTTGAAATGTACGTGTGTAAACTATTAATACATTCATATGATTTGAGAATGCAGTGAATTGACTAACATTCCTCTACACTAATATTATAAAGAGGAAACGGTTTGTATCGAAAGTACTGGACCGATCTTGATGTAAATTGGTATGGAGATTGAACTCTGTGGAGGGATGTAGGATACTTTTTCGGTATAAACTGTAGTGATACCGCTCTGGGCCCCTAGCCAAGATGCATTCTGCAATCGTTGACGCTAGTAGAAAACAAGAAAAAAGTATTGGTTTGACATATTTCAACGATAAGTCACGTGGTCAGAAATATGTCAAACCAATACTTTTTTTTTGTTTTCTATTAGCGTCAACGATTGCAGAATGCATCTTGGCTAGAGGCGCTGAGCGGTTAGTATTTTATGACTTTATTGCTAGAACACTAACACGTAGTTACTAGTTACTATCACTAGTAAGTACTTCACTATCTACAAGTGCAAACTAATGAGGTCACACTAGTTCGGTCTACTAACCTTTATTATTTATCAGAGCAAACAGCAGACAGAGAGCAAATAACGCTTTATAGTCATTCTCGCTACAATCCAACGAATCGAATATCGTCTTCAAAAACGGCCTCTTTTCTATCTCATTATTTTCTCTTTCTAATGTATGCTCTATGGGAGTTGATCTATCACTAGAGGAAGTCGGTACAACACCAAGCAACTTCTGCTTCTCTTCATCGGTAATGTTGTTGAACTCCGAAGCGGCATTCGAAGAGGTAGACTCTTTGCCGGAGTCAGGTAACGGGGAATCAGGCATGTTCCGCTTCAGAACAGCTGATTTCACAGAGTGAACCTCGGTAACTAGGTCTTCAGTTGAATCGTTAGCGATGCTGGACGTCTCGCTTATATGAGAAGTGGACGGAAGCGAGTTGGAGACCAGCTCTGGATCTAAATCACAGCTCGACTGGTCCGTATCGTAACCAAACGATTTCGTTCCAGAATACTCGGGCGTTGTATAATCACGCTCGTGGGATGTACTCTCTAAGGCCTTTTCTAAACTTAACTGCGGCTTCGAGAACTCCAGTTTGATGCTCGATTTAGCATTACTAATGTACATTTCTAGTATTTTCGTGGCGCCGTCTTCGAATACTGATAAGTCAGATTGCAATAAGATCCAGGCCAGCGCGTGGACGATCGGACCGTGAGTTATTATCAAAAATACTTGTGATAGTAAAAATAGGGACACGACGCACGACACAGACGGTTTCGTTTCTTCTTCCGATTCTACTCTACTGCTTTGTCTAGGGAAGTTTAGCCTAGAAGGCGACATTTCCGCGTTCTTTCCCGATAGTATCGCTTCTAAATTCCTAGTTATCACTTCGATGCTTTGAATATGTTCTCTGTTGTAAGGCGATGCGGTTGCAATTCGTCTGACTGACTCCGATGTCAGCGAGTATATGTATAGGGGTACCAGAAGTTTGTGCAGCAAATGCTCTGTTAGTACGTCATTCAAGTCGGGAATGTTGAGACATAGAATGTCGTTTATGTAGTGTAAGTGGTCCAAATGTTCCGCGACATGGTCATCCAACTTCTGTTGTGATTGATGGCTAGAACAACAGAAGGAAGGATGAAGAGAAAGATATTGGTAACTGAACAAGGACGTTTTTTGTATTGGTCTTTCTGTTTTGCTTTTTGGTACTTACTCGGTGTCGTTTCTCACACACGCGTCTAGTTCCAGTATGTGTTTGCCGATGAACCAAACGAGATTGCTGAAGTACGGGGCTGCTGTTCTGTGGATTAAGAAAGGTAAAGTATGTATCAAATCTCTTTTGGTCACACATTTATAACAAATACAAAAACAAATAACTGCCCAAGACTCGCACGAGCAGGTAGTCTCGAACAAATTCGTTCCCATAAAAAGGAGCTTTATGTTGGTTAGTGTGGTCTACATAACAATATAAAGCAATAAGTATATGATATGTGTATATATATATACCTAATATGAACATTTGGAAAGAGCTTCCTCCACAAGTCTTTCCGCAGTGCTACAAGTTGCAGCCTTTCGAGATGGGTGTGAAAAGAGTTCTTAAGAGTCCGCAACGCATCGGCAACGCCCCTGTTATTGCAAGTATCTATTGGCGAGGGTGACCTTTATCAACAGGCGGGCCGTTTGCTTATTTGCCATTCTAGTACATTAAAAACTTTATACGAGAAAATCGATCCAGCCGTCTGAAGTGCGTTCGGCCTTTATCCAACCAATGAGAAAGTAGGAACATAACAGACTTGTGATACAAGTAAACGAGTAAAGTACCTATCTCTAATAAAACGAAGCATGCTGGCGTCCTGCACTCTGTAGACATTCAAAGTGAGTGTTCGTACTGCAATCCTCACCATCGACTCGGAGTGGTTAAAGAATTTGATTGCCTCGGTGTACAGGGGGAAATCTTTTGTATGCTGAAAACAAAACAATATCAAGATTTATACAATTGTGTTGTTTGAAATCCTGACATTATATTCTTAGGTGCAAATACGGTAGGCAAGAATGTTCAACTAGACCGTAGACGCAGCGTGACGAAAACAAAGCGACCTGAGAACAAAGATAATCAGGGTCCTTAATCGCTATGACCATCAAGATTCCTTGCCTAACGTGTGACGTCATTACGGGCTTTGGCTGTCATGCCACGCAGATAACGAAACGCGCCCGCGTTACATGTTTAGCGGCCAGTATCAATAACCCATCTATCCACGGTTTGCCCTACTAGAGATACGGCCGTAAATGGCCATAGCGAATAAGAGCCCAGCATGATTGTCAAGACTCGTTTAGCTGAACATACAACAAATTCAACGCTTCGCTCGCGCCTTGTCTCGCCGTCACATCTATGTAGTAGTTGATGACATTTCCTGTGGATTGTCAGAGCATCGTATGGCGTTCAAACTTCTGTGAGGCAACCCAGACTGGATGCCATTTAGGTTTATAAGTATTCCTAAAGAAAATAACAATAATAACGCCCACACAATAACTCTGACCGCTAACTAGGATTCCTTGCATTTAGGGTATCAGAAACTATGTGGATCGGGGATCTGATTCAAAAGATAGCCTAGGCGTCTAGTAATCGCTGGACAAGCCTAAAATGACCGTGATATTGTCACTCGACAATACACGCGTAATGAAGGGGGTTACGATAAACGTGACACACCTTTTATCGGCATGACTTACGACTAGAATTTATGAGAGCACCTTTTTAGGTTTATGAGACTAATTTATATATGGTAACATAAGTACCGCCACAAAATTATGAGTCGATTATTTTGGTGTGACACGCAAATTAAAGTATAGGTAGATATTACGTAATTTGCCCTTGTTTATTATTTATTGAAAAGTTTTGAACAAATTAGTCTGTAACAGAAAAATGGCGGGACGATAGGCATTTTAAAATTCCGTATAAGTACCATGTGTAAATTGTCACCAGACATGTAAAATAAACAATTCTGAATAATACTTACCTACCTACTTATCGTTTTTACCGATTGGTTGACTAATCTGACCTGAACAGGTCACTGTTGATCAATATTGTGTTGTAAAATACTATTTATATCTATGTAAAATACAATATTGATTGCATGATAGCCATCAGACATTAATACAGTTTTAAAGTTATTAGCATCTTACTAATTTATGTTTGAGCTAATGTATTGAATTATCTACATAATCTATCGAAAAAGAAAAAACACACTTTTCCACTTTTGTATAGTTATTGACAAAAGTCGTACATTACACAAAGATGTTTTGTATCTTTGTCACAACATAAAAGTATTGCATAAATATCTTGAAATACATATATTTAATTAAGCAAAAAAGATAAACTTAAGTTTACCGACAATTGTCTTTCTCTAGTTTTATAGTTTTCAGTGTACAACTTAAACAAATTTTTGAAGACATGCTAATTAGATCCAATGAATGAACTTACCTCGTTATAAAAGAAATGTATGGTGTGATTATTCAGTTTAAGACTGAGTGTCTTCAGGAATGATATGTAGTACGCCATCACCTCTTCATCGGAGAAATCAAACTTGTGCACTATTATTGAGTTTACATGGTTGTTGCTTAGGAGGTAATCTGCAACAGAAAATTTTAGTTTCAATGTCTTAATTATACAACATGTATAATACATAACTGGCTGCGCTCTGCAGTTTCACCCGCGTGGACTGCACTTTATCGCGATAAAAAGTATCCTATGGCCTTCTACAGGATTTAAACTATCTCCAAACCAAATTTCATCAAAATCAGTCCTGTAGTTTTAGCGTGAAAGAGAAACAAACATCCATCCGCACAAATTTCACTTTTTAATATTAGTAGGGTATTATAGATAAAATATCTCAACATTACAAAGTGCAGTTCTTTGCTTTGTTATTAAACTTTCATTAACATTTGACAGGATAGCGTTTGACTACAAGTCATCTGATGTTAAGCAACGATGTTGTTAAAGGTCCATGATAAACCTGAACTGTTAAGGTGCCTGTATGGCACTGAGCTGTGGGCATGTATGATGCTTATCTTCAGAGAAGTGACCACACAGTAATGATGAAGTAGATAAGTCCATTAAAAATAACAATGTATATTCAACATTTCTGTCCCGTGATGATAATAGCAATACTTACAAAGCGATGTCTCATTTCTTATATTCTCAAACAGAATGTTGAGGGTCTGTAGAAGCTGCACGCACACATATGAAGAGCCGCCACATTTCTGTCTCATGATCTTCAAGAAGTAAGACAGCATGTTTTTCTCTAAGAAGAAACTGAAAAAAGTATTTAAGTAAATCTACAATACCTTGTAGCATTATGATATAAACCAAACTGCATGAAAGTGTGAACGTCTTATTGTATTATATTATATCTAGATAGGTATTTGTTGGACCCTCTTTTTTAGAAAAGAGAAATGCTAACCTGATGGTGATTATGTGTCTTAAGCATAAATCTAGACTATTTACTAATAGCTTTTGTAAAATGTAGAATTTTCACAGAATAATGTAAAACAGGTGGAGTTACAGCAAATGCAACTGCGTAAGTATTATGGTCTTTATTAGGTACAGTATATTAGGATCAGAGTATGTTTTGTTTATTTAATACATAAGTAGACACAGATTCTGTTCAAGTGATATATTCAGCCTTGAAACCTGAGAGCTCTACATACTGCCTGCTTACCTTGATAATAACACCAATAACATCAAGCATGTTCGTCGCTTTTAAGCAGGACATAAATAAATTTCACATACAACCATCTTTCCTTGTTTTATAGCTATGAAATCTAGGCTAATGGGTTCTGAACTTTCTTGTTTACCTACAATTATTCAAAGCGATATAAAATATACTTACTCAAAGACTGAACTGTCGTTTTGATCACCCCATATTAGTATCTCGGCTATACATCTCAGGGACTCCACTAAAGTCCCACGATTGCTTTCAGACACAGTGGTATTCTTGCAGAGAATGTTATGTAAATATTTCAATCTTTCTAAGGAATGGGGGTTTTTTGGACGGCCCCAGTTGGCCCCGAACCAGCTTCGACTCCGGAACATCGCGTTAATAGGCACTTTCCGCGGTTAAATCATACCACCATAACACATTTTAGTTTTTTATTGTATCAAGAAGCATGTCACTAATTAGCACCAATGTTTGTATCTCTTTTTCCCATTACCCAATTGACTTTCGTGTTCGATTATTCCCAACTCACATTTCTGTGTTCTGTTCAAATAACTGGTTTATTGTTAAACAGATTTTGAGAATCGATTTGTTTATTTTATTTTATTTATTCTTGTCTACCAAGTAGTGAGAACACGAAAAACGTAATTTTGACTGGGTGGTCTTGGTCGTCAGTTTTAGAATGACATTGACACTGTCATTTAATTGACAGCAAATCTGGCCGTCAACCACAGAAGACCACAGATAAAGAACCGTCAACCAATTTTATTTTGACGTTGACGTAATATCTATAAAGACTATATTTTGCATTCGTCTACTTTTTGTTTTGTATATCTTTGTTGTATATATTTATTTTCAAAGAACTGGTGCTGAATCCTCTTTATTGCTTTGTTATCTGTGCATTATTTTTAATCTGTCTTCCGGTACTTTCATATTTCATACGTGTAATAGCGCCAAATTGAAACTAATGTATAAATTCCAAAAGTTGTGTTTCTTCGGCTAAAAATAATAATTATTTATACAACTTCGATGGGCGATCGTTTGGTGGCATTTTCAACAGAACGCTACCCCACAGCTTCGGAGGGCACGTGCCGATATCGGTCTTATAGGTCGTAAAGTGTCCACCACATATTCAATCTGTGGTGTCCACGTTGGAGGCCTTTTGTTTGGCGGCCCTGAAAGCTTCGACTCTAAAGTTGACCATTAAAATATTATCCGTATAATGTGAAAGAAGAAATGGAGCGTAAATAATTTTTAATAATCTAAGTATAGAATGTAATTGCTATAACTTGTTTCTTTTAATAATTTAACTATTATCGAATCCCTTAGATAGATATAATCTATTTTTTATTGGATACATTTGTTAGGGTAAAATAAAATGAAAAACAAACTTATAATTCATAGTTTTATTTATACATGGTAGGCTTATTTTAATAATTCGTTTTCGTAAACATTCTTGCTTCGATCCCGGCCGGCATAATATTATTTTGCAAGTGAAACATTTGCATTCTAGTTTCAATCTTGCACCGATTCTGTTGAAACTGTTTTGTAAATTATTTTGAATGTATGTTTAATTATATATACAATCAGTTTCTACATTCGTATGTAGATTAAAATATATGGGTAGTTATCGTAAAGTATCATTTGAAAACATATATTATGTAAAGTAAAAAACCTGGAATAATTATCTCTTTACATTTACCTAAACATAACAGAGAATAAAAACATAGGGTAGTTATACTTAACTATAATAATTAATGTATGCCTACCAATCTGACGCATACGAAATAATAATCCGCTTTATCGGAATTTTTTCCGTAGTTTTCAGGGTTTTCCGCGAAAAATGCACTATAGAGAGTAGCATGGGTATCTCTATTCCTACCAATATTATAAACGTCAAAGTTTGTGAGTATGGATGGATGAATTGATGTTTGTAACTCTTTCACGCAAAAACTACATAACGGATTTGAGTAAAATTTGGAATGGAGATAGCTTATATCCTGGATTAACACATAGGCTACTTTTTAACCCGGAAAATGGTTCCTGCGGGATAACGGGAAGACGCGGGTGAAACCGCAGGGCGCAGCTAGTGATAAATATTTTATCTTAACCGTTGGTTCTAGACATGAAATTTTCAGAGAAATTTTGCCTTTGATAGTGTTGTATTGGGGTGCGCTAAAAAGATTTATTGAAAATCGTCGCCATAAATGAAAAAACAACCTACACGTGGGCGAAGCCAATGTGTAGTATGATAATATGATTTATTTATTAGGTAATTACTGTGTAGGTCTTCTTATAAGGTTGGCAATAAAATTACTTGTCCGTTAGAAATACTAACAATAATTTACTCGCTACTTAAATCAAATTACGCATTGGTCAGTCCTCTAGTCCTCTATTCGTAGATCTTTTTTATGACTGCAATTAAATTATACCTATGAGTAAAATGCTAGTTAAGTTATAAAAATAAATAGTTTATTCATCGCCTAGAGGACAGTTGTTTTTGGAGACGAGACAATAGTGATTATAAAAATGCAATAATTCTAGTCTAAGATAAATAAAATTAATGGACGGAGTATTTTTATTTATTTGTACCTATACTTAATGCTACAATTATTTTAGTTAATAATAAATTAGTTATAAAAATACATAAATATGAGTAACTACCGTAGGTATTTATTATAAATTAACACATAGCTTTTTATTGTAATTAAAATCTAGCCTTGACTCAAAATTAATTTTCAAACATCGCCATGGTAAATAAACGAACGAAAATAATGCTTAATCTCTATGTGATTACCTAAGTAGTTTCAGTAAATACCTACCTATTTTATAATTATAAAGTAAGCTTAATCAAATGATTTAATGTAGGTTGAATTTAAAAAACGATATGATCGATACCTACTAGGATCTATAGCATAACATTTAATTCTGTACTTACTGGATTTTAGATCACAGAGTTCAAGTCACATTGATTTTCGAAAAAGTTTTGGATACCTACTAACTATTATACATGAATTCGAGAAAATCTCAGTACTTAGACACATTATACAGAAGAACATAAATAATTACCTTCATCACTCAAATAATATATATTGGCATGACCTGATTACTTATTATGGGTATTTTTAATCAGTAAATCTTAGTGTATGTTGGTCGAGGCACAGAGTAATAACATCTATACCTTTACAATACGACATGGACGGAAATATGTTTCATGAGATACTGATTTAGAGCTAGAAGTACATTATACTTGACTTCTCTCCATCTTATCTTTAATTATGTCGCCTACAGGCAAGACTGGTCCCTCACTGCATCAGCTCGATACGAGCCATTTACTGAAATTCTATTCTACATCGCTTACATTAAGGGTAGAAATTCTGGAGGGCATCCGAATAGATAGAGTTGTAAGTATCTCTGAGAACGTAGACGTTGTCTCCAGGCTTTCCGTTGAAGACATACTGGCCCTTAAGGTTGGTGACCTTCGAGTTTGATTGAGAGGGCTTAGGCCTGGGTTTCGGTTGAGTATACGAAGGCATGTTGTAGCTGGGCCGCTGTGGCATCATAGGCTGAACTCCAAAACCATAAGGATCGACAGGATTCTGCGGGTATTGGGGATAGGCTGGGGCGCCGCTCCATTGGTACACTCCAGTGGGTTTCCCATTTGATACGAAGTCCAAAGGCAGATTGATGAACGGATCAGCGACTTGCGGTGGCATTCCTTGTGGCATCATGGGAGACATTGGCGGGCCGAGGCTTGGGGGCTGAGATACATAGCCCAAGCCAGGAACGAACATGTACGGAGTGGGGGGCAGTCTTATGTAGAAGATGGGGGAGTTATCATACTGTAAGGAGTTGAGGTTATCGTTCTGGTATGAGTCTCCGTTGCCGTTTTTCTTTTTATTCTGCTGGCGGCGTTTCGACGGGATAGTTCGCGAGAGGTCTTCGTCTTCAAAGTTTTCATCGTTCACTGCGAAGTTGACGTCATCGTCATCGTCATCCGAGAAGTCGATTCCTGATGAGAGGAACGAAGGATAGTAGCCGAATAAGTTGAGGGCTTTGTTCCTTCTGTTTGTTGGTGTCGTTTGGGTTGTAGAGGTTTCTTTGAATTTGTCTTCTAGTTTGCTTTCTCTAGTGGTTTCTGTCTCAGTTTCTTCAGGTAGGGCTGCGGCTCGTGACCGTCGGGAAGTAGGCGCGCCGTACCCATGGTAGGCGAGGTTAAGGAGCACCAGGGCTAGTAGTAGTTGGCCTGAATACTCCATTTTCAGTCTGAAAAGAAGAGAATACAAGAATAAATGTCATGTAAAGATGGAGACAAAATATTTATTTAAATCTCTGTGGTGTCAGGCTACCCAAAAGCTTTCAACATCGATTAATGATTGTTACAGCCGGGACCGACAAGGTCAATATTGTTCAGCCATCAAGTGATGGCTACTTCTTGCACTTGTTGTAAGTATAAGAAAATACTGTGACGAACAAATGGACAAGCTATACCTACCAATAGCAACGCCACGAACGATTCGGACTAAAACTTTACTGCAAATAATAATCAATCAATACCGCCAAATCAAATAAATCTCGTAGCCTTTCCATTCAATTTCAAAAGACAAAGTACAGTGCATTCAAGGGGAGGAGTAGCCAATAAATCTTCCACAACTTGTCTATGTCAAGAGGTTTTAAAAATAAAACTTAAGGAGGCATCAGCGCCATCAGGCAAATTATTTACATTTAAAACGGCCCTGGGCTCTGTACAGCAATCATACGTCATTTTCGACAAAACAACCCATTTCCAGTGTAGGTACCTACGCTACTTTACACTGTGCGGGAATGAGTTTATTAAAAACCAATTAAATTGTGTTTAAAAAAAAAGAAGAACGACGATTTTTTCGCTCTCAGCAGTTGGATGTTAATGACTGCGACTTTAAATCAATAATGATATTAATTGGTACAGAATTTTTGCAATACTTTTTCTTGTGTTCGTCGTTAACAGAATTTATAATAGCTTGTAGGCACTACGGTCTCTACCTTTTCATAGAGGGTAGTAATTAAAAATGAAATGCTAATTGTAGATCCATAATATTATTGTGGACTTTACCACGCCTGTTAACATTGTAGCAGGTATAGACAAGCAGCATCGAGAGGAATAAAAAAGTGTTTTATAAATAAGATAAAAGTATACCTACATACACACACTTTACTATTATAGGTTATAGGTAGAGGTGGGTACACTTTAGGACCCATACTGATTTCAATTAACATTTGGTAAAAATGACAGCAGTTAGACTGAACTGTATAAATATCTACTTAAACGATGTACTTTATATTATTATATAGGTATAGTAGATATAATATATGTATCAACAAAAGTCTTTGCTTTAAGTTGATAGAAAAGCTAACCACTTTATCTTTTTTCGTAGGAATGTGCTAGTGACCAAATCCATTGTCGAAGTTTCTAGGCCGCCTATAGACGGACGCCTTGAGGCATCTGACATGGCTCTACAGCTGAGGCAGACAAAAAGCCATTTAACCTACGATGTGACTTGTTGTAGATCGATGATTCAATTATTCCAGTTACATTTAAACGGTTATGTAAACATCCGTCAGTTTTGTACCTTTTTCTATTCGATGAAGAGGCTTGATATCTTTAATCGCTTCAAGTTGATGAATGATCTGCCATTTGGCTGGCTATAAACGTATCTGATAGGGCAATTTGTCATTATGCCGGGTTAGGTGAAAATGTTATGACTGATGGTTCATTTCCTCTGTGTTACGTTGATTAATCAAAGTATTTTGATTGAATCGAAATGTTTGCACGGAGATCCTTACCATACTATATTAGCCAAGTTATAATTATCATGTTTCTGATATATGGATCTCTTACGGCGGTTATTAATAATATAACCCATCTATCTACTGTTTGCCCTACAAGAGATATAAAATTGACACAAGCTCCGTAGAAGTAATGTCAAAAATCTATCTCTAGTACCTAGGGCAAACTGTAGATAGAAAGGCTATTAATGTCCAGCGTTAGAGCTCCCGCACAAAACTGCGTTACGATGCGACACGGCATCAATCAGATCAGAAGTTCTTGCAGATATTTGCGATACAACTTTGTCGGCGCCTACGATGTAGTTTATTACGAAATAGCATTTAATATTTTGCTCACTTCCTTTGAGAATTTAAAACCTATCACTTGTTTCCAAAACAAAATGTTGAAAAAGAAAATAAGCTTGTCTAACCAGTCTTTTCTATCGCATCTCTTTCTTGGCTTGACTGCAAAAAAGACAGAACAAAAACTAGGACTTCCCCATTCCAAAAGCGAGTCAACATCACATTCCTCGATAAAATTATACCATTTAAGGTTTCGCCGTATGTTTATTTTGTTCCCGGTACTACAAATGTCACTTTTTATGAGAGATGCAGGATGCACCGGTATTTATAACCTGCCAGTCATAAGTCCATCACATAGAGTACAAACTGGAGTACAAAAAAATAAAAGCTTGTAAAGTGAGGTTACAAGGCCGGTTCTTTACCTCATCCAGCCAGTAGATATTGTATGTTATCTATGCATTTTAAAAGTTTGCTTTTGACGCCCATTATCTGGATCCTTTGCTTTTTGCTTTTTTTGTTTTTGCTTTCCTTTGCTTTGCTTATAAATAACAATTTTATTCCCTTGCTTTTCTTTTTAATAAATTGGAAGCAGGTACAAGGACTTTGATTTTCATTTGTCTCACCAAGTAATGTTGATTTTGATGTGGATTCAGTTATGATATAAGTGTAGCTAAAATATTTTTAAACTAATAACCGCTTTTCTCCAGATCTTTGAATTGTAAAGACTTATGAACCAACATTAGAAAATAAAATACTCAGAAGGCCTTGAAGCAACTTTTTGAAAATACTGCCTTGATTATTTTTAACGATTAATTTTAGGTTCTTTTATTCGTAGATCGGTATGAAGAACCCCTCTGTTGCCTGCGGGGTGAGGCCATAGATAGCAGGGCCTTAACATCAGGGTGACAAATGGTCGAATGCTAACCTGTAAGTCGTAAAAAACAACAGAAAAAAAATGTTTAGTTTATTTGCAACAATAAGACTTAATAATAGACACGTTAACGCAGGTGTGGACCACGTTTAAATATGTAGGTTAAAAATCAACAAGATACTTTGTTGCATTATTGCATTGCATTACCAGTGTAAGTCAATGTATGACAGGGTGCTATTATGGTATAAAAAGTAGAGTTGTAGTAAATATTTGCTCTGGGTTAAAAATAGGTCGACGTCAAAAATTTAAAAGCGTACACGTAAGCTACGAATTAGTGCGCTGAGATAGGGTTTAATTTAGTTAAATTGCCGCAGGATATTTTATTGGAGAATCTAATAAATTCACGTTTAAACCTGAGGCTCAAAATTAAAGATCGGCCAGAATAGTAAATAACTAGGTAGTACATAATTTCTATTTAAAGAAGTTAAACTCAATGGTTCAATCAAAATGAGTTTGATGCGCTCTATGGGACATTTTTTAATTAGATATAGCGTAAATATTTCTTCCGTCAGGGTGTTGTGGATCCCCGATCCACATAGTTTCTCATAGATACAAGGAATCGTAGAGATCAGGGCCCGTAGCCAAGATGCATTCTGCAATCGTTGACGCTAGTAGAAAACAAGAAAAAAGTATTGGTTTGACATATTTCAACGCTAAGTCACGTGGTCAGAAATATGTCAAACCAATACTTTTTTCTTGTTTTCTACTAGCGTCAACGATTGCAGAATGCATCTTGGCTAGGGGCCCAGGTCAGAGCTATATATACCTAATAATATATAGAGTACAAACGATTAGATGGAGCATTTGACCATTATTATACCCGATGTAAAGCGACGATGTGATGGATGGTGTAACCCGCTTGGATTTACTTGTATCGTCAACACGTTGTTTATTAGTTAGTACAGACTCTACCTACCTTACAGCTCTATAAACCTAGAATTACATAATATTATTCTAAATTTCACATGACAAGTTACATCGTAATTATACTAGCGTGAGCTTTTCAAAAGAAAGTAAGGACATTAAAATACAATTTACACTCGAAAATGTGGGAAACGAAAGTGCTAAAAATCCACGATATCATTATCAGACCTTAGTAATTGAATTCGTTTAGTGTTTCGTTACTTTTTTGTTTGGAAGTTTACCTTTTCGTGAGAAAATGACAAGCGCTTGATAAATTTCCCTTTTTAGGTGTCATAGCTACTAAGGGTCAGTTTTATATACTTCCGTAAGTAAAATGTCATACCAAATACCAACGACCAGCACAACGCTGAGTTGAGGCCAGTTTGCAACAATACATTTTCTTTTTATTATTTCTTATTTCTACATAATGTATTTGTCTTATAAAATTTGTTGCAAATAAATGATTGTTATTCTTATTCTTTCTTATTCTTACTCAAATTTCCGAATTAAAAATGTCATACCAAAATTTGGTATAACATTTTACTTACGGACGTTTAAAAAACTGGCCCTAAATATCTACTTGTTATATACCTCAATTTTTCTGGACTGGCACTCTCACTCTTTACGTTAAACCTACACGAACGAACGTATAAACGACTACCATAAAAATTTATTTGACGTTTGAACTACAAACAATTCAAGTAATTTATTTAGTTCCGTTTAAAATTATCATAACCGCACCCGTTATACTCTCATAAATCCGGGCTAATTAATCTCGTGATAGCCGAAAGTGTAACTTATTTGATATTTTCCGACATTCAGTGCGCATTAGAGACGCAGTAATTACACCAACATGTATAACGTTTGCTATAGTTGAGGGCCAGCTTCTCCAAAGCTACAAGTTTGGTAACCATCGGTTTAAAAATCGGACTAAAAGATTTTGAGAGGCATCTTAACTTTTTTTAAATTAAGCTTTTTTTTTACTTACAGAGTATAGTTGGTTATTATGTTTCATTTTAATAAATAGCATTAGGTAATGCGATTTGGGCCTAAATATTTTGGTAGCCATAACTTCGTGTAAACACTTACGTGACTTACCTACCATAGAAAGTATAGTTGGTTATCTTAAATAGCTGGGATTTCTTTTGTAATAAATAGCCTTACTGCCAATTAAAATTGAAAAGAAAATATCAAGATAAGATTAGATATCTTTATGGCCAAAAACTATTGTTTCAAGTAGAGATGCAGACGAAGAAAATTAATTATAAGTGCGAACAGTTTAATTTGATTATGGTGAGTCTAAAACTAAGCATGATGTACTATCGAGCTTGGGTGAAAAGATAATAAATAGAGAAAGAAAAGAGAGAGAGACAGTTATTGAAAACACGTGGTATTCCATGTGCTTCCTTAGAGCCTAGGGTTTATCTCCCTGCATTGATCAAGGTCGGTATAGCCGTTTAGTTGCGAAAAGGTAACTGAGACAGATAGACACAGATCACAGAGTTACTTTCGCATTTTGAATGGCTTAAACTGATTTCAGCTCCAAAATAAACTAGCAAACTTGTGTTTTCTTCCAACACGGTCTAATGAATCAAAATTAATAAGAAACGTGGTCGTTACCACGGGCTGGTCATTAGGGAGGCAGCCAACACCTGAGCCGTGAAGATAGTTAGAACCAATTTGTAAACTATGTTTAAAGTGTAATAAAATTATAATAAACACGATTCATTCTCGTTGAATTAAGTAACGTTAGGTTACTCAGTGCAGCGTAAAGGATTGGTACATTGTCTGACGTAGACGGGTGTTTTGGTAGATCTTCTGATTGTATTAGATAGATATAAATGCCACGAAATTGAAAACATAAAAGTATATTTTATATGAAAGAGGAAGTGTAGATTGAATTTTATGGTAGTATTGTCTGGGAAAAGCTGTATTTATTATGGTTGCAACATGTATTAACCATCAGTAAATAGGTAGGTACTCCATTGTGTGTATATTCGTATACCTAGGTATGTGGACATTTAAGTAATCACACTTTAATGTTATGAATATAGGTGTAGCGTGGCACCATCTTCGACCAAATCGTCAAACGCTAAAAAAATACGTAAGTATAAATTTTGTGTAGGTATATTTATTTGTTACTTATTCACGGTGAAGCAGATCAATGGGTCTGAGTGAGTTTGGAACGAAGATAGCTTATATGCTGAATTAACACATAGGTTACTTTTATCCCGAAAAAAATGTTCTTGCGTGATAACGGGAAAATAGCGAGTGTAACCGCGGGGCGCAATTAACTACGTACGACATCAATTACTAGAAGGTGCATAAAAAATAAATTGCCGACTATAAAAGAAGCAACCGTTTTATTAAGTGTCGTTAAGTACCTCTTTAGGACAAATTACTATTCGGTTAAGAACAGTTTGTTATTGACGATCAATGGTTTTTTGTCGGCACTTCGCGTTGTTATAACTTTGAAACACTAGGTATATTATTATATGCCTATAATCGTACTTCGATCGAACGATCTATAGATAGTTCAAATGATCCTTGATCCAATGTGTCCAAAATGTGGAGCACCGCAAGACTCCCAGCGAAATCTTATTTTACTTACTAAAGCACAATCTTTATCACTTAGGTATCTACAATACATATACAATACGAAGCAAAAGAACTTGGTAATCCCACAACACGCAATAAATTTATGCTTGAAGAGGAATCTACATTCACAAGTCTCCCAGCGAAATCTAATTTTACTAAAGTACAATATTGATCACTTACCTAAAATAATAAGACAAATACGAAGCAGAAGAACTTGTGATTCCACACGCACTAAGACAAGTTAGGCAAACAACGTATCGCTATTGTCGAGTGCACTTTCAACCCCTTTCTCAAGAGAAAGAACATCGATTTAGTTTCGAGCCGAAATGATCGATTGTCATATCAAACAGCACATAAATCTTTCACTTTCAAATGGGTCCGCTTCAGACAATGCGACATCGAATTACGTGGTAATGGTCGCAATTTGTGTCGCTTGCCCCCCAACACGGCAGCGAAAGTATGTAGCGGTCACGGAATAAAGAAAACTCATGTAAATTGGATAAAACTGCACGCTAACTAAACTACTATGGTTTGTTCTTAATCTTTGTGGTTTTCAAAGGTGCGGTATTGGCTATTGAACCCTAACAATATCGCTGTATTTTTTTTCAATACATAGGTGTATCAAAATTATCTGCTGTTTTATAGTCTCGCTAAGACTTAAAAACGGCTTGACCGATTTGTATACAAGTACATTTTGTTTTTGTTCTATGCTTATACGAGACAACAATGCTTGTGAAAGTTTTTGCAATTGTTTGCAACCTATATAAAATTAAAATGATCACTAAATCCTATAAATTAAGTGGCAATACTGCACCTGGTATCAGAATCAAAAAACAATATTTCTATTATTTTGTTAAAAACAAACCCAAGCGTACGTACGTAGATAGGTTATAAAAAATGTAGAAATGTATCCGTCTTATTGAATTAGGTGAGTTTTCATTTCACTTGGCCGGTAAAACTTGAAATAGGTTGGTATGTAGGTACTACCCACTTGTTGCAAATTTATGATTCTACAATTTGCATGCAGAAAGTTCGCCGAGCCCAATTAAACATAATATTTTCTAAGTTATCTATAACTCTACGTAAATATTAATTTCCTTATATGTAATAGCATATTCTACAACAACTCTAACATCTGTAAAATTATAGTGAAAATAAGTGTGATTTATTGGATTTATTATAATGCGTGATTTGCCGAAGATATTATCACGTAGGTACCAATCTAGCACCCTTTTTTGTTTTACATGATTGCGGCGAACCACAAGTCACCTGATGTAAAGTGACAATGTGATTAAAGATGGCGCCACGCTACACATGTGGACTGGGAAATGGCTTTCAAGGGAGACTGACTGACTGGGTGGTTGTTAGCCAGGCAAGCACTAGGAAATGCCCAACAAGCTATGGTTTCATCACGATGTTTTCCTTCTTCAAAAGCTCATGTTCCTAATGTATTCTTCTAAATTTCAATAGATATCTACTTATTTGTTGCGTCCTCACCTATTTTTATGATACCTTGCATATATTGAAGTGACTGGTCGATGCTACCCGTGACCAAAATGCTGGACGTTATTTTGCGTAAAGGCTAAGCGTTGCCATTCAAAGGGGCAATGCGGCCAGCATTTTGGGAACGATGCCAACTGGTAGCGGTTTATTAGATTATAGGTAGTTATATTGTTTAGTTTGATAGGTAGTTTTATTTTATATATATTATGGTTTAGTTTAACGTTTTTATTATGCCAATAGAGTTTTCTTTTATCTGATTAAGGTCCGATCCTATTTTTTAAGATCCATTCTTCAACTGTATCTTATTTAAAATTAACTTTCATCTATCCCGATCGCGAATGAGTAACGTTACCATATAATTCGCGGTCAATTAAAGAAACATGATTTTAAGTGCGTGCATTTTTTGTGTCGCGTCAAAATGGGACCAAACCTGTGGGCGTGATCCGTCCAACCACTTTTTTAAACTCTTTTTACTCATATGATCATTGCAAATCCTAAGATTACATGTTTAGTTCATTAATCGAGTACTAACCACTGCTCATTATCTGTAATAACTGCCAATCACTAGTGTCGTTGATCCCTCGTGTTTTTCTTCGAGAGCTTTTATGCTTATCTTGCTTGTCATAGACAAAAAAAAACACAGGACATCTTTTTTTAGGTCGTCTATTAATATAAATACATTTCAATGTTATTGATCTCTGCCTACACTAAATTGGAGATTTAAAAATGCATCGTCAGTATGTAGGTTTTTTGTGTTTTCCTTTGTTCTATATGGCAGACATTTTTTTTTGTTTGTTGTGGAACCAAGCTTTAGCAAGCTAAACATATAAGTACACACGCAGTATATAGAAAAGTACCTAAGTAAGCTAGATTCAGGATTGATTGGATTGATTTTAACATTTAAAAAAAAACGAATCTACTTATCTTTCTTTCTATCTATCTGTCTCCCTATTTCCCCTATTCTAACCATTTTCGGTAAACAGCCAAAACAGTCATACTCACGAAAGTGACTTTGCTTGCGGCGGCGTCGTGTGTCGGGTCGCCCTCTTCCCTCTCATATGGTCGAGGAGGGCGATGGCTGGCACATGCGTCAACTCGTGAACGGATGCTGCTGGGGTCTGGTCTGCTTTGGTTGTGATCCCGCAACTCATTAATATTCATGTTCCCATATCCCAATGTGTACAACCAAACAAGAGAAATCTTATTAGTAAAGCTAATTAAAAAATATCGGACCATTAGATGACAAAAAAAGCTTGGGATTTTAGTGAACTTGCTCCAATTCAATCAATTAGTAATAAGAATAAAATTGTCAATGTGATCGCGCCATAAAAATTACCTGCCGGGCGTTTCTTGCCTGTTCTTTTGCCGGCGTAAGGAGGTTGGAACAGGCGTAGCTAGTTTTAAGTTTGACGTTTTAATGTGATCACTATGTATCCTATTGAATAAATAAAAATTGACTTTTTGACTTTTTTTTTTGATCTGCGATATTTTGGACCGATTTTCAACAAACATAGGTAAGAATGCTGCCGACTAATTCAGATTTCAAACTAAACAAAAAAAACGAAATTGGTTCATCCGTTCGGGAGTTACGATACTACAGACAGACACACACATACACGTCAAACTTATAACACCCGTCGTTTTTGCGTCGGGAATTAAAAATAAAAATATATACAAACAAATGCACTGGGAACAACTAACTTCAATAGGAACTTGTAAGTTTATTCTGATATACGCATCTAAATAGTATACTTCCAAAATGTATTAGACAGCAATAAAAAAAACGATAGTCTTGGTCTTATCCACGATCAGAAATATCAGAAAAATGAATTGTCTTTTTGAATAACAACTTGAAGGAAATCCCGCCCACACTTGGTGGCAATCCATGCATGTGAATTTAATGTAACACCAGTAGGTATATACATTACTATGTGTGTTTGTAGCAGTTCTTTGATCTTTTTACATCTTTCAGGGTACAGAGTTTATCTACAAGTCACATGTGTTGACGATGATGTGGTCGAAGGTGGCACCACGCTGCGCCTGTAAGGCGAACTGGCTCTCAAATTAGGCGGCCAAAGCAAACGCCCTACCACCAAGCAACTCTCAACAAAACGTTTCCACCGAAAGCTCAAGCTTTTCAAATTGAACCCACGACCTACAGTTACAAGCCTACGCCACTCAATACCACTGAGCTATCATCGTTTTATGTGGTGCTAGTTGCTCTTAATAATTAATCGTGTAGGTATTTACATGAGCATCAAGCGATTTGCCGCCAGTTTGTACAACATTGTTTCGTATGATAGTGCAGAAAAATTATCTACAGATTAACATTTTTAAAATCGTAAGATTCTGTTAAGTAGTTGTAATGATAGTAAGTATATGTGGAATTTATTAAATTAAGCATTGTTATTTGAATGGATGCAGTTTTTTAAACGGGCATGTGAGAACCTCATGTATGTTTTCTTGGAAAATTGCTATTGGTTGTAATGGGTGATTAATTAGTTGCATACAATGTTTTGGTGCTGACAGCACTTTAGAGTTGTCACTATTTTTATGGTTCACATATGCAATGATGTGCTATTTTCTTTAGTGCCGTGCCGTAGCGTGACCAGTTTCGTAGTACAGGCCTCACTTGGATGGGTGACCATTATTAACAGATATTTTCCATATACTGTCTCAGTTTCCTGCATATGTTTTTATTATTAACTTTCGGAACCCTAGTGGACCAATTTCCCGGAGCGTATCGGATTAAACTATTCCTTCATCAATAATCATCACTTTGCACACCTACTAGATAATTCAAACTAACTTTACAAAATTTTGTGTAAGTCTAATAATAAAATCTACAGTAAACACATATCTCATTCTGCCCACAAAAACATAAAAATACAAACAACAGAAAGTCGCATACCCACAAGTAAAAAGATCAGTAAACCAATGTAAATCCATCGAATTATGGTCCATTTATACAAGCGTGAAATAAACGACCTGACAATATTGTTTTTGTCTGTCTCCTCGCGTAATACGGGTTACTATTTTTTGCTATGAAAAATGTGTGATATAAAATGCTGTTTTTATGGTAGATGCACTTTTGTAGCTTTTCAATTCCAGAATATAATGGCTTTGATAGAAATACTACTATCTCCCTTATATTCTCCTCGTAGACAATTTCAGATCATTATTCCCCTTGGGAGCTGCAAATTCAAGCTGACTGCAAATTCGACACTAAAAAGTATAATAATCTTCCATAAGTTGTAATTTTTTTTGTATGGAGGCCATTTTTGGGCCGAAGACGTAGGGTGCTAAATCTATTCTGTGACGTAGGTTTTTATCCCGGAGAATCAAAAACTACTACAAATACAGTGAAAGATATAATTTTACATATCACTAGATTTCGCAAACTGAACACTGACTCACGACTGAACTGTACACTGCCCTGCAATCAGTATACTTGTCTAGTGTGGGCTTTGACATTTGCGAAGTAGAATCATTGTTGAGCGGAATTATTGAAACAAAATAAACAATTTAAGTAGGTAAATTAAACTCAATAAAACTATCGTAATATGTATATAACGATTTGTGTCCTGATGGTAGTTTCTACGAAAACACGAAGTATTACTCCTGAATTTTAGGCGCAGGTACACCTACCCATTTGCTAAGTAGTACAAAATGCTAATAAACTGTGACCACAGCACGCTATAATGTAATGTTGTTGGCAAGAAACACGATGCCTCCGAGAACTAGACGAGGATTAGTTCCTGACTAGTTTTGCTGAAAATATACCTCTAAATAAATATGAACAGCAAAACATGCAAATAGTTCCAGCCTTTTGTAAGCTCTGGATTTTCTAGGAATTTCAATTTATGCCTAGTCTTGGTTTGACAAAAAGAAAAATAATTGATTGGTGAACTCAATACGTTCAAACATAAATGTTACTTTTTTCATCCAAGCACGTATCTTCACTAGGTAGTAGGTAGGTATATAATATAGTCCATAACAACGTGTGTGGTAACCTTTCCTAGCTAAGCATAGAGTCTAACCACTATCATTAGATTTTGAATCTACCCTAGACGTAGTTAAACTATAATCAAAAACAGGTGAATACAACACTTTAAGGCTGGTTTTCAATTATAAAAAAGACCACAAGAAATATATCAATTGACTAGTAATGTAGATTAATCTGAGGTATTATACATCTATAATTGCATACTGTATTCCTTCTGGTATGGTCTCTTTTATTTCGACTAGCCGCGCCCTGTGGTTACACTTATCCCGCATAAACCTATTTTCTGAATAAAAGTTGTCAATGTACTTAGGGTGATCCAGGGTATAAGCTTCACTCAAATCCATTGTGCCATTTCAGAGTGAAAAAGTAACAAACATACACACACTCACTCACTCTGAAATGGCACAATGGATTTGAGTGAAGCTTATAACCTGGATCATTTTTTATTCAGAAAATAGGTTTTTGCGGGATAAGTGTAACCACAGGGCGCGGCTAGTACACACACTCACTCACTCTTAAACTTTTGCATGTATAATATTAATGTGATAGTGTGATGTATGTTAGTATAGCATTAGCCTGTTTTTTTGTCACCAATGTAAGCTTACTTGTATGCGGCTCTCACTGAATCAAAATACTGACCCTACTTAAGATATTTCTGACAGCAAAATGCACCTTTGTTCATAAGCTCAAAGGTACACGAGGGCTACGGTAATGAGACGATTCGCAGAAGAAACCAGATACTTTGCCGACATAATTATTAAAAAAGTAGTGCGCAAATAAGAAAACTAAGGCGTTGTATTGACAGTCTCCTCCTTTTTTTTTTCTTCCGTTAAAAAGCTTCATCTTAAAGTGGTCAGGACATACGAACATTACTTGTAGACCCGACAACCGTTGAGTAAAAAATATGTTTGAACAATGAAAGACGATAATTATATACCAAAAAACAAAATATTATAGCTATTTAGCAGATGATATAATATGTACTACAATGCTATGTGCTAGTATATAAAGAAATAAACAAAAATAAAACACCTCATAATTTTCAAGCGTCGCACAAATCTGTACCACCTAGTAATCAAGCAATTCTTATTATCTTGTTACCTAATTAGTAATAACTCTATCAAAAACTCCCATTAAGGGAAACCGTAGTAATCTCACCGTCTTGTTGAAACTAGCTCGAACCGTTTATAAGGAATGCAGCCCACTTAACTAACAGCGGTAACCTTGAGATAAGGCTCCACTGTATTCATAAGAGGAAGCGATATCAATTATTTATATCATAAAAATTTCATCTTTTCGGTTTTGTTTTGCCTCTAAGAAATATGTTTAACAAATAAATCCTCACGCTTATATGAATGCGCAAGTGTATTTGTAGGTTTGTCTTTCTTTCTCGGATCGACCTAATCTTTTCTAGCATAGAGATTGTTTATGATATAGACTACTTTTTTTCCAAAAAACTCATAGTTTGTGGGGCACAGCTATCATATCTTGTTCTTATTATTTAAACGATACAACGCAAATTAAAAAAATCGGGACAAAGAGTGAGAGAGCATAATATAACTCAATAATTTATCGCTTAGAGTACTTATATCCATAAAAAAGCCAAGTGCCATATTATATTCTTATCTAGTGTATATAATTAGTTTACCTCGGACTGCTGCCAGTATCTTCGGTACCTACCTTGCCCAAAGGGACTTCTTTTAATAATGTATTTTAGTTATTAGTTTAGGTTTATTTGTTTTTATTTCATTGTTGTGGAAAAATAACAGCATCTATTAGTTTATTGACATCTCTCTCAAATATTAAATAAACAAAAGAGATGTAGGTACCTACATACATTTGCGGTATATTATATACTGTACTCGAAAATCATATCGTATGTTTCAATGAGATAAATAATGCAATTCTCGCGAAGCGTATCTACCCTATCCTATCCTAATTTACGTGTACGGCGACCACAATATGGCTAGCCGCTAGCGTCCGCTAGCCTGACGGTCTCACTGAATATTATCTGCTGAATAAATCCACTGGAAACTGGGGCTAAATCAACTTGGTAGCGGTTGCTACGCTACAGTTACGGTAAAGACCCTTTAGGATACATATCAGTTTATCATATACACGGCACCTACTTTGAAATACTTTAATTAATACTAGGGGATATCAGTGACATGGATCAAGGTGGACATTAGAACAGGGTAACAGGTTCAGTCCTTTATTAAAGACGACTAGATAACTAGGTATCAATTAGGGAGCTCCTGCAAAGGGCAAAAAGTATCCCAAAAATATTATATGTATATACAAAACTCGGTAATAAACGTAGGTATTTCTTACGATAAATAACAAAAGATAAATGGTTAAAACAGAAAAGTTTAATCCTTTTATCATCATCTGCCTATTACGTTCTCACTGCTGGGACTCTTGCTTTCTCTCAAAGAGAGTATGGGCCGTAATCTACCACGCTGGCCCAGTGCTGGTCGGTTGATGTCGCATGCCCTTGAATGTTGTCGTTCTTGGATGAGCCTGTTTCCTCACAATGTTTTTTTCACCGTTTTGAGTGATGGCAAATCCATACATCATAGGTGCGGGAGGTTACGAGCTTGGTATCGGCGCCTTGTAAGTCGTACGCGTTACCGTTTGGCCTTCATTGCTAAGACCTTTGTAACTGGTAATTTAATTTTTCCTCATTTCTTACGTTAATCAAAAAGACCTCCTGGTGGAACTATTTCACGATGCTTTCCACTCTATCTACGCATTGGCAAACTTGTGGCATTCAATAAAGTGCTGCTAAGTGACACGTCCCTTCCTGCTCAATATCCAGCTAACCCTTTTAGAGTGGGATAGCTTTCTAGTGTTTTATCTTTGTCGTAATGAATTTATTCGTCGAATAAATTCTACACTGAGGCTACACTAACGCTCGCAGAACAACAAGGTCTATCTACCATATGGGCGTAACGAGGATATTAATTAGTGGGGCTTTCAAAGAAGTCACAAAAACCGCGACACTTCAAAG
Source organism: Opisthograptis luteolata (assembly GCA_931315375.2). Taxonomy (NCBI): domain Eukaryota; kingdom Metazoa; phylum Arthropoda; class Insecta; order Lepidoptera; family Geometridae; genus Opisthograptis; species Opisthograptis luteolata. Next base: position 3,987,657 of record OV928044.1, read on the forward strand.
CGATAATGCTAGCGAGGATACCATTTCCGAGAGGTAGAGATAATGTAATGTTGTGCAAAAAGCTAGCACCATCTCTTTAGCTATTTGATTGGCTGACCAATGTTTATGCAAGGGCATGCGACATCTACCAACACGCACTGGATCCACGTGGTGGTAGATTACGGCCCATACTCTGTCTCTGAGAGAAGGTCTGAGTCCCAGCTGTGGGAACTTAATAGGCTGATGATGACGTTTATGTACGTCCTCCGGATAGGTGGAGTGACGACATACGCAAAGTGACTAGCGGCGCGGCGGTTAGATGAGAGAAGCCGAAGATCGGGCTCAGTGGCGTACATAAGGAGAGGCCTACGTCCAGCAGTAGACTGAAACAGGTTGATTCATGTTTTCTTCTGTAAAACGCATACTACTAGATTAGGGACTTTCTGTGAGCGAGCTCTAATTATGGCGCTTCTAATGTTATGATTATTTGTTTAGTTGGCTTTAAACCCACAAACCCCTCCCCTGACTGCGTGCTAACTCTGTCTACAGTTACTTTATTATGGTTCTAAGAACTCCACGCCTTGAAATAGCCTGTTATAATATGAATAACTTGTTATCCACATAATATGAAGAATCTTGCTACTGCTTATTATCTTTTATCAAAGTGATAACATAGTGGTTAGTTAGTGTAGCAAAATGGAAAGGTTAAAGCGTTTTTAGAATAGAAAACTGATCAAACAATATTCGTACCTAGTTGTTTTGTTTGCTATTTAAACTACGGACAAAAAACTTAAACAGCATTTAAGAATTCTACTATTTACATTTGCGAAACATGAAATTTGTCTAATATTTAACTTGCTCAAATAACGAACCATACATAACCTAGAGGAATTTATTGGATTTAAGTAGGTACTTTTCTTGAAATCGCATTCTGTTTTTCCGAATTAACCAATGGATTTAACAAAAAATATGTAATGTAAACCTTTTCCTGCCAATCATAAACAAACAAAAAAAGCAGGCATGTTTGTCGAACCATTTTTGTGTTAGCAAGACTAATGAACAGTAATTGAATTTTATGTTTAAGAAGCAGAAGAAGATTAGGTTCTTTTATGATGATCCCACTGCTGGAATTAGTACTAGAACCAGGCTAGTTTGCCTACTGCCATTTCTTACTCTATGATTGTTATGCTTCTTGGAATGCCACGCCCTTAAACCGCATAATAAGTAGAGCATCTAGAGAGAGCCACCACGGCACAAAAAGTGGTAAGTTATTTGCGTAGTTTTTATTGATCATCCAGGAATGGCACGTTTTGCAACTATAATAACGTATTGTTGGATATTAGTTTTCATTAGTTAATTAGTCATTTATTTTGTTACTAGCGACCAGCCCCGGCTTTGCACGGTGCAATGTATGTGTGCGTAACTATTTGTCAGCATAAGATTTGTATGAAAGATTTTTTTGAAAAATTCGGGTTTAACAAAAAGTGCTTATTTCTATGGGATTTTTGAATGAACTCAAGACCCGCCTCGTATTGGCCTTCTCATGCGAAGCAGCGTCACTAGTAGGTACATAGATAAATGCCATTAGGTACAGCTAGTTTTACTGGGGCCCAAGTCTGCTAATCAATATGAATCTACACGAAGAAAAAAGATCTTCCGAAATACCGTTTTCCTTCTGAGTCAAAAGGGAAGGACTTGTGATTCAGAAGGAAAACTAATACAAAATAAAGAAGGAAACTGTCTTGGAAGACTCGGAAGGAAAGTCAGAATTTTTTTCTCAGTGCATACTGATACACTTTTGGTAGTCTACTAAATTATTAATTGTCCATATTGCGTCTATATTGGGTTCTGTGACAGATTAAGTTATAGTAAGAAGCATTATCTTAGTCTTGACATGCAACATCGGTCTACTAGTATGCATCTAGACTGAAAATTTGAGTGAATATAGCAGACTTGGCCCTCTCGATGCTATCACCCCGCATAGCGTTTGGCATCTCAACACGCCATAGAAAGCCCCACTCGCATGTAATTTTGCAGTCTGCATTGCCCTTCAACCTTGTACCTAATTATTCAATGCTGTTGGTTACATGTTTATTCATCGTTAGCATGTGGAATGTGGAAGCATGGCCACTAGACCACTGTCCTTTGAACCTTGTGAAAGTACACGGATGGCCTAATTTGTTTACACCGGCATCTACATGGGAATGATTATAATTTTCGTGCTTGAGTTGTTTCATCAATACAAATCCTATCTCATCCTACTATTCTCCTATCTTACTAATATTATAAATGCGAAAGTTTGTGTGTGAGTGTGAATGTTTGTTACCACGTGTCACCGTAACTACTAAACCGATATTGATGAAATTTGGATTGGAGATAGCTTATACTCTGGAATAACACATAAGCTATTTTTTATCCCGGAAAAGACGTGGGTAAAACCGCGGGGCGCAACTAGTAATATTATAAATGTGGAAGTAACTCCTGTTTGTTTGTTACCTTTTCACGACTGAACTGCTGAACCGATTTTAATGATATTTGGTGTGGAGATAGTTCGAACTCTGGAGAAGGACATGAAATTTTTTTTTATCACGACAAAGCGTAGTCCACGCGAGTGAAACCGCAGGGAACATCTAGTATTTTTTTAGTGTAAGTGGTGAATCCGTACTGATAACAAAATTAAATTAAATTATACACTACTAGCTGCGCCCCGCGGTTTCACCCGCGTCTTCCCGTTATCCCTTAAAAACCTTTTTCCAGGATAAAAAGTAGCCTATGCGTCAATCCAGGCTGTAAGCTATCTGCATTCCAAATTTCACTGAAATCCGTTCAGTACTGTTTGCGTGAAAGAGCAACAATCATACATACATACATACTGACAAACTTTCGCGTTTATAATATTAGTAGGATTCCGTTGTTGCCGGAAAGGACAAATCAACAAATCAAAAACTCACTGTCGCATTGATATAAGTGTCACATCATCATCATTATTAGCTAAAAAAAACGTCCACTATTTAACAAAGGGGGAGAGGCCCTTTGAACGACACTAATAAACGGTTACTAGCCCTTTGCATCCATCGTCTTCCCACGACTCTTACGATGTCGAGTGACTGATATAGTAAGTGTATTATAAGGATGATGAAATCAATATTCATTTACCGCTACATGGCACTATATCAAAATTACCTAATTTTATCGTTCTGCAACGGATAAAGATTGACAATCTTACTTGATTGACAATTAGTCTGCTGTACATTTAAACCTGGGACATAATCTAGTGCCGTAATAACAGCACTGGCATTACACTGATTAACTGTAAGAACGGTGTAATGAGATAGAAAACATTGTATCCTACCACCGTACTACCTTGTCTCAGGACTTATTTCTGTTCTGCCTTTTACAGCTCCACGAAACGGTAACATTTTTAATTGTGACACAGTCCCTGTAAGTTACTCTTAAAGTGATATTCATAATAATATACTAAACAAAGGATCATATTAATATGTCACCTTGTCTCAAAACGCATTTTCATCGTTCCTTTGCTTTTCGAAGACGTGGAGCGTGCATTATTGTGACAGAGTCCTAATAGTTTGCCGTTGTAAGTGGTACGACGTGATGAATGTGCAGGCGCAGGCACAAATTAATAGCAAACAGATAATGGACGGCGAGTTTACTAATAGCTCGCCACGCTTGTTTTGAAGTGAAGGCAGTTAAGCTTTAGTAACTAATTTATCTTTCAAGCAGATTATGGTAAATCTAGAAGAGTTTATCATCCGATGTCTTATTTTGTCTTGTTTAAAGAGAAAAGATGATTTATAAATTTTACAAGTAGTACAAAACATTGAATGCAAATAATGCAATACAAATACGATATGATTTTGTCCCATTTGGTGTCGAACCCTTGGTCCGTGGAGTCCTGGCGCTATAAGGCTTTTTAAGGAAATAGCAAAAAAGTTAGCTGACATCACAGGAGACCAAAGAGTTGGCAGCTACCTCGGACAAAGAACTAGTCTAGCCATTCAAAGGGGGAAGGCTGCCAGTATCTTCGGAACCTTGCCTAAAGAAACTCCTTTTTTTAATAATAATATATTATTGTAGTTATTTGATTTTTTTAGTTTATTGTTATAGTATACATTTTTGTTATTTTTATATCAAATAAATCTTTGAGAATTACTTTATACAAATACTTTTTGTATTTCATAATTGAACAATGAACAACTTTAACAAAATTTTGTTTTATGTAGATGCATGTATTCTTCTCACACTTAAATAAATGCGAAAGTGTGATTCTTGGTTTGTTTGTTTGTCCTACTTTTATGCAACAACAAAACAACGGATCGACGTGGTTTTTTGCTTAGATATAGGTTATTGAGCACATAATGATATAGGATCCTTTTTATCCCGCAAAAATGCATGGTGGAGTCGCCACGCGGGTCAAGCCGTTAGGCGCAGCTAGTCTAAACAAAATTGCTGCGTCCAAAATAATACAGGAAAACAACCAAATCGTGATCGCACGAACAATGTAAAGATGAGATACTAGTTGTCATTATAAATCTAATTCCGTAGCTATTTACTACTTTAAACACTTTTAGAAGGCAAAAAACATCATTAACGCGAATAAAATGATTTATGCACTTAATCTATGCGACGATTAAAAACACATTAGCAATTTTAATTTGTCGCAAACAGATACCAACGCGAATGTCAAAAGTTGTATTAAAAAAGAAGTTGCATATGGGCGGGCCGCGCCGCAACGCGTTTACGTCTCTTTCAAACATTGAATGAATGACAGAGATGCAGGATGTTTTGCGGTACGGCCCGCCCGTTGATTGCGAGTTGCGACTATCTATCCTAATATAATCCTTTCTATAAACAACTTTTCCATGTAAACTTTAACACTCCATTATATCAATCCTAATAGAGCCAGGAAATCATTTGACTCAAAAGTCTTTTCTTGGTGCACCCATAAGTATAGATAGGTAGGTACTTACTTTAAAATCTAACATTCCTAGTTTCATGTTTTTAAGCTGTGTGTTGTCTTTTACGTAGTAGAATAACAGTTACCCTCTTCCATTTGTTTTGAATTTGCGACAAACCGTACGAATGCAGATTTAAGCGAGAAATTAATTCTTTAGGAAGTTGTTTAACACACTCGTGCTTCCATACGTAAGAAGGTTGGTCTAATGTTTTAAATATCGCATAGGAAGTCATTAAAATTGTAAATACTTAATTGAAAGTGATAGTGAAGAGACCGTCAGTTAGTATCTTGGTGATTCCCAGGTGTACGTTGGCTAGGTCTTGTTTACATCAGTCGGTACTTGGTACTAAGGGACCGATGTATTACGTTGATGGTTTAATCAAGTCTCTACTGCTTATGCAAACCATGCGTAAGAAAAGAGTCAGTAATTAGGTAATAGTTAAAGAAACATTTACGGTGAGAGCGTGGCTAAGATTTTGTTTTAGTGCGTTACGGTGTGTCTTTGAGATTGTATTTTGATTATGGCTTGGATCTCAGTAGTTTCCCGCAGGATTTAAATATTTGTTTATTTTATTATTTTTTTTTGAAAACGTTCAGTGTACATAATAGCTCGGGAATTATTCCAAACCAGTTCTTAGCAAGAGTCAACTTTAATGCGCTTAGGGATGAATTAAATACTTATGTCAACTTCAGGAATATCATTAAACTCATTAGTTTGTTTTACCTAATATTCAAGTATATTTATCGACTTTTTAAAAGGAAGTTTGTAAATGTCAATTTATGTATCATGGTACATTAATGTATAATTATATTTATTCAATTACAGTCACAGCGCAAAATGGTTGTAATTAACCTCCATTTTTATCTTGACTTCGTGATTTCCGCCTAGAAAAGTATCGTCGTGTCGTATTGAAAAGTTGCACGATTTTCATTTGCGATCAACTGCGATCAATTTATTGGATGGTAAGGGAATCCCTTTTCCTTCGACATATTATCTGTAGTTGCGCTAGTAAAGTATCCCTTAGTGATGAGAGAGATTAGATAAGTGCAACGGGTAAAGTAAGGTTTATTTGAAATTATAAAAAACCAAAATAATGACAGTTATTTAAAGAAACCAAAATAATGACAGTTATTTGTCAATATATTTATGAAAATGTAATGTACATACGGAAAAATTTAAATAGCTTCAAAAAGAGAAGTGATTATCACAATTTTAATACTAGAAACAAAGATAAAATTGCTGTACCCACCACTAGGCTCCATAAAGTTAGCAACTCGTTCAAAGGTCAATGTGTACGCTTTTTCAACAAAATCCCAAGTGAAATTCAAGACTTGTCTATAACAAAATTTCAAATTCGTATAAAGAGAAATCTCATTAGTAAAGCTTATTATAAAATATCGGACTATCTAGATGACAAACAAGCTTGGGATTGTAGTTAATCTATCTATCTTTCTTTCTATCTATCTATTCTCCCTATTTCCCCTATTCTAACCATTTTCGGTAAACAGCCAAAACAGTCATGCTCACGAAAGTGACTTTGCTTGCAGCGGCGTCATGTGTCGGGTCGCCCTCTTCCCTCTCATATGGTCGAGGAGAGCGATGGCTGGCACATGCGTCAACTCGTGAACGGGTGCTGCTTGTGGGGTCTGGTCTGCTTTGGTTGTGATCCCGCAACTCGTTAATATTCATGTTCCCATATCCCAATGTGTACAACCAAACAAGAGAAATCTTATTATTAGTAAAGCTAAATAAAAAATATCGGACTATTAGATGACAAAAAAAAAAGCTTGGGATTTTAGTGAACTTGCTCCAATTCAATCAATTAGTAATAAGAATAAAATTGTCAATGTGATCGCGCCAAAAAAATTACCTGCCGGGCGTTTCTTGCCTGTTCTTTTGCCGGCGTAAGGAGGTTGGAACAGGCGTAGCTAGTTTTAAGTTGACGTTTTAAAGTGATCACAATGTATCCTATTGAATAAACATATTTTTGATTTTTGATTTTGATTTTGATATTTATTAACCATAATTTTCAAGACCCGTCACAAATAACTTAAATGCAGTTGTTTAGAAATCTGGTTCCGTAAACGGTGATTTAACTCCACCTTGGTATTTCTAAGTACCTACTCCATTCTGGTATTAAGCTAAGCCTGTCTCGTATATTAAAGTATTTACTTTTGAGATTTCCTCTAGGACTGAATAGATCTGAATTTCTATTTTATCACTAGCTGTGCCCAACTCAAGTAAATAACACACATCAAAACTTCCATTTTTATAAAGTAGGAAGTAAAAAAGGATGGTACTATTTAAAAAGGTTACTTATGTAATGGAAAAAGTTTAAATAAATAAATAAATTAGGTAAGCCGTACGCAAATAAGTCAATTAGCTTTTGGCTAGCATTAATTCGTTATTCCTACAATTTAATGCTAATTAGCGCTAATTGACGTCTCTATGAGTGCGGCAGCTAGCTTGATATTAGTTAATAGAAAGTAAGATATTACTTCAAGTAGACAATTTACTTTCTTTTCTTCATAAATTTAGCTAAAATTTAGCTCAAGTTTAGAATCGATCGTCAATCACATTGTTGGTGACTTCTGGCAGGGCAAGCCAATTCCCAGTCCAGCTATCTATAGGTATATAGCGCTATATACCCTCGAGTATACATCGTCACATAACTTCAGGTCAAAAGCTATAGGACAGTAATAGTGGTTGTAATCCCGTAATTCGTTAATGTTCATGTTTCCATATCCCAATGTGCATAACCAACCAAGAGAAACCTTGTTAGTACCTAAAGCTTATTATAAAATATCGGACTATTTTATATGACATAAAAAGCGTGGATTGTGTGTAGTGAATTTGCCAATTCAATCAATTAGTAGTGAGATGAAAATTGTAAATGTGATCGCGCCCATAAAATTACCTGCAGGGCGTTTCTTGCCTGTTCTTTTGCCGGCGTAAGGAGGTTGAAACAGGCATAGGTAGTCTTAAGTTTGACTTTTTAAAGTGATCATATTATGTATCTTATTATATGAATAATTTTTGAACTTGACTTGAGTAAGTATGTAAAAAAAAACAATTCGACAGCGATGCGGTAGGTAAATCATTATTCACTTTTTACCGAGATTACTCCATTTTAAACCAAATTTAGATTAATCTTGATAAAAGTAATAACAGGTGTAGTTTATTCAGACCCACTTATTATTTCGCGCATAATTTTCTAAGCAATTAAAAAACCATAACAAAATGTAATAAATGCGCTCGAAGTTAATGAATCTTCTCGTTTTCATTACAACAAAACATCAACAAGTCCGGAAAATATGGTGCAATGGACACTGGCGCAAAACATAACCTACACGGTGAAATGGTTTTGAATATCCACATAATCTTCTTCTTTTTTGTTATTAATAGATTAGCAAACAAGCAGACAGCCCGCCTGAAGGAAAGCGGTCACCGTCGCCTATGGACATTTGCAACACCAGCTGGGCCCCTAGCCAAGATGCATTCTGCAATCGTTGACGCTAATAGAAAACAAGAAAAATGTATTGGTTTGACATATTTCAACGCAGAAATATGTCAAACCAATACTTTTTTCTTGTTTTCTACTAGCGTCAACGATTGCAGAATGCATCTTGGCTAGGGGCCCTGGGGAGTTGCCGATGCGTTGCCGACCTTTAAGAACTATTTTCACACCCATCTTGAAGGATTGCAATTTGTAGCAGTGCGGAAAGATTTATGAGGGGGCTTCTTCTTTTTTTTTCTTTGTTATAAATAAAAATCAATTCCTGTTCGTTAGTCCGGCTAGAACTAAAATAACACAAATTGGTCAATACCAATTTGAATAATTATTTTTTCATTGAGTTCTTTACTGTCAGGATAAGGTTTGCATGGCAAATTTAATGTTGGTAAATCCATCGGAAAATAGAAAACGGGGGTCACTATTTTCATATAATTTCGGATAACTCAGACTTTTATCTAAAAATCCCTGTATCTGAATAACAGAAACTATGTAACTATTTTGTGGATCGGGTATCCACTACACACAGAAAAATACTTGAACTTTTTTCAAAAACGCAAATGTGTTTCCCGTAGTTAGAATCGAACCCGCAAACACGCTCTCCAGTTGGCTGGTTACCCGTTGCGTCACATAGGTCGTATGCAGCCTCACACACCATCAGCACCTATCAGTCGCACACTTCGTGATGAAACATAAATGATGTACAGGAAACATAGGTATTTCTAATCGTTATAGGCCAACTTGAAATCCTGTGTACGCATAGATATTACCTATTTATTCTCTTGTCTTTACCTTCAATTTTCATTAGGCATGCAATAAAATAATCATTTGTTTACCTAAGGCCTTATTCCACATCTGACAAAAGGGGTATTACTAATGCCGATCAGGTAGTACCAAAAACAAAACAAATTGAAAATAAAAACTCTACAAATTATTAAGGTAGTGTTCAATAAAATATTCTCTATTATTTTTCCGAATATTATGCTAATGGTATCAACAGGTCTATGTTATTTATAAACCTGGAGAAAAATGGTCGTTACTTTAAGAAACTTGCACACTTTTGTTTTAATAGATCTTTTTATAAATTTCTCGTAGAGGCTTTGCTGTGTATCATTTATTACTGTCATATTACAGAGAAAAATCGTTTTTGTTATTCCTAATTTTCAGCTTGGACTCGAAATTTAGTTACTATCGTCGTTTTAGTATACTGCTTTAGGTTAGCGTATCAAAAATAGTTCAGACTCAAATAAGACCTGAATAATAAGTTATTCAATAGATTGTTAGGTAGATACGTTCTCATCTAAGGGTGAAACCAAACCAGCGTAATTATGTGCGTCGTGAGTCCCGTATTTTCGGTTGCTCATTTTACGTTCAACTGAAGCAGACAACTCATTTTGCGTCGTCATGTGGCACCAACTGCCTTTTTGTATGAAACCGAATGCAGCAGAATTTATGACTCACGACTCACAAAATTACGCTCGTTTGGTTTCATCCTAATAGCTACGTATAGTTACAAGATTTCTAAGATCGGATTCAGTGGCGTATTATGGAAGAGGATGTCCAGCAATGAACTGACACAGGCTCATGATGACAGTCATAGATATGTAGTCAAATACTAATCTACTCGTATATTATATACAAAAAAATGACGTTTCTTCCGTCTATGTCCCCGTCTAAGCCCTTACAATTAGAATTGTTCTGAGATTCTGCTTGCGCCCACTGTGCCTTGTCTTATTTGCGACAGATCGTAATATGGAGGTAGAAAGCATAACCTTCAATTAATTCGACATTAAGCTAACATGACACAGTCGTATATTATGGTTTCACAAACATCGCCATCGGAGCCAGACTGTAACTATCTCTCATCTTTAAATTGAGCTGATTAATTTTCTCTAAACCAATGTTATTATGTTTAGCTAGCTTTTGTTTTTTTAAGTTAAACTAGAAGTTCTAAAATAAATGCGTCACAGAAAATAAAGGACTTACTATTTTGTTTTTAAAAACACCATGTATCATTTTTTACGACAAATTTTTTGGAGTAGTTTGAAAATCAATATATGAGAGTCTTATCTCTTGAAAACAAAACGGGCAAGTGGAACTAGTTTGGGATGGGAATAACCCAACAAACTCACTAAAGTAAAACACAAAATATGGTTTGTTATCGTAAACACACGATGTCAGTTAATGTGTACATAGGTAATTAATTATATGGAAGAAGTATCATTGTTGTATCCAAAATAAAATCCATCATATTTAATACGGATTGATAATAGTAAGTAGAACTAGATGCCTACTTTAAACGTTAATTGAAACAAAGATCTTTGACTTCATTCCCTCTCAGAAGCGACACAAAAGACAGTTGAAGAGTCTTAAATTATTATGTTTGCAGAACTAAGTACATACTATTAACTTAGCAAGTGGTACTCAATTTTGTTACCATACAAACTCAACCTACTGTTCTTTATGTTCTTAAGCACTCGAAGGATGGCTTGCCTTTTCATGCTTTATGAGCGTATAAATATTATTTTATTTACTCAATTTGTTTGGATAATACGCGTAGTGGATACTTTAGAGTTAAATACGTTGAGTTGATTTGCAAATAATCTTTTTAGAGATATGACATCGTACTGGTACCGTTTCGTGATCATTGAATATTCGTCCCCAGGGCCGGATTTAGAGGTCTGGAGATCCTAGGGCAACAAAGGAGTGGAGGCCCCTGGCCCTAATTATTTTCCAAATATAATGTTTGTCAATAAACCGAACCAAGTAAATTCTATTAAAAATAACATATTATATGAATGAAATCAAAAGCAAGAATTATGCAAAATTAAAATAGAGAATGTCAAAGGGAAAGTTTTTTACTATTGGACGATATTTTTTTTCGAAGTCTTTTTGGCTCCTTCTTTGTGGAGGCCCCGTACCCTAGCCCCGGGAGGGCCCCCTAAATTCGGCCTTGCTCGTCCCATTTCGCCAAGTAGGTAGGTATTTTTGTATGGCCGTTATTTCATTTTATGATGGGTTTTAGTGGCTTACCTTATTTATTTTATTTCTTGCTGCTTGTCCTGCTCTTTCGCTGAATTCGTATTACGTTTCAAGTGTGGTTCTTCTGAAACAACGGAATACAAGTAAATTAGTAATCGATTAGCAATTACTAGAGACTGGATTATATCCAACTGCATATTTGCATTTGCATGTTTAGCCTATTTTCATGAATTATTGCAAATTTTACCTATAATCTTGTGATGTGCTATCTTTGCAATATTTCTGGGTAGAATAGTTACTGATAATGGACAAATTAATGAAATCTAAAGTTGTAGCCGACCATATAGCCGGGGAAACTTTTGACAGAAACAATAAGTTTAAATTTAATAATGCCCGCACAATCACATACATTGGCTCTGACCCCTAATTAGGTTTCCCTGTATCTAGGGTATCAGAAACTACGAGGATCGGGGAATTAATGTTGGTTATTTTGACACGTTTCAAATATGCACTTGATATTGCATAATTATAGTATTTACTACATTATGGTCCAGAGAAGCGTAATAAAGAGGCGTGATCTGATTACGACTTTATCAGCCGCATGGAAATGAGTCATGTGACGTCATCACGATGATACTATTCGGTATTTTATGTTTTTTTCCGCTGTGCCGCTGAGTCATGCAGAACTGATAAATTTGATAGTAAAAATAACAGGAACATTTCATCGAAAGTCGGCGATTAGTTGTGACTAGTATGGGTGGGGCACTATAGGTACGTCAGAAATTGTAAAATCACACTTTATATGCGAAAGTTTGTGCGTGAGTGAGTATATACTGTATTGTATACCTACCTATATTTGAAACTTCTTCAGACTGAAACGGCTTAACGAATTTCAGTAAAATTTTAAATTGACATATCTTATATTAACACATAATTCTATCACTGGATTAACACATAATTTTATCCAGAATTCATCTATTTCTATAAATAAAACTAAGTACCTACTTATCTGAAAAAATACACACGTTTTTGGGTGAAAAAGGAGGGTAAGCTTAGAATCTCACAATGTAGGTAAAGCGAGAGGGTGGGGTGAAAAAGTGGCCTAAAAACCTCACGTGAGTAATGGACGACCCCTTAGTGGAAAATCCATACGGGAGCAGCTAGTCCTACTAATATTATAAACGTGAAAGCTTGTGAGTATGGATGGATGGATGGATTTTTGTTACTCTTTCACGCAAAAACTACTGAACGGATCTAAATGAAATTTAGAATGGAAATAGCTTATACCCTGAATTAACACATAGGAAGACGTGGGTTAAACCGTGGGGCGCAACTAGTATTTAATAATTTAAAGAGGCGTCTACTACAGCCTATCGTAGAGTTAAGTTATACCATGTTGAATCCACGCGGGAACACTTCATCGAGGTCAGGTTCCCGTAAAATTGGTTTTAAGTTATAAGTATGCGAAAACGCAAGTTTCAATTGAAAGCATAGCTATCAACCCATCGTCATGTGTGAAGCGTACGAATCTTACTAGTAATCGTAACACCCGTCGAGTGTACGGGGTCACACGCGACGAACCGCACCTTGCTAAATATATTGGTGTCGTACAGTTATATATACTAGTTCACACGAAACACGAGTGTTACCAATCAGTCATAGATCCACTTGATAAAAATTCAAATAGTGTAATTTTAATTCGACATCATCTTCTAAATATGTATAGTTATATAACTCAAAGGTGACTGACTGACATAGTGATCTATCAACGCACAGCCCAAACCACTGGACGGATCGAGTTGAAATTTGGCATGCAGGTAGATGTTATGACGTAGGTATCCACTAAGAAAGGATTTTGATTAATTCTACCTCCAAGGGGATAAAATAGGGGATGAAAGTTTGTATGAAACTTTGTCAATTTTAAACCGATCGGGCTGAGACTTTGCATGCATAAAGCTGTAGCCCACGCGGGTGAAACCGCGGGGAACAGCTCGTTTCCAATAAGCAGAAAACGTAGACTAAACGGAATGCAAGTACTATAAAACTAACATAACTACATCTATATCATACCACTTAACCACTACCAGTTCCCACTTTAACAAAACAGTAGTTTGAAAGCCATCTTTACTGCATTTTAGTTTCAATGGTACCATAAAAGATCTATTCAGTCGCGTTAAAAGCACTCAGGGTTATTATGACGTATTAATCCGATCAAATGGCAGAAACGTCGCAGATCAGTAGCTGAATGGCTTTGCAAGAGAGCTTGTAATTGCATTATTTACATTTAAAGCGCTTAGCTTTCGTTGTCCAGTGTTGTTAAGCCCCGATGTTAACACGAGTTTCGCGCACGCGAACTAAGAACTGAATTTATTGACCACGGACGCTCCGGAATAGGGACGCGGTCAGGTAAGATGCAAGCTTACAGACAGGCTGTACAAATTTTAATGACAGGAATAGTTTTTTAATGCTTATGAAGATCCTACTAAAATTATAAATGTGAAAGTTTGTGAGTATGGATGGATGGATGTTTGTTACTCTTTCACGCAAAAACTACTGAACGGATCTGACTGAAATTTGGAATGCAGCTAGCTTATACCCTGGATTAACACATATGCTACTTTTTATCTCGGAAAAAGATTCCTGCGGGATAACAGCTACAAAATCAAAATGTTTAAGGAGTAATGTACACGATTGTACAGTACGAGGACAAAATTACTGTAGTAATGTTCATGGTCGCCATGGTAGTCTTCTTCTTCTTCTATTTAAGAGCCAAGCTCTTGTCGGTGGAGTATTTAAGAATCAAACGAACTTACCTTGTGATGTTTGATTCCAATTATGCGAGGGTCTCAACCGAAGACGATTACATAATTTACTTGCAGTACATGGATTGTGCTGTCTTCCTCACACTTTTAGATATTCAAATAATAAAAACAAAACTTCATTTCCGGTTTCGCACTATTTCCGCTGGAGGGCGCCTGCAACTTGTCATTACATGTTTTTGTGCCGTCGGAATCACACGGGAATTAATTAGTTTTGTGAAAAATCGTTATTTCTTGATTTTAAGATGGGAAAAAGGAAACGTACGCGATCTAATAATAGTGAATATGAAAGCATTTGTCGGAAAGTGAAAAAACTCGAGCGTAAGCTCCAAAGATATAGGCGAAGTAGTTCATCGTCATCGACGGACCGTTCTTGTTTACAACGCGATGATTCGCCGTATCATGGCAGTTATTATGATCCTGGCATGGATGGCGAATACAAATCAGGTATGTAAGATAAGTGCAGTGCCCACATAGTTACGTAACAATCTCATTACTGTTGAAAGATTTTTAACAAAAATTTTTATCTTCTCCTACCCTCATTTTGAAGCTATTTAGCCATAACAATTATTTTAATATACTAAGTAATGTCGAAATGCCTACGTTCGAATCGTTTAACATACAAAAATTCTATCATATTATTTAACAGGCGTACCTTCATACTTTTCTTTTATTTTTATTTTTTCGCTTAAGAAAGTTTTGTGGAAAAATTAGTTTATTTTCTGTATAACTACCTACCTACTGTCTTATTTGGGTTGACTATATTAGAAGACAATAAATTGTACACATACCTACTTGCCTAAATGGTTGAGTATCAAAAAAGGTATTTCTCCATGTAAATCATGTTTGAGATTTTAAAACGTTAACTTCACGTAAATCGTGTTAAGGTAACGATTCCTCCACGTATATCGTGTTGAGAAGACACGCGTATATCACGTGTATCTCACATATTACCACGTATATCGTGTCGTATGTATGTATTCTTCCGCGTATATCGCGTTGAAGTACCTAACCTACCTATAACATGCCTATATGTCGATTACAGACGAAGAGGCCCCTCAAGATGATGTGGTTTTACGAACAGATCCACCTGTAGAAACAGAAATGAATGTTATGGCGTCCGAAGAAACCCCAGCGTCAGCAGTATCAGAAAAAAATGAGGAAGTGCTGGACCCTGAAATCTTGATGATACTTGGGGAAGACCCTACGTCCCAGAAGGAATACGGTGATGAATTGCATAAAGACATTGCTGCTAGATGGTCACATATATTATGTAACGGTTTACCCAAAGAGAGAAAATCTGATATAACCAAACAATACTTGCCCGCCAAAAACTGTATCAATATGAAAGCACCAAGACTCAATTTAGAAATCGAAGCAGCCCTGTCACCCATTAATGCCAAAAAAGACCTGTTTAGTATGAATAAACAGAATCAATTGTCTAGCTGTTTAGCAGCAATCGGGAAGGTTCTTAATTGGGCCTTATCGTCTAAGGATGTTTTACCACAAGCCGAAAACATCATAAAGCCGCTCAGTGACGCTGGGCGCTTATTAAGTGACTGCCATTTTAGAGAATCTCAGTCGAGAAGATACGCAATAATGAACAATCTAAATAAACAGACTCGAGAAGCTGTAAAAAATACTAAGATTGACGAGTTTTTATTCGGTGCAAATCTGGCCGAGCATCTCAAGTCGTCGAAGGCCATTTCAAGGTCAGGTTTTGATATGAAGAGCACTGTTCAACGCGCTCCATTCAAGCAACCGCCTCCGACCACACATAATCAGAGAGGTTCTTTAAACGCGAGGGGGATGCCGCGAGCAGTAGCCTTCGAGCCGCGCCAGAACCCCGCTCCCCGGAGGCAAGCACCAGCACCGCGGGATCGCCGCCCCGACTCTTACCGCCGGAACAACGCTTCGCGCCGAGGAATGAGGAGACAATAACACCAATACCACAGGTACCTATTGCTGGCAGACTGCAATACTTTTATGACCAATGGTGCAGTATAACGAGTGACCCTATTGTTTTATCTTGGGTACAAGGGTACAGTATACCGTTTAAACAGGAACCTGTACAATTAACTCCTCCCCAAAACTTTGCTAAATCTGTATCTGACACTAAAATTATCGACCATTGTATCGCAGATTTACTAAAGTCCGAATACATATCTACATGCGAGTCGTGTCCTGGTCAGTTCTTATCACCTATATTTACTGTACCGACGGAGATTACCGATTTATTTTGAACCTCAAAAAACTTAATAAATTTATTTATTTGGAGCATTTTAAAATGGAGGATTATAGAACAGTAATAAAACTTTTAAATCACAAGTACTATATGGCCACGTTAGACTTAAAAGATGCGTATTTTCTCATTAACATAAATAAAAATGATAGAAAATGGTTACGCTTCATCTGGAAATCGCAATTATACCAATTTAACGTACTGCCGTTTGGTCTTTGTACTGCCCCGTTCGTTTTTACAAAACTGTTAAAACCTGTACTGAAATACCTACGATCATGCGGTCTAATTTCCGTTAATTACTTAGATGATTTTATCTGTATTGGACAGTCCTATTCAGAATGCACTAGCAATATAAATATGACGATAAATGTTTTACAGTCATTAGGCTTCATAATAAATCGCGATAAGAGTCGCTTAACGCCAAACACTGAATGTAAATTCCTAGGTTTCATCTTTAATAGCAAAGATATGACTATTTACTTACCTCAAGAGAAAAAACAGCGAATAATTGATAAATCCATAGAACTTTTACGAATTAATAAATGTACTATCAGATATTTTGCAAAATTTATTGGTATTTTGACCTCCTCGTGTCCAGCTGTTAGGTACGGATGGATGTACACAAAATTATTCGAACGAGAAAAGATGTTGGCTTTAGGTAACTCTGAAAACTATAACAAAAGGATGGTTATAGCAGAGTCACTCAAACAAGACTTAAGGTGGTGGAAACTAAACGTAAATGACTCGTTTTCTCCTTTAAGGAGTAATGATTACTGTCTTGAAATCTACAGTGACGCATCAAGTACAGGTTGGGGGGTAAACTGTGGCGGTCAAAGTTCAAACGGCAATTGGACCGAGTCAGAGCTTAGCATGCATATCAATATATTAGAATTAAGGGCCGCGTTTTATGGACTAAAAATATTTGCTTCTGATCTTCAGAATTGCGATATACTGTTAAGAGTTGACAACACGACAGCTATATGCTACATAAATCGAATGGGAGGTGTGCAACATACACATTTAAATGAATTAGCGCGTATAATTTGGCAATGGTGCGAATCGAGAAACATTTATGTATTTGCGTCGTACATTAGGTCGTCCGATAACGTTGTTGCTGATTATGAATCTCGTAAAATTAACGTAGACACGGAATGGGAACTTGCAGAATATGCTTTTACAAAAATAACAAATAAATTTGGTGTACCCGCTTTTGACCTATTTGCAAGCTCACAAAATTATAAATGCGAACGATACGCGTCTTGGAAGCTTGACCCCTACTCGGAAATTGTCGATGCTTTTACCTTTAGTTGGAAAAACTTACCTTTCTATGCCTTTCCCCCATTCAGCGTTATAGGTAAAGTCATACAAAAAATTATTAGAGACCAAGCGGAAGGTATCTTAGTAGTACCCTATTGGCAATCACAGCCTTGGTACCCGTTGTGGACTAAGCTAGTAGTATCGGATAAAATAATTTTCAGTCCCAGTAAACATTTGCTCCGTTCCCCTTTCAGACCTTACCACCCGCTACACGCAGACCTTACCCTGGTGGCAGCGAGATTATCAGGCAGTCGATGATAAATCGTGGAGTTCCAGTGGAGTCATTGAGTATTGTCATGTCCTCTTTTGCAACACAAACTTTAAAACAATATGAGTCGTCTCTTAAGTCATGGTGGTCTTTCTGTCAAGATAACAATTGTTGTGTTTTTAATGCGACTCATACTCAATTAATCTCATTTTTAACAACAAAATTTGAACAAGGGGCTAGTTACAGTTCATTAAACACACATAGATCTGCCCTGTCCTCTGGGGACAAAAGTCACATTAGAAGATAGTGTCAACAGGTTTATAAAGGGTGTCTATCGTTTAAAACCTCCTGCTCCTAAATATTCATCGACCTGGGACACCAATAAGGTTTTGCATTTTGTATCAAAATTTTATCCATACACTGATGTCACCCTAGATGATTTATCTCGTAAAACGATCACCTTACTAGCTATTGCCTCCGCCCAGAGAATGCAGACGTTAAGTTTAATTAAATTAGAAAATGTATCCGTAGAAATTGATAAAATTGTAATTAAAGTTCCTGATTTGATTAAAACATCGCGACCTGGAGCTTTCCAGCCTCTTATTGGCTTACCTTTCATTAAAGAACAGCCGTCTATATGTCCCGCGACTGCTATACAAGCGTACATTGAAAAAACATCACCTCTAAGGCGTGACCAGCGAGAAGAGCACCTTTTTATCAGCATGAGAAATCCGCATAATAAAGTAGGCTCACAAACGCTCGGACACTGGGTCAAAAAGATCCTGCAGGACAGCGGTATTGACATATCGGTATTTGGCGCGCATAGCACTCGCCACGCCTCCACATCGACAGCTCACAGACTGGGTGTCAACCTAGAGGTGGTTCGGAAAGCTGCAGGTTGGAGTGATTCCTCTAATGTATTCTTAAAATATTATAAAAGAGATGTTACTAATTCTGACGATAATACATTTGCCGAAGCCATTTTCAATAACTTTGGATAAATAAATATTTCAATGTTAACAACTATACAATCAGATGCATTTATTGGATTAATTTTTAAGTTAAGTTTATAAATGTTACATGATTAAAATAGATGATGATTATGAGAATAGATAAACATTATGTTCATTTTGTTTAAACAATATAAATAAAAGCCAGAAAGTAATAATATACACTTTTTGCTTTTCATTCTTAACCAGTGAATGTTCTCTAAACATGTGCAAGTAAATTATGTAATCGTCTTCGGTTGAGACCCGAAGTATAATTAAGAATCAAACGAACTTACCTTGTGATGTTTGATTCCAATTATGCGAGGGTCTCAACCGAAGACGATTACACTCCCACCCACCCAAGTCTAAAAACCCTTTAGGTAACACGAACAAAAAGCAAAAATGTATAGTTTAATCTCTGAAAATAATGACAAGTTGCAGGCGCCCTCCAGCGGAAATAGTGCGAAACCGGAAATGAAGTTTTGTTTTTATTATTTGAATATCTAAAAGTGTGAGGAAGACAGCACAATCCATGTACTGCAAGTAAATTATGTAATCGTCTTCGGTTGAGACCCGAAGTATAATTTCCATGCCGTTCTGTTTTCAGCCATCCTTTTGACCTCTTGGTACGACATGACGTCAATCCTTTCTTTAACTTGATCTATATATGTTCTTCTCGGTCTACCTCTCCCTCTCTTCCCTTCTACTTTTCCTTCTAATATGGTTTTTATATATTCGTCATGCCGTACCAAGTGGCCAAACATCTTTCCTCTTCTTATCTCTACTGTTGTTAATATCTCTCTTTTTTCTCCTACTAAGTCCAATACTTCTTGGTTGGTTTTTCTTTCTTTCCAGCTGATTTTCTCCATACGTCGCCAACACCACATCTCGAATGCCTCTAATCTCTCCCTGTCCCTTTTGGTTATTGTCCACGTTTCGCAGCCGTACAGTGCAATGCTCCAAACATAAATTTTAACTAATCTCTTCCTTATATTTCTTGAAATTTTTGACTTCATGAGGTGTTTTTTATTGTTGAATGCTCTTTTTGCCATTGATATTCTGGTTTTGATATCTAAGGTGCATTTGGAGTCATTACTTATTAAGCTGCCTAGGTATCTAAAGGAGTTAACTTCTTCTATTGTGTTGTTGTTTAATTTAATTTGATTTTGTGTGAGTGTGTTTCTTGCTATTGTCATAGATTTTGTTTTATTAACATTAATTTTCAGTCCTATTTCTTTAAAAGCTACATCCATATCCTGTACCAGTTTTTCCAGTTGTTTTTGGTTTTTGGCTATTGCTGCTATGTCGTCTGCGAAACGTATGAATAAAATTTTTTCTCCATTAAATTGAACTCCCTCATTTTCGGATTCTATTATTTTATTGATGGCGCTTTCTATAAAAATGTTAAAAATTATCGGTGAAAGGGGGCATCCTTGCCTCACGCCTTGTCTTATCTTTGCTTTTTCACTTACATCTCCTATTTTTATTAATGTTTCTTGATTTTGATATAATCTATATATTATTCTTCTATCCCTGTAGTCTAATCCCATACTTTTTAGTGTGTTTATCATTAATTTCCAGTTAACTTTGTCGAATGCTTTTTCTAAATCTATGAATGCTATGTGTGTCTCTAGTCCTAGGTCTATTCTTCTGCTACTAATAAGTCTTAGTGCAAGGATGGCTTCTCGTGTGCCCTTACCCCTTCTGAATCCATATTGATCAGCTCCTATGTTTCTTTCAGCTATTGGTCTCATTCTGTTTTGAATTATTTTTATTAGGATTTTCGAAGTGTGTGATATTAAACTTAGTGTTCGGTGTTCTTCGCATTTTAGTGTATTTAGTTTTTTGGGTAGTAGAACTGTTTTTGTGGTTTGGAAGTCCTTGGGAATATTGCCTGTCATGTACATTTGCTGAGTTAAATTAAATATTTCGTCTAATATAGGATCACATACTGCATACTTAATAAATTCTATGTTTATGTCATCTATTCCAGCTGCTTTGCCGTTTTGAATACTTTTTAATGCGTTATCGAATTCTTCTCTCATTATTGGTGGACCTAGATCATCTTTATCTATAAGGATTTCTTCTTCCAAATCTTCTTCTTTAAGTCCCCCTCCCGCGTATAATGACTCCATGTATGTTTTCCAACGTAAGCTGATATCTTTCTCATCTAATATAATTTTCCCGTCTTCACTTAAAATAGCTGTGCTTTTAGATTTGCGATTGGTATCTAGTTTTTTTATGATATTATATGCTTTATCCATCTCCCCTTTTTTAATATATTTTTCTATCAGATCACATTCCTTTTCTATTTCTTTTTCAATGGCTTGTGTGCATTTAAGAGTGATTCTATTTGTCAAACGTTTATATTCTTTGATACTACTATCATCACTTTTGTTTCTTATTTTCCTTCTTTCTAGCATTAAATCTATTATTTCATCTGTAATCCACTTTTTCCGAGGTTTTATTTTAACTTTTTTGAGGCACTCTTCTGCGCTTGTTTTTATAATGTTTTTTATATTCCTCCATCTATTTTCCACGTTTTCTGAACAACAATTTTTATCTAAGTTTCTCTTATATAACTCTAATTTATCTCCTAACTTATTACTATATTGCACACATAAATTGCTTGCTTTGTCCTTAAGTCTAGTGAGATCAATTTTCTTTGGTACTATTTTTCTTTTTCTTTTTGATGTTTGCAAGTTGTGGGTGCTTATGAGTAGGTTATGGTCTGTATTTAAGTCGGCCCCTGGTAATGTTTTGCAGTTTGTCACATATTTTCTAAATTTATTTCTAACGAGTATATAATCCAGTTGGTATCTTCCAATGTCTCCTGGCATTTTCCATGTATATAATCTTCTTTTATGCTGTTTAAAGGTCGTGTTTAATGCACATAGATTGTGTTCTTTACAAAACTGTACCAGCCTCTCACCTCTTTTATTTCTTTTTCCTAATCCGTATTTTCCTACTATATCTTCTTCTTCACCTTCCCCTATTACTGCATTAAAATCACCCATTATTATAAGATGTTCCTTTTCTTTTACCGTATCTATTATAGATTCTATATTATTATACATTTCTTCTACTTCTTCTTCTGGGTGACTACCTGTTGGCATGTAAACTTGAATGATGACAATGTCCGTTAAATCTGATTTAATCCTTATTGCTGTTAATCGGTCGCTGTGGTGTATGGTGTTCTCTACTTGCTTTCCCCATTTTTTATTTAATACTATTGCGGTTCCATATTCCCCTTGTCTTTCTCCCGTGTATATTATTCTACAGTCGTCATTCCAGTAGTCTCCACTACCTTCCCATCTAACTTCACTTAATCCTACAATATCTAATTTACACCTATCCATTTCTGATAGTAGCTCCTCAATTTTGCCTGGTGGCAGCATTGTTCTAACATTCCAAGTTCCTATGGTACAGGGATTTCGCATGATGACGACCCGGGTAGCCCTGTCCTTACCCTTGCCGGACTCAGACCGCCACGGCATGTTACATCGTGGAAGCCCGTTGTCAAGAACGTTTACTCTTATTTTTGACATTTTCATACTCCTTTGTTAGGGATTATAGTGCGGTGGTTTCCCCACTTGCCTTCCGCACCGCAGTTCAATGACTGACGGTAGCCACCCATTGATGTCCAGTCAGGAGCCCTTCCAGAGCCTTCCTCTTCGGCCTCCTCCCAGTACCGATGCTGCTGCTGCCCGTCACCGGGGAAACGCTTATTTGATGGCGGCGTTGAATCACCATGTCACAGAGTCGTCATTGGATTTATGTGGCATTTTTTAGGTTAGTCCGTTCCACCAGACTACCCACCACCTCCTGTTAAATCTGCCGCTACTTGGTCGGGGACTGCTTATTCGATATTCGCAGCTAACCACCATATCTGGTGGCCGTTCCACTATCCGCCACCTGTGGACCCCTCCGATGGCCTGCTGCTAAGCACACGGACCTGCTGCTAAGCACACGGAAGTCATGGCGAATGGTAGTCATGGCGAGTTTTTTTTTGCCGTCTCGACTACAGACAAATTTCTCGAGTATTCTCGAGCAGAAATCCTAATCTCAACACAGAAACATATAATAATGAAAATTGAAGAGTGTCAAAAAAATTAAAAAGGTTTTGCAACATTCGACGGATATTTTTTCAGGTAAATAATTAAAGACCTGATCCAAAGATATGACTTGTACCAATAGCTTAGACAGGATACTTTTCAGTTTTGTAAAGTAAAAAGAATAGAAAAGAAAAAATTAAAATGTAAAAATAGAATGTAAATATTTATTTACATTCTAATTTCCTTCACATCAGTCTCAAATTGCTATTTTTCCTAATATTATCCAGCAGAAACCAGAATTAAAGCTACAAAAGGACTTGATTTACAAACTATTCATATAAAATATAAAAATTCTATCGCAGTTAATTCAAAGGCCACCTGATCAAACAAGTGCCTTAATGAAGGCCTTTGGATTGGCAATATCCATACCATCGGTAAAACGACTTAAGGGGATATCACGGTCAAAACGCAAAATAAAACGTTGCATTAAGAGATGAATAGAGCTGAATCCTTTCACATAATATGTTTAAAAAAATACAGTATGAAACATATGTTTAAAATTTTTAAACGTATAATTTATCAAAAATCGTAAAAATCCGGTAGCCAGTAGTAGCCCTCCTACTTCATTGTAATAAATTGTCAAAAATTAACAGAACTTCACCTTATGTACATTTAACTTATACGAAGAAAAAAATGTTATGTATTACAATGATAGTTTTCGATTTTTTATGTTTATCAAAAGAAAAAATAAAGTACCTACGTCTATTCGGCGGTAGACGGCGTTCGTACATTGCTACCTGTTTCATCGAGCGCCATGACGAGAGATAGAGAGAGAAATAGAGGTCAATTCGCAAATATCATTGAGGCTTTGTTCGCCCTTAAGCCCGTCAACGCGACATCACGTCGTCGTTCATCGATTGATCTTCGAAAGTGCCAACATTACGACAGATTTATGCAACTGGAGTAATCGCCGCCATGTTTAACGTAAGCGATATCTGTTTTATAGGCATTTTGATTTATAGTTTATAGCTACTACGCATGTTGTGCGCCTGCTGGAATGTTTATGTGCATTTAGCCGCAAAGGAGTTATTCAACCCGAAAGCCATAAAATCGTATCGAGATGTGCGAAAACTGCACTTAATTATTCGATTAAATGTTTTAATCGGTCGGTTCCGGTAGGCTCACTTGAGAGCCAGTTTCCAGTACGGGGTAGCGTAGCGCCACTTATGATAACATCAGGGACGTGTGAACAGGGGTGGATTTGAAACCTTGGCTACCCCTACGCTTATGAAAGATTGCCGCCCCAACTTCCTGTAAATTTTTTTTTTGCAAATTGCAATGGAGACATCTTTAAGTTTTTAAACGCTGCCGCTGCTCATAGCGCTGACGGGAAGTAGGTACACAGAGGGCGCGACTACTACAACCAAAAGTTACCAAGATATGCCACCCCTCAAATTTTGCCGTACTTGGTCCGCCTGCTCGGCCTAAAGGGAAATCCACCCCTGGTGGTCAACGCTACCTAACGTAAAAGAAAAAATATTTAGACCAGTTACTTTTGATTCTTTAATAAAATTTTATTATTTGAGACCAACCGACTTTTGACACGTTAGGTATATAGTTTTGATGTCATCATCATTACCATTTAGTTTTCACACATATGCAGACTGTATGTGATCTGATAACGACTGATCAAAACGTAACATCTAACGTCGTAAACTTTTGATTTATACACGTCGTAACTTTTCAAGTATTTTTCACTGGCGCAGCGTGAACAAATTATGTTCCTTGGGCACCCACAGCGTTCTATTTATGCCTGACAAAATTACGAGCATCTCGTTCAAAGAAACAATATTTGCTGTATAAATCGTGGCAAATTGAGTAAAGGCAAATCATGTAACGTGGTTCAGTAACTTTGCAGGTCAGCTTTGAAAATAATCACTTTAAAATCACATGACTTGTGTAAACCACAAACAAATCAACAGAACGAAGAAAATAAACAATGCATCCGTAATGGTGTATGCATTATGTGTGATAAACGAATATTTGTTTTCAAGTGGTAATTACCTTTACCAAGATAATAAAATAAAAGAAGAGTCGCTAAAATCAAAAAGCGTCCAACGCATTAGAGTGGGCAAGTTTGCTAAAGCAATCTCCATGACTGCTAAGGAAAAATACTCAGCATTTTCACTTCTCATTCTAGCTATCAAAGTCGGGATGATTGCAAACTGATTGACGCTCTAGACGCCATCAAGACATTCAAGCCTCAGTAATTCCCTGTAGTTTGGCCAAGGCATTTCTTCAACCAATTAGGTGAGACCAAACTGACGGATGGCTACGTGAAGACTGACCGTCTGATTTCTATTTAAGGTAGCATTGCATTTATGAACCTGCGGCTTCCCTATCAATTGACTTTTTATTTTGCGATGTCGGTTCCACGTTTTTATCATAAAGCTGATGAACGTTCGTTTTTAATTAGGCCGTTAGGTGTGATCGTCTGTTACGTGATGCTAGTCTGTGTCAGGGATGCTCGATGATCATCGATGTTAGAAGATAAAACATCGATGTTTTAACATCGATATTGCAATATGTAAAACATCGTAACATCGATGTCATGGACATTTTTTTTTTACTCCATACAGGGTAGCGTTTGTCCACAAGTCACCTGATGTTAAGTGACGATGTGGTCGAAGATGGCGCCACACTACAACTGGACTGGTAACTGGCTCTCAAGTGAGGCTGTACAAACAATCGAAATTTCGTTGCAGACATACATAATCGAAATCAATGAACGCTTCCACAAAGTATTTATCACTCGATGAACATCGAGTCAAATTCTGACAGTTGTTTTATTTATTGAGGATGATGTTTGCAAAAACATCTATGTTGGCTGACATCGATATTTAGTGCTCGATGAAAATCAAGTATCGATGTTTAACTGTCGATGTCATTAACGATGTTTTTGCAACATCGATCATCCCTAGTTTGCGTGAGTGCATTGCTAGTTCAAAAACTATATAGCGACTAGGACGCTGTGATATCAGCGAGTGAGTTTCTGCGGTAATTTTGCTATTGTAACGACAATCACGACGCTCATGCTGCCCACACAATTGCATTTTGATAGGTGTTATAATAAGGATATCCTGAGCTATCCGTACTTATACTAGCTGCCCCCGGTTACACCTGCAGTATTCCCTATATCCCAAAGCAACTGGGATAAAAAGTAGCTTGTATGTTAATACAGGATAAAAGCCATCTATATTACAAATTCTACATAAATCGGTTGAGTCGTTTTTGTGTGAAGAAGTAACAAACATACACACTCACAAAGTTTTGCATTTATCATATTAGTGTGATTATTGCACCATCTTCAACTACATCATCGTTGCCTAGCGGTTCATGGTAGGTATATGGTAGCTTATATATAGAGGAAAAAAATAGGTAGTTGGTAAATAATAATTGGCAAACGTAGTGTAGGACGTCCTGCGACAAGGTGGAGCGACGACTTGCGCCGAGTGACTGGCAGTGGTTGGATGTGAAAAGCCGAAGACCGGGCTCAGTGGCGTATCATGGGAGAGGCCTATATCCAGCAGTAGACTGATACAGGCTGATGATGATGATGATGATGATGAAATAATAATTGCTTAAATTATAAATGCGAAAGTTTGTATGTGTGTGTGTGTGTGTGAATGTTTGTTACAACTTATCACCGTGACTACAAAACAGATTTTGATGAAATTTGCAATGATAGCTTATACTCTAAATTAGCACATAGGCTAATTTTTCCCCGGAAAACGTTCCTGCGGGAAAACGGGGAGACGCGGGTGAAACCGCTGGGCGCAACTCGTAATTGATTAAATGTATTTATGTTCTATAGAATAGAAAGCCATTAAATGTAACCTTGCTCCGAACATTATAAATCAACAAAAGATTTTCTTAAGTGACACACTGTCAATAGATACTGTTGACAATACCACTTACCAAATAAATGCGAATAAAGTCGAATAACCTTGGAAATTTAAAGCAAAAACAGATATTATTGATGTACTGTCCTGAACAGAAAAACAAGATTAAATGAAAAATACCATAAATCTTTTAAAAAATCACACGTGTGTGATAGAAATTGCTACATTACAAAATGTATACGTAAAACTACATATAGAAAGAACAAAATTATATTCTAGCTAGAGTATGATCACAAATTTCAAACAAGAACACTAACGTCCGGTTTCAATAACCGATCTATCCACGATTTGCCCTACTGGAGATAGAAATTTGACATAAGCTCCTTAGTAGTAATGTCAAATTTATGTCAAACCGTGGATAGATCGGTTATTGAAACCGGCCGTTAGTAGTGTTCAGTAGTTACTGTTTTGAATTGCTTGGAAACAATTGGGAGTAAAACAAAATAAGTTACTTTTCCAATCTATCTTTAACTCTCGCGGCTTTGCTATTAAAAGTTAAAAATTTTCTAGAATTCACAATCTTCGATACAAAATTTAATTTTTTTTTTTTTTATAGGGCCGGTTTTATCAACGTCCGTCAGTTTTTTTATATAATATAATAATAATGCCCGCACAATCACATACATAGGCTCTGACATCAGTTAAATGTTATACCACAAATTTCGGTAAATTTGAAATTAAAATGAAATGAAAATGTATTTATTTGTGACAATTTGATTTTAATGACAAATGCTCTGTGCTAAAATTTTACAATAAAATCAAATTTACCGAAGTTTGTTATAATATTTATGTTACGGACGTTTATAAAACCGTCCCTTAAAAATCCTTTCGTTTTGTGTCTTTATAACACACAAGCTAAATACAGTTCAGATTTAATTTTACTACAACTTATAGTTTAGACTATGCGTTGTTTATCAATCAGTCATGGCATAATAGGTATCTATGATTGTTGAGTTGACTGTACCTACTACACTGCCATAGTCACCGCTCGACTTGAAGCTTACTGGATAGTGGTTCAGTACCAATCGAGAGTTTCCAAAGTGTGGTGCTACAATATACAAAGCAATTGATTTTAATACAAATACAAGTCAACTTTACTACAAATTGTAAAAAAAAACTTCCAAGTTTTCTCGAAGAAATGATGCGTAAAGGTAAGTCCAAAGGTACAATTGTTCCTTAGAACATTATTGTTTTTTCAATTAGTTGTATTATTATAATATTTATCAAAGAGACATATTGTTATTTACTCGTAGGTATGTGACTATGTATTCCATTGATAGAACAATTAACACTTTATATAAGCTTATCAGTTGTAATGACGATTTAAAACTTTACACATGTTCGATTCGATAGCAAAATAGAAATAATTATTTAATATGCTTGTAATGATAATAACTTTAACTATCAATAATAATAATGTTAGTATTTTCATTATTTACTAGTAGGTAAAATTTACAAATTCGTAGGTAATCTCCGGAACGACTAAGCCGATTTTGAAAATTCTTCCACTTCTAGAAAGCTTGTGCTTGTGCTAGTGTTTGTTATTTGCAATATTTTATCTTGATAAAAACACTGTGAAAATATCCACATGGTTAAACCCACGGGGAGTAGCTGGTATATCATTGAACATAACTATAAATATAAAATTTAAAAAACCCCTGACATCTTGGACCGATTTTCATAAAACATAGCTAAAAACATTCGCCCGTACTCAGTTACTCACCTTTCATACAAAAAAGCTAAATTGAAATTGCTTCATCCGTTCGCGACTACGGTGCCACAGACAGACAGACAGACACGTTAAACTTATAACTTATAACCCCTCTTTTTGCGATGGGGATTAATAAAAACAATACAGACATAAGCGCCAATTTGGGTGGTTTTCCGTCCATATCGATCGATGAGTATATCTACATTGCATCCGTACGAAGCCGGGGCGCGTCGCTAGTTCAATTATAAATTATTATGAACTGGAGAAACAAATCCAATTCAAATCCGGAACTAATTTAAGATGTAATTCGCAGCAATGTTTTGTAAAAAATATATGATAATTAATTAATGTACCTAGCAGTAATGTGTGTGTGTGTGTGTGTGGAGTGACGAGAATGGATAAAATAAGGAATGAGTATATTAGAGGAAGTATGAAAGTAGCACCAGTGACAGATAAGTTGAAAGGGAATCGTTTGGCTTGGTATGGACATGTTATGAGGAGGGATGATAATCATATTACAAAAAAAGTGATGGATATGAATGTTGATGGATGGAAGGGAAGAGGAAGACCAAAGAAAAGATGGATGGATTGTGTGAGGGTTGATATGAATGAAAGGGGAGTGAATGAAGCGATGACGGCTGATAGGGGAGAGTGGAAGAAGAAAACATGCTGCGCCGACCCCAAATAAATGGGACCAGGGCAAGAAGAAGAAGAATTAATGTACATAGCATTATCAAATAGTCAGTGAGCATAAGCAGCCATTGCACGTTTGCCTATTATCTT
Organism: Opisthograptis luteolata; assembly: GCA_931315375.2. NCBI lineage: Eukaryota > Metazoa > Arthropoda > Insecta > Lepidoptera > Geometridae > Opisthograptis > Opisthograptis luteolata. Next base: position 4,017,191 of record OV928044.1, read on the forward strand.
GCGGATGTAGATAATTATTTCAAGGACAGTCATGATAACCCTCTATTCTTCTTACTTCGACTGTGGTAGGTATAAGTCTACATTCTCATCGAGAATATCCTGTAGAATAAGAATGTGGACACAATCTTAGGTGACAAACTAAAAGACAGAAGACAGCTGCTTCTAATTCTTCGCGAGAATTCTAGGCGAGAATTCTTGGCGAGAATTGTGGACGAGAATTCTCAGGAAGTGAATACGTATTTTCTCTCAAACAGTCCGTTTGAATTCAATGCGGTCGATGTGATGACAAACCATTTCCTATCTAACCGTGAACTGCACTGTGCAGAATTTAAAGATACAGAATTATTTAGATTGAAGGGTTCTAGGGATCTAGTTTCTATTGTCGTACGTTTACGAGGTTAGTGGGTGAATAGATTGCGTTGTTTTCTCTATTGAAATCAAGGGCAAATATTACAAATAGGTACATTTATTAGGAAACCAACTACAGTAGTAAGCAGAAAGCTGTCTTGAAAAAATAATCGAAACTAATATTATAAAGAAAAAAGATTTGTTTTTTTGTATCATCATTATCAGCCTTTCACGTTCCCACTGCTGGGACTCTGGCCTTCTCTCAGAGAGAGAGTATGGGCTGTAATTTACCACGCTGCTGGCCCAGTGCGGGTTGGTAGATGTCGCATGCCCTTGAATGTTACAGTTCTTGGACATGCCGGTTTCCTCACGATGTTTTCCATCACTTTTTGAGCGATGGCAAATCTGCACATAACTTATTAAGTCCGCCGAGAGGATTCGAACTCGGTGTCGGCGTCTTGTAAGTCGCACGCCTAACCGTTCGGCCACCATCGCTTATTCATCGCATCGCTTTTTTTGTATTTTTTTTTTTTTTTACTCTTTACAGTGTAGCGTTTGACCACAAGTCACCTGATGTGAAGTGACGATGTGGTCGAAGATGATATATCAGATATATTAGTTTGTAATGGGTAAGCTCAAAAATAACTAAACCGATTTTAAAAATTCTTATAGAAAGCAGCAACTTTATCAGCGAGTAAAATGGCCTGTATTTTATAAAAAAAATAATTAGAGATCCCTACAAAAATTGCGATAACGTAAATCAAGGTACCAAAAAAACCTTTAAAAATCATTAGATGCCCGTGCGAAGGCGGGTTCACTATTTTATTTAGGTACTTTAGTAGCTTTAGGTACCGACTGACGCAGTTTCTAATACCTTAGACACAAGTGCAAATGTGCAAATGTGGCATCGGCCAGACGACTGCTGAGCAGAGAATTTTTTAATTAACATTGTTATTCTACTTATTTGTGGAATATTTTATTTATATGTTTATTTTTTCTAAGTTTATGTTCATAGATAGATTAACTCATTATTTATGTATAAGGTTTACCACTATGTTGTTCACTGTTATTTTTTTATATGTATATCTTGTTATTATCCGTGAGGACCTATAATTGGCTCTCTGTCTCCTAATAGTTATTTTTCAAATATGTATAAGCTGTTGGTCTTCCTAAAAGTAAATAAATAAATAAATAAATAAATAAGTACAGGTAACTAACGTCTAAAATAACGACCGCTTCATCTCATACGAAATGGCAGCTAAGGTGCATTATAACAAGCCTAAAAGAAAAAGGTTAACGATTATAGAAAAAGATACGTTTGCATCAATCGTCAACACAACCGTGGGTCATGATCATAAAGAAAAAAAAATTGGTTGTCTGTAAAGTCGGTTTACTGACGATAGTTGAACGTGACAACGTCGATTGGCCGATTGTGCTTCTTTGTCGCTCGTTCCGCGCTCTCGCTTGCACTTCAAGCCTTACATGGAACGCCTCAGAGCGAGGTAACGCCGCAGAGCGAGGTAACGCCGCATGAGTCATGTTTTTTCGTGCGTGCAGCCGGCTCTATCGAATTATAAGACGTTGTCACGTCAAAAACATCCATTGATTGTATAAACATGGCAAAAAATAACATTTTTCATGGGCCTCGTAATTTATCCAAGAGGCAAGAAATAAAAATGAAACGCCCTAAATAACAGGCGTAATAATTACTCAATTACGAGTACAAAGATATCTTTTATAAGGTACAGACATCGACGTGCACATTTTAGTACCATATGTCAATTACATCGTTAAAATTTCTTTGATATAATCATAAGACTTTCATTTCGACAAAGTGATATTAGGTTTTGTATGTTTTTGGACTTCATTGTACGAGTTAATTAAAGATTGTCTGTTTCCCATGCCCAGTTTTAATTTTCGTATCGAAAGTGTAATTACTAAATTAAGATTGCTTCGGATAAATTTAAAACGCTCTTACATGTTTGGGCCAACATAAATATTAACGCTTAACTTAAGCTAAAACGTTGATAAAGAAATTGATTTGATTTGATGTCATATCATAATATGTCATTTTAGTAGTAATATGATAAGCCCTAGTACAAAAATGACATATTATATATCGATCCAAAACCGCGGATTACGGATCAGGATCGATTATTAATTTCGGGCGTTATGGACCAACGCTACTATGTAAAAGAAAAAAAAAACATAGGGACAGATTCATAACATTAAGCTTTTACTTTAGCTTTTAGCTAATCTATTTCATATTATTTTCAAACATTTATTACTGCTCTCATCATCATCATCATCATCATCATCATCAGCCGAAAGAAGTCAACTGCTGAACATAGGCGGGAGGCCTATGTTCAGCAGTGGACTTTTGAACGCCACCATGAACGGCTATTAGCCATTTGCATCCATCGGCTCCCTGCGACTCTTACAATGTCATTGGTCAACCTAGTGGGGGGCCTACCTACAGAACGTCTTCCAGTTCGTGGTCGCCACTCGAGAACCTTTCTTCCTCATCGGTTATCGGTTCGTCGAGCGATGTGACCAGCCCATACTGCTCTAACCAGCAATAAATAGAAACTTATGAAAGATATTTAAAATATTGACATTTATTTACGACTAGCTGTTCCCCGCGTTTTCACCCGCATGGACTAGACTTTATCGCGATAAAAAGTATTTTATGTCCTTGTCCAGGGCTTTACTATCACTGTAACAAATTTCATATAAATCGGTTCAGTAGTTTAGGCGTGAAAGCGTAACAGACAGACAGAGTTACTTTCGCATTTATAACATTAGTAGGGATAAGTAACTCTCAATTTCTTCAAAATCGATCTCCGAAGATTTTACTGGGTAATAATAAAGGTACTTTTACACTTATATCATTTAGTATTATGCAGGGGGTGTGATTTTATTTAATGAGGTTTAAGTGGTGAGTTGTTGAGAAGCAGTTGGCGCCTCATGTGAGCCGTCATTAAATACTTATACAGATTAGTCGCTGTAACAGAGATTATTTGTAAAAAAAACACGGAGGAACTTCCGGTTACATACGTTTATTAAAATTATTTTTTTTCATTTCTTTTGATTATTACTTAGATGTCAAATTTAGCACTTGTGTTAGATATTATATGTAAATTTTAGCACTCGTACTAGACCGTATGTGTCAATTTTGGCACTTGCATTGTATTTAAATGGATTGATGGATGATTGGATTTTTTAATTTAAATGTGATAAGTAGGTATCTAAAATAATTAATGGTGTCGATTCTTTTGTGCATTTTCTACAACATAAGTACGTTTGACAGGTGTAGGTGTTGCTGTCCTTGTCTGACTATATCTCCGTACAAAATTTCATCAAGATCAGTCCACAAATTTAGGCGTGAAAATTTAAACTTTGCCACTTATATTATTACTATAAAATTCCCCGCGATTTTACCCGTGTGGAGAAGTAAGCGTGAAAATGTAAGAAACAAACAAACAGACAGAGTTATTTTCCCACTTATATTATTACTAGTTGCGCCCCGCGGTTTCACCCGCGTCTTCCCGTTATCCCGCAGGAACATTTTCCCCGGATAGCCTATGTGCTAATCCAGGGTATAAGCTATCTTCATTCCAAATTTCATCAAAATCAGTTTAGTAGTTACGGTAATACGTGGTAACAAACGTTCACACACACACACAAACTGTCGCATTTATAATTTCAAGTAGAAGTATGGATGTACGAAATCGGTCCACATCTTCGAAGCCTCTGCGCGTAACTACTCTCTGCTGCAACCAGTTGCTAGTTGCCGTCAATGTATAAATAGCTGGGTCGTCGACCGGCCTCCGCGCGTCCTTCACATTGCTGCACCGACTCGGACTTGACTGTTTCCGGTCGAGTTACGTTAGCAACTTACACGAGATAGACGGTGCATGAATCGAGTGACGGACGTGTAATCGATGGACATATTTTTTAGAATTCTAGCACTAGTATTAATAGTAGACTCTAGTCGACCCTAGACCATTCGTAGCGGAGATAACCGAAGCGGTCGTAGCTTAGCTTACCTAAATTAGGCCAATGTTCTATTCGGTTACTACTCGGATGGGTGACCCACTAGTAGTATTTTTACAACTGAGCGCTTCGGTGCTGCAGTTGTTGTCTTAGGAGTAACCCATAGTAGCCACTAGCCTATCTCGTGGTGGATTATAGCCCCTAGCTCTCTGAGAAAAGGCCTGAAATTTTGTTTTCAAAGTCTCAACAATTTTTTTTATTATATTAATGCCATATAGATACAGATACTATACTGAGAAAAATAGTATGTATATTATGCTCTATATTAAAATAACTAGCTGTTCCGCGCGGTTTCACCCGCGTGGGCTACAGTTTATCGCGATAAAAAGTATCATATGTCCCTTCCCCGGAGCTCAAATTATCTCTATACCAAATTTCATTTAATCGGTTCAGTAGTTTAGGCGCGAAAGCGTATATATTCCGTATACTCCAAAATTATTCCCGCACTTCGGTGCCTCCTCACCGCGTTACCTGCTGTAGGTACCCATAATCCATTTTCTTGGACCGCACGTTTGAACCGCGCAGTTAAAGGTCTTCCTGGTCCGCGACCGCACTTTACCTATTTCACAGATTCTTCTGGTGCCCCCCCCCCCCTCATCTCACCGGTGAGGTGTTTATTTTGATAAGGATTAATACCAAGATACAAATAAAGAGCCTTTTCTAGAGGCGGCATGAAATTTTTTTTTTAAATAAAAGATCACTTATTGTAGCATAACTATAATGGTTAGACATATGCTTTTGCAGATTTTTTTGTAGATCTTAATGAGACCTACAAACCCGTAATACATTATTTTGTTCTAGTATCAATAGTTTTTGCAGCGCACGCAAAAATAGGTTTTCGATTTCACACCTTGGGTTGCAAAACAGCAATTTTCTTACGGATCGCTAATTTTTTGGAAATAAAATATAGCCTATAAATGGACTATCCAACACTGAAAGAATTTTTTAAATCGGACCAGTAGTTATTGAGATTAGCTCGTTCAAACAAACAAACAAACACTCTGCAGCTTTATAATATAATATAATATATGTATATATATATATTTATATAGTATAGATATAAGTAGAATACAAAACAGATGACCAACAAGACACATGGCAAAAATAAATAATTGAAACAAACCTTTTGCTTAATGATAATAGTTTTCTGTAAAATATCACTTAAGTTATATAAATAAACAGTACTTACTTTATTTATCTTAAAGATGATCAGAGACCATTTAAAATCATGATAATAAAGATAAAGTATTAATAAAACGAAGTGTTAAATTTTTTCAGTTCCTCTGGCTTCTATAAATTCATTAAAATCATAATACTTACTTACTTTGTCTTTCCATAAACTTCTTACAAACAAGTTTGTATGGTAATTGAATTGGAACAACATGTAAATATCGTGAAAAAATGTATTTTGTTGCCATGGGAAAAACACTTTTCGTAAATGTTAATAACAATACATATATTTTTTGGTAACATACTTTCACCTTAAGTAGGTAAAAACGTTTTTAGATAAAGTAATCTAACGAGTGCATTGTATTCTAATAAACCACTAATTATACACACATAATCCTCTTCTATTTTATTCCAATACAACATTTTAGTAGATATATACAACTCGAAATGATAATAAAAAAATATAATTTTACAGAATTTATTTTCGTGGTATCAACCCTACACCACAAAATAATTAACAATGTCAAAACGCAAATATCTTTAGTATCGAGATAAAACAACTATCAGTTTATTAATCAATTTTATACATAATTATGGAGAATAAGTGCCATAAAATGTACCACATTTATATTTTATTATTTATTAATTTTAAGAAATTTACAGCTATAGCTTATTATTTATTACTCCTTATTACCTACATTACTTTTTAAATCAACATTAATTACACTCCTTGACAATCTTCTTTTGAATTTGGACTATTTTTAAAACACTTTTATTAGCTTGACTTGTAAACAACTAACTAACTAACTAACTAACTAACTAACTAACTAACTAACTAACTAACTAACTAACTAACTAACTAACAATGTAATCAAATCTTAGAAGTCAATTTTCACCTACTTCTAATTGTCGTATCGACTTGAAACTTTGTATGTGTATGTAATCTCGGTGACAATGCAATAATTTGGTATCATCGACCTGATCTGATGATGCAGCCGGAAGGTGGGTAGGGCATCTCTGCGCTGGCTACTAGTAAACCCCTCGTGTTTGGGCTCATAAGAATTGTCTTGATCAGTACAATAGATTGGACTTGGTGACGAGGGTCTGATGATGCAACCGGAAGGTAGGTAGGGATCTCTGCAGTGGCTACTAGTAAACCCCTCGTGTTTGGGCTCATATGAATCGTCTTGATGAGTCCAATAGATTGAACTTGGTGACGAGGGTCTGATGATACAACCGGAAGGTGGGTAGAGGATCTCTGCAGTGGCTACTAGTAAACCCCTCGTGTTTGGGCTCATATGATTCGTCTTGATGAGTCCAATAGATTGAACTTGGTGACGAGGGTCTGATGATGCAGCCAGAAGGTGGGTAGGGGATCTCTGCAGTGGCTACTTGTAAACCCCTCGAGTTTGGGCTCATATGATGACTTTTGATGAGTCCGATAGATTGGACTTGGTAACAAAAGACTAAAAAGTAAAAAAATAAAAATAAATAGTTTAAAAAACTAAAAAAAACACTTTAAAAACGCACTCAAAAATATAAAATAATTAAATTGACTTGTATTAGTTACGATATAATGGTTAATTCAAAAAGTGTGGAGCGCTTCTTTTACTGGGTAAAGAAAAGTAGTACACACAACCAAAAAGTGCTCCACACTTTTTGAATTAACCATTATATCGTAACTAATACAAGTCAATTTAATTATTTTATATTTTTGAGTGCGTTTTTAAAGTGTTTTTTTTAGTTTTTTAAACTATTTATTTTTATTTTTAACGAAGCCAAAAACCAGATGAGAAAAGTAATAAAAGAAAACAAAACGTTCAATCTTTCAATCAAGAATCTCATGATTGAAGAATCTCCTAAACGGGCACTTTTGTACTCTAGAGCAGGAAAGTAAGTATGTAAACCCAATGCTGTACTGCTTGATTATGATTTTCATAATTCTCTCAGCCCTTTATCAAAGAGTTTTTATAATAACTGGCTGATTAAATTTACCGTTAACTTACAAACAAAAAAAACACACAGCGCATAGATTTCCTTTCAATACTTTTATCCGAAAAATCAACAAATTGATATCTTCGTTTCATTAAACAGATTCAAGAAGTTGCTTGCCCGTAAACTAAAGATACTAATAATATTCAAAAATAAAATGGACAGAGTCTACTACATTACAAGTGTATCCAAAGAAAAACACTATCTATTTCCAAAGATCACAAGCGAAACGACCTCAACTTAACTGAGACTTGAAATAGCCTCAGTATTTCACGAAATACCAAATAAAGAAGTCCTTATCACCGCGGCTCTAAAGTTTAAACCCTAGACTGCCTATAGTCTTGTAGTCTTAAAGAGCTCGGACAGTTATCCCATTCATCTTGCTTGATAAAGTGTTGACAGGTTTACTTCGCATTACCTAATTTGGCAGGTGGATAAGATCAGGTGTTAAAACTTGCAAGCGAGCTTAATGCATAGAAGATAACTGCGTGCCAACTAAATTTACCGGTGTGGCAGGGAGGTAAAAATTAGAGGCAGAACTTGGAAAAGTCTGGATATAATGGAGTCAATTCTGATGTGCCATTTTAAAACTAAACTAAATTTGACGGGTTTAAAAGTAATTTTGTCCTTTTGTTTACTTCCGTGGTCAGTGAGCAATACTTTTAGTCATGTCAATTTTAGTTTAGGCTTAGAAAATGCACACCAGAGTAGACACCAATATGTTATTCCATGTACAACAGTATCTATGTCATTTTCCATGAATTATACGTTTGGAAAACTAGGTATTGGACTGATTAGATTCACGTTTTTAACTATTCGGTACGTTTGTTTCTTTTATGAATGCACTTTTTAACCACGATAAAGAAAAATAAGAGATCCTCAAATGATCGCGTATATTTTTTTTACGGAATGAACTAATGGCAAATATATTTTGTAATAGGTAAATGCGATTCCATTTTAATTCCGGGATAAAATTATTAAAAAATTCCTAAGGATTAAATTCACATATCCAATTTCACAATTTTTTGTTTCAGTATTTTTGAATGATGCAATACCGTAAAAAATATAGTAAACTAGCTGTTCCACGGTTTCACCCGCGTGGGCTACAGCTTTATGCATGCAAAGTCTCAGCCCGATCGGTTTAAAATTGACAAAGTTTCATACAAACTTTCATCCCCTTGGGGGTAGAATTAATCAAAATCATTTCTTAGTGGATGCCGACGTCATAACATCTACCTGCATACCAAATTTCAGCCCGATCCGTCTAGTGGTTTGGGCTGTGCGTTGATAGATCACTATGTCAGTCAGTTATTACTCACCTTTGAGTTATATAATTATATCCGCTCATATTATATAATAGAGTTATCTATTATATATTATATTATAGAGTTATCTAATATATAATATGAGTACAAAATTGAAAAATGAAGATGCAAACCCACAAACTCTTCCATGAGGTATTAGTGAAATTGAATTAGGCATTCAGTTTATTCCCCACTAAGGTACCTACTAAAGAAGTGGCGCCATTTCTAATACAGTCGTAAGTGCCATTCCTAGACTTGAAAATATATGCGGCGAGCAAGCAATTCAGTTTATCAAAAGGATTAATGAGTATAGCGATCAGTGAGGAATTTGTTCTCACACTTTATGCTCGTACGGTAGGTGTTATTTGCGTTGCTACAGAACTCTATGGTATATATCACACTAATTTATGTGACAGTGTGACTCTAATTGCATTTAGTGCTCTGGTTGAGACGTATTTCTCTTCCGGCATTGGTTCATTAAATTTTGATTACCTTAATTAGCTGAAATTCTCTCTCTCCTTCTGAGAGAATGCCTGTATTCCAGCAGTGGGAACGTGATAAGCTGATGATGATGATGCATTGTAATCCTAATCCCTACTAATATTATAAATGCGAAAGTAACTCGGTATGTCTGTCTGTTACGCTTTCACGCCTAAACTACTGAAATGATTTTAATGAAATTTGGTACAGAGACAGTTTGAACCCTGAGGAAGAATATAGGATACTTTTTATCGCGATAAACTGTAGACCACACGATTGAAACCGCGGGGAACAGCTAGTAATATTATAAACGTGAAAGTTTGTGAGTATGGATGGATGGATGGATGTTCGTTACTCTTTCACGCAAAAACTACTGAACGGATCTGAATGAAATTTGGAATGGAGATAGCTTATACCCTGGATTAACACATAGGCTACTTTTTATCTCGGAAAAAGATTTTTGCGGGATAACGGGAAGACGCGGGGCGCAACTCGTTTGTAATATATTGGTGTCGATTCGGTTTTGCATTCTCTAAAACTAAACTAAGTTTGACAGGTCTAAACGTAATGCTGTCCTTTTATTACTTTAGTGGTTAGAAAATGACAGCAATACTATAACACAGAGTGCCTTACATAAATTTAATCGTGTACATAGACATTTTTTCTTTCTTGTTATTTCATACAGGGCAGCGATGACCACAAGTCACTTGATACTAAGCGACAACGTCATCGACGATGGTGCTACGCTACGTGCGTTTTTTTCGAGTTATCACCAATTTTTGATTACAAAAATACAGAAATAACTGTGTTTTTGTTTGGGGAAGGACATTGGACATAGGATATTTTTTCATTGCGATAAAATATAGTCTGCAAGAGTGAAACCACGGGGAACAGTTAGTTTAGTATACATTACAGAAAGGTTTGCAAACATATCAAAATATCGTAATTGAAGTTACTTAAATTCTGTTTGTACATCACGTGATGCCATCTTCAGGTACTTTATACATGTACGAGCATCTCCATCAATTACTCAGTAAGCAGTAAGTACATAAAAGAAATAAGCAATGAACTTATCTCTATGATTTATGAATCGCAATGGAGCTTACTTATGCACCTGTCAACACTCGGCGCCCCACGGTCACATTTTTATACCATGGCTACTTGCGGGTACTTTGTCTTATATGTCGAATTACGCGAATGATTTATATCCAAATGAAAGCTCAGTTTTGAAGTAGCCACACCTACCTAGCTGGGGATTATCTTTTAATAGAAATATACTACAGCAGTTGTTCATGGTGCCGTTCATAGGGCGAAACCTAATATATGTTCAGCAATGGATTTCTTCTGACTGATGATTATGAGAAATATATCTATGTATACATATTATTATCGTTTAAAGATTTATATTACTATGTGTGTTTTTATAGCGATGATGGCTCAGTGGTAGTGACGTCGGCTTGCGATCCGTAAGACGTGGGTTCGAATCCTACAATGAGCTTGAGCTCTCGGTGAAGGAAAACATCGTGATGAAACCATAGCTTGGTGGTAGGGTTTTTTCTAGTACTCGCCTGGCTAGCTACTACCCTCTTGTTAAGAATCTGTCGCTAAGCACCTATCGGTGTGTTCCGGCAGCCTCACTTGAGAGCCAGTTCCCAGTCCAGGTGTAGCGTGGCACCATCTTCGACCACATCGTCACTTAACATCAGGTGACTTGTGGTCAAACGCTACCCTGTATATAGTAAAAAAATATATATATTTAGACTTAAAAGTACATCTAATATTTATTTATTTATTTGCATAATATGAACGTGGATGAGACATTTTTAATTTTATGATAATAGCTAAATTAAAATCTTTAAAAAATAATTATTTGCATACTTATTTGTAAAACAAAACTTAAAACACTTTCTGTTTCTTTTTCCAAATTAATTTGGATTTTTACCAGGGTTTTTTTGTTTGTGCTTTATGACGTGGCACTGGCAGTACCCAATGTCTATATATATATAACTCAAAGGTGACTGACTGACATAATATATAGTGATCTATCAACGCACACGCACAGCCCAAACCACTGGACGGATCGGGCTGAAATTTGGCACGCAGGTAGATGTTATGACGTAGGCATCCGCTAAGAAAGGAGTTTGATTAATTCTACCCCCAAAAGGATAAAATAGGGAATATAGAATGAAGAGACTGCATGCATAAAGCTGTAGCCCACGCGGGTGAAACCGCGGGGAACGGCTAGTATAATATATAAATCATGAGAATTGCCGATGTATTCGTAAACTAATCAAAAAAAGTCTTCAATGCTCCTCAACATCACTAATTAATAACCACAGATTCGATATATTTGTTAAAGCTCTACCTATATTGTTTTAATTAGTTCAGCACCTGGACCACTAATTATGATTTCTAGCCACAGAATGTTATTTCTAAGAAAGATCTTATAGTTTCACAAATTGCTTCAGCGCATCCTGCCATTTCCATCTCTAATCACAGACATGAAGAACTTATGTCATAAAACGTGTAATTCCACTTCTGATCCTATATCTTCCTAATAACCAATTATTTCTTTTAAGGCGAAGACCACAATCACGTTGAAATTTTACCATTTGCCACTGTAACTGCACTGTAATCGACAAAAACCCCCAAATAATAATTTGTTAAGTCTACGTAAAAATTGTGGTTATATATTAATTATTAAAATGATAGACAAGTGGATTATCTATATTTTTAATAAATTGAAAGGCTGTGGCTCTTTAAATCGAAAATAAAAATGAAAGTGTCTCCCATGGCATTTAAAAATACAATTCAGTCCCTCTGCCTTTAATCTGATTGTTGCAAATAATTGTGCTGTTTTTTACGGTAAGGTAACTCCCAGATTGACTTGAAGACTTGACTTTTTCCCTCACCGCGGCCTTAAACGATTCCCTTTATTTATTTTAGTATAAAAAGCTTTATATTATGACGACTTATGTATTATCTATAGAGTTTCGCCTTTTTGATTAGAATTAAAAAATGAACTAAAGCAATTGTAATAATGTATTAATTAGAGCATGAAAGTATTTAGTACCGTACTAATGACACTGTATTTTCCAAAGCTTAGTTTGCAAATATGGCAGAAAAATTTGCGATGCAATTTGCTAAAACGTAATTATTTATGAGGCGCGAAGAAAATTATAATCCTGATAGCTCTTGTTTGTGTTTCAAAAATGAGCTCCGTTGATTCGTTCAAGCAGCTTTTTATTCTGGTTAAAGTTTTTAATGTTATAATTACATACATTTATAGCTCATTAACTTTATATCATGCTACTGCGCAGGTCTGTGGCATCAACAATTTATCCTGCAGGTCTGTTATAAAAGGCACGTACTTTTAAATATTACCCAATCTATGCAGATCGATCATTAAATTAACTATAGATGAACAAAAAAACACATTAAAAAGAAAAATTTCATGCAGTAAATTTAAAATCATACAGATATATAAAACAATGAGAGCAGCTGTCATCTTGTATTACATATCTCGAAATTACAGCACAATTTATGTGACATTTTAATAATTTATTGCATTTACATTTCATTTTGCAGAACTTACTATGTTATTATGCAACCAATAAAAGTTACGCAACTGAAATTTAAAATGAAATCAATTGTAAAACGTCAAAATTATTTCCAGTCATCTGTCAGTTATAAATGTATTTCTTGTAAGAAATGTAGACTGTAACAATACAATAACAGAAAATGCTGATTAAAATCGTTCACTGACGGCTAACACACTAAAAAACTTATTAATATTTCGTTAGCTGCAAACAAAGTAACCATTTGCTGGTAAAGCTAATTACATAAACACAAAATTGGATTATCCAACATGAACATTAAATGGCTTCCTCAACATCGAGATTAAAGTGGTGTGAAGCAATGATGTCTTAATCTTCGTGATCGAAATGACAGATGAATCAGCTAGTTGAGATTTGATGAGCCACTCTCACGTCATAGGAGAATGTATAGTAATAGGCTACATCGAACTGTTATACAAAGGAAGTAAAACGAAACTGTTAATCAGGAATTTGTCAATCACTTTACTCATCGTGACTAATCAATACACAACTCTAATCATATAATCTGCAGCTTTTAAACATTTCTATGTAAATTATTTGCCTTCGCATTCTAAAGTCTTTCTTTTTTCTTTTATGCCAGTCATTTAAGAAGCAATCTGCCTTGTTTTCAAACCTTTTTACACGCTTTGGTTTTTTTTTCTAACTTGTAATATAGAAAGCAATAAGAACCTCTACCTACCTATCTTTTTTCTGCATTTACACGGAGAAAAAAAAACTTTCCGAAATACATTGTCCTTTGAGTCATTATATATTTTTGAAATGTGCAAATTTGTGAGGATGAATTTTTCTCTCTTTGAAAACGATGAGAACACGAAATCTAATAGAAGCATAGTACAAAAACCATTGGTGATGCCACGAAATCGGCTCAAAGTTTGTGATAAAAACTGTTACACCATGGCAGTAAGGATATATAATAAATTACCAAAGAGCTTTACAGATTTAAATGAGACAAAATTTAACATGATACTTTATAATTGGCTATGTGACAAATGTTTTTATTCTGTGGATGAATTCTTCAAATTTAAATTTAATTCTATTCTAATACGATGACAATATGTACCTACTAACTACTATACATTTATTTTTATTATGTTATTTACTTACGTGAATGTGTCTGACGTTTCGTTTTTTTATTTTTTATTTTTGTAATTGTGGGATCTATTAATTTATAAGAATAAGCAGGCATATGTAATGTAATAATATATTTATAAATATTTGTACAACTGTAAAGTTGAACGTAGAGAAACTTTAGCTAAGCGACCAACCAATGTAACCTATGTTCCAGCAAATAAATAAACATTCATTCATTCATTAATTCATTCAAAAGCCAAGGACTTTTGATTCAGAACAAAAACTAAGGTAAAATAAGGAAGGAATCAGTCTTGGAAGGTAAGACTCAGAAGGAAAGTCAGAATTATTTAACCAGGTACTCTTAAATTTTTAACAAAGAATACGTTTAATATTTCATTTTCTCAGAACTAGGGTAACCATCCGTCTGGATTTATTGAGACAAGTCCGTAATCTTTGTTATCCGTCTAGGTACTAGACTTAGTCCGGCTTTTTAATTAGTTCGGATTTTTGACTGATTTATCAACTAAACATTAAAAAATTTACTCCTATTACATCGAAAGGACACTATAAGATAACATTGTTTAGACGAAAATAGAAGTTTGCAAGTAAACGACCTTGTTTTTGTATAATCGATTCGATTTCGCCAAAGAATGCCACGAGGTCTGCATAACGAAATTCCCTGGATTGTGGACGCAATAGACGCCACGTAATATAATTACAGCGCATTACCGAACTTCGATACTTACACGACCCAGTGAAAGTGAATCTGGTAACTTTAATAAAAAGATCAACGCGACATTGCAGAGTAACTTGAGTAACATAACCGTCAGACACTAGGGTTGTTACGTAGAAGAATGTGAAAGAAGAATTAAGGAATTAAAAGTAACAAAATGTGTTGACAATATATTAAAAAAAATACTGAGTATGTATATTAGATGTTAATACCTTTTTTTATTGCTGGTAGGTGTGAGTTTGATCGCCATCCCGCCTGTTGCCAAGCGATGATACGGTCGACGGTGTATCACGCACACCCCGAAACCTGTTCACTCTTGCCTTGAAGATCCTCAAATTGTAGCGATTGGGAAAAACAGACTCTGGCAAGGAGTTCCACGTCTTAGCGGTACGCATGATGAAGGTAGAAGCAAAACGCTTCGTGCGAACCTACCTGTTACTGTACAGATACAAAAAAAATATTCAAAATAACACTTCACGGCAGTTTTATCACTATATACTCTAAATTGCTAAATCACTTCCTAACAACCTTTCGATACAGAGAACTATTTTAACTTAGATTACTGAGATCATTGTACAAAATATGATTTTTGTTACATATCCTGTCTAAAATAACATTATTTCTCTAAGTATTACATTGGTTAGTGATATTTTGCTATCTACCGTACCTAATAACGCTACATGTTTACCAATAGGTATATGTTTTTTCTCATAAACTAGCGACCCGTGCCGCGTCTTTGCGCTTGTCTGACAAGTTATTCATAAAGTGGGCGTACCAACAGTCTTCTTGAAAAAAAAATCTATACGTTACCTTTTAAAGCAGATTTTTAAAGTTGGAACAAACATTTTTATTTATAGTACAGATTTTTTCACAGATAAAATCCCTTTTTATAAATGTATGATTTATGTACTTAAAATGTAACAGCCCTATCAGCCAAGATGACAGAGACAGACACGCGTCTCCCGCCGCTGACATCTGTTGACAGCCGTGACAATTAAGTTAATTTTTTTTAACACTTTTTGCCACAAACAAATTGTTCACTTTTTACACAGAAGAAAGTGGTAGAAAAACGATCGTTATTTTACTAGAGCCTTTATTGACTTCAAATCAAATACAGCCGGCTAACTTTACTCATGCAAATTTGGACCTTATTTCAACGGGTTAAAACTATGGTCTTTGTAACGGCCGTAAAAACTTGTGCAAGTATAATCAATGTACTCGTGTATGTAATTTAGTTGACAATGTCTGAAAAAAGAGTTGGAGATCTGACCACCCAAAGTGTAAGTAAAAGTGTTGCTTCAGGCTATGCGGCATTTATATGAAAAGGTTCTCTTGGTTGTGACTCAAATATCATGAAGCAGACATTTAATTTCACTTCAATAAAATGACATTGGATACATGGATAAGTACCTACCTCTTACAGCCAGATTCATATCTATTACTTCTCAATAATATTAGCGAACTACTTTGTAAATACTGGTGTCGATTCGGTTTTGCATTCTCTAAAACTAAACTAAGTTTGACAGGTCTAAAAGTAATGCTGTTTTTTTACTTCAGTGGTTAGAAAAAGACAGCAATATAGACCTTTCTTCTTTCTTCTTATTAGACCTGTCTTCCAACATCAATATTAAAACCCAGTTTCGCGTAAGAGTAAATACTTATACCATTTATCAAGTTCCACGGTTTCTTTACCATGGGTTTTTAAATATACCAAGATAGTAGGAATTAAGAATATTATGAGTAGGTAGGTAATAATTATTATGCGATGAAAAGTTAATTTTTAAATAGATTAGCTTTAACGAACACATGCCCAACTTTAATCTAATTACAAAGTGGACTTTTTTGGCGTGAACTGTCAACATAAAGATTTTATTTTTATTTCCAAAACTTGTGTTTCTTCGAGTGATAATGTGTAATATTGGTGGATTATTAACCATTATGTGTTCGTTAATGTGTACGAGTGTGGGAAATTGAAATAAATTAAAATTGAAAGTGACTTTTCTAGTTGCTCCAAAAAAGTCCGTGTAACGTAAAGCTCCACTACTTTACTTAAACACTATTCTCATCCCATCATCTCATCATCATCATCATCATCATCATCATTTAAACTTGATTCAACTCTCTGAGTTTGAAATATTTATACTTGACACTGGCAAATACACTAATCGTGAGACGCCAAAACAAAAAAAAATATTACAAAATGTTTAATGCATAAACCTAAAAAAACACGGATATCAAATCCACAATACCACCCATAAACAGCTGTTATCAATATAAGAAGCAGAATCGACAGTTAACATCTCTGTATATTAGGTCTTATACACATACAATGTCGAATAAACACCATAAAAGTCGGTGCTGGCCTTAAACAATACAGCATAGAGTCAGTGCCGGATTAAGCTAGTGCGAGGCCCGTAGCAAATTCTTTCAAAGAGCCCTTGGAAGGAATATAAGGAAGTAGTCGGTTACCGAGTGTCTGACGTGGATTGTCTTAGTAGGAAAAGTTGTAACATCTCACGTTTTTGTGACATCAAGTAAATTATACCACAACTTAATAAGTTGCACTCAAAAATAACGCTCATGCAGAGATCAGTGGGTTTAAATAAATGAATAAAAAACAAACATCGGGGGACTTTTTAACAAATATGCTGGGCCCCCTTTCTCGCGGGGCCCGTAGCAATTGCTACACTTGATACGCATATAGGTATTCGCAAAACTACTCGAGTACCTGAGTATACTTACTTTATACTTTTTTCTTGATACCTAGTATTTTGGTACTCGATAGTTTTCTCAACACTCGTTACTTTTAAACTTGTACTGTCATCTTACGGTCAACTAAGTCAAATCAAGTATAGCTAATGATTACTAAATCTTAGTCATTGTTTAATTTCAAATTCGAATTTCCAGAAATATGTATCATAAAATGTGAATGTGTGTTCTATAAATGTGTCATAATTTGAAAATGATTTCAGCAATTTGAGAACAGAACGTTAATGTTATTTTTCAGATTTTGATTTTACGAAAACCATAACCTGACTGAAAAGAAATTGATACCTGAATAACTCGATATCCATGATATCCTGTTCCTATGATGACGCCGGTATAGATACTTTCGTTGCAATGACCTAGTCATGAGTAGAGTCTCGATGCTTATGTTTCGATACCATATCCCTAGTAGCTACCAAAGAGTAGAAAGCATAAGATATGAGCGTTGCACACGCATAGATTAAATTCGTGCCCAACCACGCCCGACTCTATGCACGAAATGGGAGAGAACTTGCATCCATTGTTACGTCATTTGTTGATTTATGCAACAAGTATACTATTTTGTTTATAGCTACCGTACTATCTACATTTCAGCAAATAAATAAATTGAATATGAATTATAGTACTAATTTTATTGTAGCACATAAGAAGCATCGTCATCGTGGTGGGTGCTGGCTTGCACAACACGTTAAACCTTGTTTAAATCTGGATTTAACTTAATTTTTCATACGAATTGACAAGTGAAATTCGTTAAATCGAGGTTTAAATCGGTGCTGCAAGTGGACCTTAATCTTAAGTTAATAGTGCAAAAAAATAAACTTACGCCTATAAAATCAGTTATTAGTAAAATTGCTTTACCATAGAGCCTTTCAATTGAACTTTTACAATGGAGTATATCATTAATAAAGTTGTTTCTTTACTACATATCAGCAGTTTTTGAGCCATCACGATAGTTAATAGGTCTGTCTATACTGACGCATATTTCATTCTTCTTCCCGCAAAGAAAATAAACCAAAGAATAAAAAACGTTAAATTGAAATAGATAGTCAACTCCGTCGCGTCGCAACTCGCACGCAAAATATAAGGTAGCTATTTGAATTGATGCCGCCCATTAGTATTTATTTGCTCTTTTTGCGCTTTATTGCGGCGGGTAGGTGGCTACCACTCTTGTGATAGGTTTATTACGTCGGCAAAACGCGGATTTATCAGACAACTTGCTGACGATGAATAATTATACTGAATTATAATACTGGGCAGCATTATAAATCTGATAAACGTGTTATATCATTATCAATTCCGTGTATGGCAGTGAGCATAGTAAGTAGTCGCTGTGCCCCACAACTTTGCTCACGGCGATTTCCGGGATAAAAAGTAGCCTATGGTCTAATCCACTGTATGATCCATTTCTGTATCAAATTTCAATCAAATCTGTCTAACGGTTTTAAGTAAGAAAAAAACATCAAAACGTTCTTATTTATTACATTGTTTTATTATGCCTACAAGTGTTTGATCGTCTTAGAAGCAATATTGTATTTATCAACAGCGATACGTTGTTGTTACGTTCTACGTTGTATAATTTTATAATAATAAAATATATTGCAGAAAACACATCAATTTAATAAATAATAATGTGAGAAGAGCTGAGGTCATTTTCAATGTCCCTTGACATTTTTATTTGATACTAGCGGCCCGCCCCGGCTTCGCACGGGTATTAAACAAAAACTTCATTAAAAATTATAATACACACATTATTGGAGTTTTAGTAAGGATCTCTAATTTTATTGAAAATAGACATCAAAATTTTTACGATACTAACGTCACTCAATTGTTTTGTCTTTCCGGAAACTCTCCACTAACACTTGAACTTTATGGTATGGTATTAAAGTTCAAATTGACTCTACATTTTAGTTAGAAAACGTTTGTATGGGAAAAAGAAAAGGGCTGTTTTTGGGGTTTTCCCGGCAATTATTCGAATTTTTCTCGCCGTAAAAACCATCCTTGAACTTCAACGAACATTTTAAAAAAAGATTTGGCCAAATTGGTCCAGGCGTTGTTGAGTTATGCGCTTACCAACACATTTTGCGATTCATTTTTATATTATAGATTATCAAAAATTGTATACTTAACCAAATATTTGCATGTCACTATTATTAGTTCTGCTTAAGTATTATAGACACTGACTATGTTTATATTTCAACCAATAAATCATTTAATTTAATTCCATATTGTTAGCAATTAAGCTAAATATAAATTACTCTCTAAATTATTATATGACATAATTTATTTTATTATTATTGTAGCCGCGCAATCGACTGGACCAATAAATTGGACTTGCCCATAAATACTAATGGGTAACTGTTTGAAACTACTAGATCGGAAAAGCATAAAAATGTGAAATGAGTAAACGCGTCTAATTTACTTTGGCTGGAAGGCTGCACTTGATTAGCTCTGGCCCTATATTTATATGAGAAGATAAATCTAATCTATACGATATAGTAGTACCTTATTAATTGCCAAGTAGCCTCCCTGAGGCAATGCATGCGTAGGTAAACAAAATAAGTGTTATCATCTTCTGTTATGGATTACATAAATACATCTAATTTATAAAAGTGATCAACAAACTTCAAACTAAAAAAAGTTCGAAGAAAAAGTATGCCTCATAGTATAATAATTGTAACTTTGTTATACTAAAGATTAATTCACGCTAGTCAACGATTTCAGTTCTTTTATTACGGTAATCGTACATTACACGAACGGAATTAAAATTTGTAACATAAAAATTTAATCATAGTCGAAGAAAATTATTTATTTCATCGAAAATACTCATTATTACTAGTTGTGCTTCGTTGTTTCATCCAAGTAGTTTGAACCATCAGGAAGGACATAGATTACTTTTTATTGTGATAAACTGTAGTCCGCGTGGGTGAAACCGCCTAAAACAGTTTTATAGCGATGATGGCTTAGTGGTAGTGACCTCGGCTTGCGATCCGTAGGACGTGGGTTCGAATCCTACAATGAGCTTGAGCTTTCGGTGAAGGAAACATCGTGATGAAACCGTAGCTTGGTTGTAGGGTATTTTCTAGTACTCGCCTGGTTAGCTACCACCCTCATGTTAAGAATCTGTCGCCATGCACCTATCGGTGTATTCCGGCAGCCTCACTTGAGAGCCAGTTCCCAGTCCAGGTGTAGCGTGGCGCCATCTTCGACCACATCGTCACTTAACATCAGGTGACTTGTGGTCAAACGCTACCCAGTAAGTTATAAAAAAAAGTATATAACAATATTGTTAGGAATTACTAGAGTCTGACGAAATAAACAGGTAATTGAGACTAAATAATGACATAAGACTGACAGGTTAAAACGTAATAATTTATTCATATTACCTACATCAAAATAACAAAAATGATTCTTCAGTAGAGTTCACCGCTGGTCAATATATTCATAGCAGCTCATAACTGTTTGCTTAGAAATATCCAAAAAAGGTTAATCCATCACAAATCTATAAATCACAGGTCGCACTTTGCTTTGATGTACCTTTGAGAGATGGTTTATATTTTAGTGAGATGATAATAATAATATAGTAGTATGGTATATTAGGTTTAACAAAGGTCGTCTCCTGCTTCAATTCTTAAGGTAGCGTTTGACCACAAGTCATTTGATGTTCAATGTTAATTTAGTGGAAGGTTACACCTGGACTGGAAACTGGCGTAAGGAACCCATTATCCATACATAAAAATGTAGAAATAACTCTGTCAGTTTATTTGTTACCTTTTCACGCCTAAGCCACTAAACCGAACTTGATGAAATTTGGTATGGAGCTAGTTTAGATTCTGGATAAGGACATAATGTTTGTTTTTATTATGATAAGTGTAGTCCTTGTGGGTTTTCCTTTTTTTATACGAGTAGTAGTGGAGCTGTGATATTATAATTCCAGAAATGTCAATTAACCAAAAAAGTAACTAACTGACTTAGGCCCGATTTTATAAACATCCGTCAGTTAAATAGCGTACCAAATTTCAGTGAATTTAGGCCCTATTCAGTGCGACGCGGACCATCCACACGCGGACTAAGTTTTGCGTCCGTCGCGGATGAATTTGTCGTTCAGTGCGATGCGGATCGTGATCGAGAGTGGTACAGTGTACCCTCTCGGTTTGCACAAAGCCGCCATGACAACACTTTACGTCCGCTCCACGCGACTGTCCGCCGAGCACTGAACAAATACATTAGAACCAAGCACCGTCCGCGGCGCGGAGGAGCGGCACGGAGCGATTTCGACCGCGCGCGGATAGCTCTACGCGACACGGACAGCTCCGCGTCGCTCTGAACGCGCTGTAAGGTTTCATACATTTTACCGTCCGTCGCGGACGTCCGCGTAGGTCATCCGCGTCGCACTGAACAGGGCCTTGACATTATTGTCGATTTTTCCATACTAAAATTTGACAATGAGATCAAATTTACCGAAATTTGATATGCCATTTTAACTTACGGACGTTTATAAAATCAGCCTGTAAAGATGTCAATTAGGCTGTGTTCCCTTTACACGGTCATCTATCGATGTATTAAACAGCTAATAGTCAATATTACTTTATTCAATAGGATACATTGTGATCACTTTAAAACGTCAAACTTAAAACTAGCTACGCCTGTTCCAACCTCCATACGCCGACAAAAGAACAGGCAAGAAACGCCCGGCAGGTTATTTTGTTGGTGCGATCACATTGACAATTTTATTCTTATTACTAATTGATTGAATTGGAGCAAGTTCACTAAAATCCCAAGCTTTTTTTTGTCATCTAATAGTCCGATATGTTTTAATTAGCTTTACTAATAAGATTTCTCTTGTTTGGTTGTACACATTGGAATATGGGAACATGAATATTAACGAGTTGCGGGATCACAACCAAAGCAGACCAGACCCCACAAGCAGCACCCATTCACGAGTTGACGCATGTGCCAGCCATCGATGTATTAAACAGCTGTTATAGTATCTAAACAAACCTACACACAAATTAAATTAAATTAATTACCTCGATAATTGTAGGTATCAGACTTTCTAAATTATGTTGATTAAAAGTTGGAGTGTGAAAATTGACAAACTAGTCCCAATATATGCATATATGCGTATTCAATCAACCGAAATTATAGGGTTGTACATGCACGCAATGTTGCCAGTTCAACAGCTCAAAATAAGATACTGATGTGGTTAAAATGGACCGGTGTTTCCAACTCATTTATCAAAATTAAAAGTGGTTAAACGCCTCTGCGGCTATTGCTTTTGTTACAGTTACTTGTTTAGTAATGGTTAAAATTTAACTAGCTCTAGGCAGTCACCGTTGTTTTAAATGTTTGTGTAATAAATGTATAACATAGGCAGATCAGTAGATAAAAAGGTATAGTTATTTAATCTGTAGCAAGAAACTTAGTTAACAAAGTTAAGTGAAGACACTAAACTAAACCTTAAAATAGAAAATAAAATTATCCATATGGAAAGTTATACTAGTAGATATATAGCTGTAACTATATACTATTATTAGGTAGGTATTATAACCAGTAAATATACCCAGACCCATTTTAGGTTAGTATACTCCAACACGAAAACAATAAAACAATGTATGAGACGAGACTAAGATGTGCAGTCACATCATCGATCAAGTTGGCATACAAACCCGCTTGCGTTTTCGTATAATTTTCCCTTAACTAGCCTCTACGAGCTCACGATTCTCACCTATTCCTCTGTATCTGGCAATCTGCAACAAAAATAACAAGCATGTTAACAATAGTCTATTAGCAAAGAAACGAATCATTTAAAAAACAACATGCGTGGGACTGTGGCAACATTTCTTTAGTAAAATACATTTTTCCGTCCGCAATCTCTCGTCTTTACGATTTATTTTATCTAAAGGCTAGACCACTGCAATTTTACTGACTTTAACGATGTATTTAGTCAGATGAACTCTCTTTATTTGCATTTCGAATAAAACTTTGAACAGAAGAGCAAATTGGATTTACTGAAAATGATTGTGTACTAGAATCACGAGCATAAAAATATACAAACGCATACAGTTTAATAGCGCAGTAAAAATACAACAATTAAAGGCGCGAATATATCAAAAAGTTTTATTGTAATGACTTCGAGGTTCTTAGGCAAAAAAAAAACCTCGCGAATTCTAGGAAATTATAGTAATTTTATGCATTTTATTCGCTCTGTTTCGTTTTATAACTGACTAGCTAGGTAGAAAATAAAAGAAAATACCATGCCTAACGTTTTAGTAAGGTGGTACCTTTTTTAAAAAGTTGAGACTTTATTTGCAAGTTGCTTTTGTGCACAAAATAAACCTGAAATAAAAATGTAATACATATTATTATATTCAATACTTTCCGATTCTAGTCCAAAATTTATTATTAGGTACTTATGTATATCGTGAAAAATATAGATTTTTGAGGTTTTTGAGTTTAGTATTAGGGTTTTTTATGTAACGCAAATATGACATTTTTTTTAGTTCGATAGTAATAATTTTATTAATCACTTTTGAAAAAAAACGTTTTTATATTTTATACGTATTCCTTTTTAATTTTTTCGTATACATACAACGATCTATTTTTTTATCTGGTCAGCAATGGCACGCTACCCAACAAAAATACTCGGTAATTGAAAATACTTGAAACCGTCGGTACTCTGTATTAATAAAAAGATATACCAAGAAACGATGTCCCTAATAGTTCTCGTTTTACTTTTTCAATAATGCACGCTTCATTTCATAGAGTACTTCAAGTGACATTATGATTTTTATACCGGTTATTATCTTTCTTTAAGACCTAGAAAAACTACTAGATAAATTTGTAGTTGTTTGTTTTTAGATTATTTATGCTTATTGAGTATATAAATATCATCCTTTCTTGAAAATACAAAAGTAATCTTTGTTGTTTTTTGTCATTTGCTTCACACGCTGTGACGAAATGTCTTTTGTCGCAATTTGTTTAAAATTATCTTAGCTTTTTTTCTAGACAATTCAGTTATGCACACGGTATCATCAATCGTGCCAAATATTCAAACCGTCAATCGACTTATAGAAATGCAAGAGTAGTTTTATTGGTTTTTTCCTTCTTTCACATAGCAACGGAAAATTGGATCGACGTGATTTTTTGCACAGAGATAGTTTTATGGGATGTATAGTGAATGTATAGTGGCATATGAGGCTAGCTTATACAACAGAAAAATGCAAGGTTTATGTGGGTGAAACTGTGAGGCACCGCAGCTAGTCCTACTATAATATTATATGCGAAAATTTGTGTGTATGTGAATGTGTGTGAATGTTTGTTACCACGTATCACCGTAACTACTAAACCTATTTTGATGAAACTTGGAATGGAGATAGCTTATACTCTGGATTAAAACATAGAATTTTATCCCGGAAAAAGGTTCCTGCGGGATAACGGAAAGACGCGGGGAGCAAATAGTTAATCATACATCACCACTGCAGAATACAATGTATCTTTTGCTGGAGTTTTTGAAGTGTTAAAAAAGGAATCGGTCGCATTTAATAAACGAAGAAACAGAGCGGCATGTGAACATAAGATTCATTTTTACGATAGACTGTAACTAAATATTCCAATAAGATACACCAATAAACGGTTAATACCGGTAGCTGTTTTTATATCAACTTTTATATGGAACTAAATGACAACACTAGCGAGTCATTCGCCTCATAGTCGTAACCGTCACGCTCGCCCATTACAGTTCAGTGCCACCCAGAATTTTGAAATTCATCACTAAAAATCCTGCGCGGCAATGCACTGCGTTCGTTAGCCTGAGATATTAAAGCAAAGCCTGAAAACGAAAGTTTTCAACCAGTGCGTTCTACCTGTCATGACATAAGAAGCCCTGACGTGGACACTCACGGTACGTCACTACTTATTATAAAACAAAGTCCTCCGCGCCGCGTCTGTCTGTCTGTCTGTTCGCGATAAACTCAAAAACGACTGCACTGATTTTCATGCTGTTTTCACCAATAGATAGAGTGGTTCTCGAGGAAGGGTATAAATAAAAAACTCCTGCACGTAGGTACACGTAGCGTGCCCAGAAAGCTGGCAACATTATCTCTTAAGATGGCTATGCTGATTGGACGAACGAGGTAAGCGCCAGCCTTTCGGTCACCCGCGGTGTAAACGAGGCCATGCAAGACATTATGCGCTTATATTTAACTTTAATAACAGCCATTTTACTGGTTCGTGACTTTTATATGATTTAGTGCAGTAACATATCACAGTAAGGAAACATTTTAATTGGTTTCCAATTTGCATTACATTGCACTGGAAGGTAATTTCAGTAGGTGGTAATGTATTGGTACAGTCAGGGACAAAAATTACTCATTGCGCCCAGACAGATAGACAGATAGACATTTTATTCATAATTTTTACAATTATAGGTCAATATACAAAAAGAGTACATATACACAGTACACACAGTACACAGTACGTACAGTTTTCCACATGTGACTGAAGTATGGTGTACATGACGTTCAGGATAAATTTTATTTCTTAATTTCTTCTTTTTTGTGTTCCAAAATTGTTGTGATAACCATACGTACAAACTAGGTTTCACTTCCAATTTCATGTATTTAACACTGAAAAATCATCCATACCAACATTATAAATGTGAAAATAACTCTGCCCGTCTCTTTGGTTCTTACTTTTTTTTTTACTGTACAGTAAGTTAAGACATGTGCTATTAAACATTAATAAAAAAAACGCATCGAAATCCAATAAGTACTCTTTGAGTAAGTATATTAGTATCAACAAACAAAAATTTTGAAATCTTTATCTTAATCTTTATTTTGTTACCATTTGGTAGCAAAATAACTGGCAACACTCAGTTTAAAGACTACCACAAGTATTATTAAAATAAGCTCATTACGCAATCATATCTCCATATGTTTAAATTTCTCATTTGTCCAAAAGTCGTGCTAGAGTAATCATAATTTGAATGTAACAGCTCTCAAGTAACAATGCAAGTCTTTCTACAGGAAATCCGTGCTAATTAGAAGCCCATTCATTAATCACGTGTCAGTTTACACAAATAGACTGCACCTATAAGAATTTTAACCAACTACTTTTCAACTGCTGAATTGAACCTTATTGTAAGCAGACTCGATTTCGACGGAAGATTTTTTTGACTTATCGTTTAAGGTCGTGACTGTTTGAGTCTCTTATTTTTAAGATGAAACAGAAAGGTTTTTATGGTGGTGAAAGAAATATGGTAACGATATAAAAGTGTTAGTGGTTTATTAATTAACAATTACTAACTATGCTCAACATAAAGTTTTTTTTTAGCTTAGTAGTAAGGTATTTTCTAATGCTCGCCTGGCTAGCTACCATCCTCAAGTTATGAATCAGTCACCAAGCAACTAACAGTATGCTCCGGCAACCTCACTTGAGAGCCAATGGCCTATACAGGTGTAGCATGACGCCAACTTCGACCATTTCGTTACTTAACATCAGGTGACTTGCTACAAGTCACCTGATGTTAAAAACGCTTAACCTGTAAGATTTAAAACATATTTGAATAATAATTGTAATAATAAACGTTAACAAGTTTAAAAGGCTTTGTAAAATACGATAACTGAACCGACAACGTTCCATACAAAAGACATAAACGCGCTCCCCCATTTTTGTTGTCTTTGACAAGTGTCTACTTGCCTATTTATCGTTACATATCTAATCTACTTTCATATTAAACATGATATTAAGTTGCTTGTTCTTATGAAAAATGGTTTAGGTATGAAGTATATTTTCGTTTAATCGTGATAAAGTGTACTCGACGCGGGTGAAACCGCGGGGCGCAGCTATAAAATTATAAATGCGAAAGTAACTTTGTTTATTTGTTACCTTCTCACGCCTAAACTGCAGAACCGATCTTGATGAAATTTTGTATGAAGATAGTTTAAACAATGGAGAAGGACATAGAATATTTTTATAGCGACAAACTTTGTTGTTAACGCGGGGAAAACCCTGTCCAAGAATTTCTATGTTTCTGCTTACTCTACTCCGTTACAGAAACATACTATTTCTTACGTCACGTCCGTCTGCGTATTACCAGTTAATTGGAAGGGAGGAATACGTTCCAGGCTGACCACATACTGTACTTCTTATTTATTCTTACCACTGCTCGCCATACAACGCTTTCATTCGAGATCAATTGCTGCAATGGAAGAAATACTTGTGTGATGCAAAATAAGTAAGCCCTCTAGGTAAGCCATCCAGGTATTATAGATCCCCAGTTCACATTGTCTCTGATACCTACAGGCAAATAATTTTCTAGTTAGGGTTCTTTCTTATGCAGAGTTTAACCACAAGTCACCTGATGTTAAATGACGATGTGGTCGAATGTGGCGCCGCACTACACTAGTATTGGGAACACATAGATAGGTGTTTGGCGATATATTCTTAACTTGAAGCTGGTATCTGCCTGCACTAGAAAATACTCTACTACCAAGCATGACCAGAGATAATATATTTGTGATTGTACGGGAGTTTTTCTTCTTCTTCTTGTGGCGCCATCTCCTACTGGAAGTCGGCTATCATTGGGGCTATCCTAGTTTTGGATGCTGCTGCTCAGAACAGAGATCTTGTGCTCATTTTGAACCAAGTCCGGAGATTTTTTACCCATGAGGTACGTCTTCTTCCAGGTTTTCTCCTTCCTTGGATTTTTCCCTGCATGATAAGCTGTAGTAGCTGGTACTTTTCGCTCCTTATAGTGTGACCAAGGTGCTGCTGTTTACACATTTTGATAGTGTTTAGAATTTCCACCTTCTGGCTCAATTTTCGCAACACCTCTTCATTGGACTCTCTATCCGTCCACGATATTTGTGGGCGTTTTTATTATAACACAAACTGCTTTTGTAGTCCTGATATGCACCGAAGCTAGTATATGTAAAGTAGTTTGTATGGCATAGAATTAAAAGAAAGCACGATATCTGTTCAGCCTTAACACCCAACGCATCATAAACAACTAACAACTTGTTTCCAGCGAAGGGTTTTAATTTCCTCAATCAATAAATAGTAAGTTACACAAGTACTGATAAATGTTCATTAAAACATAACTTATTTATACCACTGGTTCGAATTAAGAGCAGTTTATGATTGAGAAGCAATCATCGATTGCTTGATTTGCATGTGTTAAGATTCCGACTGAAGCGAGTTTATCCATGCGTTTAAGACGTTGGGAGACCAGAATTTTTCGAAGAAACAGGCATTCTTATTATATAGATAGTGTCACTTTGGAATATTAGTAACTACCAATCAACAACCAGCAACCAACCTGTGGTTTACTGCCCGCAATAATTTTGTATTTACAAATTTTTCTGCCTGTGTGCATGAAACGTTTCTATTTTCACATTTATCATGCGTCATCTCTAAATTGTTCCAGTCCTTGCCAGAGTCGGAGTCGGTCAAGAGTTGATAGGCATCGAAATATTATGTATAGTAGAATATATTTGGTACCCGGGCTATTTACTGCTCTAATAATTACACGGAGTACATACTCTGAACTCATTTTTTGTATATAAGGTAAAAAACACACATTTAGAATTACTGCTAACAATGTTTTTTTATTACTTACTGGGTAGCGTTTGACCACAAGTCACCTGATGTTAAGTGACGATGTGGTCGAAAGTAGCGTCACGCTAAACCTGGACTGGGAACTGGCTCTCAAGTGAGGCTGCCAGAACACACCGATAGGTGCTTGCCGACAGATTCTTATCATGAGGCGAATACTAGAAAGTTAGAAAGTACCACCAAGCTTTGGTTTCATCACGATGTTTTCCTTCACTGAAAACTCAAGCTTATTGTAGGATTCGAAAAGCAGGAAAAGCAATTTTCAAAAAGCAACAATTTGAAAAACTCCGACAGTTACACGTATTATCCCATTAAATAACATTAATTTCAAAACAATCAGATACGTAATCCTACCACAGAGCTTTCTCATAAGAAGCGATCCAAAGATAACTAGTTTGGGTATGTATGCAAATTTATTTATTTATAAATGAGTAAATAATCATAATAACTCGCAGGACCCAGCCAGCCAGTGCGAGCGGACAAAGACAATATAAACTCTGTAAGAGCAAATACCGTTTCGTAAGAGACAATCTCATTTTAAAAGCTTTATAGGCTTAGAGAAAATCATTAACGTTTAATGTCAGCAAGTGTTTCCTTAATGTTAGCGGCTGCAAGTAAATCGAAAGTCTTGATCTATAATTGGTTGTTAGAATATTTTTATCCTTTTTTATTTTATTTTTTACAAAGTTTTGATCGCAGCTTAGTTCAGTCAGCGACAAAAGTAGTTGATCATATATATCGATTTTCCAACAACGTTTTAGATCAGTAATGTTTGGAGTTTTTTATAACTCGCACAGTAGCATTTACATGGAAACCAAAACACAACACACTTGACGTTAAAAAAAAAGCTTGGGATTTTAGTGAACTTGCTCCAATTCAATCAATTAGTAATAAGAATAAAATTGTCGATGTGATCGCGCCAAAAAAATTACCTGCCGGGCGTTTCTTGCCTGTTCTTTTGCCAGCGTAAGAAGGTCGGAACAGGCGTAGTTAGTTTTAAGTTTGACGTTTTAAAGTGGTCACAATGTATCCTATTGAATAAATAACTATTGACTATTATTGAAGATAATAAAAAAAAAATGTTATTGTTCAGCGAATTTTGTCATCCACCGTACGCATTGAATTAAGAAAAATAAATAATCTAATTGGATTAAGATATTTTCCTGCGGTAAAATAGTATCTATATTTTAAGTTATACCTCTGGTTATACATCGGTGAAAACTGATGGAAGACCAACGCTGATATATAATAATATGAACCAGCATCATGCTGAGTTGGTGCCGGTTTGTGGCAAAAAACAGTTACTATATAGGTATATTAGTTTGTTTATTTAAATTTTTGATGATAATTATGTTGGCGTAAGTGTGTTGTATTGTTCTCTTTTTCAGTATTGTTTTTTGCTAAAAATAAAAATATTGTCTATTGAATTCAATTTGATGCAGTAGTTTTAGCGTGATGCGTGTTTTGCGTGATGTACCTATCTATGTACATAGATAAAATTTGTGGAACCAACTGTTTGCAAATATAACTTCAGTGGATTTTTTTTAAAGAGCCGTGCACATACGGTATAAATCCCGGAGGAACTCCCGCAACCCGCAAGTTATGCGAATGCATAGCCTGCGGTCCCGCCAATGATTTATAGCGGCTGTATAATGGTCAGTGTGCAACCACCTTTATAGTCTAAATTATATCGGTGTATTACACAATATATTTTGCCATTTTGCTATTTTACATGTACATTGCTGTCCTCTACGGTTTCACCTGCGTGGTTTACAGATCGTCGTGATAATAGCTATTCTATGTCCGACTCATCATCATCAGCCTTTCACGTTTCCACTGCTGGGACTCTGGTCTTCTCTCAGAGAGAGAGCACGGGCCGTAATCTACCACGCGGGCCTAGTGCGGGTTGGCAGATGTCGCATGCCATTGAATTTTGTAGTTCTTGGACATGCCGGTTTCCTCACGATGTTTTCCTTCACGGTTTTTGACTGAACTGTAATGAACGATAACTACAGTAAGGTGAGTGATTAGTCTCGTCAACCAGTTAAATGAATGATTAAAGAAACACCGATATCGTTTTTCAAATATTTAAAAGTTAAATTATAAGTAATCAAAACGTACATAGATTACTGGCAACATCTCACGCGCTCCAAGACTGGTCATCATAAACAACAAGCGGTTTCCTGATCGAGCTCGTTAGAACGAAGGAGTTATATCTTAATCCCTAGGCTTCACTGCGAATTGCTTTTTGCAATGCATGTCTTTGCATTCCGGTATTTCTAACGCCTAGTTGTTAGAAGTGTCGGTAGCCTTTGATAGGTGGTCGATTCAAGCTGTACCCCTAGTACAGGTTTTGATAGTTTACAAAAACTATAAAAGTTTTCGTTTCCATCCATACATATTTTTTTTAGCGAATCTTACCGAGACTTGGAGGAACTGAAATCGCTAATACGGGTTATTTTAAATCGTTATAATCATATTCTAACAATGTTATTGAGTTACTTTTTGAATTTAAGCAGATCGAGTTGCCACTTTGACAAGTCGGCAGTGGTAAACATCGACGCAGCGTCAAAGCGTCAAAGATTTTGCTTTCGATCTCACAAATAGGAAATCAGTAATCAATTACTACGTAATACGATATTGATCATTAAAAACACACTAACAATTTTCTCATTTATCATACAATTATTTTTGTCGTATAAAATCTCACCATTATTGTCATTCTATCACATAAAAATTTACAATAATCATCATATAAATTACTTTTTCATTGATATGTGTTTAAAATTCTTGTTACAGTGAGTTTTTATAAGTTTCGCTTAAATCATAGAAAGCGTAAACATAATCTGTCATTGACCGAAGTACCCTTTAGCTTGTCGCGTAAGCACTATTAAATTTAAGTTACTTTATGTCGCACTCCTCAACGCAAACGGTAAATCTATCATCAAATGAGTAATTACTAACAGCTATTATCATGCTATCTCGAGACATCTTCATAGTCATATAACTGCATTAGTATATTTTATAATCGCCCACCGCTCGCTGGTCGCGGACAGCGTCGCCCGAAAACGACAGATGTGTACAAATAAACAGATGAACGTTCGAGATAGTCGTCTGTTAGTCGTCTGATAGTTCCGAGCCAAAATCGGCCGATAATTCGGCTCCAGTGTACACGTACTACTGTACCTCGTACCTCGTATTTTATAGATCACACAAAATGCCATCACCAGTAGAGCATAGTCCGCTACAGAATATTGACAATGGTGGCATGCCATCGCGTTTGACACGAAATTCTTAACGCCATACGCAACGTAACTGCATGACATCGATCTATGTGGGAAAAGTTTTAATGAGGTTTATTTGCTTGAATAAACAATTGTTATTACGGGACCAAAAATGAATTTCATGTTTTTATAGCATTGTTAGGTTTAAGTGACTCTTTGATTTTTATTTTAGCGTTTATAAATTAGAAAGTAATTGTTGACAACGGCCAATAAGTCGTAAGTTTAGACTAGGCTTGAGTGGATAATTAATTAGTTTATGGAGAAAAAAGGTTTTTGTCAAGTCACCTGATGTTAAGTGACGATGTTGTCAAATGTGGCACGATACTACACCTGGATTGTGAACTGGCAAAAGAATATTAAAACAAAATAGGAGTTACATACATATTTTAATGATATAAATTAAACTGAAATATCAAACAATAATCACTTACGAAGATATTCGAAGGCATATTACAAAACAGTATCAGTTTTGAAAAATGCTTGCAATAAATATATATCACTTTTCATTTTGAAGAGTGGCGCTCTCTCGTTTCGGAGGCCAAAACACACTTTGGGTCGCTGAGCCATCGGAGTTAGTTAGTTACTTTTCATTTTAGACTAGTTGCTCCCCGTGGTTTCTCCCACGTCTTCTCGTTATCTCGCAGGAACTTTTTTCTGAGATAAAAAGCCTACGTGTTAATCCAGGGTGTAAGCTATCAGCATTCAGCAGTTTTTGCGTGAAAGAGTAACAAACATCCATCCATCCATCCATCCACACTCACAAACTTTCACGTTCATAATATTATTAGGATATACAATTATACAGTTTTGTTATGCTTGCCAATACAACAAGAGCCATAACGGTAAGAATTATGAAACAACAATTTCAAGGGTTATCCAAGTTGACACAAAAACACTACGCAAAACAAGGATACCAACAAACGTCAAGTGCCATATTAGGTTTAACAAGACAACTCGTTAAAATAAGAAAATCAACGCGATCCGTCCTAACCTATCAAATTATAAATACTGACACGCCTCGCTGTGAGAATGTTGATTTATGTCAGCAACAGTACCTACTCTTGACAACGTTTAATTCTAGACTAGACCAGACTTAGCGCAGTGCATTGATGTTTAAAATTCACGGACTGGTTTGGACTATGACACTAAGCTCTACTGAGAAATTTTACGTCTATATCGTTTAGAATCAAGCGATGTAGTTTGGGTACCAACCCAGACTTTCAAGATGCAATTTGCTGTAGCGAGCGTTTGTACTTTTGTACTTCTTATTTAATGTCGTAGACCCATAAATTAGTTCTCATTTGTTGTAGGATCTTGAGTGACTCGTAATCAAAATAAGTTGCATCAAAACACTAATTTAACCAAGTTTCTAATTAATTAAAGCACAGATAACAAGATAAAGGAGAAACTTGACGTTAGCTATGGCCATTTTATTTGTACTGTAGTTAAAAAAGTCCTTTTAATTAACAAATGTTTACTATCAAAAATATGGAGCAAAGTAGGTAAAAAGAGGGTTACTTTTCCCATGTTTTAACCGTTTTTCTCCTTTTCTTTAAATAATTAAGACTTCAATTAGATGACAAGCAGTAGGCATTTTCATTGTTTTAGAGATTCTTTCACGTTCTTGATACTCACAGTTCAGCATGAGATATCTTTGGTGTCTTCAGTCGCTAAGAACTAAGCCTTAAACCCATCATAATTAAAATTAATCTATGACGGTTTAACTATGCAGAATGTTATTATTACTACCAGCTACTGGCGTTAAACTGTTCCCCTTGTGTATTATAGCGTGATCAATAACTTAGCAAAGAGACAGTATGGACTATTGCAAAATAACCCATACTACTTTATTTATTTCTCTACATTTCTTTCTTTATATCAGCAAAATCGATATGTTGCTAAGAAAGTGAAGTTTTATTAGTTTCATAGGGAACTACTAACACTGAGAACCACTTCTTTTTTAGAACTTACAGGGTAGCTTTTGACAACAAGTCGCTTGATGTTAAGTGACGAAGTTGTCATAGGTGGCACCAGGATCCACCTGGATTGGGAACTAGCTCTCAAGTGGGGCTGCCGGAACACACCAATAAATTTATTTATTTATTTGGTAATAGGCGAGCAGTACGAGGCCGATGTGCCTATATCATTATCATATCAATTGTATAACGATTGACATAATGCCACCTGATGTTCTGTGACTTAGTGTTTTTTTTTCTCATCAGGTCTTGTGGTCACTCATTAGTTGCCCTGCAAAATCAGCAACAATAATGTGTTAAAAAAGATCGTTTTGTAACGACGTCACATTTGTGTCACAATCGAGCGAGAAAAATAGAAAAAAGATGATTTATTCTAAGCTTTGTTACCTTTTAACAATTTAGACCGTGTAATTTCTATGCACGATCCATACTGTTCACGATATGTATTGTGATAGTTTTTTGCCATAGGATGCGTGTCAACCGATTATTCCATACACGGTACTGTATTTGCATGCTTATAATAAGCGAATTGTTTGATTTGTATCTACTGACAGGCAGTGTGGATGTGCGGTGTTTCTGTACACTTTTATCAATGATTAAAATCGAGTGGTTATTTGTGTTAGCGTTGCCTTAATTGGCGATAAATTGTGTTATCCTATTTCATATACGAATAAACTCTGTTTGAAAATAAGTCTGTTTGTTTTTTACCTTTTCACAAGTAAACCGCTGAACCAATCTTGATGAAATTTGGTATGGAGATAGTACGAAACCTGGAAAGAGACATTGAATACTTTTTATTGCTTTATTTATGTAGATAAAACCAACATCTACTCAGGCAAAGCCGCGGGGCAGGTAGCTAATATTATTGGGAAGCATAAAAGTAACATATGGGCACGAAATATACTTATACTCGTATCTACTGAAAGCAACATGAAGCAGGCCTTTTTAAATAAAATTTATTTGTAGCTCTGCAATTCTTTTCCAATAGACAGTCGTAGCGTAGTGCTTGACATTGTGTAAACAATCTGCTTGTCACATGCATGAAAAGGTAAAGGACCTAATCCTCTCAATTGCTTTACAGTCCACACCAATTATGTTTATTAACAACTGCAAAAACAATAAGGAAAAACCGGACAGTCTCTTGAAGAGTTCGGCAAACACTTTCTGATATTGTTCGCATGTGTTTAAACAATATAAACAATGTAGACACATTGTAGAGTTATGTATGATTAATTGATTAAACATGTTCAAAAGGCAAACTGTCCACTCGTGACCATGTAAATAAGGCGTTACCGTTAGTGTCTGATTGGGACAAGAAATGAACACTTGGTGAATGCCAAAGTCGTTTTTTCTAGACGTAACGCTTGTAATGGGATAAGATAGACAGATACAGAGAGATAAAGTTTTATTGTATCAATAACAACAACAACAAGAAAGTCAAAATCTTACAACTATTGTTACAACGGGGGGTCTTATTGCTTTGTGCAATTTCTATCAGACAAACCTACCTTATAAATGTATGTATTAATGTATATTTATCAGCTAGAACATATGCTACATTGCTAGGTCACAAATACAACGGAAATAGTGAAATACCTACAAATTCATTTCCTATACATTTAGTGCAATAATACACGTTACCTTCGTGACTTCCGATACTATTAGGTCACGAAAGCAATGTAAATTCGAAGTTACCGTTTTTCTACAAAATAAATGTAAATATATGTTAATGATATATGTATTTGTATTAAGATGCACTGCCTCTCTCTCTGTCTAGACGATATACGTGATAAGCATACGGAAATGCAATCCGGCTAATCTGATCTTTGGAACAGGATCGGTATCTTGGGGACTATCTCTAGTCCTACCTAAGACCTAGTCTTTGGGTAGTCCTAGCGATCTGATATATCTATAGAAATAATAGCTTATTAATCGTAATAAACGTGAAAGTTTGTGAGTAGGGATGTTTGTTACTCTTTCACGCAAAAACTACATAACGGATTTGAGTGAAATTTGGAATAGAGATAGATAGCTTATATCTTGAATTAACACATAGGCTACTTTTTATCGCAGAAAAATTTGGAATCCCAGGGAAATCACGGAGCGCAGCTGATCAAAATTAATTGATCACACATAGGTCATCATCATCATCATCAGTTGTAATTACATCAGTGCACAAAAATGTGTCTTTTAGCATTTCTTGCGCAAACACTGAAAAAGCTTTCGCTAAAAATGCGACCCTAAAATTAGCTCCAACTGAATAATGCGTTCGCAAAATTCACCTAAAATCCTGAAAACATACTTCTTGCCTGTGCAGCTATTTAATAGAAAGAGCGTGATCATGTTCAATCGCTAGAACCAATAGGGGCGCCGGCGTCAACGACGCATGTGCGCCCGAGCCGGTCATTTGCATTGGAAAATAACTAAACAACCAATCAACTGTAACCTGTTTTCAACATTTGACTTTTGTAAACTAATTACAGTGATAAAACTTCATACAAAAAGGAAATTAAATAATCTATTGGACTCATCACAACGAATCGTATGAGTCCAAACTCGAGGGGGTTACTAGTAGCCACTGAAGAGATCCGCTATCCAACATCTGAGTCCATCATCAGATTAGGTCGATGATACTAAATTATTGCATTGTCACTAGGATATATGTAAATATATATATATACAAAGTTTTATTTCGAGACCACAATAAGAAGTAGGTCAAAATTGACATCTTAAGATTTTTTAAAACACTTTTATTAGCTTGACTTGTAACTAACTAATTTGTATTGTTTTAGTTAGATACAAGTGAAGCTAGTAAAAGTGTTTTAATAACGGAAACCTTTTAAGCACTAAACACTTAGCATCAAAACGATGCTGCTAAGCTTAGACAACAACAGAAATTGCGACCGATATACTAAAAACTTGTAAGTACCTACGTCGTGTATGGTGTAAAAAAATATGTAATCCATGCCAAAAGTTGACTTATTCAGGTGAAATAACAGTCTTAAGGCTTTAAAAAAACAGGCGCAAGATTGGCTACTGTAATCATTAATTATTCTTATCTCTTTTTTGCGGTATAAAAATGCAAAGCAGTCCATGTTTGCACGATAGATTGTCGTCGTGCTCTGCGTTTAGCTTAAGTAAAGCGTGGAACAAATAAATTCTATAACTAACGGTTTGCAACAATCGAGTTACTTTACAATGTACGAGCAATCAACTATCTATATAAAAAAACAGTTAAAAGCTGAAAAAATGCCATAGAAAAAATAACGATCAGTTTTTCCCAAATTTCCCAATTATCCGGGTAACTTCCAATTTTTGTTCCCTAAAATTCTTATTCGGACATAGATGCCATCACTTGAATCTATTAAAATAACCTG
Organism: Opisthograptis luteolata; assembly: GCA_931315375.2. NCBI lineage: Eukaryota > Metazoa > Arthropoda > Insecta > Lepidoptera > Geometridae > Opisthograptis > Opisthograptis luteolata. The sequence goes on from OV928044.1 coordinate 4,054,978, forward strand.
CTGCTTGGTTTGTGGTAAAATTGCATTCGATCCTAAAATACTTCGGCTTCGGCTTCGTGCTTAGTTTAGGTTCCACCGTTAATGTCTATATAAGGCAGAATCCTACTAATATTATATATGCGAAAGTTTGTGTGTGTGTGTGTGTGTGAATGTTTGTTACCACGCATCACCGTAAGTACTAAACTGATTTTGATGAAATTTGTAATGGAGATAGCTTATACCCTGGATTGGCACATAGGCCAGAAAAGGTTCCTGCGGGGTAACGGGAAGACGCGGGTGAAAACGCGTGGTGCAACTAGTACAATATATTGTAATTGATTTTCTATTACTTCTACCTGGTAGCATTGGTTTTTGACAATAAAAATATATTTTCTATCTAATTATTAAGAAAAATTGTTAAATATATCCAAGCATTCTTAAATGATGCTCTTACTAAGGAAAACCATTTCTCTTTTATTTATATACAGCATGATTTACACAGCAAAGTGTAATTCACACCTTCTGGTTATTATTACGTTTACTTTGATGGAAGGCTGTCATTGATGGTGTGTTATTAGATAAAATTAGAATTATAATAATGACAAGGAATAACATCTTGCCATGTTCATTTGAATGCGCTAATCGATGGAACTCGAGCTCTATTAGGGTTGTCGCTTGGATTGCATAAACACTGTTATTTTCTTCCATAGTAGGTATTAACAATTCAAACAGGAAGCTTCTTGATACTGACATCTTAACGTCTTACTTCCCCGTGGTAGAAGGGGAAGACTCCTACAAGGTTTTATTATAGTAAAGGATAGCTCGGAATGCTCATGATATTCTGAAAAAGTGTAGCTATCTAAAAGTAAAAGCATTTTCTAAATCGGATTTGTAGTTCTGGAGATTATGCCCTATATCCGAACTCACAAACATTTATATATTGCAACATTCATATAAATAAAAGTGTTTTAAAAAGAAGTACAAATCAATGCAGTACTTTGCTTATCTAGCAAACGACTTGCAAGTGAAAATTGCACAGTAAGGTTATGCGCTCTGGAAATAAGTAATCAAATGTATGTTATACAATAAAGCATACCTACCTACTTTACAATTGACTATCTAAATACGAGTATATATAACTCAAAGGTGACTGACTGACATAGTGATCTATCAATGCACAGCCCAAACCACTGGACGGATCGGGCTGAAATTTGGCATGCAGGTAGAGGTTATGACGTAGGCATCCGCTAAGAAAGGATTTTGATTAATTCTACCCCCAAGGGGATAAAATAGGGATGAAAATTTGTATGAAACTTTATCAATTTTAAACCGATCGGGCTGAGACTTTGCATGCATAAAGCTGTAGCCCACGCGGATGAAACCGCGGGGAATAGCTAGTTGATAAATAAAAGTATTTTAAAAATTTAGACCTTATCAAGTACAGTCAACGACTAAATTCGCTGAACAATCACAAATTTTCCAATTACATCTGAAACACCAACCTTTCACTGCACCATAACTTAAAATCATGTGTTTTGTGTTTTGGTGAAACGCTACCTTGTAATTTTTATAAAAAACACAAACATGACTGATCATAAGACATATTTGAAAACTCGTCTGTGATCAGCTAGTTTTGTCGCTGACTATACACAGACATTTTTTTTTTTTGCTTTAGCACTAAAACGAAACTCAACATAATTATACCCAATTGTTTTTTTTTCAAAATGAAGTTTCTCAAAACAGAAAAAAAGCTACCAATACAAACTGTTCAGTGTTAACCCTACTTCAAAGCACAGACTATAATATAGGTACCTAGGTGTTAGAACATGTTTTATCAGAACGGCTTCAGCGCTACTCTCTGATTATTTACAGCAACCAACCATTGGCTTGTACTCACGATTGCTACAATACATCTCTCACTGTGACAAGATAGGAATTAGACCACCTACGTGAGTTTCAAATTGAAATCCCTCGGGATATTTTGTTTCGATTACGAAGATTTGTTTACAAAAGCAAGAATTGGCTATTATTTAATGTTGTGTTCGTATGAGAGTTATAATTATATTATGTGGATACGATAGCTGAAGTAAGTTTCATAGGGAGAAAATGAACAGTAGTTCATCAGCCTCGTTGACAAAATTTTGTAGTTTTTTTTTACCAACAGCATTCTTTTCCTTATAGCAGAGTGGCATAAAAGCAGATCTAGGCCCGCCTGGTAAGTGTTTTAGCAATGCGGAAAAACTTGTGGAGGACCTCGTTTCGCATTTTAATATTTGAAATAGTCAAATAGTCTATAACCACATTATTTTACGTTAGCTGTGCCACGCGGTTTCATCCGCGTCTTCCCGTTTCCCGCATGAACCCTTTTCCGAATTAAAAAGCCTATGTGTTAATCCATAGTATAAGCTATCTACATTCTCAATTTCAACAAAATCGGTTTAGTAGTTACGGTGATACGTGGTGCGAAACATTCACACAACTTTTGCATTTATAATAATATTGTCAAATGTCGAGATTCCCACAGAAACTGTAATTTGTCCGGGATAAAAGTAGCCTATGTCACGCTGTGGTTCATAAACTGTCTCTATGCAAAAAACACGTTAACCCCTTGCTAAGTCACAGCGTGAAAGAAGGACAAACCAACAAGCACACTTTCGCATTTATAATAGTAGCGGCGAAGCGATAAGTAGGAATTACTCTGCTGTCAATTAACAGTAGGTATGCAAACCTTAGTGTGTTCCGGTTTGAAAGCCATGTGCTCAGTGAAATTACTGGCATATATGGGACTTCAAACTTGATGTCTCAGTTTGTTTAATCAAACAGGCTGGTTCAAACAGTTTGATCAAATTGACAACAGGTGACTTGTGGTCAAACGCTACCCTGTAAATAGTGAAAGAAAAAAAATTGGCATGAATATGTGTGGAAAAATTTGATCAAATTTAATGGGTAAGGAGATCAGACTAATTTGATCAAACTGTTTCAACCAGCCGGTTTGATCAAATTAGTTGAACCTGCATAGCGGCCATAACGAGCGCATTGCAGTGCCAATGTTTGGGTGGCATTGCAATTTTACAGACCACATTGACTCGTCTTATCACTTGGGTTTATGAAAAACAAAGATAAATTTAATCTTGTCCTGTAATAAAGCGAGGCTCTGGGTAAATTACATTAAGTAATTCCGCCGATTTCTGCATAATTTACGCTAAATTTAAAACACAACCATTCAAGAGAAAGTCTTGATTATCTTAAATTTGCAATTGAATTTAACCATTTCAGCTTCCCTTCGTTATAATTGTACGTAAATGTATGATATTTACTTTTCCGTGACCTTAAACTTTCCAAAAATGCATGTGATTACCTACATTTTGAATGATTTGTTTGTTAATATTGAGATGCAGGTATTGCAGGTACCTAATTATAAATGAAATATTCGTACTTACTACTATATCTGAATGTGTTTTAATTGAATTCGTCCAATAAACCTTTTTTTAATGTTTGGGCATACTTATGGTGAAATTTACCAGTCAAATAAGCAAAGGAACTTTAGTATGACTGTATATATCATGTAGGTACATATAGGCATACATACATAGACATACTTAGAATTAAGTTTTGAAACGGGATAATTACCATTGGTTTGTTTTGGTTCAAAACCTAATTCTAATGTTATTGACCATGGTAGTTTAAAACAGCATATACCTACATACTGTATTATAATTCAAGTTTACCAATAAACCTTTTTCAATGAAGTAGGTATTAAAAAGAGCTTATTCAAAAGGAACACAGTCAAAGCCACGTCTCTGCTGCCGTCACTGGCAACAGACACTGATTGAAAACTTTAATGTTAACATTCAAATGGGGAGGCCTAAGTTCAGCAATGGGCTTCTTCCAGTAAATGATGAAGTTATGATTTTTTAATCCTAGGGAAGGACATATGATACTTTTATCGTTATAAACTGTAGTCCAATTAAAATTAGGAGAATAAAAATCTATTTATGGTTTAATGACCTTTGGATTTTACGATAATAAAATGGTCGGTGTAAACTTTTCTCCTATTTTATTAGTAGGCAGTTTAATACGAATTAAACTTTGCAGAATCAAGTTTTTATGCAATTCCAAACGGTTCATTATCATATAATCTCTTTTTAGGCAAGTTACGAGTCGATTCGATCACAACGTGAATAGAATAATAGCAAAAACAAATAACAAAACATGATATATGTAATTGATTGTAATTTTTTACTGCGACATAATTGCTTCTATTAGTCATCAACTCATCATGCACGTAATTATATGACCATAACAGACACAATTACAAATATAGTAATAAATTGCAAAATTACATTTTTATTGCAAGACATAATTGTTGAACAATTTAAAACTTGTTTCTCCATAAGATTAGACCTTTTTTAATCATTAGCGTTTGCTTCTAATAGATTGTTTATCATTAGAATATTATAAATATGCTGCCAAGACGTAAGTAATAATTAAGTTTTAAAACATGCGACATTCTGTCAAAACTTTTTTTTTTCAATTTTGACTAGAGCAAATAAATATGTAGTCTAGATACAATAGTCCTTATAAACAAACAGTCAAAAGTTTAAAAAACCACGTGTTCGAGAGCGCAATTAAAAAAATACCCAATTACTTTTGGATATTTTCAATGTAATTTAAATTTCATAGAGAAATGACACAAAAATAAAAAGATATGACGTTCAGAAATCTGTTAGCGTGACATGATTCTTGTAAAAACAATTAAAACAGTTTAAACAATAAACGTTGAGAAAAAACATCTTCAAACTTTATCATTTATTTTTATTTAAAGGGCCTTTTCAGTTTAATATGTAAGAAATATATCTAATATTGATTTTTTATTGAATTCTAGCAACAATTCTAACCGTAATTTGTTTTCTTCTTCCATTTTGGACAAATACAAGTTTTAACCCAAGGTCAAACTGTTAGTCTCTCCCAGTAGTGGATGGATGTATGCAAAGTCGCGCCAATCTTTCCATCGGTCTAGTTACAATTCGCAATGATACAGTTAGCACTCAGTTACCCACCTCACGTGTCGACGTTACGGATATTTTAATTTTCAGTTCGCACGCTCTGTTCTCTTTCAGATAGCATTAATATTAATAACGCATGCTGCTTAGTTAATACATGCGAGGACGTATGCTTTAGCAGTAGGATAGTGCATTTGATTAGCTGAATGTCGGGTCAAATCGTTCAATTGTTTTTTTCTCGGGATTTTAGCTCTTGTGAACATCGGGTCAAATCGTTCATTTGTTTTTTTTTCTCGGGATTTTAGCTCGTGTGAATGTCGGGTCAAATAGTTCAATTGTTTTTTTTTTTCACGGGAATTTTAGTTTGTTGGTTCCAATTATTTATTTATATATTCATAAACAGTTATCGTCAAGTTTACACCTTTTACAAGGGGATGCCACGCATGAGACATATTGATGTCAATTTTGTTATGAATTTACTAAAACTAATTAAATTTGACAGGTCTAAAAGTAATGCTGTCCTGTTTTACTTTCGTGGTCAGAAAAGGACAGCAATACTTTAGGACCTGTCAAGCTTTTATTTGACTATGACTATTGATTTCTGGTTGTAATGACAAATTTTAGTGTCCATTTAAATAATACGGTTAAAATTAAATTTATCACTGGATATATCTAGATGTACATAATTAGGTATGGATATACCGATGAGCTGATGGGCTGGATAAATGTTTGCAGACTATGCAAATATTGGTCCTGCTTCACAAATTGAGACGCACATAATTTGTTGACTGAGAAGATCATAATATTTGCTGATATTTCAATTTTGTGAATTTCGTTATTTTTCAAAGTCAATCTAAATCAAACAAATTAGATATATTATAAATAACTAAATATAAACAATTTGTGCGCTCAATTGTCACTCTTCTACCACTAAACTATGGCTTCACCACCATACTTCTTACAGGGTAGTGTTTGACCACAAGTCATCTGATGTTAAGTGACGATGTGGTCTTCGAAGGTACACCTGGACTGGACACACCTATAACTGCTTGGTAAGAGCATGCCCTTTACTTTTGGGGTGGTAGACTTAAACATGTCCTATCATCAAGCTATGGTTCCATCACGATTTTTTCGTTACTGAAAGCTCAAGCTTATTGCAGAATTCAAACCTACGCACGGGTCGAAAGTTGACGTCACGCACTCCTACTAAGATAAATCTTCGCTTCGATTCCAAGTAAACCTTACCTACTAACTAAAACTTTACATCACACCTTTTAATAAGCCAGTGCAAGAAAGCTAATGTAAAAATAATATAATATTAACCAATCATGCACTTTAATGAAGACTGCTAATTCCCGCGAGTCGTCGACCGTTCAGCGGCGCCGGCCAGCTATTATGTCTCGTCTGTAAGGTGCTGGGATCACTGAGAGATACACTAGCTCATATCACATCAGGCTAAACACACTATCCTACTAACAATCTATATTTATAAAAGAAAGTCGTGTAAGTTAGACTACTTAGAGTTCTACTCAAGAATGGCTGAAGCGATTTGACTGAATATTGGTGGGGAGGTAGCTTAGGACCAGGAAACGGATATAGGATACTTTTTATCCCGGAAAGGGATAAAAAGTATCCTATATCCGTTTCCTTTAACGCGGTTTCACTCGCGTCTTCCCGTTATCCCCTTCCCCTTTTTTAATATAAACGTGAAGTCTGTGAGTTTTTGTTGTATGGATGTTTGTTACTCTTTAAAGCAAAAACTAAGTACCTACTAAACGAATTTGAGTGAAATCTTGAATAGGGATAGCGGAAAAAGATGCTTATGGGTAACTAGATAACCACGAGTTTAACCGCAGGGCATAGCTGGTATTAAACTAGAATAAGATTAACCAACATCTCTTCTTTTCTTATTAACCGACAAAAAATGTTGAGTATGACCACGCCTAACTTTTTGAAGAATAGCCTAGCTCGAATTTATCCTCTCTTTTTAACCCCCGACGCAAAAATAGGGATGTTATAAGTTTGACGTGTCTGTCTATCTGTCTGTCTGTGGCAACGTAGCTCGCGAACGGATGAAGCGATTAAAATTTTTTTTTTGTATAACAGGTGAGTTACGGGCGAGTGTTTTAGCTATGTTTGATGAAAATCGGTCCAAGATTGCGGGGGTTTTTTAAATTACTCTGAATTTATAGTTATTTAAAGACTTATAAAAATTTATTCAGATTTCTTTCGATATAGTTAATACAGTTTCATATGAGTGGACGACAATCTTTATAGAGACAACCTGTTGTATGGTTGTCTCTATAATTAAACACTATCCAGTCGAGACGACAAACTATTTTCACACGCAAAATGTACTACTACACTTGTTACTATGGTATCAATTGATTTTTATCCATATAAATGTATACACAAACGTCATATTTGACAGTTAATTTATACATAGGTATCATCTGGCGATGTATTCCGGTGGGATGCCAATAAGCGATCCCACAATCCATTCAGTTATGATCACAATATAGTTTAGGGCCTTGTTTAATGTTTAGAAATCAGTTACTAAGTATGGCTATTTTTTTTTTTTCGTTATGGCGTCACACGATTAGTGTATTTGCCAGTGTCAAGTATAAAGTATTTCAAACACAGAGAGTTGAATCAAGTTTAAATGATGATGATGATGATGATGGGATGAGGATAGTGTTTAGGTAAAGTGGTGGCGCTTTACTTAAACTTTACACGGACTTTTTTGGAGCAACTAGAAAAGTCACTTTCACAACTTTATTTCAATTTCCTACACTCTTACACATTAACGAACACATAATGGTTAATAATCCACCAATATTACACATTATCACTCGAAGAAACACAAGTTTTGGAAATAAAAACAAAATGTTCACGTTGACAATTCCATTGCCGCCAAAAAAGTCCGTATAGCTATTTAACTCCTATGTAAGGTTTAGAAAAAAATATGTGACAGTTAGACTGTGACAACACTGCAGAAACCATTCAAATCAAAAGTTGAAAAAATATGTCAACTACATACGAGTAACTGTATACGAGTAGTTTACTACTGGTGATCAAAAAAATCTTGATATATCAATCTTTGTTTGAGAGTTGCCATAAACTCTACAATAAATGCTACTTATTCAAGAAACTGAAGTTGAAATTGACAGTTAGTTCATGTAACCACTAATAAAAAGGCAAGAACACTAACAATAAATAATTTAAATTGACTTTACATTATTCATATTATTTCACTATGAAATCACTAATGGCCCAGTAAAGAAGGTAAAAAAACTTGAGCTCTCAGTTTTCAACCAAAAAATGTGTGTTTTATAAACTAAATAATCCTCTCAACTAAGTGTTTAATATAATAATAGGTTATTTGCCTAAAACTATATAGCTGTAATTGTCTGAATTTAATTATAGTGTTTCGACCTACCCGCAAAAAACGTAAGTAAGAATTTACGGTAGTAGCATACGCGAGCTGTCAATCATAGTATTGTGTGATTTAAGATGAAAGCAAGGAGTATTATTACATAATATAATTGTTGAAGCCGCGCAACTCGAAATTTGATTTTTTAAGTATTCGTCATATTTTTTTTATAGCATTCTTTAGTTGATTTCTGAACGCACATATTGACAGTTTACGTGGGTAGATTAAAAATTAGTTTTCGATATAGTTTTCTCAATTCAGTGAGGGTAGTTATATAGTCGTATTGCCGCTCACTGGTTCATATACCAGTCTCAACCGATCTCTCAACTGGACCCACGTTTACTTTTGAAATATCGTCTTCATCGCAGCCCCCAGCACTCTAGGGCTTCAACAGTGGTGTGCGGACAATTACTAGTTGCACCTGAACTGTGTGCAATTTTAATTTGGTGGATTTAGGACGGCGCCGTCACACGAGGTCCTGAGCTGGACTATGGTGAGTAGGCTTACGATATATTACGATCTCTCACTGTGTTGCATCAGGGATATTTAATAGTGGTTCTCTCGCATTTGGGCACCCCCCCAAAATTAAAAAACCCGCTCCCTCAAATCGCGGGGGAGCGCGACAACATTTTTGGTCATTTCGAGCTCGGATCCTCCTTGTGGTGAGGATAGCTGACCTGTCTCATCATACGGAGTGACGTAAATTCACGCGTTCTCGTAAACTGTCAATAAATCGCTTACTATCGCTCTAATAGGTAAACATACTAAGTAGGAATATCGTTTTCTATGCCAATTAGTTTTTTGCCTCTTATTTCACACTCGTATGGCAAATAATTGGTAAAACTATAGGGTTTTATGCTTATTTGTCATAAGCGCTCGAGGCGCGACATTTTGATAGGTAAATTACCGGGATATTGTTTTCGTATTTATCTATTCGAATCGCACTCGTCTTGCCAATTGTCGGGTAAATAATAGGCAGGTCAATCGGATCTGTGCTTATTTATCAATATCGTGTACCATACTCGCTAATTCGGTGGTAGATAAACATCAAAATTATAGATTTGATTTTATTTATCACAACCATCGCCATTACTAGGAATCGTAATCTCGATTAATTCGCCACATCTCGTTTCGTTTTGTAAAAAATAGAACGTAAATACTAAGGTTGAGACTCAAATTAATCATATTATTCGTTATTTCATTATTTCAAACAAAATAATCGTATTTGTACCATGAATTTGGCTGATGCAATCATTATAATACGGTCAAATTAAGTGGTTCATCTCCTTCTTATAAAAGGCTCGCCATTTCGTATCGTCGAATTTGGTCGGATAATAACGTTGCATACGATTTCTTCGTTCTTGTAGGAGAATAACGTAATAATTAATTATTGAATATCGTTATCGTTATATGAGAGTAATAGAATTGAAAGAGTTTTTTGTTGTAACACTTTCCGTTCCGTTTACAGTTTGATACTCTGTTAACTTATGTAGGTTATTTAACCTATGTTAAAATAAATTTTATTCTCTTGCGTTTTGACTTTCGTTTGGAAGATTTTAATCTTATTCATTATATTTTGTTTACATAAACGACATAGCCTATTCTTTCCGTACCGCGGTAAAGAACGAGAATCTTAACATAATAAAAAATACAGTCCACTGCAAAAATATTAGCGTATAATTTAATCATTTTTTTTTGTTTTGTTTTTTTGTTCGTTGATCATTAAGGTTTCTACCTACCGTTTAAAATGTCTAAGGCTGCAGCTAGACGTAGTTCGGAACTTAAACGTGAAATTGCTATTAAAAGAATCGATGAATGTTTATCAGCTGCTATAGAGGCACAAAATGATACTTCTCGATTACCTATTTTCTTGTCACGGTACAGTCGACTTGAAAATTATTGTGCCAGTTTCGAATCGCATCATTTGAAGATTTGTTCTGAGATTTCGGATACTGAGTTAGATGAAGAGGATGGTGTTCGACAAGAGGTAGACAACAAATATTTTCGTATCATAGAAATTCACTCGACACTTACAAGCACGTCCGTCTCCCGAACCGGACCGGAACCAGAATCTAGAACTGACTTATCTGTGAAACTTCCTCGCTTGAATCTATTGAATTTTAATGGTGACATAACAACATGGAGTACATTTTACGACATGTACAATACTATGGTACATCAAAATAAAAAACTTTCTAACATTGAAAGATTTTCAATTTTAATTTCACTTCTTTCCGGTGAACCGTTGCAACTTTTAAAAGGTTTTCCTCTCGCGGAAAATAATTATTTGGATGCATATTCAGCACTTATCGATCGTTATCAGTGTAAACGTAAATTAGCCTTTCGCTACTGGGAACAGCTACAGAAAGTGTCCTTAAAATCAAATTCTCCTAGTGAGTTGCGTCGTCTCGTTGATACATTCAAGGAAAACATTGCAGTTCTAAAAAATTTAAGGTTGCCAGTTAAGGACTGGGACTTTCCGTTGTTTTATTTGCTGATAAACAAACTCGATCTGGATACTCGTCGTCGTTTCGAACTACAAATACAGACTGAAAACAAGGACATTCCTTCGTTCGACTCCTTACTAGAGTACTTGAACAAAGCCAGCCAGGCACTGGAGTTAGCCGAGCCTGAGCCTGCGCGCACGCCGCGTGCCGCCGCCGCCGCTACTGGGGCCGCCGCCCGCGCACAGCCGACCTCGCATGCTGCGCCGGCTTCGACTGCACAGCCTCGCACTGGCGCTTATACTCCGCGTTATCAAGCACCCACTAAAGCCCTTGTAGTTAACTCGCAGTCACAATCGAGTGACACTTGTGTACTGTGTAAATCGAATCACATATTGTCAAATTGTCCTAGCTATCGTAATCATACTCCGCGTGATCGATTTACGATTGTTAAAGAAAACAATTGCTGCATAAATTGTCTTCGTCAAGGTCATGCTTTTAAATCTTGCAGGTCAAATAGTCGCTGCTTGAAATGTACTTTACCGCATCACACAACTTTACATTTTGAAAAATCGCATACTGTCGCCGCGCCGACAACACTCATCGCTTCCGATGCCCCGATCGACGCGCAATCATCACAACTCGACCACGGTCAACCGACTGTCACTTTGGTGGCTGGTTTGGAGGCCGCCACCCACACATCACTTTTGGCCACCGCTTTGGTCGAAGTTTTGGATAACTTCGGCATTTGTCGCAAAATTCGTGTCGTAATAGATAGTGGTAGCCAATCGAACTTCATCACTAAAAAATGTGCACATCGTCTCGGACTTGTCTTTAAGAAGACTAAGGCGTCAGTTGAGGGTATTGGTCAGTCATCGTCGATTGCAACTGATTCCACCGTGTATCACATGCGCTGTGGAGACCAAACTCCTGACATCGAAGTCGAAGCTCTCATCATACCCAAGATTTGTGGTCAAATGCCTACTGGTAGGATTGATGCTGCTCAGTGGTCACAACTTCGCAACATAAAGCTAGCTGACCCTGATTTCAACGTGCCTGCGCATATCGATGCATTAGTGGGGGTTGATATCTTCTGTCAAATCTTCATTGGTGAACGCCGTGATTATGGGCCCGACGGACCTATAGCCTTCAACACTAAACTTGGTTGGGTAGTGATGGGAAAAATCTTGTGTGCACATTCTTCTTCGAAATCATCTTCGCTTTTCTGTTCGCTGGACAGTTTAGATTCGCAAATTCGTAAATTTTGGGAAATCGATGAGCTTCCCAAATCTTCGCCTCTCACTGAAGAGGAAACCCTGTGCGAGCGTATATTCGATACGACTCACACCAGGAACGTGGATGGAAGGTATGTTGTGCGCTTACCTTTCAAGTCACCAGAACCTGTATTTGGTGACTCTCGCTCTCTAGCTCTTCGTCGTTTAGTCGCTCTTGAAAAACGTCTTTCGCGTGACCCTCAGCTTCGTGAGGGCTACAACAAGTTCATGCAAGACTATCTATCGTCTCGGCATATGGATGAAGCTGAACAATCGGATTCGGGCCATTCATATTACATTCCTCACCACTGCGTGCTGAAGCCGAGTAGCACCACGAGTCCTCTGCGTGTGGTATTTGATGCTACAGCGAAGCCAGTTGCTGGAACTGCGCTAAATGAGCAATTACTCGTTGGTCCTCGTTTACAATCGGACATCGGTTCGATTCTTCTTCGTTTTCGCCTACACTCCGTCGTATTCACAGCTGATATCAGGCAGATGTACAGGCAGATTTTGGTTGCTGATGTCGATCGCGACTATCAACGCATCTTGTTTCGTTTCTCTCCTGACGAACCCATAAAGGAGTATCGTCTCAACACCGTGACATATGGGATGGCATCATCGAGTTTTTTGGCACTCCGTGCTATCTTACAGGTAGCACGTGACGAAGGAGGTGATAAGCCCCTCGCTGCTTCAGCGCTCACACATGACGTCTACGTAGATGATGTAGTGACTGGATCTCACTCGTTAGATTCGGCTAGCGAACTGATGAACCAAGTCACTGACATCCTACGCAAAGGATGTTTCGAGCTTAGAAAGTGGGCATCTAACTCTCGTTCTCTACTCGAAAACATTCCTCCCGAACATCGTCACGATAACTCGCTTTCGTTCGACTCAGAATCTTGTCATGTGGTCAAGGTACTTGGCTTAGAGTGGAATCCCATCAAAGATGGATTTTCGTTCACTGTCACATCGTTGCATAAACTCTGTACCAAGCGAAACATTCTCTCGGAGTTGGCTCGTATATTCGACCCGCTTGGATTTCTCACACCACTCACTCTTGCATTCAAATGCATAATCCAGAAACTCTGGAATCTCGGATTGGATTGGGATGATCTTGCTCCCAATCATATCGCTGAGACTTGGTCCCGTTATCGCTCAGAATTCAGTTCGCTCTCATCTCTCGTCATTCCTCGCTTCGTCCCCGCACTGAATTCCATCAAACTTCAAATTCATGGCTTTTGCGATGCCTCCGAGTTGGGGTACTCGGGCGTCTTGTATTTCCGCTGTGAACATAGTGACAATCGAGTCACTACTCACCTTATCATCGCTCGCTCGAAAGTTTCTCCATTAAAGAAAATTTCGATTCCTCGTCTAGAACTATGCGCCGCAGTTTTGTTGGCAGATCTCGTCGCTCATGTCAAAGAAGTCTTCGCCGGTAGGCTTGATTTCGATGACGTCTTTTGCTGGTCGGACTCTATGGTGACTCTGGCGTGGCTCAAATCACCATCATCACGTTGGAAAACTTACGTGAGCAACCGCGTAAGTCACGTTCAGGATAGGGTCCCGCCTCAACATTGGCATCACGTTCGTTCCTCTTGCAATCCAGCGGACTGCGCATCCCGCGGTCTCACGATTCCGGAGCTTCTTGACCACCCATTGTGGTGGCATGGACCATCATGGCTGTCATTGGACACCGATGCATGGCCAATTTTCTCGGCCATTGAGGAATCTCCTGTTACATTGGAAGAGCAACGAAACTCGCAAATATCGCTCTTCGTCGCTGTTGATCAATTTGATGATTTCTTGGACAGGCATTCGAGCCTGAACAAAATTCAACGTATCGTAGGATACGCACTTCGCTTCATACACAATTGTCGAAACCAATCTAATCGTAGATCTGGTCATCTTGTCGCTTCAGAACTGAAGCAATCGCTATTCACACTCGTAAAGATCGCTCAGAAAACTGTGTTTTCACTTGAAATTGAGAGATTGAAGAAGAAACTACCTCTACCGAGGCCCTTGCAAAAACTACACCCCTTCCTTGACGGAGATGGTCTCCTCAGGGTGGGCGGTCGATTATCTCGCTCGGAGCTTGACTACGATTGCAAGCATCCTCTGTTGCTGCCTCGTCAACATCGCCTCACCTCGCTCATTATCGACCAATGTCATAATGATAACTTGCACCCTGGGCTTCGTACGCTCAGCTTCTTACTTGCCCAAAACTTTTGGATATTGTCATCTCGTCGTGCCATTCGTAATCGTTTGTCGAAATGCATTCGCTGCTATCACACCAATCCGAAGCCTGTCACTCCTCGCATGGCAGACTTACCTAAACTTAGGGTGTCGCAAATCAAACCCTTTTCTGTCGTAGGTGTAGATTTCGCCGGTCCTTTCTCCACTCACATTGTTCGTTTTCGCGGATCAAGGACTTTCAAGACTTACGTTTGTTTGTTCATTTGCTTTGCAACCAAGGCCGTTCACATTGAACTCGTTATTGGTCTAACTAGTGAAGCGTTTCTTGGCGCTCTTCGCAGGTTCATTGCACGACGAGGTCGTTGCCAACGCGTTCACTGCGATCAAGGGACGAATTTTGTCGGTGGCTTCAATACCTTGCTACCCCTAATGCAACAGGCAACTTCTGAAGAAGCTATTGAATTTTCGTTCAACCCCCCGGCTGCATCACATTTCGGTGGTCTCTGGGAGGCAAATGTGAAGTCATTTAAGACAAGTTTATATCGCGTGATTGGATCACAGATCCTTACTTATGAGGAATTTTTAACGGTTGCAACACAAATCGAAGCTCTACTAAACTCGCGCCCATTATGTGAAATGGGATCCGATCCTAATGATATGTCAGTGCTGACCCCCGGTCATTTCCTTACTCTCGAACCTATGACATCACTTCCAGAATCTGACACTTCGAACGTTAAACTCACTTGCTTGAGTCGCTGGCAACTAGTGCAGAGACTCCATCATGATTTCTGGAAGCGATGGCACGTAGAATATTTGCATACACTGAATCAACGTGCAAAATGGCTTACTGATTCATCCGAACCCAAATTGGGGACATTAGTTTTAATCAAAGATGAACAACTTAAACCACTTCATTGGTCGCTCGGACGTATTGTAGAATTGCATCGTGCCAAAGACGGCATTTGTCGCGTCGCGACCGTCAAAACACAGACAGGTCTATTGCAAAGACCTTTGGTAAAGCTCTGTCCTTTACCTACCTCTGATTAGTTTGTAGTCTCATTTTTAGTTTTAGGTATTCGCGTTAGTCCTATAATAATTTCGCGTTTACATTTATAATTTTAAGTCTAGCATTTATAGCATAGCCGCGTATCGTCGCGATTCATTTACGTTTTATTACCGTAGTTTCTCCATAGAAAATACGTCGTATTTTGGTGGGCGGAATGTTGAAGCCGCGCAACTCGAAATTTGATTTTTTAAGTATTCGTCATATTTTTTTTATAGCATTCTTTAGTTGATTTCTGAACGCACATATTGACAGTTTACGTGGGTAGATTAAAAATTAGTTTTCGATATAGTTTTCTCAATTCAGTGAGGGTAGTTATATAGTCGTATTGCCGCTCACTGGTTCATATACCAGTCTCAACCGATCTCTCAACTGGACCCACGTTTACTTTTGAAATATCGTCTTCATCGCAGCCCCCAGCACTCTAGGGCTTCAACAGTGGTGTGCGGACAATTACTAGTTGCACCTGAACTGTGTGCAATTTTAATTTGGTGGATTTAGGACGGCGCCGTCACACGAGGTCCTGAGCTGGACTATGGTGAGTAGGCTTACGATATATTACGATCTCTCACTGTGTTGCATCAGGGATATTTAATAGTGGTTCTCTCGCATTTGGGCACCCCCCCAAAATTAAAAAACCCGCTCCCTCAAATCGCGGGGGAGCGCGACAACAATAATAATATGTAATTCACAATAATATATTATAAACCAAAGCAAAGATGGCTCAGTGTTAGTGACATTGACATGCGATCTCTAAGGTCATGGGGTTTTTCTTTTTTTTTCCGGTTACAGGGAGGGGGAATTATCATGGATACCAGGCACGGGCCTGGTTATGTCGGACTCCGCCTGGGACTGGCGACCTACCGACTAAACCTACCTCCCTGTTTTCGCCTTCCCCTGCTCTCATATTGCAGGGACCTTTTTAGGCTGGCGTATTGTTAATTTTCAAATAAAATGTAAGTCTCAGTTGGAAAAAAGAAGAGTTTATTTTTTTATACTCTGTGAGTTTTTGCATATTATTAATTTCCATTAAAGGTCGTGGGGTTGGAATCCTTCAGGGAGCTTGAGCTTTCGGTGAAGGCAAAACCTTAGCCTGGTGGCAGGCCATTTTCAAGTACTCATCTGGGTAGCTACCACCCTCAAGTTAAGAATCTGTCACCAAGCACCTATCGGCGTGTTCCAACTGTAGCGTGGTGTCACCTTCGAACACATCGTCACTTAACATTAGGTGATATTTATGATCAAACGTATAGGGAAAAAAACTAATTAAAAACAAAAAGTGAATGTTTTTAAGTGTCCCGATTGCACTCAAATAATAATAGAGTCATTCACGAGCTAGCCAACTGAAACTCGGTACTGAATAATTACAATACCAAAAAGAATGCCTTTGATTACATACCACTTTGATATATTTTATTGCACATGTAAGTAGAATGAGATTAAAGTTCATACCCAATTCACGTAAAAGAAATCTAAACTTTAAATAAGAAATTACATTTTTAATACCTCATCGCTTCAATTACGCAAATCACTCTGTAAGTACATAGAGTAATGTTATTCTCACAAGGTATTAACGCGAAATTACATGTAATAATGTGCAATTGAGCAGGTACTTACGTACTGAATGGAATCATATAACACTTATAAACAAGTCAATGAGGTCGGAAGTCACGAGTAAAACATCGGCTGGCCGTCATTATAAACTCATAATTTATCCAGCGAAAGTATTGTAAGTGTGTCGAAGGAAAATGGGAGAATTGGACGAAATGTTTCGCGTCATACGTAAATAAAAGTAGGAGGAATAGATGACAGAAAAGTTAACAAAAAATAGGGCTAGCAAAAAAAATAAAGGTGGAGTAGATGACAGAAAAATTAACATGAATTAGGGTTAGCAAAAAAAAAAATTGCAGTGGAGCGAAGCGTGTTTAACATAAAAATAAATTAATAAGAGTTCTTAATTCCACAATTCGCTCCAAAACGGGCATTAGTGACATAGGGCACAAGAGTACTGGTTAAAATAGACAAATGATATTATAACAAAAAATCTAAGATTAATGCGGTGTAAAAATTACAAGATATATCTACTAATTAAATAGCACATATCAAAATGTTTTTACTAAAACAATCAGACTGTCTCATACACACTTCTACTATCATACCTACTATAACAATAATGTTACTGTCGCATCTCATTTACTTATTTCATCACCATCAGCCTGTATCAGTCCACTGCTAGACATAGGCCTCTCCCAAGGTGCGCCACTGAGCCCGGTCTTCCGCTCTTCTCATCCAACCACTGCCAGCCACTCGGCGCAAGTCGTCGCTCCACCTTGTCGCAGGGCGTCCTACACTACGTCTGCCAAGTCGCGGTCTCCACTCAAGATTAACTTATTCAGTTCTTTTAAAATTAATACAAAAAAAGTCAAAAATATTTTTTTTTGTATAAAAGTTGACACCGTAGCTGATAATTACTTCCTAAAAATGTGAAAAAACAGTAATAATGGTCGCGTGATATTTCGGTCTTGAAAACTTATTTTGGCGAATCATTACAACCCAGACCCAGACCGTGCGTCAGACGAGTCGTTTTCGTCAATTACGCACTGACTTTCATTCGAATAAGCGTGTGAATTTTTCAATGGACACAGTGAATATTGTAGAATGCGCTCGATTTCGAGTCATGCACACTAGGGCACGTTTACACGGCATTTGGCTATATTATCTATGCGTTTAATTTTTATAAAACAAGCTGGAATCAATAGTAAGTGTTCTGTGAGTATTTTTCAAATTACAAATAAATAATGAGAAGTTACTGGTGTGTGGACTAGCCAATATTACAATTATTCTGATTCGTCTGATCAATTTTAATAAATTTTTTTTCTTGAAAATAAATGAATAATTGATTGATTGATTTTTAAGAATCAATACGAGCATTCACTCACTACACATTTTAATTCAACAGTGTGACAGAAATCAGAATATTACTGTTGAAATTTCATCTCAGTTACAACAAAAAATCGAAATGAACTTTGATCATGGTAATTATCGTACAAACATCTTCGGGTACAATTACGATATGCGTATCCAATTAGCCGCAGCATCCTGATTTTATCTCAACATACATTAAACCACAGAAAAAATCCATGTGTATGTAATTGCGAATACTAAAATATGTTGACATACCTTCAAGTTCTTACTTTTTATAGATACAAGAATATTGGTAATACTATATAAGTAGGTCATATTGTAACCTAGCTAAATCTCACCAACGTCCGAAATTAATAATAATCGATCCTGATCTGTTTTTCGCGGTTTTGGATCGATATGTCATGTCGTAATAAGTATGTAATTTTAGTGCTAGGGCTTGACACATTACTACTAAAATGACATATTATGACATGACATATCGATCCAAAACCGCAGATAACGGATCAGGATCGATTTTATTAATTCCGGGCGTTAGAGAAGTCATAACAAGCGAGATGGTTCACATGTATTGTGTTATACGGTACTAACATCAAAAAACAAATTTAAAAAATGTTTGTCTGTTTGTTTCGGCTAATCTCCGAAACGGCTGGACCAATTTTGACGGGAATTTCACTCTCAGATATAAGGAGTAACTAAGGCTACTTTTATTTTAGAAATTTGAACCCTGGGGAAGGTCATATGAAACTTTTTATCGCGATAAACTGTAGTTCAGGCGGGTGAAACTGCGTGGAACAGCTAGTTTATATGAGCATAGATACTAATTACATAGTTACTACCTCATTGCCAAATAAACTCGCACATGAATTGTAACTCTCTCGCCCTTAAGGTCTAATAAATACTCATTTGTCCGCCCTAAGTAGGTACTAAGAATCCGGAACCAGCTGATAAAACCGACAATCAGCTGCTATCAGTAGCAATATAAATAAACTTCTTCACTCGCCGACCGGAAGTCACGTCGGGAGAACTTTCGCGGCGGGCGAGTCGCTTTTTGTATCACGTTCAGAAAATAAACATAATTTTATTAAGAATCAATTTGAGTATTCAACGTTTTCTTGTTGCGATCTGGTTGATCTCAGCTTTCTTGGCTGTCGTGTTTTGTTTGGTTGGCTGCAGTTGCAGTTTTACATTAGCTAGAAACTTGTCCAATATGACATCTGAACTAAATTGCTAAGTCTCTTTAAGGTCGACTTTTTTATCTGGTCTACAATTTATTTATTTTTGCTTGGGCGTTTTCTAGTGCTCGCTTGGATAGTTACCACCCTCATGTTAAGAATCTGTCGCCAAGCACCTATCGGCGTATTCAGCCCCGCTTGAGAGCCAGTTCCCAATCCAGGTGTAGCGTGACGCCATCTTCGATCACATCGTCACTTAACATCAGGTAATTTTTAAAAAATAAATTTAAAACAAGCTGTTCCCCGCAATTTCACCCGCGTTTATTACATTTTCTCGCAACAAAAAGTATTCTATATCCTTTGCCAGGGTTCAAACTATCTCCATACCAAATTTCATCAAGATCAGTTTAGCGGTTAAGGCGTAAAAAGGTATCAAATAAACAGACATACAGATTTACGAGGTACATTCATGTTCAACTAATTATAATATAGTTTTCCTGAATTTTACTTAGTCTGCTATTCGACGCGGAGACAAATCGAACAAATCAAAGAGCATAAACATCAGTCTTGTCATTTTCGAGTAATAAATGGTGAATCAAACCCGACTTTGTTTTACATAATTAGATTTTTCTTCATACAAAAAAAGAGCGCTTGCGGCAGAACGCGTTAACTTATAGCAAAACTCCAAAGGAGTATGACTCTGCTTCACCAAGATTTATTGAGGAAACACTCACTCAAGATATCATATCTGTTATCAACGTTCAAAACATCAAAGCCTACCATCATAGATGCATTAAATTTCCAATAACATAAACTATACAAGTACCAGTATAAGGTGGGGCAACTGGACATTGCCAGTCGGAATGCGGTGGCAGAAAATATCTGTCCACGCGTCTCTTAGCTGTAACTAATAACTGATCTATGGTCCGGCTGAGCACGCGATTTCGCTATCCTAAAATTTCCGCAGTCTGAATTTGTCATCGAACCTTCGATAGCTTTTATTTTTAACTCCCTACGCAAAAACCACGTGGTGTTATAAGTTTGACGTGTCTGTGTGTGTGTCTGTCTGTCTGTATTTTGTTTTGTTTGAAAGGTGAATTAGTCGGAAGTGTTCCTAGCTCGCATTGAGGCTATGCTCTTGCAATTTTCTTGTATTTCTGTGGAAATTATGTATTTCCCCAAAAAATCATATGACATAAGTTGGTTTCTTTGCTACACGTAATCTTTATACCTACTGATCATGGGATTTGAATGTATAGAAAACACTGCAAAAATTAATATTAAAAAAATCGAATGAAAAAACGTGGTTCAATCACAAACAACAGTACATTTATTCTACCAACTTCGTAATTATTGTTCTAAGTGTATATAAACGAACACTATTGAATCGACTCTGAAACCACAAAGCATAATTATATTATGGCATGTGAAGGGTAAAATACAAAACAACATGAGACATGAGAACGAACCGCTCTTGAGAACCAGTTCCCAATCCAGGGTAGCGTTTGACCACAAGCTACCTGATGTTAAGTCACTATGTGGTCGAAGATGGCGCCACCTGGACTGGGAACTGACTCTTACGTATAAGGTAACCGAAACACCAGTAGTTAACCAGGCGAGCACTAGAAAATGCCAAGCTATATTTTCATCACGATGTTGTTAGTCTGGTTACAAAAATACCCCTATTTCCATTTAATCCAATTACTTATTCATTGCTTTGATAGTTTACTTCTATACCCTTAATTGTAAAAAATGCTCATTAGCTTGGTGCAGAAAAGACTAACTACATTATTCCGATGTCTAATTTATTTTCTCGAGCCACGTAATTTGCATTCACGAGAAGTTGCGTTTATAAAAGGGATAATAAAAGGGTCATAATGTAGATTAGAACTAAGTAACGACCCTCGTGCTGAGTTGTTTGAGCAATGAGCATGTTTGCCGTATTTTATATAGTAGGTACCTAGCTAGGTATATTAAAATAATCATTGCCATCGCTTATGGAACAGGTCCTAGTCCACGCTACATACGCTACGCTATACTTTTTGGGAGCAATGCAATGTGAAAATTGTATTTCTATTTTTAAAACATTTGTGGTTTTGTTTTGATTTCATTACTTTTAGGCTTTCTTTGGGATTATGTTTGCCTGGTATTAGATTTCCGTGGTACAGGATTGTACACAAATATATTGCTTATTACTTTTCAGATTGAATGTACCGTAATATATCCCCTATATCTCGTCCTATGTACAGTTATATCGTCAAACTATATAATACTGGTGCGATAAAATGGAATAAACTAACTTGTATTTCATCGAGTTTCGATGGGTGCTTTTAATAAATTACTTACCATTTCATAGTTATGAAATATTTTGGAAAAGCCAAAGTGTGTGTTCAGTGTCTGAATGTTGTGCATAATATTCACATAACTTTTGATATTATAAAGATACAAGGAATCCTTATTATGGATCAGAGCTATGTAGATAATTTTATGTAGGTAATTGTGGGAGCGCCATTATTATTTTTTATGTTATTATATTATAAAATATTTTGCGAACCTCTTCAAGCCTCACCGGAAGGAAAAATTAAAATTTTAATAGCATGCTAAAATTTGTTGGACACAGCTAACTTTCTACGATCATTAAATCAGCTGTTAAAATATTAGAGGTAGTAATCATAAGAAAACTACAAAGTGTGTTTTAATAACTTATGCTAACTCTCTAACTAACGCGTGATTATCTACTTTCGTGACTAGAACATGTGAGTCTCAGGACTCGGCTGTAACTAGCTTATTATAATGCAGTTCTGTATTTAATGGAATTGAGTTGAACTTAATAAAGCTATTTTGAGCACAAAAAAATAGAGGTATTTAACACTTTCTGTATAAATAAAGTGCACTATTTAAAGTCTATAGATTTGCAACAGTTTGCACAGTTTTTCTAACCTAGTTATTTTGGATACATACCTTTATGCAAGCAGTGGTTTCATCCCTTTTTGCTCCTATTCTAAACAAACTCGCACTTGTTAGTACGATCACTAAATTGCAAAATACAATCGTACTCAGAGGGCCTTCGAGCAAAGTTTTGTAAATCCTACTTCCTATTAATATTATAAATGCGAATGTTTGTTGCCACGTATCACCGTAGTTGCTAAACCGATTTTGATGAAATTTTGGAACTTTATCTTGGAAAAAGGTTCCTGCGGGATAACAGGAAGACGCGGGTGAAACCGCGGGGCGCAAATAGTTGTAAATATTAGTACCTACCTTAATTATTTTAAGGTTTTTTTTTACATTTTTATTACTCTTCAGATTGGCATGAAGTACCCTTCAGTTGCCTATGGGTACTGAGTAAGTACTGAAACCTGGGCCTTAATCATGATGATTCGGAGCAGACAAAATTCGTTTCAAATTTAAGTTTTGCACAATTTGCTTCTGCTTCAGAATAATGTAACGAGAAAAAGGTTTATTTTTTTTCTGTTGTTGCTAAGGAACCAAATTAGCAAGGTGAAAATAAATTAGCACAGTTAGAGCTAGATTAATTGGACAAGTTCTCATCGTTAGGTTCGTGTTAATTTTAATCGGCCGTTAATAGAACTGTTCGGCGTTATTTTTTTGTTTTACGCAATTTTCAAATAAACCATATAATTCTATATTTATTTATTACACGGTTCATTTGAAAGATGTTATTTGAAGACATCTAAAAACACTTGCTAATTAAAGTAATACCAAGCAACTTTAAACTTTTGAGCAAACTTTATTGTGTTCTGTATTAGGTCAGGAGACAACCATTTTATTAGAAATACGTTAGAAATAGGTAGCTTTTAATATGGACTCTAGGTTTTACATATGTTTATCAGAATATTACATTGACTAAGCACTAGGCTTAAGAGACGACCTAATAAAACAGAAGAAACCAGAATTAAGTATTTATTCTTTAGAGTCTTATAGTAAAACTAAAAATAACAAGAAGCACATTTTTGACCCTGCTTGGTTATCAAATAACCTGGTCATGTAAAAATAGACTTGCTACATGTAAAAATAATGTTGCTATGCCACTTAATGGAAATAAGTACCCACTGTAATGACCGTGTGGTATAAACTGTGCCTATTCAATTTTATTTTTAATTGATAAAGTTGTTGAGTTTCTTTGAATTGATACATTTTATGAGTAGATAGATAAATAACTTTAATTGATAAAAAATTATTGAAGATATTGAGTTCTCTTGATTTCTCATCAAAATTAGTGCCTAAATCTCCAAACGAAAACCACAAAAATAATTGCTAATGATTTATTTGTTTCATCGTTTTGTGTTTTTAACTTCTCTAAATAAGATTTTTTTTTTCATTTTACTTCTAAATGAATGTTTTTGTAATAAATGAATATGAATATGACCTTCCTTCCTTTCTTCTTTTCTTCTTCTTATACCTTCTAAAGTTCTTTCAGTTCTTAGTAGATATTATTTACAAGCCGATTTTTTTATGAACCAATTAAAAAACCCTTACCAGGTAATCCCAACCCATAATAAATCTATTCCATAGTACTGCAATCGGTTGATTTCAGCGTCCAAAATGTCACTTTCTACAAGTCATCAACTCATCATTAACACCCACTTGGACACTTTCACGAAAACTGATCGATTTAAAATTTGAACCGATTATCAAAACGGTAACTTCCATGTAGAATAATTGATTCGATTCTTTTTTTCATTCGAGATAATCGATCGTGAAGCGTCTGGGTGAGTTACTGGGACATGATGAATGTACAGTTTGCAGTAGAACACAAGCAATGAGGTCTTCAGGTTTTTGAAACTGCAACAGTTGAAACAGTTATAAGTCTACGTTGTTTTGTGTATTGTGAACAAAAGTTACATAAACTAAAGCTTCAGCTGTACAAAAATGCACCCTATTTCTTTTATAAAATAAATTTAAAACTGCTTATGTTCTTTTTCCTATAAATGTACTGTAAGACCCTGCTTAGCTTTGCTTAGGTAAACAGAAAA
Organism: Opisthograptis luteolata; assembly: GCA_931315375.2. Taxonomy (NCBI): domain Eukaryota; kingdom Metazoa; phylum Arthropoda; class Insecta; order Lepidoptera; family Geometridae; genus Opisthograptis; species Opisthograptis luteolata. Next base: position 4,079,461 of record OV928044.1, read on the forward strand.
TACCCCATAGGTTTTGATTGCCTTGTGAAATCGCAAACTATACAAACTTGATTTTTTCTCAGCGTTCTTGAGAAAAAGGTTCTTTTGACGGGCTGAGTGATCCTATAAGAGTTCCGTTTTTCTTTTTGATATACGGAACCCTAAAAAGACGAATTACGACCGCGTTTTCGTACAAATTTTATGAAGATGCAAGACGCACTGTCATGCTCAAGCTATAACAAACAAATGTTATTATAGTTTTAGCGTTATAACTACAGGAAATTTGGACCATATAATCCCTGAATTTCCCTGATACCAGATTCCGATTTTACGACTGCATATAAATGTAAGTAATTAATATCATATAATAGTCTGTTGTTATAAACCACGGACTAATGAAGTTGAAGGATAGGTGTGGTGAGGAAATTTAATTTAGGGATAAGCAAGTGATAAAAACATGTCCTTATTTATCGTATCGATACTTAACAGAACTATTGAGGAGAAAATATCGATAAATCGTAGTTTTTTGTCAAGCAAAATTATAATATTCTTGTAGTAACACTTACGTTTTCGCGTATAAACACTTACGTTTCCGCTTCCGCTTGAATACTTTTGACATGTAGGTACTTCTGTTAAGAAACTTCCGTTGTATGATTACTAGTAACATTAAATGCAACTCCTGTGTTGTAAAAAAAATGTATCAAAATTAATACGGATTCGATGTTACTCGTAAATGAATTTGAATATCGAAAGTTCTTAAAAAACTATTTTTTTTACTTCATTGGCCACTTCACCGCTACATTTTTAATGTAATACCAAACAGACTTTTTTACGGTTATATCACCTAAAAGTCAAAAAAATGTCGCACCCTCTATAAATTATTTTTAAAGTTTTCTTTTTACTATCAGCAATATTTGGGAAATTGGAAAATATAGCTTGCTCAATGAATTTTCTCTCTACCTGTATAACAAGTTACAGTGCGGATACTCTACCTGTAGCAACTATCATAATTTTATTTTATTCATTTTTGCTTCTAAATAATGTTTTTTACAATATAAAAAAACCTGCAAAATACTCAGAAAAATTAATTAATAGATATACATACTTTTGCGAACTTAGCAAAAGTTTTTCATGTACATTTTCACGGGATTTTTTTTATTATTTTTCTTTTATCTTACAAAAAATTCCTCAAATTTTTTTTAACCAAAAAAATTATTACAAAATATTTGTAGGTGCAAAAAAAAAATTAAGGCACTCACCAGAAAAATTGCTGCAATACTTCACCACAGCAGCAAAATAGTCACAATTTTAGTCACACTGTCACTTTTTCTAATATTTTTTTTTTTCTGCATGCGCGTCTGCGTGCTTGGCGTGCTTGGGGTGCGTTAGTGCGGCGGTGCGCGCGCGCTTGCGGCTCTGTCGGCTCGCGAATGACGCGCCGCGTGCGCAGCCAGCGTTTATACAGTGAGACGGGGTGTTTGACTTTCGCTGATTGACTTCAGGCGGTCTAAGGGCTAAGATGCTGGGCTAAGAAGGTGTTACTAACGCTGGCTGAAGCTTTACGACGACGATGAAAACATAGGATAAATACGTTTATACAGTAAATACCCCGACTCACGCGAATTCGGAAATACGCGATTTTTTATTTCGTCTGCGCGCGTCAGCTCTCCCACTCCACCCTGTTAATGTACCGTTTTTATTAATAAGAATGTGAATTGTTTTACTATCCATCTTTTTTTGATAAACATGTTGCGCCCCACGGTTTCCCCCGCGTCTTCCCGTTATCCCGTAGGAATCTTTTTCCTGGATAAACAAGTAGCCTATGTGTTAATCCAGTGTGTAAGCTATTTATATTCCAAATTTCATCCAGTTCCATTTTTTTAGTTTTTGCGTGAAAGAGTAACAAACATCCATACATTCATACGTCCATGCTTACAAACTTTTACGTTTACAATATTACAGTTGGATATCTTACAGAGTTGCGTTTGACCACAAGGCACCTGATGTTTAGTGACGATGTGGTGGAAGGTGGCGCCACGCTACACCTGGTATGGATATAACCTAGATACAAGGAATTCTAGTATCCTGACCCCTAGTCAGACCTATGAATGTTGTGTGTGTAAGTTATTTGTTCATCCTACTGATATTATAAATGCGAAAGGTTGTGTGTGTGTCTGTGAATATATGTTATCACGTATCACCGTAACTACTAAACCGATTTTGATGAAACTTGGAATGGGGATAGCTTATAACCTGGATTAACACATAGACTACATTGTTTTTTATCACGGAAAATGGTTTATGCGCGATAACGGAAAGACGCGGGTGAAACCGCAGGGCGCCACTAGTTGTTACTAATTTCACAATCGATTATCAGTATTAGTAATCAGTAAATGTCTCGATTATGACATATAGTCATGATCGCACACCAATGCAATCCATTTTCCCACTACTCCCTATTCCTAGTTTCTCAGGGAAGGCGGGATAATCTACAAGTAAGTAGACTGCAAACTGCAACAGATGTAATCGGTTTATACATAGGTAGTAGAGTCCTGCGGGACTTCCTTTCCAGCATCCCTGGGACTGGCTGTTGCTACTGGCCATGGCTTATAATTATTTCCTTCCTGTGAGATACATTCTCATGCTTTACGGCTTTTGTAACGTTTAATAAAGGTTGTGTATACATTCCGAAGCAAATGTAGCTGAGGCATGGGCAAGTTTGTCAAGTTTGCTGTTCAAATTGCGAAAATAAACATTATATCGCACTTGACTTATTTATTCGTATGAAAATTTCGGGAGACCATTGCACACAAACTGACCTAGCCCCAAATTAAGCTTGAAACTTGTGTTATGGGTACAGTCAACGACAAAAGTCGCTGAACAATCACACTTTTTTCTATTATCCTCATCACCCTAAACACCAATTTATGACCTCATCATCACCTAAAATCAGGTATGTTATGTTGTGGTCAAAATGATACCATGTAAAATGTAAAAAAAAAAAACAATCATAATTACTGATTTGAAACACATTTGGAAAATCGAGAACGATCAGCTACTTTTGTCGCTGAGTGTTTTAGACAATGATATACATAATACATACTCAGATAGAGAAATATTATACTTACTTTTTTTTTACTTTTTACAGGGTAGCGTTTGACCACAAGTCACCTGATGTTAAGTGACGATGTGGTCGAAGGTGGCGCCACGCTACACCTGGACTGGGACTAAAATAGAAATATCCAAGACTCAGGAACAAATATTCGTGCTCATCACACATATATTTGCCCTCACCGGGATACAAACACGGGACTGAAAAAAAAATATTCAGTCCTTGCCTCAAAATTGTTCAACAGAATATTTTATTTATTTCAACAGAATATTTTACACAGGCTCAATCTAAAAACCTCATGAAAAATTAAATCAATAATAAATAAGTAAGGCATCACTTAAAAAAATAATTTTACACAAGTAAGCAAGCACTTAGCTTTACCTATTTACGTACCATTTTTACATTTATCGCGGGTAACAAAGAAAAGCTCGAATAAAATACATCTGCCAACTTTATGACCCACTTATTTCATTAAGAAGACGCTGGTACAATGTTGAAAGCAAAAAGACTAACTCGCTGATCTACCACACGCCACAACCATTGCATTGGCGTAAGATAAACAATAAAAATAAACCGGGCAAGTGCGAGTTGAACTTTCGTACCGAGGGTTCCGAATAAATGCCCTTAACTTTGCCGCTCAATCCCTAGACACGGTTATTGCATTAACCGCAAATAATATGTTTGTAATAGCGTTATTAATTTACATGTTTATAGTTTTCATGCTTTTTCCTTTAATTACTTCGTGCGAAATTTCATGATTCTAGGTCAACGGGAAGTACAGACAGACAGACAGATGGACAACAAAGTGATCTTAGAAGGGTTCCGTTTTTACTTTTGAGGTACGAGACCCAGAAAAGAATCATCAGAGTCGGACCATGCTGGAAAAAGTTAAACGGTACACGTCGACTTGAGCATCTTCTTCTTTTTGTCCCTCTGTTATAAAGGGAAATATTTTTATGCCACAGCCAGAGTTCAGGCAACCCCCGTGGAGTAGGTTGAATAGATAAGCTTTAACAAAAAAATATAAAATCAAGGCAAAAGGACGAATAGCCCTTTGCGAGACTTTGTGGTCAATAAAAAAAATAATCAAAGCCAACGAACTTTATGTTTTACGAAGTACCTATATAAGATGGTTAATCAAAGCAGTTCTGTGCTAGCGAATTGATTCCTTTCTATGGATAGTATTGAAAATGTTACGAAAATCTATACATAGTTATTGATCACGCATTTTGAAAATTGGTACCTAATAAATACCTTTAGAGTTACATACCTTCTAAGATGAAGTTATGAAATACTTATTATCTACTTACATACAAAACATGATCCTACTTTGCAAAACTAATATCAATGTACGTTTTGTGTCTCATATCTAGTGCCCGGTGTCTAGTGCCCAGTGTCCAGTACCCAATGCCCAGTGTCCAGTACCCAGTGCCCAGTGCCCAGTTTCTAGCTTCTTATGGCACTGGCACTCTTGACATACAACCCTTCCATGTAGTACCACAGATAAAAAAAACATGCATTAAAAGCATTTGGTTACCGATACGAGCATGTACGTGATCAGAACTACTACGGGAAATTAAACTTTTTCTAATGATTCACTTTTGACCGCAAACGAAAGCTGGGTCTATCTTTATGTAACATACCTATAGTGCAAATTTGCGAATCTCTCTTCGTGCACAATAGAAAACATAATTGTCTTATTATGATATACCTTTCTGCCATAAGTAGATACTTACTTATGGTAATAGGTGTGTAAACTACATAGACTACATCCTATACCTATAGTCACTATTCTGAGATACTAGGTAGGTATATTTTCAAGCGTTCTACATCCCAATATATTGCAAATAAAACAATACAAAATATACAAAACATACCTTGCAAATTATTAGAAAAAAAATGATGTTGCGCATAACTTGAGAACGGCTGAATCGATTTGGAAATTTTTAAAGTGTTTCTTTTAGTTCAAAAAAGACTTTTAGGGCGGCTTTCTTTTTAACGGAAAATTCCCGATAAGCTCAACGTGGTATTTTCTATTGCGTTTTTGTACAAACTCAAGAGCCGCTACAGCACAATAACTTACCCATATTCCCCCCAAAATCGCTATTAGGCTATTATAAATAATTAAATTGTTTTTTTTCCTTTCGCAGAATGAGGTGATCTATTGACAAAAGTAAAATCTAAGACTACAGTAGGATGCTTACCTTACTAACCTTAACTTAGCTTACTATCGGAACTAACCTTACCTTACGTTACTATCCTTATCAATCTTTGAAGTGCTATCTAGATAGCTATAGTGTGTGTGACGATGTACAATTGTACACGAAGGTAGCGCCACGCTACGCCTGTACTGAACTACCTGCCCGCCTATACTATCTGGCTCTCAAGTGAGGCTGCCTTAACACAACGATAGGCAATTGAAGGTGATAGATAGCAATTTCTATGAAATAATACCTTCTGCATTTCACTGCATATCGAATTAGCGTAATTAGATCAACAGCATCATAAACCTCGCATCACTACCCAACGACGATGGTTGGCCTCATTGCATTCAAAGAAAATTTTCATTCACCGATACGAAAGAAGACTAAACATATTCAACGAGTCCTCATTACTGTCCCAGCCATCTGATTTATTATCTTATTATTCACTTAAACTAAAGAACGGCTACGTAAATGCAGGGCTGTTACTGAGATCAGTAAAACGTGAAACTGTAAAATTAGCAACCGTAACAGATGATGGTGCGCCATAAAAAAATGCGTATGGGCTTATTGTAGGCTAATTTTTCAACGGGCTAAATAGATTAATATTCTGATAAGTCACTTGTAACGTTCAAAAGTCCGTTGAATATTTTACTGAGTGCCGAGACGACCAAGTTGCTCACTCATTTACAGTTCAGTGCCATCCAGAACATTAATTTCAACGTTCTTAAATCCTGCGTGGATTGTACTGCGTTTTTCACCCTGAGTTAATATTCGATGATAAATCTCTATGTCCCGTAATTTCACTGGAAACATTACCCTTGAGTCTAGAACACAGTAGGTAATGTTTGCACACTGGATACTGCAACTTACGCCCTATGGGTTAGTCCTATATTCAGAAAGTCCTAGTAGCCTTTTACATCATCAGCCTTTCACGTTCCGACTGCTGGGACTCCGACCTTCTCTCAGAAAGAGAGTATGGGCCTTAATCTATCACGCTGGCCCAGTGCAGGTAGGTACTGCAAAATTATGGCAGAACTGTGCAAATTGCTCGACAAATAAAAAACCACATTAATCAATTGGAATAATGTTTATTTTACAACGACTTTTTAAAACGCGTCTCCTACAAATAATACTTGAAACGTTTATTGGGTAAAACTAAAATGTTATTTTATTACGTTATTAAAACCAGCTTACGAAAAGGGATCCATCTAGCCATAAAAGTACCAGAAGCAATGATTGACGTGTTAATTTGCTTACATAATGTAATTACAATTAATGAAATCCCATTACCCGTACAATAAAAGTCTATTACAAGTTACAAGTAATTTTCACATTACGTGGCTGCGAGAAAGACTATTAAATTGTGTAATGTTATAAACTATTAAAATAAAAGCATACAAGTTTAAGGTACGTAAGCTTTCTAGCAGAACTAGGCATGTTACATCATCAGCCTGTGTAAGTCCGTTGCTGGACATGGGCCTCTCCCAAAGTACGCCACTGAGCCCGGTCTTCGGCTCTTCTCACCCAACAACTGCCGGCCACTCGGCGCAAGTCGCCACTCCACATTGTTAGAGGACGGCTTTGCTATGATGAACATTGTCATCACAAGTTCTTAGCTAGCTGTCACTTACCATCAGGTGGCTTGTGGTCAAACGCTACCCTATGTAAAAAAATGAACAGACACCGCGTGGGGGCAAGCGATAGGTAATACTTTATAGCTATCGGCTCCGACATGCCACTGCGCTCAAAGCCATGGTAACAGACTTTAATAATTATCGCCTATCCGCTCCCGCGACTCTTTTAAAGATGAGGTCCAACGGCTTGCTTTTCAACAGATCAGACCAGACGGCGCATGTTGTTACACCTTGCTTGTAACCGTCTGAAATTGTGCGTGATTATTTGATCGTTCCTAAGGTTCATTTTCCAACAAATCAAGCCGCGCCTGGCCAGATCGACCGACCGTGGGATCGGGGTGTCCGTCGTCGTCCGTGACTGAGGCTATCCTTAGCGGTTTTATCGAACGAAAAATGTACCTCCCAACAATATCTTACCCCAAATCGTCAATTATACAAAGCCTAACGTTTTACCAAGCAATAAATCTGGGCAGGCAGTCCAGTAGACACAGTCTACTTCATAAACTATCAGCACAATCTCCCAGTAGCTTGTAAAACAAATTTCTATCGAATTTCACGCGCAGAAAACTCTTGGTAACGAGAAAAACTTTGTACGCTAATTACCGCGAGATATCTGATTCAGGCGAACTTTGATGTGATCTGTTGTAAAATGTACAGTAGCTATTCTGTGCATAGGGTTTGCAGATAAACTTGCTAACTGTAAAAAAATTACGTTCTTTTTGCCCTGATATTTGGGACTTGAGGTTATTTTGAAGGACAATATAAATTATAGTTTTAAGATCGCATGTCCAAATTTAACCGAGTTTGATATCAAAATTAAAAAAAAAACTACGTAGGTTTGTACGGAGCGCTCTCACGATCCTATCTATAAATTATGATTATATAGTAACAAACAAAAAAAAAAGATTTTTTTTTAATATCCGCATTTCAGATGTTATACTTTCAGTTCCAGTGATTTTAAAAATAATTAATAAGAAAATAATACCTTCGAGTTTAACGATTTCCGGGATAATTGTCCCGCAACACACTTGGCGGTAAGGTTCAGAAGCGGGACACCCTGGAAGATCCGGGACAGTTCGAAAGCCTATTTAAAGATCGAAACAATAGGCTCGATAAAGATAATAATTATATCTAAATTCTTGGACTCTTATCAGTGATGAACTTTGCGACTAGCCAACGGATAAACAGAGTATTTTGCGACCAAATAATTATAGATATATAAGGCTGCTATAGCTCGTTACCTTTTATGTATCTTTCTACGTATATTAGGTACTAAACTTTATTTTCTCTATTATTAACATGAAAATTGCATCTCCTGCGCTGATCTACTAACGCCCGAAAATAATAATTTATCCTGATCCCTAACCGCGTTTTAAGATCGATATGTCAATCAATATGTCAAGCTTTACCCCTAAAAGTACATACTTATGATGACATGACATATCGATCCAAAACCGCGAAAACGGATCAGGATCGATTATTAATTTCGAGCGTAAAACTACCTATAGAAAAAATAACCATAAATTAATTAAATTATAAATTTCCTACTGGCAGCCCTACCTCTGCATCTTGAATGCACGTAGTTAAATACAGATTTAGTACCGTAATTACAATAATTAAAGGAAATAGGCAGTAAAGTACCTAAACAGAAGCATAATAGGACAGGAAGCTTGTTAGATTGATTGTTGCATAACTAGGTATAATATATTTTTTACATTTTTAAAGGGTAGCGTGGGAGCACAAGTCACCTGATGTAGTGACGATGTGGTCAAAGGTGGCGATACGCTACACCTGAATTGGGAACTGGCTCTCAAGTGAAACTGCTGGAACACAAAGATAGCGAAACTTGGCGACTGATTTTTAACTTGAGGGCAGCTAGGCGGTCACTTGAAAATGTCAACCACCAACAATGGTTTCATAGCGATGTTTTTCTTCACCGAAAGTTTAAGCTCATTCCAGGATTCGAACTCATCACGACTCTTCACTATAAATGTGCTTACTGAGGTGTTTCGACATTAGTTTTTATTTTAAGCAAATAACGAAGGTGGACACAGAAGTAACTATAAAATTAACTAGTTGCACCCCGCGGTTTCACCCGCGTCTTCCCTTTATCCCACAGAAACCTTTTTCCGGGATGAAAAGTAGCTTATGTGTTAATCCAGAGTATAAGCTATCTCCATTCCAAATTTCATTTTCATTGCGTGAAAGAGTAACAAACATCCATCCATCCATACTCACAAACTTTTACGTTTATAATATTAGTAGGATATCGCAAAACGATAAGTCGTGGAACCCTAATGGATCGAAATATTGGTACCAAGAGAAAACAGTCGAATATAAATAAACACTATTAAAAAAATAGATGTTTAGGTTCCGAGGATATTCTAACTGCGATCTTGAGCGGTGATGTGTGAACCATAAAATCCTATAATTTATCAATTTTACTAGAAAACAGCTACTTGTAAATAAACCAACCAATAGTCCATTATCTATAATGCAGCATGAAATCGTGAACTGCATCAGTGACCATGACGGATAACATTAGCTACAAACGGACGGTAATTTCGTTAATTTACATATAGATCTTGACTACTTACCGTTATCCTAAGGTAGAGAAGAGTTGTAAAAATGTAGCTCCGTAATTATAATGTCTTCCTGCTTCTATATTATAAACTAGATGTGAACCATGGTTTTACTCGTGAATAATACAGTTACCGCGAAAAAAAGGATTCTATGTCTTTTTCGAGGATCCAAACTGTCTTCGTAGCAAATTTCATCCAGATCCGTTCAGCAGTGGCTTTAGGTGTGAAAAGGTTATACACAGAGAGAGTCACTCTCGCATTTAAAATACTAAAGTATGGATGCAAAATTTATGGGATGTTTGTTATTCGATCACGTTGTATGAAATTTAGTTATGTCTAAAAGTACTTATCAGCTCCTTGAGTTATTTATGACGATTGTAAAAACTAGAAATTCTGATTTTCTGTTTTTTTGGCGGGCTCGTGGTATTATCAAAGAATTAATTTATTTTAAAATAAACATCAACCTAAGCCAAATTTGCTAAGCTCTCAAGTATCTGCAAAAGAACCCGTGTTAGCCATTAATAAAATTCGTGTTGTACATTTCCGTTTTAGCTTTGCTAAACTCTTCAGAGTCTCTCAGTTTTTGTCAGTTTTTAACTACACATCCGCCCTTTTCCATTTAGCGCCTAATTTACCTTACAACCCCATTAAGCATCTCCCTTTTAACGCAAACAAAAGCTTAAAACTAAGGACGTTTGTTAAAGTAATATGATGATAAACTGATTCCAAACCAACGACCCCAAAACTTTTGTATAAGATCTTTTACAAGTTTTAGCAGTAGGTACATAATTACAAAAATTGCTTAAAGGACAAAAGGGATACGCCTACTTTTTTACCAGCAGGGTTAAGATACAGCCAGCAGGGTTTTGCTACAGGTAGCTAATCAAGTCACCCTGATGTTAAGTGACGATGTGGTCAAAGGTGGCGCCACACTACGCTTGGATGGGAAACTGACTCTCAAATGAGACTGGCAGAACACACCATCAATAAGTACCTACATGACAACAGATTCTTAACTTGTGGATAGTGTAGCTAACCAAGCTACCATCAAGTTATCATGCACAATTATATCTTCACCGAAAGCGCAACCTAATTCTTTTGTAATTCTGACATTCGTCACTCATTTCATCAATATGTCAGGATCATTATCCTGAATTATCAACATAGGAGAGTCACAAAATAAGTAGTTTACATAATTGCCAAATTTGGAGCAGACTAGAGTCGATACAAAAAAAAAGGATTGCAAACACTAGCCACTATTATTAAGTTTCTAATATTTGCAATTAACTTGTTTAATTTAAACACTGCGTAAAAATGACTTATGTATAATGAAGTGTTACATTGCCTGTACCTTCACTGATGAACTGACTGACAATCAGTTTAGCTACCATTAATCTTAATGTCATGTAGAGCATCTAGATTTAACAGTTTATTATTAAGCAATGATGCAGCGCAACAGATAAAAATAGATATGAGTTAGTAATAGTTTTACTCGCTAGTGAAAGGCGCTGTCTATTATTGTAGGATATTAAATTATTAGACCGCATCCCAGGCATTTACCTAAAGGCTGTTACGGAGTAATTGCCTACTTAGGCTTGTAATGAGTCTTAAATAATTCCGCAGGTTTTTTTTCATAAAAATATTAAGTAGTTCCGAATTGCGGTGTTTTTTCTGCTTTCTTTACTTTGGCACAGTTTAATTTTCCTTCTAACTTTATTTCGGTGTGGTCTTTTTATTTTCACGTTCGTCGTTTATCTCCAAACTTTCATAATTACTCTAGGACTTAGTGTCTAAGTACCTAACTTTACCTAAGTGTAGCGTGGTGCCACCTTCGACCACATCATCATTTAACATCAGGCGACTTGTAGTCAAACGCTACCTTATAAGATGTATAAAAATAAAGTACCTACGTAGATAGGAAAATGCATTGAAGATTGTCGTTTCAAATTAAGATTTACCTACCTACCTAGATCTCTTCTGTTCCTAGATACAAAGTGGCAATGTGCACCTAATCATTACCTTCTTATATCAAATTCTGATGAAGACTTCCTTGAATCATACTTTCAATCTCACATGCTAATAAAACAAAGAATCAATGAATCATTCAACTCACAATCTTGAATCTACTACAACAAATCTCTTAACAAAGCAAAAACGTAATTCGCAAGTGCGAACACAAGCACTAATTAACAACAATTTACGTCTAAATGTAATGCGATTTAAATATCTATCACTGAAATGGCCACTCATGATCCCAATGATAATGTCTGCAAAAACAACGCGATGTTCCGATATTACTATCTCACAAACTTATCGATTCACACGGCGAAACGAAGCAACTAGCTTTCATGTTAGAAACTTGACAGTATTGTACATACAGTGGCGCCGATTCGACATGTCTATTTAATTTGGTCGATCTATATCTGTTCTGTTCTTTTTGGTGTCCGAGTGAGTGACGAGTGTTCACTTTCGTTTGCTAGTCCATTTGACTCAATTACATTATTGTATTAGCGAAAATAAATGGTTGTACTGGTTGATTGTTACGTGTTCATGTGTCGGTAATTCAATTACTTATACCTACGTAATCATATCTAGTACCTACTACCTCGGTATTTAAGAAAATACCTAGCTAAATCTTGCTTTTTACTATAGTGGCTAGCTGTACCCCATGGTGATACAATGTACGTTTTACGAGATAAAAAGTTGTCTATGTGTTAATCCGGAGTAAAGGCTATATTCGTTCCAAATTTTACCTAAATCCGTTGAACTGTTTTAGTGTGAAGAAGTTACAAGCAAACACACTCACTCACTCACAAATTTTGGCATTCATTTAATAGAATAAACAACGAACACAAAAACAATGAACAATGAAGTGATTTATAGTGAAAACATAAAAAAAAACCTTAATCATATACATATTTCAGGTTGACAAAAATGACTTAGAATAAATAGTTTCGTAACAGGTAGGTAGGTAGATAGATTTGATGCACAAAAAAATTATTTCAGCTGGATACTTATTATATCAAAATAAATGCAACATCAAAACAGGGCTTTCTCATTACTCAAGTACCAAAAAGTTACGGCACAAACAGACCAAACTTGAGCTTCGTTTCGGATAGCAAAAAGTATGCAAAGTAGTAGCAAATTCCAATAGTAGAGATACTGCCAAACAATCGGACACACCAGACGCAGCTCGATTCAAAGCAAAATGGGGTCTGTTTCGGTTCTGGAGGTTTCCTCACTTTCACTGGTTCACGGTGGTGGTGCTTTACTATGACTCTGAAAGTTTAGGTAATGCTAGAACCTTCTGTGTTATATAATATAACTAGAACGCATGTTTTTTTACACAAGAAACATAAAGACACTAAACGAACCCTTAAAACAATATAAAACTACCTATCGAACTTAAAACCTAACAAGCCGCTACCATCAGAACGATTTCGGCAACATTCCCAAAATGATGGCCGCAATGCCTCGTTGAATGGTAATGGCATTACCAAATAAAGGCCAGCACTTTGGTCACGGGTACGGCTACGTCTGTTCAAATCAGACACATCCGACACAAGAAGATTCATTGTTTTTTGTTATTTGCCAGACACGAGCAATCGATAATCCTGCATGACACGAGCAATCGATAATCCTGCATGGCAATGCACTGCGCTCATCAGCCTGAGATATAAGAAACCCATGCAATTTCACTGAAACATTGCCCTTCAATCCGGAACACAGTAACGCAGTTCACCTTTGCGTCAAGGTTACGGATTACGGACGCAACGCAGTGCTAGAAAGTGGCGGCGTTTAAAATAGCTTTTCTAACTTATACAGTATTCCCGTTTTGCCGCAAGACTTCTGCATATTCCCGGTTAATTGAGAACCGATATAGCGCAATGAGCGAACAGCCGGCTGTGATAAGAAGCGTCAGGTCTCAGGGGTTCGATTTCCGATACCAAACACAAACATGCCTTGAAAATAAATGCGCATGTATCTGTTCCGTGTTTGGATGTTTTGGATTTCTGATCCAGTTCAACCCCAGTTAGGAGTCAGAGCTATTAATGTGACTTTGTAGGCGTTATCATTATTGTTTGAGTGGCAAACCAATGAGAACCACCTGATTAAGTGATTACCATCATCCTATGGACATCTGCAACACCAGGGGTATTACCATTACTTCGCCTACCCTTCTTAAACATAACAGAATAGAAGCTAAACCAGATAAGACGTTGCCAACACCATACATGAGAATTATGTTCTATATTTATAATAACATCATAAACATGGAGGCAAACCATAAAACCACCACACCAGACTGCATTTAAAATTCCGGGATTTTGACATTTGCTATTTTTTTTTTTTTTTCATTTACCTAAGTAGCTAATTTGGGAATATCTAACAATAATACTTACATTAAAGGCTTTTGTTTCATTTTTATGCAATTTGATGAGGGACATCAATAACTCATTGTTAACCACGTGTCATCAGCTATCCATCTACAAAACAAAATGCACTTTATTGATTCACCAATAAGTCTATATTTTAATACAATAAACGTCTGCTAAATGATGAACAGTGATAGAGTCAGATGATAAGCGTTTTGGTTAGAAGAAGGTTCATCGAACCCAAAGCCAGTAGGTAGGTATTATTTTATTACGGTACCCGTACCTGATAGTACGGTTACGTAATCTTTGTAAATAACAGTCATTCCGTACTCAATATCAATTCAGCAGGGCCATGAATCAGATGTAACAATGTACCAACATGACACAGGTATACTTAATGTAAACAAAGTAAATTTGTTTTGCAAATAATGGGAAACCGCAACTAATCGCAATTGCTGACCAACGGTCACGATGCCTTTGGCTCATCATGTTGAAAATGTGGAGATAGATCGGGGATTATAACTTGAAGTTAAGGGCACAGAATATAACAGGGCAGTAAGGGCAGGGCCTAAAAACCTAAACATAATCACAATTTTCTAGTTTCAAACCTGCTTCAAGTAAGGAGGAATTATCAAACAACGATGTGGTGCAATGGGCGAACAGGAAAAGGGTGAGCTAGGTCACGAGATTGCATTGAAAAAAAGCGCAAGTTTATATACTGTATCTGGGTGTTGTGAAGTCCCGATTCACGTATTTGCAGGAAATATTGGTAAGCGGTCAGAGATACGTATGTGATTGTGGTAGGCGTTAAACTCAAAACTAAAAAAAAGTAACTGAGATGGCGCGACGGCCCAAAGTGAGTCTTGGCCTCCGACAGCAAAAGACGCCACTTCGGTCTGTACTGCACCACCTCCTGCTAGTCCTCCACCTGGAGCTCGCGCAAATCCTTTGTGACTTTGTCTTTCCAGGGATACCTGCGACGGCCGACAGGGCGACGGCCACTTGGCCGTCCCATGTATGCGAACTATGTAAACTCAAAACCCCTTAATAAAGGTGTTGATACGATCTAGGATTTTAATCACCTACCTACTTAATAAAATAAGGTGCTGTAAGGATTGCCAGCTCTACTTATGTAGGTGTCTATTTCCCAAAGGACTTTTTACTTTAGTCTAGACATTCTCATACTGAGTCTATAGTCTATACCCAACCTATACCTAGGTACCTAGGTAGGTATTACAGTTTTTACTTACTGTTTCCTCTTGTCGAATCTAGGATTGTACTGTATGGAATTTATTTGAGCCAAATACAATATGAAAAAGAAGAACAATATCAGTACAACCATAAAAGCAAAAAATTCTAAATACCAAAGACTGTTTGTGAAAATCCCGTGCATTTTTTATCGAGTTACTACGAATAAGGACTAGTCTTGCTGACTGTAAACCTTACATTCTCTTTGGCTGACTGATGGTCTTGCCTCCAAAGAGAATGTAAGGTTTGCCTCTTGCTGCATACCGCTCTGTCATCGATGCTGCTTATGAATAGACAAGCAACAACCGTGTTTCATAAAATAAGCGTAGCCCTGTAAGTAGTCTGTAACCTCTTTGCTGCTCTTTGATTAAGTATTTATGTTCTACCAACCAACGAGGTTAGAGATAATGGATTAGAATCTTCTTCAGAACGAATAAAAATTAGCTAGCTGAGTGGCTGTAATCAATACAATCTAGGAAGGATTATAAACCTACAATGTATTTCACCCACGTGTTCTACAGTATAACGCGATAAAAAGTATGCTATATCCGTATGCTGTAGCGTGGTCCACCATCGACCACATAGTCACTTAACATCAGGTAACTTGTGGTCAAATGCTCCCAGTCAGTAATTAAAAAATTAACTTTCCTCAGAGTTCATACTTAGTCCATACCAAATTTCATCAAGATTTATCCAGCGGCTTAGGCGAGCAAAAGTAACAAATAGACACACCAAGTTCTCCTGCAGCCAGCTCGATGCTATCTCTTATATGATTAATTTCTGGGCACTAGCATAACTACTTTACATTGGGATTTTTAGTTAAGTACCTACTTATTTGGTGCAGTAAGCAGTTGCCATTTTATTAATATCTTCATAAGCAAGAGCTATGTTTTTCTATCATCATCATCATAATATTCTTAGTCACTGCCAGCTCATTTCTCAATCAAATAGCACCTAACATTAATTATGCGCAAGTCAAATAT
Organism: Opisthograptis luteolata; assembly: GCA_931315375.2. NCBI lineage: Eukaryota > Metazoa > Arthropoda > Insecta > Lepidoptera > Geometridae > Opisthograptis > Opisthograptis luteolata. Next base: position 4,095,579 of record OV928044.1, read on the forward strand.
ATACATAAGTAATTAATGTTTGTTTTAGCTCTACAAAAGCTCGATACGAAGCTGTTTATTCGTAAAATTAGTTTATCCTGACTGACTGACAACACGAAGCTACAACCGCTACGCGGTCCCAGAAACCAAAAACAGGAGACTAGGTAGGTAGGTACATTTTTGCACCTACTTACTAGTTATTTCGAAATTCCTACTTTTGTTGAGGAGATGTTAATGTTTCAATGAAAACATTGTTGCGAGTGAAGCCGCGGGGCCGATCGCTAGCTAAGCTATAAGCTTAATTTAATTTGTTTATTTGATGAATAGTTGTATAGTAATAGTAGAATAGAGAGCTTTCTAGTCATTTTTTTACAGCAAATGCATTCGGGCAAAAAGGATATCTCAGCTAGCATTCAATAGAAGCCAGCATTGATTTCCAAATTAAATGAACCGCAGTGAGAGTGTGTGAATAAAATAAATAATTACCAATACCAACATACTAATGCGAGTCATTGATGCTAGACGGATGTTTAACTATTTGTGAGCCGCACGAAAAAATAAGGCAAAAATATAAATTGGATGACTACGAAATAGTTTGTTTAATTTTATTTCAATTACATTTTTTGTACAGGATGTCCGTCTGCGATGAGAGTAGGTAATCACTTTTGAATTTCTTCATTCAGTGAAAGCTAAACGTGTTCAGGGTTTCGTGAGTGCGTAATAATTTTCGTGAGTAGGTAGGTACCTAACTACCTAACTATCACAGAACATTTGAAATAATACTACTTATTACTAAGTACTAGGTACTTATACTTTAAGTCGTAAGTATACTGTTGTCAGGGTGGTCATGGTTGCTTTGATGCTCGGTCTTTGGTTTTGGTTCTTCTGACGGCAATATGACGCCATTTGGCGTTGCGAGAGCATTCATGGATACATCTTGATAAGATCAGTCCAGCGAGTCGGAGAACGGCCTCGGGCTCTCTTCCCTTCAACCGGACCCAGCACGACAAGTCTCTCCAGTCTCTAACAGCTCTTTTCTTGAGATGTGACCAAAGAACTTCAAGCACCTATTTTCTTCTCTTTATTAGTGTTGGCTGTATTATTCCAGCGGGATATTTCAATAACCACTACTTAGGTGGAGGAGTAGGCCCCTCACTAGGTCGTCCGAGGAAATTGTAACAGTCGCGGGGAGCCGTTGGATGCAAATGTTCATGATGACGTTTAAAGTGGGAGGCCTATGTTCAGCAGTGGACTTATCTCGGCTGATGATGATATTTAATACTTATATATACTTAATAACATAAAATGAAGAAAATAATACTTAGACGGCTTTTAGTTTATTGAGAAAAGAGAAGTAGGATACAAAATAACAAAATGAAAACACTTATATAAACTTAGGACGTACTTATAGATAAGCTAGGCTAGGCTAGGTAAGTTAGGCCTAAATATATTTATTACTAAGTACGAGTGTGGGAAATTGAAATAAAGTAATGAAAGTGACTTTTCTAGTTGCTCCAAAAAAACCGTGTAAAGTTTAAACTTTACTTAAACACTATCCTCATCCCACCATCTCATCATCATTTAAACTTGATTCAACTCTCCGAGTTTGAAATATTTTATACTTGACACTAGCAAATACACTAATCGTGTGACGCCATAACACAACAAAAAAAAAGCAGATTGTCAATTTGACATTTTGAATGTTATTGACATTGACATGACAATTGGCAGTTGACGGAAGGCGTGCGTGTGAACGTGAAGCGTGTAATTTATTACTAAAATAGTTTTATTTATTGTATTAAAATCTAAAACTAAAATGAATCCTAATTCAGAGTTAAATATATCCCCTCCATCAATAAGTGCCACCAAAAAAAGTTAAATTGTTATAAAGTGAATGGCTTCTGCAAATAAAATTGATAATCGTGACTTCACCAGTAAAACAAGTTTTAAAAGGCCATTTCTCACTTGCTAGTCATTAAAATGAGTTGCTAAATAAATAAGTATGAGATAATTTATCTATTATGTACGACTATCACGAATTGGACGATAGAAACATGAAAGGGACACTTCGGGATTGGCGCAAAGCGCTCCGGACTCCTGCCACATACAGAGTGGGAAACACAGTGCGAATACAACCTCAGTTTATTTATTTAATTTTACTTATAGGTGGGATCATTTTACTCTTATCTTACTATAACTGGTGGACTAATAATCACGTCGCAACGGAACACAGATGGAGAAATACCCTAAGACAGTACAATGCCACCTATCCTCTGACCGCTTCTTTCGTAGCGGAAGACTTAGTCACATTCCGGATTGGGATCGTAGCTGATCTTGACACGAAATCCAAGAGTAAATCTGACCCAGATGTGTATGTTAGTTACTTGAAGAAGGGATTCCTGAGTTATCACCGAGTGAAGGAATATGTGACTGTGACATGGGACTCCCAGCCTCCAGTGATGCTGAGCTCCACTTATTCACACAAAGGGAGAGGCATGGAACTTTCAGAACTGATTGTTTATGATGGCAGGTTATTAACATTTGATGACAGATCTGGCATGGTAAGATTAGATTTAGTGTTATCTCTTTAAGTGACAGAATTATACAATTCATACATACAAATTTAACATAACCTTATAACTGTGTAATTGAGTTCTTACACCATTTACTTTGAATTGCAACTGGAGTAACCACTTAATAAGTTTGATTAATTTGTATGAAATGGTTGGCAAGCAAAATCAATCACAATAATATTTGGAAGGAAAAAGTTCTGAATATAACAACAACAACAACAAACCATAACAATATTCTTAGTCTAATATCAACACAAAACATGCATTCTTTAACCCCGACACAAACAGATGGTGTTCTAAGTTCAATGTGTGTCTGTGGCATCTATATTGATGAACCGATTTTTTTTTGTTTTGTGTTGTGACTTGAACTATAGTGTTATTTGCTAGGCTGCGTTCAGAAACTACACTCTCAGGTGAGGGTAAGGTAATGTCAGGAAACGTCTGAACCCACTATAATATGTGTCCTGAACGAGTTCGGACAAATTTCACCCTACCTGGAATGTTTCTGAAAACTTTCCGAGCGGTCTTACGGACGGTTTCAATAACCAATCTATCCACGATTTCCCCTACTGGAGATGGAAATTGGACATAAGCTCCATAGAAGTAATGTCAAATTTATGTTGAAACCGTGGATGCGTCAGATTTCCAGTCTCTAGTGTTTCTGAACGCGTTGGGATAAATTTTACCCTATTGTGAGCAGTTTTGAAAATCTTTATCAAACTGGAATGTTTTGCTTGCACCAAACAAATGCTAACAAATTCATCATTAAATTTCCAGGTTTATGAAATACTAAAGAACAACAAAGTGATACCCTGGGTGATTCTCACTGACGGTAACGGCCTTGTGGAGAAAGGATTTAAGTCCGAATGGGCTACGATAAAGGATGAAATCCTATATGTTGGCTCAATGGGCAAGGAGTGGACTACAGGTACCGGAGCATTTAAGAACTATGATCCCATGTGGGTCAAGGCTGTGAACATCCAAGGAGAGGTATTATTAAATTTGGTTCAACTTTTTCCGCTCTGGTGTAACCACCTCATGACTTACTTAAGGAATAGTCCAAAATCAAATCATACAAATCCAATAGAACTGTGCATAGAGTGATTTGTCATAAATTGAAAGTAGCATTCTAATCTGTAACATCCCTTCCCTTTATCCATATTATAAATGCGAAACTCTGCCTGTCTGTCTCACTTTTACGCCTAAACCAGATAGATAGGTAATTTGAACTACTATTTTATATTGCAACCCAATTTGCACACCGAAAGGTTAAAATATGGCGATCTAACTATTTCGTTCTAACACCCTTTATTGTGTACCCCATGTTTATGCAAATAAATTATATTGATTGATTGATTGAACCCTGAAGAAGGACATTAGGTAAACTGTAGCCCATGCGGGTGAAACTGCGGGGAACAGCTAGTTTGTCATAAATTGAAAGTAGCATTCTTATCTGTACAAACACAAAGAATGAAAATAAAAATTATATACATTTATACCATAACATTGTACAAGAGGATGTAATACTAGATAGCACTTGGGACCCAATTCTCCTGGACCTCAACCTCCGCAAGCCGTCAGTTTGAAAAAGTATCACAAAACACAGCAGAATATTGTCGTGAAATGAAACCCCCTAAAACTATTCAAAAATGCATTTATAATTTTCAGGTGCAGCACCTCACTTGGATAAACCAGTACAAAACAATCAGAGGCGTCATCGGAATAGACTGGCCCGGCTACGTGATCCACGAGTCTGCAGCCTGGTCATCTATAAAAGAGAAATGGTATTTTCTACCGAGGAAGTGCAGCTTTGACTCGTACAATGAAACTGCAGATGAAGTGATGAGCTGCAAATATCTTATATCTGCTGATGCCGATTTCAAGAATGTACATGCATTAGAGGTTGGTAAGCGTTGAGCTATAAGAGAGTTGTCTATTCCTATATACATACATATTATGTAAATCAGATATAAAACTAGAGGACAGATTTAAATGTTTTTCACCTTCTACTGTATTTATGGAAAAGTTGAAGCGTTTTCGCTGTGGCTTCTGAGAGTATTGAACGTCATAGACAATCTCAAAAGCGTCTTGTCACAGAAATAAAATATATTACATTTTACGGCAACGAAACAGATGTCTTTGCTCAACTGCGTCCCAAGGCTTTTGAAGAGAGCAAGCGATGGTTGTGTTGTGAATGTATTAAATATTTATGATGTACCAAAAAAATCACCACCTGCTAGGTATTGTAAAAAAAAGTGTTTTAAAAAGAAAGATATCTTAGTAGTAGTGATGTTGATTTGTGATCCATAAAGTCGTGGGTTCGAAGATCTTTATGGAACTATAGCTTCAACTTTAGTGCCAGTTCCCTATTTAAACGGAGTGTGTTGCTACTTTCGACCTATTGGTGTGTTCCGGCAGCCCCACTTGAGAGCCAGTTCCCATTCCAGGTGTAGCGTGGAGCCATCTTCGACCACATTGTCACTTAACATCAGGTGACTTGTGGTCAAACGCTAACCTTTAAGCAGTAAAGAAAAAAAAAAAAAACGATACAGAAATTGTCCTAACTGTTTTATTTTTATTTTTCAGCTAACAAATCGGCAGCCAGACCAAGGCTTCTCTTCGTTCAAGTTTATCCCTGGAACGAACGACAAAGCTATTGTCGCTCTAAAAACCATGGAACACCTAGGCAAAACAGCTACTTACATCACCGCCTTTACCACCGAAGGGAAAGTGTTATTACCCGACACGCTCATCGAAAATCAAAAGTATGAAGGCTTCGAGTTTATATGACGGGGAAGCAATGTTAACTGAATATGTACATAGTGTAAAATAAATGAGTTAAGTTACAGTTTCGCCTTCGAATTTACTACCTTTGTTCTACCAAGTCTAACTTCGGTGGCTCAGCGATCCTGTGTCTTGGCCTCTGAAATGAGAGAGAGCCTCTTGTTTCTAGCCTGAGTAATTTCAGCATGCAACGCTTTGGCGCCCGTTTTGAATTAATTGGCAATCAACAATCTACCTGTTGAAAGTGGGACATATTGTAGAGCGAGACACATAGCTTCAAAACAAGATTGTCTTCCTCAAAGATGTTTTGGCATGACCACTCTATTGTATTCTCAGAGAGAAGTTTAAATAAGTCCTAAGAGAAGTATAAGAGGCCCTCGTATCAAATGTGTAAGACAATAACTAGCCTTTTACAGCTGATTAAGGTGTAAAAAAACAACATTTATTAATAAAATGTTTATTCAAAATAAACAAATCTCAATACAATATAATAATAACCAACAATAACATGTTTATTGTGCAGTAATTAGAACTAATAACACATACACAGCTTATAGTAAAGTTATATAATCTCCCATTGTACCCCTGATCTATATTGGCTATGTTTGGATATTGTCTATTGTATAACAACAAAAATAAATGATTTTTGGGTTATATTGTATAAAAAACCATGTACTAAACTACATCAAATCCACTACATGTACACCTACCTATACTTAATCTGGGTTCTTCACATTTCCACAAACACCCAAACTCTTTAAGTGTAGGATAGCATTTGCAAATTACTGCCCACTTTTGACAAGAATAAGCAGTCGCTCCATATGCACGTATCAATCCGTCTGTGATTCGTTTGTTTTTTGTTGTATAAAAATAACCCGACCACTTTAAAATCATCTTTGCCGTTCATGGATTTACAATGCTTGCAATACATTCGTAATTGGAATTGTAAATATGTGTAGAAGCCCATAAGTGAATGCAAATACAACGTACATTAATGTACTTACAAATCTTTTTGCACATGACATACACAAAGTAAGCTAACAGATGTGCAGAGAAAAACTAATTATTCGAATATAAGGAACTTCATTACCAAAAATATCTATAGCACCACTCAGGTCACATACTCCTACAATCACAATGGGACTAACGCTCTACATAGCATTTCTTTGAATATGTACAGCTGCCAAACTTTAAAAACAATATATTATACTTTTTTTTTGCACACAAGTTTTGACGTGAATCGAACCCTTGGGACCCAATTCTCGGCTCTATAACATAATTCTCGAATACGAGATTCCCTTGAAGTTACGTCAAATAGCGACAGCATTCGAGGAGAATCTGAAGTCTAATTAGCTCTCTTTGTTAAAATTAAATTAAACAAAGAGTCATAGATAACAAAAACAATTGCATCATATATAAACACATGCTACACCTCAAATATAGATGGCGCCACATGTATTTACACGTCTAAATATGCTAGTCCACATTGCCTATCACAAGACTAAGTTTACCAATCATTTCAAGCCAATAGATCGCGTTATCTCTTCAAACACGGTCCAAGCCATTGCTGCCATGAGGGTTCGGCGAAGCATTCTCGGCACTGCACCCTTAAAATAACCCTTGAGGCCGTATGTCTGAAACAAAATAGAAAAAATATTAGACAAATTCATGTGTAAAATATGTAATTTTTTTACATATTGGATGGAGTAGCAAGCAAGCAGACGAAACAAATATTTTTGTGCATTAAAAAAAGGCCTAAGTTTTGTTTTGCGTCTAGGTGTAGTGGATTCCCGAGCAACGTAGTTTCTTATAAGTATTTATTTCTCTATATTAGTATGTATATCGTTGTCTAGTACCCATAACACAAGTTTCGAGCTTAATTTGGGGCTAGGTCAATTTGTGTGCAATTGTCCCCGATATTTGTTTATATTTATTTATTTATTTATACCCTAGATCCAGGTATACCCTAGTAAGGGGTTAGAGTTATGTGTGTGATTGTGTGGTCATTACTATTATTGTAATTATTTAGACCTTTACCGATTTTCAAATATTAAAACATTGAGGTATAACTAACTAACTCCGATGGCTCAGCTACCCTAAGTGCGTCTTGGCCTCCGAAGCGAGAGAGCGCAACTCTTCTCTCTCTTGAGCGATTTCAGCTTAGTTCAGAGTCTGCGTGTAAAAATATTGAAGTATGGACCAACGAAAAAAAAAAACCGCAAAACTAAAGTAGAAAGAAAGTAAGGGAGAAGAATCTTATCGCCCGTAAAACCAAGTCCACAGGAGCGTGGGCGCTGTCAGCACCTTGTAAATACTTGATAAGACCCCGAACCATAGATAGTATTCTTCGAAAAGTGTCGCGACTTCTGTACCCCAACTACAAGATTACTTTTATCAGCTGTCTATAAAACTTAACCTCTTGAATGCCACGGGCCCGACTAAACAACAGAAAAATACAAGTCTGGTTTTTAAAGTCCAGTAACAGTTTAAGGAAGTGATTACCACCATCGGCAACTGCCCCCTGCGGCTATCAATTTATCAGAAACGAGGGGTCACAACGGACATTGCTGGCCGATTAAACAATCAAATTTTGCCAATTAAATTGGTACTTGTACATATAAAACGCTACACCTGATAACCCCTCGCGAAAACTAATCAGAAACCTTAACCCAAACGGAATTATCTAAAACATTGTCGTGGAACATTGACGAATCTTTTGGAATATTTTGATATAGTTTACAACTTGATTTTGCATAAACTTGATAATCAAGTATGTTACATAGATGTGCGTTCGTCGCAAACAAACCGGACAAGTGCTATTCTCACTCGCGTGCTATGTGGGTTCCGTACAAATTGATTTGTATGTAAAAATATTTTTATGTGATCTATGATTGCAAAATAAAAAAACAGTGTTTTTTTCATTGCGTTAACTTAGAAAAAAGTATTTCGACATTAATTTTAATTGGATAATATCGCCACGTATCCAGAAAAAGGGGTCTTGACGGAGAGCAAAATGATATTATACTACAGAAGTCGGTTAAAAATGGGAACCATTATCTGAAGAGTCTCTAATAAATTTGCTTCCATTTTAATAATCATTATTTTGTCCGAGGTTCGGTGTCAATTTTTAACCTTGTCGCAAGATAACATTTCGAATGATATAAAAATCAACCTCGTGCAATAATTAAAAATGTTGCTCTATCACGTACCTTTATCTACTCTCTTGTAGGAAAGACATGCACGACTATCATGTCATACACACTGTCCAGTCTACACTTAAATAATAAAGACGTACTTTGTACCTCTTTATTTCAACCACGATAAGTGAAAAATGTTTAAATTTTGTCCCTTAGCGTGTAACCGGTTCATAAAACGAAAGAGCGGGAAAGCAACTTAAGTGGCTACATAAGCTTACAGTTCCGAGTCTAGACACTTTTGGCGCCGAAAAGATAAAAAAAAAATGCAAATTGTTACGTAATAATGTATATGACGATTTTGGATACGACGACCAGCCTTTGCATCTTAGTCATAGCTTTGGTGATGTGCTGTATTATGACTAATAAAGCCAATTTTGGCGGTAAATGTTCACGGGGTATCCAAAGACAAACTATAATACATCTTTTTAATCCACTATGTTAGCTGTGATGATGATGGTGTCTATTCTGCTGAGCATTCTCTGACACTAAACTTAGTTTGACAAGTCTAACACTAACGCTGCCCTTTTCTTACTGTTGTGGTCAGAAAAGGACAGCAATACTTTTGACACCTGTCAAACTTAGTTTAGTTCTAGAAATTTCACATCAGAATCGATATCAATGACAGCTTTCACTTACGATTCTACTAATAAGACAAGATTCTCACCTGATGGACATAAACGGCCGCGCTGAAAGCGTTAGGGAACTTGTCGGGGTACAGCTGCATTTTGGTCTTCAGTACGTCTGCCGGGTTAGTGGCGAGTGATGCGGCGATGCCCGCGACAATGCCGCACGAGAAGTGGATGATGCTAGCTGCGGTCGGTGTTTGCATGTATTCTGTAAATAGAGAAGTATATTAGACACACTTTATCGCGATAAAAAATATCTTATCTCCTTCTCCAGGGTTGGAACTAAATATCTCAAAACCAAGTTTCATTAAAATCCGACAGACAAATATTTTCACTAGTTGCGCCCCGCGGTTTCCTCCATTCCAAATTTCATTTAAATATGTTCAGTAGTTTTTGCGTGAAAGAGTAACAAACATCCATCCATCCATACTCACAAAATTCACGTTTATGATATTAGTAGGATATTATGGTCGATATACCTCCTATAATAAGAACGAATAGGTTTGACTATACTCAGGGGTGCAAGGTATGATGCAAGGATACCTATAATGTGGCAGTCTTCAAAACGAGAACGTTCTAGCCAAGCGTGTCACAACCCTAGACTGCATCATCACTTACCATCAGGTGAAATATTAGTCAAACGCCAGACCATTTATTTAAATTGTGATTACGTTTGTCTGTGACGACGTTTTAGACTTTGATTGTCTAATAAAAGGTTATCAAAGGGCACTCCGCACTACTCATTTTGGGTCAGTGCGCCTTCAACCTAAGTCTATACATTATCAGTCATTTAGTAAATGCCCAACTTAATCGGCACCATTGTCTAGTGCGACGGTGATAAACTTACCTTTAGGCACAGCCTGTTTCGCCTGCGTATAGAACATGAGGTAGAGACCGGAGAAGGGGGCGTCCCTAGCTAGGGTCGGCCCCAGACCGCAGGACAGGCCGCGGATGCCCTCCGCTCTGTATATCGACTTCAGAGCACCCCCGAGACTGTTGTACTTGTACACGCCTGATTCGTATCTGTAAAGAGGATATTTTTGATAAGAGATGATATTGGGAGTTATATAGGATGTTTGGGAATACGACAGATTGGGATCCAATTCCCGCTATATACGAAAAAAATTTTTGTTCAGTTTCTGGTTTTCGTGTGTTGTTTCTGATTCCTTATTTATGGGTCAGAGCTGTTAGTAGTTGGGCGTTACTATTAATGGGATGAAAAACTAAAATTGTGACCTATTAGCACAGTTTCACTATGGATTGTTCTACTAATAAAATAGTTTAGAAATTGAAATGGATTCAATCATAAATACCTTTGATAGAAACCTATGTAAGTAATGTTAACTCTTTAGCACAGAATAATTAATAGTCAGAAGGGACACTCCTTTCAAAAACCTATCTATCCACGTTAAAAATAGATATAAAGTTTTGACATTACTTCTATGGAGCTTGTGTCAAATTTCAATCTCCAGTAGGGCAAACCGTGGATAGATAGGATATTGAAACCAGCCGTTAGTGGTATTGACTTAAGTACCTACCTATTTATGTAGCATGTAGTACCCCCATACTAAGTAAGTAGGTACCTAGACCTATATTGTTTGTAAATGTATTCGAAATTCACGATCGCTGCGTAAATAATTCGAATAAAAACAGGCTACTGCGTTTCGGCCGCGGATTAGCATGCATAATACGCGGTACCTACATCGAATATTCATAAAAGAGCACCACTGTCATTTAGGTTGTTTAAATCACTGTTAACGTGCCTAACCTGCGCCTGCGCAAGTAGATAGTTTCGAGATAAACAGTATACGATCGTGCGGAAACATCTTACGATAATATTATAATATTGTGGCAGCTACCCTACATCAAAACATTAACAAAAATAATTAATAAATAACCATAGATAATAAAAATATATAGTTTAAAAAACTAAAAAAAACACTTTAAAAACGCACTCAAAAATATAAAATAATTAAATTGACTTGTATTAGTTACGATATAATGGTTAATTCAAAAAGTGTGGAGCAATTTTTGGTTGTGTGTACTTTTATTTACCCAGTAAAAGAAGCGCTCCACACTTTTTGAATTAACCATTATATCGTAACTAATACAAGTCAATTTAATTATTTTATATTTTTGAGTGCGTTTTTAAAGTGTTTTTTTTAGTTTTTTAAACTATATATTTTTATTTTTTTACTTTTTAGTCTTTTGTTACCAAGTCCAATCTATCGGACTCATCAAAAGGAATCATATGAGCCCAAACTCGAGGGGTTTACTAGTAGCCACTGCAGAGATCCCCTACCCACCTTCTGGCTGCATCATCAGACCCTCGTCACCAAGTTCAATCTATTGGACTCATCAAGACGAATCATATGAGCCCAAACACGAGAGGTTTACTAGTAGCCACTGCAGAGATCCTCTACCCACCTTCCGGTTGCATCATCAGACCCTCGTCACCAAGTTCAATCTATTGGACTCATCAAGACAATTCATATGAGCCCAAACACGAGGGGTTTACTAGTAGCCACTGCAGAGATCCTCTACCCACCTTCCGGTTGCATCATCAGACCCTCGTCACCAAGTCCAATCTATTTTACTCATCAAGACGATTCTTATGAGCCCAAACACGAGGGGTTTACTAGTAGCCAGCGCAGAGATGCCCTACCCACCTTCCGGCTGCATCATCAGATCAGGTCGATGATACCAAATTATTGCATTGTCACCGAGATTACATACACATACAAAGCTTCAAGTCGATACGACAATTAGAAGTAGGTGAAAATTGACTTCTAAGATTTGATTACATTGTTAGTTAGTTAGTTAGTTAGTTAGTTAGTTAGTTAGTTACAAGTCAAGCTAATAAAAGTGTTTTAATATATGATATTTAACTAGATACGATCGTGCGCAAATCATCTTACAATAACATTCTGGCAAATAAGCTTACATCATAATATTATACATAGATGTCGTCTAGGAAAAAAATAACCACAGACAATATGTGATGTTTAACAACATTACTTTATCATCGTGCGCAAAACATCGTACGATAATAACGTCATACGTTGGCACAGCTATTGTATCTTATGATAGGTACATCATAGCTGTCCATGAGGTAGGTAATTAGTAATATAAAGAATTTAAATACTTCCACTGCGTAAAAGTAATTTACCTAAGAAGTACCTGAATTGGGAAGTGGCTCTCAAGGGGCTGCCTGAAAACGCCGATTGGTGCTTAGCGACAGATTCTTAACCTGAACTTGGTAGCTAGCCACGCGAGCACTAGAAAATGGCCTACCACCAAGATAATAATATGGTTACATCACGATGATTTCCTTCACCGAAAGCTCAAACTCTTTGTAGGTTATTAACCCACGATCTACGGATCACAAGCCGACGTCACTGTCGCCAAGCAGGTATCGGTCTGTTTCGGCAGTCTCATTTGAGAGCCAGTTCCCAGTCTAGGAGTAGCGTGGGGCATCTTCGTCCACATCGCCACTTAGCATCAGTTAACTTGTGGCCAAATTCTATACTGTAAGGAGTAAAACAAAAAAACGGTCTTACCTGGTTTTAATAACAGTCATAGGTATGAGAGCGACGCCGCTCATCGACCTGGCGACCACGCCCAGCATGACCGCCTCCATTGCTCCTAGGTCGCCTCTTGACTTGCCGAGCTTGGCTTTCAACCACTGCAACGATGAGAAGTACAGACCCACTCCTGAAATAGACAAATTTGGTCAATACAGGCATGTTAATAAGCCTATATCACTGCGGGACTTAAGCCTTTGTTACGCCACTGAAACCGGTCTTCGGTTCGTCTCATCCAACGGTTCTGCAGCTTATACGACCAGCCCACTGCCACTACAGATGTCGGCATGAACACAGTTCTACTTTATAGGTACAGGGTGGCAATACTGGCAATATTTGATTAAAATATCACACCAAGTTTTAATTTCTTGCTTTACCGAATACTACCGTAACGCGTAGAGGTTAAGGTCTAAATTTGAATGGTGAATGTCGAGTTATGGCGACGCAATATCGAGTATTTATATATGATTCAACAGTTAGTATATTTACCTGGTACGCATCTAGCGATGGATGGCACCATGCCTCGCCACAGTCCAATAATTTGCTCCTGACGCACGATGCTGGCGAATATTGTTATCATGCCGGGTTGGATTCGGCCGCTGAAACCATACATTTAATATAAGTGTAATTTTAGATGGATGACGGTTTTAGTATCTATTCAAAGAAAAATCTACCTTATAGCCATGCAAGTGCATTGTAACATTTATATTATTATAATATGACTTTCTATATTTTGTGACAATGTATTTGTACATATTATTATGTACAAATATGAATATTATTTTATGAAATAACATAGTATGTATCTAGGTATGTTATATTGTATGGCAACGACATAGTATTTATTCAAACGTTTTAGTAATCTATAATCAGGCAATGATCGACATTTGACTTTGTCTATCTCTTTGCATGATAAGTGATAATGTTTATATTAAAGTCGTTACATAGTTCAATCATATTTAGGCTAACATAGTTAGTGTCAATAAACTTAACTCGAACAAATACATCAAGGAAATAAGAACAACAAACAGACATTGTATTCCAAATCGTACCCAAATTCCTAGCTTATTAATAGTTAAAATCCCATAGCTATTTTTTACTTTTTTTAAAGTTTTCCGAAATTTCGTCTAGGCACAATATAAATGCAAACAAAGGTTTTATGATCTTATCTTGTTACTGCCGAAAGCCCGTCAGGCAAAGAAGTTATGTGGGCAAGTAGGTATCCCTGATAACAGTCTAGACAAGTTGGACTTAATTTGGTGTGTGCTCTGATAAATGAGCATGAAACAAATTGAATTTTAAATGTTGGTTTGCCTATCTTTGCTTTGAACTAAAACTCTATTGATGCTTTAGACAAACAGATAATATGTAGAGAAGATGCATGAAGTAGAATTGGTACTTATTTAGCTGATGACAGTAGCGTCTGTGTTGAAAGACCAAAACAGAACCAAAGGAAAAAACACATTTTGAACCCTAAACAATAGGTTGGTAAGGTACTTACTTGACCGTCGCCGCCATGACATGCTGACTCGGATTCTGCAAACGGGTCTTCACCAAATCCAATGGTTGGAAGAGTATCGTACTGAAGGTCCCCGAAAAAGACCCAGCCAAGAACGCCTTGAACACCGGGTGATACTGTGAACAATTATCTACTATTGACACATTGTTTAATCACCCTAAAACAAAGATAGCCTTTACACCCGCACTTCAAGTAAGTACCAAGTGACATGTTAATAGCAACTTTTATACTCACATTTGCAATGATATCCATTCTGATTTACAATTAACTTGTAGCTCAGGGTACGTGTCAAGTAATATCTTTGGAATAGACGCCGAATTTGTAATATTCGAAATTGTAAAGCCAATGGCAGAGGGTATCTTTCTGGAATAGCTTCAAATATAAGCCGGGATCGTATCCGAGTAGTCTGAATAGTAAATGGGGTTGACGCGGTACATTAGGGTAATGGTCATTTTTTGCAGCAGCTCGCTGGAATAATGCATGTATGCAAGTGCCAGTTTTATAAATTTTGAAGACTGAAAAGAACTGGCGAAAACCTCCACAGATGCGGGTGGCGCGCAAATCTTTACGAACGAACACACAAGTTTAGTTGGGAGATAGAAAATCACTGTTAGCGAACTTAGCCATGAGGAATCCTGAATGAAAACGGTATATAATTAAACAATGTCCAATTTAAACAAATGAAATGCAAAAACAACTGAAGGTCTCGCGACGTGCGCACGGGTAGACAGCTGAATCGCAAATGAGTGGTTAGCTGCGAGTTTGTGTAGATAAAAGGTATTTTATGTGTGGTTATCAGAGGAGAGCGGGGGTGTAAGCGGTGATAGGGGGGTGAAGAAGGTGGGAGGTCATGATCCGACCCCGGCTGATAGGGGGTATCCATGCCTACTGACTAGGGGGTAACGAGTGGCCTGATAAGTTAGGGTCGTCAAAGCAATTATTTCGGTTTCTATACAAGCGTGTGCCGTTTCCTGTTTTTAACGTAGATATAAACTACTGGAGGCAAAATATTTTATACATTTATTGGGAACAGTGATAGTGTTAATCATTTTGAGATGTCAAAATTAGAAGCCTCTAAATAAAAATACACGTCATATTAGAGGATCAGGTTGAAAATTAGGGTTACCAAATTACAAGCATTTGCCTAACTACAGGGTCTTAGCAAATAATACAAAAAAAAAGTATGTGCAGTGCAGTATGATGCACATGCAGTATTAGTTTTTATTTAAATTTTAAATAAAGTGAAAGAAATATTTAAGCGTCTTCTTTTTAGTAGTTTCAACCGTGTTTTTCTTTATCTGTAAATAACAAGGACTTTTTTTTAATACAATCAAATAAAAAAGACTCGAGAAGGGCTTAGCAAAAATATTGCCTGGAATATTTTTTTGTGATTTTTTTACATTTTCTTTACATGAGGTAGTTGAGTACCCAGTCGCCTGCCGGGTGAAGCTACTGACACCCGTGTCTTAAAATAGGTATGGTTGAGGTCAGCAGCAGCAAACAAGGGCAAGAGAAATCAGTAATGAACATTTATGTATGATACCTACCTACCTACCTACTGAAGTTTACTACAGTTCGAACCCATAAATATATTCTGAGATTTATGGGTTCAAACTGTAGTAAGGTCGGTTCAGCCTTTTTACGACGTTTCAGGAGAAGAAGATAAATGCTAAAGCTTTAGTAGTGGAAAGTTGCACAAATACAGTAATTTTAAAAATAATCTCTTTATCCCCATCCTCCCCTCAAATAGAATGTTAAAATTTGTATGGAAAAAAATTAACTGCCATACAGGCAAAGCCGCGAGCCAAATCGTTAGTTTATTTGTACAACTCGCACGTAGGTATTATCCATACAGTCAAAATAATAACAATATTGGATATTGATGTAAGTAATTTGCGTAAATGACGTTTGCGATTAATAATAACATAATTATTTCATACTTTATAAACATGTTTTTATCTAAACCCTTTATCTAAATAGGAACTAATTTATTTTTTACAATATATTTGTGATTTGCAAGGTTAAGGTTAGCAAATGGTATTTAGGTACTCCTAGGTGGGCAGAAGGTATAGGTACAGTCAGCGACATAAGTCGCTACACGTGTCCACTTTTACAAAACCGCGAGGACTAGAAGTCTAGTCAGGACAGGCTCCAATTCAATTACAATAATGAATCTAACTAAAACGATATACTCGTAGTATTATTGTGATACTAATTGCGCCCCGCGGTTTCAACTGCGTCTTCCCGTTTTCACGCAGGAACATTTTTTCAGGGTATAAGCTATCTCCATTCCAAATTTCATTCAGATCCGTTCAGTAGTTTTTGCGTGAAAGAGTAACAAACATCCATCCATCCATACAAACTTACACATACACGACACTGTTTGAAAGGTCTGCAAGACATAAAGGGCAATGATGATAATGATGGTCCATAGCTAGCAGTGCAAATACACGAGCTGATGATGATGAGGATACCTGCCTAAAACTACAATGTCAAGGAGTGAAAAGAAAAACACACATAGTATATATACCATTTACTTATTTTATTGAGAATCACTGACAAACATTATACGTGTTAAATTGAAAACCTCAACTTTTTGCCAACGGTTATTAATAAAATCAAGTTTTCGAATACTTGTCTGCTACCTTTATCACCGACAAGTCTATATGCAACAAAACATCCTGAACATACTTTTTTCCATAATTCGATGGTCACTCAGCTCACTTTCCGATTTATAAAATGTTTACCGATTTTTAATTTATCGATGTTCACTGACTTCTGTAATATTACGACGTCTATTGAATTTTCTCAATGGGGAATCAGCGAATTTTGTGAAAATTTTTGTACAGCGGTTTTGTAAAAGTGGACACGTGTAGCGACTTATGTCGCTGACTGTACAGTCAGCGACAAAAGTAGCTGATCGTTCTTGATTTTTCAAATCAGTAACTATTATTGTTTTTTTTAAATATTTTACATGGTGTCATTTTGACCACAACGTAACTCACCTGATTTTAGGTGATGATGAGGTAAAAAATTGGTGTCTAAGATGATGTGGATAATACAAAAAAGAGTGATTGTTTAGCGACTTTTGTCATTGACTGTCCAAGTATACAGAATGAGTTTTTCAAGTAGCCTAAACTATGACATATGGCTATTTATAAATAGTTTCAAGCTTGATATTGATAAGAACTTAAAACTCCATAATGTTAAAAGACTTTGCCAGGTTTAATTTTTTAAACACTCGGCTTGTATTATTGCTCAACCAATTTCAAGTGTCGATATTAGGTATGGATCAAATCTTTTAATACTAACATATGAAAGAAGAATTTTAAAACAATAATTATTAATTGACTACCATAACATTATAAAATATCATATTATTATCTTGCTTTTAATAATTATGTACTTAATATAAATTAATGTCCTTTTTATTTTTTATATTTTTAATACCAACTGTGTGCCCTGCAGTGGAATACAGTTTATGGCATCAGTTTAAAGTGTGTTTTCAAAACATAACAAAGAGACAGCGAGTTGCTTTCACATTTATAATATTAAGTGTAGCTATGATAGACAGTTATTAATTTAAATGTTGTGTTCAGAATAAGACATTTTTAGTCAGTATTTTTTTTTGCCAAATCAAATATCTATGTTTGATGTTACATTGATTACCTTCTACAATTACTGAATATCAAGACCATGAATTTAAAAAGTATTTAATCTATTGATTAAAAAGCACAATCATATAAAAACTGATCATAGTTTCGTGAATTGTCCTGTCCTGTTTTAATAAAGCCTTCAAAAAGCCCACAACTATTTATTGCTTTGTTGGGTATATGCTCAAAGTATAGACCTATATTATCACAGATTATCACTACACTAGAGCTCACAAAGCACGTTGAGGCATATTATAAAGTTTGTACGACCTTAACCAAACTTCTTTGAATACTGATAATAAACAAAAAAAAAATGTAGTTTTTACGGTCCGATATGAGATGGTCACAGTGCAAGGCTGGTCTCATCACCAGATAATAAATTGTAGTCACCTTCCCTCAGTAATAAGAAAACCCTGTGATAAGGTTACAACAAACAAGCTTTTATTGAGCATTTATTTATACCATTGCAATACGCAATCACAATACACGATGTAGGTATTTGTTCAGCAGTTTATTGAGACATTGAAATAACTTCAGCTGTAATAATGATTGGAACCAGTTGCAATTACTTTTTAACTACTTGTTTGAAGTTGGTTATAAAGGAGGCAAATATATTTAATTAAAAAATATATGGTTAGCCTACTGAAGTAGGGATGTCAATATATTATGTACGTTTTACATTGTTACTCCTTTATTTTGCCGAAC
Source organism: Opisthograptis luteolata (assembly GCA_931315375.2). NCBI lineage: Eukaryota > Metazoa > Arthropoda > Insecta > Lepidoptera > Geometridae > Opisthograptis > Opisthograptis luteolata. The sequence goes on from OV928044.1 coordinate 4,114,199, forward strand.
AATTGAATCTTTATATTTTATGTATTGTTTGACAAAGTTTAAACCAAATTTTTCTATTGGTGCCTTGCCTTCATCATCATCATAATCATCAGCCCGTATCAGTCCACTGCTGGACATAGGCCTCTCCCAAGGTACGCCACTGAGCCCGGTCTTCGGCTCTTCTCATCCAACTACTGCCAGCCACTCGGCGCAAGTCGTCGCTCCACCTTGGCGCAGGGTGCCTTGCCTTAGCTGACCATTTTTATCACTTTATCAGTCATCATTATATACCACAGTATTAGTAGATTGGTATTAGTACCTACCTCAAGATAGTTTTCCATTCAATACAATCAAAATTCACAAAAATACTGCGTTCACACAAAAAAACTAAAACGGCGCTGACTAGTACGTTCAAAGATATAGAAGATACTTACTGAGTACGAGCATTCGTTTGGTAGTTACCAGATTCCGACATTTGACTTGCAGTAAGCTGACGCCACTATAAGTCACAGTTGCAGGAGCTATTTTATGATAAAGCAGGAATAATACGTAGTTGGAGGCGCACTCAGTCGATAAGGTCAATACAGAGGACGTTTTATCGGAGACAAACAACTTTGCAGGGGGCCACTTACGCTGTTATCAGCCACCGGGTTCTGCAGGTCAATGGGCGCTGTCGTGTCGATAGCCCAACCGTTTGAGAAGGCCTCAAGCGATTGCGACATTATCCTTACTCAGAAATGTAGGTAAACATTCGAGCCTGAAATACGCATTTGCTCTTGCTTCCTGTCATTTTTGTTGTTTTATTGTAACCTTTGGCGAAGAATCCTTTTTATGTCATGATGACAAGTTATCAAAGTGATTAGTGTGACCTTGATCAAATAATGTAATTGTAAAATCTGATCAAATAACAAATATTTACTTACCTAGATTTTGCATATCTTGAGACAAACATTTAAATACTCCAGCCACTAAGGTACATCTGGTACATACATATTTTTTACTAATTTTCTCATTTTTTTTCTATTTCAATTTGAAATTTGAAAATACCATGAAGTTGCCATGTAGATTTTGTAAGATTTCACTTCCACCTCCTTGAACGAAAATATTGCAATGGCAATATAAAACATGAACCAATAAGGGAGCAGTTATGCTAGAACTCAAAACTTTCGAGGTAAAAATGTGCCAATGGGAGTCTTTTCAATTTCGATCAGCTGTTAAAACGCACCTCACGCACGCAGCAGCTGGGTATATGTATGTCATCTGGAATGCGTTTACGAAGCTTAATTCAGAGTTTCAGATTAATAAAAATATATTATAGTTTAAAAAACAAAAAAAAACACTTTAAAAACGCACTCAAAAATATAAAATGATTGACTTGTATTAGTTACGATATAATGGTTAATTCAAAAAGTGTGGAGCGCTTTTTGGTTGTGTGTACTTTTATTTACCCAGTAAAAGAAGCGCTCCGACTTTTTTGGCGGCAATCGAAATGTCAACGTGAAAATTTTGTTTTTATTTCCTAAACTTGTGTTTCTTCGAGTGATAATGTGTAATATTGGTGGATTATTAACCACTAGCTGTTACCCGCGGTTTCACCCGCGTGGGCTACAGTTTATCGCGATAACAAGTATCATATGTCCTTCCCCAGGGCTCAAACTATCCCTATACCAAATTTCATTTAAATCGGTTCAGTAGTTTAGGCGCGAAAGCGTTTATATTCTAGTATACTCCAAAATTATTCCCGCACTTCGGTGCCGCGTTATCTGCTATATCCATTATCCTATTTTAATTCTAAGTTTATATTTTCGGACCGCGCGTTTGAACCACGCAGCTAAAGGTCTTCCTGGTCCGCGACCGCACTTTACCTATTTCATAGATTCTCTCTCCCGCGACTCCCGCCTTCGGTGGGTTCCCGCCCCCCTCACCTCGCCGCGAATCCCGCTGCGCTGCGGTACGGCGCGCGGCGAGTTTATTTTTCGACTAGCTGTTCCTCGCGGTTTCACCCGCGTGGGCTACAGTTTATCGCGATAAAAAGTATCCTATGTCCCTTCCCCGGGGCTCAAATTATCTCTATACCAAATTTCATTTAAATCGGTTCAGTAGTTTAGGCGCGATAGCGTATATATTCCGTATACTCCAAAATTATTCCCGCACTTCGGCGCCCCCTCAACGCGTTACCTGCTGTAGGTACCCATTATCCTATTTTAATTCTAAGTTAATTTTTCTTGGACCGCACGTTTGAATCGCGCAGTTAAAGGTCTTCCTGGTCCGCGACCGCACTTTACCTATGTCATAGATTCTCCCGGTGCCCCGCTCACCTCACCGCGTTTACCGCTGCGCTGCGGTGCGGCGGTTTTATTTTTCTGCTACTACTTACATTTTTAAACTCGTGATATCTTTCGAACGGAATGTCCGAATTGAATGATTCAAAAAGTTATATGAAGGCATTGAAGCAGTTTTGAATAAGAAGTAATTTATTTTGATAAGGATTAATATCAAGATACAAATAAAGAGCCTTTTCTACCGGCGGCATCAAAAATTAAATTTTTAAAATAAAAGATCACTTATTGTGGCATAACTATAATAGTTAGACATATGCTCTCGCGGACTTTTTTGTAGATCTTAATGAGACCTACAAACCCGCAATACATTATTTTGTTCTAGTGTCAATAGTTTTTGCAGCGCACGCTAAAATAGTTTTTCGTTTTCACACCTTGGGTTGCAAAATAGCAATTTTCTTACGGATTCCTAATTTTTTTGGAAATAAAATATAGCCTATAGCCTTCCTCGATAAATGAACTATCCAACACTGAAAGAATTTTTCAAATCGGACCAGTAGTTCCTGAGATTAGCGCGTTCAAACAAACAAACAAACAAACAAACAAACAAACAAACAAACTCTGCAGCTTTATAATATTAGTATAGATTATGTGTTCGTTAATGTGTACGAGTGTGGGAAATTGAAATAAAGTTGTAAAAGTGACTTTTCGAGTTGCTCCAAAAAAGTCCGTGTAAAGTTTAAGTAGGACTTTTTTGGCGGCAATTGAGTTGTCAACGTGAAAATTTTGTTTTTATTTCCAAAACTTGTGTTTCTTCGAGTTATAATGTGTAATATTGGTGGATTATTAACCATTATGTGTTCGTTAATGTGTACGAGTATGGGAAAATGAAATAAAGTTGTGAAAGTGACTTTTCAAGTTGCTCCAAAAAAGTCCGTGTAAAGTTTAAGTAAAGCACCACTACTTTACTTAAATACTATCCTCATCCCATCATCTCATCATCATCATCACCATCATCATTTAAACTTGATTCAACTCTTTGAGTTTGAAATCTTTTATACTTGACACTGGCAAATACACTAATCGTGTGACGCCATAACAAAACAAAAAAAAAAAAGTTTAAGTAAAGCGCCACTACTTTACTTAAACACTATCCTCTTCCCATCATCTCCTCACCATCATCATCATCATCATCATCATCACCATCATTGAAACTTGATTCAACTCTGAGTTTGAAATATTATGTTGTATAATACTTGACACTGGCAAATACACTAATCGTGTGAAGCTATAACAAAAAAAAAAAAAAAAAAAAAGAAGCGCTCCACACTTTTTGAGTTAACCATTATATCGTTTTTTAGTTTTTTAAACTATATATTTTTATTTTTTTACTTGTTAGTCTTTTGTTACCAAGTCCAATCTGTCGGACTCATCAAAAGGAATCATATGAGCCCAAACTCGAGGGGTTTACTAGTAGCCACTGCAGAGATCACCTACCCACCTTCTGGCTGCATCATCAGACCCTCGTTACCAAGTTCAATCTATTGGACTCATCAAGACGAATCATATGAGCCCAAACAAGAAATAACGTAGTTCCTAAACTATAGATAGATGGCGGCAGTAGCGACAAACTGAGATTAGCATCTAAAAAGCACCACGGTTCAGCAGCACCCTGCTACTGCGTTGCAAACTCATAACCATTTACCATACCTACCTATTACTACCTACATGACATTAATTATAAATTAAGTATAAATAAATATTTAAAAAGAAATGACTTAGATGTAGTACTAGAACTATTAGTATGAGGCATAAACAAATAATACCTGAGGCACTATTTTTGACCCCGTACGAAAATATAGGGGTGATGAAGCCTGTGACTGCTTTGTCACTCAAAAACAAGTAACGCCTTTTAATACCTCTGAGCAATCATCACTATTGCAAACATTTAATTTTGCCAGAGGGTTTTATGTTTTAATTTCCACAGCAAACTACTTAAACTAGGTGTTAATCATCCCGAAATTTCAGTAAGGATAAGGCAAAAATTAAACAAATGTGTTTAAACTTAATTTATTTATAATTCTACGTACTTTCATAAAGCAAGCAAGACTCTATGAAACTTACATTATGTAGGTAGGTACTAAAATTACATCGTCATACAGAACATTAAGAAAATACAATAAGTTTGTAGAATGTAAGTATTTTATAATAAAATATTAAATTAATCACAGTGTAATAATTATACCTACTTAAATGGAATGATTAGTTAATTTCAATTTTAATAAATCTATTAGGTATAGGTAGGTATATAAAATCTGAAGCAATATTATTTTTCTGCCCCTAGGGGGCTATATCAAAAGGCACACATTAAGTTAATAAAATTACGAAATTTCGTTACATTAAATATTAAAAATTGTACTGTTTAATAAATAGAAAAGCTTGGCACATTTTGAATAAGTACCGAGATAAAGAGAATAAAATAAAATTATTAAAAAAAAAATTCAATGAATTACATTAATAGGTAGGGAATTACATGATTATTCGCTAAGAGTTTTACTGCTATCAGTTTTAAATTACACATCTTAAGAAAAAAAAACATGCTAGGTAAGTTCGTTATCAAAAACATAGGTAAGTACCTACATAATAAAAAAAAAGTTACTTTGGAACGCCATCGGAATGATGTCATCGAAGTCTTTTAAAATGACAAAGAGATTCAAGGAGTAGTTTTTTTTTTTTGGAATGGTCCACTCTACTTATGTCCTAATTTTAATTGCCTTGTGTAAGTACAGTTTTACGTTTCTTAATATTAGGGATGGCTGGAAAATAAGGCCTACAGAAAAAAATGTAGAAGCAAAGCCAGACCAACCCGTAATTTGACTTGAATATAATGGTGTTTGCATATTATTATGCAGATTTTAGCCTAGGAAAGCTAAAATTTAGCTGCAAGACCTACATATGCCTCGTGTTGCCAAAGTTTATGCCACTCTGGTTGGCGCCTTTGTTTGAGCCGTATTGTAGGGAGATGACGCCCTGTCCAGCCCTCAGTTGCTCTTCGGAGAAGTTTCTCACATTCTTCTCGGATTCTTTAGGCCCGATTGTGGGCTTTCCGAAGTTGCCAGCCTAAAAAATATAATAAAAAGATAAATATGAAGGGTTAATGACCAACTGTAATTCTTCTTTTGTTTTCTAATGAGCTAGTGGCTATATCTAGTGTCGGAGTTTTATGGTGTGATTCACACAAAATGCTTCGCTTCTACATTTATAACGCAAACAGCAAAGGAGTGGAATGCCTTGCCCTGCGTCTTTGTTATGTAAGTAGGAATAATTTGGGGGAATTTTATGCCTTCAAGTCAGGAAGGAATCTTCCATATAGGCAAGCATGCTCCATCATCGACTTGCATCACTTACCATTCACTCTTCACGTGAGACTTTGGTCTAATGCTTAGGTCCTATGCTGAACATCTAAACCTGTAAACATCTGTGACCAACAACTTAAGGTGGAGCTTTTCCTGATGCTCTTATTAATAATCAATTTGTTCTTATGCTCCTATCGTAGCGTCATATCCAATAAGAACTGAGATCGTTCCCTCCAAAGCACGGAAATGTAGTGAAGTTTTTTGTAAGTAGGCCCATTTAAATTAATTATGAGATCGTATGTCGTATCTATGCTACAGTATAGCTATGTAACACCCATCTCGTCTTATCGCCACCTATTTTCTAATAGCCTAACCTTTGACCTAAAACTCATTAGATATGAATATTTGATATGTCGAACATAGTTATTAACATTATTATGTTTGTCTAAAACTAAGACTAACAGAGCACGCAAAATTCAATCCTACTACAAGTATATAAGTTCCATCTCACCTTTCTTCCAAGCGACTGGAGACAGATCACCACAGAGTTGAGATTCTGCCTCTCCCACAGATCGACTGTCTGGAAGGTCTCCTGAGCTGGTACTCCGAGCTCCTTCGCCGCCTCGAGGAATGCGTTGATGTTCTCCATGCACTTGAAGGCCATTTTGGATGTGTTCACCTTCTTGACCATGTTCGGCTGAATGTTGTTGACGAGCCTGTAAATAGAAATCGGTAGAATGAATCACTTTTATCATCAAATCAAACCAAGAATCAAATAAATTTATTTCTTTTTCAGTTCATTTAGTCGTGGTCGAAGGTGGTGCCACGCTACTCCTGGATCGGGAACGGGCTCTGAACTGACGATGCCGGATCTTGCCGATAGACAGATATTTGACTTGACTTAACTATAGAGTCTCTAGTAGGTATATACCTCCATTAAACGTTGATCTCATCGCGGTGTTTCCCTCACCGAAAGCTCAAACTGATTGCAGAATTCGAACCACGACATACGGTATCATTTTGGCAATGTCTAGTGACAGAACGCGGATGTCGATCTTTTAAGGTAGGTACCAATTTCTAGTGATGATAGTTCAGCGGTAGGTATTAATCATAACTTTAGAAGAAGCTCAACATCCGCGATCTGTTACATGATAATATTACTATAGTGGCATTTGTATGACATTTGAAGTTCTATAGTGGCGATAACTGGGCCAAGCACTGCAGCAGCGGAAAAGCAGCTTATTTGCAAGCGTGCTCAAGTGGCGCTCTTCTAAGCCTGGGCCTCAGTATATAACCTCACTCCGCATGCTGATATGTATAACACATATATGGGATTTAAAAAGTCGTTAATGAATATCGCTTATTGCTTAGCTAAAATTTGGATGATCCGGTATGATATCTCCGGTTTGTCCTCAGTCGCTTCCGAGAAAGGTTATTAATCCCGTTCAGCCAGAAGTTCAGCTGAACAGTTTCCCCATAGAATGCCATCGCTACAACAGCGGTTGTTAGAAGTTTGCGCCCAATAACGGTTTTCCGCTGCGACTCCCATTCGAGATCATTGATCTTAACCTGCTTATTTTTTCCATGTTTGAAAAGTCATAACAACAAAGTAGAAACTCCGGAAAACGTCCTGACACTTTCCAAAAAGTCCGAGTGTTTTAGCCACAAAATGATTTAGTAAATCCCACGCTCAGAGTAAACTCAAAAACTAGTTGTATGTAAACTATATAAGTACAGAGTGAACTAAAGCTTGAAGCTGATTTCATCTTTATATCGATCGGCAACTCGGCCGTCCCATGTATACCTAAGTATGCTCGTTTCACCACACGATCCTCTTTTATTCTTTTGAAGTGACCAAAACAGCGAAGTTTGTGCCTTTGATCTCAACATATATTTCATACTCTTACTTGCAAAGCAGCGTGCCGTCTTTAAGAACCTCGTAGAAGTTGTCCATATCACCGGATAGGTTTTCTGGTTCGTTCGTGATCGCGTGGATCCATTCTAAGGACTCCTGAGCGAGCTCCTCACTGTATTTACTGTTGATCTGAAAGGAAAAAACGGAGCTAGTTAGTTTGATAAGGAGAACATAAAATGTCGTCATTTGTTTAGTGTTTTGAACTTATGATAGATTTTTTGCGTTTTTGCGATCCGTATAGTTTCTGATACTGATACATGGATTCATAAGGAGAAGGAAGTTTTTAATTGAAAGGTTCAAAGGGGGAGGCCTACGTTTAGCAGTGGACTTATTCCGGCGGATGACGATGACATTTTTTGGCTGCCTTACTTAGGTTACTTTATCAACGTATTTTTCGGTTATGTATCCTACATGTGAATACCATATTTATACAGGCAGTAAGGTAAATTACCGTGCGTTCATCATGAGCATCAAATTCTAATCCTCACTCCGCTTTAAAGTTTGAATGATAGAGAATTGCTTTCCCATAATATACATAATACAACATACATATGGTACATAATATTTTTGATGGCTAGCTAATATCAAACGTTAACATTATTAAACACATATATGTATTTAATTTCATTACCATAAACAATATAAACTTCATATATTATAGTATATTCACTACGTTTAGTCAAACAACCGTTGGAAGCTGAAGGTCATGCTGATAGCGCACGAGTGACTATAATATAGTTCTGTAGTTTAGTTACCTACCTAGTTAGATAAAACGTTAACTCGTTTAATTTTGTAGCACAATTGAAAAATTTGGCAACTAAAGTTTTGAGCAGGGTTTAAGGTTTTTTACCATATTGCTAAATTGAAAATATCTTTATTGTTAAACCTACAGTTTAGAGGTTGAATTGGGGTGGGCATGTTTTAAACGAGCCCCTTGGGTCCATAGATTATGTTACGTTGCGCTGTGGGTTTTCCGATTTTTTTTTTCTGAAAAATCTTTGTCCCAACACCAAAAATAAAACAATTAGGTAAATCTGTAGAGCCATACTCAAGTGATGATCCTTTACACGCAGCGATTTATTTTTGTTTGTAAAGATGTATAGAAGACTTAATTACCAACTGTTATTTAAATTTCTCTAACAAAATTAGTTTTGCCGCAACTAATTACGAAAACAGCTCATTCTGTTTAATAAATAATCCACTCATGTCACGTATATTATGATAAGGAGGCAAATATTTCCGTTCCCATGACTATAATAAAAAAAAATAGTGGGTCACCAAGCCACCACGTGCGCACTACCACCTGCGCTTGGTGCATATTCTATTCACCTATAACCATCCAAAAAGGACACAGTAATTGAGGCCAATGCAACTCTTGCATATAAAAATAAATTCAATGGGTGCCGCAAATTGACAAGTGTGAAGAAATACGTAAGTTAAACTGTGCATTTTTTAACTTGGATGTTACTTCATGTTACTTATCTGTAGTACAGAACTAGTACTAACATTTGTATAAGTTATATTTTTTATGTGAACGTACAAATTAAAACAAATTAATTTTATCATAAAGTAGTTGTGCCATGCGGTATAAAACAACAGTTGATCGCAATGAAAAGTTTAGGGATTCATACAAAAATCCCATGCGAAAAAAGCACTTCGGACAACATTTCACTTATCTCCTAAAGACCTTATACGGAAAATTTAAGAACATTTAAGAAAGTTTACACATCTTTCCAACCTTAATCAACTGATACCTACCAAGATAAACATTCATTTTTTAATATGTTTTTTTTTATCTATAGATACGTAGTATGATGTCTCTACGTACCAAGATGAGAAGAATTAGGAAGTCTAACATTAGTTAGTCATGTAGAAAACATAACTAAGTCGATTCATACACAAATATGCAAACTGACGTCATCCATGGATTCGAGCGTGACTCAGAATTTACTTGATGCCAGTTCGGCAGCCATTAAGTAACAGAAAAATACAAGATTCAATTTTGGTACCGGATTCAGTCTGCTCGGAAGTTTGAGACCAGCTGTTTAAATTAACAATGTGTACTTCTTACATTGGTAATTTAACTACATAATATATATAGGTAATACACACTCACACAATCAACGTACTAGCTAATCAAATTTTCTCATTAAACTAGCACCTAAAGGAAAGTGTAAAATTAGTTTTCCGCTATCTCAAAGGAATCAAAATGGCGAACTTTTCCATAAACTTTTATGAAGCAAACTGAAATTTAGTTTCCACTGAAAAAAACTAATGTCAAAACTAAAGCCTCATGCACCCCGCATAATATGCCAATCTGGGCGTCAAAAAAAAAACATTTCAAAAATTGCAAAAAATAATCAAAACTACAATTTTTTTATATAGCCTCCTGGTATTGTTTTCATTAATATAATATTATGTTGATTGTCCTTGTTATTAATACGTTTTGAAGAAGAATGGTCGTATATACCATTTTGATTTTATATCATTAAAATCAAACTTAAAAAAACCTAACTTACAAACCATAACATCTCTTTAAAATATTAGTATAGATATAGACACCAAAATGGAAAATTCTAGAAGTGTTAAACAAATGCTAACTGAATCAGTTGATTTAGAATTTTAATTAGCCTCTAGATATCGACGATGCGTCTACGTCTATGCAGTCCTTTCATTAATATTCTTGTCTGTTATCTAATTTGTGTTTGAAGACAAAGGAAGTAGGTAGTTTCTTTCAAACAATGTCCCGTTTGAACTATTTTGTGAATACCATTATCATTTTCTGACGCCTTTGCTAGCTCATCAAAGTCTTACATAATTAAAGGATTCCTTTACATATTTAAATAATACCTACACCAGTTTCTAGATTTCTACATGCAAATTAGAACTTTCACTCATGCAAAATGTATTTGATATGTATTATTTTTTTGACTTTATCGACCTCATTAAACATTTTATCAAATTAAATTTGATATTTAACTGGCCATTAATCATTAGGTATATATATATAGTCATGCTGATAACAGAAGTTATTTTTCAACTTTTTACATTTATTCATGTGCTAAGCCAAAAAAGTACAATATATGTTTTTTTTTACCCAGCGACAACAATATTCATAAGATAATGAATGACACAGAATTAGTGGGATGACGTGACAGGGTTAAGTACAAGAGAAGACTCATTTCCAACAGTTAACAGAAGTTAAAATAAGTATTAGATTTTAACAGGAAGGGAAATATATAATTTAGTTTTAAGATAGGTATCAAAAGAGTTATTCAGGGTCGGCAATGCATTATATCAACGCCTTTAGTGTTGCTAATGGCTAACCAACAACAACACCAACAATGACTGCTAACCATCATCATGTCTGCCTGCTACTCTTACATAAAAAATGGATCGCGAAAAATGTGGTAGGCGCTAGATAGACTCCATACAAATAAAACAAGTTAAATTATAGTCTGGAAAAATGAAGATGCAATCGTATCATTTATTAAGTTGATGATCAATACAGTTTGAATGGAATACAGTTAGCTCCATTTTCCGCTCTCACAATATGGCATCAAATCGTAACCAGATGTTGAATAAGGCCGTTGTGAGATTGCGAATATCAATAGTTGTTTAATGATATTGAAGCGTTCATTCACTGCTAATCTCTGTGTCCATACACGGGTCAGTAACAAAAAAGTGGCTGATACCCAGATACCATAAATAACTATGATTCAATGTCAACGTATGAAGGCACAGATGAATTACGTCAGGTCTTTCTTGGGAAGTTCTTCTTTAGACTCGTAGGGAAGTTTATTTAAGGATACGTAACAACATATAGTTATTGAAGTGTATATATCAATAAACCGTAGATACTATTTCTATAAATTACAAACATTATACTTTAAACTCACGGACGTTTTTATTTAGAATCGTTTTTAGAGTAACTTCAAGAGAACATAACCTAGCTAGTTGATATGACGTCATGAAGGCCTGGTAGTCCGAATAAAATCAGTACTATTGTAATAAGGTAAATTGTATTAAAAGAGCTGCCTTGCAAGCTTTACAATGACTCCAACATTGACAAGAATGGAGTCAGGAATGGGGTCACAAAGTCACAACGAGGTCGTCTCAACGGCACAGCCAATGCAACGCAGAGACTTATCGTTATTAAAAATGAGGATATAATTGTATTGCAGATTGCATGTTGAAACGAAGATTTCTTTGGTTACTAGAATCGTCTGACTAGATATACATACATAGGTATATGCTATTTGTGCGAAACTTTACTCTGATATCTATTAAACGAATCTTCTTTGCCATTATCGTCCATTTTCCAAGAAGCTGTAACTTACATACAATAAATAGCAAGTGACATATCCTTCTAGTATAATTAAGGTACAATGTTCTTGTAAGTCACTAACTAGATTTTTCCAGACTTGACAGAAGTGAATTGGCTAAAGAAAGTAAGTTCATAGGTCATGTGAAAGCCTTTGCAAATTGATTGATTTCTACCTAAAGTCTAATATGTTTATTGAATCTGTTATGCCTAAGTAATTACAAATTGTTAACAGATATTTTGTATGTTGTTGATGTCCGTACCAAAATATGGCTTGTAGCTGTCACTAATATGTTTAAAAACAATAGAACAATCACATTAGGACGTATTCGATTACAAGCTAGGCCACACAACGCGGTAACCCGAGGTTTTTAGTTCGAAAAATGCTTACAAAAACAGTAAAGTAAGTGAACCCTGCATTGCTATTTGTAGCAAGTTGCAAAGTTATAATTCTATCCTTATTCAGAAACATAATTTCATGATTATACGCAGAAACGGTAAAGAGAAATTTGGTCACGCGTCAATCTCGAACATATGGTTAAGTTTTGAAAGTGGTCTGTATTTAAGTCATATAAATGAATCCTGTGGTAAGGCCGTGCCTTATAAGGTGCGGTTTGGTGTTGTAACAGAACCGAGCCTTATATGACTCACCATCTTGCTTGTATTAGTATAAAATAAATCGTTTTCAGCTAATTGAACATCTGTGGTTTACCTTCGCTAATATAATTCACAGACACCACTATCCGTGACAAATCGAGTAACGTCATGCGTTTGATGATGCAAAATTATTATTGAGTTGAAAACATTCAAACGAAATAAAAGAAACTCGGCGTTTTACTCGAAATTTTAATGGAGTCATCAGCAAAGCAACTAAACAACAGACGTTGACCTGCATATTTTGTCGATAACGCATGGTAGCGTCACGTAGAAAATACGTAACGTTTGTAAGTGAGTATTCAAAATATCTTCACAGTTATAAAAACGTTATAGCAAGTTGCATGCTCCATGCACCACGGCGGACCCTCACAAAAAATACTTGACGAGGAACCGGTTGTAAAAGCTCGATTGAGTAATTCTCCTTGACCCAAATCCAGCGCCTTGCTGGAAGAAAGGTGTCCTCCCGGCGATAACGGTTTATCAAATAAAAAAATATAGCTAGTAATTGCGGATACACCTACATAAATATAATAATTAGTTTACCCGAACTATTTCCAACCGTATTAATTACTTTGCTCATAAAATTTCTCATGCGCGTAAAGTGTTGGAATTGCCATGCATAAATGAAGTATTCGCAAAGCTAAGCTTTCGGTCGGCATAATAAGCAAAGTAAGGGTATTGACCGAGCAGGTATTGCAAACTTAAACGTCTGAAGGCTTGAGCAGGAATATGTTCGAATTCCGCGAACACGGCCAGAATGCAGACTAAGACATAGTTAGCAATGTATGACACATTAATAATTGAAAAAGTCCCTATTTTGACCTACATTATTTTATGAAATCTCGAATGCTTAGTTACAACTTGTGAAATCATTGTGTTATTCATAAAACGTTACGCAATTTGTTGTGCCACTAACTAACAATATATTTATTCTACAAAGTACCTTTTTTATTTCAACAATGAGGCTATGACTCTATATATAAATTATGACGAAAAAGTTACAAAATTACGCTGAAAGTCAAATTGTAAAAAAGAGGTCCATCGAGAGCTATTTTTCCCAAAAAAACATTGCGTGAATGAATTTTAGCGATTTTGATCGTTTTTGCTAATTCCTGATTGGCATTAGTTTCACCTTCTGTCGCCCACTGTTTGTGGTTTGTAGTGATGAACATTTTGTATATCAGGGAAGATTAAGAATTTACACTATTTTCTCATTTTCCATCTGAAGTATTAATGATTCACCAGCACAACCTTGCGTTGTCTCAGTGTAAACATGGTGACGAAGATACGTGCTAGCGTTTAGAATGCTAAACCATCCATTTATATACCTCCATTCTAACTTCTATGAATGTATTCATATGGAACAGTAGGTAAGTAGTTACACTACCAATATCAAGTCGTCCTTTCCTTCGAAGCAAGGTTTCATTTTACACTTGTATTTTATTAGTTTATAAGTACCTACAAATACTGAAGTTTTGGTTGTTCTATAGTCAATTAAATACTTATGTGTTTCATTATGTTGACTAAGTTCTTATCAATTAGGTGTTTACCGTTATTTTTAAATTCAACTGTACTGAATTCTGGCGTATTTATTTGGTAAATATCAAATACATATATATGTATTTAATGTTATGGCGCAATCAGACTTGCACCCTAAATAGAATCAACCCTATTGTAAGAAGATATTATTCTATAATAATAAATATCGCCGTTCACCATGTTAGATTGGACACATAAGCTAACTTTTTTTGTTAGTCAACTGCTCGCGTTTTTTTGGCCAAAGAGAACCTGTTTGGGGGCCATCTTTAGAATTCACCTGGCGATGCCATATATTGTTGTACCTACCTAACTAACCTATACAAAATAAATATAGTAGGAAGTGGTACTAGGTAGATAAATACCATACTGTTTATTTCAAATAACTATGCTAGCTTGGACTCGAAGGACCATATTTCAACATTTACCATGTTTACTGCAATAAACTAGAAACTAAATACTCAGACTGATTTTTCCAATTTATATTCCTGTGAAATTATTCAGGTCTAGGTACCTATGCCTACTAAAGAAAAAGGTACCTACATACAATACTTAGATACGCTAATGAGTTTTGTACCAAACTCCCATTAGGTAATCCACTAAGTAATCTAATTAGCAAGCTAGTTAGATATTTTCTTTCTAGACGTATCAAAGAAAACGATAACAATAAACAAATCTATCAAAACAACTGCACGCATGATGTCAATGTGGGTAGGTAGGTACCCTCAAAGATGTTTAATGATCTGTCACAGTGGCGCCAACAAGTTTCCATCTGCGAAAGTAGGTCACGGCTTTGGCCCTGGTAACACAATTCTGGACCCAGCATCCCGGATCGATAGACACGACTACACGACCTATTTCGATAGGCACTCCCACGGCAGAACTTAATGTGCTGACTCTACACTGTGCACTCAAAGTTGGACGCGGAAAAATGTTTGGACTCACCTTCCGCTGAGCTTCGGCGGCAAATCCGGATTTGGCAGCACGATTGTTGGCCATGTTTATGTTAAAACTATCTAACAACTAAATTAAATAATAAATTAAATCACAGGCACACACGAGCGCGCAGTGAAGTCAATGTGTACAGAATGTAAACAGCGCGGGTCAGCGAGCGAGACGACCGTATCACACTGCGAGCTATGTGTGAGTGTGTGCTATGACATCATGCGGCGCAGGCCGGCCGGTGGCGTCGACGCGGCGGTAAGGCTGCGCATGGCTAATGTCGATATTTTACCTGTTGGCTTGGATCATTCCCTTCTAATTCATCCTTCTCTTGGTTGTTTCTTTTTCGCATTTGTATAAAATGATCCTGCCGGCGAAGTAGAAAGCCTAGTTACAGTTTAATCTGACTACAATTCATTGTTAAAATCTGCTATAGCCCGACAAATTGCAACGTAAGTAGGAATATTATGGCTCAAACAGATTGTAACAACAAATTGGTACCTACCTCAGCCAGTTTGCCAGGTGCACGATATGAACTGTTAATCTAGTACCTAAGTAGTTTGGTAAACGATAAAGTACCTATGCGTTGGCTGATTTAGAAACAGTCTTATGAGTTATTGAACTCCTAACTTGGCTATTGAGCCTAAGCTTAAAAAATGAGGTGAAAGGAATCCGGCGATATTGGTTCATCACTGGAGAAGATGAGGAAGAATAGAAATTTTGTATGCAATTCAGAATAACTTACAGCAGCAGAGATATTGGTGTTAGATTTTGTTTTGAAAAATGCAAATTTCCTGCGGAAGAACCTGCAGTTCGCTTTGCAGGTTTATTAGTTACAAATTGTTTCTCCACATCCACAATGTTTACTGTGAACTGAGACTTCGTTTACCGACTGTAATAAAATATTACTATCGACATGACCCCGCACTAAAAGTCCGAAATGTAAAACGAAAACCAAGTATGGAATACAATGAGAGGGAATGGGTTAGCAACAACTCTTTTCTCTTTTTAGGGTCTCGCTCGAGTATCGCTGGATTATTGAAATGGCGGCAAAGCAAGGCACCTATTATATACTATGCTAAAGTGATGGAAGAAACCGTCTAAACGAGGCAATGGTAAAGAGCGATGGTAGGTAAGTTGTGAATTTGTGATCACACTTGTATTATAAATGCGATAGTTTGTGAGTGAGTTCTTCACGTAGAAACCACTTAACGGATTTGACTGAAATTCAGAACGGAAATAGTTTATTTATACATTGGATTGACACAGGCTACTTTTCATTCTGCTAAAAAGGTTCCTGTGAGATTTATAACAGGAAAAACGCGGGAGCAGCTGCGGGACGCAGCTTATAGGGCGTAAAGCACTTGAGTGCTAAAAAAAAAAACAGTTTTTTTTTTGTTAGAAGTTGATAGGTACTCCTATATATTGGGTAGATTAGAAATCCAGATGTAGTGATTACATCTTCCAGGTTACTAGTGGTCATCCAAGCATTCAGTGCAAAGGCACAGTAAATTCAAAATTGACAAGTCATTGTTATTTTTTTTTACCTATTTTTATTTATTTGTACATATCCGACCACAAAGGCAAACAAAAACTACTTTTTTTAAAGGAAATACAAAATTTTCGCGGGAAATCTGCGGAAGCGAAGCTTTGGGGCCAGTCGCGGTCTAAGCACAAAAAATACCAAAAGTGGTAGATATAATAAAATCATACCACTTTTTTAACGTTTATTGAACTCTAGTGTGACGCATCGGATTTTCAGATAAAATAAAAAAGGCACAAGATCCATCTATGAATATTTCAACGAACTAACTTGACAGCGTTTTCACTTTTCAAACTTAGTAAGGTAGTACTTACTTCTCGTGTGGAACGAGAATAGCGCTGAAGCTCTACTAGAGCCTTACTTAGTTCAAATTAAACGCAGCAGATGGTGCTTATACAAATTTTGCTATGAGTAAGATTTCATAAACAAAACATGGGAATTTTTTGTTGTCATACTATAATTATTATGTGAACAAATACTGGCTGATTCAAAATTTTTATGAAAAAAACTGTCAATTTTATTTTTGTCATCAGATGCAGTCACAAATACAAAAGAACACAATCAACGTCCAAATTTAAGTAACAAAATGTTTTAAGAAAATACAAAAAAATACTGTGGCAATGTATTAAGTATCAAAAGCCGCTCCCAGCAGTTAAAAAAAAATTGTCTCGAAAAGCGAAATTAAGACCTATTTTCAGTGAAGTCGAAAGGAACTAGTGAGAATGGATTGCCACGGCAAAAGAGGGCGTAGACGTGGGAATCACCATCGCCAACCACCGACCGTACCTTGTGGTTCTCACGACTTTACTCCGTGCCGGTCTAAGAAGCCTTGGTCTTTCCTTAATGGATTTTGCAGCCTCCTAATAATGTCGAGTTTGATGGCCATCATTTATCTAATACTGGAGTACCACTGCACCACTTGTTCTGCAAAGTGCGATATGAACAACATTGCAAAGAATATTGATGATATAGCGGTAATTTTTTTTTTTTGCAACGGTTAGAGTTTGGTATCAAAGTAGTTAACAAATAGCAAGACTTTCAAATTAAAGGGTTGTAATTATAAAGGGTCCAAGTGCCAAAATACGATCTATGTGCTAAGCGTAATACCTAATAACCAAATGGATTCAAGATGCAATATAAAATTGGCACTAAGATCCTTACTTACCTACAACCACTCCTGCACTGCGGTCCTAACTCTGAAACTACAGTTTGTCACTTAAACAAACTGCGCCCTGCCATTTCGCCAGCGTCGATTTCCAGCATAAATAATAGCCAAAGTGTTAATCCGATGTATTATGTGTATCTGTGTCAAATTTCATCCAAACTTATTCAGTCGTTTTTGCGTTATTGAGTACAAAACAAACATACTAACTTTCGCATGTATTGCATTTTAGAGGGATAAACTGACACATTGCGCTCTTTATACTAAAATAACCCTTCACATTATTGAATAGAACGGTACCTATAAAAATGTTGCGAAGAAAAAATTCAAATTATAATTAACTTTCACTGTTTCTTTTTAGAAAAACCTGACTCACATCAAGCTTAGCTATAATGAGTTTGAAAAACAAATATCGAGATTCTCATACGAACTGCCCAAACTCGAAGGGCAGATTGAAATCTTGGAGGCTTTAGCTATCACTTTAGAGGGCAAAAGTTTTGGATGGAATCCAAAAACTCATCTGACTCCACCCAACGTCGATGTTTATCTAAGCAAGACTCAAGACGGAAGAAACATCAGCCAACTGTCGTCCAAACATACCAGAGAAATACTTGCTGTCTGATCTAAAGATTGAAGAGATAAGAGTAATTAAATAACCAAAACTAACGAGGTTCATAATAATATATTAAGAAAACAAGAAATAAATCGTTGATAACATTTTATTCGTTTTGGTTTCATTTTTGTATCCTCTAGACTACTACATTTATAACTGCATAAAATCATTTGCAACACTCGAATAGCAAAATCTGTTGACTCACAAATTGACTCGCTTGATTCTGTTGTGTCCTAATGGAGAGTGGATGCAATGAACGGTTTCATTGTGGTTTTCAAAGTTAGCAGTGAACTTCTTCCGGCTAATGATGATAACGATGAAAGTTTAAAGGATTATCGCAATAGGTATATTCACCGTAGCAAGCTTCTATATTGCGACTTACAATGTCGCCATCCTTATCGACGTACTCTTTAAAGCTTTGACCTACCGCAGTTGATTTCAGAGGATACCTCGTTAGGGTTGTTGTATTCTTCTTTATAGTTGTAAATTGAACAGGAATAATAGGATTGTCTAGAACTTTCGATGGCAGATCAAAAGCATCGCTCTCTGCATTCCTTTTCGGTGGGAAGTTCAGAGATTCTTCCTTTGTAATAACTTTTGTTTTGTGATTATGGCCGTCTTTATTTGCATGAATTTTCAGTGGATATTTGATAGCTTTATTGCGTTCATCGGTAATGGTATTTACCTGGACGTCGTGAAGCTTTCGCCTGTCTAGAGTGTTCATACACTTTTTATAGTCTTTAGCTTCAAACATGGTGTTAATAATTGCACTTTTCTTCGTAGTCATATCTGTTAGTCCTTTCATTTCAATGTGTAATTTATCATATGCATTGCCGATATTGTTAAGAGTTGTCTGAAAGGTAAAACCACAATTAATATTTTTATTAACAGCCCTAGGCCCATTAAGGCTGCTGGTAAATCCATCACAGTAAGTACCTATTAATTATTATTACTTAATTTTGATTTTCATCGTGTACCTACTTTAAGAAAATGCAAGCTGTTCTTCATCTGCGATAGTTCTGATTGTATTATGTATCTTTCCCACAAATTAACACTGAGATGACCGACTACTCCCGTCATCACAATTATGGTTGTAGCTTCGAGCAAAAGAGACTTTAAAGTTTTACGGCGAGGCATTGCGTCGATTTTCTTTTACTATCACTACTTGTATGTTATATTTTTTCACATCGAATTTTACATTGTTTACGTGTTTTGTACAATATTTATGTTATGTCAAAACTTTATGATTGACTTTTTGGTTTATTTTTCGATACGCTCCTTTGCCTTTGTCTCCGTGACTTATCAACATCAAGACAGTCAAATATCAAATTCAAAAACTCCTTACTTTTTTAAAACACTTTTATTAGCTTGACTTGTAATTATTCAGAGTTGCGGCTTTTACAAATACGGAAATGTTTTGAAGCTCATAACGATTGTTGATTTTAATGTCATTTATTTATTCTACGAGTATATCATAAACAATGATGTAATATTTATCAAATCTGAAAATAATGCTGACCTATTCTTAATTCTTGTGCTCAGAAAATAACAGCATTATTTCCAATGATTATTTCAGCGTCAAAATCTGTATTGGATAACAGCGTATCTCCTAAGCTCTTATTTTCATTATAAATTATGATAAAGCTTAGATTGTCATACTACTTTAGGTTTAGTACATATTCTACTTAAGTATAACGTGCTCTATCTTTTTCCTTTCTTGGAATACTAGGCATCAATTTACTATCATAATACATATTAAATGGGACTCTTGGGAATCTCGTAAGCTTAATTGAGTTAGCCCTTATGTTGTGAGAAGTTTTGTTCATGTTAGATGTAATAAATTATATTGTGTTCAGAGATAAAGACTGATAACACTGGTCAGTTTCTCTCATTCGTGAATTGTTATTTGGTATTATTATATTATTAGGATCATTAATTACAATAAAATTCAGAACCTACAGTCCTACACCTTTAGAATAATTTTATCCAATCAACCATTCAAGAAAGACCAATTATTATTTATGCTGGACATAGGTTCAGAAAATCTTTTCAGAAATTCTACTTACTTTTCTCGTATAGGACTAGAATCTCAACATCAACAACTTTACAAAAAGTTAAACCAAAAGTACTGAAGGTGGTTTGGTTTATTGAAATGTCTTCATATATAATTATTAAGGACTTCAATGTTTCTTGACTGCAAACAAATGTTGGTTCACGAAACTTCGGATGCGTCGTCATTTATTCTAATTCCCAAGGCGTCGAACGAATCAGTGTATACATATGACATAATGGCGATTTCCTGAAAAAATGAAAAGTAAATAGTATGCTTGAAATGGAGAGATGAGTGAGATTTATGAGGCAGTGGAAAAATACTTTCGATTGACAAAAATTAGTCAAACGTACTTCATCAAGGTTTGGCCATATCTTAATTGTAAAGAGCTTTTATGAGATTTTCAATGCAGATCTGACTACTTCCCACCTTAAACTTAACGTACTTTCCTAGTTTTCCTATCTAAGGTGACGAAGTTTTCCTTCAAAGTAATTCTTATTGGTCTTCCTTAACTCATTCTAAAATGTCGTCTAGACTCCCGTTTTTATGGAGTCGTACCTTGTTGTAACCATTCAACATTATTAACATATCTCCCAAAAAGTGTCCTACCTACTATTATTATAAACGTGAAAGTTTGTGTGTGTGGATGTATGGATGTTCGTTACTCTTTCATGCAAAAAAACTACTGAACGAATTTGAGTGAAATTTGAAATGGAGATAGCTTATACCCTGGATTAACACATAGGCTATTTTTTATTCCGGAAAAATATTACTGCGAGATAACGGGTAGACGCGGATGAAACTGCGGGGCGCAGTGATTTGTGCATAAAATCTCTATGTTTGTTTATTTAAAAAAAGTCACTGAACTCTCACCTTCTTTGACGCGTTCTTGTTAGGAGAGAAAAAGCGTTGAAAGAGGCCTGCCTTCTCGACTTGCACTGGTGCTGATTGAATCACACGTAGAGAGTCACTAGTAGTACATACTGTCAGGTCACGTAGGGTATTTCCCTGGAATCAAGTCTGATGGTACAGGACCCAATACTCCCAATAGAATCTTTATGTTTCCGATCACACTAGCGTTAGTTACAGTGCCTAGCTCTGAACAAACGCGTCTTTGTGACGCGTAATATATAAAAGTGTTGCATAAGCCTTCAGCCCAAAAAGTACCTACCTAATCTATGATTAGCGCCGGACAAATGCCAGACTAACTAGAAAATCATACGCGTCAAACGCTAGTAGGATTGAGAAGTTCATTAAACTTTGGATGAAGCTTAAGGAGCTAACTCTTTGTCTATGCTTACTGTTTCCGTTGAACCATCATGCATGGAACATTGTAGGCAGGTCAGTTGATCAGCAACGGTCAAGCATGCCACTTCCGCTTTACTCACGTCTTTCTGTAAATGATGATGATTTTAATCAAATTACTTGATTATCGCTATTTCTATGAAATGCTCTGCATGGACGTGAAATCAATCAAATTCTCAACAAGCATGTTCTTTCCACGAATGTATATTGTATTGTGACTTCTGCTACCATATTTACATGTTTAGGCGATTGGCGTATTCCAGTTCAGAGAGCTGGTAAAACTATGAGCATTTACGAGAATAATCACGTTTTTTGATAGACGCCATGTTACGTTGAGCGCACATCCTAGGTAAACGTGACTGCTTGGTACCAAATTCTTACATAGAAGATATATTTATTCACTCGTGACTTGAAGGCTCTCCAATTCTACTAATCGGGAAACAAAGACTCTGGCTAGGTATTACACTCCTTCACCGCTAAGCGAAGCGTTTTGAGCGGTTCGGGGGAATATCGATCATGGATGTTCCAGCATTCTAAACGCAGCTCAATGACTCTCACTTACGAATGATTAAAACTCACCGACACCAAATCAATCATCTTCTTCATCGCATTCAACTCCTGAGTCTTGTGTATCTTCTGCGTTATATCTGGGAGGACGAAGCTTAATAGCACCACCAAACACAGGGTCACTATAGCCATATAGTTGCCATTGATGATAGAGTAGGTTGTCCAGAAGTAGGTGGAGGCTTGTTGAGAGAAGTCAGGGATCCAAGTCTTGTTTGGAGCTGGTGGCATCGATCTTGGGCGGCTTTGGGTGTACGTACCTTGGGTTGAGATAATTTAAAAGAAGCAATAGATACTTAGCGGGTTTTATACTGGCTATGGAAAGCATTGATAACATCACATAACACACAAGGGCATGAGGTATTTACTAACCCGCACTGGACCAGCGTGGTAGATTATGAACCAAACCTACTTTCTTTCTAAGAGATGACCTGTGTTCCAGCAATGGGAACGCAATAGGCTGATGGTGAAGTATAGCATTCAATTCAGAACAAAAATACTGACCTAAGTACCAGATATATCATCGACCTCTCTTTACTGCCTAGTGGCCGTAGCTAAGCTGCTAAATAGCAGCTAAAATTTAAAACAGCTTATTCCAATCGTGTTTATATATCGGTTCAGAGTATTAGGAAAAATAATCTGAATGCTGTAAAATAACACTTAAGGCTTACCCTCATAAAAGGTACACTTCTTTCCCATGGTGCTTTACTTGAAGTTTTTTTACTTGTTTTACTTGTAGTTCATTTTTATTTACCTATAGAGTTACATTAATTATTAAAAGGTACGGAGAATTTGAAATCGCTCATTTCAGTACGTCAAATCAGTGCCAAATACATTGAAAAATGCGAAAGCATAGAAATCATAGAAGTAGGAAAGAATAAATATCTATGATAGAAATAGGACTTGAGTGCTTCTACCTATACTCTTTGGACTAGATATCAAAGATAATAAATAAGCGTTATGTTTTATGTTCATTCTAGGTTCTAGCGATATCCTCCTTCCACGCATTTATTGGCTTCTTTTATGAATAAGGAATAATATAAAGAAACTCTATGGGAAAAACCTTATGTTTATTATAGTAGAAAAAAATGAGACTGTGAGGCCAAATCTACCTACAACATTCATGCCTTTAGCCTATTTGTAACTATTGACGAGCAATACGTCTTATGTCACAATATCACTAGAAAAAAAAACATTATACATTATAAATCCATTTAATTATATCTATCTGTGGCAGACTGTCTACGATTGCATACATTTTATGTGGATGGCAACTTTATATTCTTTCCATCAATTTTGATAAAGTAGCTTTTTGGCGGGAAATAATGGAGACGGTCGATTGTATTTGGAGTATTGGTTCATACGGTAGAGAAGATTTAGAGTGATTCATCCAGATCTGAGTGGGGTGTTATTTATTCTCGTCTTGGCTATAATTACACTATTGTAAAATGTAACACATGTGAAGAATTCTATGTAAATAACACGATATTCATAACCAGCTATGTTCCCCACCAAAAGGTGAAACACCACCTTGACCTAATCTTCCCCTGCTCTGGTGATTTGTGGATACTATATCTGTTTGTGACTTGTGGTCAAACGCTACCGCTTTTGTATGAAAAAAAAAAACTTGATATTTTGCTTTATTTAGTGGAACTCAGATTGAATTACAGATTTTTTGTATATACAGCTTTCTAATTTTACTAAATTACCATACTTTGGTAACCCCTTCGATCAAATTTGATCAAGAGGAGAATAAATAACACCCCAAACAGATCGAAGGGTTTGATCGAAGGGTAACCCGGAGATTTTAATTGAGTATGATAACAAATTCGCTTAGATTTCACAATCATTTACTATTACAATGCAATAAACTGTACATTTTAATTTAAAAACTAATATCTTACTGCACAAAACATTAACATCCTATGCGCGCCTCATTCACGAATACAATGGCAAATGTTCAAAAAAACATTATCACAGGAAACAGCAAGTTATTTGAATAGAAATTAATGAGTTTACTGTCTGTTATGTGTTAGGGTTGGCTTACACACTATCGTGTACAAATTTAATTAGATTGTTAATGGCCCATAAAAGTCCCTGTTTTGATACACATGACCCTATTTTTGAGACATTGGTGTCGATCCGGTTTTGCATTCTCTAAAACTAAACTAAGTTTGACAGGTCTAAGAGTAATGCTGTCCTTTTTTACTTCAGTGGTTAGAAAAATACAGCAATATTATTAGACCTGTCAAATTTAGTTTAGTTTTAGAGAATGCAAAACCGAATCGACACCAGTACCTATCTACTTGACATAACTGTAGGTACATGTTTAAACTAGCACTAAACGATCGCGTAAAATTCAAGTTAAATCAGTTTTCCACTATCGCAAAAAGGAATCAACATAACAATTTTTTTTTCATAATCTTTCTATGAAGACAACTGAAATGTAATGGCCAGTGCTAAATAAAGCGTGGCCTACTGAAAATAGGGATGTCGAAAATTAGTTTAAATACAACCTTCATAATATTATGCAGAATAAAGTTGGCTGATCCAGAGCTTAAATTTTCCTTCTGTGCAGCAATCACAATCATTATCTGCCTGCATTTGTATTAAACAGAAAAGCTTTCCATTGCAACAATTTTCGTGTTCATGCTTTTTGTCAAAAAGGTCAAGCGCCTCAAGCGATCGCTCAGTATACTAACTTGCTATAGCCTGCAACTATTATAAATATTTCATTTTGCTACTAGTATTTTAGTTATTCTGTATCGTGGCAGCAGGTTGAGCAACAGGAGCTTTTGGGACGAAGGCTTTTGCTGGCAGTGTTTCGGAGCGGCGTCGATTTCCCTAAAGGAAAAAGAGAAATGAGAACACGTGCATGACATGATGGGGGAAGGTTGTGGCGGTGAATTGTCATGGGAGATGGAAAAAGACTTTGTTACTGACTAATATTGTTGGTAGCCGATCAGCTTTATATATTTTATATGAAATGGTATTTCTAAAATGGAAAGAGTTTGCAAGTTTAAGTGGCAATGGTAGGCCGCATCGCTCGACGAACTGATTGGTTATCAGTAAGGAAGAAAGATTCCAGAGTGGTGACAACGAGCCGGAAGACGTTCGATGGATGCAAATGGCAATAGACGTTCGTTTATCCAATTGAGAAAACGTTCCTGATACACTTTTCTTTTTTTCTTGCTAATTTTGAAATTGTTTTTTTTAAGACTATTCAATTTTTATTTTGTTGTACTTACGGTTTGATTCATTCTTAATAGCCAAGCTAGGAATGGAGATCCTGAAAACGATTTAAAATGTGTTTAAATTTAAAACGAATTATTATCAAAACACTTTCTAACTCAAATATGACAATGCTTCTAGTTATATATTCTTACGTTGATTTTATTATTAAATATTGATGTTGATGATATGATCTGGAAGTTCTGAAACTGACTAAAAAGAAAGCTGCGGATATATGAGGAAGTTTGGCTGATTGGCACCCTTGAGGAAATATGCCTTCACGGTAACCTCAATGGAACTCAGTACTTGCAAGATTATTTCTTGTAAATACAACCTTACAGACATGCTTTACAATCTGCAGGTACATGCAAGATTTATTTATCACTTAAAAGACTTGTTTATGTCTTGTTTTGTTTTATGGTCATTATTATGAAAATTAAATGAATTGTGCTCATTGTAATGCTATATACATGGTATCGCCGTCTTTTTCATGAACGCTAGGTAGAAGAAGGCAGTCTTCTCTTCTTTTTCTTCCCAGAAGCAGGTATCAGTGATCGTTTAAAAAGTCACACTAATTAGGGAAATTTAACGATTGAGATTTCTCGTTTAACATATTCAACCCATTTCTCTAACTCTAACACACATTTGATTCATTGAAATCAATGCTACCATTCATGAGTAGATATCTGATACGATTTCACTATACGAATGGTGAATAGGATGTCCATAAATGCGTAGTGTGCTTCAAAGCACTTCTATAACATATGAGGTAACTACGATATGGGGATTAGGTATCCTCGTAGCTCTTTGAATCCAGATATTAGTACAAAGATATATTTCTCTAGGTATAGGTATGCTTCATAAAACATTGAATACATAGGTAACATAATATTACTTCTCAGAACTCGCTTCATATAATTATGATACTCATAATGTTGGAAAAGCATTCTTTTGTTACATAATTATAAAATACAATATGGTTAACTTTTTTTTCCCAGAAACGTAAATTTAAATTTATGAAATGCCATGCCATAATTATTTATTAACGTATTTACTTGATATAATTATTTGCGAAGCGCTAGGGTTGGCTTTAGAATTTGAATAGGTATGAACGCTTGAATTCAAGACTTGTTTGGGTTGGGTCATGAATGGGTTGGACTGTTTTTGAAAACGACACTACTCACAGCTCGAGGAGACAAGTGGTTTATTTTTAAATAATTATTTTGTGCTCTATTTAATTTACGTGTAACGGAACGACATTTTGTGTGGTAAAAATATTTTTACAGCTAAAAGCTAGTGTTTGATCACAAGTCACGAGACACAAGTCACCTGATGTACGAGGTTGTGGTCAGTGGTCACCCCCAGTTTCATATGCACCATTGACTAGCACCATCGTCAAACGAAACTGCTATGTACCGTTTGCACCATGTCACAGTTGGTGCCACACTACGACTTGATTAGGAACTGGGTTGCTCAAGGGAAAGCCTTAAAAAGTTTTTGTTGTATCTGTCATCATCATCAGTTTCAGTGCACTGCAGGACATAGGCCTCTCCTAGGGTATTCTCCAACTCAGTAGTTAGTAGTCCAGCCACCTGGCGCTAGTCGTCACCTTGTTGTGTCTGTCGGTATTCTGGGTGAAATGGAATGCAATTTACTGACAGGTGCTTTAAATTATTTTTTGTGACAAATAAGCTAGGGCAAAGTATAACTAAACTAATAAGTTTAGAATTATTTTGTTGAAAACGTGTTTGTTTGGTGTTAGTGCCTGATTAAAGTGTAGAGCAAAAAAATCTGTTGGTATTTCGTATGCTTCGAAACTTATCAGGCTCACTTTTTTTGTCACTTTTCATTTTGAACATTATTATTGGTCGATCTGGTATACTTTTGGAAGTACTTTTGTCGCTGACTGTACCTACTTATAGTAGGTATTTGGAAGAACCTATGATTTAATATCAATCCTTATTCAGTAGACAGATGGATATCTACAGTCACTTTTAAAAAGAGTTTGTTCTAAATAATATTCGTGGAAAAATCTTGTAACATTTAATGTAATGTAGGATACTTACCTTGGTGTACAAGTGCTTGGATGCTGATTGTAGGTCTGCAACAAAAAGACACTGCATTCATTTTTTCACCTTCACACATCATTGTCGAAGCAGAGACCTTACGTAGTTTTAATATAAGATAATGCATATATTATATAAGACTAGCTGTTCTCCGCGATTTCACCCGCGTGGGCTACAGGTCCTCGCGATAAAAAGTATTCTGTCCTTCCTCAGGGTTCAAACTATCTTCGTACCAAATTTCATTTAAATCGGTTCAGTAGTTTAGGCATGAAAGGGAGACAGAGATAGACAGAATTACTTACTTTATATTACTTTCGCATTTATAATATTAGCAGGGATGGTAGGGAAGTAGGGATTGCATCAAAAACTTAAGGTATCCAGGTTATAAGACAGACGTTTCATTTCCGAATCTGGTTATATATCATACAACCTTCAAGTAGTAGTGTGAAGATTCTGTGTCCTGTTTGAAGGGAAATGTTTTCAGTGAAATGACAGGGCATATAGAATCTAAACATTAACATCCTAGGGTGACGAACGCAGTGCGTTACCGCGCAGGATTATGAGCTGTTGATAAGGCTGGTAAGTAAGCGTGACGCTTATTATCAAGCAAGAGATTTGCTTGTCACGGTACTCAATGGCATATAAAACACACATAATGTATAGGTGTTCGGTGTGGCCGGCAGCCCAACTTGAGCGTGGCACCATTTTCGACCACATCGTCACATAAAGTCAGGTGACTTGTGGTCAAACGCTAACGCTGTAAGTAGTAAAAAAAACACAAAATACATTTTTTTAAGCGTGAAATTTTGTTGAATATAATGAATGACTTTAAAAAATATTACATGGGAACAGCCTGTGAACTTAGTATCCCTCAGCTCTTGTTCATCACAGCTCGGCACAGGCGGTACTTGTACTGGGACGGGAGCTGTGGTCACTGTTTTACAAGTAGGTTGATTGGTGCACTGCAGCATCACAGAGTTGGTCTTCATGGCGTGGCTCATGGCAGGAGGACAGGTGTCGCTGGTATCGCTTTGAACGCGCTTGTTGCATACGCGAATTAGTTGCTTGCATGATGGTGTTTTTGGTACTGGAATTGAAAAATGAAAATGTTAAACGAGCTCCCCCGCAAGTCTTTTCGCAGTGCTACAAATTGCAGTCCTTTTACGATGGGTATGAAAAAAATTCAACGCATCGGCTCATGGTGTTGCAAATATATAACACTAGTTGCGCCCCGCGGTTTTACCCGCGTCTTCCCGTTACCCCACACGAACCTTTTGTGAGGATAAAATCCAAATTACATCTAAATCGTTTTAGTAGTTACGATGATACGTGGTAACAAACATTCACACACACACAAACTTTCGCATTTATAATATGTATTAAGTATGATAGGCAACGGTTACCGCGTCCCATCGGGCGGCCCATCCAATTGTTTGCCAATCCGTTACATAAAAAAAATTGATTACTAATGGAAATGGTAACTTACAGCCTCGAAGGAAAAGTTTATTTGTGCGTGACGCTTTGTCGAAGTTGAAGGCTTCTGACTATTATGCGGACAGAAACTTACTTATAATGACTTTATAATTGTTCGGACAGGATATCTATCATACACAAGTTTACTAGGGCAAGCGTAGTCTAGTAATCTTCTATAGACAGTACCAAAAATATGTTTGTATCCTCAGGAAAATTTAACGTTTCATGCCTTTTCATTGAGTTATTTTGCAGGATATATATCGCTTTCCGCCGATCAAATTTTGGTACCATTAACATTGTTTTGTTGTTTATGTAATACCCTATTTTGGCTGTTAGATAAGGTACAATTTTAAATTACTCTATATATAAGGAAAATGTCGGAGCTATGGAATAAGTAAAAATAAAAATAATTATCTAATGCTAATTAAATAGATGACGCCCTATCGGCCGTCTCAGGTAGGTATAGCTGGAAAGATAACGTCATGAAAGACTTTCGCGAGATCCAGGTGGAGGACTGGCAGGACGTGACCCAGGACAGACCAAAGTGGCTTCTTTTATTATATCGGAGGCCAAGACTCGCTTTGGCTTGTAACGCCTTATCAGTTAGTTTATTTAGTTAGTCAAAATAAGCTAAGTAAAATATTACAGTAGATAAGGGTGGTGACATCCTACTAATATTATAAACGTGACAGTTGGTGAGTATGGATGTTTGTTACTTTTTCACGCAAAAATTACTGAACGGGTTTGAGCCAAATTTGGAATGGAGGTAGATTATACCCTGGATTAACACATAAGCTAATTTTTATCCAGGAAAAAGGTTCCTGCGGAATAACGGGAAGATGCGGGTGAAACCGTGGGCGCAGCTAGTCAAATATATGAAGATAATGAGCACAATAAAATGTTTCACTTACCTGTAATATCACAAATTGATGGTGTTTGTGACAAGCATGGTGCTGGGTCAGACCCTACTGGTAATGCTAGGGTTGGCACGTTTGTGCTTGGCGAGCGGCCAGAGATCACTCCCAGCACATATATGACCATTACAACAACAGCACCGACTGCCACAGATATAAGAATGAGGGACTTCTTGACGAAGTCTTCGAAGCACTCTACCAGATCATCCAAGTCCGCTAATCTTACGTTTGCACACATTTGATGGATTGGTGTTTTAGAATGTGTAGTAAATATACCTGGAACACGATGTTTAAATAAAAAATCAATTGGTAAAGGCATCTTTATAGACGAGATAATGTGTCTAAAAATGTTTTTAATCACACAGCGGAGGACAAGACAATCTCTATTGTTGGAAGAATTAAGAATACAGACTAAAATAATATTCTATAAAATACCAAGCTATTCTTTTCACATTTTTGAAATATTGTGAATATTTCTTGTAGACGAAAACGGGGCGCATAGTCTGTTTTGTTTGATTTTGGTTTTAAAAACTTATACGAAGCGCATTACACAAGCAATGTAACAATCAGAAAGTTGACAGACCTGATGACAATTGTTCTTTTTAAATGAGACCTCATTTCAGTAAAGAAGGTCTTTGAAGCTTCTAGAGGTTTTCAAGGTTTGCCAGAGATAAGAGTGTTAGACCCACAGAGTACGTTAGACCCAAGAGTTGACCGAACTAGATAGCTGCCTGAAAGAAATCCGATGTAAATACCTACCAAAATTTAATTCAGGAAGTAGTATGACTTTGGTGGTGGTCTCATGCAGGCTCAGATTTATATAACTGCCAAATCCAAAACACAACAACGCTTCTTGTATTTCCTTAAGGCATTTTCCTTTTTCTCGTCATCAGTTCAAGCCTAATCCTGGTGTAGCCTGTGTCACCTTCAACCACTTCGTCACTTAACATTACGTGACTTTTGGTCAAACGTGTACGTATGATGCAAAAAATAATGTTATTTTTAATCACTGTTCAAACGTTAAGCCACTAAATAACGATTTAAGGGGCAGGCAACAGATGTCTGGTTCGCCCGTCTATCTCGTACAAAATAAACTGGGCTTATTTTCACTGGCCGCCCCGTCAGCGTTCTATCCCCGATGATGGATTGGCCCGATCCCTTCCCTTGATTTATTTCACTATTATGACTCGAAAGGTGATATTATACCTACGTTGTTTTTGTCTGGCCCATGTAAGCTCTATAAATTGGATCTAGTGCTCATTTCTCCGCATCTTTTATGTAAGTATGGTATTTCCTTGAACGACTTGTTTGTCGCCAAATAGTTTCAAATCTTTGATTGTAATACCTATTTTATAGAAAATGATAAAATATTTAGGGCGGTTTTACTTGCTTGCTTTGCTGTTCATTTCGAATGTATAGCCTAAATCATTTAAGCTATACATTCGAAATGAACAGGCTAAATGGAAAGATTAGGGACACAGGCATTTTAAAAAAACCTTTTAATAAATTCCGGTAGATGGCATTAGCTACGCATGGAGACAAAAAACCTTAATTTAATTTACCTAATCTGTCATACCTACTTGTTTCTGTTGGTAGGTATTAACAATTTAACGAACGCGTTTGACTCCTATGTATGACTCAGTAAAGTAGTGAAGTGAAGTGACGGAGTTGGATGGAAGACCAGGCTCCGTGACGTACCTACCTTGGGAGGGGCCTATATGTTTTATTTCTCGCCTTCCACCGCTGAACCAAGTTTGAGTTCCTATGCAATTGCTTTTTTCTTTGAAAATGCGTAAAAAGATATTCATGTTCCGTAAGCGGTCATCTATTCATAGTTTCGGAACCTAATTTCTTCAGTAGCAATGGACTGAAAAGTGTGGTTTATAATGGGGGAAGCCTGCAGTATCCAAAGAAGGGTCATTAATTTAACTAGATTTAAAAATTAATAGATTTTTAAGTTTTTTAAATATTAAACAAGCTTTATGTGCTTACATAATTATTTATTTCCTTGGACAGTTTGCATGTCGCAAAAAGGATCAGAAGTCTTTGATCCTATTAGTTTAAGTAGGTAGGTACCTGAAATATTGAGGTACCTACCTATTACTTACTTTATGTTGTGAATGCCTATTTTATTAGATAACAAAAGTTGTTACAATTCAGGTAATGTTAATGTATAGGAAATTAGACTCTTAGACGTGTATTTCCCTAACTGTTTGAAATTAGCAATATAATTAAGATAAAGAACTGTAGCTAATAAAATTAGTTATTTAAAATGTAAAGTGAAGAAGAATTAATTGCTTTTAGTTGTTTTAGTTTAAGCGTTGTGGTTAGGTGAACGTAGAAAATTATTTTGTTAAAAAAATAAAGGTACGACTCGGTGACAAGACGAGCAAGGTACCCGCCTGGTGGTAAGTCTCACGTTTGCCTTATTAAAGTTCAGTACTACATCGTATTTTGATCCTCAACCAATTATAAAAATCCTATGCTGTAATACACTGTGCTCATTCTGCTCACCATCTTGAGATTTCTTTACACCCTGAAATTTTACTGAAAGAAATGTTTTTTATTCCAGGACATAGGTACATATTATTAGGTAGTAAGTAATGTTTGCACACAATGGCTTGGTGGTTGAATAATTATCAAATGAACTGAAATGAAAAAAAAAATGAATTGAAATGGAATGTGAGTGTGAATGTGACTGAAATGTACTGTGTGTGTGTGTGTTGTTGTACTTTCCCGGGCGTACCCTGCAAGGAAGTTCGTCATACATACACAATACATGTTGCATACAAAGATTCAAAACAAAAACATGTATCGATAGCGCCATCTATCCATGGTTTAAGAACTACTTTCTTCTACTGTCAGTAAACTTCCCATTTGAAAGGGTAACCATCGGCATCACATAAAGCCTTTTGGTTACTTCCAAGTAGGGTTGGGGACTTTTCCTAGTTTGGAGGGTGTCCGGAAAGCGTCCAGAAGGGATTTTGTATACAGTCCGGATTCACACACTAGCTATATACCTACCCGCGTTTTATATTACTAGCATACTTTTATAAAACTTATATGTACAAGAAAAATAACAATTCTTACATAGGTTACGGTATTGATAAAGTAATTTCCAAGATTTTCGAAGTTCTTTCTTGTCCTGGTTTGATATAAATTTCACATTATATACCCCCCCCCCACCCTTCTCTACCTACTCGTACCTTCACAGGGTCGAATCACGAGTACTTCGATCTAGAAAACGCAATTATTCTCGGCTATACCTGCAATAATTCAAGATTGAATTTGTTTCTAATAAATAAATAGAGTAGGTATGTTTTGGTGTTAGTTAAATTAATGTATGCTAATTAATAAGAGGATTGCGATCCAGTTAACACAGGTGCAGAGCTGCTAATGACTAATTATTACCGCTTAATGTAAACTATAAGGTATCAAATAAGCGAATATAGACCAAACTAGTACCTTTATAAAGCTGACAATAGGCAATAGTTTTTAAGCTGTAAGATGTAAATTAATTTATTTGGATTAAGTATACTATCTTAATGTTCCAACTCTTTCCTGCTTGACTTGTTCGGCCATTTATATAACTTTCCCCTCGTGTCTTTAGTCAAACAATTTCAAGCAAGTCATGAAATACCTAGCAATTTTCCACTAAGTTCCGTTTTGGATCCGATTCTATAGGCAAGATATTGACATGGCTTCCGGAAGTTCCGGAGGCTCTAAAGGTATCTAATCTAAGCCTTTCTAAATAGAGATAATTGTTCACCAAATTCTGGGAACAAAATTATTGAATCTACTCCGTCCACAGCTCTGTTAGCTTTGGAAAAGTAAAGCTTTGTCTGATGAAGCGATCACTTTGGATATTTTGACTTTGTAGATTGAGATCGTCGGTAGTGATTAAGTTAGCAGTATAAATGAAACTATGGTTGTTTTGTATGAACTGAAGACCTTTATAATTATTTGGTTTCCGGTGCAAAACCGAGGCAGATAGCTAGTTAATATACATTCATCATAATCAGCCGGAAGAAGTCAACTGCTGAACATAGGCCTCCCCCTTTGAATGCCACCATGAACGGCTATTAGCTATATGCATTCATCGGCTCCGTGTCTTTTACCTACAGAGCGTCTTCCGGTTCGTGGTCGCCGAGGACATTTCTTTCCCCTCATAGATGTATTAAACAGAATATAACTAAAAATACTTTCTTGTATTTTTCACTTGTATCTTTGTTTTTTCGCAAGAGCACAGAATATTATGTACAGTAGGTACGGTACAGTCAGTGGCAAAAGTAGTGATCATACTCGTTTTTCTAAATGCGTACAAGAATGATTATAAGAAGGTTTATAAGAAGTTGAGAATATTGTTCATGTTCACGTGTTCAGAGACTTTCGTCTTTGACCGTACTACGGCAAAAGTTTAACAAAGGTAGAATCAAAATGATAACTCTTCAAATTTCCAATTTATAGGCAAGTACAATTTATAGGCAAGTATATTCGTCGACGATAATTCCTCGTCTCTATAATAAAGGGCGGAGATTGATGAATCTGTTTGAACAGAAAATATTGGGATATTCAAGCCCCGTTATGTTTAAATTGAAGACGAAATTGTTTCGTTCATTGAAAGAATCAGTCTACTGGATATTGTTACGGAAGTTAACATTACGTGCAAATAGACCGCCTAAAGATAAGCAGTCACCTAATCGTCACCTATGGAAATTTGCATAGGGGCGTTGACGACCTAACAGCTCTTTCCTCATATTTTGAAATTATGTTATATATTACATTTTGAAATGGTTATTTTGAATATCATGTTGCGAATTGCTCAAACTGCAAATTGCTACAAAACACACAAAAATTACAAAATATTAAATATAGCAACCAAGTTAAAAATCATTAAAATTAATTACAGTACCTATCAAAATAAATTTTAAAATTCAATTTTATTTATTTATTTTTTGGAAAACCAACAGCTTTTTACAACAACAGAACATATACAGTAAAATAACAATGAAAAGCCAATTACAGGTTCTCACGAATTTTTGAAAATAAGACCTATATACTGAAATGTATGTCATGGTAATAATATTTGAAAAAGAATAATAATAAAACAGTTTTATGCCTGTGTTATGGTTGTGGAATATATTTGTACAATTGGTTTTGTAAACACTCTTTTTAATAATAAATACGATGCCATTGTTATAGGCATTATGTGAACGATGATGCTAGATAATATAATAGGTACCTTCCATTTCATTGTATTTTTTATTACTTCATTATTAATTTTTGGTCTCATGTTATTTTCCTTTTTTTATTTATTGTTCGTTTCTTTTATTTGTAATATTGGATATCTAATGTATTTAATTATAGATAATAAATATATTTTGTCCATTTTACGCGCAGCTAGTGCCTAATATTTTCTTCCATTCTTGTTATATGGGCAATGGGTTGAATGAAAATCTAAATAAATATGTATATAACTCAAAAGTGACTGACTGAAATAGTGATCTCTCAACGCACAGTCCAAACCCCTGGACGGATCGGGCTAAAACTTGGCACGCAGGTAGATGTTATGACGTAGGCATCCGCTAAAAAAGGATTTCGATTAATTCTACCCTTAAAGGGATAAAATAGGGGATGAAAGTTTGTATAAAACTTTGTCAATTTTAAACCGATCGGGCTGAGACTTTGCATGCATAAAGCTGTAACCCACGCGAGCGAAACCGCGGGGAATAGCTAGTACCTATTTAATAAATGCCCATAAACAAGAATGGAACAAAATATGAGTCAACCAAAAATTTTCCTGGTTGGTTGAATGATCAAGAAAAAAATAGATCGTGACTCGGGAATGTGAAATATTTATAAATGGTTTGTAGACACACGCACACGCACTCGCGCGTGTAAACTGTTTAATGTGGTAGTAAAACGCGAAGTTTTTATAGAGTGTCCGGGGTGTGGCCATGGTGTTGCGTCGCGTGTGATTACGGCGAGGGGCTGGGCGGAGTGCGGGGCTGGTTCACCAGGAACACCTTATCAAGGAAGGCCACCGCGTTACTCAGTCACTCGAACAAACCAATCAAATTCAGTATTCAAGAGAACCTTGAGCGGCCAACGTGTTTAATAACATCCGATAAACATTAATAAAAATGAAGTTTAAGTTCAAACGAATTTATTACGTGCTCTGTGCCTTGGGACTAGTATTTGTGTATCTGTGTTATCATACAGTTATAAATTATGCGAGTTTTATATATTTCGAAGAAACTTGTATTGAACCAGTTCCTGGGATTAAATACGTGCTGCAGTGGACTTCTCCGAACACGGAACCTTTTGTTTTTATGGGCAGGGGACAAAAAACGTTCAGTGAAAGAAATTGCACCATGAAAAATTGTTACATTACATCGAACAGAGATCTTTTGAAAGATATTACCGCATTTGACGCAATCCTATTTCATGGTCCTGAAATTGTCGCAGAATCCGTAAACAAATTGCCGTATAAACGTTCTCCACATCAAATGTATATTTTTGCGAGTATGGAATCTCCTGTTTACTACCCCATACCTGATGATAGATACGATGGGGTTTTTAACTTCACATGGACGTTTAAGCTTGATTCGGATCTGTACTATGGATATATTATAATTAGGAACCGAGAAGGCAAAGTAATAGGTCCAAGATTAGATATACCTTGGATAAGTATTGATGATATGCTGCCGATTAAAGATAATGTAAAAAGAAAACTGGCAGATAAGTCGGTTGCAGCGGCTTGGTTCGTATCGAACTGTAATGCTCGTAGCAAGAGGTTAGAACTTGCAAAAGATGTAAGAAGAGAACTAGAAAAATACAACATGACCGTAAATATTTACGGTAGATGTGGGAGCTATATGTTTCCACATAATAAGATGGGTGAATATCTGCAAATGTTACAAAAAGACGTATATTTCTATTTTGCGTTTGAAAACTCAATGAGTGAAGATTATGTCACTGAAAAGTTGTTGTATGGTCTTCAAAATTACGCCGTGCCGGTGGTTTATGGCGGTGCAAATTACAAAAGGTACACACAAATAATACGTACCTAGTATAATCATACCTAATCAAAGTTCTAAGTACATTTTAAAGCATGCTGAGTAGGGATGGCGATCTTAGATTGATCAATCAAAAGATTTTTTGGGTCAAGCAAATTGATCTTAATTAAACAACGGACTCGTACCGTGTTCACAGACACTTGTAAATTAACATTAGGTATACTTTTTTTTTGTTTCGGTTAAAATGCTGCCATACACACAATTATTTGGTTTCTTATAATAACACCTAGTTAAACGCACCCGATCACATGTCAAAGAATACTTACTTTTATACATTTATCGCTAATTTCATTGTATAAATTCATTCATTTATAAGTAATCTTATAAACTATGTCTTCTGTGCAATTCGAAAGGGAAATCGATTTTTGAGAAAGTAGACTTATATTATTGGAGTTTTAGTTGAATCATCAATTCTTTCGATATCATATCGAATCGATTCTAAAACGTTTTATCTTCTTCTTCTTCTTCTCTTAATATAAAAATCAATTGCTGTTCGTTAGTCTCGCTAAACTCAAGAACGGCTGGACCGATTTGGATAATTTTGATCTTGAAATATTTGTGGAAGTTTAAGGAAGGTTTAAAAGGTGACTTTTATTTGCGATACGAAGTTCGCCGGGTCAGCTAGTTTTTAATAAGAATCTAACACCATTCGTAATGCTCAGATATAGTAAGTAATTAATTGAAGACTTGACTTTGGTAGTCTTCAAGTCAAGAGTGAATCTTCTAGGCAAGCATACTCCATGTTCAATGTTGTTTGTTGGTACCACGCAGAATCAGAGGGCTGGTGTTTAACTAGGTCATCGAAACAACTAAATAGGTAGGTATTGTAGCTAGCGTTTTTGGCGCGTGTAGGTAGCGACTTTAATCAGATTTTTTTATTTAAAGATGTTAACGTTTTTCTTATCCTTAATTAAAACATTCTTTGACTCATTGAAAAGGTGAATTAATATAAGTTTTTTTAGGTTCAATTACTAGGTATCTTATATAATATAAAAAAACAAACCAGTATCAATAAAATCTTATTACCTACTCACGTAGCGTTTGACCTCGAGTCACCTGATGTTAGGTGACGATGAGGTCGTTGTGGCGCCATGCTACGTCTGATCTTTATTGGGGCTGCCGGAATACAACTATAGGCGGTTGGTATACCTGAGTAGGCTATTATTGGAAAATAGGTATATACCACGTAGCTTGGTTAATTGGAAACTTAAGACAAAAAATCTACATATAGGTATGCTTACAAATATGTACCTGTGTAATCATGAACGTTTCAAGATAAAGAAAAATCATAATTTGAAAAAGGCTTAAGTACGATATGAAGGTTTTTTAACGTTCTAATGATTAGTTTTTTGATTTCTTCGGATTATTCGGCACTCCATGTATCACTAGAAAATTTCGTGTACTACTGACCTACCCCGGCTTTGCACGGTTAGGTTCATACAAAAACCCCACAGAAAAAAGCACTTTCAGTTTTTTTTTCAACATTTCCAATTGTTTCGACATCATTTTCAATGTTTATTTGCCAAAAAAAAAAAAACAAAAAAAAAACATTTTAAAAAAACATTTGTAGTATTAGTCCAGCCGTTCTAAAATGATGCGCATACCAACAAATATGTTCTTGTTCATATATTATATGCCTACCTGCCATTGTTTGTTCAGTTATTTCGGCGTGAGCAAACAATCATTGAAACCTTTTACTAAATCATTTTTATTATCACCATAACAAGATTGTAGAATAAGATAGTAAAGGCAGGAAATAGGTCAGCTACAATTGTCACTATTGCGACGTCCAAAACTTCAGGCATTTAAAAATTTTTTCACCACAAAGACTTTACAGTCGATTCGAAGGGTTCCGTACCGTATCTATAAACGGCAAAACAAATCACGTTTGTTTCATCGTAGCCCCCCTTAAACATTTATTTTATTCTGTCTTTTAGTATTTGTTGTAATAGCGGCAACAGAAATACATCATCTGTGAAAATTTCAACTGTCTAAACATATAACTGAAATTAACTCACGCAAGTCACAATTATCTTAGACAATTATATTTTTCAGATTCATGCCCCACGGAATATATCTGAATGCGCTAGAACTAGGTGCTGAAGAGTTGGCGAGTGAAATGGTTAAGATAATTAATGATAAGAGCCGATACCACGATTTCTTTAAGTGGCGCAATCATTACTCTTATCATAACCTAGAAGAGTCGATGGATACAGACCCATATTGTGAACTTTGCAATTTTCTAAACAACGATAAACTTCTTAACAAAACTTCTACTAAAAGATTATTCCAAGATTGGTGGAATTCTGAAACTGTGGGAGAATCTTAAATTAAAATTTATAATATCAGCTCATTGTTTTTTTTATTATTAACGAATCTAAAAATCTCATTTTAAATTGATCTACCCAATCAATTCCTGTCATCCATATACATATCGTCGTTCATGCTGGTGGCGTTCAAAGGAGGAGGCTTATGTTCAGCAGTGATCTTCTTTTGACTGATGATGATTATGATGAGTGAAGACCATCAGACCATCCATCAGGCGAGTAACTTGCTCGCCTTGTGGAAAGCAAAATGCCTACTCATAATATTTCAATGCCAGCCAGAATTTTGAATTGTAATAAATCTTGCGACGCGCACTACGCTCTAGACCTACACGGAAAAAAAGACCTTCCAAAATACCGTTTTCCTTCTGTTTGAAAAGGGAAGGAATTGTGATTCAGAAGGAAAACTAATACAAAATAAGGAAGGAAGGTAAAGACTCAGGAGAGACAGAATTTTTTTCTCAGTGTAGATATTAGATATGCCTTGTAAATCTGGAACAATGTACTGGTTGCACCCTACTGCTTGGCAGTTGATTGCAGGCACATGAGGCGTACCACCTATACAAGGCGATGGACGTAATACAGTGCCGCGTAAGGCAAAAAATGGACGTAAATACGTGGAATGTAAAAACAGTGAAATAACCGATGACACTCCGATGAGCAAACTGTTTGAGAGATACACGAATCAAAATACATTGAATAAATAAACAAACATGAACGACTAGCTGCGCCCTGTGGTTTCACCCGCGTGGACTGCAGTTTAACGCAAAAAATTTTTAGGGATTTTCCATTTTTTACTTTCTTAAGAACCTTCTCCTCGCAATAACAAACACAACAAAAAAAGAATTAGTGAAATAGGTCCAGCCGTTCACGCGTGATGCCGTGACCAAGGGAAATAGGGAATCATTTTTACATATAAGAGAAGATATAAGATAACACATATGTACTGTTACCCTGTCATACACGGCAGCTATAATCTAATACATAATAATTATGCATTGTCGCAACACATAGCTCAATATATTTTGCCGTTAGAACCTGCAGGAGACACACCGCAGCGTTAACACCTAAGTGTAGTTATATTAATTTTTATTGTTCAAGCTGCAAAATCAAAATGATATTATTATGCACTACTTATATAGTATAGGAAGAGGTTCAAGACACGAGTGAAGAGGTATATTTACTGGACAGTCTGTACAAGCGTGCTACACCTTCGACCATATTTTCGCTTTCCATCGAGTGAGATTGTGATCAAACGCTAGTCAGCTGTAAATATATAGTCTGAAGATTGACTACTATAATTATAGTGTCCCAAGTTCAAAAGAATTCATCTTCTGTTGTTTTTCAACTTTAATATTTATACGATATTGGCTGTCGTTACTGCTTTGAAAGTATACCTGCGAATCCTGCGATACCGATCTTTAAAGATTGCCCCGTAAGCCAATTTTACTCTAACAATGCATTTTGTAATTCATAATAACCGGGTAAGAGGTAGCATTATACAGTGGACTCGCTCTTTAATTAACTCATAACATACGTAATTACGTATACACAAAGCCAGAGTAAATTTTATCGTAATGAACCGGAACTGGATCCATTTGTTTTGGTTGAGTCATAATAACTTCTTTTTTTAGCAATAGCAGGACGTCGTTCTCTCAGTATTGATAGTGAAAGCGACAGTTATCACTATCGCTACATATTGTAAAACAAAATCCTCCGCCGAGTCTATCTGTCTGTTTTCTGTCTGTATGTTCGCGATAAACTCAAAAACTACTGCACCGATTTTCATGCTGTTTTTACCAAAGGATAGAGTGGATTTTGTCTATCTATCTGTATGCATCACTTCGGTGTATCAGAGCATACTGGCTACCTAATTCTACATAATATGTTTTTGACTCAATGTTGTTCACCTTCAACGGAACGGTTTTTCCGGGATAAAAAGTATAGAAGGCATCTTCATGCGGTCACCATTTCCAATGAACATTTGCAATACTAAGGACGTTGTTTAAACAAAGCCGAACCTAAATAACTCTTGATCCTATCCTACTTACTATTATAATCCTACTTCGGACGTTCTAATCCATATTCATACTATAGTAACATTATAAATGCGAAAGTAACTGTTTGTTTGTATGTTTGACCTTATCACGACTAAGCCGCTGAACTAATCTTGATCAAATTTGGTGTGGACATAGTTCGAACCCTGGATTAGGGCATGGGATACTTTTTATTCTTCATTATTTTTATTGCGATTAAGTTGGTGAAACCGCGGGCGCAGCAAGTAATTTAAAAAATTCAAAAGTCTTCAAAAATCTACTCAGTCACGGAATAATGGCTACAGGCAGGTTTGGATGAAATCTAAAACAGATATAATTATGCATAGTCTACTTTGTACCTATACACGGAGAAAAAAGACCTTCCGAAATACCGTTTTCCCTCTGAGTCAAATGGGAAGGAATTATGATTCAGAAGGAAAACTAATACAAAAATGGAAGGAAACGGTCTTGGAAGGTAAAGACTTAGAAGGAAAGTCAGATTTTTTCTCAGTGTATATCCCTGAAATCCACGCGGGTGAAGCTAAGGAGCGCAAGCAGTCTTAGCTCGTCATCTCTCCGTGGATGTGTCAACCCTTGGCCAATATGTTACGTGCGAAGACGACCTAAAAGGGGATTTGTCTAAAGTAAATCCCTTGCTAAAAGGGCCGCTCTTCTATTAGTAGAAAACTGACAAATATTTTATTTCAATTTATTTATCGATAGTTTGTCTGATGGCTTAAAAGTTAGGGTGACAATGGCGTCGATTCGGTTTTGCGTTCTCTAAAACTAAACTAAGTTTGAGACAGGTCTAATAGTAATGCTGTCTTTTTCTAACCACTGAAGTAAAAAAGGACAGCATTACTTTTGGACCTGTCAAACTTAGTTTAGTTTTAGAGAATGCAAAATCGAATCGACACCAAAATCATGCTGGTATAGAGATAGCTTAAATTGAACCTTAGGGATGGACATGGTAGTTATTATCGCGATAAATTGCAGTTCACGCGGGTGAAACCCAAATTATGTTTATACCAAATTTCTTCAAAAACAGACGTGTCGTCGTCAATGGTAATACCATGCAAAGTTGCCTAACTTTCTCCACCGATCGTGGTCCTCTGCAACTTCTTCTTAGCCGTCTACAACACTATCAAAGCAGGACAAATCTACGTAGTACTTACTACTTATACAAAATGCCAGAAAATTTATGCGTAGATTCTAACAGTTTTAAAATGACTAAGCCTTTATTGATTATTTATTATTGATTATTTATATTTATTGATTCTACTGATGAATCATCATTATCGGCCTTTTACGATCCCACTGCTGGGACTGTGGCCTTCTCCCAGAGAGAGAGTATGGGCTGCAATCTACCACGCTGGCCCAGTGCGGGTTGGTAGATGTCACATGCCCTTGAATCTTGCAGTTCTTGGGCATGCTGGTTTCCTCACGAAGTTTTCCTTCACCGTTTTGAGCGATGGCAAATCCGCACATAACTTATTGAGTCATAGGTGCGGGGCCGAGAGGATTCGAACTCGGTGACGGCGTCTTGTGAGTCGCACGCCTAACCGTTCGGCCACCATTGCTCTATTGACGAATATTTAAATGAAAATAGTAATTGAGAATTTTATTGACTATTTCTGACATTAGAGAATTTATCATCAAATTTATAGTTTTTTTTTCGGTTCTTTCTACAGTATGGTTGCAATAAAGTATGAATATGAATAAGTACTATGTCTATATACAAATTGCGCTTAAATCTCAACCAACTAACAGGCAAAGATTAATAACTAAAGATAAATAATAATATGTGCCTTGTACAACACGATTTTGATAACGCTTAGTATAGATTCCAAAATCGATACAACTCGACTCATACTCGATATTATGAGATAACAGGTTTGATAAGTAAAAATTATCATGTATGTAGGGTGAGTTAATTTAGAATTTGTCCGTCGATAGAATCGATCGTATATGGGATGGAGTGGAGTTTTACTAAAGTGGAACTTTGTGTTAAAAGTGTGCGCTGAAATTGTATCATGAAAGAGCGAGCGTAAGGATCTGATAGGTACTGGGTGGATTGGAAAACAAATAACTAAATTATTTAATTAAAGAAGTGAGTATTTTACATTTTAAAATATTTTAACCGTCGATTTTTCTGCCATTCACGTAGTTTTGGCCAGTTATTCTTATGGATTACCTACCAATATCACCTACCTACTAGAATTGTTGACACGGACCAAAAGGATGTAGTCACAACCTGTAGTCTATGTAGGCGTAACTGAAGAGCATCATATCTTTTTAAAACAAGTAAGAACAAAGTAAGAAGTTCTTAACCTATTATATTATAGTGGGATAATTTTAGTATTAACTATGATCAGAAAAAATAAAAATTACAGAGTAAAAAGAGTTTAAACATATATGTTACATCACTAACATCTCAGGGTGTTAAGCACAGTGCATTGCCGCGCAGAATGTTGAACTGTTG
Source organism: Opisthograptis luteolata (assembly GCA_931315375.2). Taxonomy (NCBI): domain Eukaryota; kingdom Metazoa; phylum Arthropoda; class Insecta; order Lepidoptera; family Geometridae; genus Opisthograptis; species Opisthograptis luteolata. The sequence continues at coordinate 4,158,029 of OV928044.1, forward strand.
AAATTCAAAATACTTACTTGAAGGCACTAAACTGTAATGGGCAAGCGTGACGCTTACCATCAGACTTATTAGAACACTAAATGCGTGATAACTTTATTTCAGGTAAACCCGTAAGAGATGGCCATAGATTCCCTGTGATCTATGCCATGTTCATAATCAGGTGCCTTGAGGGAGCGACGTATTCACAAAAAGGACAGAAGGTAATCTCAGAAATTCATAATAAAAAATTGATTATCCATTAGATACTTATAACATTTGTGTGCAATTGTCCCTGATATCAGTTGGATATATTGTTGTGCAAGGAAATTGACGAGGTACATTTTCATATGTGAGAAAATAGGAAGTACTAATTAAAATTTGTTATCATTTCAGAGTCTCACTAGGAAACGGATGATATAAAATTAAGTAAATAGTAAATGAAATGATATGTACGAAAAAAAATGTCAAGTAAGCGATATGGCATTGTTATTGTTATCTCAATAATTGCATTTTACACGTTATTAAGCTTTGATTATAATATATCAAAGAAAACAGATATAGAAATTCTAACGAAAGAAGTTAAGAGACTGGAGGCAATGGGTGTAGATATAAGGGACAAAGTTGAATCAAGTATGAGTGTGAAATTAGGCTCACTTGAAAAGGTATCTGATCCCAGAGATAGCTCGATGAAGAATATCTTGATCTGGACACGACCCAATCATGATCCTCTCGACAATCTGCTAAAAGGCCAAGAAGCGTTCGTCAAAAGAAAATGCAAAGTAAAAAACTGCAAGATAACAACCAATAAGTCTTACTTTAAAGACATAACGGAGTTTGATGTAATCCTATTCAATGGACCTGAAGTTGTAGATAAAAAGAATCCTAAGCTACCTCAGGCACGGTCTCCAAGACAAAATTACGTGTTTGCTAGTATTGAATCTTCAGGTTACTATCCTATTTGCGACAATAGATTCGACAATTATTTCAACATTTCTTGGACTTACAAACTAAACTCAGATATATTCTACGGCTACATAATCATTAGAAACAATAAAGGTGAGATAATTGGTCCACAAAAAGAGATGCATTGGCTGAACTTATATGAAATGAAACCTATAAATGAAACAGTAAAGCAGAAGTTAAGTTCGAAAAAAAAACTCGCGGCGTGGTTGGTCTCAAATTGCAACGCGCCCAGCGGCAGAGACGCGTTTGTGAAGAAGGTGCAGTATGAGTTAAAAAAAATTGGCACAGAATTGAAAGTTGACATCTATGGTAACTGTGGAACGATACCGTGCCCTCGGAACCAAATGCCCAACTGTTTACAAATAATTGAAAAAAACTACTTGTTTTACTTTTCATTCGAGAATTCTTTCTCAGAAGACTATGTTACTGAAAAACTATTGCATGCTCTTCAACATTACGCCGTGCCTGTCGTGTATGGCACGGCTAATTATACAAGGTACGCTTGAAATAAATTATTTAAAATGCTATCTTTGGTTATCACTAGTGTCTTAGTTAGTCCGGTCGCCGTGAACAGACCAGGCACGGCAATCATTCAAGTGGGATATTGATGATGGCATTTTGAAGCAATGATGGCTCAGTGGTAGCGACGTCAACTTGCGATCTAAAGGTTGTGAGTTCGTATCCTATAATGAGCTTTCGGTAAAGGAAAACATCGTGATGAAACCAAAGCTGGTGGTAGGCTATTTTCTAGTGATCGTCTGGCTTTGCTCCACCAAGCATCTGTCACCAAGCAACAATATTATTTTACTGTGCCCTTTTTAACTATTGCTAATTACATTCAGCGACAAAAGTTGCTGAACAAACCAATTTTCTAGAAACGTATTAGACGTTCAGTAGGTAGACCCCCCAATAGGTGGACAGACGACATTGTAAGAGTCGCAGGGAGTAGCCGTTAATGATGGTGTTCAAAGGGGGAGGCCTATGTTCATCAGTGAACTTCTTCCGGCTGATGATGATGATGATGATGTATCAGAAGAGAAATATATCGAGTTCAAATAGCTTTGGAAGATTGGAAAATTGGGAGTGTTTAGCAACTTTTATCGCTAACCGCACTATTTTGTTCCAGATTCATGCCTGAAGGAATATACCTGAACGCAAAGGAGCTTGGACCAAAAGAACTTGCCCATCGGATGATTGAGATTGCTAACGACAAAGAACAACTCTACAACTATTTCAAGTGGATAAACCATTACTCGTTTCACTATGTCGACGAAGTGCCTGAAACCGATTTCTATTGCAAGTTCTGTGAGGCAATGAACGATGAAAACTTGATGAGTAACACCACAGTGATAACGAAATTTAAGGAGTGGTGGAATCCACCTAAAATTAGAAGAGGTCCTTGTCCAGCGAGACTTTAAAAGACTTTGGATTGTAACCGATGATAGCTCAGAAGTAATGACGTCGACTTGCGACCCTGCGAGTTCAAATCTTGCAATGAGCTTGAAGTTTCGCCAAAGGAAAACGTCTTCATGAAACTAGCTTGGTGGTAAGGCATTTCGCTTAGTTAGCTACAACCTTCAAGTTAATAATCTGTCGCCAAGCATCACCTATCGTTGTTCTCCGGCAGCCCCACTTGAGAGCCAGTTCCTAATCAAGGTGTTGCGTGGCGCCACCTTTGACCGCATCTTTTCTTTACATCCAGTGACGTGTGGTCAAACGCTACGAAAAAAAGGACAATACTACCTTAATCAGTTGTGTCTTGAGACAAAGTCTTGCAGATTATACCTTACCTGTAAAATGTGCTTGATTATGATAACAATATTTTATTATCGTCCTCGACCTATTTACAAGGCCAAGTTGTCACAGAAGACTTAAATTGATGCGGTGAATTAACAAAGAATATTGCAGATTGGATCAGTGCAGTTCCCGTTAGGTAACACTTGCATAGAAATCTAAGTTCGCTATGAATCTGCATAATATGTGCGCTAAATAGCTAAGAAATTGCCCCATAAATGTTTTCTAAAATGAGTGTAACGCGTCTTTAGGTTAATAAATGAGAATGAAATTATTTTAAAGTGTTTTTTTTTTGCTTTTATTGTACTTACTTAGTTCATAAAATCATTTATTTGTTTGATTGTTACTAATACCTGACATCGACTAATACCTTTATGTTAAGAATCTGTCGCCAAGCACCTATTTTTATGTTCCGGCAGCCTCACTTATGAGATCTTTATCCAGATGGAACGGGGCACCGCCTTCGACCACATCATCACTTGACGACGATCACTTGGTGACGTGTGGTCCAATGAAACATTTTAGTGAAAAAAATCAGAGCAGTAAACTGTTCAACCGTAACTACAAAATTAAATTATAATTGAACTAGTTGCGCCCCGTGGTTTCACCCGCATCTTCCCTTTATTCCACAGGAACTTTTTTCTGGGATGGCCTACGTGTTAATCCAGGGTATAAGCTATCTTCATTCCAAATTTCATCAAAATCGGTTTAGTAGTTGCGCTGATACGTGGTAACAAACATTTACACAGACACGCGCAAACTTTCGCATTTATAATATTACCTAGTAGGAAGTAGGATATGATAGCCACCTAGGTGACAAAAGCTAGTTAAACAGTAATTTGATTAATGATTCCAACTCAGGAAGGTTATCTATTGGACAAGCGCCTTTTCTTATCACGGCCGGATTCCACCACTCCTTAAAGTGTTCCACCACTGTGGTTCTACTCATTAAGTTTTCATCGTGCATTGCTTCACAAAACTTGCAATACAAGTCCGTTTCAGGTGTCTCGTCGGGATAGTGAAAGGAGTAATGGTTCATCCACTTAAAGAAGTTGTAGTATTTTTCTTTGTTGGATGCAATCTCTAGCATCTGCTGGGCCAGTCGTTGTGGCCCAAGCTCGATTGCATTGAGGTAAGCTCCTTTGGGCATAAATCTGAAACAATAAAATATTATTCTTTATATTGGCTACACTATGCTGGGTTGTGAAATACGTTTGCAAAATCATATATGACTTTTTATATTTTACTAGTTGCGCCCCGCGGTTTCAACCGCGTCTTCCCGTTATCCCGCCGGAACCTTTTTCCGGGATATAAAGTAGCTTATGTGTTAATCCAGGGTATAAGCTATCTCCATTCCAAATTTAATTCAGATTTGTTAAGTAGTTTTAGTGTGAAAGAGTAACAAACATCCATCCATCCATCCATACTCACAAACTTTCACGTTAATAATATTAAAGTAGGAAGTAGGATTAGGGATAGGCAAGCATTTGTTCTCAGTCTCACCTGATGATGGTAAGTGATGACCAGGTCGATGATGGAGCATGCTTGCCTAGAAGTTACATCACTCTTGACTTGAAGGCTCCCAAATTATACTTAGCAGGAAACAAAGGTGCTATTAAGGTGTTCCACCCGTTTGCCGTTTGCATTTTGACAACTATTTACTCATGGTAATCATTTAGACAAAAACACGTCATGAAAGAAGGTAATTGTAAGGTAATTGCTGTAATTGTAATTTTTTTTTTTTTTACTCTTTACAGGGTAGCGTTTGACCACAAGTAACCTGATATGAAGTGACGATGTGGTCGAAGATGGCGCCACGCTACACCTGGACTGGGAACTGGCTCTCAAGTGAGGTGTTGTTGTAGGTAATTGTCGATAACATTATATGAATAAAAGATGTAATGACTTTAGTTTCAATTCGTGAAAATACCATATTGATAAAATATTTGAACAGTATAGGTATGACAAATAGTTAACATTATACGACAGTAATATAATTTCACGAATTCACGAGTCATTATAATACCTATAATACCTAATACTTTACTACTGATTCAATATTAAAGCAACAGTGTATTTTTTGAGAAAAGAGAAGTGGGATATGAATAACAAAATATATAAAAACACTAACTACATATTAAAGTGTTATAAAAAACAAATGAATCAATGATTATGACTAACTATTGTACATTATGGAATGCAATAAATTCTTTGAATCTTTGAATCCTTTTTTAGAAGACTAACTGACGCACTCAGAGATGTCAATTACCACTAATAATACTTTTAAAGTCTGTTAAAGTAGAAACAAAAATGACTTAATTAATGCTATTTAAAAGTTAATTAAAATTAAAAACGGCAATTTGACTAATCTATAGAATGATTAAAGAAAACTGTTTAACGCCCGAAATTAATAATCGATCCTGATCCGTTATCCGCGGTTTTAGATCAATGTGTAATGTCATAATATGTCATTTTAGTAGTAATCTGTCAAGCCCTAGTACTAAAATGACATTCGGGCATAAGTGCATAGTTAGCCTACATAATCATTAAACATACCTCGAATAATTAGCAGTTCCATACACAACTGGCACGGAGTAATGTTGAAGAGCATGCAGTACTTTTTCAGTGACATAGTCTTCCGTTCGAGAATTCTCAAACGAAAAGTAGAAGTAGTAATCGCGTTCAATCATACGTAAACAGTGGGACATACTCTGCCGCAAACACGGCATAGCTCCGCAATCACCATAGACATCGACTGTCATTTCTGTGCCAAGTTGACTTAGCTCATACTGCACCTTCTTCACAAACGCGTCTCTACCGCTGGGCGCGTTGCAATTTGAGACCAACCACGCCGCGAGTTTTTTTTTCGAACTTAACTTCTGCTTTACTGTTTCATTTATAGGTTTCATTTCATTTACGTTCAGCCAATGCATCTCTTTTTGTGGACCAATTATCTCACCTTCTTTGTTTCTAATGATTATGTAGCCGTAGAATATATCCGAATTGAGTTTGTAAGTCCAAGAAATGTTGAAATAGTTGTCAAATCTGTTGTCGCAAATAGGATAGTAGTCTGAAGATTCAATACTAGCAAATACGTAATTTTGCCTTGGGGACCGTGCACGAGGAAGCCTATAATTCTTTTGGACGACGATTTCAGGTCCATTGAAAAGGATCACATCAAATTCCGTTATGTCTTTAGAGCAAAACTTATTCGTTATTATCTTGCAGTTGTTTATCTTGCATTTTCTTTTGAGGAACGCTTCCTGGTCTCTTAACAGATTGTTAAGAGGATCATGGGACGGTTGTGTCCAGATCAAGATCGTCTTCACTGAGGCGTCATTCTTATCAAATTGGCCTGATTTTACCTTCAAGCTTGATTCAACTTTTTCTCTTAAATCTTCACTCATTGATTGTAATTCTTTTAGTTTCGAGATTAGTATAGCAGTAGTTAAAATCTGTGATTTTTTGTAAAACTCAGACCACAAGAACAATAACGCAATAAATAAGACAACAATCACAAAAGAATATCGCAGTCTTGGCATCTTTTTGCGATCGTTATTTTTGCATGGAACACACGAATGGTTAACACCCTAAACGAATGGTGTTAAAGGGCACAGTTGTAGAACTAGTATAGGCAGAACCGTGATTTTCCTTAAAATTATATACATTCACACCTAACACACAGTTGTGTACAACTTGCCTCGTTCACCAACTAAGCTGAGAGTAGGTAGGTACCTACTGCAAGATACTGTCCTCAAATATGTAAATGATTATGTGATACTTAATAGCTATTCAGGGTTCGTGAATGTGGTTTACATATCAAAGGGAAACAGTGCGTATGAGACCATAAGATGATTTCACATGTCTAAGATTCTTGTTTTCCCGTCCTGGAAATCTAACGGACTCACAATTTGCTATTCAATTTATTAACTAAGTATAGTATTACGTGACCGAGGATTTTTCAAGTAAAACTCACCCAATAAATGGATCTCTGTTTATATTTAAATATTGCTACAAATGTCTGCACTCTACCAGAGCGCCGACTCGACTGACTATGTTCCCAAGAATATCCCACCGCCATCACTTGACGGTCACGTCAAGAAGTGGCGGTCAGATCGAGTACTTTTTAATAAACCGGAAAAGGATGTCAACGCTAAGTGACAGCACTCTAACGTCAGTACTGCGCAGTGGAAGTCAATAAGCAGTACTTACCGGAAATATTCGAAATGTCTTGGGAACATATTTACAAATTCACAATAAAAATAAAATAGTGGTTCTTAACTGAACAAAATAATATGTTATCAAATTAGCATTACCAAAAATAGCAATAAAAGCTAACAGTCGGCCTTTCCTGATAATGTCACGTCCCGTGAACATTGAGAATAAAAGGTTATGAAAATTACAATTTTTACTAAATTGATACATTATCGATGTTAGAACTACTATTTTAATTACATAGTGTATATAAAAGCTAACAAGCTATATATCAGCTTTAAACTTCTAGCTGTAGCCTGTAACAACGAATTAATCTTATTTCTGTTGAGTCTATAACAATAATCTTCAAACGTCTACTAGCTGTAGCCTCTACATATTTACAACGAATTAATCTTATTTCTGTTGAGTCTATAATAATAATCTTCAAACATCTACTAGCTGTAGCCTCTACATATTCACAACTAATTAATCTTATTTCTGTTGAGTCTATAATAATAATCTTCAAACATCTACTAGCTGTAGCCTCTACATATTTACAACGAATTAATCTTATTTCTGTTGAGTCTATAATAATAATCTTCAAACATCTACTAGCTGTAGCCTCTACATATTTACAACTAATTAATCTTATTTCTGTTGAGTCTATAATAATAATCTTCAAACGTCTACTAGCTGTAGCCTCTACATATTTACAACTAATTAATCTTATTTCTGTTGAGTCTATAATAATAATCTTCAAACGTCTACTAGCTGTAGTCTTTACATATTTACAACTAATTAATCTTTTTTTTTTTTCTGTTGAGTCTATAATAATAATCTTTAAACTTCTAGCTGTAACCTCTACATATTTACAACTAATCAATCTTATTGCTGTTGAGTCTATAATAACAAGTTTGAAACTTCTAACTGTAACCTATACATATTTACAACTAATCAATCTTATTGCTGTTAAGTCTATAATAACAATCCTGAAACTTCTAGCTGTAACCTCTACATATTTACAACTAATCAATCTTACTGCTGTTGAGTCTATAATAATCTTGAAACTTCTAGCTGTAACCTATACATATTTACAACTAATCAATCTTATTGCTGTTGAGTCTATAATAATAATAATCTTTAAACTTCTGGCTGTAACCTCTACATATTTACAACTAATCAATCTTATTGCTGTTGAGTCTATAATAACAATCTTGAAACTTCTAGCTGTAACCTCTACATATCTACAACTAATCAATCTTATTGCTGTTAAGTCTATAATAACAATCTTGAAACTTCTAGCTGTAACCTCTACATATCTACAACTAATCAATCATATTGCTGTTGAGTCTATTTACTTGCTTAAATTATAGCACGAAGGTGAATATTATATGATATATTCAACTAAGTAATATAATTTTATCATAATATTATTGTAGCCTCTACATATCTACAATAACATCTTTACTATAGACCCTTCATGTCTTTAATATAGCTGTATCATTCTGCTGAAATTTCTTTAAACTTTTATTTCATTAACAAATTATAGATTAATTAAATAAGCTGTAAAGAATATTTATTAGTTATTCAATCATCAAAAAGTAAACAAAATATTTAATTTCTAAAGACCCTTCATGTCTTTAATATTTCTGTATCATCCTGCTTAAACTTCTTCAAACTTTTAGTTAATTAACAAATTATAGATTCATTAAATAAGCTCTAAATCATATTTATAAGTTATTCAATCATCAAAAAGTGAACAAAATATTTAATTTCTAAAGACCTTTCATGTCCTTAATATTGCTGCATCATTCTACTAAAATTTATTTGAACTTTTAGTTAATTAACTGATTGATTAAATAAACTAAATAATATTTAGTCGTTATTCATATTAAATCATCAAAAATTGAACAAAATATTTAAGTTAATTGTAATATGGTCTGTACATTATCATTTTAATGTAACAATTTTAATGTAAAATATATATAATATCGGGGGACCATTGCACACAAATTGACCTAGCCCCAAATTAAGCTCAAAACCTGTGTGATTGGCACCAGACAGCGATATACATACTTATATAGATATATCCAAGACTCGGGAACAAATATTCGCGTTCATCACACATACATTTGTCTTACCAGGATTCAAACCCAGGACCACTAGCTTCGCAGGTAGGCTCACTACCAACTTTGCTAATAACTAAACTTTATTAATTAAATTAACTAAACATATGCGCATAATGTAACAAAAATATAGTTTTATCACAATTAGCCAGATATTTACGAAGTATTTTTAATTGTTTTCAGACTTTCCATCATCACTATTAATTAGTATCCTATTGACACCCTTTAGCCACTACGTAGCCTCGGCTATCCGCCAAAGTTGTCAAGCTTTGAATTACTTTATGTACTCTTGGTACGGTTTATGACTAAGATTTATTCTACCAGTACATCTATACAAATAAATGAAATTGAAGTATCCATTTGTAATTTGAAATAAAAATCAATCTTTTTAATTGTTTTCTGACTGTTCCGGCTAAACTCTGAAAAGCTGGACTGATTTTGACGGGACTTTCACTCACAGAGAGCTAATCTTACAAGGGGTAACTTAAGCTACTTTTATTTTAGAAATTCGAACCCTGGGGAACTTCATACAATGCTTTTATTGTGATAAACTGTAGTTCGCGCGGATGAAACCGCGGGAGCAGCTAGTCTCCATTACAACAAGGAACCAGAGCAAATTGCAATAGTAGTAGTGAGACCCCTTTTAATCAACTGTCAATGCAGGTACATATTTAACTCATTACTTCTTTTTCTTTTTTTTTTATTCAGGGAAACGTTCACTAGTTCCGTCAGTTTTCATGGTCTGAACTCTGTTAATATTTGTGCTAATTCAGTATTTATTGAACTGAATTGAATTGAATTGAATTTGTTTATTGTGATAAGAACGGCATGCCATTTACACTCATTACACAAAAATTACTAATTAACTATTATATCGGCTATTTACATTTGGTAATGGAATTGTAGCCGATAGTCCCTTATTAAATTGAGGGATGAATTCACTCACCCGTTGTGTCACACTGCTGTGGCTGTGCGCTGGACTGTTGTGACTGCGCATCGCATTGTTGTGACTGCGCGCAACGCATCTGCGGCTGTGCGCTGCACTGCTGCGGCTGCGCACCGCACTGCTGCGGCTGCGCGTCGTACTGCTGTGACTGCGCGCCGCACTTGCTGCGACTGCGCGCCGCACTGCTGCGACTGCGCGCCGCACTGTTGCGGCTGCGCGCCGCACTGCTGCGGCTGCGCGCCGCACTGCTACGACTGCGCGCCGCACTTGCTGCGACTGCGCGCCGCGCTGCTGCGGCTGCGCGCCGCACTGCTGCAGCTGCACGTTGCACTGCTGCGACTGCGCGCCGCACTGCTGCGGCTGCGCGCCGCACTGCTGCGAGTGCTCACTGCACTGCTGCGACTGCGCGCCGTACTGCTGCGGCTGCGCGCCGCACTGCTGCGGCTGCGCGCCGCACTGTTGCGGCTGCGCACCAGACTGCTGCGGCTTCGCGCCACACTGATGTGGCTGCGCGCCAGACTGCTGTGGCGGCGCGCCACACTGCTACGGCTGCGCGCCACGTGCCTGCGGCAGCGCGTCGCACATGGGTGGTTGCATACCACACAATGTCTCTGCATTTTTCTGCTGAAGTGTTAAACATTAAACAAGTAACTGTCGTCTAAAACCATATTGTATCTATCTCATCTCAAAATGCAATAAAGGAGTTATTTACGCTTTGTTTTGTTTATGAAACTTCAGAATTTTACAGTATTATATTTATTTACTCATAGAAAAACCAAGAGCTTGTACATGTTTGAAAGTTATTAATTAGAACAGAACCATTTATAGGTCCACGCTCTACGAATGTACGGCCTTTAGTTAGTATTCGCTAAAGCAACTTTAATTGAGGAATTAAATTTCATAATAATATCATATATGTATGGCATTTAAGGCCAACAAGCAAACAAAACGTTGTAAAATGAGATAAATATAGAAGAATCCTTTCACATATTAAGCAGTCCCAAATCATTTACTTATACAATTATTAAATAGTATTATTGAGTTCTTACTACTTCATGGTGTCCTGGTACATCTAATTGAAAGCAACACAATTAGCTCTGTCTCGTTTTTAGAGCCAGAGTCAATATCAAACTCCTACTAATACATAATGCCCTGGTACGTTCAAATTAAAATATGATCTCATAAAACTATGCTATTTCTAAGTTTATGTAAGTCTATAATAGTTCGTCCAAAAGATCACGAGTTGCAACCTACGAACATGATGAACTTTATTGAGATCACGAGTTGGCACCATTACTGTAGGTACATTATTCATATTTGAGAAAACGTTACGAGACGCAACCGAATCCCCCATACATCGGTAATCTTACTCTATAGTTCGAAACAGTCAACTAGGTTAGATGCAATCTTCAAAAAGTAAGTGTAATACATATAATATGCTTACAATAATTTAATGTAAGGGAAAGTAAAATAAGGAATGCCAAAAGTATCAGTATCAGTAACATTGGACTTAATGGGAACTGGGCACTTTATGCCGATGATACCTGTCCCCTATTACACCAAGCTCGACAAGTGCGACAATTGTCTAAATTATACAACAACAATTATTATGTGTTTGGACTTCAATTGTACGATATATCTCCAAACTTTGGGGTGTCCAAACATTTTTTTTTATATTATATTTCACCAATTGCTTCACAAATGAAATACTGATTATACACACTATTTTCAATAAACAAGAGCGGCTGTATGGATTTTTTTTCAGTCTTGTCGACTATATGCAGTGAGAACACTACAGCTGTAGCGAAAGCCTGACAGTTCTAATCTCATGTCAATAATTACCGACAAATGCCTATCATGCCTACACTGCAATTGTGAAACTTCATGACATAGTTAACAATGCTCAGTCAGACCTAGATAAATGAAATATGTGGTTTCAGACTCACTTGCTTGACACACTACATACTATTCGCCACACCTCAAAAATATTGAAATGCACCGGCCACTTAACATATAGTTGGATAAATTGTGCACGAAATTAACAGTGAAAAATACTTAGTACTAATCCTGGATAGCAGCTTAACTTGGAAGCCCCATTTAGAATCGTTAAAGTCAAAGTTACAATCCATAATGGAGTATAACGAAGTTTTATAAAATGCTTGACACGCAATGTAAAATATAAAATACATAATTCACTCGTAAAACCTCATCTTGACTACCTAATAGAAATGTGTGCCGCAAAAACCAAGTCGAGTATGATTCAGATTGCTCAGAATTCAGATTACTATAGAGAATATAACATTTTGAGTATAAGACAATTAAAACTAACTACGGAAAAAGGGCAATCTTATACGAGATAGCACAAGTAACCAATCATTACTTCTGTAGTAGGTATACATAATCTTTGGCCAGACTTGCGATGATTATTTGTTTTTACTCACCTACCCTACTTAATGATTGTTTTTTTTTATGTTGTAACACCTGCATGCTCTAAGGCAGGATTGTACCCTACTTTATAATTACTTTTAATTTTTCTCTAATAAGTGAACCATGTTCTACTGAGAAATAAATGTCTTAAACCAGAAAGCATTTTCTAATATTTAAATTTATAAATTACTAAAAATAGAATTAAAAAAAAAGTAACAGTTACACAGTACCTTAATTTTGCTTCCAATACCAACTGGGCGTACGGTGACACCAAGGCATCAGCCTTATGTTGCCTTACCTTGATGTTATCCCGTCTTCTGATCTATTACGTGACCGAGGATTTTTCAAGTAAAACTCACCCAATAAATGGATCTCTGTTTATATTTAAATATTGCTACAAATGTCTGCACTCTACCAGAGCGCCGACTCGACTGACTATGTTCCCAAGAATATCCCACCGCCATCACTTGACGGTCACGTCAAGAAGTGGCGGTCAGATCGAGTACTTTTTAATAAACCGGAAAAGGATGTCAACGCTAAGTGACAGCACTCTAACGTCAGTACTGCGCAGTGGAAGTCAATAAGCAGTACTTACCGGAAATATTCGAAATGTCTTGGGAACATATTTACAAATTCACAATAAAAATAAAATAGTGGTTCTTAACTGAACAAAATAATATGTTATCAAATTAGCATTACCAAAAATAGCAATAAAAGCTAACAATAGTAATATAATTATTGATGCAACACAAAAGAGGAGATGAGGTACTAGCTTTTAAAGCGTGGATCGTTCGAAAAACATTTAGGTAAATTATTGTACTTCTGTAGCTATTGCTCTTCTTATACCTTCAGGCACTTGCCTATATTTACAGTATACGTAAGTATATCTTGCGTTTTACGCAGTTTAAATTCATTTTGATGGTAGATAGTACGATAATTTATATTTAGTTAAGATGGAATATAGCTGGCTAGTATGAAATCTGGCCAATACTGGTCGGTAGACATCAAAGACGTGATAGGTTGATACGTGTGAGTCAATTGAATCCCCTACGATTTTGCCTGTTACTGTCATCATCATCATCAGCCGGAAGTCAATAGTCAATAGTCAATATAGGTATGTATGTATATAGACTATAGATCATTATGATAAAAACAATAACTCTTTCTTCACTTTACAAACGATCATAAAAATAAAAATATTTCACCGGAATCATTCACGGAAGGATAGAGGCAATATTTCCTGACTTGTGACTAAAAAGATTTATGTCTCCTTACATAACTGGATAGGTAACAACTTCCAATTTTTGTCTAAGCTTAAGTTCATCAGACAGCTTCATACAGCTAAGTTTAAAATTAATAAAAATTATCATATATTTGACACGTTGTTATGCATACGGGCTTATCCGTTAATGAGTCCATTGAAAAGATTAGATACGGCCGCCCTCGATAAGTAGTTACGATTACGTAGAAGAGCGTAAAGGGGTCTACATTCGGTACAATTTCCTATATACACAAATCCACTGTAGATCAGTTATTAGTAGTATCATTGATGTTACTAGCGACACAATGATTTAGACATTTTTGCGGAAACTTTACCCGACATTGCCATACATCCTTAAAATGTTTTGAAAGGATACCATACACATTAGTTTCGAGCATGAACATGGAACTAAAATGTAAGCAAAACCTGGCTAGATAGGTGAGCGAGGATACACCTCACCGACCTACATACTCCCTTTCCTTCTTCTATGTACTTCTAGCTCAGTTCTGACAACAGAAAGTGGTTCTGGAATGAGAGAAATCGTAAAAACAGTCAAGAAATTTATAAAGAAGAATTAACAATTCTACATTCAGCATGTTGAAACAAATTCCGAGCGCAAATTGCTGAATCCCAACAGATTGATACAACAAATTGAGTGTAAAATTGTATAGTGAGTAGGTCCTTTAAATATTCTTTAGTGACAGTCTGCCTGTGAATGTGATACAGTCCAGTCAAATATTGCAATGTGACTACGTGCTTACTTGTGATTTTATCCTTACTCAGTTCTAAACATTAGTGCTTGAAAGAAAAAGCGGTAAAAATAACTATTGAAGACTCCGATAGGTACATTAATATATAAGATACCAACTTATATACCTAAAAATGGGAATCTTCGTAATCAATAACAGGCTTATGCAAATAGTAGTCATTGCTCTCTTCATTATGCTGTTCTACACTTTAATGAATAACATTACAAACAATGTAACGGTTCCAAAAGGTTATTTTAAAGCAGTCAACAGTGATGATGAATTAGAGAGTACAATAAATGACAATACAAATGAAGTTGATGAAGACAACAATACCAAAGACTTAAAATACATCCTTCAATGGACATCTCCAAAAAATGTGCCGTTTATGTTTATGGGAAAAGGCCGCCAGGGTTTCATTGATAAGAAGTGTCCATACACAAACTGCTTTGTTACAGCAGACAGGAATTATTTAGGAGATATCACAAAATTCGACGTAATTGCCTTTGCCGGCCCAGAAGTTATCCGCATGACTAAAAACCAGTTACCTGACAAACGATCTCCGCACCAGAAGTACGCCTTCGCCTCCATAGAATCGTCAGACTACTACCCAGTATGCAGTAACAAATTCGATGGGTACTTCAACTGGACATGGACGTTCAGATTAGACTCGGAAGTCAAATGGGGCTACATGGTGATAAGAGACAGAAATAACACAGTAGTTGGCCCAAAAAAAGAAATGACTTGGATCAAATTTGAAGACATGGACCCTGTGAGTGAAGAAATGAAAGAACAGCTAAAATCAAAGACTAAAGCTGCTGCTTGGTTTGTATCAAATTGCCATTCAAGAAGCAATAGAGAAAAGTTTGTTAAAACACTTCAATTGGAGCTGAAGCAATATGATCTAGCTGTAGATGTCTATGGAACATGTGGACCTTTTAAATGTTCTCGAGCGGATGAGTCAGCGTGTTTTGAGAAAATAAAAAAAGACTACTACTTCTATTTATCATTTGAGAATTCTTTTAGTGAAGATTATGTTACTGAGAAGCTTTTGAATGCTGTGCAACATGATGCTGTCCCTGTTGTATTTGGTGCTGCTAATTATACAAGGTATATATTATATTACATCTATCTATCAATGTTTGTTTTTGAGCCATGGGTAAACAGCCGACTGCGCAGCGTAAGGTCACGCGATTAATATTTCTGCATTGAAAGGAAAGGTAAGGTATTGGTTACGTGTCTGCGTGTTGTGGATCCTTATATTTTCTGTAACATAGATACAGATAAACTTTAAGTTAGAGCTGTGTATGTGATTATGTGGGCGTCATTTGTATTAATAACAATTTAATTAAAGCATCAGTGGCGTACTTTGGGAGAGGCCTATGTACAAGAGTGGACTGAAACAGGCCGATAATAATGATGGTGATAATGCATATGCAACTAGAGTAGGATAAACAAACACAAGATTAAACTTATCAATGTTCTTTTAATTTTCAGGTTTTTACCAGACGGATCTTACCTTAATGCTAGAGAGCTAGGAGCTGAAGCATTGGCCGCTAAAATTAATCAATTGATTAAAAATAAAGATGATTATTACCAGTATTTTAGATGGAAGAAGTACTACACGTATCATAGGAAATTGGAAAGTGTGGAAACAGATGAATATTGTTTATTTTGTAAGGTACTAAATGATGAACATTTAATGAAGGAACAGAAGGTTTATCAAAACTTTAGACAGTGGTGGGACCCTCCAAAGCGTTGCTAATATATTGACTATAGAATCAATATAGAGTCTACATATACCAACATGTACCTTACCTACCTACTTTTGTAGTAAAATTGTAAAAGTCGAAAGGAAATAGGTGCATATTTCCAAAAAGTCTGTCAGCAGTGATAAGCATCAAAACTAGAACTTATATACATTATAATAATATGGTATTTTTGTCCGTTGCTCTCTCTGTATCTACTGTTGTTACCTTCAGATCAGTTCATCAGTTTCAATAATTAGTTAGTTAGTTAGTTACAAGTCAAGCTAATAAAGGTGTTTTAAAAAAGCCTCAAAGAAAAAAGTTTTAGTACAAATACGTAAAAATATTTATTTTTTCAACTTAGAACGATAGATTCAGTTTTGGAAACTAGAAAGATATACGTACAAATACCCTGTTTGTAATTTACAAAAATATTATGAAATATTAGACACTTCCCGTCATCCCACAGAAACCTTTTTCTTTTTTTAAGTAGTATAATATTATGTGTTAATCCAAGGTATAAGCTATCTCCATTCCAAATTTCACCAAAATCTGTTAGGGAGCTACCTACGGTGATACGTGATAACAAAACATTCACACACACACACACAAACTTTCGCATTCATAATATTAGTAGGACTTACCTACTTCTGGTCTTATATATCTATGAAATAGATTAGAGATAAAATGTAATATTTATCGAATAATTAGGTACAACACACCTTTTATCAATAAAAAGTATACTACCATTAACTTCGTCATACAAGCTATATTCTTATTACACAAGCTGCAATCTGGACTAGACTTATCTCTATCACTATCATCACTATCACTACATAGTATAAAACAAAGTCGCTGTCGCTGTCTGTCCGTCCCTATGTATGCTTAAGTCTTCATAACTACGCAACGGATTTTAATGCAATTTTCAGCAATAGATAGAGTGATTCAAGAGGAAGGTTTTTATGTGAAATACATACATATTATAGTACAGAAAAGCCGAAAAATTCAAAGATTTGTAAAAGTGCCCCGTATTAGTATCTACAAATGAACATTGCACCCGTGCAAAGCCGGGGCGAGTCGCTAGTGTTACATAATATAAATTATAAGTTTAATAAATAAGTGATCAGCCTTAGTTGGTGTCAAAGTCATTATAATTATGTGATGTTGTTGTGTTTAATAATATGGAGTCAAACTCTAAAATAATTATGCTAACTTTAATAAATATAGGTACCTACTACTAAACTTTATATTAATAAGTATTTTGTGATATGTAGGTAGGCTCTCCACTAGGTAGACCGACGACATTGTAAGAGTCGCAGGGAGCCGATGGATGCAAATAGCTAATAGCCGTTCATGGTGGCGTTCAAGGGGGGAGGCCTATGTTCAGCAGTGGACTTCTTCCGGCTGATGATGATGATGATGATGGTATGTACCTACTGCCAATAGTTATTTTTAACCGACTTCAAAAAAAGGTGGCTCTCAATTCGGCCGGTATATATTTTTTTATGTATGTACACCGATTTCGCCGAGGTTTCTGAACCGATTTACGTGATTCTTTTTTTGTATTATTATTTTCTATGCGTGTTTTGATTTTACAAAATAAACGTTTTATTTATTAAATTCCGTAAATTATTGTATGAATCCCGTAGAAACCTTTTCTAAAGTGAAAAGTAGTTATGTGTAAATCCATAGTTTAAGTTATCTTCATTCCAAATTTTACTGAAATCCTTGGAGCCATTTCAGAGTGAACAAGTAACAAACTTCCATAATATATTATAAGAAAAATTAGAAAGTAACTCTGTCTGTCTGTCTGTCTGTTACCTTTTCACACCTAAACCGCTGAATCTTGATAAAAATGTAGCATGGAGATAGATTGGCACAACTCGTTCATCATAACTGTATTTCATTAATTTATTCACATTCAAACTCACTCATCGCTTTGAATTAGAATGCGGGAATTAATTATCGAATTTATAGTATTATTAGTCTACAAAATATTGTTTCATATAATTTTACTGTATGTAAGTTTGTGTTCATTTTGTGTACATTATTACTTACATTATGTACATTGTTCAGTATCGGTCAGCAGCCACTTTCCAATTCAGTAGCATATATGTTGGCGTGAGGTGAGTGTGCGCGGACGCAGCAAGAAACGCCAAAAGACGATATTTGTAAAAAAATGAAGACATATTTCTTAAACGCGTTAATATATTGCACAGTGATATCTTTCCTTCTCATAATGTACACTTTCAGAGACGTTATAAAAGCAAAAGACATTATATTTACGGAACATATTATTATTGACAAAAAAAAGAACGTGTTAAAATACAGAACGCTAACACCAAGTAAATACATTTTACAGTGGACATCAAGTGAAACCACACCTTTCTCGGAAATGGGAAAAGGGAAAATGGGGTTCGTCAACCGAAAATGTCCGTACGTTAATTGTTTCGTGACTTCCGATAAACAATTACTAAGGGACTACACAAAATTTGACGTGATAGCTTTTGCCGGGTCCGAGATAAATGACATTGACTTTCCCGAACGACGATCAGCGCATCAAAAGTATGTATTTGCGAGTATAGAATCGTCTGACTACTATCAAATATGTGACAGAAAATATGACGGAGTTTTTAACTGGACTTGGACTTACAAATTAGATTCGGACATACGATGGGGTTACATCGTCATCAGAGATATGCAAAACAACATAATTGGGCCCAAAAAAGATATGAATTGGTTGAAATCCGAGGACATGGAGCCTGTCACTGAAGAATTTAAAGAGAAACTGAGAACCAAAAAGAAAGCTGCAGCTTGGTTTGTTTCAAATTGCATGACTAATAGTAGAAGAGAACATTTCTACCGAAAACTTGCTCAAGAACTATATAAATACAAACATGTGGTGGACATCTTTGGATCCTGCGGATACCTAACGTGCTCTCGAGATATTGAAGAGCACTGCAATAAAAAGATTGCTGAGAAATATTATTTTTATTTGTCATTTGAAAATGCTTTAAGTGAAGATTATGTGACAGAAAAGTTACTGCTCGCCTTGAAGAACGACGCAGTGCCAATTGTGTATGGAGGCGCTAATTATTCGAGGTTGGTAATCGTGTGTAGGTATGTTTGTTACTTCTTCAAGCTGGAACGGCTCAACGGAATTGAGTGAGATTTGGAATTGAGTTAGTATACCCTGGATTAATACATAGGCTATTTTTAAGTGGAAAATGGTTCGTTGTCCCACGAGAAAAAACAGTTAATTCAACTGCTAATTTGGTAAGTTGCTATGCGCAAGCCAACAAAAAAAAATAGCAATAAATAACTAAAAAAGGGCATTGTTGTCAAGCCATCTGCTAATCTTGTCATGGGTCATTCAAAGCTCCCCAAATTGCTTGTAGTTGGTATTTAACAGTTAAGTAGACTCAAAGTCATGACTTTTCACAGCATATCATATCGTGCATGACCTAGATTACCTACGTAGGCATATTGCTTTCTGTTAAAATTCAGTTATACAATCTAAATGCAACTTAATGTCATCGCTGTTAATCATCAATTTAATTTATTCGTAACTAGCTGCGCCCCACGGTTTCGCCCACGTGTACTACACTTTATTGCAATAAATAGTATCCTATTTCCTTTTTCAAGGTTTGAACTATCTCCACACTAAATTTTGTTAAAATCAGGTCAGCGGTCTTGTCGTGAAAAGGTAACAAACAAACAAACTGAGTTACTTTGGCATTTACAATAATAGTATGAACTATTTTCATTCATGCATAATAATATGATTACAGGTTCATGCCAGATGGCATATACCTAAACGCAAGAGAGTTGGGACCTCAAAAGTTAGCGGCAAAAATGAACGAACTGATAAACAATCCTGAAGAATACGCAAATTATTTCAAGTGGAAAAGTCATTATTCGTATCATAAAACGTTAGAAAGTGTTGAAACCAACGAATACTGCAAGTTTTGCGAAATGTTGAATGATGAGGAAGCTATGAAGAAAACTACAGTGTACAGCAATTTTATTGATTGGTGGAATCCATCCAATTCCTGTATCAATGAGGATACGCTTCGCTCCCCATTAAAGTACTGACTTAATGCAAATCTCTGGCATACACAATAACTAGCTTGTATGCCCGTTATCCCGCAGGAACCTTTTTACATGGTATAAGCTACTTCCATTCCAAATTTCATCAAAATCGGTTTAGTAGTTACGGTGATACGTGGACACAAACATTCCCATATACACACAAACTTTCGGTTTATATAATTAGCAGGTCTATATAGCACTTCTTTTTCTGAGAAAAGGCCTGTGTCCCAGATTTGAGAACATTAAAGGTCTCTGGTATAGCTGATATAAAATGCGTTGCGATAATAATAATATGCATTTTATTTCTAACCATAAAAATAATTGAAATATTTTCTTTCTTGAAGTCCGACGAAGCATGAAATTAACTATTTCAATGCAGGGTTGCTAGTGGTTCCTCTTGAAATCAATGTAGCTTCTTGTTTCAGCATCATCATCGTTTTATTACGTCCTCACTGCTGGGATACAGGGCTTCTCTCAGGAAGAGAGAATAATCATAATCCATCACGCGGGTTGGCAGATAGGGTGGTGGCCAGCCCTATTGTCGAAGTTTTCAGACAGTGTTAGACTTAGTCTTACCACAGCTATCCTAAAACAACAACAAAGAAGTACAAAAGAGCCCGGTTGTAAATACCTACCACAAGTCAAGTGGTCACCCATCCAAGAAGTGACTACAGATAATGTTGCTTAACCTATCAGTTAAGAACCACTAGGCAAGCCCCGCTATCTTCTCAAAGAAATTATTAATATACCGTCAGGTTATTTAATATATTCAGCATTCTAGTAGGTAATATTGATGTGAAATAATATTGGAAAATAAAATTAACACACAGATCCGACATTGTGCATTTGTGACACGTACTTCGACGGGTTTTTTGATGTCGGCTTCATAATTTAATTATCGTTCATGTGCGAAATAAAGGTCTGCTGAGGTGAACGAACTTAATGTATACATCTATCCAAGAACGGTCAAGTTATTTGTGATTTTAGATTTATAGGATCAGGTAAATAATCACTAAGGTGGTTCTGACACCGGGGTTTTATTTTCGTTATGGCGTCACACGATTAGTGTATTTGCCAGCATAAAGTATTGAAAGTATCAAACTCAGAGTGTATCAACTATTAATAATAATGATGATGATGATGAGATGATGGGATCCAGCTACATGCTGGGTCAAAGAGGATAGTCCCCTTTGTGTTTAAGTTAAATTGATCTTTACATGGACTTTTTGGAGCAACTAGAAAAGTCACTATTTACAACTTTATTTCAATTTCCTACACTCGTAGCATTAAGGAACACATAATGGGAAATAAGCCAACAATATTTCACATTATCTACAAAAAAACACAAGTTTTGGGAATAAAAACAAAATTTTCATTTTGACTGTTCAGTTGCCGCCAAAAAGTCCATGTTGACAGTTATAGTCAACTTTAACTTGGCTTCTGCGGCGTTACCACAATTTTGCCAATGTCGCGTGGATAGAGCGAATGGGGGTTGTTCGATGAAGATAAAATATGTTCGGTGTATTTGGATCTAACAAATTTGTGTCTGAGTAACAGTTATAGTCAAGGTATCATTTAGGATATCACAGATACCTACAAGTTACTACAGACAATCAATACAACTTAGGTTTGACGTTACCACAGACTTAGCACTGAACATAATTTGGTATGCAAATTGCAGTACTCTCACTGACGGCTTGTTATCTCTAACGTCAGGGCTGGCTTTAATTAAAATTAACAGCTAAACACTAGGTAACCAACCTGTATGTTTATGAGTATTAACTAGCAACATATTAGTACATAGCAACATTGTTGGTAATGTACACTGTACTTATAGTGAATTTTGGATGAGACAAAGTAAGGTTTGTGAACGCTTGCAATGGTCGTTAGGGCTCCCACACAAAACTGCGATGCGATGCGGTGCGATGCGAATCGGATCGGAAGTTCCTGTGGTGCATTCGTGCGAGCTCGTAGATATTTGCGATGCGATACGAATTCGTAGTTTTGTGTGGCAGCCCTTAGGTATGTATCTCACACACACACATAGACTGACACACACACTGGTACACTGTCACAGGTACACAGTTATTGGGGACTATCAGAGCTATCATCAGCCTATTACGTTCCCACTGCTGTGACTCTGGCCTTCTCTCAGAGAGAGAGAGTATGGGCTGTAATCTACCGCGCTGGCCCATGGCGGGTTGGTAGATGTCACATGCCCTTGAATGTTGTGGTTATAGCTTATACCGGTTTCCTCATACCGGTTTCAGAAAATTCCTGCACCTACAATTCCCTTTCAAGGTTAAAAAATATCTTTCAACGTCCACCAATGAAATCTATAAAATACCCTTATCACAACATTTTAACAAAGACGCCGACGTTTTGATAATTTCTAGTTTGATGTTAATCTCGAACCTTTTAATTGTAAAGGCTACTTTGACTACCTATTGATTTCTTTTCTGCCTATTTAAAAAATAACTCGCACACGATGACACTTAAACTTGGCCGTGAACTTCTTAAACCGAATTTTCCCAAGTACTTTTCAATACATCAAAGTATAAAAGTATAAACGAGTAGGTTTGTCCAGATTAGGAATCTTTGAGGGGTCGCTCGTGCCCCGAGCTTGACACTTACCTACATTTCATCGAGTGTCTCAAGCAAGGTGCATCTCTTTCAAAATTGGGTTCGAGGGAGGCGTCGTGCTTATCAGTCATATAGGCATCTGGCGCTGTCACTACGATACCTTAAGTACGATACCTCATGCGGGTAGGTAATAGATAGTTTACTTCTGTTGACTGAAATATGTAATACAGGGTTGTTGAGAAAATTATAATGACTTCCTAAGGGCAACTTCTGTACATCATAACATACAACTTTTGTTCTACGACTTTTAGTACATATTCATAACATTTTTTTCTCTAGCACAAAAAAGAAAGTTAAATCGATCGATTTATCTATTAGCTTTTATGTGGTTACAGAATAAATAATAAAATACAGAAGATGGTGTGTTGAAGACGCGATGGACTACGGATGTCTACGCTACGTAACAAACGCTACGACTCTCGTTAGAGGCCTATTTCCTGTACTATACGAGACACACAACAAAAAAGTGACATACAGTACGAGGTATCTACACAAAAACCTAATAGGTTCATAGTATCTCTACTCAGATCTGTATTAAGTTATAATAGAAGTCGTAAAACAAATGTTTTTATATATGATGTATGAAAAGGCTATTTGCACATTTCCAATAACCCTGTATAACCATATTCTTATCAGTGCCCTCCAAAAATCCACGTGTCATTTTATTCTGGTCATGTTAAGGAGGCCTGACTACAGTTATATAATATACTCTCTTTTATATGCCTTACAAAATTCAAGAACATATAATATTTGACTGAGACATCTCCCATCTCTCTCATTATGCTACCTTGGAGGATTATGGTCCATACTGTCTCTCTTTTTGAGAGAAGGTATAAAGTATCTGCAACTTAAAAAAATATAGACTTCTTTAAGTACATACGAGTAGTTATAGAAGGTGTGAATTTAAAGTGATTATCTCAGAATAATGGCGATATGCTTTTCTGAAAAATTTGCTGCAACGAATTATGGCAGGTCTTTTTAGTCGAAAGAGTTGATCCACAAAGAATCAAAGATTAAAAATTAAAATATCATTAGAAGTGCAAAGGGAAGGCCAGGGCTTATGCCGTCAGCCCGTAACGAGTCGGAATCGTTCGGAGTCAGCGGTTAATGCCCTTGTCAGAAGGGATAATGAAGAGTGTTCGGCGATGGCTTTTATTTCTACATTTTGCTCATGCAATGTGTAATCTTTCTTGTACAATATAAATAAATATAAAAATCAATGGAGAGGCACACGCATAGCTCTGTGCACGAGTAGATGGCACTCTGAGCGACTTTATGTAATTATATATAAGATTGGCAAACAGGCAGATGGCCCGCCTGATGGAAAGCGGTCACCGTCGCCTATGGACATTTGCAACGCCAGGGGAGTTGCCGATGCGTTGCCGAGCCTTAAGGACTCTTTTCACACCCATCTTGAAGGATTGCAATTTGTGGCACTGCGGAACGACTTGCAGGGGGAGCTAGTTCCACGTTTTGCAAGTATGCGGGAGAAAGGAGCGCATAAATCGTGTGGTGTTGGATCTCCAGGACTCGATAGTGTGTCGATGAGCTTTATCCCGATGACGAGATGAACGATGATAGAACCGTGAAGGAGGGATGAGATTGAATAGCTCTTCCGAGCATTCCCCGTTGTAACCTATCGGTGTGTTTGCGTTCGACAGCCCCACTTGAGAGCCAGTTCCTAATCCAGCTGTAGCGTGGCACCATTCTTTACTGCATCGTCACTTAACATCAGATGACTTGTGTGTGGTCAATCGCTACCATAGATTAAGGAAAAACGCTACACGGTTAAAAGTTTAACAAAAATGGGTTGTCGTAAATTTTTAGTTTTGCAGTCGGAGCAGCAGAACATTTTTCTAAAAAAAAAAAACTATTTCAGAACCTTCCCAGGCTAACGGATATCTCTTTGCAGGTAGCTGCAAAGCTTAGGTATATTATTTACTGTGCTTAGTCCCTGTACTTGTACGACTTCCAAGTTCTTGTATAATCAGGAAAACTTTACAAACAATTCTTACAAGGCCATGAAATCTATCTCAGCTACTTTGGAGTCTTCAGACCAGTTTAAGAACAGGTATAAGGATTAAAACATCACAAACCAGCGCTTCATAATACCTACCCTCTTGTTTGGAAATTCGGAAATTCCTCTCAGTTTCAAAGAACACGAATTCCAGGAACTTGTTTATTGTGAAGTTTTATTTAGAAAAGCCTTTTGTAGAAGGCTTTGGATTTTCATATCGATATTTCAGAGTAGCTTTTTCGTAAAGATGTTTTCGACGAAGGTAGCGATGTTTTACTTATAACCTTAAGTAGGTT
Source organism: Opisthograptis luteolata (assembly GCA_931315375.2). Taxonomy (NCBI): domain Eukaryota; kingdom Metazoa; phylum Arthropoda; class Insecta; order Lepidoptera; family Geometridae; genus Opisthograptis; species Opisthograptis luteolata. The sequence continues at coordinate 4,183,261 of OV928044.1, forward strand.
TGTTCCTTAAGATTTTTTACGTCAACTTTTTTGTTCAACGAGTGGCTTTTATTTTTGACTACCTGTTCCCGCGGTTTTACCCATATGGGCTTCAGATTATCGCGGTAAAAAGTGGCCTATGTTCTTTCTCAGGGTTTAAACTAACTCCATACCAAATTACATTTAAATCGGTTCAGTAGTTTAGGCGTGAAAGCGAGACAGACAGAAAGATTAACTTTCGTATTTAAAATAAGTAGGAGTGGGATTTTCATATGAAGTGCACGAGAGGCGTGGAAGTTAATTTACTTAACTCCTTACCCATGGTACTGCTAGAACCTAGTGCTGGTTTATTAACAGTAACATATTTGTATTCAGTAGTCGTAAGTTTATACTTCCTCGACACCCATCGCCTCGGCGGCGTCTGCATCGTTCACATGCCACAAACAAGAGCCATCAGCCTCTTACGTTCCCATTGCTATGATTCCAGTTATCTCTCAGAGAAAGAGTGTGAGCCGAAATCAACCACGCTCGCCCAATGCAGGTTGTTAGATATCGCACGCCCTTGAATGTTGTGGTTCTTAGACATGCCGGTATGGTCACGATGTTAACCTTCACCGTTTTATATAACAAAGTTGTACTTATGACTTATGAGTCATGGATGCAGGGTTAACTGTCAACAGTAATTAACATAGCAAGCGAAAACTGTAAAGTAAGGATTCGCATCAGCAGTTTTGAAAACTAAGAGGCTGAAGTGGCTAAACTAAATTGTTAAAGTTTACCTACCTGAAGGAACTCGCCTAACTCGCAGTGAAACTTTGCAGACCGATTCTGACCAAGTTACTAGTCCTTTTTCATTTGCTAGAGCTGCTAACATATAAAATAATCTCTGGGTGAAGAGTTGTAGGTAATTAAATTCGATTGTTTTTAATTGCTTTTTTCCAAAGATTATTTATTGCTTTTGTTCGTAAAATTCTCGTAATTATTTCTTTTAGTTTGAATTATACAATTTCACAATCTTGAATTATTTCCTAACTAATTGTGCTGTCATTTTTGTATCCAATTTTGAAATCACTTAAACCTAATAGTGGTGACTTCGTCTAAATATACCTACTACAGCCTAAGGGATCTAAAAGAAATGGTACGAGCTAAAGATATAGAGATACTTATTTAGACCCATATGGAGTCTTTTTACAAAAAATAATTTCAACCCCATTGGCAGAGTGAATAAAATGCATAAGTAATTAGCTCTCTGTCTAGTTTTCAAACAGAACATTTTCATTAGACTTCAGCCCTTTCTAATTTTACGACCGAACAACTCTGTCGGTGGAAACAAGGCTCTACTTGTACAACCCCTAATTAATTAAAAGAGGTATTCTGTAAAGGGAATATTTCGACAAATTGTCACAGTAGAGGCTTCAATTGCCGTACCTGGGAGACAATAGGAAACTTCAAAAGCCGTCCCTGTGAGACAATTTAGTGCCATCACAATCCGAAAATTGGCGCGGGCTTCAGTGGCCCGGGGGTATGCAACGTTGGCTAATACCAATTAGCATGGACTCGGGTGGTTCGATTAGCTAGCTCTAAATGAAAATGGTCATACTTTTTTCACCTCACAAGCTGGGAAAGAGTCTGTTATTCGTTCGAAATCTGAGTGCAAAAGCGCATTTTGCGCGCTAGCGTGGAAAGTAATTTTAAAATTCGAACCTTTCTATTCAATAATTTTCCATACCGCCAGTCCACTTAACATGCAAACTTATTTCATGTCAGTGTGCCAACCTCTTTTTGGAATAATCGCACTGGCCAGTACGACTATTGCATGAAAAAAAAAACAAACTTAATTTATCTGTTTTTCTTGCATCTATATAGCAGTTAGTGAGGTGAAAAGTTGTGTGTTTCGCTCAGCTGCATAGTTATTCTGCGTCTTGTACCTTTAAAACCCTCGCTACGCTCAGGATTCTATATTTGAACCATTCGCTTCGCTCATGGTTCAATCCTAGACTCCTTCGCTTGCTCAAGTTTCAATACAAGTACTCGCGCCAAAATACAACTTTGCAGCCTTGCATAACAAATAACTGGACTTTTTTGGCGGCAATTGAACTGTTAACGTGAAAATTTTGTTTTTATTTCCAAAACTTGTGTTTCTTCGAGTGATAATGTGTAATATTGGTGGATTATTAACCATAATATTGTGTTTGTTAATGTGTACGAGTGTGGGAAATTGAAATAAAGTTGTGAAAGTGACTTTTCGAGTTGCTCCAAAAAAGTCCGTGTAAACTTTAAGTAAAGCGCCACTACTTTACTTAAACACTATCCTCATCCCATCATCTCATCATCATCGCCATCATCATTTATTTTAAACTTGATTCAACTCTCTGAGTTTGAAATATTATAAACTTGACACTGGCAAATACACTAATCGTGTGACGCCATAACGAAACAAAAAAAAAACAAATAACTGTTGTCATTTTAGTGAAAACTCTTGAGGTACAAAAGTATCTCAAAAGGAAAAGCGGAATCCGTTTAGGATCACTTTGTTGTCCGTCTGTCTGTCTATCTGTCAAGACCCTTTTTCTCAAAAACGCGTTGAGGTATCAAGTTGAAAATTAGTTAGCTATTTTTTATCATACAAACTTTTAATGGAGAGAAAATAAACGCTGTGAATTCGCCAAGTGCCTGAGTGTCGCCTCTGGCAAAGTGGCATGGACTGGTAACTATCACTCGACATTGGAACAGCCCGTGGGAAATGAAACTATAATTGTCAATTTAACTGTCCATCTGACGGCGGAAATGGCCTGATGCAGGTACCCGATTTTTGAGCTTCATTAAACGGATTTCTCGATTTGTTAATTCTGGAAGGTGAAGGTGATATCGTTTTGAGTGGACGTATTTACAGTTTGTTTGCGTTTTGTGTATTAGGTAAGTACAAAAAAAAAACGTTCGAAGATGGTGCAAAAAAAAGCTGAAGCTCATGCAGTTTTTATCCCTGTGAGGTACGTTAAACGAAAGAAACAAATAGGTAAACAAGAGATTATCACACACACAAATCACACACAACCCGAATTCTTATAGGTAGGTAGGTACTATTCTTACTTTTCCTGACGCTTATACAAAATTAGCTATTCCCCGCGGTTTCACCCGCGTGGATTACATTTTATTGCGATAAAAAGTATTTTATGTCCTTCCCCGTGGTTTTGAATAGTTTACTTTGTCTTTATACCACTAAATAGTTTTGATGAAACTCATCAAAACTATTTAGTGGTTTCTTTAACCGTGAACAGGTAACAAATTATTCAAGAGATAAAAGTATTTGATCGATGGAACATCGATCAATTAAAATTAAAATGTTATCCATACAAAGACGGTTGAAAGATAGTTAAATGAAACAGTCTTTCGTATCCGGCAACGTGACCAAAAAACCAAAATGCTGGCCGCTACTATAATATTATACTCATTACTCTGTCCAATATACAAAATTGATGTAAGTATGAACTCTATAAGAAATTGTTATTATTTATCTTGACACGAATAGCAAGAGGTATAGGTACGGTTCATCAAACTTAGCTACAATAAATAAATGAGGTTATAAAACTTCGACCCCAATTCCGCCTGTTGCTCGGAACTTCCGAATTTCAGCGGCATTTCCCAAATACTTTGAAGGTATTGGTCGGGTTCCTAAGAATTTCATGTTCAAGCATTTTTACGGCATATTTAGGGACTTTTGTCGTTGGCCGTACACTGCTTACTTTGTTAACATACCTAAATAAAGGAGCTGATGAACAAAACAGTTTTTGTTTTAATCCGTCTGTTTATGGCCCTTGAATCAAATATTGAACTAATTTCCAAGCAAAATAGCCTAAAAGTTATTTTCAATATTTTATTACAAATAGGTGTATGCATTTGACCCCGCAGTCTCACCTGATTGTAAGCGATGACGAAGTGGAAGATGGAGCATGCTTGCTTAGAAGATACCTAGTCACTCTTAACTTGAAGGCTCCCAAATATTTCGGGAAACAGATAAATGTGCTAAAAATTGAGTTTTAAATTGAATTTCGATCAAAACGATACAATTGCAGTACAGTTTTTTGCTCCTCCTGTAAAGTTTAGTTTTGTGTCACTAGATCGTCTTATTCACCAGCTTCTCAAATATAACATTGACGAGAAAAAATGACATTGTAGGTGTATTACGTGGTTCATAACGATGGAATAATCTCTGATAGCACGCGAACCGCGAGCAAAAATTGTTCCCAAACTACCTTGAGTTCCCGGATATGAGATCGGCAATTCGTATGAATATAGTTGAGTCCTTGTAAAAGTTCTATATGAGAGAATATTGCTTTTACAACTTCGTGAAAATACCTATTACAGACGATTGAGCGACTCTGTTTATTTTAAAAATAGGTTGAGGAAATAGTCTCCTAACATTTTTCCTTAGCAAAAATGTACTAGAAAATGCTGTTGTTGTTTTTTGAACACTTTCATCATCATCATCATCATCATCACCAGCCGGAAGAAGTCCACTGCCGAAGATAGACCTTCCAATTTGAACCCCTCCATCATGAACGACAGTCTGTTTATAGCCAAAAGGCCTTAAACACATTGTCATTGTCATTTTAGAGGTAAATGTAGGGATATAAACTAACTAATGCCAGTCGCCAGTTAGTCAGTCGCTAGTCGCTTACTATAAAGTTTAGATGTTATAAATTACAATGTACACAGAGATGTCTTCAGACAACATTAGAATTTCCAGATGGCGGCGTCACAAAACGTCTTATCTTATATAAAGAAAATCCTGTTTAAGTGTTATGGCGTGCCATTTTCTCTTACTACACGAGCAATGAGATTATAACGTCTCATTAGGGTGTACTAGACTGTAAAAGGCAGCAAGATTTAAAATGCAAAAATGTAGACGAGGCGCTTAATTAATTTGAGTTTGATCTAATTTTGAGAGTTATCCATAAGGGAGGTCTAATGCTTTACAGATTAGGGTAAACTTTATGAGAGACGATGTTTCTAAATTACGATTTAATTTTCTTTATACAAAGAGGTAAATTTTGTGTGTTGACTCTCATATGTGACTTCTGTTGGTTATAAGAGATATAGATAAATGAGCTCTAGATTCGACTCGTTGACCACGAGCGAAATCCACTTTCGTTCAAGTCTCGTTCAAAAATATAGAGAAAAACTACTGCTCATTAAAATTCACGTTCTATTTAATAAAATGGTTTAACTTTGTCTCGTTATTTTACTTTCTCATTTTCGTCAGGCTAAGCTACTTAAGTTAAAAATATGTTGCTATCACTTAGAACTACTTATGTTTGTTTCAGCAGCTGCTCTTAGAAGTTCTCTTGAATTGAAAATAAAAGCATAAAGTGATTACTTCGTCAACATCATCATCAAAATCATCCTGTTCATTGGTGGACGTAGGCCCCTCCCAAAGTACGCCACTGAGCCCAATCTTCGGCTTCTCTCATCCCAATCTTTGGCTACTGTCATCCTCCCAATCTTCGGCTCCTCTCATCCAACCGCTGCAGTCACTTTTCATGTGTCATCGCTTCACTTAGCCGGAGGAAGTTCAAAACTACGATAGTTGAGCAAAAATTGCTTGATATGCAATAAGTAGCGCAACACGAAGCGAAATACTGACACAAAACATTATCATTGTTGATAATTGAATACCGGGCTTTTTTTAAAACCAGCCTTCCATTGCCATTGAGGTAGAAGAAGATAAGAACGATGTTACAGAAATATAAAATATTGCAGATATTGCTGCTTATACTTTAGTGATCATCAGCTTTGCTGATAGAGGCACTCCATCAAAGATGACCCCCCCTATTTTTTCAAGATCTGTATAGTTTACTTCGACGACAGTTTCCCAGCCTAATTTAGCTGCTGCTTTCTGAGAGCCGATGGACGTCATCCAGGCCCCGGTCATGGGTACTCCGTGCTCCTTGCATGTCACCATTCTGTAAGTAGCATTAAAAATGAAATTAACAAGACAGAAATTGAAGGAAATGGAATACCGCTGACACGCTAAACACAAACTGCCTAAGATAAGAATATGCCATAGATGCTTTACTGAGATAACTCGCGAATGTGGTTTAGCTCACTACTTCGATGAATGCACACACCCGCTACACACATGCACATGCACAATTTTTTCTAACGTAAATGCCACTACTTTGGCATATGCCATAATAATATGCTCTTTGTTGATGAAAGCATCCTGAGGACTTTACTCGTAACCTAAAACCACCAGTAAAAAGTTGCAATTTGATAAAAAAAAATTGTTACAATCTACTGTGAGATCCTCTATCTCTTTGAAAAAGTTCTGATGAGTGCCAGCCAGTGACATAGGAACATAAAAAGGTTGATATTAAATACAAACCTAGCTTTAAGCATTTCTCCTGCGATGCCCAGACCTCTACAATCTGGATGCACAACTATTCCGACGTCATCATAATACAAATTCCAGTCGTATTTGCGTCTAAAATCTCTGTCGAATACATCACACATGTGGGTTACTATTTTGTAAAATTTCGCCATTTCTTTTGTTTTTACCAGCTGTAAAGAAAACGCTGTTTATGTTAGTTTTCATTAGCATCTTTACAAAATGTGTTTGATAGTCTAGGTGTGTGTTAATGCATAGTCCATTGTGTATTATATATCACAACCAGTCCTTTCATTATAAACAGGGAGGAATTGTATAGGTAGTGGATCTTGAAAGTGAGATTAGATGACAGATGAGAGGGTGATTCAATCTCGCTGATAACTTATTCCTCAATACAAAGAGATATATATAAATACAAAGAGCCCTCAATAACACTCGAGAAACGTCTGAAATTCCTTATCAAATTTATTAAAATGACAACATTCCTAATAATATAGGAGATAGAATCGTAGTAACAGTCGATTTCTTTTCATGAGAGTTTTATAACTAATGGAGTGGCAAACAAGCAGACGGCTCGCCTGATGAGAAGCAGTCACCGTTGCATAAAGACATTTGCAACACCAGGGGAGTTGCCAATGCGTTGCTGACCCTTGAGAACTCTTTTCACACCCATCTTGAAACTGCAATTAGGTAGGTATTTAAAAACGGTTTAACAATATTCTTTTGCTGTGTTCTTTAGCAAACTTCACTGGCTCGGCCACCTTGAAAGAATGGGAGAGGATCGTGAATACAGTGGACGGCCGAGTGGCCGTCACCCGGTCAGCCGTCTCAGGTATCGCTGCAGACGAATTCACGAAAGATTTACGCGAGCTCCAGGTAGAGGACTAACAGGAGGTGGCGCAAGACAGTCCGAAGTGGCATCTTTTGTTATCGGAGGCCAGGAATCACTTTGGGTCCTTGCGCTGTCTCAGTTAGTTAAGACCTATTAAATTTGTTGTATGTACGCAATGTAATAGGTTATTTACCGCAGCCATTTTCTCTCCCCCTCTCCTCGAGGTACATGATTGAACCAGCGACGATCTTCAACTCTCCTGAATCATCCTCCAAGCAACACGCGTCTATCTGGAAGTGCTCATTCATTGCCTTTCCAATGTACTGAGCCTTGTATTCTTTGAACGCATTCTCGTCTTTAGACAATTCTGAAATGTTTTTTACTTACGTTAATGTTGATTACCATTAGCAGATAAGTAAGATAAGAGTGTGATCTCTTCAGGAAATCGTTCTTATCTGGTATCATAAGATGAAAAATAATGAATGAAATAGCATAGTTTAAGGTTATACTAAACACATGTCCCTGATGGTCGATGGTAGATTTCAATGAAATTAATAAAAACAAAAGATTTATTATTACAGGACACCTTAAAAAAAAAAGTGAAATACCCTCTTTAGGGTTCTCAATACTTAAGCCCGCTTATAAAGAGTACTTGCTGGATTAAATACATAAACACAGAGTTTAATCATTCGGTTAAAATGTTAGTCTTCTAGTCCAAAAAATGCCTTGCGGCATTAAATATTAGCTAAATCAACAATCCTACCTACTAACTTTTACCTTATGCTGGTAATTTAGTGTTTATGGCATGCTCGATGAATATTTGATATCATATTACTGAAGCGGAGTTAGGGAGCTAACCCTCCAATATTGGTGGATTAAACATTTATAAGTCTAACACAAAGTTTGCCTACTCTGTCGTGGCGCCGCAAGACGATTTATCGATTCAAAGTTAAAACTCTTGTGAGCAATTTACTCTAAGTTAAAAAGATAACTTGGCCTTCTTTAAGAGAGTCTTATAATTTCAACATGTATTGTGTAAAAAAGCGAGATTATGGCTGTTTGTAGGAGTGGAAAAGGTCCCGGTAGTGTACCTACACCGGGCGGTGATGATTCAGAAATGGTTGTGTATTACCTAGCTATTTTTATTTATTTTGTTTTCATTTAGCTAATTATTACAACAAGCGATGGTGGCTGAACGGTAACGCGTGCGACTTACAAGACGCCGATACTGAGTTCGAATTCTCTCGGCCCCGCACCTATGATTTAAGACGAGGAATTAGCAATATTGGCTGCAGGGATCTCCTTTTCTCTCAGCAATTACAAAACATACAGAGCTAATATTTATGTACATTAAAGATCATGTTTTTGAAATCAAATTGTCGGAAAAATAACACGATTGGTTAACTTTCATAGCAGAGAAATAATAATCGAAAACTGACCACTAAAAAAATATTTTCATTTTAAAGCCATACAAAACCGATTTAGTACATTCTTCAAAGAACTACAGGTTTACACTGAGAAAAAAATTCTAGCTTTCCTTCTGAGTCTTTACCTTCCAAGACCGTTTCCTTCCTTATTTTGTATTAGTTTTCCTTCTGAATCACAATTCCTTCCCTTTTGACTCGGAAGGAAAACGGTATTTCGGAAGGTCTTTTTTCTCCGTGTAGTTCTATAAAATAACGGAAGTTTACATTTTAAACGAAAAATTCCCTTTTTTGACGCATACGACCTTACGGCATTAGTCAGCTCGCTTGCGTTTTTGTATGGAGCTGATTGCAGATTAATTGTTTATCACGGCGTCCCCTTAATAAGTTATGTGTGGATTTGCCATCGTACAAAAACGGTGAAAGAAAACATTATAAGGGGACCGGCGTGTCCAAGAACTGCAAAATTCAGGGGCATGTGAAATCTACCAACTCGCGCTGGGCCAGTGTGGTAGATTACGGCCCATACTCTCTAAGAGAAGGCCAGGGTCCCAGCAGTGGAAACGTAAGAGACTGATTATGATGATGATGAATTATGAAAACGGAAACCTGTGTTTTAATGATTTAAAAAAGACAAAATGAAACTGACCTGCTGATTTGTGGATTGGTTCCTCAGGTACATAGTAATCTAAAAACAGATTCAAGAGCTCTTCATATTTGTCACTTAGCACTTCTTGTATTCGGAATTTTAACTCTTTTCCATTGTGAATTTTCGTAAAGTTTGCCCACACACGTTGTGTCGACATAGCTACAGCCACAATCGAATTGCTAATCAGCGGCGGCAGACGATGTATAAGTACATATTATTATATGTATCTTGAAATAAGTATCGTCTGCAGTAAGAGATAAGTATAAATCAATACTGATAACCGAAAAAAAACAGAAACTCAACAGAAACCTGAATAAGTAACAACCTAACATTGCATGCCTACCATTTTGATCAAATTGAGCTATATGCTCTCTAAAATAACTTTTTTTGTATTATAAAGACTTGGAATGATTCCAAATGGGTTAATCAAAATAAAACTTGTATATCTCTCTCTCTCTCTCTTAATGTTTCAATCAATCAATCAATCAAAGTTTCATTTAAACATGTTATTTTTTTCTTTTTGTTAGTCTTAGGTGGATGAAAACTTGCGTCGTAACTACCACTAGTGGTGCCAGTTTTAATAGGGGTTAGAATAAACCGTCCAAAATGCTCGACTAGCCAAAATAACAAATTGGAATATTTTTGTCTGAAGTCTGAACATTTAGATCATCGAACTACTTCGTAAGGACACAATGGAATAAACGACATCTAAAAGCCTAGAATAGTTCTTAGAGCAATCGAAGTAGTATCCTAACAGATTGGAAACATCCAATTTTGTAGAATATAAGTTGGCATCTAGCTACACCTGGATTGATATCTATCTCTCTGCCGGAATAAACCGATAGGTGCTTGGCGGCAGATTCAACGGAATATGTTTCCTACAACTATCTATATAATTTAGTGACTTGTTTAACAAATAGGTACCTAATTCTTACATCAGTCAGTGCGTATAATATTACAAATGAAACCACCTTCTTGAAAAGTGAAACTTTATTTTAGGAGCCAAGACACATCTATAACAGCGTACATTCCTATGAGTATTTATTTTTGTTGAACCTGATATATGTTTATTGATTACTTGGGCACATAAACACAATACACGACCAAATAAATATAGCAGTTTAAATTCAACTCATGTAGTACACAAATAAAGCAATTCATAATAAATAATACATAGTACAAAATCTAAAGTACCTACAGTTTGATAGTCTCATTTATAAATAGCGATCTCATCCTTAGAAATTTATATGATGGAGAGGATTAGATTAAAAAAAACTGGATAGAGATTGTATTTTTTTTACCTTTTCACCTTCCATCGAAAATGCAGCCTCAAGTTCTATTTCATTCGATAAAAATCTAAAAAAACAGCATGATGAAAAAGAAAGACGGACATAATACAAAATTAAAACAAAAATAAATTAAAAGCTAACACGTTTTACACTTTAACAACCATCAGTTTACAAGACGGAGGTGCTCCTTCGAAAGTGACTCCCGTACTTTTCTCAAGATCCTTGTAATTTAGTTTGCATACAGTTTCCCAGCCCAATTTCGCTGCTGCCTTCTGAGAGCCGATGGACGACATCCAGGCTCCGGTCATGGGAACTCCACGCTGTTTGCAAGCCACCATTCTGAAAGTTTAAACAAAAGTAAAATTTAGCTCAATACGACAAAACTCAAATTCAGGTTAGTGTGTGTGAGTTTGTGAGACCAGTTATCCTGAAAGAGCCGGAATTAAAAAAATAACAAAAAATGGATGCCATTGTCAGAACTAGACAAATTGAATGGCACCAGCTATCAAATAAAAAAAAAAAACATCAAAATCTGTTCATTAGATTTCCGCGGTAACAAACAAAAAAAAAAGTCGAATTGAGAGTCTCCTCCTTTTTTGAAGTCCGTTAAAAATACCTAAAAGGTAAAATAAATTGGATGAAAAGTGTCAATATCATTCTTATGGTGGAAACCAATCGTGGGAATTTCTAAGTGTGTTATTTTGGTTGGTTTGTAAATGTCTTATTGGGACTATTTTAGACACTTATGTATTCAATACCTATCATGGTATTTTAATAAGACAAGTATATCACAAACCTCGCTTTGAACAGTTCTCCTGCGATACCGATGCCTCTGTAATCCGGATGGACTACAATGCCTCTGTCATCGTAATATGTATCCAAGTTGAACTTCTCAATAACTTTGTACGCGTCGGCCATGATCATTGATAACTCGAAAAATTTCTTCATCTCGTCTGTCTTCAGTTTCTGAAACGATAATAAAAACTTTATAACAAACTGAAGTAATAAAATAAATGACAAAAGACCACAATTAATCCCAGTCCATCCAGGCGTAGCGTGGTGCCTTCGACCATGAACACATAATTAGGTTTTGAAATGAGATATTTTATCATGTACATATTTGTTTTTGTTTGAGTTCTCGATATTCGTGATCTTACGCTTGCATCAAAGACGAAATATCCAGAACTTAAACAAAAACAAAGAAATGTTAAATAGTCAGTTTCCTCGCTCGACGAACCGATAACCGATGGGGAAGAAAGGTCCTGTTGGTAGCCCTCTCACTAGGTGGACTGACGCTATTGTAAGAGTCGCAGGGAGTCGATGAATGCCAATGGCTAATAGCCGTCGTGGTAGCGTTTAAGGGTGGCATTAAGGTGCTTATGTTTAACAGCGGACTTCTTCCGATTGATGTTGATGATGAGCGCGTTTCAAAACCTAATTCTAATAATATGCTAACTTACTCCAGCAACTTCCTCTACGTCCGAAGCCGCTTCACCTTTCTTCTCAAGCATCATGATGGAGCCAGCGACGACCATCAAGTCTCCAGAGTCATCGTCCAAGCAACACGCATCTATTTGGTAGTTTATTTTTTCATTCAACGTGACAACCAGCTCTTTGTACTCATTGAACGCTGTCTCGCTCTTAGCCAAGTCTAAAAGAGAGAGAGCAACATGTTTTAGGATATTGGGTAGTCAGCGGGTTAGTGTCATTTGGAAAGTATGTAACATGCAAATGATTACCTAACGAAAAAAAATAGTAAAACAATCAAATTAGCCAAAAATTAACCTTCCACGAATCACGATTCCTAGTATGTCAGGTCAATTAGTCGTCTATTGCCCGAAATTAATAATCGATCCTGATCCGTTATCCGCGGTTTTGGGTCAATGTGTCATGATATAATATGTCATTTTAGTACTAGGGCTTGACATATTACGACATAAAATTACATATTATGACATGACAAATCGATTCAAAACCGGTGAATAACGGATCAGGATCGATTATTAATTTCTGGCGTATATCATCACACTACTCGCTTCGTTCTGTTGTTCTGTTCTAGTATTTTCGGTTGACAACAGGTGTGTACTGAGTATACCTTTAATAAACAATTATAAACATCAACAAACTTACGTGTAGATTTGTGAATAGGTTCTTCTGTAGCAAAGTAGTTGAAGAGCAAATTGAAAACCTTTTCAGACTCCTGTTTTGACAGTTCCTGTATCCGGAACCTTAACTCTTTTCCATTGTGAACTTTCGTGAATCTGGACCAAACTGGCGCTGGTGCTGACATTGTGGTAGCTTTGAACGAACTGGCGATACACAGTTGATATTTTCATATATGTGTGTTATCAAAAGATACTAGCACGCATATCTACATTCTACACAGATAATAATTCTTTACTTCACTAGGGGTTACGATAGCAACATATATGTTTATGAGTCACTCACAACTGAAAATTTCCAACAAAGGTGGGCAAAGGTGGTAAAACACTTGTTTGGGAATTTCAAATTACATTGACTTGGAAAACTGATACTTTTAAAATAAATGAAGGTGAAAATAAAAAAAAAAAAAATTTGAGCTATGTAGTAGAGTTACTTTTATAATAACTAGCTGCGCCCGCGGTTTCACCCGCGCAGGCTGCAGTTTACCGCAATAAAACGAACTTTTTCTCTTTATTTGAACCTTCCTTGGACATCACAACAAAAAAAATATTTGCGAAATCGGTCCAGCCGCGTGATGCGATGACCAAGGGAAATAGGGATTCATTTTTATATATAAGATCACTAAGGGCTGGTTTTATGATCAGATGGCAAGGTTAACTATAGTTAAAAACGTAAGCAAATGACTAATGGTTAACTATTTCATATGTTTTATCTATACTATAGTAAATCTAGAAAACGTATCAAACAACCGACCCTAAATACGTCCGATAGCACGGTAACACAATGTGCAACTATATGGATTAAAGCAACTGCCTCCTAGCCTTGGGTGGCGTGGAATAGAAGATCAAGGTCAACAGATAGAAGCATATTCGAACTTTATAGGAACTAGGTTACACTCATGCTTTTTTCATTTTCCCGTAGGAACCTTTTACCAGGGTAAAAAGTAGACTATGTGTCAATACAGAGTATTAAATCTCTTTATTCAAAATTTCTCTCAAATCATCTCCTCTCAAATATTTATCGGCCTGTGATGCAATAATATAACTTTGATTTAGATAATATAATGTAATAACAAATATCAGTATCAATAAAAGTTCAAAGTCAATAAGAAAATGATCAAAACAATCAATTCAGGTACACGGAGAAAAAAGATCTTCCGAAATACCGTTTTCCTTCTGAGTCAAAGGGGAAGGATTTGTGATTAAGAAGGAAAACTAAAGTAAAATAAGGAAGGAATCGGTCTTGGAAGGAAAGTCAGATTTTTTTTCTCAGTGTAGTAATTTAAATCTACAAGATAAAAAGCATTGATTAGATAAATAAATAAAAACAGTTACACAGAGATACATAATTAAGCCATGTATTCACTGAGAAACAATGTTTCGGATACATAGGATAAAAAGATAAACGATAAAAAGTATCCTATGTCATTTCCCGGGGTTTAAAATATCTCCATACTATTAGAATTTGGTTTTGAAAACAAGATATATACCAAAAAAATCTAATTCTAATGTTAATGACCACTTAACCACGGTAGTTTAGAGCAGTACCTACTTATATAATATCCATACTAAATTCTATCAAGATCGGTCGAGAGCGGTTTAGACGTAAAAAGGTAACAAATAAACAGGGTTACTTTCGCATTTCTAATATTAGTATGGATAAATAAATTAGACATAATTATAGCACTGTTAATAAAATAAAAAAATATGGCTCATGATTATATTTGCTATTGCACATTGCTCTTACGCTTTGCTATAAAAAGATAATAGCCAAAGCATACACAGATAATACTTTGAATTTTCTATGTTATTAAATGTTACGGTGGGCTGACTGTACACAATTTCCTTGGGAATTTCAAATTACATTGGCTTAAAAATGTGTTTCTAAACATCATAAAGTTGGTTTAATCAAGATTTGGATTCTTATCCCGTTTGAATAGAGTTGTAAATCAAATACAAGAGCCATTACAGTTTTATAACTCGAGAAACACTACATTAGTATAGCGCAGTGCAATATGCAGACGCATCAGCGGATGGCAACAGTAGACCATTTCGAATAATGGGATGGGGATTCTTCTTCAAAAAAGATCGTGTTTTGAATCGATTAGAATCGAAGTCTAAAGAAAAAATCGGAACCTAGGACATCTATTACTCGTTTCTTTTTCAAATCGAACAAAATTAATAACAAAGTGGTGTCGATTCGGTTTTGCATTCTTTAAAACTAAACTAAGTTTGACAGGCCTAAAAGTAATGCTGTCCTTTTTTTACTTTAGTGGTTAGAAAAAGACAGCAATACTATTAGACCTGTCAAACTTAGTTTAGCTATAAAGAATGCAAAACCGAATCGACACCAATATAATATACAAATAACAAAAGCGATAAAATCAGTATCGTCATCCTTTAAGTTTATGGTAATTAATTGAGTAATAAAATGTTATCTTTGACATGTTTGGTATTGTTTAGGTGAGTGAAACTAAATTGTAAATATGTATTGTTTATATGATTTCACTCTTATTGAAACAGAAAAAAAATTAATCCGGAGTGCCTGAGATGGATGGCTCATTGCTTAGGATCGATTAAAAAATAGTTTTTCATTGCAAAATAATCGATATTTCGATGAATCGATCTCAAATGGCCATTCCTATTTGTTAGTAGAAAAGAGTCGTGACTGATGCCTGCAATGTTTACAGAGTAAAAAAAATTATTGGTTACTGGGTTGCTAGGTAATTTTAGAGGCAAACATCGTCTGATAGGTAATGCTATCCATCGAAAATTATGTGATACAATGTGACATTAATCATATTATAGATAAAAAACAATAATTTCCGACTCAGTATTTTGTAATCGTGATGGAACGAGGCGGTAGGTATCTAATTCATGACAATCGTAATTAACCGTTTCACGTTTCTGAAAAATATTATTTAGTACAATAGAAACAACATAAAACATTGTTCTCAAACGAGGTTTTAATATTTATGTAGATACATTTCAATGTCATCGCATATATTATATACAAAATTGAATCGTAGTCTAAGTGTAATTCAAATACTCTCTGTACCTAAATCTGTATTTTATGTGGGATTTTTTATGTAATGTCAATTTTTGATAAACGTTAAATTAATAACACCTTTCCGTTTGCGTCGGCGGACAAAATTTAAAATTAACTCTATTATTACGCCTCAAAACTAAAATAGGCCACTCTGACTTGAACATTTAGATAGATGAACAATTTAGTACCTACTATGAACAAGTTGATTTTCAGATTTTTGTGGATTGGGCCGCTTTTCCGCTCAGCTCCTCAGTTACAGAATTTAGAATACACGATAAATCTATGAGAGATGTCGACTGTAAGTACCTACTGTAGCAAATTTTTTGTCTTTCGTATTTGCTACAGTCATTTTTATAAATACCTAACTAGCTATTGTAGTGTGTCAGTGTGTCTCAGTCATTGACTGGTTCAACAACATGGAACCAAGATGTTAAATAGAAAATTTTTCAATCAGACTAAAGTTTGGTTTAGGTTTACAAAGACCGCCGGTAATGGCAAACTATTGAAATTTCGTTGGGAACAACTCCCCGATCATCGTTTCGAAGAGTTTGTGGATTTCTTAATGAATTACTTCGTCAAACATGAAATTACTCATGTTGTATCAGGTAATCATTAATATTTAAAAAAATGTCCTAATTTCATTCATAATCATTTTGTAGATTTTGTATTTTGTTTATTGTGGCATTTGAACTCAAGTCACTTGATGTTAAGTGGCAATGTGGTTCATGGTGTGTCACGCTTTATCTGGATTGGGAACTGGCTCTCAAATGAGGCTAGCAGAACACACCGATTGGTGCTTGGCGACTTAAAAAATGAATTCGATTCTTCAAGTTTTTTTTTTGTTCATATCGTTTTCTTCGAGGAGAAATATAAAACGTTGTATATTTGTTTGTCTATCTGTCATGCTATAATATATGCTCTTGTACTAATTTCAATAAATATTTATGATACACAAATAAATAATTTGCAACGTAAAGCTATAACATAATAGTAACTTTTATATTTTATATACTTCTAGTATTGATTGCCTTTTCACTGTTTTTCAGGCATTCAAAAAAGTCCAGAAGCAATGGAGGAATATAAACAAATTGTGCTGAAAAACTACAAGGATTCTCCATATCAAACCGCTATCTGTTGTTTAGATGACGAAACTAGTAAAATTGTTGCGTTTGATACTGGGAAATTGTACAGGAGAGGTGATATATACAAGGACGTTATGCCAGTACGTACCAAATACTTCTTTAATGTAATAAATACTCGTTACTCTTGTCGATATTTATCAAGGAAGGTCTTGGCTACGTGCAAAATAATAACTCCAATGCAATATCTAAATAAATTATTCTGTGTATAATGAAGTACTCTTTACACAAAACACAACACATGAACACACACAATACACACACAGTTCAGTAGTAGTAGTGAACATGAAGTACTTACACTTTTTAATTTTTTCTTTTTGATTTTAGCTTCACTTGCAACTAACCTATTTTGTATATTTTTACCGCTAGACATACGTAACGCATACGTACGTCTTTGCTTTTTGGTTATTATATTTATTTTTCTTCTCAATACACTTAGGTTAACTCTATTGAAAATGCTATTGAGTCCGGTACACCAAAGTTTGGTAGTATAATCTTAACTTTTTGGTGAGTATACTTCCGTACTTGTTTTTTGATTCTTTATCTATCTTTCTTTCTATCTATCTATTCTCCCTATTTCCCCTATTCTAACCATTTTCGGTAAACAGGCAAAACAGTCATGCTCACGAAAGTGACTTTGCTTGCGGCGGCGTCGTGTGTCGAGTCGTCTCATATGGTCGAGGAGAGCGACGGCTGGCACATGCGTCAACTCGTGAACGGGTGCTGCTTGTGGGGTCTGATCTGCTTTGGTTGTGATCCCGCAACTCACTAATATTCATGTTCCCATATCCCAATGTGTACAACCACACAAGAGAAATCTTATTAGTATAGCTAATTAAAAAATATCGGACCTAATGGTATCTTTCTTTTCTTTGCCATCTAATGATGACAAAAAAAACTTGGGATTTTAGTGAACTTGCTCCAATTCAATCAATTAGTAATAAGAATAAAATTGTCAATGTGATCGCGCCAAAAAATTACCTGCCGGGCGTTTCTTTAAAATTTGTAATTGTGTGTGTCAGAGAACTTCGATAACGAATATTTTTAACTAAATATTTATATTTTTTATTTTTTTACTATTTGCAGGGTAGCGTTTGACCACAAGTCGCCTGATGTTATATCGTGCAATTTTGACATGTAATATATATGACAGTTTTTTAATAAAAATTAGCAAGATGCGTGATATTTTTTTTTTATACACACGCAGGCACAAACTGCTGCACTGAAAAGGTTTTTCCACATTCTCCACGAGTGGAACAGCCTATGTCCAATTCCAGAGATTTTGATCAAATACGGCGTAGACGAGTTCCTTGATGACGTGGGCTGCGCAATCCATTCTGAATACAAAGGCTATCGAATCGCCAATGAAATTTCTTTAGTAAGGTTTGTTTTTTGCTAATAAATTTTTAATGTTTTGGTTTATTTGATAAGAAAAACGAATATTATAAATGCGAAAATTTGTGCGTGTGTGAATGTTTGTTACCACGTATCGCCGTAACTACTAAACCGATTTTTAGAAAACTGCAATGGAGGTAGCTTATTTCCTGGATTAACACATAGGCTTTTTTATCCCGAAAAAAGGCTCCCGCAGTGTAACGGGAAAACGCGGGTGAAACCGCGGAGCACAACTGGTTTGGTAATATTACTTGGAAACATATTGTAATAGAAAAGTATAATGATGAATGAAAGAAAGTAATAAAAGGCATTACTTCCAGTTAAGTTATGGGAATATTAACATCACTAGGACTAGTCACTATGACATTGTGACCCATACTTTTTTTCTGAGAGAAGGCGTGTATCCCAGCAGTGGGATTCTTATAGGCTAATGATGACGAATATGACAATTACATTCAATGTAATAATAAGCAGCAACGACTGAAATTAATTTCGCTTTCTATTCTATATCTAAACTGTTCCCCGCGGTTTCACCCGCGTGGGCTACAGCTTTATGCATGCAAAGTCTCAGCCCGATCGGTTTAAAATTGACAAAGTTTCATACAAACTTTCATCCCCTATTTTATCCTCTTGGGAGTAGAATTAATCAAAATCCTTTCTTAGCGGATGCGTACGTCATAACATCTACCTGCATGCCAAACAGCCCGATCCGTCCAGTGGTTTGGGCTGTGCGTTGATAGATCACTATATATGTCAGTCAGTCACCTTTGAGTATTATTCAGATTATACTGTACAGTGTAATTGATATAGGTAGTAGTATTGTAATATTATCAAATTATTTTAACAATTTCAGGCACTATATGTGTAAGGCTAACTCAGTGCCACTCACAGGAGCATGGATGACGTCTCTTGCAACACAAAGATCAACAAAACTCGGTGGCTGGAAGACTATCTACGAGATCAGCTGCGAGGAATTAGAAAAATTACTTGAAATTAAGTTCCAAAAGGCACCACCTACATTTAAATACAAAGTTAAATTCATAAACTAAATATTCCCTTGAACGACACAATTTTTATTAAATTGTTTGCTCTAATTATTATTTCGCTATTTTTAAGTTCTAATTCTGGCTTATCCATCGGCTGAAGCTATCGAAATATTGTAGAAAAAGACAATTTGGTGCCTGTTTAGACATTTATTTTAGATTTTGGCAGTAAGATTTAGGATGAGGCAGACATAGTCGTTGGACGACTGTAAGACCCTAAAAAACATAGAAATAAAAAAATCAAGATTTAGAACATTCATGTTTTACGCCCGAAAATAATAATCGATCCGATCCGTTATCCGCGGTTTTGGGTCGATATGTCATGTCATAACATATCATTTTAGTATTTGGGCTTAACATATTACTACTAAAACTACATATTATATATATGACATGACATATCGATCCAAAACCGCGGATAACGGATCAGGATCGATTATTAATTTTGGGCGTTGGTGTTCGGTATACCTAATATCTGCTATCGTTTTTGTAAAGTTCTTCTGAGAATCCATTTTTTCTCCAATCTGGTCATAATTTGTTAAATCCGAGCAAATAAATTTTCTTTCCTATAGCATCGGAAACTTGGCCTCAATTTCCCGAGAGCGCCATAAAGAATCGGTGATTTACCTCAGGCAAGTTGCCATAGCCGCCGGCTGATTATACAGTCGATTCACGGAGACGGAACTGTGAGTAGACCGATTTATAGACCCTTCACAAAAACCTTACGAGCATATTTTTGAGAGAACGGGGATATAAAATGTAAATCCAGCCTTTTCTTTACAATCATCATCAGCCCCTACGTTCCCACTGATGCAGGGACTCGGGTCTTCTCTCAGAGAGATAGTACGTAAGAGCCGTAATCTACCACGCTGACCCAGTGGGGGTTGTTAGATGTCGGAATCCCTTGAATGTCATGGTTCTTGGCATGCTGGTTTCGTCACAATGTTAACCTTCACCGTTTCTGAGCGATGGAAAATCGCACATAACTTATTAAGTTTTAACTTACAAGATATTTGAAAAAAATAATGTGTGATAAAATAACACAAGACTGTGAAAAATCTCAAGAGATTTTGATGAGGGATTCGGAGTGTGATATTTTATACTCAATTTATAACTAGTGTCTCATGGCACTGAACAATTTAGTAGGTATTCCAATCGCTGCTCGGTAAAAAGCTTTGACTAGAATTGAAACTTATTGTTTGATTTCAATTTTCGGGCATGCCACTTAGGGTAAACAAGATCAGAAAAGGGAAGGTTCTCGTCGAAGGCTTGTGTACAAAGATTTTAGTTCCTTACTAACTGTACCCCAGGGCTTTCCCGTTATTTCACAGGAATCTTTTTCCGGTATAAAGAGTTATTAGCTATCTCCATTTCAAATGTCAAATCCATTAATTTTCGAGCTTAATTTGGGGCTAGTTTAATTTGTGTGTAATTGTCCCCGATATTTATTTATTAATTTATTTATTCAATGAGCAGTATTGGAGTAAAGAAGTAACTTAAATATGTATACACATCCACTCACAAACTTTCGCATTTATAATATTGATGTGATGTGATGAGACGATGATGATCACTTAGTGTTAACACATAGGTAGTGATATAGTGTGATGTGATTTGTTTGGTCCAAGCTGTAAATAAAAACATTGATATTTATTGTTCATTCTATTGAGTTTTATATTTTTGTTTGTAGTTTTCGTCAACATCAACACTATATCGATAAAAAAAAACATCACAACCGTCTCAATTTACGCCTCTTGTTATTTGTTAAGCAACAAGATTAACCTTTTTTTTCTTAAGAAAACAAGGTATTTGTCACGAAGTTGCGAGGGCGCGTGATGTTTTTGTTCGCGCCTTGTTTTGTGGGCAGTCCTTTGTCTCCCAAATGTTTTATTACTTATTTAGTTTTGCCATTGTTCAGCACGCTGCGATAAAAATAAGTCAAATATGCGTGACGCGAGAAGAAATACCTCATCTAATTAATTTTTTGGTTTTGTATGGGAGAAAAATGTTATGAATAATGCGTAGAATCATAATTGTTTGTTAAGCGATAGTTTCTGAGTTTGTTTGGTTGTAACTTCTTCACGTGGAAACAGCTCTATGAATTTGAAACAAATAATGAAAATTTAGAATGTAGATAGTTTACACCCTGGATTGACCACATAGGCGACCGTTATCCCGCAGGAACCTTTTTCCGGGATAAAAAGTAGCCTGTTATTCCAGGGTAGCTTATAAGCTATCTTCATTCCAAATTTCATCAATATCTGTTTAGTGGTTACGGTGATACGTGGTAACAAACATTCACACACACACAAACTTTCGCATTTATAATATTAGTAGGGTACCGTAATATATAATTATGCCAGGGGGGAAGCTAAAGTCGCCTACATTATTCCTATGATACGTAAGTATGACGTCATTATAGATCCGCTTGAATAATGTACAAAAGCGATGGTACACGACATTCGAGACTTAATGGAATGACAGAACATTTCTCATCTCAAACGGAATTTTTAACAATCTCCAGTGCCATTATGTGAAGCACAATTTGATTCCACGTTTGTATTAAATGTAACCTCTGTGTCTGATAGACAGTTAAGTGATTTTTGGGCACGATCACCTTTACCACACCTTTACAGTTTTATTCTTATTACTAATCCTACTATAGGTAATATTTAATATTATAAACGTGAAAGTTTGTGAGTATGGACGGATGGAAGTTTGTTACTCTTTCACGCAAGAACTACTGAACGGATCTGAATGAAATTTGGAATGGAGATAGCTTATACTTTTTATCCCGGAAAAAGGTTCCTGCGGAATAACGGGAAGACGCGAGTGAAACCGCAGGGCGCAACTAGTTGATTGAATAATTTAATTGACGAGCCGATAACCGATGGGGAAGAAAGGGTCTCCACGAACCGGAAGACGATCTACAAGTAGGCCCCCACTAGGAGGACCGACGACATTGTAAGAGTCGCAGGGAGCCGATGGATGCAAATGGCTAATATCCGCTCATGGTGGCGTTCAAAGGGGGAGGCCTATGTTCAGCAGTGGACTTCTTTCGGCTGATGATGACGATTGAATTGGAACAAGATCACTGCAATCCCAAGCTCAGATCAGTCTCATAGCATATTTAGATATTAATAATGAATTTGACAGAAAACAAGAAAACTACAGCGGAAATATATTTGTCGTAAATTTAGCAAAAATTTTACATTTTTTATAATTATTATAACATTGTAAATTTACGTTACTCCCGCCGCATCATGAATGCGATACACAAAATAATCGAGCGGTAGGTACACAGGCTCAGTTCGGCTGAATTGGGAAAGTTTACATAATTAATCACTGAAACCTGTGGCATAATTCATTTTGATATTGAATTTATTATTCACTTGACTCGTCATGCACTTTGACATGGTGAATATTGGTGATACAAATCTATATTCCTTAAGATCGATATAAATTAAAACGAAACGCTGTTTCGGTGGTAGCCAAAGAATATACGTAATTATAAAGGTAAGCGCATCAATTTCATATGTACTGCATATTTTATCAATTAAAACATAGCCTATGATTTTTCGGAATCAGATAATGCCCGCACAATCACATACATAGGCTCTGACCTCTAACTAGGTTTCCCTGCGTCTAGGGTATCAGAAACTACGAGGATCGGGGATCCACAGATCTTTAGTTTAGGAAATTCTTCTTCATCGAAACCAATAAAGTTACAAACAAATAAATTGTGCCTCTTTATAAAATTATGTATACTAGCGGACCCGACAGACGTTCCTGCTACCTAGCTACCGACTGCAGCGCCATCTGCCGGGCTGATTTGTGAATCTAAACCATCCAGGGCGCCACCCAAACGCATAAAAAAAAATCGCTTCTAATTGCTCCAGCCGTTTAGGAGGAGTTCAGTGACATACACACGTACAGTAGAATTATTATCTTAGTCTCTCTCAAACTCGAGAATGGCTGGACCGATTTGGCTAATTTTGATCTTGAAATATTTGTGGAGGTTCAGGGAAGGTTTAAAAGGTGACTTTTATTGGCGATACGAAGTTCGCCGGATCAGCTAATATAACTATAAAGAAAGATAGAAATAGGCATGAATATGTTTCGTTATCACAATGTCTCTAGTCACTTTACCTAAGCCCTGAAGTAGTCGTTATGTAAGCATCCGAAAAATTTACAACGTACGGAACGTGACCTTAAACTTTATGAAACATTAAAGAGGCAAAGGAAATGATGGCGGTACACTCTCGACATTGTATTGTGCGAACTAGGTCAAGGTACCTGCTGAAATGATTTCAAAAATAAACATGAAATTTGAGATAAAAAAACATTTTAACAGTAACACCCAAAAGAAAAGTTATTAAAGTAAATAAAAAGTTAAAGTTATTTAGTCTAGCTGACTTTAATATGTATGCATCATAATATTATTATAATTTTATCATATACTAGCGGCCCGCCCCGGCTTCGCACGGGTATTTAGCAAAAACGCATAAATTATAATACACACATTATTGGAGTTTTAGTAAGGATCCCTAATTTTATTGAAAACAGACATCAATATTTATACAATACTAACGTCACTCAATTGTTTTGCCTTCCCGGAACCTCTCCACTAACACTTGAACTTTATGGTATGGTATTAAAGTTCAAATTGACTTAAGTATTATTACGAATCGTTTGTATGGGGAAAAGAAAAGGGCTAATTTTAGTGTTTTCCTGGCAATTATTCGATTTTTCTCGCCGTAAAAACCATTATTGGACTTCAACGAACATTTAAAAAAAAAGAATTGGTAAAATTGGTCCAGGCGTTGTTGAGTTATGCGCTTACCAACATATTTTGCGATTCATTTTTATATTATAGATTAAAAAAAAACAACTGTTACTACGACTCTGCGTCTTGCCTCTATAATCATGTACCGAGTAAAACATTCGTTCAGAGAAAGTTTTTTTTTTAATATATTGATACTGTCAATAGATATACTTCATAGGCGAGAGTGACCACCATCACGCGGGCCGTCTGCTTTTTTGCCATTTAATCCCATAAAAAATGAAGCCTATAATATCGCACTGCCATTAATTCCTGAAGAAACGCCGCTTGTACTCCCGCGCCTCGACTCTAGCTAGTGTGGGCGGTCGGCCTTACATGTAGGGGGTTTTCATCTACACGTGCATCACGTCGTCGGTCGTCCAGTCGGCATTATTGTTAGCTGGAATATTACAAAGCAATTACGGTAGAGCCGTGACGAGACTACGCGCGAGAATAGCACCATCATAACGTGTTATTTTCTCTGGTTATGCCTCGAATAATGATTGTGTTAGTTATTCTAGATGGTCTTTAGAAATCTGATTCTGTTTATTAGCCAATATTTGAGGGTAACGATTAGCTAGGCGAAGAGAAATAACGTTCACTATTATGTGGTTGTGTTGATACTATGATTTTATACTATTTTATTTATTAAATTCTTTTTCTTTTATTTAGACGTCTCAGAGGTATCCCTAAAAGGATAAAAGTCATTTCCTTATAAGTTGTTCTATTTTGTGTTTTTGTGATGATGACCTATTGTTTGAGAGCTATTTTGAATACTGAGGTAATAGGTACTTATTTATTTATCCAATACAATAGCGATAATAGAAAAAGAGATTGCGTTCAAAAATTTACTTGCCGCTGCCGAGCGTTTGTTGCTTGATTTTATTTGCCGGTACAAGGAGGTTAGATAATGCGTATTGATGATCAAATATGATCCATTGACTATTTTAAACTTTTTAACTTTTACTATTTTTGTTTAGTATTCTAAATAATCAAATAGAAAGATAATCATATTTTTATTTTGATATTATTCTGTACGTAAAATCACTTTCGGCATGTCAGTTCATCAAAGCTAAAAAATAAAATACAAAACAGAAATTTTGTAGAAGGAACCCTTTTCACGTCCAATATTTGGTCCCGTAGAGAGGCCAAGCTGGCTAGGTTATAAATTACGTTTCGCCGCTGCTCCTGAGTACCTATTTAAAGTAATAACTGGTAACATTATTATTAAATTAGGCCTGCCAGATGTTATAGATAAGTTAGTTATAAATTGTTGGGGCGTTATAGGTATGAAGATTTTTTTATAGCAACAACCTAAAATATTATTTATTATGAGAAAGGGACAAATAGTAAACTGGCAATAATAAGACTTTTGGGAGATGTGTTTTTGTGCTATGGCAACATCTTTTTCTCTTCTCTCCCATACTTTGTGATAGCGGCAGTGCTTTTTAAAACACTTTTATTAGCTTGACTTGTAACTAACTAACTAACTAACAATGTAATCAAATCTTACTATTGTAATTTCCATAAAATTGTAATCAATTTCATTTTTCACAGGTTTCCCACGCATTTTTCATTTAGATTAAAAAACTACCATTGATTTTTGAGTATCGTAATTACTTATATTTTAGCTGCCAACATTGTACCTACGTGGCAAGTTGGCCTATTTTACATTTTCATAGGTAATGTTTTGACCACAAACAAGTCACCTGATGCTAAGTGTAGATGTGGTCGAGGGTTGTGCCACACTACGCCTGGGAACTGATTCTCAAGTGAGGTCGCTGAAACACACCTATAGGTGCTTGGCGACGGATTGTGGAAGCTATCCAGCCGAGCACTATAATGTGGCCTACCACCTAGCAAACTAACTACATATTATCAAAGGCTATGTTAATTTCTAGGCATCGCATAAAACTGAATCTAGTACCTACATTATAATGAGACAATGGTGTCGATTCGAACTCGTGAACGGGTGCTGCTTGTGGGGTCTGGTCTGCTTTGGTTGTGATCCCGCAACTCGTTAATATTCATGTTCCTATATCCCAATGTGTACAACCAAACAAGAGAAATCTTCTTATTAGTAAAGCTAAATAAAAAATATCGATTAGATGACAAAAAAAAAAGCTTGGGATTTTAGTGAACTTGCTCCAATTCAATCAATTAGTAATAAGAATAAAATTGTCAATGTGATCGCGCCAAAAAAATTACCTGCCGGGCGTTTCTTGCCTGTTCTTTTGCCGGCGTAAGGAGGTTGGAACAGGCGTAGCTAGTTTTAAGTTGACGTTTTAAAGTGATCACAATGTATCCTATTAAATAAAAAAGTTATGATTTTGATTTTTTTGATTTTGATTCGGTTTTGCATTTTCTAAAACTAAACTAAGTTTGACAGGTCTAACAATAATGCTTTTCTTTTTTTTACTTCAGTGGTTAGAAAAAGACAACAATATTATTAGACCTGTCAAACTTAGTTTAGTTTTAGACAATGCAAAACCGAATCAACACCAGTGTTAAGTTTCTTAGATATCATTTTCACATTGATTTTCTTGGATTTTCTTCACTCCTTTCTCTCTCTCTCGCTCTTTCATTCTCATGTTCACCCACTCTCATACGTGAATGAAGTATTAATTAACAGTTTGCCTATTTATCGGGAATGTGCGACGCTATTTTATTCAAGGACTAGCACTCGATTACAGAAAACGTACCGTTAAATTGTAACTGCAAACCTATTTTAACGGTTACAATAGCGAAATTGGTAATTTCTCTGCGACACCGTTGCCACCTTAAATGTTATTTCACATTACGGACACAAAGGATGCAATTACGTTTAAGTATTGCGAAACAATTCGCTTTATATGAAACTGTAGCACTGTATTGAGTTGCTGAAGAATTTACTATTTAATTTTGTTTGTATGGAGTGGACCAAACTAGCTACTTATGTACGTACTTAACTTCTTACCTACAATAGAACTGTGAGCATGAACCAGTGTTTCCACTTTTAAAGATTTAACCCTATTTTAGGCCGAAACGACTAATATTATGTACAGTCAGTGACAAAAGTCGTTAAACAAAAATAAATTTACCGATTGTCTTCACCATCTTAAACACCAACCTTTGACCGCATCATCACTTAACATCAGGTGTGTTTTGTTGTGGTCAAACGCTACCTTGTAAGTTGTGAAAAAAACAATTTTGTATGCTCAGCTACTTTTGTCGCTGACTGTACCCAGGGCGGTTTTTATTTTGACATGGGGTTAGAGAGATTTCGGGTAAAATGGAACCTAAGGCCTAACTTTTATAGAGAAGCACCACGACGCAATAATGTGTTAAGTTAATCTATGGCTCGTATTGATAAATAAGTATCTTCACGAGATGTAAAGCATATTTTTCGATTCTACCGTACTTCGTGATTGTGAGTGAGTGAATTAGTGTGTGTTATTACTTCTTCACACTGTTACAATGGCTTTGAGTGAAATTTGGAATGAAGATAGGTTATAACTTCGATTAAAACATAGGCTACTTTTTCAATCTAAAATAGATTCCAGAATAAGTCCTACTACCAAAAACTACCAAAAACCGCATACAATTTAAAATTTCCCGTCTTTGGTCGGACAATCCACTTAAAAATCAACTTGCAAATAACTCTATCATAAGTTCGCCAAGTTTACAAGCAAAGAAAAGTAACAATAACAAACCAACTAATACTGAAGTTGGTGGCCATCGAAATTTGACAAAGGGATAGGATTTAGAAGGCACAGAGGGCATGCAAATATTGATTCAAGACCTTTAACTTATAGCTGGAGGTTTGCAAACAAAGACGAGACCTCAAGTAGAGAAGGGTCAACATGCGGTATGTATAATTTGTCTATTTATGTTGCTCACATGCACGGAGAAAAATGACCTTCCGAAATACCGTTTCCTTCTGAGTCAAAAGGGAAGGAATTGTGATTCAGAAGGAAAACTAAGGTAAAATAAGGAAGAAATCGGTCTTGGAAGGAAAAGACTCAGAAGAAAGTCAGATTTTTTTCTCAGTGTGGTTAGATGGTCTATACAAGGCTGGTTTCAATAACCGATCCATCCACGTTTTGCCCTACTAGAGATAGAAATTTGACATTACTTCTATGAGGCTTATGTCAAACTAGCTGTTCCCCAAGTTTCACCCGCGAGGGCTACAGCTTTATGCATGCCAAGTCTCAGCCCGATCGGTTTAAAATTGGCAAAGTTTCATACAAACTTTCATCCCCTATTTTATACCCTTGGGGGTAGAACTAATCAAAATCCTTTCTTAGCGGATGCCTACGTTATAACATCTACCTGCATGTCAAATTTCAGCCCGATCCGTTCAGTGGTTTGGGCTGTGCGTTGATAGATCACTATGTCAGTCAGTCACCTTTGAGTTATACAATATTTAGATTTATATTCCTAGTATGTCAAACCGTGGAAAGATCGGTTATTGAAACTGGCCTATATTCAGTCTAGTTTTTAGAGCTTCATTTTGTACCTACATTTTAAGTAAAGGCTGGAATTATTTGGATGAAACTTTCAGGCAAACTTCAAATTAGCCCAGCGAGTGATTTTGTAAGTGTGGTAGCGATCAGATCAACAGTAATCTTTTTTGTATTTTTTTCACTTATTATAATTCGTTTGGCTATAGATAACTAGCTCCGAGCGAAGCAGCGGCGGGTTGCTAGTAATACATAAAACATAATATACACCTAGCAAATATTAAATTGCCATTACGCATGCACTTTGTCAATTAGCACTAACGCGAAGGCTAATTAATTAGCCCCCAAAAATGATAACATTTTCAGCAATAATTGCCATATTATGCTAAAAAAGCGCTTCCACAGTTGAACTTCTCGAATTTAAATCACATCTTTCTACAGCATTCTCTTTCAGCACAAACGAGAAAATCTTGAAGAAAATTGAAACTTGTGCATTAAGAAAATGGTGCGAGAGCTGTTTCTTTTTTCAGTTTTCGTTCCGTTTTGCACTTCACAGGGACGTCACGGACTTGTCGGTGGAAACTAATTTTGTAGAATTCTTGAGTTTTAGGGTTCAGTAGACAAGGTGTTCAGATCCTATCTGTTTAAAAATCTGATTATTACGGGTATGTGTTTGGATGGATTTATTAAAAATCAGTACGAATATTACATCAGAATATTTTTACTTGAAATTATACAAATGATTCAAGAAATTCGAGTTTTAAGTTATTTATTCACCCATGGCGTATGCCAATTGACAACGTTTAATCGAAACGTTGCATATTCAATGAATATAAAAAATACTATGTGCGGGACGTGAGCTGTTTGCAAATAAGAGAAACGTGACTGAACGTGAACGTTAATTTAAAATCAAAATGGGAGCAAAATAAATTTAAATTCAAAAATATGTTTATCTTACTTCCTATCCTATCCTACTAATATTATAAATGCGAAATTTTGTGTTTGTGTGTGTGTGAATGTTTACTACCACGTATCACCGTAATTACTAAACCGATTTTCATGAAATTTGGAATGGATATAGCTTCTACCCTGGATTAAGACATAGGCTACTTTTTATCCCGGAAGGGATAGATAACGGGAAGACGCTGGTGAAACCGCGTGGCACAACTAGTATATTACATAACATGACGTGACCACTTTGAAACGTCAAACTAAAAAAAAACTTTTAATTAGCTACCAATGGTCCAATCTCCTAACACAGGCAAGAGAACAGGCAAGGAACACCCAGGTCTTTTCATTTTTTGGACGCGATCACACAAGTAGGTATAGGTACTATTGTATCATATTAAATGTTTTCAAAGTGTTATTAACAAACTTATCATTGCTCTACTGTTTTCATTACCGATTCTCCAGTTCTTATGTTTACTTCCGTGAGTGTCCTCCACTCTTTTGAAGCAGCCATGAAATATTTTGTGGTTCGCTCCGGGACAAGTCCCACTTGAGCTCAGCACTTTAACCACTTACTTGTGTTTACTTTGTGAATATTAGCATGATTTCGAAGAGCAAAATAAAACTCCATTTTAATGACTGTAACTGAAAATGAAACGGCTCTCGGAAAACTAACAAAAATTTTAGGTACTATTTATAAGTGTGACTTGGTTTTTTTAAACCAACGTCCAAAAAAGGAGGAGTTTCTCAATTCGGATGTTTGTATTTTTTTTATGTACGTTCGGGGCTTCGGGCATAACTCCGTCAAATAAAGACGGATTCGCAATATTACTTTTTTGTTGGAAAGAAGATATTTCAAAGGTGGTCTCATGATAGGAAATCAGGGTTTAATGACGGTAGACCAGATAAACCGAAGGGAAACTGAAGTCGGTTTTTGTTTTGTTAAAAATTTAACTTGTTGTAATTATCTTGCTTTATTACTATTGTTGTGAGCGATGGTGGCCGAACGGTTAAGCGTGCGACTTACAAGTTACAACACGCCGACACTGAGTTCGAATCCTCTCGGCCACGCACGACTTAATAAGTTATGTGCGGATTTGTCATCGCTCAAAACGGTGAAGGAAAACATCGTGAGGAAACCGGCGTGCCCAAGAACTACAACATTAAAAGGCATGCGACATCTACCAACCCGCACTGGGCCAGCGAGGTAGATTAGAGCCCATACTCTCTCTCACAGAGAAGGCCAGAGTCCCAGCAGTGAGAACGTGAAAGGCTGATAATGACTGATTACTATTGTAGGTATGTAAGTACTATCCGCTTCCCGGAGTTATAGAACAGAACGTAATAGGCTGATGATGGCGATAACGATGAAAAATGTGTAAAAAATGTATGATGATTTCATACCAGACAACAACTTGCTCTCCTGACATTTTTACTGTCTTAGATCCTTATAATTCCAATGTTCTTTTCTCATCCATCACCAAATGTATTTCAAATAGTGATATATGTTATTAATCACGGCTTCTACGTCTTTAGATGTATGTATTATTTCCATATTTATAAAAAAAAATCTTATAAAATTACTTCTAATAAAATTATAAGCAACGAATTTTTGTAAGTTAACAAAACTGACAGTGACAGATACCTTTACAATTATTTTTTAATAAAAAAAAACCTTTTTAAAGAAATAAATATAGAGATGGCCAAGTGTGGGAAATTGACATAAAGTTGTGAAAGTGACTTTTCGAGTTGTTTCTAAAAAGTCCGTGTAAAGTTTAAGTAAACCACCACTACTTTACTTAAACACTATCCTCATCCCTTCACCTCATCATCATCATCATCATCATTTAAACTTGATTCAACTCTCTGAGTTTGAAATATTTTATACTTACTTGACACTGGCAAATACACTAATCGTGGGACGCCATAACAAAACAAAAAAATAAAGAGACGTGCCTCTTTCTACGCGAAAGAGATTAATGACAAGGAACAACAATTAGTTTAGTCAATACTCAATACCTACTCAAAAGCGAATGACCTATCTTTCCTAAATGTGTGCTTAATAAAATGATTTTCAAGATGCAACAGTTAATTAAGCACCATAATTAGTTAAATTAATTAAACCAGGGTACAATACTCATTTAAAGTTTCCGTCACGTCGCTCACCGCGGTACCTTCGCGCCTACATTTAGCTGAAAGCCAGCGCAAATTAATTTGTTTAATACTTACATGTTAATATACGAAATTATACGACAAAATTAATTAGAGACGGTAAAGGAGGAGCACATTATATGAGAGGGTCTTAGGGAGAGGTTGGGGTTTAGGGTAAGACGTGTGTAGAGAGGAGAAGTCATATTAGGATTGTTTAAAGTCATAATCGTACTATTTTATAGCGATGATTTGCTCAGTGGTAGTGACGTCGACTTGCGATCCATAACATCGTTATGAAACCATAGCTTGGTGGTAGGGCATTTTCTATACTGCTCGCCTGGCTAGCTAACACCCTAATGGAATCTGTCGCCAAGCACCCTATCGGTGTATTCCGGCAGCCTCACTTGAGAGCCAGTTCCCAGTCCAGGTGTAGCGTGGCGCCATCTTCGAGCACATCATCACTTAACATCAGGTGACTTGTGGTCCAACGCTACCATGTAATAAGTAGTCAATAGTCAATTTTTATTTATTCAATAGGATACATTGTGATCACTTTAAAACGTCAAACTTAAAACTAGCTACGCCTGTTCCAACCTCCTTACGCCGGCAAAAGAACAGGCAAGAAACGCCCGGCAGGTAATTTTTTTTGGCGCGATCACATTGACAATTTTATTCTTATTATTAATTGATTGAATTGGAGCAAGTTCACTAAAAAGAAAAACAGTAAAAAAAAAAAACTTGAAAAGTACACGAATAGAATATCCTCGCCAATATTATAAATGCGAAAGTAACTCTGTTTGCCTGTTTGTTTGTTACTTTTTCACGACTAAACGGTTGATCTGATCTTGATAAAATATAGTACATAAATAGTTTGAACCTCGGGGAAGGACACACACACACTGTGTTTGTCACATACACATAATATGATACTTTTTATAACCATACGATGTATTATATAGAACGACATTATAGATCCATCTGCTAGTAGAATAAGAATCTTAAACTCGGTTTTAGTTTTAAATTTAAAAAAAAGTTATTGCCACTATAAAATTAAATAATAACACAGAGACTTATGACTTATCCTAGGTTATAAAGGTTAACTATGGTTAAAAACACACGAAAATTTTTGCCATTAGTATAAAATAGATACTAACCATTATTCATTTTTTTCACACCTTTTGGACTATAGTTAACTTTTACTACGGATTAAAAAACCGACCTCTGACCTACTACCCTAGCGCATGATGGTCACCCGGTAGCCACTGTTGAGATTTTTATAAAATAAAACCGCGGTAGTGTCGATTGCTATTCGATTGAAGAGGCAATTTGGAAGGGCTTACTTCATTCATTTTGATACTTCACTAGATCCTTGTTAACGATCCTGTTAAACTGCTTAAGCTATTATTTTAACAAGAAGCACTTTTTAACACCTCAGCGCGTTTAATGGGATTTTAGATCTTGTCTGGCGATAACGGCTTTGTAAGAAAATTTGTAAAAATTAAGGTTGCTTCTCTGATGGACGACATAATGAAGACGTAATAGGATGCGAAGTTTAGTGCAAAAGAACACAAGGTAAGGACCGCATCTAAATAGTCTCACCCGGCAGGTGACTAAAGAGGTGCGTCATGTCAATTTCGGGAAAAATTGCTAGAAATATAATCAAGGCATTTGCAACAAAACAGCTTGAACGCGCTTTGATTGAGTATTACTTAGATACCATAAAAAACGCGGCGGTAACTTTAAATGGTAAGCGTCATGTTAGCCTATTGCAGTTCATTGCTATCTAACATTTTGAACTTCGACTGGACGTTTCGTCCCATTTACGCTAGTGTTTGATTTTAGATGTGATTTTTATACTGAATGACGTCAGTACCTACTCTGCCAGCAGAAAGCGGTGGTAATGCCTTAAGACCGTTATTAATAACCTATCAATTTACGGCTTACCCGACTGCAGATAGAAATTAGACACAATCTCCATAGAAGTAATGTCAGAAATCAATCTCTAGTACTCAAAACAAACTGCGGATAGATTGGTTATTGATTTCCAGCGTATAACGGACTTCCTGTATCACCAAAATCTTACGTCACAACACAACATAAGAAATCAAAAAGTGGCCAAATACGCTTAAATAATCTTCTAACTTGCCAAAAGTCAAACAAAAAGGAAAAGTAATAAAGTTCTTTGTCTTATGTGAAAGTAAATAATCTCTGAACTACGGATGAGCGCGAGCTGACAGGCAAATATTATATTTCGTAAAAGTTTTCAGACATCTGTCGACAGCAATGAACGGCTTTTGCCATTTAATTTACTTATATCGAAAATCGGAAAGAAGATAAGAGATAAGTCTACTTTATGAACGCTCAATATAGAAGATAAAAAGTTAAAGAAAAACGATGTTTCGTGATCTTCAACTCTTATTATGTGGTTTTCTAGAGGAGAGTAGAAGATAATATCACCAATGTTGATGTGGATCATCAAACGAAAGAGATAGTTCAAGGGAATGAGGACTAGTGATGATGATTGTGAGTATTAAAGGTAACAACAAGATAAACACCAACAAGGTAAGATATCAACATTTAACGATGTATAATTTCACAGCGTAGAGACGTTACATCCATTCTCACGCGTCAGAACCAAATTAGGGACTTATGAAAGGCGCTTCTTGCTTGATATGAATATAGTGACGTATCTACAACCTACAACAAAACCGCAACTATTCAATTTAATGACTTATTCGTCAAAGTTTATGGTTGCAAATTGCGTGTAGTTTCTAGGCTAGATAAACGTAACAGGTGAATGTGGGTACAGATAGAGGCTGACCATTCTCCGTAATGAGGGCGAGGAGAGCCTCAATGGAACCTGGAATGACTACAATAACTGGAATAGCATCAGCGGGTGCTGCAAACTGCGCTGACCTAAATACAAGGTTTAGTTTTAAGAGGATTATGAAATTATGTGCTCGTCTAGAAGTTTTAATTTTTAAATGGGTTTATGATTTTTTAGTGTTTGTAAATTGAATTAGGTTATACAAATTAATACGACGTAATGATGGCTAATGGCAATCTATACAAATTCCGTAGCTAACATGGAGTGGTTTCAATGAAAAAACCTAAATTAACAATTACTAATTTTATATGTGAATATTGAGCAGCACCAAGTTCACCGGGTCACCTAGTAATTACCAATTATTTATCAGTCAGCTTCTATCACATTGACCATAAATGTTTCAGACTCCATAAACTGTGCTTGTGTCTATTTTTCCGTTACATTGTAGGCTTTATTTCTTATTCCAAAACTGCTGATGGAAACTGAATTGATTTATAGGACCTTACGCCTGCAGTAAAAAGATCGTAAAGTCACAACTTCAGTCGGTAGGTTTATGGTTAAAAATGTTATGTTACTTTGTTGACAGCAAAACGCTAAATCGGAAAAGAGTTTAACGTTACTCTGGAGACGAGCCAAAGAAGTTACAAAGTCTTAGAAAAATAAATGGTCGGATACAGTAGTAGGGTAACTTTATAATGTGTAATAAAAATTTAGAAATAGAGAATTAAGTAGGTAGGTTAGGTATGCAGTACAGTCAGCAACAAAAGTAGCTGAACATAATCGATTTTCTAAATGCGTTTAAGATCAGTAATGTTTGTTTTTTTCATACAAATTATCAAGTAGCGTTTGACCACAACACACCTATTGTTAAGTGATGATTCGGTCAAAGGTCGGTGTTTTTAAGATGACAAAAATAATCGGATGATTTGTTATTGTTCAGCTACTTTTGTCGCTGACTGTACCTATGTACATACATTTTTTTAAATAAATCGATGTCGATTTAAAACGCTTATAAAAACACGTCAAAAACTACCAGTGCTTAATTGCATGACCTTTACGTAAGAATGCTAAATAGTTTTTTTTTATATTGTGTCTATTAATTTTATTCATACACAAAAAAAGCTTTACATAAAGATTATGCAAATTAAAAAACAAAAGTGCACCCTGAAGGTTAGAAAAACAAAACAATTATAGATCAGACTCCTTGCGAAACTGTAGAAGGTAATTACATATATCTATTTCGAAGAACCGCTTTGCTGTCCCACATTCTGCCAGTTCAACAAACAAGTAAATATGTAGTAGTATTATTACTTGCTCTACAAGTCAACAGTCGGTCAGAGTAGGTATCTTTTAATCCAATACTTCGTCTGAACAGACAAACATCGCTATTTACTCTACTCGCAATGTTATTGGTTTCTAGCTTCGTGATCAAGTCTTTTTTTTTACGAATTCCTTGTACCGTAACTTTATCAACTACTAGTTGCGCCCTGCGGTTTCACCTGCGTCTTCCCGTTATCCGTTATTCTATATTAAGTTTTTTTTTCCCGGGATATAAAAAAGCCTATGTGTTAATCCAGGATATAAGCTACTCCATTCCAAATTTAATCAAAATCGGTTTAGTAGTTACGGTGATACGTGCTAACAAACATTCACACACACATACACAGACAAACTTTCGCATTTATAATATTATAGGATAGGATAGCATAGGATATTTATTTAGATTGATGTATTTTTGACGAAGAACAATCAACTTATGTTTATATAGGAAATCCACTCCGTTTTTCCGGATATTTTACCAAACAATTCTCAGATAGTGTTGTAAAATTTTGTGAAGTTGAAAACGAGGTACAAACAAGACTGCAAAGTAAACTAGCTAATGAGCTCTTAAAGCAATTTCTTAATAGTTGCCCCGAAAGTACGTACCGCTTTCCTCTACTCTATATTTTGTAAGTTGATTAAGTTGTTGCCTCAGACCGGGATGCTAAACGTTTTTTGCTGTTTTCTTTATTTCATTAGCTTTAGCTCGTTAGTCAAAAAAGTTATTACAAAGTCGTGGTAGTAGTCATTTGTTTTGTCAACTATGTACTCATCCTTTTTTTATATGGTAAACAGCAATGGGTCGATCGAAAATGACCTCAGATGAAAGATTTGTCTTTGTCTTGCAAGTGCATGGAAGAAACGAGCACATAAAAAGTTTTGTACGAGGCATCCACGCATCTACGGTAATTATAAGGATGAGTCTTCTTCCAATAGCGAGAAGTGCAGGGATAAAGGCAAAAAGCTGGTACAAGGATTTAAGTTTCTTCAGAACGTTCCCCGCGATAAAACCAAGCGAACTATAAACGGCGAAATAATTTTCCTTTATAAACCAGACATATCTGAAGTGTAGAACAAAGCTGCAACTACTTGACTCCCCACAGCGAAGAGCTGTTAGATTTATGAACGATCCTTATACTATCTAGCTCTATTTATTTCTTATCTAAGACCAGCTTTGATATTTTATTTTTTAACTGGGCGTTTGACCACAAGTCACTTGATGTTAAGTCACGACGTGGTCAAAGGTGGCGCCACGCTACACCTGGATTGTGAAGTGGCTCTCAAGTCTCAAGTGAGGCTGTCGGAATTCACTGATAGGTGATAGGTGATTGGAGTCAGATTATAAACTTGAGTAGCTATCCAACAAAGCACTGGAAAATGCCCTACCACCAAGCAAAACTAAGAGACTGGCACTGAAAAACACAAAAATTCACTCTACATATGGAAAATCACCGACGCTTGGACCCTTCTTACATTTGCCTTAAACCTAAGGCTAGGTAAATTAACCCTAAGTTTTAGAGGTCAAAGTTTTGTGAAAGGTCCAACATTAAAGTACTGTTGCGTGTTAAAGTCCAGTCCAAATCTACATAATTAAGTAAGTTCAGAACTTAAAGAATAGGTACAGACGACCATACATACCTTAATCACACTAATATTGTAAATGCAAAAATTTTTACATAATTAAGAAGGTAAGTAAGTTTTTCCCTTTCACAACTAAACGGATGGAAATAGCTAAGAGGCTGGAATGACACTTCAGATAGGTACATACTTATTTTTTATTTCGGAGAAATGTTCTTATCGAGTAACGGAAAACACGTGTGTAACCGCGAGTTGGAGCTAGTAATATAATAATATAATTATAATATATTTACTTAAAGTCAACACGCCAATAATATAATGATATTTACTTAAAGTCAACACTACTTTCATGCAACTTCACTTGATAGTGTTCTACCACCAAGCTATGGTCTTATCAGAGAGAGAGAGAGAGAGAAAGACTTTGATTGGCAAAACTGCACACAGTAACAAAAGAAAAAAGCACACACAAAAAAAAACAGTAAAATTATACGATGTATCACGATGTTTCCTTCCATCGAAGGCTCAAGCTCTTCTTCTCATTAAGTTTTTGTGTTTGATTGTGTGGGCTTTATTTATTTTGCAATTGAGACACCTAAAGATACACACTTGCAAATTATTATTCTGAATCAGTGAGAAATACCTACATACATGTATATCAATTCAGAAGCTTATTCCAACTTATACAGAGCAGGTTTAATTAAAAAGTTATGAAGCACGAAGGGCGAGAGTAAAGAAAATGTGATTGGCTAATCTTTACTGGCTCGTATATTATACCATAATCCAGAGCTACCTATTGATTCTGCGCCGCATAATTCTAAACATTTATGTATAACCTGCTAATTGAATTATCGGTAACTAGCTGTTCCGCGCGGGTTCACCTGCGTGGGCTACAGTTCATCGAAATAAAAAGTAGCCTACACTGAGAAAAAAATCCAGACTTTTCTTCTGAGTCGTACCTTCCAAGACCGATTCCTTCCAAAATGTAACCTTTTCCTTCTTTATTTTACTTTAGTTTTCTGTCTGAGTCGAAAGAGAAGGAAACTCCTTCTGTATTTCGGAAGGTCCTTTTTCTCCGTGTATGCCCATGTATATTATAATAAGTGCCCTATCTCAGGCTCTAGACTATCTCTGTACCTTTCATTTAAATAAGTTCAGTAGTTTAGGCGTGAACGCTAGACAGACAGTCAGAGTTATTTATAATATTAGTAGGGATTTAGAGCTCAGAAGATTTGAGGAAAACTGAGGGTTGTATATTTTTTCTGTTTTGTTAAATTATTCGGCCTCCCGCAGTTTGGAAATGGCAATATTCCCTTAGGATCTATTTAATGCGTTTTCTGATTTAGGGTTACTCCAAAACTTAACTCCCATTGACCGATAAATATCACGAATTAGAATTATTGTAGCAATGGATATA
This sequence comes from Opisthograptis luteolata, assembly GCA_931315375.2. Lineage (NCBI taxonomy): Eukaryota > Metazoa > Arthropoda > Insecta > Lepidoptera > Geometridae > Opisthograptis > Opisthograptis luteolata. The sequence goes on from OV928044.1 coordinate 4,222,112, forward strand.
GTTAAGCATTTATCGTTCAAAAACAAGGGAACTATATTGAACTAAGATGAGTATGAGAACTAAATCATTTCACCACAGCACTATATTTTCTTTCACGAGAAAGTGGCAATACTAATAATGTCATGTTACTCTGCTTGATTAATTATAGTGCCAGCTGAACTCTCCTCACTAATATTAGTGAACGTCAATCATTTTAATGAATGTGTCAGAAATTTCACATTCAAATGTCATGTAGTGTTAATCCATAGAGCCGAAATTCAAAAACCACATCATCGCCAATTATGTTGAAGTGCTACCATGTATACGAAGAGTGAAAGGAATCATTTTTAAAATATGTATAGCTGCCTTGCCGTTTCGCCTGTGTAAAAGTTAATATTCTTACATACGCGTTTTAATATCCCATTAAAACTCCTTAGGGGGTGATTAAAAAAATCTTATTGCTTTTCTTTGTGATACAAAGACCTTAAAAAATATCACCTCTCTAACGCCTCTGGTTAAGGTTGTGAGTTCATTGATATATCAGGGCTTAGAATTGAATTTATGTAAGAACTTATTTACGCAAGATATTAAAGCACTTTTTAAAGTTGGCAAAAATGCACCATGTGAGAATATAACTTTTATATCTCTTGATCATGTTGCAAAATAAAATCTATCGAGTGTCAAAGTTCATAAGTAAATAATAACAAACCCACAGACAACGCGACGTTACAGCAATCAAGTATCAAACTTTTGTCACCACTCAGCGAAGTTTCAATAATGTTAGTAAACGCCGATCCCCATTAACTTGTCGGAAATTACAGGGCATATCGACTTAGTGTTGGAGCTAGTGGAAATTTTAACTGTATATATAGCAAGGGTGGCCAATCGGTCGATCGCTCACAGTAAAATACTGAACTACAGCTTTATTTAAAATTTCAAGAGTAGGTATGTAATTTGTAGATTACACAGGGTTTCATTATGAAACAGTCGATCACAGATCTTGGGTCTAATCAAGTTGGTCACCCCTTATATATAGGTACATTACCATCAACATGCAGCTAAAAACTTTATCGTCGGTTGTGACAAGTTCTGTTTGCGTGGCCGTCTATCGCACCGTAATGAGCTGCATTTTATATTTTTTACTCCTTTTACTATCTATTTATTTTGTTGAACCTTTTTGATTCCTTGTCTGGTTTTTTTAGTGACGAATACACGACGCTAGCAATAAATACTAGTAGATTCTGAGGTCGAATGCTACAGAGTTTGAGCTTTCTTTGAAGGAAACGATTGTGATGCGACCATGGTTTATGGTGGTAAGTTCTAGTTAAGAATCTGTTACCAAGCACCTATCCAGTTCTAAGTTTAGGAGTAGCGTGGCGCCGCCTTCGACCATATCGTCACTTGACATCAGGTAACTTGTGGTCAAACGCTATTCTGTGACAGGTAAAATAAAACTACAAAAACATTCGTTTCATTACAGCTATTTCTTTACAACTTTTGTTTATGTTCTTTTTTAATATTCCCAGTTTACTTATAAAACTCAAAACTCAAAAATATGTTTATTCAATAGGATACATTGTGATCACTTTAAAACGTCAACTTAAAACTAGCTACGCCTGTTCCAACCTCCTTACGCCGGCAAAAGAACAGGCAAGAAACGCCCGGCAGGTAATTTTTTTGGCGCGATCACATTGACAATTTTATTCTTATTACTAATTGATTGAATTGGAGCAAGTTCACTAAAATCCCAAGCTTTTTTTTGTCATCTAATAGTCCGATATTTTTTATTTAGCTTTACTAATAAGAAGATTTCTCTTGTTTGGTTGTACACATTGGGATATGGGAACATGAATATTAACGAGTTGCGGGATCACAACCAAAGCAGACCAGACCCCACAAGCAGCACCCGTTCACGAGTTGACGCATGTGCCAGCCATCGCTCTCCTCGACCATATGAGAGGGAAGAGGGCGACCCGACACATGACGCCGCTGCAAGCAAAGTCACTTTCGTGAGCATGACTGTTTTGGCTGTTTACCGAAAATGGTTAGAATAGGGGAAATAGGGAGAATAGATAGATAGAAAGAAAGATAGATAGATTAACTACAATCCCAAGCTTGTTTATCATCTAGATAGTCCGATATTTTATAATAAGCTTTACTAATGAGATTTCTCTTTATACGAATTTGAAATTTTGTTATAGACAAGTCTTGAATTTCACTTGGGATTTTATTGAAAAAGCGTACACATTGACCTTTGAACGAGTTGCTAACTTTATGGAGCCTAGTGGTGGGTACAGCAATTTTATCTTTGTTTCTAGTATTAAAATTGTGATAATCACTTCTCTTTTTGAAGCTATTTAAATTTTTCCGTATGTACATTACATTTTCATAAATATATTGACAAATAACTGTCATTATTTTGGTAAATATACTTACTAGTAACTATATGTAACAACAGCTCATGCCACAAAACTTTGCAGGAAACTCGCTCGATAAAATGTCTGAAACACGTCCGGCAACGTATACGAGTAAGGCTAACTCCACTTACAGCTATTTGAAGCTAATGGCTGACACACTAGTGTGGGATTTTGTTGTGATAACTGATTACTACAAAATACAAACCTAATATAAAAAGGTAATTTATTAAGTTTCTTACAGTTAACGATTCAACGATTGTGTTTACTGAAGCATTTTAATTGGTAGCGGTTTCAATTACATTATCATTGTTTGGTATTCATTTTTCCTGACAAAAATGAACGGTAAATACAAAGCAAACCTTTTTATGAAGCGCTATAGCTATGCCTCGCGCTTTCATCCATGTGAAGATCCTTACAATAGAAAATAGCCTCAACCATTTATGATGTAACACAGGGACAATGTTACTATCGGTTTATTCCCGAGAGTTAGAGAGTTAAGAGTTAGTTCCCAATTCAGGAGTAGCGTGGCAGTACCTTCAACCACATCGTCACTTAACATCATGTGACTTGTGGTCAATCTGGTAACTTGTGGCTAACCAGTAAGAGGTAAAAAAAGTAACCAGAAATCATTTTCAAATTGTATTCTAAGAGAAAATGATTTTTTTTCTTTGCTGCATAAAAAAACATAGGCATAAATGCAATTTACAATAAATTAAGCATGTGCACAATTATAAAAAATACCAAATAAAAAAACATTCAAACTCGCAAAACTCACTTCATTATAATATTAGTACAGAGGTGTGTAATTATTTTTGTAAAGGATTAAATAATAAACAAGCGTCACGTAAGCACGTCCGTAACGTTTGATTATACTTCGCGCCTAAAACTCGTTTGTTCACAGCTATTTTATTGTGGAGGTGCCAAAATTGGCTTAGCTGAAAATTGTTTGAGACTTTGTATCTGTTTTATAACGAGAAATAAATTCAATTATCCGATCACCTCTGTTCTCCGTAAATCACGTTGTCTCGGTCAGGTTTCCATTAGAATTTGGGTTGAGTTTATTTTTTACAACATTTAAATAAAAATGCGAGTTGGTACAATGAATTCTAACAACCCATTTTTCACTAAATCATTTCATCATCATCATTTTTAGTCTATTACATTCCTACTGCTCTCTAAAAAGTAGAAGTATTTGAGATTGTACGGGTTGGTATGTGTCGCATGACTTCGAATGTTCTTGTTGTAGGTTCTTGGACATGCCAGTTTTCTCTCGATGTTTTTCTTCACCATTTGAATTGATGGCAAGTCCTTACATAACTTTTAAGTTATAGGTTCGAGTCTAAGATGTGATTCGATTATGATATCCACGACTTGGCAAACGTATAGGACGCCCTCCGACCAGGTGGAGCGACAACGGAGTGGTGTACCATGCATGGAGAGGCCTATGTCCAGCAGTGCATTGATGATAATGATGACTTACGCCTTGTAAGGCGCACCATCGCTCTTCATTTATTGTGTGTTATGTAGTACTTATAATCTTGATACAGCGCCTAACACAAGAGAAAAAAATGCCTTTTCATTTGTCAGGCATCAGCTCGTCTCCCTCAGCAGCCGCAGCCAAATTATCTGTTACCGAAACATCACGTTCGGAATCTCATTAGCCGAGTTTATGTGCAAATTTTGGAATATCAAACGTTAGCACAGAATCCAGGCTTGTAATTAGGATCTATGGGGGAAGAAAGAGATATTAAATGCAGAAGTCTTCACTTGGAAACTAAAAGAAACTTGTAGAGTTTTACCGAGGTTTTTGCTTATGTTAACAAGAGTGTGCATCAACCTATTGGCATACATTTAAGTGTACTTTTATAAGAAATTCCATGCAAAAACCACTGTTAGATCTTACATTAAAAATACAACTATTGGAACCGTAGAGTCAGCGAAAAACTCGGTTGTATAGCAAACTCACGTTCACGAAAATTCTAAACAACATCTAAATTTAGAGTGTGGTTTCAGCCCCTAGACGATCCCCTGCTACCGTGTCTGGCGGAATCCATTACAGGTGGTGCTGCAATCGGTGCGCCGCCATGCGGATATTATAGCTCGTAACTTCATCGCGCGTGTAGAATCCACTGACGCAGATATCGTGAACTTGTTTTTCTCAATGACATTGCATAACTTTGTTACTGTTATGTGTTTTGTTTATTTCCACTTAAAGCCCAAGTCTTAGTAACTTCACGTTCACGGCATGAGGATGCCTATCCTAAGGATTTTAAGAAAACGTTATGAAAATAGCTCTAAGTACATATTTTAATTTTCTACTACATACACTTTGCACATTTTTTTTATTTAAAAATATTTTTGACAGTAATGTCCTTAGTGCCATGGCTAACAACGGTAACCTTGGTCATATTCTAACACGAATTACACTGTGACTGGCAAATTTAAACTTCGTCATCTGGTCAGAATTATATCGCCATACAGTAGAAAAAATTTCGCGCACTTAAGTATTAAAAACTTATAATATTTAGGCTGCTGATATATTCTGGTTTTTATAATTGAAAGGGATTACAATTTGCAATTTATATACGGAACGTGTAGCATTATATATATAACGACACACTAGCTCATCCAATTACCTGTATTTAAACGATATTAAGTCGAGCAATACAACAAAGAATACGTATAAAACTCTTCGCGTATCTGATACTTAGACGTAATTATCGAAAACACGTTTATTCTAAAAGAAGTCTTAATCGAACAGCCAATAATAGGTTTTGAATCCAATATCATTATCATAATGGCTATTCCGCAACTCGGTGGTCCCGTTACGTAAGTGATTCATTAACGCCTCGAACTTTTAAGAAAGAAGTTATATATCAATGGCTCGAACTCACATTTCCTTAGAATATCTGTTCTATTTTCGTACCGGATAATAAAGACGCGGCGTTGAAGCCTGATCTATAAGGGAATTCTGATTGAATCAAATGTTACAATAAGTCCAGTAAAACTCTTTACGTTAAAACTATATTTTCTAGCGTCGTAAAGTTGCAGATAGACCAAGCTATTGGTTTCATCACGATTTTTTCCTTCACCGAAACCACAAGCTCATTGTTGTATATTCAAATCCAGGGGTTGTATGCCTACGTCACTACCACTGGGATACTTAGAGATTACTTTTTACATATAATATACTGGCTGTTCCCCACGGTTTCACCCGCGTGGGCTACAGCTTTATGCATGTAAAGTCTCAGCCCGATCGGTTTAAAATTGACAAAGTTTCATACAAAATTTCATCCCCTATTTTATCCCCTTGGGGGTAGAATTAATGAAAATTCTTTCTTAGTGGATGCCTACGTCTTAACATCTACCTGCGTGCCAAATTTCAGCCCGATCCGTCTAGTGGTTTGGGCTGTGCGTTGATAGATCACTATGTCAGTCAGTCACCTTTGTGTTATATATATTTAGACTAGCTGCGCCCCGCAGTTTCACCCGCGTGGACTACATTGAACTCGATAAAAAATTGATATAAAAAATAGATGTTGGCCGATTCTCAGACCTTCCCGATATGCACACAAAATTTCATCAAAATCGGTCAAGCCGTTTCGGAGGAGTATGGCAACGCAAACTGTGACACGAGAGTTTTATATATAAGATTATGCTTACAAACATTTTCAACTCTCTATAATATTAGTGTAAACGGTGTAATGTTTGAACTATAAAAAAATCCTGTTTGAAAATGGTATGAACCCAAAGGTTTTGCACCTTGTAGATTTTCATATTTATTATTTATTCGCCTCGTTCCCGCGCAGAAGAACGGTTTATTAATAATTCAATCACACAAGCATTTTTTCACTTGTTACTGTAGAAGGTACTATCTTGTTACTCGCAAAAAACACAGCTTTGTACTGCTGTTACATTAAGAAAAGAAAATGTTATTTTCTTCCGTCAGTGACTATATAATGTAATAGAAGATAGAAAAAAGATTTTAAAGGAGAAGTATTTAAAGTAAACCAGTTACTTTCTGAAATAAAATAAGTGCTTTCAACCTTACCTTAGCATAAGCTACGATGTGCCTCCCTGTATATGTTATGTTTAATTTCACACTGTTTATCTTAGACCATTTCTGTTAATTTCACCTTCAGGTACAAATTGTTAATGCCGCAGGTGGTTTGCATATAAATGGCCATAGAGTAACATATTATACGGATGTAAACTACTTAGATACCTACCTACTATTCATTATTGTTGTATTCGTGTCATGCATTTATCATTCTTATTTTTGAGACAAACAACTCTACTATAGCAATCAAAACGGTGAAGGAAAACATCGAGAGGAAACGGTATGTCCAAGAACTACGACATTCAAGGGCATGCGGCATCTACCAACCCGAACTGGGCCAGCGTGGTAGATTACGGCCCATACTCTCTGATAGAAGGCCAGAGTCCCAGCAGTGGGGACGTGATAGGCTGATGGTGAAATATGACTATCAACCAAAGAAATAGAAAGTACCATGTCAAATTTTTATACCATAACCATAGTCCATACCTACTTTGGCCTTTTACTTTAGAACTTTTTTGTTAATAATCAATTAATTTTAAATTTACTTACACTGTATTAACAGTGAGGTGCCTTTTAAATAATTATGTGTCTAGTGTACTAGTAGTTAATATCTTATATAAATATCCCTTTTCGTGTACAGTCAACGACAAAAGCCGCTAAACAAAAATAATTTTTCCGATTCACTTTATGATCTTGTAGACCAATCTTCAACCAAATCATCACTTAACATCGTGTGTATTGTGGTCTATGGTCAAAGGCAACCTTGTAAGGTGTAAAGAAAAAACAAACATTGCTGATGACTTTTGTTGCTGACTGTACTTATATTATTCCTAGCCTGTGATAATATCAAGTAAACGTTCCTAGAACTAACCTAGATTAAATCGGCGGGCTTTAATGTCTATTAACACACAAAGGACTATTGTCCTTTCACAGATATTTGTGGAGATCCCACATGTGTCTCGCCTTTATCATTTCAGAAACGAGAATTGGCTCATATGTCATTGGACACGGATTAATCTCTCCGCACCGTATTATCCACTTTCACAAACCTTTGAAGATTATAATAGTCTTTGAACTAGGCATATTACAATGGTATATAAAACTAGAGAACATTATTGATCAGAATTGGTAACTGAAGCGATGATAGCTTAGTGATAGTGATGTTGGCTCGCGAGCTGTAAGCTGTGTGTTAGAATCCTGCTATGAATTTGAGCTTACGGTGAAGGTAGAGATCGCGATGGAACCTTAGTCAATTTCAACTACCAGGTGAGTTGACTGGAGGTCAAACAATAGTTATGTAACATCTTAAAAAAGCTAACTAAACACAATTCTGAAGGTATGTAAAAAATTAAACTTGTGCTTCAACTTATTACATCGTAGCTATGACTACTACGATGTAGAATAAAGCTACGAATGTGATCATTTTATTTTAGTTTCAGCATTAAGTTTGCTTTGATTTAGTTAATCCGTATATAAATTATACTCCAAATGCAGTAAATTTGATAACGTAAATGTTATTAAAATGTAAGTTCTTTCGGGATAGGTAAACCCTGCAAATTCTCATTATTTTGCGGTTTAAAAGTTAGTATTAACGGAAGTTAAAATCATTTCTGTAACTTCAAACAGGGCATTGTTTCGTATGAAGTGGTTACCTGGAAATGAGGTAGAAAGTAGCTGTGATGAGATTAATTAAAAGTATGAACCCTGATTGGGTTTCCGTCGCAATTAATTTTGACAAGGGCCTGTGGATGATCGAGTAGCGGACCTCCCGATCGGTATGGGTATCGGATGCGTGTTTTATATGGGACTCATATTTAATTGATATTGGTCGACTGAATATAGACGACGCATCGAATTCAGATATTTGTTTTTGCTTTTCTAACTGTGGCTGCTGTATTAGCAAAAAAAAAATATGTAAGGCAGATGTATTGTTACATTGTTATTTATACAATAAAGTTATTTAATTTAAAAAAAAAACAGATATTTTCAAAAACAAATTATTATGTGTCTTCGTAGAATAAATAATGTAGGGCAAATAAATAAAATAAAAATAAATTAAAGAATCTGCTCCACATCTTCTCAATAATTTATGCAAATAAATACTTTATATTATAAACCACGTCCGGGTGTAGATTCGGAAGCAGTTGGTAGTAGATAGTTGCCAATTATGGCCAAATACCCTGACGATGGCAACAACGATCCGAGATAACTGTTTTGGCATAATTTATAGGACAAATTGTTATTTCCATTACGGTTATTGATGAGATTGTCCCTTTGAATATAGAGGGAATTCTGGGCAGTCACAGTCGTTCCAGGTGATTATTTGTGGTTTCTCAACAAAAGAAATAAAAAGAAACAAAGTGTATTATATTATTCGCACAATGACGGAAAAAATATCACGTAAAAGAAAATAAAAATAAGATAGTGATAGTGTGAAATAAAATAGTGGCGCTCTCTCGTTTCGGAGGCCAAGACACACTTTGGGTCGCTGAGCCATCGGAGTTAGTTAGTTAGTTAGTTAAAAGAAAATAACAGCATACAAAGCGATATTTTAACTGCTGTTATTGTTTTTGCTGTTATAACATATATATTATGGAGTAATAGGCACATCCTACTGTGAGTGTGTGGGTGTTTGTTACCACGTATTACCGTAACAACTAACCGATTTGGATGAAATTTGGAATGGGAATAGCTTATACCCTGGATTAACACATAGGCTACTTTTACTTCTTATCCCGGAAAAAGGTTCCCGTGGGATAACGGGAAGAAAACAACACACAACTAGTATATAATGTATGTAGTTTCTAATGAAATCGCAAGGTAATAAAGTGAGTTTTTGACTTCTTTAATATTTTTTTTACAAGAAAGTTTTACACTATGTACAAGTTTTTAAGCTCTTCCGACTTCGCCGACAAAGTCTACACGTGCGATCTACTTGAAAAGTTCCTAGAACATGAAAATCGTTTTACGACGGAACAAAACATTGTGTGAATGAATTCTTGACGTTGTTATAAAATGTACTAGGTAAAGTTAAAATTCAACTAAAATGGAGCTGAAATTTTAGCATAAAATATTTTTCCTGCAAAACTTTCGAGCTTTTACGAGGTTGGGCACTATTCTTCAGCCATTGCATTTCATGCATGTGTTTAAAATTTTATTTCTTTGTTTAAATTAAAAAACTTGTCATAAAATATACTCACTATTTTAATGAAACAGAACGAAAAAAGTCTTTTTCCCAATGCTTTTCCCGCCGTGTTTGACAAACACTCAACTTCCCCGAAGGACAGACTAACTTTGTTCATTACGACTCACTATAAAATGAAATACTTATTTACACATTGTATAAAAGATTGGGAGTACTTTTTGCGGAATAATTAAAAAGGTTGCGTGTTATTTAGGGAGGAAGTTATCTGCTACGATGTGGATCATTTACTTTTTGAGCTGAGCATCTGTTGGCAAGACTGCAGACAGCAGAGTTAACGGTGATTAATATCTGCAATTATTATTATTTTCCGGTACATGACAGAGTCAATAATTAATTTATGCTCTGTAGTGCTACATACTTGTAGTATTTCCAAATAAAGAAGAAGAGTAGAAAACATAAATAAAAATCACATTTGAATTAACTCAGAAAATCTTAGGGGTTAGAAACTTTTCAGATGCTTATAAAAAAGTTAAAACGAACATATTTTATTCAACAAATCGCAGGTTTTCGGGAGAATAACTAATTAGAGTTCCCATTTGGGTCAGGGTGGCTCCGGGCAGACGCGCCTGTCGAGAAACGAACAATATTACAGTTTGAAAATAACTCCAACGTCAGGGGCAGAAAGAAAAAAAGTTATGTTTGTTTTAAAAGTTACAAGGTTTTTCCAAGCCACCGCATTCCCGGGGAGTTCGAAGAGCGTAATTTGTCGCTTGCAAAAAAGATACATTGTATTATACAACTCGTTAAAGCTCTCAGCTGCGGGAATAATACCTGTTTTCACTTTGAAACTTTGAAGGTAAACTAATTACAATGGATAATTCAATTCTCTATTTAGTAATAGTGCTCACCTTGCTCTCAAGAAATCAGATTTCCAAATTCTATCAACAATTAACTTCAGTCTAATGAAATTCTGTTTGCGCCCCTGAGGCTTAACTCAACCAATTGAGTCCGCGCTATAATTATTTGACAAGTAAATCCTTTACTTCACTCCTCATCTTTTCGCGAAGCGGGCATTATGTTGTTCGACATGACAAAGAGCTCATTTAAATTCGTTTCGTGGAATTATGCAAATGAGATTGTAAGCGCTCGGCAACAAGATAGGGCCGCTTGCAAAGATTGTTGCTAAACTCAATTCTGCTCGCCTGTTGCTCTTTCTTTGTGCGTAGACCAGGTAAATTGTATAAGCTAAATAAGCAAGATGTTTTCGTAGAAACTACCTATTATATCAACGGACGCAAAACATACATTGTATGCAAGCATATTTTTGTTTTCATGATTAAAAAAGTAAATAAATGAGATATTTAGGGCCGGTTTTATAAACGTCCGTCAAATGCACGGAAAATTTAACAATAAGATCAAATTTACCGAAATGTGGTTATGCCATTTAACTTACGGACGTTTATAAAACCGGCCCTTATAGGAATAAGAGCTTGACGTTTGATTGCAATAGTAAATATCAAATTAATACTGTTACATACAGTCCTCGATCTAGAATAGAGTTGTGAATGTACAATTTGCAATAGATCTGGCAAGTTGTGTTAGCATTGGCTGCTTGCTTTGAGGTTTCAAATTGAATCAAGCAAAGGAAATCCGAACTTGGTGAAATGCAAACTTAGAAGGCAAGAGAGATAAACTATGTAGTCTTCGGAGACGTACAAAGTGGAATATTCTAATGAACAGAACTAGGCACACACTAGCTGGATACCTACATTGGAGTAAATATTTGATAAGTATTTCAGGTATATCTAGCTATTGTGTAACTTCATTTTGTTCATTAGCCAGACTGCTTATGACGAATCTTTAAGATAATGTTTATTTTATATGTTAGGTGTAAGTAAGGTGGTTATAGTAAAAGACTGATTTGAATTTAGATTTATTGTTCAACCTAACATTGTCGTAACTTTCGTAACTTGACAGATCACCAGCTAATTTAACAGGTGTACTCAACTATGAACATTGTTCATACCACTTAAAAATAATTATACAATCAGTACCGAAAAACAATAATATAATTTATATTATCACGAAATTTATTATATCACGAAAATACTATACTTAATGTTTACTAAATTCCCATTAATCAATTCATTTATAATTTAAGGATACAAATCAACAAACATTATAAACAATAATCACATTTCTATCTGTCATATAGGAATCTATTGCATCTACTCATTAAATTTCAATTCAATAGCATTCAAAACGATGTTGAAAGACACACTAAAAGTACATAGAAGACAGACATTATGAAAAATCAAACAGCTTTTAGTAGATAATATTACTTACAAGAGATATTATAAAAGTAGGTAAGTATAAAAGTAAATAATTAGTAGAAGAAAGTATAAAATAGTAATGACAATATTAAATGCTAGGTACAAGTCTGTTCTAACGCTCATTGAATACAAAATAGAGTAGTTAGTAGTTCGGAATGATGAAGTTAATTCCATATACGGGAAATGTCTTAATTACAAAACTTTACACATGACGTACAACAAAAACTTAATAAAGTCTCAACAAGAATTCTAAGGGTCAAACCCCGCTGGATCCGCAATACGATGGTATGCAAGACAATCTACCTTTAAATGATCTGGTAGAAGTCACCAAACTAAGAAGAGCCAACAGTATGGGAATCATGATTTATTTTCATTGTTATCTTGCATGACATCGCCTTTCAGACTCCATGGATTTTGATCCTAAATCTACCCTCCAACTCCTACAGTATACATTAAATTTAGAGTCTACCCACATTAACTCCACAAGCTAACACGTTAGAAATAGGAAAGGCACAGTCGAAGTATAAAATTTATTGCTGACTTCCCTAACTAGATAACTCCGTAACTATAACCACATGCTAAGAATCACATCCAAGAAATAAATTTAATCTAGCACTTAAAAACTTAAATGAAGTTTTCTTTAATACTTTAAGTACCTACTTTGGCATAAATTGTCTCGTGTTTTAATGGCCTTCTCTCAAAAGCGGGTAGTAATTCGACAACCAGAGAAGTTTTAAAATGACGAGTCTAGCTCAAATAAATAATTAAAATTAATGCTTACGAAAGGTTCGCTAACGAATTTTGTAGATTTGGCACGGCTAGTGATAATGCGCAGAAATAAAACTATTACTTAATCTAAAAGTTTCAAGCTTCTATCGTTGACCGCAATTCAGTTTCTTTTCGTAATTCATAATACTACATAACTTCTTCTACGTTTTATGTGCGTATTGCCAGTTACATGTCTAAGTTACGTACGTTTCTGTAAGAAAATAGGATTCGTTTTATTCAGAAAATATTTTTTCATTATTTTTATAGAGAATTCAATTCGAAAGTTTAGTTTCAATAAAGATTTCTATAGATTGACCAAAATCTAGCTAGTAACATTTCGCTACGAATCTACACAGTCGTTGACTAAATCTTGAAATGACACAACTCTAGTTTACTCACATAAAAGGATAACAGCGTAGGCTTCAATTCAAATCGTTGGATTAAAATTACATAATACTAATTCAATGATTTGAAACCTTTTCTTATTTCGTAAATAAATCTAACATTCAAATTGACACACAATATTACGAGTCGCTGCGGATTTTACAACAAAAACTACTCCAATTACTCTCTACAAAACAATTCTTCGTTGAAGTTATCGAAACTCTTACAGTAAACTATTTCCATAAATAACGAATAAAACTTTAACAGCAAGCACCGCACTAATACAATTACGAAGTGAACTTTAGCTCTCGTAGAAAACGTTCCACCACAACAAATTGACTAGTTCTAATACCTATCTACGTATTTATACATCTTAAGTTAATAAAGTCTCTCTGAATAGTTGAACCGGCCGCAAACGGTAAAGAAAGATACGAAGATGTGGAAGTAGAAATTAGGAGAAATATCACTTCAAAACATACAACAACAATCACCAGCTTTCGGTTGAAAACGAGAATGCAGCACTTGCACCGCAGCGCAGTTGTAACGCATCGATTAAGTTAAATAAGTCAATGCACTGTACGCAACCGAGTTCAAACTTTCACTCTTGTTCATTCGTAGAGGAGAGGGAAGGATGGGTAGTAGGTACCGGCGCTAGTGGTCGCTAGCGCCTAGATGTACACTTCGTGGTGTTGGTGCGGCCGGCCTCGCCGGGACTAGGAGCCGCGCTCGGCCAACTCCACGCCATCCTCGGGCTCGGGACGCTCGGCGTCCATCTTCCTTCTTTCCGCTATCACAATCCTTATATTCTCCTCCTCACTGATCGGCTGATCGATTGTAGGATCCGGCGTGAGCTGATTTGGCGATCGTAAAGATGCACTTGCCTCGCTGGGCGTTGCCGACTCCGTCGATAGTCTTCGTTTTGAGCCGCTGCCTCTTAGACTTTGTCTTGTAGAGGGTACGGCCAGTAATACAGGTCGTAGGAGCCTGGCCTCCTCTCCGCGCAAAGAGTTGCGCTTGTCGACGCGTTGGCGGCGATTTTGTGTGAATGAATCGCGGTGTGGCGGGCTGCCTGGTTCGAGTTCATCCGCGTCGTCAGCGTCGATGAAGCGCGCGTCCTCCTCGTAGAGCGCGGGCGGCGGCTCCGAGGCAGAGTCCTGTCGACGGCGCCCGAACGCGTGAGGAGAGAGTGAGGCGCGCCGCGGTGGCAGCGCGGACGGCAACAAGGCGTGGTGCGAGTGCAGCGTGCGGCGGCGGCGCGCGGGTGAGGGAGTGGGTGGCTTGGGCTCGCTGTACGTAAAGTTGGCGGGAAGAGATGGTACCTTGTTAAGCGGCCGTGGTGGCGACGTGCATTGCTCTAGAGCGTGGCACAGCGCACGGTCTTCCTCGTCATCTGCCTCCCGTTCTAGTTCTCTTTCAAGTTCTACGTCCATATCCATTTCATCTTCCATTTGTTTGTGGGATTCTTCTAGGTGTTTCATCAGTACCTGCAGAGAAAAATTTAGACATATACATGTATGAATATGCCTACAAACCCTTATGGATACTCAGTAGGTAATGTATGTATACTCACAGCAACAACGACATTAACCAGCACGAACTGCGCCATCAGTACAAATACCACGAAGAAAATGGGTGCGATGATGGTAGACACGCAGCAGTTCCTCACGCAGTCCACGGAACTATCGCAGTCTTCCCGCAGCGTGTCTTTCATGATACCATTCCAGTTGTCGCCGGTCGCCACGCGGAATAGAGTGAGGAATGCCATGCCGAAGTTCGCGAAGTGAGCGTGTTCCCCGAGACCTAAGGGAAGTTAATTTATAAGGAGAATTCACCAACGAAACGTTTGCCTATTGGAACAGAATAAATCAAATTCATTATTTAATAGAACATATTTGACAGAAAACTGATGAATATTCTTTAGTTAATGTGTTTGGTAATGATACCTTTTTGCATATTATGCGATAACATTGCTTTTGAGAGTTTTATAAGCTCTTTGGTAAAATAAACTCGTATGTAAGGCCTATGATAATTATTCCGCCTGAACAAGAACAAAACTTGTTCTTTGACTTGAGTTATATACAAAAACTTGGCATCACGAATATAACTCAATAAACGTTGTTCATAATCCAATATAGCATTTTCATTACACGAGTAAGCATGTAGGTTGATTTATCGATCCCTTCATATTCATCCAAACGCTCGCTTGTTGGAACGCATCCAACTAAATCCAAGGCTCCATCCGTGCAAAACAAGACGCCTTGATATTTTCCGCTCCTATTTTGCTATCGCGAATTCTCATTCAAATTCTAAGTAATAAAAAAGATACGAGGATTTTTTCTTACCTTGACATGGGATTTCATCCGAGCATTCCAATCTCCCAAATAACTCGACGCCCAAAGCAGCGAATATGAAAAATAGAAGAAAAAACAGAAGTCCTAGATTTCCCACTTGCGGTAATGCTTGCATCACTGTATCCAGTAACGCTCTGATTCCCTTCGCCATTTTCAATAGCTTTAAAACTCTGGCTATCCTTAGTACTCTCATAACCCGCATTATAGTCGGGTTTATAGGAATGATATTCGTTTCCAATTCTTCTAAAACAATTCCCACAATCGACAATATAACGATGATAACATCGAGTTGATTCCATTTGTCTTTCAGATATATCTTGAAGCCCAAAGCTACTAGCTTCATTATAGCTTCAAGTATAAATACTGCTGTGAAGAAATAGTTGAATATTTTCAGTGCGTATTGTAAAGCCGGTGGCATTCTGTAGTATTCAATGGCCATGGTCACTACGTTGAGACCTATTACTCCAGCTATGGCCAAGTCGAAGTATTTTGATGTAACGACGTTATGGACAAACAGTCTGTATTGACAATAGTCCGAGTAATATGGCTTTTGATGCATTTCTGTAAAAAAGGAGAAATCAATAAACTACCTTGCATCATTGTTTTTGTCTGGACAACTTTTTTTGAGCAATGTTTGGTATTTTGATAAAGCATATCAGAAGTGATACTAACTTCGTCGCTTTTTCTCCATTTGTAGCGCCCTTTTTGCCGCTCTGCGAACCCTCTCTTCCTTTTCTTGTTCCTCGCGACATCTATGAAAGTTTTCCACGACGACTCCAACAAACATGTTTAGCACAAAAAATCCAACGAGTAATATGAACGCGATGAAGTAGAGTAGACGCCATTCAGAATAATTCACAATGGGCTGCAAAATATAATTGTTATATGCGCTGATATATCAACGTTGTTCATTATTAAAGGGTTGAAATGAGATGGTTTTGTAGAACTTTTTGCTCCAACAGCGTTCGCAATAATCTAATTGGCAGTTAGAAACATCTGTTAATTTCAAATGGACGCAGTTCACTCATAAGTCACTAACATTTTCAACAAAATATTTTTATTAATACTATATTATTATCTTAGCTCTACGATACAGAACATGACAATGTGATTTCGACTTATTATGAAAATTAAGTTATAAGATGAAAATACATGTAGTTTGGCTGTATATTTTGGGGGTAAAGTATTTGTGTGGTGGAAAGTAGTTCAAAGTATCATATTAAGGAATAGACATAATTTTTTATACCTGTTGATCAACGCCGACAGCATCCAGCCCGGTATACATAATATTGACCCATCCATCTCTTGAGCTCAGCACAAAAAGGGACATAAGAGCTTTACCCAAGTCGTCAAAGTTGTACTTTCTGTTTACCCACACGTTGCCCTCTATAGCGAGGCACTCGGACTTGTTCTTTACAGTTTTGATGTTTGCTCCTTCGCAGTAGAAAAATGCTCCTTTGAACAGCTGTAAATGATTGCGTAACGATGTAGCTATATATAGTATGCAGTAGGTTCATTGTTTTATATTGGAGAAAAAGCCACAGGGAACAAAAGAGTTTACATGGGAACACCACATTACTTAACAATATTATCCTTCCACGAACAATAAAATTAGTATCCAACCTAACTTTCGGTTTCGGTTTAGTTTCCGCAAAGAAACGGGTTTCAGATTAATTTCAATTTCGGCTGCCACAAACTACTTTTGGGAGAACTATTTCATGTCTAAATCATAATACTTATTAATTTCTGTTTTGGTTTCAGCCGAAACTAGCCGAAGCCGAAGTTTGGTCTCGGTTTCGGTTTTGGCTGTAAAACTAGTTTCGGTCGGACACTAAATATAGTGTTTTTACTACAACTTCGAAAATGCTAAAATTGAATTTTACCGTCTGCATTTTAGATGGTAGAAACGTGCTGCTTTTAGATTTGTTATAGTTGGAGTAGTAAGAAAGTAAAGTCATAACCTGTTTTCAAATACTTTACCATTAAAAAAGGAAGATGCATTGCACTCTTATTTGTAGTCTAAATATTAGATCACTATCGAATAAATATATTTATCATTACATAATCAAAGGCAGCTTTTTTTCATTAAGTTATATTGACATATTGTCTAGGTATCTATTACAAATCATGCCGTAAGTAAATTTTCATAGAAGGCCATTTTGCCTACACAAACTGTCACTTTTATTAATGACAAGGCAATCTTGTGGTTATGATAGTCCCGTTCAATATAATCAATTGTTCAATAATCCCTCAATCAAGATTAACGTCATTATAATCTAAATCTAAGTTTAATGGGTACTTACGCTACATTATCCTCTGAGACATTTTAATATAATTACGTCCAAACATTGACAAGCCGCGTGACATGTTATACCATTAGTTATAGTGCTTTGAAGTAACTAAATTTTCTCTAGGGTGTTTACAGATTTTACATAATGTACGGTACTAGTGTAAACTTTATTTTCATCTAATTTAACGTTATTCTCCATTTATTCTATGCGTAATTTCACACCACTACTATGTTAACATACCTAAATTGCGTGCAGTGTGCAATGCATACTTTGCAATTCACACTTTTAGGTGCGATTTAAACTAAATTCACACTTGTCAATATACTGTTTTAAACTACCATGGTCAATAACATAGAGGACGGGTTTCAACAGTCGAGTGCCTGGAATCCAGTGGTACGGTTGTGTGAAAGCAGAAAAAAGCACCTGTCATAGCTCGCGAGGGGATACCGTGAGTTTTGTGTGTCGAGATTTGAATCGAGTTGCGAGTGACTTGTGTGAAAATGGTAATGTCACCGTAAGCAAAAAACGTGAGAGGAAGCGGGTAGATAGATACGTCTGCCCGATATAATATCAACAATCCTACCCGCAGAATCTTTTAGTATTCTCGTTTTTACTATGCACTACTTTGACATAGAGCATGAAGATTCTCGCAAATACGCACGGTTATCTCTAGAGGCGTTATAACGGATAACCTTGACATTTTCCAGCCCAGGCAATCCGATCCAATGACTTTCAGAGAACACATTACAAAGAGGTGAACATTTCTAAGTTAAAACGTCTTCTAATTTCAATATTAATGAACCAATTACCAATTTCGCATTTATAAATAGTCGTCATACACATATATAAATAAACATAGACTAGACACCCACATAGAAATAATTAGCATCGGAAGCCCATACCATACCACTAAATTAAAACTATCTTGCTCCTAAATTCATTTGTCTGGTATGCATCAACCAAATCTAGCTCCAAGATGAGCAGTTTTCTTTGTATACGTTTCATTTGTAGAAAACTAAACACGTGTTTTATGCCTTGTTACTATAAAACCGATGTCACATTAATAGGACTAGGTAGGTAACTATTTGTGAACTGTATCTCTTTATAGAATCGTGGTAGATCAGAAACTGTACGCATCAAAGTAAGTGTATAAACAATATGGTACTTTGTACTAACCTGTACTCCTAAAATGCCGAAAATGATGAAAAACGTACAGCAAATCAGTACTATGTTACCGATGGGCCTCAAAGAAGACAATAACGTCTGAACCACTAGCTTCAATCCTGGAGCCCTGTTTATTACCCTCAGTGGCCGTAAAGACCGCAGTAATCTAAATACCTGAGAAAAGAAAACGTTATTAGCTCTATGGAATGTTTATTGAATGAGTTTCCATTACATTGGGCACACGAA
Organism: Opisthograptis luteolata; assembly: GCA_931315375.2. Classification (NCBI taxonomy): domain Eukaryota; kingdom Metazoa; phylum Arthropoda; class Insecta; order Lepidoptera; family Geometridae; genus Opisthograptis; species Opisthograptis luteolata. The sequence continues at coordinate 4,241,250 of OV928044.1, forward strand.
TTTATCAACATCGCTCATAATGTACCCAATGCTGGGTATTATTTTCTCCATCTTGTGCCTTTGTGCTCGGTTTTAAATGGCCATTTATTGAATAAAATTCTATTGAACCAGCAATGCTTTTTCATTTCTAAAAGATTATTAATGGATCACGAAATTGTTATGTTTCTAAAATTACAATTTAGAGCCAGTATTATTCTGTTTCAATATAGCGTGCTTACACACTGACATAAAGTTCAAAGAGTCTAACCCTGAGTATTCCGAAGATTCGAGGACTAGACTCCGATACCAGAGACATGAGCAGATCAATAATGGATATTATGACGAGAGACCCATCCATGATGTTCCAGCCGGAAGTGAAATACGCTTCGTGGCCGTAGAACATGCCTGATGCCACTACCTGTGAAATAGTTATAAAAATTAACAGCTGTTCTAAAGGTGAACACAAAGTGTTGCGAGTAGTGTGCCGTGCAAGTTGCAGTGTTTTCTTTTACAATGGCTTCTATAAAACTCTCAGTATCACGTAATCCTAATCTAACAAGTTATGTTATACTTACATACTCAATGACCCTAATAATAAGCTTTCTGTGTACTAAAATCTGTTGTACTAAAATCTAGATGACGTGTTTATTTATTTGCTTGTTTAGAAGTTCGTGACTCAATCACGCTGAAACGGCTGTACAATGAGTACCTACGTTTTCTTCTAGAAATATGTAAACTTTGGAGAAAATGGAATAAACTGTGGAAAAGGAGCAGCTAGATCTCATTTTTCATTATATATATTAGCATTTCAACTGCAAAGAAATAAGTTGCTACATTTGGAGTTTAAGATTTTGAATCATAAATTTTACCGTATTGCAATATTTTAATATTATTCATATTTCTCCCATCTTTATATTTTATATAGCATTCAACTAGTATATACTTTAACCAGTGTCAAAGCAAGTCGAGGATCATTAACTTCTACGCAATCACTTGGGAGCAATAAGATTTCTTTCGCTCTCCTCGAATCGCTGGGTTCTTGAATTTATTTCCATTCAAAGTGCCGTTTAATAATGTTAACTGAGAAAGTGTGGAATTGAGTTAAAATATTGATCGGGTTTTTTTTTATCATATAGCAATTTTTCTTTTAGTGGTAAATTTAGCTATTTAATAATGACCAAACGGAATATCACGTTACTCAACAATTTCAATACCTACGTGAATTTTTCCTAAGATTTTTTTAATCGTAGTTTTATTTTGTGTGCCTACTAGTATAGAGTAATTTAACTATAGCTTATTCTTAGTCTACTACTGAATGTTTATTTTACTACGTTTGTTTAAGTTAGAATTAATCTAACAAGTATTATAAAAAACACGAAATATGTTCGAATGAAGCACCTTTGTTTGATTTATGTCAAAGTAGACTTAAGTAGAGAGACAAAGGTATGAAAATCGATACCACTCGCGTTTTAAACAAAGACATTCCATTTCAGTGTATTAGCTTTACGGTATAATACATTTATGCATCGTGCAGACATATAAAAACATGTTTTTCCAAGGAACTACCAACAATGTAATCGCCAAAGTCGTTATGTGAGACGTGACTACTCTTTATGGCAACTTGCCTTAAAGCATAGTGGGCATAAAAGTGTATTACTACATTTATGGCATGCTTACAAAAAGTTTTCAAAGAATCGGAAGGGTTTCGTTTTGAAAATTAATGTCGTTCTTTTATGGTGATTGAAAAATGTATACTTACCTAGTTATATGAAGTCAAATGTTTAACCTATCAATAGCATAGAAAGTAAATAATATAGACATTTGGCAAACACATATTTGATACAAATACAAAGGCCTCAGAGAATTAACCTACTGGACCTCTCTTTTGTTTTATTAACAAAGTTAATCTGAGCTACAATATTTACTTATGTAAGTTCAGTGGTAAAATAATTCAGTATATAAGTCTAAATTAAACCATGTGCCAAAAGTCAAAAGTCAATTTTTCTTTATTCAATAGGATACATTGTGATCACTTTAAAATGTCAAACTTAAAACTAGCTACGCCTGTTCCAACCTCCCTACGCCGGCAAAAGAACAGGCAAGAAAGGTATTTTCATTTTGACATAACGACTGATGTGACTTTGTTGATCGATGTAGTGCAATAGGCGAATAGCCAACTGTAAAGCTTGGGGTCACGGGTTCGATTCACGCTTGAAAAAAAAAGCGAAAGTATTTGATCTGTGTCTTGGTGTTGTGCATGGATCCCCGATCCGCGTAGTTTCTGATACCATAAATACAGGGAATCCTAGTAAGGGGGTCGAGCCTATATGATATATAGGCCTATGTGGTTGCGCGGGCATTGTTATATTTATTATTATGATAATAACTTAAACTTACTTTGATAAACATCTCAATAGCGAACACAACTGTGAACACGTAATTGGCACTGGACAAAAAGGCCCGTTCCTTCGAGTCTGGCGGTATGTTTGGCCTTTCCATTGCAAGGGTTATACAGTTCAGTGCGATGAAAAGTAACACGATGTTATCGAACCAGCCGCGGGATACCATCCATACGCAGAGTCTTCTCATCCTGTGTATTAAAATTTGTAGACATTAAAATATTTGTTAGATGAACAAAAAATTTACTTGCGTTTAAATTTTTTTATAATTATCGGGGTACCATTGCACACAAATTGACCTAGCCCCAAATTAAGCTCAAAGCTTGTACACTTAGATAGAGAAATAAATACTTATGTAGATAGAAATATCAAGACTCAGGAACAAAAATATTCGTGTTCTACACACTTACCGGGATTCGAACCCGGGACCGCTAGCTTTGTAGGCAGGGTCACTACCAACTCGGCTACACGGAGAAAAAAAACCTTCCGAATTATCGTTTTCCTTCTGAGTCAAAAGGGAAGGACTTGTGATTCAGAAGGAAAACTAAGGAAAAATAAGGAAGGAATCGGTCTTGGAAGGTAAAAACTCAGAAGGAAAGTCAGATTTATTTTCTCAGTGTACCGCGTCGTCAATAATACCTCTATCCAGTTTGCAAGTTGTCAAGTTTTAAAATAAGATACAAGCAGTTATAAATCACATTTTTTAAGGACGAGAGAGAGATAAAAAAAATACAAGTAAAAAGAAACTGCTCCAGTTAAATAAACTAAGTATGTGCAGAGTTGTCAAGCAGAGGTTTTTTTAAGATGGTTACCAAACTCGTGAAATTTAAATTAATTTAATGGGTCTTTATTTGGTGAAGACACCTTTTGACGCTCGAGGGCATCAAATTAACTTAAGTGCTCTTCGAATTTATTTTAAGAGGACGGTTGGAAATAGAAAAGTTTAAATCGTACAGACACACTGTAGGCAATATATAATTCAACCAAGTAATTTGTGAAAACAAACTACACGCTTTATCACGCTCTTTATGAAAAAGCTCTTTTTAAGGTAAATTACAGTCTTAATTAGAAGATTTGTGAGGTTTTGTCGCGAACAGACGGACAGGTAAAGTCAGTTCTATAAAAATAAATCTAAATTAGTCTTGAAAGTTACAGAACTTACTTGTTGTCTGGAGCGAAGACGTACATAGAATAAAACTCCTTTTCCTTGAGACAGCCTGTAGGCTCCATAAATCGAAACAAGTCTTTGAAACTATAATTTCTTCTGTCGAATCTCGACGAGAATATACAAACGTTGTTAGTAATAGCCATCTGAAAAAAGATATTTAACTTGAACAATGTTGATAAGATTATACGGAAGTTGATTTCATGGCTAAATCGTTTGATCTTAAACGATACGTGAGCCCCGTTTAATGAAAATTCTCAGCAACTATTTACTCGGCTCGTTGCCCTTGAAGCTAAATAATAAACGGATAGTTTTGTTTTTTAGTGAAATGTGGAGTGAAGAGTTGCATTTATTTTTACAAAACGTGGCCCTGTTCAACATTGCATTTAATTTTGTTACGCTATGACTAAGTTTATGGCTAAATTTAATTTACTACACAAACAGTTTTAGGCATTTTCTAATGTAACAGTCGGCGTTAGCATCTATGAAAGCACGCAAAGCGAATTCGGTGTCGCGATGATGAATGTTTTTGAAATGGGAGAAATGATCGTATTGTAAGATCGACGGAATACTAAGTACCTTCAATTGCTTGTATCTAGCCATTTTTGAATTTTCATCGTGATTCGACCGTGCACTGAACTCTATCTGTGTGGAAATATATTTAAATTATTATATGCTGTTTGACATTTTGGGAACATACTCATTTACATGTAAGTGCATTTATACCACGTCTAAGACTGTGTTAATCAACTTTGAATCAACAGCTGTAATTTCAAATGTGTCGTAAATTCCAGGACCGCTGAAAATTGGAGTTAATAACAACAACATTTTTCTCTGTAACTGTAATCTAAAATTTACTTATTTATAATTTAAGTAGAGATGAAAACAGGATTCCTAATAACATATCGAAGAAAATTATATATGTAAAGTGCCTCTTCTCTCCTATTGTAGATATGAAAATATATTTTAAAACCAACAACATTTAAAAAAATTATTCTGAGTGCCTTAGATTTATTTTATGCACAGATTGCTTTGGAATTTTAGGTATCTTAAATACTACGTCACCATTTTAATTAAAAGTAGTACTTAAATCTGTAAATAAACGATACATGTACAAATACGTCACATGAACTATAAGTTCCGTCAAATTTGTTTTTTTGTTTTTACAGCCGTACTTTAAAAGATTATTACATTTTTTCCTTTTTATTTGTCTGTTAAAAACATTATTGTTTAAACGTTCATATACCTAGTAGTTGAAAAGTTGTTTTTTAACAAATTAAGCGAAACTCTCGTTTACTTTACTAACAATCCATTTTAATTATATAGCGATAACAGTAGTACTCGCTTCAGTGCGTTAAGTAGGGTTCACCGTAATTATCTCTCGTTTTCATTCGAGCTATTTCCTCTTTGATAATCTCTAGTACGTGTCAAGGACTGTTGAAACCGATTCATTATGCAAATACTCTTGTACACATGGTGAGTTTTTCAACTGGCCTTGGATAGTTCAACTAGAAAGTAAAAAGTATCGAATCCGAACAACATCAAAATTAAAACTGTATAACTGCAAAAATATATACCGAACAAAAATATTTGTATTTTGTAGACTTCTACTTGGCAAATCGTCGAAACAGTTAATCTTAGTTGACAGAGAATGTTTATAATAATTATATGTAGCTATGCACATTTGATACAAGATCAATAGAGTTCTACACATTACAATTGTTGTAAGAGCTTAATACGAATTTTGGATCAATAACAACATAAAAATTCTTACAAAATTATTATTAGTTCGCCTTTCATAATAATTCGTTTCCGTTGACATATCATTTTGTTTCCATCATTAGGCTTTCAGTCGATAGTTACGATTGATGTGTTTTTGTGAGTAGGCTGTTGATATAACTTTAAATAGTGGTGTAAGAAATTGTAATACTCAAATACATGCTGCATCAATAATTCATAGTCATCGATTTTAGACCTAATCTTCACTCAGTTTGTATATCAATATAATATGATAAGTAAAGTAAAGATAATCCTATTCACCTACAGCTTTATAAAGTGCTATCGTTATAATTCTATACTACGTACTTACCTCCTCATTGATCTGCTTTATCAACGGCAGCGGTTGGTTGTTAGGTCTCGTGGGCAATGTTGCCGCTTCGTTCCGCTGCGGTCGCGTCGACGACACTTGCGCTTGTTGGGCGGCAGGTGGCGCTAGATTACTGGCTTTTACTTCTGAGACTGAAGTTACTGTGGCAAACGTGATACATTTTACCATGGAAACCATAATTATTTAAATTCTTCGTAGTCTTTTGTAGCAGGATATTAGAGAAAGCTACGCGTATTTTGTCGTAGGTATTCCGTAGCACCTTGCATGACTAGCGGAATTTGCTTGTAAAGTACTATTTTGACCTAGTAATTGGACCTTTCTGTTGTCAGTCAAACAACTATAAGTATGGTTTAGCACTTTTAACTCACTATTTCAAGATTACGTGCTTGCCATCATCAATCAATCAAACGCTTATAGCTTAATAAACTTAAAGTAATATCGTAAAAGGTAGAATGCCTTGGGGTTGAGACGTTCGATCGTGGAGTTCTATTAAGTGGATGGCGAGAATTTCCAAATCCCTTTGGTGCGATTATCTTGTTCTATCGAACCACCAAGATAAACAAACTAACTAAATCTTTAAATAACTATGGTCATGTAAATTTTAGACAAACTGGCCACTTAATAAATTAACTCCTTTTTCACAAAATCAAGCCACGTATTAGATGTTAAAGTGATTAAGAAATAACGAAGGAAATGTTAATTGATTTAGATTGTGATTCCTTGGAGGAACCAATTAATTATTCAAAGTAGAAGAATAAATTGAGGTAAATATTAATTTTAGAAGGGAGAGAAAATTGCTCGGATGAATAAGGAAGTATGATTTAATCTTACCTGTTAAATAGTCATTAGTGAGCGATAATCTGTGGGGTTGCGCTTTTGATGAGTCTAATCTTACTGTGGAGTCTGTGGAGAAGCCAGCCTCTGGAGCCTTCCACGATACCTGGTGAAATCGCGCTGAGGTTAACTGGGAGATAGCACTAAGCTCACCTATATACAACGTTGTTTAAATGTATTAAAAGTTTGCTAACTATCTATATGCATAATATATTATATACCTTCTATAAAATATTACTTCGTTTAAAACGGATATCTACACTAACTAAAAACTAAACTAACTGAGCTATCGCCACAACCCAAAGTAAGTCTTGGCCTTCGATAATAAAAAACGCCACTTAGATCTGTCCTGCGCTACCTCTTGCTAGTCCTCCACTTGGAGCTCGCGCAATTCTTTTGTGACTTCGTATATCTCTCGAGGTAACTGAGCCAACGAAGTTTGTGCGTTTCTATGTTTCTGATGACATCTGACTCTCAAAAACAAAGTTCTAACTTTTCATCTCTATATTTGTCCTATAAATATGTAATCAGTTATCCTTTTTATCAAGCACAAAATGAAGGAAATAACTTACATCAGATTGTAAGGGTGCGTTGTTAGCCGATACTCTCCTAGTCGGCTGCGCTATGACCCTCGGCGCAGGGAGTTGCCCCCGCGACCTGTTGTTTGGCATCTCCGATTGTGTATCATTTTTTATTACCATCGACGAAGACAGTAGGAGCTCGTTCTTTCGTAAACTAGAGCCTAGAGAACATAAAGTTTATCATATAATTACTCGTAATAGCGATGGTGTTACCTACATGACTAGGTTATAAGATTTAGAAACTAAACGATCTGTGAGATTTCAGGTTTTATGTATGACCGCCATACAGCGTCAGAAAAACAAACATTTAGGCCCCCTTGCAAATGATCCCAAGTTAACCCTCCAACATTGACGGGTTAAATATTTATAAGGCTAACTCAAAGTTTACTCTCTTGGCGTCGCAAGACGATTTATTGATTAAACTTCTCGTCAGCAATTAACTCTGAGTTTACAGGATGATTCGGGCTTTTGCAAGAAGGGGATTCCATATTACTCTCTCTCTCTCTCTTTTTGAGATAAGACCAGATTCCCAGCAGTGGGCTGATGATGTTGATGATGGCGAGTTTCATGTACTCACCATTACAAATAGCATGATCCCTTCCGTTATTGAGGATCACTGCATCGGAGTCAGAGCCTGTTCTTTGCTTTTTCCTCCTGAGACTAGGTCGTGAGAGCCTCCAGCTGTACCCTCTCTGCACTCTACACTTATCTTCGCCGTTCACAGGTGTAGTTACTACACTCACGTTTCTGTAAGAAGTACAAAGATGAAACAAAATTTGTTCAATGAAATAAAAACTTTTTTTTCATAAACTATGTGTGATGGCAATGATACATTTTATCATAACCACTCCCTCCTCGAGGCAACTTACTTGGGGTTAAACAATACCCTACAAAAAGAAAAAAACATAAAATTACGGCAGTGAGAATCTAATGGATTGATGATGAGTTACACCTTAACTTTTCTCGTTAATTCACAGGAATCTTTTTCGGAGGATATAAGCTATCTTCATTCCTAATTTCAATCAAACCCTTTGAGACGTTTCAGCCTGAAGAAGTAATAAAAAACATACACACTTACTCTGTCACAAGCTTTTACATTTATTATTTAGTGTGATAATAACAAAATTGTTGTTGATGTATGTCTAATATCGATTGCCTTATTGTGAAACTGTGACTCATCAAAACCATGTCGACTCTAACATTTTCCGTTGATACTGAAAAGAGGACACTAAATATTTACAAACTTACTTTTGCGAACTCAGCAGACTAGACTTATCAGTGGTGTTCAGTGCGTTATCATCTTTTTCCTTCACAATAATAGCCACCTGCAAGTTCTTTTCCGGCAGCACTGGCGAGGACATAGGTTTTAGGGCAGTAGGAGTGGTCGCAGGAGATGAAGATCTCGTATGGGGGAGGGCTAGCGTTAGGGAAGGTGGGGCTAGGGACATAGGGGGGAGCCTGGCCTTCTCTGCACCGAGCTGGGCTGAGTGTAGAGTGAGGGTGTAGCTGTTAGGCGGCTTCAGTAGACCTGGGATACTGGCGCACTAAAATGTAGAGCAGCGAGATAAATATTGTTGCTTAAAATTAAGAAAAATTTCAAATCACTTTCACAAAAAAAATATTTACAAATCGTATCACACAACACGAAAAATTATTGTTTTTTTATCTGTGACGTTTCTTTCTTTTAGTCTGATAGTACATAATTAAGAAGACACTTTTTTAGTTGGCAATTTGGTTAGACTTCGTGAAATGTAAAGCTTCAAACACCTTTATAGATACTCGTAGCTAAGAATTGGAACTTTATTAAAAATAGATTTATGCTTTTAAGACTACATTTCGGTTCTCAACATCAAACTTGAATATTTTACCCAAAATTTCTTAGGCACTGTAATGTTTTACAACGAACTTACCGAGGTGCGATCAATAGAATCCAAGCTGGATAACATTGAAGACTTTTCCAAAGACAAAGCCACGTGGTAATCCCTGAAGGAAGCTCCAGGCTCCAACGTAGTGGAGGGAGAATCTTGCGGCGTTGCAGCAGTGTGCGTGATCATAGGCAACATTGTGTTGTCTGTATTGCCAGCACTGCTTGCGAGCATTTTTGATTCCTGAATGAGAAACCAAAACTTTAAAAGATTAACAGCGTAGAAATTCCTGTGACAGATATGTTTCGTCATTATTATAAGATTGCATTAGATTACATACACATACAAAGTTTCATTTCGATAAGAATTAGAAGTAGGTTAAAATTGGCTTCTAAGAATTGATTACATTGTTTGTTAGTTAGTTAGTTATAAGTGAAACCAAAAAAAAATGTTTTACAAATATTTAATATACACTGTGAGTCCACTCGTAATTGCAGCTACATACATATAGCTCTTTGTAATGTTTAATAAGTACTAGAAATCTATACATATAATAAATCTGTAACTCATCGCTGTCTGTACATTGAAGATAATTGAGAAAAACTTTTATTGGGGGCCTTTATCAACGCAATAGAACCCAAAACAATAATTTTTAGAATTTTTGTCTGTTTGTCTGTATGTCTGTTTGTCTGTTTGTCTGTTTGTTTGTGCACGCTAATCTCAGAAACGGCTTAACCGATTTGGATGCGGTTTTCATTATTATATTGTGGTTTTCTCCACTTAACATTTAGTGTTTGTTTTATTTCAATCGGTTCATAAATAAAGAAGTTATATCAATTTAAAGCATCACGTCGGAAATTTGGTCGAGTCGATTAGATTATTGTAGCTCGGATAGCATATAGGTTCCTTTTTAACCCGGAAAAAGATTCTTGCGGGATAGTAGGGAATACCATGGATGTAAACGCGAACCGCAGCTATGCCTATCGCCATCCCCATCCCCACATTTATGTAAATGCGAAAGTGTATTTTTCTGTTGGTTTGTTCGGCTTTCACGGCGTAACAAAACAACGGATCAGGGTAATTTTTTGCATAGAGATAGTTTATGCGCCAGAGAGTAACATAGGCTACTTTTATCCCGGAATAATGCATGGGTTTTATGGGAAAACTAAAAAAATACGAAATTTTTCGAAATCTTATACATGGTTGCTAGGCAACATTCTGTTGAATTGTTTACATGTCAGGAAGAATATTATTGGCATGATGATGATTATTGGTGTGGATACACACGTAACAATTTATCGTAGCGATGTATCTGTTCTAATTGCTAACAGATCTCCGGTTATATCGAAAGTGTGTATGAAAAATCGTTGTTGCAGTATTTCTGGTTTGCGCAGATGGGCGACGGCAGTAACATTTTCTGTTCGATAAATCATTGTTGATCGACTTGATCGTATTTGCATAATTTTGATGGTAGCGTGTGTTTTGCTGCAATAAAACCGACGTCGGACACGGGCAAAAAAAAGGACCTCTTTGTATGTGGACGCGTCCGCGCGAAAGTTAAAAGAAGAAAAATATTAAGTAGAAGATTTTATACAAAGCTACAAAACGAAAATCAAAAGATGATTGTGATTTGTGATGTTCGCAATCAAAAATCAACACACTGATAAAAAAATATAGAACCATCTATTCAATCCTAAGTCAGTGATTACATACACTATACGCTCTAATCAAACCCAAGACGTTTGAATTTTTAACGATATATCGTTACGTGTGTAGCAGACATGATCTTAGTATACCTTATTTACTAAGAACTACTTGATATTGACGTTGATGTTGCGGGTTACAATAAGGGTAAGGGTAGACGCAGGGGACGGAATCGCATGACATAGTCCATGAGCGATGCTGTAAATTACACAGATACACTGTAATAAAGTAGGTACTAAAAACTGGTATCAAGAACAGTATCCAAGTTGACGAATAAACTGAGTTTAATATTAAACTTATTTATTAGGATACAACGTTTGATCACTTTAAAAAGTCAAACTAATAACTAGCTACGTCTGTTCTAACTTCCTTGCACCAGCAAAAGAAGAGGCAAGCAACGACCGGCAGGTACTTTTCTGGGCGCGATAACAATTACTACTTATTTCGGAGGAGGTTCTCTACCATCCTAAAGTTTTTTATTCAGGATTAGTGTCAGATTATGAAATTAATGAGTTATTGTTACTTACAGTTTGTAATAGCGTTGCTTTTATGTCTTCATGCTTTTTTAAATACGTGTTATGTATGAACGTGTGATATAAATACTACTACTCATTATCAGCCTCTCACGTGATTATGGGCTGTAATCTACCACGCTGGCCCAGTGCGGGTTGGTAGATGTCCCATGCCCTTGAATGTTGCAGTTCTTGGGCATGCCGGTTTCCTCACGATGTTTTCCGTCTCCGTTTTGAGCGATTTTAATACTAGCTACTACTACGCATTGATTAATACGCACTTAATTTTTATTACAACTTAATTTAGAAAATTAGTCATTGTTGCCGCAAAATGAAAAAAAAAATCTTATCTTTGCTTATGCATAGATATTACAAAAAATAAGCACTGCCCCGCACTGCATCGATTGCGTCTCAGTATACGCTAAGCCTAAAGATTTGGACACGTGGGAACTTGGGAAGCAAAGAGTTTGCATAGATTTGTTTTTTTATGAAATAGTTTTGATACTAGAAAAAGTATTAATGGTGTGGATATGTAGACCCAGAGCCCACGACTGCCAGACCGTCGTTATATAATAAAAGCTGAGTTTTTTCTGTGCATGCCCCATATACTTAGTACTACAAGTACGAACGACCTTCGAATATAGAGTTTGGGTTGTGATTACTTGGGCAGATAACAGGAAGTGCAGGTGTATAAATGAGTAGGTACCCTAAATTCGTTAAAGTAAAGCTCAATTTTTTTTAAATTTTCTTCGGGATAACTTCAGAAATTTATCTCGCTGAAATTTGGTATAGGAATAGATTATAGCCTGGAATAATACATAGGCTACTTTTTATACCTGGAGGTTCCCATGGCTTGCGGGAACGGGATCAAAATTTCTTGATTACTTTTGGTCGCGATAACCAACCTCCACGCGGGCGAAGCCGCGGGTCCCAGCTAGTAGGTAATATACTTCTGTTATTTGATATTGCCGAGAATCGCAAATAAATAACAAATGCTCCAACAATTCTAGAACGTTCTCTATGTCCTTTTACATACCGTACAACTTTAGCAATAAAATAATAAATTTATAGACATCTACTTGAAAAGTGTATTTTTATACATTTGTGGTAGCAACAACAAAATCAGTCTAGTTTTCGTATGCTATCAGAGTACCGTTGAATTATTTCTATCATTATATTTCTACTAACAAAATTGAGTTGCGGGTAGGTATTCATTTCAGGTTTGTCGAAGCACTTATGAATACCAAAGCAGCCCACGGCACCTTTGAATACAACCCTGTTTACTGAATAGACTAGTTTGCGTAAAGTCGAGAGGGCGACTTTGGACTGTACGGCACTTTATTATTTACGTAATTTACCAGCGCTACCAAACAGCCCTCCAAATGAAATCCAAACAACGCGATGCATGAAATGAAACCTTTTCGGAGGTAACGAACTAAATTGTGATATATCTCACCTTCTGTAAATTACATTTGTTAGATTGGGCACAGTCTTTGCAGAGTGTGGGATGGTGGGCGGCAGATTTAGCTTTCCGACGCTTCACAGACTTTTCCTTGTGCCCATTAACGTCGTCTTTTGCTTTTCTTACGTCGTCTGCTGACCGCCAGTAGTTCTTAATTTCATTCTATCCGGGAGTGAAACAAATGTTGAGAAAAATATATCAGCTGACCCCTATTAGATTTATGTAGGTATTTCTGTGTCTTTCGTAGGTAATTTGGGTAGGCAACATTTATTATTAAGATTAAGACTAAGCTAACCTAAAATAAATGTAATGTGAAAGATAATTTGAACGTTGGCGGTCAAGTTATTCTAATCATAATTTGATTACTTATTAAACGTAGGAATTAAAGAAAATGTGCGTACGTATCTTTACAGTTTCACTGTGCCAAATGTGCCACTTTACTTAAACCGTACTTTTCACTATATAGTGTGTGATTATATTACCTGAGAGAAGCTGTCACTAGAATGCGATCCCGAGTTAGACTCGTCATAATTTAACTCGTTGTTATCTGAGAAACAGTCGCTTGACAATTTCGATTTTGCCAATTCTCGTTGTTCACGTTCTCTCCTCTCATTTCGCTAAGAGATTTGAATTACACATGAGAATTTGAATACAAATTCTACGGATGTCAACATTAATTACAAACTTCAGACTCACCTCAGAACTGAATCCTTCGACTAGAATGGCTACTAACAAGTTAAATAGCACGTAATTGCCGAAAGTCATGAGTGCCACGAAATACAACGCGGCCCAATGGCTCGTCTTTTCCATGCCGTTAAACAACACAACATTCCAATCTTCCTGTGTTAAAACCTGAAACGTTCACATCAAAGTGAGGATACAACTCGAGTGCGCAAAGCCGGTCTACCACATCAAATATCGTCAAATATATAATTCACGTTAATAAATTAAAATAAGCGAGGTGTGCTGTCATATTGTAATGTGCCTTTTGGTGTTGAGTAATTAACCAATGTTAGAAGAAATTATACTGAACAAAATGTTTTAAAAAACATGTTAGTAGCGTGTTAGTGTCGGCAAGTATTGTGTTGTTGTGTTAGTGTACACACTACACACAGGTTTATGAAAGGGAACACAGACGGCGATTTGAGTACACAAGCATAAAGGGTCCAGCATAATCTAGTGCTACTATCTACAAGCAAGATGCACTAATTACTGAGCGCTCATTAAAATGCATTACGTACATGTACTCTAGACCAATTTACATCGGCGAATCTCTCGATTTTCTAATGCAAAAACCAATTAAAATGTTGAAGTTCCACAAATAAAATTCGTCTTTATTCACAACTTCGCTTGAAGTCGTCAAAGAAGACAAACGTTGCAAAAAATTTGGTCGTAACGAGAAAGACGCGTCGTCTATCCTCTAAGAACATATTCAAACGGGATCGCAAATAAACCGACTGTAACACTGTGGGAGCCTAGTCTAGTGGGCTGAGCTAGGCTTACCTGGAACACGGTGACTGTAGCCCACAGGATGTTATTATAATGTTTCCTGTCGCATTCGCATTTGGGGTGGTGCGAGACGATCTCGGGGCAGGTACACTCGCGCTCGGTGCCATTGTCTTCGACGTACTTGCAAAACTTACCACCGAATAGATACATGCCCAGAATACTGCGCGTGGCGGGCCCGATGAAAAAATGAAAGAAAAACAAAATGCTATGCGCATACGCCGCGACCGAGTCAATCTAACGACATTGTTGCGTGCGACAATAACACTGCCTTCTCCCGTTTGAATCACGGAATTACATCTAATGTTACAGACTATTTACACGCTAGTCACTAATGTTAATGTGTTTGCTTTTAGTGACGTGCGTCTAAGCCTAAGTGCGACTTTGTGATCTTTAATTGTGCCCGTAAAATTAAATTAGTTCTGTTCAGTTCAATGAAACGTGGTCAATGGAAACTGAATTGACTATTACAGTAACAATGGTCCAAGCCTAATTGGTTAAGCAGTGTTATCGCCGTTGGGACGTAACCACCAACAACGGGGTTATTAATTAATGTAAATTATACAGGTACGGTAATTAACATTGTGTTATTATTAAGTGCAATTTACTTCCTCAGTAAACATATCATTAAGGTACTATACTTTATATACTGCCTTAAAACTGGTAATAAAATAGAAATGCAATCAAAATAATAAAGAAGATAAAAGAGGAGAAAATAAAGTGCATAAGTTCTTAAAGAAAATTTTCATTCATATTTTTTTCTTAATTAATCGTATTGTGGCATATATCATTCGTATGCATTTGCGTCAAAATTAAACATTTCATCCTTAACAATTAATGCAAATGGAAAAAGACATAAAAGTAAACAAGAGATGTGGGTCAATTTATTCAGCATAATAATAAACCGGAGAAAGTCGAAGAAAGAGAAGAAGTAATTGAAAATTAGATTGTTACTGAAATTAAAAACAAGGGTGCTACGGTTACCGAAATTAGTGGAAACTGGAGAAAAAGTTGTAATAAAACATTTGAAATTAAAATTTAAAAGACATCAAAATGGCTTTCCACGAATTTCGTAAATAATAAAAGATATAATAATAATAGTAAAAGTAATAGAAGCAACATGCAAAGTGATAATAGATACTGTTCAACTGAGTGCAGTCGTAGTGGGAGTTTAGTAGAGAAACTGACGAGAATGTTACGCGCGCCTCGGCTCCGAACGACCTCAAGCTAACCTACGTTCAACAAGCTCTCTGACTAAATGTGCTCTCGACAACTTCGATGGGAGTACTGTACGGTACAACAAATGACGTGACACTAATGATGTTGGAGCAATCTGTTACGGATGGTTCTATCTTACTACGCGGGTTCTAGGGTAGCTGTTACGCGACTGAACGCTTGTTGGCACCACAATGCTGCAAGCGATATTCTTCACTTATTTCTGCCAATGTAACAAAACACATGTAAGGGGAAGAATCGTTCTCTTGCAGCAAGGTGTACGGTCGTTTGTGTACTCGCGTGGTTAGTCGATTAGCCGTCACAAGACAATCTTCTGTTACTGGGATTGTCGTCATACTGTCAAAAGTGTTGACCGCTGACGGACCCGTTTGTAAGCGTTTAGTAATGTTGCAAGTTCAGTCTGTTTCTGGATTGTCTGTTAGGTATTTGAATTTGAAAGTTGAATACCTGAAATACCGTGACAAAGGCCCACAAGAGCGTATCAAAGTTTTTTCTGTCACAATCTTGGTCGCCGTCTTGGTCTTTCTCGCAGAATTTGCACCCGAAGAGGTTCATACCGAGGATGCTGAACGTTACCACGCAATATTCGATTAGATAACATACGAACACTATTCACCTTTCCAAACATATAGAGGATATAAACAATATATAGGTTATATAGATAATATATAATGTGTGGGTACAGTCTATAGATGAGCGATAAAGTGCAGGTGGAAAATAAACTCAAGTGGACGAAAAGCACAAAAGCGTGGATAAGATATAATAAATAGAAGAGAAAAGTTGTAAAGAGTGTGAATAGTGGCGTGTGTTGTGGAATGTCGAAGAAGTGACACATATAAGGATAAGAATGAAAAGAAAATAGGAGAAATCACTCACAGTTAGTGCACGGGTTAAGGGATGCGGGTGTGACAGTTAAGTAGAAATATTCAGAATTTCAGTTTTTATGGATTGTCGAATAAATCTTCTTTGGCTACGGAAAAATGATAAAGCAATCATTAAGTGATTGCTTATGGGGCTTCAATCTACTCTACTAACGGGTATGAGACATTGAGAGCATTGATAGTTTGTAAATGAAAATAATAGGCAAAGATTTAGGAAGTTCCGAAAATTTATGAAAAGGTAAATACAGACTATAAACTAAAGAGCCCTTATAGTAAGTAACCATAAAATTAAAGTCAGGTTTTTAAGTACAGCTTAATTAACATTTTTGAAAGATAAATAAAAATAAAGTTGTGAATAAAATTTCTTTTCAGAAGATTGAATAAACTGATAAACTCAAATAATAGCAGTTTCATTTTTTCATCAACTGAAATCGACGTTAGCTTAACATAAAGCGTGTTTTGAAAATCATGCAATTTATAATGTTTCGTTTAAATTTAATTTAGTTTTCTGTTTTTATCTCAAAAATATTGGATTTAGCATTTCGATTTAAAACTTATAACTAAATACTGTAACATTAATATCATATATTTATTTACCTGAATATAAAGATGAATAACACGAGAAGCGAGAAGAATACGGCCACATTGTCCATAGTTCGTAGCATGACGAAAAGTTGTCTGCGGAGGTTAGGCATGAATCTAACAAGTTTGAGGATGCGCAGGAGTCGAAATGTACGCAACACTGACAACCCTGAACTACCCGCTAAATCTTTTTCGTGACCGTAGCTTTGGGCTAGTTCAAAGGCGCTGTTGAAAGAAAACAAGCATTGAAATTGGGACTCCCTTTCTTCTAAATAATCATAGTCGTGGGTATTTGGTGAAGGATTTCATAGAATAATATTGTTATACATTATTGAATTAAGATTATAAACTTCACTAGACTAGATTGATCTAGAATCATTAAAATTACTCGTGTAGACAGATTTACGATTTTTCAATCATTCCAATTCAACATACCAATTTTACATATTATTCTGATACAATATCTACTATAAATATTGACTAAATAACGTGTGTGTCACTGGGTTAACAGGTAGACAATCAAAAGCAAACTAGAAATGAGAGTACCTAAAATGCATTGAAAAATCAGGAGACGAATCATTTTCCTAGATATAATTTTATAGCTAGCTATACCTTACCTCAATATGACAATAACTCCATCAAACACGTTAAATCCATTGGCAATATACTTGAAGGGTCCTTCAGCCACGATCTTGAAAATCATTTCCACAGCGAAAATGGCTGAGAATACAATGTTGCTGATTTCGACAATGACCGTCAATTCTTCGGGCTGATTGTGGTATTCAATGCCCATTGAAAGTGTGTTGATTAGTATGGCCAGCAGGATTCCTGAAATATCAGAGAATACAGACACAGGTAAAAGTCAATTTAGCATGAGGAAAGTCCTAATATATTTTGTGATAAAACATATTTTATTACGTTCCTTTATATACTGTCTCTTATCAAGGAAATTAGCATTAAATTTGAACCTAAGTTCCCGATGAGCTAGGCTAAAAATTTTACACATAGCTTAGAACTAAATGATTATTTATTGTCATCTATTGTCGTCATTTAGGAGAAACATTTTTCTACTTTTAACTTCGTTTAATAATTAAGCATGCACAACTAAGTCCGGTATTCAGCTCTTCTCATGTAATATCTACTACGTTGATACAGCCGCGGCTAAAATAATACTACTCCAACGGTTGCCCGTTCTGCGAGATATGAAAACAACCCTTCATTGCCATTTCAACCTGCCAATTCTCCGAACTAAGCCGGTGATCTTAGTTTTCTGTCAAACTACATCATTTCATAACTCACATTTTACAGAGCCACTGAGCACAGCTTTCGCCATACTGAGGAACTAAAAAACCTTGTTACACACCTTGTTGGAAATACTTGTGATCAACGATGTTCTTGACGTGTCTTTTCAGTAAGCTCATGAACCGGGATATCCTTTTCCAGAATGTCGAACAAGCGTTTTTGAAGCGACCCTTTCTGGTCTCTTTCGCAGCTGCTTCAGCTGCTAGTAAGTCAGCGCAGCATGAGAAGTCGTCCATTTCCACAATCTATAATCGGAAGGAAAAAGTAAAGACTACTGCAAGACTGCAACTCATAAATTTGAAGTAGTGTCTTGATTTAGATGGAAACATAATTATTTCAAGCAATAGCAACGCGAATAGTGCGAGCTTAGAATACCAGACTAACATTAACATTAACATTATTTAGCATTTAGATTCTAGACCATATTTTATTATGGTCTTCGTAAAGTGAGTAAGTGGTATATTTTCATCTTCCTTTACCGAGTCTACGAATTTTTTTACCACCGTTTTCCTATCTTTGACCATATAACAAGGGTTGTACGAGATTCTTTACATTAGACGATTGAATTGAGGTTTACTAACGCCGATCCAAGATAAAACACTTTTAAATGAGAAAAGTTGGTTGAAACCAGCAGGTTTCAGAAATGCTCTCGAGTTAGCGAACTTTCTCTCGGATACAATAAACCACTACGATAACAATCCACTAAAGATAATAGAGATGCTTTCCAACTTATCTCAAAGTGGATTTGTGGGCTATAGTTACAGAATAATTATTAGGAAATATAAGACATCGTGGTAATGTAATATATGGCATTCAGGTTCACTATTTTTCAAGTCTAGTCAGATGTTTTTTTCCATACAGCAAATTAACAGATTGTACGAAAATCGAGAATATGGTACAAAAAAGCTTTGTTTTGTGTATCTTCTCACAATGCGATGCTTAAATTATTTATTGTTTATTATATTCTCTTATATTATTATATTTATATTATCCTATACTTACAGAAAAATCAAGAGATTTTAATCTGTACTTCACATGACAGTTAAACATTTACGTATACCTGAACCTAAAACCCGCTTTTCTGGATGGTCGACAGCGTTAGGCGCACGCGCACATCCCTAGCATTCCTATAATTTACGACTGAACCGATAGCGAAAACATAATTCAAGTATGATACGAGTCTAACTAACTACCGTAGGATGTAAGCTCACCATACTATACTTAGCACTTAGAGTAATGAGAATTAGTGCGTTAATGATTGTGGAATCCAGGGAATCTTCACTAACCACAGAGTAGTGGGAATGTCGTAATTGTTAACTGCGTAGTTACTATTTAGTGCGCAATATGTTAGCTCAGAATAAACGCTTGTTTGAACTTTTAACGGGAGCAATTTGTCTAAAGTTGTTATACTCATTGCGCTTTGTGGTTTTGTTCAAAATGAGTTTATTTGTCATAGGTAATTTTATTTTATCATCAACACTGAGAAAAAAATTCTGACTTTCCTTCTGAGTCTTTACCTTCCAAGACCGTTTCCTTCCTTATTTTGTATTAGTTTTCTTTCTGAATCACAATTCCTTCCCTTTTGACTCAAAAGGAAAACGGTATTTTAAAAGGTCTTTTTTCACCGTGAATAGTATTTTTGTTATTTCCTGAACCACCCCGTAACAATAATTGAAAGTGATTTTAAGCTAATAGCATCATCATTACCATCATCAGCCTTTCGTTCCCACTGCTAAAACACAGGCCTTGTCTCAGAGAAAGAGAGAAAGACACAGTATACGCGGGCCCAGTCCGAGTTAGCGGAAAGGCTACCCAGCTCAAGTGGCGGAGACTTCAGACCACCCGAAAACCCGCCTTTGACATAGCCTAACAACTGATATCTTAAGGACAAACGGAACTGACGGCTCAACCTACTCTCTTGGGCACAAAAATGCTCAGCTGTAAATACCACTAGTGGTCACCCATCGAATTAGAATTAAACAATTATCAGGATATAATTCTTTACTAACCTTTGTATCACCCTTATCCTCTCCAGCTCTCTTGCTGATACCCTTTGTCAGCTCTTCGAAGAAGGAGTCCAAAGCAACCTGTCCTGTTGGCAGCGCAGCAGACAGTGCGCCTGAAAGTGCCAGCAACTCCTGGCACGACATGGTGCCGCCGGCAGCTGCGCGATCTTCCACCGTGTCTGTCGGCAGGTCGAACTCTACGCCCCAGTACAAATATGTCACTACGTGCTCTTAGGTTTTGTGGTGGTAACATAAAGGTAGAAAGTATTCCTATCGTGGATTTGTTAAAAATATACACCGTAATATGGTGAAATCACGAACTGACTTATCCAAGGTTTTATTGCATGCAATCACTACGTAATACCTGTGTAGGACAAGATTCAAATCTTGCTTATGCAGCTGTCGTTGCAGTTTATATTTCATCAAAAGTGACAGAAAATCAGACAATGTTTACTTTGCACTAAAATTATTGCAGCAGTTCTTATACTTTTGGGCTCAATTTGATAAAGTAAATTAGTAGAACTCTGCATTTGGATGTATTCATTACATACTAATTAATATAAAAAAATAATTTACATAATGAATAGAAATACTTTCCAAACACACAACGGACAACATAAAAGATAGTTTATGGGAAAGAAAGTAGGGGTTCTAATCTAAATATAGTAAAGTTGGAAGGAATAAGCGAAAACCAGAACATATTTTAGTCACACTGACCTATACCTATTTATGTTCTAGATAGGAAGAGAAATGTAAGAGATGAGTATCCACAATGAAACCATTTGTTAGTGCCAGCTTCATTTAGTAAGTACATAACTAATGTGGCTGCCACTAATTATGTTTCAGAGCCCACTACGTCTAAGGTAACACAACACGCAGCTTTTCCAATAAATAACATACTGATGGTAGAGAACTTTGTAACCACATTTCAATTCATCTTTTGTATTGCATCGTCTTAATGTAGGTGGACTGATTTGTGGATACCCAGACATGCCCGTCTAATAGTTGGTCTAGAACTACCGTCTCTAGACTCACCACTTCGGCACTTAAGCCAGTCACGCTGACACAATGAATCTACAAATTGAATTGTTATACAGTTCATTGAATACATAATGTTGTGAATTTTTTTGGTCTAACTTTAGAGATAAGGGTAAAGTTCGAAGTGCGAACAAGCAACAGGTAAGGTGTTTGCGTTTTGTTAAGCGAAACAGAGCGTTGTATTGTAAGCGATTCTTAAAAGTTTCTGTAAATGTACACTTGTAGTATTTTTGTAAAAGTAAGCAGACATAAAAACTGTTTTCCCCTTTCAAGAATTTGCTTTTCATTTAATAGTTTTACCTTCTACAAAAATGCTATTGACCAAAATTTCACAATTGTATTTGTATACTCTAAAAGAAATTTAATGTAAAAGAGGCAGACGATTATGTGTTTTATATTCGCTCATTTGGTTTTATAGGACCGCTTACTGCGGCTTTGGCGTATAATCTTTCAATTGAACTCATTACTTTCACGGTATAATCTTTACTGTGGTATAATCGCATTGAGCAAAAAGTACAATTGGGCCTCTGAATTACCATGATTGTTTGGTAGATACCAACTCCAAGATTCATTCTAAAGCTTTTTAGTAGATACTAACCTGTTTGCGTCATCTTCTCGGATGAGCACACGTTCAGAGGGTGGGCCACGTGCGCCGTGGCCGGAGTGTGGAGGAGTACTGTATCGCTGAACATTACTGAGGACCTTCGGCGGGCGAGCGATGGTGGCGAAAGCAGGGACAGGTTTGATGCATTCTGTTTGAAATAAAGAAACTGATATTAGAGCACAATTTTGGATTTATTGGCAGTCTAAAACGCCTGCTTGGACTTAAGTAGCACGACGATTTTGATTTCGTAAGCACGGACAACTGAAAGATTTTCTGATCACTCATGAAGAATATATGCGCGTTCAATAAACATTAAACAGCAATTTGACAAAAAGGGCTTCAAAATCTCTAAGCCCCAGATCTTGTGATATCCTAAATCAATTTCACAAAAAAACAAAATACGCGACACAATAAAAACTTTTCCGCCGCGACACATTTCCAAATGAACATCGTTACACCTAAATTGATTCAATTTCGTAAAAAAGCTGCAAGTTGTTGCCTATCAACTCTCAAACTCAATCAGCATTCATTACGTTTCCTCAAGCCGATCTGGTTTCTCCGCATTTCCCAAACATTTATCCTTAAGGAAGTCGAAGGAAGCCGGATACATGTCACGGTCGTACTCCAAAACGGCCGCTGTATAATATAGTAGCCTTAAATGCTATGCTGGCATATTTTTTTCTGTCGTCTTTGAATGAAAATAGTAGCGTGTATGATGTTAGGGAAACTAGCTGTAAGGTTCTCGTAGGCCCACAGAGGCTAATGAATTTATGTATTTTCAATCCTAATTTTATTATAAAATAATTTCTTCAATTATCAGTAAATAATTTATTGCTAACTTCATCTTTCAATTAAATTCATATTTAGATCATTTTAAGCTATCTTTTTTTAACCCTGCCATATTTAAAAATGACACTTAATACTAATAAGATAAGCATTAAATTCTGTCAAAATCCATACAAAAATAACGAGTTAATGCTTTTTAAAAATAAATTAACGTATCTTTTTAAGATAATGTCTTACAAAAATATTTCGACGCTTACAATCCAATAATTAAAAAAAATAAACAAGTGTCAAAGTAGCCTTATAGTGTACTCTAACCAAGTCAACGTGATTGTACCCTGCTAATATAATTTGCCGTTGTTGCTCAACATATCATGCTAAGAATTGTCGTGTAAGGGTAAGGTGTCCCTATGTGTGTCAAGGTCGTACCTCCAAATCGGCTGCCGAGAGCGAAGGCACGCGCAACAGGCTGGGTCGGCTCAGGGGCTCATCTCCGCCCGCACCGCACTCCTCGATTGCTTTACCTCCGTTGCCCTGTTAACAAAGGAATAACACACGTGTTTGTAAAACACATTCATCACAAAGAAAAACAAATGCATGTTTTGGCACATATATGTTTGTATGAGCGATGGTGGCCGAACGGTTAGGCGTGCGACTTACAAGACGCCGACACCGAGTTCGAATCCTCTCGGCCCCGCACCTATGACTTAATAAGTTATGTGCGGATTTGCCATCGCTCAAAACGGTGAAGGAAAACATCGTGAGGAAAGCGGCATGTCCAAGAACTGCAACATTCAAGGGCATGCGACATCTACCAACCCGCACTGGGCAAGCGTGGTAGATTACAGCCCATACTCTCTCTCTGAGAGAAGGCCAGAGTCCCAGCAGTGGGAACGTGAAAGGCTGATAATGATGATGATGATGTTTGTGTGATGAGCACGAATATTTGTTCTTGTGCCTTGGATATTTCTATCTATATAATATGTATTTATTTCTCTATATTATTATGTATATCGTTATCTAGTACCCATAGCACAAGTTTTGAGCTTAATTTGGGGCTTGGTCAATGTGTGCAATGGTCCCCCGATATTTATTTAATTTAATAATCCTTTATGAATAACCCTCACTATTCAGGCAATGCACATAGGATACTTTTTATTGCATTAAACTGGTTCCCCGTCTGTCATTAATATTTATTTAGTATTCATAAAGCAAATAGCATCAATCCTCGTTTAGCTATGCATAAATATTCGAAATAAATAAGTAATTATGGGCACGTGTATCAGGTAGGTAGAATAATAATTTGATTCACTTCCAGCGAATAAAACTGGATGGAATTTGGATATTTAAATTAATTTTCCGTGGTATAGCTCATACGAATGAACTGTTCAAGGTTTATTTCCTTCATGTCGTTCTCAGAGCATATTAAATCAAAGTTATTGCCTTATACATTCACGTATGACCATAATGATGCATTTTATATGAAAGCAATAAATCGGCTCAAAATAAAATGCAAATTTATTAGAAGGCTTTGCTGCAAAAGTTATTTCGTAACTCTTTCGTCACGTAGCAGCCAGCTACAATCGCCTACGGCCTACGGCATCTCCCAACTTCTATTGACCTCTCACAACGAAAAGAAAAATCCAGGCCTATCATAATCTTCTTAAACACCTCATCACAGGTTGTGACGCTACGACTAAATTGGGGACTGGCTTTTAGTAGAGGCTGCCGCCAAAATACACTGATAGGTCCTTAGATTCAGAACGTGTTATCGTGTTTAACGTGTCATGTTGGAAAATATGAATGTCTTTAATTTAAATATTTTTGTTAGGTATCTCAATTTTGTGAAAATCTGTGTACAAAATTATATCTACAGGTAACATTGCCAACAATAATATATCCCTTCTACGCGGATGTTCCTTTATAACTTGTAGCGAAGGTAACAATGTAATCCAAAGTTATATCAAAGAAAATTGCCATGAAAAGTTTCAAGTTTTGGCAATAACTGAATAATTTATTTTGTCACCTGAACTATGCATGAAAAGAATAATGTTTTAAGGTATTATAATTTGGTTCATTATGGATGTAAACAAATAATATTTATGTAAGACAGTGTCATGTATTTATTAAAAAAATAGAGATTACAAAAGCAAAATGAGTTGGTTATTAGAGGTGTTTATATCTTTAAGGAAACTGTTAAGAATTCAATAATTTAATTGAAGGTATGTAACGTCATCCAACCACATTGGACATAAACTGCGTAATGTATTAAAGTCAACACTTTATCTCTCACTGTTTCTAGCTCTCTAAGAACTTGTCTAAATCTGAAAACGTAGGCTGATGATGATTACCTGGGGATGAACTCGAGGACAGCAAGGATGATGCTGCTTTGGCTTATTTACTGGTAGCTGAAGAGTCTCTAGACTCGTTCGCCATTGAGCTCGTTGATACCGGTATAATCTGCAAAAACAACAATGTTATATAATATCTGTCGCCAAGTACCTATTGGTGTATTCCAACATCCCCTCTTGAGAGCTAGTTCCTAATCCAGATGTATCGTGAAGCCACCTTCGACCACATCGTAACTTAACATCAGGTGACTTGTCAAAAAGCTACCCAGTAACATGTAAAAAAAACATATACCCACCAAGGACATTAAAACCGTGGTATGCGAGTCATGGAGTTGATGAAATAGTTTGAAATATTCTGACTAATATCTATTGGGTTCTAAGTAACAAAACGAGCGTGAGTTTGTTTCATAGTAAGTTAATAACCAATAATCTATAATCGGAAAGTGTGGCAAGCTCTAGGGGAGGCTTTTGCGGAAACGCAAGACAATTCCACTATCGGCGTCTAGTAAAACTATATAAAAATAATTATGCGACTATAACAATTTCAGAGTCAACCAAGACTTTATTTCCAGGTCCTGTGTTGCACTGTAGTGCATTCGTAATCTGCAACATCATACTTTATCTCTTATATGCACATTAATTTAACAGCCCACATTTTTGTTTATAGAATCTGTTAATCTTGAGTAAAATGCGACTACGCCGGTTTAAGTTGATGCCAAAAAAGAATACTTAAATAAAACTAGCTAAAGCATTGAAATAATATTTTATCTGAGTGCAAATCGAGAGCCTGAATTTAGTGCCACTTATCTAGTCACTTATCCGAGCAACGTGCCTGTGAATTCCCACTATTTGCCAAAGCCTTTATTCAATTTATGGAGAAAATGGACTGCTTTGTAAGCGTAAATGATATTTGCATGTTAACATCCAGCAAATTGTTTTATACTAACTCTTACACCTTTTCCCTTTCAGAGTTTAAGCAGGTAATATTATAAAAATTATTGTTGTGCCACGCTTCTGAATTGCGTAGGTACTTCAAAAGAATTGAACTTCCTGCAATCAAACTCGTGATCTTCAAGGATACCAGGATAATATATTTTTAGGTCGCTGTGCTTCATTCTTCGGTCACACCGTCACTTTCCAACAAGTGAATTAGTAGTCAAACAAAAATCAATTATATACATATAAATATATTAATAAAGGAAATATGTAGGAAAAATTCACATTAATAAATAATCTTGCAAACTAATTCAAAAAGATATAATTTAGTACAATTATGACCAGCTTCGTAAAGAGACAAGCAAAAAATTTTTGGTACAGCAAATGGGGTTCCGTTGATACACGGAATTTCAGTTGAGAATTGAAACAGGAAACTGTACTTGTACAAGCTCGATGACAAAATATGTTGTTTCTACATAACCAAATTTGGGGTTATCTGTAGCGCACGGATAAAAAGAGATTTACAAACAGAAAATCTCGATTTGGTGTGCCGTGATTTTCTTCGCTAAAACATGCAAACAACCTTCGGAACAGAATAGCAAATGAGACAAGTTGCTCAGTTCGTGAAAAGAGAATATCGACAGATTCGTATAATAAAAAAGTTATTTCGACCTCGTTAGTAAAGTTTTCGTGCGCTGACACTAACAAAAATATTTTTCTTTGTTAGGAAGCGAGTAGATTCTTTACTTTTCGTGGTTCTCGATTGTCACAACAAAGCAATAAAATCACTGAAGTACAAAAGAAACTTTTTCGAAGTATCCAATAGAATATTAGTGTGTACCGAGACAATAATTTTACGGTCAAAATAATGTTTACAGTGCTACAAAGAGGACCTTCGAGTATATCTTATAGGTAGAGGGTACTTATACTAGATTTTTGACTGTGTTGACTTACTTGATCTTTTTCGTCATCCTCCGTTTGAATCTCCTCCATAAATGTGCTACGTATTTGACAATCTCCGCATAGCAAGTTGCTGGTTCGCTGTTATTGGTGGAAGAAGCTAGTGTCGAGGTGGAAGTGAATCTCGCTCTCTCAGCTCTCATACGTTCCATCTCTCGTTTCTTTGTTTCACTGAACTGTGTAGCAATGACGACTAAGCAGAGATTAATCATGAAAAATGATCCAATCTGTAAAAGAACAATGTTTTATAATGATTTATAATCATAATCAACCCGTTTCAGTCCACTGCTGGACATAGGCCTCCCAAAGCACGCCATCCAGCCCAATTTTTGGCTAATGGTTTATAGAGAGTTGAAATAATATCTCTAATATCAAAATAAACATTGTCTTGGAATATTTCTTAATTAAAACTTTGCGGTCTTTTAAATCAAACTAAGCTTGAATTACGTCGTGCTGTTTTAATTAACTTTCATAAAGTGGTTCCTTATTATCTGACAGGGACAATACCCTAATCATAAACATTGAACTTTAATCTTGAAATTTCTCCGAAAGGATCGTTAACTTAAACGGTTACATTATGTTATTTCTTAAGAAAAGTAACAAAACGAAATTCAATTTTACTTACCACAATTAAAAGTACAAAATATATCCAATCCCAAAAGCTATGTGCGTCTTGCACATAGTACATAATGTCTGTCCATCCTTCTAAAGATATCACCTGGTAAACAAATAAAAATAACGAATAAAAATATGAACTGCTGACAATACAATAATAGTTTAGAACAAGTACAACAATGAGCAAACCAAAACTTACCAAAAATATAGCAACCCAGGCAAGACCAATATTGTCAAAAGAAATTGTGCCTTGAAAAGGATTTGATCCCCTTTGGGTGCAATTTGTATAATACTGATTCCAATTGACGCATGACGTGTTGGTCGGTGTATTGTAAGAGTACGGCTTGGCCGTCTCATTGCACACCAGAGGACCGTAACGATAAGGTGGAAAATCCCCGCACAAGTGCATCCCGCTATCTTCAGGCGTCGTGCAAATGTAGTCCAACTCTTTGGAGAACTCGTAGTAGAACGATATGCTACAAAATAAAAAATTAAACTCAAATATCTCATCTTCAATTTTGTAGACTAGTTTGGTCCCCAAAAGGCTTAAAATATGAGTGCCTTTCAGAAGTTCTGAATTGTGATTAAAGTATCGCAATGTCACATGTTTTATTCATAGGGAGATCCGAAACTGTTAGTAATGGATGCAGTCGGGTTGGAAAGAGAACCTCTTATAAATGGAGCGCTATTTCTAACATCCAAAGCTATTTCAGTAACCGCTACTATTTAGCTGCCATTAGGAACACATAAACGGAAAAATGTCAAGTTCAGGGCTCGTTATGCAACGAAACGTGAAATGAGTGTTTCGGTGTTTTTAGAATTTCAGCTGAACTTGACATTGTTTTCTAGGCTACGGATAGCAAATATAGTTTTGAAACTTTAGCACTGCTTGCGTTATATATGGAACAGTTCAAGTTCAATTCCTAACATCAAGTCATGCAAACGACACGAAAAGAACAAGAAGCATGCAAACGTGCTGTAAATGAAGGTTGAATACGGAAGCGTATCTATTAGCTGTTCCAATTAATGATAATGGCTGCGCTAATAAAGGTAGCTTTGGGAGCTCGGTATCGGAGGTAAGGTAAGATTAACGTTAGTAGCCTTTCAGTCGTTATCGTTTAACGACAGAGGGTACATGCGTCCGAATACGAGCGGTGGCCGTAACCCACATCATTTGGGATACCCGCTCATTACCCTTGATGACCGCCATAAGCCTTTTATTGTGGTCTCCTACTTTGCTCTAAAATGTCTCTTCGATGAAAACGAAAGATGAATGACCAACGAATGTTTTTAATATATTCCGCACATCAACATCAATATTACGCTATGTCCATCAAAAGCGTAATCAATATTCACACAGACTGACAAAATAAATCAAGCTTTTATGGTAAATGAAAGATCATTCCAGCAAATGTTATGTGGCTGATGTTGAATTGATTAGTTGTGGTGAATTTAACTAATTCATCGGAATCCAATAGTAGGAATGGTACAGTTAATTATGGAGAAACTAATTTATTAACTGTCAGAAAATTGCAGTTAAATTTTGTGTAACAATTTTCAAATAAATATAGTTGTGATCGATAGGGAAAAAGTAATAGTGTAGGTAGTACATTTTATAGATTTAAGGGGAAATTGATAGAGCTATCCGTGTGTTGTCAGAGAACAAATTGGCAGTTCGTCTAAACATTGGTTGGTTAGATGTTTTTTTTACTAGTGATATTAGAGTTTCATTAGTGGTTTTTCAAAACTGCCAATTCGTGAAAGGGAAGCAATGCGGTAGCACATCTGGACGGCAGATGTGTAAAGGTACACGCAACAACAGATCACAGTATTCATAATAGAAACACATTATTTTTTATCTCATTTCCTTACGAGTTGATTCGGACGCGCACTCTGTACCATTCGGACAGGTCTCTGGAACATAAAGTTAGGAAGCCGTGACGGGTGTTCTGTACCTAAGATTAATCTAAAGGTTTCTATGGTTAAATTATTGAAAGTGACTCCATGACAAATAGCTGCCGCGTAATTAATGTCACGTTGAAAACATTTGTCGTGAAATCACTCTCACTACTAACTCTTTATGTGATTAAAATGTTCTAAGTATGTTCCATGTTCCAGTATTTTCTTTAACTACTGTGTAGTCTACTTATTTCTATATTGGGTAATGTATGCAACCGTTTAATGCTGGTTACAAATGTGACGCTGTTCGTCTCATTTCTAAACGGTTCTCCATGCGTGTGTCTCAATTAAAACCTATCAACATGTGAGTATTGACGGAATGCAATATTTAAGTGTTATGATGTTAGTTCGTAAGCTGATCTTTCAACATGCGCCTCAAAAATGTGTCGGCTAGTAACGGTGCAGAAATTGTATGCAATGATATAATATATTTTTAAAATGACACGTAGAGCCACTGCCATGTATGTGCGCGGCAAGGATGTAAGCGTTAAATATTGCATGCAGTCAACGTTAGCAATGGGACGTGCCGCTAAGACGAGCGCTCGCGAGCAATGGAACAAAATGAAAGAGTCGTTTCAGCAGACATTCCATCCACAAAACATGTTCACTCAATCTGCCGTTTCATTCGATTTTGAGTTATTATAATCTATCTTATGTACGGTAACGGCAAAAGAAGGAGACTAGTGATTACGAAAAAATAGTCTCATTCAATGCCTTGTTAATATATATGAATGAATGAATTCATGAAGTTAAACATACTTGGGCCTCAGCACGTTTGATGGTAGCACGAGTTCGCATCTCTGCCTTAGGATACCTTCCCAAAGCTGGACGCCTACAATGCCAAATATGAAGAAAACGAAGAAACATAGCAGCAGGACGTTTCCCAGCATAGGTAATGTATCAAGTAGGAGCATCACTAGGATACGCATACCTGCAAATAATAACAAGCATGTTAGCATTAAGTGATAATGATATTACATTGTTTTAATCGCCATAGATTTCCGATTAAGTCACCGAAATTATTAATTCCGTTATGGAAAGTACCTATTGTCACTATACAAGGAATATGTATCATGTCACTTTACCCGATTACGTGCAACAAATTGGCTCTGAAATGGTTTCAAACACGATAGCTAGCACCGACAAGTCTGAGACCGAGATGGATAACGTCGATAAGTATGAAACAAGCCTGAGGTTAGAGGTAGGACACACACGAATAGTCAATAAAGAATGCAAACAAAAAAATGCGCTCCCACCGCGTTGACAGCAGTTCGCTGAACTTTGCGAATTCATTTACTGCTGAAGTGCACTTTCACATAAATGGGTAGATGGATTTCAATTAATTCGTTCCGCGGACAGGAGTGCCTGAAACAGGATTACGTGGTGCCGCCATGATTTGCAAGCGTTGTAATTTAGGTCTAGCAAAATCAGCGCTATTCTGGCTTTTGTGAACACGTGTTTGTTCAAAACGGAACATAAATCACAATTTGTGATTCAATTTAGCGGGATAAAAAGGCACGTGAGAGCAATAAATCGTGCGAGGGCAAATTAGTGCCGATATATGTCTAACCAGCGCGGGCTCGATTTAATTTGCGGCGAAGTTGCATTATTCCAGTTGTTTGCGGGCCCCAGATGGGGTTCAGAGAAACTTCAGTGAACTCCCGTCTTTTGTTCTCATGCTAACCGTTTTGAAACCGTGACGGTTTGCGCAATGCTGTACAGATTTATTGAATTCCAATACTTCCCTTTAATTCAACTAAGTAGTTATAAACGTTCACAGTGTTTCGGCGAACTTACTCTTCAATTTAATTTATAAACACAACATTAAACAACTTTGTGACCTAATACTTAACGTCTCTCATTGTGTTTTCCACTCTCGTTAAGAACTCAGAAGAATATTGTTGTTATTTTATTGTATTATGATGGCTTTTATGAATTGTTGATTAAGTCAACTTTAGCTGACTTTGAGCTGAATATGTGCAGTTGAATAAAATGTACTTTAGGAAGGCAATCCTCGTTTACGGGAGAGGTTACGAACTTTGGCTTAACGCAAAGGAACAAATTTCCGCTTTACAAGCGTTCCACCTAAAGGTTATGGTCATTAAAAAATGATTAATGCTCAACTAAGATCACTTACCTACCTATTAGTAACAAGTATACCTAATCTATTTCGTTTGTTAAAGATTACAAATATTATGGTTTATTTTGTAAAGGAAATTATTGACTGAGATCGTTCCTTGTATTTCGTGGCAATTATAATCTATTCGCTAGAATGATTGTCAATTGTCTTAATAAGAAAATAATTGTGTTTCCTCAGAGAATTTAATACTTAATTACATACAGGTTTGTAAGTCAATTTCAAACCAAAGTGCCAGCACACCTAAAAACAACGGATATTGTGGAATTCTGATTCATTATAAACATTAAATAAATCCCCCAGAGCATAGTTTTATAAATAATCACGGCCAAGCTTTCCTAACTATGGGTGAAAATTCATTCACTAGTTTCAAATTATTACTTTAGTAACTATGCCCACTGAACTAACGTTTCCCGGTCCAGATTGCACTAATAACCTGGACCAGTATTTGCTGAGTAGACCGAGCTACTTGTTGCTCAGATCAATACTCCCACGGTCTCTCTTCATATTGCCCGGGACCACGGTATGGATTTCTGTTGACCTTTGGCAGTTCTGACGGCTGACATTGTAATATTATTTTTATGAATAGAAATTAGGACAGGCCAGTGAGAAAAATAATTAAAAACATGAAAAGACAAGTTTATCTATAGCTGTAGAACAATCTCCGGTAACGAATGCCTACTTCCATCTGTTTTGTTTCTTCATTAATTTAAGATTATATTAAAACTTATGTAGACTTCGATCCTGTCGGTTTCGAGTTTCAAAATTGATTAACCTTTCCACAGATTCCGTTCTAAACTTCACAGTGATTTTAATCAATTATTTTAATTCACAAGGCACAAATATTTTGTAGTCATTGTGGATTTTTAAAAACGTTATGTTTGTAAAGAGTATTTCAATTATAACAGCGAATTTAATTACACCGATAAAATTAGCTTGAGTGCCTTTTTGTAGTCTATGGCATAAATCCTAAGATCTGCCTTACGTCATAGACGATAGGCACAAGTTTTACGAACTAGAATCGACTAAATTCAAAACCAAAGCGGCTAAACTATAAATCGACGTCTCGAAAAGCCTTTAGTGTGGGGTCACTAAGTAAAAGGGTCCTCGTATTAAGAGCTCTTAGCTTCAACACCGAGGTTTACAAGAAAGCACCTGTTAAAAGCTATAGTGGCCTGTTCGGTGAAGTGTTGATTTTGTTTAAAGGCAAATGGATGCTAGAACTTTCTCAATCTTGTTAGCTGTTTCCACACATAATGGCGAAGAAAAATAAACGAAATCAGGAAATTTATGTAAGGTATCATACCTTAAAACTTCCTAAAAATCTCCAGTTAATCTTATATACAATGAGATGGCGATAAATGCGAAGCAAATGGCTCACCCAGTGTTGGTAACCATCGCTTTGCCTTGTGTCATACATTTTGGGACGCAACGCAACACAAGTTGACAAGCCTTTCCCGCCTTGTCAATGTCAGAGAACGCAAAAGTGGCGCGTAAAAAAAATAACTAATCTTGTAATACAGGCGAAAGCGAATGTGAAATATAAAACATTGAAAGGGTTATGTGAGTTGTTTGTTTTTAACAAGAAGTGTTATTGCTCTAATATCATTGTTAACGATCAGAACATAAAGTAGATTGACTCACTTGGTATCCTGTTGATGGCCCGCAGCGGCCTCAATACCCTGATAGTTCTGATGGCCGATAAGTTGATGTTTTCAACGTTCAGTGCGTACTCTAGTGACCTGAAAACGTTATAATTATTGAGATATCATTCACATAACGTTTGATAAAGCAAACGTTCCTCACAAATTTATTATATTAGAAAGAAAGTTAGGCATCGTTTGCCAATAAATTAACATAAAATAGGTTGCTGCTCTAGAAATCTGGGTTTTGCAAGGCTTTGTTACTTTCACTAAATGTAATTACATCCACATGTGCCCTGCGTGGTATTGCATTACGTCCTTCACCCTAAAGCATTAGGAAAATTGGGCGTGATTTAATTTCACTGATTGTACCAACAAAACTTTGTTCCCTAACAAAATGTAGCCACAGATAAAAAAGTACTGTGTAAAACACAAAAGCTACGTACCCGGCAAAGACAATGAAAAAATCCAATCTGTTCCATGAATCCGCCAAATAAGTGCCGTGCCCGTAGGTTCCCATTGCAATCATTTTGATAGTCATTTCCACGGTGAAAAACGCGAAGATAATGTCATCGAAAACCTGTGGAAAATTAAATAATATCGCGGAGAGATTCTTTCGCGCGTAAACAGAAACAAAAGAAGGTCGATAGAACTTTTTTTTTCTTTGTTATGGCGTCACACGATTAGTGTATTTGCCAGTGTCAAGTATAAAAGATTTCAAACTCAGAGAGTTGAATCAAGTTTAAATGATGATGGTGATAATGATGATGAGATGATAGGATGAGGATAGTGTTTAAGTAAAGTAGTGGTGCTTTACTTAAACTTTACACGGACTTTTTTGGAGCAACTTGAAAAGTCACTTTCACAACTTTATTTCAATTTCCCACACTCGTACACATTAACGAACACATAATGGTTAATAATCCACCAATATTACACATTATCACTCGAAGAAACACAAGTTTTGGAAATAAAAACAAAATTTTCACATTGACAACTCAATTGCCGCCAAAAAAGTCCGTCGATAGAACTTATTTCTCTTCGTCGAACTTTTTGAACGTCGGTTTATTGAATGCCAGTAAGTAACTGAGAATAAAACCTTTTCTGATTAGTTTCAACTTTTCTTAGAAGAGTTTGTAAGCAAAATAGTTTTGTTTATATTTATACACTTTGCCATTTTTTTACATCGATTTGATTAAAATTATTTTTTTATATCTAATAGTTTATAAAAATACATTATTCAAAGTTAGCTGGGTGAATAATAAATTATAAGTAAGTAGATCTCTAAGGAGGTCTAAGTAATTTATAAGGTTGGTATCTCACCTGTAATATTTTGCACCTGTTCGTGATGCACTGGTCGTCCACGCAGGGCTGGTACATCCCGAGAGTGATGCAGTTCAGAAGGATGACTAGCATTGAGATTCTCTCGAACCATGTGCAGTGGTGGTTAAGGAATTACCAAACAAATAAGCGAATTAAAATTACAGTTATCTAAGTGTAAATAAATACTTTTGCATGTAACACATGATAAAGTTTTAATATCCAAGGAAACCGCTTCTCTATTCAAAAAATTACGACAGTGTTCTGATGTTCTACTACTATTTTTAATCGACAAAAATACGAGGGTAGAATTCCATGCTTACAATTCTTTTTATGATACATCCTTATTTTTATTTCTTGATCCGTAATTAAAGTTAGCTAAATTCAAAATGTATGAAAAAAAATAGTAGTGGTTAAATTGGTCATGTTTAAGGCTAAAAATGGGCTCAGGTAAGCAGTTTCACAATATTAGAAAAAAATAGTCTTCGAGAGAGAAAAATGAGCTACCCGATTTGTTTTTTGTTATTATGGTTCTAGCGCATTTTTCCTTTGCATTAGTTACATAAAATACGAACTCTGTTCTCGGCAGAATAATCTCATTTCTATTCAAACACCCCAATAACTTGTCATCTGAAACTGGGTCAACTGGGAAAAATAAATAGAATTGTTTCGGTTTAGTGTTGCACTGTGAGTTTTTCTGATTTTTTATACATTTTTCGTTCTGGTAACCTAATAAATAAAAATAATGAATGTTTGTGTTGATTTGACAGTGTTACTTTTGACTTGGCTTTTATTTTCTGTACTAATACAGAATGCTATAAATTACACAATATTTTTGTGAAATAAATGTGGGTAGGTATATCAAAATATTAAAATGGCAGTAGACGATAACTCTTTTGCATAGAGTAACTAACCTTTAATATGTAGCAACAAAAATGATAAGTACCTAAGTAATAGACAGAATTAAAAAAAATAAACTAAACTTCCTTTTATTCATTACTTAAATAAAAAATGTAACAATTCGATGTGATTCATTAGAATATGTCCACAGTTAAAAAACGGGTTAGAAATAAATTACTTACCTGGCAACACAGTCCCATTCAAGTATTGCGGTCGAGTACACGGGATTGTCAGGGACCTTGACTTGGTTCCAAGTTATTGCGTTTACAGTTCTCATGTTTAGCCGTGTATTTATTCTAAATAAGGTTTGTCGTAGTTTAGGGGAATTAGTTAAACTTTGCGGTTAGCTTTCCTTTGTTCCTATTGTGGTGTAACTATTGTGTCGGGTAAGGTTTGGCCTTCAACATAATATTACCACCTAACCTAATGTCTAAAATAATTATCCCGAATGATTGTTTGTCTACAATTTATGATAACCATACAGTCAACGACAAAAGTCGCTGAACAAAAACAAATTTTCCGATTCTTTTTATCATCCTAAACATCAACTTTCGACCGATTTATCACTTAACATGATGTGTGTTGTGTTATGGTCAAACGCAACCTTGTAAGTTGTAAGAAAAAAAACATATATTACTGACTTAATACGCATTTCGAAAATCGAGTATGATCCGCTACTTTTGTCGCTGTCTGTACAACTTTAGAACATTTACTGTGCCGTAATACCAAAGTAGGGTCCACTTTACTCTACTTGATAGTTCATAATATAGACAAGTGGAGTGTGATAATGAATGCTTCCATTCGAATTCATAAATCATTCGACTCGTTCGAACGATTGACTGAAATTAGTAACTCATGGCACCAATACCCGACTTGACATGAGCCGGCACGAGGCCAACGAGTCCGATACGACTTGCCGAATGCCGGATTCATTGCCGCGCGAGCGGCAACCGGTGACCTTCGAGTTAATTGATTAGTACTTACTAATATTAGTAGTCATTATTCTACTAATCAATGGTCAACTCAAACATATAAATTAGTAGTCGCAGATTATCCGATTCCGATTGATTAGATCATTCGTAGTCGCGCAACTTTAATAGAGGCAGATAGACATAATAGAGGAGAAAAAGTAGGTATTGCAGCTGAATCTTACATAGCTCAAGCTACGTTTCAACCCAGCTTGCCATATTACGTTAATCTAACATGCATACAATGCCATTCCTGAATACAACAAGCTCCACTTTAAGCCGTTTGTACAAGACATCTGTTATTAATATTCAGATATGTATAACTGTATAAAAAATAAGCTTTTGTTTCAAACGCGACAACATGATATTTTATGCAGTCTGTTTAACATTAATTCCTACTCACATGCATTGTTGCCCTAATTAGGAAGACGGCTTTGTCTGGATTCCGTACGTCACAGTGCGTATTCATCTCTATTTAAATAATGGACCTTCTTAAATACCTTCTCTATTATTCCGCGCAGAATAGAGTGAAACAATGGATGGGGGAATGGTCCAGAATACAGTGAGGCCAGGGAATCAGCGATTAACGAGAAAAATATAGGGACACTGCGACGACCGACGCGAAGTTTTTAGGCAAAAGTTAGAAATAGTTCTAGACTAGTTTAAATACCGATAATATAGATATAATAATACAATTTGAATGAAAACATCAAAGCTTCAATATCAGTCCCAATAATTTAGTAACGCATAAGATTAACCTCAAAAGACTTGAATTTGTGTTGAATTATCACGTCTATATTTTTATGCACCAAATTAACAAGACGTAAGCTGCTCTCCACTTATTTCAAGGCCTCACACGCGCTCATTATTTCAGCATTTCGGTGGAGGCTGGCTTGCATTAATTACACAATCCGGAAGCTCGATTACGAATACCGCTGTTTGTGGGCAGGCCACTGCAACAATGGGCGCCATAGCTTGCAAATAAACAGGAGCATAAATGTAAGTAAGAACAAAAGCTAATAAAAGAAATATACGACGGCTTATGTTGAAGTAAAGCACCGAAAGAAGTGGCCTAATGTAATGAGCTATCAGAACTTTATTAGCACAGCACTTGTTTCCATCATAATCATGGTCACAACTCCGACCAACGAACCGATCAACTGAAACAGATCACCTAATATTCTGTCTCAACGATACAACTAATTGGTTGGTCCGATAATGATACACACCCTTAAGTTATTTGGTTCTTGGACATACTCTTATACTCTCGTTATTTTCCTTCTCCATTTTAGGTAATAGCTACTGTGCCTACTATGTCATTTGTGATACATGTGATATTACTGAGTTTGAACTCGGTACGGTACACGTACTATCGATGAGCTATATCGCCTTTGTAAGTAGGTACATATTCCCGTGGGACCATAACCTCAATAAAATTAAGTTGCAATCAGCTATCAGTTATCACCGTTGTAAGTACGTACATATTCCCCTGGGACCATAACTTCAATGAAATTAAGCTGTTAGCCTACCATCATAATTTGCGAGTAAATGATAACAATACAAGGCATGCAATCGTCTGGTTACGTCGATCTTTGCCAACGCAACCACAACGTTTGATTGTGGTGAGCTTAATTGCAAATTGAGTGAATATTTTGTTACGAGCAACTAGCTTGCGGCATACGCTTTGATGGGTGTTTATTTGCATGCGTGTTACCACAGCTGTTTGTGGATTAATCTGTATTATGCGTACATACTGAATATTGCAAGATGCCTCCTAGCATATATGCTTTCATTTCTGGACAGGTACCTAATAATTTGCAGTCCTTTGTTACACATAGGTACAGCCAGCAACAAAAGTAGCTAATCATACTAGATTTCCTAAATGTGTTTTAGATTAGTATGGCGTGGTTTTTTACATTTTACGAGGTAGCGCTCTGACCACAACATAACACCTGATTTTAAGTGATGATGTGATCATGGGTTAGTGTTTAAGAAGATACCGGTAATCAGAAATTGTGTTATTGTTGAACGACTTTTGTCGTTGACTGTACTATCGCTAAACTGTTATCGACAAATATACTCGTAGTAGTATGTAGTAAGAAGGCAAGGAAACAAGTATACTCGACGTATAGCTAGTCTGGTCGGTCGTAATCGTAACGTCAACCGGGTAAGGCAAAGTTCAGTAGTTGATCACTTGGATGGGTGACCGTTAAGTGGCATTTTCAGTACGGCGATAGCCGGTTTAATAACACTTGAGTTGGCCACTAGCTCATACAAAAGAAGAAGACGCGAATACCCGAGCTTATTTCTTTTTCTTTTCCAATTCATGTTTCCTGTCTCAACACCCTCGAAGCCACGCAAAGTATCTTGATCGATGAGAGCATACAAAATATCGTAAACCGAGACAAGATTAATCGTGCCCGATGACCTGTCACTGGCAAGGTCACAGATAAGCCAGCGGGTCAAGCTTTCATGGTGCTGTAGTATTTATTGATTTCTCCGACGTAGTTACATTGGTCTATTCATAAAGATAAAAATACAGACAAATCAATTTATGATCTGGAAAGTGTTCGAATAATTTGTTCAGTATTTTAATTTCACGAGACTGTAAGAGACATTTGCGGGGTGACTGCAGTGCTGCATAGGACTTCATAATTCAAATTTCTGAGTGGCTCTACAGTTGTCATGCGCAGGCATAGAATTTACCACGTCCTACTATCATAACACCTATAGTTAGGTTTAGTTGCTAATACCTGTCTTTCTATAATTTGTGTTTATTTTATAAATAGTTAAATTATAATAAAAACTAACTCCGATTGATCAGAGACCCAAAACGTGTCTGTGCCACCGAAACAAAAGAGCGCCACGCCACTCCTCTCTATTCTGAGCGATTTCAGCCTAGTTCAGTCTGAGTAAGTTATAATAGCATACACAATTTTATTTTCTCAACAAAGACCAAAATAGGTAAACACGACACGGACACAAGAGTTCGTTCACCGCTGATCCAGCTATCAGCTCTGAATACTATTGAAAACCACTGATTTAACTAAAGCCTTTTGTAAACTGCCTAAAGGGTTAAATACTCCGCCAGAAGTACCCAGAATAACGCCAAGGTAAATAAAGAGCTCGATTTCCTTTGTATACGAAGGAGATTATCTCAATAATCGGTACGCGTAAAGAACTTTTTGAGAGGACGAATAGCCGAGTCGAGCTGACTTGCGCTTCTATTATACTCCACATCTGTTTACTAAAAGGTCTTACAATGCTCTAAAGTAAAGCCACAGGAATGTTCCTGTTACATAAATCAGTTTCAGGAATCATACTGTTTATCATTGTTATGCATTAGACTTTATGGCTCTACGTAATGAATGCTTTGAAGATTTTAAATGAGATGCGGTCGTTAGTTGAAATGGTTTTGTATTTGCGGCACATTTGGTTTGTTATTAAATATGTAGGTCAAATATTTCGCATATTTTTTTCGAACAAAACACAATCTATGGTTGGATTAATAGAAAGATCTAATTTGATCAACAAATTTTATTTTGCTGTATTTTATAGAGCTATCAATTTCTCAGCTAGCTAGCTCACGTATTTTTAAGGCCTCTACCTTCTACTATCACAAATTCAGAAGAAATATAGACTTAATAATAGCCGATTACTACATCTGTGCTATGAGTTATAGACTTTCAGGGAAAGCATTTTAAAAATCTTCCATTGCTCGAAAGATGTTTACATGAACACTTTTATTATAATATTCATTATATTTCATATGATGTTCAATTAAAGCAGGGTGACAAGTTTAAAGTGGAAATGCATAACTGGTTGTCGAAGATTTGTTAATAAATATTTGAATATAAAATAATACATGGGATATTTTCTTTATACATTTTGTCACAAAAACTACAAAACAATAATATGTTGCTTTAAATAACAATTATTAATTAAATTTTAATAATTATTATGATAATGTAACATGTATTTATTTGACAAATTGTAACAATACTTCGAAGCTTGCCTGCAGGCTGAATACATTGTTCAAAACATTAATTTATTTATTTTCTAGAAAATAAGTGGTTTGAAAACTCATTGAAATTAACATTCATAGTTCC
Organism: Opisthograptis luteolata; assembly: GCA_931315375.2. Taxonomy (NCBI): domain Eukaryota; kingdom Metazoa; phylum Arthropoda; class Insecta; order Lepidoptera; family Geometridae; genus Opisthograptis; species Opisthograptis luteolata. The sequence goes on from OV928044.1 coordinate 4,281,694, forward strand.
AAGCAAGCCTTGCAAAGATTGTTAAACTTTAAAAGGGAATACATAAAAGGTAGGCTTTGTGTTCAAGTCACAAAGAGATTACTGCCTGCCATAATCTATGACGAACGAGTAACATGCTAAACCATGGAAAATAAACTAAACGTAACTAAGTTTACGACAAATCCTAGTCTAATCTACTTTTGGTGTTTTGTGCGAGCGCTGAGAACGTTCCAAGGAGTTAATTAGTTTAAACGGACGACCCCAAGATTGGCCGTAGGGCTGTAGGTCTGTAGAGCTGTAACATAGTGAATGATGTAGTTACCATGCAGAGCCAGATAAGTTAGCTGACCCAATTAGAGCTGCAACTAAAACAATGATCATTGTTCTATGTTTGAATACACATATATATGTATGTAGGATTTACACATTTGCATAAGTAGGCAAAATTGTTTTGACAAATGGAAGATTGTTCAAAACTATTAAAACCCCGGTGAAGTTATATGTATATTTGACCTATTTGTACACTCATTGAAAGTCTATATTTCTTTCATGCATTACATACATCAACTGTAATCAAACTAAACGGTGTGCTTTAGTTAATGATAAATCAGAGAGTTTTCGATTTGTTTTCTAAATATCGTGATTTCTTTGTTAAAACTGACACGCAGGAATGATTTAGCTTCCTGTCAGTAAATAAATAAATATCGGGGACAATTGATCTACTTGAGCACACAAATTGATCTAGCCCCAAATTAAGCTCGAAACTAGACAATGTTATGGGTACTAGACAATGATATACATACTTATATAGAGAAGTTAGTTAGTGATTCAAATAAGTCGAAATTATTTCGCGTAGGTATGTTTATTTAAATAAAAATATATTAACCCGTTAATATAAGTTAAATCATAAATTTCAATAATATTTTGCCAATCTTAATCAACTTTGCCGGTTTCCTGAATCGATGCATTCCAAATCAATCACCTCGAGTTGTCTGTCATAAAAATGAACGTTTTAATGCATGTCCGATAGATCTGGCACTTGTAAGCACTCAGCTATAATGCATTGCTGAAGTGTAGAATGGCCGTTTTTAAAACGAAGTGATAGAATTTTACGTAGAATATTTTATAAATAACAGGGGTGAACACAATTTTAGTACCAGACAGTTTTACCATTAAATTTCTTACCAATTATTATTTACGCTACCGCTATCTAATCGATTTTAAGAACATAATTAATTATCATCATTATCAGCCTTTCACGTTCCCACTGCTGGAACTCTGACCTTCTCTCAGAGAGAGAGTATGGGCTGTAATCTGCCACGCTGGCCCAGTGCGGTTTGGTAGATGTCACTTGCCCTTGAATGTTGCAGTTCTTGGGCATGCCGGTTTCCTCACGATATTTTCCTTCACCGATTTGAGCGATAGCAAATCCGCACATAACTTAAGAACATACGAAAGACTTAATAGGACCATAGAGATGAAAACTACTTGAGCTACAGGGGGATGTTTAGCGACAAGTTTTCAAATTGAGGTACAAAAAGTATGGCACTATAGTTGTTACATTATGAGATTATCCTTCATCGAAAGCTCAAACTCATTGCTAAATTCGAACCCCTGTCGTTTGACTGCACTATCTCTGAACCATCATTACTGCAAAAAAGTTTAGACAAACTTAAAACCTACATTTGCCATTAAACGCGTATTCTCAGGCTTAAGAAAAATCTATTTGAAAACTTTAAAATTCAAAATACGATGTGATGAGTTTCCTAGTTCTCTGTAACAAGGGCATTGTATAGGTTCTTTGTGACGGTTTTCTTGGAACCATCGCCTCCGGCTATCATCCATTCGAAATGTTTTTCTTTTATTTCTGTTTAATGTTGTGTGTTTAAAATCGAGCTTCCATCTCCATTCCGTTCAAGAGTGTCGTGTCATCTGCTGTTAACCCTACGTCGTAAAACAAGATAATAAAAAGAAAGTAATAAGATCTATTACATTATTTGCAGAAAGAGCTGTATGTTTTTGAGATTGATGACCGAGACCTTCACGGCGGCAACGACTCAACTGGAGTAAAGAATTCTTATGTATTCTGAATTCAGTTGCTCAGGAGAAGTAACCGTGCTACATTTTTTATATGTTTGAATATAGATGGGTAGACGTCATTTGTTTCTTTGTTTTGGATATCAAGTTACTAGAAAAAAAACAGCTACGAAAAATATCGTGAAACTTGTACACAAATTACAGCAAAACACCTTTCTGACGCAGTCTCTCCCTGTTTTATCGTCAACGGCCCTGGAAAGTGCGCTCACAAGCGAGCACTGTAATAACTTATGTATTACCCTCTTTTGTCTGCGTGACCTTGTTTTGATTTTGACTTGTTTTGATCAGAACATGATATTTGTCATAAAAGCTTCAAATGGATTCCGCAGGGGATGTCTACATACTGTATAATACTGTCACGGAACGTTTGCAAAATACAGACGCTCTCAAATATCACATCTCATATGTCATGTGTGCTAATATAAATTATTTAGGTACATACATTTTTTCGACAAGGCAAAGCAACTGACACGTTTCAGTGAAAGGAAAAGGTGGAATGAGAATTTATCGCGTCGATTTAGAAAGAGGCCAGACCAGGTAGGCACAAAGCTTGGGCTCAATCAGGGCTCGATGAGTAATAAGCTTTAGAAACATACTGGCCGTCGTTACGGGAAGTTTATTTTCGCTCCGCTTGTTTTGTACACAGAGCACTCGGCGGGACACACTAATGATCCGCAGCTTTTTACACGCTTCGAGAAATATCGTTTATGTTGGGTGATTTAATTTTACTAAGGTTTAATTACTTACTTCATAAAAGGTAGCGTTTGAGCACAAGTCACCTGTTATTAAGTGACGATGTGGTCGAAGGTGGCGCCACGCTACACCTGGTTTGGGAACTGGCTCCCACGTGGGGCTACCGAAAAACACCGATAGGTGCTTGTCGACAGTTAGACAGACGAACACTTGAAAATGCTTAACCACCAAGCTTTGTCGGTGATTGGTAGGCTAGTTATAGAAGTAACATAATTTTCAGTCATGCACAGATAAACCTGGTGAAGTATTTGATATATTCTAATAATTTTTTGATATAATATTAAAGCTTCTTTATAAATAAATACAAAATTCTTGAGACGTACTAAGCAATTTGGAGAGAACCCTCATATCGTAGTCAAAAATTCTTGAGCGGTGCAAACTTTAAAATTGAAATTACTAGAAGACTCTAAAACTTTTAGCGGATGATGCATTTACGGATTCTACATCCCAGAGTTATGTCGTCATAAAATGTACGAGACCATGTTTTCAGTCATAACCTGCGTAAAACATCCGCTGACATCTTTTAGCAGCATAATTATATACTCGCTATATCCCTCAAATTACTCTTTACCTCGGTAAATACGTATAAGCATACATGACATTACTAGAGAATTTCTGAAAAAGGTGCCGTAAAAGAAGAGCGAAAATTTACAAATTGTAAAAGTTCCTCTTGTCCTGAATGTGAGCGACAAAACTCATACATAAGCATGAGTTTCCATTTGTTCTCATGCCTTTTCTTTATGAAGTTTTTTGTTGTTGAGGTAAATGGGTGAGCGAGGGCCTGAATCTGCCTGACCCTCAGAATTTCGTTTTTCGAAGCTATTTCCTACAATGAATATAGGTCACTTTCTAAGGCTGTTGATCAACGCTTGAGAATGACATATTTGACATACTGATTGGTCACTTAAGCGTCATTCTAGAACCAGCCTTAAAGTTAAACTGAAACTTTCAGTGAGACATCGTGTGCCCTAAATGTTAAGTGGCAAGAAAACCGTAAAATTTTAAGTGCTATGTTTATGAGACCCATTTCAGGTGTGCTCATTTGCTTGTGACCACATTCCCAATGAGTCAAGTTTTATTTACCTAATAATACTGTTATAAAACTCAATTTTACACGTTTATACAAAACACTTTACACTTAAAATAAATGATTTTTTGTTACGCGTAAGTAAGGGTCACAAACACAATTTTGTTTACCCTTTTTACTCAAATGACCTGTAAAATGAATCCCTCCACCCACTACATGAGCCCTTTAACGCTTCATAACCTATGACAGGGAGAAATGCCCCGGCTTACAACTTTTCAGACTAAATAAGCTGCAAATCCCGTGTTTGATTAAAATGTTTATTTTCATCAACCTACTTTAAACCTTTAAAGGCTCTATGAATAGGTCAAAAATGATAAAATTTAGTAAAACGAAACACGCTCTAAAAAGCTTTACATAAAAATGTTTGCTACGCAGGCCCGTTGTAAAATCACAGGTTAAATACTTACTAAATAAATACTGAGAATTTATAATTACTATTTAAATTAGAATAGGTATACCAACAAAGAAGGTATAACAGTTAAGGACTGGTATCAAATAACGTTTTATTTATTTTGTTTTGTTACAACAAATGTTTCATTATATTGTCGCTAAACCTTCACAAATTGCCAATTAAGTTTCGTAAATGAAATGGAGCAAAAGATTACGATTTTCACTAACTCTCATAATTCCGTAAAAGTGAAAGTACAAGAGGTGCCTTTAACGACATTTCACGAAATTCATTTTGTTCTATTGAAGAATGAAGAACCCGATCCATTTGGCAATTTTAATGAATAATCTCGTAGCATTATGTGGAGCAGACTGGTATCACAAAAGGATTGTATTACAGAAGGGAAACGCTAGCTGCCTACCTATTGTCCCAGCAAGCGGCGGCCGTGCTCCGTTTAAAACTCACCGAACGACTAGTTGAGAACCTAAAGCTATTTCTGCTGGAATATGATACAATACCTTACTTCAATTCTTGAGGCCTGAATTCAGTAAACATTATTTTCATTATTATTAGGCTACAATCTAGAGTCAATCTTGAGACATCTTCCACAAGTGAATAGGTTCGATTTGGCTGACCGTGGGTCGACATAGACATAATACTAGGCTATCTATATATAAAAGATCCTAAAACTAAAGTTAATTAGAATTAGGTTTTATGACGGGATAATTACCGTGTATTTGTTTTTGTTTTTGACCATGGTAGTTTAAAACAGTATATAACTAAAGTTAAGCCTAATAGAGGTGAAATTTTGATGAAACGGGAGTGCGAAGTTTGTCTAGAAAAATAAAAAGTTTTGCGGAGTAGGCTTACTTACCTACATAGTTTTTATATCTACTTCTAACGGACTGACTTCCAGAATTAGTGTCACTTCAGAATTGTAAACATTTTGATATGCTATAATTGTTGACATCCAAAGCAAGATAAGCAATTACCCGAAAATAAATCAAGAACAATTGAAAGCATTGGTTTTATTGAATGATTGTCATTGATCGTACATGATGTGGTTTTACTGCTCGTAAACCTGTCATAAAATAGCACGTTCCGTTCATGTTTTACGGGCGCAATTGTTGGTCTTTATTTTTGTAAATGCGTGTCATATCCGCCAAGTTTGTGAATGGAGGAACTATTTGCGATGATGTGTTGAGGTTTTAAAAAGATTTAACTGCGGAAGAGTGGAAGTAATAACAGACCTCATTACAGTGGGTGTAAAATTTGACCGCGACATAAACAAAAATAATTACATAGTACATATAAATATAGACAGGTAAACCTGTCTATTGATAAATAAATCAATATACCTTTTTAAACTGACACGGTCATTAACATTAGAATTAGGTTTTGAGATGGAATATATTTTACCGTATATTATATTTTTTGTACTCTCTCGTGATAATGGCGCTTACAGCAGTGCCGAAGTATTGAAAATTCAAACAAATACAAATACATGCTAAACATCCCGTCTCAAAACCTAATTCTTAGTTTGTCATTGAATAACCACGATAAACTTATTCAATTAGCAAGCAGATGAAATAAAACAATAATACTAACAAGTTGATGAGATGATTTTTCTTGTAAGTTGAATATAAAACATTTTTAGGAGACAAACTCGTGCGTGCCTAAACAAGGCTCTATCTTGAAGTGAAGAAGCGCGATAGCGTTCAAATCATCGAGTCTCCCGCTTTAATATTTCATTCTTTACAAATAGACTGACATTTCTAAAAGAATTCTGTTCCAATAAAATACTTTGAGTCAACACCATTATTTTTGAATGATTGTGTTTTAGGCCTTGAGTTTGCCGTTATAACAGTTTTAGAAGTTTTATTTCAAAGCGGGAATTCATTTTCTCGCAGTTCTGGTTGACTGCTCGCTCTCGACACGTAGACCTGATTCATGAGATCTCAAGACTCTTTCAGAATTGATAGATCTTTTTGTCGAAAAGCTCTTCTTGAATGATTTAGAAGACCTGTCATAAATTGGCTACAGTCAACAACTACTTATACCATATCTTTGTTTTGTTTTTGATAAATTTATTTCGTTTGTTAGCGATAGATCTTAACAGCAGAATCTAAGCAAAACCTTTGCATCTCAGTACATAAACGCTAAGATAATCCAATAAATAAATAATAGCATCACACTCATGACGTTATTTCCAAAAAAGTGATGAACAGTAATAAAGCAAACAAAAATATACTCTTAAAATGCAGAGCAGAGTGACGAGTCGACAGTAAATCTTTATGTAAGTGTTTCCAAGAACCAAGTGCTCAGCATACAGACAATGCTGCAGAAACACATTTTTAACCCAACATCTTTAATAAACACAATGTAAACTTTAACTGGTTGAAATAAAGGTTGAAAATGTACCTTTGACGGTTGAAATATCTCGGTACTTTGACGTTTTTGCAGTAAACGCCAATAACAAAAATACCAAATGTAGCCTACAGCCTTGTTGCTTTAATATTATACCTATGCTCAAATTTTTCTTCTCTTTATTATGACTATATTTATCAAACAAACCATATAGTCTACTTTCACAACCAACCAAGAAAAACACTATTTAAACACGACTCGAACAGCCTTTGTCTAGCATGCGCTAGTTCATAATATTTAATTCAAAACCTATTCAATTACATATATTAGACAAGAAAGTAGAAGATACCTTGGAAGTAGCTAAAGTGCTATTATTCAGCGTTCTCCAATGCCACTACCGGAGCAAGTTTGTTACAAAGAACTCAATCAAGCTCTTTCAATACCTTTTTCAAAGTGGAACAGGGCATTCATTATTAAAGACCCTGGCAATTGAGCTGATTTTAACATTTTCCTGCATTTACGTAATATATAGATAATATATTACCTAAATAATTGGTGTTGGTGTTCCTACTCTTAATTTTTTTTATTTATTGATTTTATTATTATTTGTGTAAACCTGTTTAAGTCCTACTAATATTATAAATTCGAAAGTTGTGATTGTTTGTTACTACGCATCACAGTAACTACTAAACCGATTTTGATGAAATTTGGAATGGAGATAGCTTATACCCTAGTTAAACACATAGGCTGCGCCCGCGGTGTCCTGCGTCTTTCCGCTACCCCGCTGTAACCTTTTTCCGGGACAAAAAGTAGCTTATGTGTTAATCCAAGGTATAAGCTCTCTTCGTTCCAAATTTCACTCAAATTCATTTAGTACTTACCAAGAAGACCAGTAAATTTTAATCTCGTTAAAACAATGTTTTGACACATCTGTAATAACATCCTTCACGATAACGCTCGCGTATAATTTGCAAGTCTACCCTTCAAGATAATAGTATTTACTTTGAAATAAAGCCACGAGATGCCTAAACTCCAAAAACAGCAGTTTTACCCTTGTAATAGAATCCGCAAGCACGCATTTCGCCGCCTCCGTTTAATGATTTACATAATCGCAGGGTAAACATATCAAATAAGGCGTGATTCAGACGTGGCTACAGGTCACCGAAATAATGAGTCAGTGAAATAATGGTATACTAAGGGCCGGTTTTATAAACGTCCGTAAGTTAAATGTCATACCTAATTTCGGTAAGTTTGATCTTATTGGTGCCGATTCGGTTTTACATTCTCCTAAACTAAACTAAATTTGACAGATCTAATAGTATTGCTGTCTTTTTCTAACTACTGAAGTAAAGAAAGGACGGCATTACTATATTAGACCTGTCAAACTTAGTTTAGTTTTAGAGAATGCAAAACCGAATCGACACCATTGTCAAATTTTAGTACGGAAAATTTGTCAAAAAGTTGAAATTTACTGAAATTTAATATGACGTTAAACTTTTTTTTTTGTTATGGCGTCACACGATTATTGTACTTGCCAGTGTCAAGTATAAAATATTTCAATCTCAGCGAGCTGAGTCAAGTTTAAATGATAATGATGATGAGATGATGGGATGAAGATAGTGTCTAAGTAAAGTGGTGGCGCTTTACTTAAACTTTACATGGACTTTTTTGGAGCAACTAGACAAGTCACTTTCACAACTTTATTTCAATTTCCCACACTCGTACACATTAACGAACACATAATGGTTAATAATCCACCAATATTACACATTATCACTCGAAGAAACATAAATTTTGGAAATAAAAACAAAATTTTCACGTTGACAATTCCATTGCCGCCAAAAAAGTCGACGTTTAACTTACGAACGTTTATAAAACCGGCACTATATAAAGAGGACATAATAGATTGTAAGCGTAACTGTAATTGAAAAAAAAAACCATAAAAAGGTAAGGATATAAGATTAGTTCCACTTTACTCCACAAAGCCGCCCCACGAAGTGGATTGCTTGGAATTTTGAAGTCCACTTTTTGATTATTTACACATCGGTATAAAATTTATGTTGACTCTTCATATCTAGGGCTATCAATACTGGACTTACCAGGTAGGTAAAGTTTATAAAATAAGACCTTATTTTATTTATTTATAGATAAATAATAGATATAGATTGAAATGCCAACTTCGTTATAATTATATCTATGATAATATAGTCTTTATCTTCCAGTCAAGTATTGGCGGGTATAATCACAAGGTATTGATTAATACATATTTTAAACCAATTTCTTGTTTCCTTTATTTACAGAGTAGCGTTTGACAAAAAGTCACCTGACGTTGAGTGACGATGTGGTCGAAGATGTCGCCATGCTACACCGAGATTTGAAACTGGCTCTCAAGTGAGGCTGCCGGAAAAATTTACGGTCGTTTTCAATATTTTATCAATTACGTGTGCCAACTATCTCCTTTACACTTCCTACCCGTCACTCGAAAAGCTAACTCGCCACACTTGTCAATAAACAACCTTAACATACTGTGGGAAAAAAGTTGAAATTTGAATCTACGAGTACTCTCGTGAGACTTAGAGGCAGAAATAGCAATTTCATTCTTGTAATAGAATCCGCAAGTGCGAATCTCGGTCAGATATTTACATAATCGCAGGGTAAGATAACTAGGGTAAGCTCTCGACAGTAGTCTACAGCTGTTGTTGGCGCTATTTAGATCCATGTAGGCGTGAAAGTAAACCTTACGCCTATTCTTTGTGTAGGAAACTAAGTAGGTACTAGAAATAGTTGGAATTAATAGGAACTATGGCTAATAACGTTTATGAGGAGGGATGAAAGTCATATAACCAAAAAAGTGATGAATATGATTTTTTATAAATGGAAGGGAAAAAGAAGACCAAAGAAAATATCGATGGATATTCGTTGATGTTCCAACAAGTTCTAGATAATACTGAGAGTGTGAACCAAATTAGTTTTATTTACAGTTTTGAGTCAAAAATACTTTTCACTTTCTTGTAATTTCAGAGGTCTTTAAGTTTTCGACCTTATTATGTAGGATTTTTTTTACAAATAAATAATTTATTAGCTAGGCACTTTAGCTGCTCGATGTATTGATATTCTGAAAGTTTGTTGCACTATGATGTACCTTTACGAGAATTGATGTTTTGACAGATTTGTTGTAAATAACCGTTTATAAGCCTTAATTACGACCACGACGTAGACTATATAGTTGCGTATTGCTAACTACACTATGCCATAACAATAACGGTCGATGTGGGCATGGATCCAACTAGCCTGCAAGGTATTGGATAGCGGATAGTAAGAGCACATATGGAAAAGCAATAATGTTTGCGATAACAAACCCAAATGTTGTTGGTTTACCTCACTTCTTTATAGGTGTGAGTGTATAAGATCCATCCAGTGATGTCCTCCGCCTTGTTTCGTTTTCCTCATTGCTGAGGGTCGTGGTGACCTCCACGAATTATTTTCTGGACGATCGCTTTCCATTTGTTTCGGTCTTCGGCAATGTGAATAGCCTCGTGGACGTTCTTATTGGTGGTGTTGCGGATCTGATCACTCCAACGCAAAGGACTCCTGCCTCTTGGTCGCTTCCCTTGTATCTTCCCTGTTACCAGAAGCTTATCAAAGTTGTCGCTATCCAGTGATGCACTTTGTACTAAATTAAGCAAACCGAACAGCCTCGCTATGTTCATCTAAACTGTACTGCAATCCGTACACTTTTTTTAGTGTGGTTTTGACATTAGCGAGTTGCGGACGTTACGGATCAGCACTATTTACGCGAGAAAACTTTGAAGAAGTACCTTAGTGTGAGTTCAAATATTGTTTCACTGATTAATTAGATAACAATATCGTTACAATACAAGAGATGTACATGATTATCATTTTCAATGTAGACAATTTAAACGGATTATTAGTCAGTAATCATAACTAATAACAGGACCCAAACGTGTTTTTTAATTACTGTGATGATGAAAGAAATAATTTATCTTTGAACCAGTGCCTAATTATTGTTTTGACTTTATTTTACTTTCACATTTTCTTTGTTCACCGTTTTTAGTCCTACAGTCATATATTAAAGGTTTTCTTTGTTATTTCATCTTACCTATATTTGCTGAAAGAAACAATTGGTTATTACTTTAGGACTAGGACAGGGCTTATTTACCAACCTGTACCAACTTATGTCAAATTCAAAGACCTGACCGATTCACTGACTTAACAATGCACAACCTAAACCATATGTGATAGAGACGTGACATTTTCAAGGCAATACGAAAGGATTTTATGGAAATCCCTAAAGATATTTAAGTTTGTTACACTACAAGTAATACAAGTTGTTTGTATACATCATGATTGCAAAATTGAATGTACAACGGGTGTTCTTTTCGCAAACATTTTTTTATTCTCTTTTTATAAATAGGTGACCAATCAATTTGACAAATTGCAGTCAGTAAATGATAATAAAGTCGATGATGGAGAGTATTTGCTTAGAAGATACCTACTCACTTGACTTGAAGGATCCCAAATTATACTTATCATGCAACAAAAACGCAGTCAGTCTCTTTCCAGTCAAGCTATGACTTTTACAATAGCTAGTAGCTTAAATTAGATTTATTTATGTTCAAAACAAACACTGTCCTTTATATTTGTATGTGTGTAATATTTCTGCTAGATAATGCAAATACGTAAATACAATTCGCATCGTTTGCGGAGGTGAGCAGACGTTACCAAATAACGAGGCAACTAGCGTGCCTTTGCAAATATGGGGAAGGAAATGCTGGTGCTATTTTCCCTGCGAGGTCTATATTATACCAATATTTATTTATTCAAACAATGCAATATTGTTGACAGCGAAATCACAATGTAAAAACAGAAACATGGATTCCCTATGATAAAAGTAGCCTGTATGTTATTCCATTCAAATTTTACTGAAATTTGTTAAGCCATTTCAGAAGAAACCAACTTAAACAAACACATTCACACAGTCATAAACTTTCGCTTTCAATATAAATGTGATTTTATGTTATAATTTCACCTTAAAAGTGAAACATATTGCAAGCAACTTGGTGGCTTAGAACCACAATTAAAAATGACTAGAATTAGAAATAAACACTTATTGAAATGGCTACTTTTCGCAATGACTACTTCTGTCTTAGATTATAAGGATTGGTCAAAAACGACAGTGTTTAATCAAAGTCACAAGTATTACAAATACGAAAAAACAAGTTATGTAGTTCTGTATAAAGCCCCATCACTATATAATTACAAGTCAAGCTAATAAAAGTGCTTTAAAAATAGAATCGGTACCAAGTAGGCAGCTTTTGTTTGTTACTCATCACTCTATAGGGCTGCGCTAAACGCATCCATAACACCGCCTGTATCTGAATGTTATGTTAATTTTTTATCTTGGAAACAAGCCAGTGGGCCAGTGCCGCCTTTGTTTATTTGATATGGACATTTTTATAGACCGAGCAGACATTTATAAATAAATGCAATATAAATCAGTTTTAGTAAATGCAAATCTACATAATTATTGACAACTTTGTTTTTGAAGATACATGTTGAAATAATTAATCACAAACGCCCTTGCTTTGTTCTAATTATATTACCTACGCAGCGTGTACTACTACAGTTTATCGCGATAAAGTGTATCCTATATATTTCCCAGATTTTAAACTATCTCTATAAATAAGTTACCGGATTACCGAAGATAGTGCCATGCTACAGCTGGATCGGGAACTATCTCTCAAGTGGGACTGCTGTAACACACCCCTATGGGTGCAACTATGTGCTTAGCGATAGATTCTTAACTTGAGGTAGTAGCTAGCCAGGCGAGCACTAGAAAACCATCTACCACTATGCCATGACGGATCAAAATGCGACATCACTACCACTGACCCATCATCACTTTTCTTCAAGTTTAATTAAGCACAAATTACACGTGAAGTTTTTTTCCACAACCGAATACAAATTTTAAGAAAAATACTTTTTTCAAGGCAAGAAATGACTCCCGCGTTTCGTACAAAAGCTCACCGTGCTCGGTGTATAAGACTATAAATTAAGATTAATTACACGCATGTTTCACTATGATATTATCCAGATTTTTATAATTTATTTGACAGCTCGCTTTAACCGCAGTAACAAAGAAGTATTGTTTGGCGTTACTCGTACTTTGAACTTTTTTGTTAGGTAAATAGTGTTGTCTCGAGAATTTTTAAAGTAGGTTGAAATTAGTTCTTGGGAGTAAATTTAAAAATTGAAAAATTTTAACGTCATTCTTTGTTAATCATTTTTCTAAGTTTAGGAAACATTAATATTACTACTATTCTGATACTGAAAATGCAAAATGAAACATCTCATTTCAATATTTTTATGATTACTTTTACTAATTAAATAATTTACTTTCGCTCACTTTAATTTGAGATTATTTGGTATTTGACTATTTTATTATTACGATTGTAAGCGATAGTTTATTTGTAAAATAAGTTTGTAAATAAAGAGCCTCTATTCAGAGGTCAGAAACAAAACAATTTCGTCGATAAATTCAAAAAAAAATGTTATTTTTATTAGGATACAACATCGGATCACTTTTAAACATCAAATTTAAAAACAATAACATTAATTTAAAACTATCTATGTACGCCTGTTCCAACGTCCATGCACCGGCAAAAGAAGTCGTCATTAATGTCATGTTTTCATAGGATAGTCATAGAAAATATGGCGCTAATGACAATGTAAATTCGTTTGTTGGATTTCCGAGTAGGGACTCTGAAGCCAAGACCCAATTAAGTCTAAAATGGACAGCAGAGATTACGAACCGCTCGGCTGTTCACAACACTCTCTCATTTCCACCCACACACTACTTTACAAATCAGTCTATAAATAAAACTGATCCTTACACCCACATTTCTACCTAAATTACCTAAACTACAGAATTACTAAACTCCCAATTTCTGAAGAATTGTCCCACCTGTTAAATTTGAGAGATAAAACTGATCCTTACACCAACATTTCTACCTAAATCACCTAAACTACAGAATATTGCTAAGCTCCCAATAGTGCTTTAATAACATTTTGAAGGATTGTCCTACTTGTTAACTTGGGAGCCGTCTCAAACGCAATCAAGTCAAGAATCTGTCTTAACAAATTAACATACCTACTCATTTCCATATTAACTGGCAAAAACTAGTCGTAGTTTGACAATGTCTGTTTCTCTTTATTATAATCCATCATATCCATACATACTTTGTTCATTCTAAAATACCTACCTTCGCTTGTTACCTTTTCACGCCTAATCCACTGAAAGATTTTGGTGAACTTTAGTTTGTTTTCTGGGGAAAGAAATTGAATACTTTTCATTGCGGTAAACGATAAACGGAATATTTCAACGCACACTCGTCTGCAATTCAGCCATAATGATATCGGCCACCACCTTGTCATCGCACTAGTAAATATATTTATTCTCCCGTTTAGTTCATAGTATTGGTACACTTTAAGCTATGTATGTTAAAATCGATATTCAAATAGCTCCCATCTATTTCTGCATCAACAACCTCTATTTCCACATCGTTACAGATTACAGCAGCAGGCTATATGAAACTGACGTTCTGCCTATTAACTTATTCAGACGCCGCAGCGCCGGATTAAAATATTGAGGTTGTAATTTTCCCGACAGAATCACCACATATAAAATTAATCGTACGTCGTTTTGTTCCCTCGTATTTGTTTGTGTTAACTATAAAAAAGATGGAGCACTGACTAATAAAAGGAAAAGAAAATAAATGGACACGGTTTGCATAAAACACGCTGAACAAAATTAGAAAATGTTTGTTAAACAAGTTAGACTTTTTTTGCAAATTGCAGGGTAGCGTTTGTTGACCCAGTGCTAGTTGGTAAATGTCACATACCTTGACGTGGTATATCACGGCCCATTCTCTCTCTCTCTGAGAGAAGGCCAGAATCCTCGCAGCGGAGACATAATAGGCTGATAATGATGACGTTGGTTGACCATGCATACGATTTCTTTAAAGGTATGGATTGGAAATTGAATCAAGGCCTGAAGAAACCAGGCTAGCATTAAAGAACATGGTAGGGCCACCAAGGTATGGTTTTTAGTACAATTTACAGAGAAACGTTTGACCACAAGAGCACTACACCTGAATTGGGACCTGGCTCTCAAGTATATGGCTACATCACGATGTATTTTCCATATATCACGTTTTTTGCTTGACCAAATGCTCAAACTCATTGCAGGACTATAAATACTTAATAATTACAGTAGTGGACATACCACAATTTTATTACAAGCGTCAAAGGCACCCACACTACGGCAGTTAAAAACTTTTTGTATTTATATAATTACCAACAGATGCCAGACAATTTATTTTTCAGTATTCTGTTGTTGTTAAATCAGATTATTCAAGAAAATTTTATCAGCTTAATGATTAACTAACCGAGATTTCAGATATCACCGACACCTTACCACTGGAGGCTTTTAATTAAAACCCCCGCCTTCTTAATTGTGCCGCGGCGCTTTAAGCTGTGTACAGATTGCCACATTTTGTAAGCTGCGACGCAACTATAAATCTCAAGAGGTAACAGACGCGCGGGTAATCTCGCTCACTTGTGGACGTTATCTGTAACATGAATAACGTTATTTATTTCTAAAAAAGAATAACTTAAGTTGAAAACTATCATAAATATCACTTTTATGGGAACACTAGCTGTTCCCCGTGGTTTCACCCGCGTGGGCTACAGTTTATCGCTATAAAAGTATTCTATGGGTTCTCAGGGTTCAAACTGTCTCCATACCAAATTTTATTTAAATCAGTTCAGTAGTTTAGGCGTGAAACCGAGACAGACAGACAGGCAGAGTTACTTTCGGATTTATAATGTTAAGTAGGGAATTGTAAAATTTTAGATATAACTTCATGAACTAGCGCAGCGAATGTTTTTAAAATTAATTAATTAACAATACGAAACCATATGGGCCTGAGCTATCAAAATACCATTTATAAAATGGACAAAGTATAGGTAAATATGTTGTGCTAAAATTTACACCGCCACATGATACTAATAGTTTATAGATACAGAAGATAGACTAGACAAACTCTACAATGCATGTTTTTAAAATACAATGCATCCTTTGCATCTAAAATATGTCAGATTAGATGCTACCAGCCACTATTTGGTAAAGTTCTGACGCCATTTTAAAATTAGATCTGGCTAAGATTCGAACTCTAGGAGCTTCGGATTGTAGTGAACTTGCTCCCATTCAACCAATTAATAAAAAAAATATATAATATACGATCAAATTGAGAAACCTCCTCAGTTTTTTCGTTGGTTGATAAAATTAAAAATTTTAGTGTATCGCTCCCAAAAAATGACCTGCCGGGCGTTTCTTGCCTGTTCTATTGCCGGCGTAAGCAGTTTGAAACACACGCGTAGCAACTAGGAGTAGCTAGTTTTAAGTGATGTTGTCTCATGTTGTATACTGCTAAAACATATTTTTTGGATCGATTTGTTTTTTTTTTCAGGCTCTATTTACGCTCAGCAGACAGAAGCACTGACATCAGCAGTGGTGTCGTCATAACTAAGGCAAGTATTTTTCATAAAAAAAAACGTTCACCTTTGTATAATCGGCCTTGCAGATGTGTCAAAGCTTTGAAGCGGTGGCTGTCAATTATTCACAAGGCGAGCCCCTGGAGAGCAAAGCTCGTTCAGTTGTGTTCGTTTTTGTTCTGTCATCGACTGAGGAGCTCTTTGCACATAACTTTTGGAGCAAACACCTTATAACAGAAGATTGATTTCAAGGCAAAACATGCTATTTATATACCTTGACTGATACGTAGATTGAGTACGCCTTGTATTTCTTTTTACAGACTTTGGTTCATAAAAAGTCGTACATTAAATAAAGCTCACATATTTTTCTTTGTATCAAGTCCTGATACATACCAGTCGTTATGGAGGTCTGTAGGTATTCATCTGCTTACGAATGAGACATCGTTTTTCTTATTGTGAAATATGACGTGGGCTTTATTTGCACAATCTCTGAGTATCGACATTCTCTTCTATTATAAATTATAAATAAAGTAGGTCTCAGGTAAAAAATAATTTACCATTCACGTAATATTTTTTTGGTGAATAGACGAGGAATATAATTAAGATTCCGAAATACAGCTGAGATATGAATTGATTTCAAAATATATTGCTAGATCCTTCATCTAGACCATTTTTACCATATGAAGTCCACTACTGAACATAGGCATCCCCCTTTGAACGCCACCATGAATGTTTATTAGTTATTTGCATCCATCGGCTTCCAACTACTCTTACGATGTCTTCAGTCCACCTAGTAAGTACTTATTTCTACATAATTATCTTATTTATTTAGTTCGACGTTGGTATATCTGATTAACTTTGATACCATTTGACCGATCACCATCAAAGTTGGCACCTCTATGTATTTTTGACAGGAGAAGGTTTTATGCTATGCGGTATTACATTTTAACTATCCAATAATTATAAAATAGAGAAAATGAGGCCTGTAATTTTGAAAACTGCTGTAAAAAGAGTTATACCCGTACACCAAGATCAGTAAATCAGTGAAATACTTTGTAAATTTGTTTTGTTTTGTACAGAAATAAATACCTACATAAACACGAGTAAATTCCAATATTAATTACCTCGATGTCTGCATTCAGCCGATTTTATTTTCAGACACGACACAATAGGCCATTGCGGTGCGTCTGTTTTATATCAGAATTCTTGTTGGGCTAAATTTAATTATGTTGTGGACTAACATTGCGCCCGCACGTTTGCCTGCTTAGCCTATATACCTAGGATGCTGTCCCACAATTTCCATCTGACATCGTTGGAGTCAGGGAGTCAAACAGTCAGTCAGTGAGTCAGTGGTGAGCGTAAATATATATTTTGACACATACATAGCATGGCGTTTAATCAGTAAACCAATCAAATCCTGCCCTAGCGTGGCACCACCTTTGATCACATCGTTACATAACATATCGGATGACCTGCAGTCAAACGCTACTCTGTAAGAAATCCTACTACATATAATAATTATTATAAACGTGAAAGTTCGTGATTATGGATGGATGGATGGATGTATGTTTGTTACTCTTTCACGCAAAAACTACTAAACGGATCTGAATGAAATTTGGAATATAGATATCTTATATCCTGGATTAACGCATTGGTTACTTTTCATTATTTTATGAAAAGGTTCCTGCGGTATAACGGGTAGATGCGGGTGAAACTTCGGGGCGCAACTAGTATAACAACAAATGTAAAATATCTACAACTCTATATACACAGTCGCAGAATTATACTTAGTGTAGGCAGACTCTGAGCCTATCAGATTACTTTTTGGGACAGTCGTACTGAAAATAGAAACCCATTACAAGTACTATATTCGCTAAGTAATGCTAAAAACGAGATCTGGTCTAATCTATACAGACCTATTTTTTATATTGTTTTTTGAAAGTCCATACTTTCAAAGTAAGTAGAACCCAGAATAGCCCATTGTCATGATCCCGCAGTGAAAACAAAGCTTGTTTGTACTACGAGTTTACGTATTTTAATTACGAAAAGTTTCCTTCAATTCGGTTTCTTAGTGAGCAAAATTTTAATAAGCACCTACGCTAATACAGTGAATTTTGTTGCCGAATTTAAATTTTAACGTTTATTTTGTTTGATTTGGACTATTTTGTATTTTAATTTACGAAAAAGAATATTGCTAGGACCTACCTACTTCAAATCAGTATTCTCTGTACATGATTATAAAAATTCTATTTATTAAAATAATTAAATATTTTAAGAGCAGAGCCAAGACTCACTAAATCGATATCATCAGATAGTTATGAAATTAAATCATCATCATCATCATCAGCCTGTATCAGTCCACTGCTGGACATAGGCCTCTCCCATGATACGCCACTGAGCCCGGTCTTCGGCTTTTCTCATCCAACCACTGCCAGCCACTCGGCGCAAGTCGTCGCTCCACCTTGTCGCAGGACGTCCTACGACGAAATTAAATATTATGCTCTATTTAGTTAATTTTTCAGTCTAATTTATATTATTTTATTAAGGCACTCTAACTCAAAATGAAAGTCAAATGCACATCCAATTTCTTCTTTGTCACTAATCCGCTTTTCTAGTTATAGAGCAAAACATCAACAACAATAGAATAGATACCTACTAGTTTTATCGACCACGTTTCAATTAAGACAAGTGCCTATTGATTGTAATGGTTTACCTGTAACTGCAAATAGGTTGTTCAACTGTTTCGTTTAGTCTAGTAGGAACTCTATTCAAAAGGATATGGATTAGTGATGAGCTTCAAACACCAACTCCTTGGCCGCGTCTCCTGCGTCAGGTACCCCAGGACCACAGGCACGAACCCAGGGAAGGGCAAAATAGGGCCCCCTGAGCTCTCCGTACTCAGCCCGCCCTCCGAGTCCGACTCCCCCCCATCAGACTCAGTCCCCCCCTCCGTGTCCGACTCGGGGCCTCCGTCCCGATACCCGTAGTAAGGCATTTCTCCCGACATCCACTTAACTTATAAGCTCATTGTATCACTTAACAGTCTAATCACTTCACCATCTTACAAGCTTCAACTGTACAGGTAAGTGTCCGTTTGTATTCGTAACGAATGTTTTGACTGCCCTGATACAGCTGTGCAGAGGCACGCCATTGTTGAAACGTAGACGCGTGGAGGGTTTAATCTGAAACAAATGAGAGAAGACATTAATATATTATGAAACAACTAGCAAGGAGAACCAAACATTTTACCAGCCTGAATTAAAATTTCCTGGTGAAACTAATGGCGTGATAATCATCAGCATAAAATATGAATACATTTTTATTTTTTAACTATTATTACCTATCTATAAGTCTAAATTTTTGAGATGTACCCTTAAAATTTATTGCGGAATCCGAGGTCATCTCGTTAAACGGCTGACGCTGACTCTTACCAAAAACAAAACCATCGAGAAAAAAATAAATTTTCGATGGCGAAGAGACGAAAGCGCACTGAAAAATGCAGCCCTCATTTATTCAGCGGACTTGAAACGATTCGGGACACAAAACAAAAATTTTACAAACGATAATTAAGCAGTGCGGGCGCGGCCAAATTACTGGCGTTAATTTCACAAGTGAGGCTAACTTTGCAGTTTCGTCTTCATTAAAAACGCTGTAAGAGTTTATTCACTATAGTTTATGTCTCGTTTTGATAGCACACGCTGTTTGCAGCTACGTTACAAGCCCTATCACGTAAACACGTATCTTTCAGTACTTACAACATCCCCTTTATTAGCACTTGGCATGATATTAAAGTTTTACGAATGTGGCATGAACCACGAGTTCGAAATGGCCATGATATATATTTTTTTGATTTAATTCTGGAAGCGTAAAAGGAGTTGGTGTTACGGAATCCCCCGTAAAATAAATATTATTCGCCGTTACGTAGTGGCGCCCGGTTTATTACATCATAATTCAGTGATACTGGAGGCAATTCTATTTCAGTAAAAATAAGTTACTCAATAAGGCTCAATTTTGTTTATTTTTCAAGGGAATGTTTGAGACAAGATCTAGTAGTCTATGATTAAACTTTACAATTTTCTCTTAATGTACCTACGTATGTATGTATATTTGTGGTTAGTAATCTCTGGAACGACTGAAACAATTATGAAAAATAACTTACAGTTTAGAATCAGAGTAACGTTATACTTCAATAACGTTATATTCCATACATTCATGTATTTTTACTACGCGTTGTTAACTTTTATCAGAGATGAAAAAACACGCGCCTGAATCACAATATTAAATCTGACAGCCTTCAACAAATACAAGATATTTTATCAATTTACTTACGCCAAAAAAAATAACCAGCTGTGTAACATTCAATTGGGAACGCCAGGAAAATATAAAGATATGAAATGACAGTCATATTTCACAAACCACCGCTCGTTTTAGTTGAAGTATTTGGTGAAATGGTGGGATCAAAGTCGCGTTTGTGGAAAGTCGGCTGCTTTGTGTTACGGGAAAGCACCAGTGTTATCTTCAAAATGGTATATTATTATATATCTGTAAAGTTTCAAACAGTTTTGTTTTTATGCGAACATTCGTAGAAACTGCGCATGCAAGACGATTTTATGTGCATGCCGCACATTGTACCTACTATAGCGGTGCGCGAGTCTGAAGTTGAAGTTGTTTTTAAAAGCAATTGATTGCGTGTAACCGGCTATTTAAGTCTCATGTTCTGAAATATCTCATAAGAACAGCCTCTTCTTTTGTTAAAAAGAGACAACATTGATTCGCTTTTAATTGGTAAGTACAAATTTCTATTTAAACAGTAACATTAAAAAACAATTAGAATCCATTAGGGGTTCAAAATAAACACATTAAAGAGAACTTTAACAAGCTCAGGATTTCTAACTTAACAATTCTTTTTTACTGAGCATTTAAGAATGGCATCCTTACTCATTTTCCAATTAGTAGATGTTTCACTATCAAGCTTTCTTTTTGTTTTTTTATTTAGACAGATATTTTGTTCTTTAACAGTTTTTGATTCACTTACTTCAATGTTACTTCAATTATATAGAAAGATAGATGGCCTTATTGGCCTTATTGGTAAGAAAAAAAGATTGACGCCATGTCAAACCAAAAGATCAAAAAGATGGCTGAGGACCGAACAAGATGGAAAATGCTCCTCCGACAAGACCTCTTAATGAACAAGAATAAGAAAACCTTTTACATTAGACTAACCAAAAAACAGCCTCAACGAATCAGCATCACAAATCAACACGGCAACACCATTTTTGAGGTCAACAAACTCAAAATGCTAAATTGTAAATACAGCCACAGGCTATTTATGTAAAATTGTTATTACGACACGACAGAAAATTGAAAATACCGAAAATGAAAACTGAAAAATCGAAATTAACCCGGTAACACTACAACAGCTCTCGTTAAACGGAGTGCTTTTGGCATACTGCGTGAAGGTATAGCAATTAACTTGAAACACCTCGACGGGCTATTTTCACCTTTAGCTGGAAGGAAATAAAGCTGAAAGTGAAAGGGAGATTGTTAAATTTGTGCTAGGGACTATAACACGTCGGTTTATGGATGAAAAGCGGCCATATATGAATGGAATTATGGCTATAACCATATGTGTGATAACAAGTAAAACTACGAGTATGTGCAATGAATATCGTTTCAGGATAGAAATTTGAAGGGAAATACTTGATGGGAATCGATTAAAATCCGATTACAAAAATGTATTCTGTATAACATACTCTGAAACTGGTTTGAACCACTACCCTTCCACCCTTTAAAAATCTATCAACCATAAGCCAAAAACCCTGAAATAATTCCGACAGCCGACAAATTAATTCTAAAATAAGTTATCTAGAAGTAAATAACGTGATCACTACATGTTTATATAACTCAGCAGCAACATTAACGACCAGTAAATCTAATTTAAGAGCTACACGACAAATTAATACACTGAAATAAATAAAACTAATATTCGTTAAGCTCATTCAACTATTAAAATCAGTATTATAGTGGCAGTTGTGAAAACATCAAAGCTGAAACGGTTGATGTAAAATTTCGTTGATGTTCAAAGTAATACCGTCTCTTATACTACATCAGAGTCATTCTAAACTAGCTGCGCCCCGCGGCTGTTAACGCTTTTTGTATTTTTCTGACATTTCTACGTTTTTATTGAAATTCAAAGTTTACGTTCTATTCTAAACGAAGGGCCTAACAAAGTCTCTTATTGCGATTCATGTACCTACCGTATCATTAATTATGAAATTTATTCATACTTGAAAATGTACCGTTATTAATTTCACAATTTATGGGACGGTACATTTTAAGCCTTAAACTGAATTGGAATAAAAACGCTGGCTTGGAAAAGCTTATTATAAAATATTATTTACCACGAACTTCACCTTAGAAATGTACTTATAGTGCAATGAAGATGTACAAAAAGGTCTGAACTTTTTTCTTATGCAACTGTTTGTTGAGGTGAGCAAGACGGTAACGGAGTGTTTTTTATATAATAGAGTGGCAAACAAGCAGACGGCCCCGCCTGACAGTAAGCGGTCGCCGTCGCCTATATTATTATAGACATTAGGTACACCAGGGGCATTGCCGACCCTTATAAACTCTTATAAACTCTCACACCCATCTTAAATGACTACGTCACAGTTCAGTGCCACCCAAAATTCTGAACTCCAACAGTTACCAATCATGTGCGGCAACGCGCTCGACATCCTGACTTACCGTAAGTAGCATGTAGAATATTATGTCAGCATTGGAATATGGAAATAAACCCATTAATCATCCAAATGACACAGAAACAACTCCATTACAAGCGTGTCACTTGGTAACTTTGGTAGCACGTTGTTTCCATAAATCACGAGCCAACTGTTTCCGTAAGGGACGTGTCATGCGTTCGTTTTCTGGTTACGGAATCAATGAGTTCGATTTTAGATTATTTCAGAACTAAACTTGTAGTTGTTGTAGGAAAATCATTAAACTATTTCTAGTACAGCACTGAGAGAAAAAAGTTATGTAATTCTTGAACCGCTACTATACTTACTCACATATAAAGACCAAAAATCGTACACTTGTAAGGCTCTCCATTTCGCGTATTTTCATGTTATAGTTTCATCATTATTATCATCGCCTGTATCAGTCCAGTACTTGACTTACGTACGCCACTAAGCCCGGTCTGCAGCTCCTCTCATCCCACAACTGCCAGCGCCGAGTGGCGCAAGTCGTCGCTTCACCTATTCGCAAGGCGTCCTATACACTACGTTTGCGAAGTCGTGGTCTCAGAATAAGCACATGTTTAGACAGATTAAAGGATACATGTAAATTTCAAAAACCCATTTCGATTATGTATGAGAGATTTCAGAAAATGTCACGTTTCGTTGGAAAATTTAATACAAAAATTGCTCGTTTTTTAGAAAGAAGTAAACCGAAGCACAGTAAAGTTATTTTTTTACTTTTCACAAGGTAACTCGTGACTACAAGTCAGCTGAACTTAAGTGATGATGTAGTTGTAAGTGGTCTAGATTGAGAACTGGCCTTTGAGTTAGGCTGCTGGAAAAAACCAATAGCAGTGCTTCGCGACAGATTCGAACTTGAACTTGAGCGAGGTAGCTAGCCAGGAGAGCAGTAGGAAATGCTCTACCACCAAGCAAAGGTTTCATCACGAGGTTTTCTTTCAACGAGAGCTCAAATCAATTGCATCGTCACAACCACGGAGCTATCATCGTTTCAAAGTGTATTAAATTAGTTAGTTAGTTACAAGTCAAGCTAATAAAAGTGTTTTAAAAACGCTCCGTATTCGTATTTGTACCTACACCGCGAATCCGTGAAAGAACGTGGATAGGTAAGTGAAATTCTAATATTTTATTCAGCGGTACCACAGAACGTGGAGGTCGTATTGAGTACCTTCAATATATTGTTCTTCGGATGCCTTTATTCGACTGTGCCAGTCACGGGGCGATCCGACACATATAAATCTGTTTTATGGGTTCACGTGAAGCAGACAGTTTGGACACTCGATATGTCACTATTATTGTCCTTGCTGGTTGGAAATAATGTAGAGAAGACAATAGATATACAATGTGATTTATATTTATCTTATCCAGACATTTTTGGATGGGCGTGAGCATCAAATTTTGTTAATATCAGTCAAGAGATAGACATTGCTAGATCATATTTTTCATCATCACCAGTAAATATTCTGCACATAAAAATGTTTATACTACTGTTTGGACTTAAATCGTATCATTTATCGTTATAGGTATTAAGTATTTAAGTAAGTAGGTACATCACTTTAAAAGACTATTTTATTTTACCGATATAAAAGCTGAGAGGCCTCATAACAGGACGAAGAACAAAATGGAATGCTTTTTCAATATAATATCTCACTCTACAACTGCCCTAGTTGTTGAATATTCAAATGCTCTTCAATGCCTTGCAAATGATATTAACCATTGCAACGTCTCAACTTCATTTCAGTTACACAAATAAAAAGCACTTTCTCATTCATCGCTTTTGTCAGATAAGAATGAAAGAGCTTTGGAAATAAAAATATCGAGATATCGAGAGTTTTATTAATTTAGAAGCTTTGTCTTTTCATCGCGCCAACGACGCCTTGATAAATGATATCTACTTTTATTGGACTCTACGTTGCAATTTTCTTTTGAAGTAGCGATCCTTGCCTTTGAAAACGAAATTAAATGATTCATGAAACGTTTATTGTTTATGTATTCTTATTAATTTTATGTCTCAAATAACAAAACTCAAAGGCCTATATTTTGGTATGTACTTCTTACGGCTGATGATGTACTTATTAAAACCCAACAAAAATACCTGAAGTAATTTTGATTGTACCTACATAACTACATATATAAGCGAGTTCAATGTTTGATCCCGATGCGTGATTTTTACATCTTACAGGGTAGCATTAGACCACAAGTCAATGTGGTCGAAGATGGTGCCTCACCACAACTGTATTAGGCTCTCAAGTGAAGTAGTTGACTAAAAATTAAAAGATAAAAAACTTGAGAGGTGTCAAGGGACACCCGGATGGAACGAAGTTGCTTTCGATTAGTACAAGAGAAAACGAAACAAAAAAATTTAAAAATTTAAAAACATTTTTTTTATAAGGACGAAACGGAAATAAATGGCTTGCTTTCTATGAGAGAGAGGGAGAGTGACAGACAGAGAAACACGCACACGCCACAAGGCTTACAACTATATGTAGCAAAAAGTGACGTTACAACTTTTGGTCTTAATTTTTTCCGCCTAGCCCCCTTTTGTAACGCGCGATAAGGAACTTCGTTCCAATATTTCTGCATAGGAAAAAAAGTAAAGACACAAATGGCTACTATACTGCTACAAGGCGACGGCAGGCGCCTTTTAATTTAATAAAATAGAGGTACTGCAAGTTACAAGAGCTTGAAGGTATACTAAATAATGTGAAGATGTATATGCAAATTCATAAACTATGATCAATATATTTTACTACGCTTCAGAATGCGGGCAATAAAACTTAACCCATTGGCATTAAGATCTGATGGTTTCATTTTGTTTATGACCGTACAACCAGCTTCTAATACTCTAGCATCAAAATTAATTTTAGTATTTTCAATAATACTTAGAAATTCGTATTAGAATCCCATTAATCTCTGCACGGCTTAGAACAAAAGAAAACCGTTCAATATTTCAGAGACATTGTGTTGATTTGAAATGTTCATCATCAGCTTGTGACATACCCAGGTCTCTCCCAAGACACGTCGCGCCCTCTACTGCCGAGTTACAACAAAGCATAAAAGCCATGAAAAATACCTACATAAAAATATGTATGCGCAAACTTTCAAAGGAATCGATGAAGAACTTTCATTTAGATTCGCTTTATTTAATGAATTAAAACGATGTTAAGGTTATATAAAAAGCTCTCTCAGTAATGCACTTCGATATTCAAAGTGTTTTCTGGTAAGTAGGTCATTTGCTGTATTTATCGGATGTTTACTACAGAAAACTCGTTATATGGGTACTTAAAGTTCTGACCAGGGAATTTAACCTGATTGCACGTGCAATCGAGCGAATCCAAGACAGCTCAGCGGTTAAAAGCTTTCTCGACAGCTTCGACAAACTTCGTCAATAGCTACCGTAAAATAGATGCCCTATGAACTTTAACGAAAAAAATAAGTTTCTACCATAGAGGTATAAAGTTATGGCTAACTGGCAAGAGAGCAATGAACGCTCTTTATCGAGTGGAACGGTCAAATATTCTCGAACGGAAAGCGACCTCAGATCGAGAATGCTCTTGAAGATCCATTACAAATGTATGACGCAATAACATTCCTGAGGACACTCGATATTGGATTGTAGTTTGTTGCTATGAATGTTAGTATTTTATGAGTGGAGACAGTTTCAATAGAACTCTTAAGTGTTAAGTGCACACTTACTTTAAAGAATTCTAAGATATCAGGTAATATACTGCGCTAAGGCGAATATTCTGACCCTATGCGCGCACTTTTGGCTACTGGATTTGCTGAATATAAAAGACTACATGGCTGTGTCACGACAGCTATGCAAAGTTGCTATTTAACTTTGGCCAACGCTTATGAACACTCGATCTAAGATTTAAATGCTTTCTGTTGAGATATGGCGTGAGATAGGATGGTTCTATCTTAGACCACATCAGCTACCATTACCTGACGTCGTCAAACTTTATCCTGTAAAAAGTAAAAGATCTGCCGAGACTATCAAATAGATCTTCCAGCAAATCTATTTTGGATGCACGCCATAACGCTACTAAAATTGAGTTGTCTTTGTGTAAAATAGAAAGCACTAATCCACTATTGTTTGTCGCCCTCGAATTCTTCGTGAGCCAATCGGCCCTAGTCTAGCGAGTCACGAGAGATCACATAACAATCGCCACGACCAACTGACTTGTGTGCAAACAGATCAAAGCCCTAACTAGGGTTGACTCAACGTTTGGCATAAATAGAATATACTAGCTGCACCCCGAATTTACACCCGCGATTTTCCTGTTATAAATCACACAGGAACATTTTCTCCATTCCAAATTTCACTCAAATTTGTTGCGTCGTTTCAGCGTAAAGTTATAACAAACATACACACTCACACTCACTTATCAACTTTTCATTTAACATTGGTGTGTATAGATTTATTTAACATCGCCCTACAATATTTAAATATGGACAAATACAAATTTAGACTGGTTACGGACAGATACAAAAATTAAAGTTAGATATTCGGCATATGAATATTCCTTGTTAATTCTCGGTGGCCGCTAAAAAGTGTTTTTTGTAACTAAACATTTAAATGAGGCTGCTTTGTTCAATGTAAAGCCGAAATTTCTATTGCTTTTTGCCTATCTGTACAAAAATCTACACAATGAATACCTAGTCTCCGCAGGACGAAAGGAGCCTGCGTAGGGCTCATATAACCATATTTTATATTATTTTTCTAAACAGGCAGCCCTACAATACTGAAATGTTTATCTGTGTTTAGCTACACAGTCATTGGCGATCCGTGATGTATGCACGGAATCGGTTCCGTTGTGGCCGGCACAATAGGTTAGCGCTATTTTTGTCTTTCAGTCTCCAGGCGCCATTTACCGAGCTGTCTAACCGGCGCAATTATATTTGCACAAACAGATCTATTCTGTGGGGAACCTTGAAACTAGCAATCACACAAACTTCACAAGGTTTCACAGTAAAAGTTCATTTCTTTTCCGTTACCTATTTAGAAGACTCTATCGCCCGAAATCAATAATAGATCCTGATCCGTTTTTCGCGGTTTTGGATCGATATGTCAATCTTTTTTAGAGGTACAGCTTGCCAATTATCGATCCGCGGATCGAATTTGCAATCTCTATCCTTGACAGATTGGCCCTCTGGTCTATAATATTATTCTTTGTAGACATTTACTTATTTGACAAATATGTCAAGCAAACAAGCAGACGGCCCCCCTGATGGTAAGCGCTAGGAGCATTGCCGATGTGCTGCCGACCTTGAAGAACTCTTTTAACAACCATCTTGAAACACTGCTTTTTGCAACAAAGACTTGTGGACTCGTTCCACATTGAAATAGAAAGAACGGTTTTCTTTTCAACCAAGATACTGCTACAAAATAATAACCAAATCTGTCTGAGAGCATTAAAACCAAATCTATGCCGAAGCAATCAGTCAGTACGCTAATGCATTGGTCAACCGCTGGCATTTCGGGATGTAGTTTGATGGACGACTCCACTGATTATCCTGAAATGGCTCCAATGCTGGACGAGCTTACAACGTTTACCCATCTGAAAGTGTCATTGAGTCTTCTTACTAACGATGCTCGGAATAGAAGATAAATAACCACAAACGTTAATTGCACTTAATAGAATGAAAAGTAAAAAATTATAACAGACAAATCATTAAAAATACAAACATCAAGATGATGAGAAAAATAATTGACTGAGACATGATATTGAAAATCTTTTTACCTGACATATCAACCTAGATGAATCATAGCAAAAATATGTAGATGATACTTATATCATGCTTATTGACTTACAATCAAAATCATTTACATTCCTTCTCTATGTTTCTTTATGAAAAATTGCTAAGTCGCGCTAATAATTCGACGGGAGCCAACATAGCCTTTATGAAAAAAAGGTCATGGTGCCCGACTTTGTAGATAATTAAATATCATAGCAAAATTAACACCAAGGGCTTAGAGTCTAAGGCTGGTTATTCTAGAATTACTCTCAAGCAGTACAGATCTGACGCTGTCATTTTATACATATAGGTACTCACTCAATCGCTACCCAACCCAAGTATTAATTGATCTACACTTGAGCGTCATTCTAGAATACGATAGCCTTCGACAATGACGATGAAACACAAGTAACGAACCCAATCGAGTTTCCATTAACAAAACAAGCCACAAAGGACGACAGCCATATGAACAGGATTATGCCCATCATAGCAGTAGACTAATACAACTGGAAACTATTCAAAACTTTATCAACATAATGATGTTCTGTTACCGGGGTTCCGTACCCTTTACGTAAGAGTAGTTTTCCAAACATATTTACTTAAAACAAGAAACACAAAACACTAGTTAAACATAAGGAAGGGACCTTACTGAAGCTGTATCAGCCAGTGTTATTAATTTTGCCCTCGTGTTTTAGAGTTAACAAAACAAACAAAACTACTGAAACCACGAATAAAGTAGCTAGGCGAGAGTATGGCCGCTTTCAAACTAGCGATTTTTACGCGCGTATGAGATCGTTCTTGGAAGCACATACGAGTATAGGCACGTACACGTACCGATGGATCGATGATATTGTAAGATTCGCAGGGAACCGATGGATGCCATAGTGATGCCATAGCCATGGTCAACATAGTGAACTTCTTCCGACTGATGCATGATGATGATGATGATGATGTAAAAATGTATAGGCGCCCTTTTGCAACACGCGCAACTCGTACGTAGCGTTGACGCGCTTATAAGCTCATATAATATATTATTATTATAAGCGATGGCCACGAGAGACGCCACCCTGCTCACTGACTCACCACAAGCAGTTTGAGCGAATACGCCAGAATAAGACATGGGTCTGGTTTTTTGAAGGGCGAATTGTAGCGCGCCTGTAGCGTATGCCGAAACGAACGTATACGCGAACAAAACGCTAGTTTGAAACCGCTCTAAGCTTGAACACGTAGGCGTGCTTTCCCAACCAACTCATGTCAATACTAGTCATCATATGCGCCAGCTTCGGAATAGAGTTATCAGCCTCGGTGGCGATCGATACGTGCCGAACGCATGTTTTGAACAGATGCTAAAAATGTAATGAACTATTTTTGAAGCAAACATTTGTATGAAGTGCCAAAAGTAAACTTAGTTTATTAGGTTTTCCTGTAACGTCTAAGTTGTAGCTACAATTGAGAGTTTTACTTAGTACACGCGTTAATACTGGGTAATATAAATAGAAACTAAAAGTAGTGGTATTCATAACGATTATTGTTCAACGACTTGCACTCACGATTAAAAGTCTAAGAACTCGAGAATAGAATAGAATACAATTTACAACTGGTTCAAGCAAATAAAACTAAATCAGTTTTTAATGTTTCAAATATTTTGTAGGTACATATATTTCCCCATCCAACTTATAGACTATAGATCTTGTAATGGCTGCCTTTTCAATCCAGTTACTAAGTAATACGTACGTATTAGGTATTCATAAAATTCCAATTCCATAAATGTATGTGACATCTGTAATAAAAGCTAAGAGCATAGGGTTTGTGTGACTGCATAGAGATTCGTTCGAGTGTTATCGCATCCCACAAACATACCTCAATACTGGAGGTATAAACCGTATCTTAAACTGTAGGAATTAGTACCTACCTATGTGGGTGGTGTGCAGTATGAAACATAAATATGTTTAATAAATAACTTTTGCTGGCATTAGGAAATTACATTAATAATTTAGAAGAGGGCTAAAATTTTCTCCTGTACCATACCATACCGTGCATATGTTTGGTTAATATTGGAAGCAAGACATTTCGACAAAACTTAGCACTGACAGGCACCACCCAGCGGAAGCTAGCTCGTGCTAAACCCGTATTACTCACACAATATACAATCTCACACATTCAACCCGCAACATTTGACACCGCCGCGCGCCGTCTCAGCCATATCTCTGTTATGTATACTCAAAAGCATAAATCGATCTTTCTACGCTTGGAGAACTGTCATACGGGCTAATAAAATACGTACCATACCATGTAATGTTAATTGCTTATCCCTGTCTGACATGTAGCAAAGCGCTCAACATTATCATCATCATCTTCAGCCGGAAGATGTCCACTGATGAACATCGACTCTTATCGATATCGTCGGTCCATCTATTCAGCCTACCTACAAAACGCTAGTGGCAGTGGGTTGGTCATATAATCCGCAATACCGACAACCGTTGGGGTAGACCCGTTCTTGAGTGTAGACCGCAACTTCTTCCGTCGGAACGTCTTCCGGTTCGTTGTCGCCACTCGAGAACCTTATCCCGTTGATTATCGGTTTGTCGAGCGGTAGCCTGCCCATTGTCACTTCAACTTCAGCAAAGCGCCAGTACCTACTACTTAATTGTCGTTAAGCTAGACTTAGCTAAGTACCACCCTGAAGTTAAGACTGCGTTGTCAAGCACCTATCGGTATGTTCCGGTCACTTGAGAGCCAGTTCTAAATCTAGACAAAGACTTGTGTAAGAGGTAAAAAACGCTAACTAGCTTTACTATTTCATAGGTTGAATGTTATCTATACAAAAAGCTTTGTTACTAATGCTCTCGTCGAGAGGTAGGTACGGTGCCCAGGTAAACGAGCGCTCGCCTCCAGTCAAAGGACGCGATAAAAGTAAATGTGTCCGCTGTTTACTAAATATCATGCAAACCCGCTTGATAATGTTTTTACGGAATTATGAGCCGTAAAACGTTTTCTTATTGTTGTATTGCGATAGTAACATAGTAAGACTTATAAATATTATAATTTTAATATGTAGTTATGTTTTTTACGATTATGAAGAAGTCACTAGGTTAGTCACAACAAATAAGATGTATCACTAGCTGCACCCTGCGATTATACCTACATCCGTAGTAAGTAGTCTAGTATCCATACCTACAACGTACCTTTTTCCAGACCTAATAGTACACCTTACGCTCACTGGCTAATAGGGTTTTTTTGTTCTGGGTTGCTATTCCTTCAAATGCAAGGGGCAGGTGAAAAATCCAAATCTTGCACAAAAGCACACTTAATATTGTCCCAAAAGATAACCATGCTTATACCGGCAAAATCGCAAAGTCACTTCTGAAGTTCTGTTCACGCTTCAAGTCCGAGGTGTACCTACTGTACGTCATGTCAAACCGAAGTAAGTAGCCGCCAAAACTACCCTCAGTTTCTCCGGTGCAGACTCGCCGCTCGTTGGAATCTTACCTTGTAACCTACCTCATATTTAAAAAGAATAACAACGCCTGAACAATAAGCTACGAGTACAATACAAAACTTGTGTCTTTGCGGTAAATCCGCGCAGTAAAACGCTACTGCACCATAACAAACCTAAATTCAGGCATAACATATTCATGTAAGTACAATTTGTTTTGTATTTTTGTTTATCCTACATTCACTGAACGATTGATTACACGAGCAATATCGAAACCTATGGAATAAGCGCCTAATGAAGCTTGCCAGTCGACGCAGCACAAAGCTCATCATCGCACAGCTGACTCCACAGTTGTTCATTGAAACGTGATACGCATGCCAAGAACTGGCATGCAGTTTGTGTTGGACGATAAGATTATTGCTTATTCACTAAGGATTTCGTTGTTCTTGCAGACTTACCATTAGTCCTTTAAATTTATATATCAGATCAAATATGTTGATATACAAGTATGTTTATACCTTATTTATATGGGGTTTTTGATTTTGGTATCATATTATTTTTGTGTGTAAGACTGTAAGTGTATAATTATGTATTACTAGGTATGTGCTTTAGAAACCCTAATATACATTACAAATCCTATTATTATTTTTCTTAACAAAACTAAAAAACAAAATCATACCTTAAATTTTACTTTCAAAACTCACATTTCAGCATTTCTAAAACGGTCCATAGTCCTTGCCTACCGGGCTGTTAACAATATTGATTCAATCCAACGAGCTCCTGTCATTCAGCGAGCATTCGCAACGATTTCACAAAGCTAACCGCTACTCAGCAGTCAGCACACAATAAGGGACAACATTCGCCTAATTTCCTCGCAAAACTAGCCATCATTGCTGTCAAAACAGCGCCGTATCGGCCATCGGCACGCTGCGCCCGCATGACGCAGACTATCAAAGGCCGCCGTTGGTTAATCTCACCGCGTCGACTTCGCAACGCCCGCTTTGTTGCCGATTGTTTACTCTACGGTCTATTTTTGCTGTCCATCATCTGGCCATTGTTACGGCGTTTACGGCGCAGATCGAGCTGCGGTCTGCGAGCGCCTTTTGTGGCACCCATCCGTGGTGGAAGTTGTCCGCTCTTTGTAGGGCCCTCTTGATTTGTAAGAGGATTGCAAACGTTTACGCTCTGTACTGGTATTGAATCTGATAGCAAGCATCCTTGCTTTAAATCGATATTTTTCAATTTAAGTTCGTTATAAAAGCTTCTTTGAGAAATTCTCTTTCAGTAGTTTTAATCCTGCAAATCGGTTGTAGCTAGGTACCTATTCAGCGCAATAAAACTAAGATTAAAACTCGTCTTGATTTATCTGTTATTGTAATCTTGTTATAGCGCTGATGCACCGATCTTATAAGAAGTAAAACTTTAAAAAACGTTCAATCATTTCATTGAAATATAGCACTAGTATAATTAGCACAGGATGAAAATTCCATAAACATTTGGTTGAACGGTGCATACCGAACCGTAATAATGAACGTAAATTGAGCACTCGAACCGAGTTCATTTTGAATTTGAACACATTTCAACCTTATGACAGTGTGAGAGAGTCGAAAAGTGATCAAGCAGAATTTTGCTGGTGGTAGATATTGTATCAATGAAGTGGTCCGCTCAAGGGAAGTTAGAAATAGAAACGAAGCAAAACAAAATATGTTACTAAAACATGTGAATCTCACTCAATGTTGTGACTCACAACACAGTGAAAAGAGAGTAAAGGGATTTCAGTTACGTATTCATTGAAGGCGAACAAGCTATAACAAATGGTAATAACGTGTCTGCTACGTACAGTTTCAATTTTCAGATTTGTGAATTACGAGAATGTGTATAACTATTCCCCAGTTGTTTGTTTGTGAATTTGTATTTCATTTGTTGCTGGATAAAATGGTTTTGATACACGGTATTCTCCAGACAGTTCACAGTAATTCTATGAAGGTGTACAATACTATCTTGTCGAAATATTCTCTCACAAATCAAATTGTGATTCGTCCCGAAACACCGCATGTAGGTATAAGAAAGGCTCTCATGATATCAAATGGCTTCATCACTAGTAGTTTACTATAATCTAATAATACAGCTAACCAACCACTACGTAAGTGTCTAAAAACATCGTTGGCGCTTTTTAAAAGTTCAAATATAATCGATGATTGTTTAATATGATTTTTTTTACTTGGTTTTCAAGTAACAGTTTACGTCATTATCGATATAATAATAATTTTAATAATATAATTTGATGCTGTTAAAATTGACATCGTCTATTCTTAATGCTGGGGCCACACTAACGGGAAATGCCGTGCAATAGCGCGATGATTGACGTTTGACATAAGTGTGGCCACGACATTGGACAACGGCATTCACATTGACGTTTGACGTTAGCCGATAATTCAAGTGCATTCACGTTGACCGTTCAATTGTAGCGTTAAAGATAGACATTTCCCTTGACGTTGACCTTAGTGTGGCCCGGGCATGAGAAATGTATACCGACCGAGAAACATGTGTGCGAGGAGTAGATACCTACTCTTTTGTTTCGACGTGAGCCTAGCCTGAGTTATTTCTAAATTCCTTCACCACCATCTTTTATGAACGTAATATTTTATTGGTTGTTTAGATCTAGACAATAATTTAGATTTTTACCTCGACCGCGAAATTCAACGTGAAATTTTTAAAGACTGGCGTAAGATAATAAAAATAGTTTCAGTTCAATGCTAAAACTGCTTACACATTATTTTCTTGTTTACGTTGTCTAGATCTAGAAAAATAATCACATTAAGTCGTAGAGTCGGACAAATATAGAGTGGTTTTACCTTGAACAACAATTTTCTCGCTTTCAACTTAAGTTCGTGATGTGATGTTTGTTATTTAATACGAGTATGTACTATAAAAATTATGCTTCAGCATTTTCTTCCGCGTTGTTGTAGTATTTTCCAAATTCATTTCTTACTAAATAAATGTAGTTATCACACATAAGTATTGTCTCAAAAACTACTAAAAGTTCATCGTTTTAGCCGATGCAAAAAAATATGCGCCAGAAGTAGACAAAACACATTTTAGCCAAAGTAGATTTTTCTGATCTTTTATAAAATAAGGGTTAGGATAAATGTAGAAAGGGGTTAAATAATAAGACAGGAGTACGAGTGTTTCACTGCGTTGTGGTATTGGCATTACTTTAGGAACGACTATAAGTAACGTATGTTGTAAAGAGGGTATTATAATATTATGTAGTTACTAAGTAGTGGATGTAACAGGATTTCTTGGATCTTTCCGTATATTTGTTATATCATGCTCATGAACCCTTGCCAACACCAATACCGGTTCCTGCTAACTGTCAATTCATTATGGGTAATGTTTATTGAATAAATAATCTTTGATATTAATTCAATGGATATGAGATTGTTATGACAGAGCGTGGGCAACATTTTGAAAGCCATTATAGCTGTGTCATTTCAGTTGTCAAACAAACATTTATCGGCGGATAGCTATGAGTGTGATTAGGCAATTATTTTAGTAATTAGATTTACATACACTTTTTTAAATCGCTTTTGACCACAAGTTAGGCGATGATGTGGTTGGCGGTGGTGCCACGCTACGCCTGTACTGGGAACTGTCTCCCAAGTGCTGCTGCCGAAAAATACCGATAGGTGTTGTGTTGTAGCTTGCCAGGCGAGCATTAAAAAATGCTCTACCGCCAAGCTATGGTAACCAAAGCTCAAACAGTAGCAGAATTCGAACCCACGACTTACGCAATGCGAGCTATCGTTGCTTCTAAATCTGTTCCACAACTATGCTTTGTTTATTCAAGATTTGTACGTGTGTAACGAAAACTGTTTGTGACAAGCTCGTCTACTTTGTGATAACAGAAAAACGTACTAATCTAAAAAGTTTCTTTAGATGTTCGCGGATACATCATGTTTTGTGTCAATCAACACTTGGCTAATACACTGTGTGAACTGAAAATTGGATTTCGTAAGCATCTATTAGTTGTTCTCTACGATTTCGCCCACGTGGACTAAACTTTTTCGCGATAATAAGTAAGTATCCTATGTCATTCCACAAAGTTCAAACTAACTTAATACCAAATTACATCAAGATCTGTACATCGGTTTAGGCGTAAAAAGGTTACACACAAACAAACTGACCTTCGCATTTATAAATTTTAAAGTGGGTAATATTCTGCTTCCACAGTTCACCTAAAGCCAGATCTTTCTAACTGAGATACTCGGCTAGTCAGCAGCGCAAAAATTACTTTTGGCGTGGTGATCTTTATCTCGTACTGCGATATTTTGGTTATGGGCAAAGAAAACACGGGCTGAGTTGCAGACAGACACAAAAGAACGAAAGCTGCTTATAAACATAATAATAGGTTTAGATACCCACAGGAACCCCTTTTGGAAATGTGGGTATCATAGCACAGTATTTTTTGATGTCTTTGTAAACACAACACGAGTGAATAAAGCGATGACGACTAATAGGGGAGAGTATAAGAAGAATACATGCTGCGCCGACCCCTAATAGATGGGACCAGGGTAAGAAAAAGAAGAGTTGTATATACGCAAGTTCCACTAGAAATTTAACATATACGTTTTGCATCAAACTAAATTCACTGCAGTTTATACTAAAACCAGATTTAATATCAATTTTCCAATTTCCAGCGGAACTGTGTAAAAAGCTTGTGATAACTGCAATCAAATTTGGAGGTCCGAGCAGTTGGCTCGTTGCCGACCGTCCGTGTCAACATCAAACTAGGTAGTTTAGGTGACCTAGAACCAGTCAGAGGTAACTAGTCGAAACCACAATTACATTTGTACCTCTGTGACGCTGTGACATTTGGCTCAACTCGACTTGGCTTAACTCGACAAAAGTTAGAGAGGTGTCTTACCAATTAGGTCTTCAGCTCTTGACTATTTGACTAAATTCGTTTAGTGTGGATTCTTAAAGTGATGTAGAATAAATGTTTAATTTCTTTTAACTATCTGCGGTGCCCCTTGTAGTTCAAACTATCCCGCAGGAAGCTTATTCCAAGATGAAAAGTAGCTTATGTGTAAATTCAGGGTATAAGATATTTCCATTCCAAATTTCACTCAATCCTCTTGGTTGAAGAAGTAACAAACATACACATCCACTATATCGCTCTATCTGATATTTGTCATCGCCAGTTATCGTCTTTTTTAAAATAAAAATTAGTAAAAAAACATACCAACCTCAGAGCAATATGTAGTACTTAGACACCAAAGTTTTGCAACCACCCAAAACAATTCACCCCAATTTTTGTTTACTAAGTACATAATATATAAAACATGAGATACTAAATTCTCTGGTGAGGCCTTAAACTTAAACATTTTTTCAGGTCGTACGTCCGGGGAAGGCAGGGTGAATTTTTCCTACATATTACTCCGCGATTGTTATGTTATGATAGTTGATTTATTGCAAACATTTTCCGCGCTGAAGCTGGTAACGCGTAATCAGATGAATCATGGTAACGGCCAGATAAACAGAGTTGAGATAAAGGTCAAGTCTAGTTCCAAAGGCGTCTGTTTTTGCGCCGGATTATGTTTAAATTCTAGTGCGCGTCTCGTAATCACATTTCAATTTCATAGAGAGCATTTTCAAATTTAGCCAAATTTACCAAAAAAAAAAGAAAGTAGGTAACCTGAAAATAAATGTTAATATAAATAAGGTAAATAAATGTTTAGCTGAAAATAAACGGACAAATTCAACCGCTAAGATAATGAAATTCCTGGCTATCAAACTCAAAAGCTCAATTCATCAGGTGGTGCAGGTGTGTTTAACTTCAATCAACTTGCAAGTTCTACGTTTACCTACATTGTGTACTGTTTCGTGGCTTTTAAGCTTTGAAAGCGGTGACATAAAGCTCAAACACAAACATAAAACACAACAAAATACTTCTACCTAATTGTACTTGTACTTTGACCAAATTACTTTTTGTTGACGAGACGACTTGATTGTTATTGGCAGTTCAGTCTAAGTATTTTTTAGTTTCATTTCAAATCACTCCGCAGAAATCCTCCTTGCTTCTTTGAGATAAAAGTTTTCAAGTCTCATGACCACTGCTGACACATAATTTTTTTACGGTCGGAAGGACAGGAATATAATTTACAACTAGAGTACATGTAGGTCACTGATGTAAGTACTAACTGATACTAACTCTGGCAAAGCGATGGTAACTGTAAGTGCCTGGCATTCGCTTATTCTCGTAAAAAATCCTCTTTTTTGAGACCTATTTTTGACGTTTCAACAGAGAATTCCCTTCCGTGTTTCTCCGCACTAGATTCACAACTGAATGTTCTATAAAACAGTCACAAAGTCAGTGACTGACTAAAGTAGACCCACTTACAAGCTGGTTGCGATGAGACGAGTCGGCCGCGAGTCAGTGCGGCGAAGTACGATGATGAGCCTTGTAGTTCGCGCATGGAGAACGCACTAGATATATGAGCCATTCTTGGTTTAAAATGAGCGAGAATATATATTTTTAATATGCATACATAGTAGACATGAGTGTTTTTAAAGCTCGCGTACCTAAGGGCGGGCCGCGCCGCAACGCATTCTTGCATCTCTTTCAAACATTAAAGAAACGATAGAGATGCATTTTTCGATGATTTGCGGTGCGGCCTGCTCATAATGTATGAATGGTCTTCGTGGTTATTGAGAGATACTTTTATCATGTGCAATATGAGAGCCATAAAAATAAATGTTCTTTTGTCTAGTCATATGTATATGCATCTTGTAAAAGATACGTTTCATTTAGATTGAATCCCATATACTAAGAGATATATCTATCTACCCATGTGCTATCAATGCCACTACTCATCAATATCAGCATGTATTGTGATGACGTCAACACATGTCTTTATGTAGTTTTGTGCACACTGGGCACAACACAGTTCAAAGCTTAGTTCGCAGTTTGTAAACTTGCTTATTGTCAGATTGTAACTCAACACACAGCAGTTGTCAAGCAAACAAAGCAATGGGTAGCGCGGGTTAGGGTGATGAATAACTTATAACCTATGTTGAAATGGATTAACTTTGCTTTGCAAAGGTACTTCGTTGTTCTGTTCATGAAGTCCTTTCGGGAATATTATTACAGATATCGTACTAAAACATTTTACTTCCTAGTTTATGTTATCAATTCCTCGATTGCTGAAATCACAGAAACATTGTGCAGATGAAATATCAACTAAGAATTGACCGTTACACAAATACTTTGATCATTTTTAATTAGAGACGTAAAAAGCGCTTTTTTATTGAAACTGTTTTTGTAAGTACATACTTATTAATAAATGAAGTGATTGACCATTTTTTAACCCAATCGACAGAATTCACAAAATATAAAAATAATCGCTAAACATTTTCCATCAAAAGTGAAACTATATCTTTTTCCAAACAAACTCGCCGACACGATAAAAATCCAAAATAAACACAATAAAGTGATGCGGAAATCAAAACAGAACACTATTCCGTGTCATTGCAATAGAAGCAAGATGGCCAAGATGCTGGGCCGATCTATTTCAGTGCACACGATCACTAGCACAAAATCAGCTGGTCCATTCCCAAATCTGATAAACAAGATTTAACTGACAACGAAGTTTCGTTTAACGCAGTTATGCCCGGGCCACATTAAGGTCAACGTCAAGGAAAATGTCAATTCCTATCATCGCGATAAATATTGCGTTAATTATTAACACAATTATGTGAGTGGCTACACTTGAACGGTCAACGTGAATGCACTTGAGTTATCGGCTAACGTCAAACGCCAATGTGAATGCCGTTGTGTAATGTCGTGGCCACACGTATGTCAAACGTCAATCAGCGCGCTATTGAACGGCACTTTCCGTTAGTGTAGCCTCAGCATTACATCTGTGTTCTAGTACTTAATGGTCATCGCTTGAGCATCATTCTAGAATAACAGCCATAAACTAGCTGTTAATGTAATGTCTGAATACTCTTAATTCGTAAACTGTACTTTGGTCACGAGCTATATCACCTTTTTTTTTTTTTTAAACCACCTAACGCCTTATGTCGGGGCTACGGGTACGCGTTGGAACTCTTCCGCGGCCCCGACGGCGATGAACCTGCAATGGGTCCCATCTCAGCAGGGTGAATTCACCCTGGTTTTCACTATGGCGCGCTGATTTGCACGCGCCACCTCGGGACCTATGAGAGCTATATCACCTGCTCCAACTTGTGATGCATGTTAAAACTCAAGCCGACGACGTACCTTAAGGCCCAAACACTTCGGAAAATAGTTCAAAATGAACACAAGACCCCTAAATTTATCTAGACGCGTTTTTGTTTTGTTGGAATAATCTGCGCGAAATATTTCGTATTCCATGAAATTGCTTTAAATTTAGTATGAAATTGAATTTACCTAGAATTCATCCAATATTAATTCATATTTCATCTATCGCGTTCCAAAATTCCAGTTCCATCTGCAACATTCCAGTCCAAAGTAATATAGTGATCTCTCAACTAAATGTGATTAAATCAATTGGATTGAATTTACCAAAGATCTTTGGAGAATGAGGAGCTTTGAACGTGCTAATAGGTACTTATCATAGTTTAAAACAAACAGCGTACCATCTGTGTCTAATTACACAAACCACATAGCCAAATAGTTTCAGACAAGGCATTGCTTTCCAAATAACATAACTATAAATAACTCTTATATAACCGAATAAATATGTTACTATCCTTTTTTAGTCGGTTCTGCATAGTTCTAGATACTTAGTATTGTTCACCGCCACCGCGCCCCTGACTTATTTTCATATTATTTTTATGTCTTATAAATAAATAATTTTACGGGCATATTCGTTTAACAACATACCTGAAACGCAAATCTTCAAGAAAAACAACTCGCAATTTAAAATGAAAAGATTCTTCCTGGCCCGTAATAAATTGTTGGTGTAATATTTTCTCAATATCCTTCGAAAAATCCAATGAAAAGTAGCATAACGTTTTTCCTTTTGAACAGTTCCATCAATCTTTTAAGTGCGCCATTTTTATGCCTGCCTGCGACAATAGGTCACTTTTTCCCTCTCATTTTGTTCTTTCAAGGCGTCTCTAAGAATATAATTTAGTGAGAAACAAGATTCAATAGTAATTTTGTGTTATCGTTGCTGTTTGGGCTATGTTTGTTATATCTCTGGAGAGCGTTGTGACGATGTGGTTAAAGATAACGCTAAGCTACATCTGAACTGAGAACTGGCTCTCAAGTGAGACTGCCGAATCACACGCGAGGTTCCATTGTCAAAAGATTGACGGTGCAAAATGCTCTACCACCTGACTAACACACAACAGCATCAATGAACATGACGGATAGCTAAATAAACCAATACAACTTGTTTGCTATTTTAATTGTTATATTTATGTACCATACATTTATGAAAATATAAATCTTACAGAAGCAGTGCTTATAACTAAGGGGTAAATACATATTTGTTTTTAAAATAAAAATACAACATCAAATTTCAAAAATATGTCAAAGCTTCCAGCAATATAAAACTCGGTATGCTACAAGATATCAATAAATGCAACGTTACATAAAAATAATCTTAGAAGAACTTTCTGAATGTGAGCCCAACATTAGGCTCCCAAGATCGGGAAGGTATGAACGGTGATACGGATTTGGAGAAGCCAGCCCTGAAGTCCAGCGAAGAGTCACGGGTGCGGAAAAGGTTCAGGTTACCGGTGGCAGAGTAGTCCGTCTTATCGAAGATGGGCGTGCGTGCGACGTTGAAACCTGCGCCCACCTTGAAAATAACAAGAAAAGTTGTTAATTAGTTGAACGCCGAAGTGAATTCTTGCTTCAAGTTACCGGGAGCGACTAAACTCTTTTTGTGAAGAAAAATCGATTCATAAACTCGCTTCTAGGAGCTCTGTAGTAGCGAGTTTTTGCTACAACTCTAGATACAAAATACTCGCAGTAACATGCGTTATCTTGGAACAAAAATCACACTAGCCTATGCTATTAATTGCTTGATGACAGCCGTAAAACCTTATGGTTTTTTTCTTATATTATGTTCAATCGTGATCGTATTATTACTACGTACAAGTTTAGTGAATGCGTCTGTTCTAATGTATTCTAAGCTATTATATACATATAACAAATGAAAATGATTAAGAAGAGATTTCCAGTCCGGGTGTAGCGCTGCGCCACCTTCGGTCGCATTGTTACTTATCATCAGGACTTGGGAGTCAAAACCTACACTGTTACATGGGGATAACTACATCGAAGACTTCAATCACTGCTGATTGTCCAGAAGACTTGACCCAACAATAAAAAATACAATATTATCGTTGCTTACCTTGTTCTTGTACATGTAATCGAGGCCGCCGCCCACAGTGTTGAAGCTCGGCACAACAGGATTATTAAGCGTAGTGCGTGCTGCAAAGGCATTCGCATCAACGTTGTGGTTGTCATTGTGGAACAGGTTCATGTGTCCTGCTACAGCCACTCGGTCACCAACACCCGGGAGGTGAGACTGCGTAAGAGTCGCTCCGTGACCGTCGACGTTGTCGAATGCTAATCCAGCAGTTCGGGATGACACACTACGATCCTTCGCAAAGTCAACGCTTCCTATAGCACTGAGCATGTACTTGTCATTTCCAGTGAAGGGAAGTTTCATGTTAATACCAGAGGTGCCGTCAGAGTTCACGGCGTAGCTACCGTGCAACTGTCGCCGCTCACGTACAGCATTTACTGGCAGAATCAGCTCTTCGTCTATCGGTGATGGTTCGTCAAGGTATGTGTGAGGCAAGATGTACTGCGGTGAGTACTCTTTATGTTCCTTTAGGCTTCTTCCATTGACGCCCATCAGCAGAACGGCACAGGCGAATAACTTCACGACGAACATTTTGACTGTTTTAAATCTTCAACGAGGGTTTCACTGAACGCTCGAATGTGGAATGAAGCTCTAAATGAAGCTGCAGCTTTATATACCGAAACTAAAGTAAAGCGAGGAGAAGTAAAGGAATCCCCTGTTAAGAGTATATAGGTAAATGGTCGCAAAAACTAATTTGATAGCGTGAAGCGAAAAGGTCCCCATTTAATTGATAAGTGCACGCAAGTAGGTACATAACAGGAAGTAGATAAATTCCCGGCATTCTGCTGCGGTTATGATGTTACTTATCTGCGGTGAGGGGTTATCATCTTACATGACTTAATAGTAATTCATCATCTCAACTGTTATTATTCCGAGTTATATTTACCAATTTAGGTAGACAAATTATTGAAGACACGCGTAGTAGTTCTTTTGGGATCATCACCATCATCTATCTAGGTATATCAAAAACCATTCGTAGCGCTCGTAGCATAGCTGGTCAG
The DNA here is from genome assembly GCA_931315375.2 of Opisthograptis luteolata. Classification (NCBI taxonomy): domain Eukaryota; kingdom Metazoa; phylum Arthropoda; class Insecta; order Lepidoptera; family Geometridae; genus Opisthograptis; species Opisthograptis luteolata. Next base: position 4,325,263 of record OV928044.1, read on the forward strand.
ATCGTAACAGATCAATTCTTATCACGGCCATTACTTGGATAGCTGATAGTGGCATTTTTTACTGAGCGCTACCATTTATTGAGGTCGCGGTCCCATCTTGCGGGTTGGCGAGGATAGGCTATATAGTGACCAGCCATAGACTCGGAGTTTTCAGACCGTCCGAAGGCCACCGACACAGTCTAACCGACTGTTGTCCTGATCCTGCGACAACAACTTGACAGAAGCGCTCAGTTGCATAATACCACTACTGGTCACCTATCTGAGTATAGGGACCGCAGAGAACGTTGCTTAACCTCGTAGATTGGTTAAGAACGTACAGGCGAGTTATCGTTTCGGTTTTACCTGTCGTAAAGCCATGTCTGAAAACGGACAATAAAGATGGCCGCTAGCTCACACTACTTGATTTAGTCTCAACCGAAAACCGACTAGGGAGCTATATAGATCGCTGCAATGACTAGCATCTGCTAACAGCATAAGTCATGTATGTCATCGACCGCAAGCTGTCTTGAAGTCCTGCCAAATCGGAGACCGATTCCACATTGCCACTGCACCGAATGCCGGAAACATGTGGCATGCACAAAAATGTAGTATAAACAAACGTTTACTAAATTAATTTTGATGTACTGGAGCCATTGGCTGATATATTGGGATATCCTTTGGTGCTCTCGTACCTATAGGAACTGGGTCAGATTAAATTGGTTTTGTTGTTACAAGTTCTTGCTTTACGATGGTATTGTTTATAGAAACTTTCGTTAACCATACTTAATATTATGCTGGAGTAAATAACTCTGTCCTTCAGTCTGTTTGTTACAGTTTTTCTGACCTAAGCCGCTGGACAGATCTTGATAATGGTATGGAGATAATTAGAGCGCTGGGGAAAGACATAGGATACTTTTTATCGCGATAAACTGCAGTCTGCGCGGGTGAAACTGTGGGGCACAGCTAGTTCACTGTACATATAAAACAGAATTCTTTTTGTCCATTGTTCTCTGTTACATCGAAGTGGAAATGGGCTCTCGGGTCAACCCGTGCGGAAAACACCAGCTAGTTTTGAAGCTTCTTTCTTTCTTAGCATAAGAATGAAAACGTTTATTTGTTACGAAATGCTGGAAGAAAACAAGCTTGGTTTGACAGTTACAACTGTTGTTTTTTGTTTCAATTTGCAACGGGTGGCATTTATAAAGTGAAAAAAAACATACTCTGTTCAAAAAATTATATAGATTAGTTTTCATGCAAAATTGGATTCAAATTGTTTTTCTTTTAATTCCACTAAGTGATATAATAAATGCGAAAGTTTTTGTGTGGGTGTGTGCCTGTGTGGTCTATATTTGTTTGTTTTTATTTTACTTATTTTTTACCGACTCCTTAACGGCTAAACGAATTTTAATGGAACTATATAATTTAGTTACTATAGGTCCTGGAATAGACAGTTTTATTATAAATACTTATAATAATGATCATACACGCCTAGAAACTCGATATGTCCGTTTTACCGTAAGAAATCTGCACAGAATTCATTTTATTACCATTTTAGGGGTTAAAAGACTGTAACATTGTTTCGAACCTTAAAGATTTAACATCATAGCTTTTTTGGCGTGTTGAAACTTTCCCCAAAAATGTGTGTCGACTACACAGTGGCACTCACTTGCGACAAGGAAGTGTCAAACTGTTAATAGAAGCTAAAAGAAATAGACAAAAATACAAATGTAAGTCATGCAATAAATTCAAGCTTATGTACTTCGGTGAAAACAAAATCGACCTTAAAATTAGAAGTGGCCAACAATCAAAGTAATAAAAGCGTAATAATTCTCTTTCTCTCTACATTCTGAGTGAGACTTTCAAAGAGTTTTGAATAATGGCCAGTAATAAAGCGCGGAGAAGAAAAAAACTTTTTTAAATTTCACCCAAGGAGGTGTTGTTACGAAAAGTTGCCGAAATGTTTACAGTGTTCAAAAGGGTTTTTCTACAGACTGTCAGAGAATTGTTTGAATCCATTGTGTAACTTAATCCAAAATTCAGCTTGGAAAAGTAATGTTGATTAAAGAGACTCGAGAGAGTACCTATAGAAATCAGTAGTATTACAATGAAAAATAGTACCTAACCTGCCTATAGTTTACGAAATCACTGGGCCTAAGCAGATAGTGCAGTGCCTCGCAGGACAAAGTACAAAGTTCTGTATAGCACTGATCACATTACAATATCAAAGGTGGTGCTTACCACCAAGCAAACTACTTCCTCGTCTTATCTTTAATAGAAAACTTTATCTGAAATAGTTAACAACAGAAATTAAAATTATATGTTCCATCAAAAACTGTGTATTACATGAAAGAAAGTTGTAAAGTTGACCCATAAGAGACAAAATATTTGATATAGATTATCTTTTAGAGAGAAGGCATGTGGCCCAGCAGTTAGAATAATGCTGATAATGAAGTTGATGATGATTACTATCCTACTAATATTATAAACGTGAAAGTTTGTGAGTATGGATGGATGAATGGATGTTTGTTACTCTTTCACACAAAAACTACTGAACGGATCTGAATGAAATTTGGAATGGAGATAGTTTATACCCTGGATTAACACATAGGCTATACTTTTTATCTTGGACAAAGGTTCCTGCGGGATAACGTGAAGACACGGGTGAAACAGCTGGGCGCAACTAGTTACATATATATATATATATATATATATATATATTATGTACGACTGTATGCACTGAGAAAAAAAATCTGACTTTCCTTCTGAGTCTTTACCTTCCAAGACCGATCCTTCCCTATTTTATATTAGTTTTCCTTCTGAATCACAAGTCCTTTCCTTTTGACTCAGAAGGAAAACTGTATTTCGGAAGGACTTTTTTCTCTGTGTGTACATCCATTTTCACACCATTGCCACCGTTTAGTATTACATATATGTGCGACTGACTGTAGGTTACGTATACATAAAATCCATTTTCACACCCTTGCCACCTTTGATTGACATTAAAGTAGCAACATTAAACATGCATTAAACGTATTTACGACATCATGTGTCATAACTCAGGCTGATAAGAACATATTTCAATTCACAAAACCCTATCAACGGTTTACGAGGGCACTTGAAGTTGCTGAGGCATTCGATAACGATATAATGATGGGTGAGATGTGCTTTTAATGGATGGGACATGTACGTGACTGTATGACCGATTGGTCCAGATTGAAGTGATGATGGCTCAGTTGTAGTGACCTCAGCTGCGACCTCTCCCGTAGGTCAGATGTTTGGTTCCTACAACGAGCATAAACTTTCGGTAAATGATAACTTTGTCATAGAATCTTAGCTTGGTGGTTGGTTTTCTAGTCTTCATCTGTCTCTTTTAAAGTTCAAAATTCTGGATAGCACTAAAATATGATGGGCAAGCGTGCATGACGCTTACCATCAGGCGAGTAACTTGCTCGTCCCATCAATATCTTGTATAAAATAAAAAGTTGCTTGACGCCAGTTTTATGGGTAAAAATAGCAAGGCGAATAAAAGTTAAGAATCGGTGAAAATATCCGATCTTCGTTACGTCTGATAATGTGTTACGTATTTGTCGAAAAGTTGTGATTGTGATTGACAGTCTGATACGATCCCCATAAAAACCCATACCTCTGGCAGAGTTGGCTATGTTAAGAGTCAGCCCATGTCATAATTACCGTAGCTTGATATTACGTAGAAAAGTAAACAAGATGTATGTTTCAGTTCATAAACCTCTCCAAAGTTCGTATAGTTTGTGTCATTAAGCCTTGTATTACGAATGAGTAGTTGTGATATGAAGCCAAGTCTGATGAAACAGTTAATTAAGACATATACACCTACCTGACGTGAAACTTGCAAGCTCATTGCAGGATTACATGTCTGGTAAAACCATTTTCTTTCATTGTTTTTTTATTGCAAATAGGCATGCGTTGAGCATTGATGTACAAAATGTATAGGTATGATAAATGACCTAAGAGTAAAATTACAATCCCGACAACACGTAATCCCAATGTAAGATAACGTACTAGTAGGTATTTGAGGGGAAGTCCTATGAAATACGGTCAACAACCGCGTTTTGTTAGGAGCGTAGTACAGACCTATCACTGATTCATCAACTAAGGATGAGGATGATAACTCCTGTTTCAAGTACGGATCTAAATCACAGCTCTCACCGGCTTACGAACTTTGGAGACGGTTGCCGTACATAAAACGTTCATTCACCTCTCATATAAGCTACTGCGAAGATAAGCTCATGTCTAATACACGAACTCAGCTGAGTAATGATACACCGAACGCACAGCTACCGTCGTTTTGAAGTACGGTTGATTCCATACCGGTGCGCCCTCAAGTACGGTAAATCACAGCTCTTGCCGTGATACCGGCTCATGAACTTCGAAGATTGTCAGCGATCCTTACGCGGCGGATTAGCGGGTGAGAACTGAGACACCGGATTCTGTTTACGGCTACCATTATCTGGCTTGACTGCTGCGATGATGGCTAAAGTGGAATGTATATAAACAGTAAGGAATTGCTGTTTCGTAGCAACCATTGTCTATTCAACTGTTTCATTTTGTTACTCTTATGATCTTTGCCAACTTGTGAATGGATAGCATCAGAACAGGACACACCACCACGGACGGGAGTGTTCCCACGGTACGCCATCCGGTCTGGTGCGGCTTGATTTGACGGAAAATTAATCGTAAGATCAATCAGACGAGCACACAAAACGTCCGACGAACACAGACATACACCCTTATTTACGGTGCGCCGTCCGGTGGGCTGTGGTCTGATCCGTTGGAAAACGGACCGTGGAATTTTAATATCACTTTTATTGGGTACTTTCTATTTCGGGACGTCAACTGTAGCCTACTGGTAGTATTGACATGTGCAATATTCTATGACGTCAAATTAATTGAGTTGGTATAGGCACGTGATTGCTAGTACTTATCTATGTTTACACTATTGAAGCTAAACTGTAAGCGTAGGTAAGTGAATGCTAAGCTGTAGTATAATGGGTGTACCTAATGGTATTTGGAATGTGTAAGGACTATGCATATATCCACATATACCTACTCGTATATGCTTAGTTTATTAGCGCTACATCACTATTGTACGTGATCTCAGTTGCTAATTAGTGTAATGACCTGCATGCGTAATAGAATATAGGTACCTAATCCCTCCATGTAGATTCCTCTAAAAATAACTAGATGTATTTCTGAACCTAAAATAGTCCTCCTAAAACCCTTACGACTTAAATTCGTAATTCGTAAAAGTTTTGAACAAATTATCCTATTACCTTTAAAACATTATACAGTCACAAGGTAATGTCGGTTAAAGTACCTAGCTAGTCTAACTACGTACCAGAGAGCCAACCCAAAAAGTAAACTTCAACACCCTCTCTCAATAAGTGTAATTTGGAATCATTGGCATTGAAGTGAAGTGTGAATAGTTATTATCTTTCAGTTATGCAAGCAAGCCATCGATATCACAAGTTCATAATATAAAAAAAAAAGTTTCAATTATTTGAGGTCTATTAAAGAATTATGAGCAATAAAATCAACGTTGTACTTAAATGAAACTTTTTGGAGTTTTCCAAATTTTATTTTATTTTTAATTAGCTGAGCCGGCGAACTTCGTATCGTCAATAAAACTCACCTTTTAAACCAAGATCAAAATTATCCAAATCGGTCCAGCCATTCTCGAGTTTTAGCGAGACTAACGAACAGCAATCGATTTTTATATATAAGATTTTGAGCTAAGTCTCGCCAGTCTCAATACTAGAGTTCAAAATTAATCCACTACAGGTAGAGTCAAACTCAGATGCAAACTACCTGGACAATATGCTGGTAAACGAGCTTAGACGCAGAGGGCGCTATCTGACCCGACTTCCGCCGTCATAGTTTATAGTTTCACTTCCTCTCACTGCCACTTCCGTTATTGCATTCACTTTTTTTTAACCAACCGTTGACGTTTGCAATGGCGGTCAAATTTATTGTAAATTACATTTTCATTGCTATTTTAATATTTTTTACTATTTTCACATCATACAGGATAGCGTTTGACCACAAGTCACCTGATGTTAAGTGACGGTGTGGTCTAAGTTGCGTCACGCTACACCTGGATTAGGATTAGGAACTGGCTCTCAAATGAGGCTCCCGGAAAACACCGATAAGTAATTTACTCTACCGCCAAGCTATGGTTTTATCACGATGTCACCGAACGCCATTGTGTCATTGTAAAATTCGAACCCATGACCTTCGGACCGCAAGCAAGTCAACGTAGCTACTACGAGCCATCAACGCTTCACATTTAAAAGAATTATAGTTGACATCTACTCGTATGTCACTGATCTAATCATTTTTCTATTCAATCAGATCTTCTCGATCTAGGAGATTACTTGACAAAAAGCGCATACAATTTCTCCCATTAGAATGGTTTAGCTCCAATTCCAATTCTATGACGTAACGGCCGTTACTTTTGGCACAGAATACGTATATGTACTGCTTCGCTACGCTACGTCGTTACTCCCCGAAGCGAACCCAACCGGGGTAGCAATTTCTACGAAAAAGTTTTGCATACGAAAGTTTCACTGGAATATTGTGTGTTCAGAACTTTCATGACGAATTGAATTTTTTTTAACATACTTTTCAAATTTTCATTATTATTTGTATCTGTATCAACGTACGCCATGCTGTTGTTAACCAGTAGTGCGATTTTAATTCACTCGGAAAGATTCCGTGTCGGATTCGACGTCACGTTCGCTACATGCAAACGTTTTCCGAGAGCAAATGGTGTCGGAAACTTTTCCGTGATTTAACAGCTGGTTTGTCACATTAAATGTCAGTTTCCGAATTCAGATTAAAGAATCGCGTCTAATAAATTCTCGCGGAAACTTTTCCGAATCCGTGGTCGGAAGAGTTTCCGAGTCACTTGAATTGCACTGCAGGTCTCAAGCTAAAAATCTACAAATTCACAGTTTCATAAATATCGTTTTATTGCTACTCTCATACTAACTACGAAATATAAAAGACATACTTACTGAAGAGAAAAATGAGGAACCCCACTTGGTACAATCCTCATAAAAATATTTAAGCTCAAACACAGAAAAACCGCAGAAAGCATTTCGTTGTTATCACATCCCTTACACGTTCTTTGAGTTTTCCGACCAACCGTTGTACAACTTTTTATTTTGGCTCGCTGCAGGGCACATACGTAATGAATTGAGGCTGGAATTCTCCATACTTAAATGAGGAAAATACAAAAAAATATTACTTGGTTTAAAGGTTTTTTTTTAGCTTGAAGTTCGACAAAGGCCTAAATCTTAGCTAACACCTATAAATACCTGTTAGTTAGATCATACGATATAGACATGTTTCAATTCTCTCCTTTACCTGCGAAGTCAGGCTCAGTAGTTTACAAACTAGCTTAACCTCTATGAAAGTAAAACGTTTTTTTTTGCTTTTTTTTAAATCAATTCTTGGGTCTTTCCAATCTCTTTGATTTTCACTCGAGATTGTGAACAAGACTTCGAAACTCCTTCGTCTGTAAAAGTACGCGCACAATGTCGAAAAACGGACAGGCTACGTCAATACCAACGTTATCTGAAACATTTTAAATGTAGACCACTATGCTTCATCTGATCCATCCAAATATTAACAGGCTATAAAAGCCAGCAGTCTAAACCAATACCAAATCTAGCTGATTTATTTGTCAAGTCGTGGCAACAGTCCAAGTGTTTCATTTGTGTACTCTGCTACAACTAAATCCCTTTATAGCGGTCAAGTGGATATTCTAAGATATCGCGTGTGTATATTCTGGGATGATAATAAATCTGCTGTAGCCCTATGTGATCTTAATCATCGGCCATATCGTGAAATACTTACCACATTTTCTCAAGGCTGAGCACACAATCATCGCTAAGTCAATCTCAAAAACTTCAAACAACATTTTGTTAGTCTATTTTTTCTTAGACAAAAAGTATTTTGGTTAAATGTTTTGATGCATAAGTTTTCCGTTGGATTTCAACCGGCAGCAGAACATTGTATACCTATATAGAAAAAAAAAACTTGCAGAAAACGCGCGCGATTAACCGTAGCACTTAGCCCGTAGCCTTAGTATCAAAATTCACAGTAATGAAACCATTTTGTTAATACATATTTCGTGGGTTACTCGTATACCAGTTTAAAAATGTGCGAGGCAACATAAATAGATACACCTAACCTATGTGTTGGTACCTTGACTGTATCTCGTTGTAGGTACTTCATGAAGTACTCTCGCTTGACTGCGTTGTGGAGGTCGGCTCAAACACGCCTTTTTTATTTTTACACCATCCATAAACAACGGAGGACTTTTATAATATTCTAGGCATTCGCTAAGCTTTATGGCTTTACCTTTACCCGTTGTAGTGAAAGTAAACATATCACCTTTGTCTTTGTTTCATAATAATAAAGAACGAGGCCTGAAAAAAAACTGTTTTGATATCCGAATTGAACAGGAAATAATTGTAATATTCCTTTTCAACTTTTACATATAAACATAACAAGTGTAGACTGTAGTTTTATGGATATAATTGAAAATAGCCCGACTTAAGGTTTTACGATCGATCCAAAACCGCGGATAACGGATCAGGATCGATTATTAATTTCGGGCGTTAGACCACAGGTAACCGGCAAGGAAGCCATATAAGACTTTGCGAATTAAAGTTTTGCCCATTCGTTTTTTATAAAAATAGCCTAGAATAATAAGTAACTAAAACTAGGACTAATAAATTAACTCAGAGAGCACTGCTATACATATTATGAGACTTTCTGAATCACGGCTGGTGATTACATTTATTATGCCGATTCGTGTTTAAACGCGCACAGAGACCGTTCTTTTGAAACATGCGATTTTTTACAGAAAACAAACCCACACGCCGTTTTTTGTAGAACGAAATTCCCCCTAGGATAACTTTTTCACAAACCCGCCCGTGAAAAGTTAAAACAAAACTGGTTTTGTAAAAAAAACATGGTCGAGTTTGAAAATCCAATTCTTTGTTTAAAAATGTGTGCTGTGAATGTAGTCTAACGTACATATAGCTTTAATTATAATCACTGCTGTAAATATATGTAGCTAAAGTTCATTACATATGTTTCCCACGTAGTTTTGCGTAGGTATGTAAATTCAATACGCAATTCTAGCTACATATTTCATAGTGTTATTAGCTGCGTTACCTTATCAGGATAAAAAGTAGCCTACACTGAAAAAAAAAATCTGACTTTCCTTCTGAGTCTTACCTTGCAAGACGGATTCCTTCCTTATTTTGCCTTAGTTTTCCTTCTAAATCACAAGTCCTTCCCTTTTAACTCAGAACGAAAACGGGATTTCGGAAGGTCTTTTTTCTCCGTGTAGGTACTTATTAATCTAGGATAAATGCTATCTCCATTCCAGAATTCACTCAACTCCGTTCAGCCGTTTCATCGTTAAAAAGTAACAAACATAAACACTCACAAATTTACACAAATATAAACAGAAACCAGGAATTTCAGCCAGCCCTATTAAACTAAAACACTAGCAGTACCCCGCGGATACTCCTACAGTTTTCCGTTACCTCGCAGAAACCTATTTGGGTTCCGGAATTCTTTCAAACCCATTGAGCCCTTTCAGCGTGAAGTAACAAACATACACACACACTCACAAACTTTCGCATTTATAGTAATGTTTGTTTTATTGCAATGACTAAACAAAGCATTCCATAAACAAAAACCAGGAATTTCAATCAATTTCCTGTATTATCCATGCCAATATCAATGTTAGCAATACGAAGTGCTTGAACTTGTGGAATAATTTCCAGCAACCAAGGGTATAGCCCTTCAGAACTAGCGAGAAATCTAGATGCACCTCGTGTTAACATGTGCCTGACATGTGTGATGTGATTACGGAAATGTTAAAATCATGCGCAATGTGTTTCATATTAAACTGACATAGCTGAAATGGTGCAACGAACGACCCAAAGTGAGTCGTGGTCTCCGATAATAAAAGACGCAACTTCGGTCTGTACTGCGCTACATTTTTATTATTTGATTGATTTTAACTATGTTTATAAGAGAGAAAAAACAGCTAATCGTGCGAAGCCACTAATAAAAAATAAAGGTAGCTACGCCGGTTTCAACACTTTCACCCTCAGTGGTAGTGACAGCGGCTTGTGAGCCGTAGCTCGTGGACTCGATTAGCTTGGTGGAAGGGTATTATATATTCTAGTGCTAGCCTGGCTAGCGACCACCCTCAAGTTTAACATCATTTTTCCTTACACCTAAAAAAATATTGATAGACAACGCCCGTCAGTAATTTTTTTGGGTACAACACACTAACAATACTCCTAGTCTCTTCTCTTATTCTTTTACTAACTGAATGAATTAAAGCAAGTTCACTACAATCCCAAGCTTTTTTTGCCATCTAAATACGAGTTTGAAATCCGTCTGCCATGGTTTTGCATGTGTTTCTATGAATAATAGAGACGGTCAAACCACAATCTACGGATCGCATGTCGACGTCTCCACGACGTGAGATGATATTAGTAGTACCTTTTACCTATATAGACGTACAGAAATACATAGGTCTATGTTATATTACCAAGTGTGTTGTTACTCCATACATTTGTACCTATATGTAAATACTAATCGTTCTAAGGCACCAAAGTCTAGCTTATAAGGACCCTCGGTCCTTGAATTTTAGTTCTGGAGCAATAAACATAACAGCTGCAAATAAGGGTGTATATGACTCTCATGCGGCTTAAATGTTTAATTTATAAATTATATTACTATTTATTGACTTTAAATTGAGTCCAGGAGAAAATATATTAAATTATTCATTGAACTACATAATTATATATATAGGTAATTTTACCTACCAACATAGGTAATTCTATTATCTTTTAAAGGATCATGAATACATGAAAACTTCACACAATTTCATAATATCAGATAACGATCTCTTCTTAATGGAAAAAGTCCAATCAAATCATAAAAAAAAATGTTTAAGAATAATGTGTTACAAAGAATTTGAGGCGACAAAACTGAGGGGACAAGCGCGTGTATTGGCCCGTTTTCCCTACTGTAAGTAGTGATTTTATTTTAAACAAAGAAAAGTGGTCCGAAATAATCAAACCATCAACGCTTAATAAAATATACGGACAAACACAAAACATTTTACAAAAGACTTGTCGAACCGGTCTTGGAAAAATACACGCTTGTTTATTTTCATAAAAAAAGTAGGTCTTAGCATTCCCCGTCAAAACAAAGCATGAAAATGTCCAAGACGTAAGTGCGTTTCTCATTTGAATAATAAACAGCGTCAGCTTTAGCTCTTTGGTCTCTGTTAACAACGTATGTGCAGTATTAGACGATACAGTATCTGATGTTAATACAAAAGGAAAATACACAAGGGTCTAACCAAATTAACTTATAGGACCTGCGTGGGTTGACACACGAGTCTTTATTGTCTTCAGCCTATTACGTCCCCACTGCTAGGATACCACAGGCCTTCTCTCAGAGAGAGAGTATGGGCCATAAACTACCACGCTGGCCCAGTGCGGGTTGGTAGACGTCGCACGACCTTGAATGTTGTGGTTCTTTGACATACTGGTTTCCTCACGATTTTTCCTTCACCATTTTTGAGCGATGGTACTATGTCCGCATCTATATGCAGCCCGAGAAAATTCTAACTCGATGTAGCCGCCGCGTTACCGTTCGGCCACCATCGCTGAACACGACACGACACTTCGTTTATATAGCTAAATATCAAATCTTAGAAAGATTCTTATAGTATGGATATAGTAGCAAGTAACAGTGTTGTAGTAGCTTAGATATTAGAGATAGAGCGCATAAAAAATCAAAATAAAACATTTTATAAACACAGAGAGCATTTTATGTTCCAGTTACTTACTTAACTAACTAATTATAGGACAATAGCTCATCAGTCCATTATTTTGCTTGTGCTGAAACGCAGACCTTCTTTCGCAGGCTCTAGCCCGTGGCATATGCAAACAAGGTTTATTTTATGTAGCACATTTCAATGAAAACTTCCATTGAACTAAGAAGGAACAGCTGCTGGCGGTAATAAAGATCGAATCTTGAAAGATTCTTCGTCTAATGAGCAATGGAGCGAGATCAGTAGATGAACGTTTTCCTTAATAAGGTGGGTGGAATGTGGACGTATTCAGGTTTGTGTTCGCAGGAAAAAGTATTTCATATCGATTTGAAAATATTATCCCTACAAAAATATATATTGTAGAAATCTTAACAATGCAGATGGATTAGATTTTGTTGAAATTATGTAGCACTAGATGCGCATTACACCCGTGGTTTTTCCATTATCTACCAGAAACCTTATTGCGAAATAAAAAATAGTATCTGGAATAAAAGTTCCATTCCAAATTTTATTCAAATCCGTTAGATATTTCAGCGTGAAAAAGTAACAAGCTTACACACTACTTACTCACCCTACAAACTTTCGCATTTATATTATTATGTGTGATACTAAATTTAATGCGTCATCATATGGCATTCTTTCTATTTTTTCTTTTCATGAAAATAGTACAAAACAATATGCGTCATGTAAATCGTATGGAATTCTTTTCTTTTCTATTGATTAAAATAGTACAAAACAATATTTTTACAATTTTAGTACTATAGAGTTTAGTCGCAAGGTTTGTTCTTACTCTTTTACATCGTGATGATTTCAGTCGCTCTTTTGATCACAAGATGTACCTAATTGTTATGTGACGAATGACGATGCAGTCAAAGATAGCGCCAAGCTACACCTGGATTGGAAACTGGATCTCAAGTGAGGCTACTAGAACATCTATAGGTATTAAAATATTGTTTTAAACTTGAGGGTACTACTACATTGTACGCCAAATGGTAAAAAAACTACACAAGACTCAAATAGCTTCATTAAAACTCTACCCAAACACACAAGCCTCAGTACGTCCCATAAAGCCTTATAAGTCTTCATTTTATTGAATGACAGGCTTCCAAAGGGAAATTGCCTCCAATATAAAAGTTCAATAGCAAGCGAGAGATTGACAATGACAAGGTATTACGGTAACTTCATACGATAGAGTGGCACTTTATAGATATTTGGTACACAAAATCTATTCAGCTGGATAAGAGGTAAATATGGATAAGTATGATAAGGTTACAGCGATAGGTGCCATGGAATTGATTAAACGGTTGTGCTCAAAGAGATAACGATAGGGATAGGGTGTATACATAAAACTTTAGTTTATACTATACTTTAGATATGAAATTCCGGGGTGCGTGTATTTGTAATTCTTCTCCTCCTAAACGGATAGACCGATTTTGATGAAACTTGGTAAGGAGATAGCTTGTAGCCGGGAGAAATGCATAAAAGAACATCGGCCACTTTTCATACTGCCTCGGACCTGACCGCAATATATTTTGTATAAAAAATACGAATAGTCTATTGAAGTTATACGACCGGTCTATAACAGTTTTTGGTGTGTGAGATTTAGTCAGGTTCAGAAAAAAAAGAGTAACAAAAATAGTAGAATAGTATCGTAGCAAAAGCAAACAAAGGTTAGGGTTTTTGTTGTCTGATCTGAATCGATCTTCCATATGATGAATATCGAAAAAATCAATTTCAAATTTTCTGGACTCTTGAAATATCGTTCGTAAAATTTTTATACATAGCTCGTTTTCATACAAGCTCAGGTCCGTTTTGGCCATTGTTATTTCATTGCTAGAAACTGTAAATGGTGGTTTCTTTGTCGGGATAACTAATTAACTGCACAGATGAACTCAATATAAAAATAATATTTGTAAAAAATTGGCCAACAAGCAGACGGCCCAGCTGATGGTAAGCTGTCACTATGCGGGAGACTTCCAAGACTCAAATGTGTCAAAAAGTAAAATGCAGCATTTTCGATAAAAAATACAATAAAAAAACCTCTGTCAACGAATCAGCCTGGCCTTTCAAAAAGGTAATGTTGCCAGTCTCTCGGGCACTCTACCTGCAGGCAGCGATTTCAATCATATTTTTATTTGTAAATGTTTAGTTTTGTATACCTAAGTAGTTTAGTTTTGAATATTTATTATAATGTTCTATCCGAGCGTTTATTTTTTGTAGTTTTGTTGTTATGTAAAAAACAGTCATTAAAAAAAATTATACAAATAGTCGGTTCAAATAACAACTGTTTGCAGTATTTATTACTAAAAATGTAGGTCTCACTATTACGCGATTCCATTTATTTTCTCGCTTGAGGCAATGATGGAGGCACACGGCTCAGATGATAGGTACGTCGGCACTCGTTACGAGAACTGTTAACATCAGCTCGTTACTCAGAACATTGCCTGTTTTATTATTGATTCCTATACCAATTTGGAAGCAATTCAGGTGAAATAAAGAAAAAGCTCCTTTTATTATGTTGTTCTGTGCTCTTGTTCCTTTTTTATGTAACTGAAACTGGACAAACGCTTGCCATAATTTCGTATTTTAATTAGGTATAATAATTTAAAAAAAGGCTTTTTATATATTATTGGATGGACAGCACGGAATGGCAAAACCAGCTAAATTATGATAAATTATGATCCTCGTGCTTAACTCCCGCGTCTCGCTTGTCCCTTAGGAGTCTCAGTAGTAAGATTAAAACAATCTAAAAACAATAACACTACATCATTTGTATTACGCATTTTTTATTTTATTTCCAAAATCCATACGTGGTTTTTCTTACAAATTACTATGACCCAGCTAGCCATTTCTTTTAGTAAGTTTTTTTTTTTTTTTTTACTATTTACAGGGTAGCGTTTGACCACAAGTCACCTGATGTTAAGTGACGATATGGTCGAAGATGGCGCCACGCTACACCTGGACTGGGAACTGGCTCTCAAGTGAGGCTGCCGGAACACACCGATAGGTGCTTGGCGACAGATTCTTAACAAGAGGGTGGTAGCTAGCCAGGCGAGTACTAGAAAATACCCTACCACCAAGCTATGGTTTCATCACGATGTTTTCCTTCACCGAAAGCTCAAGCTCATTGTAGGATTCGAACCCACGTCCTACGGATCGCAAGCCGACGTCACTACCACTGAGCCATCATCGCTATGTAAGTTTGTAAGTTTGTAAGTTACGAAAAAATAAACAGGTATTCAAGTAAGACAAGTACTCGCAGGTACTTGTAGGCATAAAGTGGGATATTCCACGACATCTGTCTCTTTCAAGTGATACACTGCTGACTCTGTTTTTCTGCTTATTAATAAAAGTACCTGTCTGTCTTTGTTTTTTAAATGACAAGATAAACTTAAAAGTAAACCACGCAGAATTTGAACTTTAGCAGTTCAAAATACTATGCGGTAATATACTGCACACTCCATCGAGAGGACCAGAGGTATCAGATGATCAATCTCTATCATCATCACCATCATTAGCCCGTGTCTGTTCACTGCTGGATATAGGCCTCTCCCAAGGTACACCACTGCGGCCGGCTTTCGTCTCTTCCCATCCAACTTACTGACGGTATGTAATTACTACTATTATCGTGATCTATTATTGTGATCTCTATTTGAATTATTATTACCACCATGCACCATGTGTTGTTGGTATTGCATGCACATGTTCTATTCTATTCTACGTTACATAAAAATAGTTGTTTCTTAAGTCTCATGCTACAGTCGACGTCAAGTCAAGTCGACCACATTCAGCCGCCGAACAAGGCATCTGTAAGTGGGACACTACACGTTGTCTGCCTTATCTAGTTCCGTACGATTATGTCGTTAACAATGAGCATTTGTTTGCTAGAGACACAAATATGTCTTTGATGTCTTCTTTTACTGGATCTGTTTTTGAGTCGAGGACAAAAACGGGGTAAATAGGTTTGTTTCTTTTAATTCTCAATGCAGATGTGTTTTCTTAAAATATCTTTTAGAGGCTGTCTCTGTTTTCAGGCTCTGGTCTGAGCCAGGACAAAAATACCAAAAAAAATTTGTTTTCCTACATTTTTTACATAAAACTAGCTATGCTCCACGGATTTCCAGTTTTCCTCCAGAGACTTCAAACATACATACTCACTCATTCACAAAGTTTCGCATTTATAATTATTAGTATTAGAAGTGTAACTCATTCACTGACGTAATTATCAACATACAACCTCAACAGCTGGTTATACAGACATGAAAAGTTCAAATCACCTCTTAAGAGTTCCTAAAAAGGATAATAAAGTTTGAATGGAAAAATATCAACTACCACACAGGTGAAGCTGCGGCGCCTCTCGCTAGTTTTCACATAACCTAACTACGTATTATCGTGTTTGACAAGCGTTGTATCTAATCAATATTAAAATAAGTACCTAAAGCCTAAAGTACCCTTCAAAGCCAACGTTGTGAAGTACCAAACAAATACGATATGCCCATGTTTCTCTCTGTTACACAAGCTCGAATATTTTAAAAAATGCTTGATATATTCACAAACGACAAATTCAAAATGAAGCGGGATTCAATATTGTTTGAGCTGCAATTCATATACTCTACATATTATGGAACAATGAACTTACCTCTGTGCTGTAGAATAGAAGTGAAGGACCGAATATAGATGTAATAAACTTTTACTGTTACACCACAGGTACTTTGTTTTAGAACTTTTTCTTTAGTTATCACTGAAACTGGTATACTGGTTGATAGTACCTGAAACAAAACAAAAAAGGATTAATAAAATTAATCGGCAAACATTAGAAATAGACCAGAGAGTTTGGATAGAGGTAAGGGAGGCAATTGATATAGGATCACATGAGAACTTCATGAAAATTCGGGCAAATAAAGGACTCTAATGCTGCTTATTATCTGCCGGAAGACGTCCTTGAACATAACTCTGCAATGAAAGGCTTCAAGCAATTTACTTGAATTACCTCCTTGTAACTCTTACGATATCGCTGGTCCACCTAGCATTGTCGCGTTGGAAGGTTTGAAGTTCTTGGACTGGAATGAATTTGGCATCCATCAATATTGAAGACATCATCAGCTACCTTCGTTTTGCCGATGATAATTATAGTCACCATGCTAGAGTCGCTTGAGAAGTTAATACCAATGCTCGAAGTTCTGAACGGGTGGGACTTAAAATTAAAATGGAGAAACTAAAATTCCAAAATATCGAACCACTATTTATAATTACCTGACCCGGAATGTTCCAAAAACTTTTTGATTACACTCGAGCGCCGCATTGATGCCAAATGGCTGCGCGATATGAAATACCTGAGTTATGTATTGTGTCTGAAACCACAAGCGTTCTATTTCCACTCGGGAAACGTATTACATTCCGTTCTCTAATAAATTTGAATCGACGGTTCGTGTACGCGAGAAACCGTCAGTCAATTCATAATAAACTGTATAAATGTTTATATAGGCTGGTGTAGTTAGGTGGATTTTAGGCAGTACATATCAGTTGTAAAGGCCTCATGCCTTCGGGCGGCGAAACTTCGACGCTAGAGTTGGACACTAACGAATTACGAACAAAAAGTAGTGAATAAGCATCGTTTCGTGACTGCAAAGGAATAAATAAATACACTTCCAGTGACATTTACTATATTTTTTTAAATTAAAAGCTAGTTCGCGCCATTTCAGAAATAGGCATATCTTGAGCAAGGGTGCCCTAATCGTCCTGTGAAATCCTATTAAACGTTTTTTGTTTTTGATAATGCAGTCATACAATTTGAGTTTGTTTTTACTTCGTAAATGATGCAATGATAGATCCTTTTGATGCTATTGCCTATTGGTAAAAGTTATACTTACCTAATTCCACTCAAAACTTCCCACTGAAATAACTACGTCAGTTCTTAAACCTCATACTGTTAAATTCTCAGTCATTTATGAACTACATTTCTATCAAATAGTTATCCATTCAAAATAATTCGAACTGAAAATGGCAAGTTCAATATTAGCCTGAGAGCTTTAAATGTGTCATTTGACCTAACGCTAATAAAACCTCACGTGTCCGTCCAAATCCATTATCTAATCTCACATATGAAATGTATCATTACATTAGTGCAAACTGTCGAATAACATAGATACGAGAATGCAGTGATAAATCTCTACAATGGAAACAATATTGAACTAAAACTGGAGAGCGCCTAGATAGCTAAAAGCTTTGATATGTGGTAACGCGAGCAAACGGCCAGTTCTCGGCAAGAAATATGGACTGAATACTAGGCTTAGTTTTGTTTTTGTGGTAAAAAGGATTGCCTTTAAATCTGGTTCAATAGCTTCTATTCGTTAGCTTGTGAATCCTACTAATATTATAAATGCGAAAATTTGTGTGTGTGTGTGAATGTTTGTTACCATGTATCACCGTAACTACTAAACCGATTTTAATGAAATTTGGAATGGAGATAGCTTATACACATTTTACATTACATTTTATCCTGGAAAATGGTTCCTGCGGGATAAAGGGAAGACGCGGGTGAAACCACGGGGCGCATCTAGTACTTAAATAATGGAATAAAAAGTTTTGTAACTATGTATGTAGGCGCCGAGAAGGAGAAAAACAAATTTGGTCAAGGCTGTTTACCTTGATACCGCCATTCATTTTTACGGGCTTACACGGTATATTTGTGACCTAGGGGAGGGAAAAACAACACTGTTATCTGTTATAATTCTGAAAAAGAAAGATGGTGATGACTGACTGAAGCTAAGTGAAATAAGAAACAATAAAAGAAGTAGAGAAAGCAAAGTTCTGATATACCGTGAGACCACGTCACGTCGGTCAAATGCATACCTATTTGCATTAAAAAAAAGACCACATAGGTACCTGTTATTTATAAATTTCAGAACGCAACACAAGTTGATTTCTTTTTTGGCGGCAATCGAACTGTCAACGTGAAAATTTTGTTTTTATTTCCAAAACTTGTGTTTCTTCGAGTGATAATGTGTAATATTGGTGGATTATTAACCATTATGTGTTCGTTAATGTGTACGAGTGTGGGAAATTGAAAAAAAAGTTGTGAAAGTGACTTTTCGAGTTGGTCCAAAAAAGTCCGTGTAAAGTTTAAGTAAAGCGCCACTACTTTACTTAAACACTATCTTCATCCCATCATCTCATCATCATCATCACCATCATCATTTAAACTTGATTCAACTCTCTGAGTTTGAAATATTCTATACTTGACACTGGCAAATACACTAATCGTGTGACGCCATAACAAAACAAAAAAGAAAAAAAAAAACAACAAAAAACACAAGTTGACAAGGCTTCCCGTACTTTTTTGGCGGCAATTGAGTTGTCAACGTGAAAATTTTGGTTTTATTTCCAAATCTTGTGTTTCTTCGAGATATAATGTGTAATATTGGTGGATTATTAACCATTATGTGTTCGTTAATGTGTACGAGTGTGGGAAATTGAAATAAAGTTGTGAAAGTGACTTTTCGAGTTGCTCCAAAAAAGTCCGTGTAAAGTTTAAGTAAAGCGCCACTACTTTACTTAAACACTGTCCTCATCCCATCATCTCATCATCATCATCACCATCATCATTTAAACTTGATTGAACTCTCTGAGTATGAAATATTTTATACTTGACACTGGCAAATACACTAATCGTGTGACGCCATAAAAAACAAAAAAAAAAAAAGGCTTCCCGCCTTGTCACTGTCAAAGGGCGTAGAGGTGGCGCGGGAAAAAAGGGAACTAATCCTGCATTAAAGGCGAGAGAGCGAATGGTTGTTGGAAATAAAGAAAACATAATATTTAAATAATAATGTTAAAAACTTCTGGTATTCATCTACATCAGAATAGAAAGATAAGTACTTACTTTATTGTGAATAAGAGTCAGTTTTTTTTAATATTTAGACCGAGGAGGTACGATTTCACCAAACATATTTTACTTGAACTGGACACAGAGGTGCCATATTTTCACCAGCTAAAAGGTTCACGAAAGCTTTGATATTCCATTCATTTGTTCTTGCATTACGCAGTCATCATTCATCAATCTTTTCATACCCGTAACTACTGTCATCATCAGCCTGTATCAGTCCACTGCTGAACATTGGCTCTACAAAATGACGTCACTGAGCCCAGTCTTCGGCTCTTCTCGTCCAACTCCTGGCAGCTACGCGACGCAAGTCATCGCTCCACCTTGTCACAGGTCGTCCTACACTAAGTTTGCCAAGTCGCGGTTTCCACTCAAGAACACGTCTACCCCAACGGTTATCATTTCTACAATACTAACTCACATTAATTAAACTTATATAAAACTTGCCATGATATTAAATTAAATAAAACCTGCTGCAGTTAGCGAGTCGCTGTTTCAATTAATTTGTAACAAAACAAATGATAGTCGCAGTGAAGGCGGACATGCAGCGAACAAGTATGAAAGTTAATTGCCGCTATAGTATAGTGAGGTGTTGAACACTGTCATGCGAAATTACTGTTTGAAAGACAAGTACCTTAAAAAAGTAATGGCACGTCACCCGATTTAATTTAGTTCATCATCATCATCAGCCGGAAGAAGTCCACTGCTGGACAAAGGCCTCCCCCCTTGAACGACACCATGAACGGCTATTAGCCATTTGCATCCATCGGCTCCTTGCGACTCTTACAATCTCGTTGGTCCATCTAGTGAGGGCCTACCTACGCAACGTCTTCCGGTCGCCACTCGAGAACCTTTCTTCCCCATCGGTCATCGGTTAATTTAATTATCAAAGATCAAAAACTGAAAATACTCATTTATTTACTGCTTGAGAGTTACGTTGTCTCTCTAAAAGCAAATAAAATTATCTCTAAAAGCGAATAAAAGACTAAGGCACAAAAAAACATAAAAAATATTGTGCCAGACTCTAAATTCCAAGAGGAATTCTCATCTTCTAAAGCTATATTTACTCAAAATATTTTGTAATCACCGTAAAAAATAGAATTAAAACCTCGAGGAAAAAATTTAATGCTTCGAATACTGCGATCCGTTTAAGCACCGAGATATTAAACGACAAAAAGTTCTATAAAACTGCTTGTTACAGATCCTCGAGATATAATTTCGCCAGATGTTTTATGAAAAAGTTTCACGAAGCCATTATGCTGATATGATGAAATTACATTACTCAGTGCCTTGGAGAGAAATGAGGAGTCGCAAAAATGTTATGGAGCTCTAATTCTCTAGTTTTTTGATGAGTTTTTTTAGTTCTTATTCAGTTTATGTTAAGAAGGTCAAAGATTTTAGGTAATTTGTTTTCAAACTATATTTATACTTTCTTTTTAATTAGTGTGGATATGTCGCATTTTTTCTAAGCCCTCAGTTTTTTAAAACTCATTTTATTTATTGTTTAGTTCCTAATTTCATTAATATAAAAAAATATGAAGTGATAAAAAGTTAAGATATTGTTGGTAAACGGAAACCTTACCTTTTACTTTCCCAGTTTGATGACAAGAAGACAGTAAAAGCTATAAGAAGCTAAAGAATATAACGCGAACCTATTTTTCAGATAATAAAAAAATAATAGCCTAAATAGTGACATGCAAATACATGTTTAATTATTTTTTATTGCAATTTACTTCTAACGCGTTTTAAATGATATATCAACAATAGTTCCATAAACAACTACAGGGTGTCGCCGATAAGCGTTTCCAAATCATTTCCCCCTATATCGTGACATGACACGTGTACAACGCGATGACGGATGCTCGTGACTTGTCGGAAACCATCGACTGAAATAAACCAGGTCACACCCTGAATCTGGAATTACTTGCATACATGTATGAGTCACGAGTTAATAATCACTTGTAATCACTTTGGCATTTTTAAAAACCACAACAGTCCAAAGGTATGGGACATCTTCCAACCTGCACTGGGCCAGCTTAGCTCTCACTTACCTTTTGAGGGAAGGACTGTGTCCCAGCAGTGGGAACGGTATTGGCTAATGATGATGATAGCTGGATATGAAACAAAGCTATACTTCCAAGATTTCTTTCGTAATTTTCCTTATACCTTCAGACAAATCACAAATGGAACTTTCACCAACCATGTCTCCATGACAGATTACAAGAGTGATAGGTATTATCTACATGTAGTGCTTTCCTTTGCGCTTATAAAACAGAAACGTAATTCCTGTCCATTTCAAGAATCGTTTTCCTTTAGTCCAGCGAGGTAAGCTTTTTACATGTAGGTAGGTAATTGCTCAAGATTTCTATGACATTCAATTTCCTAGAGCCACGGGCGCTCGCAGGATTGTAGACTTATATTATTATTAGATATAAGTATATTTCATTTGATATTTTTCCAATTGAAAGCTCATTTCTTTATTGCGAAGGGCCTGCGATTGAGCGCCATTCCTCCCATTATCAAGGAATGATGCCTTCGACGATACGGGTGACAGTATAGCACGCATGCCTTGAAGGTAACTAATGGTCTTATAGATGCCTAAACTATCAGAAAAAACTCAGACTCTATGACAAGGATTTCGATATAAAATCGTTAGAAAACCAGCATGGAAATGAAACTTTTATCAAGCCGCACTGGGCCAGCGTGGTAGAAAATGACCCGTACTCTATCACTCTCGTTGAAAGAAAGCCTTAGTTCAAGCAGTCACAACGTAACAAGTGATGATTATAACAAGAAAATGCTATTACAATTAAATATCAGGTATACAAGTCATCACAAATCCAACAATAGTATTTGCAATTAAAAAGTGAAACAACCCATATTTTCAAGCGATTCGTACCGAAACAATAGTCACCAATATCCACACGAGGCAAAACTAAAAGGCCGCAGAAACTCATTCGCAAAAACCCGCTTTGTTCGGAATTCAGCACCACAGGATAACGGTCATGCAAGGAAAGCTGCAAGCGTGTAATGCTTCCACGCCTCGTTTACTCTGCGGGCAACCTACCCCTTCCCTAAGTACTGTTTCTGCCCTACGCTTCCTTAACCTCTAGCAGAAGGTACTTTAGAGGTGACAACCCACCAAGCGACGACACCGAGTGATTTTCATATAATTATTAGACAAATGATATCTCAATGAGACAGGCTTTCGATACATCTCTTCTGCTCTCATTAAAAGTACATATTTTTATGTAATTAAACGAGCAAATTACTCGCCTGATGGTAAACGTCACGCTTGCCCATTTACAGTTCTATACCACCCAAAATTTTGAACTTCAACATTTCATAATGGCGCACTGCACGGCAGTTGAGTAACCCTCAGAATATATCTTCAATCTGGAACAGAGAAATGTTTGCCCACTACTGCCTGGTGGTTGAAGAACTGACAAAGATTTGGTACTCCTCCCGTATTTATCTTTTATTTCTTTCTTTACATTGCAGGGCTCGAGACTTTTAAGGCCTTGAAGTCAGGACTACCATTAGGAAGTCTTCCTCGCAGATAGCTTTAGTCTAATGTTTCTGGTCCTTTTTATGTTATTATATTCTTTGCCCTTGCCTTCTCTACGTGCGCACAATGGTCATTCATTGCGTCTGGCGACAGAATTTGTCTTTTCCTCTCCCTAATGGTTTCGTTTGTACTTAACAAGGAAAAACTTCGGCTCTGCTGAGTCCCTAAATGACGATCCGGTCAATTCAGTTCAGATCTTTGATTTTGTTTAAAACGCCCGGACGAGTTTCGTGATCAGAAGGTATGATTGGGGAGGGATTTTCACGACAAAGATAAGAAACATCAAATGCCAATACTTTTTAATAGACTTGGATATCCCGTTATCCTGGATTTCATTAGATATATCTACCTAAAACCAGCGGTGCAATGACGTCCTCTTTGGTTCTCATTTTTCCAATCTTGATAGCTCACATTGAACATACCTCTAATATCTAAAATATAAGTTAAGAAGCAGTTAAAATGAAGTCAAGAATTAGTCGCAAAGCACCTATCGGTGCGTTCCAGCAGCTTCTTAAGAGAGCCAGTTCTTAATCTGGGCTTAACGTGACGCCACCTTCAACCACATCGTTGCTTAACATCAGGTTATAGATGTCAGATTACATTCTTACTCAAAACTTTGAAAAGCCAAATCAACCTTCATGCATAATAACTACTTAGTCTTAGTTCTTTGGTGGATTATCAAAATTTAGTTTTCACCTTTTATAGTCGTTTGCTCCCTGACTGAGCGTTCTAAGGCGACTTGTTATAATTCCCGACCGTTGCTAAATTTCACCGACAGCAATTTATCACCACCTGTAGCGGTTTCAGACACAGTGAGATGCTTCACAAACTTTCACTTATAGTTGTTCCGACATTTGAGGAACATGAGAATTCGTCCTCGAAAATAGGATCGACATTTCCATCATCTACACGACGTACTAAGTGGCAATTAATATTTAATCTGAGCTATAAGATTTTTTATACTTAGGTACATAATTAGACAAGTAGATCGATCACCTGACAGCAAGCACCACACCTGTTCTTAACAATTGCAGTGCCATTTAGAATAGATCGGTCCGTTCCTACATTGCTATACCCTATTCGGGTCCTAACCTCTAAGATCTCATGTATACTAACATAAGAATGCAATAAATGATTGAAATTGAACTCTACATTGTTAAGTTAGTGGCGACATTGCTCTCGCGATTGTCACTCTAATACGTATAAATAGCGTGTAGTCTAGTATCCGACTTAATTGAAATAGATCGAAAAGGACTAACATAATTTAGCCACCTCGTGCTAGTATTTAAAACGTTTTTATTTTTTGTTTTTTTGTGATTTTTAAACAATGTTTATGCCAGCCGCATAGTAGTAACCTTACAAATACATTAAAAACTAAACAAAACATAAATCATTAAGTATGAGGAGTAGATGGGGATATCTAGAGTAATTTACAGACTCAAAAAAGGATTTTACCAGTCCGTAAATCATTCCAGCTTCATTTGAATAATAAATGTGTTAAAATTGAATACTATTCTAATTTGTACCCTGACAAGCCAAACCTACAAATCCCTAAAGCACTATTATCATAGTAACGATCCAAATATTACGTCTCTCAATTTGACAAACCGTTCCCGAGTTCCGTTTCTAGTCACATTCGAGGCAAAAATGGAGAAATATATTCTCTTTCGCACCGGAATCGTACAATAGATCATTGAGATGGGTTCCTTTACTTCTTTTAAACCCCATATTCGCAGGGCCGAGGGCCCAATGGCGCAGAAATCGCGGGTCCCATCTCGAGACGGGATTTGGACTTATTGAATTTTTGGGTACGCGATATTTTCCGGACGAAATGAAAGGATGCGGTAGTAGGTATGTAATGGCCACATTTACTGTTATGGAGACTCTGAAATGTTACGAGTATTTCGTGCCCTGGACTGGAATGGATTGAAGGCTAAATCAAAATAGAGCTCGACAATGTTGTGGCGTGAAATAAACAGGTTTGTGTGATTTTTAAACGAATTGTGTTTCTTTGTTTATTTATCTCTTTTTGTCGTTGACTGTCTAAACAAAAACTGTTTTTGTAGATAACATTTTTGGCATTAGAGACAGCTTTTTGTTTCTTCGCAACATTTTCTCCTCTAACATATTATGATTAACTAGGTGGTCCTCGCAGTTCCACCCGCGTGGACAAACAGTTTATCGTGAGAAAAGTTTTCTATGTGTATCCTAAGTTTAGTTTAATCGTGAAAATGTAACAGACAAACACACAGAGACACACTTTCGGATTTATAATATTAGTATGGAAGTATGGATATATTAAATTTATATATAAGTATTATCACAATAAAATATTAGTAAATATGGAATTGAAAACGGATCCATGTTATATCTATCTATGTTATCTTGTATAGCTCTAAGATATCTCCTTTTATGTAGTTCTATTTTTCTGTTTGTTGTGGTGAAACAATGAAGCGTTATCTATCTATTAATGCCTATTTGCCTATTCTGTGCTTAAGCTTGAATTCTTTTTTAGTCAAATGATCTACTAATACGTTTTTTATCTTTAAGTTACACGCTGTCCAGACTGTATTGAACATAGCAACTTCGCCCAACGAGACGAGTCAAGTGGAAATCTCGGGTCCGATCTACGAAGCACTATCATGATGGGAGTTTGAGTAAGCAACCGTTACTCAAACCTTGCACCAATAAGCAAATTTCAACCTTATTTTAAAGCTATACAGTTGTCTTTAACAAAGTTACAGGGTAAAGTATTTCCAGCTCAATCTAGTGGTTATTTCCTAATTTGGGTAATGGAGTGTTTCGATTTCTGATCTCCGTTCAACCTTCTCGGAATTTCATGTCTTGGAAACGAAGGTAATTTTTGGCTTTTTATTGAATGGAATAAGATTATGAAATAAACTAAATGTAAGTAAAGTAGATGCTTTTTATGGTTAAAACCGCGGATTTCCCGTTATATAAAAAAAAACAGTGGTCTGTCCTTCTCACAGTCAAACAACTGCAATATGAACATTTGTATGGAGTTGTTTTTTTTTATTGGAAAAAATCCACAGCTATATAACTAGACATAAAGCCAAAAAGTTTCCCGCATCGGATAATCCTGGACTGTCTATAACTAAACAACTAAACATTATCGCCAACGCAGCAGACTGTTTCATTAGTTTTATGCGAAACCGCAGCCAACCCGCCATTACGAGCACAATAAAAACAAAATTCCCCTACTTTATGATTTGTAAACATAAAAAACCATCAAATCTTGACCCCGAAACCATGTTCGTTCATTTGCCCGTTTCATTCATTCGTTCACAATTATACGGAAATAAATTGTGGGCATTTATTTTATCAGGTTGGCAGTTCAGTTGCAATTTAAAATTTAACGCGGGCGAAAAATAGCATATAATTGTTGCTCACGTGACTTATGGAATTCGTGATTTTAATTATTAAGCTGTGTTAAATATGTACTAGAAACCAGCCCGGCTTCGCACGCGGAGCACTATTTAAGAAACTAATCAAAAAAAATATAGACACGATCGCTACCAAACTTCACAAAATCACTAATCTAAAGATTGCCTGAAAATTTCATCAAAATCGGTCCAGCCATTTAGAGTCCACATGGAACATACACACACACTCCGGCTCGCAATAATCCCACTGGTGAGCTTCAAAATGGTTGTTCATATTTTTAACACAGTGCAGAATGTGAGCATCGATCGCAGTACCCATGTAAACACGTCTGTTTTCAGAAAGTGCAAATGGGTCATGGCGAATGAGGTGAAGGGATGAGTTGCGAAACAAGATAATATCGTATAACAAATGAAACAACAAATAGGTAACTTTACTCATACCTATTTTGAAAAAATTAAACTGTTGGGAAGCAGCATTATACTAAATTACTTTTTCACTGCCGGGTCACAGGCAGGGCCGGATTAACCCTGTAAGGTCCCTAGGCAACACTATTCCCCCTTTTCTTACTTTTTAAAATACTTACTCAATCACTTCTAAAAACAAGTGAAAGGAAATTATGCGTATTTTTGAAAGGCGACATTTTGTTACATAACATTTCTGTTCGATGAATATTATTTTATTTTTTGTGGTGCATGGACGGTTAATCCGGTCCTGGGCACAGGTCTTGTAACAAAGACTCTATTTAATCAAGGCTTGTTAAGCGGTTTGGCATGAAAGGGCAGACAAACAGAGAGAGTTACTTTCGCATCCATCCATACTACATAATATTTTAAAGAACATTGGCCACTTTTCATACTGCCTTAGACCTGACAGCAATATATTTTGTATAAAAATTACGAGTAGCTTATTGAAGTTATACGACCGGCCTAAAAACAGTTATTGGTTTGTGATGTTAACGATAAGTTCAGAAAAAGAAAAATAAATACAACAAAATTGGTAGAATATGACGTATTGTAGCGTAGCAAAAGCAAACAAATGTCATTATACACTACGAAGTTAAAAATTCAATATATTTTTTTCTTATCATTTCTTAAAATATCGTTTGTATAATCTGAACAAGCAAATAATTACATTTTTTTAATATATTACTCGTTTTTTACAACCTCAGGTCCGTTGTTTTGGCCATTGTTCTTTACGTACTTAGGGAGAGACTTAAGTCTAGCAGTGGACAGAAACCGGCAGATTATGATAACGATGATGACAGATTTCGAAAATCGAGTGTGATTAGATTAGCTACTTTTGTGGCTGACTGTACACTGTACAGTCACTGTTACTATTAATGAGCCAAATAAAGAAACAGCTATTACAAGATAACAACTCGAGAAAGGTGAAAGAAGAAAGTTTACGAGTAACTGAAATAATAACCATAACACACCTTCCATTATTGTAATGAATATGATGATGAATAAAACAAACAAACACGGGGGAAGCGAACAACGGGACTGTTAGACAGATATAATAATATATTAAAAGAGGAAAATGCTGCACAGACATCATACCGACGGATTCTCCGCTTACTGAACATAATTGAGCTTGTATTTTTGTGTTGTTTTGTGAAATTCATGACTTTTCCTGAAAACGCAGCCGCAAAATGTGTTCGTGGCTAATGGAACCTTGGAGCGTAGAAGCGAGAGATATGCCCATGGGACCCGAGTTTTAGAACATCACCCCATAGCAGTAGCTTCGGGTGCTGTCTAAGCTATTAGAGTAAAAAAAAAAGTTGTTTTTTCAGGGAATTGCCAGGTTTACAAACACGAACCTCTTTACAAACACTTTTGAACACTCAGAAGAGTTATCAACAAAATTTAAAAACAACTCAAGCTTTCATTTCGAAGTTTCTGTGTCCCCTTGCATGTTTTCAATATCGACTTTATTGTCATATTTTCATAGTAATTATTTATACATAAAATTAAAAATCGTTAGCCATCGATGTATCGGTGAAAATCGATCATAAAACTTCAATGTTGGTTTAACTCTTCATAAAAGCTTGTAATAAAATATTCATAGCAACAATCATAAAAAGAGTGTTAGGTTACGAGATATTGTGCATGCCATGGCATCCGTAATCGTGCACGTCAATATGTTTTAGAACTGTAATCACGCGATGACTAAATAGCCGACCGAGGACGAAAAAAGTGATATGCTATTACAAACAAAAGTCATTAGATGAGTAATTATAAAAATACCTACCTAAATAAATGGGTAAAAATGAATCAAAATTAAACATAAATATTACGTTACATTTCAATATGAGCTAAATTTTTGTCCTCAATAATTACTTTAACAGCAGGTACCTAATCACTAGTTACTTTCATTCTAGGTGTACAGAAGTACCTTTTTTTTTTTTTTTTTTTTTTTTTTTTATTTTCTACTCCCTCCGTCTTGGCGGGACGGGTGGGGGTCGCTGTAACAGTCTACCCACCCGTCCCAACGGAGAGGCCCGGAACTCAAACATTCCGGGCCCCACAACGCTAAGCACCTGGGGGGCGTCTAACTTGAAGCGACGCCCCCCCAATACGACGACCACACCTTTTTGGTGGGGCGGGAGGAGGCGATCAAAACGCCCCCTTCAACCGCCACTACACCTACACCTTTTATGGTGGGGCGGGAGGAGGCGAGCAGAACGCCTCCTTCAACCGCCACTGCATCCCACTATCTACTAGTGGGGCGGGAGGAGGCGGGCAAAACGCCTCCTTCTACCGCCCCTCCGCCTGTGTCGGATTGGGTCAGAGAGCGGATCTGCCTCCCTGACCCGTTCCGCGGCCTCCTTCTGCGCGATTGCGTATTCGCAGAAAGAGGCCATCGCCTGCCACACAGTCTCACTGCCGAGCATTTGCATAACTATGCTCGGCAGGGACAGGTTCCCCCCTACGTGTGATGAGAGTGTGTGTCGCTGTGTTGATAGAGCGACACACACTCCCAGCACGTGGGGCGCCGTGTCTTCTGGCGCCCCACATTGGTGGCAGGCTGGGGTCTGCTCACGCCTAGCGATTTGATGCAGGTACTTTCCAAAGCATCCATGCCCGGAAAGCACCTGCACCAATCGGTAGGTGAGCGCCCCGTGCCGCCGCCGCATCCACCCCTCGAGGACCGGCCTTATAGCCCCCACCGTCCACTCACCTGGCACCGGTGGGGCCAGGTCCTCCGTCCACCGCCCAATTAGGGCGGCCTGCGCCTGCCTCCGCATGCGCGTGACCTCCTCCCAATCCGGGGGCTCGCCGCGGGTCCTTCTAGCCGAGATAAAGTGATATATCTCGGCGAGGACTTCCGCTTGGAGCTCCCAGGGGGGGTCTCCGGCGAGCGCGCATGCGGCTGTCCAGGACACCGTTCGGTATCCTCGTATCGCCCTCGTTGCGATGACCCGCTGCGGACGCCGCAGCAGGGCCTTGTTCGCGCGACCGAGGGCGTCCGCCCAAACCGGTGCCCCGTAGCAGGCCATACTCCGTGTGACGGCGGAGTATAGCCCGCGGCAGGTGGCGTTGGGGCCGCCCACATTGGGCAGCAATCTCCCCAGAGCGGCAGCGGCACTCACGACCTTCGGGGCCAGACTAGCAAAATGGGCTCCGAAGGTCCACCTCCCGTCCAGGATGAGGCCCAGGTACTTCATCTGGAGCCCCACCCGGATCGGGACCCCGTCCAGGATGACTCGTGTGCCTGGAGGGGGTCCCCCCCGAGGCCCATGGAATAGTAGGGCCTCGGTCTTGGAGAGGGCTACCTCCAATCCAAGGGAGCGGATGCGGTCGACCACCAGGGCTGTCCCCACCGTGGCCAACCGCAGCGTCGCTCCCAGGTCCCTCCCCCTGGCCACGACTAGGGTGTCGTCCGCGTAGCAGGCGACCCGCAGACTTGCGGGAAGCGTGCCGCGGAGCACCCAGTCGTAGCCAACGTTCCACAGCAGGGGTCCCAACACTGACCCCTGTGGAACGCCGCAGGCCACGCGACGCCGCCTCAGGCCGTCGCGTCCCTCCACGAGGACCTCGCGGTCGCGGAGGTAGTCGCCCAACAGCCTCCTCAGATACAGGGGCACTCCATGGTATCGGAGCGCCTCCTGTATCGTGGCGTGTGGGAGGCTGTTAAAGGCGTTGGCAATGTCCAGCGAGACAGCCAACGCCTTATCCCCCTCGGCGACCGCGGCCTGCGTCCAGCCCTTGAGCCAGAGCAGGGCGTCTATCGTCGACCGCCCCGCCCTGAACCCGTACTGGGCCTCGGACAGTCCGGGCCCAGTGCCCTCCAGGTGCTGGACGACTCGGGATGCTACGACTCTTTCGAGGAGCTTTCCCGTGTCGTCCAGAAGGACGATTGGCCTGTAGGCGGAAGGTGCCTCGGCATCCCGACCTTCCTTCCGCAGCAGGCACAACCGGCCGTCCTTCCATATCTTCGGGAACTGTCCAGACGTGATACATACGTTGAACAGTTCCCGAAGTGGATCGCCCAGTGACTTGAGGGCGATCCGCAGCACCGCACCTGGAACCCCGTCTGGTCCCGGGGCCGTCCTCTTGCCGTGCAACCGAGCGACGGCAATCTCCATCTCCACCTCCGTGACGGGGGGGATGGAGTCCGGGTCCAGCACCTCCTCCTCCTCGGGGAGGACAGGCGACATCACTGGAGGGGTGTGGTCTGGGTCTATGTTCGGGAACAGACCCACCAGCACCCTCTCCAGGACCTCCGGCTCTAGGGACTCCGCTACAGGGGGCGCCTGGCCCCGGAACTTTTTCCGGGCCGCCTTGTACGGGCGCCCCCACGGGTCCCTGTCGAGGCCCTCCAGGGCCTTGCCCCAGGAGTTCGCCTTCGCCTCCCCTATCACCAGCTGTAGGGCCCGCTTTGCATCGCGGTACACCTCATACAGCTGGCCTTCAGCTGCCAGCTCCTCTGCTGACAGCTGGTCGTCCGTGCGGCCGCGCCGCAGTCTCCTGATGCGGACATACGGCCGCCGTGCCGCTGAGCAGGTCTCCCTAAGCGCCGCAATCTCCCGGCGCCACCAATATACCTGGCGGCGCCCCTCGTAGCGGCGGGCCCTCGGCATGGCGGTGTCGCAAATGGCCGTTAACGTATCTCTAAAACGGCCTGCTGCGACATCCGCCTCGGGGTGTGTGCGCCCCGCAACCCAAGCCTGGACGGTGGCCGCCTCCTCTGCCAACTCGACGTCTAGGCGGCTCATCGTCCACCGCGGGAAGTGCGCACGCATCTCCCGGCGGGGCCCTCCCGGATTGTCGGAGGGACCCATCTCGAACCTTATGTACTTGTGGTCCGAGAGGGTCTCCACCTCCGATTCTACCCTCCAGGCCCGGACACGCGCGGCGGCTGCTGGGGTGGCGAACGAGACGTCCACCACGGACCCCCCATTGTGCCGCACGCACGTGTGGGCCGACCCTGTGTTTAGGAGGGTCAGCCCAGAGGCAACTGCCCACTCCACGACAAGCTCACCGCGAGCGTCAGTGGAGGGGTTGCCCCAGTCCCGGGCCTTCGCGTTCAGGTCCCCCATGAAGAGGACCTGACGTGGCGCCTGCCTTAACACCGCCGCGGCCAGGAGGTCAACAAACACCTCCAGCTCCGCGATGGTTCTATTGGGGGAGAAGTACGCTCCTATTATGGCGTACTCCCCCCACTTGGCCACCACGTATCCCGCGCCCCTCTCGATGACTGTGAGAGGGGGGGTTCCGCCCTGCCTGCTCAGTATAGCCACGGAGCCATCGAGGTCCCCAGCCCAGCAAGGGTGCTGGGGGGGGACGTAATAGGGCTCCGCGGCGACGGCGATATCTATTTGCCACTGCGCCAGGGACTGCATCAGCAAGTCCTGAGCTCTGGCGCAGTGGTTGAGGTTCGTCTGGAGGTAGCTGTGATGACTGACTAAAGACATTAGTCAGACATCGCAGCCACCTCGTTCGCCGATGTGCGAACGCCCGCCGGGGAGGCCGCTCGTGGGGCCTCGGAGGCGGCCACTGTCCGTGTGTTGGCCGCCTTTCCTTTCGTCTTTGGAGGGACGCAGCTGCGACCCCCCATAATGTGCCCGGAGGGCCTCCCCGCCTCGGCACAGATTGCGCATTGCGCCGCGACCTTCCCGCAGGTCGCAGATCTATGCCCTGCGCCACCGCAACGGTAGCATAGGTCACCCCTGTCGGCTGCGGCGGGGCACTGGGGGCGGGTGTGGCCCAGCCCCATGCACCTATAGCATCGCATGGGGCGCGCCCCCAGATCCGACACGCGCACTGAGCTCCAGCCAATGAGGAGCCTGCCCCTCTCTAGCAGCTGCTTGGCGGCTGCAACCGGGCAGGTTACCAGGCAGGCACCGGAGCCGTCCCAGATGGTGCGGATTTCGCTGGGCTTGATATGCTCCACCGCGCACCCTCCGGCTTTGGCGATGGCCGCTGCCACCTTCTCCTTCGTGGCCGCATCGTCCAAGCCCGTAATTTTCAAGTCCGTGACCTTGACGGGCCTGGCGATATGGGCCACGTCGGACAGGACTACGCGCAGTTTTTCGGCTAGCCTGTCCGCCTTCTCTTCATGTTCAGAGCCATTGATCTCCAACAGCCTAGCTCCGGTGGCCGTTGTCCTGAACCGGAGCTGGTCTATACCCAGCTCCTCCAGGTCCACCTTCTCCTGCGCCTCGTTGATGAGGGTCTGGTATGTGACCCCCTTCTTGACGGCGTCGGCCTGCAGCGACATCACGACTGCCGCCGTTCTGGGGGGCCTTTGTGCCACCCTGGGTTTGCCGGCCTGAGTTCGCGGCCTGACATCGGGAGCGCGAGGCACAGCTGTAGGCGCCGCAGCAGCATTCCCTCTTCCCCTGTTCCTCCTCCTCCTCTTCCTCCTCGTGACTGTGGCCCAGCTTCCCTCTCCCGCTTGCGGGGCAACGACTGGGCCAGCGACGGCGGGTGCTGGAGGGGCGGGTCTACTCACGCCCTGTGTCCCCTTTGGAGAAGGGACGGGCGGCCTGAAAGCCGCTGTTGAAGGGGCGGTGGTCGTCCTCGGGGCCTGCGCTGTCGGCCTTGGGGCCGGCGCGGCTGGCTTGGCTGCCACTGCAGCGTAGCGCGCTGGCCTCGGTGCCTGCGCGACCGGCTTGGCTGCCACTGCAGCGTAGCGTGCCGGCGCCGGTGTCGGCCTGGGTGGGGCAGTAGCCACTGCCTCCCTTTCTGCCCTCTTGGCATCTGCCCTGAGTGGCGGGCGCAGAATTGGGGCTGGAAGAAGACGGCTCTCCAGCCCTGCGAAACGCGCACTCATCATTTCCCCGACCGTGATAGTCAGGGACCTCTTCAGCTCCTCCACAAGATCTGCCTGCTGCAGGACTGAAGGGGCCTGCAGCACTTCTCTATTGTTTACGGTGGAGGAGGCGGCGGCTATGGCCTCAGCGGTCCGCGTCTGAGCCTCCGCGAAGCCACGACGAAGCGCCTTCACCTCCGCCTTGGACGACTCCACCTCGAGTTGGAGGCGGCTGTTCTCGGCTCTTAGGCGACGAGTCTCCTCCGCTTCGGTTCTTCCTGCTAGAGTGTCGACCACTTCCCTCAGGACAGAGGAAGCCCTTTTGAGGCGGCCGACAAACTCTCCCTTTAAGTTGCCCGATTTTTGGGCAACCTCCAAGATGGTGGCAATGCCCTCACCTGCCTGGGCCCTTAATTGCTGGGCGTTCATTGAGCCAGCATCCCTGGCGAAAGTCACGACATCGGAATCGCTTCCGGACGTGTCGCGGCCAGTGGGTTTGCTTGCCCCCTTCCTGAAGGCTCTGGTACTCAAAACCTTCTCCAATGCACCATCCACCGGTGAAGCCGGCTTCAGGAACGTCTCCCTGCGATTGACTACCTTTGTAGTCCTCCCTCGACCTCGTTGTGCAGAGGTGACCTTGGCGGCCATCGATCCCTCGGTTTCCGTGTCTGAGTCTAAACACCCA
The DNA here is from genome assembly GCA_931315375.2 of Opisthograptis luteolata. NCBI lineage: Eukaryota > Metazoa > Arthropoda > Insecta > Lepidoptera > Geometridae > Opisthograptis > Opisthograptis luteolata. Next base: position 4,359,959 of record OV928044.1, read on the forward strand.
GGCACGAAAAACGAGGAAGAATAAGGCCGCTTCAGGCCAACATCGCCCTCAAAACTGAGATCCATCTCGGAGGCGGTCCCCGCATCAGATGCGGTTCCAGCGCCCGACATGGATCCCTCCATCGGTGGCTTCGTGGACGGGCCCTTAGGCCTCACCCCCGAAGCTGCCCCGTTGGAGGCGGGTTCGACGTACGTCGACTCCGCCGCCAACAAATCGGGCGTCCCTACGTTCTCCAGGGAGGATGTGAACCTCCCTGAAGCGTCGCGCGCCTGCTTCGACATGTCTAAGCAGACCGCAACTCTACCAAAAACGGAACAGTCCAGATAACATACACACAATCCAATACCTGTACAGAAGTACCTACTATAACTGCATTCAATTCTATTTTGTATTTTCCCACTCGTCTCTCGCTCTCTCTCTTTCACAGAGAGAAGAACATCCGTCGGCTGTTACTAAGTCAACGATACCTAACAAACACACACACGCACTAACATACTTACATAAACACAAACAAAAAAATCTTGTTGGAAATAGGATTCCACGATACCATATCTCCACCTTTTTAAGATCCAGAACGGAACCGATTTATCACGGAACTCTGTAAAAATACGTAACGCAAACACACGGCTAAATTGCTGCCTTTGCCTGCCATTGGGTCAATATTTATAAATTTCACCAAAGCCAGATACGTTAAAATGGTACCATAGGTGTTTGTTATTTACAGTCTAAACTTGACGCGAGAATACATGCAGGCAATGCCGGATTAACCACGTAGAAAATAAATACTTATATCGGAAAATGAATCTAACAAATCTTATAATGTTCTATAAAGAATCAAACCTATTAATATCTATCAACATCTGATTAGGAAAAAAGACGACCGACCATTTCTGCCTAGTGAATTGAACGACTACAAAATTTTGCGTACATATTTTAAAAAATATAAAGGGAAAGAAGACGTTCGGAAAATTGTAATAAAAAAATAAATCTAAAAGGAAAAAGTCTTTTAACCAGAAAATAAATATTGTTCGGAAAATGCATCTAACAAATCTAGCAAGATTAGCAATTGCTCCGGGCCTCGCGCGAAAGGGGCCCGCATATTTAAACCCAGTTATCTCTGCCTGAGCAAAATTTTTGAGTGTAACATATTATGATGTTGTATATTGAATTTACTCTTAATTGTTTTTTACCGTTTTATAATTAAGAACCCATAGTGTCTTTATGGAAGACAAAACGTAACGAGTTTTACTGATGAACAGACAAAAAATAATTATTCAGTCCCAGACGTAGGAAAAATAAAAGGACAAGGGAAAGTTTGAGTTTCAGCCACCGTATTCACATTTCTCATTAAAAAAGTATCACAAAAACGAACTCTTTGAAGTCTTTTTTAATTTTCATCATTAAAGTCTTTTAGAATCCAAAGTAAGACAGGTTTCCTTCACGAGTTCGTTTCCAAGACGGAGTTTTTATTCAGCCGCCTAAACAGTCTGAGAATCTGTACAAGATGAGCTCAAAAAAGGTATACTTACACAACAGTCTACTTATGAGAAATTTACTGTATAATTCTTGACTACAATGACGAGAGGCAGTTCCCAGTCTAGGTGTAGCGTGGCGCCATCTTCGTCAATGACATCATATGTTCAGTGATGTGTTAATGTGAACGTTGGATTGCCATCATCGGTGTGACGTAAGTGTGTAAAATTTGAAGCAAACAGTATACCAGCACAACAATCTATTAATGACGAGTATACTAACTGTAACTCTTGACTACAATATAATGACATCATTACAATATTATTGGTCAGTGAATGTGCTAATGTAAATGTTGTATTATCATTAATTTATCATTATGGGTGACGTATAACTTTGCAAATTAAATTTGATGGCACAACAAGCTACTACGAGATAACTATCGTAATTCTTGACTAAAATGACGTCATTAGGTCAGAAATGTGTTAATAGGTATGTCGGATTATCGTCATCGGTATGACATAAGTGTGCAAAATTCAAAAGCAAAACGGTACACGAGCACAACAATCAATTAATAAATAGTATACCTACTGTAATTCTTGACTACAATGACATCATTAGTGATGTGTTAATGTTGGATAACCGTCATTGATATGACGTATACGTAAGTGTGCTTTGAAAGCGCTAGGTCAAAGCTGCTTCTGCCTATCGGGTAAAAATAACTTCGATAGACTTGTATCTATTTTTAGTACCGAACCCACTTAGCGTCCCATTAAAGCGCATTAGTACTGGAATTATTGCCGTCCAAGATAAAATTGCGGTGTACACATTACTGAACTGACTCACTCGTAGCAAAGTGCAACTGATGAAATACAATACTTAAATGTATTAATATCAATGTATTATAAGGCATACATACCTTACCTTACCTTTACCTTTCTACATATATTATTTTCGTGGTGAACTTTATCGCGATAAAAAATATCCTACGTCTTTCTTTAGGGGTGAAACCAAACGAGCGTAATTTTGTGAGTCGTGAGTCGCAGAATTTCGGTAGCATAAATTCTGCAGTTGGTGCCACACGACGACGCAAAATGAGTTCTCTGCTTCGGTTAAACGTAAAATGAGCGACAGAAAATACGCGACTCATGACTCACAAAATTACGCTCGTTTGGTTTCACCAATACAATAAATGAGAAAGTAACTCTGTCTGTCTGTTTATTTGTTACCTTTTCATCCCTAATCCGCTTAACGGACCTTAATGGTGTGAATATAGCTTGAACTCTGAGAAAGAAGATGATACTTTTGTCGCGGTAAACTTTATTTTACGCAAGTGAAACCGCGCGGCACTGGTAGCAGTTGGTTGAAAATCATAAAACAGGTAAACTCATATCATTAGATCCAAATTATTCCAAATTAAGAACATATAAATATGTGCCAAAACATTTAGTTAGTCAAGTCAAATGTAATACACGTTTTTATTTAAAACATAATTAATTCAATTGAAATACAAGACAGCATAAGTACGAACTTTGTCAAACAACTCAACAATTTAATTAGACACATCGCTGAAACACTCAGGTAAGTCTTGAATAACTTTCAAAAGAAAACTCCAAAGCTCGAGCAAATGAGGATATTAAAACCATGCGAGTGTAACAGTAGGAATTGTTACTTTCACGCTAGAGATTATAATACTGGGAGCGATTAAATTTTACAACATTTTGCGTAGGCGCGGTCGAGTAGCACCATGTGATATGAAATACGAACAGTATGGCAACGCGAGAAACAAAAGAATGACGTGAAAATCTGCACCTATAATATATTTTACACTATTTTGCAGTCTGCCTAGCGGAGTATCTACCACAGCACTACCAGCACCAGCGTGCAATCAGAAGTGTTCCAGATTAAAAAGGGATATGAAATACGAACAGTATAGCTAGCTACGAGAAGCAAAAGACTGATGTGAAAATCTGTACCTAAAATATATTTTGGATTATTCTGCCTGGAGGAGTATCTACTACAGCACTACCAGCACCAGTGTGCAATCAGAAGTGTTCCAAATTAAAAGGGATATGAAATACGAACAGTATAGCTAGCTACGAGAAGCAAAAGACTGATGTGAAAATCTGTACCTTAAATATATTTTGGACTATTTTGCAGAGTCTGCCTGGAGGAAGTACCTACCACACCACTATACCAACACCAGTGTGCAAATATTACGGTGTTCCAAATTAAAAAGGGATATGAAATACGAACAGTATGGCAACGAAAAACAAAAGACTGATGTTAAAATCTGTACCTAAAATATATTTTGAACTATTTTGCAGAGTCTGCCAGGAGGAGTACTTACAACATCACTGCCAGCTGCAGTATGCAATCATTACAGAGTTCCAGATTAAAAAGGCAATGTTTCCAATGAAAATACCGGGCATAAAGAGTATAGGGTAAAGAGAGCTAGCTAGCTGTTTCTCGTGGTTTCACCCGCGTGGGCTATAGTTTATAGCGAGAAATGTAGCATTACTCAGGCGCTAGACTATGTCTGTACCAAATTTCATTTAAATCGGTTCTGCAGTTTAGGCGTGAAAGCGTGACAGACAGGTGGACAGAGTTTCGCATTTATAATGTTAATTAGGGAAGGGAAGTAGGATACTTCAATCATAACTTGAAATAATGCTTGTTTCTCCCCTATACCTTTTTCTTTTGACCTTTCTCAGCATCTGGTAGTTGACGTTGCTAATTTTCACGTCACATCAAACAGAAAACTAAAGCGTTGTCACAAAACTTTTCGAAAAAAAAGTCCAAATTCTGACAACGCGCAATGTCGTACTTGTTTCATGTGTGTTGTTACTGTTTGTCTTTGTTCTTGTATTGTGCGATGTCAGAAATAAATACATTTTCATTTTCATTTTCAAATCGTTCTACGTAACTTTAATTTTAACTATTTGTGCGACTGCTGTGTGAGCTCCATCGTTAAGCCAGCAGATATTAAATCTGCAAGATCACTTCAGATAGGCCAAGGTTTCTATAAATAATTCCTCGCCTATTCTCCAACGGGAAAAATCGAAAAGCTCGACGTCGTCGTTCAAACTTAATCCACACCTTTAGTGACAAACCGACTCATTGCTGCAAGAATAAAAATTCTGTCTATTTTGCGATATACATTACAAATTGCGTATCTGTTCCAAGGCATACTCAGTATTTTATAGGTACTAGGTAGTAATTCACTCCTCCCGAGAGATGTGTATTAGCCTGATTTTTAGATAAACCTGGAGAACATTTTCAATTACAGTAAACAAATGAATCTAATCAAAGCTCTAGAGAGGCTTTTAAAATTTTGGAAACGTTTGTTTTAAGAGATAAAACAAATACCTATGGAAATATTTTACTAGCTGTGCGGTTTTACCCACGTGGAGAATCTCACAGAAACGTTTTTCCGGGATAAAAAGTAGCCTTGGTTACTTTTTTAAAGGGGCTACCTGCTGTAGGCCTCTCAGCCTTTATAACTTCACCGGGGACCGGGGGGCGCACAGGATGCCCTCCACCACACCTATGTTACTCTCCGGCTCATAAAACATGTATATAAATAAGTAAGCAGACAAAAGACTTGCATAGCACAACAAACAACATGACTTAAAACAACACTATGACATTGTAGTGGATGTTTCTTACAACCAGTTTTAATAACCTATCTATCCTCGGTTTGCCGTTATAGAAATAGAAATTTGACATTACTTCAGTCTATCTTTGGAAAATAGAAACTTGACATTACTTCAGTCTATCTTTGGAAAATAGAAATTTGACATTACTTCAGTCTATCTTTGGAAAATATAAATTTGACATTACTTCAGTCTATTTTTAACCTGTCTAGTGTCTATCCACAGATTGTCCTACTAGAGATACATTTTTTGACATTACTTCTATGCAACTTGTGTCAAATTTCTATCTCCAGTAGAGCAAACCGTGGATAGATACGTTTTTGAAACCGGCCGTAAATAAATAAATAGGGGGGACCCCCCATGGCACACAGATTGACCTAGCCCCAAATTAAGCTCGATAAAGAGAACTATCCCTACTAATATTATAAATGGGAAAGTAACTCTGTCTGTCTGTCCATTACGCTTTCACGGCTAAACTACTGAATCGATTCAAATGAAATTTGGTACAGAGATAGTCTAGAGCCTGAGAAAGGGCATAGGCTACTTTTTATCGCGATAAAACTGTAGCCCACGCGGGTGAAACCGCGGGGTACAGCTAGTTTTCTATATCTTTCAAGAAACCAGTACTATATTATGTTCGAATATTGCCACTATTCACATCGCTACTGAATAGACAAGTATTTCTTCGTACGTACTATTTTTCTCAGAACATTACAAAAGAATCCGGAGCATGTATGCGAAAGCGTATCATGTCCGGATTCGACAAGTGAACCGAGGCGTTAAGCTTCACAGAATCGAAATAGAAAAATCTTTCGTGGAAACGAAACGTGCGAAATCTTAGTAAACAATAAAATACAATGTCTTCAGACAATAGTGGAGTGAACTCGATCGTGAAATTGTATGGTTTCAATATCAATAGTTTGTAATTTTTTCCTGTATTGACCTAGGCCTAGACGTTTGTATTTTTTCATCTGATTTATGACGGTTTCTAAGCCAGTGTTGGGAACTCAGAGCTTGAAAGAGTATGGGACAAAATCTACCACCCGTGAAAACCAACCAATTCATTCTATGGTAGGATATACATACCAGTGTGACAAGTAGGTAGTATTCTATTTAATAAATGCGATTAATATTATCGCCCCTATGCTGACAATTTGTTTTGTGTTGGAAGAAACGTCGTGTCATGAGACGTGAGTTATAGCGAATTCCTTATCTTCACATAATATACTCTTTTATGGGTACTTTAGAAGCTTAGTATCTTAATAGATATCTAGAGCTATTATTTAATGAGGATTTACAATATACATATAAATTACATGGATATATTTTCATCATCATCATCATCATCATCAACCTGTATCAGTCTACTGCTGGACATAGGCCTCTCCCAAGGTACGCCACTGAGCCCGGTCTTCGGCTCTTCTCATCCAACTACTGCCAGCCACTCGGCGCAAGTCGTCGCTCCACCTTGTCGCAGGGCGTCCTACACTACGTTTGCCAAGTCGCGGTCTCCACTCAAGAACACGTCTACCCCAACGGTTATCGGTTCGGCGGCTTATGTGACCAGCCCACTGCCACTTCAGCTTGCTTTTATTCTGTGAGCTATGTCGGTGACCTTAGTTCTCTGACAGATATGTTTTATAACACTCATATCTGAATACCTACATAGACACAAGTACTTGTACTTTTTGTCTTTTCTCTTTTATGTAACTGAGTAGCAAAACGAGCAAGTCGCTCGCCTAATTTTTAGCGTCACGCTTGCTTATTACAACTCTATTCCACCCAAAATATTTAAAATTACTCTAATCTCTTCCCGAATTTTCCAATTTTTCCGTGGATTTTTCTAATTTTCCGAGGTTATTTCATACAAATCTTGTCCTGACATTTGTGAACACAACAAAAAATAGCCAATGGTCGAACCGTTCTCAAGTGATGATATTTCATAAATTATTTATATGCGGTAATTGAATAGACTACTGACTGAGTGAGTTTTGTTTTAATTCCTAATCAAAACCTACACAAGTGTATTTATACCACTGTTATAAATGAAATCGAAAGCTCGCGTTCTGAAACTTTTGCTAAATCGGATTGTAACTTAGAACTAGACAAAGGATTTCTTAGGGGACTGCTAATCTATGTTTTGGCTCCTTGCCAATGTTCAATTGAGATTAGACATGCCCAGAGCTCGGCTGACTCCTGATCCTTTGCAGTGATTAAGACCCGTCGACTGTTGTGGTAAATATCTAATGACCGGTTGGTTGTTCGGTTGGCAGATCTGACACTATAATCAAATCAGTATCTTCATGTACGGTCAACGACAACAGTTCAAAATCAAAATCAAAATCAAAAACTTTTTTATTTAATAGGATACATTGTGATCACTTTAAAACGTCAACTTAAAACTAGCTACGCCTGTTCCAACCTCCTTACGCCGGCAAAAGAACAGGCAAGAAACGCCCGGCAGGTAATTTTTTTGGCGCGATCACATTGACAATTTTATTCTTATTACTAATTGATTGAATTGGAGCAAGTTCACTAAAATCCCAAGCTTTTTTTTTGTCATCTAATCGATATTTTTTATTTAGCTTTACTAATAAGAAGATTTCTCTTGTTTGGTTGTACACATTGGGATATGGGAACATGAATATTAACGAGTTGCGGGATCACAACCAAAGCAGACCAGACCCCACAAGCAGCACCCGTTCACGAGTTGACGCATGTGCCAGCCATCGCTCTCCTCGACCATATGAGAGGGAAGAGGGCGACCCGACACATGACGCCGCTGCAAGCAAAGTCACTTTCGTGAGCATGACTGTTTTGGCTGTTTACCGAAAATGGTTAGAATAGGGGAAATAGGGAGAATAGATAGATAGAAAGAAAGATAGATAGATTAACTACAATCCCAAGCTTGTTTGTCATCTAGATAGTCCGATATTTTATAATAAGCTTTACTAATGAGATTTCTCTTTATACGGACTTGAAATTTTGTTATAGACAAGTCTTGAATTTCACTTGGGATTTTGTTGAAAAAGCGTACACATTGACCTTTGAACGAGTTGCTAACTTTATGGAGCCTAGTAGTGGGTACAGCAATTTTATCTTTGTTTCTAGTATTAAAATTGTGATAATCACTTCTCTTTTTGAAGCTATTTAAATTTTTCCGTATGTACATTACATTTTCATAAATATATTGACAAATAACTGTCATTATTTTGGTTTCTTTATTGTTGCTGGACAATAACACATTTTCCTGTTTTCTTTATAATTTTAAACACCGTCGACCGAATCATCATTTAACATCAGGTGGCGTTATGGTCAAACGCTACCTCGCATTTGGAAAATCGAGTATGATCAGCGGCTTTTGTCAGCGACTGTACCTACTACCTTATTTCAAAACGCTTTCTACAATTTTTTACTAACAAACAATTCAGATAAGTTTGATTTTGCCATATTTCAACATGCATCAGATGTTTGTCGCAAAAATGTTGCGTTCTCAGCATTTAAGAAATTAATAGAATCTTTACAAAGCACATATAACATTTTTGAAGCTATAAAGTCCAAAAATGTTTGCTTTTTGGTGATTGTTTTGTGTTTTATAGATATGTGTGTTATTAGATTTAATGCTTATTCGTGATGAGGAAGAAATATATTTTTTTACTTACAGGGGAAAGTTAAGCCACAAATTTCTTGATTCTAAGTGACGTTTTGATCGAAAGTGGCACCTATAACTAAGCCTGGACTGGCCTTATTTCATCTAAGCTGGTTATAACTAAAAATAAACATTTTAATTGATACAAAATACAAATGATTAGTATATAGAGATGAGATACCAACTAAATGGATTTCAATTATGTACCTATTAACAATGTTCTCTATGAAAGAGCAATACATTAATAACATAAACCCAATTGCTAATCAACTTTGTATCTGTTAAATCCGCGTAATTTTAATTAAAATTACAAAATAACGTTGGTACAAGTACCTATTCAATTTCAGACGATGGACTATGTTCTGTGACGATGGTGATGACACAAAAAAAAGTGAAAAAATGATAAAATACTTATAATTGGTTTGCTTATTATGAGGTCATTTACTGTTCCTTTTCTGACGAGCTACAATCAAGTTAGGAATCGGAACTCACTTGAGAGCCAGCTCCCAGTCCAAGAGTAAAGTGGCTCCACCTTCGAGTACATCGTCACTCAACATCAGGTGAGATACGGTCACACGTTACCCTCTAAAAAATAAATAAATAAGGGATAGTCTACAAATCTCAATTGATTCGCCCCATCAATGGGGATTTGTGAACAAATCTCCATTAAGTGCCCATTGAGCTCATGGCGGGGCTTACATCAGATAGGTACCTCATCTATACATATTATTGTATAGTTTATTGTGGATCACACATATATATAAATGCGCTGGTAGTATCGATCGTTCAGTACAAATCAAGACTAAGCAATACTCGGTACAGTCATCATTTTGATTAGTATTAGTAAACAATGAGTTGTCCTGCTTTAAAGGTCTCAAACCTGCGACTTGGGCTTATGACTACGGATTATTGGTTTTCCATTTTATTTTCCACTTTAAAATATAATCAATAACACAGGGTGAAGCTATGAAATCAATCAAGCCGTCCAAATTAAGTAGTTAATACTGCTTACAAATGGTCGCTGTAAGTTAGGATTCGAACGCAACAAGTAAGCTCGCGCTGACCCCGCAAAGCCTTTGTTAGCTGGCTACGATTACACAATTCAATTATAACCACTATACGACCGGAAACTTTAACCTTTTACTTGTTTTTTATCAAAAGAAAGGTATATTATCCAACTCCCTTTGTACATTAACGGTGATTGTTTCAGCAAATGACTCGCTGACGTTGAAAAGAGTTACGGAACAGGCCTTTATAATGAGAACGGATTTTAAATTGTGTGCAGCATGGTTTTACTTGCAATTTTTCATTAATTATGCTATTTAACTTTAAAATTATTTTAACTCTGATTAAATAATTATAATCTATAGGTACTTAAAATAAAATATTTACCTCAAAAATCCGAAAATAAAATGCTGTCTGTCTAAAGAAGAAATAAAAAAAAACACAAATGGAACACGTTTAAATGAACACTTTTGAGTTCACTTTTCCACTGTGAGTAGGTTCGAGTCGCGAGGTGCCTTAGCGAGCGTGGAGCGCGGGCGGCGTCCAGCTAGGGCGGCGGCGATGGTTGCACTGATGTCCCGCCCGCCCTGCCTGCCTCCTGCCTCCCCTATACCTGTTACAGGTACTCGGTACTCCATACATCCAGAACTAAGTAGCAGCTATTATTGATGGGCAAATCGGATTGATTTTCTCGCGCACGATTACTTTCGACTATCAAATATGCGCAAGCTTCAACTGTATTTTTCTTATTTCTTGGGTAACCATAACCAAACGCCTATAGTGATCAATCTTGTATAGCCTCATCATCCCTTGTGTATTATGTACATAATTATTCTAATATTCCAAGCACTACCGTTTACTTCGGAGTAGTGTACGCGTTTTTCTTTATAAACAGTCTTGATATTCTTTTCTGGGAGCGCATTGTAAGCTTCCCGGAATCTCTGGATTCATAAATTTTCGTTTAACTATAAACATTACGTCGCTGGTATGGAAGAGTCTGCCGGTTTGGCGAAATTCAACATATTGCAAATAATTACGTCACTGTTACATGATTTTTTCCGTCATCGCAGATGATCTATGTGTGGGTAAATTTTTAGAGCGTTTCTATGGATTGTTTATAAGTACGAGTGAATTTTGTAGAGATAGAATCAAACAAAAAGCGCCAGTATTTCTTCTGTATCTGGGTGTTGTGTACCCCCGTTCCGCGTAGTATCTGATACTCTATATACAGGACATCCTAGTAAAGGGTCATATCTACTATGTATGTCATTGTGTAGACGTTATTATTATAGAAAACTTTTTCGCGTGGGAAGTTGAGAGGTTCAGAAAACGCAACTCTCACAAAATTCTCTAGATAAATCATACATTTTATTTAAAGAAATCCTTTCAACAAAGCTCTTCTAGTTTACAAGTTTTAAGCAACATAGTTATTATATCTAACACTTTATTTGTAAAATATTTGTAAAAATACCGAAAGCTCAAGCTTATTGCATGTTTGTTGGATTCGAACCCACGGCAACCGCGATCTACGTGTTGCAAACCGACGTAACTACCACTGAACCATCATCGCTTTCCGAGTCCCTTGCCATTTTTAACACCCCGATGTGCTATTGGGTACCTTATTTCCCAATCTTTGTTAGCTTTTATACCGACTTTCTCTTTCTCTGTCATAAAACGTACAGTAACAACATTTAAACAGGCACTCTTTCCATAGCCCGCAGGAAAGTTTCCCTCGACTGAATTTTTATTTACCACTGAAACCTCTCCTGTAAACACGCAATACACAGCTCTGTAGAGGCTGGCATTACGCGTCCTTGCACACCCTGTATAAAAGGGGTGACACACTGGATATTAAGCCGGCGACCTCAGTGCTCGACACGCTTCTCATTTTGGTCAGAGTTTGGTTAGTGTCAAAGAGTAAGTACGGGGCTGGTAGTAGATAGTGCAAAAAGTAGTATATCTGCCATTTATGTTTTGTATACCACTATCCATGTACTTTTGCATTATTCCTCTGCTTTTGGGTTGTCTGAAAGAGTTCAAGACTCCCTTTGTGACACTTACTAAGTCGGAAAGTAAGTAAAGGAAATTAGGGATTAAAGAAAAATGTTATACCTAATTCAAAATTAATTGATGTAATTTTTGTAAATGTTTAAAGAAAATTTTATTTAATTTCCTTGCGATAATAAATCAATTTAATCAATTTGTAAATTTTAGTTCAGTGAAAAGTCTCTACTACAAACTATTTTTTAAAAATATATTTACAGACAATATACATTTATGGAAACGCGATCTTCCAACGATAAAACCAAACACCATCAAGAAAGTTATTAATATCAAATCGGCGGCAAGAGGACGAGTTATGCCTCGACTTGTAAATATATTTTTATCTATAAACTTTAGTGCCTTCTTGTAATAAATAATAACTGTTTGCAAATTTTGCAAGAGCGTGTCTGTCACCAGCTTAAATGTCTCCTCTGGGCAAAATTGTACGACGTAGGTAAAAACTTTTCCGGAGCAAGACAGAAAATCGTCTGCATTGAATATTAAATACATTTAGAGTAGTTTTCTTAGATTTATAATCGTCTCTATTGCGGTGAATTAAGGTCTAAAGACATTTTAATTGTTGTTTTAATTGTGACTTCATAACGAAGTTTGACTAATAACACTAATGAGTTAGCTGTGCATACTAGTTTTTTTTCCAAACGATGTGGCGCAATGACAATTTGACTGCAAAGCATGGGGGTTGCAGGTTCGATTCCCAATTCAGGATAAAGCGCGGGTACAAGTTACTCCACGGATCATAATATTTCGAGGCTTATTATCATGTTACGATGACTTCGCACAATCTTACCGTTGCATATCCTTACTCCCTACTAATATATAAACGCGAAAGTAACTCTATTTGTTTGTCTGTCTGTCTGTTACTCTTTAACGCCTAAACTACTGAACGGGTTTAAATGAAATTTGGTACGGAGATAGTTTGAGAAGGACATAGGATACTTTTTATCGCGATAAATTGTAGCCCACGCGGGTGAAACCGCGGGGAAGAACTAGTCATATATACAATGAAAGCTTTCCTTCAGAAAATAGCTATTGTCCCAATAACTCAGATTCCAGCTAGCGGTATTCTAATGACAATACTGAATATTCAATGTCTATTGTGAACCGAATCGATTTCTTTGTCTTTTTTCTTTATTTCGTAAAGTAAGTACATAAATATAAGCTCTCTGCAAATCCACTGAATATTCAATATTGGTTTCAAACATAGCTGTCGCATAAATTGAACATTTTCTCGTTTGCTTTCCACACTGAAAGAATTAATTATTCAATTTGTACATTTTTAACAGATATTTAAGGGATCTCTGGTATTTCTTATAATTATATTGTAGGTAAATAAAATATATAAATGAATGTTCGTTTGTTTAAAATCTAAAATCTCTAAAAGTTCTTCACTAATTTCTCTAAATGTCAATGTAGACGACGCGGTAGCCGAGTTGGTAGTGACCCTGTCTACGAAGCTAGCGGTTCCAGGTTCGAATCCCGGTAAGGGCAAATATATGTGCTGAGCACGAATTTATGTTTCGGAGTCTTGGATATTTCTATCTATATAAATATTTATTTCTCTATGTATGTATATCGTTGTCTAGTTCAAAGTTATCAAAAGTTTCGAGCTTAATTTGGGGCTAAGTCAATATGTGTGCAGTAGTCCCCGATATTTATTTATTTATAATATGTATTTTTTCATGAGGACGATTTTATGATATTTACTTTGTTGTAACTCGCCACTAGAGGTCGACCGACATCACAGAGAAATTGATGGATGAATGCATTGATGAACAAATACGTTAATGGATCAATGATAAAAAGAACAAAGAAGACCTGAATTTAATACGAAGGATTAGCTTTTGTACCTATATCACAGCACACCCTCGGTAACGACGATCGGAATAATTAATGATTCCAAGATTACCCGAGCTTATGGAATTAAGATTTCAATTCTTGGTAGTAGCTACAGTTTTAGGTTCTAGGCTTGAAATTCATAATTTATTATTCCAAAACGCGGCTGCTTCGAAGAATTGTTTTAGAGAGTCTAAGAACGACTCCCCCTGCTAATATAAAATTTACTAGCTGTTCCCTGCGGTTTCACCCGCGTGGGCTACAGTTTATCGCGATAAAAAGTATCCTATGTCCTTCCCCGGGGCTCAAATTATCTCTATACCAAATTTCATTTAAATCGGTTCAGCAGTTTAGGCGCGAAAGCGTATAATATATTCCGTATACTCCAAACTTATTCCCGCACTTCGGTGCCCCTCACCGCGTTACCTGCTGTATCCATTATCCTGCGCGCGTTTGAACCACGCCGCTAAAGGTCTTCCTGGTTCGCAAATTGCGACCCCAGTTTACCTATTTTATAGAATGTTCTCCCGCCTTCGGTCCCCCCTCACCTCACCACGTTTCCCGCGGCACTGCGGTGCAGCGGGTTTATTTTTCTACTACTACTTACATTTTTAAACTCGTGATATCTTTCGAATGGAATGTCCGAATTGAATAATTCAAAAAGTTATATGAAGGGATTGAAGCAGTTTTGAATGAAAAGTAATTTATTTTGATAAGGATTCATACCAAGATACAAATAAAGAGCCTTTTCTAGCGGCGGCATTAAAATTAAATTTTTAAAATGAAAAAAACACTTATTGCGGCATAACTATAATAGTTAGACATATGCTCTCGCGGACTTTTTTGTAGATCTTAATAGGACCTACAAACCCGTGATACATTGTTTTGTTCTAGTGTCAATAGTTTTTGCAGCGCACGCAAAAATAGATTTTCGATTTCACACCTTGGGTTGCAAAATAGCAATTTTCTTACGGATCCCTAATTTTTTTGGAAATAAAATATAGCCTATAGCCTTCCTCGATAAATGGACTATCCAACACTGAAAGAATTTTTCAAATCAGGCCAGTAGTTCCTGAGATTAGCGCGTTCAAACAAACAAACAAACAAACAAACAAACAAACAAACTCTGCAGCTTTATAATATTAGTATAGATTAAAACAGTGACAAAAATGTCTTCTTCAAACAAGTTATTTAAAAGAGTTTTGTACGTAGGTACAGCAATTTATCCAGCAGTTTTTTTAAGGTCATTAACATAATATATAATTAGATCCTTTACAAGTGTGCACGTTTTGGGTCAACCGATGACCTACAACGCATTATGTCCGGTTGGTTTGCGATTTATTTTTCGCTCATGGTGTGGTAGAGTCATGCGAAAAATTTCATTTTAATATCACTTTTTGCATGGTTAATGCGTTCCACAGCCACACACAAAAAAATATGAAATATGGGATACCTTTCTACGTCAGATTACCTACATTGTTAACAAATAATTTAAATATTCAAGATTCTTTTTCGTGATGTTTCCTTTTTTTATAAAAGATGGGCAAGCATTTGACTCCAGTCTCGCCTGATGGTGGTAAGTGTTGGCAAGGTTGATTGATGATGGAGCATGCTTGCCTAGAAGATCCTTCACTTTTGACTCAAAGACTCCCAAATCATACATTTTTCTTACTTACCTTTTTTTCTGTTTGATTCCATCCAAACTATATCTACTAATATTATTGGCTTTGTTCGGAATTTAATCTTTTGAACTATAAGGCTCTGTCATTCAAACTCTTTTTAAAGAGTCAGCCAAGCTCATAGACCCCGGTAACCAAAGGGAAAAAAACACTAACGTAACCGCTAGAAAAAGACATGAATCATTCAAATAGGTTATCTACTTAAACTTTTGGGCACGCTACATTAGCTTTGATCTGCAACTTACAACCTCTTAATACCACTAACCCAACATAACTTTGTTTAGATTTTACAGTTCACGCTGATACTAAAAGTAACGAGCAAGATGTCTACCAAGCTCTCTAATTATGTAAATATCTAATTATCACGCCAATACACATAAATAATAGGGGTGTTAACACTAATGACAAAATAATGTTTAATCTTACTTTTATGTTAGTTTGTATTATTAGGATATCGAAAAACATATTTTTGTATTTAAATATAAATTAATAATTTAAATAAAAATGATTTTAAATGCTATATTTATAATCTTTTGTCACGTGACTGCAAACACCAAAAAGAGCTTCTTACGTCACTAACCACTCAGGCGATTTGTGCGATGGTTGCCAGAGCGTCGGTAGCCGCGGGTCGGCGTCGGGGGTCGGCGCGGTGGTATGGTTACGAATCGCGACCATCGTGTTTTTCGGTCAGTGACGTCATGTCAGTCACGTTGTTAGTGTTTTGGCGGAAAAAATCATAATTACTCTAATTTTGTATATTTTCTCATCGAAAATACTAATAATTTTAAACAATTTTTTTTTTATGGTAAACAAGAGTCAATCTTTAAAATAAAAGCAATCCCGAAAAATGGTTAACATCCCTATTATGTTTGTATGAAAAAGTTTGTTTGTTTGTAAGCAAACACTAAATAGCTTAAAAGCCTTTCCTAAATAGAGAAAAAGGTGGCTTCTCTATGATAAAAAAATATCAATAAGTGCTTATAGAAATGGATGTTAGAGTAGGTACATCGTTTAAGCACTCTAATGGACCTTAGGACAGTGCCGGAGTTATTATTTTATGAGAAAAATTATGAAAAGGTCAGACAGGCGTTAGAAAGGCGATAAGGGTCCAAGGTCGCCGTTTCATACATATAGGTACGATTTAAGACAAACTGGCGTGGACAGGTAGAGCCGAAAGTAGGCTTATATTGAGATGTGAGGCAATAAAAGGCCAATAATTTTTTTCATGTTGACGTATATCTAATAACGTTATATATCTGCGTCTTTTGAGCTATAAATATTTCTTATTAGGTTCGCTTCATGCCGGTACGGCTTGTAGGCATGTGTTTTTCGGGATTGACTTGGCAATTTTGCTTCTAATATAAGTGTTCTGATATGGATGTTAATTTCGTCTAAGTTTAATTATTACTAGGCCACAAAAAGTTTATTATATAATTAAGTAAAAAAATTTTTGTTTCTACTCTTTTCTTAATTGTACTTTACTCGTTCTGTAGTTTAATTCAGTTTCTTCTGTTATACCGTAATTAGGATAAGAAATGTACAAATTACTCGTAAGTATATGAACCTACCTCACTACAGTCATCATCTTTCTGCTTGTGTTACGAAATAAACAAATTAATTATTTATTTACAATAGTTGAGGATTTGCAAGAGCTCCAGGTAGAGGACTGGCAGGAGGTGGTGCAGGACATACCGAAG
The DNA here is from genome assembly GCA_931315375.2 of Opisthograptis luteolata. Taxonomy (NCBI): domain Eukaryota; kingdom Metazoa; phylum Arthropoda; class Insecta; order Lepidoptera; family Geometridae; genus Opisthograptis; species Opisthograptis luteolata. The sequence continues at coordinate 4,377,012 of OV928044.1, forward strand.
TGGTGTCTTTTGTTATCAGAGGCAAAGTCACACTTTGGGTCGTTGCGCCATCTCAGTTAGTTAGAGGTCTTTAGCTGTATGATCATAACTTTATATCTGGAACGCTATAATAATAAAAAAAACATGGTTCTATCTTGCTCACAGTGAAAAAATAATCGAGCACATGAATATTATGACAATGTAAACAGACGTTCTGCAGTGAACAAACGAATGCAAGACAAAACGCGTGTCATACTAGCCAATATGCGAAGGGCTATTTTGCATAGAGAGAATCCTGATGTTTTAGTCAGATTACATGGTCAAAACTGACGTTGGTGTGTCCTCTTTCCACTTCAGTGGTCAAAAAAGGACAGCATCACTTTTAGACTTGTCAAATTTAGTTTAGTTTCTTATTTAACTGTTGCGTTTGACCACAAGTAAACTGAATGAATGAATGAATTATACATGTATTTTCCTTACAAAGGTACAAGAAAATGAAGTGACAATAATACAAATATTATTATATTGAGCACCTGTATTGTAAGGGCTGATGTCACGTTGTGGTCGAAGACGGTGTCACGCTAGACCTGGATTGGGAACTGGCTCGCAGTCTCAAGAATAGAAAGAGAGAATGTGAGAAGAGAGAGAGAGAGAGAGAGAATGCACCTAAGAATCGACAATTTGACATACGGATTCTGATTAAAAAAGGACTTAGCTGACTGACGTTATTTCTATGAAATATCAGACATAAATCTATGCTCAATTAGTGACCACCCAATATTCAAGTATTCACTCTAGACTACCAGCCTACTCTGCATAATAATATGATAGCAACACACTGGTGGCGGATATACTACAAACATCAAATTTACGCTTTAGCTTAGAAGCTATAGACTACAATCCCTGTTTGTTCGCATTAACGTGACGTCATAAAAGGCTAAAAGCAGCTTATAATAAGCACGCGCGCTGATAAATTTTCAACTACCCGCAAAGTGCAGGGCTTTTAAAGGGCTTTCCCGATGACAGTATTCCTTTGTGTTCCCTAGAGCCAGGATAATGAAAAAATGTAGGGATTAGTCCCCCCCTTCAATGCCTTGTGATTATTTACACAATAGTGTTTTTCACTGCAAAGTTCAGTGAAAAACTTCGCGTTACATCTTGTTTCAATTTTTTAAAAGCATCGAATACAGACAGTTTTCACTGCCTGTTTCTCCTACTCATGTAAGTTCATGTACCTAATACAAAGACAATATAGTTTTTTCTATGAAGACATTTAGTTTTGTTTCGCCTTATTTACGTATTTGTATGATACCTATAGTATGGTTACCTACCTACAGACCTGTTTTCAATAAAAACAGGATTAATAATTAATTATTGACAGACGTTTGTTTTAACGTAGTGTAGGACGCCTTGCGACAAGGTGGAGCGACGACTTGCGCCGAGTGGCTGGCAGTGGTTGGATGAGAAATGTCGAAGACCGGGCTCAGTGGCGTATCATGGGAGAAGCCTATGTCCAGCAGTGGACTGATACAGGCTGATGATGATGAGATGTTTGTTTTGTATTGGTATAATCGACCACCACAGTCAACGATTAATCTTAATTTATAATATTAAACCTAAATAGCTTGGAAATATTTATTTAACACTAACTGCACCCCGCAGTTACACCCACGGTTTTCCCACAGAAACCTTTTTCCGGAATAGCCTATATTGAGTCGTTTCACTCACTCACTCACAAACTTTCGCATTAATAATATTAGTGATTAGGTGTGATAGTGTGAAAAGATCACTGCACTGCGCCAGAAACTCTGACGTCACGTAATAAATTTTCAACTGCATCACTGCATTACATCAAACATTTATAATCTCCATAGTAGAGCACTCTATACAACAGGTGTCTCTTATTTCTTCTATAAAGAAGAGTCTCTTCTGAAGAGACTGGTACTGTCCCAATGTGCGTAACCAACGAAGAGAAATCTTATTTATTAAAGCTTATTATAAAATATCGAACTATTTAGATGACAAAAAAGCTTGGGATTGTATGTAGTGAACTTGCTCCAATTCAATCAATTAGTAGGTAAAATTGTAAATGTAATCGCGCCCAAAAAATTACCTGCCAGGCGTTTCCTGCCTGTTCTTTTGCCGGCGTAAGGAGGTTGAAACAGGGGTAACTCGTCTTAAGTTTGACGTTTTAAATGATCATGTTATGTATCTTAGTAAATAAAGGATTTTGAACTTTGTCCGTGAAATAAAACGATGCTGGTAAATGCATACGTATCCAATAAAAAAAACTTTTTTTATATTCACGTAGGTATTTGTGAGTAATAGTAGGTGCTAATGCAAGTATTTGACCACATTCTCACCTAATAAAATTGTATATATGATCTGATCACGCGCAAAAAATGGCTTTCCGGGCATTTCTTGCTTTTCTTTTGCCGGCGTAAAGAGGTTGGAACAGGCGTAGCAATAGTTTTAAGTTTGATGTTTTAATGTGATCACATGTTACCTGTTGTAGGTATAAAGTATCGTACTAAATGAATATATTTTGTTTTGATTTGATGGTAAGTGATGACGAGGTTAACTCTTGACTTGAAGACTCCCAAATTAAACTTACCGGGAAACAAAGATGCTGGCAGGCGTCTACACAAAAAGAACGATTATACTGTACCGAGCTTAATTAACTACCTGAATTGTGTTGCTTATTTATATGGCAGTACCTACGTAATCAACGCATATATTTTCATTTTCAGCATTCATGGCCTCATCTAGTATGTAGTAAGTAGACCGTTTTCTTGTGTATCCTCTTACTTAAATGCGAAATCGTGTTTGTTGGTTGGTTTGTCTTTCTTTACGCCGTAACTAAACAACGAATCAGCGTGATTTTTTGCATAGAGATAGTTTAGGCACCTGAGGGTAACATAGGCTACTTTTTATCCCGTAATAACGCAAGGTTCCCATGGGATAGACAAAACGTACTCTTTTACATGGTTGCTCGGCAACATTCTTATGAATTGTTTACATTTCAGGGAGATAATAATTATTACCTATTAGTTAATAGGGAATTTTACTCTATTGGTGAAAAATTCTAAAAACTTATTAATAAGATAGCTTTGGCAAAAAGCAAAAGGAAATCGATAGTTTTAGTTCATATAATAGCAAACTAACTTTTAAAATTGAATTCAAAAGTATCAACATTGACAATAGCAGTCGCCATGTTATTACGTCATACGGCTATGTAAATATGAACAACTAACATTAACATACAAAACGTCACTGCATTTGTTTACATAGCCGACTGACGTCATGACCACAGAGAAATATGGCGTCCACTGCGACTAGCGTTTTCGTCACTTTTTAAAAATGGGTGTAATACCCTATTATCTCTGATAGTGTAGTCCAAGCGGGGCGCAGCTAGTATGTTATATGAAGGCCTGAATAGGCATCCTGGACGCCTGCTTGGACACTAAGCACGTCTAATGCTCCGTTAGCATGATTATGCTAAAGATGCTAAGGGAATCCTTGTTTACCTCTGATATGTACTCGCCCTGCTCATGAATATATTACACGCAAGTCGGTGGTGATAGCATATACTTAGAACATATATGCGAGCTCTCGTGGACATAGTTTCAACATGAACGTAGTGGATTTAAGGATTAAATCGAAAAGGTAAACATTCTCCTTATGGTTTCATATGTTTGTTATCTGATTACATTTTAAAAGCGTTAACAGTGGACCTAGACGACGATAACGCGTTCTATCGCGAACGATCTCTTTTTTTAACTTGAAAGCCACGAAAGCTCTAACGACTCGAACATCAGCATCAGAAAATCCTGGAAACTTCTGTGCGTCAAGCGATTAGGCTCTTTAGGTTTTTTAACTAGGTTTTACTTGAAGTTTATAAGTTGTTAGAAAGTTCCTAGAGCTAGTTGTTATCATTGTTGAACAGCAAGAAAACAGGCTTTCCAAACTTTGGAGACCGATGTTATCGATATAACTTGGTGTTAACAAACTATTTAGCTTCGATTAAAACCTTGCTTGGGACTTGCTTGGCACCATTTAGTACCGGTGATGGCTGAGCTTCAGCTCTCTGTGAAAGAAAACATCGTGATTAAATAAAATAATAGCTCAGTGGTAGGGCATTTTCTAGTGCTTGCCTGGCTAGCTACCATCCTCAAGTTATGAATCTGTTGCCAAGCACCTATCGGTGTGTTCCAGCAGTCTCACTTGAGAGCTAGTTCCTAGTCCAGGTATAGCGTGGTGCGTGGTGATCTTCGACCACAACGTAACTTAACATCAGGTGGTTTTTAGACAAGCTTTCATCACCATCAGCCTTTTACTTTCCCACTGCTGGGACTCTGGCCTTCTCTCAAAGAGAGAGAGAGAGAGAGAGAGTAGGGGCCGTAATCTACCACGCTGGCCCAGTGCGGGTTGGTAGATGTCGCATGCCCTTGAATGTTGCAGTTCTTGGACATGCCGGTTTCCTCACGATGTTTTCCTTCCCCGTTTTTTAAGCGATGGCAAATACCCACATAACTTATTAAGCCATAGATGCGGGGCTAAGAGGATACGAACTCAGTGTCGGTGCCCTGTAAGTCGCATGCGTTACCGTTCGGCCACCAAGCGTTACCCTGTGATAAGTAAAAAACCTCAAAACTAATCAGCTATAACTTCATAGCGACCAAAATCTATCGAGTTTTCGGTTACATTATCGGATGCCGTCGGTTCCTTACCATTAGCGGTTTATGAAACAAGTGTTAAAATTAAATACGCGCATGTTGTCTGTACACGGCCGAACATCCGTGGAGAATCCCAGCGAATCGTGTACCCGCCGGCTTGTACTAATGTGCCAACAAAACATTTTATGTACCTAATTAGGTTTTCATGTGTAATGTGGTCTCGGTTCGTTGAGCAGAAGATTTCTACTGCTTTGGCTATTTTTTGTTTTATACCTAATTATTTGGTTTTGAAAGATATTTGCCATGTATTTGTTTAGGTAGTTTTGTAGGACCGATGACATTGGAAGAGTCGCGGGGAGTATATGGATTATGGATGCAAATGGCTAATAGGCGTTCATGGTGACGTTCAAAGGGGGAGGGCTATATGTTCAGCAGCAGTGGACTTCTTCCGGGTAATGATGAAGTTGATTATTTGTTTTTGTTTGAGTATTCGATATTAAAACCTTTAGTGTATTCGTGATCATGGTAGATCATAATATTTAAAAGGTTTATTATGTATTCAAAGAATTGGTGCTCAAAGTAACTTTGCTTGTTTGTCACCTTTTCACGCCTAAACCTGCACCGGTCTTTATTAATTTTGCTGTAGATAGTTACTTTGAACCCCGAGGAAGGACGTGGAATACTTTTTATTGCGATAATTTATAGTCCACGCAGGTAAAACCAGAGGAAAAAGTTACTAGACATATAAATTTCAAAAAATTCAATTCATTTTCAATGTTTACATCCCAATCCTTTTCAATAACTGTTCTGTTCAAATATAATACACTCACCCAGCACCCTGGTTTGTATCAACATACAGCCTTCCTCTTTCGGTCTGTTTGTCGGGCGAACAATGCGGTTTTAAAATATGTATGTTACATCTGGTGTTGCTGTTTGTATGTAAGTTGCGAACACGAGTTGTTTGTGCCTACTCTCTGGAAAGGCCAACAATGGTTATTACTATTTGCGATCCACATAACATTGCAATGTTTAAAGCTATTATCAAAATATAATGGCGAGGTCTAGCCCTGCGGTGGAAGTTGATTTATTTTCATACAAACTTTAATGTCCCATTTGACATGATTTTCAATAATCCTTTCACCATAGAATCGTAACAGTAGTACTAGAGATTACCTCCTATTTAGACAAACATTCTTATTTTTCTATATATCTAAGTACCTAATACCGGCTGTACCGTGGGACAGCCGGTATTACACAGTCACACCCACACACACAGACACAGTCCTGCGGAAATCTCACGTACCTACCTAGTTCTACACAACTTTTACCACCACAAAACATAGCCTTTCACAGTCAAGAATGTGTAGCTTAGAAGGATTGATCTAAACCAGATCTGTAGATAATTCCGAAGCGAGATTAATCTTTATTCTTGTTCTAGTTTCAAAGGTTAGCCGTGAGATACCTACCTACAACAAACTTTACTTCGTAATAATGTTTTTTTGCATTACTTAATGATTTTTCTTTACATTCATCATCATCAGCCTTTCACGCTCCCTCTGCTGGGACTCTGGCCTTCTCTCACAGAGAGAGTATGGGCCGCAATCTACCACGCTGGCCCAGTGCGGGCTGGTAGTTGTTGCATACCCTTGAATGTTGCACTTCTTAGACATGCCGGATTCCTCACGATGTTTTCCTTCACCATTTTGAGCGATGGCACTCTTTTCATTACTATAGATTAATGTAAATATACCAAGTGTATTTATAAGAGACGACTCATTGAAAAAACATCATGAAATTTTCAACTGGCTCCGCTTTGTCTCAACTGTACCTGAACCTGCAGAATAAATGTATTCTCTACTTTGAGCTAAGTTTACGAAGGCCAAGCTCAGCTCAGTCAGGCACAGGGCCAAGTGAAGTTTATGCATGAAGAAATAATACAACCCGAAATCGAAATGCAGCTCGAACGGAGGCCATGGTAGAAACGTGAAAACCTGTCCTCTCGTTTATAACGCCCGAAATTAATAATCGATCCTGATCCGTTATCTACGATTTTGGATCGGTATGTCATGTCATAATATATCATTGTAGTAGTAATCTGTCAAGCCTTAGTACTAAAATGACATATTATGACATGACATATCGATCCAAAACCGCGGATAACGGATCGGATCGATTATTAATTTCGGGCATTAGGCTGGTATTCTAGAATGACTCTCAAGCAGTAATCTCTACTTTAGCACAGATTTGACGCTGTCATTTCATAGAAATATGTCACTCAATCGCTAATCAAGTATTGATCTACAGTTGAGCGTGATTCTATAGTACCTACCAGCCCTAGATATTTGATAGCTATGTAAGTAGGTAGATGTAGATCTTTGTAACTTCACCCCGCAGGTATCCGAGGAGGTTGGAACAGGCGTAGCTAGTTTTAAGTTTGACGTTTTAAAGTGATCACAATGTATCCTATTGAATAAATAAAAATTGACTTTTGACTTTTGACTTTTGACTTCATACCGTTCTGAGTAATAAAATCGTCGCATAAAATAATGAAGACAATATTTGCACAAATTGCTCAATTTCCGTCGGGTTATTCTATATAAGTATTAATATATTGGCTGTAATAACAAGCTCTTGTTATTCATAGAATAGGCGGAAACTCATGGTGCACTGAGAAAAAAATTCTGACTTTCCTTCTGATTCTTCCAAGACCGTTTCCTTCCTTATTTTGTATTAGTTTTCCTTATGAATCACAATTCTTTTCCTTTTGACTCAGAAGGAAAACGGTATTTCGGAAGGTCTTTTTTCTCCGTGTGATCTGAGTAAAGAAAACATAAAAATGTGGCATAAAAGAATCAAGGCAATATTCGCAAAAAAATGCTTAAATTTTGTTATAAGTACTTACAGGTACCTAGTGAAATCTAAAACACATTGCGGTTGCGGTAGAACCAAGTTTAGTTTCGTTCTTAGTGCTCTTGAGCACTATACACACACACACACACACACACACACACACACACACACACACACACATACACACACACACACACACACACATACATACACCCACACACATACACAAACACACACATTTTTACACTTGTGTAGAACCTAAACACGAACGAACCTGTTGAAGCGATGATGGCTCAGTGGTAGTGACGTCGGCTTGCGATCCTTAGGACGTGGGTTCGAATCCTACAATGAGCTTGAGCTTTCGGTGAAGGAAAACATCGTGATGAAACCGTAGCTTGGTGGTAGAGTATTTTCTAGTACTCGCCTGGCTAGCTACCACCCTCTTGTTAAGAATCTGTCGCCAAGCGCCTATCGGTGTGTTCCGGCAGCCTCACTTGAGAGCCAGTTCTCAGTCCAGGTGTAGCGTGGCGCCATCTTCGACCACATCGTCATCAGGTGACGTGTGGTCAAACGCTAACCTGTAAATAGTAAAAAAAAAAAAAAAAAAAAAAAAAAACAAGTCCAAATTGTGTAGTACCATCTCATTCAGGTACTAGTTAGAACCTACTACCAACTCTACGAATCTGCCTCAAGTGCAAACTCTGAAATTGCAACAAACTCACAATGTTGTTGTACCTACGGCGTATTACTGTTATAATATTTTAAAGCTCCAGGCTTCGTTGAAGCAAGCATAATGCGGGGTTAATTAATGCTGTTCTGGGATTCATTTCAGCGAAAGTACATTTATATGTACACATGCCAGTACCTACATTTAATGCAAGTACATTTTGCACGTCCGCACCGATAACGTACCTACTATGTATATTATGTACTTACTAGTTGCGCTCCGCGGTTTCACCCGCGTTCTTCTGTTATCCCGCAGGAACTCTTTTCCGGGATAAAAAGTTGCCTATGTTTTCCAGGGTGTAAGCTACCTCCATTCCAAATTTCATGAAAATCGGTCTAATAGCTACGGTGATACGTGGTAACAAACATTCTCACACATACACAAACTTTCGCAGCGTTATATTAGTAGGATAGAGAGCTGTAATCGTGTTATTGCGAAAACATTAAATTTTGTTCCAGGATTTTTTTATGGAGTGGTCAGGACAGGACAGTAGTGATGTACTAATGTATAATTACATATATATTATAGTAAGGAGGTAAGTTTTGCATTGAAGATACGAGTCTACCACCCGCATCGCGTTCGAGTTGTTTACTCAGGTGTACCTACCTACCTACTCCTTGCACACCGTGAAATTGGATACTCTACGATAACTGGAAAGCTAAACATTATTTACATAGTTTGTGACTGTTGGTTTTGTCATATCGTTTACATTACAAAGGAAAATTGTAGTTTTCACTTCACTTATCACTAAACATCACCAATACGAGGTAAAGTTTGTTTGTACGAGTATGTTTGTGTATGTCAGTTGTATGTTTTTTGGGGTAGGACAGTTCTGGGGCTCAATTCTCGCGGCGTGATATATTATTACATTCGATAAATATCGCAATAAAGGTCAAAATATGTTTTGAATTTTGACAGTTATTGCGATATTTATCGAATGTGATAATACGAGTATAACACGCCGCGAGAATTGATCTTTCACTGTTGCAAAGCTAATGTATGCTTTACTGTAAAAAAATAATTATTATTATTGTGTAAAATAATATAATATTGTAAAAAAGCCCTTCCAAAGGGGTCAAGCTATCTTTTCTTGTTCTGCCTTTTATTGTACTGACCTAATAAACAACTTACTGGTGTAATAAATGTAAATTATAAAAATAATTGGTTTTTATTACAGCAATTACAGCAGGACGAGAGATATATATATTATACCTAAACAAATTATTAATGCTTTAATAGAGATCTACATTCAGTTTTTCAACCTCAGGTAGTTTACACATTAGGTTCATACAAAAAAGTGCTGAACAAAGCGTTACAGTTTCTTCCCCTTCTAACTTGATAAGTAATTCAACCGTTTCAGCTGAAGTTTCACTTCATTACAGTTGCTTTCAGCTCAGTGCATTGTCTCCACTACATTCTAGTCTCTGGCTCAAGCTGCGAGCGACGCCAACTGTGTATGCCGGAGTTTCGGTTATATTGTGCATTAATTAATTTTCGTGAATAAACAGAGTATCGGATTATGAAGCTCTAGAATTTGAATAGTAAATAAATTATTTCTGGAGCTTTTGATAGAGAAATATTTGATGCCTGTCTTCCTACAATAATACTACTATAAATAAATACTTAACTAATACCACGTGGGCCCAGTGCAGCTTGGTAGATGTCGCATGCCCTTGAATGTTGCAGTTCTAGGACATGCTGGTTTCCTCACGATGTTTTCTTTCACCATTTTTGAGCGATGGCAAAGCCGCACATAACTTATTAAGTCATATGTGCGGGCCGAGAGGATTCGAACTCAGTGTCGGCGCCTTGTAAGTCTTGTAAGTCGCACGCATTACCTCAGGCCACCATCGCTAGGGGAACCACCCCACAGTGCTTTGCGTCCACGTCGCGTTCCCCGGTAACGATACCCGATCTGACCACCGTAACGGAGTGGCAGATCGGGATCGGCCAAAGTTGCACTGTGCGTCGTAGCGAACATATGCGGAAAACCTACGACAACTGCGGTATCATGCCTCCTAAGATGCTTGCGCGGGACGCCTCCGGGCGTTTCCTGAAACCAAAAGGCCCTTCTCAGGGCCAAACCGACGAAGTCTCGTCGGTATCGGATGGCGGTCGTGCGCCACTTGCCAATGTCGCTTCGGTGTCGGCGGCACGTCTCGCGCCACAAACCGATGTCGCTTCTGCGACGTCTAGTCGTGCTCCCAGCACGGCCAGCACGTATTTTGGCGGTGATTACCCGACGGATTCCGAATACGAGTCCGTTGTCTTCGAGTCGGACACTAGTTCGATGGCGGTGGATGGCCAGTCGCGTAAGCGGGCCTTTATGAAGACTGCGTCCGAGGGCTCTTCAGACGCGGCGAAGCCGAAGAAGAAGGTGAAGGCGAAGAAGAAGGCGGCGGACACCCATGACGTGGGCCTGTTCGATGCCCAACGCCAGTTGAATCTGGCGCAGCGGGAACAGCTCCAGAAAGACCTGGAGGAGAAGGTCGCCGCCAAGGAGAAACAGGCGCGCTCCGCCCGGGCCAAGTCTGGCTACGGCGCTACCAGCGTTAACTACGCTGATTACACCTTGGCGGAACTGGAGAAGATGGCTGCGGAAGACAAGGAGGAGATCATGACGGTCGCCTCCAAGTCATCGAACCTGAAAGGGACTTTCCAGAAGTCCCTTAAATGCAGGGCGATGAGCCTCTGCAGCATCGTCACAGAGCTGGCGATGCGTAAGGCGACCGAGGAGACTCGCCAACTGCAGGCGAAAGTTGATCGCCTGCAGTCAGAGGTCAGCCAGCTGCACCAAAAGCTGGCAGAGGTCACTGCTCGGCCCAACAAAGCTGACCCAAGACCTGCGGCTGAGGCCCCTACCTCCAATCTTGAGGACACCATCCGCAAGGTGATCATGGAGGAAAGGGCCTTCACGAGAGCCTGCATCGCAGGAATCGAAGACCGGCTCCTGCCGGAGAAGCGCCTCCGACCGCCGCTCGCGTCGGACAAGAGGCAACCAAAGCCGGGGCCATCCTCCCAGCCTATGCAAGGGAAGGACATGGCCAAGAAGACGGCGAGCAAGTCGCCGCCACAGCAGGGGCCATCCTCCCAGACGGAGGACGCCCTTCTACCCTCCACCACCCCCACCAACGCGTGGACAAAGGTGACAGGGAAGAATGGTAAGGCCAAGAAGAAGCCGAAGTCGGCGGCCGCCTCTACCGCCCCCACCACGACCCCTCCCGTACCGTCCAAGGCCGGTAAGGGAAAAGGAAAGGGAAAGGGGAAGAAGTCGGCCCCCAAGCCCGCCTCCGCTGCTCCTGCAGCCGAAAGGGCCTCTGCCGGAGGGAAGAAGTTGGCTCCCCCCAAGACCGCAGCCGTAGTGGTGACTCTCACCGCGGAGGCAGCGGAAAGGGGGGAGACTTACCAGTCGATCCTGGTGCGAGCCCGCGCCAACGCCGACCCCACCCAGTTGGGGATCGAAAAGGTCACGTGCCGCCGCACGCAAGCGGGAGCTCGGCTTTTCGAGTTTTCGGGGGCGCAGAGCGGCGCCGACGCGGACCTCTTCGCAAACAAGATGCGAGAGGTCATCGCGGATGCGGCCAAGGTTGCCAGACCTGTCAAGCTGGTGACCTTAGAGGTCCTCGACCTTGACGACTCCGTCTCCAAAGAGGAGGTGGTAGCGGCAGTTGCAGCAGCGGGAAGCTGCAGCGCCGCAGCGGTGCAGGCCCGTGCCATTAGACCCGGGCGCGGCGGCATGGGGGTTATCCGCCTCGAGTGCCCTGTCGCCGCAGCCAAAGCCGTCCTCGACAAAGGGCGGCTCACCGTCGGATTCAGCTCGAGTGCGGTCCGAGCACTTGATCGGCAGCCTCTGCGCTGCTACAAGTGCTTCGGAATCGGCCACACGCGGGCCCTCTGTCCGGCTAAGGTAGACAGGATGGACACCTGCTACCGCTGCGGCAAAGAGGGACACAAGTCCGCGTCCTGCAAGGCCACCGTGCCGCATTGCGCGGTGTGTGCCGCCAGTGGCCGCCCAGCGGGCCACGTTATGAAGGGGAAGAGTTGCAACCCTCCCCCTAAGAAGGGTAAAGCACAGGCGCCGACCCAGCCTGCTGTTGCCACCGCCACTGTTCCTGCAACGGGAACCTCGGCGGCTGCGGAGGGGGATGCGATGTCCGATTAATGTCTAGGTCCGTATATCGCATCCTTCAGGCGAACATCAACCACTGCAGAGCAGCCCAGGACCTGCTGGTGCAGTCCATGGCTGAGGGGTTGATAGACGTTGCGGCAGCCGCCGAGCCATACTCGGTGCCTGGCAGTTGGTTGGGTGACCAGGACGGCACCGTGGCATTGGTGTCGCGGCCTTCCACAGACTCCCCTCCCCTCTCGTTCTTAGAGAGGGGACCGGGATACGTGGCCGCCGCGTGGGGAGATATAGCCCTGGTGGGCGTCTACTTCTCCCCGAACCGCCCTCTCTCGGACTTCGAGACGTTCCTTGAAGTCCTCACTGCGGTAGTCGCGAGGGCGGCGCCCCGACAGGTCGCCGTATTGGGCGACCTTAACGCCAAGTCGACGGCCTGGGGCAACCCGGCCGCCTCTTGTAACGTCCGCGGAACCGCCGTCGATTTTTGGGCGGCGTCGTGTGGTGTGTCTCTCCTCAACAGAGGGTCAGTTCACACTTGCGTGCGGCAACGGGGAGGGTCAGTGGTGGACGTTTCGTTCGCCACCCCCGTTCTAGCCACACGCGTTCTGAACTGGCGGGTGGAGATGGTGGAGACATTGTCGGATCACCGCTACGTGCGGTTTGACATCTCCACCCACTCCACCCAGGGGACGGCCCGCTCGGGCCCTTCCCCCTTTCCTCGATGGGCTCTCACCCGCCTGGATCGAGAGGCGGCCGAGGAAGCGGCCTTCCTACAGGACTGGCTTAGTCCTCCAGCCGACGTCCAGGACGTGGACGCCGCTGCGGTCCAGCTTAGAGGGTCTCTGACCGACGTGTGCAATTCCAGCATGCCTCGGTCTCGTCGCCCTCCCCCCAAACGCGCCGTCTATTGGTGGTCGGAGGAGCTGGCGGAACTTCGGGCTGCGTGCACCGCGGCCAGGAGGTCCTACACGCGGAGTCGGCGGCGCCGCCCTCGAGATGAGGCCAATGAGGTTACTCTCTACGCCTCGTACAACGAGGCCAAGGTCTCTCTCAGGGTGGCAATGCTCGCCGCCGAAGACTCGGCGAGAGCCGAAATGCTGGCAGATCTGGACAGGGACCCTTTCGGGAGGCCATACAAGGTAGCGCGGAATAAACTGCGCCTCCGCGGTCCCCCCGTTACGGAGTCCCTGGAGCCGGCGTTGCTATACGGGGTGGTCCGGTCCCTGTTTCCGAGCAGGACCCACTTCACCCCTCCGGTAATGGACCCTCCGCGAAGCTCGGCTCCGCCTGAGGAGGAGGAGGAAGAGGAAGCCCCGGTCTCGGCGGCAGAAGTCTGCGTGGCGTCTCTCCGCCTTCGCGCCAAAAAGACGGCCCCGGGACCCGACGGTGTTCCCGCACGAGTGGTGGCCATCGCCACCTCCCAAATGGAGGAGAGGTTTCGGGACCTCTTTAGCGCGTGTCTCACGGCTGGGAGGTACCCGAAATGCTGGAAGGAGGGACAATTGTGTCTCCTACGGAAGGAAGGTCGCCCGGCGGACTCCCCCTCAGCATACCGGCCCATCGTTCTGCTCGATGAGGTCGGTAAGATGTTCGAGGGGATTATAGCAGCCCGGCTGAATAGCCACCTCAGCGGAGTCGGGCCAGACCTGTCGGACGCCCAATTCGGTTTCCGACGAGGGCGTTCGACTGTGGATGCACTGGCCCTGCTCAAAGGACAGGTGAAGGAAGCGGTGGATGCCGGGGACGGAGTGCTGGCTGTGTCATTCGATATAGCCAACGCCTTTAACTCCGTCCCCCACTCAACGATCTTGGAGGCACTCCGCTATCACGGAGTGCCCGAATATCTGCGTCGGCTGCTAGGCAGCTACTTAGAAGACAGAGCTGTCCTCTTCGTTGACCGAACGGCGTCAATTAGACGCCATGGCGCTGAATCCGGTGTTCCACAGGGGTCCGTGCTTGGACCCCTCCTGTGGAACATCGGATTTAACTGGCTCCTGCGGGGAACCCTCCTCCAGGGCACGAGTGTCATATGTTACGCGGATGACACTCTCCTCACTGCCCGGGGGAGGAAGTTCAGCGAGGCGGCCAATTTGGCCTCAGCCGGCGGATCCCTAATTGCGGGTAGGATCCGCCGCCTAGGACTGACGGTGGCGCTTCATAAGACCGAGGCCGTATTCTTCCACGGGCCTCGGCAGCGCATCCCCCCTGACGCCCACATCACGGTGGAGGGTGTCAGGATCGACGTGAAGGCCCAGATGAAGTATCTGGGCCTAGTTCTCGACAGCAGGTGGCGCTTCGGCCCGCACTTCAGCGGGCTGTCGACGCGCCTGCTCAAAACCGCGGGCGCCCTCTCATGGCTCCTCCCAAATCTGGGGGGGCCCAAGGCGCGATGCCGGCGCCTGTATGCCGGCATCATAAGGAGCATGGCTCTTTACGGAGCTCCTATCTGGGCGGACTCCCTGAGCAGAAGAGAGAACGCCACCGCCATCCGCAGGCCCCAAAGGGCCATTGCACAGCGGGTGGCGAGGGCCTACCGCTCAGTGAGTTTTGCGGCAGCGTGCGCCCTGGCCGGCACCCCTCCATGGGAGCTGGAGGCGTGGGTGCTCGCCAGGGTCTATGAATGGACGGCACAGCGCAAAGCGCGCGGGGAACCCCCCATGCCGGAAGAGCGGGAGGCCGTCCGACAGGAGGCGAAGGAAGGAGTCATCCAGCATTGGAAGGACGAACTCGCCTCCGCCACCTTCGGGCGGCGAACGTTGGACGCGGTCGGGCCGGTCCTCCAAGATTGGCTAGAGAGGCCTCACGGGTTCCTCTCGTTCCGCATGGTGCAGGTGCTATCAGGCCATGGGTGTTTTGGCTCGTACCTGCACCGCATCCAACGAGAGGAAACCCCGTCGTGTCACGAATGCGGCGCGGCAGCGGATACGGCGCAACACACGCTCGAAGAGTGTCCGGCCTGGTCAGAGCTGCGGAACAGCTTGATTGCGGTCACCGGGCCGGACCTCTCACTACCCAGCGTGGTCGCCACCATGTTGGGCGACGAGGCAGCCTGGTCAGCGGTCGCCTCCTTTTGCGAGAACGTGATGTCCCAAAAGGAGGCGGCGGAGCGTGCCCGAGAGGAGGATCCTCTTGCTGCACCACTCCGCAGGAGAAGAGGAGGCAGAAGAAGGCGGCAATACGACCGTCGCTTCCCTCCTCCGGGTGGTGGATAATATCATCCCCACCCACCCCGTCGGACGGGATTGGCCGAGAAGTACTGCCGGCCATTCCCGGGCCCCTCCTATGAGAGAGGGGCGGAGAGGCCCCGCTACCACAGCGGGCACCCGTCGTTGGGGGGCTGGAAGTCGAGGCTTGCTGGATACCCAGCCCCCCCACATATGGACGATGCGGAACAGTACCCCGGGGTTTTAGTGAGGTATGGCGCACTAGTACAGCGCGAGTCCCACACTCCCTCCGAGCCCCTCCCCTTCTGGGGGGGGCATTGCACCGGAGGGGTTAGTGCGTAACAGCATTTCCCCGGGTAAAAAAAAAAAAAAAAAAAAAAAAAAAGGCCACCATCGCTCCATAGTAGATATACTTACCCACCTATATCTATTCTGTAGCTCTATTTCACTTTTAATTTGCTTCGAAGCGTTATTAAGCTCCTCAAAGACATAAATAACACGCACTAGGAAACTAAGCCCATAAAGCGATGACGAATTAATTCTCTCCCAATTAACATTATGGCTGTAATCCGCGAAATTTCTACTCACTTGCTAGCTGTAATTAATCTACCAAAGAGATTAGATCATAATTCTCCCTGGATAATTTCTTTATCTGGATTTACAACGTTATTGAAAAAATGTTAATAATCTCGGCCAACTTCTGTTTGTTCTACTTTTATCAAAATACATACCTACATACCTCAAAAACGAATAGGTAAGGATTTTCTGTGTTTTTCTTTTACTGTACCTACCAGACCTACCTATGAAACTTTTTACCTCTGTTGTGTCTACAAAACCTATTGTTTATTTTATTCTGTGACCACCTAGATCTAGAGCATCATCAACAGCCAGAAGAAGTCCAGTGCTGAACGTATAGACCTCCTATGAACTTACCTATAGGAAAAAAATATTATGAACTAGCTGTTCCTCTGAGGACGGGCGACGTCGCCGAGGCAGGCCCCGAAAAAGATGGCGTGATGACCTTGACTCATTTGAGGAGCGGTGGCCTGAGGTTGCTGGGGATAGAGATATCTGGAAGGAAATGGGGGAGACCTTTGCCCAGCAGTGAGCCAGTATAGGTAAAAAAAAAAGCTGTTCCTCACGGTTTCACCTGCGTGGGCTACAGTTTATGGCGATAAAAAGTAGCCGATGTCCTCTCTCAGGCTCTAGACTATCTCTGTACCGAATTTCTTTAAATCCGTTCAGTAGTTTAGGCGTGAGACACAGAAAGACAGACAGAGTTACTTTCGCATTTATAATATTAGTAGAAAAGTAGGGATTATTAAAAATCGTAAAAGCAAGTTGCTTGATATGATTTACTTACAGAAGTTACCTCTAAAAGGTTTTTAGCATTTTTCCAATAACCTTTCAATATACCTTTACGCGTAGGTACTGTTTGACATAGTTAAATTCCACCTATAATATACCTATCTACCTAGTTACCTACGTAACTAGGTAGATAGGTATGGCTAAGTATAACGAAACCATTCCGTTGAGATCGAAGGTATATTATATACTTACATGACACGCGTAGTAGCTACGAACCTGACCTTTTCTTCCACTTAGTGTTTCCCTATATATCTTCCACTTAAATAATAAATCTCTAACAGTCACTGACTAACAGAAAACGCACAAAAACTAAATGTGAAGCCCTGGGGCCCAATTCAATAAATATAGCATTAACTGTCAAAATTCAATACATATTTTGACAGCTATTGCGATATTTATCGAATGTGATAATATATCACGCGGCGAGAATAGGGCCCCTGGAAACATTTGACTAGCGATATACATATAGGTAGGTAGATTAGGTATGTAGTGTATAGGTGTGCGCCATAAAAGATCTTTGAAAATCATCCCAGGTGCTTTAATGGAATAGAGTAGTAAAAAAGTAGACGACCAGCCTGATGATAAGCTGTTGCCGTCGCCTATAGACATTTGTAACACTATATAGGGGCGTTGCCTCTAAGAACTCTTTTCACACCCATCTTGAAATGACTGCATTTTGTAGCAGTGCGGAATGACTTGAGGATGGAACACACATCACATTTTTAAGTTAAGGTTTAGGTGTTAGGGTATGTCTTCTTCTTCATGCCCCATTCCACTCTCCAATGTCAGCCGTCATCGCTTCATTCACTCCCATTTTATTCATATCGATCCATAAACAATCCATCCATCTTTTCTTTGGTCTTCCTTTTCCCTTGGTAGGTATGTATGGAAAATAAACAACTTTCACGCGGGCGAAGCCGTAGCGCAGATAGCTAGTTGCCAATCAATTCTAACAGATTCCAACGTCGATCCTTAGTTACTTAGGTACCCAAATACCTTCCACCACAATATATAAGGTTAACCTTGCCCATGCCACACCACAATCTCGTAACTGTCTATTCCGCCCACAATAACAGATCCCACATGAATTGCCCAAAATTCTCACTCATATTAACATTACACGAACCGTAAACACCGTAGGTATACTTAAACGATTATTCGCCCATCTAACGCCGGAAACAAGGGCTTTATTCTTACCATTCTTACCGAACATCACTTACAATCAGGGGCATAGCTACCGTCGTATCTGCCGTATCAATTATACGGGGCCCCCAAGCCACGGGGGCCCCCGAATAATTGATCCGAGATCCGAAGGAACTATGTAATAAAGCTACGCTCGTGATATATAGGTATATCAATGTAAATGTTTTTTTTTTTATTTTTTTAAAGTACTCTGTAGCTCACGAACAACGGCTTCATCACCATGTGAACGTCGAGGCTGTCCAGCTCCTCGACAACACGGACATAGTGAGACGACTGAAAAGGACGAAACCTTTTGAGTTAGTTTATCTGAGTGCAAACAATACGTAGTTCAGTGAGTGCTAAAAGTGCTAAAGAACACAAAAACAAAGTGTCTTCCCCTTAATAGAGACAATAAGAAAAGTGCTAATGGACACATTCTTAGTTATACTCTACCTAGCAACTTATGTTATATTTAAATTACTTATTAGCCATTATAGGCTAGACTGTAATACCGTAGAAGTATCCGCCAAAAGTAGAAACTTCATAAAAAAAAAAGAAATGTAAATGTATTTACTTTTTTACATAGTACCTACCAAATTACCAATAAGTTTAGCAGCAAACTACATATATACCTACGTGCGTGCGTACTCTTGAAACACAATGAATATGGAGTATTTATTGGTGTTAATTTTTTTAATGTCTAGAGGTAAATGATTTGTTTTGTGTGTGAATAATTTGATGTGGCACCACGCCACGCTTGATCTTCCTACTGCATACCTGCCCACTTAATTTGATAGGCATATTTTTTACCATCTAATCTTGTTATCCTTTAACTAACATTTGTCGCTGTGTTGAAATGAAAGTCACCTTGTTGACCTAGGTCCTACTCGTATATTTACATAACATGTATCAAAGTCTAGATTGTTACAGTATAAAACTCACTATTGTATGCACAACAAATTACCGTCGATTCTTCATGCATGTTTCACGAGGCATCCCGACCACATGTGACCTTGCCCTGTTCCGGACCTCGGGCTCCGGATAAATGTAGAAAGGTAGACACGAAACAGTCAATTAATAACTTGATTGTGTGTATGATCGTGTGTTTAAACAAACTACGCTAAGAACTCCATATTCACACGCATTACCAATACATATAATAAGCACTTTGGGGAAATAGACATATTCAACGGTAATAAACACGGTTTTCGTCACAAGATAATTCAAAACCTGGAAGTTCTATAGCGGCCCTTGTAGATTTCACTCTCTTCATCAGTATTTCCTCACCCAACTCCCCCCCCCCCTTTTTTACACACACACACACACACACACACCACACACACACTACCACAAAACTACTCTCCAAACTTGCAACCATTGTAATTATCATTCATTAATTATACTGTTTTTCTTTTTTTTTTTCATTTTGTGCCATGTTCTAATAATATTAATGTGAAATTCTTTAATTGGCCTTACAATGTTAAGTATTCTATAAGCAATATAATTGTATTACGCTGTTGAGTTTCTTAATAAATAAATAAATAAATACTAGGACAGAAATAATACACCTACAATATTGAAGCGACGATGGCTCAGTGGTAGTGACGTCGGCTTGCGATCCGTAGGTCGTGGGTTCAAATCCTACAAAGAGCTTGAGCTTTCGGTGAAGGAAAACATCGTGATGAAAGCATAGCTTGGTGTTCTAGTGCTCGCCTGGCTAGCCTCAAATTAAGAATCTGTCGCCAAGCACCTATCGCTGTGTTCCGGTAGCGCCACTTGAGAGCCAATCCAGGTGTGGCGTGGCGCCACCTTCGACCACATCGTCACTTAATATCAGGTGACTTGTGGTCAAACACTACCCTGTAGTAAAAAAAATAAAATGTATTTACCTACTTAGGAAATGTAGCCTGTAATGAATATTCCTGCCTAGTTATCTACTGCTTCAGTAATAGTCAGGTAGGTAGGTACATAATAGCTGAAAAACAGATAAATAATCATTGGGGCAAACGTGTTCTTAAGTGGAGACCGCGACTCGGCAAACAGTGTAGGCGAAATCAAAAAAAAAATCAAAAATCAAAATCAAAAATATGTTTATTCAATAGGATACATTGTGATCACTTTAAAACGTCAACTTAAAACTAGCTACGCCTGTTCCAACCTCCTTACGCCGGCAAAAGAACAGGCAAGAAACGCCCGGCAGGTAATTTTTTTGGCGCGATCACATTGACAATTTTATTCTTATTACTAATTGATTGAATTGGAGCAAGTTCACTAAAATCCCAAGCTTTTTTTTTTTGTCATCTAATAGTCCGATATTTTTTATTTAGCTTTACTAATAATAAGATTTCTCTTGTTTGGTTACATAGGCGAAATGGCTGTCAGCGATTGGATGAGAGGATAGCTGAAGATCGGGCTTGATGGCGTACTTTGGGAGAAGCCTATATCCAACAGTGTACTGAAACAGGTTGATTATGATGATGATGATGAGGTAGGTAGGTACTTTACCGACTGACTCTGCTTGGCACTTAGGTGTCTCTCCAAAAAATTTACTCTCTCCAGTACCTCCGTCTAATTAGGAGCGAGCGAATTACGTAGCCCTACCTAAGGGAGACTGCTGATGTAGCACCGCTGCATCGAAACATTGCACCATTGACGTCAGAAGCAAAGGTCGGCGGACGGTGTCAATTAGCATAGAAACATTCATTCCGTTTCCCGCCTCGATACGGACACCTAGCATAGTAATAGTCTTAAGTACCTATTGTATAATTTTTACTCTAATTAAAGTTCATATTAAAATCATTTCGGTTTTTTTTGGAACCTCCGCCTGCCGCTAACGTATTTGGCGCAGTCGGTAGGATACTCGCGGGACGGTTCGCGAAGTCCAGAAATCTCGAAAATCGGGAATCACGTCGCGAATCGCTCGGGTGGCTGTCAAGCTCCATCTTCGAGTATCTGAACTTACGGACCTGCGGCAGGACTAGAGGGGACCAAGACATCGGACCACAGGAAAAGCCAGAGATGAAACATATGTAAGTGCACTTGAATTACTCTCGTGTTGCTTTCCTTTATCCCATAAGCCAATCTTCCACATCAAGATTTATCATCCTAGAGCCTCTAGTTCGCGGGAGCCTGATTCACGACAGGCCCGCCAGCGTTTAGTAGATATTAATAGAGTTAATATAGAGTTAGAATCTAGTTTAGAGTTGAATACATCGTGTGACGAAATGTCGTATGATCCAGACGTAATATTCAAGGCCCTCCGCCTTGTCCCGGAATTTGATGGTAACCCTAACGTGCTCACACGTTTCATAAAAATATGTGACCAACTAGCAGCTACATATTTAAGTTCAACACCAGGTAGTGAGTTCCCTAATCTGTGCTTGCTGAATGGAATCCTTAATAAAGTGACGGGAACCGCTGCATGTACCATCAACTCTAATGGAATACCAGAGAGTTGGCTAGGCATTCGAACTGCCTTAATCAATAACTTTTCAGACCAGCGTGACGAGACGGCGTTATATAACGACCTCTCCTTAACTTCACAGGGTAATAGATCAGCTCAAGAATTTTATGATCACTGCCAAACCTTGTTTAGTACTTTAATGACTTATGTAACACTACACGAATCCATACCTACGACGATTGAGGCGAAACGCGAGTTATATAAGAAAGTGACGATGCAGGCATATGTTCGCGGTTTAAAGGAACCTTTAGGGTCCCGTATACGTTGTATGCGACCCACTACTATAGAGAAGGCGCTCGAGTATGTACAGGAGGAGTTAAATATTATGTACCTACAGCAACGAAGTGAGCCCTCGAGAGGCCAAGTGACCCCTAAGGCCACTACCACCTTACCACCGATAGCATTCGCACCCCCGCGTCATAATCATTTCCAGGCACCGGTACCTAACTGGCCTGTTCCCGTGGGACAGCGCCCCATGAGGCCCCCGCCTCAACCTTTCAAATTTGCTGAACAGACTCAACATCAATATCGCATGCCAACTAACACCCAAAGAATGTTTGGGGCACCACCCCCTAACTACAACCCTCGTAGTAACGTATTTCGGTTACCACCCCGAAATAATCAGCCTCAGCCTATGAGTGGAGTACAGCGTTTTACTCCTAAACCGTTACCGCATACTAAAATGATAACAGGTCATGATTGGAGTAAGTTCGGGAACCCTCCACCTACTAATTATTTTAAAACTCGCGAAATGAACATGAATGACTGCACGGCGTACAATGACTCGGATTACTATACCTACCAATACTACGACGAACCGGAGTACAATTACACGGACTATGCCGACTACAGCAGCGGAATGTCCCCCGGTTTTACCTATGACGCGACATACGACATGACTGAGGAAAACCAACTTGACGAGTCTCAACCACAAGCGGGTTGCAGCCACGAAGAACAGGATTTTCGCGAAACTTCGACGTCACAAAGACCAAGATAGAATTAAACTTACAGACACAAAGACAATTGCCCTACGTTGAAATCGCGGACCCACCTTTGAAATTACTCATAGATACGGGAGCTAATCAATCCTTCATAAGCCCCGAGGCCGTTGAGAAATACTTCTACGACTTACCACTTAATTACGACCCATTTGAAGTGACGAACATACACGCGACAAGTAGGAACGATTATTCTATTACACTACCGTGTTTTGCAGAGTTTAACGACGCAGATAATATGAAGTTATTCATATATCGGTTTCACGATTATTTTGACGGGCTAATAGGTTTAGATTTGCTAACTAAGTGGGAGGCCCGTATAGATCTGAGAGAAAGTCAACTCTTGACTCGAACCGCATCTAATCCCATCAGGATGTACAACTCACGTAACGTGAATTTATATGAAGACATGATTCCAGCAGGAACTTCTAAAGTCATTCGCGTACCCGTTGACACTTTAGACGGCGATGCTTTTATTACAGAACAATTTCTCTGTAACTGTATAGTTCACGAGTGCCTGACCACCGTAGTCAATAACCGTGGTTATTTAGAAGTCGAGAACCCAACGCCGAATGACGTAATATTTTCACTGGACCGGCCAGCACACGCGGAATTATTTAATACTGAGTGCACGCGCACCGAACAAGTAGCGACACGTGCACAAGATGTAGTCTCACGGTTACGCACCGATCACTTGAACGAGGAAGAGAAAGCTAATCTTGTATCTCTCTGTTCTCGCTATCCGGACGTTTTCTATATAGAAGGTGAAGCGCTTACCTTCACCAATAAAATCAAACACCGAATTAGGACAACTGACGAGCTGCCAGTGCACACTAAGAGCTATCGATATCCATTCGTGCACCGCCAGGAAGTTAGAGACCAGATAGGCAAAATGTTGGAACAAGGTATTATCCAACCATCCGAATCGGCATGGAGCTCACCTATTTGGGTAGTACCAAAGAAAGCAGACGCTTCTGGAAAACAGAAATGGCGTCTAGTAGTTGATTTTCGTAAGGTTAATGAAAAGACTCTAGATGACAAATATCCCATTCCAAACATTACTGACGTACTTGACAAGTTAGGGAAGTGCCATTATTTTTCAACCCTTGATTTGGCAAGTGGCTTCTATCAAGTAGAGATGGACCCACAAGACATTGAGAAGACCGCCTTCAATGTTGAACATGGGCACTTTGAATTTCTTCGAATGCCCATGGGATTAAAGAACTCTCCATCTACGTTCCAACGTGTAATGGACAATGTCCTTAGAGGTCTACAAAACGAGATATGTTTAGTTTATTTGGATGATATAATTGTGTTCAGCACATCCCTTCAGGAACACATGATTAACCTGGAAAAAGTCTTCCAGAGACTCCGAGAATCCAATTTTAAAATCCAAATGGATAAATCAGAGTTTTTGAAGCTTGAAACAGCTTATCTCGGTCATATCATTGGTAAAGACGGTATTAAGCCAAATCCGGATAAGATATCCGCCGTAAAGAAATATCCCATCCCTAAGACTCCAAAAGAGATCAAACAATTCTTAGGCCTTCTCGGTTATTACCGAAAGTTCATCCCAGATTTTGCTCGTATCACCAAGCCTCTCACCCAGTGTCTAAAAAAGGGCAAGAAGATCACCCTTGACACAGAATATGTAAATTGCTTTGAGAAATGCAAGACTCTCTTAACTAACGACCCAATCTTGCAATACCCAGATTTTACTAGAGAATTCAACTTAACAACTGACGCTTCTAATGTAGCCATCGGAGCTATACTATCACAAGGTCCAATAGGATCAGACAAACCCGTCTGTTATGCGTCTCGAACTCTAAATGAGAGCGAGATGAACTACAGCACTATCGAAAAGGAACTGCTTGCCATAGTCTGGGCCACAAAATACTTTAGGCCTTACCTTTTCGGACGGAAGTTTAAGATTCTGACTGACCATAAACCACTACAGTGGATGATGAATTTAAAAGAACCAAATTCACGTCTCACGAGATGGAGACTTAGATTGAGTGAATATGACTTCACGGTGATTTATAAAAAAGGTAGAGCAAATACAAACGCTGACGCCCTCTCTCGAGTAGAAATTCATACCGGTGACGTTTTAGCTCTAGTAGATGACATTGACGACTATAACTTATTCAACGGTAACCCATCTGAATCATTACTTCCTCGAGCAAGCTCTTCCACTGCTACTGTACACACCAGTAATGAGAACCCCATTCTAGAAGTTCCTATAACAGACGTACCACTGAATAAATTCAATCGACAGATATGCTTTACTGTAGTGAATGACGTAAAGAAGAGACCCACGGTAACCAAACCTTTCGAGACTCACACGCGTACTAGTATCCAACTATCAGAGACTAATCTTGAAGAAGACGTAATAAACGCCGTAAAGGAATTTGTTAACCCGAAAGTTAAAACCGCTATTTTGATCAACCCACCTTTGGCTATGTACTCAATAATCCCAATCTTGCAAGACAAGTTCAGAAGTTCATCAATGAATCTTGTTTTAGCTAAAACTGAACTTGAAAATGTCAAAGAGTACCTAAGGCAGCAGGAAATCATCCGCCACTATCATGATGGAAAGACCAATCATCGCGGAATTAATGAGTGCTATTTAGCCCTATCTCGCAGATATTACTGGCCCAAAATGAAAGACCAAATAACTAAATTTATAAATGAATGTACGATCTGTGGACAGGCTAAATATGACAGGAACCCTGTTAGACCTCAATTTAATATTGTTCCACCAGCTACCAAGCCGTTTGAGATCATTCATATGGACTTATTCACAGCACAAAATGAGAAGTATATAACTTTCATTGACGTGTTCACAAAGTACGGTCAAGCTTATCACTTGCGTGATGGCACAGCTGTCAGCATATTACAGGCCGTTCTACTATAGTTACAGATAATGGAACTGAATTCACCAATCAGCTATTTATGGAATTCACACGGCTTCATAAGATAAATCATCATAGAATCTTAGCTCACTCTCCTAACGATAATGGGAACATTGAACGTTTCCATTCAACACTTCTTGAACACCTTAGAATACTTAAGTTACAGCAAAAAGAGGAGCCTATTATCAACTTAATGCCCTACGCTATAATAGCCTACAATAGTTCGATACATAGTTTCACGAGATGCAGACCTTTTGACTTACTAACAGGACATTTTGATCCCAAGGACTTCCTTGACATTGACATTACGCAACAATTGTTACAGCAGTACACCCAGACTCATAGGGAACAGATGAAAAAGGTCTATGACATCATTAACACCACATCTCTTGCTAATCGCACCGCTCTAATCGAGAATAGGAATAAGACACGCGAGCCCGAACAAGAGTATGCACCTGACCAACAAATTTTCATTAAGAATCCTTTTGCTAGCCGCCAAAAGACAGCACCACGCTACACGCAGGACACTGTCTTAGCTAACCTGCCAATCCACATCTATACTTCCAAGAAACGTGGACCTGTGGCAAAATCAAGGCTCAAGCGTATCCCTAAAGCAAGTAATTTGTTACAGAATCCTGCTAATAATGATCCTCTCCATGACGCGATCTCAGGAGATAAAACTTAGATGACTGACCAGGATTATCTTACTAACAAGCTTGGCAAAGTGTTAAACCAATTAAAATCTTTAGAGCCCAATCTAGTTAAAAGAGGTCTTATAGACGGACTGGGTTCAGTAATAAAAAGTATTACTGGGAACCTAGATCACTCTGATGCGTTAAAGTATGATGAGGCAATTCGAACTTTAGAATCTAATCAGAACAAAATGGCATCTGAATTTAACAGTCATATTAGTATGAGTAAAGAGTGGATGTCTAAACACTCTGACGTATTAGAACAGTTACTAGAAAATCAGGATAAAATTATCGCAACAATAGAACTTATATTACGGAGCGATTCTAATAGAGAAAATAGTTTAGTTAAATATGCAAAATTTGCACAACTCCTAGAAGTTATTAGTGAAAACATAGAAGACCTAATGCAAGAAATACTTAGAATAGAGAATAGTTTAGCTTTTATTCGTGCATCTAGCACACATCATTCTATGATAGATATAGGTATATTAGAATTAATGGTTAATAAGCTTAAGATGATTTATAGCAGAGATCAGATTTTAGATTTAGATTTAAGAGAATACTATGATATTATAAAACCAGGTTCATATTATAGCAATAATCAAATAGTTTTCGTTTTTCAATTTCCAATAGTTTCTAGAGATGAATATGATTTTTATACCTAAAAAATATGCGCAGGCTCTTATCCCATCCTTTCCCTTCATTGCAACTAACGAGTTGTCATTCGTGTACATAGAGGCAGAATGCCCGAAGTTACGAGACAGGTACCTCTGCGAACAAGAAGTCACACATCAGATACGCACCAAATCTGACTGTATCCACGAGCTGATCACCGGCCAAGTTCTACAAGACTCCTGCAAGCTCACGACGGTCACCCTAGCGAGAGAAGCGATGAAGAAACTCGACGACCAACATTACGTCTTGTCGTTCCCGCACAGTACAAAAGTACAGCTCAGCTGCTCCAGCAGGAACTACAGGTCACTCCAGGGAAGCTACATCATACAACACCGAGAAACAAGCTACGGAACTAACTCATCTCCATTTGAAATCCATTAACCTGAAGGAACTACACAGCCATACCATTTTACGCAGTCATATCAAGTGCAGCTGCACTCAGTATCATCATTATATGTCGGCACTACCTACGGAAATACAGTAAAGAAACAAAGAAGTCCCAGCAGCCTCCAGCCATAACATTAGAGAAATGTGAAGACCCAGGGAATGTCCCGGCAACATTTTCCCTAAACGTGCTAAAATAGTCGCCGTTCTGAGGGTGGAGAAATTACGTAGCCCTACCTAAGGGAGACTGCTGATGTAGCACCGCTGCATCGAAACATTGCACCATTGACGTCAGAAGCAAAGGTCGGCGGACGGTGTCAATTAGCATAGAAACATTCATTCCGTTTCCCGCCTCGATACGGACACCTAGCATAGTAATAGTCTTAAGTACCTATTGTATAATTTTTACTCTAATTAAAGTTCATATTAAAATCATTTCGGTTTTTTTTGGAACCTCCGCCTGCCGCTAACGTATTTAGCGTAAAAACAATGAATAAATCACAACACAATACCATTCCATACCAAGGTACTATATAGGCGTCTCTATTTGTATAGGTGCTCCCTGCCCCACTGTGGGAAGAAGAGGCCTAAAGTAACGTCCGGCCGGCGACCCTTAGCAAATTACCTCCCTCGTTAATCACGCTGTCGGCTTCTTTGTAAACACGTGCGGTAATACCTTGTAGGTACCATCTGAATAGTGTTTTGGGACTACAAGTGGATGTTCATTGTTTGATCTCGCTCAGTGGTTTGAGTGTGGCGAAATCAATTAAACTTACTAAGGTACAAACTACTTAATTGAAGGGTTGTAATGGGTCCATGTGCCAAAAAAACATTATTATTATCTACAAAAATACGATCTATGTGTCAATCCTAATAATATCCAAATGAATCCAACTGCAAAATAAAATTGGCACTTAGACCACACCAAAAATAAAAATCTAATCACCTCATAGTCACTTAACATAAGGTGACTTGTGGTCAAACGCTAGCCTCAAGAAAAGAAAACTATCAGATTTATAATACTTAGTAGGTTTTCTTGCCGTCCGACAGGAACCTTTTTCTAGGATAAAAAGTAGCCTGTGCGTTAATCTAATTTATAAGCTATATACATTCCAAATTTCACTGAACCCGTTTCAGCGTTAAGAAATAACACATTGGCAATTAGTGTTGCCGAACTATCTATAGTAAAACTATCGATAGTTTTCATCGGGAAAAGCCATACTATCGATAGGCCTATCGATAGAGTCGATACTATCGATAGTCGACTATCGATCGGCAACGCCGCTAGTGTTGCAAATGTCCATCAGCGACGGTAACCGCTTACCATCAGGCAGGCTGCTTGTCTGCCACTCTATTACAAAAAACACACACTCACACTCACTCACTCACAAACATCGTATTACATATAATATTTTTAATTATTAATTAGTTTAACGGTTAAACGGTGAAGGAAAACATCGTGAGGAAACCGGCATGTCCAAGAACTGAAACATTCAAGGGCATGCGACATCTACCAACCCGCACTGGGCCAGCGTTGTAGATTACGGACCATACTCTCTCTCTCTCTGAGAGAAGGCTAGAGTCCCAGCAGTGGGAACGTGAAAGGCTGTTGATGATGATTAATTAGTTTTATATCATCATCATTATCAGCCTTTCACGTTCCCTTTCCGTTCTAGTTTTATATACTACTTCTTAATGTGGTATTATTAGCTAGGAAAGTTATCACTTAACGCTATGAAACTAAAAAAGTTAACTGGAAGGATAAGCAAAAGGTAAAATCATAGTAGGTACTTGCCGCCTAAAAGGTCCTGTCGAAAATCACCGCAACCATTTTGAAAGCGATATCATCAGATTATGCGGATACTTCGCAAACCGCAAGGCTTCAGTGGTCAGCCTAACCGAATGAAACTCAAACTAACCAGAAATTCGTGAATCAACTCTACGTCCAATAATTTGCTTTTCATAAATGGTACTTATCATGTTTAAATTTTAAAGATCGTCCACTGACTCCATTACCTAGACAAGCTACGAGTATATACGTACCTAGTACCTAATATCCTTCGATTTTTATTACCATGGGCAAACAGCCGATGGTGAATCGTGAGGTGGCAGATTTGACGAATATTATATCCCGCCACAGGACAAATTTTAACCTCTTACCTAAATAAACCAAGTATTTTGTTATGTTGTAGTTGTAGATCCGCGTAGTTTCTTTATACAGATACAGATTTTATTAGAAACCTAATCGCTAATGATAATATTATTGACCATGATAGTTTAAGACAGTATAGATACAGATTTTGCTTGGTGGTAGGTACAGATTTTGCAAGCACCTATCGGCGTGAGCCGGCGGCCCCTCTTTTGAGAGTTAGTCCCCATCCAGATGTAGCGTGGCGCCATCTTCGACCACATCGTCAGTTTCACTGAACATTGGGTGACTTGTAGTCAAGCGCTGCCCTGAAAGTATTTTTCTAGTAAAAAAAGGGAATTCCAGTAAGGAGTCAGAGCTATGGTATGTGATTGTATGTATGGGTTTATAATTAAGTTACATTCTCAAAGTCATCATCATCAGCCTATAACGTTCCCACTGCTGGGATTCTCAAAGTATTTATGATATAAAATAAATTAATATTTTCAGTAACATTGCCAGTTTCCAATTTATGAAAGTAGAACTAACTCTATAATATTACAAAATAGACAACACAAACCCTTTCACAAAGAGATTAACGTCCGCAGCCAATCCGAGCACCGCAGACGGACATCAGTCCTCAGTCCTAACAACCTCGCGATAGAATTAGACCTTTTCTACCTTCGAGTTTAACATGTTATCCCACCGTGCGGCTGTATCTTTAGAGATACCTACATCTTATAGTTATAGATAAACAACCATTATTTATTTTCTGGAATATCGTGGTTAAGATCGTTCGGCCTTTTACCTACCTTATTAATGCTTATGTAGATAGAAACCTACAACTCATTTAATTTGATAGATATGTTGCAAGTAGATAGATAGATAGGCTCTTACTTATTTAGGTACTTTTCTAACCCATTTCCAATGGGAAAACGGCGTATCAGTTAAGTACAGAACAAGGATAAAAATTGTCTAGTGCAAGTCTCACTCGCTCACCGAAGGTTCCGTACAAAGTTGCATGTTATCATATTTTTATTTATAATATTACTAAGTACAAAAAATATGTTTTTTTCAGATTTCCCCTTCATATGTGGGAAATTTCTTGCCAAGTTTCATGATTCGAAGCCAACCGGAAGTACCTACCCTACCTGATATACTTGCAAGTGTCAAAATTTTTTTGTGACGGGGACTTACGAGCTTGATTTTGTTACAGCTTCAAAGGACACAATTATACTCATGCTTTGTCCTCGAGATTAGCAATAAAGTTTACTTGTAGTAGACACAGGGTGTCGCCAATTTGCACTGTATTTGAGATTTTTTTTTTTTTTTTCGTGTTGGTATCACCACCTGCAATCTTCATTACACTTTTAGTGCTCCGCCAGTCCGCACGCGTCAAATTGTGCTGCGCATTTTTTTGCTCCAATACTCCCAAAACCAATAGGGGGAAACGTACTCGTGTTGTTTCCAAGGACTAAGAGTCCAAATCTAATAAAATTAGAAAGTCGGAACAAATGCTGATGCGCACACGACGCAGAGATCGACATAGAGGAACGTCAAGATCGTCGAGGAGGCTGTCGTCGGACACTTCGAGATCATCATCACGCTTGAGCTCCACATCGCGGTCGCCGCCGCGAGTTCGCGCCGGCGCCATGGAGGCGTTGCCCTTGGACTTTTAAAGTTAAAAATCTCAGGTACCCACAAATTCGTTTTGAATTAGTATTACGGCTTATTTACAGGCTTGTAACCTAAACAGGAGATGGTTGTGTTTTTACGTTATAATATAGTACTGCGGGTAGTCTGTGGGGCTATCACTTTGCTATAATTAACGTAGTTAAGCAAAAGTGGTGATGCGGGCATTCTCTGGGGATGTCACTTAACTGCTGATGCTGACGTTTATGACACATCTACTTATTACAGCAATAAATTACTAATGCGGTCAGCTATTAGGGCTGTCACTTTATTAATAATTGCAAAAGTATTAATTTGGGAATGCGGGCATTCTTTGGGGATGTCACTTAACCAAAATATACTATTTACATATATTTCACTTGGGATTTAGTCACTCCAGGTGTACCAAAAGCATCGACCAGGGCCACATGGTCACATGCAAAAGTATTGATTTGGGAATGCGGGCATTCTTTGGGGATGTCACTTAACCAAAATATACTATTTACATATATTTCACTTGGGATTTAGTCACTCCAGGTGTACCAAAAGCATCGACCAGGGCCACATGGTCACATGCAAAAGTATTGATTTGGGAATGCGGGCATTCTTTGGGGATGTCACTTAACCAAAATATACTATTTACATATATTTCACTTGGGATTTAGTCACTTCAGGTGTACCAAAATCATTGACCAGGGCCACATGGTCACATGCAAAAGTATTGATTTGGGAATGCGGGCATTCTTTGGGGATGTCACTTAACCAAAATATACTATTTATATATATTTCACTTGGGATTTAGTCACTCCAGGTGTACCAGAAGCATCGACCGAGGCCACATGGTGACAGGCATAATATTTATTAATTTGGAAATGCGGGCATTCTTTGGGGATGTCACTTAACCAAAATATACTATTTATATATATTTCAGATAATTTAGTCACCCCAGATGTACCAAGGACCATTGACCAGGGTCACCACCGCCTCCGCCATCACGCCGTTGCCTTTCACAAGCGCGGTTGTTGCTGCTGAGTTTGCTCTCAGCTAGCGTTGTCTCCTCCCAGGCATATCAGCACCAGCCACCAGTGCCGGAAACGATCTGCCACTGCTTGTTTCAGACTTGACTACGGCTATTGATGATGAACTCCTTTTAATTAGGAGATTGTCTCTCTAGGGCAAGGCCTTACGGTGAACACTCTCAAACAGACCTTGCCATCCGTCTACAGCATATAGCTAGGATGGATTTGCCAAAACATATTCGCAAGGACCTCACAGATAATTATTTAAACTGTACTTTGATTGAAGCACCCACTCTCGACCTGGACGTGGTAGTTACTGTCAACATCACTCATGTCATTGGCATCAAAGAATATTGCCCATATCAAAATATCGATAGACGCTATTAAGTTCATGGGCGACAGCAAAAACACTGATTCAATAATTCGAACGAGTAGCATACTGTAATTGCCTTAGAGGTCGCGACGCGACAAAGATTAATAAAGTCTTTATTTAGTGAAGGTTTAGCTGAGACATTAAAGGCTGACAAAATTATATCTACATATATCGGGAGCGGGTATGAAAACAACCGCCGCAAAAGAGCCTACCTACAAATGCCCTGCCAGCTCAGTGAAGCCGTCGCCAGGTTCAGTGCAGTATCACAGCCGCAACCACCGTTAGACACGGTAAAATATGCCGGTAGGGTATGTTTTTATGATGGGTAGATATCAAATATCTTTTTCTCGTCCAGTAGAACAAACAAATGTTCTTGCGAAAAGAGCGCTTTCCGCTATGGCAAGACTTTAGCACGAACTTTCGATTCGTGATCTTTTAACAATAGGCTTCCTTACGGAGTGTCAACCCTGCCAGGGTCAATTTTTTGTCACCCAAGTGTGTTGTGATAAAACCTAACGGCAAAAACCAACATTTGCCATATTGAATTTAAAATCAACAAACTGATTTACGATGCTTCTCACTTGAAGATCTGTGAACAGCTTTAAGACTTGTTTCCAAGGATTGTTTTATGAGTACAGTACGGTACAGTACGCTTACATGATCACTCCTAAATATCACAGAGTTTAATTTAATGAAAAAATAAATGAACTAAATGTTTTACCATTTGGCCTAAGTACTGCCCCTTTTTTGTCTTGGCGATGTTTAGGACTACCAGTTGACAGTTGACTGACATCTTGCGGTCATTTATCAACAATGTATATTTATATTATTATGCCACTATTGTTATCTAATAGTCTAGAATCATGTTTGGCAAACGTTAACGTCACAGCTGAAACTTTTAAAGGCTTATTTTTAAAGCTGAAAAGAATGACCTGTCACTTCTTTATGTAAATGTCGGGATTCATAAACGACTCTCATAATTGACAAGTCTCCTTACCTCAAGAAAAGGTTACAAGAATCAAAACTGAAATCAACAAGTTTCGTAGTTTTAAAAAACAGGGTAAGGTTAGAGGATTCGATCGTTTAGTGGTACAACTGATCTCCGCCTGTCCTGTCGTTTAATACAGTTGTTTGCGAAGGAACTAAAGGGATGTAAATATTTAAGTCTAAAATATGAAGAAAATTATGAAAATTACAGGAGTTTAACATCGTCAGTTTTGCCAGATCTTGTAGGGTGCTCACATGCGATCATTCACCCTTTAAATGTCGTAAACAAAACGACTTTAATTCCTAAGTTTATGGCAATACCTCAACTATGGGATGGAGAGCTGCCGGTAGTAGGGAACGTGCTAGTGGTATGTGGACGGAAAGTAAATGTTTACTTTTTGAACTTAAAATCTTTGCGTAATTACAACTTCCAAATTCTTTTACGGATTGTCAATATGGCTATTTCGTAAATAAATCGCATGGAAAGTGTTCAGTTCCCCCACCTCACAAAGGTTACTCGAGAAATCTCGTAGCGGTGTGAGGAACGTAATCTAATTGTGTTTACCCCTACATTAGTTCAGTTAAAAATGATGTCAAGGATGTGCAGAATCACGATGCGTCCATCCAGATATTGAATAGGACTAGTTAGAGAGACGAGACGCTTTTACAATAGATGCATTTACAATTGCCTGGTCAGATCTTTGTTTCTACAGTTTTCTACCCTTTTTCCGTTATTCTGAAGGCATTAAGGAAAATAGTTGATGACAAGGCTAAGGGAATCATGGTTGACCATTTTGGCAACTATGGTATTCTTTATTTTGTCTTCTTATTTCAGAACCATTAATTGGGCTTTAAGCCCTCTGACACGTTCATCATTTCCCATTCCAGCAATCAAGATGTGCTCTGGTTGCCGGGATGTTATCAGGCCGCCAGTTTGGGAAAAAGGTTTCTGATAACACTTTAAATCAGTATGACACATGTCTTAAAAGGTGGTTCATATTTTGCAAAACCAATAAAATTAATTTATACGTGGGATACTATAATGTTTTTACTGCAAACATATGGGTGCAAAATACAGAACTTTAAATAGTTGTAAGTCAGCGCTTTCTCTTGTTCTTGGCCAAGAAATAGCCAATGATGATCATATCAAGCGTTTCTTTAAGGTTGTTTTTTAGATTACGTCCACCATTGCCCAAATATAACATCACATGGGGCACATCTATTGTACCCAACTCCTTAACAAGCTGGTACCCTAACCAGAAATTAATTACATTTAGAAAATTATTAATAAAATTAGCAACTTTACTCCTGTTGAGAAAATGAAAAAGAACATAAGAGTTCAAACTATAACTAGAATTAACATAAAAAATATTGAATTCTTACCAAATAAGATTAATATTAAAATACCTGACTTGATAAAATCCTCCCGTCCTGAAACATCACAGTCTGTGTTGTTTTTTTTCCTACTTTTCACGAACTCCAGAAATATGTTTTGTTGTTAGTGGTACATTGAGCTATGATCCTTATGTGACACAAACCTTGCGTAGTGATGATAATTTAATAAGTATTGGAAACCCTTATTGTTCCATAATATCTCAGACATTGAGCAGATGGATAAAATTAACAGTTGTGGAATAGATGTATTCATCGTTACGCCCATAGCACAACTCTCAGAATAGAGCGGTAGCTCCAAAAACGTTTGATACATATTTGGATAGAAAATATAATTAAGATTGCTAATAATGATTATTCTTTTGCAAGAAATATCATAACTGTTACATTAGGTTAATATATATACCTACTTTGAAAAGAGTATTATGTTTATAGTATTATTATGTACTTAAGCTATATTTCAATTTACTCTCTCTGAATGTTGATATTTTCACTCTCAACATCTACAAGTAAACTTTATTGCTAATCTCGAGGACAAAGCATGAGTATAATTATTGATTAAACGAACTTACCTGTACGTGAAGTTCTATCATAATTATACGAGGGCTTTGTCCGAAGAGATTAGCACCCCACCCACCCCATTTAGCATTATCCCGAGTAATGAAGTAGTACTATTAATGTATCGTTGGGTAGAGGTTATATCAACTCACCTAATATAGTATACATTCAAGTATCAACATTTAATTTTATAAAAAAGATAATAATACTATAAATATACGTATGCTCTAAACTAAATGAAGATTGCAGGTGGTGATACCAACACGAAAAAAAAAAAAAAAAAATCTCAAATACAGTGCAGATTGGCGACACCCTGTGTCTACTACAAGTAAACTTTATTGCTAATCTCTTCGGACAAAGCCCTCGTATAATTATGATAGAACTTCACGTACAGGTAAGTTCGTTTAATCAATAAGTATTTTATATTAATCTCAGCTTGATGTACCTCCATGCATTCCTAGAAAAAAGGTCTTGATTCTTGTCAGATAAACAGACAGACGAACAACGAAGTGTTCCTGTAAGAGTTCCTTTTGAAGTAGGTACGGAATCTAAATAAGAATTCCGATTTCTTTTTCTATGAATGTAGATTTTTTCTCGCAACGAATACAATAGCAACATACCTACCTACCTAGATCGCTGCTTTCTCGAACCTTTTGGGTGAAGCAATATCTAGCGTCGATACCGGTACCTACATTAAATCTAGCCAGTTTTAAATTAAAAACGGTAGCAGAACTTGGCATGGCTTAGGTAGGTTCCTGACTCTCAAAATGAACAAAGACCTAAAATGAAAAAAAAGAAACGGGCCCAGAACGCCGTACTGGCGAGTGTGCGCTACAAAGCGTGTCAAAATCGATCGAGCAACAGGTCTCAGCGGCCTTGTGGCAGAATTCACTTGAAACATCTCGTTTTATGGGCCAGGCCGTACGCAGATGAGCGACTGAGCTTTGCCTCTGGGCCTGAAATAGGTCAAGCAGGTTATGTCCCGCTCTCTTCCGTAATTTGCTCACTTGTTCAGCCGTTTGTTGTTCAGTGTCCCCCCTATACCCTAAAAGTCATCGAAATCTTTTTTACCTTTTTTATTTTTTTACTATTTACAGGTAAGCGTTTGACCACAAGTCACCTGATGTTAAGTGACGATGTGATCGAAGATGGCGCCACGCTACACCTGGACTGGGAACTGGCTCTCAAGTAAGGCTGCCGGAACACACCGACAGGTGCTTGGCGACAGATTGGTGGCCAGGCGAGCACTAGATAATGCTGTGGTTTCATCACGATTTTTGTAGACAAAGTAAACTCGTAGAGCCCTATATTTTCCGCAGGCCGACGTACCTACTCGTAGATACCTACTTAATATTGCATAACTTCAAGGTAAATAGGTACCTCCAATTACAGAAATATCTTACAATTTCTTCCTTAGTTATGTCCCAATAAGAAACAAGTCAAGCTAATAAAAGTGTTTTAAAATATCGAATAAACGATGCGCCAACGTTCATAGGTATACAAAAACATCCGCTGTACCTTTGTTATATAACTACCTACAGAACCTAATAATAACCCATACTGAATAGACTTCGATACGAGATTAGAGATCCATTCTCAGAGACGTCCATTTAAATCCCCGAGGCGCCGATTTCACGTGTTTTCGTTTCCCCCACGTGAGTTGGGGATGCTTTGCTAATGATATCTATTTTTTTTTAAACAAGTGGGTAAGAAGTTAATAGATGTATATCTATTAAATGGTGTATTTTTACACACAAAACAAACAGGGTAAATTAGTTGAAAAATATGTTACTTCTACCATAAAAAGGATTTATATATTAATTATAGGTACTACTTCTATTTTGTACCTGAACTAAAATAATAATTAATTAATATTTGTGTGGATTGTGAACAAAATTCGAATCTAGTAGTTTATTTAGTAATTTAGTCATTCCAATGGCAACCCTAATCTTAGAGGAATGCTAAGAGTGGAAACAAATAAATACAAGCTCCAATACACAACAAAGCACTTTTTGTACAACTGCACCTTTCTCCACATCAACAACTCTATTGGTTTCTTTAAAGCCATCCATACATAATCTTTTTTTGGCTGACCATATAGTTATAACTATAACTTAAAGAATTTAATAATATAAATAAACAAAAAAGTTAACAATTAAAAAATGCCCCCTAAACGATATTCTAGATCCGCGCCTGAGTATTTACCTAAGTATATCTTAAACCATAAAGGTTAACAGAGTAATATATCAAAGTAACACAGGTATTCCCAATTCCCAGTGAAGAAAGAACTTACAAAGAAGTAAATAATCCCATCTGTTACTAGGTTTACATGAGGCAAGGCTGCCATACCCTTAACTGCAGATACCGGACAAAAAATTCAAAAACAATGAAAATTTGGGCTAAATCATGATTTTTATTCAATTAAACTTGTTTTAGTAACCTTGTTATTTAACTTACCAATGCTTAGGAATAGACAAACAAATTAATACCATATACAACTCGAAAAAATGCCTATGTAACAAATGTGATCCCAGATGGAGTGGGTATTCTAGATGTATTTGTGAGATTATCTAGTTTTTCTAATTCTCAAATTATTTTCTCCTATTACTTACTAGGTTATTGGCAGACATGCAAAATTAAATTAAATGTGATAATTATAACTTAAAAGTAGTTATCGTCTTGCAATTTTTACTTAGTCTTAGATTACATAATTATTCAATTGTGCATTACAAAACTATGGCAACAATATATTATCACTATGAAATTCAATGGCTATAATATCTGGTGTCCTAAGTAAAGCAGCGGGTATCTTGATATCAATAGGGGTTCTTAGATCTCGAACAAGGATCTCCTTTCCATCTGTTTTCCATCCCGAGAAGCTAGCAGTCAGTCTGTTTTGCTCATAAGTGAGGATACTGCATGATTGTCCTGGAAATATTTCGAATACATACCAATTTAAAGTTAATCACGTAGGTACTTGTTCTTGCGCACAATTTATGGTTAATCTAGCTGTTCCCTGCGGTTTTACCCGCGTGGGCTACAGTTTATCGCGAAAGTAGCCTAGGTTCTTTGTCAGGCTCTAGACTATCTCTGTGCCAAATTTCATTTGAATCGGTTCAGTAGTTTAGGCGTGAAAACGTTACAGACACGTAGCATGTTAAATGCACGTTAATGTTGCTTGCTTAGATAGACAAGCATTTTATCTACGATTAGAGCAACAGATGACAATATAGTAGCAATATAATTATAGCCATCTTCAAGACAAAAGCTTACTCTAATTATATTGTAGTAATTGTAGATCGTGATCGTCATCTCTTACTTACCATTCAACTCATTGATAGCCTGTAGAAAAGACTCGCGTAGTTTTGCACTAGCCTCTTGTCTGATAGTTGTTTCATCATCTTCCGGAGCAGTTATGTTAGAAATCATGTCTATCTATGTAAAATAAATACGAATAAAACAAAATAATCAGCAGTACACATAAGTTCTGTATTGTTTTTTTTTGTTTGTTATGGCGTGGCGTCACACGATTAGTGTATTTGCCAGTGTCAAGTATAAAATATTTCAAACTCAGAGAGTTGAATCAAGTTTAAATGATGATGATGATGATGACGATGAGATGATGGGATGAGGATAGTGTTTAAGTAAAGTAGTGGCCCTTTACTTAAACTTTACACGGACTTTTTTGGAGCAACTCGAAAAGTCACTTTCACAACTTTATTTCAATTTCCCACACTCGTACACATTAACGAACACATAATGGTTAACAATCCACCAATATTACACATTATCACTCGAAGAAACACAAGTTTTGGAAATAAAAACAAAATGTTCACGTTGACAATTCGATTGCCGCCAAAAAAGTCCCTGTATTGTTTACAAAATATAGTAATTTGACGTTTGACACTTGTTTTTATTTGACGTTGTCGTTGACTTTGAGTTGTGAGTAACTTCAACTAGTTGGACAGATAATAAAACCTTCTCAAAAATATTCCCTGTAGGGTAGTGTAGTAGGAGGCAGCTGCAAGAACTCGCGAAAACGCGGGAGGTTCAGAGACATTCCGTTTTCCTTGGAAATAAGTGAAGAATCCTCTCCTCTAACGGGTCGAAAGTGAAACCCTAAAATGGATGATGCTTTCTGTGCCTTCGTATACTTAAATAACGACCCGCCCCGGCTTCGCACGGGCAGTCTTAGAACCACAGAACAATATTAGAACTCACGGACTATTGTGTAGACCTAGGTACTGGAAGCCTACATTTCATTCCTACATTACATCGAGTCTAATCAAACCTGTTAGCCAGCATAAGTTATCAGAAGCAGTTTATCGTCACATTTTTCTCACTTGTTTTGCAAATATCCTGATTTCTAATTAATGACACTCAGGGATAATAATAGTTTCTAATCGGTATCTGTTCGGAATCGGTTCAGAAGTTTAGTATCACTCTTCATCCAGAACAAACGAATAAATAACTCACTACCTACATATACCATGTCTATATTTTTTGCAAGTTTCACGAAGTCTACTTTGTCTTTGCCAGAGTTCAATCTCCAACCCTTGTAGTTTTGCTATATCTCTTCTTTTACCTACACCTTAAAATCACCTTCAATACAGTTCTTACGTTCTTTTAATTGGAAGAATAAATAAAAAATTCTCGGAGTTCCTTTTCGGCCACTTTTTAGTTCGTTTATCTTACAGTAACAAAGTGCAAGTCATCATCCCTGTATCCTGTAGAACGTTATCAAAGTTTTTCACGCAGACGAGCCTTCAAGCGACAGTTG
Organism: Opisthograptis luteolata; assembly: GCA_931315375.2. Classification (NCBI taxonomy): domain Eukaryota; kingdom Metazoa; phylum Arthropoda; class Insecta; order Lepidoptera; family Geometridae; genus Opisthograptis; species Opisthograptis luteolata. The sequence continues at coordinate 4,417,113 of OV928044.1, forward strand.
TTTGTTTTCACTCCCAAACTTCGATAAAACTGAGGATAAAACTTTAGTTGTGGCCCGCAGCCCGTTTTAACATTTCATAAGACTAGTTTTACGAGTTTCCCTGACGGCATTTTCGTTACAGAAAAAGTTTGCAAGGTGTCTCGGAGTAAATCGTTGAGAATGAAGACTATTTCTATCTTGAAACATTTAAGTTCAATATAAACGTTCACATTTTTTTTATTAAACTTAGTGACAAGACGAGCAAGTAGCTCGCCTGGTGGTAAGTATCACGCTAGTTCATTACCACTCAGAATTTGGAATTTCTACATTTCAAAACCCTGCGTAGCAACTAGCAATGCACTGCGCTCGTCACCCCGAGATATTAGATGTTATATCCTCTCTATGGTCCATTATTTCACTGAAAACGTTAATATTTACATTTATCTAATTTTACCATAATATCATTCTCATAGCTCTACTCCTCAGCGAAGGCCTCTCTACCATTTCATACTCTACCATTATTTCGACTAGTATGGCCAACTTCGTTCCCGACCTTTCACCCAGGTCGGTAGTTCCTGTAGAATTTTAATATCCTATTGGTATATTATATACCATTATTACCATTATTATTATTATATTTAATTAAAACAGCAAAATATAAGTGACGCTAAAATTTTATTGCTTGAAAATTATCCTAAATGTTCATTCACACATTAATTACACGCGACAATAACATCGATAATATTATAGAAGGAAAAAAAATATAAATACCTGAATCACTCCTCAGTAGAAACCGGTTTAAAGAGAAAACAGTGACCTCCCTAGGGTATTATTATTATAATATTTTGCCGATACACAACGTATATACTTTTATTCTAAGCGTAGAAATTAACAAGGCCATTATGCTGGCGCTGCGACGCTACATGCATGAGTAAATTTGGAATAGCTAACATCGATATCTTATAGATTACACGTGACTATTCTATGTCACCTCGAAAGCCGTTGGCGCGATGTGTCGTCGTCTTCAGGACGTCTGCTTGCTACCGTCGTCGCCTCTTCAGTGGTGTGAAGGGTGCCTTAATTTTGATAAGTACCTCTATTTTCTGTGGTCGTCGACGCTCCAGCCGGCCGGCTCCCGGACTCTTCATCTACGGTTTTCCAACTGAAAAGTCCATCGAGTACGCTAGTAGATTGCCCTCCGATTTAAAGACGGATCGATTGCTAGAATTGACTTCTATGGATTTATATTCCAATATCACAGCTAATTTAAACCATCAATTGCTAGCAATGCAATTCGATTAATAGGGACGATTGTTATTGCAGCATCAAGTTTTTGTTAACCATTAAAAAATTTAAACAAAACAAGAAAAAAATTATATTCAGTATAAATAAAAAAAGGTATGTGAAGGTACAAAACTTGGTGCCACACAATTGAACAGTTTGGGTACCTGGAAACGGACAGTAGATGGTGTGATAATCGCACAGTGTGCTCCGTTCGCGACTCCGTATGTGGAATTCAGTTCACATGACAAGAATGTAAAAACCTATCAACATAACATTTAAGCCTACATTGCTAAAGCTCTATTGGGTAGCAAATAACTTAGCCCAGCTATTTAGGATACCAAAATCGTTGTGATTGGTTCAATAAAGACTTTCACCAATCGCGAGACGACATCTATCTCAGCTAAGTTACCGGATATCCCAAAAATAAATAATTAAAACTCCAGTCTAATCAAGGATCAATAACGTTATAATATATATTTTTTTAGATATATCAAAACTTTTTGTAAAAAGGTTTGCATGGCTTGTAAGACTCTGTCAAGTGTTTATTTCCTATACAACGAGATGACAGAGCAAGATGGCTCACCTGATTTTAAGCGCTAACCATCGCCTATAACATATTACCCCGTATTTTACTAGCATTGAAAATAGTTTTATTAAAGCTTTTAAATGTCTGTTTAAAAATTACATGTACGGCCTAAATTGCAAATTCAAACTGTTTCAGTTGAAAAACTAGCTATTGCCCGCGACTTCATACGTGTGGAATCAAGTATCATTTTAGCAGCCAACAAAAAAGTAATTTTCGTGCGGTAAAATGAAGCCTTTATTGTAAATAAGACCTCTAGCAATACATCCGTGAAAACTGCATTCAATAGATTTTGCGTGATGCATGTACAAACATACAGACAGACAGACAAATATACTAAAAACTGTTGTTTTGGTTGCTCTAATAAAGATCCCCCCAAATTAGTTTTTCTTCAATATCTATAATGTACAGACATTGGCCTGTTACAATTTTTTTACATGTACATCGAATCCTAACAAATACCTGGCAACACGCGGGCGACCAGCCCCAGTGACCTCGCGACGACGAAACATACAATTATTATATTGAAATACCTCAAACAACGATGGAGGAAGCGGCTCGTCTGGAAAGGCTCTAACAGGAAGAAACGCCAATGAAATTGCATCGTTTGTAACAGAAATGGCGTTCAACCAATGAGCCTTTCGTACAGTCCTCGGCAACTATTCAAAATACCAATCAAATACCTGCCAAGTCCGTCGGTGTGACGACAACTATCGAATCGAGAGTGCAACGGGGACCAACTTTACGCCCCATTTAGTTTGCCATATACCGAAGTAATATTTTGGTACGCTACATTTTGCTGTAAAACAACAGTGTTCACTTTATTACTTGTAATTGTACATTTATCTCGTGGATAGGTTGTTGCATGGTGTGAGATATAATTTTCACGTGAATGTTAGTGAGGTATGGTTGGGTTATGCGTGTAGGAAGTATGTAGGTCAGCCGTGGGGTTCGCAACTTGTAAGAGTCGTGGGGTCATATACTTACCGGTTTCAGGCGCATTTTGTGATACCTCAGTCATTGCTAGTGGCGATCGCGCGAGCGCCGCCGAGACTTGGACTCGTGGGACGACCCTGCAATAGATACACTGGGTTCATGCATCGTTTAGAACAAGCTTGCCTTTGACCATTATATTTCTAAGGGTGTTAGACCAATCGATTGATCGTCGATCCACGTCATAGAACGATTGATGGTAGAATGGAAAGAATGGATCGATAGTTTTACACCAGACCAATCGATCGTTAGTCGATCGACGACATTGATCGATCGCCGACGCTCAACGTCGATCGGTGCCATCGAACGGTAATCGATCGATTGGTTAGTCAAACGGTATCTGTCAATCAATTAAAACTACCAGACCAGTCTCGATCGACGTTGACCTATGCCGTCGATCGAGAATCGATCGATTGGTCTGGTAACACCCTTATAGTACTAGCTGTTCCCCTAGTGTACATTAAATTGCCGAGCTGCGGTCTCAAGAACGCTTTTGCCCCAACGATTATCGGTTCTTCGAGTCAGTCAGTCACCTTTGAGTTATATACATTTAGATATGTCAAGCCCTAGTACTAAAATGTCATAAAATTATGACATGACATATCGATCCAAAACCGCGGATAACGGATCGGATCGATTATTTTCGGGCACTAGTAAAACGTGAGTATACTTACGCCTCTCCTTGCGATGGCGCCGTTCTCGGTCGCGCTCGCGGTCCTTGTCGCGGTCGCGCTCCCTCTCCCGCGGCTCCTCGTGGCGCACCTTCTCCTCGCGTCCCGCTCTGCAACAACAACAGTTCAACTATAGTCATCATCATCGGCCCATTAAGTTCCCACAAGTGGGGAGTCTAGCCTTCTCTCGAAGAGAGAATCAAAAGCAAAATATAGGATGATTTATAGGATACATAATATGATCACTTTAAAACGTCAAACTTAAGACTAGCTACGCCTGTTCCAACCTCCTTACGCCGGCAAAAGAACAGGCAAGAAACGCCCGGCAGGTAATTTTTTGGACACGATCACATTTACAATTTTATTTTTACTATTGAATATGAAACAAAAAATTATACATTTTTCGGCATAAAAAGTAGCCTATGTTGTAATCCTGGGTATAAGCTACCCCCAAAGGCAGTTCAGGATAATGGATATCGTCCACGCTCTTCTACAAATAGGCTGACCGATATCACTTCTAACTATCTATACTACTAATGTTATAAACGTAAAAGTTTGTGAGTGGATGTTTGTTACTCTTTCACGCATAAACTTCTGAACGGATCTGGATGATATTTGGAATATAGATAGCTTACACCCTGAATTAACACATATAAACCCTTACGTCTTCGGCCTCTCCCGCTCGCTCCTCTCTTCCTTCTTGTCCCGGTCGGCGCGGTCCCCGCCGCGGTCGCGCTCCCTGTCCCGCTCCATGCGCTCCCGGTCCCGCCGGTCGGACCCGAGGCCGCCGCCCCCGCGCGTACGCTCCCTATCCCTGTCCTCCCGCCGCTTCCTCTCCTTCTCTTGCTGCTCTTTTTCGCGGGCCTCGTTCATCTCTTCGAAGGCTTGGCGAAGTTTGAAGTATCTGAAAGTTTTCAGCAATTATATTCTACTTAGCTGTTTCTAGCGATGAATAAATAATAATCCCTACTATGTAATATTATAATGTGAGAGTAACTCACTCTGTCTTTCTGTCTGTCTCGCTTTGACGCCTAAACTACTGAGAAATTTTGTATGGAGATAGTTTGAACCCTGAGGAAGGACATATGATACTTTTTATCGCGATAAACTGTTGCCCACGCGGGTGAAACCGCGGGGAACAGCTAGTATCCTATGTAAAGACAGGATATAGACATTTTTAACCCTGGGGAAGCCAAATTTAATCAAGATCAGTTCAATCCTGGAGACAACATTTTTTTTGACATAATTTATATAAGTTTCTAGAAACTTATGGTTCATACCCAACATGTTGTTTCCCGGACAAATGGTCGTCAATACGTTGTTGCGCATCGCCGACAATCAGAAAGGCGCCACATACAGGGCAAACTTCCATTTGCTTCTCCTGAGCGGCCGCAAGCTCAGCTGTAATCGACCAATGGCTGTAACAAAAACAGTTTTTTAATTTCTCGCACTAAGTTTACCTATATTGCTGATGGCAAGGACAATCAACACAATCCGGCTGCATAAATGATTTTTCAATGAATTTTTGGACATTGCCTCAAGCCTCAAGGTGCTCGCCTATAACTAAATTAAAATTAATAAGTTTCAGTCAACCAGTCAGTTTTTACTTAACATATTGCAGGGAAATAAGACATCTCCTCTCTTTCCTGTATGTATGCGGAAAGTGAAGTACATCTGATTGGTTATTTACAATACATCTCTCTTTTCTACTCCTCTCGTCTTGTCTTTGGTCGAAAAGGAAATAAAATTAGTGCAGTTATAATCTAGCACAGCATATTTTTCTACCTGTTCTCTTGTTGTTTGAGCAGTTGATCTTTCTCATCCTTTAACCGGTCACACAACTTCATGAGACCCTGCGCTTGCTCCACGTCCCCTCTGGTGCCGGCTTCCTCTGCTTCTTGCACTAGGGCTTTCACCTTCTCCGATAAAAGTTGTACCTGGTAAATAATAATAAGTTAAAAATGAGAGAAGTTAGAGAAAATGTTTTAAAACCAAATTAAAATACAACAGAACAATAGCAATTTTTTTTAACAATGTCTCAGTATAATATGATAACCCTATCATTTAAATTGTGCCTATTTTAGAAGAGCTACTGACCACTCTGTAGCACATGACATCATCGGAAATAAAGCCACTTGAATGCCGACTGCCCAATACTATAGTATTGATGCATTATCAACCTTCTAACACTTGATTCAGTCACAGTGAAATATTCCTAATAAAACTTCTACCCATAAAATTGTGTTGAATACTATCAAAATTTTGGATTGTAACAAAACAGTTATTTTTTTAATAAAAAAGCAATTTGGAAATTCTATTACCTGTTCTTGGTTTTTTTCTGTTTGAGCTGCAGTCATTGGTGGACCATCCGGTTTTGAATTCATCAAATCCAGTCTTTGTTTGCCTTTTTGTATTTTTCCTAAGACAAACCGAACAATTAGTTGAAACAATAAATTTTATGTTAAATAAAAATTTATCTGTTTGAGCACAAGGGTATCTTTGGCAGAGACCTATGAAACAATAGAGTGCTTCAGTATTTATCCTTGAGTGTTCCAAACTCCTAACATAACACACAAAAACCTCTTAAAATAAATTAAACAGTATGTAACATACTCACTTTCAACATCGTTGATCATGTGACGACAGAACCGTAAGAACTCTTCCACATACTGAGCCTTCTTGTAAGAAGACTCCGCTTTCTCGAACAAATCCTTGACTTCGTCGTCGTGAACTTTAGGACACACGCCGAGGTCCGCTCTCGTATTTACGAATAAGTCATGAGGACAAAACTTCACCATGTAGTATTTACAATACTGAAAAAAATAACATGTTTAGATAATTGTATGAAGGGAACTGCTCTGGCAGCTCTAAAGGTGTAATCTCGTTGTTTATAGGACTTGTTATCACGACAACGCCTGCGAGGTTAGTTTGAGAAAATTTGCGAAGAAACTTTGCATGTGGGCAGAAACTCCAGTATTTTTCGTTACCTCAGGGTCTTCCCAATTTGGTTTCTTGATCTTTTCATTTGGATTGGTATTTCGATGCCGTCCCATCAACTCGTCAAGTAACTGAGCAGCTGCAAGCACCGCCATTGTGATGCAGTTGGGATAAACACACTGCACCCACACTAGCTAGTGCATTTGATATAATTCAACTGGTGGTATTGTGAGTTTGTTGAGCGCCAAACAATATCAGCGAAATCACTACGAAGTACGAAATGAGAAATAAAATTTATTTTACTCTCCAAGTCTCCAACTTCACATAGCTTAGTTGACTATAGATTAAAAATCACAGATCAATGAACTGAACGACGATGATTGGTGAACTCACAGAACACTATTACTCCGTGAACTGAACAAAGAATTCGGAGCAATGACTTCTCTTTCTACAGATCATAAAATCCTAATAATAATAATGTTACTGAATCAAAGGAGCCATATAATAAATCACTCTCAATCTCACATCATACGCAACGCATCTTAACGCATCACTTCTCAATTCTCATCAATATTTGATACATTAAATACTTAGCAAAGGCTACACAAATCGTGTGAAGCCAGCAAAAAAAAACATAACACAGAAATCAATCAGCTGACTGACTTCATGACGTTTGGATTAGTGATGCCAGAAAAGATTAGTTCGCTATTTTAGAACAAAAAATTTTTCTCAAACATACTTGGAAATAAGAGCATTGTTTATTTATTTGGCCGCCAAACACGAGAGATATGAGTTAGATACGAAGGCTACAGCCGGAGGATGCAAAAAAATGCAAAATTATCTTAGATTAAATTTATTCAATAAAAGGATTACAAGTAAAAGAATGACAATTGATCGAAGTATGAAACAAGAGTGAAGCTCCGTGCGGTGCTCGGTGCAATCGCTGCATCGGCACCTCGTGGCCGATGACGCGTGACCTCGATGCTGGCTGGCCGGTAGCGCTGCGTAGGCAATAGCGGACACGTGTAACCCGTTTACCTATTCTTGTGGTTTGCGGTGATTGCTGCGTGAGCAATTCAGGGGCTATGTGAGTGTGTAACATCTCCCCCCGCAGAACAGCGACTAATCGAGGACCTTGTTCGAGAGGGTTGCTGAGATGCTGTTGTGATTGACCCTTATCTGATTAGGATCAATGTTTCTTGGTGCCGGGGTTGCATATAATATCTCTGGTAGATTGTCATTGCTTTCCGCAGTTGGATTCTTTTTCCGCAGGATTTTGTCACGTAGTCGGCGGTAAATTAGTACAGTGCTGAGTGCACTTGCACCTAATAGTATTAGGTAGACTGGAATGGTGGTGTGGTAAATTGCTGGGTCCGTGGTCTTCTGAAGTTGAACAGGAGACTCGAGGGCTATTCTTTTGCCAAGCACATGAATATTTTCCAGGTTTGGTGTGTCCAGGATAGTGGGTGGATAGTCTGTGTGCTTCGACTCGTTGTACTGAGGTATTTCCATGATCCTTATAACGTGACCTTTGATTCGGTCGTTTGTGTTAGAGATGGTGAATCCAGGTGTCTTCAGATTGCAGTTGAGTGGGATGACTGCCAGGTAACTTCCTTGTAACGTCCGGTACTGTTCTTGTCCACAGGATATTCGTACTTTAGTTGGCTTAGGAAAGTTCAGTGTGTAGTGCTTGTCATCCAGTGCTTCCAGAGCTTCGTTCGTCAGGACGACTTGGGTCAGTTTACAGGGCTGTTGGACTTCCTGCTGGGCTATTAGATGCTGGACACAGTCAGGCTTGTCTTGGATCTTGTAGTTGAGCTTCGGCTCGCAGAGGAACAATGAATTTATCTTCGGACATTCTGTCTCCATGTACCTAGAATCTGTTCCAGAGATTGCTACGTAAGGTGAGGATGGGATAAGGACCTCATGATTTTTGTTCGGGACGATAGCTAACTTATATAGTTCGTAAGTTACAGAGCTGATAATCGGAACCTTTATAACTATTACTATCTGTCTACCTAAGTAGAAATAACCTAATTTAATTATTTCGTAAAAGTTTCTATAGTCTACTTCAAGGATTTCATCCCTAGAATATAAAATCCTTAATTTACCTAATATATGCCTAATTTCTGCTAAGCTAATTACCGAGTATGGGGTGCTCGATGCACGAATAAACGATAGTGTATTCTCTAGATTACTTAACTCCTCAGATAAATCTTCAATATTATCTCCTAAGATTAGAAAATGCTGTGCCAGATGGGCGTATTTAATTAAATCTGCCTCCGTTTTGGCATCGCTCTTCATAATTAAATTCAATGCTTTACCTATTTTACCTTGGTTTGTTACTATACTATCAATGATTTTAGAGCTATGCGTAATCCAATCCTTATTTAAACTAACATGATTATTAAGTTCAGTTTCTAATTTATGCTCGTTATCCTGTAAGATCTTGATCGCGTTTTCATACTTAATGGCGTCGGTGTAATCTAGGTTACCCGAAATACTTTTAATTATTGACCCGAGGCCGTCGATGAGTCCTCTTTTATTACGACTTGATTCAAAAGTGTCTATCTGACTTGAGATTCTCGCGAGTTTATTACTAAGGTGTTCAATATGCGGATCAAATAGAGAAAAGGTCTTATTGTTTAATTGAGGCTGCAGTTCCAGTATCTGAGATTGTACAATTTCTATCTGTGACCGGATGCTGTCCAAATCTACATAGTTCAGGAAGGAATGGTAGTGTGTAACTATTTTTGTGGCTCCTAGCTTAAAGGGTAGAAGTCCAGGTCCATTGTCAAGCGAGTCTATCGTTACATCTTGTCCGTGGGTCGGTTGCAGTAGAAACGTCAGCAATAGTGTCCTGTAACAAGGTGGGATCTTTAGGACTTCGTTTAAGGCGTGACTTGGCGACTGGGCCACGTTTCTTTTTAGTATATATGTGGATTGGAAGATCAGCGAGGACCGTGTCCTGTGTGTAACGCGGGGCTAGCTTTTGTCGAGATGCTTTAGGGTTCCGTATAAATACTTGTTGGTCAGGGACATAGTCTTTTTCGGGTTCTCTGTCTTTATTTCGATTTTCGGTCAGTTGAGTTCTGTTATGTAAGGATGTTTCATTAATAAGATCGTAAACCTGATTCATTCGATGTCTATGATCTTGTAAGTATTGTTGTAATAAGTGCTCGGTTAAGTCGATGTCTAACGGGTCGCGTGGGTCAAAATGTCCAGTTATTAAGTCCAGAGGTCGGCATTTAGTAAAGCTATGAATGGAGCTATTATATGCCAGTACTGCGTATGGCATTAAGTTAACTACTGGTTCATTCTGTTTCTCGAGTTTGAGTATCCTTAGATGTTCAAGGATTGTAGAATGAAATCTCTCTACTATCCCGTTATCATTGGGAGAGTGAGCAAGGACCTTATGATGCTGAATTTTGTGAAGTCGGGTGAATTCGGAGAATATCTGGTTGGTGAATTCGGGTCCTTGGTCAGTCACTGTCGTTATTGGGACCCCGTGGTGGGTACAGAATATTAATAGTGCTTGAACAACGCTAAGAGCTGTACCATCTCTGAGGTGATAAGCCTGAGCGTATTTAGAAAAAGCATCTACTATCGTTAGGTATTTTTCGTTTTGTGCTGTGAAGAGATCAAGATGGACTATCTCGAATGGTTTTGAAGGAGGTGGAACAACTGAAAATCTTTGTTTAATAGGACTGCGATCATATTTGGCTTGACCACATATGTTACATTCATTGATGTACTTCGCAATACACTCCTTCATCTTAGGCCAGTAGTACTTGGAAGATAAAGCTAAATAGCATTCGGTTATACCACGATGATTAGTTTTTCCTTCGTGGTACTTCTGTATTATCTCTTGTTGGCGTAAGTATTCCTTGACATTTTCTAGTTCAACTTTGGTTAAAACAAGATTCATGGCAGAGCTTTTAAAATTGTTTTGGATAATGGGAATGATTTTATACATGGCTAGAGGGGGATGAATGATTATGCCAGTTTTAACTTTGGGATTAACGAATTCTTTTATAGCGTTGATGACGTCATTCATTAAGTTAGATTCGGTAAGTTGGATAGTTGTCCTTGTATGGGTCTCAAAAGGTTTTGTCACACTTGGTCGTTTCTTAATGTCACCTACTAGCACAAAATTAATTTGTCTACAAAATTTATTAAGTGGGTCGTCTGTGATGGGCACCTCTAAAATTGGGTTTTCTGCGCTCGTGTGAGCGGTCGCGGTGGTGGAACCTGTCTCGTGATTCTCATCTCTCGTGTGAGCAGTTATGGTGGTGGAGCCTGCTTCAGATGGTGGTCTTTCAGATGTATTCACGACGACAGAGCTAATGTCCTCGTTATTAATTTCAATGCGAGACAAAGCGTCAGCGTTGGTGTTATTTTTGCCCTGCTTATATACTGTAGTGAAGTTATACTCACTAAGTTTAAGCCTCCAGCGTGTAAGTCTTGAGCCTGGCTCTTTGAGGCTCATAACCCACTGAAGTGGTTTATGGTCAGTAACGATTTTAAATTTCCTACCGAATAAGTAAGGTCTGAAATATTTGGTAGCCCAGACAATAGCTAAAAGTTCCTTCTCTATTGTGCTGTAATTTATTTCACTCGAGTTTAAAGTTCTAGACGCATATGCAATTGGTTTGTCACTACCTATTGTCCCTTGTGAGAGGACGGCGCCTATGGCAAAGTTAGATGCGTCTGTCGTCAGTATGAAGTCCTTGGTGAAGTCAGGATACTGAAGTATTGGGTCATTAGTCAGAAGTACTTTACACTTTTCAAAGCAGTTAGTATAGTTTGTGTCGTCGTACGTTATTTTAGATCCTTTCTTTAAGCATTGTGTCATGGGTTTCGTTATGCGAGCAAAGTCTGGAATAAACTTCCTATAATATCCTAGTAAACCGAGGAAGCGTTTTATCTCGGTCGCGGTTTTCGGCAGTGGGAACCTTTGGATAGCAGTTATCTTGTCAGGGTTTGGTTTGATACCGTCCTTACTAATTATGTGACCTAAGTAGGCGGTTTCTAACTTTAAAAATTCTGACTTATCCATTTGGATCTTGAAGTTCGATTCTCTCAGCCTTTTGAATACCTTCTCTAGGTTGACCATATGCTCTTGTAATGAGACGCTGAAAACGATGATGTCATCAAGATAAACCAAGCACACAACGTTTTGAAGGTCTCTGAGGACATTGTCCATAACTCGTTGGAAAGTTGATGGCGAATTTTTAAGTCCCATCGGCATTCGTAAAAATTCGAAGTGGCCGTGTTCTACGTTAAAAGCGGTCTTGGGGATGTCCTCTGGGCTCATCTCCACTTGATAAAAGCCGCTGGCAAGGTCTAGCGTTGTAAAATAGTGACAGTTACCCAGTTTGTCTAGTACGTCACTGATGTTAGGGATGGGGTACTTGTCATCTATAGTTTTTTCGTTTACCTTCCTAAAGTCAACAACGATACGCCACTTGACTTTCCCTGAGGCGTCAGCTTTTTTGGGAACTACCCAGATGGGGGAGCTCCATGCTGATTGGGAAGGACGAATTATTCCCTGATCTAACATCTTTGAGATTTGTTCCTGAACCTCTTGCCTGTGAACGAAAGGGTACCTATAAGTTTTAGTATATACTGGTACTTCATCAGTGGTGCGAATGGTATGTTTAATTTTATTGGTGAATGTTAGAGGTTCACCTTCAATGTAGAAGACATCAGCGTATTGAGCGCAGAGAGATTGTAAGTTGGCTCGCTCTTCAGGATTCAGATGGTCGGTACGTAAGCGTGAGAGTACCTCGGTCGCGCGCTCCATTGGTTGTTCGGTGCGCTCGCACTGAGTATTAAAAAGTTCCGCACTGATCGGTCGGTCCATAGAAAATACTACGTCGTGTCTAGTTGGGTTAATGACTTCTATAATACCGCGATTATTTTTTACTGTAGTGACGCAATCTCGTATAGTGCAGTTAGACATAGCTTGCTCTGTCACCAATACGTCACCGTCGTGGAAGTTAATCGGGACTCGAATCATTTGAGATGTATTAGCTGGTATTATTTCTTCATATAGGTTGCAGTTCCGGGAATCATACATGCGCAATGGGTTGGTAGATTGACGCGTCACTAAAACTTTATTTTTAAGATCGATACTTGACTCTAATTTTTCCAACAAGTCGTACCCAATTAAGCCGTCAAAGTAATCGTGGAATTTATAAATGAAGAGAGTTATCTCGCTGTCTTCATTAAATTCACGAAAGCATGGTAATGTGATAGAATAATCATTTCGTGTGGTAGCATGAATATTCGTTACTTCAAATGGATCATAGTTGCAAGGCACGTGTGGAAAGAATTTATCTACTGAGTCGGGGCTTATGAACGACTGGTTAGCGCCGGTATCAATTAATAGTTTAAGAGGTGGATCTGCTATCTGTATATAAGGTAGTTGTCGCTGCGTTTGTAAGTTAATCTCTATTTTCGTTTTTCTAATTTCGGGGCCGCCTGAAAATCCTGATTTTCAGGGCGAGCGTCATCCTGAGTTTCCTCAACGTAGGCTGGAATGTACTCTGGAGACTGTTGCTCGTACGCGGGGTCGTATGTCTGTTCAGGGTAAGTTTGTTCATACTGGTCTGAGTAGTAGTTATAGTAGTCATTATAATAGTCACCGTAGGAGTCATAATAATCGTACTGTTGGTCATAAAGCTCGTTGAAGTTCATTTCCCGCGACTTGAAATAATTAGATGGGGGTGGATTCCCGTTTTTAGTCCAGTCATGTCCTGTCAGAGGTCTCGATGGAAAAGGTTTCGCTACATAGTGGCTCACCCCACTCATAGGCTGAGGGCCTGTGTTATGTGCGGGTTGATAACCTGTCCTTTGTTGGGGCATTCTAAAAACGTTACTTTGCGGTCTATAGTTTGGTGGGGGTGCACCAAACATTTGCTGAGTTCGTGTGGGGCCACGATTAAAAGGCATTTGGGGTCTCCAAATTGGTATTGGCCTTGGTGGCTGTAAGTTCATGGGCCTAGAAGGGCCTGGCATATTAAACGCGGGTGGAAACGTGAACGCCCGTGGTGGTAACGCGGCAGGTGGTTGAAAGCTGAAAGATTTTTGTGGGTTAAATGAAGACGTAGACTGCATCTTCCTCTCAGGCAGGTGGTCATTACGTTGCTGTAGATAAAGAGTGTTCATTTCTTCATGAACAAATTCTAACGCTTTTTCTATAGTGTCAGGTCGCATGCACCGTATTCGTGCACCCAGCGGGTCGCGGAGACCTCGCATATATGCCTGAAGGGTTAACTTTTTATAAAGTTCTCTTTTTGACTCGACGGTACTATGTACGGTCTCATGCAAGCTGACATACGTCATTATAATGCTGAAAAGATTTTGACACGTTTCATAAAATTCGTGAGGGGTCGCGGAACCCTGGGTCAAAACCGACAGATCGTTGTATAAAGAGGTCTCATCGCGTTGATCTGCAAAATTGTTGATCAAAGCGTTACGTATCCCGATCCAGGTCTCAGGGATACCATTTGAGTTGATTGTTCGGGCTGCGGGCCCAGTCACTTTATTTAATATTCCATTTAGCAAGGCTAGATTACTTAATGCGAAACTCGAGTCCGTCCTCATATACTGCGCTACTAGCTGGTCACATAGGTGAATGAACCGGGTGAGAACATTTGAGTTCCCGTCGAACTCAGGAAGCAGCCTAAGGGCTTTATAGATCTGGTCTACAAGTACGTCACTCATTATGTTAACTATATCACTACTTTCTATATCTTCTCTAATTATATCTAAGTCTCTGGTAGCGTCTACTTGCGATGACCTACGTGAATTACCTAACCTAAGGGTCCGCGAATTTCTAGGATGAAAAATCTTGGAAACTTAAAAGGAACACTTATAGGAAACAAGGAAAGCAACTCTAGTAAGATCTAGGTACTTACCAATACATTGTATTCCTTTGCGGTATCAATGTCCAGATACTCCTCCAGGCCACAGCACTTGTAGGTTCGGATAGCCAACGCCCGTGATCGATTCACTGACTCTAATTGTCTATCCTACCGTCTGCGCCAGATACGAAGGCTACAGCCGGAGGATGCAAAAAAATGCAAAATTATCTTAGATTAAATTTATTCAATAAAAGGATTACAAGTAAAAGAATGACAATTGATCGAAGTATGAAACAAGAGTGAAGCTCCGTGCGGTGCTCGGTGCAATCGCTGCATCGGCACCTCGTGGCCGATGACGCGTGACCTCGATGCTGGCTGGCCGGTAGCGCTGCGTAGGCAATAGCGGACACGTGTAACCCGTTTACCTATTCTTGTGGTTTGCGGTGATTGCTGCGTGAGCAATTCAGGGGCTATGTGAGTGTGTAACAAGTTTACTATGGATTTTCATAAAACTTAGGAGAGCAAAGGTTTTAGAACTGGCTTGCACATTAAAAGCTATTTATTGAAAAAAAATGTCTTTCGTTGTTCGTCATTGATATTGAAAAGTAATTATTTGACAAAATGAGTTTAAATGATGACCATGAGTGAAGGTTAATGATCGTACTTTAGCACCATCTGACATTCAAGAAGTGGTAAGAGCCGTAAAAACTTGTTAACGCCAAAATCGAAAGAAAAAGTTCTACCCAGGTACTACTTAGTTTTAATATCCGTGCATTATTTGAGAAAAGTACTATAGATTGATGGTTGCCTTGGCTGCAACTAGGCATTGATGGACTTTCGTATGTGGGCCTCGCCTTCACCTCGGCCCACATTTACACGTTCGTCCCTCAATGCCTCTATTGCTCGCCACTGCAGTAATGTACTATTTATACTTGCCTCTCAGAAAACCTTCCGACTTGGCTGGCCAGGAACTGGCAGCACTAAAAACTAATTGCTGAATGGGACTTTTTTGGCGGCAATTGAGTTGTCAACGTGAAAATTTTGTTTTTATTTCCAAAACTTGTGTTTCTTCGAGTGATAATGTGTAATATTGGTGGATTATTAACCATTATGTGTTCGTTAATGTTTACGAGTGTGGGAAATTGAAATAAAGTTGTGAAAGTGACTTTTCAAGTTGCTCCTAAAAAGTCCGTGTAAAGTTTAAGTAAAGCACCACTACTTTACTTAAACACTTTCCTCATCCCATCATCTCATCATCATCATCACCATCATCATTTAAACTTGATTCAACTCTCTGAGTTTGAAATCTTTTATACTTGACACTGGCAAATACACTAATCGTGTGACGCCATAACAAAACAAAAAAAAAAAAAATTGCTGAATGCTGATTGTCGATATGTCTATTGTCATTGTCATGATTGTGTCGTAGTCGTTGTTCCTGTTATCTTTGTATTCCAATTCAACTCG
The DNA here is from genome assembly GCA_931315375.2 of Opisthograptis luteolata. Taxonomy (NCBI): domain Eukaryota; kingdom Metazoa; phylum Arthropoda; class Insecta; order Lepidoptera; family Geometridae; genus Opisthograptis; species Opisthograptis luteolata. The sequence goes on from OV928044.1 coordinate 4,432,898, forward strand.
TAAATAATTATTTCTGTGAAATTTTTCCGTGATTTTAGCGGCTTTACCATTGTGTTTACGAAATAAAAATAACAAATTTAATTTGTGAAACGTTCCTTGTCTATGTGTATTTATTAGGCAGCACAACGACTTATAACGCTCAAAATGGGCAGTTTGTTTGGTAAACACAAGAAACCAGTGAGCAGGGTGACTGAGCAAGATAAAGCAGTGTTACAGTTGAAACAGCAAAGAGATAAACTGAAGCAGTATTCGAAAAGAATAGAAGTAAACCTCGAGAGAGATCGACTGCTTGCTAAGAAACTCCTCGCTGAAGGAAAACGTGATAAAGCCAGGTTGCTTTTGAAAAAGAAAAAATATCAAGAAAATTTACTGCAGAATACAGATACGCAATTAGAGAAGTTAGAACAACTAACACATGACCTGGAGTTCGCCCAAATTGAAGTACAGGTATGTAGAATGAATAATAAATACCCCAACTAATATAAAATTTCCATTTCAATGTGCGTTTCTGATTTTTTAACACTACCTTTATTTGTCAATCACCCAGAGACATCTCTAGCATTTATGAGCTGCCAGTGTCCCAATAATTAATCTTTATCAATTTACAGGTCATTGATGGTTTGAAAATAGGAAATGATGCTCTGAAGAAGGTCAATGATGTGCTCAACATAGATGAAATTGAAAAGATACTAGATGAGACGAGAGAAGGCATTGAAAAGCAGAGAGAGATTGATGAACTTATCTCTGGCCAACTGACACAGGAAGAGGAAAATGAAGTTGAAGCAGAGCTGGAAGCTATCCTTGATGTAAAAGATGAACTTCCCGATGTGCCTGAAGATCAGCTACCGGATGTTGAAGAAGAGAAGACGCCAGTCAAGCCTCAGAGAGTCAAACAGTCCAGGGTTGCTGTTGAAGCATAAGTAAATTTGATATGTGTAAAGAACTGTAAATATGTAAACAAATATATTTTATAAACAGCCTAAAAATATTTTTATAACATTCCAAGTACTGGCAGTAGGAGCAATAGGCTGATGAAGATAATGTAGCATATCCTAAAACTGGCTATTTTCGATTTCTTGTGGAGATCTCAAACAAATGTGATAGCAGTAATAATGTAGAAACTACAAATTCAAACTTACTCTGCATGCAGAGGAGCAGAGGCGTAATATATATTTTCACTCAACATCACTAAGACATCAGTAACAATTTTATATTGCACTAGTTGCACCCACACATCTTCCTGTTATCTCGCAGGAACCTTATTTCAGGATAAAAGTAGCCTATGTGTTAATCCAGGGTATAAGCTATCTCCATTCAAAATTTCATCAAAATCAGTTTAGTAGTTACGATGATACGTGGTAACAAACATTTACACACACACAAACTTTCGGATTTTTAATATTAGTAGGATTCCTGAACTAGGGAGCATGATTCCTAAGATAAATTAATCAGGTAGGGTTGGAGCTAATAATAGTTCAATCTAATAGTAATAAAACAAAAGAACTTTTTTAATATTTTTTATTCTCATCCATATCAAATTAACGAACATAAGTTAAACATTTTAGTAAACTATTGTTTCTAAAGGTTCAATTTCCTATAGATATAAATTAGCGTGGCACCATTGATGAAAATTACAACTGTCATACACAGGAATGTACACAACCTGGGTTAGTTTACAAGCCAATACTGCAATGTTACTGGCCCCAATGTACTCAAAGACCTGTATCAACCAGATCTTAGTAGCACTCTGTAGTCCTATAATGAGCCTAACAACAAACCAGGATTAGTTTGTAGACCTGCCTGGCTAAGTACTGGCCTCATTATTTATGATAAGTATTTCATTTGGCTGACCTCAAACTTATCGCACCTTAAAAAACATACTACACAAACGATTCAAAATCGTCTCCAATCAGTTGTGATTAATATAAACGATAGTAAATTTCTTATTACTCTTATCTTCGCTAATGATTACAGCTATGGAGTTAAAATACTATGTACAAGTAAAGTACAAGACTATAATGTTAATAAGCACAAAGTAAATAGTCATTTCGGAAGTGATTATAACACCACTCCCCATGATCACGGGTTGGTTTAACCATGATCATTTCCCATTAGCTTTATAAATTAAATCATAAACTCAACTATCAATAGTAAGCGCAATCCTATAATCTTAAAAATATACATGTTTAGTAATAAAATATTTAAAAAAACTAATCATTGACACTGTTGACGTAACAGGTAATTAAAAGCTGGTGTGCAACATTATTATTTCAGTCTGTAACTATTACTTATGGCAAATACAATAGTAGTTATAAAACCTTAAATTGGTGAGTGTCTAACCAAAATAGAATAGTGTCCATCACCCGTGAGGAATCGGATTTAGCCAAATAGCATTTGACTATTCGAAAAAATGAAAATACATTCATACACTACTGGTAAGTACGTAATAAAATTTGTATGATCGTAAGCTAGTCCCAATGTCTTGTTAGACACAAAAGCGATTCCTCATGGAGACAATATTAATTCTTAAGTCTTGACTGTCAATGGCAACATGTAGGTATATGAGAGCACTTCCTATTCTTACTCATTATCACACTTGTACTGTTACACATGGCAAAGAATGGTTTTCTATCGACCTAGTTTTCTAAAATAATTTGGGGCAAGTGTTCCTAATATTTTAACCACAAACATCATAAATTAACACTGCAACAGGTTTGGCACATCGGAAAACGAATTAAAAAACCCAGTAGAAAATGCTTTTGAGCATACCAACTAAGATAGTGCCAAACTAGAATATTTATATTTTTTGCCAGTGTGCCCTTGAAATGCAGTGTAACACTTATTTCATCTCAAATTAAAACATAAATAAAAATCACGGGAACTGCCAGAGAATGCAATTTTCTTTTCATAAAATCTCTTGCTTAGATTTATGGTCCCTGTTAATAATTTCTTATCGATCAATGCAGAATGAACTACACCTAATCATTAAAAATACTACAAAAAACATAATAATATACAAGACTGTTTCACAAAAAATTAATGAAAAATCTTAAGTTTTCACAAAAAAAAACGTATTATTCTTTATTTTAGTTGAATACACTCAGACGGAATGTTGTTTTTTGTTAATTTAATATTATTTAGTTCATACGATTTCAACAAACAGTGTCAGAAAAACCATGCAGTGCCTTATCATTATAATGTGGTAACCACTAAAATAATAATACATGATTATATGAAAATGTGGATATGTACCTAAATTCAATATCCTTTGTCCAGCAATAAAATCAATGCTAAATTTCTCGAAAAAAAACAATTGGAGCTTGAATGACATGATTGCAATAATATACAATAATCTCGAAATATAAAATAAAATGGGGCAACTTTACTTCCAACATTAAAATATGCTAAAACAGAAGTGTTAAAGATGGCAGTACCAACTAAAATAATACACTTTGTTTATTGAGGATGGTATTTGAAGTACAGTGTTTTGTTGCGCATGCTATTTTTTCTATGGAAGCTGATGCTTCGCCTATTCCTCACTTGTTGCTAAACGCGCCTGGACAGGACTGTAGTCTTAGTTTATTTTCAACGGTCTCGAATTTTTTTTGTTTTTAAAAAATTATTCGAATGAACCAAACACCGTCGTAGATAGTGTAGGACATTTCCTTCAAGTACTACATAGTACATACATACTAAGCACTTGAACAAACAAAGTGTATCTGGTTTGATAGTGGTGTCAATTATGGTGTGCATTTTCTAATACTATGTACTTATTATTTGACAGGCCTAAAAGTAATGTCTTCTTTTTTATGTCAGAAAAGGTAAGCAATACCTTTTTACCTGTCAAATTTAGTTTTTTTAGAAAACTCAACCAAAACCGACACCATCATCATTAACATGAATGAACTTTTTTAAAATTAAAATCACGTCATTCAAAATTAAAATTGTTTATTGAAACCGCAAAGCTACCTATAACAAAATCAGATTATGGTAATCACGATTAGTAACTGTTTCAAATAAAATTAATGATACACTTATCTAATATCTACATAGTTTTATATATATTTACTAATACATATTTACATAAAAATACATCTCTTTCTCATAGAAATTCTACTGGAAGTTTAGAACAGTCAACTTGAAGATAGTTGGAAGTGCTGAAACACAATATGCAAAGAGTAGACAGTTAAAATTATCTTAAACCAATATCATATAGGAGGTTGGAATCATCCAGTCAAATGCATGTACTTTACACAAATTTCAGCACCAAGTCTCCCAACATGGCGTTATCATATGTAAATGCATTAATTATATAGGCAGACAAGTAAGATCATTTGACTGCAGATAGATTCAGCATTGTTTTGGTGTATATTGCAAACAAAAAATCTGGCATATTCTACAGGACTACTTTTTGCACATCATGTGGTTTCTAGTTCAATTGACTATTTAACTTTTATCTACTACATTCTGCCATTGGCTTATCTGAACCACAATTTGTTGAGTTAGTGAAAAAATAGCGAATTATGCGTACTACTTTTAAATCACTCAACACGACATCAATTTCATTGAAAACTATTTACTATACCAATTATTTGTAACTTAATTTTATTTCATGCCATTCATAAAAGACTGATTCTGTCCAAACTCTTAAACTAATATTCAATTTACCTCATGTCAAGATGACTAAAGAGGCAATTGAAACAAATTAACTTATCATCACTATTCATCACATATCCAAAAAGATATGACCAAGCACAACACTAAATTCTGTGTGAGTTTGCAAACACATGACACTTGTAATCATTTAGTTTTTCATTTGTTTCAAAGTTCAGAGAACCCTAGTTCACATTCACTTCTTTGACCGGAGCCCGGGCGCTTGTCGTCACGTCAGCTAGCTGCGAACTCCACTCCGGGCAACTCCTCATGCTAGTAGGTGACGCTGACCGGATGGTGCGCAATGGCTGTTCCGGCATGATGTTGCGCTGCGACTGTGTGCGTGAACGTGGCGGACGTTATGCCTGTGGCGCTCGATGTAGATGCCGCGCGGACTTGCTGTGGATGTAGAGGCAATGACTTAGTACATATTTTCATTGTCGTGCCACATCATCTGAAAGTTTAGTGGGAAAATAGCGTCCAGCGATAAGTATAAAGTGCACACCTTGTAGAAAAGTCACAATATCAGAGAATTCATTCCTCGTTAGTAATTAGTTGGTCACAATAGGCTCACAATAGGCTCACAATAGGCTCACAATAGGCTCACAATAGGCTCACAATGGGCCTACCAATGGGGAATGAATACTGTGTGGGATGTGACCTTTAACTAGCCCTACTATCTTTGGTTTCCGTACGGAAACTCTACTCGCAATCTCTATCGAGAAAGATTTCTGAAAAGTATATTTACAGGGGAAGCTATGCAAAGGTTGATAAAGAATACTTTAAATTGTAAAACAGACTGAGGGATTGCACGCGCAGTTTTCAGCGGTTTATAGTCTTAAGTTTCAATTTAAAACAACACAACAAACAACAAGGTACAAGATACATTCTAAGCCTTGAGTCAAGTAAGAATTAGGTTTTGAAACGGGATAATTACCATGTATTTGTTTTTGATTCAAAACCTAATTCTACTGTTATTGACCATGGCAGTTTAAAACAGTACCTTGAGTAAAAGTCAACTTAAAATCAACTTACTTGGTTGGTAATTTGCATAACAGCAGAGTTTGGCGAGCTCTCTGGGGGCATAATGCTTTCAACTGCTTGCTGCGCTTCTTCTAGCCTATTGTATAAAATGGGAACATTAGAAATATGAAACCATAAGTTGTTAATAAGTTGCTAATATCCTAGAAAATCCTGCTACATAACCCGATTTTGCGGCAGGAAATGTCTATCCTCGCACATTACCGATCCCCAGCATTGGTTCTGGAAAAGGCAATAATTCCTACTTCGAAACCGGGAATTGTATTAGGAATTTTCTTTCCTCATACATAACCGGCCCATGACGTTGGTTTTGTACAAGGATAGAGAAAAATCCTTATACAAAACCCGGTTTTGGAATAGGAATTATTTATCATATCCCAGTGCTGGTTATGTACAAGGGAATAATTCTAATAAAAGTCGTTCCATACTTGGGTTTACTCTCCAGCGCTAGAGGGTCCCTCTCCACCTTGACGCACTTGGCGGTGCAGTCCTCCTCGCCCTCCGGCCGCGTCTCGGGCGCTGGCGGCGCGTCCGTGTGCGTGCGCCGGTGAGCGATCAGGTGGCCTGCAACGAAGATATTGGTGGTTAGTTAGTGAGTAATGAAGTTCGAGACATCAAATTTAACAACATTCCCTCTTCTCATTGAGCAACTACTTTTAAAAGAATTGAATACACTCAGTCGCCACACGTTCCGCACGCGAGACTGTCGGATAGAAACAAATGAGTACACTCTCGCTTTCCACGCGAGACGTAACGCCAACTCTCCCTTTGACTGGACAACAGGATAACGATATGAAAGCGAGGTGCGAGCCGAGTCGACAGAGAGCACTAGCTCTTGGCCTGCCTTGTGTACAGCCATGAAAGTATGTAATCTCAACCTCATCATTCAGATTAGAAGTACATCATCAACCAGCTCAAACGTGGAAATGAAACATTTATTGGTACCTTTGCACATAAAGTCCTTAGAGCAGACGTCACACCGGAACGGTCTGGCGCCGCCGCCGCTCTTCTGGTGCGACCGCTCGTGGAACATCAGGTTTCCTTTGAGCGGGAACGATTTGCCGCACTCGAGACAACTGTACGGCCGTTCACCGCAACTGTGAGATCTGTGAAACGAGCATGACTATTTATTACAATGGTAATAAGTTTTATCCTACGCCTGTAGTCCTAACGCATGCTCAGTGTTGAAAATTCGTGTACAGACTTCGGTGCATCTAAGGTCGAGATCGTTCCGAACATAACAAGAGTAGCGTTGAGGTAGAGCGCCAAGAGGGGGCGAGGATGAAAGGCAAACCGGCGCCACTCATCAGAGCTATATAAAAAATTGGCATAATCTGTATTGAGTGCTCTGTATTGCTATAATAATTGCATAAACCGACGATTACCCGAAATCACTACTAGTTACTTCATAACTAACAAAGTATTAGCAATATATTTTGCGCATTATTCTTAGCATTTATTAAGAAACTAGTGGGCCGCCCCGGCTTCGCACGGGTATTTAAAAGAATTTTCTAAATTAAAAATTGTAATACACACACATAAATCCTTCCTCCCGTACGGCCCGTACCCCCGTACCCCAGTGACTGTACCAAGAATTTTTCAAATCGGTTCAGTAGTTTCGGAGCCTATTCAATGCAAACAAACAAACAATCAAATCTTTCCTTTAATATTAGTATAGATAGGGAGTATCCTCCGACTCTGAATTTTTTTTACGCGTTGATACACAAATTTTCATGGCAACCCAAAATAATGAAATAAGGACAGACTAACCACAGCACTACAACAACTATGCGCTACTTCTCGTTGCTTAGAGTTTTTATGTTATAATGGCAATGAATGGTAACAAAACGGTAACTGGCATGAATACTACAGACAAGAAGAAAATATCAAAGCTACAAAGGTCTTACCTCATATGAGTAATCAGATGCTCTTTCCTCGTGAACGCCTTCGAGCAAACTTTGCACATGTGAGCTGCGTCTCCCGTGTGCTGTTTCACGTGGTTGGTGAGATGTTCTTTGCGCGTAAACGTCTTTTGGCAGAAGTCGCAACGATGGGGCGATTCGCCAGTGTGAATTCTGTCAAAAATCATGAGCAGTTTGTTGGAATGCCACCGTGGCGGTGGTGTGGCCAGTTGAGACAATGTTTGTTTTTTTCTTTAATGTAACTAAGGCCCGGTTTATTTGATCCGTTGTCAAGGTTAACTCGAATTAAAAACATATAAAAAATATAACCATTTTTCATTTTTACATAATTTTTTTTTTCTTACAGGGTAGCATTTAGCTACAAGTTAGTTAATTGATGGCGTATTCGAAAGTGGCACCACGATACACCTGGATTAGGAACTGGCTCTCAAACGGTAGGTATCTCAATAGGTGCTTGGCGATAGATTTTCAACTTGACTCTACCGGATCCGATCAAAAACCGACCCTAAGTGACGAGACGAGCAAGTCACTCGCCTGATGGCAAACGTCATGCTCGCCCATTACAGTTCAATGCCACCAAAATTTTGGATTTCCACAGTTCAATATTCTGCGCGGCATTGCACTGCGTTCGTCACCCTGAGAATATTTGATGTCAAATCTCGTTATGCCCTGTAACTCACTAGAAGCATTGCTTTTCAATCCGGAACATGGTCATGTTTGCGCACTACTGCTTAAGTTTTATTTGCATCACTCATGAATGTTTAAGAAAAGTTGAAACGTTCGCAACATGCATACTTACGTGCCTCCAAAAACCACGACAAATGTATCCTTGTATTACCTTTACGTAAGTCGCCCAGCAGTATCACGACGTAGATGCCACCTTACAAGCTATTGAACGTTTCTCTAGAAAGCGATACCATGCCCACATTTGTGTTATCTACTACAGCTTTGATTGAAGGCTTAAAACATAAACCATGCACTACATTTAAATAAGCTTCAGTAAAACTTTGTCTAATGAAAAGAGCTCACAAAGGATATTGGCCTCTGTGAAATTAGCTGCAGTTGCCATTAAACTTGATTAGGTAAATAGGTACTAAACGGTGTTAGGGTGCAACGGAAGCGGTAATGATGGCTAAAGATTCACTGTCCTAAGCAGTTGTAATAATCGATTAACTTTATTAACTGCATATTGGTGGTGTTGACTCAATGTGTCAAAGCGCATCAAAGGACATTGGGAGATCGCTTCAAAAAGTGCGACTAGTGCTGTCGATGAATGAAACATTTCTTATTAGTTATTTTTTATCCGTAATAAATAACACCCATAACTAAGAAACGTTTAATAAAACGGCACCATTACTTTTTTTTTGCTTTTTATTGGGTAGCGTTTGACCACAACTCACTCGATGCTAACACTAGGAGTTTTTGTTAAACGAAATTATATGATCTCCGTTGGAAAATGCACAACAGTATTAGGACCGGGTATAACCAAAAATGTCCTATATCCGTTAGTTTAGTGTTAGATGATGCACAACAAAACCGATCATAACGGTCTTCAAAGTTCGCAATGCCTGTGTTCAGAGCGGCCAATATCTGTTGTGGGCACCATACTGGGTTTGCAACTTACCTGACGTGATTGGTGAGATGCTCTTTCCTCGAGAATGTCTTAGTGCAGAAGGGACACTTGTGCGGTGTCTCCCCTGTGTGCAGGTTCACGTGGTTGGTGAGGTGTTCCTTGCGGGAGAACGACTTCGAACAGAACGTGCACTTGAATGGAGTTTCGCCCGTGTGTTGCCTGTTGTTGGAGTGAGTTGATTTTTTTAATTAGACGTCTTTTTTATATCATTTGTGGATTAAACCAACTCAGCCAGCTCTGAGTTACTAAACTCGTGTTTTGTTAGAACTGATATATTATGTGGCACTGAGACCACGTGATGTTTCGAAAGACTAGGCTCAAAATTAGTTAGGAGTTTGAGATCGAGTATTGTGTTGAAAAGAATTAGTCTATCAGTACATTTTGTGAGTTTAGTTAGAAATTATTCATTCAGAAATTAAATTCGCCAATGGAATTATTTCAGTGGAATTTATTAAGTAATACGTTTACGAAAACGAAAATTTTGTAATTTTTACTTTATTATTATTTAATCATAAAAATCTAGAGTCCAAAGTTCCATTCAAAGGTCAAGATATAAACGAGATACTACGGTATATATAGTTCTGGGTTCTAGGTGAGAGCGTCCCGAGTCTAAAGTGATGGTTACGTGTCACACAATTTTATAAGTGCAACAAGAACTTCTCTGCCTTCTATCTACCCGTTAGTTGCCCCCCTTTCACGAACAAACCGCTGAACCGATCTTGATGAAATTTGGTAAAGATATAATTTCGACACTGAAGAAGGACATAGGATACTTGTTAACCTGACAAACTGTAGTCTACGCGAGTGAAACCACGGAGAACAGCTAGCTGACTCCATGCCATGTTCGAACATCGTTTGTTAGTAGGTACGTACCGCACGTGGTTGACGAGATGCTCTTTCCTCGTGAAGCTCTTATTGCAATAGGAGCAAGCGTGCGGCGTGACACCGGTGTGTTGCCGCAAGTGGTTGTTGAGGTGTTCCTTCCTCGAGAACGCGCGCGGGCAGTACGTGCACTTGTGTGGCGTTTCGCCCGTGTGCTGTCTGCGCAACAGAGTACATTCCGATTTGGTTATTACATCTTATAATAATAAGGTTTACATTTGCGTACATTTAGCATACTCAATAAGTTTTAACTAAGTAACTCGCGAATCAAAGTGTGTCTTGGCCTACGAAACGAGAGAGCGCCACTCTTCTATCTTGAGCGATTTCAGCCTAGTTCAGAGTCTGGAGTTCGCGTAGGTCCGCATCCATCGCGTCTTTCCAGCGGTATCTAGGGCGTCCGATCGGCCTAAGGCCTTTCTCAATAAGGTTTATATTGGAGTAATTTTTCTAGTAGGGGATCGTGAAATCTCTGATTTATCTCAAGACATCGTTGTTACGTTTTCAAGGAATGTCAAAGAAAATTGTGATAAAAAGGTCCTAATTTAATAAAAATATCGGTAGCTAATAGATATGTGTAATTTTAATACACTAATACATATAATAAGATATGAATAATTATATTATGAATTGCTTACGTAAACAGAATAATTAATTCATCATAATTCAATGTTGCGTAAAGATTTTAGCAGTTTTAATGATTTAACAGATCGCCGACATAATCAAAAGCACAATAATTGTAATAACGTCAAGTTCTTCATCGTAATTATAATAAAAACAACACGTGTATCTATTGAAATCTACAATTCTTTCACACAAAACTCCAGTTACATTCTATATTTTATGAGGATTAAGTTAACACCTTTAAATACACCAACAATCGATGGGCTGAAGAAAGTAGCCCAAATCGGAATGCACAATGCTGTGCTACTAAAGACGGGAAACTTCACACAAATGCCACCTTTTCATGCTTAAAATATACGAATATCTTGAATGCCTTACATTTTGCACCTTCAGTAATAATCTGCCTGGCTTTACTACATACATTACTTGATAAAATATAAATTGTTTGTATTGTTTAGCGCAAAATATGGTTCAGTGGATAGCGAGTGATGTTCACTTCATGCGGTTTAATTGCCTCCTATATATGAATACATGCAATAATGAAGACTAATCTGCAATGGATGGTCGTGTTTAGCATGGCTTGTAGCACAGCATTGTAAGTACCAAAATTTAGCATAATATATAATTCTAAATATTTGCTTACAAGTAAAATTCATTCAAAACTCATCCTAAGGAAAAAATTTAGTAAGTATTTATGAGAATGCGATGAAATTGAAATGTAAGTTTAAAAATTTCTAATCATGTGGAGGTTTGTGGAGGTTAACTCAGAAGCTATGTAGAAAAAAAAACCAAAACACATTACTGCCAACCTTCATCGGAGCAAAAGTTGGACAGATTTGCCCAAAATTGTTTAGTAGGGAAATCATTTAAAAGAGATATTACTTTTTACTAGAAATTTACGAATCACGCGTTACTTTGAGCCAATTTCCGATCAATTAGGTTCATAATAAAACAATTCTTTGCAAGTTCTGATTACTCATAAACATGCAAACATGCCCATGTCAAATTCCCGCACAGTACCTCAAAATGAAAACAAAACCAATTTTTCCTATTTATTACATTGAACGAACTATTTGACTTGTTAGACACCACATACCTGACAAAAACAAATGAAAAATACATCTAGTGTTAGCATCGTCCAACAATAAACAACTGACCCAATCTCGACAGCCCCACCCCATCCGCACTCACCTAACATGATTTGTGAGATGCTCTTTCCTCGTGAATGACTTGGCGCAGTAAGTACACCGATGCGGGGACTCCCCCGTGTGTTGCCGCACGTGATTCGTGAGGTGCTCCTTGCGAGTGAACGATTTTGTGCAGAACGAACATTTGTGCGGGGACTCGCCGGTGTGCTGCCGGACGTGGTTCACTGTAAAGTGGAATATTATTGACGTTATTAAGAATGGACATCTGTTCCTTAAAAGGGGTTGGTTTTTTTACCGTCTCATCGTTTTGTTTTCTTTTTACGAAAATATTATTGAGCCTAGTCAGTTATCTGAAGCTGGCACGTACAACACATACCCACATTGGCCTTTGAACGAGCGCAAGGGAAAGTCTCACTACATACTCATCATGAAAAGTCTGAAAAGTCAGTCTCTTTACCACGCGTTAAGTTTATGATTGTGACAGAGATTGTTACAGTTTTGATTTTAAAATCACTTTTAACAATAGATTGAGTACTGCATCTGTGCCAGCTTTAGATAACCAACCTGTTTCACTGTTTATTATTAGTACCTAGTCAAAGTGCATTAAAATAACATTTCATAGGAGAAGATTCGGTGATTCAGTGGTGGGATCTGGTGAGTTTTGACTAAACAGCCCTAAATTAAAAACTATCACTGTAACATATTGACAACTTGTGCGTTGTGCACATGATGGTAAACATACATTGCGAGAGAACAAAAGCAAAAAATTCTAGTAAAATACTTTTTTTACTACTTGCAGGGTAGTGTTTGACCACAAGTCACCTGATGTTAAGTTACGATGTGGTCCAAGGTGGTGTCACGCTACACCTGGATTGGGAACTGGCTCTCAACTGAGGTTGCCGGAACACACCGATAGGTGCTTCGCGACAGTCTTAACTTGAGAATGGTAGGTAACCAGGCGAGTACTGGAAAATACCCTATCACCAACCACTGGTTTCATCACGATGTTTTCCTTCATCATCATTATCAGCCTTTCACGTTCCCACTGCTGGGACTCTGGGCTTCTCTCAGAGAGAGAGTATTATGTAATCTACCACGCTGGCCTAGTGCGGGTTGGTAGATGTCGCATGCCCTTGAATGTTGCAGTTCTTGGGCATGCCGGTTTCCTCACGATGTTTTCCTTCACCGTTTTGAGCGATGGCAAATCCGCACATAACTTATTAAGTCATAGGTGCGGGCCGAAAGGATTCGAACTCGGTGTTGGCGTCTTTTAAGTCGCACGCCTAACCGTTCGGCCACCATCGCTGTTTTCCTTCACCGAAAGCTTATTTTAGGATTCGAACCCACGTCCTACGCATCGCATGCGGACATCCCAATCACGCGACCATCATCGCTTCAAAAATATCGTCTTACCGAGATGATCCTTCCTCGTGAACGCCTTAGGGCAGTATCCACACTGGAAGGGCGTCTCCCCCGTGTGTTGCCGCACGTGGTTGACCAAGTGCTCGCGCCTCGTGAACGACTTGGAGCAGAAGTTGCAGCGGTGCGGCGACTCGCCCGTGTGCTGGCGGACGTGGTTCAGTAGGTGCTCCTTGCGCGTGAACGTTTTAGAACAGAAGTCGCAACGATGGGGAGTTTCGCCTGCAAGGAAGAGAACATGTTTCCTTTTATTAAAACATTTTTATTAGCTTCCCTTGTAACTAACTAATTAGCAATGTGATCAAATCTTAGGAGTCAATTTTAACCTACTTCTAATTGTCGACTTGAAACTTTGTATGTGTAATCCTGATGACAATGCAATATATTTGATATCATCAACCTGATCTGATAATGGAGCCAGGAGATGGATAGTGGAACTCTTCAATGGCTAGTAGTAATCCCATCGAGTTTTTACTACATACAGGGTAACGCTTGACGACTACAAGTCATCTGATGTTAAGTGACGATGTGGTCGAAGGTGGCGTTACACTACACCTGGATCGAGGACTGATGAGTTCCCCAATATAGGTGAGAGCTGAGATTTGCTCTGCTGTGTTAAGGTTTTCTTAAAAAACTTTCATAATTTGTGGGGATATTTAAGCATGGAGGCTGTCTCTTTCATTTGTTGACATGCAATCATAGTTTAACACGGTCAAGATCAAGACGAAGCGACGACAGTAAACACTATTTTTGTCTCAACAGCCGACGCGATGCATCAGTGGGTCGATTTAGCACTAACGTCGCATGATCTTTCTTTATGTTTTTCATGCAAAAAGTAAATTACAAATACATTTGTCATGCTATTACAAAATCGTAGATACAAGTATATTTGCAAGACAATATGTTACACAGATTACATTTGAAATTTCCAAGCCTGCCACCAGTAACCAGTAACTGTTTATGTGCAATAACACTGGAATGTATAATAACACTGGAATTATCACATTGACATTTTATAATGAATATTATTTTTCCTCTTATCGGGACTTGCATCGGAGTTTTGTAGAAAGAGCGAAAATGCCATTTTCTTTGACGGATTCGACCTTTCTACTAGTTTCTACAAAACACCGACAAGTTGTAGTTGAATATAAGGCATTAAACTCCAGTGTAATGAACTAAACTTAATGCGTCAACTTTACCTACTATTCAAATTAAAATACCAACAAAGTAAAGGTGCACAAAGTGTGTAGTGGCCGCAAATAAAACTGTACTAACCAGTATGCCACAAAATGTGATTGGAGAAGTGTTCCTTTCGCGTGAAAGATTTGCCGCACAGTTCACATCTGAATGGCGTATCGAGCGTATGCGACCTCATGTGGTTAGACAAATGCTCTTTCCTAGTATACTTCTTGCCGCATATTAGGCATTGGTGTGGCGTTTCACCTATTGAGGGACGAGCAGAAAATACAACGTTAACATTTCAATGATGCAACTATGTAACTCGAAACGTTTAGTTTGTTTTTCTTGTTAACTATTCAATCTCAACATTATAAGAGAAAGATATTGTTCGCAAATTTAACGTAAATAGTTGAATCATTCAATTGTTTCATTTTTCTACATTCCGCACCACTGGTATCAACCCATTTTACTGGTGCAGGCTTGGGATTTCCGCGATTGATTAAAGTAATGTTACAAACTAAAAATTCCGAAATAAATTATATACATAGACTATACTTAGAGCTAATTCCAATGTTGAATAATGCTTCCGTCGTGAAATTCATTATTTAATATTGGAATGAAAGAAAGAGGGTTAAACTAAAAGGCATCTACATTGTTCATGTAAAACTAGGGGCACAAAGCTTGAAAGAAATTGTGTACACCTGCCTCATTGTTAACTCGCAAATTGCGCCGTGATCCTACTCTTTAGATTTCAAGACAATGCTTACATTCAGCAATGCTTTACAAATTGAAGGGTTGTTTGTTAAAGCTCTCGAAATTATTACTGAGAATGAAAGAGAACTAGCGATACGATTTCATTGAGAATTTTACATTACTCCAAAACTTATAGGCGTAGCAAGGGAATTATTTAATAAAGGAACCACGACTGATGTTTTATTTATGACTTCCTTATGTACCTTATCGTACGTACAGCACGTTCTTACGTTACCAAACTTAGATTTATTGCCGATATTAATATAGTAGTATAATAAATAATAATAAAAAATAAATTCAAGAAATCCAGCGCTTAACATCTATGTGAAAGGATCTATTTCACTGAACCATAATTTTTACCTAAGTCTGCTCTAACGCTCTTGTAAAAATTTGTAGCTGTTCCCTGCGGTTTGACTACAGTTTATCGCAATAGTGTCATGTCCTTTCCCAGCATGTTATATAGAGTACAAGTCGTACTTCTATCTAAACCTGGCACGTTCCCAGTACTCACACCAAAGTAATTTCATTATACAATAGGGAAGCAAAACAATATCAGCTGTCATGATCGTAACCATGACTGCGTGCCAGAGAGAGACAAAGATAGTTTTCATGATGCGTATGCAATGCGAAATCATGCCGTGCGTTCATTCATCGATAAATGTGCGAATGCGTTTTGCGTGCCAGATTTAGATAACAGTCCTGTAGCGGTATCGCTTTCTCTTTCACTCGGTAGCTTCGCACGTAAGGTAGAAGAAGATAGCGATACCACGATAGAAATAAGTGCCGTCACAATGCTTTCACACACACATACAAACATGTCAGCCCTTACCTGTGTGCCACATGACGTGGTTCATAAAGTGCTCCTTTCTAGTGAAGCTCTTCTTGCAGATGTCACATCGGTGCGGAGTCTCGCCCGTGTGTTTCCTCACGTGGTTCACCATGTGCTCTTTGCGAGTGAACGTTTTGGCGCAGAACTCGCATCTATGTACGTGACAAAGTGAAAACTATAAAGTAGCTGTAAGAGAACAATTCTGTTGATATGCAGAGAAAAGCCAAAAGGCTTTTTTTTTAAGAATCTGTGTTTCGGCAGTCTCACTTGAGTGCCAGTTTACAATCCAGGCATAGCGTGGCGTTTCCTTCGACCACATCGCCACTTAAGATAGGTATTATAACTTGTGGTCAAACGCACCCTGTAAAACGTCAAAAAGAGTAAAAAGATTTAGCTAGCTTTTAAAAGGAATAGCAATCAAATACCTTCAGACTCCTTGCATGCCATGTAAATTAACATAGTGAGGAATAATTCAATTTTGTGTCCATTATTTGTTTTTTTTACCTGTATGGTGTCTCCCCGGTGTGACTTCGGACGTGGTTGTCGAGATGTTCTTTACGCGAGAACGTTTTATGGCAAGTTGTGCACGCGTAAGGTTTGTCTTGGGGAGCCCTTTTAGCGTGTCTCTCGGTTGGGTCTCCGGCTACAGGAAAACAAACGAGTTATTTACACCGGGGACCAACGAGGGAACACTCTAGCTTTTTAGATATCAACATAGAAATTTAGAAAACTAGCTGTTCATCGCGGTTCACCCGCGCGTTTATCGCGATAAAAAGTATGCTATTTCCTTCCCCATTGTCTACACTAACTCCATACTAAATTTCATTGAGATTGGTTCAGCGGTTTAGGCATGAAAAGTTAACAAACAAACAGAGTTACTTTCGCATCTATCATATTACTAGCTGCGCTCCGCGGTTTTACTCGCGTCTTCCCGGGATATCGAGAACCTCTTTCCTTGATAAAAAAATAGCCTCCAGGGTATATTTATTCCAAATTTCACTCAAATCCGTTCAGTAGTTTTTTCGTGAAAGAGTAACAAACATCCGTACACACAAACTTTCACGTTTATAGTATTAGTATTTCGGGTGAATTATCAGGACTTACCCTTTAGGCTGTGTGTTGATTGCCAGTGTCAGATAGTCAATCAGCGACACGACGCCAACGATTTTAGGTATATATTTAGATTATGCAGAAACAGATTTATATAGCTATAGATAATTAAGATAATGATTTTCCAAAGCTCACTTACCAAGATGGCATTTCCCGTGTCGCGACAATTCCAGGGGATTGGCGAAGGATGAACCGCAAACTTGGCACGAGTAAGGCTTGCTCTCGCCGTGATATCGTCTGCAATCGGAATTACTTAAATTTCTTTATAGAATTAAAATTCATATTTCGTATCGGATTATTTACTAGTCTAAGGCTGCATTTTCAGTGGAAGAAATACAAAGATCCGCTTGCGATTTTCGCTCCCTCAATAAAAACGTTTCATACAAAACATACCTAGTATTTAAGCATATCGTTGTGCTAACTGAAAACGTAGCCTTACAGTAAACAGTTTAACCTGCAGTACCACTTATAAGATTGTCCTTACTGTGTTGTAGGAAGGACTTTGTGCTAGATCACACCATCACACGTCTCCTTATTTAGAGTGCATTGCTTGATGTGTTGTCTAGTCAAAGATGTATTTAAAAGATTGTGACTTTGCGACTAGTTAGTAGTTGTTAGAGTTACGACCTTAGCAGTACTTTTTTACAACTTACTAGCTAGGCAGTTATACCCGCGTTTTTATCGTTTTGCCGCAGAAACTCAAAAGTAGTCTTTAAAGGTGTTAATCTAGGGCCTAGGGGTAAGCTATTTCCTTTCTAAATTTCACACAATTTCATTAAGCCGTTGCGGCGTAAAGAAATATTAGTGTAATAAGTGTGATTTGGTGACATATTCAAGCCAGAATTAGGTATAGATATTTCTTTTTCGCCACGTCAGGGGTCATGGCCGCGGATAAGACCTATACAAAACTGGAGTAAATAGCGTGATAAGAAGAGGTATCATTATGTTACTTACTGCACTACAAGTTTATGATGTCATCATCACTTCACATCAGGTCAGATAATGGTCAAACACAAGCTTAAATACACAAATAGACCGTGTGTGTATGTGTAAAGACTATAAGCATTAACATTGTAGTACCTGTGAACTATAAGTTGATATCTAAACTGGAATACTTTTCCACAGATATCACAGGAATGGTGTCCGGGTGACGATTCCGCCTCGGACATCTGGCTAGGTCCTGGCACTTCAATTTCTATATCACCCTGTGGAAAGACAAAACAAATTAATTTTGTTGCATTCCCAAGGAGCACAGTTATTTCACGGATTATTGAATGCAGTTATTGTATAAGTATTTTCCTTACTTTACTTTGTGACTGGCCATCCGTATTGAGTTTCCCAAAAACTTCATGATAAGCTAGTAACTGTGATAGATCTTCTACATTGACTTTGTACATGGCAGTCATGTCATGGTCCGCTCCAGTTGATATCTTTACAACTGCACCTTCCATCCCCATTGCTCCCACACTCTGTTGAAATAACAGTAATACACAAATTAAATCATAGTACATATAATGATTAACTAACACATGATTTTTTATTGTTGCACAAAATAAAAGGTTGTATACAACTTCTTGCAGCTATAATTTATTATGCTCCTGGAGGATTATTATGTTCCTAATGGGCACAGGCCTTTTCTCGCAGAGAAAGTACCACCTATAATCTATCTCACCGACCCATGCCAATATCCTCAGGATATTTTTCCTTCACCCTTTGAACAATGGCAAATTAGCACATAACATATTATTTAGTCACAGGTGCGGGGCGGCTCAGATGGAATTCAAACGAGGTATCAGCGCTTTTCGGTTTAAAGTGTAGGCGTTACCGTTTAGCCACTACCGCGCTCAGAATACAATGAACAAATTTAATTGGACCTGCTTACCTTCAAATCAATTCCTTTAATATCCTTAATATCGGCAGGTATGGTGAACTGTGCAGTCTCAAGTTTTCCTTGTGCTTTCTCATCCTTCACAATGGCCAGAGGGTCCGAGGCGCTAGCTTCGATAGAAGTGGTGCCGTCAGCATTTTGAGTCACAAGGATGTTAGCGGGTTCCCCTGTCTGTTGTTCAATTCGGACCACATTTTCTAGTACTTGTGACCCAAGCTGTAAAAAGTATGATGTTAAAAGTAGGTTTCAAGGAAGCATTCGTTTTCTTTATGTAACTGAGTAGAGGAGACAAGCAAGTCACCTGATGGCAAGTCACGCTTGCATGTAATAGACTAGAAGTTTGAAGTTTATAATTTTTTTTGTGTGAACATAATACACACCTGGTGTCCTACAATTTGCTGCAACTGGTGAACTGTCAATGTGTGATCTGAGGGCAGTTTGATGGTCTCGTGAAGGTCTTCCTTGTCTATCATCTTACTGCCTCCAGGCTCCACAACGGTAACGGTACCATCTTCGCTGACAGTAAGTTGTATCTACAAAAGACTGTACATTAAAGCATTGAACTTTCCACAATTTATAAAGACCATATTGTGTTCTATTCTATACATTGAAAGCACTAGAGACGTTAGACGAAAAATACGGATATGTTCAATCAATCTCTCATGTCCAAGTACTAACTACATAGAGAAAATAAACGAAAAGGGTAAAGGTATATTAAAATTTCGACTATATGGCAATTTATTTGACAAATGGTTATTCTACTAATAAAAAAATAATAATTACATATTATGTAAAACATTCCCAGTCCCTCAAATTAAAGCGCTTACAGACTCAACAAAAACTTAAAATTGTTATATAATTTTTAACATTACGTAATAAAATTCTAAGACATACAAAAAAAACAAAATATGAGGTAAAAACTAGAGAAACAAAACAGTTGCATGCCATAAAGGATCTATCACTAGGGACTATCTTCACAGTATAAGAAGTTACTTTTCACAGTGCATTATCGTAGCAAAAGCATGCAACTTTTATTTGGTTAATACTTAGTTGACAAAATTAACCTTTGGGTAGTTCGTTATGATCTTACCTCGCTGACCTGACGTTTGTTGATAGAAACAAGCAGCGTGAGCACAGGAATACATATTTTACATGTGCACAGTATATTTATAAAGCATTTAGCAGTTAGTATTTCAGGGCAGTCAAAGTGTTATGACATTACGAGTGTACTAATTGCACTATGGTTAGACAATCACACATACCTGCTGATTGGAGTGGTCTGGGCGTCCTGTCATAAGCTGCTGTTGCAAAATGTGTTGTTGAGAATGATGACCCTGTGGAATTAAAAAAAAAGATAAATTTCTAGTATGTTAATCAGCAAATTCTATTACTTCTTACAGAGTAGTTTGATCACGATGATGTTTCAACTAACTTTAAGCGACAATAGTGGCGCCACCCTGCTCTTGGTTTGGGAACTGTCTCAGGTGAGCCTGCCGGAACACCCAGATAGGTGCTTGGTGACAGATTCTTAACTTGAAGATGGAAGCTAGCCAGACGAGCACTAGAAATTGCCCTCCCACCAAGCTTAGGTTTCATCACAATGTATTCCTTCACCGCAAGCTCAACCTCATTGTAGGATTCGAACCCACGATCGCAAGTCGACGTCACTATTACAGAAACATCATCGCTTCAACTGTACACTTTTAAGTCTTGACTACATACTTAATAATTTTTTGTTTGTTGTTTGCATGCTGCTAATAACTAGAAGTTATCACGACACTCGATAAGAATTGTCGGTTTTAGGCAGAAAAAGAAGTTTTATCGCATAAATAAATGCATTGCCATCCATTGTTGTCTTCATGCTACATCCATAATTTTAAGCTTGGTCTGCAAGTCTGTGTATTCTGCATTGTATTGTATGAAATCAATTTTATAACTTTAACCAATTAATCACTTGAATACTTCTGAAACTACACTGAACTACTAGTACCTACTTATTACAAAAAAAATATGTATAAAATAGTTGACTTTTTCATTCACTTTCGTTTTTTGCACTAACTACTAAGAAATATAAAATAGGTACAATAAGATAATATGTTTTCTTCTTATAGTAAATAAGTAAAACAAATGGAAATAAATAAAAATACCTACACATACCTACCTCGTAATGTTTCATGCAACATCCAGAACATTTACCAAATTGTTAGAAAATGTCATGCACAAGGTAATTAAAGTTCTAATTCAGTCGAAAGAAATTACAAGGAAAAATATATATAAGATCTATGTCTAAACTACCTACAAGTTTTCATAAGGCTTGGCCTAGCATCTCATTAAAACATTTGACCTTGTACTTCCATGCATGTTACGTTGAAGCTGACATAATGTCTATCGTCTACAGAGCAGCGACATGTAGCATTCCCGCTAGTATGAAGTGTTATCACGTGATTTACCATATCAATGTTATGGTGTTGTACAAATTCGACCCGGTTATTGGGTACCTGCTGGTGAGTTGCCTGTCCAGCGATAGAAACCTGCGTTGCTCCGGTTCCCTGCTGCGCCAGCTCCTGGTGCTGGCTATGAGCCACCAGCGCTTCTGAAATGATAGTAATGTGGCAGTTTGGTTTTTAGTTTAGGTATGTATACTATTACATAGTGTCATCATCATCATCAGCCTGTATCAATCCACTGCTGGACATAGGTCACTCTCAAGGTACGTCACTGAGCCCGGACTTTGGCGCATCTCATCCAACTACTGCCAGCCATTCAGCGCAAGCTGAACATAACTTATAGGATTATTGTAGGACTTCTAGGGAGTCACTACAATCACAATTATTGGTGTTAATGACAATCAGATTGAAGATAGCATATACAATTGGTCTATGAAGATGGCAAACATGCTGGGCCTCATATCTGAACTGTATGTGAAATATTTTTAATAACAGTATTTAAAAACAGTATTTGCTTTAAATAAGTATTTAGAACCCAATAGGTAATAAAGACAGATGTTAAGGTTTACTTTTGCACAATTAAAAATATACATGGCAAATTTATTATTAAGACAAGTATGCTAACCTTGGCATTACACTATGTTATGTATATGACTCAGTCGTAAATGATGATCTAGTTTACCATATTGCAACATACAACATAATAAATGAGAGCTCCAAAACTGCTGTAGTGATTTTTCTAGTACAAATGAAAAGGTAGCTTTCCTTTCGTTACTTACCTAAGCAACAAACACCTAAACTAAATAGATCAAAGCAAATCTAGCCGTTCCTCAAGATTTTACCAGGATTTTAACAATAGAAAACATAGCTTTATGGACACGCATGAATATAATCTACCTCAAACAGTAGGTTTTTTCAAAATCAGATCAGTAGTTCCAGACATTACCTCCTCTTCCTACATCCAAGCTTACAGACTTGACCTTTATAAAATACTAGCTGTTCCCCACGGTTTCACCTGCGAGAACTACAGTTTATCGCGTTAAAAGTATCTAATTTCCTTTAAATCGGTTCAGTATTTTAGGCGTGAAAGCATAACAGACAGAATTACTTTCGCATTTATAATATAAGTAGAGATTATTGGTGAGTACAATACTTGCGTATATAAACTATATTGCAATGTCACTTACAATATCCAATATAAAGTCTTGCAAAAGATTGCAATAATCTTGTTACTCATAGACATCAGTTAATTAAGGGCTGGAAAAATCCCATGATTGACTTACCATGTGTCTGTCCCGATTGTGAGGCAATGATCTGTGATACAGGTATTTGCTGAGCACCAGCCGACACTGTCACCTGTGGCTGCCCTCCGTGATGTCCAAGGATAATGTTCGGATCACCATTAAGGATGCCTGCATGTTGGCCAATATCCTGAAATATTATTGTTGACATTATTTGCGACATTCATAAATTACCGTTTTAGTAAAATTAATTTAACTAGTTGTGCCCCGCAGTTTCACCTGTCTTCCCGTTATCCCGCAGGAACCTTTTTTCGGGATAAAAAGTAGATGTGCCAGGGTATAAGCAATCTCCATTCCAAATTTCATCAAAATCGGTTTAGTAGTTACGGTGATAAGTGGTACCAAACATTCACACAAACTTTCGCATCTATAACATTAGTAGGACGTAACACAGAATCAATTCTAATAACCTAAATTTAGATGACCAGTAAACAATAATTTATTTTTCTGAGAGGTAGGATACATTCTGTTGTAATTATAAATGACCAAGATCCCTGATACACATAGCTGGGGGATCCTAATTAAGAGCTAAAGCTGTAGTGGACATTGTTTACAACATTAACTCTAAATTAAATTATTACACGGCAAGGTAAATGAAACTCAACCACATAGATATTCAGTGTTGACAGGTGTTATTTGGATTCCTAATTATTAGCTGATGTTTAGAAAGAAGTTGTTGAATACTGTTGTTTTGTAATTTGTGAGCATATAATCTACAATTTTTTAGTATGTAATGATTAAAAATTACCTGTACAGGTTTTCCATTTTCAATTCTAGCTCCTGTAGGCAATCCATACACAGACACTTGTGGGATAGGTCCAGGGAATAAATTTGTGAATACCCAATACTTCGCTACGCTGGACAAAGCCACATTTACAGCTGCTGTATTATTCACTCGTAAATCCGTGGCAGATGTTGTCGCAGGCAGGCTTACTTGCTGCTGCTGTTGTTGTTGCTGCTGTGCAGCCTGCACTCTCTGGCTTTGAGACTGCAAGTAGGTATCATAAATATTAGCAACTCAACTACAAAAAAAACTTCCTCAAAAACACTGAAACCACTCGAACCTCTGAACTCCCCGGAGGCTGGCCACCACCAGTGTTGATATTATGGTGTTCTGGATTCATTTTCAGTCTTGATCAAACAATAAATAAAGAGTTGCACTGTATTATTTACAAATACACAACAGTTCCTAAACTTTGCGTATCGGCATTGTCATAAATTGACTGTCACCGAAATGGAGGCGCGGGGGACGCGACGGGCCGCCATTACGAACACACAATAACATCTTTCACAGTGTTTCTCGGCGTAAATTATGTGCTAACAACTATTAAACTGTTGATTTTATGGTAAGGAAACATAAACACCGTAATAAACTTTAGAAATTCTACAATTTA
The DNA here is from genome assembly GCA_931315375.2 of Opisthograptis luteolata. Lineage (NCBI taxonomy): Eukaryota > Metazoa > Arthropoda > Insecta > Lepidoptera > Geometridae > Opisthograptis > Opisthograptis luteolata. Next base: position 4,457,118 of record OV928044.1, read on the forward strand.
ACAAAGATATTTCCAAAAAACTGCTAAAACACCTCCACGAAACACATCAAAGAACGAAAGTTTTATCATGGTCACGGTCAGTGGTCTCGAACGTCAAAGTGCGAAATCGGTAGAGTTGCCCTCCAAAATCGGTATATTTGTACCAAAAATCGGTAGTATATAAAAAAACAATATAGTATCAAATTCGTTTATTTATTTCTACATTACCTACATTACATACATATTACAAACTATTTTATTTATTTAGTATAAACTTAGAGGCTTAATATTTTTACTTATTTTGAAGTTATTTTTTTTATTTTTTTTTATGTAATTTATATCTATACTAATATTATAAAGCTGCAGAGTTTGTTTGTTTGTTTGAACGCGCTAATCTCAGGAACTACTAGTTCGATTTGAAAAAATCTTTCAGTGTTGGATAGCCCATTTATCGAGGAAGGCTATAGGCTATATTTTATTTTCAAAAAAATTAGGGATCCATAAGAAAATTGCTATTTTGCAACCCAAGGTGTGGAATCGAAAATCTATTTTTGCGTGCGCTGCAAAAACTATTGATTCTAGACCAAAACAATGTATAACGGGTTTGTAGATCCCATTAATATCTACAAAAAAGTCCGCGAGAGCATATGTCTAACTATTATAGTTATGCCACAATACGTGATCTTTTGTTTTAAATTTTAATTTTTGATGCCACTGCTAGAAAAGGCTCTTTATTTGTATCTTGGTATTAATCCTTATCAAAATAAATGACTTCTTATTCAAAACTGCTTCAATGCCTTTATATACCTTTGAATCATTCAATTCGGACATTCCATTCGAAAGATATTACGAGTTTAAAAATGTAAGTAGTAGTATAAATGTTAAATCGCCAAAATCGGTAGAAAAATCGGGAGAATTTCAATGTATTCTCGGAAATCGTGGAAAAATCGTTGCATTTCGGTATTTCGGTAGAACAGAGCTCATATCGGTAGAAATACCGAAAAATCGGTAGGTTCGAGACCACTGGTCACGGTAAAATCAGTAATGCCAACATAACAAAATTAGTTGCGAGCCTGTTTCAAAAACCTACACGGAACATGGTAAAAATGAATTAATTAAATAATTTCTCGTTAAAATTACAGTCCTTACATAGAATTAACAATGTGAGGTGAACATAAATACCACGCATGTAATAAATACGCTCTATTATTGATATATGTAATCAGTGAATTTATCATATAATTTACTACACATTATTTTACTATTACCTTACCAACAGATGGCGCTGTTACAAATAGAAAGAAAGGGTGACAAAGTGACAACATAACAAATCTAAAAGATACGTTCACAATTACCAAAAACTATTTTTTAATTTTATAGAAGTAGAGCTAGAAAATCTATGAGGTAGAGCAATAATAGTGTCGTTCGGTAGAGCATAAAAAAATAATATGAATACTCTGGCGCGGGAAAGCCGTTGAATCATGTACGATGGCGGCGAATATAGACTGTGGTTTGAATGATGATTCGTAATTTAAATTGAATTATAATCTACGATTACAATATATTTCATTAATTTACGGCCGAAAAGAATGACGAAAATTAACTGAACTACCGACCACCCGATGACTAAACAAAAAAAAAACAAGTAAAGTTGGATGTTGTTTATTAGAATAGAAAAATATTATTGAACATTCAAGAAAGAATGTGCAACCTTTCAAAAGTTCACACAAGAGCTTTAGAAAAATATGGAATGTGGTATCTAATTAGGTACAAAGTCTATCAGTTAATTAGGCGTCGATAAATGAATGACTGTTTTTATAAGAAGCTAGATATTTTCATTATGTTACAAGAGGAAAAGAAACTTAGGACTATCTACGTCTGTTCCAACCTCCTTACGCCGCGCCGGTAAAATAACAGGCAAGAAACGCCCGGCAGGTATTTTTTTTCACGCGATCACATTGACAATTTTTTCTTATTACTAATTGATTGATTGGAGCAAGCTCACTATAATCCCTAGCTTTTTTGGTGACCAGATCCCACAAGCAGCAGCAGGGAAAAAGTGATAGCAGATTCTATAACGAGAGAGTGAGGAAAGAGTGAGTTTACACAGAACGCAGAACCCGGAAGCATTTTGGTATTACCTTTTATGACCTGTAGCTGGACTTTAAATAATATGAAAATAAAATAAATAATAATAAATAGCCGTTTCTGTATAATAATATTATGCTTCACCAATCTGTAAAATACCTATGTACAAATGTGCATGTCTAAATATATCTAACTCAAAGGGGACTGACTGACATAGTGATCTATCAACGTACAGCACAAACCACTGAACGGATCGGGCTGAAATTTGGCATGCAGGTAGATGTTATGACGTAGGCATCCGCTAAGAAAGGTTTTTTATTAATTCTACCCCCAAGGGGATAAAATAGGGGATGAAAGTTTGTATGAAACTTTGTCAATTTTAAACCGATTGGGCTGAATCTGGATCCTGAAACACAGTTCCCACTAGTTCGGGAACCAGAGGCTTCGTAATTACTTTGTAAATACTACTGTGTCAATAAATGTCTTTGATTGATTGATTGATCTCTCTTGAAAACAGACTGGTAGAAACGTAGTGTTTAAAGATCTTGGTAGAAATAAATTGGTGGTAATTTGTTATAAAATTAGCGTAAAATGTACACCTACCAATAATAAAATAGCTGAATGCTAGACTATGCAGATAGTTAAATGCATAGTTAAAACATGCATTTACTATGCAGTATGCTTAAACTGTGCAGTGTTTGTGACCAACAGTTCCGTTCGTTATCAACCAGTAAGTACGAGCAGGTACCTAAACCACATTATTATCAATTTTGTTTGCAATAAGTATCCAATTGGATGTAACTAGACCGAGTTGATACCGAATCGCATTGACGACATTTCATAGAACTTTGTGTCAAAGTACATTGCGTCGCAATTCCTGGAGCAAGGATAACTGCCCCTCGTTTTCTGTAGTGTAGTAACAGTTACCTACACTACGTCTACGTTGAACACAGTTGGTGCCGTAGGAACTCGAAGCAAAATACGGTCTGACTCAGTAATAACTGCGAGGCTACACGGACCGCGCGCCTTTACTCTCTGCTGCCGCGAAAATATTTACGTCAACTTCACAAACTTTTTGAATCAGAAACTCTTTAGCTTCGTATTTACGAAACGTGCGTCGCAGTAAACAAAATAACTTTTGAGATCGAAAGAAGGTTGTAATCTCAATTGAAATAAACGATTCATTAGGTTGTCATTTGTTTTGATTAGGAAACGACGAGGTGGGCCGTTTTGCCGCCAGCCGGTCATCTATTACAGGTATGTGAGTTTATAAAATACACACATATATTGTTCTGTTTTGTATGTGAGACGCTTGATGAGTTAGCAGCAATGTTGTTTATCTACTAAGTTATATAATATTTTTTGTTTGATTTTTGTTACGCACTCGAAGGCGCTATGACAGGCAAGAAATCATTGCGGTTCTTCACCGCAAATTATGATTGTTAAAGAAATTCAATTTCTTAAATGGAAACTTGGAACTTGGATGGATTTTATCTTTAAATGAGCAAGTCGTAATTTGTATAGTAATAATAATGTACACAAATAAATTACGAGTAGGTAAGTTGACTTAGTTACCAGTTGTATCAACTTAACCTGGTAGCAAACATTATAACATTGGCACCTTTAATTAATAAGTATCCTCATGTGCAAAGTATTCGGTAAGTATGTTGTTTCTAGTGACCATTTAGTAACCAACAGAGTTCAAAACTTTTAACTTAGCATACTAGTCGAATTGATGAACGAGTTAATATTTTATACTATTTTCCGTCTCTACATTTTGTAAACTGGTACAACAGATTATGAAAAAAAACCTTGAGTCGTAATCAATTTCATAATTCGCATTTTGAATGACTTTTTACTAAGCATTTTTCATGCTTTCTTACAATCTCAACAATCTCTCATTTTTTTAATATCTTACAGGGTAGAGTTCGACCGCAATTGAGTCACTTGATGTTATGTGACGATGTGGTCGAAGATAGAGCCACGCTACGTCCGGTCTGGAAACTGACTATCAAGTGTTTTCCTCCACCGAAACTCAAGCTCATTGCAGGATTCAAGCCTACCTGAACCTGACCTGAAGATCGCAAGCTGACGTCTCTGACCACTGAGAAATTATTGCTTAAATATTTTTTTACCTTTTGTTAAATATGTAACTCAAGAATTAATTTTCACCTAATCTAATAACTTATTGCTCGCTAGAATGAAATGAACAAAATATCACGATGCTGTAGGTATATTTTTTAATCGATGAACGGTACAAAGTACAAAAAGTATCTAACTACCTTCTTATTACTATCTACCTTTGTAGTAGTAAAATTGAGGAAAAATATGTTCGATGCAAAAAAAAACCTTTTACAAAACTATGTTCGATGCAATAAAAAACTTTTTACTACCAATCAACGCTATAAAACTTCATTCATTCTCTACCTTTTAAAATAATTGAGTAGACACCATAAATCAATAACTGCACATTAAAATCTGCAACTACTAACCGGAGTAACGGTATTTTGATTTTTGCCTGAATTGATACGCAAATAATAGATACCTACACAACAGCGACGCGAATGTTCAAATCCCTATTTTAAGCTATTTACATACAAATGGTTCTTATTCTAAAAATAAGTACTTAGGTTAAGTAGGTGATTGGTCGATTGGTCGTAGGTCAAAGAGTAACTAAGTCTGATTATGACAATTTAAAAATATCAATCTACTAGGCACCTATCTCGGTCCGTTACGGCCGTCGGCCTTTGGTTTTTTTTTGTTATAATGCCTTATCTGCACGGAGAAAAAAGACTTTCCGAAATACCGTTTTCCTTCTGAGTCAAAAGGGAAGGATTTGTGATTCAGAAAGAAAACTAAGGTAAAAAAGGAAGGAATCGGTCTTGGAAGGTAAGACTCAGAAGGAAATTCAGAATTTTTTTCTCAGTGTGTTTCTACATTCATATAAGATTAAGTTATAGTAACAGATGCGTTAAATTCTTTGGCTCTGCTTTAGTCGGGTCAAAGGCCATAATTATGCTCTGAAGACAAAATTTGTTTTTCCCTGTTAGAAAATAGTATGTTTTGTGAATTTTTGTTTGACTTGGGAATAACTTGAAGCAAGTTCAAGCACTCACATTCGTGTAATTTGAACTTAGTTTCTATAAAATACTTAGGTAATTGTCTAAAAATACCTATATAACGTGGTAGGTATATTTCATTGCGTAACTTTGTAAGAGGAAAGTTTACTGATAAGCCGTCACATAGTTGTAATATTAAAGATCTACAAGGAAAGGTAAAAAAGAAAGAACCTCGGTCGAAAGTATCTTGCTTAGTATGTATAATATATTAATTCTTAGCGACTTAATCTCATCTTAAAAGTAACAAAGTAAGCCTACAAATACTTAGGCATACCATAACAAAATAGCAATCTACATAAATTTCGAAATAGAAGTAAAAGTTGTTTGACGTTGCAACGTGCAAAGCCAAAATTATACTAAGTCAGTCTCTAGTCTCTACCTATTTGAAAACATAGAATTAAGAAATCTGTTCTATATTTCTTGTACTCGTTGATATTATGTGTAAGTACCTACTTCCCACCTAAACCCCTTGTAATGACTATTAATGACGTACAGACCAAATCAATTTGTGCCTACTTGATTATTCAGTACAATCCGACGTCATGAATCAATTGTGCTATCTAACTATGTAATTATTAGGCATCCACATGTTCCACTCGGCACTGATTCGAAACAAAAGTTACCCGTAATGGGTTTACCCGTATGTATTTACTTACCGTATCTGATATAGGGTTGCCATTACCCAGATTAATTAAAGAAAACCAAAGGGGCCCATAACCTAAAAAGTGTAGGTAATAATACGTTTTCTTACACTTTATCTTTAAATACAAAATCAAAAATATGTTTTAGTGCGATACTTCAAAACGTCTAAGTTAAAAACAAGATAGGTACGCCTATTCCAACCTCTTTACACCGGCATGAAACGCCCATCATTTTTTGACGCAATCACATAAATATTTCTACAATAATTGTCTAGGTACGTATTAAAGATTTTATAAAAGCGATGTAAGGTAATTAACACAACGTGCAAGTTCACATTTGTTTTCCGTCTTTATTCAGGCTGTAGCCTCGAATACTGAAATGTGTTCGAAAACTCTGGAATGTAAATACTTTTTTTAGTACGCACTACTGCGAGTACAAATCTCATACTCACAAAGAATTTTTTCTCTACCTATTGAATTTTTCTTAGAAGTTTTCACACATAACAGCACTGTACTTTTCATTCTACGGGTTGTATTGTCCTGCTACACATATTTTTTTAAAACTTTTATTAACTTCACTTGTAACTTATTAACTAACTAACAATGTAATCAAATCTTAGAAGTCTATTTTTTTACCCTTTACAGGGGAGCTTTTGACCACAGGTTGTATAGTTTCATTGTAGCATCACGCTTTACCTGGATTAATAGGAACCTGGCCTTCAAGTGAGACTCATACCACATTAGGCCTAGCATAGATAGATAGATAGATAGATTAACTAACTCTTTATTGGTACACCACAATACAGAGAAATTAAATTTAAGACAAAGAACTTAATGGTAAGTGTCACAAAGGGCGGTCTTATCGCTCAGAGCGATCTCTTCCAGACTACCCAAAAGCAAAGGAATAGTACGAAACTACTATATGGACGGTGGTATACAGCAAAAAATAAATAAAAATATAATAAAAGAGGCATACATACCTACTAGATATACCTACTTACATAATTACTTACATAAAATACACAAAATAATAATAACAACGTAATACATATTAAGTTATAAATATACATACACACATACTTAAAATATCTAAGCTAAACCAATAACAATAATAATAAAGAAAAGGCAAAAAAAATAAGTAAATAGAAATGATGTATATAATAAATACATTACATTACTACATTACCATTATTACATTACATACATTACTTAGTACTAAGTAATAGCAAAAAATAATCAAAACTCCTTGCAACAACCATTGCATAATGCAGTACCTACTTTTATAACAAATCATTTTCTATTTCGTTATTTCTCCAAAAGTAAAAACATTTCTTTTATCGCTGCCATTCCAAAAGAGCACGTGTTGACAACCCTTAAACAGAGTCCGTGATTAAAATTCATTATTTAATTGAAATTGAGCGGCCGTCATTGGATAAGAGTAAATTGATTTTCAGTTTACAAGCTATAGTTGATTTCAGCTTCAGCGCATGCCATTGCATAACGTAAAGCGTTGGTTACAATGGCTCAAGGAGGTATAAACACAAGAGTTGTTTACAAACTAATGCATTTACCACCGATTACGCTAGCCTGCTCGATACAATTTTATGGTCCTCATATTTGGAATTTTCAATTTTATGGTCGAGATAATATTTTGTGCGAGAAATATTAACATTCTTTTGTTTTAGTCCTGTGTAACTGTTTTGTATGCGGCAGTCAAATTTTGACGTTACAATGAGTAGGGTAATTTTGCATTCAAAACTAGCGTTGTAGATTTACAGTGTAGGTAGCCATATTTATTTATTATCTTTCTTTCAATTAACTTGTAGTTAAAGGAAAACCATAACACGCTAACGCACACCGAACATATTGCAGTTATAGAAGTCTCATAAATCGAACTTATTTCCATTATATTTTTCACTTCACCTATACATTTTGCAGATATAAATAATGTGCCTAACTTCTGCGTAGACAGCGAGGGTCGTGTCATTTGCGCCATGCCAATATGCCCTTCACCTAAAGTGGTGTACCCAGGCACCTTCTAATAATACAAACTATTTTACTTACAAAGGTTTGTAGACGGACTTTTTGTTACACCCACCTCATTTTACGTATATATGTCGGTCCTTAGCTTACTATACTCTTTAATATAGGTACGCCTGAACTCGCAAGTGCACCACCGGTAACACAACAATAGGTTGGCATATTTCCAGTGCAGGTGTAGCGCGGCGCCATCTTCGACCACATCGTCACTTAACATCAGGTGACTTGTGGTCAAACGCTACCCTGTAAATAGTAAAAAAAAAAACTTGAGTGACGTAGCTACTTGCTGACCAGATGAGCACTAGATATTGCCTAACCATGAATGTCTAAGAATGACATTTGATAGCTTCTTATCATACTTCTTTCTTCCTCAGATTAGCGCTACCGCTTTGCTGGTTACATGATCGTACAGTGTTGTTATCTAAAAACAACACTTGTGTAATCACTGTCTATATAATCCACACTTACACTGTGTTACAATTGAACCTTCTTCATAATTCAATGTAAGTAGGTATTTATGCGTATACTTCCTCTATAATATATGTACTTGTCAAATGCATGTAAAAGAGTAACTAAATGAAACACCGTGTCCAAGCTATTATATCCTTTGTTTAGTATTTACGCATAATGACCGTCCAACACAGTATTTTACATGTCCCACTTCCTATGAGACAATTATGGTGTCCATGGTATAATTAGGTCCACGGTAAGTACTCACTTAGAACTAGATTATAAGACACGCTACACAACGCTTAATTAGACTGTTCATTAGTGCATATATTTCGATTCAATTATTGCATATATTTTTTCTTCAAGCTACAAGTAATACCTAACTTCATCAATTTATATCTATCTAAAGGTAGACACATATATATTATCTTGGAAAGAACAACCGGGCGGACCAAATATCTGAGCGAAACTCTTCTCTAACTTTGTAATTATGAAATTCAATTTGATGGAGCAAGCAGCAAACGAATGCAGCATAAAATATGGTTATGTAACAGTTCAGGATCAAATTGCAACAGATTTATTTTGTTTTAACTATGTATAGTATAGCAGAGTCTTAAATCAAGCTATAACAGCTATGCTATCTTGATGTTTAAAATAAACGGAGAAAAATTCTACGCCACTTAAAAACAATTTTTATGTGATCCTTCTGTGCTTTGACGTAGAAAGTGTTTTTTAATACATATATTATGCTTATTGTATCCAACTAATATTATAAACGTGACAGTTTGTGAGTATTGATGGATGGATCGATGTTTTTTATTCTTTCACGAAAAAACTACTGAACGGATCTGAATGAAATTTGAAATGGAGATAGCTTATACCCTGGATTAACACATAGGCTACTTTTTATTTCGGAAAAAGGTTCCTTATCCCATTAATAATTAATTGACAAGAAATCTCGCACCAAAAAGTAATTCATCACAAATACATCAACATGTTGCTGCAAAAAACAGAAAACGAGATCCGTAACCAGATTATGAGAAAACAAAACAAAAAACAGTTCATTATAAATAGTCCGCACATTAAGCTAGAACCGGTTAACATTACTTAACAGCATTTGCATGCTTTTAACTTTAATCTATAAACGGCACTGCATAATTATAATGGTCTTCTTTACGACACTGTCATTTTACTCGTTATGTATTTTTATTCTGGCTATTTATATCATCATCATTATCATCAGCTAGAAGACGTCGACTGCTGAACATAGGCCTTCCTCTTTGAACGCCACAATTAACTGCTCGCCTGAATTGATGGTAAGTGTCACTTTTAAATTCCTGTGCGTCATACTAATATTGGCTGTAGGGATCTCCTTTTTTCTCAGCAATTACAAAACATACAGAGCTAATATTTATGTACATTAAAGATCATGTTTTTGACATGAAATTGTCATAAGGATAACACGATTGGTTAACTTTCATAGCAGAGAAACAATGATCGAAAACTGCCCTCTAAAAAAAAGATTTTCATTTTACAGGCATACGAAACAGATTTAAGAGTTGTTTTTTTGTACGGTATATATACACATTCTTCAAAGAGGTTTAGCTCTATAAAATAAACGATAGTTTTCATTTTAAACGAAAAAAACATTTTTTGACGCATACGACCTTACGGCATTAGTCAGCTCGCTTGCGTTTTTGTATGGAGCTGATTTCAGATTCATTGCTTATCACGGCGTCCTCTTAACTGCGCTCGACACCCTAAGATATTGAAATGATAAATCTCTCTAGGCCCTATAATTTCACTGGAAACATTTTCCTTCAACCCGGAGTACATTAATGTTTACCACTCTATTGCATGCCGGTGCTACAGGGTCTTAGATATGCTATTTACAAACTTGCAGTAGTTACGGTACAGTTAGCGATGAAAATGCCTTTTTCATGTTCATACTGTCCAAATGGTACCAAATCGGTGGTGTTTGGTTTTCGATATGCTTAGGAAATTGGGCATGTTCAGCGACTTTTGTCGTTGACCGTACAAGACCTTAATAATGTCTAGCATTAAAACTTATTTGAACTTTTCAATACTTCAAAGGTGAGCGAGTGAACCTGAGTTAGTACTCTAAACCGGATTGTTACGCGGTGTGTGGTGTGGATGCCGGTAATTTCATAAAATGCAGCCAAGGTGCAAGTTTTTGTGCACTCATAGTCATAATTCATAATAATATGATAACTGGTTATGTAGGTGCTAAAGCTATTATGTCGGCGACCAAAATATGCAATAATCCTGTTGAATAATGAGTTATGCTGTTTCTTGAATCTGCTAGTTACAATTAAAAAAAAATAATCATCCAATCGAATTGAGAACTTCCCCCATTTTGGAAGTCGGTTAAAACTGGAGAACTTTCCATCAAATAAACTATTCCGTTCCGTTTACGAGTATTAATCGATTTAAAAATTGTATAGAGTAGCTATCTAAATGATCTAAAGTCAATTCACAACACTTCACAGCAAATGGAAAAAAAAACGCCCCTAATTGCCAAAGTTAATTATAGTAAGTAACCCAATATCTTTTAACCTATTGTTATCTAACCCTAATTGCATCGATACTTACCCACGCTTGATATTTCGGTGTTATACAATAGTTCGTAGCGTAAAAATGACAAAAAACGAAAGCGAATATTACGCTCCACAATTCGACACGAACTTTTTGGTCATGGTCAACTGGTCGGTCGCAATAATAATAACAATATCATAAACAATAAAAAAGCCACAATGTTTATCTATGAAATTTTTTGAGTTTCAAAATTATACAAGTAAAATCTTGTGTAATTTTCTACTGCTTTCCTTCTCTAACCAACAGCCACCCGAGTCTCCGCCGTGTTAAGTATCTTCTATTAGCTTAACAATCCTTTTTTGTGCCAATCACGGGATCAAATATTCAAATATTTTAGCAAACATTTTAACCATGGTTGGTAATGTGAATCCCTGATCTGCGTACCCTGTACATAAGTATAATTATGTTCAGGAAATCTTTTTTAGGAGTTGGAGAATATTATTTTGTCTGGACGTGGGTGTTTAATAAAATACAATCAAACTGTTCCATTATTATAGGATCATTCATAATTCTGAATCAAATCATGAAATACCTTTGATAATATCGAAGCAACTACGCCGAGAAATATTGAAGCCCCTACCTATATCACGCAATTAAACATTTCTTACTCAATGATTTCACGAATTTCTTTTACGATTTCTTATTCCATGTTAACTATATTATTTACTTAATATCTGTGTCTCTAAAATTTCAAGCACTGTTAAACGATTATTCACAACGCAGTGTGTACGTTTCGAATACAGGCCAGTTGAATAATCATTTGGGTAAGCTTGATACTGCTAAGTACATAGTAGTGACGCACATTCCTCGTAAAGATGTGCTATACATTGATTAAAATCTCTCTGCTATTAGTAAAAATAAACTTATGAACCATCCACAGTATTCTCTTACTTACGCTACAAATGCATTTGATGATTCAACAGTCGAAGAATGTAGGAGATATTATGTACAAAACTGGATTTATAGGCAACTTATTGCATCCAGGGTATTATGTTACTGTAGTTTTTGTTTCCGCGTATCGATCATCCGATATACGAGTATAGAGCGCACTCGAATAACATCGTTAATTACCCTGCTACACTAGAGTGTTGTCATATAGTTCATCATAATTGTGCTCTTTGACTGCAAATGCTGTAATATGCCTTTACTAAGCAATACTCATTGACTCAAGTTCCCTTCTTAGTTTCTGGTCACCGAGACACGGTCACAAACTTTCAATTGCACGCTAATATCCTGAACTTACCGGCACGACATCTCAAACAATCAAGTGATTAAAATAAAGTATGTTTCGACAATTTTCGGTGAACGCGCAGGTATTATCTTGCTTCTCTGCTCCGCTGCAGTATTATTCAATATTTGTTCTTTATGCATAATGCATGTAGAGGCTTAGTCATATCACTATCATTGTCTGGGACTGCGAATAAGTAGTACTAATCAAGTGACTTTCAACGCTCTTTGATATTGGAATACCAGCGCGCATGCATGCTGCTCGTTTATTTATAAATAAATAAATAATAGTTTGCATCGGCTTTAGTCCTTTATCAGGGTAGAGCAAGATTGTCTTTCAGGCCGATGCTTTTACATTACATTTCCGTCTTTATTAAATCCTATTGACAAATTGAATAACTCCGAATTGGCGCCACACGCAACGCTACGCCGCGCCGCCACACATGTTTAAGGATGGCACATTCCTAATGATTTACTTATCGCTCGCTCACATTTAGGCACCTTGCCTCTGGGTGCATAGAGCAGCCGCTTTTCTCGCTCCACCCCAGCAGGACCGGCGTTGGTAATAGTTATTCATTACGGGCATTCCCTGAAACTAAGTCTTATCTTATTCTGATTTATGACAATTGAACTGAGACGTGACCGCTTTGCAGGTTTCTTTTACACATAGGTAGTATCTAATTAGTTACTACTTGTGATTGAACTTCGTATGAAAATAAATAAGTTTTATGTTAATTGGATAGTTATTTTATTGCCTACAGTATTTATCAAGTTCAGCTGGTCTTTGTATCTAAGAGGAAATAACAAATATATATTATGTTTAGACAATTACATATACTTATGTATATAACACACCTAAGTACATAATATGAACTCTTGATCCTACTAATATTATAAGCGTGAAAGTTTGTGAGTATGGATGAATGGATGGATGGATGATTGTTTGTTACTCTTTCACGCAAAAACTACAGAACCGATTGTGATGAAATTTGAAATGGAGATAGCTGATACCCTGGATTAACACATAGGCTACTTTTCATTCCGGAAAACGTCCCTGCGGGATAACGGGAAGACGCGGGTGAAACCGCGGGCCACCACTAGTAAATAATAAAGTAAATAGCTAACCATAAGTAATAATAACACGTATTTTTGCCGATACCGTTGCAAATTGTCGTCATTAAGTGTTTAGCAATTAGAAACGAGTGGCTGTTCCTAAGTAGGGCTTAAAAATAGACCTAATTACTACGAGCGTTACAAATGCCTTCATTAGAGAAGTATTAGATAAAGAATGCAATCTACTCTAGGAAGTATATTTACGACTTTTGTACAGGCGTGCCAAATGGAAAAAGACCTCTGGAAGTTAATAAGTCTGTTCGAAAGAATGTCATTAACAAATTAGTGATAGTTCGGTTCGCAAACGCAAATGGATTGTTTTTTGCCGTTCCAGTTTATTGTTGCTTGATTAACTTGCATGGAATTAAGCCCTCGAGTTTTTTTGTGTTGCGTTCAGCTTTTAATTAGTTTGATTATGAATCTGAATTAGTTATTAGGTTCACACGTGGGTATGTGGAATGAGCGTTACACCCGATTAACTGCACTGAACTCAACCCTTCACGCTTATAGTAGGGGAGGCCGGGGTTCAAAGTGCCGGGGGCAGGTTGTTCCGATTGAAATAGCTCCGCGAAGAAAAGAGATAGCAATAAGTGTGAAGTGCATCGCGAAACGTCATATCATCGCGCCATTGCGTCAGTCATTTAAGTGACGGTCTGCCCGCGTGTTAGCGTGGTAGTCGATTGGTGACACTCAAACATCACGTAAGTAAATTTTTTCGTCATCATACTTTTTGGTCTATTTCAATCAATTTTCTAGCTATTTGTGTGTTACTTGCTATTATCTGTCGAGCAAACTACAGTGATTAACTTTTTAATATCGTTTTTGGCTTTTTTAAACGTATTCTATCATAATTGGATGTTACTTTAGAAAATGGAATTTGGGGTTCCAAGTTCCTCTGGTGGGGGGCTAGTTGTTCCGAGGAAACTACTGCAAAAATAATCATGGAAGTGATAGTGAAGAAGAGACCATGAAATGGTATTGTCTAATATGTTGCGATTTATATTCCACATTGAACAATGGATTGAATGCGTCATGTGTAAGAATTGGGCTCATTCAAAATGCCTGAAATCTGAAGATGTTCATTCTTATGTTTGTCAAAATTGTAATTCTGACGACGACTCTGAATAATTTTTTTTAAGTTACTGAAATGAATCTGTTTTTACAGAGTAGGTTATAAGTTTAGATTATTGATCTCAGTAAAGTCATTGCTATAAGACTGAATTAAGAAACTATAACTCAAAATGTTAAAATTTGTTATTTTTTGTGTTTTCATGAAAAGAAATAATTTTGTTTTTTTTGACAAGCAAACGTTTGTCAAAGTTTATTGAGTAATATTAAAAATGTTTATTATTCTTAAATCTATTAATTAGGTTGTACTACACCATTAACTGGTAGTTAATGCTTGTTATTATTTTATGTTTGCAGTTATGTTCATTACATTTTTTAATTTTGTTGAAAAGTTTGTAAAAAACATTAAGATTTTGTACTTTTCTAAATAAAACTAATAAATATTCAATTACATATACCTAATTTATTTTATATAATACCTTTCCAACTAATACTACATTATTAGGGTCTGGAGTTGATAAGCGGAACAACTTACCTCAGCTGAGGAACAACCAGCCCCTTTGTGGGGCGAGTTGTTCCTTGTCGACTTTTTACAGAAAAAATATCCTGAGCAATAATATATGCTTATTTCAAAGAACTTAAGTTTACAATTTGAAACAAGGATAAATTATGCACCATTTTATATAGGAATCGTTGACTTTAAACATTTCTATTACATTTATATTGCCTCCGACTCCAAAATCGGAACGTCGAACCCCGGCCTCCCCTACCTAGGTAATTTCAATGACTGCATTTCAGGATTACAATCAACTGACTTTTTTTTATAGATATTTTAACAGATTTTTAATTGACAAGGCGTATTACTCATTAAATGAATATATACATGATAATAATAATTAATGTAATGTAATAAAATGATAATATAATTATAACGTCATAATAATAATAAATTTTTAATTTTAATATTTGCGCTCCTAACGGAGCAGTTATGGCGATAAGTAAACTAACTTACTAACACCTGTAATGTACCCATAAAAACTGGCAAATAAATGCATTGATTGATGATTAATTGAGTATACTATCTTGCTTTCATCTTCAGAGAATACAAAAAATGCATAGCAATTCAAACTTGCTATTCCAATGAGCGCAATTTTCTTTCATAGTGACTCAAATTACACAAGTATTGCTAAGATACTTGGAAGTAAATAACAGTCTATAATTTATGTAAGAGTCTGCCTATCAATTTTTATCCATACGTAATACGTACCTACGTGTACCTTCTTTAAGTATGTACTTGTTATAAGTGTGCTGAATTCATACATCCTGTTATAAATGACTTATTCTTTGACATTTACATGGAATGCTAGTTCCAAAGATCGCCAATACATAATAAGTTTTTAAACTATTACGCAATCTGTAACACCTCCATGAAAACAAAATTATCTGCATTCAATTACCTACTTTCGTTCTCAGTGATATGGTTTGTAATACATCTTTCTACTCCTATAAAGGTAGTAAAATAAAATCAGAATAGTTTTCCGGTAGGTGTAACTACAATAGGTAAGGCCAAGGACACAGACAATGGCACTGCCATGATCACAATCACCAATTATACACTAGTCTCTAGCTAGAATCTTACATTTGTATATAAAATTTATTTGTAGGTGTTTTACAAACGATCGACAAAGGAGATAAATTTTATAATAAGTTGTCATTCTTCAAGTATTCGTTAGTTGTGAAACGAAAATACATTTCAGCAAATTGGTATTGAACCTAAATGATTAGTGAAAGTCACAATCATTTACATAACATTTAGGTACATTATTCTTCTGATAGTTTCACTATATCTATATTCAGCCACTGATAACAAAATCAAGATCATAAAAATAGGAAGAGAATAGGTTGTAGGTTGGCTGTTACATTTTTAAAGAGACGACGAAAATGATTCATTCATAAAATAAATTAAATTAATATTTATCAAAAAGTTTATAATCTAAGCCAATCAATCCACTTTAAAATCACAAAAAAAAACTTCTCTTAAAGTTCATAGACCGTAAAATAAATTCTTAGTACATGATATAAAAAGTCGGATGCGTATGGATAGCTTTATTCTCACGCTTCTAACAATGCGGATTTAAAATTAACATAATAATCCTAGCTTCATGAAAATTAATTATTCGTAGATATACGTAGTTTGCACTTAGGCTGACTAACTCTCCCAGTTTTTCGGGACATCCCGATGCTGAAGATAATTTGAGATGTATGTAACGTCCCCCCTTAAATGTGCTTCCAACCCCCCTTTCTCTCTTACCGCCCCGCCCTAACTCTTGCACTAAATAATTACTTAACCTTAACTATGGCCACGTGATCGTCTCCCTACGTTGTATCCGTCGCAACCCTGACTCTTTTAAGGTACCTGAGATAGCCCTAATTCCCTAGTTAAATAAACTAATTATACCTAAGTACTACCTGAGTTTGATTTATTGCCTATTTTACTGTTCCTGATAAATATAATTATGTTCCGTCTTATAGCTATATGAAAACGCCCTAGCCTTAAGAATGTTTAGTCGCGTGATGTACATTGGAGTATGCCTACGATTCCCCATCGCCTTTATGAGTTTGTTTGTAAGTATAAGAATGGTAATTGCCTATCCTATTTACGAGTATATAACAATGAAACAATAATAAGTAATTCAACCTGGAGAGTATGTATGCAGACGCTTAAGTTTTATTTGTAAATATTTAATAAGAAGATATGCCAGAACTGAGTGTTTCCTAAGAAATTGCTGGTTATTTATTTGGCTTTAATTGTTATAACCGCAATCAGAGTTATTGTGATATAGATAAGAGCACCACCCCGCTCCAATCAGTGAGTCTCGACTTCCTCACTGGTCAACCCTCCTTCACTTAACTCTGTACCTTTTATTTCGTACATTCTGGGATATGTAATTTAAGTTAGTAAGTACTTTGGTAAAGTTTTAGTCTGTTTTATTTGTCTTTATGCTAAAAAGTCAAGAGGGCATAATCTTTTAGCAAGGTCAAACTATTTGTCTGACTTCATACTTCACTTTCGTACAAGGATTACATTTAAGTGTTATTCAACAATGCAACTCTTACTTCCATCATATCTAGTTATATTGCGGAGCTTTTCCATACTTAGCTTGTAAATACAGAAAGGCCCCTTTGGCCCACAGGCGTCCTCCTACCTAAAACGTAAATGTACCTAACATTCCAAACCGTTGGAAACCTAGTATATATGTACGATCCTATATTAACTCAATTTATTGAATAATCGCCTTTGCATTGTAGTTTAGATTTTTGTTTAGTCAATTACTCTCACTATCGAGACTCTCGGAACTTCTCTGAATATCAAGCCATTTATAGTAGTACTTATTATTCCAATGATTGATAAAATCAGTCAGTGACTACGGCGTAGTATCTCTAACCTTTTGTAGCAATAGAGAGTGACTACAGGCACTGCATCGCAAGTTGCCAAGTGTAACCAAATTTACCAACGATGAACTTTCTCATCAAAAGATTTATGAACTATGTCATTGTTAGACTTTCCTTTCAGATTCATATCCTAGAATACTCGATATAAATTCAAAGAGTGTGATAATTTCCACAGAGAAACAATTGTCTTTACATTTCTTTATGCAATGGTATTATTCCTAGATGACCTTTTCTCATCAAAGTATTTATGAATTATTTCTTTATTAGTATTTCCTTTTAGGTTCAAATCCTAGAGTACTCGTTGGTATTATTATAGTTTAGAGTTTGATAGCAATAAATTCTATTGTTACTGGCAAACGGTTGCATTGTTTCGCCTTGAAATTCATTTAATTTCGTGATGTACAACTACCTTCAAAATCGTTGATGAATATTTATTTAAGATATTGGCCCTAGTTTTGTATTCCTAATACTTCCCATTCTAAACCTACTATTCAATCTATGTTCCCTACCCTAACTCACTACTCCTATTCGAATTGGTGTGTGTTTCATCAAAGCTAGAGGCTTAACCTCATATTTACATTTAAATGCGGCAAGTCGGTTGTTCCCTGTAAAACAACCGCCTTACAAAGTCAATTGCTCATGATGTTTGAACAATCTACCTGACTAATCTCTACGGGATTGGGGAGGCACCCCGGTTAGACCTATTCCTATGCCACCCTACTATCTCTCCTCCGCCGACCGCAGTCGAATAGGGATGCAGAAGAGAGACGGACCAGGGACTATGTATGGGAATATATAAATATATAAGTGTATAGACCGATTCAATCAACTCTGAATATAGCTAAACGGATGCACAATGGCATGATTCTCTTCGACTAATCTCCGTCGCAGATAAACAGAATCTGACCGAATAGGGGAACAATTAGTCGTTCCTTCGTTGAAGGCATAAACGACTGCCGGCTCGTTCCAAAAGTTGTCGGCTCTAACAATGAGTCCCTATCAGTAAAAGCTCTGTTAACACCGCAAGGTAGACAGCCTTTACCCACAAAACCATGTTTGCGTTTAATGAACCCGTTCAAGCAGATGGGCATATTCCTCACTGACCCTCATTATCCACGAAAACTAGTATGACTGTAAAATAATAAAACGATCCACGAAGCTTCCCATGAGATTACGTCTTTACCATTAATCTACCATACGCACGAATCTAATTATTCACAAAGCCGCGTTGATTCTAACATAGGCCCACAAAACTACAAATCACAAATCACTACAAATCTATCAGTACGCGCTTTGCACTATTCTCCAAGCCACGTTGACTCTAACATAGGCCCACAAAACTACAAATCACAAATCACCACAAATCTATCAGTACGCGCTTTGCACTATTCTCCAAGCCACGTTGACTCTAACATAGGCCCACAAAACTACAAATCACAAATCACCACAAATCTATCAGTACGCGCTTTGCACTATTCTCCAAGCCACGTTGTAATCACAATGTTAATTCACACCCCAAAAGAACACTAAATATAATAGAAACGACCGCAACAAATACTACTGAGGGTAGATGGGGATAGACCCACAATAAATACTGCTTGAACGTGTTCACTCACCGAAGACTGCTGTTGAAATGCCCCGAATCCAGCGCGCTCGCCCCTTTTATTCACGTAGCGACGATGGTCTTTTTGGCGTTGCCGGCGACCGCGGTGTTTTTGGCGTTCGCAGCGACCGCGGTGTTTTTGGCGTTCGCAGCGACCGCGGTGTTTTTGGCGTTCGCGGCGATATTTCTATACAGTCAAAGGAGTTGATAGCGGTGCACGCAGCGTTTGCTGTTCCGACGGTGTTTTTAGCGTTCGCAGCGACCGCGGTGTTTTTGGCGTTCGCGGCGATATTTCTATACAGTCAAAGGAGTTGATAGCGGTGCACGCAGCGTTTGCTGTTCCGACGGTGTTTATAGCGTTCGCAGCGACCGCGGTGTTTTTGGCGTTCGCGGCGATATTTCTATACAGTCAAAGGAGTTGATAGCGGTGCACGCAGCGTTTGCTGTTCCGACGGTGTTTTTAGCGTTCGCAGCGACCGCGGTGTTTTTGGCGTTCGCGGCGATATTTCTATACAGTCAAAGGAGTTGATAGCGGTGCACGCAGCGTTTGTTGTTCCGACGGTGTTTTTAGCGTTGCCTCGGTGGCATTCGTGGTGTCGGCGGCGATATTTCTACATAGTTACAGGGATTGATAGCGACGCTTGCGGCGTTTGCGGTCACGGCGATGTTTTTGACCTTAACAACTAGTACTTAAGGTGTCATTTTTACTCATACGCACTCTTGGATCAAGAATCTGCCCTCCAGTGAAGAGTTATAGAGTTATAAAATTAGCTTCTTTACAACCACTAATAATAATTACCTTTTGTATTTTTATTTATTTCTTTATTTATACTTTAGCACGTAAAATTGCATTTTACATTATTAAAGCCAGCCTTCTATTGAGATTGTTGCCATCTATGTTTATTATTGTATGAACTATCTAGTACTAACTTAGTTAGTTTGACCGTTTCTTACTAGGTGGCGTTGGTGTCGCGCATGCATTTTCCTACATCGCGGAGACGATACTGAAAATACGTACAAAACATCATAATAAAATGATTCACATATATTTGTGAACGTGACGGTCCAGATCACTGAAGTCTGGAACGTTACAGCCAACCCCCAAAATTTACACAGGTAGTTAAATATTAACCCGGAGAAAATTTTTCAACCTCAAAATGTATTCACAAATATAAGACTAAATAAAAGAAATATTATCACTATATTTCACAAACAAACCCCGCTCCACGTCCGTCCGTTTGTCTGTTTACGATAAACTCAATAATCATAAGTCTTTCGCAAGTTCTAATGTGTGCATAATTTAACTTGTCAATGCTTGACTTCAGACAATGTGTACGTGTTGTACTAGGAGAGTATATTTAAACCGAAGCATGGATGACTCCACCATATGAACCCGTCCAAAGCTTTTAATGTATTGAAGACAAAAAGAAATCACCCTCACAAGGACAATCTTGGCTCTGTAAGGAAACCTGGTTGTGAGGCAGATCAATCCTAATGATACAGTGTATTAATTGTTATCCCCTTCAGACCCACTTTTTTAAGAGTTTGCGGAGAACTAACCTACACCATCCTATCCAAGCCAAAATTTCTTTAATAGGTATTGGGCAATAACGATTCATGATCGTAACATCCCACCCTGGCCGAAATTTCATAATGGCAGATCATCAATGATTCGGAGAGTGTGGAGTGTAAGCAGGATACTTTAGTCTTTCCTCATTGTAGAGTAGGACCTCTTTATGGAATCAGTTATCACTGATGAAGTGTCATCTGACCTATCCTAGCACCAAACTCCACCATAACCAAGGCCCTTGTAAAGTGTAGTGTCTATCTGACCTCAAGCAACGACAAATAGCTTTCAACTTAGGGTAATGTTGAATTATTTTTGGTCCCTATCCTACAATTCAATCGCTTATAACGTTCATTCCCAAATATAAAATATATACATAATATACCAATAAAATATATATATAATAGTATCTCATTTTCAATCTTCTTACATAACCCCTAGCTACAACTTGCACACTCCATTGCCCTAGACCTAAATAATCCAACATCCCTTTTAGTTTGAAGCGACCAATTTTGTTATGCACTTAATAAATTTTAATTTAAACAAAGCAAGTAAGAATGTACGTAGGTCCCTATCAATAAGTCAGTGTTGTTATAGTAAAGAAGTATAATGTAATACTCTTCCATTTTCCTTCTGTACCTCCATATTACCGTAGAAGGGGAAAGAAAGATAAATAATCTCAATCCTTTTTCCTTCTGTACCTCAAATATTTACCTCATAAATTTAATCAGGAATATTCAGTCAAATAATTTACTCTTTTTTTTTTTGTTTGAATTGATAAAGTAATGAATCACCGGCGCCAGGTAACACATCCCTCTACCAATTCCTAAATTTACCATAAATTAACAATATTATAAGCAATTCGCAATCTTAATCTACAGAATAAAACACAGATTTTTGTCATAAGCAAGTATGAGTTACTCCACCTCAGCTCAGGTTTTAGGTAAAGAATAGATATAAAAGTGACTAAAATTAATAGAACAATCCCGTCAACCGAAACAACTAAATGCATTGCATGCCTTCACAATATAAGCAAACACGAGTTCTATTAGCTAAGCTAATTTGCGTGAAAATCTAACTTTCATGTAACGATAATTGAATTGTGCTTTAGGATTAACTTTACTATGCTCATAACTTACCATAATTTCACTTTACCATCTTAAACCTTAGCGTTACCTCGCACAGCATGAAAATGAATTAAAGCAACTATCCATGGACCAAATATCTTTATACCTTATGGTCGTTTGTCGAACAATACAAGAGATCTGTCCTGAAAAGGACAATAATAATCGCAGTCTATTTACGAATAAACCGTTTATCAACCTAAGTTTACCTGATTGCAAATTAATGCCAATTCCTTCATGTTTCCACCTATACTTACATATTTTGTGCTCTTATGCTTTGATTGCGTTTGTTTTAAGTTACCTACTTTTATCACTGTCATGTCTTGTTTTTAACTGAAGTGTAGTATTCGATCACTTTGTTACTGGCAGATTCTATTTTTTTTTTCAACAAATTCCTAATCTCTTGCACTAACACATATAACCTTTCCCCACTTGCACATCCTAAAATGGAATAGTAAACAACCCCCATTGTTTTCACCCTTTAGCCATCATTAAACCATACAAAACGAAGTTGTTTATTTCTGTGTTTTTTTTTTTACCACAACTTTTCATCTTCTGTCAACTTAAATAACTCCCGCGCAAGTCCTACAAGTGTTGCCTGTAACAATATCTAAGTAATGGCCAATTGGTGCTGCAATCAATCTTTTGTCCTATGGCATACCGCTTACCGTTTTTTTTTTTTTTTTTTTTTTACGACTATGACAACGACTCTATTCAAGTGGATTATGAGAAAAAAATTTTTTTTTTTTTTATTATTAAAGCGACTAAACTTTATTCAAGGGAATTATGAGAAAGAGAAAATTTTTTTTTTTTTTTATTAAAGGCCGCCATCACTCCCCTTTAATATAATTATAACAAATAAACTAAAAGAAAACCTTTCTTATTAAGTGCGTACTAGCTACTAGTAATTGAACAACCTATCATGTAGATATCGCTTTTGTCTATTCAACTGTTTTGACTTTTGAGCGACTTCTATAAATTTGAGTAAGCCTTTCCTTGCACAATTTTTTTTTTTTTTAATACGAAATCTTTACAATCCTTTTTGCTTTTGTCCCTAAACCCTTTGCTGAAATTTCATCCCTAACTTCATAACCGTAATTTTTGGACACCTAATTATTGGTTTAATTTTTTTTTTTTATTATACTTTTTTTTTTTATTATAATATTATTATTTATTTTATTTTTATTTAGCTTTCACACTTATTTCATAGCATATTATTTACCTTTATTGCAAATTCAACCCCCTTAACTTTATGACACTATTAATACTTTCCTTAGACTAACCTATTATAACCTTCTGTTATTTATACGCAATCTATTTACAATATCATTTTTAGCCTATTAAAACTGACTGTTCTCTTTCTACCAAATCGCTCCACTCTATTCCGACTGAATGTTTAATCCGTGCGAATCCTATTAAATTATGACACAAAAAAAACTTCACTATAATTCAGTTCATTAAAATTTGGCAGGAATCTACTTTTACTAATATTGCCGTCAACCTGTAACTAACAAATCGGACTTTTTTGGCGGCAATCGAATTGTCAACGTGAAAATTTTGTTTTTATTTCCAAAACTTGTGTTTCTTCGAGTGATAATGTGTAATATTGGTGGATTATTAACCATTATGTGTTCGTTAATGTGTACGAGTGTGGGAAATTGAAATAAAGTTGTGAAAGTGACTTTTCAAGTTGCTCCAAAAAAGTCCGTGTAAAGTTTAAGTAAAGCACCACTACTTTACTTAAACACTATCCTCATCCCATCATCTCATCATCATCATCACCATCATCATTTAAACTTGATTCAACTCTCTGAGTTTGAAATCTTTTATACTTGACACTGGCAAATACACTAATCGTGTGACGCCATAACAAAACAAAACAAACTAACAAATCGCTCGGTTCAGTTTCTTAACACGAGTAATAATCATTTTGAACGTGCTTGCAACCCGACTATTTATCTATTTATCTGCAATGGCTCAAGGAAATCATTCATTCCATACCTTAATCAAACAATTTCCCTGCCTATGGGACCGTCAAGACCTTAATTTCAGAGACTACAAATATAAATCAAGATGCCGCTCCATCCTCTTGTCAGAGTGCAACACGATGGTTCACATTCCACTCACCGAAGCAGACATCAAACGAAAAATAAAATCTTATCTACGTCAACATTCGCACTTGCAAGCCTCAATAGCGGTAACTACATTCATAATCCTTACTACCATAAATTTTACTATAAAATTTATATTATTTGTAAATTTTAATTAGCTATCACTTTCAGTGTTATCATCCATCCTGAAAAGCTCTTTAGTTTTTTTTTTTCTTATAACCTAATCTCTATTAATATCCTATAAGCGAACGCAACCCCGTCTGTCTGTTTGTCTGCTACTCCTTCACGCCTAACGCCCGAAACCACTAGTCGATCCGATCCAAGCGACACCCGACGCAAAGACGATCCAAACCTGGAGATGGACACAATATATACCTATTGTCGACGACGCGGTAGCCGAGTTGGCAGTGACCCTGCCTGCGAAGTTAGCGGTCCCGGGTTCGAATCCCGGCAAGGGCAAACATATGTGTGATGAGCACGAATACCCGTACCTGAGTCCCGGATACCCCCATCTATATAAGTATTTATTTCTCTATGTATGTATGTATATCGTTGTCCAGTAACCCATAACACAAGTTTCGAGCGCAACTTGGGGCCATGTCAACTTGTGTGCAATTGTCCCTGATATTTAAATTTATTTATTTAATTTATTGTGTCAAAATATAAATAAGGTTAAATCGTTTTCCTCCGCTTCGCGTGGTCGACCTACTTTGTTTAAAGTTGTGTTTTTCTTTTTGTTTTGATGAAACTGTTTTCCCTATAATTTTTTCTTTTTTTTTTTTTTTTTTTTTTTACCAGCACTATCCACCAAGGGCAACCTCAACCAATTTCGACGAACACTCTTCTGGAACTTAATGACACTCAAAACCCTACACTATCACTCACTGCCGACACTCACCCTGAACAGATTTTACCACAAAACCCTACACTACCACTCACAACCGACACTCACCCAGAACTAATTTTACTACAACGCCCTACATTTCCATTCACAAACACCACTCCACACTACTACCCACTTCCACCCATGACACCATTACAGTACTCCCTCGCCTCCAACTTATTTGAAATTATTGTACAGCTAGCCGTAAACAATTCACTCACTCCCTACATTTCACTATTCTATTCTTCCTCCATTATTCCTACTGTTACACCTACTACTACAGCACCCACACCATCTCTTCCCATCCTACCTGAAGCCCGCCTAGCTGAGAGTCCATCGCCCTTCCCTGCTGATCCGGACCACTCTCCTAACTATTTCTTGTGGTCGTATGTTATTTTTGTTCATTTTATTTATTTTTTTAGTCTAAACCCTATATAATATACACATTTTTGTTTCCATCCCTACGCTTTCGATTCCCACGTCGCCCAACACCCGCCAACGTGCTCCAGCAACTCTATTCATCTATTTATTTTATTTATTTATTTAAAACTGTCAATACCCCTAAAAGTTTTATGTTGTCTTTACTAAATACTTCCTTTTCTTTTTCAGACCCTTGAACTTGTAAAAACGAGCAAGATTAACTATAATCATAGCTGTGAATGTACATAGTTTAGAATGGCTCACGACTCACGTGCATTTCAGAATAGAAGCAGCCTATCCTCACCTTTACGCGATACGACGTTATTATTTTTCAATTTTTTTTTTTTTTTTCGTAAAGTTTTAAATTGAATTATATTCTTGTGTATAAATTGACCTAATTGCCTATAACCAACTAACTAATTATTTTAGTGAAAACGCTATCTCAGTACCTCTCCTCTTTCACGGCAACAATTGTGCGGACGAACCGCAACACTATATTAAGACTACCTAATACCCTAAACTTGCAATTTGACCCACAAAAGCACCTGTAATCCTGGTCTACGGCACACTAATTGTAACGTCCCCCCTTAATATACTCTAGCCCCCCGTTCCTTTTAACTGCTCCGCCCTCTACTTCTGCAGAAATATTAATTATTTAAACTTAACTATGGCCACGTGATCGTCTCCCTACGTTGTATCCGTCGCAACCCTGACTCTTTTAAGGTACCTGAGATAGCCCTAATTCCCTAGTTAAATAAACTAATTATACCTAAGTACTACCTGAGTTTGATTTATTGCCTATTTTACTGTTCCTGATAAATATAATTATGTTCCGTCTTATAGCTATATGAAAACGCCCTAGCCTTAAGAATGTTTAGTCGCGTGATGTACATTGGAGTATGCCTACGATTCCCCATCGCCTTTATGAGTTTGTTTGTAAGTATAAGAATGGTAATTGCCTATCCTATTTACGAGTATATAACAATGAAACAATAATAAGTAATTCAACCTGGAGAGTATGTATGCAGACGCTTAAGTTTTATTTGTAAATATTTAATAAGAAGATATGCCAGAACTGAGTGTTTCCTAAGAAATTGCTGGTTATTTATTTGGCTTTAATTGTTATAACCGCAATCAGAGTTATTGTGATATAGATAAGAGCACCACCCCGCTCCAATCAGTGAGTCTCGACTTCCTCACTGGTCAACCCTCCTTCACTTAACTCTGTACCTTTTATTTCGTACATTCTGGGATATGTAATTTAAGTTAGTAAGTACTTTGGTAAAGTTTTAGTCTGTTTTATTTGTCTTTATGCTAAAAAGTCAAGAGGGCATAATCTTTTAGCAAGGTCAAACTATTTGTCTGACTTCATACTTCACTTTCGTACAAGGATTACATTTAAGTGTTATTCAACAATGCAACTCTTACTTCCATCATATCTAGTTATATTGCGGAGCTTTTCCATACTTAGCTTGTAAATACAGAAAGGCCCCTTTGGCCCACAGGCGTCCTCCTACCTAAAACGTAAATGTACCTAACATTCCAAACCGTTGGAAACCTAGTATATATGTACGATCCTATATTAACTCAATTTATTGAATAATCGCCTTTGCATTGTAGTTTAGATTTTTGTTTAGTCAATTACTCTCACTATCGAGACTCTCGGAACTTCTCTGAATATCAAGCCATTTATAGTAGTACTTATTATTCCAATGATTGATAAAATCAGTCAGTGACTACGGCGTAGTATCTCTAACCTTTTGTAGCAATAGAGAGTGACTACAGGCACTGCATCGCAAGTTGCCAAGTGTAACCAAATTTACCAACGATGAACTTTCTCATCAAAAGATTTATGAACTATGTCATTGTTAGACTTTCCTTTCAGATTCATATCCTAGAATACTCGATATAAATTCAAAGAGTGTGATAATTTCCACAGAGAAACAATTGTCTTTACATTTCTTTATGCAATGGTATTATTCCTAGATGACCTTTTCTCATCAAAGTATTTATGAATTATTTCTTTATTAGTATTTCCTTTTAGGTTCAAATCCTAGAGTACTCGTTGGTATTATTATAGTTTAGAGTTTGATAGCAATAAATTCTATTGTTACTGGCAAACGGTTGCATTGTTTCGCCTTGAAATTCATTTAATTTCGTGATGTACAACTACCTTCAAAATCGTTGATGAATATTTATTTAAGATATTGGCCCTAGTTTTGTATTCCTAATACTTCCCATTCTAAACCTACTATTCAATCTATGTTCCCTACCCTAACTCACTACTCCTATTCGAATTGGTGTGTGTTTCATCAAAGCTAGAGGCTTAACCTCATATTTACATTTAAATGCGGCAAGTCGGTTGTTCCCTGTAAAACAACCGCCTTACAAAGTCAATTGCTCATGATGTTTGAACAATCTACCTGACTAATCTCTACGGGATTGGGGAGGCACCCCGGTTAGACCTATTCCTATGCCACCCTACTATCTCTCCTCCGCCGACCGCAGTCGAATAGGGATGCAGAAGAGAGACGGACCAGGGACTATGTATGGGAATATATAAATATATAAGTGTATAGACCGATTCAATCAACTCTGAATATAGCTAAACGGATGCACAATGGCATGATTCTCTTCGACTAATCTCCGTCGCAGATAAACAGAATCTGACCGAATAGGGGAACAATTAGTCGTTCCTTCGTTGAAGGCATAAACGACTGCCGGCTCGTTCCAAAAGTTGTCGGCTCTAACAATGAGTCCCTATCAGTAAAAGCTCTGTTAACACCGCAAGGTAGACAGCCTTTACCCACAAAACCATGTTTGCGTTTAATGAACCCGTTCAAGCAGATGGGCATATTCCTCACTGACCCTCATTATCCACGAAAACTAGTATGACTGTAAAATAATAAAACGATCCACGAAGCTTCCCATGAGATTACGTCTTTACCATTAATCTACCATACGCACGAATCTAATTATTCACAAAGCCGCGTTGATTCTAACATAGGCCCACAAAACTACAAATCACAAATCACTACAAATCTATCAGTACGCGCTTTGCACTATTCTCCAAGCCACGTTGACTCTAACATAGGCCCACAAAACTACAAATCACAAATCACCACAAATCTATCAGTACGCGCTTTGCACTATTCTCCAAGCCACGTTGACTCTAACATAGGCCCACAAAACTACAAATCACAAATCACCACAAATCTATCAGTACGCGCTTTGCACTATTCTCCAAGCCACGTTGTAATCACAATGTTAATTCACACCCCAAAAGAACACTAAATATAATAGAAACGACCGCAACAAATACTACTGAGGGTAGATGGGGATAGACCCACAATAAATACTGCTTGAACGTGTTCACTCACCGAAGACTGCTGTTGAAATGCCCCGAATCCAGCGCGCTCGCCCCTTTTATTCACGTAGCGACGATGGTCTTTTTGGCGTTGCCGGCGACCGCGGTGTTTTTGGCGTTCGCAGCGACCGCGGTGTTTTTGGCGTTCGCAGCGACCGCGGTGTTTTTGGCGTTCGCGGCGATATTTCTATACAGTCAAAGGAGTTGATAGCGGTGCACGCAGCGTTTGCTGTTCCGACGGTGTTTTTAGCGTTCGCAGCGACCGCGGTGTTTTTGGCGTTCGCGGCGATATTTCTATACAGTCAAAGGAGTTGATAGCGGTGCACGCAGCGTTTGCTGTTCCGACGGTGTTTATAGCGTTCGCAGCGACCGCGGTGTTTTTGGCGTTCGCGGCGATATTTCTATACAGTCAAAGGAGTTGATAGCGGTGCACGCAGCGTTTGCTGTTCCGACGGTGTTTTTAGCGTTCGCAGCGACCGCGGTGTTTTTGGCGTTCGCGGCGATATTTCTATACAGTCAAAGGAGTTGATAGCGGTGCACGCAGCGTTTGTTGTTCCGACGGTGTTTTTAGCGTTGCCTCGGTGGCATTCGTGGTGTCGGCGGCGATATTTCTACATAGTTACAGGGATTGATAGCGACGCTTGCGGCGTTTGCGGTCACGGCGATGTTTTTGACCTTAACAACTAGTACTTAAGGTGTCATTTTTACTCATACGCACTCTTGGATCAAGAATCTGCCCTCCAGTGAAGAGTTATAGAGTTATAAAATTAGCTTCTTTACAACCACTAATAATAATTACCTTTTGTATTTTTATTTATTTCTTTATTTATACTTTAGCACGTAAAATTGCATTTTACATTATTAAAGCCAGCCT
Source organism: Opisthograptis luteolata (assembly GCA_931315375.2). NCBI lineage: Eukaryota > Metazoa > Arthropoda > Insecta > Lepidoptera > Geometridae > Opisthograptis > Opisthograptis luteolata. The sequence goes on from OV928044.1 coordinate 4,486,861, forward strand.
TCTATTGAGATTGTTGCCATCTATGTTTATTATTGTATGAACTATCTAGTACTAACTTAGTTAGTTTGACCGTTTCTTACTAGGTGGCGTTGGTGTCGCGCATGCATTTTCCTACATCGCGGAGACGATACTGAAAATACGTACAAAACATCATAATAAAATGATTCACATATATTTGTGAACGTGACGGTCCAGATCACTGAAGTCTGGAACGTTACATGTATCATCAGGTGCGCCTTGCGGGACGACGCCTTTTGTCGCGGAAATCATGCTAATTTATTTTTGAAATCGCATTGGAATTGAAAGTAATCTTAATTGCTTTTTTACCTTTTCAATTAATAAATTAACGTGAGAATCTAAGGGTTATAAAATAAGGGTGTAGGTATATAATATACCTATAGGATCGAGAGCGCGCTTCATACAAACCAACTCGTAGTTCCTTCATAATTCAGATATCAAACTCAATTAAATTTGTACCCACGATCTTGAAACTATATTTATGATGCTAATTCAGTATAGTACATAACTATAATTTATATACCCAAGTCCCGGATATCAAAGTAAAAATCCCGCAAACGACGTCTTGTAGTTGGCTGCCACTGCCATTCTTGAAAATTCTGTACATTCAATGAATGAACACAAAGTATTTCGTCAGTGATAATTGATTCAATCCATATCACCTTGAGTAAAGAAGAAAAAATAGAGCTGCCGAGATTTGGTAACAAAAAACTTAATTGCTTAAATAGGCATTTAAAATTTAAGTAGTTTTCACTGTCGTATCAGAATCCTATGCCTACATAGGAAATGTTCTAAAATTTTACATACCTACGTACTGGTAGCAACAATGTCTTTTCAATATACTTATATTAACTAATTAGGTTGATACGATACACATATAAAGGAATAAGTAATCATTTGTTATCATTCAGTAGAACAAAGACATTTTGGTTAATTACGAAAGATTTTGGGGAATCTTCTCTTACGTGGTTAAACTGATATCTGCATACATGGCACTACTTAGTTAGCTTTGTGATCAATAAGATCAATTTTAGTTAAATTCTCCATTGAGTTTGTTTCAAGAGAAAATTTGATGTCAATTTAGGAAACTTCAGAAGATTAAATTATTCAAGATTTACTATGAAATTAATTGGACAAGTTGACGGCGGAGGGCTAGAGTTTATACACTGTAGACAATAACCTGGATAAAACAGTAAGCACTAGTTAATTTCTCACGACAATGTCGAAACGAGATTAAAATCTTGTAATGGGATGCGAAACTTTTTTATCAGCCATGGTTTTGTTTCGCTTTAGTACGGCGCGTGAGCTATGCAATGGCATTTAATTCATATTGCATAATGTGTTTTTAGAGTTCCGTACATTCGATGAAAAAACGGAACCCCTATAAAATCGCTCTCATGTCTGTCTGTCTGTCCGTCTTTCACAGCTTTTTGTTGGTATATAGAGTCAGATAACCTAATCACAGGCGTAATGTAAATACCTATGTATATGAATTCCGATTATGAGATTAGTCTCTTCCAAATGTGTGTAGTGTAAGAATGGAATCGCTATGAAAAATGTAAACATGTTTTTTGTAATATAAAATCAATAGTTTAAAAGATTATTTAAATGAATGCTTGGTTTGCTTGGTTGGTTGCTTGGTTTGGTTTGGTATATTATAAATGAATATATACGGAAACAAAGCATTTCCCCCTCTCTCCTATCTCCGAATGTACTGAAACAAAATATGTGAAAATAAAGTCCTAGTTTGCAGGAAAATCTGAACGATAGTCCTTAAGTTCTCAAGGAAAATGAAAAGGTACGGAGCCCTTTCTATGAGGGTTAGACTCGCACTTGACCGGATTTTTGTATAGATAAATAAAGTTGGTATTTACTCAAGTATTTTTGCTGCGGTTGTTTCAAATGTTGTTTTTTTTAGTAGTTTCAAGAGAGAATAGTGATCAAAATTAAGACTAGACACTTAAAAATCGGAACTAGGCATATTTTTACAAACACCAGTTAAGTGAAAGTGTAGATACGTCAAAGTGGAACACCGCAAATAACCCAGCGAGTTGAGAAATGACCGACGACGATGACCCCGCCCGGCTATTTGTCCGCCGGGTCATTTCGAGACAATTGATTCATCGAGACACCGCAAATGTGCCCCTGATTGTATGACGACATTGATCCCACTATATCTAGTGTAGAAATGAAGGTTTCAAATAAAAAAGTTTACTGCGGCCGGACAAGAGCGACTCGAAATCGTGGAGAGGGTTCCGTACCGTTTCATTTTTCGTGAGATCTTTATGACTTAAGACTTAATAATTTCTGCGTCTTTATGCCAAGTTTTAAGCTCAATAGTTTTGTAAGGGGAAATGATGTTTTTCTACATTTATATTTGCTCCATTAGATAGGCAATTCTTTTAAAATTATGCATTTCAAAATTGTAAAAATATTTATTGGTATTTCATATACCTATAACAAGTTCCTTAACAGTCCTTAATCTGATACGTCACAGCTATTTCAGTGTGCAAAAGTACCAATTAACATACTCGTAGACACTCACTCACGAACTTTCGCATATATAATTATTATTATTAAAGTGTATTGTGTGTGTGTGTGTGTGTGTGTGTGTGTGTGTGTTGTCGTATGATTGATAAATAAAAACAATAACTACTAGGTACATTATATTAATTTCTAGTCTTACATAGGTCTGTAAAATAACGGATGTTGCAGCAGTCATCATAAAGTAAACCTTCAAAGCATTCAAACGTGACAAAACCAATTATAGTTACCATCGAATGAACTTTAAGCTTTTATGTCTGTTATAAAGAAATTATGAGCCATAGGTAGGTACTATAAAGATCGAATGAGGGTGGGTACAAAGCATGGGCACAACAACCCTTTCTTATCTTTATGAAAATGTAATAAGACTCAAATTACTTACATAGATATTCTAAAGCACAAAAGCTTTAACATCTACAATTGAGCTTTGCAGCGCATTAAAATTACAATTTATTCAAACAATTCAACAAAAGAACAGTAGGTATCGCTTTGTACCTTAAAGGAAACGGTTTTGCTACTATGTACAATCATAACAGCGCGATTTGTGAGTGAATAGACGAGGCGTGCGCACGCGCCGCGGGCATAGCTCCGATTTGCATGTCTGACGCGTACTGATCTCTGACCTCAACTTCGTAAAGCTGATTTGAAGTTGGGCGAATTTCACAGATTCCACAACTTATTGAGATACCTAGTTAAAGAAAGTGCCATTATTAGCCCTTTTGCAATTAGATTCATCTGTAGGTAACCTTTTTATTCTCGTTTTGTAACTTATTTATTCCTGCAGCATAATTAGCCCCAACTTTTGTACCTGAGCCTTGGATATTTCTATCTATTTATGTATTTATTTCTCTCTATATGTATGTATATCGTTGTCTAGTACCCATAACACAAGTTTCGAGCTTAATTTGGGGCTAGGTCAATTTGTGTGCAGATGTCCCCGATTTTCTTTTTGTTTTTATTTTTTTGTAGAGAAATAAATACATACATAGATAGAAATATCCAAGACTCAGGAAGAAATATTCGTGCTCATCACACATATATTTGCCCTTACCGAGATTCGAACCCGGGATCGCTAGCTTCGAATGCAGGGCAGAGGTCACTACTAACTCAGCTACCGCGTCGTCTTAATCTTAGTAATCTTTTCGCAATTCGATTCTGCCTCCATAGAGTAAGTATTTATACAACCAAAGCTATGTTACGGTTTGAATATTAAATGCAGGTGAAATTACAGGCGCGTAAGGCTTATGACCTATGCCTCAAGGTGACCAAGGTTGCCATTTGCGTGTTCCGTCATCTTGTTGTATAAAATAATCGAATCGATGTGTCGCAATGGACGAACAGCTGACTACAAAGCCTGATTCCCGCAACGGAATAGATTTGTGCGATAAAAGAACCAGCGGTAGTATTTAGTTCGTTTTTTCTGGGTATTGTGGATCCCTGATTCGCGTAGTTTCCGATTCTCCATATACAAGGAATCCTGGTAAGGGGTTAGAGTACATTATTGTAATTTAAATAAATAAAATACCTTGGTTACCTTGTGTAGGACGTCCTGCGACAAGGTGGAGCGACGACTTGCGCCGATGGCAATTTTTGGATGAGAAGAGCCGCAGACCAGGGTCAGCGTGACTTGAGCCTGATGATGATGATGACATTGATTTGGCTTGATTCACCATTACCTACCCATTCCTTGCCCATTCCATATCCACGTGTAGTTCTTCATCTGTTCCGGCTTCCTGTTCTGACCTAAGTAAGCCATATGTATTTATTTTTCTGGGTTTCCCTTCAAGATCATACAAAAGAACCTATGAATCTACTTAAAATTTGTCATGAAACTCAAAATTGGCGCATCTGCTTTCAATAGTCGTATGATTCTTTTCAGTCAGTGATTTTTACCTTAACATTTTTAAAAAGGAAATTTAAATAACTAACTCTTCACGATGTCACATACGAGTTCTGAGAAGAGATCCCAAATGTTGGATTATTAACATCGATATTATATAAAAAGTGTTAATAAAAATACCATTTGCGCATTAAATTACAAAAATCTTGTACCAATTGTATAAACACAAACAGATGTCGTCACTCCGTGGAGCTTTACGTCATTTTGGAACAGAAATAACGCCAAGGTTTTTTTAGAACACACGTAGGTATTTTGATAACCCTAGTTTACGATTGTAGAACAGAACTGATCTTCTTTTACTTCATTATGATACAAGTAGGTACATTATGTAGTAACTGCTTTTACAGTTCTGATGTGATCATTGTTGGTTTCGTGTTTACTAGATGATTTAACGTTTATTACGAATGGTTTGTTATCATGAGATAATAATTACAGTAGGTGTATATTAAAGTAGAGTAAAACATAAGAGAAGAGAAGAGACGTAAGAGTGGCTGGCAGTGGTTGGATGAGAAGAGCCGAAGACCGCCGGGCTCATGGGAGAGGCCTATGTCCAGCAGTGGACTGATACAGGCTGATGATGATGATGATGATGATGAAAACATAAATAGGTATTTAACATTTATAGATAAATAGATTAACTCTTTATTGGTACACTAGCTGCGCCTCGCGATTTCATCCGCGCCTCCTCGTTATCCCGCAGAAACCCTTTTCCGGGATAAAAAGTAGCCTTTGTGTTAATTCAGGGTATAAGTTATCTCCATTCCAAATTTCACTCAAACCTATTCAGTACTTTTTGCGTGAAAGAGCAACAAACATACATACATACTCACAAACTTTCGCGTTTATAATATTAGTAGGATTTATAAATAAATAGATTAACTCTTTATTGGTACACAACAATAGGTAGGTATTACATTTATCTTTAAAACTAGAACTAAAAAAAGTGTTTTAAAAAAACATATGCCGTGCCACAAAAGGCGGTGATCTCTTTCAGATATCCCAAAAGCAGAGAATGTATCAGTATCACCAAACTAAGTTTTCATCTCATGATCTCATTATTACTGCACCTAAAATGGAATATGCTTGTATGAATAGTAAATATGTAATAATTAGCTTCATGGTAAAGTCAAATCAAAGCTTAGTTTTACGAGAGACAACATACGATACCTAGCCAGAAATTCATTTAAATCAAATATTAATATAACAACTAATTAACACAGATATCCACGGGGCGGTCAACTCAAACAATAGCATCAGTTCATTGCCAACCGGAACCATGTACGAGACTTTTGTATGAAGCCATAGCACCGAGCCGACCGTAATGAGATTTTAACTCATCGACAACTTAGTGACGCCATTTTTATTAGGCCACCCTCATTTCGTCATGATTGATTGTTGTGTTCCACGCGAGATCGTGATGGTCAATGCTATCACAGACTAGCTGTACCCCGCAGTTTCACCCGCTTGGAGATTTCTACAGGAACCACGAATTTTTCTGTGATACAAAGTAGTTTATGTCACTCTTCGGTCCTTATACTACTTTTTTGAAAACCTCGTCGATGCGTTGCTTTGCTTCATTGCTGCGTGAAAAAGGACAAACTAACACTCTTTCGCATTTTTTTAAGATGAGGGTAAACTCTTCGGTGTGAGAGTAACGACAGCAAGGAAGGATTCTTGAATCAAAGTGGAATATTTTCAATGATAAAATTACTGCATCAGAATTTTTTAAAGTTAACTTTTTTGTACGATTCTTTCGCCATCGGTATTATGAATGGAACTCTACACATTTGCTCTTTAGCGTCATGATTCACCTTCAACCTTTCATGAAATGTTTTCTTCTGTAAATAACAGTAAAGCTCCCGTGTTTTAAACAGACAGAAAGATGCGACCTTGTGATATGAATGTAACAGGTTTACAAGTTGATTACATTTCGTATTCTTAGAAACATTGCTTACTCTATCTATCACTGTTTCATTTTAATTTTTTTGGTGTAGGTATAGGTATCAGTTGTAAAATCATGTCAGAGGCCTTCCTACTGACAATAGAGTTAGCCTCTAAGCTCATATATTATTATGTAAGAAGAAGATCAGTTATCTTGAGTAGGCAAGCTCAATAAGTTCAACGATGACCTGCAAAAATTACATCATTATATTTGTCGAAGAGTAGTGATCACAGTTCGTTAAAGGTTACTTCAATTATATTAACTTAATTTATAACGACTACTTACTTTTTAAAGAAAATGTTTCACTTTAATACGATTTTTTATCTTATAGTTTTTTTAATTGCAATACTGTGGAGTACTCTGCAATTGTGAACATTGATTTGAGTACTTTAAATACGGAGAAAGCAAAACGAAGCAAGTGGATAGACAAGACTTGGGATAAAAAAGTAGATGACTACATAATTATTATGACTAACTAGCTGTTCCCCGCGTTTTTACCCGCGTGGGCTATAGCTTTAGGCATGCAAAGTCTCAGCCCGATCGGTTTAAAATTGACAAACTTTTCACAACAATCCCCTATTTTATCCCCTTGGGGGCAGAATTAATAAAAAAAAATTCTTAGCGGATGCCTACGTCATAACATCTACCTGCACGCCAAATTTCAGCCCGATCCGTCCAGTGGTTTGGGCTGTGTGTTGATAGATCACTATGTCAGTCAGTCAGTCACATTTGAGTTATATATATTTAGATGATCGGTGAAAGAGCTTACAGCATTTCCTAATAGTGGCTAACAGCGATAAAAATACTATTCATCATAATCAGCCCACTTCAGTCCACTGCTGGACATAGGCCTCTCCCAAAGCACGCCACTGAGCCCGATCTTCGGCTTCTCTCATCCAACTGCTGCCAGCCATTTTGCGTATGTCATCGCTCCACCTAGCCGGAGGGCGTCCTACACTACGTTTGCCGAGACGCGGTCGCCACTCGAGAACACGTTTTCCCCAACGGTTGTCGGTTCTTCGGCTAATATGTCCAGCCCATTGCCACTTCAGCTTGCTGATCCTATAGGCTATGTTGGTTACCTTGGTTCTCAAAATACTATTAGAGATGACAATAAAGGTTCTATTCTATTCATGAATCTATGACTGTATTTCATAAGTCCGTGGACGAAATTGAACTCTGAACTTTCAATGAACTTCAAAAACTTAAATGTCGTTGTATACGTTAACGACATCACCGATTGCATAATGCACACTTTATACCACGCAATGTCCCTATGATGGTGCTCTGTACATTGATCTTATACGAAAAGCTCTAAAGGTCCAACAATTTTTTTGTTGTTTATTCCGTGTCTGTGTTAATGTTCGTAATAGTGCCTGAGGGGTATTCTATAATAAAAATGTACCGACTAGATCATTCTGAACAAAATGCGAAATGTTTATTTAGCTCCACATGTTTTAAGCAAATGTTAATTAACCATGATGGTACATTAACTGCACACTACAAGTGTAACTGTTTCTTTCGTAACTAAACAGTTAGTTCGTGCTGATTGGTTAATGCAATGCAGTTTCTAGAAAAATGTTGGGAGGTTATGAAAGTGACGTCTGCAATGACCTGTTGCATTATCAGTTATGTAAATACATCATAGACATTAAGATTATATTATTGCACTTTGAACTTAGACCTATATAGCGCTAGGACTATGAACCTATCTTAGACTGAGCCTTGCATCTAGTTAATTTTATCTTAACCACTACTAGTAGGTACTTGTGGTGCTTATAATTGTACCTACTACGAAAATAATATTGAAATTGAAAAACTTATCTTTACGGCATGTGATAATTAATAGAACAGAAAATGCATTATTCATTCACGCATTGCTCTGCCTGTTTAATATTGCAACAGTAGATAATAATATGGAAAGTTTATATGGACCTTGTTAATGTATATGCCACTTATGCATAATTACCTCCACTACCACATAGCATTAGTAAAGGCCAATCAGATCAAGTGAATTAAAACCTGTAATACATGAAATGGCATTGATCTGATAGAGCACAGAGCAGAGACAAACAAAATGTTAAGTGAAAAGACAAGTTTGTTAGTAAAACCATTTAGCCCAAGTATGTGAGGTTAAATTCAAATATTATTTTAAATTTGCGTCTTCATTGAACTGCCTATGGAAAAGAGAGTGTGACAAAGACAAGCCTTCTAAAGTTTACGCAACAAAATCAAATAGAAAATTGTGAGTTAGCGCTTCCATTCCATTATTATGACGAGACCCAAGACAGAATGCATAAGCTGTGCAAATCTGAGAATATTTCTTAGAAACATATACCTACACAGATCTGAAAATGTCAATAAACGAACGGTGCATGCATGCATGAGCATAACTGCCAATTAAATTTTAAAGCTTCAATGGAACGCACAGTTGTTTCTGACAGTAACTACTTTAATTCTCGTAAAACTTGAAATAATTAAAACGACCTTGCTTTGCAAAAACCGGATTTCAGATAATGATAAAGTCTGTTAAATAACTGAGAACAGATTGGAGTAACGGTATTGATGAAAGATTTACTGGCGATCTTTACGGGTACTAAGAAATTGAGATGTTCACTTTTGTAGCCGAGTCTACGGTAGATTAGTACCTAGATGTGAAGACGCAGGGTTATCAGATGTTAAAGTTTAGATTTTGTAATAAAGTAAGTACGTATCCAACTTCTAATATATAGTTGATTTATTTTATGCAACTATTGTTATCATTTTAAAGTTTATGTTTTACCCAATATGAAGTGTTACCTACTGTATATCTAAATGCTAATATCATTACTTAAGGAACCCGATAACTTTCACACAATTGATGAACTATCTTCATTATTTACAATCGTCAAATTGTCACGCACTCAAAATGTTGGCGTGCGTCAACCATGAGCCCATATAACTGGCTTGACAACTTTCGCAGCTCGTCCCAATATTACAAGTGAACTGTTACGCCATGATGTTCATCTGTTTGTAGGCATTTACTTTCAATACGATAAAGGTTAAATTTAAAATTTGCAAAAATTGTTTTCAAATATGATTGGAAATTCTATGATTACATGTTTAAAATGTTTGCTTGGGTGGTTGGGTTAATTTATTTCTTAGATTCTTTTGACTGTTTATAATAAAATTAGGACTTTTTGAAGATATACTTTCTCTGGTAGGTATGCGTTTGATTGACTTTAAATTTACCCTGTGATCGCTTCATAGTCACCAAACATCTGTTGTGTAATCACCTGCTCGATTTCCATCTCGATAGTGAGTCATGATGTTAGAGTTTAACTTCAGCGCCCAACACCTCTTAGCTGCACTATTTCGCTTGATTGGCTATTCGTTTTGAGACTTTGTAAACTGCAATCACTAGACTTGATACTTTTTTACTTATACCAGTTATTATGTTTTGAAAAACAGAAGTTTTGTATCAGTATCACAGATAAAGATTTGTTTGTGGTCATCATTATCCGCCCCGCAATACCCAATACGCCCTCATGTTGCTATGCAATACAGCGTTAATCTCTACGAAGTTTATCAGGTGTCAATAGTCAATAGTCAATAGTCAATTTTATTTATTCAATAGGATACATTGTGATCACTTTAAAACGTCAAACTTAAAACTAGCTACGCCTGTTCCAACCTCCTTACGCCGGCAAAAGAACAGGCAAGAAACGCCCGGCAGGTAATTTTTTGGCGCGATCACATTGACAATTTTATTCTTATTACTAATTGATTGAATTGGAGCAATGGTGATAGTAGGTAACTAATTTCTAGGAATACGATTCTTCTTCTTGAGGGTAATGTGGTGATAACAGACTGCATACAACTATCATCATCATAGCATCATCGTCACCATTTAAAGGGTAAGAAAAAAGTGTTGTCTTGTTGTGGCAATCGGCAAGAGCGGTCGCACAAAAACTTTACCATCCAAAACCTAAGTGATACGTGTTATGTTAATTTCTGCAATTACTTGTCTAAATAAGCAATATTTGACCTTCATGTGAGATTTTAAAAAGAATTCATATTATTGAAACGTAAGCAAGTGCGTTGAGCAACTTAATCAGAAATAGTTTGTTTACGATTGTATTTTATGTTCTTCTTGCAAAATTCTATGGTTAGGCGATAAAACGTTTGCGAATGTAGATGCTTTTGAAGTATAAATTGCAATTCAACGGCATGAAATAAAAATGCCATAAAAACTCAAAGGTTGCCTTGAAAAGTATGGTACATTTTACCACACTGATGCACCATCCGTGTCCGTGGTGGGTCAAGTGACTCACCACGGACACGGATGGTGCATGCTAGCCTTATAAATTATATAATTCATAATATGTTCTTATGTGTATGTGTGAACAAGACATTTTCTAATCAAGTACGAGCTTGACCGTTGTTGGGTGTATCTTCGATCGACGGTGTGATAGTTTGTATCATCGTCATCAGCTTGTTACGTCCCTACAGCTCAAACAAAAGAAAGTATTAAATACATATTTTATTCATATTTTATCGTAGTGTTTTAATAGGCCTTTTGGATTAGTATTTACCTGAGCAATTGAGTATTGCTTGATTTTCCGATTAAAGAAGATGAGACCTTGGCCAACCGATTTCCCTATTTCATGGTTTTTATCAAAATTACTGTTATTGAGACAGTCTGAATATAATATTGGTTTCGTGAACTCTAAAGTAACAAAGTCAGTTGAGCATTGATCAGATGACAGTAAAGCTAACAATTTTATTTAAATTAATTATTGTTAACCTTACACAACTACCCACAGAAATATATTTATTACAGCTATTCATGCACATCTACGTGAAAGTCTGCTATTTTCTTCATAAAACAAGGTAGGTAGTATGAAACGTGTCTGTATAAGTAAAAAACAAAAAGAAAACTGTAAGAGTTAGTAGTAACTTGAGTGCTAGTTTATTATTGGTATTGGTACCTTATGGTAGAGTGGCGTCATTCTCATAGCCACAACAGTTGACATCGATCTTACAGACGTTCCATACGTTATTTATACCATAGCACGAAACAATAATTGAACTCTTACGCATTTGCATTATATTATTGAAATAATAAGTGAATCATCTGTTTGTTCTCTTGTGCCATTAGCATGATTGTTTTGGAGTAATTTAGCGTTTGGTGTTTCATTGACAAGTATTCCAGCCGGCCTTGCCCCCGGCAGCGACATTCGGACTCTAGTTTTAGCTCGCACTATGCGTGGGCGATCTTTCTACTCCTCGGTATTTGCTGAAAACACTCGGCGCGTACGCTTCGCCGGATCAGCTTACACGCGTTTTTCTCCATTTTCTTTGTAAACAACATGTGATTGAGTGATTTCGGACTGCACAGTGTAACTGTACAGATATAAGTGCTGTGATGAATTACTTCCACTTCTGTTTAGTGTTGTTGTACCGGTAAGAGTTTGTAATGTTCGTCTTTACCACTGATTCTTGCACCATTGATTGAATTTTATATACCTAAGGGAATTTAGTTTTCTTTATTAGAGTGGAAAGCAAACATACGGCCCACTTGATGGAAAGCGGTCACCATTAAATATTTTTTATTGATTATTGTCGTTACGTTGAGCAAAATCTAAAAACAAACTCAATATTAGTAGGAAAGTAGGACTGCAATACAAGCAATTATAAGGTTACCGACAATAATGACATTTGTCTCAGTACCGACCGACTACTAACTTACCATAAATTTATAACTATCATCAACCTGTATAGTCATTCAAATTATTGGTATAAGTATAGTTAGATAATTATAGATACTTTTCTATAGGAGAGCGTTTGACCTTTGACTCGAGATTTTATGAGACCGAATGAAATGTCACTTGTTTCCATAAATTGCATGATACTGTTTTAAATGAGATGAGTATTGCAATACTTAAACTGAGTTTTGGAGGTTGGTTTGAGGTTTGAGGTTTGCTTTCATTCAGGTCATAATATTTTACCTTCAAGGTAGTGTTATGATTATGAGTAAAACTTTATCGCAGTCAAACGACACAGTTGGACAATCCATTTGCAAACACAAACAAACACTCCTGTCCAGAAAGGGATATTAAATGCAAATTCACCGAGTTTACTTTGTTAATATTTGGAGCAAGTTATATACCTTTTATGATTATGTCTGATGCTAAGATCTAAGATACACGCTATGAGGAAAAGTAACTAACTTCTAATTTATTTGATTTATTTTGTGTAGTTGTTTAATAAAAATTGTGTAAAACAATATTTTTTTTTATAACTAGGTTAAAATGTAGGTAGTTTAAATTTATTAGCACCGCCAATGTCAGACCACCTGGTTTGCAAATATTGACATTTTGAGGTGTGAAACTGATCGAGAGGTAAGTAATGACAATTTATTTACCAGTAGAAATATCAGTAGTCACTACTTGCCACCGTAAGAATGTTAATGACATTAGACTGAGATACTGGACGATGTTTCTATAAAAATACGTAATGATGCACATAATATGCGTTTTGCAAGTATTGCAAAGTAGTGACGGCTCCGCCAAACCTGTATCTGACCTTGGTCAGTAAAGTAACCGGTAACGACGTCGGTGACGGTGCTGTTAACTTCACAAGTATTACTAGAAACGTAGTGCGGTAGGTATTGAGTGAACCTACTAATAGACTATTTCGAAACATTCTAGGTAATGTAGACAAGGGTTGCTTTCCATCGGCCTCAGCTAACTAGTCTGAGATGTCGTTGACAATCGATGACTTTTATAAATTGAAAATTATTTATTTGCTGCAATAAAACTAAGGCTTCTTAGTAGTAATTTAAACTAATCGAAGCACAGCAATCTTCAAAGCTTATTTGTCAAATTATTGTAAAGCATGTTGTCCTCATCTGTAAATACTATAGGTACCTAAATGACATTTTGTTTCAAGCTTCTTAGAATTATTTGTAATCTGTGAATGTATAAGTGTAAACTGTGTTTGTGAGCTAATAAATGAATTAAATAAAGCCAATGAACTTAGACAGCGCTATGCTCTAAAATGAGTAGGTGTACTAGGTACCGTACTACTTATAGCATTATGTACGTCTTCACCTTCCATCCATAATTCATTACCAATATCATCACGTATCATTAGGTAAAACAAATTAAATGCCAACCAACCTTTATGAACGATAATCATACACGATGTGTGTGAATTTCAAGGAATTTACTAATCAACGCAGTAGCAAATCGTTTATCTTACGCTCTCTCATAATGTATACATAACCATCATCAGATTCTGTTCCTACTGTTGGGATTCAGTTTTTTCTCTCATTTGCAGATACAAAAAGAGAAGTTGTATTAATGGCGGTGGGTTTGTTACACCATGATAACACCTGATAATTAATAAAACTAAGTATACTACTATTATACATACGATCGTAAAATTAAATAACAATTAGGTACTTACTAACTTACTTATTTAAATCCACTACTTGCATTCCGACAAAAATATCTTAGTGTATAAAATAAAAACAACTGTTAAAATATTTAACAACCAACTATGTTAATTAATTGAATTTACGGTAATGAATTACGTTTTTGTAGACACAAAAAAAGAAGTGGCGATATGGACAAACGGTAACGTGTGTACATTAACTCCAAACGGTGAGGTTTTATGCACTGGGAAAAAAAATCTGATTTTCCTTCTGAATCTTACCCACCAAGATCGATTCCTTCCTTATTGTACCTTAGTTTTCCTTCTGAATCACAAGTCCTTCCCTTTTGACTCAGAAGGAAAACGGTATTTCGGAAGGACTTTTTTCTCCGTGTGGTGAAGAAACCGGCATATCCAAGAACCACATCCCATGTATTTTACTATACTCTTTGACCCAACATTCAATGTGACATCTATATACCGAAATGGGGTAGCGTGGTAGATTATGAACCATACTCTCTCTGAGAGATAACCTCCGTCCCAGCAGTGGGAACGCAATAAGCTGATGATGGTGAAACACACGTAAACGTAACGATTATTTAAAGATACACACTCTTCAGTTTGATTTTGCTTTTATCTCACGGTCGTGTATTTCCAGCTTATAATCTATCTCCATTCCAAATTTTATTCAAATCCGTTCATCCGTTGCGGCGTGAACAGGGAACAAACACACAGAAACTTTTGCAATTATAATATTAGCACATAGGTCATCGTCTTAGCAATTTATTCGTTGGGAGTGAGACTAGACAGTCTAGAAGCTGTGCATGTCAATACCACCCAGTTTTAAACCGTTTCGGTATGTATAGCAGGAATCTGGCTATTAGTTTTGAGGTGATACAAAATAAGCTTTTCATGCCCGACTCTAGTCTCTCTCTTCTTCCTTCCCATTTTTAAGGGTCTGGTCTCCTCACTTGTTTGCGCCAGGTTGTCCTATCCTGGGTTGTTGGTTTTGGCAATTGGGCTTGGCAATACCCGACTCTAGTCTAATAATAATAAATTATTTATTGTCGATTTCTCATAAGTATAATTGTTACGACTTTATTTAGGTTATTGAAATGCATAATACGTTTAAAATACACACAATACATTATCATTATTATAGGTAGGTAAGTGAACTCAATTTGAATTATAAATAGTGCAGACAATTAGTTTATATAAAAACCTGCTCACACAATAATCAAATATATTATTATAATAATTACCTACTGTGAAGGAAATTGTGTATCATTAGTTTGACCTTAACTTCTGGGGCCGTTGAGATTGATACTATCAAATATGTTTTGAATGTTAAATTTGTTTTCATTATTATGTATTGCGGTCAATGTTTCTTTGAGGTACCAACTATAATACTTATATTATTTTAGTTCCTGACCTCTTGTTTTTTTTTCATTAAATATTTACACTAATATTAGAAAGAATTAAAGTTGTATGTTTGGAACAGGGGCCCGATTCTCGCGGAATTCAATACAAATTTCGACAGTTATTGCGATATTTATCGATTGTGATAATATATCACGCCGCGAGAATTAGGCCCCAGGAATCCTCTGGAACTATTGATAAAAATTACATGACATACTTTTTCTGAGTACCATAAGGTTTTTTGTGACAAAAAGTCTATATATTTTAGATTGAACAAAATAGGCTGATCGGGGCGTGTGCTGACAACGGTTTTATATACCGTACATGAATGAACATAATGTTCTGCAAAAGATTTTGATCTTTAGTAGCTCAATTGCGCAAATAGCGCATACTGTAATTGTTCGATGCGATAGGTACTAGGTACGTCTATTTATATTATGTTGAATTTAATTTTATTATAGTTTAATATAAAATTAAATATTCATGACAGCTGCATCTCTGTTCTCTACTCTGTCTACGACCTAAATGTAGCAAATAGAGTTGATGCGGCATTCAAACTTTTAGTTCGTTAATAATGTTTTAATTTATTTGCGTATTTTCTGTGTACTTAAGTATCTCAAAAGAGTTCTGGGGCAATTAGTAGGCAAGTTTCGAGGACTGTCAGTGGCACAAACTTTCTGTTTGATTTTGAACGTTTTTGGCTTTAATGACCGCCGGCCTCCCTTAATGGTACGCTGATGGCTCGGCACTTATTGACATTTAGTACTGGTTATTAATATTTATTGTCGAGGTCGTTTTAATATTTTGCCTTTTATTTGATGGGGGGAATGTTGTCGTGGGGTCGGTCGTAAAACAGAGTAGTTTTACGGCTCAGATTGTTTACCTAATAAGTGAAAGATTTGCAAACTGGGGAACGTGTGGTCAATATAGATTACGGCCATGAATACTGTTTATCTTAAGAAACTTTATCTTATTTTGCAGGCACCTGGGTGCGGCAGTATACTTCTGCTGTGGGTAAGTTCACTGACCTTATTATATTTATGTTCTTCTCAAGTGAGTTTTGAAAATTAGATAGATGTTGTGACCAAAAGAAAAAAGCGCGTGGAAAGTGTAATAGCAATTTGATTAGTATAGTGATATCGATTAACGGGTAAATAAAGATACCATTCCTTGATAAAAGAGTATCTAACGATACAAATTCATAGTAGCTGTAATTTTTTGTAATAATTTTAAATGAATATCTAATGCGGACGAGTTGGATAGTAACTACACCGAGAAAAAAATCTGAGTTTCCTTCTGAGTCTAACCTTCCAAGACCGATTCCTTCCTTATTTTACCTTAGTTTTCCTTCTGAATCACAAGTCCTTCCTTTTGACTCAGAAGGAAAACGGTATTTCAGCAGGTCTTTTTTCTCCGTGTACAACAACACAATGCATTGACTAGGCTGACAGCTCGGCACGAGGCTTACTCTGCAGTAGGTACTTTCGATTTCTGAATACCATTGCACCTATATCGGCAGTCTGCCTATGTGCACGAAAACTTTCTAACCACATTGTAGCATCTGCAATAATCCACTGTGGAGCTGAAGGTTCATGCAAAGAAAATAAAAACATATTGTTGTCGGTTCTCAATTGGAGCCACAGGACGTTTTAACTGATTTTGGCATCTTAAACTTGGTACAACCCTGGACCTGCATTTCCTATCGTATTTATCCTCAACCAAACTTACATCTCTACTAGCTTTAATAATTATATACTTAATAATACCTACCCAATAAATATAAATAAATATATATCAGGGACAATTGCACACACAAATTGACCTAGCCCCAAATTAAGCTCGAAACTTGTGTTATGGGTACTAGACAACAATGTACATTGTACATACTTATATAGATAGAAATATCCAAGACTCAGGTCCAAATATTCGTGCTCATCACACATATAATATATTTGACCATACCGGAATTCGAACCCGGGACCACTAGCTTCGCAGACAGGGACACTACCAACTCGGCTACCGCGTCGTCTATATGTTTATATCCACTTTACTATCTATTACTATTACAACCGCTGGTATAAGTGGCAGAGATATCTGCCTTTATACCTGCAACAACAAATAACAATGTAAACACTTTTTCTTTTTAATAGTACCTTACCTACGCACTCGAATTGATGACGAGATAAAGTAGGTAATAGGCAAAACAACATAATATTACTACAATCACCAATATTATATTCTGTGATATAGCAACATGGATTTTAACAAGCAGTAGTTCGGTTGTTTGTCCAGTCGACCGAACTACTTAGTGCAACTTTTCAGTAGCAGTAGTAAGTCGGTTGAAATATAGTACCGAACTACCGATATTCTTTAGTAGCAACAGTTCGGTTGTTGTATCGATGACTTGTGCCTACTGTATATTAATTATGCCTAGTTGACTACAAGTACAAGTAAACCACATGTTGTATGCAACTAGGGGAAAGTTGACAATCACACGAATGAGTGCACCATGAAAACACATGGCTTTCTATGGTGCAATGACAGTTAGAGCACAGAATAGCTAATAGTATTTTTACAAGGTATAACTGTATTACAGTACTGTACTGATTGCTACGAAAAAAATAAACTCATCGAGACGTCAATTATGGTTAGCTAGTAATGATGTAGTGATGAGTAACTTAATGATCCAAATGCTGCAATGGTCTTGAACTTTCGATGAAGAAAAACATCGTGATGAAAGCTTAGCTTGGAAGGGCATTTTTAATGCTCGCCTAGCTACCGTATTTTCAAGCAACACTACCGATGTATACCGTTCTGGTAGCCTTATGCACTTGAGAGCACGTTCTATCAGTATACAGAAGCGTAGTGTCACCGTCGACTATAAGTAAATCAGGTGACTTGTGGTCAAACAAACGCTACTCTGTAAAAAAGTTTCGACTCCCTAGTTTCTTACATAACGACAGATTAGTTACAGAACTTCCAATCACGAATGGTCATTTTTAGTTAGATACATTTTTGAATGATGTCTACTTCTTTATCTTAATTTCTCCTAACAAACAATTGCAGGTAAACTAATAAGTAATTATGAACACGGATGGTGTGGTAGTCGTCTACCACTATAGTGTCCATTGTTTTCACTTTTTGTCTAGTTACTGACTAACAGGTGATACAAATGAATTCGTTGCATGACCGTCCAGCCATTTAAAAACGCATTTTATTTGTTTTGGCGTTTAAACTTTTGTACGCTTTCTCCTGTTCAACTACTTAAGCCCCGAAACCAAAACTAGATAATCAAATAATTGATGCAATAAGTCTGATCGTCATTTTATTATATTCCTGTAATGTGGCGTGTGCGGTGTTAATTAGGGACCCGTCATGGTCCTTGTAGTTTCCGATTTTAATGATTGTGCTAAACAAATGGACAATGGTAATGCTAAATACATGCTCAACACATATTTATTGTTATTTAAATGAGTTCATTAACTGATATGACACCTTTTTTTTGGTATAATAACTAACCAACCAGCTCCACGGTACCCGCGGCTTTTCCATTATCGCGCAGAAATCTTTTTTCGGGATAAAAATTAACTTAGGCCAATGGTATTTGCTATTTTATGTACCTATATATATTTACTCGTATAAGCTATGTAACAAGTGCTTGCGCTTGCACTCATTATAATAGTAAGGTGATTATAACTACATATTTATATAAGAATCAATACTTCGCGGTAGACTAAAGAATAGGTAATTTCACTGCCTGGTAAATTCGTATGTAATATACATATTTCCAGTTCCAGAAAAGGCATAAAAACAACAAGAGAACATGTAAATGTTGTTCCTATCAATACACATGTTGATTGCTACATATATCTTGGTTCACGCACTATATCGATCGCTGATGTAACATATGTCTACAGTATAACAAGCAGTTTGTATGTGAATATTGTGAATTGCTAGTGAGATCGCGTGCTCACTAGAAGGTATGTTCCGCTTCCGAAGATGCGCAACAGTTCTTTTTACACCAAAGAGCGTGTGAACAAACGTAAACAAACGATTTGTTATTTAAAATAGTAGAGTGATATAATAATTTCTTCTACAAATAGTTTTCAATAGACTTGCTAAGTGTGCCAATTTCAATCGAGGCGTTTAGATTCATAATTAGCCAATTGGCACCAAGATGTTTTTTTTTCCGTGGGAGGGGTAATCCTCTTGGATACCAAGAGCACGGGCCCTCGGTGATGTCCGACTTCGCCAGGTGGTGTGGGCGACCTTCCGGACTAAAACCTCCTCCTGTGAAGTATTGGCACGAAGAGGTTTGAAAGCCTTGATTTGGTGATATACTCCATCAAGTCATAATGCAACATCTAACACTTTACAATGTATGTTTTTAACCTACATTTATTTGTAAGTTGAAACTAAAATCTAAAAATATTTCGCCTATAGGCCGGCCACACAAAAAAGTATTTTACTCTCAAAACTTTAGAGTTTCGAACATCTGATGAAAAAAGCTGTATAGGCAAGGTGGTGGTCCCTTTTGTGTCAATCACAGATTTTTGGATGTATAAATACTTAGCTTGGAAACACAAAAAATATACATATCTAAGTAATATTGTAGAATTTAGATCGAAACGATGTGTGTGAGTCTAATGTAAAAAAGTAAATAATCTTTTCCAAACTAATAGAGTTACTAATAAACTAAAAAGAGTTTTAAGAATAAGGCATGCATTAAAATGTTTTAGTTTATTTATGAGCTTATACAAGTGAAACTTCCTTTATAGATTAACTCAGTATCGGTACTCACTTACGGCCGTTCCCAACTTTCGATCTATCCACGGTTTGCCCTACTCTCCAGTATATCTCCATATAAATTTGACATAAGCTCCATAGAAGTAAATAGAATTAAATAGATCGGTTATTCGGAACGGCCGTTAGCCACTTCTATCGTCACGTTAGACTTTTGTCCATTCCTTTGTTGTACGTTGATGCTAATAAAGATTAGTTTAGTAGCTCAGTACCTTAACATAAATGATATAAAGTCTATAATCAACACACAAAAAAAACATTTGTGATAGTTGTGGCGATAAATATTCACCTGCCAGTACAAATAATTCGCTACAACGCGACGACACCTGTAGGAGTGCGTGCCAAATCATCCATAGAGTGTACATTAGGTATAGGTATTTACTATTTAGTTATTTACTCAGGGCTGTTAACTACAACGCCAGCAATTTACCTGAAAATACTTGATCTTTATTACACTTACTCTACCAATCCTACTAATATTATAAACTAGCTGCGCCCCGCGGTTTCACCCGCGTCTACCCGTTATCCCGTAGGAACCTTTTCCGGGTATCCTATGTCTGTCTCCTGGTTCTAAGCTACCTCCCCACCAATTTTCAGCCAAATCGGTTCAGGCGTTCTTGAGTTATAAATAGTGTAACTAACACGACTTTCTTTTATATATATACTAGCTGCGCCCGCGGTTTCACCCGCGTCTTTCCATTATCCCACAGGAACCTTTTTCGGGATAAAAAGTATCCTATGTCTGTCTCCTGGTTCTAAGTTACCTCCCCACCAATTTTCAGCCAAATCGGTTCAGTCTGTCTCGAGTTATAAGTAGTAAGTAGTGTAACTAACACGACTTTCTTTTATAAATATAGATAGATAGATGCGAAAATTTGTGTGTGTGTGTGTGTGTGTGAATGTTTGTTACCATGTATCACCGTAACTACTAAACCAATTTTGATGAAATTTGGAATAGAGATAGCTTATACCCTGGATTAACACATAGGCTTTTTTTTGAAATCTCCTACGGGATAACAGGAAGACGCGGGTGAAACCGCGGGGCGCAACTATATTACATAGATCATTCAGAGTGATGGGCTTTAGAAGGATATGACATACATGTAGAATTGAAACCACAGAATAGATATAATGCTAAAACTAACAACAAGCTTCTCCTCCCAAATTAGAAAGCGCCATATTGTATTAGGTATCTGAGCGGTTTATGACTAACAGTAATGAAGTTCGCTTTACCGTAATATTTATTTTGATTTCGGAATATTTTTATTTATAAATGTTAGAAAACTTACAGCTAGACACATACTTACATATTATAGAGTAGGTATATAACGCTCATACAATCCCTACTAATATTTTAAATGCGAAAGTTTGTGTGTGTGTGAATGTTTGTTAACAACGTATCACCGTTACTACTGAATGGAGATAGCTTATACCCTGGATTAGCACATAGGCTACTCTTTATCCCGGAAAAAGGTTCCTGCGGGATAATTGGAAGACACAGGTGTAACCGCGAGGCGCAACTCGTCTGATACATTTCTCTGACCTCTTAGTAGTATTCCCTGTAGGTATATAATTATGTAGGGTAGGTAGGTACTAGATATAAACTATGCGCAATAAATACACGGGTCTTTCAATCTTACTGCGACAGAACATAATGCTCTGTATAAAAGTACTTAAATAGTTATCCTAAAAATGCAGGTGTGTAGATTCATAATCACATACTATGTAATTTATTAAACGCACTTTGTCTTTATGCAAATAAATTGTATTGAAATGTTCAAGTAATTAGTTTGAAGTTTCTTAGTTGTAACTAAGTGAAGCAATTATCTTATCAAGCTAGCGACCTGCGCCGCGACATCGCACGCGTGGGACAACCCCATTTGATTCCCATAGAGAATGATTTTCAAGAAATCCTTTCTAAGTGGTCCTAAGCGCCGGTTTTAAAAACGTCCGTAAGTTAAACGTCATACCTCATTTCAGTATATTTAAATTTTTTGATAAATTTTCCGTACTAAGAAAATACCCTAAAAATTTCACGTTTCTAGGATCAGCTGTTGAGGTTGTACGTCGCTATATGTCAGTGAACTAGTCAGACTTTGAATTTTATATTAATTAATATGTAGATTGTCATAATGTTGTATTGTTTTATTGCAACAATAAACGTGTTAAAGTAAATAGAGCATTAAATATAGCATACCTAGGACAAAAACGTTTATAATACTTTTCCTTTTGACAGGTTGGCAGTCTAATCAAATACAATTATGTACTTAGCTTTGTTTGCAAATTGCAAGGGCATAGACACTAAAGCATTGAAAAACTTGGGTTAATACAATTACATAATTTTTTTCTTTTAAATGGTTGTAATCTAATTCTATGTTATTATTGACTCATAAAATAAAATGAGGTCAAGTTTGTGATTATTTTTTCGGGTAATTAATCTCACGAACAAATAAACCGATTTTGAAAATTCCTTAACTGTTTGAAATCTATCTTTTAGTCAGATAAAAATTCCCCACGTTAGTCAAACCGCGGGATAATTTATTAACGATATAAATACCATAGAGAACTTATGTACCTTTAGTAGGTATCGCTACACATTCTGCCAACCCTAAATATAAGCAAATACACATCGTAACGTTACTAATATTGGACAGTCATACTATATTCTATTATACACTGTCATTGTCAGAAGCGATTGCTACGGGGCGTGTCGAGTCCCGTAGCGGTCTAATTCTTGGGGACAACCTATATAATTGAACGTTTCCGTTTCACATTATTCTGTTAGATCTTTGTTGTTAAAAGATGGAATTGTTCTTTTTTAAATTTAACGGAATAGACGTGGCATGTCGTCATCTTTAAAAAAATGATTTTCCTGTTTTAAATTAGTGGAATTGATAAATAAATAATAAGTTGTGGCCAAACAAAACTATGAAAGCAGTTCTGTCTGTTTGTGTGCTAACTTTCATGACAAAACGGCCGAACCAATCTTGATGTAATTCAGTATTGAGATAGTTTCAACCCTGAGGAAAGGCTTATGATACTTTTTATGATAATAAACTGTAGTTTGTTTAACCACGGGGTACAGCTAGTAACAGAAAATGTGGCAGTTGGTATTGCGGAGATCGTATATCTAAAAAAAAATCTATTTAGAGCTAAAAATAAATTCTCATTTTAGTACTTTGTGAAACGATTTTACAAAGCCTTTCAAATCATATAAATTATATAAAAGGACGAAAACGCGCCGTGAAGTTTAATTTTCCAATACTTTTATACAAAATGAAGCGTTAAAATTGGAAACACTTAAAATGTTACAAGTTACGTGGTCATTAACTCCGAATGTGAAGCAAATTTTTCACAAACAACTTATTGAATCATCTTTTCTGTGAATCTGTGAATTGTGGTTTGACTAGAAAATGACGGAGCCATAACTAATGTCACTAGAGGTGACTTATATTGACTAGAAATATTAACATTTGAGTTTCTTTTACGAATAACATTTTGCTTAGAGACGTAAAACAGACATGAGTCTTTTTCAGAAGATTTTATCAAATATCTCCAAAAAAGTAAATGGTAGTAAGTTTCAATTATATTTTTAAGATAGAAAACTGTCATGGTATACCAACTCTATACGGGAAGCTTTCTTTCTAAGTATATGAGTTTAGGTATTATGAAATGTGCATTTTATTTCCAGTGCACCAATAGCATTATTCTAGAATGCACGAACGAAATATAGCCGTTTCCTTGCGCTTTGTTATTCCGCCACTATACCAAGATTTCTTTGTTTATATAAATGTAACTCTAGGTCAACCTACGATAAAACGATTTGGCTTCGCGCCATACTTTAGTAGTAGTAGGTAGGTACCTGCTGTTTGAAATTGTGTGAAAAACTGGTACCTACTTACATGTTTTATGATAGATAGTCGAGACCTCTATTGTAGATACTATAGGATATTGCTGCCTAATACTTTATTTACTTTACTTTATTTGTGTGAAATTGTCAAAAAAAAAACTAATTGTGCCCAGGGTTACCCCCCGCGGTTTTTTATCTTTTTAACAAGCTTTTGTTTCAATTTAACTGACTATGTAACCAAATCGAAGAAGTAAAATTTTCAGGGATAAGATGTTGTTTTTGTGTCAATCCAGGGTATAAGCTATTTGCATTCTAACTGTCCGTTGAATCGTTTCGGCGTAAAGGGGTAACAAACATACACACTTTTTGTGTTACTTTTAGTGGATGTTGGATAAAGTTTAATGAATTTCGGGATTTAAGACGAATTTGTAGAGCAAAGTTAGACAAAGAAGTATGCCTTTTATATTTTTATGATACATATAAAACAGCGTCGAAATCGGACTATTTCTTAGTTAATAAATAATAATAACACTCATACAATCACACACATAACTCCGACCCCCTAACTAGGATTTCCTGTTTCCTGTGTCAAGGGTACCAGAAACTGTGGATCGGGGATTACAACGAAACCAAATTAAATGCTAATGAAATGTAATAAAACTACATATTTAAACAAAAACAAAACAAATGATTAAAAATCAATGAGACAGACAACACAAACAATTTATCCATACTAATCAAATGCAAGAATAAGTCTGTTCGTTTGGTACTTTTCGCGACTAAATCACTGAACAAATGTTCACGTTAAAGTTTAATCCACGCGGGTGAAACCGCAGGGCGTAGCTAGTATATTAATATTCTATTCAGGATTGTTACAAAATGACCACTTACTTTTAGTTGAATGATTGCGTAAAAGGTGGTAAAATATTTTAGTTCGAACAAATAGTGACAGGTACATATTTGTATGTGCTAACGAATTATAACCTGTAATGGCGCTGGGTCCTGTAGGTGGTTGTTTCATAAGCTATTAGCACTTTACAGTACCGAAACAGGTTCTACTTAGATTTGAAGGTGGTATTAATAACTCTGTTCGTTATTTTCATATCATGTACCTATATCATAAGAAAGATTACATTAATAAACAGACCTATTCGTGTAGCACCCGTTTTAAGCTTTATTTTGACGTCCGTCCGGAGCCACAATAAAATGTTTTAAATAAACCAGATATTGTATTGAAATGGAAATTTAAACGCAGATGTTATTTATAAAATAGATTTGTAAACATTAGAGATGGTCACGTTCGAAGAGCTTTACTAATTGTGAATAGAGGCGGGCGCTTAGTTCACGCTGCCGATGCCGGTGACGACAAACGGCAATAAACGTATGGTTTTAGATAACCAGATAATCTTATAGGTGAAGGTGAAGAAGAAGGTGAAGACTTAGTTTGTTATATAGAAAACTATAAAGATTTATCCCGCGTGGAAGATGACATTTTTTCTCACCTTAGTGTGTGACAAAAAAAAATTAATACACTCCACCATAGGAAGCTAGCTACTCTGATGCCCGGGCCACAATAAGGTCAACGTCAAGGGAAATGTCAATGCCTATCTTTGCGATAAATATTGCGCTCATTATTAACGCTAAAAGGTGAGTGCACTTGAACGGTCAACGTGAATGCACTTGAATTATCGGCTACCGTCAAACGCTAATGTGAATGCCGTTGTCCAATGTCGTGGCCACACTTATGTCAAACGTCATCACGCTATTGAACGACATTTCCCGTTAGTATGGCCCCAGTATGAAAATAACATTTCCAATTGTTGAGTCAATACTTTGACTTTTGTAATATAATAATCTCAACGGACAAATTAAAATCGTATTAAATTTTTGTTCATATAATTGTTTATCATGAAGATAATTAATGTGTCGTCTATAAAATAAAATAGTCTTTGAAGAACAAACCGCAAGCATTAGACAAACTTACACGCGTTCCGATTGTTAAAAAGTTGTTATTTGCAGTTGCAAAAATATAATGCCTCATTACCAAAGCAAAACAACAACATTTTACCAGTCTACTTTTCCCAAATCACTATGCAATTAAATAAAATCGTGACCGGAGTAGAAAAAAGCTTTCGTTCCGATTGTTTTCACCCGAAATATAATCGTGACGTCGATAGAGATCGCTTTACATGTGCACATCCGTGAAACTACAACTGACAGTGGATATACACTAAGAGCTAGCAGTGGCATAAAACATGTCATTACAGTAATACATATTTATGTATTTGCAACAATTGTACTTTTCCTAAAAAAAATAAACGTGGATAAAATTATTTATTGTAATTATGTTCTATGTGATTGTTATGTAGGTATATAATATATACCTTCTGTCCATCCAAAGGTTATCTGGTAGAAATCACTCTCAGCGATAAGACCGCCTATTGTAACACCTAGCTCGACGATCATTCCTGTTATGTTCTTCTACCTTCTGTTCCATGTTATAAAACTTTATTTTAAAGCTTAACCGTTAAATATAAAAAAAAAAATTTAGATAAAATCAGTATATTATATTGAGAAATGTGTCTATTCGGTATTAGTAGTGAACTTGTATTGCATAAATTATACGCAGATTATTATCAATTTCTCACTTGAGAACAACTCACCGTCTATTATCTAATCTAACAACCACAATTTACAACATCTACCAACACCGCAATCTATAGCTTGAAATTGTTGCGTATCTCAGTTATCCAGGGTCATTATTTTTATCGCTTTGTCAACTAGGTGACATTGTCTATGACTGAAATTAATCGAGTAATATTTTTAGGCAGACAATATAACTATACCCGTTTTTTATTTTTCCGAGATAAACCAGATTTATTTATCGGAATCATTTCCGAGAAAGTCTTTAGAATATGAACAACAAAATATGTGTCAGCTGCTCCTAGTCTAATTAAAGTAGTTAGTGCTTAGTTATGAATTCAACTCGTGTATGGAGCTGTCGCTTCCCCCTCGCCTTATTAACTGACACTGACACACTTGTGTACTTACCTACCATAAGTATATATAGTTATATAGATTAAAGTGGATTTAATGCATGGTGTCCGAATTGCAATGCAACACGTATCGAAGGTCGGCGGTGTCAATAGACAAGCTATTGTTATTGAACGATTATTATGGTACGTACGTGATGTTGAATTCGTTACAAGTAGTTGTAATTGTAAACAGATTTTTCTAGAACTCAAGAGATGCAAGTGAGTCAGTATGTAATTTATTAATAAATGATTATATCTACACTAATAAGTATTATAAATGCGAAAGATTGTGAGTGAGTGAGCGAGTGTGTATGTGGTTACATCTCCACGCTAAAACGACTCAACGGATTTGAGTGAATTTCAGAGTGAAGATAGCTTTTAAAGTATATTTTTATCCTGGAAATAGATTCCTGCGGAATAGAGCGAAAACGGTGGTTGTTACCACGCAGCTACGTATGTCCCAACTTCAAGATTCCCATATAAAATGTCACTTTTGTGACCGCGTCCAGATTTGAGTGCTATTTAGTTCTTAGAAATAAAATTATGTATAAAAATCCAAGAGCTCAGTATTACAATTTTATGGCCTAACATAAATAGAAAATAAAAAGATCTTTATGACAAAATCAGCTTTCCAGGG
This sequence comes from Opisthograptis luteolata, assembly GCA_931315375.2. Classification (NCBI taxonomy): domain Eukaryota; kingdom Metazoa; phylum Arthropoda; class Insecta; order Lepidoptera; family Geometridae; genus Opisthograptis; species Opisthograptis luteolata. Next base: position 4,514,428 of record OV928044.1, read on the forward strand.
ACGACCTTTTTTTAAACCTACGCATTTATTGTCTTTCTAAGAGTATACTCGTATAACTAAAACCGAAGGTTTTATCAGTTACAAATAAATATGACTGATTCGATTCGACATTCGTTTGATTTCAGTTAGGTCATTCTTTGTGTAACACAACAATGTCAACTATTCACCCGTCGGCAGGTGACCACAGTGACGGTCGAATTAGCCACGTTTTTATATAATCGTATTCATACATATATTACAAGACAATTATGTTTACGAGAGATAGTCAAACTAAAACTGCGCGCTCCTCCACCGCAAAAATGCATTACTCTATTGGTGTGCGTCAAAACTCTAATACAATCTTAGATTTACGTGTGCACACGAAGTTCGACTAATCGGGGGATCACTCGTGCATCTGTCTCATTGAGGGCAAGTATAATTCTATCGACAATGGCATCGTCCAGCACCAAAACCTTCGACCGAACCATCACTTAACATCAGGTGTGGTTTTGTGGTCAAACGCTACATTGTCAGTAACAAAAAAAAATATACTACTTCATCACGCATTTGGAAAATCGAGCATGTTAAGCTACTTTTGTCGCTGACTGTACATGCAATTTGAATCGATACTTCAACGATTCGATATCGCTCGAATCGCATAGCGTCTTCAGAAAAGTCCCTAGTATATATATAACTACTGAGTGATTTATCCTGTATTACTGTTTACTAATTTTGCCTACCTACGCCTTACAGAAATATAGGAACGTTTTATAAAACTATCGCCACCGACGTTGCTCTACTAAACGGTCACTTCCCTGCTGTAATATTTCAATTTACGAATTGTGCCACTACCGAGACAACGACTGTCCATTATAAATTGTTTTTAGCAATTAATGTCATGTATGTATTTGCTAGTAGTAATATTTGATTTATTTATTAACTAGCGATCGGCCCCGGCTTCGCACGATAGGCAAATATTCTGATGAACTGAAGTTCTTACAAAACCTTTAAAACCCGATAAATATACAAGCTAGATATTTAATGTCTCGTTTTTTGTAGACGTATTGGAAGCCTAAATTTATTACGTACATTCATCATCAGCCGGAAGAAGTCCACTGCTGAAAATAGGCCGCCCCCCTTGAACGCCACCATAAACGGCTATTAACCATTTGTATACATCAGCTCCCTATTTACATCTTACAATGTCGTCTGTCCACCCAGTGGTCCCAGGGCCTACCTACCAACAGAAACATAATTTTTGAAAACTCTACTTTATTATGATAAAACATAGCATATTATGGCTCTCAGGGTAGCTGCTACCTATTGGTGAATAATATTTTGGAATCGAATCAGCACCTTAGAAAATTACCTGACATTGTAAAAAAACAAATAAATGTTACCTCCTTATAAATATTATTCTCTATAGCATAAATGAGTCCCTTAAAAAAAGTAAAATATCGATAAACCGGTGACTATAGATAAAAACAATTTAATTGACTTATTAATTGCTATAATCGTTAAATAGTATACTTTGCAAAGTAATTAGAAACTAATTCAAAGTAGCTTTGATTCTATCCTTTGACAGGTAAATTGTTAAATGAAACAATTACTCGGCGATTGACATGAATTAACCTATAGCTACATGGGAAATAACAGGGTGGTAACCGAGGACAATGGTTGATTGGTCAACACTTCATTGACCAATTACCAACTCTATAGAAAAATCACATTAAATTATTTTTTCACCTGACAAGCTCGGAAAGAGTGTTTGTCATTCGAAATCTAAGTGCAAAAGCGCATTTTGCGCGCTAGCATGGAAAGTATTTTTAAAATTCGAACCTTGCTATTCAATCATTTTCCATACCGCCAGTCCACTTATAATGCAACAATACTTATTTCATGTCAGTGTGCCAACCTCTTTGGATATTCGCACTGGCCAGCACGACTATTGCATGAAAAAAAAGTATTTTATCTGTTTTTCTTTCATCCAGCATTTTCCTCGCTGTAGTGAGATGAAAAGATGTGTGTTTCGCTCGGCTGTAAAGTTATTCTGCGTCTCGTACCTTTGAAACCCTCGCTACGCTCAGGAACCATGAGCGAAGCGAATCCTAGATTCCTTCGCTTGCTCAGGTTTCAATACAAGTACTCGCGCCAAAATACATCTTTGCAGCCTTGCATAGCAAATAACTATTATTATATACTTAGCTATATGATAAACATTTCTTTTCATATTGATATTATGAAAACATTACAGTCTTATTCTCAAAGTCAGCTGTGTACTGTAACCTATATATGTATTACTATTCCAACTCATCAATGAGACCATAGCAAAAAGAATAAACTTCTTCCAAACGTAAGAAACTCCTAGCAACAGATCTAATCCTCAAGGAAGGCCTACCACATCTCATCATCAGCTGGAAGAAGTCCACCGCTGAACATAGGCCTCCCCCTTTGAACGCCACCAAGAACGGCTATTAGCCATTTCCATCCATCGGCTCCCTGCTACTCTTACAACGGCCTATATAATAACATAAGTAATTGATGTGGTTAGACTAACGTGCCTAATTAGTAATGCATTGCTTCCACTTTATAAATAATGCAGACCAAAACAAAAGTTCTAAATTGCTGGAGAACGGATTTGAAGCTTTGAATAAGATATTTTGGCCTTGGTATTAAATAGTGGGTCCAAGCATTGATAAAATAAATTAGGCTATTTATTTCGCCTACGAATCTACTATTATAAGTTGACCAACAGTGTAACATAAATGGACAGGTATTGCATTAACTTTAATAAATGCAAGCTGCATATTAAAGTGAATAACAATTCTTAAATAAACTATGAAGAAATATTTTCCCAAAAGAAACAAATGAAACTAGTGCGATATTTAGTTCTTTATTATCTTTATTGAACATTCACACATTCTTTCTTCACAACTTCAGTGTTCGAAACATAAGGCACATACTTACTTTTTTTTCTCAAATATCGCAAAAAGTGAATTCAAATCGCACAGGAAGCAATTCAACCATATCTTTCGATGCCGTCACAGATAGAGAGCGTTTCCTTGTCTCCCCATATGAGATAGAAATGCAAAATTAAAACTCTTCTCGTTTCATTTAGAAGTCTCAAGAATATTCAAATGTATTGAGAAACTGCGAAGCCAGGAAATGAGTTTCTTTCAAGCTCTTTAGCATTTGAGTGACTGTTTTAGTTCGAGCTAGAGTTTTGTATTTCTTCTGCTTGCCTTATTTATTGTGAATAAAAATACAGTTTAAAGGCAGCTCAGTGCAAATATTTTATTATTTTTTCTAACTAAGAGTTTAAGCTTCTACAATCCACTTCGCAGTGGTTATCACATCCAACAAGCAATCCTATATTTTGGCTTATTCTTAAAATAATAGTTACTTATCATTGTAAACCTACAGTCAGATAAAATTATCATCCCCTATAACAGCTTAAGTCCCTCTCAATTGCGGTCTAATAATGCAAAGTAACTTACATACATTTACAAACCAAATTGAGCAAAGCTCGAAGCAAAAACAAGATAATTATCATTTGTAAGGTTCCCACTAAACTTAGCTTGGAAACTTTAGAATTTTTAATAGATCACTGCCCAAAATAAGTATCTAAATTATTTCAGGTGTAGTCTTTAAAAAAAATTTTTTTTTTTACTATTTACAGGGTAGCATTTGACCACAAGTCACCTGATGTTAAGTGACGATGTGGTCTAAGATGGCGCCACGCTACACCTGGACTGGGAACTGGCTCTCAAGTGAGGCTGCCGGAACACACCGATAGGTGCTTGGCGACAGATTCTTAACAAGAGGGTGGTAGCTAGCCAGGCGAGTACTAGAAAATACCCTACCACCAAGCTATGGTTTCATCACGATGTTTTCCTTCACCGAAAACTCAAGCTCATTGTAGGATTCGAACCCTACGAAGTCCTACGGATCGCAAGCCGACGTCACTACCACTGAGCCATTATCGCTATGCACTTACTATTCGTATGTAAAGAAGATAATTCTGTTTTTGGTTTGAATATTGAACCTGCCAGTATTTTCAGCCAGCGCCTTTTATAATGCAATCAGTAGTTTGTCAAATAAAAATCGATCCAGGCGATAAAAACGCTTACCTACCTTCTACGGTATGATTTTTATGTTTTTTGCTAAAATTTGGTATGCAATAAAGTTTTTTTGCGTTCTGTGTATTATGTTATTTTACTTGTTTTACAACCTACACAAACGCTTGTTTAGAATAATTAAATGATAGGCTATAAAAACTGCTTGTATGAGCACTTTAATAATATAATTGTTCTTTATCTGCTGTGGAAGGAAGCAATTTGTCTTTACGTTGCCTTCGCATGGACTGCACAGTCAACGAGTATAACTGCCATTGAAGAATTTAGGTGCAATTGTTTCAAGGTACACTTGGCTAACTCTAACTTTGTCTAACTTGCAATTATAAATGCTTTGCTTTTAGCAAATCTATCTAGCATTGCCTACTACTTCAAAGCACTCAAGATATCTGGACATTATTGTTTCTAGTATTGTTTTATACGATGTCAATGTATTGTGATTTGAAGTGCAGTTTAGTTTTGCCGATAACCGTTGCAATAATTTCCAATCAATGTATTAATAATCTTTCATAAATATTTATGATAGAGCGATTACGAGACCAGTTTTTGTTTCTACGTAGAGCCTTTGCGAGTGGGTTCATTAAATTGAGCCAATTTAAGCCAATTTAGCACTCATCGTTAATGGTCTTCGATCATAAAGTCATGGGGAATAGATGTAGCAAAATATATTGCTAGTTTTTTTTTTAACAGTTATTTCTATTTTTAAAAGCAAAATCAGTTGATACTAATCAATATCAACTTCTAACATAATTGTACATAGTAACGTGCGCGCACGCAATTCTTGCCGTGAGAGATGTTGACTGCTATCAAACCACATTTCCATTGCGAAAAAGTGTCCCATTTCACACAGAAGTGTTCCTTGTTATTGTTCTCTGGCAGATGAGATGACAGACTGGAAGTTTTTATTGAATATTAATTGACAATTAATTGCAATTATAGTGAAGCAAGATAAAATATAATATTACTAAATGCATTCTGCAGATCCGCCGCGAATATCTTATAGAATTATATAGATCGGTTTTAATTGAAAACATACAACGATAGCAGCTTAGATAACATATCTCAAATCTTTTTTCTTTTTCTTCTTCTTATAAATCGTAAGGCCCCGTTGGATGCCTTTGTGCGGTCTGACAACTCCGACAATAGAGTTGGCCACTAGCACATACTTTCGTATGTATGACAAAAAAGTACCTTATTTTTGTTATTTTTCAACATGATATCTTTTGACCATGTGGTTGAAAAGGGAACCACGCTACACCTAGATAGGGAACTGGCCCTCGAAAGGGCTACCAGAACACACCCAAAGGAGTTGCTTGGCAACAGATTCTTACCTTTTAATTTACTACTAATACTTCACTATACGTATACGTACCTCTAAAGCTGTGTCCACACTAGTGAGCCTTCTGCTGAATTTGTAGGCATTGGTACACGCGTTGCAAGTGTGGCGAAATAAAAATACTTATTCAGGTAAAGTACAATGTAACATCGTTACACCTATACCTTCCGTAAAGTGCGTCACTAATTGATTTACTAGCGTGACTGAACAAACGGGAATAAATTGAATAATTGAATCTAATTTCATCAACTAGACATCATAATAGGTGGTTTTATTACCGTGTACCTTTATAACATTGAAAGTTTTTAATCTTAGGGATACATTGAATGTTTTCTCTTGTCACTCCATTTTATGATCCTAAACTTCAAATCTCTCGCTAAGAGAGATTTTGTAGACCATAGAGGTTGTGATCTTTATTAATTCTGTGGGAATCTTGATGCGAGTTAAACTGCACAGCCAGTAATTTATTAATTACTAATTTATTATAATTTATCGTGATAAAAAGTATCCAATGTCCATCCTCAGGGTTCAAACTATGTATCTCCGTACCCGGTTCAGTAGTTTAGGCGTGAAAGCGAGACAGACAGATTGACAGAGTTACTTTCGCATTTATAATATTAGTAGGGAAGTACTAGTGGCTAGTAGGTATAATATTTAAACTGAATCAAGTAGCGAACGTGCAAGACGATCTTTCCTACGCTGTATCCATTATATTCATTATGAATGAGTGGTCTTTAGCTATTGTTTACCGTCTGAATGCCTAAAGAGACCATAGCGTGCCTCTGACGCTCAGTGCTTGCTTACACATGTGTTCTTTTCGTGATTCCTTTTGTTTCTTTTCTTTGAAATCAGTTTCTGAGTACGTAGATATTCTTGCTACATTAGCCTTAACCATTGTCTGTTTTACTATGATATACTGGTATCTCTCTATAAATACACTTTGCTATTGTATTGAAAATAAGAATAATGGACTTTGTGGAAATCTGAAAGCTTTGCCGTATTGCTGCGACTTTTGTATCGTGAATTGTATTACAGTTAGCACCTTGATATTTGCACATTGACTGTAAAGATTTCCCTGGTTGACCACGCGTTTATTAAAAGGGGCTTTTTATACAGCAACTCTGGAAATTGTGCTTCGATTGAGCGTGTTTACAAGAGAAATAAATAACGCTGTTTTCTTAACAAACTAAAGATTTATAACGAAGTTCCGTCCGTAATATAAAGTTTCACGTCGTGCTTGCAACCGAATAATGAATGGTAAGGCTCAGCGGTGATAACCCGTAGTTATTCTGTGATCACAGCAGGTCCCTAATAACCACATGCGCTCGGTGCACACCGTCATTGTGCAAACTGTTTCCCATACGCTTTCGCATTAAATAAGGCTGAACGTGGTGGTTTCGAAATCTAAGGAACGGACTGTAATTAAAAATAGATAGTGAAAGAATGGCACGATTAGATTGCAAGAAAAAGAGTTGTGTAAATCGCAACTTTGGAAACTTCTGACTCGCTCGTAGGGACTGAACTTGCGTAAATCAGCAAAGCTGATGAGATGATGATGCTAAAAACCAAGCTTCATAAAAGCATCTTAGCTCTTTCACTTTTAAATAACATTTGTATTATCATTGCGCAAAGGTTTCGAGTAGGCTTTCGTAGACGATGACAATATTGCGTTACAAAAGAGAGTCATAAATTGAAAGTAAGAACACGCGTTGTAAAATAATCAATATCATGGAATTGATCCGTATATAAAAAGTGAGTGAAAGAAAATGGAAAAGGGAGTAGTCTTCAGAATAGTGTAGTATGAGAAGAGAACGTGATAATAAAAAGATCCAAAGTGCGTGAAGAGCGCATTCATTTAGGCAAAAGAAGAAGAGCTTGTAACTTGTACTATAAGCTATCTATGGGACCTGTTTTGGCAGATGCCTATTTTTAGCTAGCTATTTATAACATGCCCATGTTAAAACTCAAGATTTCAATTCGTTTTATTTCTTCACGGCGAAGCCTTAATAAATGGTCGATGTAAGTTCTGTATTTTTATCTGAATGGTTATCTACAAACGCACATACATCATATTCCCCTAAAGTCCATTTCTACTATGTTGCATCTATATAAATTAGTTTATCCTATCCTACTAATATTATACCTACAGATGAAAGTTTGTGAGTATGGATGGATGTTTGTTACTCTTTCACGAAAAAACTACTGAACGGATTTAAATAAAATTTTGAATGGAGATAGCTTATACCTTCGATTAACACATGGGCTACTTTTTATCCTGGAAAAAGGTTCCTGTGGGATAACGGGAGGACGTGGGTGAAACCGCAGGGCACAAATAGTTGTTCAATAAAAATACATAAACGGGTATTCCAAATGCACATAGACATACCAAGGGATTGTTCGTCTGAGATACTCATTATAATTTAGGTATATAGTGCCATCCATAGGGTGAACACGTGAACACTTATAAAGGAACACGTTACACGATCATATTTTCTCACAGTTGTAAAAAATATGCAAGTATTGCATACTACCTACGGCATTGTCTTTCAATTTTAGCTGTTTATGGAAAACTACATCGCCGTATAAATTGAACGCTTTACGTAGAAAATTGTAATTCTACACTGTGACTTCAAATTGGCCTGCACAATTGCGATAAGTGTAGTGTTTACAAATCTTGAAATCTTTTGCTATAACACATTATTTTTATATCTTTTTATAGATCTTAAAGGGAAGCGTGTGACTGCCAGTTACATGATTTTTAAAGAAGGCTGCGCGGCGCAATGCGTCTCCTGAAATGGGAACTGGTTCTCAAGTGGAACATACCAACACCTATCGGATTCAATTGGCGACAGATATTTAACAACCACCGAGTTATTTATTGAAATTGTAGATATAAAAAGCCTTAATCTATATGTTAAAATATAACGAGAAAAAATGCGTAAAATAACCTTTTTTAATACTAGCTATTCCCTGCGGTTTCACCCGCGTGGGCTACAGTTTATCGCGATAAAAAGGGTTCCTTCTTCAGGGTTCAAACTATCTCCGTACCAAATTTCATTTAAATCGGTTCGGTAGTTTAAGCGTGAAAGCGAGACAGACAGACAGACAGAGTTACTATCGCATTTATAGTATTAGTAGGGATAGCAGAAACAAAAAGCAGAGATAGATAGGGTACTAATTATTCATCGTCAAAGTTATTGATGAAAAATAACAATAGTAACTGTTGTTCTATAGGAACTGCTATGTGCCTCTAATTAAAAAAGCTCTAATTGAATGAGTGTGACACTTGAGTTGTGACTAGCGTTGAATAATAACAACCCAATTATATGAAGCCGCTGAAATAAACTATACTCACTAGGTGTGTTCAAGTGAATAGTAAATACGTAGTATCGAATGAGCAAAGTAAAACCGATGGTTCGATGGTGGCCGAACGGTTAGGCGTGCGTCTTACAAGACGCCGACACCGAGTTCGAATCCACTCGGCCCTGCACCTATGACTTAATAAGTTATGTGCGGATTTGCTATTGCTCAAAACGGTGAAGGAAAACATCGTGAGGAAACCGGCATGCCCAAGAACTGCAACATTCAAGGACATGCTACATCTACCAACCCGCACTGGGCCAGTGTGGTAGATTACGACGAAGGTTTACTGAGTCGAAACCTGATGTTGATACATCATCTTTCATTACATATTACGGGAGCTAAACAATGATAGGCTGGCTCTAAGATGGAGCATGCTTGCCTAGAAGATACCTATTCACTTTAGACTTGAAGGCTGTAATTATACTTATCGGGAAACAAAGACGTTGGCAAGGTGTTTCCCTCCTTTGCCGTTCGCATTACAAATGTAGAAGAAGTACATCGTTTTGTGCGGATCGGGCGAATAATGAATATCAACCATATACGGATGTCTTGCTGCCTTACGAACGTTTTCTGCTATTAACACTGGTACGACCTATTGTAATCCCTTCCATTGTACATACAAAGTCCACCTTTTACCTCCTTTTATCCTAAAAGGATAGATCATTTCGACACAAACACATTTAGATCTACTAAACGTAGATCAAAACAACTTCACTAAGGAGAAGTGATTCAACAGATTGCGACGCCCGCCTTTGAAATCCGGGTCGATGAAGATAATGCAAACTCATGCAGTCCATTCTACTCTTTTTGTATATTACGATCCTTATAGATTATTATTTGTTTAAGAAGTTTCATGAAACTATACTTAATTTTACTAGTAGACTAGTCTCGTGGCTTCGCACTGCTAAGCAATCGATTATGTCAGTCTGAAGTTTTCCCGTGGAATGTTTTATTTTGTCTGGGAAATGTTGCCTATTTTTGTCTCTGTGGTTTATCCATTTTGCGTAAAAGAAAGACAAATAAACATATGATAACGTTACGCTTTTATGTATCATTTTTGTTTTTGTGTTTTATGTATGTAGGCATTATTTCTTGTATGTAGGACGTAAATAAAAAATATGATAGTGACGCCAACAAAATAACTAAGTACATAAAAATCCCTAGAAACATAAGTGAGGAGGTAATTCCAATTATTATTATCTGTGATGAAATACTGTCTATCCCGATCTGTGCTTTCGTACATAATTATATTATTATTCATTATTCACAAGTCACCTGATATCGATGATGTGGTCAAGGTGGCGCCACGCTATTCCTGTATTCGAATTTCATATAGCTTTCACGTCGATGCGATGGGACCAATTTCGGTGTATGGAGTTTGCAATGGATCTTAATAAACAATGGAAAATGCAATTTCTGTAGGAAAACATGAAAACTGGATGAGTGACCGCCGCGCTGTTCACCTCTAGTGTTTGATATAAATATTTAAATGTTAATCTTAACTCCCAGAACCACCCAATATAAACACCCTTGAAAATGTCAGGCCTTTACGCGTTGATATGTCAATCATGACTCATTTTTTATCATCATCATTAGCCTGTATGCTAAAAAGGGCCTCTCCCAAGGTACTCCACCAGGTGGTTCACTGAGCCCGGTCGTCGACCCTTCTCAGCCAACTATTGCCAGCCACTAGGCGCAGTTCACTACTGTAGAATACCACAGTACTATAGAATCTAGAGTACGATAGGCAGTCATATCGTAGCAATTTTCTAGGCACCTCCCTTATTCGCCGTAGCTATTAAGTTGTACGAAGTACCAAGTACATTGTATTTAGTAATATACGTAATAGTTTTATACCGTAGCTCGTAGCCAAGCCAGTCCAGTCCTCTCTACGAGTATTGCTATTATCTACGCTACGCTAACGGATGCGTAATCAACTCGTCACAAAATAATTTAACTAAAAGAATGAAAGATTATATTTAATGCCTCTTGCATCAAAGCAAACTTTTATTCCTATAGGTAAGCACGTGGAGTAACATATTGGTCCATAATATACAAACTTGCAGTAAGATTATTGATACAAACAAATACATATAATGATAACAAATAAATTCTGCATGTTTATTTTCGTATATTGTGCAATAAAATTAATGGTTAAACGAACTTACCTTAAGTGATGTTCGACCATAATTATACTAGACGTTGCATTCGAAGATATTTATTCACTTTGTAGTATTCCTATTTATTGCACAAGACGTCACATAATTTTTAGAGCTGTAAAAATAAAAATCAAATCACAAAAATATAAAGTTCACTGTTTCTGAACGATACCTTCCATGTCATAGGCAGTGCTGTCATCTCCGTCATACGTCATTCTTTCAGAGACACTTATCTCGTTTGTTAGTTGTATGGGCTTTAGTAGCTGGGTTCGGGTGGGACTATAAATATCTTCGAATGCAACGTCTAGTATAATTATGGTCGAACATCACTTAAGGTAAGTTCGTTTAACCATTAATTACACTTCGACGTTGCATTCTCGATATTTATTCACTTTGTAGATGTTTAGCGCTTTCACACAAACGAGATAGGCAGGCAGGATTCTAGATAGAAAAATAAAAAGATACATTAACACATATAAACGAAAAAAGTGGAGTGATTATCCACATTATTATGAACCTTACGTTCAACCTAAAACCAATAAGTCAATTGATAATGTAAGCCCAATTACCGTTATTAGCATTCTTGCTTGAAGATATTATGAATTACCTTTGTGAATGCAACACTTATAAGCTTCCTGACCATCCTGTTGTTCATTTTATAACATGGACAGAACTCCTTATAACTAGCCGAGGTAGAAGTGTAACGGCTACTATGTGCCGCAAATACCAGTATTTGCACCAAACTATAATGTAAGTATGTCTAATGTATATGTGACTTGTGGTAGGAGCAATGGATTATCTCTTAGATGTATGAATTAATTTCTTTGATGGAGGTAGCTCTTAGGTGCCATGGCATCTATCTAAAATGATAATACTCTCTCTGGATATATGTTTTCTCTGTGAGGTAAAAAAGTATAACTAGATTAGGCACCAAAGTATTTGTAGGCGAAATCAGTAATTAGTCTATTTCTAGTAAGTGCTTCTAGCCAAATATTGATTTCCATTCGTGCGACTTACTTTAATTTCGCACTCGTTGTATAGTTGACAACGCGAGGAAAGGCATAAACTTTTTGGATATGGAATCAAAAGCTTAACTCTCGTTTGGATAAAATTACTACAAGTGATTGCGTACTAGGATCTCATGTAGATACGTATTTTGAATAGCAAAGTTTAATTCCGTAAACTTCTTTTGTGAATCTTATAATTTGGTCATCTAAATAACACATTTACCTGATATTAAAACAGAAGCCGAACGGCGAGTCTGTACCTGAATGATATTCAGAGACGAGAATTTGAATCCTATTTGAGAAAATAGGAAAAAATATGGTAATACTTTGAATTATTATTATTATCCCATGTGGCTTTATTCTCGGGTCTTTGCCCGGACCTTTATTAGGCATTGGCGGAGCCGTAGCCAAAGCTAAGAGGCCACGCTAAGGGTGAAGTGTACTATTACAACAATGCTAAAAAGTTATCTGAGTTCTTATTGAAATTATTGATATCCAATTATTATTATTTCTGAAATTATTATTATTATTATTATTTTTTAGTCTAAGTTTAAATTATAATTAATTTTGATACCCCTTGGAAATATAACTATGTTTGGTTGATAATACCTTCGAAACCAGGATATAATGCTACCAGAGAGGGTGAAATGGATCAATCTTCTTTGGAAAAATAAAAATAATAAGTGTAACTAAAGGCCTTCTTAGGCCTATTAGCTGACCATGACTCCCGTGCAGTGGCTTGATCAAAATAATATTTCTTAAAAATACAGATAAACTAGAATAGAAGGAAGACGTAAAATAAATGAGTTTCCCAATCCAATGAATGCATTGACCATAGGGTCCATAAGGTCAGGCTATGCCAAAGGATCACTTATCCGTAATAATATGTATATACCATCTAAAACATAAATGTGAAAAAAGTGAGACAAGTTCAATATTGTGATGGTATGTTTGGTTGTCAACTTCACATACAAAACAATTGTGGTCTAAATGGGTGCCCAGTTCTGTGAATGAATCTGAAATTTAATGAATTATAAGAAAGTGTATAACATGCATAAGTAAATATAATCATTTGCTTAGTTTTTTAATGATGTAAGTTTTTTTTTTTTTTTATATTATATGCTTCGCACAAATGTTCTTGTACATAAACATCAATTTAGGGACTCCAAAAAACAGTTCGTGATTATGATCATGATAGATCACAGGCACCTGGAGCCAGGTCCCATTCAATGTTTTGGTCCTTTATTAATTAATATATATTATTTTGTACGTATATTAAGCTATCTTTGCTTAAGCTAGTGCAAGATATCTCTGAGAGTATATTAGACATCTTCATTAATGCAGACAACAGCGGTACTCTGCCCATGTTTATTCTGTTAATCCTTAGCAAAGCATTGAAGGCCAATGTAAGCTGATTTCAATTCTAATAATAAAGTATGCTAGTTGTGATTGTGTGGTCCCAAAACAAAAAAACTCACGTTACAAAAAAAACACCCCGCCCAATAAGGGAGGCACCTATGAAGATTTCTAGAAGGTACTTACCACTGAGTTAAAACATTATTTTTCCCAAGACGACTCTGACTTCGAGTTTGATACATTTCTCATATAAATCATTCGTAATGTTATGCAGTTTGTAATTTTTCTTTCTATACAAAGAAAACTGCAGGGTAGGCTGAGAAAAGTAACCTAAGGTACAAAGGTTAAAAAGGTAAAAAGGCCCTGATTGTCAATCTGCTTAATCTGGAAAAATATTTTGTTTCGTCAGGTATTTTTAAGTTTCTTTTTTGTAAACTTTAAACACATATAATGACTTTTCTGTAAATATGTAGTATTTCAATGCCGAAATGTGTGTGTTTTTTGTTCCAAATCAAAATACATTTTTGCTTGTTTTAACACAAATCTTAACCTTTTGAGAAAGTTTAATGAACCCTCTAAGCAAATTTTAAATTATGGTCATTAATGTGTAGTAAGACATCAAAATAACACACAAGTAACAACAGATCTCGGTTTCTAAGATAATTACCAACTGGTACAGAAGCCAATGACAAACCAAAGGAAGTCATTGAAAATCGTAGGTTATCTTGAAGTTTTAAATTATGGATAGGAACTTAAAATTACGGTTCCTTGATGTGGACATAATGTATATAAAAAACCTTACTTGGTAAATATTAGCTGTGTGAATATCTTCCATTTTAAAGTCTTCAGTTGCTATTGTCCTTCATATTCAAAATGAACCTGATGTCTAGAGATGTAGGTAGAACGCCAGCCTTGCTAAACTTTGAATGAAGGCCAGAGCTTTCTCAAATTTTTTCTTTGTAAGAAGTTTAGTTTTTAGCATTTATTTCAATTTTCTATCCAACTGTATATATTTCGTTGTTTTGTTGTTATATAATAAAAGACAAGTGTTTTGTGTTCTTGTTTTTTGTTTATGATTTATGTCCCACAGATATAAGTCTAGAAAATGACTGGCTTGTTTTAGCCTTTATAAGGAGTTTATCCCGACTCTTTAAGTTCGTCTATAAGACTGCAGAAAATTCTAAGTTGAACCTTGGTGCCCTCCGTAAGCTAGGTCTTCAGGTATTAGGGTTTCCTTTATCGTGGTTTCTTCTGCCTTTACCATTTACACTAGGATTCTACCCCAACGTTTAGATACCTTATCATAAATCGCCCACCAAATAATTCATCTTTCCGTACTGGATCTATGAATGCATTTTGGCTATAAAAACTCTGGTGCGGCAGACATTGGCTTTTCGCTTGAGCTGGGACATGCTAGCTGCATCTGCAGTATCTGTACCTAGACCTGTCGGAATGAATGTACGGGATCTAACCCGGTTATCATCATCAGAAGACCATTGTCGCGGGTCTGGTGTCGGTGACCTTGGATGATTATGGTCGAGCTTTGTCTGGTCAAGAAGATCCAGCGCTATATCAGGTTTTGTACGTATTCACGCTTCACCTATAGACTATTTGATTCAACCAGCTGCATGTGCAGTATTGAAGGTTTTAAAGTCATTGTCCGTACTCACGTTACGCCTCTTGGCTGTATGATTCAACAAGCTGCGTGTGCAGTATTGAAGGTTTTTAAAGTTATTGTACGCACTCGCGTTACTCCTTTAGACTGTATGATTCAATAAACTGCGTGTGCAGTATTGAAGGTTTTTAAAGTCATTGTACGCACTCGCGTTACTCCTCTAGACTGTATGATTCAATAAACTGCGTGTGCAGTATTGAAGGTTTTTAAAGTCATTGTACGCACTCGCGTTACTCCTCTAGACTGTATGATTCCATAAACTGCATGTGCAGTATTGAAGGTTTTTAAAGTCATGGTACGCACTCACGTTACGCCTCCAGACTGTATGATTTAAAGTCATGGTACGCACTCACGTTGCGTCTCTAGACTGTATGATTTAAAGTCATTGTACGCACTCACGTTACGCCTCTAGACTGTATGTCATGGTATGCACTCATGGTACGTACTCACGTTACGTCCTATGACTGTATGATTTAAAGTCATGATACGCACTCATGGTACGCACTCACGTTACATCCTATGACTGTATGATTTAAAGTCATGGTACGCACTCATGGTACGACTCTAGACTATATGATTCAGCAAGCAGCGTGTGCAGTGTTGAAGGTTACAATACGCCATCGGAGTAACTCATTATCAGCCGAGCATCATGCAAGAAAAAAGAATGGAAAAAATCATGAATTATGTGGGTAGTTAGAAAAGAAAAACTACGTAAAAATCATGAGGAAAAAATATCAGTTATTTTCCAAAGTATGCGCCTTTTCCCTAAAAAGGAAGGGACAAAGGCAAATTTACAGATAAAACTAACACACAGTTAATGACCACGAACTAACCTTGATCGTCCGAACTAGTTGGCGAGTTTCGTATCTTGCGTTCCCAACATGTTATTTTTCGTCATTATTTGGACTTATGACGATCTTTTCTCCATAACACTGCTTTCAACTAACTTTTTCACAAAATTTCCAATAAAATAACGAATTTAATCGATAAGTCGAAGCTGCGACGCCCGCACATAAAAAAGGAATGACGTATGACGGAGATGACAGCACTGCCTATGACATGGAAGGTATCGTTCAGAAACAGTGAACTTTATATTTTTGTGATTTGATTTTTATTTTTACAGCTCTAAAAATTATGTGACGTCTTGTGCAATAAATAGGAATACTACAAAGTGAATAAATATCGAGAATGCAACGTCGAAGTGTAATCAACATTTTTGATTAAACTTAACATACGCAGACATCGATTGCTGCGCGGGTGATATTTTTATTTAAAAACATTTTGTATTTTCTCAAATATTTTGCCATCTGCTGCCACTCATACGAGACTCCAATACTGCTGAAACAGTGATTTTATTATACATTTGGAAATGTTGTAAAAACGAATCGAGGACGTTCTGTTCTATGTCATAAAAAATAACTTATAAGCCATTGCACTTTATACTTACTATAATTAGGTTGTTAGCTGAATGAAAATTTAATTATATTACTGTAGTGCAGATAGATAAATGAATTAACTTTTTACTTTACTGAAATACACTTTAAAAGAGACCATTAAAATTATCCCTATTTATTTTTTGTCATGGTACTATGGACGGTCTTATTGCATGTAGCAATCACTTCCATGCATTTTGAACCTGACCTACGTTCAAAACGTATAGTCAATATAAATATAGCTTGATAGTTAGACATAAAAAAATCTTTTTTATATTTTCCATTTCATTAATAAAGATATTTCATAACAACACCGAAACAATGGTTGATTTATAGTAAGGAAGGCTACATGATAGCGTCTAATGAAACCCAAGGGTCCTGTTTCCGGCGCTAATTTAATCAATTGCTCGAGCTTAATCTTTGGTTAACATCTCGCATGTAGCTTTTGTATTGATTTAGTGTATTTGAACCATTTATTGTGGTCTGGTGCTCAACTCGAGAACAATGCCTATATTATGCTTTAATAAAAATAAAAGTGCCTTAATATTGTGTAAGATTTACAATCTCCTTAAAAAAGAACCAATAGCGGCTCAATTAACTTTTACTCATCCCTACATATCCTTATCATTACTTTTATAAATTCGAAAATCACTTTGTCTGTCTGTCTGTCTCTCACGCCTAAACTACAGAACCGATTTAAATTAAATTTAGTACAGAGATAGTCTAGATCTAGAGCCTGAGAAGGGACATAGGACATAGGCTACTTTTTATCGCGATAAACTGTAGCCCACGCGGTAAAAACTGCGGGAAACAGTTTTTTTTTCTATTATAGACCCCTTCGGTAGGCATCATCCTCATTTTCCCTCTTTTATAAATGCAAAAGTGTGTTCGTTAGAGTGTCTTTCTTTCACGCAGCAACGTCGTGGTTTATTGCATACAGAGAGTTAAATAAGCTATTTTTTATCCCGGAAAAAGGCACGGTTCCTTGGCAAATCTCCATGCACGTAATACCTTGAAACACAACTTGTTGCTAATAACTGTATCCCGTTACAGTGTTGTATGCAATAAGAGTGATTAGCCCAATTAAATTTTGTAGTTGTATATACTATCTATAAAACGATTGATAGAAAGGGTCGAACGATGACCTATTGCAATTGCATGACATATGCACGATATCGTGTAGTCAGCATATACGTGAGTAGGTATGCGTAGAAGATGGATATACTATGTAAGTGATGCTCTATGTTGCAACAAATGTTAAAACTAAATCGAATCCACCAGGGTTTTTAAACAAACATTTTCTGAAAGGTAGCGTTTATACAGAGGTCATCTGATTCGAAGGTGGCAGCGGCAGTGCCTCGCTATGCCTGGACTGAAAACTGGCCGTCAAGTGGTAGGAAACAGATTCTTAACTTGGGTGTAGGAGCTAGGCGTGAGGTAAAAAAATGACCCACTACCATGCTTTCATCATCATCATCATCAGCCCGTATCAGTCCACTTCTGGACATAGGCCTCTCCCAAGGTACGCCACTGAGCCCGGTCTTCGGCTCTTCTTATCCAACTACTGCCAGCCACTCGGCGCAAGTCGTCGCTCCACCTTGCCGCAGGGCGTCCTACACTACGTTTGCCAAGTCGCGGTCTCCACTCAAGAACATGTCTACCCCAACGGTTGTCGGTTCTGCGGCTTATATGACCAGCCCACTGCCACTTCACCTTGCTAATTTCTAATACTAAGATGCTTTGGTTTTTCCATAATGTTTTACATTACCAAAAGCTCAGCCTTGACCATTATAAGAATAAGAATAATTTATTTGCTACACATTATGTAAAAATACTCAAGTTTACTACACTGTGTATAATATAGTAATTAAAGATATTAAATTGTTGCAAATCGGCCTCAAATCAGTTGTTGTGTCGGTCGTTTGATCAGCGCTGGTCTTCCGTTGAAGTTGAAGCATGAAGGTGATTTATAACGAATAAACAATATTATGATGATCTCTTACCCTCTACGATACACGTGGTAGCTAACGATTTTATAGACAGCAGAAACGTGTTCTAAGTGTTTTGTAGTAATCATTATTTATACGATTTGAAGTAATTAACATTGATTACAATGTATTGAGAGTTACGACCCTTGGCACATGTGTACCACATGCATGTTTCACGTGCGTCATTTAGTCAGTGTGAGTCAGTTAAGTCTCAAAAACACTTTTAAAGAAAGTTTTTAATTGACATAATTTATGTCATGAGAAAGTTAAATATTTTTCTATATGTATCTACAGGTTATTTTCATGTACTACGAAAATGAAACTAATCGGGGCAGATCTAGGAGATAATAATGATAGGTTATGGGCCCAGTTTTAATCGTTTAAGTCTTACAGTAAAAGCGTTAGTTCCGTGAGATATTCATACATTAGTCTCATATACTCATGGGTTTTCCCACATCCGCATCCTAGACATAAATCTCTTCACTTTCTTCTCTCGAGACCAAAACACCTTTATGTATTCTCCAAACACTCATACAACCCCTGCTTGATAAAACTGTCGTGATCTTTAAACTCTCGGATTGAATACGAGTACTACCGTAGCAAGACGTGCCAGTTACGTTTCCAGAATACCTAACTATTTAGCTTTCGCTGGCTAACCGATTGTCAAAAGCGAGAGTGTATATTACACTTTATAGAGCTCACTAATTTAGTTCGATAAAAAAAAGTTTAATTTATGGTCAAAACGTAACATTCCTGTTTCGTTCTTAAAATATGATAAAATTGCGTCTATAATAAATTAATTCTACTCTATTCTGCTTTGCCGGTTGGAACAAAAAGGGATAAGTTTATCCCGGGTCCAGGAAAAAGTCAGATAATTAACGATGATCAGCTGAATGCAGCATTATTTTCAGAGATATTAAGAGGTCGTAGAAATCTAACCAAAAAAGCTAAATACATTAATAGTAGAACTGCGCGCTGTCTTACAAAGTTAGTAGGAATTTCCCATCACACGATAAATATGACAAATAAATAAATGACATGTAGGTGAAATTCAGTAAACAGACCTGTCCGTTGAATCGTTCAAGCAGGTAAATAATAGTGTCACATCAAATATTCCTATCTGTACCTACTTCACGCGCTTGTTTTTTCTTTGCAAGAATACATACAATGTATCCAAATTAAACCGTACCTATTAGTATTTTTTCCTTTTAATCTGATACACTAGAACCGGAAAATAGAGAGTTATGGAATTCATTCATTCATTACTGCAGGTATGTAATTCTGGTGCAAAGGTATTTGATAACTACACATCATAACATTGCCATGTGCCTTTATATTATACAGTGTATGGGTACTAGCCCATTGCTACGCACGTTTGCATAAAGCTTCCTTTTTGGCAAAATGTTGGTGGTGTAATCCATAGCGACACACGTTTGTACGAACACGTATTTGTATGAGTGTGCAGCTTGTCCGTGCGTAGAGTGCGCAGCAATAGGACTTGTGCCCTAAAGTCTTATTAATGTGACCTGCAATTACCTAATTGGTTTGGTAGTACTGATAGCAAACCAAACCTAAAACTTAGTTCACCTACTTGCGTATAAAATCTAAGACATTTTATTTCATCGTCAACCGTCACAGAAAAGCTGACAAGGTGCCTCATTAAATAAAATAACTGTTAGTAAGTCTATATTTTCTAAGAAGACAGAAAGCAAAGTTTGCATAATTTAACACCTAGGCGACGGACTTTGTTTTGAGCTCATATTTCTACATCGCTCCATTTTTATATTCATACTACTTTGCAAATCTCGGGTTGACATTAATTGCGCAATTTTATATAGTTGTTGTTGACTATATATTAGTGTGCAAGTCATTTGCTTGCATTTATTATTGTAGGACACAGTATTTTATACCTACGACATGTTTTTGTACTCTAATTTTTCTAGGTATATTACGTAAGTATCATCAGTGAAGGAAAAATACATTATAGGTACCTAGCGCCTAACGTTCCATTAGGTATTTCCGATGACGGGCGAGTATTTTCGCCATTTTTGGTCAAAATTCGGGCTTAGCTCCCATGAAGAAATACTTTCATGTCTTGTTTCTTTACTAGGAATGGCTATTAAATAATGAAATTAGACTAATGTACGTACATATATACTCCATGTCATCTATCTATACGCTGATGGATTGTTACGTAAAGTTCTGGCTGACGCTGGGCGGTGTACTATTAACAGGCACACGACCTGCTCTTCTCAAAACTTAACTGAAAACCCGGACCATGCGTTTGCTGACACTTGCATTATGAGGACTGCAAAAAAATGTTTTGTTTTCCTTGCTGGTTTATTTCCTTAAGTATATAAGGTATCTCTAAGACTAGAGTGAATATTATGATATATGTGATGAGGTACCCCTCATCGTCCACCTTTGACTACATCGTCACCTACCTTCAGGTGGGATGTGGTCAAACGCAGGCCCAGGCCAATAACAACTGATATGTAAATAAGGAATCCAAGAGATCTGACCACGGCGCTTGCACCGCGCCTCTCAAGTACTACCAAACCTACCCCCCTAACTTTCGTCTTTCGTTTCAGCGTAACCGGGTGGGCGCGTGCGCGGTGGCGTCGCCGGCGCGAGTGCGTGCGCGACGCTAAGCGCTCGCCGACGCCCGACCATGCGCGCAGTCAGCCCGCGCCGCGCCGCCACTCCGCGCGCACCATGCTCAACATGAAGCTAAAAGAGCGCCTTGCGCTCGCAATCAGCGCCTTCCTCGTATTCTTCACTCTGATGCTGGTCGTAGACCTGCAGATGGACTATGGCATCTCGGGCCATAGGGCCCCTCTGCACGGCCGCGTCAGGATCGGCGACGTCGAGGATAAGGGACGCTCAACTTACATAGAGTTTCGGAAGCGATTACTTCAGAAAAGGTTGGTTTTGTGATTTTTGGAGACAGTGTTTTTCGGTTTGTGTGTGTGTTTTTTTTTCGTTTTGGATCTGATGGTAAGTTATTTTATTTATCTCAGGAGGAAAAATAATGTGCTCTTTTATTTTTATCTAAAAACTTATAAAGACAACTTTACATAAAATCGGTTTTAAAATTAAATAATAAACAAGACAACCAATTTCTTTCCAATTTGAAATAATTGCCTACTTATCTTATCAAAAGTAACAATGACCCCTTGATAGCACTAAGATACGTAGAGACCTATCACAAACAAATGTTACGATTCTTGAGAGAGAATTACCGGTTATTGGGCTTTAGTAAATAATTTGGAATACAAATGATCGTTCAAATTATGTAGGTAAGTTAATTTACTATCGCATTGTTATTGTTGAATTTCATTCACAATTTAAAAATTTACTACGTACCTACTGGCCAAGGCAACGTTGTTTCATTTTATCCTCATGGGCCCCAATTATGGATCACAATGTTTATAATTATATGTCTCTACCACCGTGTCTGAATACACACAAGAAACGATTAGTTAAATCGATGAATGCATTATTAACGGGGATGGTAATCGTAAGCGTTAAATAACACGTTTAAGTAAACATCCTTATTTTAAATAGCGTAAAATATTTTTTAAAGATTACTTACTAGTTGAAGCAAGAAAAATGTGAAAACGCTTTACCGCGTTTGTAGCTAAATTGCTATTTTTGTTTACCTCTCAATTTGGAGATCATACCGATTGTTGAATACCAAATACCAATTGTATTATTTATGCGTAGTTTATCTCGGCTTATCAAAATGTTTACTCAATGACAGCGTCTCGCAGATAACAACTACTTACCTACTGTGCTATAAGACATAAATAATACATTCTTGAGATGGCTACTTATAGGCGCGATGTTATAAAATATCTTCTAACATGAGTTTACCTACACTACTAACACCATAAATAGGTGAAAAAAATTGTAAGTACGGATGTCTAAGTAATCTCCGAAACGCCTAATTCAAATTATGCCCGAAATTAATAATCGATCCGATCCGTTATCCGCGGTTTTGGATCGGTATGTCATGTCATAATATGCCATTTTAGTACTAGGGCTTGACAGATTACTAATAAAATGACATATCATTACATGACATATCGATCCAAAACCGCGAATAACGGATCAGGATCGATTATTAATTTCGAGCGTTGATAAATTCCTTCCTTGAATTGTGATATAAATCCTTCAGGAATATCCTTGCGGCTGAAACTACTGAAAACAGCTAGTGTAATATTTATTTATTTAAAGCTTATGAATATTTAAGAAAAAAAATTCGTATATATTCAGTTATATGTATACTACACACATTTTATATTTAAATGTTTTTACATTTTATTATGTTTATATCTCTACTGGACTCTACTACAGAGTTTAAACAATTTCCATACCATATTTCATAAAGATCTCAGAGATTCAGCGATTGACTAAATTCGCATATAATATGGAAGGAATATCGATATAGACGTCCAAATATGTATGTCTATTTATCTTTTCGCATTTTTTTAAAAAGTGATTGACGTTCGACGTTGATAAAAAAGTGATATGTAGGTACCTGAACTAAGAAATTTGAATCATGGCATATCTTTGCATATCTTTTTTTTTACACGTAAATACTATAACATAAGTAAACGTTCCATTCTAATGTCAGCTATTTCGACTATGTTTGTATTAGAAGTATGTTGACGTACTAATATTTGCGGACATATGTTACCTGCTCGTCGTGTACCTAGATTATTATAATTCTTGATTCTCAATATTCTGTGAAGTTACGACATTTTTTTTTTCAAGTTCCTACGTAATACAATAATAATCAGGCAATGCAGCCATCATTTTGAGACATCAAGGATCGTTTAAATTATCTGCAGACCATATTTGAGCAGTTCAAGCAATCTGGTAGCATAATATATATGAACGTATGTATACATTTTTCGTTTACATTATTAGTTAAAACTTAAACATTGCATTTTTACTTGAAAGTATTAGATTATTAAACGCTAAAGGTTTATTTATAAAATACATTGCGTAAACTGTAAGGTATGATTTCAACAATCAACAGTAAAACTATTGCAAAAAGTTTTTTACGTCTTACAGGATAGCGTTTGACCACAAGTCGCCAGACGTTAAGTAACGATGCGGTGGGTAGAAGGTGGCGCCACGCTTCGCTTAGGTTGGTAACTGGTTTTCAAGTGAGGCTGCCAGAACACACCGATAGGGGATTAAATAAATATCGGGGGCCATTGCACACAGAATGATCTAGCCCCAAATTAAGCTCAAACCTTGTCTTATGGGTACTAGAAAACGATATACATACCTACTTAAATAGAAAAATAAATACTTACATGGATAGAAATATCCAAGACTCAGGGACAAATATTCGTTCTCATCACACATATATTTGCCCTTACCGGAATTCGAACCCGGGACCGCTAGCTTCAAAGGCAGGATCACTAACAACTCGGCTACCGCGTAGTCCGAGGATGACAACACTGACAACTAGCCAGGCAAGCAGGAGAAAGTGCCCTACCACACCGCAAAAGTATCGCTTGTTAACTATTATAAAAAATATTTTGAGTTTTTAAACACAGTAGGTAAGTAAGTATAACCTTATCACCTTATTGTTATTAAACAAGAATAAAATATTCAATGCTTAACAAAATTAACAAATGTGTATTTCTATGGTGGGGCGAGTCACTCGTTGAACTCTTTTATTAGGCGAAATGTACGAATGGGAGGCACATTTGAAAAACAGCACAGTCAACTTTTTTTTTACTATTTACAGGGTAGCGTTTGACCACAAGTCACCTGATGACATAATAACAAAACATAATGAAAATGTAAAAAAGGATTAGTATTATACAATACTAGCTGTTCCCCGCGGTTTCACCCGCGTGGGCGACAGCTTTATGCATGCAAAGTCTCAGCCCGATCGGTTTAAAATTGACAAAGTTTCATACAAACTCATCCCCTATTTTATCCCCTTGGGGGTAGAATTAATTAAAATCCTTTCTTAGCGGATGCCTACGTCATAACATCTACCTGCATGCCAAATTTTAGCCCGATCCGTCCAGTGGTTTGGGCTGTGCGTTTATAGATCACTATTTAAGTCAGTCAATCACCTTTGAGTTATATATATAATATTTAGATATACATCTTGATATGTTCTTCTTTCATTATTTTTAAGCCTATTTTGTTCCCACTGCTGGGACACAGGCCTTCTCTCCAGCCCAATGTAGATAGATAGATGTCGCGTGCCCTTGAATGTTCTTGGATATGTCGGTTTCCTCACGATGTTTTTTTTCACCGTCTCGAGCGATGGATAACCTAACCTTACAAAAATTTGAATATTTCTGAAATACATATTTAATAAACAACACTCGTGATCGAAGAATAAAACTAAATCTAAATCCTTTAGGAACTACAATGCCAGACAGACACACAAAATATACAATACAAACTCATAGCACCCCTCTTTTCCTTTGGGGGTTAAAAAAAGGTGCAGGGCAGACACGGGATTCGAACTCGGCGCCTTGCAAGGCGTGTTTTCGTTCAGTGACCATCGCCCTACCCACCAATCTCTACCATAATCTGTGGTTAAATACAGTAAGACAATTTCCTTTTCAGAAACCTGTTTTATTGTAGCAGACTATAAAAATAGTTTAATTTTATAGCAAAGACTATAAAAATAGTTTAATTTTATACTCTTTACTCTTCACAAAAACAAAACGTCAATCACATTTATTAGAAACCTACCTACTCATAGTTCAACAACACAGTTTTTCATATGGTTATCATAATGCAAACAAAACTGAAGTTTGTGTACAAAAATTATTCACTATCAGTTTATTTGAGATAGAGAGATAAAATTACTAATTTTGACACATCACGTTAACAAGCTATCGTATAATCGATGGAGCTATCAAAATAATTCCACTAAACGGTGTGTTGGTGTGTGCTGGTAGATAATATTTATTGTAATAATGAATGTAAGAACCAGTTCAAAGGGTTTGAATTTTGAATTTGAATTTAATTTTAATGTTTTACTCTATTGCGTATTAAATTAGTACAATGCATTTCATAGAGATTATTAGGTTATTTTAATAGTTAGTGTAAATAAAATAGAAGAAGTAGAAACAACTGAATCCTATCCTACTATCTATCTACTAATATTATAAACGTGAATGTTTGTGAGTATGTATGGATGGATGGATGGATGCATGTTTGTTACACTTTCACGCAAAAACTACTGAACGGATCTGAATGAAATTTGGAATGGAGATAGCTTATACCCTGGATTAACACATAGGATACTTTTTCATCCCGGGAAAAGGTTCCTGCTGGATAACGGTAAGACGCGGGTGAAACCGCGGGGCGCAACTAGTACTTTTTACATTTTATTTAACTTAGTTACCATAAAGGTCACATTTACAAATTTTGTATTTTCATAAATATTGTAAAATGCCCTTTCTTTCTTTTTTAAGCAGGAGAAAATGCCTTCGCATTTCTCTTCCGCCACCCCCGTGGAAAGTAAGAAAGCATTCACCATCTCGCTCATTATATAAGTACCTAGGTTATCTCAAGAAAGAGAACTGCGAATAGCTATGAGACATACTCTTTAATGATTCATGAAAAGGTAAACACATTCTTCGAAATGATTTACATAAAAAAGGTTTACCTTATTTATTTTTAAACCGGAAAATGTCTCATATTTAGCCCTTGTTGATATTCTTAGATTTGCTAAGATAAAAACGGTGCCACACAATCTTTTAATTTTTAGCTAATTTCGGAAAAAAAGGTTAACACATTGAAGTTAGCACACAAATTATTAGTTTCGGTATTGGTTTTTATTAATATTCTATAGTGTAGCTTGACCACAGGTTATGTGGTCAAAGGTAGCGCCACGCTACGTCTCGCTTTACTGTTTAGCAATAAATTCTTAATTTGAGCGTGGTAACTAATCAGGCAATCACTAGAGAGTGCCTACCACTGCTTAACATAGCAAATTATGACCATAAGTACCACGCTATCAATATTTTTAGCAAGCATTTAGCCTATATATGAATATCATATTGAAACACAATCTGGCAACTTAAAATAATAATATTAATTATAACGCTTATACAATCACATACATAGCTCTGACCTCTAACTAGGTTTCACTGTATCTAGGGTATCAGAAACTATGTGGATCACACAGACACAGAAAAATATTTGTGCTCTACCAAACACTGTTTAGTTGAAGAAACACGTCACAGTCTAATGGACGAAAGTCTACAATTAGCAATATGTATTGCCAGTGATAACTTACGGAATTTACACTATAATAGCTAAGCTGCATAATACACAACATCCGCGCGCATTTGTATCACGGCTTATACACAGAGTACATGATATCTCAATACCTTATTGAATACAGCAGTAAATAGGTACTGTACCTACATTCAATGTAGTCAATTTGGACGTAGGTACTACAGACTATACGTTTTCATAATGTTCAATCGCAGCGTCGAACACGGAGAAAAAAGACGTTCCGAAATACCGTTTTCCTTCTGAGTCAAAAAGGAAGGACTTGTGATTCAGAAGGAAAACTAATACAAAAGGAGGAAGGAATCGGTCTTGGAAGGTAAAGACTCAGAAGGAAAGTCAGATTTTTTTTCTCAGTGAAGGGCTCTAATAAAATCTCACTTTATTTGCGTATCATATTTCTTATTGATCGTGCAAACATTTGTTAAATGCTTCGCGAACTTGAATAATGTCCTAATGAGAACTGTTTTGTGTTTGAACAACTTGGGATAGCTCATTACAATTTGTCGTTTTATTTTTCACTGTTTACCTAAGTGGTTACGCACCGACGGAAACTGGCCGCAGTAAATCTGTTTGTACTCGTATTATTAGTATATAGGTATGTTGTTTTAAATTTACTTAATAGATACAATAAGAGCCTAACCCCATACGAAAAACTGTATAATTCCCGCGTACCTAACGATGTGTTCCAGAAGCTTCACTTGAAAGCCAATTCCCAGTTCAGGCGTAGCGAGGCGCTACCTTCGACAATATAGTCACTTAACATCAGATGATTTGTGGTCAAATGGTACGCAGTAAAAAATAAAAGAGAATACAAACTTTCCCTAAAACGATAGTAAAACCTAAAATATGCAATCAAGACCGCTTGTTAAATTTATTATATCTCTATCTCACGACTCTAGCAACCTTTTTCTATGTAATCATAATATTATAGCAACAATCTAATAACGTTGCTTCATTCTCTTAACTACCTAGACAATGTGTGAGGACAAAAAAGTTATACAATAGGATATATATTTTACATCACGCTTATTGCTGTTGTCCTCGAAAAAAAGATAAAAACTTCTGACAATCGCCTGTGCCTTGTCCGTTTATGTCTATGCAGTTGCAGTAGAATGGAGTAAGTGTTATATTATCCTACGTTTTACGTTATCATCATTATCGTATCATCTAATCAAAAGAAATAAATTCATACTTCACAAAAATAAATAAAATTACTAACAGATCAGATAGATAGAGAGTATAATGGACTTTTATGGTGTACGTAAATTTGTTTACCCTATTCTATATTTTAAGGGCCTAATGCTGAGAGTGCCTACTCAAACTCAATCTTTGACTCGCTAATTGAGAGACTATTGTATAATATAAATTTTGGTACCAAACATTTTCATTACAAAATGAGCTCGCTTTGAAATGAAATAAATTAAAATAGGTTGTTATTTACCTACCAATTGTTTTGAAGAAATTAAGTGCTTTATTTTTGTAAGTGTTTTGTTAAAGCACATCTTTCGATAAAGTTAAAACTAATTAGAATCCGAGTAGTTTTGTTAATTTAAACATTGTATGAAAATATATCTTTAAGGTACTTAATGAAAAAGTACGTTGCCTAACATTAAAAAATATTAGAACTACCTTGAAACCGCCTGTGAAAGTATTACTGTATACGTTTATTTTTTCTCCCGTACCTTATTACTATTAGTTGTTTATGTAGGTACCTATATGCATTTTACATATGTTGCTTATGTGGGAAAAACCGACTGCGGTTAGGTTTTAATAAAATTTACCAATTGGATTGTGCGCAACATGAAAAACATAGCTTACGTAATCTCATAGGTTTCTAAAAACGTACAAATCAGAAATTTAAATGGAAGGTACGTTTACTATGAATAAATATTTATGCTAGTAGGTAATATTTATTTGTATAACAAGGATTTCATCAGCACCAAGTAGGGCTCACTTTCAATACATGGTCTATAAAGATTACAGCCTGTGTTTTTTCTTACGATTTGGGTCGGAGTTACAAAAATCACGGATCCGTCCTAGATCATAATCAATCTAGTCCACGACAGGGATGAGATAACCTATGCTCAGTATGAGAATACAACCGAATAAAATAGTCATGATAATATAATTTGTTCTTATAAATAAATCTTTTCAAAGAGTTTGTTTTGCAGACTCTGTAGCTCTCAAGATTGTTTTTATACTTTCATATTGCTAATGTTAGAGCGATAGTGGCGCGTATGCCTTACAAGGCACCGATGCTGAGTTCTAATCCCCCGTACCGGATATGCCATCGCTCAAAAACGGTGAAGGAAAACATCGTGAGGAAACCGGCATGTCCAAGAACCACAACATTCAAAGGCATGCGGCATCCACCAACCCACACGGGGTCGGCGTGGTAGATTACCATACTCTCTCTCTGAGAGAAGGCCAGAGTCCCAGCAGTAGGAGCGTAAAAGACTGATGATGATGATGATTGCTGCGTAACATAGTTATCCAAATTAACAGCAGTATATTTCCAACAGCAATGGCAACGGTTCCCGAGAGTATGAGCAGTCAGCACCCAGCGAGACGAGCGGAGGTGACGCCGAGCCGCGGACTCCTGCGCCGCCCGCGGACAAATACGAAGACCTACTAAGGATCCTCAACGACCAAATGCTTGGGAAGGGCGAAGACCACCCCGTGGTTATACCTCCGCATCGAGACCTGAACGTGATCCGGCCTGAAAACCCTACTGTTGGTGAAATGGAGGATTTAGAACCTAGGTAAGTTCCAAGAATACTTAAATGTCTTTTTTTTAATATTGCTGCTTAAAAATATTACTCTGAGAATCACATAATAAAAACTCTGAGCGCAGCGCAGTTTTTCAAACACTCAGACAGATTTTCGCCCAGAAAATTGGTTGTAGATTAGATTCTGGGCCATGTGGAAGATAACCTTTTCACACAGTGCTGGATTTACCATAGAAACTAAAAAGCTGAAACTTAGGGCGGCAACAATGGCCTCAAAAAAAGTAAAGCTTTGATTTTCTTAGCTTAAAAATATACCCAAAAAGTTGTAAAAATAATCAAGAAAGTAGATTACTGCCTAAAAAAAATACTTTATTGCGAAATGCGTACCTAATTTTAGAGGTCAGTAGGAGCGGCAAAAAATGTGTCTATAGATTTGGGGCGGCAAATGTCTTTTTTCTTTTTCGTAATGATGTAGACAAGCAGTTTTACGTGCGAGAACTACAGTTTATCGCGATAAAAGTATCCTATGTCCTTCCCCAGGGTCCGAATTATCCCTATACTAAATGTCATCAAGATCGATTCAGCGTTATAAGAATGAATAACAAACGGACAGAGGGTCAAAAAGAGTTACTTTCGCATTTACTCGTATAACATAGAATATCATGATTAAAGCAATCTTATGAAAAGTTTAACGCTAACACGGCTCTGTATTCTATTTATTCAAGAAAATGTTACCAGACGACCTGTTCTCATATTACTTTTCTGTATACATATGTAAGGTGGTAATCTCATGGCTTAACATAACAATGTGCAATGTTACGGTATGAACGATAAGTACACCTTTGAAGGTAAAGAGGTAAAGTTTTATTATTAAAATATTTATACCCTATATAATATTCACTGCAAAAAAATAATTGTCCCGTAATATTTTTCATTTTGCGTGTAGGTAGATCAGTATATCAATACAATTATTTAGTTAATATGTCTTATGACACAATAAATTATCACTCTAGAACTATCGTGTAGATAAATTAATTTATTAGCTACAATTTATATTAGAACTTCTTGAATGTCTTGCAAACTTTCACAGAAACAATATTACTTGAAACATTCGCAACAATTTAAAGTAATACAATAGTCAGCCCGTTATGAAATATTAATTAAAATATTCCTCGGAAAAGGAGTCGGGAAGGACATTACAAGGAAAATTCTGTATTCTGTAAAGTTCCCGACAGCTGACATCCGCAAGTCCGATTTATGTAGCGCGCCGCCAGTCGCCAAATTAAATTGTTAGTTGGCTCGTTATTGCTGCAATTTAACTTTTGATACCGCGAATATTGCAACGCTACAACTGCTTCTTCCTAGAAGTTAATAAGTCATCGCTAATAACTGTGACGTACAATTCACAGTGAGTTTGGCAACACGCGCGCAATTTCCACGCATATTATTTTACGGCATCGCTCGCCAAAATAAACACACTATTCAAGATTGTAGCTTCCATAGTATTACGATAAAGCCTAGACCTCTTGCACCGAGTTATATAAGCTGCTGCTCTAAAGCGATACCTTTTCATTCGCCGCGAATGCCCCCACAGAGCACTGAAGTATGCATCAAAAT
This sequence comes from Opisthograptis luteolata, assembly GCA_931315375.2. Lineage (NCBI taxonomy): Eukaryota > Metazoa > Arthropoda > Insecta > Lepidoptera > Geometridae > Opisthograptis > Opisthograptis luteolata. The sequence goes on from OV928044.1 coordinate 4,545,498, forward strand.
CAAACAGGTAAGTCGCGGCCGGCCTCTGGTGGCTGACGTAATTTCACCAAAGCAAATATTAGACCAACTCTCGTAGGACACTCTGAAAGCAATGAAAATAATATCACATTGCCTCACTCGGCGACCCGCACTATCAACGTTTCATTTTATACATTACTATAAAAAAAGGATCGCATCATATTTCCACGAGACGATGATTCTATAATACGAAACAGACAGGCGACCTTTCTTTATCTTGTACTCGGCGAATTTCACATGCCTACCAGGAATCTTATTTAAAATCCAGTTACGGGCCCCGGCGAGATAGGCGCGGGTCTTTGACAATAAAACTAAATGGAATGAATGCGTGATGGCTTCCTCAAAATGTACCACGATATGACGAGGTCTTTTAGACTAAATTCATATTAAGGAAGGGCTACTTTGATACATGGCAAAATTTCTTATGAGATTGGTGTCATCTACGTAAGCGCATGAAAAGGAGATGAGCTCACATTGTCTTGATACAATGTTGTTCTTTTGTTGCGAAAATGTTTTCCCGTTGCGAACTGTGAATAGCTCCGTAAAGCGTTAATCTAATAGGCCGTGTCGCGGTCGTTTAGAATGCTAAGCGCCCGTTTGTCCTGGCCTGGATCGGAATTCCCACTCGGAGAGACACTTCTTTGTAAAAGAGAGTCGATAAATTTTAGAGTATGTGTCGGCTTGATTTCTGAATGCAGGTTATCGGAGCATGCCACAAATCGGGAACGTTACATGTAGCCTCCTTAGTATTCCGAGCCGTCGTACCGCGTCGCTTGAGTCTCGCACCTACACCGGTAGGCGAGGCACGTCCACTTATGTGTTCCACGCAGCCAAAACCAACACGCCGCCATCGGAAAATCTTCCATGTAAATCTTGACGTTAACGACCAGGTTTAGAAATATGTGCTAAAAATTTTAAGCAGGCCGGTTACTTGAATTGCATGCGTTATTCACCTAATTTATTAATGATGTCGTCAGGCGCATCTACTGCCTTTGTATTTTATCCTTCTCAATAATAGAACAACTAAGTACCCAATATAGACGTATAAGAGAGAATATGTTCATGAGCTGTTAGGTATATTGGCACGTATTTCTGGGAGCTTAGCAATGCGCTGATTCCAGTCGATGGGTAATAATGGAAAATTCAATATGGCGGCCACTATACTAGATGCAATGTTGAAATTAAAAAACATGCAATTTTTGAAAGCCCTAAGCCTTAAGCCTAAAGCATCAAGCTAATATGTAAAACATATTTATGTTATCAAGGTATAACTACCTACTATATAGTTACTAAGAAATAGCAACGTAACAAAAATATTGTTTGTTACCGTTCAAGAAGGGTGTTTACTTTTATTCCTTTACTTTTTATAAATTAATTAAACTATATCTCTATTCGTTGTTACAGTGTAAACGCATCGAATCTAGAGAAGTTCCAGTTGAAGATAGCTCAGCATGAACTCTACGAAGAAGGAGAGCCACTGGTTGACGCTGTGCTCAAATACATGGCCCATGCTCCGATCCTACACGTAGGTTAGTCTTTTGGAAATACTTGCTAATGTTTCTGGCATTGAGTTTTTTTTAATGTATTCTCTATATTCATTGCTACTTCTCACAACGCCGGCCTTATCGATATTGAGATAAACGAACACTTTGTAGCTGTTATAAGTCAACTAATTAACTTTGAACTTAAAAATAGGTCACTAAACGGAACCAGATAAACATCACTTCGCTCTAACTTATCAGAGTTATACGAATCATTAACCATAATCGGGTACCTACTCGATTTTATTAGACAGTAAAATACGGCTATCTAGAATCAATTTCAGTCAAACGCAAACGGGCAAACCCCTTGTTAAAGCCCTGATCTCAATTTAAGTAGGTATGTAGTGTAATAAAATATTCAGCAAGCCATTGATCGGACTTAGAAAAGCAATTACGTTTTAGACAGAAACCTTTACGTCGGTTGTCCACTGTCTGCCGGGCGACTTGACATTCATTTTAATTTCATAAAGGTTATTTGGCAACACTTTGCATTTGATTCGATTTCAACGTGTTACACCATAAAGTACTTACTTACGAGGGCTAAGAATATTTGATAAATAATTACCATATATACCTACTATGAAAAGAATTATTTAAATTGGTATGCATACCATATATTATTTCACCGTACGAAATAGTTTGACAGTTTTGTTTCAAGCATCTCTGGTTTCTGGGCTTTAGCCAAACAATTTGATACCGAATAAAATTAAAGCGCTGATTAATTATGTAGGGGATTATATAAAGCTAAAACAGGTAAAGGTGTATGTATTTTAAATGAACTCGGGTCTGCAATCAGTTGTGGGGTTAGCGGTCCGCCGGACAATAGTGCCACAACAATCTCGCCCTTTACTTGGGATTGGACTTAAATATTTAAACCACTTAAATGAATTTCATTGTTGATCCGACTTTATCAAATTGTATGATTATTTTTAGGATACGAACAACTCGATTATAGTTTTAAGCCCACGCTTTAACTTGTCGCCTAAATTGACACTCGAAGGCTATATTATTGGAATAAAGATGTGGAGTGGCTAACAGTTTAAGGTCTTATATATTTAGGACAAAATGAGAGTTGTCTTTGAATTTAACAACTCACAGAAGGCCACGGAGCAAGTAAGAAGGGCTCAGGCTTAAAAAGTTTTAATGAGACGGTTATTCTGATTCCCAAAAAACATTTATTATAAACTGATGGATAATCTGTTATATTCCATTGATTTAATTTTCTCTTTCACAGAGCAAAAAGAGGGAGGCACGCAGTTGAAGCTTATTATAGACTACCCAAATGGAGTCCAAGCACTATTCAAGCCGATGAGGTAAGTCTACGATATTTGGTTACATAATTTAGATACAGGATCATGTTAGCTACTGTCCTAGATACATAAGTTATGCTATCAAATAAATGCCAAAAACGAAATGTTTTAATAAAATCTTAGGCGTTTTCGAGTAAGCCGATAAATTGGAATTGAACTCTAAGTCCTCTTCAAGTTAAAGTCCACCGCCAACTTTTATTTCAAACTTCTGTTCGCTTAGTTTGGAGTAGCCGCGTGGTGCTGAAGCACTTGTACAAACTTCTCTGTCACCTTGTTCAGTGTTGTGTGTGCGTCGTCGGTTCTATTCACAAAACTTCCAGAATGTTCTTTCACACGATCGGCTTAGCGGCTTGCCCGCTCCTTACCAACTACAAGCACTGTTCGAGTACTGACTCGTGCAAAACTTCTGTTACGCGCTTACGTGCCATTGTTAGAACTTCGTTATTCTATAAAATTATTTCTCTGTGTGATTCCTTTAGCTCCAATCCTACGGGGAAAATAAATTACGCCTACCTTTGAGCGTGTGTTCCGCGTATAATATTCTGAAAGGCTATCAAATACAATTTCTGTCGTGACAAAGGAACAGACATGAGGCTTCAAAAATTTGCTCACGGGACTGTTGGAACCCTCCCGGAGGGCTTGTATATCGAGTATCAGACGTTTCAGCACTTCACTTCCATTTTTGCTATATTCTTTCATGTAAAATAAAAGGGAACAGGTTGATACAAAGCAGATGCGGTCATAAATTTCTATGGAAGTTTGAAGTTGGCGAAGGTGTTCAGTCTGTTGAGTTGAGGCTGCAAATCCCCGAGTTAACTTAAAAAGTTTGAAGGTTCACAGCTGTAAACTTTATGTTAATTAATATACAATTCTCAATCTAACTTAGGTGGGTATTTAAGTGACAAGTTAAGCTCACCTGATGGTTAGCCCTGCAGTTACAAATAAAAATTTGCAGAACTTGCCTTCGGCGTGCCATTCCATACGCTCGCCATGCTATAATCTACCAGTACGTGCTCTTAAGGAAATTATTACAACTTTACGAATAGGTATACAAAAAAAAAATATCTCCACTTTTAATTTAAAACAAGGGAATACAATTTTACATTTATAACAAGATATAATTTTCTTTTTTTGACGTGGAACTATGTAGGTACTCGTATGTGTAAATTTTACGTCCTCATATCATCTAGATTAGACGCTACAACTCCTGTGACGGGCAGACAGTCAAGCAGACTCAAACATATATATAGGTACCTATATATTATTACCTATACCTATATGTACCAACGCACAGTAACACCATATGCGTAGCTAGGTACAAAAATAATTGGTTTAAAAATCGAAATACGAAGTAGGGATCGAGTACATAGGCTGTATAACTTTCCGATAAAAATATGGACTCGTGGGGTTATCCCGACGACATATCAAGGGGACCTCTTGGATCTAACAATTCGCTGGGGGACTATAAATTACGTGACAGTCGATAGCGCCCCCTGGTGGAGGGAGCGTGTATTAGTTTTATCACCTAGTATGCAAGTTAGCTTTATTCGAGTACCTGAGAGGACGATTTCTCTTGTCCTGATTTATTTTAAAAAGGTTTCGGTTGATGATGCTATCCTTTTTTGTTTACTTGCCTTGTACTAGAATTTGTAGGTACATGAAACTTTTACAAATAACAGCATACGTACCTTATTTTAGTACTTTTTACGCTATTGTTGATGTACAGAAATATTAAATTGAGAAGCTATAACTAGTTCATTGCGTAAAAAAACAATAGCCATCACTTTGCAATAATGCAAAAAGCTGACCTCAACTTCAACTTTTTATTTGGATTGTTGCAAAATGTCATATTATATGAATTTATTGGACAAGAGAAGACTTTAATTTTTTTTCCCCATGTCATCTATCTACTACATAAACTATATACCTACTCTGCCTAATATTATGCTATTTTATTAAACTCGTAACTAAATAATGTAAGTACAGGGTACTCTAGACAATACAATAATTAGATTTGATTCCTATACAGTAATATCTACTTAAAAGATAAATAATATCACATTCAAATAAACAATGCAGCTAAAAATAAGTACCAACATTTATTTGACCAAACAATTTATAAAGACAAAGCGGAATGTAAATGCATTTGACTGCAATGTATCTCAGAATGCAACTATCTCTTTTGGAAGATAAATCGGAAGCTGGCACTGAACTGCATTACCGGAATGGCTCCAATCTAACCAGATTCACGATTAAGGACCACTTTATTGTCGTTTTAAGGTATCATATCTCAGTCATTATAAAAGGAGTAATGTGTAGTGAGATTTTTTACAGCTTACAGGGTACCGTTGATTACAGACTGTGGTTGAACGTGGCGCCATGATATTCGTACCTAAACCAAAGGTGTAGAATTAATATTTCATCTTTTTTGTCGCTGTTAAAGCTATAAAAGTAAATTAAAAATATTAATATCGGGGGACAATTGCACACAAATTGAACTAGCCCCAATTTACGCTCGAAACTTGTGTTATGGGTAACTAGACAATGATATACATACTTATATAGAACAATAAATACTACAGATAAAAATATCCAAGACTCAGGAACAAAATATATTCGTTCTCATCACACATATTTATGTGCGAATATTTGTTCCTGAGTCTACAAATATATCATCATCATCATCATCATTATAATCATCAAGTTACTACGTTCCCACTGCTGGGACATAGACGTTCTCTAGGAGGTTGGAACAGGCGTAGCTAGTTTTAAGTTGACGTTTTAAAGTGATCACAATGTATCCTATTGAATAAAAACATTTTGACTTTTTGACTTTTTTTTGACTCTCAGAGAGAGTATGGACCGCGGCCCAATCACTATAGTATTATGCCAAAGCCTTACTTAAAAGTTGGTAGTTTTTGTGTAAATTTTGCGTTCCTACCCCTTAACTATATTACCTTTGAAATTCTGAAGAATTGTCGCAAAGTAGAAATAAAAAGAATACTTATCACGTCCAAAAATTAGCTCTGCGTTTCACTGTGTAAAATCTCCACACATGCAAAATGACATAAATCATTATCCAGCCATTTGTTCAAACGACACATTTCCTTTAAAAATTTCAAAGTAATAAATTTAAAACACAGGTCTCTTATCTGCTGGGGTCGATATTTGATATTCCTCTTTAATGGCTTTATATTACTTGGTTTCAATTTACATTTTGAATAAGTACCTGTCAAGTGCCCAGTGGAATAAGTGAAATATTATCAAGGTACTTTATACTGCCTGTATTACCTTTTAGGGAAAGAATTTAAAGTTAATTTTCTTGTAATGTACCTTATAGGACACTTGTTCTCAAAAATTGCAAGGCTTGATATTGAGATTGTTTGGTTAGGTAAACAAATTAGCATACCTAATAAAGCTTTCTGTGTACATTTACATTAAAACCGCTTTAAGAAATATGATTTTATCAACCCGTAATTTTTACTTTTCAACGTCTACATCTGTTATTAATCTTTAAAAAACTATGAACAGTTTTATACGAACAATATAATTGTGACTACCTTGCTTTTATCATGACATTGACACATGATTTATTATTATTATTACGCACGTTTATATTTAGCTTAAAATTGTTCATCTAGAAGAAAACGCTTTTCCCATCGCTTTTCCTTTCTTTTTAACAAACATTTTCCTTGCAATTTCAAAGAACAAGTGGTTTTCCAGCAAGAACTTTTTTCCAGGATAGAAAGCCTATGTGTTAATCCAGAGTATCAACTATCTTCATTCCAAATTTCACTCAAATCCATTGAGTTCTGTCATCATTAAAAAGAAACAAACTCACTCGCTTACGCACAAACTATAACATGAAGATAATTGAAGCATATTATAAAACCAATCTGTTAATTCAAAAAGAAATTGATTGCATTACAAGAAGCTAAGGGTCTCCAAAAGGCGATAACCTCAGCTTTATGCAGTTATCAAACGATCGCTCGCAACAGATTTCTATCAGATAGGGCACGGACTTGGCTCACGAGTGACGTCACTCAAAGGTAATCGATAGATCTTCGCTTCTTTACTCGGCTCTTATGAATTTGCAATACCAGCCGAGAACTTTTAATCGTTGGAGATAAACCATTTAGGCGTGATAACAATTTTTCCTCCTTTTAATTTGCATTCATTGAAATTACAGCGCATTAAGGGCGGTATTCTAGATTGACGCTCAAGCAGTAATACGTCTGTTTGACGCTGTCATTTCAAACAAATATGTCACTCAATCGCTACTCAAGTATTAATTTACGTGTGAGCGTCATTCAGAGATTTATCGCACTAATATTATGATGAGAAAGTTTGTGAGCGAGTAACTGGGTATTTTTGTTATTTCTTCTCGCTGAAACGCCTCAACGGATCAAATATTTCGGGGTGACGAGCGCAGTGCGTTGACGTGCAGGATTTTGAAATGCTGTTTTGGGTGGCACTGAACTGTACCCAATGTGCAAGTGTGGCGCTTATCGTCCGGTGAGCTTGCTAGCTCGTCAAACAATAGACCTCTACTACTATTGAGAATAATTGAGATGAGAAAGATCGGTCTATTTTCCCGTCTTATAGGCGGTGGGTGTAATCTTAATAACTTTCCTATATGATACATTGTATTTTTCCCAGGTTTCCACGTGACACACAGACGTTGCCTAATCACTTCTACTTCTCTGATTATGAACGACATAATGCTGAAATTGCTGCTTTCCACTTAGACAGGTAAGGTCTTTGTTTAGTGTTAATATTTAATGCTACTCATACCTCTATTTATTTTATTACTTACATACAAAATAATACACGTAACTTATACCAAAAATGTATACATACGCACTTAAACACTTGCACTTGCACTTGCACACGCACTTGCGCCCCACGGTTTCACCCGCGTCTTCCCTTTATCATCCCACAGGAACCTTTTTCTAGGATAAATAGTAGCCTATGTGTTAATGCAGGGTATATGCTATTTCCATTCCAAATTTCATCAAAATCGTTTTAGTAGTTACGTGGTAACAAACATGCACACACACACAATGCTGTCCTCAAGAGCGAGGCTTAACCTTTGTCCAAATTGCAAGCCAGCATTATGGTCACCCGTGGACTTTTACTATTATGATGAATACAGACATGAACATTCAAAAGGTATACGCGTAGCACTCACAAGGTGCCAGGTATTCTAAATTCAATAATTTCCTAAAATGTATCTACTTATTACTAAGTTTTTCTTGGAATTCTATGAATGATGTGCTATGAAAATTGACTTAGCTGTTTACGCGTTTATCCGGCGGACGTTTTGCAACGCTCGGCCATGATGTGATCGACGTGGTTATAAGCAGAATTTTTGAATCACTTCGAGTGACAACAACACTGACCACAAGAATTCTTTTCGCTTTATTCATACACACTATACGCTCAAACACACACACACACACACGCGTAATCAAAGGATTATAGTCACATAATGTTTTAGGCCACTGACTTTATAAACTGGTATTTTATAATTACTTCATTTTCTGTGCGTTTTGGTTTCAAAAGGCACTAAATGTTGGCTTTTTAAGAACGATCTTTATTTTACCATTTCCGAGTAACTTCAAAACTCTGTTATATCCTCATACGCAAGTCAAGTGGTATTATGTGTGATGTTAAAGTCAGATTAACTCATATTAAAGGGTACCCTCCATTTATCTTATGAACATTATTAGCGTCTTTTTATCTTCAAATACCAAGAAGCATTTTAACTTTATTTTAACGTTACGTATTGTATGCTAAATTCGCAGGCAATGTTTTGCACAATATGTGATAATAGTAATACACGCACAGCTCAAACGATAAGTAAAGAAACTTAGACTTGATACCAATATGATTCAGTGTGCACAAAGAAAGTGTTTTTTTAAAAATGATCCCTAAGGGGATCAAATGGGGTGGTAAAGTTTGTACGAAACTTCTTTATCTGAGATTACTTTAAAACTTGCTGTGAATATTCTCCAAAGTCAATAAAAAGACACGTATATCACGAATATTCAAAAAACAATCCTTGTAGAGTTTAGTAGCGTTTAAAGTTTAGGTATTTGGTAGAAAAAAGGTTGTCGATTTCCATGCGGGTATGAAGCTAGGTTAACTAGTTAGTAGTCATTAAATTCCAAAGAACGCATCATGTCTGACGAACCCATATTATCTAGGATACTGGGCTTCCGGCGCGCCATGCCAGTCGTCGGCCGCCTCCTGAACATGACCACGGAAATATATGACGTCACCGAGGGAGACATATTGAAGACCTTCTTCGTGTCTCCAGCCAACAACTTCTGCTTCCACGGGAAGTGCTCGTACTACTGCGACACTGGGCACGCTATATGCGGGAACCCTGATATGTTGGAAGGGAGCTTTGCTGCGTTTCTTCCTTCTTCAGATATTGCCCCACGGAAGGTAAGCTTGTTTAATTTTTGTGTGGGTAATGCTATGCAAAGGGAAGGACCAGGGAATTTTTTTCCCTGTTTCCAGGGAAATTGCAGGGCATAAAGTTCAAAATTTATCCCGGTGGCATTGAACATACAGTTCAGTGCGTGGCGCTTACTATCATGCGGGCGATTAGCTCGTCTCATCACTCATCATCATCATCAGCCCGTGTCAGTTATCACTTTACTGCTGGATATAGGCCTCTCCCAAGGAGAGCCCGGTCTTCGGCTCTCGTCACTCAGTTTCATTAAAAACATCCTTGGTTTTAAATACAAAATTGAGAGTTGAGAAAGTAAATGTTCTAGCTAGCTTCTAGCTTCTACCTTTACTATACTGCCGCCAGCGTGCATACAAATTAGGTCAGCGGTAAAATTATTTTGTACGGATTGTTTATTTCATTTTCACCATTTAGACTACGACTTGCTTAAAATGATAAACGATTACATTTTACCTTGTAGAGATATCACTTTTACTAATTATATTATTTTGATTGCTGCAGACTTTCACACGTTGAATCTATTTGGTTTACACCAAAACCGATTATATTTTTAATTAAAGAGATAACGCAATAAATCATATGATAGGATTACTACCGAATCTTTATCCTTTTAATTCCAATAACTACGGGAAATCATTCGGAGATCACTATCGTTTTAATACATATTTAGATACATAATATAGAAAAGGCTACTTACTTTTTGATCACTAACAGTAGCAATCTATTCATTGATCGATAAAATTGCCTGTATCTTATCGCCATTGCTGGAAGTCACAATAATGTGCTACTTTTTCTTTACTTTTATGTATATTCGGGCCGCAGTGATTTTCGAGTGGTAGTTTATTGGAAATTCTCGAATGACTGGGCAGCATAAGCAGACCACAGGGCCAAAAGGATTTCCATATCTGTCTTGATACTATGCTGCTTTTGGTTTTCCGGATAAAATATTGCTAAGAATTTAGTTAGATCGCCGATTTCAACAGGAATCATAATACGTATAATAATAATAATGCCCGCACAATCACATACATAGCCTCTGACCCCTAACTAGGATTTTCTGTATCTAGGGTATCAGAAACTACGAGGATCGGGGATCCACAACACCCAGACACAGAACAAATACTTGCGCTTTTTTTTTCAATGCACAAATTGTTGTCCTGTAGCGGGAATCGAACCCGCGACCTCACGCTTTACAGTCGGCTATCCGCCCATTGCGCCACATCGGTCGTCAAGTATGTACCTACTTACTGCTGAAACAGGAACTATTTAAATACACTTTGTGTAAAACCTTCCTTACAAAAATGATAAAATTACAACCGGAGATGGCGCAATGATCGAAAGTGTCTCCTGGCCTACGATTAATACACCACTTCAGTCTATCTTTTACCACTTTCTGCCGGTCTTCCACCTGGAACTCGCGCAAGTTCTTCATGACTTCATCGTTACAGCTATACCTGGGGTGGCAGTCTGGGCGTCAGTCTTTCGGCCTTCATGTATGCTAGTTTCACCGTACGATCTTCTCGCATTCTTTTGAGAGGGCCGAGTAGACAAACTTTGTGTACTTTATCTCGCCAATGATATGTGGTTTGGCCACCAGTTCTTCAATTTTTCTATTCTTTCTTCCTGTCTATATAAACTCTATCTGTGCTGTACTTAACATTTTAAGTCACAAATCTATAGTATTGTTTATTTGTGCAGGTATGGCGACACCCGTGGCGGCGATCGTATCATAAACGACGGAAAGCGCAATGGGAGATAGAATCAGATTACTGCGAATCGGTACGTACAAATCATCCAGCTTTGTCGATCCTATTTGTTTCGTGTGTCATTGCTCTATGTAGAGTAATGAAGCGAGTATAGAACATTTAGAACTGTAAGGATATCATAACCACTTTGATGGTAAATTTAATACAAATTATGCCAGTTCTTTGTTTTTTTTCTAGAAAAGAATTTAATTACTATTATCTGAACTATTGCCTAATCAAATCAATCGTTATCACATAGTCATTTCAATCAGCTAATACACAGTTATACATTTCAACATTCACCAAACCCGCGTTATTATTATCACGATCACATTATCTTCATGTAGATTGATAAGAAAGAATTGATAACTTTACAGATTACATATTTGAAATTGTTGATTAGATCCAATTCCTGATACTCCGCCGATAGGAGGTGATACGCTATTTCTAACCTATCTTGAATACCTAGTCGTTTACGCTAAATGCTCATTGTGCAGAGTGCAAGTGGCGAGATCTTCTCCTACATATATTTGTTGAGTAATATTAATAATGTCCACACATAGCTCTGACTCGTAAATAAGATTTCCTGTATCTAGGATATCAGAAACTACGCGGGTCGGGAATCCACAGCACCCAGACACGGAACAATTTGCGTAATTTATTTTTTCAATGCAAAAATATGTGTTTCGTATCGAGAATCAAACCGATCGTGAGGAAACCAGCAAAATATTCAAGTATATGAAATATTTGCCAACCATCAAATGCCATAGATTTCGACCTATAGGTCTTATAGAGATACCTATCTCTATAGGACCTATAGGTCGAAATCTATCACGCTAGACAGTATCATCATCATCATCATCAGCCGGAAGAAGTCCACTGCTGAACATAGGCCATCCCCTTTGAATGCCACCATGAACGGCTACTAGCCCTTTGCATCCATCGGCTCCTTGCGACTCTTACAATGTCGTCGGTCCACCTAGTGGGGGGCTTACCTACAGAACGTCTTCTGGTGAGTCTTACCCACCAAGACCGATTCCTTCCTTATTTTACCTTAGTTTTCCTCCTGAATCACAAGTCTTTCCCTTTTGACTCAGAAGGAAAACGGTATTTAGGAAGGTCTTTTTTCTCCGTGTACTAGCCCTTTGCATCCATCGGCTCCATCACCTGCTGGGGGGCCTACCTACAGAGCATCTTCCGGTTCGTGATCGCTACTCGAGAACCTTTCTTCTTAGACAGTATTAGACAGTCTCTTAAAAAGAAGGCCTGTGTGTATAGTGGGATCATAATAGGCTGATGATGGTGAGAATAGATGATGTCCTCACGTTTCGGAGTTGGTTGTTCACCTCTTGCACTACATTGGTCGTCGAAAGGTAGTAGGTAAGGTTTATGTAATAGATGACAATTTGTAATTGTCATTCAGGTTCGCGGAATGCCGCCCTATGACTCCGGCCGTCGACTGCTTGATCTAATGGATATGTCCATGTTTGATTTTCTCATCGGGAACATGGACAGGCATCACTATGAAACTATCAAGTATGTACCAATTACGGATCTGATTGATAAAATCTAACTACAAAATTGACAATTTTTTAATTTGAGAACGTTACTACTTTCCCAGTACTACTTTCCCAGTACAGTTGAAAGAAAAACCAGATGTATCGCTAAACCAAAACTTTATCTTGTTTGAAAATCTATTACCTACTCCTTGCACGATTAATTGATTATAGTACATCAAAGATAAGCAAGCTACTTAAATTCCTCGTTGCAGTGGTATTTTTAATTGTTTTTACTTGTTGCATTTTATCTCCGCCTTATTAACACTGCAGTGCCCAACAGAGATCTACATTTAAGCTACACTATAAAAGCTTTTGGAAGCAATCAACATCTGAATAGGATTTGTAAAAATCTATAACATGAATCGTGAAACTGCAAGATCATCGCTTCTGAAATTTTCTTAACTGTTTCCCCTTCAACAGAATGTTCGGCAACGAAACGTTCACTCTTCACTTAGACCACGGACGAGGGTTTGGGAAGCCATTCCATGATGAGCTGAGCATCTTGGCGCCTCTGCTGCAATGCTGCATCGTGAGGCATACCACACTCGCTACTTTACTTAAGTAAGTTATATCAACCTTTTACAAAGACAGTCCAGGGGGATTGCCAAGGGACTCGGTCTTTTTGTTCATCTTTGATCATATATTTCAATACTTCAGCCCTCTTTACTTATAACACGACACAGTCTTGTTCTGAAAAAAAAAGTATCACAAAATAGGAACCTTTTTTTATGCAACAAGGTGACGACACGAGTAAGTGATAACATGGTTTACGATAGCTAATTAAATGTCAGAGCCATTCAGAATTTTGAAATTCAACAGTTAAAAATCCTACGCGGCAATGTACTGCGCTCGTCACTCTGAGATCTATACCAATCATAATGCGGGGATATCATAAAATGACGATAACTATTAACAGAACCTTTCCTTATAGATATCACAACGGCATACCCCTATCGAAGGTCCTGCGTGAGACACTGAAAGTAGACCCGTTGGATCCCATACTATGGGAGCCTCATCTCAAGGCTCTCGATAGAAGAGTCGGCATCGTCCTAGACGCAGTCAGGAAATGCGTGAATAAAGCACAAAACCCAATGCAAAACGAAGTTAACGACTTTGTATGACAATTGTGAAAAGAAGCTGTAAAGGAAGGACCTCGTAAAAAGTGTTGAAGATTGTGATAACAATGCTGTGACCTGTGACTAGAGAAAAACTTCCATTCGGAGTCGGAGCCAAGAACGTAGTAGAAATGAAAAATTGGCTTCACTTTTGGTTGTCTTGCTTTTTCGTCCTAGCAAAAATGTACAAATGTGCAAGGGTGCTGCAATTTGCAAAGTGACTCGCTAGTCGAACTCTCTCATTTACCGTGACTTAAGACTTTAGTTTTTATCAATGCAATGTCGTCCTAATCTTTGGTTTGGTCTGCAAGACTTGGCTGGATCCTTATGACCCTGACTGTTCCTTACCAAATTTCAAAGTCATACCCTAAAATAAATGGGGGTAGTATGATTTCATTGGTTATGGAATAGTTTAAGATCATAAGATCCGCCCATTAGACGTAAGGTTATAGTGCCAAAGATTGTCCAAATGAATTTTCAAAATGTTCATATTATAAGAACCATTCCAAGGGATAAATAAATAAAATAAGCCATGAAATGCCAAATACAGACCGCATTCATATTTTTGGTTGTATATCAGCGTCAACTCGTTGTGAAATTTAAAATTTTTAACAGTATTGATGAATATTATGTTTAGTAGTTGTATTTCTCTGTATATTTTGACTAGTTAATAAATTGTATAAAGATATATATACTTATGTCGATCGTAAGACCTAAAGGCGGAAGTGCGAATGTAAATGTACATAATTAATAAAATGCAGTTACTGTAGTTAGTAAGGGTATTTAGTTCATAAGATTTATCTGCAACTATTTACTATTCTTTTTTTGTTAATTAAATCTTGTTACCATAGCTGAAAGCTCAAGAAGGCACATATCATAAGTAAGCGGTTTACGGCTGCGTGTGATAATCGTTCTCAGACCATGTCTGATTTATTTTGATAAGTTTTATGTTTCTATTGAGGCTAGCATTGCAATGCAAATCAATTTTAAGCTTTTCTCGCATTTCATCTACTTACTACTATGTATCTATTTACTAACTTACGACGGTAGGAACATACTTAATATATTTGGTCGCTATCACTGTGTTCTAATCTTCTAATCTTATAATTCATCAGCTGATCTCATGTCAAAAGTCTCATTTTCGTTTTAGCTATTTTAAGGTGATCTACTTATTGTTGTTTACCTGCTCTTTTAATAAATCACTTTTTTTCTGTGCGTTTACTTTCCGGAACTTCGCTTTTGGAATTTGGTGTCTTATTTTATTTACTTTTGAATCTAATAGTTTTACTGGCAGTTAAGTTCAGCTGTATTTATTTTAATTAAAATTACTTGTAAGCGTTCGGTGTGTATAAATTTGGATGATGATACTTAGTTTACACCTACCAAGTTACCCAGACGAGATTATAGTATAAAGAGCTAGTGGTCAACTCTACTGTCGGATTTATCAGGCTGCCTGAAGGCCTCCTACATGGCTTTACGGCTTTGCTTTACATACAGCCGAGACCGACAGCTTGTATAACCGAAGCACAGTATAGCGCTCCGTTGAAAATACCACTAAACGGTCACCCATCCAAATGATGGTTGATAAGAGAAACAGAAGCAGAACAGAAACTAATTTATTCCTGACAATGTATTCACAAAAGTATCTACGAACGGTACAATTTAGCTCACGATCGGTAAGACATCAGTCTCTACCAATCAGCATGTCTATGGGCAAGATAACTGGTCGTCTCAATCGGTTGGTGGTTGGGTCGCCCCAACTCACAACTTCACATATTGACTACAGATTGGTGCATGAATACATATATTTTAATAGATAAAGAGCTATAGTTCTGCTATACATACGCTTCAATGCGAAAAGCTGAACTGAAGTTGGGTAGGCTCTTGGACAAGAAATTTGTGTGTGAAAGGGGAAAGCACGATCACGATCCTACCGATCCTGAGCAAAATCGTGTAGTTCGTAGACACTTTAAGACCAATGCTCACCCTAAGTGACGTTAGGGTGCATGTTCAACTCGCTCGCTGTCTCGATAGCATATTTGATTGGTGTAAACAAGGCTTAGCGTAAGATTTGTTTGATATGAAGTCGACTTGCCAAAGACGTACCTAAAATTGTATTAATGTATGAAATTGTTGTAAAGTAAATTGTGATGCAAATAAACTGCATGTCTCTGTTGACTGTTTACAAATTAAATGTTAAACGAATCGAATGTTGTTTTTTTATTGCAATCCCTTCTATGTTTTAATTAGGTATACATATTAGGGAATAGCCTAATTAAGTAGAGCTTTAGTTTAAGTCAGTAGGATGAGAGAAAAGTGACTCCAAATAATGTTTTCAAATAACTTAAAAAGAAGGATGTACTTGGAGATCGATCTCGAGATTTTCAGGCATTTTTGGCATCTAGATATACTCGTAAGTTAGTATAGAATGCTTTATTTTTTAAAAGCATAGGTACATCCTCATATGCGGTAATTTTTATTACGAATTCGTGAAAATGAGAAAAAAAATCTGTCTAAAAATAAATATTCGATAACAACCCGACCATTTCAATCAACGAGTACAAAAAGTGGTGATACTTTTGACAATATTCGTAACTTTTTCGCTCTTATGGTTATTATTGCATCTTACCGGCTCAAGGTTATCAAGCGTTCTATATTTACAAACGCCACCCACAAGGAAAGAAACAAAATCTTTCTTGCGACACAAGAAACTTAAGATACAAACAAACCAAATTATGTCTTGTAAAAATAACATACATATTTGTAGGGTCAGTGGTCCCGCCGTCGCATAAAACTCGTGAAACAGAGATACGTCCGTCCCCCATAAAAAGAGGAATATGAATAGTATCTACGGATATTTGATATAACATTTTATAGCTTTACGGCAGTTTTGTTGTTTATCAAAAGTGATATATAAATCTAGAGCATCGAATCAAGGCACACGTACCTACCTACTATTTGTAAAGTTAAGTGATACCAACCTCTATTTCCAATAATTGGTAAACCTAAATCATTCAAAACAAATAAATGATAATCAAACCAAAATCACAATAATCCATACAAATATTATAATCAACTCTGTCTGTCTTTCTGATTGTTTGTTACCTTTTCACGCATATAACGCTGAATTGATCTTGATAAAACTCAGTACGAAAATAGTTTGGACCCCAGGGAAGGACAAAGAATACTTTTTCAATCGCGATAAACTGTAACAACAAGGAACACATAAGTAGTAACATTTATATTTATACGAGCTGTTCCCCGCGGTTCCACCTATGATAAAATGTATCTTAGGTCCTTCTTCAGGGTTCAAACTATCCGTGTACCAAATTTTATTTAAATCAGTTCAGTAGTTTAGGCGTGAAAACGTAACAGATAGAGAGACAAAGTTACTTTCGCATTTATAATATAAGTAGGGATGTAAAATTTGGAGAGTCACAATGAGTAGGTATGTACCTAAGTTTGTTACTTCTTCACCCTGAAACGGATCATTTCATTTTTTCATTTCATTTATTCCAAAACAAATAAATTTTATATTGGAAATTAACATTCATAAATTATAATAATACACATAAAATAAACAAGTCATTACAAAAAAAAAAAAAAAAAAAAAATTTAATGTCATAAATTTAATGGCCGCTGCCACGGTCACACAAGTATTCCTCTATGGAGTAATAACACTTTTCCAACAAGAAATGTTTCAGTTTAGTTTTGAACTCATTAATGTTATGGATAGATTTAAATAGGATGGGTAGCCTGTTGTACAACTTGACAGCCTGGACCTCAGTGCAGTGACCAACAACTTGCAAAGTGGGGAAGAAATCACTTTTTAAATCTTTCCTACGCGTTACTTCTCTCAATTGTCTATCCGCCTCTGTCTCAAAGTTTTTTAAATTTTTGACTAAATTCGTTAAAATAAGTAAAATGTATAGGCTGGGTGCAGTGAGAATTCCTAATTCTTTAAAATATTTTTTACAAGATTCTGTCTGAGGAATACGCACTATTGTTCTGATTGCTCTCTTTTGCATAATAAAGGCACCTTTCATGTTGTAACTATAACTGTTTCCCCAGAACATGATGCTATATCTGAGCTTTGATTCTACCAAAGCGAGATAAACTTGTCTAAGTTGTGCTAAGGTTATCTCTTCTCTTAGGCTTCTTATTGCATAACACGCAGAACTTACACTAGATTCAATTGCCTTGAGTTCATCTTTCCAATTCAAATTGTTATCAATATACATTCCTAGAAATTTTACCGTCTGCACTGATTCCACTCTAATACCTTCAAAATTAACATTGAATGAGTCTTTTTGTCTCGCTGTAGTCTTGAACAACATCAGGTTTGTTTTACCTTTATTCAGGACGAGTTCGTTAATGCTAAACCATTCCTGGAAGTTTGTAAGAGCATCACTCATCTTGCTACTCAAATTTTCAATTGTGTCAGAAGACACTATTGCATTGGTGTCATCTGCAAAAACTGTCAATTTTATATCTGGTATTTTTTTTTCCATGAACATTATTAAGTCATTTGTAAAAATTATAAAAAGCAATGGTCCTAAAATAGATCCTTGTGGAACACCTACTTTCATTTCAGTCATTATCGATTTATAAGTAGTTTCAAGTTCATCTTCAATTGTTTTGATTTCAACGACTTGCTTTCGACCAGTCAAATATGAATTAAATAGTTCAAGTGTTGAATTTCTAATACCATAGTGTTCTAATTTCTCTAGTAGTATTTGGTGATTGATTGTGTCAAAAGCTGAACTTAAATCCAAGAATATTCCGCCTACCTTATGTTTAACATTTAATTTACTGACTACATCACCAATCAGATTGTTAATCGCGTCTACGGTTCCTACAAATCTTTGATAGCCAAATTGTTTTTTACTTATAACATTATTGAGACGCAAATGTCTCAGTAGTCTTATCTTCATTAATTTTTCATAAATCTTTGATAAGATTGGTAACAAAGAAATTGGCCTATAATTTTTGGCATCTGTTTTTTGTCCCTTTTTATAAATTGGAAGAACCTTAGCGACCTTTAGTTGGTCCGGGAAAGTATTTTTCTCAATGCAGTCATTAAAAAAGTGTACCAGAGGATTTGCTAGCAAGTCTATGTGATCTTTGATTATTCTAATGGGTATTTCATCTATTCCAAACGATTTCTTATTGGCCATATGTTTCACGATATTTAAAATTTCGTGTTTCCTGACTGTGTCAAAAACCATATCGACCACCACTCTATTTACGTTATGCTGTAAAATTGGAATAGCTGGCATGAAGGACGCAGAACTCTTAACAGAAGTTTTCGTCATATCAAACTGTCTAGAGAAAATATCTACTATTTCCTGTGGATTTTTAATTATTCTATTATCTGATTTCAGTAAATATTCTTCCTGTTTAGTATCTTTTCGTTTATTTCTATATCTATTGACTACATCCCATATAGCTCTAATTGAGTTCCTTGCTGCATCTATTTCTTGTTGTACTCCTAATCGTTTTGCTTTTCTTAAAACTTTTCTATAAATATTCAAATATGTCTTTTTATATTTTAATGCTACTTCACCACCACTTTGATTAATATTTAATGTAAGAAATCTTTTCATCACACTTGAGACTCTAACTCCTTTCGTAACCCATTTTATTTCTTTACTAGGTTTTACCATACATGTTTTCTTTTTCTTTTTGAAACTCTTATTAAAAACGTCTATAAATTGTTTTAAAAAACAGTTAATTCCTAAACTTTTCCAATCAATACCCTCTACAAGTAGTACAAATGCTCTAGTATTTTCTTTATTATAAATTCTCCTAGTTATTTTAATATGTTTCTTTATAATGCTACCTTGTAATTTTGGCAACTCCAGCGTGCAAAACAATCCCGCATGTCCATCTGCGAGTCCATTAAAAGCAACATTCGTATCTAAGATTATATCATCTGTAATATTTGTTATAAAATTATCTAAACAAGACATCGAATCATTGCGCATAAATGTCGCAGTGTCAATTAAAGTTCTAAAATTGTAACATGTCAATAACTTAAGAAATTCAGCCTTTCTTCTGTCATCTCTAAATAAATTAACGTTAAAATCACCGCATAGGATACATTTCTTGTCAAAAAAGTGCTCTAAGAATTTCTCTAGCTGCTCCATAAATAACTCAAAGTTTTTGTCAATTGGGTTCCGATAACAGCAGCACACATGTACATTAGTATCCAAGTCCCGTACTCCACATAACTCAAAATGTTCTACTTTATACAGTTCTTTACAGAAAGCAACTTCTTCGCACTTTACACTATTAAGCCCTAAGATCAAAGTACCACCTCTTTTATTTTTGGTGCGGCAGTTGATAGCTACAGGTTTGTAATTTTGTATATGAAATGCCGTAGCAGAAACTTCGTTTAAAAAATGTTCACATAAGCAGACATAATTGAAGTCACAATATAATGAATGAATGTATAACTCTAATTCATTTTTCTTACTAGACACCCCACATACATTTTGATAAAAAATATTAACTTTATTACAATTATCAGGATTAATTTTATAATTGTGGTCTGTATTACTTACGAAAAAATGTTTTCGGACTTTCTGAACTGATTGGTACAATATCGCTAAATGTATCTAATTCCATACTATGTATAAACTTTAACGACGAGGACCCCTGAAAGGTATGGGATAAAGCTCGGGCTACATTACTAACTACACGTTTTTGAGTCATTATATAAGACTCATGTCCTTTTTCTGGGTTTATATCTAAAAATTGTATATTCTCATTATATTTTGCTAAACTTTCTATGTTTCTATTTATTGCATATATTTCTCTATTGTTTCGTCCATCATATTTCATACCACTCATAATAACATTAAATTGCCTCCTATTCTTATTAATAATATTATCTAAAACTTTTATATAGCTACTTTTATTTAAGTTCTGATTTTTATAATTACTACACAATATAACAACCAAATCACCCCGCCTTAGATGCCTCGTTTTTTCTTCGAAATTTTCTAGCATCCTTTCGATGTCACTTCCCGGCTTGCAATCATTTGACAGGATGGGCTCTATGGTGATCAACGGATTGGGTTTAAAAATTCAGTAAAGTCTCAGCTAATGAATACCCTGAATAAATGCATACAGCTTTCTATTTCTCTTTATCCTGGAAAAACTTGTCTCGTTGTATATCTTGTCTTGATAGGCGCCAGCTATATAATGGAAAACAATACATAATTGTTTTAATTGTAGCGAAAAACAATAGACACACTTGAATAATCAATTAGAATTATAAACATATAAATGGACATATCTATTAGGTATATTCTAAGTATACGAGTACATTACCCGTCAGCTAGTAATAATCACATTTTCTTTGTTGAACGACGATTTACAATAAGGAACTAAAAAAAGTGGCGTACCTTGGGAGAGGCCTATGCCCAGCAGTGGACTGATACGGGCTGATGAGCCTAAATTCAAAAATTAACTCGAAATGTTTGTTGGAATTCGAATACAACGATTTGATATAACGCTCTCTGTTCGATTTTCTCAACTTTCAAATTTATTTTCTTAACTTTTTCACAGTTCATTGCTCCCATGAACTGTAATTACAATGTGTTAAATAATATTAGTGCACCACCAGGTGTTTTCATGAAATATGATCGCGATGTTATTGTTTTTTATAAATATCACACACATAAATCATCATTCTAAATAGGTAACTGCGTATGTTTTGCTAGTTATAAATAGTAACTACATTTTATTTCGATTTTCTTTTATTTTTTATTATGGGTTATTAGGAGGTTGGAACAGGCGTAGCTAGTTTTAAGTTTGACGTTTTAAAGTGATCACAATGTATCCTCGGATGTAAAGTAATAATGTGGTCGAAGGTAGTGACCTAACCTAACCACGCTACGTCTGGACTTAAAAATGGCTCTCAAGTGAGGCTAACAGGTTACACCATCAGCGCCGATAGACTTTTTAAATTAAGCTAACCAGAACACCAGGTTTGCATAAAAAATGTCCTAAACCAAGCCATGGTTTTATGTTTTCGTTGCAGGATTCGAACCCACGACCTACGGAGTCGCAAGACGACGTCAAAACATTTGTGCTATCATCGCTTCAGAACAAGCGAATGAAACTAACATTACTGTTTAGTTATGTTATTGGGTATTTTGTTTCTTAGTCATTCGGTAGAGGAAAAAAAACTACATTTTATAGCGATGATGGCTCAGTGGTAGTGACGTCAGCTTGCGATCCGTAGGACGTGGGTTCGAATCCTACAATGAGCTTGAGCTTTCGGTGACGGAAAATATCGTGATGAAACCATAGCTTGGTGGTAGGGTATTTTCTAGTACTCGCCTGGCTAGCTACCACCCTCTTGTTAAGAATCTGTCGCCAAGCACCTATCGGTGTGTTCCGGCAGCCTCACTTGAGAGCCAGTTCCCAGTCCAGGTGTAGCGTGGCGCCGCCTTTGGCCACATCGTCACCTAACATCAGGTGACTTGTAGTCAAACGCTACCCTGTAAATAGTAAAAAAAAAAAAAAAAACATTTTCCTTAAAATTCTGAATATATCTCTACGAAGAAGACTGCGATATATAATATTCCGATCTATTCTCTACTCTCCGATTGCTACTTTTGACCAAGGAATCTATGGAAATGACTCATATTGTTATCTGTTTCCGATTTTTATGCGGCGATATTCGTTTGTTTTGCGAATCTACTATGTCAAATACATTTACATATTATACTGAAATATTTTCTTCAGCTTTATATATGTATAATCATCAGCCTGTTATGTTCCCACTGCTGGGACAAAAGCCATCACTCAGAAAGAGAGACCCTCTCTTCTTCTCTCTTGAGAGTATGGGCTGGTAGATTTGAACGTTGTGGTTTTTGGATATGCCGGTTTCCCCACGATGATATCACGTTTTACCTTCAGCTATTACTGCTCTTCTATTAGTTGTATTGAACCTACATTATAACAAAAAGTTTTACAATAATTGTTTGATTAAATATAACATATTATACTAACAACAACCGCATTTTATTAGATATCACTTCAGTCCATCCGAAGGATGTATTGTAGAAATCGACCTCGAAAATAAGACCGCCCATTGTAGCACTAGCTCTAAAAAACAAAAGAGCGTTATTCTTATCTATCTATCTATACAATGTAAAGTAATATGTTACCGCTTTTGTATTATATCAAACATATCAACAAGGTTACAAAATAGTTCAAATTACAATGCACGTGTTTGTATTAGACGTACGGATTTTACGTTTCAAATAGCACATGAAAACCGGAAAAATGATCGAACTGTTAAGAAGTGGCGGTAGAATTTAATTTGAAACAAAATTCTAATTTATGATCGTAATTTCAACTAGGTCGGAAGAATAATGCACGGCCTCGGCCCGTGGTCATCCGTTACCAGAAGCGTCGCTATCACTGGATGCCCGATAACCATAAATTGTACGACAAACCGACTTTGCCTTTACTGAATTCTATAACAGATGTAGCACACATTTTCTTGTATAACTTAATATAATGTTATAGCATACACTGAGAAAAAAAATCTGACTTTCTTTCTGATTCTTTACCTTCCAAGATCGTTTCCTTCCTTATTTTGTATTAGTTTTCCTTCTGAATCACAATTCCTTCCCTTTTGATTCAGAAGGAAAACGGTATTTCGGATGGTCTTTTTTCTTCGTGTTGGGGTGGTTTTGTGGCGAGCCGTCAGTGCGTTGCGACACCGCGTACCCCGAGACACTCCCTGGGGCTTAATCTCTAACCCCTGACCATTGGCTTACCTTAACCGCCTATTCGGGTGTGGAGAGCTGGTTAGCTCTTGCGAATGGAGATATTTTATTATACCCTGGATTAACACATAGGTTACTTTATATCCCGGAAAAATTATCTGTTCATTTGGAAATCCAAGAAGCACGCACTTCTTGGCAATTAGTCATCTTTTATTAAAATGATTATGAAATCAATTTTATTTAATATTCCTGTTACCAAAATGCAGTTATCAATTTTAGTCTTATTTGTCCAATAGTATGGCACTAGTTTTATTGCCCTTCAAATTGAATTACTACTTGGCAGCCGCAGACTAGATGCAGTAATTTCCACCCAGACACTCGGAAAATATTTCTACCTAGTATAAATTATACCTGTTACAATATATTAAATACTGCTCCCCGCGGTTTCACCCGCGTCTTTCCGTTATTCTGTAAGAATCTTTTTCCGAGATACAAAGTAGCCTATGTTTTAATCCAGGATGTTAGCTAACTCCATTCCAAATTTCATTCTGATCCGTTTAGTAAATTTTGCGTGAAAGGTTAACAAAAATCCATACATACTTACAAACTTTCACATTTATAATATTAGTAGGATAGAATGTTCCATGTTTTATGAGTCGTTATTTGAAGTAAGTCCGTAAGAATAATGCACGGTCTTGAGGTCATCTGTTACGACAGAGTTGCTATCGGAGGAGGTAGAGGCCCGATAACCGTAAATTGGCGGCCGACAAGACGGAAACTTTGTTCAGTATGCTACTGCATTCAGTAGGATAATGTATGAAGTATTGGCATTCTGGGCTAGAAAATTAACATAATAACTTCAAGAATTGATTCTGTAATTAAACCTGAACTAAATTGTAGTCAGGGGTCAGAGCTATGAATGTGACTGTGTAGGTGTTATTTATTTTTATTATTATTGAGTTGCACTACAAAAATGACAATACGATTTATATTAGGTAGTAAAAAACTCGCCTGTGTATCTTTTTAATTTGTAAAATCCTCCTAAACGATTTGACAAATTTCAATGAACTACAATGGCTACCTATGTTACAGTTAGACAATTGTAGCCTGACAAAAATTCAGCTCGATGTTAGAAAATTTAAAACCCCATAAGTAGTTTTAAGGAAAAGGAACTGAGTGCATGAAAATTGTGAAAGGTAAGTGGGGTGCAATCGACTTTATTTCTCAACAGGTATATTTTTGTGCCCCATTTAAATTTTTGACGAAACATGTCTATTGACTTTTAAGCTAACTTTTTTTCAAAAACGCTCTCTAAAAAATAATAATTGTCTAACTCTAACAGAAACGGTTGCCACCCCTAATGTCCCATCATCGGCCACCACTCTGTAAATACACAGTTAATTGAATTGAATTACATGCTATCACTGGCAATCTAATAATAATAATAATTTGGTGTATCAGTGGCAGCCGATTTCCATACAAATGAACATTGTAACATTGCGTCCCGTATCGGCACTATCTTTAATAACCATAAATCCCAAATGGATTGAGCCATTATTATTTATGGCCTAGAAAAAAATCTGGATGTCATTTCAATTCCGTGCACCGAAATAGCAGAAATTATGCATGACTTCCTTGCTAAATGTTCGACATTTTTGCAGGAGCGCTGGTTTTTCGTGAAACTACATTTTTGGGTTGTGCCGTCCTACTTCCGCCATTTATGAGTGTCTCATTATAAAACCTCGCCAAAATTTTTAAAAGGTATTCGTACGCTCTGAATTAGGTCGTCAAGTCAAAATCGAGCTGTATTGAGCTATATTTTTTAACTTAAAGTTAAATCACACAGTGATCGAAGATGGCACAACGCTACACCTGGACTAGAAACTGGCTCTCAAGTGAGACCGATAGGTGTATGCCGACGATGGTAGCTAGCCAGGCGAGCACTAGAGTATGCCCTACCACCAAGCAAATTATACATAATTACACCTGTGAGCTGTATATAATGTATATATAGGTATCTTACGTTGTCCAAACCACCTCAATACAAGATTTACGCGTAACCGCGTCAGCAGCAGCGCATGCCTCATTTGTAATAGCCATCGGACAATAAGGGGACAATGCTGTCCACGGTCAATGTCCATGTAGTGGATTATTGTGGCGTCGCCTGTGGCCCGCCGATAAATCTCTTGGAAACAATAGCGTTCGGCCAACGTTGGCTGGTGTAAATCACTCCGAGCCTGTGTATGGACAAGCTGTGCATTGATACAAGGGACTATTGAAAAGGGAACGCTGTTGTTTCATAGAAAACCTTTGTGGGTTTCGAATTTTTAACTCCATGCACATTGTTGGTATCTCGTATCTAGTTTTAGCATACACTTCATAAAGCCAAACCTGATGGCTGATAGTCACTTCAGCAGTCGCTTTGCCGGTGCCTTTTGTTTTCTTTTTTAAACTTTTTTATTAGCTTCACGTAACTAACTAACAAACAATCTAATAAAATCTTAGAAGTCAATTTCAACCTACTTCTATAATTATGTCGTATCGAAATGAAACTTTGTATGTAATCTGTAAGTATCAAACATATTAGATACATTTTATCAACCCGGATTCAATCATAAAGTGTAAACAAAATGCTAAAATCACCCTTATTACCTGCACGGAGTAAACGAATGCAACTGCAAATCAAACAACGAAAATCGGTAACGCTTTCGGCATCATATTTGATGGGCGCAAGCTGCAGACAAACTCTGAGCAACTACAACTGCAGGTAACTTGCCACTTGCCAGCCTCAGTTGAACAGCTAACAACAGACCAAACTTTGGCAGACAGGAAGTACGGAACACACGTGGCCCTAACTTACTGACGTGGAGGAAACACCCGATTATGCATATTTAGTTTTCTGTAAATGTAAACATATCCTTAAGTAAATGCGAATCTGTGTTTGTTGAACGGATTGAAAAGACATAGTTTGCTTAGACATACTTTGTTTAGACATAGTGTGCTTAGACATACTTTGTTTAGACATAGTTTGCTTGGACATAGTTTATGATGGGCCTGAAATTAATATTATTTTATACCTTGTATTCCGCTAATTTTTATTTCGGAAAAAGGTACGGTGTAATTATAATAACGCCCACCAAGTCTCATTATTTTTTTATCTCAGTGGTAGTGACGTCGGATTGCAACTAATTTGAAGCTTAAATTATTGAATATAGTAATTATACCCATGTCATAAATGAAATATATACTCATACATTGCTCTTACTTCTTACCTAGGATTCTTTCTACATATCTACGGTATCAGAAACTACATGCGGATCGGGGATCCACGACTCCCAGACACTATTTTAGTTTAAAACACCGCGGTGGCAGCATTAATAAAGAAGTTCTTTCATCATTTGGTGGCAGTGGCACGATATGGAGAAAAAACTACCTAGAATAAAGTACAATCAAACGATCAATGTAAATAATTTAACTTACATAATACTTGACCCAATTCAAAATACAAAACACCTCATTATTTTATTTAGCTAACAATAACCTAAGCAATTGCGAACAAAATAATTTGAAAATTAATTAAAGACTCCATCGAACAATGTCCCTAACGCTGGTTTTAATTCAATGTTCACAGTGTAATTTCACAGTTCATTATGCAAATGAATGTTTCTTAAAAATAAGGCTTTCATTAATTTTATTGGAGTGGGCGCCCGACGTCAACGGTTGTAAGTTACGGGAATTGTAGGCCCTAGGTTCTGACGTAACTTGTAACTTGGGCTTCATGAATTGTTAGGGTTGGTAGAGCTTGCAAAACGAAATAAAAAAGGAATGTCGAAGACCTTTCTTCGAGGTAACGGATGCAATAGAAGTTCCTCCTGACATACGACGTAATGCCTTCTATGGCGACATTTTCCACTTGAAATCTGTATCTTTTACCGTCATCTAATTGTAGGAAAAATTAAAAAGTTATTATCTAAAAGAGCTAAACCTTGGCCAAAGCCGTATCACAAATAGTTATCCTACTAAAATTATAAACGTGAAAGATTATGAGTATGGATGGATGATTACTCTCTCACGCAAATACTACTGAACAGATCTGAATGAAATTTGGAATGGATGGAGATAGCTTATACCCTCGATTAACACATAGGCTACTTTTTATCCCGGAAAAAGGTGCCTGTGGGATAACGGGAAGACGCGGGTAAAACCGCGGGTGCAAGCAGTTAATTAATAACACAGTCTATTGGCTGTTTCACCCGCTTTACGTTATGTGTATGTGTCTCCCTAGAGTTTGAAGTATCTCCATACTACATTTTATCAAGATTGGTCCAGAGTTTTAGACATGAAAAGGTAATAAACAAACGTAGAGACAGATAGACTTACTTTTATAGTATTGGAAAATAGCCCTAATCCTACCGGAAGCTTGTGATATTCCGCGTGTCCGCCCTATTGTTACGCTCAGATGCAAAGCGTCGAAAACTGTCGTCAGGTTTCACGATAATTCCCTTTGCCTCGAACTCTTGACGCCTTTCAATTATTAAAATATTCCTTTTAATACACCGCTTCCCCTTACAGAATTGTCGAGACTACAGTGTTTATGTTTAATTAGAAAATCAGATTTATTCCATCAAGAGAAAGGGTTTAATAAGTTGACAAAGAAAATGTCGTCATTAAATTGTGTTGATAGCAAAACGTGGAGTAGCTTCACAATTATATCCAACAGGAAAGGATTTCCTCATTTTAATAAATGCAAAAAAACCATCGCTTGATGAATTGCTTTCTTAGAACAGATAATTAATAGGAGTGGCTATTGTTTGAGTAGCTGAGACAGTTAAGAAATAGCTCTACAATACTTAAATGCCAGGTGTTTTAACTAGTTACTTTTATGTGTATTTTCTAAAGAGGGTTTTGAAACGTATGAATTCAATAGCGGCGCCCCGTGGTTTTTCCGTTGTCCCACATTTCCCGGGAGGATAAAAAGTAGCCTATTAATCCAGAGCTATCTCTATTCTAAATTTTACTCAAATTTTTTGAGTCGTGTCAGTGTGAAGAGTTAACATACATTACACACTCACAAACTTTCGCATTTATAATATTATCAAGTGTGTCTTACGAAGTTTTTCTATCAAAAAAATGGATGGCATAATATCTCACACCAGTAGGTACATTAATGTATATTGGGAATTAATTATTATTTTGTG
This sequence comes from Opisthograptis luteolata, assembly GCA_931315375.2. Taxonomy (NCBI): domain Eukaryota; kingdom Metazoa; phylum Arthropoda; class Insecta; order Lepidoptera; family Geometridae; genus Opisthograptis; species Opisthograptis luteolata. The sequence continues at coordinate 4,574,217 of OV928044.1, forward strand.
TATTTTATGTAAGTGATTATGTAAGTAGATATCTCTAGTACCTATGCATCTTTTATTTTATTCTTTATTTTTGACATGACAGCGTCTTATAATTCGATAGAGCCGGCTGCACGCACGAAAAAACATGACTCATGCGGCGTTACCTCGCTCTGAGGCGTTCCATGTAAGGCTTGAAGTGCAAGCGAGAGCGCGGATCGAGCGACAAAGAAGCACAATCGGCCAATCGACGTTGTCACGTTCAACTATCGTCAGTAAACCGACTTTACAGACAACCAATTTTTTTTATTTAATTTATGTGGTTTACCACCGTCGATATAGTTTCGTACTATTGAGGAATGCTTTGTTTGAAAGAGATCGCTCAGAGTGTACAGGATGACGAGCGTGGCGCTTACTTTCAGGAGAGAGACTTTCTCGTCTTGTCCACTCATTTGCATTAAAAAGTTACTTTTTGTAACCGTATGTACGAAAAATTACTTAACTAACCAATCAAATAAATTGCAATCAAATCATGCGAGCAGGAGTAACTATAACGTCGATATAGGTCCTCTTCAAGCATCCGTGACGTAGCTCGTGTTGGCTATCCATTGGCAAATTGAGTCGGTTTGTTAGCTTATTTCCACCTGAGAGCGATGCCATTTCCCTGATTGAATTACACTATTAACGGCAAATGATATTAATTGAAGATTTATTCAGAGAACCGTATTCTAAAGTAAACTCGTACAACTGCGTACAGTTCCGCCAACTCAATTGAAACGTCGGGAACAAGAAATAAATGTTTAGCGAACATCGGTTAGCTTAGCTACCATTGAATTTGAAGCAATAATAGCTCAGAGGTAGTGACATTGACCCGCGACATGCAGTCGTGGATTCTAATCCTTCAATGAGCTTGAGCTTTCGGTGAAGGAAAACAACGTAATGAAACATTAGCTTGGTGTCAAGGCATTTTCTTGTACTCGCCTGGATAACTACCAAGTAAATTTTTTTATTGGTAAGCACCTATCAGTGCATTGCGGCAATCTCAGTTGAGAGCCAGTTAGTTCCCTGATCAGGCGTAGCATGACGCCGTCTTGATCACATCGTCACTTAACATCAGATGACTTGTAGTAAAACGCTACCCTGTAAAAAAAACATTGTAAAAATGGAGAAAATGACTACAAATCTTTCTTTTTTCGCAAATTTTTGAAAGTCTTCTTACTGTGTCCGTATTTACTTCTTTTTCGGCAAACTAACAACCAAAGGATTTTATCATTCTAGGCTAGACGAGTCGTGAATAATCTATCTGTCTATCTTTCGGAACCCTTTCTAAATTTACTCTAACACACTAGGTGCATAATTAATTCATTTCCACAGCGGAATGGTGCACCGCTTAAGGCATAGTTTTGGAACCGATCGCAGCAAACGATCGCTGATCGCAACAACAAAGTAGGTGTGGTCTGTTTATGGCATATATTACAAAGAAGAGCCCTAGAGTCAATGCGTGGATTTGCAAGACATTTAGAGCAAACTCTAGAACTTAGGCATATATAGTAGTTATAAATAATGATCAGAATTCAACTTCTGTGCGTTCTGACTGCGGTCTGCAGTTGTGGCAATGACATCTTTATTTGTTCAGCGAAAAAAATCGAATTTTGTGTTACGTTGCTGCCTCTCTGCCGAGAGACTTTACCACAATGCAGCATGCAGGCGCCATTGAATCACACCCTTAAAGAGCATTTAGAATTGTCGCTGTCCATATGTGACTCTTCCTGAATATTTGAGAGGCACTGGCCTCGCAAACAAGCAAGTTCCATTGGGCGTCAATTAGAAAAGATATTTTACAATATTAAAATAGCCCAATCCCCCCTCATCAAATTCCTGGATAAGAATTATATGACTAATTAGCTGTTCCCCACGGTTTCATCCACGTGGGCTACATTTCCCATTTTTACCCCCTTAGAGGTAGAATTTCAAAATATCCTTTCTTAATACACCCCTACGCATCAAGACAAACATACCTTCCAAATTTCAAGTTTCTACGACCAGCGGTTTAGGCTGTGCGTTATCAGTCAGTCAGGACTTTGAATCTTCTATCAAATTATAAGAATATAACGTAATAAAAACCAAAATATTTCAATAAAAGGAGAAATCAAAAGTACCTAAAACTACTGATTATGTTATTAATTTTAATATATGTAAATACATACAAGTTTTTTGGGTTGTTATTTATTTATATAGATTTTTCAGAACATGTGACTTCATGGACAATCCCTAATTCTTAAACTCTATTACTCGATTATCACAAACTCTTAATTTTCTTCTCAACAAAGTAGTTTTCTTCAGATCATGTTTTATGTTATGATGAATTAACTCCATGAATAATACTAAAGTACAAACTGCGCTTAAAACAGCTAGACCGTAAAAGCATCCAATCAAAGTTCCGAGAGTCAATGGTTTTGCACCACGGTCGTCAATAGAGGCCTTGGCTTTTGTCCATTCCCAGACATGCTCTCTTAAAACTTTTTGTATAAATCCTGTCTCAATCATGCGTAAAAGAACGGAATTGATTTCTTCAGCAGCTGGCCAGCCAGGGCGCATGTGAAAGCACACGGGTCCCTGTGTCACAGGATCATCAGTTATCTCTTGTATATTACTTGAAGAATCCAAAGCCAGTAGCTTATCCGTGACTACAAGAAACCTCTTTCCAGATCCGATGGCTTTTAAATTGTGTGTAATATTTGCAAATTCTATAACTTGATAGTTATCATAATATCGCGTACCTTTAAAAAAGACTCTGAAAGATTCTACTCCGCCGTAACCGTCAACTTCTGTCACGGCCGCTTCTAAGCTTTGAAGGGGCTTCTCCAAAATAGCTTTCTGCAGACCATGCACTAGGTCACCTTGGTAAGCGATGCGAACCACCATGCAGAACCATATCCACAGGACGAATAAGCTGTTTATGAGCCACGATTTTGTTACAAAGTTTACTTCTTGACCCAAGAAAACAACAAACGATTGAAGAAGAACACTGTCTTTGGAAAAGGATTTATGTAATCCACACCGACGAACAGTCATTGTGATCGCAACAAACGCAATAGAAGTAATTAAAAGAGCTGGCGATAAATTTGACAAAAACGGCTGTAGAACGCGAAGCCACTCGTTTATTTCACGTCGCCTTGGACCAAACCAAAATATGTTTACTGATTCGAATACTTGAGAAATCTGAACATAAGGATATCTTATCTGATTCATGAGGATAGCTGGCAGTAATATATCAGCTTGCCTATTCACAAGATCTGCAAAGGAACCTGTCGCACTGCCATTTATTATAGATCCTATTCCACCATGATCTTTTGCTGATACAACAGCCATACTAGCATTGAGTACCTCCATAAGAATATTTAAAATATTCCCGTCAATTCCAGAGATGGATTCTAGGGTATCATTTTTAAAGTTTAGTCGAGAATACGGTGACATGTGGAGCAGGGTCGCTTTTATATCACAGCCGTGGAAATTCAGAAACTTTTTTGGAAATAAAGCCTTTATATCCTGATCCAAATATACGGGAGTAAAATCGCCGCATTTACCATTGCTGTACGGGAAATAGGTAGTTAACAGTACATCTTCAACGTTTGAGCTTAATGTCAAAATGTAAGCAACATCATTGTTCCGGGCGGTTTCCATTAATTCTGTCAGTTCAGCTTGTGTCGCAGGTTTCGTCAGCACTGCAATGAGATGAATAGGTTTTACGATATCTTGACTGGTAAGCTCCATAAAATATTTTAGTTCGTTAACATTAGTAGCAACGGCCACGGTTTGCTTGAAACTCTGTATTTCATTAAATTCTCGAATAGTTTTTTTGTCACTTTCCTGCATTGGCATGAGGACAACACAACCTTGAAATTGTTTAATAAAGTCTGTAACATCATCAGAATTATCTTTCGACCAAACTACTGACGTGATAAATTCTTTAAACTCTGAATTGGCATAAAGTGCAGCTTTATCGATCAATGACGTGGTAGAACAAGTAGCGATCACATGGAAGAGAAAAAAGTAAATAATTTTAAGGAACATCATGATTTCTTTACAAGATGTTGAAACTTGGTACGTTTGATTACGTATGAGGTTTCACTTACAGTGACATTGAGGTATGTGCCCAATCAATTTATTTATCTGTTGTTTTAGTTATTACCTTGTACATTTGGAGTAATTGTATGTTATGTCTCGTGATTAATGTTAATATACTAGTTTATTTTAAGGTTCCGTACATTTCGGAGGTAGGTACATAATATTCAAACTATAAATCGGTACATTCATCATAAATCGTCATTATTTACTCGGCGTAATTCGTACATTCGTATCCTTATGATGACACTTAGGCTAAGGGTAGGTACCTAAGAGATTTAATTGAAATCGAATCCAGGTCAAAATAGTTAGATTTTTTATTTACATGTTTCTGGGTAGCGTTTGACTACAAGTCACCTAATGTTAAGTGACGATATCATTATCGTCAAACATTTCACTCACAGTTTTCCTTTCTAGTTATAGACGAACGAACTACTGAATCGACGTTGAAAATTCTTTCCGTATTTGAAAGCTACAGCTCCTGTGGGAATCTTTCTGAAACTGTGGATCACATAAGTCCATAAAACATTTGGAACCTCGACGTTTTCACACTTGCTGGCTTTAACTATTATTCTATGAACGTGATTGTAATGTTGACTTTAACTTAGTCTAATGTCAATAACACATACTATACTTAGACGAACAAAGGTTAATGCATGTAGGTAAGGTACTTATAACAAAATTCGTGTTTTGATTGTAAGGACCATCCATTCCATCACTTACTTAGATTGTAGGTTTAATTGTAGTTAGATATACCTATATCCACAAATTATAGTGGCTATGTATCATTTATCATCATCATCATCAGCCAGAACAAGTCTACTGCTGAACATAGGCCTCGCTCTTTCAACGCCTCCAAGAACGGCCAGTAGCCATTTGCATCCATCGGCTCCTTACGATTCTTCCGATCTATTCGGTTCTCTTAATGGTGGGCCTACCTACAGAACGTCTTTCGGTTCTTCTTCATGGGATATCGGTTCATCAAGCTATGGGAATATTCCGATCTGTCCCCCTGCTCTGTCGCCATGGGGTTACAGAAGTCCCCTACTTATTGCTACTTCAAATTGCAAGTCCTGAGAGATATGTAGGTGATTTTTGCTCTTCGGTGAATTTCTCGTTTCGGATTTTATCGCGCAAGTAAACTCCAAGGATGGTTCTCTCTATGGCTCGTTATGCTACGTATAAAAAGCAACGATTCGTGTATTTTATGTTTTATTATTAACGAATAGAAAAAAATACATAAATACATCGAAAGATTAAATGTACACTGTAAATACTTAGGTACTTCTAGTGCAAGATAGAGTTATAGAGTTGGTTTCGACAAAATATTGTTGGACATAATCGACTTTAGACTCTTTTTTATCTTTAAGTATAATATAAAGGTTCTCTAAAGCTTAAAAATAACATAATAAATTAAAAACAGCTCATGTGGTTAACAACTTTGTGTTCGTTACATAGAAAATTTCGATAACGTTCTTAATTAAATATTTTGTTAAATTAAACATATTTACCTACTATGAATTATCGTACCAACTTTCAACATGAATAACTTTTAAAGAGCTAGAGACAAACCCAAAAAAAATGACAGACAAAATTTATTGAAATGCTAGTAACACAATTTTGGTTTTTAACAGGTGTTGGCATTTAATGTTGTACTTTTAAAATTATAGGCTGTGCATCGTTTTTCAAAGCTTAACGTTCAACTTTTATTTCTCGTAACATTCACAAGTTAGACTCATCTTTTTAAAATAATATATGTACATAAAAAGAACACAATATGCACAGTTCCATATACCAGTTGCCACATACAAATACATATGACAAGCAACTGAATGTTGTACATAAATTGTAATGATGGTAGATGCAAAGGACAAACCATTGTCAGGTTGCTAGATTTCCCATCTTTGAAACCATTTAGTTATCTTAAATCCCAACAGATCTTTATTCTTTTCCTAAATATCTTTTTGCATTACAAATTTCTAATTCGTATCAGTGAAAAATTAAACTAAATCTTTTGATTTTCTGAGGTAGCCAGAGTTACTTGCTGTTTTAGAAAGTGATGCTATAAGTTCATCATATAATGGGGAGGAAAACTAACTTTTTTCACCCTAAGTAGCGCATAGTCGACTCTACTTAAATTATTTCTGCACCTTGATTTGACATAACATATATCAAACTATTGTTTGACAACCACAGCTATAACTTGACACAACAACGTAAACAAGGTACAATCGCTCTGAGCGCCATCTACAAAGCTTTAGGTGTGGCTCCCCATTGTTTCAAAAGTTAAATAATTATGTAGGTTTTGGTGGTCCAAAGCGTTTCATAACATAAAGTAGGTAAAAGTGAAACCTCTTTTGTAGGAGTATATAAAAATATGTTGCATGTTCTTTATGAAGGTCTGGCGTAAAAAAGGTTAGCCTCCTCGCTGAGTGAGGACAGCGTCGACGAGAAGAACAGCTCCATTGATAATGGCCAGCGACGCCTTCGCCAGGTTCTTGTCTCTGAATTCGCTTTTACCGGCGTTCTGGAACCTGGAATTCGAATGATATAAGTCAGTATGCATAGTGAAATTAGAGGGCATATAAAAATTTATCAACTTATTATTATTATAATATCGCAAGGTGACGCATTGCATTGCCGCGGTAGGATTTACACTTGACAATAATTCATTTCTACATGTTGTACCTATCTTCTTTTCTTTCTTTTTACTTTCTATAGGGTAGCGTTTAACTACAAATCACCTGATGTTAAGTGTCGATGTGGTCGAAGATGGCGTCACACCTGGATTGGATACTGGCTCTCAAGTGGGCTGCCGAAACACACAATTAGGTGCTTAGCGACAGATTCTTAACTTGAAGGTCGTAGCTGGCCAGGCGAGTACTAGAAAATGCCCACCAACTACCAAGCCATCACGTTGTTTTCCTTTACCGAAAGCTCAAGCTTCTTGAAACGGAAGAGGAGTTACTTTTAGAGCCGGTTTTATAAACGTCCGTAAGTTAAATGTCATACCAAATTTCGGTAAATTTGATCTTATTGTAAACTATTCCAAAAAAAAAATTGAGAAAATTGAGTTGAGTTGTTGAATTTCAAAATTGAGTTCGCTATTACGTGATACTGACATTTACTACTGAGATAATGGTCAAACGCTGGTCTATTCTGTTGTAAAAAAAAACAGTTTACCTGTCAATAATGAGAGCACCGCTGGCGACGAACAGGGCAACTCCGACGAGTGAGTAGAAGACGTCAATGCGCTTGTGGGATGGAGTCTGCATTACGTAACCTGGAATGTGACGATACGACACATCATTATCATTATAAATCAGGCTATTTCAGCCCACTGCTGGATAGACACAGAATGAATAAAGGCTCTTCCAAAGTATGACACGAACACGAGTATGACATGAAGTATACTGTATGTTTTTTTTTTTTTTTTTTTTTTACTATTTACAGGGTAGCGTTTGACCACAAGTCACCTGATGTTAAGTGATGTGCGGTCGAAGATGGCGTCACGCTACACCTGGACTGGGAACTGGCTCTCAAGTGAGGCTGCCGGAACACACCGATAGGTGTTTGGCGACAGATGTGTGTGTAGTTGGACTTTTTGGCGGCAATTAAATTGTGACCATGCAAATTTTATTTTCATTTCCAAAACATTTGTTTCTTCGGGTGATATTAATCATTATAATGTGAACGTGTGTACGTATAAAGTTTAAGATATGTGCCACTAGGTAGTTACTATTTTATGCGAAAGTAACTGTCTATCGATTTTTTGTTACCTATTCACGCCTAAACCGCTGTATCGATTTCGATGAAATTTGAAGGGTTGTAATTGTAAGTCTAATCTAAAGGGTCTAAGTGCCAATTTTATTTTGCACTTGAATTCATTTGGATATTATTAGGCTCGCTTGGCACATACACACGTTACAACCCTTCATTTGGTATAGAGATAATTTGAACACTGTGTAAGGACATGGGATACTTTTTATCATGATAAAATTTAGTTGTGTTAGCAATATAAGCAGAGCAAAGCATACCGATGGGGATATTATAGCGATGGTGGCCGAACGGTTAGGCGTGCGACTTACAAGACGCCGACACCGACTGGAATCCTCTCGGCCCCGCACCAATGACTTAATAAGTTATGTGCGGATTTGCCATCGCTCAAAACGGTGAAGGAAAACATCGTGAGGAAACCGGCATGCCCAAGAACTGCAACATTCAAGGGCATGCGACATCTACCAACTCGCACTGGGCCAGCGTGGAGATTATAGCCCATACTCTCTCTCTCTGAGAGAAGGCCGGAGTCTCAGCAGTGGGAACGTGAAAGGCTGATAATGATGAAAGCATACCAGCTGCGGCGCCGGCGAAGATGATGAGGTAGCCGATGAAGGTGCCAGTGACCAGCATGCCGATGTCAGCCTCGCCGTTGTAGCTGTGGTAGTGGAGGGCCACGCACGAGCACGTGAGCGCCTGGAACAGATGAAAACAATGTTATCATTCAAAATTCTTTATACCATCTGTCTGGTTACCGATGTCGGACCCGTTAGGGGTAAGCGAAAGTTAAATAAGACAAATTTATTTTGAGAGCTTTCAATTCAAGGCAATACTCCATTTTAATCTTAATAATTAATTTATTCTTTCACTTTCAACATAAGCCTTTAGTCCCCCGCTACATTGAGAAATCCCCAACAGCTTAGGCATCCCCGTGGGTGATTAACTAATTACACAAATTGAGGTGCTTTTAACAATAATTACCTACTAAAAGTATACTTTTCCTCTACATGGCTTGGGGATAGGACATTCTCAAGTCCTTTCCTGAATCAAAAGTTAAGAAGCTGTCGCCAAGCACCTATAGGTTTTTCCGGCAGTCCCATTTGATAACCAGTTCCCTATCCAGGTGTAGCGTGGCGTCACCTTTGATCACATCGTCACTTAGCATCAGATGACTTGTGGTCACACTCTACACTATAAAAAGTTAAGAAAATAACATTGTAAAAAAGCACCTAGTATAAGTTTTGAGGGCGGGCTGCACCGCAAAAATATCGTGCATCTCTTTCGTACATTTAATAGTTGAAAGAGATGAAATAAAGCGTTGCAGCGCGGCCCACCCAGTACGCGAGCCTTCACAAATCAAATTGCACAGTTCCAAACAGATTATTTTTACAAAACCAAAAAGAGACCTTCTCACTTAACCTTCACATTCCCTTTTCTATCATGTGACGTCACTCGAGTTATCTTACATCTAAGTGACGTCATCGTCCCGTATAACCTGTTTCGTTCCGCTCACAGGAAGCGATGACACGCGAATGATGTCACCGCCTGTATAAAGGCAAATGACTACTTACGAGGTCGACCACTAATATAGATAGACCTTGTGGACTGGATGAGTTAGTTTAAATGGGGTCATCTTGTCTTTTTCTATACTTGCACGGACGTCGGAATCGAGGAGTCAGAACTAATAAGAAAGATGATAAAAGGTTAGGATTGTAGTGAATCTGCTACCATTCAATCAATTAGTAACAAAAACAAAACGGCCGGTTTTATAAACGTCCGTAAGTTAAAAAAAAAATATGTCAAAAACTGGCGCTAAATGTGATTGCGCCCAAAAATGACCCGAGTGTTTCTTGCCTTTTTTTCGGCGTACGAACTCAAACTCACTCAAACTCAAAACTTTTTTATTTAATAGGATACATTGTGATCACTTTAAAACGTCAACTTAAAACTAGCTACGCCTGTTCCAACCTCCTTACGCCGGCAAAAGAACAGGCAAGAAACGCCCGGCAGGTAATTTTTTTGGCGCGATTACATTGACAATTTTATTCTTAATACTAACCACGGAGGTTGGAACAGCTGTAGCTAGTTTTAAACGGATCAACATATTGTATCCTAGTCAATAAATATTTATTTGAGTTAGAGTTTATATGTATATGTTATAGGTATGTAAATATGTATTCTGAATAAAGAATACCTATTTATTTAAAAGTATTTATAGTAACTATCGTTTACGTAGTTACTGCATTAGTTTGACAATATTTTTTTTTTGTAACGATAACCGCTATTTTTGCATTATCAATTATCATACACACTTGAGATATTTTGACAGTCTTATCATTCGTAAGTTCCTAGATCACTTTACGGTTGATCCCTCTGTGACCTTGCGAATGATAACGATACCAAATATCCAATTAACATTGTAACTGCAAGAGGTGGGGCAATAGACATACAAAAGCGCTGACAAAAACTTTTGTGATCCATCAAACCATTTTCCTGTAAGCACGTACTGAGCGATGATGGCTCAGTGGCAGTAACTTCGACTAACGACCTTGCGATGAGCTTGAGCTCTCAATATCATGTTGACTTGAAGTTTAACGCTACCTTGTATTTGTAAAGTGTAAAAAATCTTATTTGCTCTATCTACTCTCTTGCGATTTAATTGTTATCTACAACAGTCAATACGTTTATATAAAAACAATCAGACATTGTTTGCAAATGAACTGCTTTACAAACAGTCTCACAGAAAATAGTAGGCAGATCGCTTTATGATCATATACATTTTATATTTATTTGCTAAACATTATTACAGTTTCGCACTATTCCTCTGCTTTTGGGTTGTGTGGAAGCGATCGCTCTGAGCGGTAAGACCGCCCGTTGTGCCACTTACCATTAAGTTTTATTGTTGTTCTAGTTTTAATTTTCCTTGTATTGTGGTTTGCCAAAAAAAAGTTAATCAATCTATCTATCTATCTATTATTCTTTTGAAAGTCTTTTACGTAACTGCTAATACATGATTTTCAATTTTTGAAGCATTCTCAAAAGAGCACTATGCTGCGACTAGACAAGGAAAGGGCTTCCAACTTTTTTTTAAATATTTTAAATTATGGAGAACCTATAACGTATGAACAAACAAGCTTTCATAACGCTCGCGCACATTCAAGCATGCCACACCGCAACGCATTACTATAAAAATTACATCTCTGCACTCACAGATTACACCTGCGGTTTTAGTGCTATCCGCAGGAACCACTTTAAGAATAAAAAGTTTTTTAAGTGTTAGCGTGTCTGTGTTCCTAATCTCCATTACAAATCTCATTGAAGGCGTTATATACCAGTTATTATTAGACACAAACTTTGGTATTTCTAATATTATGTTTCCAAAACTTATTAAGTAAGGCGCGGCGCACTCAGAACTGAGACTGGTGATCTAATTTTACAGTATGACTACACGTTGTTTTTGTCATACAAATCAGTGGAATATTTTACACAATAATAAGTAAGTCTAATATTATTAAATACACTAAAACAATATGTTAATCATATTCTAATTATGTTTCTCGGTAGTGTCAAAAAACATACAAAACTAGATGATTGCAGCTTGGGTGGAACAGCTGTTGAACCTATTTTAATGAAATTTTTAGGCAAATTCTTATAAGCCCAGCGGGTAATCCTATGAAGTTTGGTAGCAAACAAAGCCACAGTGTTTTGTTTATCGGCAAATTCCCTACAAATAGATACAAAATTTATATGGCTATTGATTAAATTAGAGTCACTATTATTTTATAAACGTAAAATGTTATTTGTAACAGTTGAACAAATAGTCATGAAATTTTGTAGGACATTACTTTAGCTCACAAAAAGCACAAGATCAGTCATGTGATTGAATAACATGCTCACTGTTTCGCATATTATTATGTAGTATGCACATTAAAGTTAAGGCCGTACAGAGCTTGCCTTGATCTATATAACGCATTATTTATAATATTAACATATGTGCCATGTAGAACTAACATTTATTCAAAACGATATAAAATTACTTTAGTAGAAAAAACCAAAGACTGATTTTGTTTACTGTCCAACTTTTATTTTTACTTCTGACAGGGTAGCATTTGACCACAAGTCACCTGATGTTGAGTGGCGTTGTATTCGAAGGTGGCGCCTCGCTACACCTAGATTGAGAACTATATAGCTCTCAAGTGGTCAACCCGTATTGCAAAACCAGTCATTAGGTACAAAGTTGTACGTCAATCCAGGGTCTAAGCAATCAATATTACAAATTTCACTCAAATCCGTTGAATCGTTTTAGCATGAAGAAGTAATCATACATAAAAAATTAAAAAACATATACAGGTTGACTTGAGGATCTCCTCCGTCTCCTTTTCGTCAGTGACTGCATTATATTATATCGTATCATATTTAGTGTGATAATGATTAATTTACTATTACGAATAGACATGCCAAACAATAAATTAGTAGAAACCAAAGACCTACAATTCTCATATCCCTAATTGGTTTAAACGTAAAAATATGTTTATAAAAACGAGGTTAACGAACATGTTCATTAAAATAATAAAACTATCCACTACGCCTTCTAATAAAGCATTTTATCGATAAAAAACGTAATATACCCTTCAGTCCAAACTCCAAAGCTATTAAGATAATATTAATTAGTACTATTAACTCGGAATGATTATTTTATTCATGTAAGTTGAATTTCTTTATGCATTTAAACATGTTTTTGTGTAAACCGATTTAATCTAGGCCCACCTATAAGTGATAAGATATTACGAGGAACTAATACTTAAAGTACTTACAAGGAATTCCTATTCATAGAAATCATATTATATACAAATAACGGCAGTTCACATTGCTGGTTGTTTATATGTACTTACAAAATTAAATGTAAACAATCACTGATTCTTTATGAGTAATTAACAGTTAGTTCACGTCCGGTCATTGTTTATATTTAAAATTCCGGTTGCGTGTGTTCGTTATTTTTCTCTGTCAAAACGCCTTGACCGACTTTGACATGAAGATAGTTTGAACCCTAAAGAAGGATATAACATACTTTTATCATGATAACCGGTCGTCTATGTGAATGTAACCACGAAGAACATCTAGTAGTTCTGAACACATGTTTAGATTTGAGCTTATTAAGTGGGTTAAAAAAGCTATTACAAATGGCGAAACAATGGGCCCATCTTGTGTAGAGAATGTAACCGCCTCCATAACAACTCATTACCTCATAGGTCCCTTCTATCTATGACGTCACCCACGTGGTGCTGTATTTGGCCTGTTACTTTGAGGGTCTGTCTGTCTGTCAAGCTTTTACGCCTAAACTACAGAACCGATTTAAATGAAATTTGGTACAGAGATAGTCTAAAAAGAAAAAGCCTGAGAAAGGGCATAGGCTACTTTTTATCGTGATAAATTGTAGCCCACGAGGGTTCACTCACCCGCGTTTATCTGTAGACTAGCTGTTTCCCGTGGTTTCAACCACGTCAATCCAATAGCTCAAGCTCATTGCAAAATTCAAACCCGTAACCTACGAGTCTTAATTCAACGTCAGTACCACTAACCTATCAACTGTTAACATTTATGGCACGTAGGACGTAGGTAGGTACCTACAATCACAATGAGCACAGTAATTCCATACTAATGGACCCATCACTATCAGCTTTCCCCTGCAGACCGTTTTGAAAGGTCGCCCGTGCATAGTGGGCGCGATATTATTGGATTTTGTTTACGTTGTAGCAAACCTACCACAGAATAAACTTGGACATGGTCACAGAATACTTAATAGTACGTGGTGAAACTTTTACTAGCGTTGCCAGTGGCAATGTTCGCTTAATAGCTTTATACTATGTAATAACTTTTCTCTAAATTTTATCTTCGGCTTTATTTTTGTGTAGTTGCGTTGGTTTCAGTTCAGGTGATTCCTAAAGATCAAGTGCATCTATTAAAACCATGAAAAAGGTAAAATCAATCAATATCTAAGCTTGTGTAAAACATAAAAGTTAACCCGAATATACATCACGAGAAAGTGAAAGCATATAGGGTTAACAAAAAATTGTGAAAAAAATAAAATTGGTTCATTTTAGCAACTAGTAAAAGACTTCACTATAAAGAAAAATGTGTGCATCGCAAATTCCAGTTCCCTTACAAAATATCAAATCTGTTTTAATTTTTTTTATTTGACATTAAATTTTCCCTACGAGTTGTTATAACCTAGAACTCCGCTTTTTATAGATTTTATAATTATAAAAGATCACAGTCACTTGTAAACAAACTATCAGGTTTTCTTTGACACAAGGATACAAAGATCTTTCAAGTAACACCTAGTTATTGTTATTTATTTTTGGTGTGAATTTTATTCCATTTTATCGATTCATTTTACGGTATAATTTGTGAATCACATAGATAGAACTATCCAAATAAAGATAACAATATGTCATACCTCTATATCAATTCGCTAGTACATATTAATAGTGAATCACATAAACTATTAGTAATAGTATTCCTATTAATTTCCATTGTTTTAAAATACCTATTTTTGTACGAGCAAAGACCTGTATACCTACACTTGTGAGTCAACATTTCAACTCACGCAAACGTCCAGAATAGCACCAGCATCAGCACCGCCAATTGTCTGATGTCAGTGGTTTACGAGCGAGATAAGAACTGTTTGTCAAAAGTTCTTGCAATAGACGCGTCATAAAACTTCGAATGCCTTGAATCTGTTTGCTATAAATTAGGATCAGTTTGTGACCTTGCATCTGATTCTATTCTTTATGTCCTGAATTAAGGTTATTGATACAGTTAACGAAAAAAGTATCTGAACAACAACTCATTCTCCGATTACCCTCACCAACCTTTGACCACATCATCACTTAATATCAGGTAAAAAAATCTTTAAAAATAAGATCATTACCGATAAATATAATTATATAACATATTTATAAAATCTAGTATGGTCAGCTTCTTTTGTCACTGACTGTGGGATATGAAGTAGGACTTGGCACAAGTACTGCATGACCCTCAGCACTATTCCATCACAAGAGCTCCACTCTTTAGTACCCTGACAAAATTAGTGTTTCCTGGTAGGTACAACCCGAGGTTATTCAAGTCAAGAGTGAAAAATAAAGAATGACAAATAAAACAAAAACGCAAACCGTTCCACCATCCAGCATTATATTTTATCATCCCACGCGTGTCACGGTCAATCAAAATATCCAGTTTGTGTACGAAGTGTGGGCACAATTGACCTATTTCGTTCATTCGGGAACACAATCGTGGAACCGGTTGAACAAGGAGTCCTCCGATGCGTTTGGTATAATGTGAAGCACGAATCTTTTACTCATATTGATTTACGAATAGCGACCTAAGTTGAAGTTTGATATCCCATTTGACCTGTTTTGTATGCGAATTTTCCAAAATGGGTGCAGTTAGTATTTCAATAAACGCATGCAGATATATGTGCAAATATTGTATAAAATAGATAGGGTATACACAGTACCAATAACACTTTCCATGACTCTAGATCAATAGCTTCATAATTTACCATAAAACTTATGTCGACATATTTAAAGCAATTAACTTGTTTTTTATTTATTTCAGATATCTTATTAGATATTTACTTTTACACTTTTAATGTAGGATATCAATAACAAGTAACATTAAACAAACTAGATAATATTAATTATGTAGGTACCTTATGATAGATATTAAATAAAAACAGCATTTACGAGTAGTTCGCCTTTTTACACCTTTTTTAACTGTGTAGTAATTATAAACAAAAAAATCAAATGAAAACTTAATTTTCATTATTATTGTAATGCATGCTGTCCTCACCTGTCAATGCTGTGACATTTGGTTCTAAGCTTCTAAGAATTGTTATAAATCTGCGAATATATGAGTGTACACTGTGTTGGTGAGCTAATAAATAAATAAATAAATAATGTTTAAAAGTTTCGTCATGAACGTTGACCTTCACGATAAAATCAATGAAGAGAAACTGCTGTTTCTATATCCATATTAAACTAATGAAAGTAAAGTCAACGTCCGCTTAGGTGCCTTACGCTAACCACACGCCATGAAAGTTGATAAGAATTACAAGTAGACCAGGCAAGTGGAACTCCCATAAAGTGTAACATAATCGATACAACTGTAGACTTTACTCTGTGTATAGAGATAGGTATAAGTGAATTGGTATGATTAACACATCCGCTTCTAACAAGCTCATAGTTTGGGAAGTAATCTATTCATCAGCGCAGTGAGATGGGTATTGCTTGCCAGCTATCAAAATCAATAGGTGCTATGTGCATGTTTTAACATAAAAGACACACACATACGCGCACACAAACACACATGACGTGTGTTCTAATAAATTCTAATAAAAGATAAACTTTCTTTTTCTATAAAATGTGGGTGGTCCTAACAAATTCTAGATTACGACATGAAAGTAAAAGTTAGAGTTATTTAATTACAACTATAGGTACATATTTATCTTCAACTGGAATTGCAAAATTAACCGCATAAATACCTCTAAAGTAGTTTCTTCTGTTTCATTACAAAATTTTAAAATAAAATTATGTAGGTAGATAAGAATGTAGTGTCATATGAAGGACTAATAATACGATTAGTAAATTTACTATAAAGCCCAAAAAATATTTTTAAGCGCATTTTTAACGCTTACGTTACACCCAGATAGGCACGATACACCGGCAACGCCTCATATGCTTGCGGGGTGATGCTACAGACGCCGGGCCGTAACACCGGCAAACAAAGAATAAAAACAAAAACCTTCAAATATAGAACAAAACACTTACCAGCTCCAAAAACTTGACAATAGACAATCTGCTGATGGCCATGGTTAATAGATTCCAAGAATAAAATTTATGAAAAGAGTTCGATTTGTTTGAGGTTTGTTTACACTGAGACACGAGCGAGCGTCGAGGGGTTGCCACTGAGACTACGCACCGCGCTTACTACTCGCCTTGAATGGCGGCCGATGAGATCACCCGAAAGTGTGGCCATAAGGTTTATCAATGCAGGATACTCGTAAAAATATACATAAAACAACAAACTGTAAGCAAAGCGAATAATCGAGGCTACGGACGAGTCATAATGGGGTACCATTTAATGCACGACACGAAGATACCTTACAAACATAAATCTACTAGTAGTATATACGCCTTCTATACTGCAACTCTAGTAGGTTCACCTACCAGAGTTATATTTAGGGCCGGTTTTATAAACGGCCGTCATTTAAATGTCATACCTTATTTCAGTTAATTTGATCTAATTGTCAAATTTTAGTACGGAAAATTTGTCAAAAAGTGCAAGTTTACCGAAATTTGGTCTGACGTTTAACTTACGGACGTTAATAAAACTGGCGCTTAGTGAAGTTGTCTTTATGCTGGGGCCACACTAACGGGAAATGCCACTATATATTGCGATGATTGACGTTTGACATAAGTGTGGCCACGACATTTGACAACGGTATTCACATTTGCGTTTGACGTTAGCTGTTAACTCAAGTGTATTCACGTTGACCGTTCAAGTGTAGCCACATAATTGCGTTAATAATTAACGCAATATTTATCGCGATGATAGGCATTACATTTCCATTGACGTTGACTTTAGTGTGGCCCCAGCATTAGACAATGACAATTCATCTGTACCGTGAAATTTCTTTATGCATGGGGACGCCAGAGATGCGAAAAACATGTGTCTAGAGGTCTAGACGGTATAGTCTAGACAAAGCCTTATTCAGAGTTTGATTAATACCAGATTTATCAGTTTGTAGAACTTTAAAGAACTGCAAAAAAAAAACATTTTAAGAAGCTTTCTTAGTTAAAGCCATTATAGTCTTATTTCTAGAAATACTTAATTATTGGAGACCCTAGAGCCTTCGTATTCCGAGCTTACTCCATAACCGCTTACTAGGTGTGACATCACCGTTTAATGGATCAATATGACGCGCCAAAATAAAGAACCACAACCGTATAATAGGTTTGCTAAACGAATACCAATTCTTTGAATCAATAGATCGTAACGTCAATAGTATAAGATTTGTTATTTTTGCTCTACCTGACGATATGATTATTATTTATGACGAGCTAACTCTATCTTTGAGTCAAACAAATAATCTCTACGTATTTATTTTTGTTAATCGATATCGATATCGAATATTCTTGCATTCCTGTTGCATTTTTGTACTGATAGAGTATTGACGCATAATATTTTCTCGACAGATTATCACGACTCTATTTTCTACACATTTTAATTGAAATACGTATACCTAAGTACCTAAGCTAAAACTTCTATTTGATATTATTATTATACTAGCTGCACCAGTAGTTTTCCCGCTGTCCCACAGGAACCTTATTTTGGGAAAAAAGTGCCTAAATGTTAATCTAAGGTCAACTATACTTCTACATACCTTCCACTATTCCAAATTTCGCTCAAAGCGTGAAGAGGTCTCACAAACTAACAATAGAGTGATTTTCTAACATGAGTTTTACTAGAATTATTTAAGTCCATATTTACAACCTATTATTGGAGGAAAAGGGGGATATTTTCTGTAATATGTCTATTTTTTCGCAATATTGTAAGTAGGGAGCGTGTATTCAATAATTCCACTAGTAGTACCTATGTAGTTTCAAGATCAGAAATACGCATAACATACAAGCAACCTAACACGTAATTAAACCCTTACTTAAATGTGTAACAATAAGTACTTGCTATGAAACATAACTATAAATGTATAAATAGAGTAGGTAAGGTAAAGAATATACCTAATCGCAGCAGAATAGACATTGTAATCAACAGTGTCGGGCAGATGACACAATCATTGACATTGATAAAACACATTGCTACACGCAATCTTTATAAATAGCTTTACTACGATATATTTTTGAAGTTATTACTCAATACCTGAAGGAAAACAATAATTACGAACGCCCAAACTGATGCTTGTGTAATACATGACATCATTCAAATTCTACGATTTTTAATGTTTAATCATTTATAATGGTTTTGTGGGACAAGGCATTGAAAATGAAGGTGGATACAGCACGAAATATCGTTAGCTAAATGATGGCTTTTGTAAGCTTATTCAATGAAACAATGCCAAAAGTATCTACTAAAGTGATTTAACTTTGTTACTTGTCTAGGGCTGAAAAATGTTTCAAATTGTTATTTGAATTTTACGTGCAATACAAAAAATTACTAAATAACCTGCACACAAACATATGGAAGTATTTTAAAAACATTTATGTTGTTACAAAAGTACAATCTTTACAAGCTTAGGTACGTATTTGTAAAATAATAAGGGCTGAGTCTATTAATACGGGTACTGTACGAACAATTTATTATTATTCGTACAGAAGTCGGACGAATAGTTTTATTGTATCAATTGGAGTGCAAATTAAAAAAAATAATTGCGTTTCTATATATTCGTATGTAAGAATTTACCCTTTGTAATTTTCTTGCTCTAAAAGCATATAAGAATCATTCAATGTATATCTGCATTTTATTTCGTAGGTGATTCACCTCAAATGGTAACTTCATTAAGCCCTCCTACACCACTATTTGTACCTACATTAGCCTACTGTATCGAAATAGAATCATTATCAACTCGCCACGGTTTTGTTAATTAACCAACAAACAACTTATTGTGCTGTGCCTACTTTTTAACTACAAAGCTGATGCTTTTAGCG
Organism: Opisthograptis luteolata; assembly: GCA_931315375.2. NCBI lineage: Eukaryota > Metazoa > Arthropoda > Insecta > Lepidoptera > Geometridae > Opisthograptis > Opisthograptis luteolata. Next base: position 4,593,818 of record OV928044.1, read on the forward strand.
CTTTGTCACTGTCAGAAAATTAACGATTGCTTGGTAGAGGAAGACTTTATCAGCATTATGTAACTGTGACAAAATACTAAGGTAGAGGAATGTTTGTCTTCAATTTGTGCAAAAGTTAGAAGGACAATTTGCTTAGAACTATAACGTCAGACTTTGAAATAATTTGTTGACTTTGTCAAGGATAATATAATTCGACTAGGAAATAATCATACACCACACACACAAACAACAATTTCATACCGATACTTTTGATATGTAGATAAATATGTACTACATAACTACATCAATAGATAATTTTTGAGAAATTGTAAAAGTAGATGTAAAAACTACAAAACTACAGAACACGCCCAATTAATTTTTTGGACCTGGTACCTACATATGGGCGAAATTAGCATTTTTTAACTTTTTCGTCACTGTACTTATCTATCAGTCAATTAGAATTCCTTTAGATAAAAGTTTCTAAATGAGGACAAAATATCTCTTTACTCAAATTCTTTTGGCCTGGCCCCTTGCTCTTCGACCTTGCTTATTATGGTAATATGACACAATCGCGTAGAGGGCCTACACTGTACGCAAATTTGAATTTCTTAATGACTGGTTTACCTACCATCGACCTACAAAATTCTCAGTGATGGTCTCCGAAAAAGAATAGCAGTATTAAAATAAAATCAAAATAGCGCCATCTGTACAGAAAATAGCAAACTTTGATGCAAGGCGTCAGTGAATCGTAGCTCCATACCGTAAAAGCCTACCTCTGTCATTCTTCCACGTTTCATACAGAACTAAGCCAGTTTTAGTTCTTCGTACATTTAGCAGATGTCGCAATTCAACATTTCACGAAGGCTTTTACGGATATTCCATTTGCAGAGGCAAAATTCCGGAGCGTACCTAGATATTAACGCAAAGGTGAGTAAATGTAAGTGGCAAATAAGTTATACCTACCTATCTCTATCTCTGTAGAAAAGATAAACTTATACTTTTTACACAAATTTCAGACACAGCACCAAAGAAGCTAAAAAACCTAGCCCCCTCCCCCCCCCCCCCCCCACAGCTATCACAACTAAACAAATAAATCAACAGATAAAAAAACACTTCACATTTTATTGCTTAGTTACACGGATTGCACGTTCTCACTGACTTGGTTCTGAGGGTGCTGCCTTCTTTATGCGCTGAACAAAGAGCTATGACAGCGTCAACAACCATCAGGGAGGCGACTGCGAGTGCGCAGACCGCGGCTGCTTGCGCGTGGTTCCTGCGCGTGCACGCGGGGATGTCGCGCCACGCGTGGAGTGTGAGGCCACCGCATGCTCCGAAGAGAACACCGCCGGTGGCAGACCACCACGCCTCTACGTACGCGTCCGCTGTTGCTGACACTGCTTCACCTGAGAGGCAAAACAAGAGTGAAAGCTGAAGCTGACACAAGACTACACATGTATTGGGAACTGGCTCTCAAGTGGGATTGCCGGAGCACTCCGATAGGTGCTTGAATGAGCGTGGTAGCTAACCAGACGAGTAATAGAAAACGCTACAAACTAACAATCTATAGTTTCATCACGTTTTCCTTCATCGAAAGCGTAAGCCCATTGTAGTATTTGAAACCTCGATCTATGGACCGCAAGCCAACCTCGCTACCACTGAGTCATCATCGTTTCAAACAGTTGTGCAAAGAGTAACATACTAGTAAGACACGACATAATATTACCTATAACAAAACCTATAACCTTAATTTCTGTCTGAACTCCAGCAAAACAGCTAGCTGGTTCTAAAGCCGCATTTATACCATGCTACCTTTACACTGAATGACCTAAGTACTCTCAAAATCACATCATCAAACCAAACAAAGCAAACGTTACTTCTCAAGGAGAGCTACAACCGCGTGTACCTAGTTGACTACAAAGCAAGTTCATTCAAATTGTATTCAAATCACCTTTATACACTGGCTTCATCATCATATTCTTCAGAGTCTAAATACGCCAAAGTCAGGTCGAAAAATAGGATAACTGCGGCAAGGATCGACACAGAGCCCAGGAGTAAGGCTGCGTTATGGTCACCAGTTCTCGGTATCGAGGAACCCTTGATCCTCGCTGATAAAACCATCCCACCGCTTACTGAGAACATGATAATTCCGAGCAATCCAAAATATATGTCTTGGACCAGGTCGAGTGGCGCGAATATCATCTCCCCTGGAGAAAATAACGTGAATCAGCAGTTTCCTTTTTAAGTAAAATTAGAAATATGACCGCAGCTGGTGTCACTTTTCTTAGCTGTGTGTGGTAAAATATGACCGCGTAATTAGCAAATCAGGGATGTTTATTTTGGGAAACATAATCTTTTTAGTAAGCTTAAATACTTTTTCGGATACGACATATTTCAGGAGTGCCTATCTTAAGATCGTACGGAAGGTAGGATGTTATTTAGTAATCCTGTTGGAGATGATGCTCTTCACGGGTTTCTTTTAATTATTTATTCATCAAAGGTAAGTGGTATAAATGCGACTACATATAGCCATAAAACCTTAATAACGCGACAAGCTGAAGGATGACCTAAGTAGACTACCTAAATGTAAAGAGGCCACATTCCATATTTTGATATTACACCGAAATATCCTTTAGGGAAGTGGTCTAGTTCATTTTTAAACCATCATCATCATCATCATCCTGTGGCCTGTGGCCTGTGTCCTGTGGCCTGTGTCAGTCCACTACTATAGACATGAGCATCTCCCAAGTTAAGCCACTAAGCCCGTTTTTCCGTTCTTCTCATCCAACTAACATACTTCCAGTCTTTCCAACTCGGCGCAAGTCGTCGCTCCACCTACCTATATACCTTGTAGGAGGGCGTCCTACACTACGTTGCCTAATCCCTACTTACCTATATATAAATGCGAAAGTAACTCTGTCTGTCTGTCTGTCTGTTACGCTTTCACGCTTTCACGCCTAAACTACTGAACCGATTTAAATGAAATTCGGTACGGAGAAAGTTTGAACGCTAAGAAAGGACATAGGATACTTTTTATCGCGATAAACTGTAGCCCAGGGAGGTGAAACCGCGGGAAACAGCTATTTGGTTTATAAGCCGTTCAGCTATTAAGGAATCCTAATGTTATGTGGCCAATTTATTTATATACATAGATTAAAAAAAATACTTCTTACTAAGTAGCGATGGGTTATAGAAGTTACTCGACGTTAAGTGAAGGGAGTAGTCGAAGGTGGAAGTAAGGTTTGCTTTTGTTCGAACGTTTCGAATCAAGATAGCAACCCTAGTAGTTATATCAAGTCACAATTCACAACCCTTCACGGCTAACTCTATCAAGAAGTCATACGGTGTTTTCGGACAATGTTTCTCACGGGTACAAACTATTTCAACTGATTCAGAGCCAAGGACAAATTAATTGTGTATCTTGTTTGATAACGAAGAAAGTTTGTACCAATTAAGGCTATGTTGCTTATTCTATTTTTTACTATAAAAATAGGGAAAAATACATCGAAAAGACAGCAGAGCTTGTTAGTTTTTTTTTTACAATATAATTAGTCTATCGTTTGACCTCGTTTTCACCCGATGATGCGATGTGGTCAATTGTGTAGCATGTTTCTTGATATGGCCTGCTCTGGGTTTTTGTTGAACCAAGAAATAAAATAGTACCTATATCTACGCGAAAATGAAAGGAGACTTGGTTTCCTTGATGGCAAGCACTAAATCTGCTGATTATAAGGATATCTCAAGTTCTTACCAATGATTTCTCCGGATAAAACGACGACATAGGCAATGTAGGTGCCCGAACATATCATGAGAGTTGGCACATCTGTTAGGTCGTAGCAGTAGTGGTGGAGAACAAGACACGCTACTACTAATGTCTGAAAGTACACAGAAATTATGAAAAGGTTACCTGGAGACTAAACTAATTATCTACACATAGATTTATTACAAAAAAAACGGTCAGTCGAATTTATTTCTTTTTACAGATGGATCAATTACTTTGCAGTTTCTACGACAGTTGTTAATTTTTCAGTAAGTACCTAGTTATGTAGATAGTCTTAACAATTCTCCTAGTAGTTACAAACAATGACCATTTTATGACTTACGTTATCTACCTAGCTACCTATAATCTAATAGTTATGTTGCACAACCGATGTACAACCACAAAGCATGACGTCACAAGTTAGAATGTAAAAAAAGGGTTTTTTTAAGAGCACAAGTATTTGTTCCGTGTCTGAGTACTAAGGATTCCCGATCCACATAGATTTTAACATCCTAGATTCTCGCTATTAGGTATATGTCGTAGGCGAAATTATTTAGTTAAAAATTGTGTATTAACTTACAAACTCCATTAATTTAACCATACATGTTGGTATAAGCATTTTGTTGAATTGAATTAATATTAGTGTAACTATAAAAAAGCCGAAATAAATTACAGTAAATACATGCCAGATACTTCATATGGCGAAAGGCGACAGCGTCAATCATCCATCAACCGTTACAATCTATGGGTGTTACAAGACATAGGGACAAGGAGGTTCTTTGAAACTCAATAATGTTAACAATATAAATAGATACCAAACTATTTTAATATATGTATTTAGATAATTATGTCAAGGAACTAAGGGACACGTTGCATATATAATAGTTGCATTGTCGCTTTTAGCGGAGTTTCTAGTCTTTCTCTGCAGTCACTTCTTGGATGGGTATTTATATTATGCTATGTCAGAGGCCTTCGGGCGGTCTGAAACAATAGGGCTGAGCACTAGCCTATCCACCATCCCGAACTAGACCCGCGTGGTGGATTATGGCTCATACTTTCTCTCTCTCTTTCTCTCTGAGATAAGGCCTGTATCCCAGCAGTGATAAATGTACCTATATTGTCCTATATGAATATCGAAATCAATTTGGCTTGAATATAAGAAGTTGAATGAGCTTGAGTTTTTGGTGACGGATAATATCGTGATGAAATCACAGCTTGGTGTTTACTAGTTTAAATTATTGTGGGTGGCATTGAACTGTAACGAGCAACCGTGACGCTTACCATCAGGCGAGAGGCATGCTCGTCCCGTCAGTTACGTTAAACAATCTACCCATTTAGTTTTGCTCTCAAAATTACTAGTAGCAATAATAATGTAGGTCGGTACTAGGGATCGCAATATCGATACCATTTTTCAATACCGGTATTTTCGATATCGCTCTTTTTTCAATTCCGGAATCCCGGGATTTTCGATATTTTCGATATTTTTACAAAAAATTTGTCTTGCTTAACATAAATCAGTTTAAACGTAAAACAAGTGTCAAGCATAAATGTATACGATAGTTTTCGACATAAATGTCATACGAATATTAACCCTCAGTGTTAAGAAGTTTAAATGTAATTCAAAATAGTAATGAAAACGACAGGAAAGAGTAAAAAAGTTAAAATAACCTAAATATGTATTCTTCACATTGTTTATTAATTTGAATTAACATCAACCTCTGATAACAAATTAAAATAAATTATACAGGATGATCAATCCAAATGGGTCAGTAGGGAGAAGTCAGAAACTATGAGAGATAGCGAAATCCGTTCATAAGAATCATGGTTTCTATTTTGGATTTAATAATAATGACATTCAACCTTTTTTAATCTCTCATACATAACCTTGAATCGAACCTGTCAATATTCCTTATGTAATCGCGTGCAGTAATTGTTTGTGTAATTGATCCTAAAAGTATAAGGACCAAATTTTGCTATGAAAACTTATCTAAACATTAGACTGAAATGCCGACAGATGAAATAATTTGCAAAATTTCGTCATTAATATGATTCCGGTCATCATTATAAATCACTTTATCTGAATAGACCACTTATGCATATCTTATCTGCAACGATAATAAGAATTACAAATTGCTATTATTTGAAATTAGAACGCATTCGTTCAGCGGGCGTGCCAACTAATTTGAAATTGGAACTTTCCTTTTCTTGGAATGAATGTTGTGTTTTGAATCAATCCTTTTCAAAACCGCTTTGTGTTAATTTTAGATTACCTAAAATAACAGCGTCAAGTCACGCAAAAGAAATTACTTCAATATTTACCGTCAGTTTTCTGTGAGAGGGTTCTATGGTGGCTAACAATCCCGGTTCTCGACTGTACCATCAACAATAACAACGAAAAATCTTTCAGATTTACACCTAACATTGTTTACAAGACTTCAACCAGGTTCGATTCCCGGTTATGTATGAGAGATTTAAAAAAAGTTTGAATGCCATTATTATTAAATTTAAAATCGAAGCCATGGTTCCTAGGAACGGATTTCGCTATCTCTCATAGTTTCTGACTTCCCCTTACTGACCCATTTGGATTGATCACCCTGTATAATCAACAATTGAAACGAATACAGACCTTCTAAGAATTATATATTAAAGAACAATATAGTGCCTCATTATATGACTCCATAACACACCAATGGATTTGAAGGTCAAAAAATATATCTCATAGTCCATAAATGCCATACACAGGTGCTGGTTATACTCTCAGGCTCTGTATAATCTGACGTAATATGTGAATTGGGTGTATGGTACCATACACATATTCCTCGAATCGAGGTGTGCTTCGATGGTTAGTATTCGTCAAACCTACGGAGGAGGAGCGTTTACAGCAGGAGAATAGGATAGGTCAATAGTTTGCAAAAGATTAATCTTCTCTATTGAAAAACAAAACGACCCATGCTTTTCGAGATCTCACAGAAAAGAGAACATTAAATAATTAATTAAGGTAAATTCAGTTGCCACTTCAAAATAGATAGCTAGATAGATAACGCTTACTTTTGTACTCATTTTATAAAAATGAACAAATTTGCTCTAGACAAAAAATATACAATAATTATAATATATGATATTATATATGATATTATGATTATTATATAATATTTATGTGAACTTTGGTCAATGCTTTACTGCCGTGTTGTTAATACAGCAGTTGCTGACGTTGCTGTTCTTCCTTGCACCTTATTTTTATACACTCCTTACCAAAAGGTACTGGATTACTGAACAAAATTACGTCGACCCGGCTTGTCCAGCATCTTGTATTGAAGTTGGAAGCTAGAACGCTGTCCACATACCTGTATTTTATGCAGGTGTGGACTGACTGGCCTTATTTTAATGTTTGTTTAGCGTTAAATTAGGAAACGATTAGATCAAGTTTTTAAATTATGGAATATCGAAAATATCGAAAATCTCGATATCGCTAAATTCAATCCCGGTATTTCAGATCGACCAAAATCGTCCGATATTCCGGTAATTTCGATATTCGATATTCCGGTTTGCGAACCCTAGTCGGTACGCAATAATGTAGTTGTTCTGAACTTCGTGAAACGCTTTAATGAGGCAATATGAAACGCCCTGAAGAAATCGACATCTAGGGTTCGTAATACTAAATAGGAATTATTTTGAACAAAGAACCATCCCACTCCGTGACTGTCGAAAGTTCAAGGGGCCTCTCACAGAATACTGCTTTTATTTCCTTTTCATTTAGCGCGTTATTGCCCAATGTAAACTTTGGTATTGGCACCAAATTAAATCAGAAATTACTTAGAATTGAGAACGCGTTTTACCAAAAACAAGTATCGGTCAGAATGGCGGGTTTATCATTTCCAAATAGATACAACATAATATACTGATTTAATGAATACTATCTATACTTAATAACCGATAACCGTTGGGGTAGACTTGTTCTGGAGTGGAGACCATGACTTGGAAACCGTAGTGTGGGACGTCCTGCGACAAGGTGGAGCATCGACTTGCGCCGAGTGGTTGGCAGTAGTTGAATGAGAAGAGCCAAAGACCAGGCTGATGATGATGATGATGATGATGATCTATACTTTAATAATAATATTATAAATGCGAAAGTAACTGTCTTTTTAATTAAACTGTCTGTGTCTGTGGACGAAATACGTGAAATGAAAAACATTTTTTTTTGCATGTAATGAATATTTTTGTGCCAAAGATCACCAGGAGCTCCAAGATGGTGATAAAATTTGCATAGAAAAAGCATCAAAATATCACGGTCACACCATTACCTTAGTTTTATGCCTCATTCATTAAGCTAAATGAAGGTAATAAAACAACAAACATCTGAGATCTTCTTGATGAACAAATTAATACTCGCAGAATACGTTATTAGTTCATACCTGTTCTTATGAAATTTTTTAGACTATTGTTCATGTCATAACGATAATAGAGCAAACTTTTGGAATGACATGTCATTATTAGGATAAGCCCACTCCAAACAGTTCTACATAACACCAATAAAGTGTAGTGTTTAGCTTAGATTAAACTTTATGTTTGGTTCTTACAAGATAATTTCCAATATTTGTCTTGTATAGTGAGAATCGAACCTGCAACCAGTTACGCTTTGCAGTCGACTATTTGTTACTTCTATTACTATTATTTATTACTACTACTGACATATCGATCCAAAACCGCGGAGAACGGATCAGGATCGATTATTAATTTCGGGCAATAGACAATACAATTAAATTACATTAATGTTGTAATAACCGACTGATGGTCTTCACATAATATTAAATGCAATTACAGTGGTTGGTAGATCATCCAGAAAATTGCAGTTCCACTACAGACCAGAGTTGCTTCAGGCATCGGTACGATCCAGTTCAATCCACTGATTTTTAATGGAAATTATTGCTGGGAATTCAATTCTAGTGTATACCGAGCTTTGATTGCATACTCCTAGCTCCTAGCATATACATACATAGATATGGCATCGGGCGCAGGTTATTAGATTGTAGATACACACTTATTTTTTGGTAGGTAAAAATATTATTCTTTGCTTTCCTGTAATACTATCAGTATTATTTGTCTATATTTGTAAGTACGAGAAGTTAATGAAATAAGATAAGCGAAGCTTTGTAGAATGGAATAAGGTTATCGTTTGAGCAAAGCTTAGCTTACAAAAAGTACCTACCTAGAATTAATTTTAAAGTACTTATGTACTTGATATTAATACTTTTACTTACTTTTTCTTTATGACACGTGAAGATTTTGCCAAAATTTTCATGCAGCTTATGATCCTAGTTGTAGGTACATTAATTTTCAATCAAACTAAGCTAGACTTTACTTAACTTTCTGACAGTGGTTGATTTCACAAAATATGTTAAACGAAACGATATCAAAACATAGCAAGTGTATCTTTCCTGTTCGTAATTCTATCAGCGCAGCTTTAAATTTAATAAATAAGTCGTGAGGAGAGCGCAATCGATCGTGATATTGGCGTTCGTGAAATATGGATCACATCAAACACCCGCCTATGTTATTATAAGCAACGCTGAGGGCGTCGCCGCGAGATGCCTTAGCACTGCAATATATTCTGTGATCTTTCCATCAACATGTTTTCAACAACTGCGTTAAATTCACTTGCTTACTTTGACGATGCCACTTTAATTCGCGATATATTTTTCAAATGACAGATAGGAATGAACTCTTGAAGTTAGTTTTGTAACGTTTACTACAACTATTTATAAGTAAATCGTTATTCTTTGACCACAATCACAATCTTTCGATTGTACTCGCGATCTACCCTCTCTCGTCACTCTTACCCCCACTTTTCACATTTCAATTTAAGAAAACAAAATCAAATAAATTATGGTTACGCCGCAGAAGCCATTCAAATAAAAAGTTGAAATTGAAAAAAATCAAATTAAATGTTCATAATAAGTATTTGAGTAAGTTGATAAGCTCTAAAACTGTGATATTGCTAACTTATTTCGGCCTTAGCTAAGTACGAAGGCTTTCAGTATTTTGTGTCATAGTCTTGTACAAATCCACAAGACTCATCTGATTTTCATACAGTCTCAATACACACAAAGCAACGAACTTCGACTAAAATCGAATTTCAGTTAAATGAAAAACTAACGACAGATCTCGTCTTAGCATTGTAAATGTGTTAGAATGTTCCAATATCCACATTCAGAACATTAACCTTTGACTTGGTAAACAACTTTGGGACCTACATTATATCTATATGCTCTGTGTTGCCAGGGTAAATTACTGATGCTTTAGTGTTGCACGAGATAGATTGCAAAGGTGAAGAGACTATTTACTTACCTATAACTACCGACTAAGTATTACTTTAGCTATCCACCAGGCTCTTAGCTCTGTAAGTAGCGCACGTAACGACTACAAGAAATAAACTAAATATGTAATGTGAAAAGCTAATGTCCTATTAAATTAACGTATTGCATACGGTATACGGTATGGCAACATGACGTGAACTGATTGATGATGTTACTTTCGTTTATTATATAGCTTTTCTTTGAAAGTGACGAGAGCATTTGTTTGTCGTTTTTAGCTGTATTTTTTTTTAGGATAACCTGCTGTTGGACTTAATAACTTCACTGCGCTGCTGGTGCATAGAGAGCCCTCCACCAAACAAATACCTTACCTAGAGTTACCACGCTCGTGTGTACTTCACCTTCCTAGAGATTTTATATGATGAAGTGTATATATTTACCCAAAACCTATGCAAGTAAAAGTCAAGTGTTTAAAGCGTTAACTTTCCAAAGGATAGTTAACGCTCATGCGCACCCAATTTCAATATTTTCAACAGATATTGAAATTGTTCATACGATTGAAGAAGGCCTCATTTATTTCATAAGTCGCATATATTAAGTTTATTGCTTATAGGTTAAAGTAAAAATTCAAGAAACAAAAAAAAAACATTAGTTCTAGAAAAATAGATAAATTAGTTCCCTGTCTTGACAGGGAGTAGTTTTCACAAGGGTAAGGTAAAGCTAGGGGGAAGCCTATGTTCAGTAGTAGACTTCTTCCGGCTGATGATAACAGTGATAATGATGAAGCTAAGGGTTATGAAAGAGCGACAAACATGCAGCGTAGCTTCAGCAATAAGGTGTTACTTAGATACGGAACTAAGTAATAAGGTACAAAGTTACGGAACCTTATAAAAGTAGACCTTGTGCTTGCAGTTCCAATTTAGTAGGTACTTGCAAAAAACTACAATTTTGTACCTGCAATGCAAGTAGCAATAACAGTGCGGTTAGAACGTCGCGACGTGATCGGAACAAGATCATTTTCGAGTAATAGTCGATGACACGAGTGGAACGCCGCTCGAACGGTCACGGACGCGATCTTCAATACCTTCGGCGACATTTACGCAAATGTACTAACTATACCAACATTCTGCCACCCATTGAAAGTTTAGATCAATTCAAATTGAAATCTAAACTTCTTTGAAATTACATATACCTAGATTTATACAAATTGAAAGCGAAAAGAAACTTGAAATGGCATCTAAAGAAACTTGACTGGGAGATTGGTTTTCGAATCTATCAACCTATTTTGGCAGGATCTATTCTATGATAAGGGCTTAGAAAGTATTTAGCCTCTTGTTATTTTGATACAGTATGGGCTGGTAAATTTGTTTCTATTTAGGAGAGATTCAATAACTTGTTTTTATATTGGTCTGGGTACTTATAGTTAAATTTGAAAAAAGGAAAAAATTTCTTTGTTTTGTATCCGCGCCTGGCCTATTCTAGGATTTGAACCGGATCTACGAGACGTTTTTCATAAAAGTTTATCAAAGAGACTGTAGAGTTTCATTAAACTACTTCTATAAAGTTCAACTAAACTAAACCGCTAAAGCCGTTTGCAGTTCTATATTGCAAAAGTTCATTCCAGACAATGCTTCAATTGTTTGTTTCCCGTTCTTTAGTACCTAGTTGAAGAGCTTGATTAATCTATGACACATTTGAAAGTCAAGAAGGTAACCCGCGGGGATCAACTATATTTGTTCAAAATTCACTCATAACTCAGCGCCATACAAATAAAGAAATCCATAGAAATGTATTAAATAAAATAAGAGTTCCAGTGAAAGACAATGTTCATTCGATTGTTTATGAATTCAGTGAACCTCGATGTTAATGTGCCTAGTAGAACAAACACAGCCAAGAAAATTAGATTCATTGGTAGGTCAGTTTTTCTGCTGTTATAGGTATAATGTTTGATGATGACAAATGTTGCCACTTCCTATAGAGCCGCTTCAGTTCACAAAACAGCAAAAGAATACACCAGTACATGTGTAAGCTCACCACTCAATATTATAACACTGGCTTTCATACTAATTACTAGCTGTGCCCCTCGTTCCACTGTCGTGGACTACAGTTTATCGTGATAAAAAGTATCTTAGGTCCTTCTCCAGGGTTCAAAGTATTGCCATGTCAAATGCCATCAAGATCTGTTAAGCGGTTTAGGCGTGAAAAGGTAACATGCAGACAGAGGGCCAGACTTTCGCATTTATAATATTAAAGTATGGAAGTATGGATTGTATGGTATTGAGTACCTACTTTAATCTATTCTGTGTATAGGACAACACTATCTGCACTTTGTACCTACTCCGTTTGAAAGGAAGGAATCAATAGGTTACACTTTCAACTCCAATATTGAGATTATACGATTAACGATATATTTACCTATAGCAAATATAGCTTAATTCAATACGATTTGTTACCAAAGCAAATTGCGAACGTGTGCATAGCAGAAATGCATTTATAAGCTTTCGGGCTAACTTCACAGTTTGACCTAAATCTCTTAGAAGAACAGCTTATACGGATTCTGGGCTATAATAATACAAGCTTTAACTTCTTAGGATGTTGAAACGTTGCATCCGGGAATACCAGGTTAGGCAAACATCAAGCTTCGGGCGAGGAGTGAAGCACGGATTCAGACGACGTCTATAGCACGCACAAGGTGAGGCAAGCGAGAAAGGGCAATCCGGAGCAATATAAAACGAGGCACATCCTCGCTTACTGTATTCAGCAAATAGCTGAACAAAGAACCACTTGAGTGAGAAAAAGTCGAAATGACTACTGCAGTGGTGAGTACAACGAATATTGTGACGTAATTACATCGGAATCGTTTTTTTTTTTCTCTCGAAATTAGAACTTAATTGTTACTAAATAAATCGTTAAAGCTTTAGTCTAGTTTTCAAAAACTTATTATAATCCTAAACAGAACCTAATTTCCTCTAACTTAAATTCTGCTTAAAATTTTCTAAAGTCAAGTTAAGGGGGGTAGCATAATAATTCTGAATATTAATAAAATATTTTTTTAAAAATCATGTGCTTCCAATAGGTTTTACCCTTAAAACATCAAAACTTTAGCAATACTCGAAAATCTTAACGACATTAAAATAATCAAAGAACCAATAACTTTCTAGGCCTGCAGATTGTAAAAGCAAATATGAGATTGTCATATCGCAACGCAACCTTTAAACATTTTGTAAAAGTCACAAAATACAGAAAAATATTTTAGCCTCCACTTAAAGTACCCGAGGAGGGCAATTACCCTCTCATTTTGCTCATCTAAAACTTCTTACGTAAAAAAATATATCTCTGAGGCCTACTCTCTGGCCTTATCTCTATAGCCTATATTTAGCTTCCCTTTTTCTACTTTGCTTTTCATGTTTTTTATGTCACTGTGTGATGACGCGAGCTTGTCGCTTGCTTGATGGTAGCGTTCCGCTTGCCCGTTACAGTTCAGTGCCACCCAGAATTTTGAATTTCAACAGTGCAATATCTAGCGCGGCAACGCCTTATACGGCCGTTCCCAATAACCGATCCACGGTTTGCCCTACTGCAGATATAAATTTGACATGAGCTCCATAGAAGTAATGTCAAATGTTTATGTCTAGTAAGACAAACCGTGGATAGATCGGTTATTGGGAACGGCCGATAGTTACTCGCCTAATGGTTGGCATCACGTTTTCCCATTACCTTTCAGGTCAACCCAGAGTTTTGAACTAAACAGTTTCTAAATTCTGCGCGCCAACGTCATTTGTGTAATATAATAATGGCACTGCGCTCGTTACCCTGAGATATGAAAGTCTGCCTGTATTTCATTGAATTATTGGATTTTTCTTTTCACCTTTCACCGACAACGAAACCATTTCCGTTCCAGTTGCTGTTCACATCGGCTCTCATAGCCATCAGTTCGTGCGGTCGGCTGGAGCCGCAGTACCTACCTCCGCGACCTGGAGGCGGTGGCGGAGGCGGCGGTGGTAACGGCTTCGGTGGTGGCGGTGGTAATGGCGGATTAGGAGGTGGATCAGGTAAGAATGAACAAAGCAAGCAATGAACAAACACCTGGTTGTAAAGCAGAAGGTCGTGTGGACGTTCGTTACGGTTACGGCACATGTGCATTAAAAAATAACGCAAGTAGGTATTTCTACCGCGTCTGATTGCATGATGTGGATCAGCAATCCAAGTAGTTTTTGATAATCTAGATACAGGAAATTCTAGTGAGGGGTCATATATGTATCTATAATTCCATATTATAATGTCTTTGACCATTTACGTGATTCACGCGTTCTTATCGCCCGGTGTGCGGTAGAAACGCAAGTTTTGTAAAGGTGGAACTTAAACTTGAAGCAACATTATACAAAAGAAAAAGAAGAAGAAGAAGTGGCGTCTTTTGTTATCGGAGGCCAAGACTCACTTTGGGTCGTTGCGCCATCTCAGTTAGTTTAGTTTTTAACATGATACATAAATAATCATCTAGAATGCAGGTTTTCATGGCTACACTAGCAGACACAAAAACATTAAAAGTTGGTAAAGCAGTTTAGTCGAACCGTTAACATTTCTGATGTTTTAAAATACTATCTACTAAAACGTCGTATATTCTGGAATTGAATGACGAAGATTTCGAATGGTTTTATTTTCGCTTTCATTAATTTTTGACCGCAAAAAAAAGAGTTTACCACTATCAAATCTGGCTTAAAAGTGAATTTAATACTTTCAGGATCATTCGGAGGATCCGGGTCGGGCGGCAGTGGATCTTTTGGAGGATCAAGCGGCGGCGGCAGCAATGGCCAAATACCAATCACTAAGTTCGAAAACGTGAACAATGGCGATGGCAACTACCATTTCAGGTAAGGTTCGATTCTATACGAGTCATGATCGGAGGTGTAGATCACTATCTCAACAGTTTAAGTTCACGATTAGTACGATATTACATCTGTGAGAACTTGCTATTGCTGAAATAAATTGAGTTGAGAAGCGATGACAGATCGGTAGTAATGACGTCGACTTAAACCCGTGGGTTCTAATCCTGCGGTGTATTTGAGCCTTCGGTGTAGGGCAACATCGTGATAAAATCATAGCTAGGTTCTATTCTCAAATTAAGAATGTGTCACCAAGCACCCATTGGTGTATTCCGGTAGCCTCACTTAGGTAAGAGCCAGTTCCCAGTCCAGACATTGTGTTCGTTGACTTATCAGGTCTGGTGACTTGTGGTAAAATGCTACCATGAAGGAGTTAAAAACCAAAACCATAAACTACTGTGTACTTTTCGTTAAACATCGTGCAAACTTGGTGTGAAGTTCGGGAAACCACTAGACAATCATTGATAGCTTAAAAACATTTTGTCCTTCGTTTTTCAGCTACGAAACTGGCAATGGCATATCCGCCCAAGAGAGCGGGTCCCCAAGCGCCCAAGGTCCTGAAGGCGCCGCGGTGACCGCTGACGGAGCATTCTCGTACACTGCTCCAGATGGACAGAAGATCTCACTCACTTATACTGCTGATGAGAATGGATTCCACCCCGTGGGACCCCACCTTCCCACTCCCCCTCCGATCCCTGAAGAGATCCTGCGCTCTATCGAGTTCAACAAGGCCAACCCCAATGGGTAAGTTGTCGACATCATGAAACTTGAAAGCTATTCTTGTATAGGTACTTTATTTAGCTTTCATCCCTATGGACCCCACATCAACATTCTTGAGAAGATCCAGATTGAGTTCAATAAGGCCACGTTACACTTAGGTAGTACCTATAGATACTAACACCCTTAGGAATATGAACACTTCATTGAGTTAAATTAAGACAAACCATTCACTTATATGTGTATTAAAACTCATTGCTAATTTCTTTAAAATAGGTGTATGACTTTTTTGTTATTCTGTTTATACCTAAGTCTGCGATGATAATACTTGATTTACTTTTCCAGTGAGGGTTCCTACAACGGCGGAGGAGGATCTGGAAGCGGTAGCGGTTTCGGTGGAGGTAGCGGAGGCGGTGGAGGTTTCGGCGGTGGCGGTGGCGGTAGCAGTGGCAACGGCAACGGCTTCGGGGGCGGCAAGGGTAGCGGCGGTAACAGCGGCAACGGCTACCACTATTAATTATTTATCTAGTGATCTCACAGTTTTGCTAACTCCTACCTCAATCGCACGGTCACTTAGGGGAAACAATTTAAAACGTGACGATCTGATTCACATTATAGAGTAGCTAAGGTAATGTAGGTATTGGTGTAAAAACAAAAGGTGGTGCTGGTTTCCTTCCTTTGTTGCCATGAACTGTCATCAGCAGTGACATCCTATTGGACCCTGATCGATTCCAAAAGAGTCCTGCATCAGATTTGAATCCTATCTTCTAAATTGAGAAACCTACCTGCAAAGGCCGTGAACTTGTCGCATTTTAAATCGTTTACCTATTGCCACTACGGACATGCCCACCCGAGCCGAACGATTAAAGCTGATGAATGGGAATCAATCGGGGCAAAATTAAAGCCTCATGGCTGATTGGTCTTGAAAGCAGTAAATTCCAGATAAAACTGGATCGTATAAATCCCTTCGGGGAAGCTTGAATGGCTATAGACGCTACATAAAACGTATCTTCGTATTCTACGGCTTAGTACTGCGAAACACGTGTATCAAAACAGAATAATGATTATGAGCAGATGGAATAATTGCAACCACGCATCAAAGTGATACGCGCTGAGGAAAAAAATCACGATCTTATTTTGATTCTACGCGTGTATTATGTCTAACATTCAACTATGTCAGAAGAAGAATTTGCAGGAGCAAATATGCATAGTTCTCATCCGTTGCTCACGCAGAAATACGCTGATACGCTTATGGCTTTTAAGATGACGTAGACACGTTCTGTGATTTGATAGGATGCTTAGCAAGATTGAACTTATTGACTAAAGCTTGACTTATGGGAATACTTGGACTGTGATACCACAATGTAACGTGCACTATGTAGGTTAATTTGTATGTTTAATATAATTTATCGATGTAAATAGGCATGAATATTATGAATATAAATATACGTGTGTTTATGAGAATCTGCTATTTTATTCAACCTGATCTGATACCACAGTAAGTAAGTGATGTATATGTCTATAATGTCTATTTACTTCAGCACAAGTATCTCACTTATGCCAGGAAGTTTCTAAAATTAGCAACTAAGTTGTTCTTAAATTAGAGTGGAATCCATCGGTTTAAGAAGAAGGATCTAGTGGGAAAATAAAATCTCAGTAAATCCATAATGGATCTAATGAATGGATCTTATGAGATAGAACCCCGAGATGAGATTCAAATTCAAATAATTATCTACGCATACCTATGTAGTCATGTTATATGTAATACTAACTTTAGAGGAATCATTAAATTAAGTAATTTACAGAAACAATGATCCTTCCTTTCACGGACACCTGTGGTATTTTGGTTGAAGAAAAGGACCCGTCTTTACCTCTCTTTGACTTTATAGCAAACTACCTACACAAATGTCATTTTGCGCTGCATAATTATAAAAGGCGTACTAAATTGAAGTTTATCATAGCTCTACACAGTTAAATCAAGCTTCCATACATTCAAGCTATAGTCGGCTTGTTTCGAACCAACGCCGACTGAAGTTATGTTGACCCGGGTTGGAATTGGCAGGCATCGATCGGCTACTTAAATTTTATATAATTATAATTTATACCTGACTATATAAAACACAAAAATTAAATAAAAACACAATACATTAATTAAATTAATTAATTATTAATACATTTATATTGAATACCTATACTCGTACAAATGCAACATTTGTTTGTTGTTAATCTCTAAAACTACAGATCCAATTTTAAAAAAAACATTCTCTGTTAAAAAACTACAATATCTCTGGGTAAGTGGGTATTGGAGACTTTCTTATAATACACATCCAATGAGAATTTTCTCGAAAAACATCGAGGAACAGCTATATAGTTTTAAGTTATTTTTGCACTGTGGTGACTTTTCCCAGCAATGTAATCTACGCAGTCGAGTTTGCGACTGAAAGTTAAAGGTCACCTGTGTGTTCTCACGGTAGGAGCATATTTATTAATTATTTACATCTCTCAGCTTTCATAGGGCTTTATGTGCATAATATATGATAGGGCTGGCGACATTTTATGTACTTACTCTATTTTCTACAAGCGAAATGAGATTAATTCAGCCAGTTGCTAAATATCACCGACGCTAGACCTGTTGCATGATGCGTTAGTCGTTGACCTACTCCGGCCGAACGTACCGACGTTGAGTTTCAGGTTCAATAGGTTCGTACATAAAATATCATTCATCATTATGATGTACAGATAAACAAGTATCGAAGCGTGGCTGTTAACGGAAGATTTCAATAATCTGCCCTCGGTTTGTCCTACTAGGTTTGTCTATATAGAAATTTGACATTACATCTAATGGGGCTTCACTCAAACTTGTATCTTTAGTAGAACAAACTGAGAACAGATAGATTATTGAAACTGGCCATTAGTCTACTGTCTGTTGCTGCAAGGGCAATAGAAAATAACCACTCTCGAAGGTAGCGCCTGATGAATAGAACACATTATTATAGCAAGAGCCTCAAAGAAAACTCATAGCAAAAGATGACAACTGCTTTAAAGTAATGTTACTGTAGTTCAGCTGCCAAACCAAACTGACCAAACTGACAGTAAAAATTAAACAACGTCTAGGTACTTTAAAATTACTAATAGGTAAATTATTTAGGAACTTTAAAGTGATTGGACAAGTAACTAATTATTGCGTAGGTAAGAATGACGAAGAATAATTAGAAGTAATAATGTTTATTTAGATCGCTTCGTTGTTTTTGGTCTAAACACAGTCAATTCGTCCGAATCAAGGCGCTCCAAAACAAAAATACAAAAGACCGCTCGCTCTGAGATGCGAGCATGTGACGAAGACGAACGTTCTAGGAATATGTTCGCAAACTCGAGCGCCATTTATACCAAGTGAACAAGCATTCTTAGCACGATCGTAAAATGTTCATGGAAACTCAACAAAAAAATTACTAAAAGAATGGTCTATCTCCGTTAAACCGAATTTGATACAGAGAGGATAGAACGAGCATTGGCTCGCTTGGTCTAAATCAACCTTGACAATCATACAGATGGACGTTTACTTTTCAAGTTTGCAGTAACAACACGCGGCTTTTGTTTAACGAATTTTTTTTTATGTGCAGTGAAAACTGCAGATGTAATATTTCCGCTTTCACGTCGAATCTCTCAAGAAACATTCTGAAAGGCATTTTTATAATCGTCACGCCAATGTTTTCTGGGAGAGCCAAGATGTCTTTCTTTATCCTCCCGATAAGGTTCTTAGCTATGGACATAAAGAGGTTGCTTGCATACAGGTAGTCGGTACGTGCTCCTATCTTATAATAGTCTCATGTTATATATTAAGATATGCAATTGTGCATGCATATGAAGAGACAGGTTGTCTGTACCGATTACTGATATAGGGTGATGGTACTTCGTGCAACGAAATAGTATTCATAATTGAACGGACGAAATATCGATCTTTATCTATTTGTTTATCTATATCTAGTAAGCCAAATGCATCCACAAGGTACGCCTTTTTAATCTGTGGTGTTGAACCAAAATCGTCTATCTATTTGATTGGATTGATGAATCAAAAGACAGATCAATCTGCACAGAAAACCTGCCGCTTTTGTTTACTTCTTACTGTACTTCTTTACTTCTTAGAGTTATATCGACCACAAGTCAGACGTGGTCAAAGATGGCGCCACGCTGCGCCTGGATAAGGGACTGGAGCTCAAGTGAGGCTGCTGAAACACACCGATAGATGCTTGGCGACAGATTCAGATTGGCTTTACTGCAAGCACTCCTATAGATTGACGATTTTGTCCCATCACCGCAGAATAAAAAGGCGTATCACACCGGATGCATTCGGCTCACGTCTCAAAGGTACAAATAGATAAATCTATAATACAAAAGTTACCATAAAAGCTATCCAAAACTACGGCTATCATCTTCTAACTGGTTGCGTGACGAACAGGCCATGAAATGTGACTATCACAAAATTGGCAAGGCGGCTACAATAATAATAATGGGTACTATACCTATTTATAGGTGACATTTAGTTTAAACAGTAAAATAAATTGAGGATTGAAGGTGGACAGCAGTGACTGTGTGTAAGATGCGTTTAATGAAATGTTAGCAAGAAGGCTAGGTAAGACTTATCAATATTTCAATTAACAAATTGTCTCTAAGATACTGAAAAAGGTAAGCACTAAGGCTGAAAAAGGTAAGCACTAAGGCATTCACGGACATGCATAGCGATGATAGCTCAGTGGTAGTGACGTCGGCTTGCGATCCGTAGGACGTGGGTTCGAATCCTACAATGAGCTTGAGCTTTCGGTAACGGAAAACATCGTGATGAAACCATAGCTTGGTTGTAGGGTGTTTTCTAGTACTCGCCTGGCTAGCTACCACCCTCTTGTTAAGAATCTGTCGCCAAGCACCTATCGGTGTGTTCCGGCAGCCTCACTTGAGAGCCAGTTTCCAGTCCAGGTGTAGCGTGGCGCCACCTTCGGCCACATCGTCACCTAACATCAGTTGACTTGTAGTCAAACGCTACCCTGTAAATAGTTAAAAAAAGCCTGAAGCAGTCAGGATGGACTGCTTCAAGCTGCATAATATAGTGAACTACTGCCACAGCTCAAGCGGTTCGTGTATGTACCTACGTACGTAGAAGTCTGTAGTTCACTATGCAGTCGCAGCTCGAAGCAGTCGACAGTCGACTGCTTTAGGCTATCGGTGTATGACCAGCCTTATGTACTGAGTATTGTTGTCTATCTATATTCTTTAATGACTGATTTACCTGGGCTAAATTTTGTACATCATGCTCATGCTTTGGTAAAATAAACCTAATACATTGATTGAAGGTATAGAAAGACCAGCCATTTTCCCGAAGGAGTATAGTGGCATTAGGCACATACACTAGAATACTCCTTCGAAATAGCAGTAAGTATAGATGGAGGCAAAATAAAACATAATATTCTGACAATAGCACGAATTCGACGCGCATAAATTACTGTAATCTTCAATGAGCAACATTTTTATAAATCAAATTTCCTACCTTATGTGATTTGATGTAATTAAATATACACATCGTGCGGGCCCCAGTATCTGATTGCAGACATTTTTTGCAAATCTGCTGAGATTCCCCCGTCTCGTCTATCGAATTCCACCTCTTTCTTCATAATCTTTTTCATATTTTCCTTCAAAATTCTTTGTCTTCTGAATCCGAAGGGCTTCTTTGTTTTGAAGTTTCGAACAGTCTGAAAACTTTTCGACTCGTCAATTTCTTCGCAAAATCTTTTTAGAACATTCACTATATCAACCAAATAAACATAAAATTACATAAACGCAGTAATCCGCAGTATCTATATTATTTATTCCAATTAAATTAAGTAACCTAACATCAACCAAACTGGCCAAAGAAGGTAAAAACAAAACACAATCTCAGGAATAACTTCAATCAGATTTTTTTTTTACTTTTGTCTTTTCTCCCGAAGAGCCTGTTTTCCTCTGGTATTCGATCAGGTAGGGTTACCAACGTTGCCCTCTTGGTCTAATTTATTCTGAAGTCTACTTCAGGAAAACGAACGACGATAAAGTGACACTTAAAAGCGATGTTGGCAAGTGTCTTTCAGGTTAAAAGATTCCTATAGGAATGGTAGAGTTCATATAAAATAACGGGTCTTTGTTTTTTATTTTATATGCATTGCCACAATCTATGGTTGCCACCTTCACCTATAATCGTCACCTTGTACCTTGTAACTAATGTGTAGACCCCATGAATAGAAACCTGTAGGCCTCTAGTTATTAAATACTGTCATGCGAATTAAAGTAAGGAGACCGTCATAAAGATCAAAATAAGCTGCCATACATAAAAACAGCTAAAATATCACCGCTCTGAATATCCAAAACAATATCCTTGTAAGTAGAAAAACGTGCGATCAAACAATACCGCCCGCGGGGGGTGGCCTCATCGGAATGCATCATCTCCGCCCAACCTGGCACCAACTCCTACGTATTCTGTGCTGATGCCGAGCATCCGAGCAAGGTGATGGGTGAAGGGTTACGATATAAAAGAGTGTTGAACTCTGCAGATATCAGTCAAGGAACTGTCTTCAGTGCAAGTGTTTGAGCAGCCCAGTTTTTGATACATAATGATCGCTTTTAAGGTATTGTTTGTGTTCTAAAACAAAGTGTCGTTTTGCAAACTTTTTTTGCGCACTCAAATTTTATTGCCTAACTTTGTGCCGTTTGTGGATCCAATTACCTGATGGACGTGCGAATAACTGAAAACAAAAGCTTGTGAAAATTCCGCTAACGAACGAAAACAAAAGCGTTTCTTTCTTTTATCAAATATTTTGAAGCAAAAGCGATGGGAGACGAATATAGTTCTTATATCCTGGAACAAGAAATCAAGTTGGCTTCCTTAGAACTCCTTCTCTAATTCCCTTATAAAAAGCAATTTCTATTTCTATGTCATATTCTAGTGCATCTCCGCTTTCGCGGTTCTGTCAGTGGTGTCAGCGGGTAACTTGGCAAACCAATACAATTCTGGAGGCTTCAACACTGGCAACCCCGGCCCGTACAACGCTGCCTACAGCGGCAACTATGGAGGCGCACACATCCCCATACTAAGCTATGAAAACGTGAACAACGGAGATGGCAACTACAGATACAGGTAATAACTTTAACTTCTCTATATAGCGGCGGTGTCAGTGGTATTTCAGACACTAAATGGTACTGAAAATTTCTGTAAAGCTGGATCCCGACCATTATAGTACTTGATCGGGCGTAAAAGCTACGTAGAGCTTTTGTTTCAACTTTTTATAGCATTTGACTACTACAAGTCACCTGATATTGAGTGAATTCGAGTGACGATGTGGTCATGGTGCCATGCTAAACATGGATTGGGAACTGGCTCTCAAGTGAGGCTGCCGGAACACACCGATAGGTGCTTGGTGACAGATTCTAAACTTAAGGTTGGCCAAGCGAGCATTGGGAAATGGCCTATCACCAAGCTATTGCTTCATCATGATGTTTTCCGTTACCGAAAGCTCAAGCTTTAGGATTCATAACCACTGACAAACGACTTACACAATTACAGTATTATATTTCAAACAGAACTTTCAAGCAGAACAATATACCTGCCAATAAAACAAAATTAGGGAAGTCGTTGGTAATACAATTTCTCAGTCGATTTAAAATTTAAAGTTCCTAATTTATTTCATGCAAAACGTCCTCGAGTTAAAAATCACTGAAACAAAACAAATTAGCTACTAACTGCATCTTTAATTACGCGTAAATTGCATATTAACATCAATAAAACTTGACCTAAATTCGCTATCTCTTCCATTGATAAGATAATGTCTTCACTTTCAGCTATGAAACCGGCAATGGTATATCTGCTCACGAGACTGGGTCCCCGCGCGCGGTGGGTCCAGAGGGTCCCGCGGTCACAGCTGATGGAGGATTCTCCTACACTGCTCCAGATGGCCAAAAGATCTCCCTCGCGTACACCGCTGACGAGAACGGCTTCCACCCCACCGGCTCTCATATCCCCACCCCACCCCCGATCCCAGAGGCGATCTTGAGGTCTTTGGAATTCAACAGGCAGAACCCATCATCGTAAGTTTTTCTATGTGATTTTTTTTTACCAATACAAAGAATGACGGAAAAAGATCCGATCCGGGATGGACGTCAGATCTAAGGGAAACGTGACGAGAAAAGCGGCTGAAAGTGTACTGATAAACGAGGTTGCATGTTGACATTTAATACAAACTAAAACATAAATGTCAGATGTCAATAACATACAGCATACTATCGCGTCTAAGCGGAAACTGTCATGAGATTAGCCCCCTTTTTGCGTTTTAGACCTCTTTTGGTTTGGACGCTTTTGAGCGGAGGACCCGACGTTCATCTCTTGGATACACACATGTATTTCTATAAAAAGTAAAATCGGCAGAGTAATTACCTTTCTTCTATTGCGGCAACCAAAGCTGGAGGCTTGTTGTTTACTCCAACACCTTGATCCCTTTGAATTTGACATTTGAAGGGCACTAACAAACATAAACACAGCAATTATTTTTTTAACGATTCTAGGCATAAAAAAACAGTTTATTTACAACTGCCTAGTCTAGCGTTTGACCATGATCTCACTCGATGGATAGTGACGAAGGTGTAGCATGGTTGTCTAGAAATAGCTGCCTATGAATTCAAAAACTTAGACTTGTCCAATTGTCCATTTTGATGTGTACAACTAGTGTACAGTGTACATTTATTTCCCTTTTGTAAATGTACGACACTTATTCGTTCCCAGTCCCGATATTTTTGAAAGAGATTTCGATAGATGTTGAGATATTTAATAAGTACCAGCTTTTCCATACAAATTTGTAATCAATATGTAATTTAATAACGTTTCAGGGAGGGATCTTACAACGGCGGCCGGCACCAGGGAAACTACAACTACTAAAGCTAGAAAAGCTCTTCTACGACGTGGCATTACCTCAATCGATGTAAATAACGATAATTTATTGCAATGTTTCTAATTATTTTATTAAAGCTTTAAATAAATTAATTAAAATAATATTTTGTTATCCTTAACCCTTTATTTTAAGCACAGAATATACTTACGTAAGTCATCAGTATCATGCAACCTGCCTTGCTGCTTTCAAAGAGTAAGATGGTTTAGGTAAAGATTGGAACAGCCTGAAATATTCCCTTTTTTCTGCAGATATGTCACAGTTACATTTGTGTGTGATCTCATTCATACGCATTAAATTTCAACAAAATCAGTGCAGTCATTTTGTCGCGAAAATAAGACAAACAAATAACGTTCCCCTTTAATATACTAGTGTGGAATGGGGATAGGTTTAGGATAGAGATACTAAAAAAAAATACTTTACAACTTAAAATAAAAAAAATGTTATGAAATATTAATTAATTAGATATATTAATTAATTAAGTAATTTTGTTTTATTATTATTAATTATATTATTATTATTAATTATTTAGTTATTAATTATATATTACATTTAATGATTTAATTATGATAGTCTTAAAAAATAAATAATATTAGTAAAAGTGGAATTGTAAATTGTGGTCGAGGATGATAAAAAACACGCAAATGGGACCGACTCTCAAGGACTGTTGCTGAAACATCAAATATTAGGCTAATTGCCGTATGCAATGTAAAAATGGTCGCAAATAAAGAGCAAGTACTTACTTACTTGTTCTACGTAGCGTTTTTGAAAAGATGAAAGAAGCAATACCACTACACGAATACGCTACGCCAAGTGAAGTGCAGACATCCTCAAACTTATATAAATGCGAAAGTGAGTTAGTCGGTTTTCAGTTTTTCACGCAACAAAGGAGCAACGGATTGACTTTTTTTTGATGGGCTGGAGAGTGTCCTACGGCCGTTATTAATAACCGATCTATCCACGGTTTGCCCTACTAGAGATATAAATTTGACACAAGCTCCATAGAAGCAATTTAGTAAAACACTTGTGAAAACTATGTTAGTGACACAATATACTATTTTAAAATGATCCCGACAAAAAAATGTTCACGATCCAGTGTCGCAGAATACATTTAATCTGCCTGAATAAATTACAGTGAAATTTAAGAATGTACTCGTACTTAATACACAAACCTATACCTACATATAGCTCGTACACAAGGATTTACAGGATTTCTCCAGTTCCGTTTATAACAATAGAATAGGGTATTATATTCCATCAAAATTAGAAGCGACTGTCATTGGCTTTTTTCTTATTTTTTGATCTTCGCGTTTTACGGGGAAAAGGAAAATTAATCTGTCTGTCTAGCAAAGAGACAGCAGCGGCCGAAATAATTTCAGGAAGTCAGTCTTTCTTTCTTTATTCCAATAGGTACGCGAACTTATCCCAGGATTACAAATGAATATTTCAATATTTCACATTCATTTATTCATTGCTTTTATGTACAAAATTGGTTGATATTTACAGAAATAATATCATATAATTTTTTGAACGTTACATTCAGGGTCGATGTACTCCGTGAGGTGTTACAAAAAAATTTCAATTAATATTTAGTAGAAAAGTTATCTTTTTTCTTTAGCAAACAGACAGGCGTTTAATCTCGCGTGATGCCAAGCGATGATGCGGTAACGTGTAAGGTGCCTGTTCACATAAGCCTAAAAGATTCCTAAATTACAGCAATCGGGTAATTCATAGGTATTCTGGAAAAAAGTTCCACTAGGGATGGGCGAGTGAAAAAACAGGTGAATATTTTTTAACAGTATCGGCAATTTATCGTGCTAACACTAAGTTTCCCTCCATAGTACGTATGAACCGATTCACTAAGCAACACTCACAATAAGTTACTTACATAACTGTTATGTTTGGAGCTTAGTATTTTTAAAACAGGCTTTGTTTTAATTTTTTAGCTTCATCTTTCGTCGGTTAATTTTTTTTAACCCCCGAAGCAAAAAGAGTTGTGTTATAAGTTTGACGTGTCCGTCGGTCTCTCTGTTTGTCTGTCTGTCTGTCTGTCTGTCTATCTGTGGCACCGTAGCTCGCGAACGGATGAAACTATTTCAATTTAGTTTTTTTTTTGTATGAATGGTGAGTTATGTTTTAGCTATGTTTGATGAAAATCGGTCTAAGATGGCAGAGATAGTTTAATTATTTTTTCTAAGTATTGCATATAGTCAGGGACTAGAGAGGTGTTTTCTTTTTTATGCATTAAATTCCAATACATTTTTGTATAGAAGTGACCAAAATTATAGGTAACACATTTATATAATTATATATATATATTTTTTTATATATTTGCTCCGTTTGGGGTTGAAACTCTTGGTCCGTGGGGTCCTGCCGCTCTTATACTTTTTAAAGAGCTCTCCAAGCGCCTCGTTGACGTCACGGGTGACCAAAGAGCTGGCGCTTACCTCGGTCAACGAATCACCCTAGCCATTCAAAGAGGTAATGTCGCCAGTCTCTTGGGCACTCTACCTGCAGGCAGCGACCTAAATCAGGTTTATTATTTGTAGATGTTTAGTTTTATATTGATAGTTTAGCTTTAGTATTTAGTTTAATTTTTTATCCAATTGTATATATTATGTTCTTATTATTTTTTGGTAGCACATTATATTTGTGTAAGGTTCACTTCTTATTGTTCACTTATTATTCTTATTTGTTCATTTGTTCGGAATTTCGGGCGTGAGAGTATCACAATTAAGTTTAAAAAACATTTTATAAGCATCATGATAATTTATTTACTTTAAGAATGTACATGCATTTTATAAATAAATGTACACTTGTATAGAGATATCACAGTCCATTAATGAGGTACGCTATATAAACATTTTAATGTAGAAAATATTAATGATAGGAGACGGTTTAGTATCGATAGGAGCTTCTTCCTCCGCTGTACGATCCGGAGTCACTGTAACAATAATAAATAATTGAAACTCCACATTTATCATCATCATCATCATCAGCTGAAGGAAGTCCACTGCTGAACATAGGGCTTCCACCTAGAACGTCACCATGAACGTTAAGAGAAGTCCTGAATCGAGTTCCAGAAGTGAAAACGTATCAGGCTGATTAATTATGATCTCAATTCAGGTTCAGGTACTATGGCACCACTTTTGACCACATCGTCGCTTAACATCACGTGATTTATCACAAACACTTAGGATAAACTACGATGTCATGCAAAAGATGTTCTGCAATCGTTGATCAAGACATTATTCTCAGCTTCAAGCGGGGCTGCCGGAACACACCGGCAGGTGCTTAGCAACTGACTCTTAACTTGAAGGATTACAAAACAAAAATGACTTACGATGAAGGATTCTGCCTGTTGAATTCCAACGACCGCTGAATTGCTTCAGGTATCGGCGGGGGTGTAGGCAGATGGGATCCCACAGGATGGAAACCATTCTCGTCCGCAGTGTAGGTGAGAGAAATCTGTTGACCGTCTGGGGCGCGATATGAGAACCCTCCCTCGGCCGTCACCGCGGGGCCTTCGGGGCCGGACGCGCGGGGGGCCCCACTCTCATGCGCTGAGATGCCATTTGGGGTGTCGTAGCTGGAAATATACAGTTCATGTTTGAGCGTTTTGAAACAAAGTTGACTAAAGTAGCCTACTAGGTATATCATGTTGATATTTGTTAGCTCACATCAGATTGGAACAACAACAACTTTAGTGGTAATGTGGTTGAAAGTCGCGCACCTGGAGGCGCATGGACCGAGTACCTGTTTTCGAACCAAGCAATGAGATAGAGTTACTCGTCATCATCAGAAGAAGAAGAAGTCTACTGCCCTATTTGCCCCATCGGTTATTGGTTTTTCAAGCGATATGGCCTGCCCATTGCCACTTTAAGTTACAAATTCTGAGAGCTGTGTCAGATAGAACTATTGGTGAAGAAAAAACATTGTACAACCACACAATGTGCGTGGCGTTTAGCCTCTCTCATATATTAAAGTATGTTCAGTATTCAATTAGAAAATTACTGTAATGAAGCTATCATTACAATAACTTTAATGAATAAAGAAATAAATGTTAGCGTTTCAATTAATGGCTTACCTGAAGCGATAGGTTCCATCGCCATTGTTGACGTTTTCAAAACGGAAGGGCTGGGCGCCGCCTGCGCCGCCGGTGGGAGCATACCCTTGCGGCACCAGGTGGTCCAGACGTTCAGAAGAAGCGGCAGCTACTAGCAGAACCACTAAGCAGAGATTCTGAAACAAGTTAATAATAATTTAAGTAACTTTGATATATTTTACCAGAAACTTGTAATTGATTTTATTATTAATGCACAGTGTAAGAGCCTAAATTGTTAAAAAGAGGTAGTGACAAACTAAGGATCTTATCTACGCCTATTCCAACCTCCTTAAACCGGCAAAATACAGGGACGAAATACCAAGCCGTTAATTTTTTGAGCCCAATCATATTTACATTTTTTTTGTTGATTGAATTGGAACAGCTATAACAAACAAATTAACAGGGAGAGGTAAGGGATCAATCCAAGCAAAACTTTATAGCATCTATAGGTGAGGTGTCTGATTCATTGTACCTAGAGGTGTTGCTTCACGTAGTTCTTGAATTGCCTAGAAAAGGTCAACTGAATTCTGCAGACAATAAACTTGCAACATTTGCGAATTGATTTATAGACAGATTATTTTGGCGTTGGATTTTAATTATTCTGATTCTTTGAACAATCTAAGGCAGTAAATTTTTTTTACAATTGGAACCTTCAAGGAGTTCTTTCTACTCGGTAGGTATGTATATGGAGGTTTTATAGGGATCGCTACGTTATCAAGCCATTTCGAAAACTATAACTGCTAGTCACAGAAAAACATAGTTCAGATTTCTACTTTTTTCGGATTAATTGCTAGGTTACTGGAACTACTGAACATGTTCACTAGATCCATGGATCAAAATCATGATGGAACTGGTGGGAATGATCCGTTTTGTCATATTATTATCCAACTCCAACTAAAAATATACTCAACGGTGAATATGACAAAAAAACTTTTTTCAAAATCAAAGGCATGAAAAAAAACAATTTTGTTTTTAAAACGCGTACAAACGTTTTTCAAACACTTCTTCATCCTCATGTGCAAATTGATTGAAGACTATATTTGATGACCGATGTGGCGCAAGGTGCGAACAGTCGACTACAAAACATGAAATCGCGGCATCGATTCCCGCTACGGGATAAAAACTTGCGCTTTGAAATAAAAGAAATAAAAAATCACTAGCATTTGTTCCAAGTGTCGGCGTTTTGGTTTCTGATTCCCTAAATACAGAGAATCCTAGTTAGGAGTCAGAGCTTTGTATGTGATTGAGTGGGCGTTATTGTGATTATTATTAGTTCTCTTACCATTTTAGTCATAATGTTCCCCTGAGGTGTTCGTGTGCCGTGTCGGTGCAGGTACTCGTCTCAAAGTACAGGCTGCAGGGATGTGCTCGGTATATATCCTAGTGGGCTGCCCTTTCGTTGCCTCACCTTGCCCGTATTGTTGATGTTTAGGAGGGTTTGGTGCAAACTATGAGAGATCAGAATCTAACAAGCGCTGAACATGTGCGGTCGGAGTTAAAATTCTAGTCGCAGTGTCAAAAAGCTATAGCATGAAAGATATCGGATGATCCTTTCCATTTACTACTGACAGGGTTGCGTTTGACCACAAAAGTCTTCTGATGTTAACTGACGAAGTGGTTAATCTTTTTATGCCCTGTAATTTCACTGAAAACATACCTACTCAGGCTTTTCTGCTATCAAAAACTTTAATAAAGATTAAATTTTCCCCACACCTATGTTTTACCCTAAAGAAGTTTTTCTCAAACCCTTGTTTTATCAGAATTTTATCTAGATTTTATCTCGTCTCAATATTGAGAGTCTACAGTTTAGTAAAATAAGGTTCAGTCGACTCTCTGTTTTCCTCAAAATCTACCATTTTGTTGCATAACGAACTATAACATTTTAACTGAAAGTAAATAATCTTCCAAATGTAAGGATTGTTTTATGATTCATCATCATAAAACCTTCAATACGTAGCAGATTGAATAATGGCTTGGCCCTAGCGTGGCATTACGAGTATACCATTACATCTATGAAAAGTTAATGGTTTAAATTGATGGTTGGGCTTAGCTTAGGTGGATGTTGAAGGTAAGTTGGACTATGTATCCACGCAATCTGTTAATTCGTATATAACTTAAGGTGGGTATCACCTTTATGTATTATACCTTAATGATAAGTTCTTCGCAGAATTGATAATATATTAGTGATGCTTATTTTACATCTTACGTAACACTACCCGTGTTTGACACCAAGTCACTTGATGTTTAAATGACGATTTGGTCGAAGGTGGCATCACGCTACGACTGGACTTGGAACTGGCTGTCAAGTAAGGCTGCCAGAACACCGTTAGATTATTAAAACTTGAGCTAAACGGGCAAACACGAATTTTCAATGCATTTTTCCCCTTCAATTTTTTAATGAAGGTAATTAATAGTCGTGTGTCGTTCACGAATGAATCCTTCAAATGGACTACTTCAGTTGGCGTGTTTCTTTCGTTCACTAGTCCAGTAACAATTCAACTAGTTCAGTAGTTCAGTTACTTCAGTTGGTTGCCTAGTCCACCGGCAGCGAACGATCCGAAACACGAACGAGCACCACGCGATAGATAATGCTGTCACGCTCTGTTGTAGGTTTTGAATCGTCTATTTCACTCAAACTTTGGCTCGGATCGGAATCCAGATACATTTATAAAGTAACTTCCAATGGACTAACTACTATTTGATACCAATTCTTTCAATGTCCTTCAACTGTGTGAGAAGTCTTTATTGTCGCTCGCTTGTACGCATTCACGATAGTTCCATGAACTAGCGAAAGAAAATCGAACGCCCATTGAAAAGACATGGTATGGTATGTCTTCGTTCCCTACGAACGCCAAACGAAAACATCTTTTGAGCCACTGAAGTAAATGAACTACTGAACTAAATGAGTGATATACTTCAGTGTGATAAGAAGAAGCGTACATATCTTTTCATTTTAGTGACACATTCTGCGCATGGCTATTAATTAAACTTTAATAAATCGCATCCGCCTTTGCATTGGAGTAAACAAAGCGTTTTATCAAAGGATGCTGAGATTCTTCGCTGTGCCCCGCCCCTTCTTTGCAAAGTGACGATATAAGCCATGTCTAACAATGCTAAAGTTATTATGCTTTGGAATATTGATGAAAGTGAATCTTGTTAACCTATCGAAGAACTCCCTATTAGTTATTAGTGTTACTAGGTACTCCTTTTATACTCTGTAATACTTGGATAAAATAGATAATAAGTTTATAGCCAACGTGCCCAACGCGTAATTTTTAACTTTTAACTCATTTTTTTATTTTTTGTGTGAATCTTTTGAATCTTTTAAGACAGCGTTACTTAAAAATCACGTAAAAGTCATAACCTCATTTTATACGCTGTTTAAATTATTAGTTGTTTCACCTACAACCTTTAATACTACTTAATTTGTACTATTATTGCGAAGTAATTTGTTATCCAATGATGACCAAATTGTTTCTAGGTATTATCAATAGGTCAAAAGCTCTGTTTGATCGGTTTATTTATAGGTTTATTACATTTTTTCCTATCCCTATCCTTACTTGATTATCTAAATCTTAAAACATAATGTAAATACGAATTTGAGTTTGTTTGGTTGTTGGGGAAGCCACAGAATTACGGATTGACGTGTTTTGCGAAAAAATACTCGTAGTTTATGGGTTGGACATAATATAGACTTATTAGTTCCTGTCGGATATCAAGTTTTAATACTATCTTTGCCCCAATAACTTATTACGTGCGGATTTACCACCGCTCAAAACGGTGTAAGAAAACATCATGAGGAAACCGGCATGTCTAACAACCACAACATTCAAGGGCACGTGACTTTTACCAACCAGCACCAGCGTTTTTTTTTTTTTTTTACTATGTACAGGCTAGCGTTTGACCACAAGTCACCTGATGTTAAGTGACGATGTGGTCGAAGATGGCGCCACGCTACACCTAGACTGGGAACTGGCTCTCAAGTGAGGCTGCCGGAACACACCGATAGGTGCTTGGCGACAGATTCTTAACAAGAGGGTGGTAGCTAGCCAGGCGAGTACTAGAAAATACCCTACCACCAAGCAAAGTAGCGTAATTATGGCACTTACGGCCAGCTTCAATAACCTATTTATCCGCGGTTTGTAATACAAGAGATAAAAAATTGGCATTACTTCTATGGAGGGTTGCCAACATTACAAGAAATAAAGTATATTCAGGTCTGTGAAGAATATTAAACGGTATTTTAGAAAAATGAACAGTATTTTATTTGTTTATTGTTTTAAATACATATTTTAAGAACTTCTCACAAAACTTACTAATTTATAATCTTATTTAAAAACTTCATACACCTCACCGCAATTACAACTGAAGTTTACGAGGAAAATAAACGAGGAGCTCATTTATTATTAAATTAATAGATGCTCTATTTCAATCTTCCCGCCACTTAGCATTCATTACTGAAAAAACTAAATAAAAACAAATTTGTAAACTGAAAACAGTATTTTGAATACTTTATTTTTGTTCAACAGTAAAAAGTATAATTTATTATAAAACAGTATAATAACAATAGGTACTGCATGGCAGTGAAATGAGTAAAAACACTGGTCTATTCACGGAATAGTTTCTCAAGATGATTGAGGACGCGACCGAATGTAGTAGTCGCACCATGCACCAAGTTTGAACTGGTCGATCCGCTCGCGTAGAGGGCGCGCGATGCGTCGCCCATCAATTCAAAACGACGGTAGTCGTAGAAAAGCAATTTAAAGTCAATTAAAGTCAATTTTTTTATTTATTCAATAGGATACATTGTGATCACTTTAAAACGTCAAACTTAAAACTAGCTACGCCTGTTCCAACCTCCTTACGCCGGCAAAAGAACAGGCAAGAAACGCCCGGCAGGTAATTTTTTTGGCGCGATCACATTGACAATGTTATTCTTATTACTAATTGATTGAATTGGAACAAGTTCACTAAAATCCCAAGCTTTTTTTTTGTCATCTAATGATCCGATATTTTTTAATCAGCTTTACTAATAAGATCTCTCTTGTTTGGTTGTACACATTGGGATATGGGAACATGAATATTAAAGCGAATGGCAAACATAAATTATCTACCCTTAAAAAAATGAGCAAAGATCCAACACTGTTGAAAACATTATAGTTGGCAACTCTGTATGGAGCTTACGTCATTAATTCTATCTCTTATAGGACAAACCGTGGATAGATAGGTTATTGAAACTGGCCCTTAGTCTGTCTTTGTGAGAAGGTATTTGTCCCAGCAATGGGAACGTAATAGACATTTAAAGATGATGAAGATGACGGTATAGTTCTACTTCTTTCATATGAGCTAATAATCAACTTTATAACCTTTATAAGTGCATTATATTTATCAATACAGTGTAGGTATAAAGTATTCTTATAATACAGGATCATTTACCGCTAGCGGTTGGTGAATATCACTTTAGAAGTCACAAGCCGAGTGTGGAATTCCAAATGCATTGCTATATCCGTGCCAAACGATTTGTTCTTTGTATCAACATTCCGACATCTAAGCCTGGGTCATGATAGCATGCGAAATGTCTTGGATAGCATAGAAATTTAGATCTTAATAATGAATGTATGATTAAGTCATGTATGTACTATCTGCTTGAAAACAATGAACAATTGATGAATTTAATAGACAAGTTTTAGCAGTATGCTTAAATTTAGGCAAGATTTGTTACAGTACTTATTGACATTTAGATGGCATCTATGTACATGATACAGAATAGATATAGTACTACGCCCATGAACTAAGTTAACAAAGGGAATAGACATCCATTGATCAAGACCTGTCACAGAATATATTAATAGTACCAGTACCCTACCTATAAGGCCCTGTCGACATTTCCGGAGCCTAAATAGAACCCAAACCCTCCCATAGTACCATGTCTTCAATATTATAGAATTGGCATTCGATATTCGATCTGACAACATTACTAATGTTATTTTACCTACATCATTATTGATTATATGGATGAAACAATAACTAACATTTACGAACAATAGAGACGCTCGCGAAGATAAGACATGAACTGGCAGTAATTCCTGATATCATGAGAGCACGAAGTCTTCTATGAAATGATACACAAGTTTATAAATGTTATGAACATTTTAATAGTTCTACGCAGTTTCAACGCCTATTGAAACACAATTGCAAGCAAACTTGTAAAGAAAAGTACCTACAGAGGTTAATTGTTACAAAACTGATTTCGAGGTGAGCACGTCAGTAGTTTGATGGTAAGCGTCACGCTTGCTCATTACAGTTCAGTGCCACCCAGAATTCGTTCAGTATTCGCTCGTCACCTCGAAAAACCTATTAGAATCACCCTATATATGCCCTGTAATCTCACTGGAAAAATTGCCCTTCAATCCGGAATAGAGTTATGTTTACACACTAAGAAGAACCTAACATCAGTGAATTGACACTATTTTTTGAAGTTTTGTTACCGTTCGACTTCTTAAGCCCCTAGTAAAAACATCAAATTCTTAGATCGCTAATCGATACCTCGCGATACCGCCAATCTTATTCACCGCTAGGCACTTTGCCAAAACTAAACAACTAGGCAATAAAATAAAATCCTAATCGAACTATTCGACTCGAATGGGAGCGGAAATTTTCTGCGTCAGAATTTAAATTACTATTTCATCGATGAAATAGCGCCGTATCGTCTGACGCACAAACAGCAATGAGCTTTCGTTATACAAACTAATCTAACTATGATGATGTTGTTTCAATCAACAGTGGCCAGTACCTATATGAGGATGTTTTGTGGAAATGATGCGCAGTAACCCTAGCTAGGAGGGCCGGGGGCTGTAAGGCTGTAATTGCGCAGTTACATAAATACAATTACAAAAGATTATTTCACTATATTACAGTGGAATAGAAGAGTTTTAAATTCTCTTGACTTTTTCTAAGTCTCATTCTCATCACCATAAAAAATTTACCTACCTTTCATAATATAAGCAAACATCTCTTCTAGCAAACTTGGCTGCTACAGTTTAAAAAGCTTTTTGCACAAGGTTGAATGCAATATTCTTAACACAATATAAACATAATCAAATTATGTAAACACAATTTTGGCAGTGTTTTTGTGTTATCGAATAACGGTTTATCTATTTCACCAAATCGCTAGTATTAATACGTAGTAGGTAGTATTATAATGATATGTGCTCTTATGAAATCTGCACATCATAATTAATCATCATTATCAGCCTTTCACGTTCCCACTGCTGGGACTCTGGCCTTCTCTCAGAGAGAGAGTATGGGCTGTAATCTACCACGCTGGCCCAGTGCTGGTTGGTAGATGTCGCATGCCCTTGAACGATGCAGTTTTTGGGCATGCCGGTTTCCTCACGATGTTTTCCTTTACCGTTTTGAGCGATGGCAAATCCGCACATAACTTATTAAGTAATAGGTGCGGGGCCGAGAGGATTCGAACTCGGTGTCGGCGTCTTGTAAGTCGCACGACTAACCGTTCGGCCACCAAATCTGCACATAACTTATTAAAATCATATTGATATTGATCCGAACGTCGACCTTCGTCCCACTATTTACGCTGCGTACGAATGTTTTACGCTGCGCATGAACGTCCCTACAACAACACATCGACCTGAATCGATTTTAAGAATCGAATACACTCCAAATTGAATTGAGCACTGAAAACAACTTGAGAGCACGTGTAATGGTATAGGGAAACCCTGAAATTTCATTAAATCAAACGTTGAAAACCAATTTAGGTACTTCTCATGCCAGTGGGTTCAGTTCAGACAAAACCTGATAATGTTTGTATCAATCAACCTCACTGATTGATCAGATCCTGTCTCCTCAGAGAGAGGGTACAGCTATTATCGAACACGCTGACACAGAGAAGAAAATTATGACAAATGCAAAACGTGGATAAATTTTATGCATGGTAGTATATAGAGAAACAATATTTTACAGATAGGTATATATTTATTATAAAAAGATTGGCAAACAGGCAGACGGCCCGCCTGATGGAAAGCGGTCACCGTCGCCTATCATCAACATTTGCAGGGGAGTTGCCGATGCGTTGCCGAGCCTTAAGGACTCTTTTCACACCCATCTTGAAAGATTGCATTGATTGTAGCACTGCGGAAAGATAGGTATATATTATATACATATAAGAATTTAAATGAAAGTATACCTGTGTTTACCTGGTCTAGATAAAGTTGGAGCCAACCACTCGCATTATACATATTAGTCATGATCCTCTATAACACTAGCTGTACGCTGCGGTTTCACTCGCGTGGACTTTTATTTATCGCAATAAAAAGCATCCTCTGTCCTTCCCTAGGGATCAAACCATCTCCAGTTTTTATCAAGAACTGTTCAACGGCTTCGACTAGCGCAATATCATAGATTAACGGTCGATCCTGATCCGCGGTTTTGGCTCGATATATATGTCATTTTAGTAGTAATGTGTCAAGCCCTAGTACTAAAATGAAATATTATGATATGACATATCGATCCAAAATCGCGGATAATGGATCGGATCGATTATTAATTTCGGGCATTAAGGACGTATAACCTGATATTAGATTGGCGGAAATTCATATTGTATACCGATTGTCTACTTAAGTAATTGTAATAGAAAAGGGTATTTTATGATAATTTCGCCTTTTGTTCTGGCCTCCTTGACCACTACATTTTTAAAGTCATCACAGTTGTTGTCTTCTATTAAATAAATAGATTTTTGAGTTTTGGTCTGTTCTTTTATTCTAGCTTTAATTTAGGGTACCTATTTCATTCCGTATGGCATGTCAATACCATCATAAACTAAGACAATGTGGTTTTTAATTACCTAATAATTTTACAGACAGACAGATGGACAGATAGAGATACTTTCGCATTTATAATGTTAGTATGGATGCACTTGTATAACCTACCAATTGAATACGAGTATAGTATCTATACTTGCTATACTATACGGTTTGTATAGAACTTTTTGGCCCACTTCCAATAAAACAATCAGACGAGGCGTTACAAATGTAAGTGTACAAACAAGTCGAAATCGATAAATTATTGATTCCCATCCAGATTCGCTTTTTCACATGCGATTCTTATTTCATGTTGTTTAAAACGTTCGGTCTACCAGTTTGTTTATACCTACTGATTACGTACGTTATTATGTTTTATAGGTATGTGTTGCGGGTAATGGCATACAATATAAATATGTACCTCGTTTACTTAATAAACGGGATATTTACTATGTAAGATTTTTGGTTCGAGTTTCTGATATTTCGGCACTGTTGCCAACGCCATGATCGCGGATATCGAGTAAACGTTTGTAATGTTATAATAACCATGATAATTTATAAACTTATTATCTGTGGAGGCTTGTAATTGGCTTGTGTTATTTACTCCTTAACCTATGTTGTATTAGTAGCTGTAAGGCACCCAAATAAAATAAAATAAATAAAATAAAATAATAGTACATTACTAACCACG
Organism: Opisthograptis luteolata; assembly: GCA_931315375.2. Lineage (NCBI taxonomy): Eukaryota > Metazoa > Arthropoda > Insecta > Lepidoptera > Geometridae > Opisthograptis > Opisthograptis luteolata. The sequence goes on from OV928044.1 coordinate 4,632,040, forward strand.
AATGAACGTGAAGATGTTAGTAGGCCGAAACACACATAAGAGTACGTGAGTTTAATGCCTAGTTACTGCCAAGAAGGCTTGTATTATACTTTTCTCAAACAATACGTAGATATTTAGTTAGGTACCTAATCATTAAAAAAAATTAAATCAATTCTAACAAATTAACTACAAATTTTCATAAAAATTTTCACACTAGTTTGGTATGCTAACAATTTTTAGTCCGACAAGAATTGATCCTGTTGAATGAGGTTTTACTATATTTTTAAACTCTTTACACATCGACATTAATCTCTTGGTTAAAATTGTACCCGAATAAAAAATAATAGAAAGTGATAGATGGTAGAATTTTCCCCCTTCTTCCCTAACAGTGAGAAATAAAATTAGCTTCTTGCCGGTTGTGATAGATAGACCTGTTAACCGATACAAAAATAAAACGAAACATTAAAATCTTAACAGCTCATTCTTTATTAATCGTCTGTACTTAATTAAAGAGATTAGCATTTTACTTACTTGACGCCTTTCATTTTAAATTAACCAATATAGTATATATTACTGCATAAATTATATAATTTTCTTTATGACCGTAGCAAAACCATTAAGGGTCATTATGAATTCCAAGATACAAAATTACTTTGGAGAGTATAATTTTTACTTAGGGTAAAACAAGGTCAAGCTTACAAATTAAATAATTTGTGTCTTCAATCTAAATAGGTCATGGGCTTTATATTTTCATTTCATGCGGCTTCAACTTCATTAAAACGGGTTTATTAAAAGTCATGCAAAGCTGTGTTTGCAGTTTTCTGTGAAACTATTGCATTTCTCCGGATGTAAATTGCTTGGTGTAAAATTTTGTTGAAACCATCGCTTCTGAGTCTTTATTTATTTATTAAGTAGGTACTTACTCTCTACTAAATGTCGTCAGATCATGAGATGAACAACAGCACAACATGAGAACATGAGCATTCTAGTTTTTTTTACGTAGACTAATAATTCTTAATACTGTAAAGAATTATTTTTACTCTTTTAGACCCTTGGGGCATTCTTAACTTCTGTACCCCTATAGTACAAGTTTTGAAAACGATAAAAGTTTTGGTAAACGTCGACGTTTACCACCGCCGACTTGTCAAAGTGGCAACTCGATCTGCTTAAATTCAAAAAGTAACTCAATAACATTGTTGGAATATGATTATAACGATTTAAAATAACCCGTATTAACGATTTCAGTTCCTCCAAGTCTCGGTAAGATTCGCTGAAAAAAATATGTATGGATGGAAACGAAAACTTTCATAGTTTTTGTTAACTATCAAAACCTGTACTAGGGGGTATTGACTGTCAAAGTAAAAGCGTTTCAAACGTTGCGTTGTTCACTAAATTATATTAAATTCAGGATATATGCCTAGACAATTTATGGATGGACAAGTATGGGCGACTACAGTTTCTGATTCTGTCACAAAGTAGACAGACAAAAATCAAAATTCTCAAAGTTTCTTATGTAATACCTAAACCGTTAACCTTTTTAGTTTTTTTAACAACAACAATAGTGTTAAACAAAACATGAATAGGTACACTCGTCAACCTTGACCTATTGCGAAGTTTTGACGCCAATGGAATACCACAATGACGCTCGATGATATAACATGATCTTCGCTGGTCTGACGCACCTCTTTGTGACAGCATTTTATACCTTCTTGATGTAGGCACATAGGTTTTTTACGTAATAGAGTGGCCAACAAGTAGGCTCGCCTGATGGTGAGCGGTCACCATCGCCTATGGACATTTGCACTAGGGCCGTTGCTCATGCGTTTCCAACCCTGAAGAACTGATTACAGTGCCTAAAACTTATCTGGTCCCTTAGCCAAATTGGAACTAACGATCATTGCTTATAGACAACGAGAAATAATTTTGTGTATTTAGATGACTCAATGCTTATAACAGCAGAGAACCTCCCACTAATAGCTGGTAAGAGTACACGGAGAAAAAAGACCTTCCGAAATACCGTTTTCCCTCTGAGCAAAAGGGAAGGACTTATGACGCAGAAGGAAAACTAATATAAAATAAGGAAGGAATCGGTCTTGGAAGGTCAAGACTCAGAAGGAAAGGCAGATTTCTCAGTGTATGATAGATAAATAGATAACTTTGTTGTTTCATCACAACAACAGAACAGCAAAAAAAACAACATAAAAGGGAAATCTTAAAGCTAGTGTTACAATGAGCTGTCTTATCGCTTAGAGCAATTTCTAACATATCTATATTATCCAAGTCCACTTGAGAGCCAGTTCCCAAACCAGAAATACGTGGCGCCACCTTCGACCTCATCAAGTGGAATTACCACTAAAGCGCGTTCTGAAGTCACACGTTATTGGCAAGGAATCTTGTTGGTCGTAATGAATAAGGGCCCTGGTGACTTACAGTCAAACGCAATGTAAAAAAAGAAATCTACAAACGTATTATGTTGTCTTGTCCCAAGAAATTTTTGTAAGAATGTGTTTTACCAAAAAAAAAGCCTTTTAAAGCTCAGAAGAGCTTTTGAGCAGAAGCTCATTTACTGTTAAAATCATCTTTAAAACATATCAACAGATGTTCCCTCACCTATATCCGAACTGCCAAAGCATGCAAGATCGTACAACCTTGGACATCTCCATCCACAGCGCAGCAGAAATGGCCGGTGGTCCGCCGGCGACATTGTCAAGGCCGCTACAACGGCGCCGGCGCGTGCTTGCCCTTAACTGTGCATCGTAATCGTGTATACAGCTTACACTATACGATTTCTAAGCTGACTTAAAAACGGCTAAAAGAGAGGAAAGAAATGCTTTGTTAAGTATTATAAGCTTTTTTTTGTATTTTCAAAAGAATTTGGAAATTAACTTACCTACAGAGGAAATCTATTCTACGAGTAGTTTTAGAATAACTTTGGCAAATGACTAAATACTTATAAAAAGCTTGCACAAAACGTGTCAGACCATTTTTCTAATAGATTTAATATCCACAATCAGCCTTTCATGTTCCCACTGCTAGGATTCTGGCCTTCTCTCAGAGAGAGAGTATGGGCTGTAATCTACCACGCTGGCCCAGTGCGGGATGGTAGATGTCGCATACCCTTAAATGTTGCTTAAAAGAACGCAAAATTGTAATACTTAGATAATCATTACTATTCTGTAAGTATCAAACTTAGGTAAAGAATAAATGATATTATATCAAAAATACCCAAAAGCACCTTCTTTTGAATTATGTTTTATTAAATGTGTAAGGTACTTAGCACTTTGGTGGATACTACTGGGTACTGTAACCCACGTCACTTACTAAAGACGGATTCTACGCTTTAACCTGCGTGGCTGTTTTGTGTCATCCAGCAGAAGACGACGAGGAAAACGCGCGGTGTAACCGCGGTTCTCAGCTAGTTTATAACATTAGTAGGACAAATAAAAAGCCTCCAAAGAGGTTTAATTCGCATAGTGTGATCTCGCGATGCAACAGGCGTTACATAACTCTGTCCGAAGCGAACTCCGAATGCGTTTGGTTGCACAAGCACAGCGTCCGGGTGCCGTAACGGTGCGGCCGCGCACAATCCGGAATGCCGGCGATTTGACGCGGGTTGCCTCATCGCCGTCGCCATCGCATTTGTTATTGGAACCGAAGGTCGTCCATGTTTTTGATGCCAGCCATCAATTTTGAAGCCGTTATTGTCATTGCTCGGATGACGCAGCAGTGCATTAAAATAAAATGTAGACTGGTAACCTCTTTGCATGTAGAAATGGACATGATATATTTTAGCTCACGCAGAAACAAATCCTGACTTTCCGTTTAAGTTTTACTTCCAAGACCGATTCCTTCTTTATTACACCTTTGTTTTTCTTCTGAATCAAAAGTAAAGTAGTAAGTAATCTGGAACCCATTATGCATTATGACTATGTCCTATTATAACTTTTTAATTCAGTACAAATTTATGTAAGTATTGTAGATAAATTTAATGTGCCCGAGTTTGCACCCGTGAAACTACAGCATATCGTGATAAAAATTATCCTTCTCTAGTGTTCACATTATCTCCATCATCTTACCAAACATCAAAATCGGTTCAGTGTTAGGCCTAAAAGGTAAGAAACAAATAGAGAGTTACTTTCGCATGGATTAGCATGGATTATAACCGGCAGCCAGTAAACAGAGAGCTAAAGCTCCAACAAGGCTTATTTTGCTCACAGTCTCTAAGGTTTATATTACTAAAATTAAGCACAGTAATGAAATTCAGCCCGTTATGCAATAGTATGAAAGCCCTATTACGAAACCCTAGAGTCTAGGGCTAATTAACCACCGTATTTTGTTCTACGAGCCATTATGATTATGACTAATATCAAGCCAGCATTACCAGTATACCTGTTGCATACATCTAAGTTAGGGTTGCCTAGAGCTTTTTTATTTTGATGTAGATTTACCTACCTGTTATAATTTGTAGCGCAATTTTTTCACAAATGATATATTAAATGATATGCTAAAGTAAATTTTTATCAGTTGAGATTCTTAATTAGAATATCAGATCATGATCATACTCGTATTATGAAAATGAGACCTCCGGGTGGCCCGAAAACTCCGACAAGATAATTTGCATATACGAAAGAAGAAGAAGAATAATTTGCCACATTGTTCAAACCACAACCACAACAACACGGTAAGAACTAAAAAAAATTGACTGGTAGGGCAAATATATTTCAAATCCAGTGTTACTATAACTGGTTTCGTAGTAATTCGTAAGCATCGTCCGGCAAAACAATCGTTTGAATTTTAACAAGCTCATAAATCCACATTCAGTAATGTGTAAAGTAGAAAGCCAAAGTATGGTCTGCCATTTATGGCCGTTATTAATTAAGCAATCACATGGTTCGAGGTTGTTTCAACCCTTGTTAATTATAACGCACATATATACACGCGTCTTAGGTTAACCGAGCTTATTAAGCCTTAAGAGATTTATGAACACTGTTCCAATATGAATGTTAGGCGTATACAGTGGCGGATTCACATATTCAGCGCCACTAAGCTATACAATTTTAGCCGCCCCATCTAGATCACAATACAAAATTAATAGGTATTGCGCTATTTTTTAAATTATTTATTCGATATAGGCTATAATTTGAAGCGCAGCCACCTACTCAGCCGCCCCTAATATTTTCCGCTCTAGTCTCCAGCCTACAAGTCTACCCCTGGGCGTATATAAACAGTCTATCAGAACTATATCTAAATGTGCCTCTTCTATGGAGCTGAAGCCTCATCTGTACCTTGAAATAGTCGCAGATATTTGCGTAAATTTATGTATGATACTTAATTTTAACAATATGCAGTAGGTACTTTAGGCCTATTATTCCTTGCGCACACATATTATAGTTTTTTCAGTACAACAAACAATTGTTTTTCTATTTCACTAACTTGACGGTTTTGCTATTACGCTATTACTCACGTTGAGTCGACAAAAAGCCTTTTACAACGAAATTCTACTAACGTACATTGACGCTGAGGAGGCTATTGCGGAATGTGACCGGAATGTTACTAAATTCTGTGACTGTTACTGTCACGAATTTAGATGGATTGTTTTCTTTTAAATTAGTGCGCCCGCCAGTTGACACTTGGAGGTTTAGAAGTTTATGTATTAAATCAATAAAAAAAAATCCTGAACTGGAATTAAATACTTACTATACGTTGTGATATCTTATTAGAACACTGAATAAAAAGAAAATAAGTTTAATCCAATATCTTCGTAAAATGATGAGCAGCCGAATAACTTTATCAATTTTCCATGATTCTCTTGTAGTACCTAAGTATATCGATTTTATATTGTAAGGCAGGCCGTGTTTAATTATATCTCGTTTTCCACATGTCTACGTCTTTGTAGACGACGTTTGTACGCGGTTATAGTCTGTTATGACATTTAAGACTGTACAAACGTCGGACAGACTACACGGAGAAAAAAGACCTACCGAAATACCGTTTTAATCAGAGTCAAAAGGGAAGGACTTGTCATTCAGAAGGAAAACTAAGGTAAAATAAAGAAGGAATCGGTCTTGGAAGGTAAAGACTCACAAGGAAAGTCAGATTTTTTTTCTCAGTGTATAACGTACAAACGTCGTCTACAAAGACGTAAACATGTGGAACACGACACCACTCTACTGGGTTAATCAATTACCGTAAAAATACTAGACCTCAGTGGCCATTGTCCTTGTCGAAATACTCGGTGACTGCTATGATCCATTTTCCTTCGTTGTTCGAGGATCGATGGGTCGTTTCACCACGTCTTCGTTTACATTGATCTTCATATCAGTATTGCCAATCGATAACTTGAAACGTGAAAATGCGATTGACGGATTGCAATCTGCCAGTAGTAGTTATTGTCACGTTTTGAGCTTTCTCTAAGCCTATCGATATTATGGCATTTTTAAACAAACTATCGATAGTGTGGCAATACTACTTCATATCACATCAGCCTCTGACATTGACAGACCAAGGCTTAGACTCTAGACACATTTATTACATAGCCCCTTGAATCTGGGACGCCAGTAATTAATCAAGTTATAACAGTTTGGAGAATTAAGTAGGTAAATCTTCTAAATCTCTCGCAATAATTCCGAAATGCACCGTAAATGAACGGAAAATACCATTCGCCCACAGTTTTTAAGCAGTCACCAAAAAGAGTGTTGCCAGTTGTAATAATAAGTTGTCATAATTTGCAAGTTTATAATATAGATTTATTTATAAATTAGTATTTAGATGTCATGATCGTGAAAACGCTATAAATTTTACTATTGTAATTTTCTATCAATGATTATTTTTGGTTTTCATTGAAATCAAGATGCCCTATAGGATTTTGTTCAAAAAATATGGACAAGTCTGGCAGTTCGTCAGTCAGACGTAGATAAAATAGCAGTTGATCTGGCCACACCAATCAGATTTGATCTATGCAAATCGGCGTGGCTGCAATAAATTCGGGATCACAGAGATGCATCTAATGTACAGTTAATAGTTTAAACGGTATAATGCTTGAATAACTCATATTAGTTATGGTAAGCATCTTAGTTCATTTATAACATTATGCTCGTGGCTCGTGAAATCTTTTATTGTTTTTAATAGTATTTATAAGTTATGTTTTTCGTGACAGATTTTTCAAAACTCAACGTTACCTTTATGTTACTACGAGTAATAATTCCATATTGAATTTTGCCAGCAACTCCTGTAGTCTAACTTTAAATTAATATACTTAATATGAGTTCCCTCCACCGAGTGGACTGCACTAGTGTTGCCGAACTATCTATAGTAAATTTATCGATAATAAAGTCAGCCATACTATAAGTAGGCCTATCGATAGTATCGATACTAATGATAGCTTAAAACGAGGCAATACTATCAAATAAGTGCAATACTATCGATAGTATTGCTGCTCGCGAAGTATAAACTATCGATAGTACCGTGACTATCGATAGTATTGCCTCGTTTAAAGCTACGAGAGTATCGATAGGGCTATCTATAGCTTATCGATTAACTATCGATCGGCAACACTAGACTGCAACAGTCAGTTCCACCATCTACAATCAGCGTTGTAATAGCACGTAATTGAAGAGATACCTGCACCACCTTACGGTATGCTACCTAGTATAAAGTGTGGGCCGCCAGGAAGGCGTCTCGCACCTAACATTGCTTACACGGCCCATCTCACCGGTCTGATGCTAACACGATTACTTGAACTTCCTACTCGCTAATGCAGCCCTCGACTAAACAAATCTTGTATTATCTACATTGACCACCGGGCCGTTACTTTAATTGAGCGTTAAACTAGTATTAGGCGAAGAAATCTGTTACTTGTCTTCCTTTCATTCCCTTACAGGTTATCACAATACACACTGATCTGATTTTCATTGTTCCCGTTCAACTATATAATATACGAACGGGAACAATAAAAATCAGATTTTCATTTGAAGATTTGTTGCAAATATGAACAAAATATTGAAAGACTCAACGATGTAAATTTGACAGAAAACAGAAAAAGTAAATATATGTAGTAAGAAGCTGTAAGAAGATATGGGTTTCTTCTGAGAAATGCTTGAGCTCCACTTACCTATATGTCAAACCGCAAGTTTTTCATAATCAAATGATCAAATTAAACAAAAGATCACATTTACTTTTGGTGCATCGATAAACATTGAACACCTTCGCTACTTGGTCTCTATAATTTAAGTACCTATAACTCGATATCGACTCTATAGCGATATAATAGTTTCAAACATTGAAATCCAACGCGTTGTGGGTATGTCGAATAAAGGAAAACTTCTCGTAGACATGAAATGATTCTGTTAGCTTCATAACATACCTACATAACAGAGCGTTTTCGTTTAATTGAACACAACAAGGAAACGTTTAAACACTTGTGCATATATAATAACATATATAAAACAATAAAACGAAGCCATCGAGAAATGAACTCAAACCGAAGGTCAAAGCTGTGGTGCTATATCGTATTCTCCAACTGTTTAAGCATTAAAATATTACACGCATGGCATACGTTATAGCACGTAACAAGGTTGCAGTATAAACAAGGAAGTCGGCTAATCTCGGCTATTCTTTTATAAAGATTTGTCAATCAAGGGATATAATCACCGGAAACTCGATCTATACCGCAGCGATCTTAACATCTTCAATTCGCCCGGAGTGAAATGCATTGATCCATTGATCACACATGCATTTCCTGTTGTTAGGAGTAAATTGACCGGAATCAAACGATTTATTATTCAAAACAGTTCCTAATGAGCGCACGCGAATGTCGGAAGCTGCGAATTATGTTGGCACTACCGTAAACCACAGCTTGAACATTGTGATTTGTTAAAAAGCTGACGTCTTCGAGCTTTGAATTTTCAACACGCATCATTACGTGATCCGACTTAATAGCAATGAAATGTTTTGATTTTGCGAAATAACAACAACAAACTTTTATGTATCAGCAAGCCTACAGGTGTGCGTGTGTGGCAGTCGTTAAATTATATAAATAATTTATTATTAATTGTCTAAGCTCTACGCCCTTTAAATTCAGAATTATTCGTACAGAATTTAAAAAGCAATCATGCAGAATACAAATTTTGTACAAGGTTATTTTTGCGTGGTGCCATTTCGCTGCTTCACGTTAATACATTTTTCAGGCTGTGTAAACATTTTTTTGTACTTCATGGGTCTGTAATGAAAGTAAATATACGCTTTTTAAAAAATACTTTTACGGTTCGGAAATTGCGCAAGGAGAAGGTCAGTAGACAATGTTTCTTTTGTTTCATTATCAGTTATTATGTTAATAAATTTTACACGATTTCCACAATTTACTTTAATTAAACAAAATGTTTCAGTGATTCTAATCTAGTAAGTAAGTTTAAGATCCATAATTAAATAGTTGAGAATACTAATCGGTCGCAGCTTTCAATACAATACTCAATAACTTTACCACACATTTAGATTCATTATATTTTGAGAAAAAAATCCAAATCGCAAACCTGTCCGAACATCAAGCTAATTTTAACAAGCCAGTCATCCCAAACATTGAGAAGCAAACCCACAAATACGGCTCAATTCAGCATCAACAACACAACTCCGGATATTTGGCCTATGGAATGCCCGAGGCATTCGGTTAACATTTGCAAATTTGCAACCTAACGCATCCCTAGCATATTTGTGCACTAGCCAACGTGCAAATATGATGAATTCATGAGTGAGTGATAATGATCACCACCAATTCGATGGTGTGGTTGTGGCTCGATTGTGTGTGGAGTATTTTGACCGTTTATGAGAGAATTAAATTCAAATTACTTCTTGTACAAAAATTGTATTTTAATTACATCAGTATGAAAATGCATTTTGTTTTATGGATCTCTTAGTAAAGTTGCTAAACAACTCTGTCTATTGCGTGAATGTGAAATCGAAGATCGATTATTGCCTAACATTATTCATGACAAATGGGAAAACCTTCCGGAAGTCCCAGTAGAACTTTGATACAATTTATTATACATGCCAACATCGTTGCATCAATATAAAATCGAATATCAACTTCTTTTATCGGTTATTTTTAAAGTAGGTCAACAAAACTATGAAACAAAACCTACTTATTTAACACAGCTTACTAAAAGTATTTAATTCATTTTCATTATGACAAATCACATACGTATTCACAACTATTTCAGACGCAAGATCTCCTTTGTCTCTATTAAGAGAATCTGTTTATCTCTATTAAAGTGCGGTCAGATGATGGAGTGGACTTTGAATGATTATAATTAGTGCTTTTGATCTTGGTAAGCTGTAATCTTCAAGTTTGCTCACATAACAGTGTGTTAATGACAGATAAGCAGAAATAATAATTGGTCAGATCTTTGAGTTGAGTGAACATCTTTCTCGCATTGAATGAGAAGACTCAGAAAGATTCAGGTACCTATTCTATGCGAGAAAACGTCTGAAAGTCAAAAAATTTACAGAACAAAACGGGTGAATGACCCATCCGCAGTGGGGTATACTGAACTCCCGACTAACTCGCAAGCGCGGTCATTCACCCGCTATCAAATCTTGAACAGCTAAAGAAGCTTTTTCGCTTGGCTGTTGGAGACGCAGAAGGCAGTACTCTTTAACGTCATGTTCCTCACTCTGCAGCCCTAAGCACTGCACTGGTAGCTTTGGTCCTGCCCCGTTGCCGACGGCTTAGGTTACACAACAATTTTGTTTTTTTATAGTAGGTATTTAATTTGCACAAACGTTTTATCTCTTCACATTTTATACGCTACATTATTTTTTATTATCATTTCTGAATACAAGGGTTGGTATGTTAAACCATAAAATTGTCTGGACTGGACGGACATTAGCAATGCAATGTGCGCTACAATGACAACAGACAGGCGTGGCATTCATCAAGCTAACGATGTGCTAGTCTCATCAACTAGTTTTATCTACGAACAAATAAGTTAATATTTATTCGTAGAGTTTTATATATATACATCATCATCATCATCGTCATCATCAGCCTGTATCAGTCCACTGCTGGACATAGGCCTCTCCCATGATACGCCACTGAGCCCGGTCTTCGGCTTTTCTCAACCAACCACTGCCAGCCACTCGGCGCAAGTGAATTTGAATTTAGTATATATACATACTAAATGCAAATTCATATAAAGTTATATAACATGTTTTTGGCTTCATAATTAACCATGCTTAATAAGAGGCACAACACGGAGCTGACAATGCGTTACCCAGGGGGGTTCAACTTACTTTGACATGGCTGGGAACAACTACGGATCCCACAGTTAGATAACGTACGTACATGTAGGATAGGCCCGACACTCGTTAACATTCATGTTTCCATATCCCAATGTGCACAACCAACCAAGAGAAACCTTATTAGTAAAGCTTATTAAAAAATATCGGACTATTAGATGGTAAAAAAAGCTTGGAATTTAGTGAACTTGCTCCAATTCAATCTATCCCTTATCCCTTACTTATTACAAATGCGAAAGTAACTCTGTCTTTCTGTCTGTTACTCTTTCACGCCTAAACTACTGAACCGATTTAAATGAAACTTGGTACGGAGATAGTTTGAATCCTGAGGAAGGACATAGGATACTTTTTATCGCGATAAACTGTAGCCCACGCGGGTGAAACCGCGGGGAACAGCTAGTTAGTAATAAGAATAAAATTGACAATGTGATCGCGCCAAAAAAATTACCTGCCGGGCGTTTCTTGCCTGTTCTTAGGCGTCTTAGGGTAAAATCAAACGAGCGTAATTTTGTGAGTCGTTCGTGAGACGTCATTTTGGAAACGTTTCCTATAAATGAATGCAATGTAGAGATAGCCAGCGAGTCTGTAGGCCAATTCGCTATTTTCCAATTTTCTAATTGCTTTTTGTTGTAACACCTGCATGCTATTACGCAAAATTGTATCTACTTTATAGGATTTTTTCTTCTAATAAGAGAACTATCTCTCTTCTTTTTAAGAAATAAATATCTTAAAACAGAAAATCCGGCTCGGTAATACACTGTTACTCGTTACACTGAGATATCCGTTATTTCCTGTAAATTCACTAGAAACATTGTCCTTTTATCCGGAATACACGTAACCTGATGATTGTGTTGTGAGCGACTGTGGCTGAACGGTAACGCTTGCGCCTTACAAGACGCTGACACCAAGTTCGAATCCTCTCGGCTCCACATCTATGACATAATAAGTTATGTGTGGATTTACCATCGCTCAAAACGGTGAAGGAAAACATCGTGAGGAAACTGGCATGTCCAAGAATCACAATATTCCAGGGTATGCGACGTCTACCAACACGCACTGGGCCCGCGTGGTACTTAGATTACGGCCCATACTGAGTGAGTATGAGAGAATACGGGAGTCCCAGCAGTGGGAACATGATGATGAATGGTTGTTTTTCCAACTTCTGTTATTGGTTTCAATACGGAAACACATCAAAGTACAAAGTTATGTATATTGAACAGAAATATTCTTCTTTGTTTTAGTTGCTCAACATCAGAACTCTACATGCAAAGTTGCAAACAACCCTTGTTTTCTGTTGCAAGAGGCACGCATGGAGTGAGAAATTTCCTACAACTTAATATAAAGAACAACAACCTAGTTGTAGGTTTACGTGGGGCTTTATGAAAATTGTGTTACTCTTTCTATACCCAATTCTTGCTTGATAAGCATTAATCATCATTAAAGTAATAGATATATATATTTATCAAAATTAATTGGTGCGTAACTATTTATTTCATTTTGTATAAAAAGCAATACATATCCTTTGAGTAATATGGCTAAAAGGTAAAAACTTATGAAAATCAGGTCTATTGTGTTACGAAGCAAGTTACAAAGATAACACTTTTTTATTAATTACTAGTTGCGCCCCGCAGTTCCACCCGGATCTTCCCGTCATCCCGCAGGAACCATTTTCCGGCATAAAAAGTAGCCTATGTGTTAATCCAGGGTACAAGCTATCTCCATTCCAAATTTCATTCAGATCCGTTCAGTGGTTTTTGCGTGAAAGAGTAACAAACATCCATCCATCCATCCATCCATCCATACTCACAAACTTTCACGTTTATTGATTGATAATCGTTGTTGTTGTCGTTGTTCTAGTTTTAATTTTCCTTATATTGTGGTGTGCCAATAAAGAAATAATCTATCTATCTACCTATTGTTTTATGAAACAATAATAAAGTGTTAAATTATGACTCAATCACAACTCTTTAATTGTATATTCAATAAAGTTTTGCTTCAGATAAACCTTGCGGTGGCTGACTCACGTCGAGCTAGTTGTAAAAAATATTTCTCTTCCTCCATCGGCATCATTAGTAAAAAAGCAAAAGTAATGGGAACAAGATACCTGCACACCATGAGTGAGTCAGCGATGCTGAGAAACTAGAAGGTTGTAAACAGTTTGTTTTCACAAGTGTTTAATCATTTCCCACGCGATGAGAAAGCTGAATCCAAACATCTATGGAGCCTGACATTGTAACATTATCTAAAATTATATACATTTGAATATTCATATTATTATTTTATTTCTTGAATTTGTTTTTTTCGTATACAATTAATTTATTGTGTATCTACAAAACACTTATATAATTATATTCTCGAGCTCGTGAGGAACATTAAACTTATTTCAAGAATCATTATTTAATTTTAATATTTATTAAATTTTGATAACCCCAACGGTAAGTACGGTTCATTTCTCCGATTAAATACAGAAAAAAAAATTAAAATATAAGAAAACCCCCGGCTTCTTGTACCGCTTTTCATCAAACAGCTGTGGTGGTTCTTCCACAAGGAAACTGGCTTTCAAATGAAAAAAAACCGCATCAAAATCGGTCCATCAGTTTGAGAGCTACGATGCCACAGACAGATAGACACACACACACACAGACAGACAGACATCGACATCAAACTTATAACACCCCTCGTCGGGGAAAGTCATGATATCAGCATTGTTTTACAAGGCAAGACGCAAAAAAATTACAAAAACCATTGATGAAAACAAACAATTTCAAGTGGATAAAGATGTATGAAGCCACTTCAGGCAGTTCTCAGAAAAACGCAGCTAATGCAGTAGTAATATTAATGTAAATAGTATATACTATATACTCACATGTTTACAAGGCTCGCCGATAGAAACAGCAGACAGTAAGGCGCGGACACAAAAAGTTTGCAATGGGTAGATGTATTGAGTTGTTGGCAGACAGAATCCAGCACCGGCAATCGACCAGAGCCAATTAATCTGACTGTTTACAGTTTTTCAGCTTTTCCTGCTAATTGGTAGGTAGTACCTACATTTCTATCTGTTTAAATTATGTCATTGCCAGTAGATAGAATCTCTGGAGACGACGTAGCTACGTTTATTCTAGAATGAGGTTGAGGGATTAGTTTTAAACAGCTTGAAGGCAGTCCAAAATCAAGCTTAACATAGGTGTTAATTGAAACCATTTTTCTCTGTAGCAACACTAGCAACGATTGTTTTGGAGAAAAAGCTAGTTCTCAATCCAGGTGTAGCGTGACATCACCTTCGACCGCAGCGTCAGATCAGAGATTGTTTTGTATTACGCTACCCTGCAATTTGTAAAAAAAGAACGCTAAGAATCAGTCCAGTCGTTTATTTATTACAAAAATACAGATAAAAAACAAACAAAGAAGAAGTCTAACGGTCTTTTTAAAAATTGTGGTTAAAGTGGAGGCTAGTTGTGACCAGAATGCTGGCCTATATTTTGGACTAAAGATAAACCTCGCTGTGCAACGAGGCAATGCGGCCAGCATTTTGGGCACATTGCCGGTCATCAAGGATTGTTTGAACTATCTTTAGACCGTCTTTAGTTAGTTCAAGCGATCTGACCTACCCATATATGAAAGTATATATATATACTGGTTTGATCACATTGGTTCAGTCCTATTCGTTTCTCTGATGATCTTTAATGTCATCAGAGAAACGAATAGGACTGATGTAGAGATACATAGCCTAATTTATTATTACTGGTATATTTGAAAAGCAACAGTGCGGGACCTCTGCCTAGGATGCGTCATACAACAGGAATCGCCTGTCGTTACGGTAAGCACTACAACGTCTACAACACACTATGCGACGCGTCATCACAAGCAACAAGTAATAAAAAAACTGTACTAAAATTCGTACATTGCGTATATACCACCATGAGGTTTAAGATTTTGCAACAAAGCTATTCAAATTAGCTATTGTAGACATAATTTTTTACCCATATTGCAGGCTTTTATGAGCTTGAACTTAGGAAAATGTAGCCTTCCAAATATTTTACCTGTATTTTATTGTAACATCGTTTGGCTTGGTGGAGATAAGGGCCGATACGAATAAAAGGGGGGTGAATGAAGCAATGACGACTGACAGGGGAGAGTGGAAGAAGAGTACATACTGCGGCAGCTTCAAATATATAGGACAGATTTTAAACTTTAAAATGACTCTTTTTTTTTACTGCTATAGATTTATCATCACTAACGTAGGCCAAAGATGTGCAAGTGCGAGTGAGCAAGCTATATCGGCGTCTCACTGGAATCAAAACTCAAAAAGTAAATTATTCAAAAATAATATTTTTGAGAACCCTGAGATAAGCTAAGTGATGATGTAATAAGTAGGGTACGGACATTTTTATCGTTAATTATTTTGGTGATTTCCTACTCGAATGCGTAACTGATACAAACCATGAGTAACGCAATACGTGAATCACAAAACTGGCGATCAAAAATTTGAGCAACCTTCAAAAAACAAGCAACGTAAAACACAAGGCTATATTCGCACAATAGTCTTAACATTTCCCGAATCATCTTCAATCAATATTAAAAAGGTCGCTGAAACCCTGCCCATTAAAGAATTAAAACAAATAGTCCGCGTCATACCCCGGGGACCCAACCCAATGTTGCCCAGTTCCTTGACCCACTTGTTGATATGGCGCCCACGTTCAGTCACATTATCAAATTTGCACACCAGTCACCACCTTTGATGTCCTAGCCAGGCTAGACACATGATATTTGCTTACCTACAGCAAATTGCAATCTACTGAAGAACCATTCAATTCAAATTCAAAAAAAAAATGTTTCTTTAGTAGGATACATAGGAATATGTGATAACTAATGTAATTTTATATTATTAAATTTTTAATTTCGCGCGTAAACATCAAACTTAAAACTAGCTACGCTTTTTTTTTTGGGCTCAATCACATTTACAATTATTTTCTTATTTTATCGATCGAATTGAATCAAGTTCATCAAGGTTTACAAATAAGATTCCGTTTTGAAATTATGTTATTGGCAAGTTCTCGATTTCATTTATCTTCATTTTATTTGGGAATATTTGTTTACACCCAGCGGCAGGCAACCTACTCGTAGCTTACTGAAATCCTATAATTTTCAATTTTTTTAGTACAAAACAAAATGATCTGAAAAGGACGAAGAAATAAGTTTTCAGTTGCTGCTAAGTAGACTTATGCCTTCATGTTTGACCTTCGAATATAATAAGTAAGAAAATATGCAAATACAGGGGTCTAGGCTCCGAATATGATTTTGTCCCATTCGGTGTCGAGACCCTTGGTCCGTGGGGTCCTAGCGCTTTAAGCCTTTTTAAGGAAATAACAAAAAGGTTAGTCGACATCACCGGAGACCGAAGAGCTGGCAGCTACCTCGAACAAAGAATTAGTCTAGCCATCCAAAGGGGGAACGCTGCCAGTATCTTCGGTACCTTGCCTAAAGGGACTTCTTTTAATAATGTATTTTAGTTATTAGTTTAGGTTTATTTGTTTTTATTTCTTTGTTATAAGTAAGAATATATATAAACTAAGCAACTAAGCTCTCAATCACAGCCCTAAGCCTGCACCTGACAACAGCAATCACGTGGCCTTTCCACGTGAATCTGTACCCAGTCTGCTTGAGACAATGGAAAACTTGCAAGAAGCTTTACCTAATGAACCAGCAAGAGTAGGTGGTACGTCTTAATAATACTAGACGTAACAACCCTGTCCCACGTGTATTTTATACATATGGAAAACAATAAGGAATGAAAATTGAGATGTTGAAATTTCCCTCTTATCATTTTTGATTGCGATAAAATACCTCGGAGGTTAAACAATTAATGAATAATGGATTGTTTCGAATACAAAAAGGAAAGCGAATCATAACATTTGTAATACGCTAGCCTTGAATAAGGAAGTCGCTTTATTAGTTCAAAAGAAACCCGATTCATTTTATTTGAAGCTTTAGAAACAATATTTATATAACATAGAAGCCTTTTTTCTACTCACATGGCAGAGTTTGACTACAAGCCAATGAGACAATGGGGTCGAAGGTGGCGTCACGCCTCACGCTACACCTAGATTAGAAAACTGGCTCTCAAGTGAGGTTGCCCAAACAAACAGAAAGGTTCTTGGTTTTAGGAGTTTTATGAGAAAAATATTTATGATAACCTCATAACGGGACAGCCGCCAGCAAACGTTTTCAAACCGTAACTTCAAGCAACAGCAGTAAAATCTACAAACATTTACGTATGTTGATACAATAAAAAGAAAACCAATGTCCTTAAACCCAAATAGGAAGGCTTCAAATCACAACAGCTTCATTTCTGAATGAAAACACAGTCGTAAAGATTAAGAACTTAGTACGCGTGCAAGGCACGTTTTCTTTTATGCGGGGACGCTTAGTACGATTTAGTTACTAGACAAATCAGAAGAATATATTTGTCAAATTCTCATCCTTATATCTTTATAAAGCTTTGTCTTGAGTGACTGACTGACTAATAGACAACGTAAAGCCCAAACCACCTAAACTGATTTTCGTAGAGCCTTGAAATTTGGGTGTAAGTCCATAATAGGACAGGATTTTGGAAAATCTACACCCCAAGTTCAAATGAGATAATAAACCATTGTATAGCTTTGACATTGGTCTATAAATATTTAAAAACTCTACCTAAAAAATTCAAGCTACGGTATTACATTCTAGGGAACTCAGCCGATGTAGGTTCAAAATTACTTATACAAAAGAAATGGCTACGAATTATTTTTTAATTGTTGTAAGATGAGATACATAAAAAGAAACACGGACTTCGGATCTATAAAATTCAGTGAGATTTTATTTTTTTACTAGTAACAAGATTCTCCAGTATCTCCGAGTTCAATAACTGTTTGCAAAACATCAATCACGTGATGACTGTCGCGTTTTTATGGTTTAAATAAAGGATTGTACCGCTCTATTAGTATAGTAGGAAGACTAGGAAGTAATCAGTTAATTAGTCATTACAAATTCTAATAGGAACCTGAGTGGAAGATAGAAAAGTCTGCGTATGAGCTTTGTTCGCGACAATTAGACACATGAATTCTCGGGTTCGATTCCCGCTACGAAACAAATATTTGTGCTTTGGAAAAATAAAGAGCTGGTATTTATATCGTGTCTGTATAGGTGTTGCGGACTTCTAGTAAATTGGTGAGAGGAATGTACGTGATCGTAGGGGCGTTATTATTATCTTTTTGTGATAAAAATAACCTTTAGTCCACACAAAAATATCTATGCATAAAGAAGAAAAATGAATAAATCAAACATCAAATAGCAGCAAAAACACAGTCATAATTCTTATTCGTAAATCTAATGAGACGCCTAGATCCAGAAGTGGTCGGACACAGGATAATGTTTCGATGATGATGATAAGAAAGACATTTTCAGACCCTATCAACGTTATGTATAAAAACTGTGTGATTTCTAAAAATATTATGAGTATCTCTCTTTTTTTCTATTCTCTCCCTCCCTCTCCTCCCCATAGAGTAACTTTGTAGACTGTATAGATCAAATTACACAAAATGATTTTTCTCCTTTCTTCCCCTGCTCCTTCACTGCCCCTTTGCTATTTATATTAAGCGGATCTTACGACATGCTGTCAAACTTTAACCAATTAAAACCGACTTTTAAAGTTTCCATTGATATGTTTTTATTAACAACTTACGAAATAATCAACCGCAACACAATGACTCAGGGACAATCCATGGATGTGGATATGTGAATGAATCACGGTTCCTTGATCTCGATAACAACTTGCCTATAAAACATCATAACTTATTATGTTGGTACTCTTTCAATGCGCCTACTTAATCTGCGCTAATCTGTGCGCGCATTGCGACACACATTCCAATAAAACAAACTTTTATTTAATTAACTTCACTAGTTTGTAAATCTTGCCAGTAGTTTGGATACGTTTCCGCTTGTCCTAGCAATAGCGCTTTTCATTGTTGCACACGGATACTTATGATCATAGTAAAACTTTGGTAGATAGGTGCTAACTTTGGTTGTGGGAGAGAGATTCAGGTTAGGTAGGACGTTATTTTGAACTCAATAAAATTATGAGATATCAAATTACACAATCCCAGCAGGACATGCCTGTGCAAGCGCATCGCTAATAAAGTAATCAGGTAAGAAAAAAGGAACAACTGTGACAAACAAATATTTTTTATGTCATTAATCTGTATTCCGTGTTTATATATTTTTGGTACTTTCAAAAAGTTGTTTAGTTTAAGAATAAAAGCTTAAGTTTTAATTGGAAGCTCAGTTGTATAATTCTGACCTCGGCAAGGGCCTAAGCTAAGTACTGTAATAATTATTCTAATGTAGACAAGATATACTGAAATGCTTTTCAAGGTGATTCTAGACGCATGAAATGTGGATGAGAGCCTTCTAATGCTTATTATTCTCCTTAATTTTATTCCTACTTAGATCCTTAAATTGCATCGGATCTTCCTAAAAGCAGTTTCAACGTTAACTAGCGTAGAATCTATTGAATCATCAAAAGCAGAGTCAACTCAAGATATGGCATCCGCCAATAATCTTCGTACCATTATATTTCTGTCTTGATAAAACCATAAATATCGCTCTAAAAGCTTCAAAGGGAAACGAGATGCACAAATAAAAGTGACCACAAGTGCAATGGGCGACAAAATGAAAGACAAATCACCCACTCGTCGTAAGTGGGACATCCTGAATGAGACCATTAAAAGTTTTAGCGCGGTTCGATTGTGTGAAGAACGCTCTTTTGGCAGAAATTACGATGCGACCGCTACCACTGTGTTATTTAACGAAGCCGGACTGGACTTTTATATCTACAACTAACTTTGCCCGCAACTTTGTACCCGTGGAATTTATTTTTGACTTACGGGCTGAATTTGATAATATAACATTAGTACCTGCATTAAACCTCGTGTTTCTATCATTATGAGAATCCGGTATAGGACCATAAGAAAATGGTCGACATTATTAGGCTTACAATTGTTATCTAATGCAACGCTAAGTTACCTGTAAAAATCCCGTGTAAGTAGGTAGTTGTTTTGGAGATTATATAGCGTGTTCAAAGAGTCATAAAATGTTTTAAAAAAGTCTTAATATAATATATTCTGTAACACTTCCTTACATCTCACGCAATCAGTTTTTCGCGAATATGTTCAATGTACAGACACGTCAGGTCTACAATTTTATTATAGTATAAATAGGTATAAATCTACTTATTGTATTGCCTATTTCTGTATATTCTACATCACCAATTAAAGTTTTAAAGACTTCGATTCGATAAATACAAAGTCCATTTAGTTTAGAGTTTATAGGAATGTTGTTTCCGTTTCTATGGAAAATTGTGACTTACTCGTATAAGACAGTGAAGCTTGTTTACAAAAAAATGTCAATTCATACAGTGTAGCTACGAAAAATATTTAAATTCCTAAATTGCCTCAGAAAAAATGTACCTACATGCAAAGTTTCAGAGTTTACGAAACGGGAGTCTTATAAAATAATATGCCAAACGGGACGTAACCCCATAAACATCTTATCTACGTATTATAGACTGTCAAGTAAAGGCCAAGGCCTGAAGGCAAACTGATCGATGTCTGCGTCAAATTTGCCTTCTGCGAGGGACATAGAGAAAGGGATGAGAACAAGATAGGTACGGTGGAGGTCAGAATTCCAGTAGCAGTCTCAAAAAACAATGTTATTAAAGAAAATCGCGTCTTTGACCTTCTATAAGCCGTTTCGCACGTACGAGTGTACATGAACCAATCAGAAAGAGCGTAGTTACCGGTTGCATACACACACAGAGATATGCGGCATGCCTACGGTAGGACTATAAACATTGAGGTGCTACTGAAGTTTTGTCCTCGTATTGTACATTATAGGAAGTTTATGTAAAGTTATGTTACACTTACCTTCGCTAAATCTCGCTCGATATTTCATATTTCACCGAATAAAGTTACTTTATCATCATCAGCCAATTTACTTTCCCACTGCTGGTACTGAGGCCTCCTCTCAGAGAATATAACATGTCAAATTCTTTACTTATTTCATACTAGCTGTGCCCTGCGGTTGCATCCGCATATACTACAATTAAAAAGTATCATATGGCGTTCCCCAGGGCATAAACTATCACAAAAGCAACTGTTCGATGGATTAGGCAAGAAGGGATGACAAACCAAATAGAACGGGGGACAGAGACAGTTACTTCCGCATTTATAATATTGACCATAGATAAAAGATATACCTAAACAAGAATTCTAGTCGATCTTTGTTTCTAGGTTCGCGTTTTGGACGGAGGTTGCTCCACACCTTGTTTGGGCATTGAGATCTGAGATGACTTGAATTTTATCATTCTTATATGTTTACGAAATGGGCTTACTAAAGAAAACTCTGACGAGGAAACTATCGGTATAAAAACATATGCATATAATTATGACGTCACTTACTGTGTACTAACACAGTAACAGCTAGGCATATCCCTTTATTATGTCCTAAGTGGATACACTTTAAAGACATCGTCCTAGATTCTTAGCTGCGACGCCACAGAATAACCGCTAGCTATTTATTACAAGAGGTGTGAATCAGTTACATCGCAAATATAGGTGACAGTCCAATTTAGAAATAAAATTGAGGAAGCTCCAATAGGCAGTTTAGTTTGCACTGTCAATGTTTTAAGACAGTGAAGTTTAAAAATGTAAGTACCAGGGGTGACGGGAGTGTCATTATGCTGGAAATTAATAACCTATCTATAACCACAGTTTGCCATATTAGCCATTGATTTTTGACATAACAACATAACATTTTTGACATTTTTGGATATAACGGCCGCTAGTCAATTCCCATTAGCGTCCCTTTGACGAATTATTCCACTTTAAATATATACTTAGGTACCTGTTTGTTTCTACATTGATACAAAATAAATGGTGTGGGTTAGGATGATGCTGCAGTTTGACCAACTCTTTTTCTGTATTTTTTTGGTAAGCTTTTAAAACCGCGCTTCTGCAGAAACTATCCATCCTTTTTCACTGAAAATTGTATACTTTTTATCTAACCTACTTAAATCCTTTTTTTAATTCTTTACCGTAGGATTCAGTAGTATAATGTAAGGAATTAAATCCTTTATATATAGAACAAACTATACATTTCGCCAGTGTGTTATCGTTGCCCAACTAATTGCCCTTGGGTGATACTGTTAGTAACATTACCACAGCAAGGTCAGCATTATCAGTCGACAACCTGACGAACGGAAAATCCAATCCACCAGTATCTACGTAATTGAATTTGCCGAGCGAATATCACTTTTCCTCTGAGTACTTAGACCACTCAAGATACAGTGTGAACGACATCTAGATATTATGAACCAATCAATGTCGCTAACTCACAAGGGTACCTAAATATGGATTCCTTTCTATCTATACTCTGTAACATACTTAGCAAAATGATTTGCGATAGGAAAAAGATGCGTGATATTATCGAATTACAGTGTTGAGGCTTTGCTGTCAACAGAAATCAAAGGATTTCATTCCTTAACTATAGTCGCGCCCTGCGGTTTTACCCGCGTCTTCCCGTTATCCCGCAAGAACTTTTTTTTCCGGGAAAAAAGTAGCCTATGTGCTAATCCAGAGTATAAGCTATCTCCGTTCTAAATTTCATCAAAATTTGTTTAGTAGTTACGGTGATACGTGGTAACAAACATTCAAACACAAACTTTCGCATTTATAATTAGTAGGACAGCAAACGTCATCATCAAAAAGTTGTTGCATGTTGTAGCTTGCCAGTAGATGCTAAACTACCATTTGCGTCCTCAATTTAAATATTATCCACCACAAATTCTCTACGTCTCTAATATTCCGGAGCAGAGCTTAAATCAGACTTTTTCGCAATTGTAGTCATTAAAAGTTGTCGCGAGATGTCCGAGCATTTTCCGCCCACACACTATCAAAGTTAATACGAACCAACCCTATATATAGAGAAATAAGCTTGTCTTTTTGTGGGTAAAATATTTAATAAGCCGCTTTGAGCACAGATTTTTATTTATTTACTTATTTTCTTTGAGCAAATTTAACGTCGTTCATCGTTGTTATATTCTACAGCCTTTTTCATTCCGCTGCTTGCCAATCCACTTTCATGATTCTGGTTTTATATGCTTCACTATTTACCTCAGTCATGCCTTTGAGTCCAGGTTTGACCAAATATTGTCTTTCTATCTTGCAGTCCTTCAATCTCAGCGTGTGTCAATCCACTGAGGAGATAGGAGATCCAGGAGATTCGCCTCTCTCAAGTTACGTACTTACGCTAGTGAGCCCGGTCTTCGACTCTTCTCGAGTCTACTGCCATCCATTCGAAGCAAGTCGTGGCCCCACCTAGTCAGAGGGCGTCCTACACTACGTTTACGAAAGTTATTCTTACACTCCTTTAATTTACAAAATATCTTTACACTGACAGCAATATGTATAAGGTAAGGTAAAAAACGTAATTTTAAAGTCAAAGTTGTTAAATTCACCGACACATAGGTACGCATGTACAGTCAGCGACAAAAGTAGCTGATTGTTCTCAACTTTCCAAATGTGTTTCAAATCAGTAATTATTATTGTTTTTTTACATTTTACATGGTATCATTTTGACCACAACATAACACATCTGATTTTAGGTGATGATAAGGTCAAAAATTGGTGTCTACGATGATGAGGATAATAGAATATAGTGTGATTGTTCAGCGACTTTTGTTGTTGACTGTACTGTGTCACAATTAGTTTCACACAATACTATTTCCACCAGTTTATTTCCGAGCAAAGCCACAGACGTCTGCTAGTCACACATAAGAGCTGTTTGTTCACTCTTTGCTCTTTTAGCAGTTCTTTTTAATGAACTTGATAGCACGCCTTTGTCTCATTTACTTTATTCAGCACTTGCATGTATTTTGCATAGTAAGTAAGCTTGGATAATATTTTTAATGCACTCAGTTTTGTCTTTGTTGAGATAACGTTCGGTAAAAGGAAGAGAAAGTTTCCAGGTGTATAATTTTTTAAGTTCTTTCTGGCGTTGTTTTAATATTATGGTAATATCCTCAATTTCAGTTATTTGTTTTGTTTCAGGTTCATAAGTGGACTGTGGAAAACTATATTACGTAATATATTAATTAGTGTAGTGTTTACTGGTTCTTATCACCTGTTATGGCTCGACCTAGACCAAGACTATTGGCTCCATAAACCAAACATGATATAGTTCTATCATCTGTATAATGTCTTCATAGTGCACCAAAAGCATCTAGTGGTTTTGGCTTGGTGCTTTGATCTTAAAAGCGTGACTTTCTTAACATTAATAACCCCCAATAATAAAAACTCAATTTAACTATTAGGTAAATTAATGCTACCAGGCCAATTTTCTTGACGACCGATGTGGCGCAATGGGCGGATAGCCGAGCGTGAGGTCGCGGGTTCGATTCTCGCTAAAGAACAAATATTTGTGCATTGAAAAAAAAAGCGCAAGTATTTGTTCTGTGTCTGCGTGTTGTAGATCCCCGATCCTCGTAGTTTCTGATACCCTAGATACAGGGAAACCTAGTTAGGGGTCAGAGCCTATGTATGTGATTGTGCGGGCATTATTATTAATATTATTACATAATTATATTAGGCTCGTTACAGCTTTTTATTGGAACAAACATGTGTTAAAAGCGTCGCTAACATATTGGCAGGTTTATGTGTTCGCCCTTGGCCATTGTGAGTGGCTATGCATCACACCGTAGCGTAAGCATCTACATCCAAAACTGATCGATGGCAAAATTTCAAGTCCATATAAAACTAAATATTATTAGAAAAACTTATTATAAATTATCAGACTATATAGAAGATAAAAAGCTGCGGATGAACTAGCTTAGCTTAACTTGGGTAAGCTTGCTCGAATTCAATGAGTTAATAGGAATACCACAGGGCAGATTATTCTGGTCTGTTGTAATATGAAAAAAAACTACATGTGGTCGCGCCCAAAAATGTTGTATCCTACTAAATAAATACATTTTTGAGTTTTGACAATCATAGCTCGATGAGCATGTACACCTCATCCGTAGCAACACAGCCTTTAGCGAATCACGTGACTGGAGGTAACGTGACTAACTGACTACCGTCAAACGTGGTCTCTTCAATGGTCTTACGTCCACCCACCAGACAGAAATGTGCCATCAAGCGACTCTGTCTGTACAAGTCGGTTACAGTCCAGCATCATATCTTAGGACTGGATACAGAGAAGTCTACTTAAAACTAGGATTAAAAAATTGGATGTCCTATACGACTCGATTTATCTACTAATTTTTACCGCATCATTAGTAAAATGACTCCGAATTATCTTCTACTAGCTGCGTCCCACGCTTTTCCCGCATTTTCACAGTGAGCATTTTCCGAAATATAAAGTGGCCTATGTGTTAATCCATACTAACTCCATTCTAAATTTCACTCAAATCCATTGAGATATTTCAGCGTGAAGAAGTAAAAAACATACTCACTCACTCAATCATACACTTTCGCATTTTATAATACTAGTGTAAGTAAACAGTGTTTTCGTAGAGCTACAAAATATCGATGTTTATAAAGGCAACACCATTTTTCATCGGGCAGGTCGTCTGCTTAATTATCACTCTCATATAATAACAATGAAAAATACGGGATTAAAACAGGTCAGGTTTCGTGTTAGGAAAAGTTAAATTTCCAACGAGAATTTTCGTGGAACTGATAAACGCAGCTAAATAGTAATAGAATAAACTGGCTAAGTTGCAAAACTGTGCAATTAATAATGAATAGCAAAACGGTAATTAACAATGTTCGATTATTTAGAGCGGTGCAATAACTCAAAGGAAATCTAATCGAATAAGCTCACCGTATCGGTTTAATTCCCTTTTGTTCGGTAATCGATTACGGTCATTTATTTTATCTGCACTTCGCAGGTAATTAAACTTGTAAGACTTAACAAATCGTTGGAAATTACTGTCAAGAGAATAAGAGAGGTCAAAAGAAACATTTCAATCATAAGAAAATATATCAATTAGCTACAAAAAGTTCTTATAAAATTCCGGAAAATATCCTATTTTCAAATAATGCACTTTCGTAAAATAAATGTTACAGCATTGTACGAAACTTGCTCGTTGATTCAAAAAGCTCAGATAACATCGCGTCGTCGGGGGCTTAGCAAAAATTGTGCTTTACGATTACATACATTAGTTGCCGTGCTAACACTGATAACCAAATGCCAGGCGAGCCTTCAGTTTTTTATCCGCATTGATAATATTTTATACTGAAATTTCAGAACTATTCTCATATACGAGTACATATTATTTGACTACTAAAATTTGTCAATTTGATCTAATTAACCGAAATAAGGTATGATATTTAACTTACGGACGTTTATAAAACCAGCCCTTAATGTAATTTTGTTCGTTGGTAAGCACATCACTTGAGAGCAACTACCTTTTCATAAAAAATCGTAATATTCTGACTAAAATTTATAAAGAAAGAAATAATGGCAAAAGCTACCCGGAAACTAGAAAAATCGGGTTTTTTTTTTACCCAATAATAGCTTAATAACTTGCGCTGTAGGAAGCTACACTCCTGCAATGTATCTACAAGTACAACCCCCTAAAAGCTTTTGCAAATGAATTTCATATTTAAGTAACAGCTGAATAAACAATGAACTGAAGAGCCTGAAAGTAGACGTTTTATGAGAAGAACTCGCAGGTGTCCGCAATTGCTCTTGAAGAAGTAAATATCAAGTATAAATATAAAGTGCCATATTATTTTGGTACCTATCTAATTCCTGATAACATATCATCAACGTAAAAAACTTTGCGAAAACAGCGATAGTGGCTGAACGGTTAGGCGTGCGACTTACAAGACGCCGACACCGAGTTCGGATCCTCTCGGCCCCGCACCTATGACTCAATAAGTTATGTGCGGATTTGCCATCGCTCAAAACGGTGAAGGAAAACATCGTGAGGAAACCGGCATGCCCAAGAACTGCAACATTCAAGGGCATGCGACATCTACCAACCCGCACTGGGCCAGCGTGGTAGATTAACTAGATTACAGCCCATACTCTCTCTCTGAGAGAAGGCCAGAGTCCCAGCAGTGGGAACGTGAAAGGCTGATAATGATGAAAAAACTTTGAGTGAGTGAATCCCGGAAAAAGGTGTGTCTAGTGTTTTATTTAGTTCAGTAGAAAAATGAAAAATTAACATAATATCTTCCGTCTAAGTTTTTCCTTGTGGAAAATGGTTGTATTCATCCCTATTTTCAGCTGGTCTCTGAACCAGCGCCTTAAGTATACAAAAGAGGAGACAAATTATTCAGCAAACGGAATCTATTTTCACATCGAAATTTCGTTCGCTAAGATCATTGCTATACACCAAAACAAAACAATAGCAAGACACCAACAGCCAGCGGTAGATAGTAGGTAGGTTTATTATACTTCTCCGCCGAATAGTTATCACTGGACATGCAAAGGGGATAAAAAGAAACCAGGTCAGTAGCAAGCACATGACGAATCATTTGACACCTCGTTCATCAAAATCGGCCCACTTCCTTAGACGGTCCCACAATGAGAATAGATGACAATAAATACAGCAGATTTTAGAGGTCATACATACAAACCCATTTTGTTATGACAATATTTTGTTCGTTGTTAGTGAATTTCCAGATCAATGCCGACTTCTCATTGAAGATCGAATAGAAAATTCGTGCAAATTATGATAAAAATGCAGTTCCAAAAGTTTTCTTCTACGAAAAATCAAAGTTAATGTATTGTCAGGTTATAACAGTAATAATTATAACACAAATATATTATTTTAAGAAAACGTGCCAATAATACAAATTGTTTATTTTTAAATTGATCTTAGATCATTAGTTTGATTCTATTGTATGTGCGTGAAAGCCGTAAAGCAAAAGAGAACAAAGAAATTAATTTTAAAGAAAGTACAACATTTTCTGTCTTAGATAGACATTAATTTGTCAATACTCAGGGTCCAGTTTAAGAAGGGTACCAATATTCACTCTTCTCGATGAAAAATCCAGAACTAGTTTGTTATATAAACTAATTCAAGCTAGAAATCTCTACTAACAATATTTAGTCAACAAATACGCCGGCACTATTTCGCACTCAGCCACTTGATTGGCTGTTAAATCAATGTCATCCATCATTGTCAGCAACTGGGTGTGGTACCTTTTATAGGTCAACTGAAGTTTGAAGAATTTTATTATAAGCTGGACTGTTCGAGTGCAATTCACTGTACCCACTAAAAGGCTTCGTAAAGTCAGCAACTACTTTTGCTTTGTGTACCTACGCTTTTTCAATGAAATTATTTTTTTTTAGTTTTTTTTTATTGCTTACAGGGTAGCGTTTAACCACAAGTCACCTGATGTAAAGTGACGATGTGGTCAAAGGTGGAGTCACGTTACACCTGGTTTGCGAACTGGCTCTCAAGTGAGGCTGCCGGAACACACCGATAGGTGCTTGGCGACAGATTCTTAACATGAGTGTGGTAGCTAGCCAGGCGAGTACTAGAAAATACCCTACCACCAAGCAAATTAGATGGCAAAATAGCGTGAACTGGCTCCTTTTCAATCAGTTAGAAGATAATAAGAAAAAAGACTAGCCGGGCGTTTCTTGCCTGCCGGTGTTAGGAGGTTGAAGCTTGCTTAGCTCATTTTAAGTAAGTATAAGACGTTGTACAATGATTACATGTTGCATATTACTAATGAACATATGTATTTGGAATTTAACTGCCTGAATTTAACATGAAAATATTATTGCAATTTCTTCAAATTGATGATTTGTGAGATATTGGTAGCTATTACATTGTGTTCATTAACGTGTTCGAAACATATAGGAAATCTACATAATGTTGTCAAAGTGAAGATTATAGTTGTCCCAAAAACCGTATGTAAAGTTCAAGTACTAGGTACTAAGAGGAGGTAGTTACTAAGATTATCGTATCTTGGCTTCGATCATATATGTACTTTGATCGAAGTATCTTGGTCATCATCTTCATCATCGCAAAACACATATATGTTTAGTTACTTTAATACTAAACAATACTATACTAACACATACTCAATACACGACCGTGCGATGCCAAAGTAAAAATAAAAATGTGAGTTAGGTTTCACATTAGATTAAATAAATCAATCAAAACATTTCTCCTCTTATAAACCTACAAAGTTGTTGACGCACATAAAAAATGTAAGCTTCAATCTTGCGGTTTATTTTACAAGCAGTATATTACCTATCTCGATGAATAAAACTAAACAAATTGCCTGCCAATACTTTCATTCATAATATAATATTTTTATGAGATTGTAGTACCTAAAGTCGTGGCCAATTTGCTACTTTCGCAAACCGCATAGCGTTCTCTTAGCATAGGGCTTGAAAACATTGAAAAGGTTTTGCAAAATTGTGATTATTTTGTGTTTTGCTTTCATAATCATTTATTTTATTCCTGCTCCTATAATTATATACTGTTAAATTTTAATGTTAGATAGTTAGTTATATTTTATATAAATTCTTCAGGTCAGCAATTAATGAGCATTAGCGTTCTTCGTATATGTTCTGCCGATCCAGTTGAAAAGCATTCCTATTTTCAAATTATATAATTACTCTCTTATAAACTTCTTCCAGTGTAACTTTTGACCACAAGTCACTCTTTGATAAATGACGATGTGGTCCAAGGTGGGCGCCACGCTACACGTGAATTGGGAACTCTCAACTACCTAGGGCTGTCACATCTAAGTCCAACTTTCTTATACGTAACCTATCAATCATTATGATTATTTTTGTATAGAAAATTGGTAACAAATATTTGCTTCAAGGCGGAAGCTGACAATGTGGATATTTCTCTATTGTTTACAAATATTTACAAAAGCTCAGAGACGTAATTATGTCGTAAGCTGACTTCCTCGTAGACATCCGTGTCCTACATTTACGAGGTCTTATTTGGAGTGGGCCCATGCAACGGCCTTCGCATCAAGGCTGTATTATTTTTATACCCCAAGACCCCCAAAAGTAATCATCAGGACCGACTCGGTACATAAAACACAAAATGCTCTAAGGATGCTTTAGCTGTTTTTAAAATAAAGTCCCGACCCTCAAACGCTAAGCGTGTTTTATGCAAAACGTATTGTTGCTAAATTATGCTTTTATTGCGATAAGTATTTGTTTAATGGCTGGCTTGTTTTTATTTTCATTTGTGAGTTGTGTTGTGACACTTTCTTGGAGGAAAATATTTTGTCTGTAGTAATCAATCTGATTGTAATAAATTTATTACTTTGATATTTATTCTGATGTAAAACGTTTTACCTTTGCCAGACAATACAAATTTAATACAAAATAGATTAAAAAAAATATCACAAGAATGTTAAAGAAGAATGCCAAGAAATAATATTCCCATAACACTTTTATTTGTTGCGAATACATTCTCAACAAATAAAAGTATTGTTGTCTGACAGAAACCACCGGTTAGTCACCGGTGCAGGCGACAAACGTGTCAAAGTTATGAGAAATGCTAATGGAGAATCAGTTCAAATTGCTCACCGGATGGCGGGACTTCGGAGATGTCCGATTATATGCATATTAGTGCGAATGCAGTCAACATGCAGCCAATTTTCTTTTTCGATGTGTCGCCGTACGGAAACGGCACGTCTGTTCGGGCGGGTGAGGCGGTGCGGCCGCAGAGCGCGCTCCTCGGCTCCTCGCGACCATTCGATGCGAGAGCGCCGAGCGCAAACCACGTCCGCCGCGACCGCCCTCGACACCGAAACTTTGCACGCTCTGTCACGGTTCGACACAACGCGACACAAGTGTTGTTTCTGACTTATATCCCAAGCGAATACCGCCAATAACTTTCATTTCGCGACGCGATCAGTTTTGGTTTTGTGTTGTTTATTTTGTTTTTTGTGTCGCACATTGGAGGTGATCGGTTTATTTTCAATTCTGCCGTCTGTTTACGGTGAGTACGTGTTGAGTTTTAATATTTGTTTGTATATGTGGACTCGTCCAGCTGATGAATGCGGCTGCGGCGGGAGATCGCGCCGTGAACTGCATTTTGTGACGAAGGTCGCTCGTGCAGCGCGATCGGTACAGTTTCTATGTCATTAATGTATTGGGTCAAAGAGGTTCACTAACGGCTCATTGTTGTTTACCTATATTATAATTAGCCGCTGTTAATTGGTTTTTCCATTTTAATCGTTTGCATTAATTACTTAATTAATTAGGTCGTAGCATTACTAATGTGCACCTAGTTCCATTAAACATACCTATTCAAAATCATAATTACCTTTTAGATTTATGTAATTTATATGACGGATATTTAAACGATATCGCTATTCAAATTTAATAAGCACTACATTCACGTATAGATAACGACTTAACTTTGAACCCACACAAACCGGCTTCTGAATGGTTTTGATCATTAATTAAAACCTAAGAACTATTAGCAATTGAAAAGCTTAACAAATCAGTGTTTACATTAAAAGTTATCAAAATTGCCATAAACCACAAGGGGTAATGTAATCGAATAATTCGTATATGCACTTACAATTTCATTATAATTGTCTTCCAAAAGCGTGCGTTGAAGTCTTTTCAATGGAGAAATTGTAACACAAAAAACGCCCGATACGGCCAAAATTGTATCCCCTAGCAATACAAGCAGTAACAAATCTTATTTTTCCACCGATATATCAGCTTTGTACACAACGACCGCGTTGAATAATTAAAACAAACAAACATCATTGTTATAATATTATACTCTGTTGAATCGCGTTATCTTGTACACTTGTTATATTATTCTATGATCCTTGCCTTTCATAATGTCACTTTCTTTGTAATTGTTTGGTTACCATTTAACACTCATTCAGTTTGCTGATAATATTTATATCCTCCGCTACTTTCACATCGATCAATATTTGCCATTAGATATTGAACTTGTTTTAAGGATTATTATATTAATTCATTATTACTTTTGCAAATGGATTTGAAACTTGTTTTCGAGTCACGGAATAATTCTGTTTACGCAAGTATTACTACAAAATCTATGTTGGTTTTGAAATATCACTTACAAGCTTATTGAAGAACCTTCTTTTGTTATGATGTAAAACTATAAAGTTAAAAGTACAAAATTACAACATGCTTTGTATTTTCGAAATCGTTGATTAAAAACCACAGTGCCATCCTTAGTAATCTTAGTTCTGTAATTCGTGAAACGACCACTTTTCCTTTAGAAGCCTTATGTGATACAAGGAATTACATTCGAGGTGACTTGTAATTACACTTTAAAACGTTAAAGATGTAACGTCCTCATGTATGACCTATTTTGCACTTTGCTAAAGCAAACAGCTAATCAGATATGTCTAACACGCGCGTCCAAGCTGTCACCGTTACACAAACCATGTCAAATGTTAACATTATGTCACTTACTAAAAGGTTTAGGTGCTGACACTTGCGTATAAAATGTTTGAGAGTTATACAGTACTTTTTATAAGACAATACTACAAATTATTTCACAGGTTTTTTATTCGATTTTATTTATTTATTGAAAAATAAGCTGCGTTCTGCGGTTTCACCCGCGTCTTCCCGTTATCTCGCAGGAACCTTTTTCCGGGATAAAAAGTAGCATATGTGTTAATCCAGAGTATAAGCTATCTCCATTCCAAATTTTTTTTTTCTTGTTTTTTTTTCACTCAAATCCGTTCAGTAGTTTTTGCGTGAAGCAAACATACACACTCACAAACTTTCGCGTTTACAATATAAGTAGGACTATACCTATAAACCTATATCATATGGTAAGAAACGATAACTAGGTATTTGTTGAAAGTGTATCACAAGTGGACGTCTTCTGGCTGATGATGATGATGATAGCTTGATAATTTATACAAGTAAATAATTTTAGTTATTTCACTCATTCGTGTCGTTATTACTCATATTTTTTAAACAATGTGTATGACGGGTGGCCGGGCCCAGTGCTGTTTTAGCAAGACTGACGTCAGCAATGCTGACGTCACCATCATCGTCATCATCAGGGTGGTGCGTGATAGGTGGTTACAGAAAAACGAAGTAGATAGTTTTCGAACTATTTATTCAGCAATAAGTAGTCTAGGTACTTGGCACAGCAGAGTTCGGGAGGTCCGATCGCTACGACGGCTCAAGCCAGACTGACTAGAGCTCTGCCGAGCGGTCGTATTTATACCAAAACTGGCCTCGCACAAGCAATGTTTACAAACTTCGTAAAAATTGCCTGTGATCGTTCCAGCTGAGGTTTTAACCTCTAACAATCATTCTAAAATTAGTTAACTCATTGACAATCGGTTATTATTATTATTATTAAAATCACAATAACGGCTTTGCGCCGATACGGCCATTCTGACAGGCGGTGCGCGCTCTGCACCAGCCTGGTAGTGTTCTCGTGGAAAACCTCGTGGAAAACCTCGTGGAAAACGCTCGTGGAAAAACCTCGTGGAAAACGCTCGTGGAAAAACCTCGTGGAAAAACCTCGTGGAAAACCTGGTGGAAAAACCTCGTGGAAAACCTCGTGGAAAACCTCGTGGAAAACCTCGTGGAAAACCTCGTGGAAAACCTCGTGGAAAACCTCGTGGAAAACTTCGTGGAAAACCTCGTGGATACTGAAACAACGAAATATGGTTCTTCTGAGTTTGGTATCTGTAAGCAACCGGTGTTGCTTTTAGGTAAGGTCAGAAGCATAACGCATTGCATGTTAATGCACGCATAGTGCGCTTTGAATGGAAATATGGGAACACGTGGATACCTCGTGGAAACCTCGTGGATACCTCGTGGAAACCTCGTGGATACCTCGTGGAAACCTCGTGGATACCTCGTGGATACCTCGTGGAAACCTCGTGGAATGTTAGTTTTAGCATAGTGCGTTAGGATAGGAATGTTAAATCTCGTAGAATGTTAGTTTAGCATAGTGCGTTGGGATAGGAATGTTAAATCGTAGGTTCTCGTGGATTCTCGTGGATTCTCGTGGATTCTCGTGGATTCTCGTGGATTCTCGTGGGTTATCGTAGATTCTCGTAGATAAGTGTTATTATAGGAAACGGGATAACTTAATGGGGTTTTAAGGTAATGAAAGGATCTCACCCGTTTTGGTTACACAAGTTGGACTGCTCGTGGTGTAAAAAGCACGAGTTTGACTGGTGTAGCAGCGGGGTATTTGGGAGCCGGTGTAGATAAGTCACATTCTGCCGATACGGTCCCATGGTCACCTGGGTGAGCGGCACGATGAAGCTGAACGCCGAACTCTCTTAACAAGATACCTGCAATTAGAATTAGATAGTGAATTTCAGATTTAAGGAAGTCTGATTACGCGGCGTGTTTTTGATGAGTATGTAATCTTGTTGGCAGGGATGGATGTAGATGAAACACCGTCTATCCAAGTCAGCAGGACCTTGTGCCATTTTTAGTTGCATGTGTAGGGTAAGCGCTTCCATCTCAATAGCATAGTTGGCAATGTCCACTAGATTCGGCAATTCCGGTGGAAGACAGTACTGTCGTCCAGCAATAAGTGTGAACGGGGCAACTCCAGTAACACGGTGAGTTGTGCAGTACATCCTAAGTTGCAGTTCTTCAAGTGTGGAGCGCTACTGTTTGGTTTTATAATTTTTGATCAAAACCAGACGTTGCAATATTTCCGCTTGCTCGGCCGATTCCTGGTGCGATAGCGTGAATATTGTTTTTGAGATGGTCACGGTATTTCATTCATTAATTCACACAGAAATTCTTCTTCCATCAACGAAGATTTAAGTTGGTGTTTCAAGTAGATGCACGGTTCGCTTCAACGCAGTCAATACACCGCGCGGGCCCCTATTAGTAACGTAGTAGAATAACGCGCACATTGTGAAGGCCACAATGTGATGATGACGCATCGGTGGACACACATATATCACGTCCCTTCAAAGGCTACATGCCTTCATCCGGATATCAAAGTCATCGAGCTTCCATGTT
Source organism: Opisthograptis luteolata (assembly GCA_931315375.2). Taxonomy (NCBI): domain Eukaryota; kingdom Metazoa; phylum Arthropoda; class Insecta; order Lepidoptera; family Geometridae; genus Opisthograptis; species Opisthograptis luteolata. The sequence goes on from OV928044.1 coordinate 4,667,350, forward strand.
TCAATGGCCTCACGAACACCAACATTGGTATTCGGATCACATGATGGCAGGTAAACATCCTTGATTACACTCGCGACTCTTTGGGTTGAGCACACAAGCGTTCTGACATCTTCTGCATCATTTCCATCAGGAATTGTGGTGGTACCCCTGCCGTAGATGGGCTGGGCATGTATTCACAGCATATGCTGCTGTTCTGGAACGTTGGCTTGTCGTGGTACAGTATCCAACGAAGGGTCCGGCACAGCCAGTGACGTTTTTGGCTGGGAGCATACAGCACTGGTTTGTTCCAGTAGATCATGTGATGAACGAGCTGATGAGGAGGTGTCCTGGATTGGATTCCGTTCCAATCCCACTTCTGATGACGGGTGGCCGGGCCCAGTGCTGTTTTAGCAAGACTGACGTCAGCAATGCTGACGTCACCATCATCGTCATCATCAGGGTGGTGCGTGATAGGTGGTTACAGAAAAACGAAGTAGATAGTTTTCGAACTATTTATTCAGCAATAAGTAGTCTAGGTACTTGGCACAGCAGAGTTCGGGAGGTCCGATCGCTACGACGGCTCAAGCCAGACTGACTAGAGCTCTGCCGAGCGGTCGTATTTATACCAAAACTGGCCTCGCACAAGCAATGTTTACAAACTTCGTAAAAATTGCCTGTGATCGTTCCAGCTGAGGTTTTAACCTCTAACAATCATTCTAAAATTAGTTAACTCATTGACAATCGGTTATTATTATTATTATTAAAATCACAATAACGGCTTTGCGCCGATATGTATAACTTGACAAATCAACGTTGAAGAAGCCTTTATTGAAATAAATTAGTAGTTATGTAGAATCTTTACTAAAGGTTTCTTATAAAAAGATTTAGTTTGTGAGTTTAGATGTAAGAAGGAGATAATATATTGGAAGACATAGGCTGTGTTTTAGGGTGATAAAAATCCTTTTGAAATGGCCACTTTGGTGAAACCGCAGGGAACACGTTGTTAATACGTTGAAATGAGACATCCTGTGCCAAAGTTTAAAGTTGATACGATTGCCTTGCAGTAACATTTAATGGCAATAGACTCTGATGTAGTAAATGAATGTAATCTCTGTCGAAGTTATCTTTGTGCTAAGTCGTCTAGCTGCTGATGACAATTTTATAATGTAATGCACATAGCTGTTTATACGGCTTGTAACTTGTAAGACATTGTTCACCATAATTAGGTCTATCCTAGGAAAGAAACGTAAACAAAGCGAGTTTTTTTTTATCATAAGTATGGATAAATGGACTGGACATGGAAAAGCGGTACATTAATTGTATCAAACCTTTATATGTATATAAAATTCCGGTGTTCGTAACCCTCCTCTTTCTGAACTAGATTTTGATGAAATTTGCTATGGAGATAGTAAAATAATTAGGGGATTAGTTATACTCCATACAACGTGGAATCATATATCATTCTAGCTTCTCCGCTGTCTATGCGTTAAGACAAAGGAACTTAGAATTTTTAATTAAAACTACCAGCCAGACCTAGAACCCTAATATAAATCAGCTCAGCAGTTTTTGAGTCTACGCGTAACAAAAAAGACAAATATTCTAAAAACTGTACTATTGGGTTCAGTGACTGTTAAATAGTCAATCTCAATTAGTTTTTCAAACCACTCTTAACTATCGTTTCGTTACAAGAAAAAAGTACTGAAATGAAATAAAGAAGATGATAAATAGACTTTCAGTTTTTGAGATATTTTGTCTTCGTATTATTTTCATCAATTGTTCAAAAACAAATAGACAGATATAGATAATATTAAATAACTAGGTAACCATATATGTAAATTTAGGTAGGAAGACAACATAATAATATATTTTTATTAATGTATAAACCTACGTAGCATTAAAGTCATGAAAACCACATAAAAACCCTAACTCATCTCAGACTGGAAAGGCAAAAGGATCAATTACAATAGTACATGCTTTTTTCCACTCAGATCACGACCAAAAAAAATAGAATTACGATACGATGAGATAAAAGACAACAAAACAAAGCGAGGACCGACAATTGTAAGGATTTCACCGTGAAACGGTTTTACAACGGTATTGTTGTCTAAACTCTAAACCTGCATTCGTTTCAAATCCAAATTACGTTTTGTAGTAAATCAAGGAATTAAAACTGAGTAGGGAGGGACCTACGTTTCGTAGCGCAGGAAGAACGAAATAATGTGGCTACGCAATATAACTATTGCAAACTTTTCGTTTGACGGGTGGGTAAGTTAAGTACCTACTGTCATTTTTAGTTTATTCGGTCCTTTTAACTAAGTGGATGGAACCTGTTCCACCAGCGCCCGCGGTTGCTCTTTCATTACGTGTGACATTTCACAGCTCTTAATCTAGATGATGTTTTATTTTATTTGAGAAATCGCTATTGGGATTTATGTAGATGGTGCACTTTTTATCTGGCGCATGTACATCACTGTTTGTTTCTTTTACGGCCGGTATTAATAAAATACCCTATCTGTCCACTGTTTTTCCTACTAGAGATAGAAATTTGATATTATTTCTAAGAAGCTTTGTCAAAATCTTATCTCTAGTAGTATAAACTGTAAGTAGATAGAGTTTTATGAAAGCAATGAACTTGAAAAAAGTATTTTTGTCTGGCGCTACTTTCGACCACATCGTTGACTTGCGGTCAAACGCTACCCTGTAACAAATTAAAAAAAACAACGAATTGTTTATTTTGCAACAGAAAATCTTATATCCATACAATTTGCTTATTCTATCATAGCCAATAGATACAATAGAGACAATGCAGTAAGTTTGTTTGTAACCGCGCGTGCCTCGCTCGCATCGAGTTTCAGAAACTGGCTGATAAACGAGAACACAATCATTGTTCACCGGGTACTATGCTCTTACTACGAATGAGGTGATTTACGAATACCTGTATTATGCAGAAAAACCCCGGCCTGATTTAACAGGGCTTTGATTTCTTCTCAAAATTGATATCAAAATAAAAAATCTATTGCTATGAGACAAATATTTGTGCTTTGAAAAAGCGCAAGTATTTATTCTGTGTCTAGGTTTTGTGGATCCTCGATCCATTTAGTTTCTGATACCCTAGATACAGGACAGGGAAACCCAGTTAGGGGTCAGAGTTATGTAGGTATATGATTGTGTCGGCGTTATTATTATTCTGTTCCTCACCGTCCCTATCTGGCTTATTAAGTTATTAACTTATAACAGTGTGTGCTTGTCCATTAGAATTTAGCCCTACTCAGAATTTTAACTATAACAGTTCAAAATCGTGCGCGGCAAGGTACTGCGTTCATCATCCTATGATATTCGATGTTAAATCCGTCGATGCCCTGTAATTTCACTTGAAACATTGTCTTTCAATCCGGAATACAGTAATCTATCATTATTATGCTAGATACAATGTAAAGATACTCTTGTAATAGTATATTTTAAGGCTTCAATTTGGCTTGCGTTTGACCACTAAACCACTAGGTATATAGAGGCGTCTCATCAGATGTTACGACTATGTTATAATGTGGCTGACGACGTCGGTAAACACGCAATACTAGAGTACTGGCTCTCTAGGATAAATTGTATGTTATGTAACCGGAATCTGAACTAGCTTCTAATTAAATACATAGTTCGTTCGAAAAATATCTGCAAATTACATAGTTGTCTCAAGTCAATGTTATCACCTAAATTGATTTATACGTTTTTTGTTTTGTGATAAAGCTGTATTTATTAACTAAAAATATTTACCCAAGTCTCAGTAGACTATACATAACATTAAATTTCTATATATGTATATATATATACATATTTATGACTTAAAATGAATTTAAGAAATATAAGGAAACGAAATGATGAACAACTCAATATGAATTGAAAAAAGCCCTATTTGATTGGTAAAGTCAACAAAAAAGTTTCTTCTTTAAAAGACTACCAGATCAGCAATATCTGGCATGCAATATGCAGAAAATTGCATAACCAAAACTGTTCAGTTTCCTAATCCAAGCAAAGTGTGGCGCCACCTTCGACCACATCATTATACAACACCAAGTCATTGTGGTCAAATAAAAATAAAAAGTAGATTTTTCCTCCTATCGCTTATATTAGGGTCATTCAAAAACAATAAATCGATAGAACATCAGAGCAAAACCAGAAGCACTGACGCGTATAAACAAAACAAAGATAACTATATAGTTTAGTTTCTGTCGACACCTACTATAAGTACCAAATATATTATGTTCATAAAGATCTAGTGAGATTACTCACAAGATTGATTGTACCACAACATCGCATTTGAAGATTTGTTTTATCGGGCTGGAGAATCAGTAAAACTATATCTGAAGCTTTTAGAAACAACGTAACGATAGCAATCCGAGTTTGCTGCTTTGCAGTAGTTTTGTTACTCTTTTGAAATGGTATACGTGGGTTTTGATTCATACTCTTTCATTAATGAAGTGTATTAGAATATCTTATCATTATTTATTTTAATCGAGCAACCTTTTATTAACAATAACAATTTTAAAAGAATTAAAATCGAAATCGTTAAACGTTAAAACAAACATTGCTTTACAATAAAATTAGCAGAGCAAGGTCGAGTCGAGTCTGTCTTCACTCTTCACTGACATTGGGGGCCCGAGGCGATCGAGCCAGCGAAATCAGTGAGCACCTGTCGAATCGGCAACTCGACACAAACCGATTTAATGATCTTCCACTTTTATTTCAATTAAACGCCGTAAAGTGTAACACACACATATTATCATGAACAGAGATTCTTCAAAGAATTAGTCTAGCTATTCAAAGGGGGAACGCTGTCAATATCTTCGGAATAATATATTTTAATTATTACAATATATTTTTTAAGGTTTTTAGTTTCAGGTTTTCTTTTTTTTTTTTACTATTTACAGGGTAGCGTTTGACCACAAGTCACCTGATGTTAAGTGACGATGTGGTCGAAGATGGCGCCACGCTACACCTGGACTGGGAACTGGCTCTCATGTGAGGCTGCCGGAACACACCGATAGGTGCTTGGCGACAGATTCTTAACAAGAGGGTGGTAGCTAGCCAGACGAGTACTAGAAAATACCCTACCACCAAGCTATGGTTTCATCACGATGTTTTCCTTCACCGAAAGCTCAAGCTCATTGTAGGATTCGAACCCACGTCCTACGGATCGCAAGCCGACACTACCACTGAGCCATCATCGCAATAAAATTCACAGGTTCACAATGTCAAAGTTTAATAAACTACTAAACTTAAATAATAAAAAAAGGATTCTTGTTGAATTCGTTTTTTGCATCACTTAAGACTTCGAGTATGTTACCTACAAGTTTTCTAAAAAGAAACATTAAGTAAATAATAATCAACGAATGCAATAAAGGTGAAAAGTAATTGAAAATTACTCCACAAGCAAACGAAGAATTTCAAATGTTTAATTTTATTTCTTCCAATAAAGTTCGAGAAGACCTCGTAAACCGATATAGCATCAAAGCATCGTGAAAGCTGTTGCACGCCCGATGGGATTGCTTCAATTCATATGAAAACATACTTTCTTCAATTAATTCACTTGCAAATGACACCTAATAACTATAAATATCGCACCATCTTCGGTGAGCTTTTAGATCGATAAAGTAAACACGAGTGTGGATGTGAGGATGTACATAAAATACATAGCAGGATACACTTATGGCGGGCGATGGACAATCTATACAAGTTTTGAAAACTATAAAAGTTTTCGTAAATGCAAAACGTAACTCGAAAACTTGTTCAAATTCGAATACAACGATTTGAAACTACTACCGATTTTAGTTCCTCCAAATTTCCGTAAAAGAAAAATCAGTTCAGAATCTGTCACTAAGCATCTATAGGTGTGTTCCTGTAGTCTCGCATGACAGCTAGTTCCCAGTCCAGGTGTAGAGTGGTGCCATCTTCGACCGCTTCGTCACTTAACATCAGGTGACTTATGGTCAAACGCTACCCTGTAAGTCATAGTTTAATACTAGGGTTGCTGGTTCTGCTCCTAATCTGTGATTTCAATCATGACAGACTTGTACGTTTTTACATTTGTGCTCGTGTGAACGGGCAATGCGCTGAGTTTCCCGCGGCGGAGCAGGTCGCTCCCGCGCTTACTCCCACGGCTTACCTTCCGTCTTCACCTCATGGACATACAATAGATACGTTACTGCTTCAGTTTTTCTTCACCTTTGTTGTACACATTATCTTGCACCAAGTATTCCTGGAAGTGAAACTTGTCTTTTTCTTAACTTTAGTTGAATCGAGATGGCTTCCGCGTATCGATTTTTACATTAATCGCAGTCGATACCAGTCCTTCGGGACAGGCGCCGACCTGATCCAATTCGTATGTGGAACGCGATGATTGGGCCGCGTTGGAGATCGCGTACGCGATGCGAGAAACGGACAAGTCATTGGGACTCCCTCTTTTCTAGTTGAGCTACGTCCTTGTTTTAATTGGTCGTTGATTGAAGAAACGGCTTCATGTCGTATAATCGTTGCACTAATGTTGGATGTGATTTGCGGTTGTTTTGTGCAGCGGGAGTTTTTATTTTATTACTTCGTTTAAAATCCGCACCGCTCAATAGGAACGGTGCCATCTGGTGCTGCTTTTAAGGTGACAAACGACCGAGATTAGCTTATTGGCCTTTTTAAAACACATGGTAACACTTGAAACATCTTTAACGAGTTTTTGGCCTTCACACACATGGAAGTATTGTATTCAGCGTTGGGTGAGCGAATATTGAATATTTATGTGCTGAAGATGAATTGCTAGCGCTCTGCGTTTGCTTCGGTTTTAATTATAGCTATCGCATTGCCGTATCTCGTGTTCGCGGTGCCATACCGTGAAGACAGGGTTTCGACCTTACGCGAACAAAGATTACCGTTTTGTACCGTATTTTTTTCTTTATTTAATTCTGCGAAGTGGTATAACGGTAATGTGTCCATTTGTTTTGGTTCGCCATCGCCAACAACCCACGAGGCCGGCGGGTGGTGTGTTGCGTTACTCGAGCTTTAGTATGCACATGACTATCTACCTCTATTATATCATCACTTGTTACTTAGTGCTGATGCCAACAAACGTTTACCAACTGCATGAATTTAAATATTTACGCAAGTAAGTACCTACATGCTACGAGGCAAAACGTATCTCCTCACTATAATTCCGCTTGACCTCTAAAGCGTACGCTTTTAATGGTCAAACTAATTGTCTTTTTCTAACCCATTCATTTCGCCAGAAAGCATTTGTGAGATGGTTTAGTTTATGCAAATAATGCAAGGCCGTGGGAAGGATAGTTGCGATGCGTGAAGAATTCGCCGACACAAGTGAAATGTGACCTGACTGCAGACAGACGTTTGGGTCTAGCCGCTAGGAGCCATTTACGCATTTGAATAAGTTCTGAGGTGGTGCCTATCGGCATATCTCGGCGCCATCCTGTGCAAGTGCAACTAAATATCGCTATGTAACTCTACTCACTAGGTTACGGTTGCGCGCTTAATCGAACCTCTCTAGCATACCGATGACATTCTGCGCGAATCACGGCGCCCTTCCACGGACTCCTACTCATCCATATACATACATTTATTTACATCAGTCGTGTTCTTTGTTTATAGTTACGAACTGCGTTTAATCTCTTAATTGAAAATAATCAAGATAAATCAAGGCAACGCAACTCATTGGTGATTGATTAATATTAAAATCAAATGGACAAAACCGCAAGTCAAACTCAACATTTAATTAATTTCAACGAAGGTTATCTATCTGTTAATTGCGATGACATTAATGTGTGTACGCTATCGGATGAGTTGCCGGTACGCTAAATTGATTACTATATCTTGCTTGAACATTGCATAACCCCGAACTTGTACAAAACACGGTTGGTTTTCGACTTAAAATCTCTGTCCGTTCTGGAAACAGATAAAATATTAGATTTAGAATTAGGTTTTATAACGGGATAATTACCATGTATTTGTTTTTGTTTGAGTTCTCGATATTTCGGCACTGTTGCAAGCGCCATGATCACGAGAATACTAAAAGTTTTTGCGGGTAGGATTGTTGATGTTATAACGGGCAGACGTATCTATCTACCCGCTTCCTCACACGTTTTTTGCTTACGATGACATTACCATTTTCACACAAGTCACTCGCAACTCGATTCAAATCTCGACACACAAAACTCACGGTATCCCCTCGCGAGCTATGACAGGTGCTTTTTCTGCTGTCACACAACCGCACCACTGGATTCCAGGCACTCGACAGTTGAAACCCGTCCTCTCGATTAAAGTTCTTATACTTGGTTATTTCTATCGCTTCTCTAACCAATCGAGGAAAAAAAAAATCCAAATAAAATATCTTTCAATTTTTTTACAATTTAAAGCTATTCATTCATATTCTGTTGTGACCGAGCCGAGCACCTACCTCCAGAACTGGGCATGCAAAGCAACAACGTGGGTTTCGAGCGAGACAGCGAACAGCTCGCAACGAAAGTGACAAACGAGTACCACGAAAGTGACTCGCTTGATTTATTTACACTTGTTCGAAATAGACACGAGCACTTCTAATCCGGTGTCCACTCTACATCTGTGGCCGGCTTTGCTATTTATATCGCTCCAGGCGAAGATCTACCTCCTTTTACAGCAAAATAGAATGCGCTCTATGCAATCCCGCGCGTTGCATTGAGCCGTAATTTTATTTGATTCCCTTTTTTATTTGCAATTAATTGCTTGCTGCTTCTCGTTTAAAGCGTTCCGAGCTTGTATCTTTCTTTATGGGTACACGAGTCACTTTTTACACACGAGGTCATTGAACCTTTTAAAGGGCCTTTGTCGAGTAAACAATGCCACATGAGATTTGTGGGCTTGACGGCTTAAGTGTATTTGCGGTCAGAGTTTACTATAACAATTTCTGTCGTACGCCGAGTTCATTTTGTGTGCATCTATGGGTTAAAGTTACATTCGTCCGGTAATAGAAACAGGAAATCGAGTTTTGTGTTAGTGCCCTGTGTCCGAACTCAATAAGTGGGGTATTTGAATACATCCAGGTCAGCCTTAAACAATAACCCCGTAAATGGAGCAGTTGTTACTCGGATCAATGATTGAGTTGAAACGCGACAGCGGGTGAGAGCCCCAAATAGAGATGTGCCTAATACAATCAGATGTCGCACTCTATGCGATGGCAGGAACGAGTGTATTCCATAAAGAATTCGAAGAAACGAATCGGCGGTATCTCCGTACACTCGATTTGATTATGCAAGATAGCACAAATATGTGAAGTGATGAAATCTGTACTAAAGTGAAGAATGTTGATTGCGTCTCGTTTTTCGATGTCTACAAGTGCACGTTAAAAGTAAAACCGAGCGAGTGGGGTCTCAATTATCAAAACTACCGAGAGAGAAATGGAATGCTTCATGTATTGAGTTAATTTCGATTTCCTTTTATAGAAAGTAAGTCTGTTTCGATCGGTAAGCATGTTGACCAAAAGTGGCCTCAGCAGGAACCAGTTGTTTCTTGGTATCTAATGGAGATTTTGGGGACTACTAAATACTGAATCCTAAGGCAATGTACCTATTGACAGTGTAATCAAAGTTAACGACTGCGCAACGGACCTCTGTTCTGTAAATTTTCTTTGACGTAGTACAACAGGGACAAAGCGCTATTTAAGTGGCCGTTAACTTTGATTGGCATTTTAGTATATGGCAGTAAGTTCCGATCCAGGCGATACTTCAAGTGCTCTTATAACTACTTTAGTACTAGTTCCTATAATCTAAACAAAGCCCCTAAATGAGTGCTATCATAATTATAGCTATGTATAATCCTCTTGTAATCTTGTGCTAACAGTTAAACAGGCGATTTACTTCAAATTTTAGCACTTAATTAAAATAAATGCGGAAATGTTATACTAGAGAGGCAATAAAATGGTTTTAATAATAAACTCAATATCTTAATGGTCCCATTTAAAGATGATCATGGATATTACTCACATAAGTCTCCAGTTTGGTCCCATCTTAACGACTTTAGCGAAACCTTTAAGCTTAAAGGGAATTTGTCGAATATGCAGTTTCTCTAAATTCGATTACGGGCACAATATATCATCAAGATTTACATCGCCGGGTAAATTAATTTTAAACATGGCTAATTCGATTCCACGGCGTGCACGGGTATTAAATCTATTTTTATTCACATCTATGTTATTAGTTTTTTTACTGTGACATCGGTTAACTGGTATAAACCATAAAGGTTTTACGACAAAATTAGGAATGGATGTTTTTTGTGGATGAAGTACTTTATTAAAAATATTATTACTTGCGTGACTTGCTTCCTATACTTTACCGTCTTTTCTGCGGCAACTTTAGATTTTTTATAATCGATATTCACCATTATGCGTTGACTGTCGAATTAATGTATTTTTTCTCTAGAAATCGTTAAACTGAATATTCAAAAGTTTTGAAGCCACTAGAGACACGTTATTGATATGTATTACTAATATAGTAAGTACCTTATTTGATGTAGAATAAATTAATTTGATTATTTGCCAGAATAACCATTCGTGGCCGCAGCATCTCTAACACAATGTACAAACTACCCGCATATATAGACAATCAACCACTCGCTCACCCTAACCTCTCTTAGATAAAAAGAAATAGCTGGATACAGTTATGTTAGAATAATTATGGGGTTCTTGGAGAAGGGGCCGTAAAGAACGGACCCGTTTTGTTTTCCCTATGCGTTACAAAGAATCGTGGAAGTTAACTATACTTATAAGCAGATTTTCTTTTCCAATAGGTGCAATGTAAGTTTTTGAAAAGCTTCATTATCAGCCTTTCACGTTCCCATTGCTGGGACTCTGGCCTTCTCTCAAAGAGAGAGTATGGGCTGTAATCTACCATGCTGGCCCAGTGCGGGTTGGTAGATGTCGCATACCCTTGAATGTTGCAGTTCTTGGGCATGCCGGTTTCCTCACGATGTTTTCCTTCACCAAAACCTCAAAACGTTGAGCGATGGCAAATCCGCACATAACTTATCAAGTCATAGGTGCGGGGCCGAGAGGATTCAAACTCGGTGTTGGCGTCTTGTAAGTCACACGCCTAACCGTTCGGCCACCATCGCTCTGATCGCATCGCTTTGAAAAGCTTATCAAGCCTTAACTAAATTTTTTTACATAAACTTTTAACTAACTTTTCTAATTTAACTTTCTTTTTCTTACTTAAAAAGCATATCTATGTGATAAAAATAATAAGAACAATGTGTACATTATTTTATAAAATAATTTGTGGAATGTTTATACTTGACGAGCATCAAACGCTCGCAACATTTGGTTTTTTTAAAACACTTTTATTAGCTTGACTTGTAACTAACTAACTAACTAACAATGCAATCAAATCTTAGAAGTCAATTTTCACCCACTTCTATTTTTATTCTGGTCGTTTTTGCATTTTTCTAGTCGGTATTTATTCACTTATGTAGGTACACATACGTAACTAATGAATAAGTCTTATGTTTTTTTTTTTACAACAAACTAGGCTAGCGTTTGACCACGATCTCACCCGATGGAAAGCGACGATGTGGTCGAAGGTGTAGCACGCTTGCCCAGTAAATACCTATTCACTCTTGACTTGAACACCCCCGGGTTGTATCTAGCAGGAAACACCGACCAAGGCAGGACATTCCACTCTTTTGCAGTTCTAACCAAAAAAGTTGACGCATAACTTATAACAGAATTAAACGACTGAGCGAATTCGTTTTTCTCCTTGAAAAAGGAATCCAACAAACGCGCAATTTACGTAAATAAACCGCAATTTTCCAAAAGTCCCCCATTTGTTTCCACTGTTTGAGAAAAAGCTCAATAACCATAGATACATATAGCAAAATCATTTTTGCACCTTTTCGGTCTTAGTGTCTTGATGATAAAGTCGAAAACTACTAAACTCTTCAGTTTAACCTGCACCGAAATATAAACCTACACGTGTGCTGTCCATAGTCCCTGGGGTACAATATCTCAGTTCCCCTATGTCCTGTAGGGATGGGTATTGAGTATGCCAGTATTCCCCCAGTAATGGCCAACGAAACGAGCGAGACAAAAGTACCCGACCGAAGTGAATACACTGTAATTGTGACTTCAAACGCTAAGGAAAACATTTGTAAATGTAGGTATCCATTCTCATGCGTTTTTGACTTTAATTTTGGCCTGTTCTTTTCATTCTACCGGTGAACTATTTTGTTAAGTTGGCATCGCAGCACTGTGTAGTTTGAATAGTCGAATAAGATTCGAATGTATGTGACTAGTGTAATTTACTGCAATAGCATTTCGATAAATTACTTAGAGTAATATCCTGAAATCACTTATTTTCACTGCGAACTCTACTCACATTTACCAACTAAAATTAATAATTAATATTTAAATTAATATTTTTTGTGGCTCAAAAATAAAGTGTTAATAGTTCTTCCGTATCTGGATTTATAATGGGAATAGAGAGAATATACATATGCACAGAGAGGACTTCGCAGCACCTCTTTAATTAGCATTGTTTTCAAATAAACAAAACTATGAATACTGTTCAAATCAAAATCTGAATAAGCGAAAGACAAAAGAATGATGAAAATGTTTTGCATTCAACCAAACAGTGGATGCCTGAAACTGTTTTCGCAAAGTACATTGTTGCCGAGCACTGGAGTATTAATAGCAAGCAATTGCTAGCCACTAGTTTCTTTTAATACAAAAAAGTAATTTCTAAAACAATACTATACTTGATACGGCAAAGCTTATTAAAACAATCGCAAAACGTATTGAAAACACTCGAAGTTGTTGAAATTAAACGATAGGTAACGATAACGAACGAATTGCAAATATCCGTTGGCCATTGTACTGGTAACAGATTATGAACGAGTTGCCAATGCCAGCAAACTCATCACATTACATTTCTAGGAACCAATGATAGTACTTTTTCACAATCGGGGAATGGTATTCAATAAGCTGAATTCTGCAAGTGCCCCAGGTCAAGCCAAAATAAAACCACTTATTAAACCTGACCTAAATATGAATAATCAGGTCGGTATGCAACTGAAATATTATCATAGTATGCCGTACATCGAATTATTCTTCTCGTTTAATAATGTAATTGCAAAATTCCATTATGAAAACATTAATGTGATAACGTAATTTCAGGAAACAACCTGGGGTATTTGCAAAGATTTCATCTGTGTATTTTTTAGGTAAACGCTCTGTTGAAAAAGGCAACGGAAACAAAAGACGGTAAAACTTCACTCGACGTACCTAAAGGAAAAGAAGTTAGAATAAGACTCCTGCGTGTAGCAGAAAAAAGTCTTGCCATTTAGTTTTCTAGTACTTATACCCGAAGGATTAAAAAGACTCCGGCCCCAGTTGGCTCAATTACCAGTGCTAGACGAAGGCCGGTCGATAATTATTTTGATATCAATCACTGAAGGCTTGGAATCTTGGAATCCATCCAGAAGTTGACAAGGAACCCTCGTCAAGTCACGTCAATCACTCATTACACTCGCTCGCTTTTCCGCACATGGATTTGTCAATTGTCAATAAGTATGTCCAGCACATGATACATTACCTTGAAAGTTCTATAAAATGCGCCCGTAGAATAAAATCTGCCACTTCGAAGCAAAATAAACTCTATAGATTGAATGTTAAATATCATTATTCCATTGTTCACTGTATCAATCTACTAGATTCCTTTTTGTAACCGTAAATGGAAACCTAGAAAGAGAATATCAATGTAACATTAATGTTGAATAGGCTTTGTGCTCTTATAATGGGCATATTGTACTATAATGCAAAAAGGTACACGCATTCTATATTTTAGTTTACTATCTAATAGGTACCTACTTTATACCGAAGTGTTTTACGTCAAGTAATTTACGAGGAACAAGGGGATTACACAAACGCCTAAATAGTTTTCCACGTTCCATTGCAGTTCTTAATTAAATAACCATGAAATTTAATGTCCTAGCTACCATACTTTATCACTTCTAATATAAGTTCTACGGTCAATGTAGTATGCATGATATACCTGGAATTACATATATTTCATTAACATTAATTAGAGCCCTACCTAATTTATTTATTTTGCAAAAATAAAATCAGAGAGATATATATATGTAATATATTATGTAATACTTTAATATCATCAACTTATTACAGCGAGCGACATTGGTGTCGATTCGGTGTTCCTTTATCTGAAACTAAACTAAGTTTGTCAGGTCTAATAGTATCTAATGCTGTCTTTTGCTAACCACTGAAGTAAAAAAGGACAGCATTAGTTTAAGACCTGTCAAACTTAGTTTAGTTTCAGAGAATGCAAAACCGAATCGACACCAATGTGGTCGAAGGTAGCGCCACGCTATAACTGGCTCTCAAAAGAGGCTGCCGGAACACACCAATTAGTGCTGGCGACAGTTTCTCAACAAGCGAGCCCTAGAAAAGGCCCTATAAGCAATGCGAAATTGGTGTTTAGATCACCAATCATCATCAGTATTGCAAATAGCTCCACCGAGGTTAAGATCGTGGTGATGATTTACACTTCTTACTATTATTTGTCCACTACAAACAATTGCAAGCATTGTCCGTCACAGACAAGAACAACCAAAAGACAAATAATACCAGTCGTGTTGTACTCGGTAAAAGTTCCATCAAACAATGCGACGGACTCTTGATTCTTTGCTTTCCCTTTTGTCAGTATTTGAATGAATTTCGTAATAATATTCTGTTCCGGTTAAGATTCCTTGCCTTTGAATCTATGACCTGATGGCGGAACTAAGCGTTTGTCGTTAAAGACCGGAACCAAATAATTTAAAACGATCTTTTATATGAAAAACTGTGTTGGAAATGTTATTTATTATCAACACATTTTTATATAGGTAAGTATTACGTTTCTAAAGTTTACAGAATAGAGAAAGATTTTCAAATAACATATTACTATATTTACCTCCTATGATAAAATTACATCTTAGGTGTATACCTACTTGTTATCATCACTATGTATTTATACTACCTACTAGTAGTAAATCAAACTTTATCTATAGGTAGGTACTAATTAAATAAATTATAAAGAGGTAGAGCTGTGAGTTTGGATATGACAAGTAAATATTTTTTTAAACATAATATTTGATAATTCTTTCACTGTTGGAAAACAACCCCAGGGTTATAAACACTACATTTTATAGTCACAAAAATCCTATAGAACCATCAACATAGGTAAAATCGGGGGGTACAGCTAGTGTAATTAATATATATATATAGGGGGTAATAATAGGCCCTCAGAATTAGCAAGCTGAAGTAACAGTGGGCTGGTCATGTAAGCCACAGAATTGATAACCGTTGGGGTAGACGTGTTCTTGAGTGGAGACCGCGACTTGGCAAACGTAGTGTAGGATGTCCTCCGACTGGAGCGATGACTTACCTACCTCAGAAGAGGGATATGTCCAGCAGTGGACTGACAAAGGCTGATGATGATGATGATTAAAATCTTGGTAATTCTATAGAAATGATAGGTCTAAAGGAAGAAATATAAATGAAAACTGTAGCTTCAAGACAATATACCATTATTAGCGGGATTCGTGGCAATGGCCCAAAAGCACAAACTTCTTTAATCCGAGTACCTGCGTCAAACTTCTATTAATAAGTACAGCGAGAATGGAAGCTACTCTAAAAATCAAGTAACACACTTTTTTAATTATGTATTTAATTCCAACTATTTTTTGTAAATGACATCTGCAGGGTTGCCACAATTTCGCCAAATAAACATTGATCGGTGAACATAATTAAAAGTATAGTCGGTAGAGGAGAATTCCACTTAAAAAGAGGAATTATCCACGTTAACTGAAAATAAATACGAATTTTTACGTTTTTAAATTACATTTTGTCTCTTTCGCATGGAACAGAAGAATATTTTGGGCAGGTAGTTTAACAGTTGGTGTTTGTGACTATTCACTTATGTCTTCTTATAATCACTACTTATACTAGCTGTGCCCCACGATTTCACTCACGTGTACTACAGCTTATTGCGTAAAAAGCGTTATCCTACATCAAATTTTAATCAAAATAACAGAGTTAGTTTCGCATTTATAATATTAGTAGTATGAATAGAATGAATCAAGATGCTCTAGCCTCTAACGCAACTCGTAAAGTCAAAACATAACACGTGCAGACAACCAGGTACAACATACACACTCCTTGTAATATCGAGCAGCCCTTGACACCTTTAGATTTCTTTATGACAACTCAACCGAAACAAATGAGTCGTCTGTGGCCTACTCATTATCAATCTTGTGTTTCTTGAGTAATGGCGTCAACTGTTATCTAAATTGTTGATCCTATTCGTTCAGGGTTATATTATCTGTGGTGTGTAATTATGACTTAATCTACGGCGACCATTTAAGAGCTACAGGTAGAGACGGCTATTAGCTTAATGTGCCCTAAATATTTTACTGCATTTTTGTTGTTACGGAAATATATTTGTTTTTGTAAATTTTCTCGATTAATTTACGTAAACTTAAACCGATACTAAATTATTATATCAGTGAAAGTAACTCATTCTGTATGTCTGTTTGTTTGTTACGTTTCTAAGCCGCTAAACAAATCTTAATGAAATTGGGTATGAAAATGTTTTGAATGGACATAGCATACTTTCTATTGCTATAAACTGTAATCCCAGCGGGTGAAACCGCAGAGTTCATGAGAAGAATGGATGTTGTGATCTAGCCCTTTCCGGGGAAGATAAAGAGTCTAGTTTAAAAATGATCAATGGAGTATGACGATTGAGTCTTTGTTTTTGGATACATAATAAGTAGGTACTTTGTTTCGCAAAAAATAGCAACAACGGCCCTTAGTTTCACCGCTAATCTGTACCTGAAAGTTCACCAAATATGAATCATTTTTTAGAAAACTAATGGCCTTGCTTACTTAGTAGGCAGGAGTAATTCCTGATTGGTTTCTACACGCCTGCGGTCAAAAAACCGGCCACTCGATCGATTCTGCGTATTCATAATATATTAATGAGTCAAGTTCAGCGACCATGTGATCGTACGTCAATGTTTGACTTAGATATAGTTGAATAACGACGAAACATTTTTTAATATCTAGGTTAGTACCTAAGTAGTAACTTCAAATGTGTCCTGAAGTGATGTATTTGTTGCATTTCCAAGGCAACCATGCTTCATTTCGAACCACTACATTCGTCACCAGCATAGCCATAGCTTTCATTAGGTGCTTGCTCTATGTAAATGAAAATGTTATAGTTTTCTTTCTCTACCTTTCGTATTTATTCACAAGCAATATCACACAATGTGTTCCTACATTATAGATTCAACTGTAACATTTGACCTAATAGTTGAAAAACCTAATAAACTTAATTATCTACATTTGTGCTTAATTAATTAGCGAGTAAATCGTATTTTAAAAGGAAAAAACACATATATTTTAAATACTAAGCTAATTCACGCCAATATATCTAAACACGCAATAAATCTCACCACTGCTGATTAATTAGGCACTTAAATTTTATGACAACATGTGACCACTATCAGCATCTGTCACACCACTGAAACTAAATCTGATCATTTATTTACATCTGTGACGATTACTAATTTATATAATAAGTGGTTTTTTTTAATTGGCACTAAATAAAGAAATCTTCATTCCGTTATTAGGTACGCACGGCTAGGACTAGGACTCACTCTGTAGTGGTAGGACTCTTTTGCAGAGTCCGCATAAGGAAGTACAGCACCTTTGCCAGTTATTAAGCCGCCAAGTAGTAGTGTGCGACCATCATTAAGTTTTTGACGGTTTGAAGTCGAAGGGCAATGTTGTCAGTGAAATTACAGGGGACTAAGACATCTAATATTTCAGCAATGGGATCTCAGGGTGACGAGCACAATGGATTTTCACGCAGGAATGTGATAAATTGAAGATCAACATTATGGGTGAAATGTACCGGGAAAACATGACGCTTACCATCAGGCGAGTGACTTGCTCGTCTCATCATTCAGTTCCATATAACTAAGTTATCACTAAATACATAAATACATCGTCACTGCTAGGACTCCCTAATCAGGCATTAGGTAATAAAGCACGAAATATTGCCCAAAATGTAAAAAGTGATTGAAATTTATTTTGAATCCGCAAGGCCATCTGAATCAATCAACACTGGCATAACTTTATTATTAGTAGGTACCTAAGTAGGTTTCTATTAATTTAGTTCCGAAATTGTATTATTAATTATTATCATTTTATCTATTACTTTCTACCACCTGTATCAACATTCATCATGCATATTGCAAAGATAATTAAAAGATAATTTGCATTAAACAAAAACACATTAATTACGCAATAATTATTCGACTGTCCAATGTTATGACATGTTGTTATGAGTACAGCGGTGAGTGGTGACAATCACCACCAACCACAACCGTTACCTTTCCAAGAAACCATTTTACCTAATGGCTGCACGTATTAGTATGTTCTTGTCACTTACCATTAATTACTACTGGTTTTCTGCTAGTGAAGTAAGAATACATTATAATTTAGATAATTTTAGAATGTCTAAACCAGTTCAATCGTTTTTCTATCATGCATACGCTGTAGGCGGCAGTTGATGCCGATTGGATCGCACACACTTCCGAGCTATAAACGTAAGAAGTTATAGAACCTTCAGACCTAAATCAAATCCTAAACAACCGTTAACATAAACTGCAAAATACGACTAGCTATAAAGTGAAATAGAGCGATTCGCCTGCCAAGTTTTTGAGTTGATTGACAGTCCTGCAGATTTGCTTAACGCCTTGCATCCGGTCTGCAATTGAACAGGATTTATGCAACAAATGCGCTGATTTAAAAGAACTGTCACTGGGTTTGTAGACTTGTTTTCTACCTAAGTAGATAAACTTCGGTTGCTTGAAGTTGAACGCAAAAATGCGACGAGAAAACATCTGTTTAAATTGACTTACAGAATGTATACAGCCAGTTCAAAGACATTGCAGACTTATTTAAGTTTAGCGAACTATTTTGTATTCTGTACCTGCTGTAAGTGTACATTAATAATGTATAAAAGACGCGATGAAATTCGTCTAAATGTATCTTGTTGTACGCTCTGTGCAATTTAAAATCATGATAGTTTGTAAATATTTCTCAAGCATTTGACTTTAATGGCACAATTATCATATTAAATGCCATCCTCCTGTATACATACATGTACACCTACACTTATAGATCTATTCTACAGCGGAAGGAAGTAATGTCTCGTCCACGACGCTTTTAGTACATGTGTAGAATAATGAATAAACATCGCGCTTCTACATTATTTGCTTATGGTATTATGTGCCTATGAGTACCTTGATAGATTTGGCAGCACTCAATTGTTACCACGGTAGATTAGACTGTGTAAGTTTAAAACATAACTTGTTGCAAAAAGGCTACTCTACTAAATATTATGGCGTAATAAAAAAAAGTATTATCGAAAATAATTAAATTACCTACATTCAATTGATAAATGTCATTGTTTCACACTAATGAAGCAGTGAAAGTAATCGGGCATTAGACGCCCACACGGAATGAATAGAGTTTGATAAATCTAAATTTATAATATGTAACAACTATTAATTACTGTCAGGCAATGCGCAAATATTGTCGTGGAAAGAATAGAAAGTAAAGGCACGTGCTACCGGCCGCTGAGGCGACGATGTGACGCCGACGTCGTCGCCACGCAACACGACGCAGTCGTAGCGTAGAGCGTCCCTTGGGAATACGCACTACGCACATAGCTCACGCTTGACCGACGTACAAAACACAAACATATTTATTTAGTAGGATAAAACATGTGATCAATTTAAAACGTCAACTTAAAACTAGCTACATACTAATAGTTTTACAAAAATAAATTAAATGTAATTAGAGACAAGCCCCAATACTTTTCCAAAATCTGGTTTTAATGTAAATTTTTCATCGGTCTACTTCACACCACCAACCCCCAAAGGTTATCTGTTAGAAATCGTTCTAAGCTATAAGATCGCCCATAGTAAGACCTCTCTACGATCTTTTCTTTTATGTCTTTCTGTTCTTCTGTTGTTGTAGTGAAACAATAAAGTGTTATCTCAATATTTATCTACTTCGATTTTAATGACAACATCGATGTCGAAAGTTGAATATCATTGATACACAACCAATCTTAGGCGCCCAACATCGATGTATGCTATACGTACATGCGTATCGCTTTAATCGTGTCTCCTGACAATACGCACTACGCATAGAGACGTTGCTTGCGGCAAGTTGGTGAGTGCGACGAAACGCGGAAGCTGCGACGTGACGTCCTGCCCGCGGGCGGAATTGTTAATCGCCTCATTTATTATCCCAGACGAAAGTGAAAACAGCTACTGTTTATCATTGTGAATGAGACCTTTTATTGTTTGAGGAAGGAACTGTTCGGCTAAGACAGCAATTGTTTTTTTTTCGCTTGGAATAGCAACTGGTGGTACAAATTGGGTACCATTGTAAAACTCGTGTAATGAAACCGATGAAATTTTAGTACATAGAGAAATTGATAACTTACAATTATGCTGATAGATACATAGTGTGTCGAAGATCCTCCCAATTAAATTAGCATAAATGTTACGAAACAAAGATCAATGAACGTATTCATCTACCTTTATAGTGGTAACATAATTTAGAGTGACATAATAATGTATTGTGTAGTAAGCACGAGTAAAAGTGGCATTGTGAATCAGATGATTCGGATGTGCCGCAATCGCCGCCCCTTTCGACTCGATATAATATGATTATGATAGACTCTACTTAACGTGACTGACATCCAAATGCCGGAGTTTAACGAGACTGATACAACACTACGTCCTGTGTTACCATGTGCTTAAACTTTAGCTTCTCTTTCGAAGAATGCTATGACATTTTTACGAAATAATCAAGATCAATTCTTATATGAAATATTTTACGATAATTACCTTGTGTAACAATGCAAACTGAGAATAATAAAAACTTCATGAATGTTATGAATATTTCATAATAACAATTGCTGCCACAGTAACATATGTGTGACATTGTTGGACCTAGCAGCCTCAAACTGCGCAATAAAAACAACAAAATATAATAGACAATGTCTCTGAATTAAAAACAGTACAGTATTAAAAACCTAAAATGTAATACAGGTCCATGTAACAGACAAAGCTACCCAGTTGCCTACTTTTTGAATTTCAATACACGAACTATACAAAGGAACAATTCCAATCGCAACCAAATGAGAACTGCGCGAGATCATTAAGCAATTCCATTTCTTCGATCAGTGTAACAGTTCCACAATGATTCTTTGATTTTACAAGCAGATGCTGTATCTAAAAGAAATTATCATCGACCGTGAAGGCAACAGTTATTTTTACATTGTACGTGTAATTATTATTCAAAAGCTCGATGGGTTTTTGTTTCGTATCCATTATTGAAGCTATCCACATATCAGAGATGAAGATACGCGTTGTGTTGTTCGTTCATTATTTTTTGTCTAACTTCTCAATTACAGTCGTAAAATTCAATTGTATAACCGTTAATGGCATTAACTATTCCTGGTGTTGTTAGAAGCATTGTTCAACTGTTGTTGTTATTTATGGAAGTCGTCATACTTCCTTTGAAGCAGTGGCCACTACATAAAATGCTCTGCTTGCAATAACTCTAGCTTTTGTTTCGGGCCAGACAAGCAGGACGAATACGCGATTTAATAATAGCTTTTATTTTTTTAAATATCGTTTTTATCCTTTTGTTTATGAGTGATTTTAGAGGAAATGTATAGTACAGTAATGAAGGAACTAACATAGCACTGTTAATAATAACGACGAAAATAAATTAATTACACAATCATATAATATCTAACAAGCATAACACATGACTAGGATTCCCTGTATCTCGTAAACATGAATAAGGTTTCCATAACACCCGGACATGGAAACGCTTACGCAGTTTTTTTTCAATCAGCTGTTCGCTCCTTACGCCTCGACGGTCGGTTATACCAGCTTTTAGCGTTAAAACATGACCTATTTCGTGTAGATAACAAAGATCACATGGTCGCTTTGAAGAGACGGTGAAAAGTGAAGGTTGTTTTTTAAAACCGGCACATTTTGAAGTGATAGGCGACGGATGCTGTAAACAGGACATTATATAGCGACGCTTTAACGCGGATCTTTTGAGGTGACTAATTCACAGATCCTTAGAGGAACTGTTGCACAGAACAAAATAAAATTGTATGGCTACAACAACGTGTATTTTTGGAAATCGGACCAGCTGTTTCGAATTACTGTTTTAATTAATAATAAAAAATATAGTGTTATAAGAATTTCCTTTTCTTTTGTTGTTATAAAATAAAGCTATCTCTAGGCGGTATAAACTCCGCGTCAATATGTCACTCAATTAGTCAAGACTGTTTTGATAACAAGCAGGCAATCAAGAAAATCTTTGTTTTTCAATATTTCTCATTTGAACCGCACAACATTAATAATGTAACATTACCAACAAACAGACATAATAAACAACTACCAGCACTCACTCAATTTCACTCATCTAATCGATCTCGAGAATGCGCTTACAGCTTGTTTTATCCCTGAGATACCAGCTTGTTTCTTTCTACTATAGCTGCTTGTGCAAGTAGCGTCGCCGGCTGGCGCCAACGGGCATTCTCTTGCGTCGGTCCAGGAGCAACTTTCATGAATAGTTAACTGACTAGTTTTAGTTCTATACTAGGATTTAGCTTTGTACTCATATTGTATATGTGTTACTATAAAGCAGAAACAGTATCTATGTGCAAACGGTGCCAATCGACTTACGCACGCACGCACACAGATGTGCGCGTAAACACTGTTATCAAAATAATCCATTACAGAGGTTGTGCCAGCTAACTCACTTTAAACACTTTTTTTTTTTTTTTTTTTTTTCACTTTGCTTGGTGGTAGGGTATTTTCTAGTACTCGCCTGGCTAGCTACCACCCTCTTGTTAAGAATCTGTCGCCAAGCACCTATCGGTGTGTTCCGGCAGCCTCACTTGAGAGCCAGTTCCCAGTCCAGGTGTAGCGTGGCGCCACCTTCGACCACATCGTCACTTAACACCAGGTGACTTGTGGTCAAACGCTACCCTGTAAACAGTAAAAAAAAAAAAAAAAACGAGTAACCAGAGTAACAAAAAAACTTTTGCTAAATAAATATTCGAACTCGTTGCCGGATAAGGAAATTCACCATGACCAATCGACAACAAACACTTTTTTTCTTTTTTGCTACTTAATGACGAGACGAGCAAGTCACAGTTCAGTGCCACCCAGAATTTGAACTTCAACAGTTCAAAACTTGGTGCTGCAACACACTGCGCGTATTAGATGTTAAATCTCTTTATATCGTATAATTTCAATAGGAATATTGCCTTTCAAGCCGGAACACCGTAAATCATGTAGACCACTGCTTAGCGGTTGAACAACTGGCGCAAAGGTACTGCAAACGTTATTACACTTATCAAATAAAAGAAAAAAGTTTTCCTACTGTTTGTATTGGTGGAATCCATCGAGAAAAGAAAGTATGATTTGAAAACAGTAGCTTACCTTTAAGAATAAAACAGAGCTATTTTTGATTCATGAATGAAGATTGCCTTTGTTATTATGTATATTAACATATCTGGCGCCATCTGAAACGTTTTTGACATGTGTATGACCTGTACTAAGTACCAAGTTCTTTCCTTTCAGACGTCCCAATATAGATAAGTATCAAAACATAACTTATCTGCAAAAACATTCGTTTCATTGAACAATAGAGTGGAAGTACGTTTACGATTTGTTTTGAAAATTCTTGTTGCTGTCGCAGTTATAACAAGAAAAATAACTACTGCATATTGATTGCAACTGCATCAGTGAATACAGTTGGTTCTACTAGTTGAAGTTCTAGAATCTATCTAGATTCTACTTCTACCTTTTTATTTTTTGAACGACTCTGCTGATCCTTGCTCTTACATAAGTTACATAACCTATTGTATGCCTAATTAAATATGATTTTATTCTTGCAATCATTTACGATCACATTATCTTTAGAATGCTATTTTAACGCAGTCACTGGCGTACCCACTCTGTTAATTATTTGTCATTTGAGTTGGCTTCCTACGCGGCGTCGTTTAGCAAACCACCAGTCGTTAGAGCAATTACCGAAGTGTTCGGGTGATAGTTTGTTGCAAATAGGATTGTCAGAAGTCCGTCTTTGAATGGAGAGCTTCACGAAAAGACGAATATTGGAATTACTTTCACTGCAATGTAGAAAGTAATTTTTTTCGAAGGATTTTGTTGTCCTGTTTTGACGAAGGCAAAAAAATCCACTTTAAAATTCAGAAGTTGTCTAGAATTGCTGCTGTTATAATCCCATAATCCTGAGGTAGGTAACCCTCAACTTAGAGTATAAATATTTGTTCAGAAAAACAATATATGTATCTAAGTACCGATCATTAAGCGGGTTTACCGGTTTCGCTTCTAATACTGACAATGAATTGCGATGGAGTTGTTGATAGAAAAACTTTTAAAACACGTACCAGCAAAAACTCAACTAAGTATGTACTCATTCTTATCGAGTCGACGCCCGACGGTTCAGTTTAGTTGACAAAAACGGCTTCAGAATTGTAATGCATTTACTTGTACTGTAGAGACTGTAACAGAAATATTTTTCAATATGCAATTTTTGAGGTCACTAGTGGCCGAAGCCTGGTCGGCCGTCCCAGGTATCGCTTGGAAAACGAAGTCACGAAGGACTTGCGAGCTCCAGATGGAGGGCTGGCAGGATGTGGCGTAGAATCGACTGAAGTGGCGTATTTTTTATTATCGGAGGCCAAGAGTCACTTGGGTCGTAGCGCCGTCTCTCATTTGTCTTTTACTTTTGTTTTTTGTCAAAATGTTTTTATACACACAGTAACGTTATGGTGGGTATCTAGTAGTACCTACCTACTTTCTGGTAACTTTCCGATCTAATGATCTAAGACAAGATTTATAGTTAGCGTCCGACCAGGAGTAAACATCGGCGCAGGCCTGGAAGTAACCTTTTTGGTGAACGTTGTTGAACCCATCTTGAAGTTCACCTCAGTTTGGTAGGTAGTGTTGGCAATCGCCGCGGTCTAGCAACGATGACATCATCGGAGGGAGCTGCGCGAAGTACCTGCAGGGTCCCGTTACCAGGCGACCTGTTCAAGTAGTTTTCAGGGAAATAATAATAAGGGCAGCGTTGAGACCCACTTTAAGCAGTCGAATGTTTTAGAGTTATTCCCATTCATACTTCGGTTCGCGTAACACTGTTTAATCCAGATTTAAAATAATAAGAGTTTGTAATAATATATACGTTTCAGTGAGAATTTATGTGTATTTAATTATTGTATAGTTAATATCAGAAGTGCGTAGTGTAACCCACGTCAACGATGGGTAGAAATAAAAGTAAACGTAATAAACGCCCAAAGAATAAACGAAGTTGCTCGAGTTCAAGTTCTTGGAGCAGCAGCAGTGTCAGTGTCACAAGCACTAGAACTGCGTCACCTCCACGGAAGCACAGGAAACAGGTATCACGTAAGGCTGATACTACAACTGTGAGTACTACAAGTAATACCTTAAACAACATGATACCTGAGTTTGACCCGTTAAGAGATGACGTAAACGCTTGGCTTAGTATTGTTCAGTCCTACGCTCAGACGTTTTCATGAGCCGACGAAACCATCCGTTATCAATCTCTTAACAAATTAAAAGGTTCCGCAAAAGTTTGGTATGACTCATTGTTGCGATCCGATAGTCAGTGGCCATCGTGGAAATGGATGAATTGGAAATACGAGCTAGCATCCAGTTTTCAAATCCGTCGAAATATGTTTGAACTTTTAAAAGAAATAATTGAGAAAAACCAATGGACAATCAGTCCCTTTACGAGTTTTATTTTGAACAAAAGTGCAAAATAGATAGATTGTCGTTACAATTTTCGGAACAAGATATTATTTCCATTATTGTCGGAAACATTAGTGACAGCGGTATAGGCGCGTCAATCGAAGCTTATAATTTTGTGACCTGTGACAGCTTAGCTAGCTTTTTACATGGCCGTAGGTACTTATAGATCGAAAAATACGAAACACGTAACTGCTAATACTCATAATGGTCAGATCAAATGTATCAACCAACAGTCCTTTAATCAGATGCATACAGCTATTATAGAGAATGCATCCCCGCGAGTACATTAGAGCGAGTCGCTCTATTGGGTAATACTCAAGAGATGGGACAAATTCAACCACGCAGGCAGGTTGTGTGTTACCTTTGTAGTGGTAATCATAAAAAAATATCAGTGTGACGCTAATAAATGTAACTATTGTGGCAAGCAAGGACACATAGGTTCATCGTGTTATCACAAAAATAATGCAACGAAATCCGACAAACAAGATATATAAATGCATAATATGAACCCCAGACCCGCTAAATAAATTTGTATAAAGTATCTTATTAGATAACATTAATTTTTATTGAATTAGTGGTAAAGCTAATAAAAAAAAAAATATCTGACTATTAGATGATAAAAAAAAAAAAGCTTGGGATGTAAAAAAAAAAAAACCTTATCCGTGCGCCTCTTTTTCCGTTTATTGTCATCGAAGGCTATAATATCTCGGGGACAAAGCTTATGCTGTTTTAAGATCAGCCTAAGTAGGAAGAGTTGCCTGAACGTAAGTACGTTAGCTTCACTATAAAGCTTAGAGGTGGAGTAACTTTACGGAAGAAAATACATACTTTTAAGATGGCACGTTGGGCTCTTTCAAGTGGCAGTAGTGAGGTTTTAGATGCTCCGCCCCATGAATCAATGCAGTAGGTTAATAACGATTGACAAAGGGAGAAATAAATAGTACGAAGAACTTTATTATCAGTATCAGCCACGTGACGGATGTTATCAAACACGGCAATAATAATAAGAACAAAATTAACAATGAGATCGCGCCAAAAAAAAAAAAAAAAAAAACCTGCCGGGCGTTTCTTGCCTGTTCTTTTGCCGGCGTAAGGAGGTTGGAAGAGGCGTAGCTAATTTTAAGTTTGACGTTTTAAAGTGATCACAATGTATCCTATTGAATAAAGTACTATTGACTGTTGACTATAGTGGTTAATTTACATTGGAATCGTTAGCTAAGAAACATTCTTTGGAGAATACTACCTTAGCTGCATCTATTTAATTGCTAGGTTTCGCATATAAAAATTCGAAAGTGGTTCTACGAGGGATTTTGAGGAATAGATATCGTGGAATGAACTTGGTACACTCAAGTGAAGCGAAATGCCTTTGAGTGCAAGTGGTTGTACGATGATCTAAAACGTGGAACGAACTTGGTACACTCAAGTGAAGCGAAATGCCTTTGAGTGCAAGTGGTTCTACGACGGATTTTGAGGAATAGATATCGTGGAATGAACTTGGTACACTCAAGTGAAGCGAAATGCCTTTGAGTGCAAGTGGTTGTACGATGATCTAAAACGTGGAACAAACTTGGTACACTCAAGTGAAGCGAAATGCCTTTGAGCGCAAGTGGTTCTACGAGGAATTTTAAAAGCTTAAGTGTGGTAAAAGCCCTTTAAGTTGAGTGCAGGTGGTTCTAGAGTAAATATATTTGAGAAAGATGTGCAATATACGTTAACAGAACTTTAAATTCAAGTCCGATATGTCCTTATGTTAATGTATGTAAAAATGTAAAGTAACTGAAGAATTTAATTTACAGCACTTTATCTGAACTCGTGAGGTGCTTGGTGGGACAAGCACCAGGCAGAATGGCCGTGTTGGCAATCGCCGCGGTCTAGCAACGATGACATCATCGGAGGGAGCTGCGCGAAGTACCTGCAGGGTCCCGTTACCAGGCGACCTGTTCAAGTAGTTTTCAGGGAAATAATAATAAGGGCAGCGTTGAGACCCACTTTAAGCAGTCGAATGTTTTAGAGTTATTCCCATTCATACTTCGGTTCGCGTAACACTGTTTAATCCAGATTTAAAATAATAAGAGTTTGTAATAATATATACGTTTCAGTGAGAATTTATGTGTATTTAATTATTGTATAGTTAATAGTAGGTACAATTGGTTTCTATTTAGGTACTGCCTTAGTATTAAAACCCGACGCAGCTGAGTTAACACTGTACAAAGTGAACACATCATAAATAACGTTCACAATAAAGCGAAACAAGCCCATAAACTAAAGAAATAATGTTTGAATTTATATCCACACCACATATATAAAAAAATATTGCCGTAAGTTGGTAAGGGCATCACATAGGAATGGTAGGACCAATTTGGTAATTTTTTTTTCCTGTATTCCGTAAAAGGTCTATGGAACAAAAACATTTGAAAAATTGCCCATGCAGAAAAATTAAACATTCGGGATAAACTGCAAGTGTTTTTTCACTATGGGATTTGTACTTATATAAACCCCAGACCGGTGCAGCACCTCATCTATTCATATTTTCCTGCCCATACTAAGCCGGGGCCCGTCGCTAGTATTATTATAAATTAATATTAACCAGAATAACACTTTAAGGTGTATCGTATATAATCAAATAAACATTGTAAAAATGTCAGAAGTAACAACTCCCTGTTAAATTTAATGAGATTTTATATCACTCCATAAGCCGTTTTACACCCCTCTCGAAGTCTCGACATTATGGACAGTCAAACAGTTTTATGATACTTACATTATTATTTAATTTTTCTCACTTACTGAATTGTGGTTTTTATTTGATTAAAATAATTACACATAACAAATTATTCTCGAATTCTTATCAGTATAAATTAATATAAATACATTCAATAAGTTTATTAACTGGATCGTATCTCAAAATATTTTACAAAATAAACAATTTTTCATGTTTATCAATTCGAAATGTATCATAGAAAACTTTTATAAACCATTTTCAGTCTACATTAACTTATATGAGAATACGTAATCTTCCGTCTGCTTAGTCTCCAAACTTTCTAAGATTACTTTTATAATAAGACAAGAAATAAAAAGAAAATATTGTTACGGAAACTGTATATAAATAGATAACTAGGGTTTAGGAACTTTACGGAACAAAAAAGTATCTTATGTCCTTTTTCACTTTTGATAAATATCGCAATAACTGTCAAAATTCAATACATATTTTGACGTTATTACGATATTTATCGAATGTGATAATATAGCACGCCGCAAGAATTGGGACCCTGGACCTAAAGTAAAGTAACGTAACTAAATATATTATACCAAATGTGTGTTCTATCAATATATTATCGATATTTTTTTAAACAGTGACCGTTAAATTGATGGCAAAAAAATACAAAAACTGCGGAAAAGTTAAGGGGGCTACACGAATAAAAAAAATTGTTAAGCAATGATTTCAGTTTCATTGCTATATGATATGATGCTTTTTACACATCTAATTTGTTTATCGCTCAGGAAAATTACATACACAATAACATTAATCATGTGCACAGTCCAAGGATGTTGATATTGCAAAACAACAACAAATATAACCTCTTCAGTTTGACACTTGGAAAAGTTGATGTGTTCATCATATTTTGATCCCTTCACTCTATACCGGATTTCGGATTTTTTCACACTTAGGGTTTCCAACAATATTGTTAAAAATAGCTATTTATCTCTGTTTTTTGTTCTTCAAAATTGCGCTAAACACATGCTGCTGCTGCTATTGTGCTGTTAATTTTCACCCAATGAAATGGAAACTGTTCTGCTAAGGGGACAAAAGAAAACAGAGCAACAATGACATAAAAAAATATGAGCTATATTCAAATGAGTAATAAAGCCTCCAGAGAGCAATATACTGTTTTAAACTACCATGGTCAAAATCATTAGAATTAGGTTTTATAACGGGATAATTACCATGTATTTGTTTTTGTTTGAGTTCTCGATATTTCGGCACTGTTGCAAGCGCCATGATCACGAGAATACTAAAAGTTTTTGCGGGTAGGATTGTTGATGTTATAACGGGCAGACGTATCTATCTACCCGCTTCCTCACACGTTTTTTGCTTACGGTGAAAAATAATGACACACAAAAGTCAGCGATAGCGAAACACCTTCTGGAGGCGGGCACCAACCACTGGATTGAGTTGCATAACCCTCAGGTAATCTCGACAGAACGCCACTATATACCTCGATTGGTTAGAGAAGCGATAGAAATAACCAAGTATAAGAAC
Organism: Opisthograptis luteolata; assembly: GCA_931315375.2. NCBI lineage: Eukaryota > Metazoa > Arthropoda > Insecta > Lepidoptera > Geometridae > Opisthograptis > Opisthograptis luteolata. The sequence continues at coordinate 4,697,570 of OV928044.1, forward strand.
TTTAATCGAGAGGACGGGTTTCAACTGTCGAGTGCCTGGAATCCAGTGGTGCGGTTGTGTGACAGCAGAAAAAGCACCTGTCATAGCTCGCGAGGGGATACCGTGAGTTTTGTGTGTCGAGATTTGAATCGAGTTGCGAGTGACTTGTGTGAAAATGGTAATGTCATCGTAAGCAAAAAACGTGTGAGGAAGCGGGTAGATAGATACGTCTGCCCGTTATAACATCAACAATCCTACCCGCAAAAACTTTTAGTATTCTCGTGATCATGGCGCTTGCAACAGTGCCGAAATATCGAGAACTCAAACAAAAACAAATACATGGTAATTATCCCGTTATAAAACCTAATTCTAAAGCCTCCAGAAATGACATGAAATTACTAAGTTGCATGAAAAACTCCGATCAATGTAAATTTAAATTATAAAGAAAGTTTATTTTTCCGATATAGGTACTGTTCATTTCCCTTTCTCCATCTTGATAATTCATATCTTGTAAAAAATTGACAACCCTATTCACACTAGTAACAGAAATTTCTGGAGATGTTAACCTGAATGTCATACTACTTTTAAATGTATAAATTAACGTCTAGTTGTTAACTCAAGTTGTTAATTGCTGCAAATGTCACGTTAACTATTTATTACTAAAACTGTGCTTTAAACTTTAAATTAAATGCAGTTGTGAAATTCCTACAAATAGTTAATTATAGCAGTAACGCTATTACTGCAGTTTCCAGTAGAATCCTCTGTTGTAGAAATGAGATGCTAATATTATTATACTGTAGGTTAGGAATCATACGATTGAAATTCACAGGTGTAATTGTAGCTTTAAATTAACTAAGTACAATTCTATATTATCCCAAAAATTTAATAAACTTCCGACATCTTGGACCGATTTTACTCAAATATAGCTAAAAACACGTCCGTAACTCACCTTTCATACAAAAAAACTCAATTGAAATCGCTTCATCCGTTCGCGAGCTGCGGTGCCACAGACACAGACAGACAGATAGACACGTCAAACGTCCCGTCTTTTGGGTCGGGGGCCGGGGGTTAAAAACACGTCAAGTACCTATCTATCCGTATTCTAGAATGACGCTAAAGTTTTGATCTATGCTTGAGTAGCGATTAAGTGACATATTTGAACTGACCGTGTCACATCTGTGCTCAAGTACTGATCATCGCTTGAGCGGGTTGAGCGTCATTTCAGAATACCAGTGTTTTTAGGACAAACACGTACTTGCAGAATCTGGAGCTCGATCTTATCGCAACAATAATTTATCTCAGACGTTTTTATGTTTGAATTGATACATTACAGAATCATTAAAGTACGCAGCATACCTACTTTATTTATCTACAAGATAGATCAAACAATTAAATGTTTTCTTATTTTTTTGTTTTGTCAACCACATCCGTGATAAGGTGATAAGGCAAAACATTTAATCAGCGATCTAAGTTCGTTGATGATTTATTTTATTTACTTCACTAGTTTACTTTTTAAGTAATAATATATACTTAGATTAAAAAACGCCAAATTGGTGTTGATTTAGGTCTAGAAGTCTTCACTATTGCTGTCCTTTTTTGATCACGGAAGTAAATGACACCATTAATTTTAGCCCTTATAAAATGCACATCAAAATCGACACCAATATGACGTTGAGTTAACAAAGCCGTTATCGAGCAATTGTTTACGATAACTTTGTTCAAACAAAAAAAGAATTACAAAGTAGTTGTGCGCGACCAAAACTGTGTCACCAAATATTTTGGCTGTCATCTACTGAATGAAAAGTAAATGTTTCAACAAACTGTTACACTCTGTGGTTACTGGATGTTTTGTTTCGCTCACGCGTGTTTTGATTACATACAGCGAATCATGATGCAAAATGTTGTAAACAAACATTATATTGATACCTATAACATGAGTAATAAAAAGATGTAAATATCCGCGCCACAATCTTGCTTTATATGTACGGGTTCATTCTTTTCTTGTTCTCTATTTGGAAGTACACTACCAACAAGAAACCGACTCAATGCTAAGAATTCTCAACTTATGTACTGAGATAATCATTTGCCATTCAGCAGTGCGACTGTATAGTGTTCATAATTGGTTACTCTATCATTTCCTAAAACTCATGTGCATAAAGGCGTCTGAAATCTTGAAGTTGACAAATGCGACCTCATCCTATTACTACTTATATCTATTCTGTGCCTAAAACCTTACTGGAATTTACATGCAATTCTTTGAAGTTGTATACATTTTGTTATTTCTCATTTGTATTGGTAGATAAGTAATAGAATGCGTTACCTCTATTTTCCGTCGTGCCCTATACTTAAATACTTAGTTAGATACGTAATAAACCCACCTATAGTCATTCGCAGTACGACACAACTTTAACACGGATCTTAAAGGAGTCATAACATCGACATAAGAATTTTGCATCATCAGGTGGGAGGACTATAAAGAGTAACATCGCTAAACGCATATAAAACAACCGCAATACGTCCCTGGCACACGATTATTCGGTTTTATCGACAGAAATTTGCACACAATGTTAAGAATTGAACGGCACTGCTGTTTTGCTTTCACGTCCCATGATTGAGAATTTATTGAACTGTTATATCGTACTTGAACTATATAACACAGACTTTATCTGACGGTAGATAAAGTTAATAGTTTATTGAATAATTTCTAACGAAAGCTAATCATTGCAAAGGCAAATTGGATTCATAAAACATTATATTTACCTGTTGAAATCGAGTTTTATCGTCATTATTATTTGTTATACTAAGTAACACTTTGATTAGATTTTAACGATGTTTTCAAAGGCAACCAACTCCGTGACTCAACCTTAACCTTAGATAATAATAAAGGAGCGACAAGGTGGAGTAGGTAAAGGAATTGTTGACTTGGTAGTGGCACGCATTATTTTTTTCTTTTCTTCCTCTAAGACGCACGCACCCTGTTTAACGGTCCTTATGAAATAATAATGCGGTGCTTGTTCTAATATTGCCTAACCAAATAGGTTCGCGTAGCCATTCCGTGGAGGCCTCGAGAGCGACACTCTTTGTTCCTGAAACAATCGAAAGTCCATATTATGTAGTCGTAGAACGGAATATAGTCGGATTCTTGGGAGCTGGTCGCTTGAAACGCCTACTGTTTACCGCCATACAAACCAATATTGACATTCTTTGTCCACTCACTGACGGGTAATCTCTTTGTACGGGATCTTCTTTTGTTGTGCGGACAAGCTTTTGATTTCGTTATTCTGACGACGAATTTACCTATGATGGTTATTAATATTAAATCTGTTTATTCTCTTGTACGTAATATTTTATGTTTATCGGAAAGAAACCTGCGCAGATTTACATATTTAGGCTTAACAAGCTGTCTTTACTAACATTATAAAAAGGTAACATTTGTTTGTAGGATAATCTCCGAAACTAATCCGATTCCATTCTACGTTTTACTCTGATGAAGTAGTAATTCTGCGAAAATTGAGACTACTGGCTGCTTTAACAGCTTGCGTTGGCTAAACTGTTCCTAATGTAATGAATGAAAGAAATATAGGCGTCCAGTACTTTTACAAGAAAAAAGTAAAAGTAAAATATCTAGTTTTTATACCTACTTACATTTAACGGTATCCGGTTGTCGAAAAGTTTGTACACAAAAGCCTTCTAGAGTTTTCCCAAATGTATGTTATGTGTATGTAAACGCACCGAAGGCAGTAAAACCGAAAGCTTGTAAAGGGTGTCTATTTTCGGGTTACATTCGTCAAGTACCGGGCATGGGCTCGGCTGGTCCACTTTCTTGCAGTTTGTGTGCCGACGCCGACTGCGCACGCGCACCGCCGCGCAGCAACATTCTGCGCGTCGCATGCATCACACAGATATTGCTAGAAAGCGTCCCACAGACATGATTTGTCTGGGATGTCGGGAACTTCATACTTATGGGTGTCTATTATAGCTAGAGAAAACTGCTTGGTTATACCTACGCATCAACTTGATTGTGAACCAGAAAACTGCTTGGTTAGCGGCCTCGCATTACGTATCAACTTGATTGTAGTAAGCCTTCTCGAGATGTATCTTAATTAAATTTTCAAATTACATTAGTAAGGAGAAAATGGAGGTAATTAGGTTTATTGATTTCACAGTGATAATTGATGTATCTAGATAGTTGTTGTCTTAACCAGCCAAGCACCTATCTGTGTGTTCCAGCAGTCTCACTTGAGAGCCAGCTTCCCAGGCGTAGCGTTGCTATTCTACAAGAAATTAATAATAAATATCATCTATTAATTCGTACTTAGCATTTATTCTCTACAAATTTTAGACCCAAAGTTTTATAATGAAGACTACGTCTAAAGAATATGTTACTCAAAGCAGTATACCTAAGTATTTGCAGCCAACGCAATTGCATAGTTGATGAATGACATGAATAAGTACCTAAGTACTTGACGTTTGTACTTATGCAGAATTATGATAGTTGAGAGAGTGGATAAGGCCCACAAAATAAAATGTAATGATGAGCATAATTTTGAAGACATATAGCCATGTCGAGTCTTGGATATTTCTATCTATATGAATATTTATTTCTCTATATAAGTATGTAATATCGTTGTCTAGTATGTACTCATAACTCAAGTTTCGAGCTTAATTTGGGGTTAGATCAATTTTTTGTGCAATGGTCCCCTGATGTTTATTTATATTTTTATGTAATTCTCTTTTCAATCGAATTTCTCATAATTTGTTTTTATTGTTATATTTTATGTTGTTCCTAATTTCTTGTTTTTCCGTTTGCAGATTTACATGGGGCGAGTTTGGCCGCCCGTTATAATGTGACGGGCGCACGTCGACGCGCTCCCCCCAAGGTGAGCTCCTCTCTACTCGACCTAATACTTGCCAGTGTACTTGACTGTTCCAACGAGCACTTATTAATAAATACGACTGGCTTGTAGGTCGGAAGAATTGGCAAAAAAGTCTACAAGGTGGCTTCCTACAAGGTTTTTTTTCATAAACCTACCTACAGCAAAACACGCAGTGACATAATATTATGGAACAATGCATGAAGATACGCGTTACTAGTCAGGATCCATAATACAATTAGATAATTACAATGCGACACTAATATTATAAATGCAAGAGTTTGTGAATGTGTGAGTGAGTGTGTATGTTTGTAACATCTTCACACTGATTATGAGTGAAATTTGAAATGGAGATAGCATAGGTATACCTCGGAAAAACATGTAGGCTACTTATATATCGAAACAGGGCTCAAAAGGGATAGCTTGAAAATCGCGGGTGTAACCGCAGAACGTAGAACATAGAGGACAAGAAAATTGGGAATTATTCCTATTGGGCCCCTTAGTCTATCCACTTATGGGGACAAAAGGAAATAAACACAAAACTGAGCTAATCTTGCAAGCTTTCTGTACTAATTTTTCATATTTACTAACATTGAAATTACCAAGCCCATTATATTATTTGCCAAGTTTGATGTCAATCTGACACTACACGTAGTTATGAAAGGTTGAAATTGAGGCTACTTACGGCAGCTATTTCAAAATTAGCGCGGTAGGCGCAAGTGTGTCCGAAACAGAGCATTATGCAGACAGCTCTACCTTTTTACAAATTCTTACCTCGTTATTCTACGGAATGTAAAACTCACTTCTACTTACTTTAGCACTTGTTAGAATCGATTATTCCTTTGAATTACTTAAAATTATAGGTATATTTACATTCAAGTCATTCTTAACTCTTAGTTCATTCAACTATTTAATTTGTCCATCAACTATAATGATATCATAGTTTTGGTGATTTGAGTACCTACCACCTTTAAGCTAGTGCTCGCACAGTCATTCATTATTCATGTGTTTTATTTTCTTGTGGTATTCGTTTCCTCATTACAACCATCCTCTTTTCACAATATCGCATAAAAAAGCTTTTAAAAAGATAAGCATGGACTTATTTATTCTTATAAACATAAAATTAATCCAAGAACTGACATTAACACTGTAAAACGACTGAGGATTAACCACCAGACGGGTGTTATGGCAACAGATTCGGATAACCTTTACAAACTGTCTGCATATTCAGTCTGTAGGGTTGTCACCGACGATTTCTTAGAGGGCAATGTCCCAGATTTGAGAGCGTTCGGAAATTATAAAAAGAGTTTCCACTTACTCGTACTTTTAACTTCGCACGTTCATCAACGTATACGGAGATTTATTGAAATGTGAAATTTCGAAACAATTGAGAATAGAGACTATTGTAACGTAACGTAAATCAAGCACTTTCGGAAATAGCAGCATCCACATAACATTGTTTAGTACCTACTTACATCTACCATATAGTTTCCCATAAAATTTTATGAGTTAACAAATGTAATTAGATAGATGATCACAAAATACAATTTTAATCTCTGATCAATTTAGAGATCAGACTTCTGTTTACAAACTAATTCCTAAAATTTGATTGAACCCAAAATATCGGCATGTGCCATTATTTACTAAACTAGCCGACATTTTTAGTAACATCAGACTAATGAGTCCTTAAAATTTCTGATGAAAAACAAAGTCAAAGTTAATGATGACGTGACGGAAACCCTAAACGGGCGGCGGCGTTGCACTGCACTACCCGGCCCTGAACGCGACAGATGTATTGTTATTCACCAAGATCTGTCGCCGGCTTCCTTCAAACTGTTTCCTTTCCAAAAATACGAAGATTATTCCAAACACATCGTCTGGCGGCGAGCGTGATTCCGCTCCCTCCACTCCATTCGCAGTTCGCACGCTTGTTAGCAAAACCGTCTCCGTGTGAAGTTTTACTGCTAGCCGCTAATTATAACAGGGAAACCCTCACTTTGGAACAGACGAGCGGACAACCTATTTTTATGTGAGTGATGAATTGGCAAGTGATCAGCTTTTAGTAGCAGGTAAGCTAATTATCGAGCTTGCCATTTGGACTGGTTAGATTTGGCTTTGTGTTTTTCGTCGTAAGCGTAGACTAGACCTAATGACCTTAATGAGACTGGCTCTCCTACACTACTGTTGCAAAATATTTCCTAGTAACTTGTAACATGTAAACAAAAACGTAATCGTTAGCAGTAGAACCCTGTCTATATAAATAAACGTTTTGCTTGTGAGCTTTATCCACGCGTCAATTCATTTGTGCATTGCTAGCATCATCACATACACATTCCAAAATTATAGTGTTGAGAGATGCATTGGTGAGTTTCAGTTTTATAGTGGACTATGAACTACTAACAATTTTAACAAATAAAATTGTACAAAAACATAGTCATTCATATGTAGGTAGTAATATTTTACTGTAAATAGTTACCGAGAGTATTTATTAAGTACTTAAGTGTACTTGTAGATGTTTAAAAATACTGTCAGGAAATCTAAAGTGCATTTCACATGTGTGTATAAAAAACGTTAATTGGAATGAAAAAACGGCAAACAAATGTGGCTGCAGACTAGACAACGAAATGAAATACGTGTTCAGATATATTATGTACCCAGATGATTAACCTGAACTTCAAAGAGTTACAAGCCCCTTGGGAATACGGAACCGACGAAATGGGCTTCTGTAGTTAATTAAAATTAAACCAGATCGTGTAGTTCATTCGGTGCAGCACGTTTGAACATCGCCGAGGTGATCTATGTATACCTACTTATACCTCTATGGAACAGCATAAAATACAGAACTGACTTTGGAAAAAGATTCGGGAGAGATGTTTGAACTCTTTATTAAGAAATAGGAAATAGTACCTACAGGCTACTTCGATCTTGCTGAAAACGAGAAAGCTGTAAGATGATCCACTTTAGAAGTTTTATTTAAGCTTGCCAATAAGTTGCTTCGTTAGTATGGTACCCTTAGCAAAAAGCAACAAACACACGAATCGAGTACGCCAACACGTTGTCTCGTTGTCTGGAAACAACAAACGAACAGTCGAAAACGAAAGGGAAGATGAATGGGCTCTTTTTATAAATAAACATCGTTTCCCGGTGTGTCCCGCCGCTGGAGGCCGCCGTACTACGCAGCTCAGAATAGGGATGCTGTATTATTGTTTATGACGTTAATGAGAACCGTCTGGTACTGGCTTGAAATAAAAAATCTAGGCGCCAAAGTGTTGTAAGCTAGCTGTTGCTGCCAAAAAGTTCCACTCATTGACTTCTTGATTCAGGTCTTGAGTCGATCGTTTTATACGAAACATGTCACTACGTTACTCATGTAGATAAACAAACACAATTGAATTTCATTCATGAAACTGAATGACGTGAAACTATCGTAACTCGTACTGTAAATAGCCTCGAAGCTTCTGGACCCACGCGCCGTGCGTGGGTACTAAGAAAGAGTTTGATTGATGAATTGGAAATTTACTAGTATCAGTATCGGAAATTAAGTTAAGGCATAGATTACTCAACAGTTACTACGTAAGTTACGGTTTGAGGTGTTCGTAGATAGTGAGAATAATGTCGCGCCACTTGTTAACGAGTCAGCCAGTAGGTCGCAGCTACTGACACACTTGCCCAAGAAACTGACAAAACTGCTTGCAGCTGCGAAAAACGAAAACGATAACTATTTATGTCTATATAAAGTTGGAAACCTGTTTGATCACAGCTCATTTAGACGAGCTTTATCTTAAGGGCTTATTGATGAATTTCCTTATGAGAACAATCCGTTACTCGCAGACTATTCAGTTTAGATTAATTAGACTATACCTACGTGTATGATAATATCAAAGACTATTTCATGTTGATCTGATGAACGTAAAGAGCAATCAAATTACAAAAAAATATTTTTATTGAAGATGCAAAACATCATTAATCCAACTAAGGCATAAAAAAAATCATTGAATCATATAAGCTACTCTCTAAAAAGTTATGCATAATCATAAATATAAAAATTATACGTAAATACACGTTGACTTGAGCCTCCTTTCTTTCGCCGGTTAAAAAGAAACGACCACCGAAAAAAAGCATTTACTATTTATACGCAAAGATACAAGTACTTAGGTGGCAAGGAACCTACTTCGTTAATTTCTTTTTATTAATATTACCTACTTATCTATCGTCACCACACAATTTTAAGTGCACCGTTGCTTTGTTTTAAAAGCAAACTACTTACTCAAGCCATAACATCGTGTAACTAACAGCTAACCGTTAAAAGTTACACTATCGTTAAAGGACATTGTCCTCGAAATTGTAGCATCACCCATTATCCTTCGGCAAAGCGTGACCGTAGCATATGACCGTACCCTGTCTTTGTTTACAGTGACACGGTCATTAAGCTAGGAAGCAACACTCATTAGTATTTGTAGGTGGTTCACGTCGGTCGTGACAAGTGGTTGGCCGTTGGTACACAAGCTGTTAGGCGTAAACATGGATCTAACCAAAAGGGGTAGATGAGTTACCTTCTCACTGCGCTTCGTGTTGTCTACGAACGGTAGGTGGTAGGTCCCCCTTTCTACGAATCGGCATAGAAAATGTAGCTGATCATGTCGTTTTCTTGACATTTGGGACCTTACCGATCGGTACTAGATTGTGATAAAAATGTATTATATTATGCAAATACCTATAGATAATATAATATGTGAAGTATTTAATAACGAAGCAATAACCAATCGATGCTGCCATCCACACGCTACGAGAAAGGTATAGTAGGCTATGTTCATGTTCAACATCAAGAACATGTTTCCCTTATTAACCCTTATTGTACTATTGTACCTCTACCTACCCATTACCCAAAACTTTGCAAATGTGGAAACAACGCCAAGTTTACCTACCCGAAGGCTATTACATCAAAAAACATGACCCGCATAGGCAGATAGAATGTATCTGGAAAATAATAAAGTAATATCAACATCCTAGTACAATACAATGCAGATTGGAGCAAAAATGCTCTAGATTTTCCTTTGCACTTCTTGTATAGGTATACCTATTAGCTATTAATTTTAAAGCGACGATAGCTCAGTGGTAGTGACGACGTTTTACAACCCGCCGCAATGAGTTTGAGAACCCTAGGTACTCTGTCGTCAAGCCCTATCAGCGGTTCCGGTAGCGGTGGGGCCGGTTCCGACTTTCCTACACCCTCACTTGAGAGCCAGTTCTTGGTCCAGACATAGCGTGGCGCCATCGCCACCTTCGATTTCGTCGTCACCTAACATCAAATGACTTGTGGTAAAACGCTACCGTGCTATATAGACGTAAAAATGCCGGTGATCGTGCTTGACCAGCAAGCGACAGCACTTTCTACTGATAGCCATGCTTATTACCACACAATGGACATTAATGGATAACGTACTACCTACATGCATGCGGTGCTGCACGATGACTAGAAGACATAGCCACGTAACACGTAGACCTAGATCTAGATGGAACTACTGACTAACTATTTAACTTAAAATCGCGAGCGTGGCCTTCTAGGTACATACTAATAAAAGGGACGAGAACCTAGCTGTGGATCTGAAACCTTTTTCTACAAAAATAAAATTGATAATAAGCCCAGGAAAGCAAAATCGAAGTGAAAGGGATATTACCCAAATCAGGTTTTGCACAGGTAAGCTTATAATAATACAGAGCAAAACAGTAGGTAACTGAACGAAAACTCTCGATATCAAGTGACGAATCTTGAAATAAAGTTTTGAGCAGCAATCTTATAGAGATATTTCTCAAATACCTTGAAAACCCTAAGGGGGCGTCCATAAATTACGTGAGGTGTTTTTTTTAATTTTCTGTCCCTCCCTCCCCCCCTGGTGAGATGACGTGAGATTTTATTCAACCCCCTCCCCCATCCCCCAATCTCACGTGAGATTTTTCAAAATGTGGGTTTCTTACGTAAACGCGTTGGATTGTTATTGAATAAAGAAAAAAAATTGCTTCGTGCTTTTATTTACACTAGTTAAGTAATCAATATTGCTGAGAGTTTAATAAGTGTAATAAACTTTAACAATAGAATACATAAATCGTAACTACTGTGATTAAAAAAAGAAAATCTACTCTAATTCAATCCATGGATGCTCGCCTGTGCTCTGCAAAAAAATTGCGTGATATTTGCCGAGACCCCAACGTAAGATTAGATGAGATTTGACTCGACCCCCTTCCCCCCTTAAACATCTCACGTAATTTATGGACGCCCCCTAAATACTTAGTAATAAAACATCAAAAGTAGGAGCAGATGGATTGAAACTTGTAACATCGGAAAATAAAAAACCTTTACCTGCCAATGAAATTTGTTAAACAAATAATGTTCAAAAACGACATAGGTAACAGCTGCTAATCCTTAAAGTCCTCAAAGGTGACGCGTAAAGCGTGACGATAGAAAGTTTGGATCCCATGCTCCCCTACTTGCCCAATACCGTTAATTGAAGTGCACGAATTAATTAAAGGAAGTAGGCGCACTAATGCGGTGGGAATACATCGAGCATAAACAATGATGCTCAGCTCAGCCTGACGCGTAGATCGCTTCAGATGGGCTGCCAGTTCAATTGAATCGAAACGCATAGGCACAGCGCGCTTAAGTAATTAATGGTGCCTTTATCTCTGGATCAATAAGCCCCGACTCGTCGGTACACGCACACCGATCGCACCGAGTATTCTCAGAAACACTCGAATCCGACTGGTAAGCTATTTATGTGCAACCCTGCGCCGGCGGCGGCGCACCTCTGTTCCGCGAGCGTCATCTCGCTCTCGCATACGTGTCAAGGTAGGGTTCAATATTCGAGGATTCAGTACGCGCAGATAATAATATATCCGACGGAATACCCGAGCTGTATCTATTCTATGTAAACACAATGATCTCATTATGTCAGACGCGGAGAGATAAAGCTGTTGGAGGATGAAAATACTGATTGAGTAACACTTCTGAACTTGACGCTACTTTCTAATCCTTTTCACATCAGACAGTGTGAAGAGTGGCTTAATGAGGCACCCATTGAAACACGGTCAACTCTCGTTGCTTCCGCGTGCGCGTGCGCGGCGCCTGCTGCGAGATCATTGCCAGATGCCGATAGATCGCGCGCGACGGGGTCAAAAGCCATTGCCCTTGTTTTGTGCACTAAATTGTCTATACCAAGAACAGCAAAACAACCATAAACGACGATGGACGTGCACTTGTCGCTAAGGCCAACGAAGTAACTCCCAGCAACAACCACACTTACAATGCCTCGCGCGTTGCAATTTGTGCAATAAGTATAAACGATAACAGCTCCGTAAGAAATTACAATTAACATTTAATGAATGACAATAGGTGTGAACAAGACGTTAAAAACCCTTTGAGTAGTGAACAACAACGAACAACAGTGTGATTAATTTGTTTCCTGTGCATCAACACATATGGATAATTCAATAGCGCCGGGAGTTGTACCTCTGCCAATCCGACGTTCAATGAAATACCGCGGTTTGATAAAGTAAACATTAGGAATCAAAATACAAAACTTATATTCAAAAACGCTAGGTGAGAAAAGCTGAATATCTTGGAAATGGTTCAACCGATTTCCAGCCAACAGGATTAAGAACTCAGAACAAAACGCTTTCAAAAAAAACGTCCTTTCATCGAAGGTTAAAAAGTTAGATCTCTCTGAGATGTTGACGTTACGCATAGGTCAGTTTTTGCAGGCAATTTAAAACTCATAAGTTTCTATTAGTTGACTGGTTATGGAAGCTTCCAGTATTTCGTAATATTGTAGTTTGTTCTTTGGCTCTACATTAAACAGGCCAATCTTCAGCTATGGTATGATGATGATGATATAGCAATATTAATACCGTGTCTACTTATAATCACTACTATTAGAAATGCGAAAGTGTTTGTTGGTTTCTCCTTCTTTCACGCAGCAACGGAGCAGCTGATCGTCATGACAAACAGATATACATATTATCTATTATCTACATACTCTTAGTTTATGCCAAAAGTGACATCTGCGTTCCTGTGGGAATCTCCACGCGGATAAAATTGCGGGGCAAAGCTTGACAATCCCAATATCTATGCAAAAAATCACGTCGACCGTTAAGAAAGAAAGATTTGAATTTTGAAGATTGTTTGTTGATTTTTCCTTCTTTCTTGCTGAAAGAAAGAAAAATCAACAAACACATTCTCGCGTTTATATAAACGTAAGGATACACCTTCATACCTACTCTTCATTAAGACGATGTTGTTTTTTAATGAAACAACATAATTCATTTAAATGCACGACGCACGTGTTTCAGCGTTAGGTTCGTTTATATCGAGTAAGTAATAATAATAAATTGAACGCGCTGATTCATCTGACGGCTTTGATTTGAAGATGTGCGTTATTGACGATGTTGTGTGATTACATGTAGCTACAGAATATTCCATTATTACTTCTAATGATATGTTTTTATCCTATCCATCCAAAGGTTGCCTGGTTGAGATCACTATTGGCGCTACGATCGCTATAGATTGCGATAATACTAAATATGTAATGATAACGATTTTAATAGAGATAGCAATGTTGTATGCCGCAAGGAGGTAAAATAAAAGTACTTTTTTAAATAACTAAGTATGTGCCGTGCCACCTAGAATTATGAACGTCAAAAGTTCAAAATCCTGCGCGGCAACGCACTGTGCTTGCTAACCGAACTGCATCTGATTTACCTATCACAGTGCCTATACCATACTCCTACACTACCTAGGTATATAAGCACTAAGTAGTGAAAGGAGCAAGAAAATCCTTGGCGGATACAAACTTGTAGGTACATTGATATAGGAGGCAAGAGACAAGCATTATAATTGTGTATAAATCTTTATTTATACACAATGTTGGCGTTCAAAGGTGGATATATCATATGTCGCTAATAAATGTTACTCCAAAAGGAGCACTATAAAACTTTTGCATGTTTCTTTCTTGCCAGTTCCTAGACCGGGCGTGGCGCCTTCGACCATATTGTTAATTAACATCAGGTAACTTGTGGCCAAACGCTGCCCTGGACACTGGAAGACTTTAATAAATATATCACAGTTCTTGTGGAAAAACTGCAACACCACGGGCAACTAGCTAATAAATATCTATCAGCGAGTATAATGTGTCTGTCTAATCAAATGTCTCAATTGAAAATTATGCGGCGCCGATCTCCGCTGTTTGTTTAGAAATCCAAGAGGCGATTGTTTGTGCAAAATAAACAAATTCCACTTTGCATACTGTTTAATGTTTATCTTACTACCAAATGTAACATATAATTTGACGCTTTCTCATTACACTCTAAAACAAAATCAAATTAACTGAAAGTTAGTGCTACTTTCTGCAAATCTTTTTTCTCCTTGATATAGGAAGAGTCACTGTTTTTTTTGATACAATATCAATTTTACATTCATTACCGTACAGGCAATAATAGTGGAGTGTTATTATGTGCTTATGTAGGTATAATTTTGTGATAGCCAAAAGCACAGGTAAAGAATTAGTGGGCATATGATTAAGTTGCTTTCACTTTCTCCAGTGACAAAGGGCCTCAAGGTCGAACGACTGAGGTATTTGGTTCACCGTCTATCTGAATGCCAAATTATGCACCTGATCGTTAAAGCCATTACGTACTTCCAATCATAGTCAAATTATGTTTGTACAAAGATCATTGAAATGATAAGTATCTGCATACGTACTCACAGGTAGGACGGTAGTGATCAATAGTTCAGAGTACAAAGTACATTCGTGTCCGAGCTATTGAACTAATGGATGAGGCCAAACCTTGATCCGGTTGACATCACACCGTTTCTGGACCTTTATACAATATATCTCCTATCTCCTTGAATGGAGAACTCAAGGCTGGTTTCCTGTTCACTTGAGTTCTTTCGATTTATTTGAGCACAGCTAATTGTATAGTTATGTGATTAAAATTCATTTTATTCTGTAAAACATACCTACCTACATAATGAACTCACTTTTAGTATGTACCTACGTATTATTATTTTTATACGCTGTTTAGTGGCGACACGAGCAAGTCGCTCTCCTGATGGTACGTAAACGTCACATTTGCCCATTTTAGTACAAAATCCTGTACGGCACCACCCTGAGATATCAGATGATCCCCGATCAATCCCTTTATGCCCTGCATTTTCACTGGAAAAAAGTCCCTTTAAATTAGGTAGGTAATAGGAAGTGTAGGTACCTAAGAGAACTTACTAATTAGCAGTAATTATAAGAACGAAATGCCGCTTTCAGTTGATACGACAGACGACCTTCCCAAAGCAAATAGCAGTCTCGTCAGGAAAAGTAGTTTCGCTAAAAGTTAAATTGTATGAAGAAATGTACAGAGCAATAGCGAATTTAAAAACCAATATTACTTTATACAATAAAATATTACGCACTCGCGGTAGAATGCGTAATTTTGTAGCAATTCGCATTAGGCCCCATCATCATCATCGGCCGGAAAAAGTTCACAACTGAACATAGGCCTCCCCCTTTGAACGCCACCATAAACGACTAATAAGCCATTTGCATCCATCGGCTCCCTGCAACTCTTACAATATCGTCGGTCCACCTAGTGGAAGCCTACCTAACTACAGAACGTCTTCCGATCGCACGATAGATGTACTGAAGTCTGTATCATCGATAAATTGGACTCATTTCTAAAGCCACCTTCTTTTGTTTCCAGGTGTTTGCGATGTGGCACAAGTGGACGACGTTGCTGCTGGTGTGTTGTGCACTAGTGAAGGCAGAGGAGGCTGCGAGTACGACGACGGAGGCCGTGCCGGTGGCTACGACTCGGGCGCCGGCGCGCACTCTCGACCGGCAGGCAGCCGAGCTTGCCTGGAAGACCTGGCTTCAGAGCCCCGAGAGCGGCAATCAGAACGCGCCAGCAAGACGGATTACCACCAAGTCGCTGTTCATCACGCCCCTCGTCTGTCCGAAAGGTCAACGACTGGATAGAAATGGTTGTGTACAGGTAAGCTTACACTAGCGTTTTCGTAACTTTTCTTTTACCGATAGGACGTAAAAAGAAAAGAAGGAAGTAAAAAGCTTAGAATCTTGCACCTACAAAGGTAATTTAAAAATAAAATAAATTCTTAAAATACACTCCCTGATATGAGAGCACCGCTTAAAAGGGGGCCTATATCAGCATCATTTATTGCGATTCAGTTTAAGGTTTGATATGTAGGTACGTATAATACCTATTACTTAACTCCCAGTTAACACATGGCTGTCATTAAGTTATCCTGTCGGTCACCATCTAACTCAATCCTTCTTGATTTCCAGGCTATAACCATCAACAAAGAAGAGCACGAGCGAAACCTGCTTACGCAGTTGAACGCGCTGTTTACGCCCGCGCCAGCCAGCGGTGGCGGTGGCGACTTGTACGACTATGGCGACGACGAACCTGGCCCACTGCAGCTCTCTATTCCCATCGGCTTGGACCCTCTGGCTGCACCACTGCAAGGACAGGATCCCTCTGCTCAGGTAACTTTAAGCAAAAATTATTATCTCCGGTCTTCATTGAAAAAACTTTCATCAAATTCTATTTGGTGAAAAAGCATTATTACCTAACGGCTTAATTTCTATGTTTCAGGGTCTAGACTTGCAAGGAAACTTCGTAAAATTTGACAAGAAAGACAAACCCGATGGTGACGCTAGCATAGAAGCTGAATTAGAAATATTAAAACTCCAAAACAACAACTACACATCTCCGTCTCAAGGTACTGGTGGAGCAAACCTCAACGATTTGACCAATATGCATTTACACCTAGACAAACCAAAACGCGATAGCGTAGCTGTTAATGTTACTGACACTGATTTACTTAACAAGACTGCTGAAGATGTGGGACAAAAAGAAGTAGTGTTCGGGCATGTCAATATCGATCCGGTGTTGTATCAACCAAACAACGAAGACGCAAATGCTGACAGCGTAGAAAACGAACAGACTGGTCCTCCGCAAGCACAAAACCCATCTCCTAGTAGCACTAATGAAGAAAACATACAAACAGCCACGGTAAATAAAACTGAAACCATAGCGAGCGCTATTGAAGTTTCTAGTGACGCCCCACAAGTATTAAAGAAAGACGGAGATCAAACTAAATTAAACCCAGAAAATGATTACTCTGACATCGGTGAAGCGATAAAACTCATAAGCCGTTACGCTGAAGTGACTACTGATGATAATTTTGCCAAAGATCAAAAGAAAACCGCAGCTACAGATGACAGCATACTTGGCACACGCACAAGGCTACAACACCGTCGAAACAAGCCAAAAGGATTGGACACTATGGAAGCTTCGGCGTCGATCGACCGATCCGATTTCAGAGAAACACCGCACGGTGCGTTTCCCAAAAACGGAGTATATTACAGATATCCTTGGCCTAGTCAACATGCTGTGACCCCACCGCCGGATTATCCGTTCCGCCGCCTTCAGGATTACTGGCCCGGCCGCACCAAGTTTGGAGGAGTTTACAATACGCACGAGAATCCAAGGCGTCACCATCATTCATATCCACACAGCTTGAGACCTCACGGCTATCCTTATGTTGGATTACCTAACGTGCGAGATGCGTACCCTGAACAACTGAAAAGTTACGTTCACAGAGTGGCCCAACGACACATGAGCCCTGTGAGAGCACACACGAACAATCAGGACCTTTACAGCCTTCTCGGACTCAGACATTGGTTTAGCAGCGAAGGTACGTCTAAGAGATAGGTCGTTTTCTCGTTTGTTAGACAATTTGATGTTACCCGACGACGTATAATGAAAGCTATGGCGAATGGAAGTATGTACCAACAAACCGTATGCATGAACACAATATAGGTAATCTATTTAATATCTTTTATTTCAGGCCTTACCTCATTTATCCATAGCTTTTATTATATTAGCCTATTTATTTCAAAGCCAAATAATACAGTCATAGTTAAGTTAAAGCTACGTTTTTGTTAGATTTTTTTTTAAGTTCTGTAAATATTTTCTTTTAACTAATTTAAGTGTTTTATGTTGAATCAAAATTTTGTTTCATAGTATTACTTAATGTTGTTTTATATATTAACATTAGTAATTTGTTCAAGATAATCGCTGGTTTATATTTATTCGATGTATATTTTTATATTATTCTTAGTTGTAAATGTACCTAGTTGTGTTTAGATATTTGATGTATTAAAAATGTATTGTTTCGTTTGCAATATTTGGCACTGGATTGCCTCTTGCCTTTTGGAGGAAAATGATTACTTATGTGAATTGAACTCCATATCCTTTTATGTGTGTAGATATAGCTTTAGGTATTTGTTTGTATTATTAGTAGAAGACAATAACCAAATGCAACATCGGACATACTAAACCCACCTCAAACATTTTAAAAACATATCTTTATGTACTACCGTCATTGCTTAAAAAAATGTTAAAGAAAGTAGAAGCCCATTTTTGCAGTAAAATGAAGAACCTATCTAGATATTCAAATAATATTACTTTCACAGACTTATAATTTCCTTACTGTGTCAAGGTACTAGATTGTTATGGCTCTAAGCCTTGACCCTACGTGTGACAGTTAATAAAAATTTCTTTATATTTAAGATTGCTTCGTTAAGGACTTCTTAAACTGAATAATTATTTATGATTAAGTAGCATGCATTCAGGATTATTTGGCTAAATACGTATGTTGATAGCTAACTTCATAATACAGTGTGACTATTGAAATCATAACGGAAACATGAAAAGCTGAAATTGAGACAGCAAGATGAAACAAACACTGAATTTTCCACAACAAATTGGATACTATTTCGACGTTATGTTATTTACGGTCACACTGTATGTAACAGAGATTTATTTTCATATGTTTAGTCCTCAATAAGAGAAAGGGTCTGAATACTTACATTGCCGAACTATTTACACATAACGATCCCACCAAAGTTTAGTAATAAGCGTCTAGTTTTTTAACACATAATAATCTTATTCGATATAGTGTTTAAACGAATTAAATGTATTTTTCTAATCTATTGCTAGGTAGGTCTAAAGAAATATTAGATGTAAACCACATGTTCAGTAAAATAACTGAACAACAAAGCATGTAACAGTATATGTAACTTTTTGTAACAGCATAAAAATATCTTTCAAGCTTTCTTTGAAAGTGCACTAAAGAGGAAATTAAAATAAGTTTTTACTGAATGTGGTTTTATCTAATATCGAGGTTTAATTTACGCTCTCAGAGTAAAACTAAACTAGTCAAACGTTTATCACCTGTTTCCACTAATGTTATTCAAATCACTAAAAAAAATAAGCCTTATCTCGCTTCATACATAATACTTCATTTTGAATTGATTAACCCAGTTAGAACAAATTATTAAATCATTTACATAACAAACAATTATTAGGGTTCGAGATGTTTCGTAAAAATCTATTTTGAATATTGTTGCTAAGTACTTGGAATTTGGTTTTCATTAGAACTTGGTTTTGAGACGGGATATTTACCACCCGTTTTGTGTGTGAGCAAAAAACGTGAGAGGAAGCGGGTAGATAGGTAGTAGATACATACGCCTGATATAATATCATCAATCCAGAAACCTAGTGCCTTCATGATCTCTTGCAACTTTGCCGAAATATCAGGAACAAAAACAAGGGCATGGTAAATACCCCGTTTCAAAACCAAATTCTAATGTTAATCACCAGTATTTTTTTTAATCAATGCATTTGTTTGCTTCGCAAATGTTTCTTCATACAAATGTCAATTGTGTTTGTCTACTCCTAATAATTAAACGTAAATAATATCTTGAGCTTGTATAGCACGATGGCGTATGCTTCTCAAAATGTTCCTTAAAAATCTGAACGGAGGATTCGACAATGCTAGTGTTGTACCTATCTTGTACTAAGGTGATAAACGGTGACTTGTCTCTAAGTATTCAAACCAGTGTTTTTAATACGAAGGTTAGAAAAATGCTAGTAGGTTCACTATGTCTTTAATTACTAATAGTACAAAAACAGTGATTTTTCAGACTAACGGTCATTTTCTTTGTTTCGCTCGAAGTACCTACGTATTACCTGTTTTTGTACTAAATGCTTATTTTAATAATGCATAGAAGAATAATGATCTAAGATTAACAACTATTTATCTATCAAGAATGCTATTGTACAAATATTTTAAGAGTTTAGTGATTTAGCATCGAAACTTGAGTCTATCAACTTATAATAAATTAAGAAATAAAAATGAAAATTCGCTTTATTAATATTTGATGGAATATTATGAAACTGTCAATGCCAGTATTTTATTGTAAATAGTGAATGTGTTACATTAAAACCAAATGAAATGAAACCCCTGCATTTTTACTTTAACGACGCCACCAAAATTCAAAAACACTAAGAAATTATTACAACACAATTTAACAAAAAAGAAACATAACATAAATAATATGTACCTTCAGGTAGAATATATTTTTGAAGAACTGACATGATTAGTATGTTTCAGTGATTTGTTCCTGATTCGTCATATTCCTAATTGGTCATATTCCTAACTCGTCATATTCCTGATTCGTCACATTCCTAACTCGTCATACCATGTACATTTGACTGCACAAACTTATTATAGAAATCTTCTGTGGTAAATAGAACCTCCTTAGTACATACATTTTTAAATGAATTATTTTCTACGCGGAGAAGCCTTGGTTATTTTAATGCGAAGAAAGTGTGTTTGCCTTTAATATTAAGTTCAGTTTAATCTTAAAACATATTTTAACAAGAAATTAATATAAAAATTCGCGTATTCGCGATTTCTTCGACTGTACAATGACGAGTTAGGAATGTGACCAGTTAGCAAAGTGTCAAATTAGGAATATGACCAATTAGGAGTATGACGAATCAGGAACAAATCAAATGTTGTGTATCAAAACCCATCGTAGTTTAGCGATAATGAAACAAAACAAGATTATACTGTAAGAAATTTTATTGAAAAAACAATACTCAATTTTATCAATAATATCTTTTGCATTAATAACTCCTACCGTACGGTGTCGATCAAAATATTAACTTGTTCAAAAATAGTGATTTGTTGCACTTGCACATACTTCATCCAGACCCATCGAGTCTAGGGTAAATATGTAACTAACATTTGACTACGGTCTATGATTAACATTCTTGTATAATTGCAATAAAAACGATTTCAAAATAACAGCAACACAAAACCTACTTACATTCAGTTAATTTGTACAAAATATCACAATTTAATACATAGCAATATCGAGAAACTCGTTTCAACCACTAATTGCACTGTCAACATTTTGTCCATCTTTACAGCATCATGAAATAATGAAAAATTAATAGCATTTAATTGAAAAAAATTACGAATAAATGTCATTTTTTTCGTAACATTTACATGAAAAATATAGCGAAAAACTGAAAAAATAGATTTTTTTTCGGAGCACCTACTTATGCCATCATTAATAAATATGCATTTATCCATAACTAAAACATTTAATTGAAAAGATCACAATAACATGTATTTGTTCTGAATATGTCAGCATATAATTCTTTTTATTTCGTAGAAAAATATCACAAAAAATATTTTTCACTCACTGCTCACGTGAATTTTTTGAGTATGATCATCGAACAGAAGTATATGCAAGGACAGAACAAATTATTAATTGCTCATATATGTATCGGGTTCGATTTCCATGTCTCGTTCTCAGTGAGATCTCCGTGAATAGCTCAGACATCTTCAATCTTACATTACTGAAAAAAACTTAAAACTGGTATTAACATTTTCCTTTTTTATACCAACTTAATGAACAAGTAAGTACTAGCAGACACATATACAAATCCGTTTGAAAAGATTCCGTTGGCTCGTTTCATCTGAATTCATAGATTTGGATGCTATGTTCTGGCACATGGCTTAAGGTCAATGACTGATACCTGCAAGATAAAAGAGAAATTGATAAGCAATAAAACAACCTATTTGCATGTATACTATGTAGTTTAAAAGAGAAATAATAACAAGTTATTATTGTGTTTATGTTTACTTATCTTTTATTTACTCAATTATAAATCTTTATCGCGAGCGAGGGCATTCCTCTACATTGACTATTATTTTATCAACCATTGGAACAGAAAACCTCGGAGCGAATTTTGATGCCATTTTCGAAGTTTGATAGCTTAGGTCTCAACTAAAAACCAATATATGTTTCGGCGCGTTGGAGTTTTGAGATTATTTTATTTACCAATGGTAATAAAGCATTTGACCACATTCTCACCAAACGGTAAGAGACGATGGGATCGATGATGGGGCATGCTTGCCTTCTGTTGCTTATGCTTTTCTTCATTCGTATGTAACCGATTCGTATTGTAGGAGTTTTCAGGTCATTCGAAGGCCTTTACGACTAATACAGCTCTACGTTCCCTTTGGAGCACGATTGAGCTCAGTTGGATATACCATTAACGGTCACCTATCCAAATGACGACATTGCGAGTGTTGTACTGCTACAACTGACTAGACAAGCTATGCTAGGAGCGTTACGCTGCTTGCCTAGAAACCTATTCACTCTCGATTTTAATCGCAGCGCGAACGGAGCCGCGAAGAAACCAGTAGTTAACAAAAGACACATACCATTCTGAGCTTCTATGGTAATAGTACCCTTCTATTGTCGCAGCCGACTTGTGGAAGCATATATAGTAGAAACCAGCAAAAGATGCACCATTTATATCCTTAATTGTATGATCCGGAACTAGGAAGTGTTCTTTCCACCTCATAAATACGTAATCAGCCTTTGCGAGTGAGTCGTAGTCGAATGAGTCCGAATTAAACGTCTTTAAATACGGTACAAAAAGGTCGAACTTACTCTGAAATAACACAATATTATTTTATCGTAATTTCTTTAATATAGTAATGTCGTCATATAACTACGCACAGCCTCAAACGCTGGTTCTAGGGACATGAAATTTGGAGGGATGTTCCTGTAGACATCCACTGATTTTTTTTAAACTGATTTTTTTTGAAATTCTTATTGGTTAGGGAATTAGGGTAATTTTACGCGGGAGATGCTGCGGGCGGGTCATTTGTAAAATCCCTGCTAATATTATAAATGCGAAATCAACTCTGTCTATCTGTCTCGCTTTCGCGCCTAAACTGCTGAACCGATTTAAATGAAATTTGGTACGGTTTGAACCCTGAGGAAGGACTTGGATACTTTTTATCTCGATAAACTGTAGCCCACGCGGGTGAAACCGCGGGGAACAGCTAGTATGTTATAAAATCATCGATATATGCGACAAAGGCATATTATTCATAGCGATGATAGCTCAGTGGTAATGATTGGAAGGTAATTAGGGTGACCTTTGTTCCGAACAACCCTAGTGCAGGGATGGCGAACCAAAAGCGCAATACATAAAATATATCAGTATATTACATACATTGACTATAGAACATCCTCCTTTTGTATTTTATCATCAATTAAAAATAATTTAGATAGGCATTAATAAAGGAATTTAGGTACTACCTAATCGGAACACCTTATTTTTTGTTTACATTAATTATAGGGTCACAATAACAAAGTTCATTGTGCACACAGCATCAACTGGGGCAAAAAAGATTGTGCCAAAGGAATATGTATTATTTTACTATTTTTTTGTTTTTCAAATGTATAAATATCGAAAGTCTAGCATTCTCCCCCTTATCCCCAAGATTGCTGTGTCTAATATTTTGATGATCAAAAAATTAGGGTATATAGGGAATTGCTCAAGGTTTACAGGAAAAAAAACAAGAATTCTAAGGCTTAAGGTTTTCACGGCAAAAGAAATTACACTTGACCAGTTTTTTAACATAATCATCCTCACCTAACTGTATATATATTATAGAAAAAATATTCAATTTAAGCCCTCAATGGCTTAAGAGGTAAGGAACTGTGTGTAAGTAGGTAAGAAATAACGATATACCTACCTATTGATTACTAACCAGTGTGTCTTCATAGATTGATCTCGTGATTTCTATTTATAAACAATGAGTCAATTATCGTGATGACTTGTAGGTTGTTTTTGATGACAGATCAGTCATAGGGTTACAGTAAGACATTAAGTACAGTATTACACTAAATTGCAACACAAAGTTGGTGTAATTTATTTGTGTAGCAGTATCAGTCTTCTTCACAAATGCAAGGTAGAATAATTCAGTGATACCAATACTGATGACTTTAAATCTTAAAGTACATTGTCTACTTGTATGGGCATTATGGCCTAGCGTGGACAGTAATTTTAGGTATAATTATGATGCAGGCTTAATAGCTTATGTCAGTAGGTAACACAATATAATAATAACTTTGTATCAGAATGGCTGGTAAGGCTATTTTCGTACAATGTGAAGATCATGATGAACGGAGAGTTTTATGAAATAAAACAACTTTTTTTTTATTCGTATTTGTCAACAATACATCATCATCCAGAAAGTGGACAGGTGGATAAATATTATCTTGGTATAGTCGCTAGGCTTTACAAACGGATAAAAGAAACAAAATACAAACATCATTGTTTTGGGTTTTACTCCATAAAACCTCTAATAATTGTTTTTCTCATGTGTTTACCATGCACAGACAGCTATCAGTTACATTTTTATTATGTGTATAGCTGTCTATACATATAATAAAATACTTTTTCCACTGTGTGAAATCGTTACTGTGTAAGACAGATTTGGTCATCATGGGCCCCTGGGCCACAAGCCATCTACTTGTTTGCCTGTAGCTTGATGAAGTTTAAAGAACTGCTTCTTAATGCAAACTGTGAGTATGAGGGCAAAACTTAGCCATTACTACTAAATCTTATGTATATAAAAGAAAGTTGTGTTAGTTACACTATTTATAACTCAAGAACGGCTGAACCGATTTGGTTGAAAATTGGTGGGGAGGTGGCTTAGAACCAGGAGACAGACATAGGATACTTTTTATTCCGGTAAAGCTTCCTACGGGATAACCGGAAAGTGCGGGTGAAAAAGCGGGGTGCAGCTAATTACTAATAAAAGACAAATGATGTAAAGTTTCTGGGAAGAGATCGCAGTTCTTTTAAAACACTTTTATTAGCTTTTTATTCTATGATTAAACAATTACTGTTGATGCAATGACTTTAATTTCGGTAAGGACTTTCGATGCTATACCTTTTATTTCTCTTGCAGGCCACTTATTCTATAATCCCTACGGGTTAGGCCTATCAATGACTTTGAGTTTGACTGACCTAGTGTAAGAAAACCAGAGCTGTCTAGACAAGGATTCAAACATTTTCTCTAACTTACCCAATGTTTTCTGTCCACATCTTCATCTGCATCCCATTTTCTCGTGAGAAAAGGATACTTTGCAGATATTATCTCACCATCAAAAAATGTTGTGAGTGTGGGAAACTCCTCCGTCAAGCCTTTTATTTTTAAATAACCACAAAGGTACGAGTTTTCTTCGTCGACATGCTGCAACACATGTTATATAAACCATAAATATCACGTATTACAAATAGTTCATGGATAAATTGAATGGAAAATGTATTCGACGATATTTTGTTTATCAACTGAACTAGAGTATGCAGGGATATTGTTTAGAGTAAACACAAAGAGTAGGGCACGAGACAACAAAGATATCTATACTGCGTATGCGTACTTTGTTATTGATACTAACCTGCAAAACCACTTCGACCTCATATGAGTTGCCTTTGCTTTTCTGATGCCCTTGGAACTTAGACCCGTTGTATAGCAGGGACTTTGTCACACCAGGCTGCTTCGAGTTAGCTGGCGGCGGAGGAGTGATATCAACTTTAACTGGCATATTTTTCCATTAAAAACGGTGACCCAGCTTTTCTAATAATATGACAGATGCTGCTCAATGTTTCGGCAGCTTTGACAGATCGCCAAGGTACTTTTCTTCCAGCAAATTCTTTGAGACGTAGTTTTGTAACCACGAATCTTTTCCAATATCAAAGTTTAACAATATTTTGATGGAGACTCGTCAATGCTGTAAGTACTAGCAGATTTTCTATATAATATCAGGAAGTGAAAGTCGCAATGAATGAGGAATCGTGCTGTGCGTGCGTCCACGACGGAATCGCATACGCTACAGATAAAAAATAATAATATATTTTGTTTGACAGTTGACGCGTAATCTCGTAAAATGACTATCAATGAACCAGGCACAGAGTGATTTATAAAGTGGGGGGGTACTACTTACATCCTTACATGTAATCAGATCAACAATAATTCGTATATTTTTAATTATTTTTATAATTGTAATTACATGCTGGGTGGACATGTTTAAAGTCTTAAATGGAGTCGTTGCGTAATTTGGGACAATTTCAATCTAATTTTATCGCAATTCTACCAACTGCCGAACACCTAGGGGTTCGCCTTATCACACTTTGAGAAACTCTTAGCTAGAGTAAACTTAAAAAACGTTCTCTATGGTTTTATTTCATTCATTCTTTCTTCTCATTCGTTCGTCAGTTTCATTTTACAATTTTATTTTATATTCTCTTTGGTTACGATGGTTTCGTTTCGTCGACGGACTGACTTGTGTAAATTGTTTTGTTTTGTGATTTATTAAAATAATTACGTTTAGTTTATATCATACTCATGATGATTTCATCCGTAATATCGTACAGGACTGTTATTCAGCACCATACTAAGTCGACCAACCTTTTGTGATCTTCTATGCAATCGTTGTGATATTTTCCCACATAATTATGGTTAACTGACGTTAGAGTGTGCATCCTCAATTATGGCAGACCCAGGTTATTACCACAGTGATTATATTCGGCACCCTGTTCTCCACGAGCTGGGTGTCAAGTACGGTATCAAGACTGAGTGTATTCCAGAAATAGCTTTACCTTCTAAGTTGGAAGAACTCAAAGATGTGATACGTAGAGAGATACGTAAGGAACTCAAAATAAAGGAGGGTGCCGAAAAACTGCGCGAAGCCTCTACTGACAGATGGACGCTTTCAGAAGTCTCCAATGCCGTGAAAAAAGCAAATATAAAACTCAATGAGCTGAAGTCTGATCTTCAGGAGTTGGAGTCCCATCTGCTACTGTCACGCGGCCAGTCTACCCCAACCTCACCGGAGGATCTCTCTTACGACGATGACATCATCCTCGCATCGGAAGCAGCTCAGCAACAAAGACAACTAGGTGAGGCCACAACAGACCGTAAACTTGCCTCGCTTGAAAAGCAGCTGAACATTGAACTAAAGGTGAAACAGGGAGCAGAAAACATGATACAAAGTATCAGTAGCAGTAACCAATCCAAGGATAAGAAACTCTTGGCTGAAGCCCACCAAATGCTGGCCGATTCAAAGGTCAAAATTGAATACCTAAAACTGAGAATATCCAAAATAAGTAAACAACAAAGGGGAGATGGTGCTAATGGTGATGGCAAGAACTCGGACATGAGCGGAGCTGAAACACTTCTGGATGAGAGAATCGCTGAGTTAAGGAATCGTCTGAGAATTGAGGCAGCTGTTGTAGAAGGGTCTAAAAATGCCATCAGGTTGTTACAGAGCGACAAAAAGGTCTCCGACAAAAAAGCCTTGCAAGAAGCTCAGACAAGCTTACTGGAATCAACTCAGAAGCTGGATTTGTTGCGTAAATCCCTTGATATGAGAAGACAGAAGCTACCTGAGGAGAGTCCTGCATTTATCGAACTAGGACATGAGTTGCGCAGCACTGGATCCAGTTCTGGTTACGTGAGCCTAACTGGTGGAAGTGGTTCCAGGACTCAGTTTTTGTCTCCCGCCCCTATGATCAGTCCCTGTGTCCAAGTAACTGGGACGTTAGAAGTCAGATTGATGGGATGTCAAGATTTGTTAGAGGATGTCCCGGGGCGCACACGCCGTGACCCCCTAGCAAGCCCTTCGGATTTAAAGTCCTTTGTGAAAGGAGTAACAATTCGCAACTCAATGAAATATACATACAGCATCAAGGAGGACACCAGCAATGAGATAATGGCCGTTCTGAAACTTGACAATCATCACGTTGCTCAAACAAGCTGGAGGCCTTGTTCTCAACAAGCCTGGGACCAAAGGTGTGGCAATGTTTCAATAACTTAATACATACCGGTTTTGCATTCTCTAAAACTAAACTGAGTTGACAGGTCTAATAGTATTGCTGTGTCTTTCTAACCACTGAAGTAAAAAAAGAACAGCATTACTTTTAGACCTATCAAACTTAGTTTAGTTTTTGAGAATGGAAAACTGCATCAACACCAATACCTTACTAAATTCCCAAAAACACCATTATCCCTGTATTGCATGAGGCATAAATTCTCACTTCAACACAAATGTTTGCCTTGGTCAGGATTTGAAATGTAACTGAACAGTGAGACCAGCAAGTTATCTTATCGCACAAATGTTTGCCTTGGTCAGGATTTGAAATGTAACTGAACAGTGAGACCAGCAAGTTGCTCACTTGATGATAAGAGGCTTGCCCATTGCAGTTCAGTGCCTACCAGAATATGCCTGTGCAGCAACACACTGCACTCGTTGTCTCTATGCTCTGTAATTTTATTGTGCAATGCTTGAAAATTATGCAGCCAAAACATTAACTTTATTGCATTGATGAAAAAGAACACAAATTTTTATGTTCTAATTGGTTGACAGTTACAGGCACTGTGCCTTCTTCATTAACTTGAGTATTTATTAGTGACTAGCTGTTCCCTGCGGTTTCACCCGTGTGGGCTACAGCTTTATGCATGCAAAGTATCAGCCCGATCGGTTTAAAATTGACAAAGTTTTATACAAACATTCATCCCCTATTTTATCCCCTTGGGGGTAGAATGAATCAAAATCTTTTTTTAGCAGATGCCTACGTCATAACATCTACCTGCATGCCAAATTTCAGCCCGATCCGTCCAGTGGTTTGGGCTGTGCGTTGATAGATCACTATGTCAGTCACCTTTGAGTTATATTTATTTAGATATTAGTTCTGGCAGGGCAACACTAAATAATTCTGCTTATGAGAAACCCAACACAAAAAATATTCAATAATGTTAGCTAGTAACGGACTAAGCAGATAAGACACCAGTAATTATGTCAAGTAGTAGCGTGATTTGTACAAATTTCATATACATATAAAAATATGTAAGCCAAGCAAAAGCGAACACCAATTTTATCAACAGAATCTAAGCTTCCTTGAATTACAATCTTTACGATTCCTTTACTATATTAGTCATTATCTTATCAGCTGGAATAGCCACATATTTGCTGTGTGACTAAAATTTACAACAAACAGTGCCTTCATGTTTTCCATCAAACTTAGATGTTATGTCCTTATTCAGTAATTACAATGGTTTAGTACTTATGTGAACACTAGCACAATGAAAGTCATAACTAATTATATCAGTTTACTGTTATCCTATTAGGAATCTATGTTTTCCTCAACTGATAAACATAATACCAATTTGCATGAAGGTTATATTAATTAAAACTTTAATACTATATGCGATACCGCAGCTCTGCCTGTACTTTTATCACAATTAGTTTACAATTACAGAGAAAAAATTCAGCTCATAATATTCAAGCTACTGCCTGCCTGTTCATGTTTGATCATACAGAACTTGTTGAAATATTGAGTTTTTAACCAAACTTGTAAATCTATTTAAGCTATTTTGAATAATTTGAACTGAACTTTATTAGACAAGGTCAATACGGTGTTACAAGGATTTAAAATTTCATATGAGTCATGTGTCATAAAAAACTAAAATTAAAAAACAACATTATTCACAGCTTTTACGAAATTTATTTAGGGCACATTATTTAAGAAGTTGAGTTGGGTTATCTTAGAAGTGAAAATATAGATAAACATTGTTACTAATTTCATTATGCAACAATAAGGCATCCAAGTACATGCTATGCTGCATTAATAATAATATTTATGTAATAAAACTCTAAGAGAAATCTAAGCTAACATTGCTTTGTTTTACTACATTTCAGGTTTACCATAAAACTCGACAAATCAAGGGAGCTGGAGATTGGTATCCATTGGAAAGATTGGCGCGGATTATGCGCCATCAAGTTTCTACGACTGGAAGAATTCATTGACGACATACGACACGGCATGGCCTTAGAGCTGGAACCACAGGGTCTTCTGTTTGCAGAGATTAAATTTTTGAATCCAATTATATCCAGGAAGCCAAAACTTCAACGCCAGAGAAAGATATTCAAGCAGCAAGGGAAGAATATTCCGAGACCTTCGTATGGCGAGATGCATATTCCTGCAGTCGTACTTGGCAGGCTTCTGAAGCGCTCTTCGCCATCAATTCAAAATATCCAAAGCGCTCACATTGCGCAGTCGCCTCAATTCGAGGCTTCATCAATTGATAATCGAGAGGCGGAAAATGCCACAATGGGAGGAAGGGCTGGCGTGCGACCTCTCGGTTTACCCTCCACACCAGTGGTACCACAGCCGCCCCTCGTACCTCCACCAAAGCCAACGTTGCCAATGCATCCTCCTCCCAACGTCTCCACTCTCAGAATGGAAAAAGAACTCCAAGAAGCATTTGCATTCTTAGAGGACTCCTACACTAGAGACAATTACGTCCCGAAAGAGCCACAAACCCCGTCATGCGACACTCCCTTGGTCGAATATCCACCATCGCCATCTCCTAAGCTGGTGATCGAATTTCCGAGCAACGAAGACCAGATAGTGGAAGTTACGAGCAATATGAGGATATCATCATCGCGATCGTCTTCAGTCATCGAATCCTTAGGAAAAGATATTGACACCAGAAGACAATCTGGTGAAATATCTATGGAAAGCTTTAGATTGTTGAGCGTCCTCGGAAGAGGACACTTCGGCAAAGTGATTCTGTCTCAGTACAAACCTACCAATGAATATTTCGCAATAAAAGCTTTAAAGAAAGGCGACATAATCGCAAGAGACGAAGTAGACTCTCTACTGTCGGAAAAGAGAATTTTTGAGGTAGCTAACGCGATCAGACACCCGTTTTTGGTGAACTTGTTCGCATGTTTCAAGACGGAGCAGCACGTCTGCTTCGTGATGGAGTACGCAGCTGGAGGCGACCTCATGATGCACATACATGCCGACGTGTTCACCGAACCGAGAGCAGTTTTTTATGCAGCTTGTGTAGTATTAGGCCTACAGTATTTACATGAAAATAACATTATTTATAGAGATTTAAAATTAGATAACTTACTTTTAGACACTGAAGGTTATGTGAAAATCGCTGATTTTGGCCTCTGCAAAGAAGGAATGGGATGGGGAGACCGTACTGGCACGTTTTGCGGCACACCCGAGTTCTTAGCGCCGGAAGTTCTGACAGAGACTTCTTACACGCGAGCCGTCGACTGGTGGGGCCTCGGAGTGTTGATATTCGAGATGTTAGTCGGCGAATCGCCTTTCCCCGGGGAAGACGAAGGCGAAGTGTTCGACTCGATCGTGAACGACGAGGTTCGGTACCCTCGCACGTTATCACTAGAAGCCATAGCATTGATGCGTCGTTTGTTGAGGAAAAGTCCTGAGAGGCGTTTGGGGTCTTCCGAGCGAGATGCGGAGGACGTGAAGAAGCAGACTTTCTTCCGCAACGTAAACTGGGAGCAACTACTCCTCCGCAAGGTGAAGCCACCATTTGTGCCAACGATTAATAATTTAGAGGACGTAAGTAACTTCGACAGCGAGTTCACTTCAGAGGCGGCCGTGCTCACGCCTCCTAAAGAACCGCGCCCACTTTCTTCCACTGACCACAAGATGTTCGAAGACTTTACATACATGGCAGACTGGTGCTAAGTCTCTTCTTTGCACTTCGACTATGCCATTCAACATTATTAGAGTGTAATTTCTAAACAATAAACCCCCAATGCCTTACAAAGTGTGTGAACTTATGTATTTTGATAATAACAATGTTAGGTATCTTTGCGGAGAGCATCTAACGTAGATTCTCTTGTTAACTTGTATTTAATGCAGTTAAATGCAATATTTTATAAATTGTGTAATTTAATAAGTTTTGAATAGTACTAATGTTTATTTTTTTAAAAACATCGTGTTATAGATTTATATATTACATGGTTATGAAATTGATTAACTTTAGTGACTAATAATAATGTTAAGTGAAGGCGTGTCAAATCATATTACGTTTTCAGTCAATTGTTTACTTATTCAGTGAAATAAAGGTATCAATAAAATTGTATGTTTATTTCAACCAAATGTACACTTGCATGTATAGACTATGAAGAATGTAAAATAAGATTTTAAACTTAAGGGGACGAAAGAAGGTGCTTACTGCAAAAATCAGTATTATCCTATTACTCAAAGAAATCTTTTCCAGACTAAAATTAATTATAGTTACTATACCTCCAAGGGAATTTTTATTTCGGGTGCCTAGGAAGTTCCTAGTTTATATCACATTATTCACAATATTGAAACTTTGATATTGCAAAGAATAAAACATTGGTATGGGACATAATTAATACACAATTTATCCCAAACAGCAGAGAACTCACTGCCAACCAATTTTACTTGTATGGCAAAAGAAGAGATTTTTTTTAAGAATTGGGTGTGGGCATTGCATGACTCATAATTTCTTTGTGGCAACCCTTGCTATATCCCTACACTATTTAGTTTTAAGGCTTAACTTTCAAGGATAATGTACTCTGCTGCACCATTACAACATCTGTCTTATAAATAAATAAGTTTAGTGAAATAAAACCAACATATTGGAATCATAAACTATTATAATATTCTGTAAATAAGCATATATGGAATCAGTTATTGATTCTTGGTGTTATTTACAATACTGCAGTTTCAAGGCATCGAGGTTTCATCATCTGGACAAATTCCAAACATTATTGTGTTTGTTAACTTTTAACAGTTTTTATCTTTCTTCTTCAATTAAGAAAGACAATAATACTTTACTCTGTTTCAACAATTTTGCTATTACTTCTATAACTTGGCTAAAGATTCGAAATTACTACTCTTTATTAATACATAAATCTATTTTGCCTAAATATATCAAACTGAGTATTTGTCTACTTTCACATTTCATGAATTACAATACCATCAAGTCACAAATTTCCTACCATCCAATTGACTAATGAAAATATTGTACAAGCTGACCTAGAGAACTTTTACATATAAAACGTAAGAGAAATGAAGAACCAGACTGACTACAAATACATATGTACACAATTCACACCACAGAGCTGACAGTCTCAAAAAACATCATTGAAACATTTACTGAAGAGCTCACATACGCGAGCCTTTCTGTTGGAGCACCTTAGCACGGTCTGTTGGCTCAATATCATTACTATTGAGGGAACTGCCACATTCACGGCTCACAACACAAAGGAATTCAGCATGCTCATCATTGCCATAGTTGTACTGAGAGCCGATATTGATTAACTGTTCGAATTTCCATCCGTCCGACATAGTGGACACCATCTGAGTGAGTTCTTCCTCGTGGAACTGTAACACTCTGTACACATGTTTCTTTGAGTCCTTTAGCGGCCTCCTCTCTCGGAGACATATTCGCTCTTTCACTAGTCTTATCAGCTCAGTAATATTATAAAACTCCGCCTCTTCCAGCACTCCTTCCTCAGCAATGTCATTGTTGATAACCAGTTTACCGTGACGGAGGTAATTGAGGACTGGTGAGAAGTATGTGGGGTCTCTGTCTATAAGATAGGCACCGGTTTCGTCCTGCAAAAAAGTCAACGCATGTTTAGATACGCGAATAAGGCATATCTCATTATCATACAATAAAAAGACAATGACAAAATAATACAAACCCTGTCTGAAATCAAGTCACTATCCTCTTGAACTAATCGATACAAAAATGAATTAGGGTCCTTACATAATGTGGTCTTAGTAGTTAGAAAATATGTTCCACCGACGTTAAGTTTAACCCATTGTTTACTACCCCGCCTTTCATTGTTAAATTTTTGTATATTTTCGTCAGAAATATCACCGTCACTCAATCGCTCCGCCATGGCGTACCATAAACAAAATAAACATCTTTTATTTCTTAGATTTTCTATAGTCTCTTACTTTTGCAGATAGGAGACTAAGGAAACCCACGTTTCTTCTTCTACGCCGCGTTATATTTACCATAGAGTAAAAAGAGAAAAATTGAAAAAATATATTTACTCTGTGGTGAAACTTGATCACCGCTCCGCGCCATTTATGCTGTCAAGTAGTTCATTGGTTAATAAAATGAATTGAGAACATATGCTATTGGTCTGGTGTAACTATATGCTATGATTGGCCAGAATTTGGTTCAAAGAGTAAGGAGAAATTCTTTGATGGCAGATGAGGCAGTAGATAAGTAGGTATAATGAACTTTATTGGATAGGATTGTTGCCTGCCCGAAAAGAAGTTAATACGAAGAATAATGATGACAATCAGCTAAGTGTTGCAAGTTTGGTAAGTATATTACTAGATTTAGTGAATTTACCACAGCGTTGGCACGATATGTTATCAAGATAAGTGGCAAAACAAAATCTAGCGAAATATTATTGAACTTCTGCCTTGTCTCTCCTAGTTGCCCTAACTTAAAAAATAGTTTCATCATCATTAGCTTGTATCAGTCCACCTCCGACACTATGGAGGTGGACTGATGAGCAGTGGCGTATTTACCATAGGGGCAAAGGGGCCATGGCCCGGGGCGGCAGACCACGAGGGGCGGCGCAAGCCGCCCACGAAATGAAGCGCAAGCTGCCCTCGAAGGGCAGCGCAAGCGGCCCTCGAAGGGCAGCGCAAGCCGCCCTTTGTAGGAGAATGTCATTTAATTAGTAAAAACTTTGAAATACTTACGTAAACATTTTTGCGCTCGCTACGCTCGCGCTTTTGTAAGTTTTATTATAATAATAATAATGTTTTTATTATAGACCATCAAAGGGGCATGGATTAGTATACCTTAAAACTATGTTATTTTACAAAATACAGATTATATTATTAATTATTACAATACATCAACTTATAATTACAAGAAATTAAATATTATTATAATGATCAATTATAAAGTTAGACAAAATCTTATCAGTATAGGGACATAACAATAATAATAACAATACTAACTAGCCGCATTCTTGAGCACATGAACCATGCAGCAGTGGTTCAAGTACTGACAGCCAAACCTCTCAGCGAATGTCTCCAGGATACGGCTGGAGCTGGCCCGAACCCTGCGCACCAAGGAAGTGCACCGTTTTCGCATGGTTGTATGAAAACAGTCCACCCGCGCCTCGGCAAACATCCCCGACGCGCTACAAAATCGGGGCAGCCCCATCAGCACCCTGAAGGCGTTATTATATTGAACGCAAAGAGCGTTGTACTGCTTCAGCGTATGACTCACCCACAGACTGCCGGTGTACATAGACGTGCAAAACCTTTTGTTTTGTACCTTTTATATTAGATGTGAAATTTTTCCTTCGTTTTGCTAACATGAAAAGTAGAAATAAGAAGTAGGTACTTCTAAATTTTCGCGCTCGCTCTCCTCTTTTCTTAATTTTGTGGCTTTTATATTTATTGTGAAATGCTGGTCTTTTGTCCTTCTTTTTGTGTACTTACTTAAAAATTTCGCGCTCGCTCCGCTCGCGCTTTTGTAACTTTTATATTAGTTGTGAATTCATTTCACCTGTCTCCTGTCTCCGGTCTCTTGTCCTACACTTTGTGGACTTACAGAGTACAAATACTAAAATTTTTGCGCTCGTTTCGCACCGTTTGGCCCGTGGCGCCCAATCTGTAAATACGCCACTGCTGATGAGCAATGGTGTTATTTAATTAAACATAGGCCTCTCCCCTCTCCCAGAAAGTTTAAAGTTCCATCCGGATATCTCTGAAAAAATGCGGATGGATGGTTAAAAGGCTTTTTATCTCAACACACATTTTAAAAAATCATCATGAGTTTATTGGACATAATCAACTGATTCAGTTTTAGATAACAATACGGAGAAATTTAATTGCTGTTATTCTTTAATTTAGTGACTTTTGTCATTGGTTTTGGGGATAATTAAATTGTTGTTCTGGCAACACTGAATCAGTTGCCTGTCTGTCGCCAGCGCTATTTGATCTTGATGTATCCTTATTTTTCTATGTTCTATGTTCACTATCTTTGTAAAGTTACAAATAATAAGGTAATTTGTTGTTGAAAAGTGTGATCGCAGAATTGAATTCGTTTCTAAAGAACTCCTGAATGAAACTGCCTTTCATGAAAATGCGCATCTGTTAGACTGCGGATCAAAATGAGCAGTAATTTAGACAATGATAGGACGGTCACTACGAGTAAAATGTATCCTATAGATTTGGCGCCTCAAAAGATCACTATTGTGAAGAATGTCTCTAATGCAGAAGTGAAAATGGCTCATTTGATCTCCGGCCAAGCCAAAATGTCTGGGTCCAGCCAGCTGGGCAGTCACGGCAGTTCGGCATCTGGCCTAAATATGCGTTCTGGACTCGCACAGATCATTTCACCAAATGCATCACAAGTGAGTTTTTTTGGTACAATAAAACAACGTTACTTCTGTAATGAATGATGTTAAATCGCAACCAATATGTTGTGTCAATATATGTGTTAAATTTAAAATTTCAGCCTCAGATGATAATCAGCGGCTCGCCAATATTGCAGGGAACGCAAATCGTCAGTCAAGGGTCTCAGCACAGCCAGGGGTCCCAGATTATTACCCAATCAACAATCTTGCCTGGAGGCCAGTTGTTGAGTCCTGGTACACAGATCATAAGTCAAGGGACTCAACTATCTGCCGCATCTGCTACAAACTCAGGTTCTAACATGGTGTCAAGTGTGTCATCATCAATGGGTGGAGCGCAGGTGCTAAATATGGGCACTCAACTTGGGAGCAGTGGTAATTTGTTGGTGAACTCTTCGGTGCGTACCCTGCCACCAACAGTGAGAGTGCTGCCTCCTTTGGGCCATCATAATACCCGGCCAGGTATGTTATCAACCATTTCTGAGATACATTTTCTTATTTCATTAAAGGAACTAAGATGCATGCAATGAAAAATATTTATAAACTAGTAAAATAGATAGTCATATATTATAAACTTTTTTTAAAAGCCATGTGCATTAACAGGAGAATTCAGTTTTGAAACGGGAAATTTACCAAGTATTTGTTTTTTTTTATTCTCTATGTTTCAGCAAAAAACAAATACATGGTAAATATCACGTTTGTAATCCATATGCTATTGGTAGTCTTGGCTATTATTGATATAACATTAAGCAATATCTACTTGACACTCAATAAGCAAAGTTCAAGTTTTTATCTCTCATTTTATTCCTATTTTTTTATTTCGGTTTATGGGTTCCATAGATATTAAACTTTTTCCAAATAGGCACTTTTACTAATGCCCTATAGACTACAGCTTTTTTAATTTTAATTCCTTTTAATATATTCCGTAGCTGCAGTACAACTGTCCACTGTTAACGTTAGCAGTAGCAGCAATGTGCTGGTAAACAAAAGTGTCAATGTAGGAGTCACAAGTCATGTGCCTCGTGGACTAGCTGCTGGTGCCTCACTTGCCTTGCGCCCCGTCACACCTTCGTCCATCACGCAGCCTGCATCTAACCAAGGTAATCTACTTGATAGTATGAAAACTGGACAAAATTAATGTCAAGCATAAAACAAATTATTTTAACATCTATCTGGCATTTGTTGATATCAAACATCACACAAAGATAGAAAGATGGATCTTTTCAATGTATAAGTACTCATTCCAAAAAGGTATAAAAACTGATCTGTAACAGCATGCTAATTTCACATGTTACACATAATAATTAAACAACAATATGAAACATGACATCCTAAGCAGGCAATATGAATGAGAAACAAAATTTAAAAACAGGGAAAAACATTACATGATCATATTTTTATTGTAGTCATATCAAATAGACTAGCTCTGATGGTTCAGCAACCCAAAGTGTATCTCGGCCATTTGATCGTCCTAAATAAGTTTGTTAGTAAATAAACTAAACATATATTTCTCTAAGGCCAGTATTCTAGAATAACTCCCGAGTGTTGATCACTACTTGCTTACCGTTTTAGTGACGTATTTGTATAGAATGACAGACTCAAATCAGTGATTATATCTTGAGCGTCATTCTAGAATTCCAGTCTAAGTGCGGTTTTAGAATACATTTGTCTATATTTCTCCAGGTAGTGGTTGGGGTGGAACCAGAGGCCCACGCGGCGCTCTCGTGTACAACGCTCGGCCGCGTGTCACTCCCCACGTCCCCACGCACTCTTCACCAGTCTCCGCACATCAGCCGCATTCCACCGTCGTCACACTGGCCACTTCATCTATGCTGAATTGTAAGCCAAAACAAAATATACTCAAGCTCTTAGGTTTAAAATCTAAAACTAACTGACGTAGCGCAACAACCCAAAGTGAGTCTAGGCCTCCGTCTATAGACACCACTCCGGTCTGTCTTGCGCTTGTCTCCTGCCTGTATCAGAATTCTCAAAAATACAATATTGTCACTCACATGAAAAAGTTCTTAAAAATACTATTTTCTCTTTAGGTATGTTTTCCATAATTATTTCCCTCGAAATGTAACTGTTTTTATTCTTTAGCTACCTACTTTAAGCTTTTTCATTACTGAAGAAAAGATAATTGATGTTCTCTATTTCTTATGTAACTGAAGTTGTTTTGTTGCATGATGGTAACCTCACCATTGACCATTACAGTTCAGTGCAACCCAGAATTTTGAACTTCAACTGATCAAAATCCTGTATGGCAAAGCGGTCCACACTACTGCTTGGCGGTAAAATAACCGGCAAAGATGTGGTACTTCCCCAGGACTGCAAAAGAGCCCTACAACTAGAGCTCCACTTGAGAGCCAGTTCACAATCCAGGTGTAGAGTGGCGCCAGCTTCTACATCGTCACTGAGCATCAGGTGACTTGTGGTCAAAAGCTACACTTAAAGAACTAAAAAAAAATTGCTACATTATTTTTTTCCATACATTTTGACTATATCAGACCATAGATAACTTTGACCACAGATCAAACAAAAGGCCCTTCATAAAGTCCCAAGCTAAAAAAGTATGCTGTGCAGTTTGTTGAGAGCATCAAGTGCATTTTAAGATATTATCAATGAGTTCAGCTTTAAGCGATGCTAAACGGTAACGCATGTGCCTTACAAGGCGCCGACACTGAGTTCCAATCCTGTCGGCCCCGCATTATGTGTGGATTTACCATCGCTCAAAACCGTGAAGGAAAACATCGCAATGAAACTGGCATGTCTAAGAACCGCAACATTCATCTATGAACATCTATGAACATGCACTGGGTCCGCATGGTAGATTACAGCCACTACTCTCTCTGAGACTTCTATCATCTGTGCCTGCCTGTGTCCCAGTAATGGCAGCGTATTAGGCTGATGATGATGATGTGTCCAGCTTCCACCGGCGTTATCTCCGGCACCGTCCGAAGCGTAGCGCCCCGCGCGCCGACGCCCACGCCCGCGCCGGTGTCCACCACGACGCGACCGCTACCGCTGCTGCAGAGGAACTATCAGCCTGCTAAGGTGAGGTCCTTAACTAACAACAGCCCAGAATCTACGGTCTCTTCGAACTGAAAAATTAGTTTTAAAACCTCACATATAAACAATGGAAGGTATTTTTCATAAATGGGACATTAATAACCCTCTTAATAAATGTGTGCTAGGCTCTTTGTGGAGCAAGTTTTTATTTTTAACCCTACAATAATTTTTTTGACGCCCCCTGAAACTGCCCGGGGTGGATGCATTTAAGCAAGTTCACCACAATCCAAGATATTTTTTCATCTAAATAGTCCGATGTTTACTTGAAATTTTCCTATCGACAAGTCTTGAATTTCACTTGGGATTTTGTTGGAAAACCAAGAAGTTGCTGATGGAGCCTAGTAGTGGGTACAGCAATTTTATCTTTGTTTCTAGTATTAAAATTGTGATCAGCACTTCTATTTTTGAAGGTACAGTAATAACATTTTAACATCAGAATGGAGACCATTGTTATGTGACGTCCTGATTAAAGTTATTGTTTCCCTTGCAGGTTGTGGGCGTGAGCTCGGTAGGCGTGCGCGGCGTGGTGGGCAACAGTGCGCCGGCGCAGCTGTACTACGAGGTGCCGCGCGCCGCGCCGTCGGCGCCCTACGCTCTGCACCAGCCGCCGCAAGGTATATAGTAACATTACCTACACATCGAGGAGTGAAAGGCTATTTTTAGTTGAGTGACATTTTTTTATGTGTACAGTAGAGCGATTAAAGGCTGGTTTCAATAACCTATCCATCACGGTTTGCCTTAGAAAGAAAAGATAGACATATGACACAAGCTCCATTGAAGTAATGTCAAATTTCTGCAAACCATGGATAGATTAGGTCATTGAAACGGGCCATTAAAGATCATGATAATGTTTGTTACATTATAACTTTCGACTGGGTGAACAGACTTTGAAAATTCTTTTGTTTTATTTGAAAGCTGGTGTTTCCCGTGTGGTTCCATTTCAATTTGCTTCAGTTCTGACAATAGCGGCCACGAAAAACGTTGAAATCAGTTTTTTTTTTAATCTGGCTTGGACGCCAAATGCGATTATGCCACCCAGTCTTACACATTATCCTAAACAAAACTGTATAATTGGCAGTGAGCATAGTGAACGCGACGATGACACCGCTACCCGAGCCCCGATCCACTGCCGTTTCCATCCAGACCACGCCGCTCCTCGCCGCGCGACCTACCATACTGAGGAAGAGAGATATCGACGGGTAAGATCTTCTTTTCCCTTCTCTACATACGGTTCTATAATTTTGTAGGCCAATTAATTTTGCTACTGACATATCAATGACCCTATAAACGAGGGAAACTAAATATCCTACTAATATTATAAACGTGAAAGCTTGTGAGTATGGATGTTTGTTACTCTCTCATGCAAAAACTACCGAACGGATTTGAGTGAAACTTGGAAAGCAGATAGCTTATACCCTGGATTAAAACATATGCTACTTTTTATCCCGGAAAAAGTTCCTGCGGGATAACGGGAAGATGCGGGTGAAACCGCAGGGCGCAGCTAGTTGATGATATTTTCATAGAAACAATGGAGATGATTAAATTTGCCTTATGTATGAGTTGCAGTCATGACTCTCAACTTGGCAAAAGTACTTTTTCGACAATAGTTTGCCCAATGAAGCTGGTTAAAAGTAGCTTTGATTAACTGATTCAGTCAAAAGTATTTTGACTGGTGATATCAATTTTTTTTCCGATGTATTTTTGTCAAACTTTATAAATAAAATGTTATTTGTTTATTCAGATCGCCAACAAAGTCCATAATCAGTAGTACGGTTGCATACCCCGATACTACGAGCACGGGGTGGGAGGACGTGGTGGCGGGCGGGGGCGGCGGCTCCGGGGGCTCCACGACCATGTCGGCCTCCTCGTCGCCGCCGCCGGAGGAGGAGGACGCGCGCCCCGACACGCACGCCAGGGACGACCACACGCATAGGAAGAAACCGAGGAAACAGCTGTACGTATGTTACAAAATAGTATAGATTTTAACTTCCAACGCAAAAAAGAGGGGTGTTATAAGTTTGACGTGTCTGTCTGTCTGTGGCACCGTAGCTCGCGAACGGATGAAGCTATTTCAATTTAAGTTTTTTTTTGTATGAAAGGTGAGTTACGGGCGAGTGTTTTTAGCTGTTCGATGAAAATCGTTCCAACATTTCGGGTTTTTTTTAATGTTATTGTTCCATTTGGGTAGTTGTATTTAGTTTAGATAGAGAAACCTGGCAATACCAAGTTTTGGTAGGAATTTGTTTTTGTATATGGCAACCAGTCAGTCCGCCAAATAAGAGGTTTACAGTAAGTTAGTTAGTTACAAGTCAAGCTAATAAAAGTGTTTTAAAAATTTATATATATATATAACTCAAAGGTGACTGACTGACATAGTGATCTATCAACGCACAGCCCAAACCACTAGACGGATCGGGCTGAAATTTGGCATGCAAGTAGATGTTATGACGTAGGCATCCGCTAAGATAGGATTTTGATTAATTCTACACCCAAGGGGATAAAATAGGGGATGAAACTTTGTCAATTTTAAACCAATCGGGCTGAGACTTTGCATGCATAAGCTGTAGCCCACGCGGGTGAAACCGCGGAGAACAGCTAGTATTAAATAAATTTCGATAGATGGCGCTAGCTAGTCATGGAGCAAGCAAATTCTATAGAAAACAACTTTCATTTTATTTGAAGAACACGTAAGATTCAGTAAAGCAGTGAAGAGAAGAGACAATTAGTTGATGGAAATGTTTAATTCATTTCTGGCTTTTCGCCGGTGAACCGCTGTTTTGCTGTATGGACTCCGATGGCTTTGCTATTAAAAAAATGTATTCATGTATTGCTAGCGCCAACTATTTAATTATGGTTTAGGAACTACGTTTTTCACGCCTAAACCGATCAGGAATAATAAATTGTTATTTATTTTGTAGACTGACGAACGAAGTGCGACAGTGCGAGTTCCCACCTGAAGAAGTCCCGATTTCACCGCCGCCAGTCACCATCCAGCCTCCACCTAAACGTAAATATTGATTAGTTTTGTTTTTAACTATTTTTTCTTACTTTGAAGTTCGTACCACGAAAGCGAAAAGTAATCAATCAGATGTAATCCCTAGTATATATAATAATCCCTACTAATAATATACATGCTAAAGTAACTGTTTGTTTGTCTGTCTGTCTTTCACGCCTAAACTACTGACCGATTTAAATAAAATTTGGTACAGAGATAGCTTGAATCCTGAGGAAGGACATAGGTTTCAAAGGTACGAGACGCAGAATGACTTTGCTGCCGAGTGAAACTCACAACTTTTCACCTCACTACAGCGAGAAAAATGCTAGGTGCAAGAAAAACAGATCAATTAATTTTATTTTCATGCAATCTTCGTGCTGGCCAGTGTGATTATTCCAAAAATGAGGTTGGCACACGGAGATGAGATAAGTATTGTTGCATTTTCAGTGGACTGACAGTATGGAAAATGATTCAGTGGAAAGGTTCGATTTTTAAAAACTCTTTCCACGCTAGCGGACAAAATGCACTTTTGCACTCGAGATTTCAAATGATAAAGAGAATCTTTCCGAGCTTGTGAGGTGAAATAGTTATTTGTTATGCAAGGCTGCAAAGTTGTATTTTGGCGCGAGTACTTGTATTGAATCCTGAGCGTAGCGAGGGTTTCAAAGGTACGAGACATGCAGAATAACTTTGCAGCCGAGCGAAACACACAACTTTTCACCTCACTATAGCGAGGAAAATGCAAGAAAATCAATAGTCATGCTGGCCAGTGCGATTATTCCAAAAAGAGGTTGGCACACTGACGTGAAATTAGTATTTTTGCATTTTAAGTGAACTGGCAGTATGGAAAATTTTTGAATAGAAAGTTTCTAATTTTAAAAATACTTTCCACGCTAGCGCGCAAAATGCGCTTTTGCACTCAGATTTCGAATGACAAACAGACTCTTTCCGAGCTTGTTAGGTGAAAACAGTATTGCCCATTTGAGCAGGTCCCCTCCTAAGTTCGAGCTACATCTGCGGTTGGCGCAGCACGGCGTTACACTTCGTCCGCCCGTCCGACGTGCGCCGGCGCGAGTCCAAGCCGAGAGACATCGTCGCTATCGCGAGCCAAAAGCACGTGCTGACTAGCGCTGAAGGGTGGAAGGTGCATCATCTAACTGCGCAGATGGACGATTTGGTAAATATTGTAACGTATTCATTCTTTTCGAGCGAATAGCGAAGGTTCGGAGGTTCATCTACTTTGCAAAAATTCATAATTCAAAATTAAAAAAAAAATGTATTCAATAGGATACATTGTGATCACTTTAAAACGTCAACATAAAACTAGCCACGCACCTGTTCCAACCTCCTTACGCCGAAGTTAAGTTAAATATAAGTTATTGAAACTGGCCGTTAGAGGAGGACTGAGGAGTCTACACTGATTCAGTTACAAAGAACAGTTTTTTTTTCTGTATCCTAGTACTATTTTTAGTTCAACGGCATAGCTGCATCCTTTACTAGGAGGCGGTTTCTCAATTCGACCATACATATGCTTTTTTTTGATTGCGATTATTTTTTTGTTGGAATGGAGATATCCCAAGGGTGGTACCATGATAAGGAAACCAGGATCTGATGATGGTATCCCAGAGAAATCGAGGTCAAGGGAAGTCAGTTTGTCAAAAATTATACTTGTGCTCGGTCTTTATCAGTCAGCATTGCAATGCGGTGAGCATGAGCAAAGCATCATCGTTTTTTAGGCGGAATAACTTTATGGAACTCCGTGTCATGCCTTTAGATCTCCAGTTTCATTTTGCGCTTATTTTTATTTGTCCACAGATGTCGCTAGAATCGGACGTGGGCTCGCAGCTTGCGGGGCTGCTGCGGGCGTTAGAGAGTGCATCGGGAAAGGCGCTCACCGCGTTACAGCCGCACTCTCATACGTTGTTTGAGTTACTAAAGGTATGTACTACGTACTATGAATGCTACTTGGAACTATACTAGGGACTAAGGACAGTCAACAGAAAGACTACTCATACTTGTTTGTGATTAGTAAAACTTTAGGGATCCTTCGTAC
Organism: Opisthograptis luteolata; assembly: GCA_931315375.2. NCBI lineage: Eukaryota > Metazoa > Arthropoda > Insecta > Lepidoptera > Geometridae > Opisthograptis > Opisthograptis luteolata. The sequence continues at coordinate 4,742,036 of OV928044.1, forward strand.
TGTGGTGGTTATGGAGATTTTTGTGTGATTATTGAAACGCCGGTGGTGTGATTCGTACTGCGTGTTCACAGTGAATGATATTTATTACTAAAAGTTCCGTTATATATACACAACTAGCCTAATCTTCGTTTGACTTCGGCAGGAACTCGGGTCGCTTCGGCAGGCGGCGCGTCGCACGTGGTGTTTAGGATCGGAGAGTCCTGTTTGTTTATTGCGCTGGGAAAGTTCGGCTGGTCTTTGAGCTATTGGGTCGTAAACTGCAATTGTTCTTTTCGGCGTATTTATTCTTTTGTTTCAATGGTGGGAAACGTAGACGATGCAACGGTGAAATATTCCTTTAATTGCTGTGCGTAGTAAAATTGTATTGTTGTTAAAACTGCATTTTATATTTGTTTATCTTCTGGTGTTATGGGAACGAAATATCGTGGGAAAGGACTGTAGTAGCGTAGCTACATGACTCCCTCCCTAGCGAAAGCGTACCGGCAGTTTGATTTGGCGGCCGAGTCGTGTTGTTCGTATTATTGGTTGCGGTGATGCTGGTGTATCTTGATCTGGTATCAGTACGTTATTATTGGCCGGTTCCGATGATAATTGCGGTGGGGGTACGCTATCTTGTTTCGTTGGTATGATGATGACGTGGTCTTGAGTTGGCTGGTCCGAAATGTTTTCGTTTAAAATGTAAGCAGGCTTGAGTCGGTCGATTGAAATAGTTGAGCTTCTCTCTGGTAACTGTAATATGAATGTTTTGCTGTTTCGATCTATGACTTTGAATGGTCCGTCGTAGGGTGGTTGCAGCGGCTTCTTAACTGCATCGTTTCTTACAAACACATGCGAACATGTTTGCAACTCTTGATGCACGAAGATTGGTCGCTTGTTGCCATGTGATTCGGTCGGATGAGATGGCTTGATTGCGTTTATGGTAGCTCGTAGTCGAGTTACGTAGTCGTAGTTCATGTCTTGTTCGTTTGATGGTGGTGTGACGAAGAAATCACTAGGTAGGCGTAGCGTTTGTCCGTAGGTGAGTTCAGCGGCGCTGACGCCTGTGTCTGTGCGCGGGGCGGCACGTAATCCCATGAGGACTGTAGGAAGCTCGTCTATCCACGTTGAATGTTGAGACAGGCGAGTCTTTAGTGCAGCTTTGAGTGATCGATGCCAGCGTTCTATCATTCCATTTGATTGAGGATGGTAGGGCGTAGTGTGTGTTATTTTGATCCCCATTGCGTTCATGAGCCTGGCGAAAAGGTGACCTGTGAATTGTCCTCCTCTGTCGCTCGTGATGACTGACGCAAGCCCGTAGCGAGTAATCCAGTGCTCATAGATTATCTTCGCCACGGATTCCGCAGATATATCTTCTGTGGGAATTGCTTCTGGCCATTTCGTTACTCTGTCGATCATTGTAACGAGGTATCGATGGCCTTGCGGTGAGGTGGGTAGCGGTCCGACGATATCTACGTGGATGTGTTGAAATCTCTCAGTAGTCACTGGAAACTTTGAAATGCTGCTCGATGTGTGTCTCTGGATTTTGGATCTTTGACATTGTAAGCAATTTTTGCACCAGACTCCGATTTCTACCATCATCGATGGCCAGAAAAACTTCTGGGACATAAGTTTGCGTGTCGTGCGAATGCCAGGGTGGCTTATGTTGTGTACGGTGTCAAATGCAAGTCGTCGAAATTCTTCCGGCATGTATGGTCGAATGTATGACGTTGATGTTTCGCAGTAAATAGGTGATTGAGATTCGGGCATAGTGACTCGTTTCATTGTTAAGTTGGCTTGTTGTGAGAGTTTCTTGATTGTAGCGCTGTCTTTTTCTTGAGCATGGGCGACTTTTTCATAGTCAATTAGTGATGGGCAAGTGATGCTGTCGACAGGTAGACGACTCAGAAAGTCAGCGACAGTGTTTTCTGCTCCGCTGATGTGTCGAATGTCCGTAGTAAACTCGCTAATGAAGATCAATTGTCTGGCTCGACGCGGTGTTTCAGACGCTGACGGTGGCTTTTGGAGCACGAAGGTCAACGGCTTGTGGTCGGTGAATATGATGAGATCGCGTCCTTCGAACATTTTTCGGAAATGCTTGACCGCCATGTATATTGCAAGTAGCTCGCGGTCGAATGTGCTGTAGTTACATTGTGCATCGGAAAATTTCTTTGAAAAATAGCCGAGCGGTTGCCATTTTCCGTCGATGTGTTGTTGTAGGACAGCTCCTGCACATTTATCAGACGCGTCGCTGAAAATTGCCAGGGCAGCCTTGTGCGATGGATGAGCGAGCAAAGCGGCGTTTTGGATTGCAACTTTGCAAGCTTCAAACGCTGTTGTCGCTTCGTCGGTCCATTCAATGTTTGTTTTGTCTCTTTTCTTGACGTTGTGTAAGTAGGCATGGAGCGGTGCTTGCATTTCTGCGGCTTTCGGCAAGTGATCGCGATAGAAATTGATCATGCCGAGGAAACGTCTTAATTCTTCAATCGTTTTTGGTTTTTCGTAATTGCAGATTGCTGTGACCTTTTCAGTAGGTGGTTTGATTCCTTCTTTGCTCACAGAGAAACCAAGAAACTGCACTTCCGGTTGGCCGAAGATGCATTTGGCTGGATTGATTGTGATGCCATTTTCTTCTAGTTTTCTTAGTACTATCCGGAGATGCTCCTTATGGCTGGATTCATCACAGGACGCAATAATGAGATCGTCAATGAATGCATAGACGAAATCGAGTCCATGGAGTACTTCGTGGATAAATCGTTGGAAAGTCTGTCCGGCATTTGTTAAACCGGGACACATTCTCGGAAATTCAAATAATCCCATTGGCGTTATGATGGCAGTCTTTTCTATGTCTTCTTCTTTGACCTTGATTTGTTGATAGGCTCGGTTGAGATCAATGGTACTGAATATTGTCTTATTAGACAACTGGAACGTGAAATCTTTTATTCTTGGAATCGGATAGCGATCAGGCGTTGTGACGGCGTTCAATCTCCTATAATCTCCACAAACGCGAAGGTCCCCGTTTTTTTTCGGTACGATGTGCAGAGGCGATGACCAAGGACTTTTGCTTGGACGGCAAAGGCCTTGTTCGATCATGTTTTCGAATTCTTTTTTTACGGCTTCGTAACGGTGCGGTGCGACTGGTCGAGCGCGGCAATGAATAGGCGGTCCAGTCGTTTCAATGTAGTGTTCGACGCTGTGCTTTGTATTAAGTTCCATTGCTGTAAGACGTGTAGTTCCGGGAAATTCCGCTAGTATGTCGTGATAAGATTGCTGTACGTCGATACTACGAATTGTTGGTACGTTGCTTGCTCGGACGTATGAAGTTGTTGATAATTTTGTTATGCCGTCGATCAGTCTTCGGTTTTTGATGTCAACGATGAGTTGGTGGTGTTTGAGAAAATCAGCCCCGATGATAGGTTTGCTGACTTCCGCAACGACGAACTTCCACTTGAACGGACGGCGAAGATTTAAGTCGAGTGTCAATGTTTTTTCGCCGAATGTTGGAATGACAGTATTGTTTGCAGCGTAGAGTTGAAATTTGAGTGGTTTTGACGATTCTCCCTTGTTCCGAGGTAGGACGGATACGTTTGCGCCGGTGTCGATTAAAAACGTTAGTTTTGACGTTTTATCGGTAACGAATAGGCGGTATGAGTTTTCAGATACTACGCTGGGTTCCGCCTCAGCCAGCGCAGGCTCTAGTTTTCCGACTGATTGTTTCGTGGTTTGTATGAACACGGCATGGTGCAACGTCTTGCTTCATCACCAAAACGACTGTGGTAATAGCAGTATGGTGACGGTGATTGACTGCGTGATCTGTTATTATCACGACTCGTAGAACGGTTGCGACGGACGTGTTGGTATTGTTGTTGATGGTTGTAGTGCTCGTTGTATTGCGGATTTTGTCTTTGTGACGACTTAAAAGCGGCAAACTCAAGAGACAATTTTCGTAATTCTTCTGCCAGGAACTGAATATCTATTTGGCCGCGAGACGTGGATGCTGATGATGTCGATACGGCCGAAACTTGCGTAATTGTATCTTCGATCATCTTGTCGGCAAGTAGAGCAAGCTTATCGAGTGCAGTCTGAGTTTTGAATGTTTCACTGATGGTGAGAACGGATCGGATATGCGCTGGTAAATGGTTAGACCACATGAGACGTAACGTGGAATCGGGAACTTTATCGCGTGCTAGACTTTTCATGCGTCGAAGTAGCTGGGACGGCTTCTGATCGCCGAGTTCCGTGTCGGACAGCAACTTCTGCAACTGACGATTGTCTGATTCTTCATAGACGGTGATGAGTCGTTCTTTTAATGCTGTGTACATATCCGCTTCTGGAGGGCTGTATAAGAGGTCGCTAATCTGTTCGATGTCCATCTTGTCGAGCTGAGCAATCACCATCTGGGCTAGCTGGGCTTGGCTACGGTTTAAATCGCTTGTTGCGGCTTCAAAGGTGAGAAACCATAGTCGAACCTTGTCGCGCCAAAAAGATGGGATTCGCAATGGCAAGGTGATACCGGCGACTTCTTGCTGAAACTTTCTCGTGGTCGTATTTTCCTCTGCTTGATTCTGCATTTTGCGCTTGTTGCTGTTCTTATGTAGGGGTCACCACTTTAGGGATCCTTCGTACTGTGGTGGTTATGGAGATTTTTGTGTGATTATTGAAACGCCGGTGGTGTGATTCGTACTGCGTGTTCACAGTGAATGATATTTATTACTAAAAGTTCCGTTATATATACACAACTAGCCTAATCTTCGTTTGACTTCGGCAGGAACTCGGGTCGCTTCGGCAGGCGGCGCGTCGCACGTGGTGTTTAGGATCGGAGAGTCCTGTTTGTTTATTGCGCTGGGAAAGTTCGGCTGGTCTTTGAGCTATTGGGTCGTAAACTGCAATTGTTCTTTTCGGCGTATTTATTCTTTTGTTTCAATGGTGGGAAACGTAGACGATGCAACGGTGAAATATTCCTTTAATTGCTGTGCGTAGTAAAATTGTATTGTTGTTAAAACTGCATTTTATATTTGTTTATCTTCTGGTGTTATGGGAACGAAATATCGTGGGAAAGGACTGTAGTAGCGTAGCTACAAAACTATGGTTGAATGTATAAATATCGTGCTACTATTATTTAATTATAGATGTGAAAGTTTGTGAGCATGGATGTATGGATGTTTGTTACTTTTTCACGCAAAAACTACTGAACGGATCTGGATGAAATTTGGATAGCTTACACTCTGGCTTCTTTTTATCCCGGAAAAGTTTCCTATGGGATAACGGACGCGTGTGAAACCGCGGGGTGCAGCTAGTAAAACAGTAAAGAAACTAACCTATGTTGCATTAATAATTATTCAACAGCATTTATGTCGAAAAACGCGACCAGTGTTTTGGCAGTATAGATCCCATCTTCATTCAAAAATTGTAAAAAGGGGTCACGTAGTACGGGTAATATGGGTGTCTTCCCTATTTGTGGAAAATATTTTTGCATTTTATTAAAAACCTACCCATTCCAAACAGTTACGTTTTGTAATAAGCAAACTTTAATCGGTCTGTACGTTTCCAGGGCAACATCCAACGCAGCAAGATAGTCTGCGAAGGCATACAAGAGGCTCGCGAGGACATCCTGCGTGTGTTCACGCACCGGAAGTCGGTCTCCGACATCCTCACGCGGCAGGCGGACAAGCGGTGCTTCAGGAAACATCGCTCGCAGTCATAACCGCGACTGAATCTGTTGTTTTCAGTATTTAGAAAACAGTTTCGTTGACAATACTTGTGTGAAGGAATGGTCATGTACCTTATCTGAAATAGGTCGTCTTTTTTATGTACCATCAATTTGATAAATGACCACAAAGATAAAGTGGTAGAACTGTAATATAAAAGTAAAGTTGGGAAATAGGTACTATTTTTAATGAAACTGATAATTCTAAAATGGCAATAAAATTGTAAATAACTGTGTAATAAAGAGTAAGAATATTATTTAAGTTGGGAAAGGAGCCTTGAATGAGTTTTTTTGTGACTAGCATAATTATTTCGATAATAAATACTTTTCTAAAAATATATTATTACTTATTGTTATTACCAAAGTCGAAATACGCAGTTACCTAAACTGCCATTATTATTAATAACAATCCTACTCCTAATAAAATGCGAAAGTTTGTTACTACGTATCACCGTAACTACTATCTTGATGAAATTTGGAATGAAGATAGCTTATACCTACTTTTTATCCCGGAAAAGGTTTCTGCGGAATAACGCGAAGATGCGGGTGAAACCGCGGGGCGCAACTAGTAATAATTAGTAATAGTTATATAGGCCAGAGTCCAGCAGTGGGAACGTGAAAGGCTGATGATGATGATATTAAAAACAATAAGTACTCTTTGGATTCTACGGCGTTGAATCTTTTGAACCAATAGAATTGAGATATATCCTGAAAAAAAAAAAAAATAGAGATATAAATAGAGCTAACGAAACAAAAAACAATGAAAGAAACAATACGTGTGTACTTGAGAAAAACTCCTCCTTTTTTCGTCGGTTAAAATTGAAGCACTGAACAAAATTAAAATGTCATTCCTATCACTGTCAATGTCAAGAGTGCCAAGTTATGACATATTTGGTTTGCCTGTCAACTGTCAAATTAAATTGAAAAATAAATATTGAAAATAACCTCAATCTTCATAAAAAACATTTCGATTGTTATTTTTAACATATATATAAATACATCACTGTCTATAAAAGCTCCACCATGGCAAGCAGCAGACTAGAAAGGATAGGAACAATATTCACACGGTAAGCCTTATAAGTAAAAACACTAAATAAAAAAGTTCCTGTGTCGACTCTCTGTCATAGGTGGAATAAAATTTAAATTTCGAAAATATGGAAAATCGCGGCAAAATATTTTTGGTGGGAAAAAGTTTAGAGCCTGGTTTTTGATATTAGATTTTATTATAATTCTGATAACGTCCACTCGAAATTATACTATTAGAAATGGCTACCACTAAGAAGTCAACTAAGTCCAAATTAATAACAGAAGATGTAAACGCGTTCATGAATGAATCTCAATTTTTAAAAGATTCGCCCAAGGTGAAAAAGTCTCAGAAGCGTCAAAGAAATGAACAGTTTGAGGAGGATGATATGTCTAGGCTTATCGGTCAATACCAAGCAACTGCAAAGAAGAAGAAAACTGAAGCAATTGAAGATGGTTCTACAGAATCTCGTCGAAAAATACTAGACTTGGTTGGACATCAGCTAGAAGCAAGGTAACAATATTTAAAACTATTGAATTTAATTGTAGTTATCAATTAATATGCTATATAATATTTTGATTTCCCATTTATAGAAAGCAATCCAACGAAAACTTATTCAAGAGCCTCGCAGAAATCACATCCCAGATTGAAGCAGACTACAATGCTATGAAAGAAAATGAACAAAAACTGGAACACCTCACTGGAACCTACATGAAATGTATTCAACAAGCGACAACAGCATACAAACATAAGCTGAAAGGACTCAAAGATATTCATACTTCATTCAAAAAAGTGTTAGTATAACTATTTTATCATAGAACTTAACCTTTAGTTTTGACCTTACATTTTAATTAGTTTTATGAAGATAGTGTGCTGCCACTATGCAATAACTGAGCATTTGTGACTTAAAATGCTTCAGGGTGATTTGCGCATAGCAGTGAACATAAACCTTAAATAAAATTAAAACATTTGGTTTCAGATTTGATGAAATGGAGTCCGACCATAAGGCAGAAACCGATAAGCTTGTAGACGAGCTAGAGTATGATATCAAGAAGTTACAAGACAAGCTCATTACAGAAAGCAAAAGGAACAGCTGGGAGTCTCTGCGCCGGAGTATTTTTCATGCTATGCAAAATGATCTCTAAACTAATTGCAAGCCCCTGTCTGATGTCTTTAGTTCTGATAAGCTTTTTGATGTTTGTTTGATTTGTTAAATAAATTTAATTGCTTCATAAATTGTCTGTTTAATTTGTATCCATATTTACAAGTCAAGTAATAAAAAAGAAAGGAAAAAGATGAGATAATACATATGTATGTACTTGTGTTATTTAAATATTATTACTGCACTGTTTTTGATAGGGGTGATTGTGATTGCAAAGTACACAACAAGAACAACAAATAGTCGCCTTTCTTATATTTCTTTATTAGAAAAGTGGTAAAAAGTTTTACCTAGTTATTGTAGAAGAATTTGAGACATGTTTTAAACTTACTTATATACCTAACAAAAGCGTTACTGTAACATTAGAAAAGTTAGAAAAAATGTTTGGTGACACACATACAAGATATAGTTGTAGATTTGAAAATCTCATATGAGATTTGGCAGAACCCTCCTTATTACCTACAGTGCCTATAAATCCAAAAGACCACAAGTGTATCTATCCCCATTGGAGATTCTCCAAAGAATTTGATGTGACTTCATTTGTTTTTATTTTCACGTTTCAGAGTGGAAGGTATTCTAGCCCGCGGCGGTATGAAACCCGATGACAGACCTATCTGGTTCGACGTGTACAGAGCATTCCCGCCACTCGTAGAGCCCAAATTCGGGAGACCTAAGCCTGAAATCAAGCCCATCAGACAGATCTTCTACCAAGAAGATGCTATTAGAGCGTAAGTTTCCAGGTTTAATGAATTGATGTTATATTCTCTTGGTTGTGGAATAAAAATCAGGCACCTTTGTCATTGGCCTCACGGGGTAGTTGTTTGTAATATAAACGCCGGTATTAAAATTTCTAAATTCGGTACTGTACGTTATCGCCCACTTTGGGAAAGGCTGATGTAGAGCTAGATTATGTAGTGATTTTCACCAAGAGACGCGCGACTTGCTCGTCTAGTCGTCTAGTCACATAGTTGCATGAAGAAAAGGAAAAAACAACAATGTTCACCCTGAAAAGTACCTGCTTAACATAACTACTTAAAAACTACATAAACTTTGCTAAATAACTATGTAACTTTTTACCTCAGGAAATTCCACTCCCAAGGCCACGGCCTAGGCGCGGTCAACATGCTGGCCCAGAGCAACGATACCCATACTAAGAGACTCGTCCAACAATACGAGAAATTGAAGGCCGAAGGAGTACCAGAAGAAGAGATCATCGAAAAGTCTACGACGGCGGTTGGCATCGAACGGAAAGAACAGTACGAAGCGTCGACCGCGGCGAAACAAACGAAAACCTCATCGGATAAACATAACACGGTTTCCGCTCAAGTGTTGGCTGAAGCCGACTTGAAGAATATTTTCAAATAAGATGCCTGTTGTTGTTCCCTTACCTAAATTATAGTTGTAATTTGTAGATAATAAAATAACTAAATAAGATAATAAATAAATATTGTTTAAATTAAAGTTTTTGTAGCAATCTAAACTCTAGGTTAAAAAAGTATATTGAGAAATGCCCTATAACATGATGTACTTATAGGATTCGAATTCGAAACAATTCTTAGCACCTTTCTATGTGTTTCTGTTTTTCTTTTTGGGTCAATGTCACGAAGGACTTGCGCGAGCTCTAGGTGTGTCGCAGGACAGACCGACGACCCTCTTTTGGTATCGGAGACCAAGACTTGCTTTGTCGTTGCGCCATCTCCGTTAGAAAATTTTAGTTGAATTTGACTTTGAGACATCTGCAAATTAGAATATACAGTACAGTAGGTGAAAAAAACCTCAGTTCATGTAAACATTAATAAACTAAAATCGACTCTCCTAACCTTACTTTTTCCTCAGAACTTGGCTCGAGTTTTTGATGGACATTCCTAACACCTATTTCTCCGATTCTATGCTCATGAAACTATAAAAAACAAAGAAATCCTGATCTAATTCCATGAATAGATACTAGGCACTTGAGTCATATTTCAGCTACCACCGCATGCGCATTACAAATCTTGTTATCTTATCGGGTAGATAAGGCCCCGCGTTGAACGCACCTAACATGTATGGCCTTAGTATGTCATCGGTCCTGCTTTATTGCAAAGTGTAATAACTAATTAAAAACTACAGTGCGGTTGTGAAAAATTTACAAAATGGCACAAAGGAAATCGTTTATGTTTTACCTCGCCGTTATTTTAGGTAAGTACTACAATATTTTCGTGATAAATGTGAGCAGCTACAGTCGTTTTTTGCCTATTTTTTAGTGTTATCTACAATTTATTTGTACGAAGTAGTGACATTGTTTTGAAATGTTTTTCGCTGATTAGTTCTTGGAATTTATTACAATTATTATTATAGCCATTTCTTCTTTCCTCCTATTCATTATTAAAAACTATAATACCTAAGTCATTTCATATCATGTAAGTTATTTTATTAGTCACCACTCACCTTTCCTCTAGGTGTGCCACAAGGCTCTATTATAGGGCCTGCGTTTATGTATGCAGTCGCAGAACGTAGGTGTTATGTATTGATCTGTAGGACTGAAGTAGATAACTAAAATAATGTCTCTAATATTTAGTTAGACATGTATTTACTTCCAACATTGATGTTTGTACGGTGGTCAGTCTTGCAGACTGGCTGGCCGCCATTGCATCCATGTATACTTGACCTCCTGTCCTTTTATAATGCTGTATCTTCCTCTAGGTGTCTAACTTTATCGTATTTTTTTCCAGTAATATTGAGTACGCTCACACAAGAAACAGAGGCAAGGCGAAAGATTCTCAGAGGCAGGCGTGTGATGACACGCACTTACTACCGTAAGTATTGACCAATTACAAACCCCGTGATATTAGCATTCATATTTTGTTTTCTATTTCAGAAGCACAATTTTAGTGCGTTGAATACTTCCATCGTTACTTACGTATTTCATCTTGACCCTATTATAAGTTTCATCAATCGAGTATCATACAGTTACGGGTAGTGTATGTAACCGCTAGTGGCGCTTAGAACCTTACACCAGCAAATAAGCCTTATGCGCCTAGACTTCTCTCTCATACGAATAAAACATCTATTTTCAGGTGGCAACGCAGTACCAGCGTGGGCAATAAGCTTCATGGCTGGCGTAGCGATGTTGGTCATTGGCGGAATTCTGTATGCGGTCATGAGAAAACTGGTCCTTTCCTCCGAGACAGGAACCATGAACACGTATCAGCCAGCAATGCAGCAAGAAGCGTAATAGTAGATTAGAAAGTATAGACCTATCACATAGGCCGTAACCTCCTCGACGCTAATTCAATTCGAGACAAAATGTATTTTCGTCAGTCACAAATGACAAAATAGACCCGATCCGGCCCGCGTGTTTTTGGCTGGCCTTACAGTGTGCCATCCATTTCCAACTTCAACTGCTCAAAATCCTACGCGGCAACGTACTGCACTCGTCATCTTAAGTAATGTCCTGTAATTTCATTGGTAACATTGCCCTTCTATCCAGAAAACAGTTATGTTTGCACACTACTGGTTAAAAAGTGAGCAATGGCAATAGCTAAGAATAAGGTCAGTTTGTGATAGGTTTTTAAGTATATCTTGTGGACTACTGGATTTTTTGTTGATGTTCTATCGCTGCAAATTATTCAACCCATCGATGTTTTATTTAAGTTGTCATTTCGAACGATAATTCTATATATTAATCACTGTATGTATGTATGTTTTTACAAAATAAAACTATTTAGTTATTATATCTTGTTTTTATTCGCGTTCAAATATGTAATTAGTCGAGATGGATATATATTGAATCATTTCTATGTCATAATAAGAGAATGGACATGGTTGAAAGAAAGTAAGAGTTTAGAATTCTCTGCGATGATATTTGTCTGGGTCGAAGTACGATGTGACAACCACGCGATTGCTGAACTTGCGCCCCGTCAGCGTCTGTTGCGCCTTCTGGCAATCTGCGATGCTGTTGAATTCCACAAATACCTGGAAAGTAACGATAACATTCGTATGTTATAGAGAAAATAAGAGATAAGGTTAAAAGGTTAAGGTTAGGTTAAAGGTTCCAAAATTAACAATTGTAATTTGGAAATAGGGCAACGAGATAGTCATTTGTTTATTGACCTAGTTTTTGATTTGTACAACGACTTTGAACAGTCATTATCACAGTCGTACATGAGAGAACTGCTATATTGACATAAATAAACTTAATCCTGATATTATATTTTTACCTTTCCACATCCAGGTACTTCAACCCCCTCGATAGGCCTTGGAATCTCTATACTGCGTACACAACCATATTTGTTGCATTCCTCCCTGTAAACAAAGAATGAGTTGTTATAGGCTGTTAAATGTTTGCTGTGCCGAAATTGTTAATGATAAATTTACATAATAAATGACTGACATACAATTTTATAAAGCGCCTCTGCCCTTGCTGTGTCAGGCTCAAATTATAACGATCTTCTTAATCTTTAGACAACCAATTTGAAAGTTATGTTGAAAATCTTGATAAGTTGATACTACTGAGATGGTGTGTCTAGTCCGGCGACTGCTACATAAGAGTCAGGTAATCTATACTTAAAACAAATTATAAGTAAAACCGGTACTAAAAATACTAACTTGATATCCTCAAGGATGTCCTCATACTCCTCTTCGTCGCGAAGCTCATCTGGAGTGACCATGTTGAGGAGGCACAGCACCTCAGTCGCGGGGCCGGCGCCGGCGAGCGTCAGCCCGGCCACCTGGAGCTGTACTGGTGCTGCACCAGTCATCGCTGCAAACAAGAAAAAGTTTGTATAACGATTGCTTTCAAATTTATATCACACGCGGCATTCTTTGAGAAGTAGGCTAGACTTACCTAACGTTGAATTCTTTGCTCCAATACTGGCTCGTTGGACAATCAACTTTTTGTCTCCCAGTTGCATTCCATTCAGCCCTGCTATTGCCTATTATAACAGAACTTTATTAATATCATATGACAATAAACTCAAGGATTTAGTTAAATGAAGATATATTTACCTGATCTGTCATAGAAATGTCCACATATTCAGCAAAGGCATAACCCTTGCTGAGACCAGTTGATGAATCTTTCACCAAATTGAAGGCGCGAAGTTGTCCGAACGACATCAGAAGTTCTTTGACCTGTTACGCACATACTTATATTAGTGTACGCAAGCTAGTTTGTACTAAATAATTACTATATTTTTATACAATACACAAATATAAAATACAAGTTCGATTTGATTGGATCTGGTCTGATTTAACTGTTCCCGTGTAACATTTGCTCAAAAAGAGGCAGCAAACATATTAAATGAATGTTATCTGACCTGTTTCTAGCCGCGCATGTTAGAATCAGATGTGAATGGAGGAACTTGCCTTGAAGTGCCGACGTCTCATTCAAGTACAAGACGTAAAGGTGAGAATGAGAGACAACAGTGACACGCGGGCCGCGAGTGTGCCATATCTAAGCTAGGGAGGGGCAGAAAGCAAACTATATCAGTGAGTTGTTCAAGAAGGCTTCGAGCGTGAGGCGCGCACGCTCGTCCCGCAAGGGTACCTGTGGAATGCCTGAAACGGAGCAAAGACACCGCGGCTCACTGCTGGCGCCACCGTAGCCCTGTCAACTGTTGAATCTCGCCCTGTAATGTTGCGGCACCTAATGCTACCTAATGGGAACGACCTTGAACACTGCAGACATTCACATATGTAACGGATGTGAATGTCCACCCGATGATCAATGGGCATGATGGAAGTATCGGATGGGAGGTCTAATAACGCAAGTTCCGGCAGCTAAAGGATTGAACTGTATAAGTTTAGTCTGATACTGTAAAGAGATGTAATGTATAGCGCCTTCAGACCTAAAAATAAAGAAATGTTTGCTTTTGTGGATACAATGCGGAGTCTGGTTACCCACCTGCAACATATAATTTTGCAAATCATAAGGAATTTACAGTAAATTACATTAGGCATAATCCTAATTTGTTTTGATTTAATTGCTTCGAGACACTTCAAGTTGTTTTGTATACGAGATTATTTGTCACTTGAAAATAACTAAGGTCGCATAACCAATAGTATTACCTAGGTATAATCGAATTTCTTTTCAGAATGACTTGTTCATCATCTAAATAATTTTTCTTTTGGTGCTGTTTTCCCTGACGTCTTGCCTTATCTCATAACCTTGCAAAACATTTATTACATGGAACTACGACTAATTTAATACTTTTTCTTAAGGACTTGCAATACGAAATTACTCAATTGGCATTAAGTTTTTACTAACATTTCCATAAAATGAATGTTTTACATAAATTAAATATGACCGCATTAATATTAGTAGTATGAAAACTTACTTGATCTTCGTTTAAATAATTTGGCAGACCACCAATAAATATTTTATGCGGCGAGTCTGGAACTACAGTGCTAATCACGCCAGCTGAAAAAAGTCAATATAATAAGTCCAGCGATCTGCATGCTATAAATACATGTACTAGCATTGTGTTTATTGAAATAAAAGAAGTAGTGTTGTATATTTTCCTAAAACACTTTTATATGAACCACAGAGAATTTTTACGAGTGTGCTGTTAGGGCACACTAATAAAAAATATAATCAGCACTTTTTTCTTCAACTTGATTTTTACACATATTAATTTTGTGATAAGATCAAACCAATTTTTATCACAATTAAACATCCAATAACACACAGAATGTAGCTTTTTAAACAGTAGAATAGTTTTCTAAATCAGATCAGTAGTTCGAGAACATGCAAACTAAACCTCTTTATAAGATTAGTATAGACTACATACTGCTCTACATGTAACTTACCGGGCACATTGATAGCAGGATTCTCAGTGCCAGGCATAGGCTGGTAGTCGTGTGGCCGTCTGATCTTCAAACTCTGTCCTTTGAAATTGATGCCATCAAATGCCATGGCCTGAGTGGTCTCGTCAATAGATCTGAACTCCAGGAATGCAAAGTTTTTGTCCAAATTGATCTGACATGCGAGCACTGGGTTACCCGCAGCTTGCGCCAAGCCCGATAAGTGCATTTGCTGATTGAAGAACTCCATAGTCTCCTCTTCAGTGACACCAAACGGAATGTTGCCGACGTACAATCTTCTTGCTTGACGCGTGATAGTAGAACCGACGACTGGCACGGCGGCTTGCGGCGTGTCGGCTACGATGTTCGCCGGTATCTGACCAGCAGCCTGCATAGCCTTGTACTGGAGCGGCGTAATATGCTCGAAACCCGGAGGCGGTACATCCCAGTAAAGAGAAGGCTTACGACGACGGGACCTTGTCGGCTTGCTCGGTGATTTTGGAGACCTTGTCCTTCTTTTCTCTCTGCGATCCCTTGAACGAGATCTTGATCGGCGTCTTTCACCTCGAGAACGGGACCTGCGGCGGCGATCTACAAAATATCGTGGTAATAAAATAGTATAGTGTTATGATTTTCTGCAAGTTAATGCAGGATTTTTGACAATTTACCTTTATCTTCACCCATTACTTGTTTACTAAACGTTGATTTATGAAATAACTCGCTGAAAATCAAATCAAAGAAGCATCACACAGCAAAATGGCGTGCGTCTTTTTTTTTTTTTTTTTTTTTTTTTTTTTTTTAATGGCAATTGTGAAACATTACTGCCATCATCATGTCAGTCAGAATGATATAAAAAGTGTTATTAAAATAAACGGAATTGGAATTTTGAATTTTGAACTAAAAAAGGGAAATGAAAAATACCTTAGAAAATATAACACAAAAAAAAATGAGCAAAAGAAGAAGTGGCATGAATAAATGAATTATTATATACAATATATACATATCATATTAAAATTTTACAATTTAATGTTATTTACAGTAACAAAAGATGAAATTAAATCTATGGATGAAAGGTTTATACTACATAAAATATTATCTATATGTACAGGGAATGGAAATTTATGGTGAATTAACAATGAGAATAACAAGCTATGATCAAAGTTGGGGCAGGAAAAAAAAATATGATTTAGGTCGGCTTCATCCAAACCGCATTCACAGATAGATGAATTTTTGATACGGAGCTTTTTTAAATGCACACCCGAACAACAGTGGCCAAATCTCATCCTAGAGATGGTGGAGGAAATTCTCCTATTGCATCTGAACTTAAAAAACCAGGGTTTGGTCTGTAAGCGGGGTTGGTATTTAGCAAAGTTGGATCCCAACCGACTACTGCTTCTGGACCATCTCACTGACCACCTGGACCTTAGGTCTCGGATGGGGAGGAGCAAAAGGTCCTGGGGATAGTTCTTAAAGGGAACTTTATCACCACAGATGGTTGCATGTTTTGCAATCTCGTCCGCCTTTTCATTACCAGGGATATTGCTGTGACTAGGGATCCATGCTAGTTGGACGGTATACCCCAGAGCAGAGCATCTCACCAACAGCTCCTTACACTTAAATACAATCCAGTTTCTGGAACCCGTTTTGAAGGGATTACTTTGGAAGGCCTGAAGAGCACTCAAAGAATCAGAGAAAATGACAGATCTATGCAATTTAAACAATAATATGTAATTGATAGCCTCCATAATACCCCTGCATTCACCAACAAAGACTGAAGTTTCAGGGGGACACTTAATTTTTTGAACGATATTATAGTTCTGATGAAATACACCAACACCAACACACCCGTTTTGATCTAGTTTAGATGCATCTGTATAAATATAATGCCAGCCATGCCAAAGGCTATCTTTTACCCTTAGAAAATGTGAATTAGCAAAATAATCACCTTTAGCTAAATCTAAATTAAGATGCAAAATGGGAGAAAATATAATAGATTCATAATCAAATTCAAATAGAGGAATTTTAGGAGTTCTATGGGTAGTGAACCTAAGGTTCATAATTTTTGCATAGCTCACAACTAAACAAGGAGATTTTTTATGAACCCAATAAGCCAGTGACATGTAATTATGCAAAAGTTGCAATTTTGGGAACAAAGGATGTGAAGAGAACTGAAACAACCGAGACAAAAACATATCTGATAGATATTGACGTCTCAAATCCAAAGGAGGGTCGTCACATTCCACTTGCATAGCATTTTTAGGAGTAGACTTCATTGCTCCTATAATAATACGTAAAGCTCTTGCTTGAATCAGGTCCAGCGAGTTAAGAGCTCTTTTACAGGCAGGCTCATATAAAAATGAAGCATAGTCTATAACACTACGAATAATAGCATTATAGAGCAGCTTTAGATAAAAGGGGTGTGCCCCCCACCAAACACCTGCCAGACATCTTAGAATATTAAGATTTTTTTCGCATTTAACTGAAACATAGTTCAAATGAGATGAAAAGTTTAGTTTACTGTCTAATACGAGTCCTAGAAATTTCTTTTCGTTTTCAACAGGAATCCTAATATTGTTAAATAATATGTCAAGTCTCGGTTTCAACCGTTTTCTTGTAAAGATAACGACAGAACTTTTAAGGGGAGCTATATCAAACCCATTGTGGCCCAACCAAACACTTAATGACTCAAGAGCTTGGGATAACATATGTGCAGCACTTAATATATTACAATCAGCACTATATATAACTAGGTCATCTGCATATTGGAGCAACCTGCAATAAGGTAACACAGACCTATTTAAGTCATAGGTGTACAGATTAAACAGGAGAGGACTTAGAACAGAGCCTTGAGGCAGACCTTTATAGACAGATCTGGAACATTTTATTTCACCAGCTAATCTAAGATGAGCTGTACGACCTAGAAAAAGATTTAGTATAAAATTAATAATTTTACCTGGAAGACCTAAGCTTTCCATCTTGATTTTAAGAATTGACAGGGAAACATTGTCATACGCAGAACATATGTCAAGAAAAGCAGCAACAATGGACTCATTCCTCGAAAATGAGAGTCTAATATCAGTAACAAAAATAGATAAACTATCTAAAGTACCTCTCCCCTTGCGGAAACCCCACTGGGATTCAGGTAAGATATTCCTACTTTCAAGCAACCATTCAAGACGATTTTTAATAAGGTGCTCCACAATTTTTGCCAAGACAGAGGACATGGCAATTGGACGATAGCTTTCAGACTTTTCAGGATTCTTGCCAGGCTTTAACACTGGAATAATAATTTGTGTTTTCATTGCAGAGGGGACGAACCCTAAATCGATCATCAAATTTATCATTTCCAGGTAATAACCTAAAACTTTCTCCCCAGCGTTAACCAAAAAGGAATACGGAATCCCATCTGGACCAGGAGAAGAATCTTTAAGAGAAGAGAGAACAAAACGTAATTCCTGCATAGAAAAAGGTAGGAAACTTGCATCATGAGCGGAGAAACCTGGAGACAAAGTATTCACAAAATTAGGAACAAAAGGAGGGGCTAGTCTATCCATAAATTGTTCAGACCAACTGTCACAACTAGGGAATGGAGGAGAAGGTTCTCTATATGAACCACGGAATTTCCGGATTGAATTCCATACAAAGAAGGAATGAACGTTAGGAGAAATAGTCGAGCAGAAATTTTTCCAACCTTCTGACTTTTTTGAGTGAAGAATTTGTTTTGTATTATCCAAAACTGTCATTAAACTTTTATAGTTTTCATTTGTCATGTTCTCACAATAGACATCCTCAGCGTTCTTCCTATCTGCTACCGCAATCATACAATCACGATCCCACCAAGGAGGAGATCTATGTTTTATATTTTGGACCTTTGCAGGAAATGAATGTCTAGCAGCTGAATGAAGACAATTTATAAGCGAGTTAAGGCAATCACTCAGAGAATGGGAAAGAATGAGGGGAAGGTCAGAAGCAGTTCGATCTAGGTACGATGAAAATTTGGACCATTCATCAGACCGAGATTTGTTAAGGTTATATTCTAATAACGGCTTAAATGGGACTGAGTTGGTTACAGAAAAAGGGAGCTCAAACAGAATTGGAAAGTGATCGCTACCATAACAAGAAGATAAAGTTCTCCATAACATTGAGGGAGCTAGGCTAGCTGACACCATAGTCAGGTCAACAGCGCTAACCCGTTCAGTTGGCTTCGTACGGCGTGTAGGGGAACCAGTATTTAACAAGCACAAACCCAAACTATCCATAATATTGAATACATAATTTGCAAGTGAATCTAAGGCCTGGCAACCCCAAACTGGGTGGTGGATATTAAAATCCCCCATTATGATAAAGGGACCTTGGATGTGAGATAATAATGACAGGATTCTATTTAATATATCAAACGATGGTCTGGGAATATACAATGATACAAAAGTTAAGTTTTTCAACCTAACTGCAACTACTGAGAAGTTCTCAGAGAGATAAGATGATGGTAATTGAACAAGATGAGAATTTACAGAGTTTCTGACAAGTATGGCTGAGCCACCATACCCATCAGCTTTGTCATCCCTGAAACAGAGGTAGCGAGGGACCTTGAAAAAGGAACCGGGCTTAAGCCAAGTCTCAGAGATGGCAATAACAGTGGGATCATATTTATTGATAATGTATAAAAGATCAGACTTTTTACTACGCAGACTTTGACAATTCCATTGCAGCCCTAGAGCGGGTGCCATAATGGAGGGATTGTAACATAGGGGAGGGAGAAACTTGGGCAGCGTTGGACGGTATTAGAGCAGGAGAGTTAAGTAGCCTAGTAAGAGCTTGAATAAGCTCCAAAATGCTACCAGAGGATGAAGAGGGATCAGTGATGGGACTATTGAAGGCAACACCATTATTATTGGGCATGTGAGGGTTACTAATTATAGCTTGATGGGCAGCGCGATCATAGCCGTGACTTTGCGAACTGTTAGGTAGTCTAGGCTTGAGGAAGACTGTTTTTTTATAAGAAACTGAGCTAGGAGATTTGTTGTTCAAGGGTGAAGGCACATGGGTAACGTTGGCATAGGATGTTTTAGCCGCATCACTGTAACTTTTACCCCTTATAGGGGAATGCAACCTAGAGGCCTCAGCATAGGACATACTTTTCTCTGCCATTGTGATCTTAATTTGTTTTTGCCTATCGAATTCAGGACAGCTCTTACTTGTGGCAAAGTGCAGACCAGAGCATGACAAGCAGGGGGAAGTGCCTTCCTCAACACTACAAGCATCGCCAGTGTGGGCCTCTCCACACTTGTAACATCGAGGTTTAGACCTACAGGTGTTCTTAGTGTGGCCAAAACGACAACACTGGAAGCACTGCACAGTCGGATAATAGTATCTTTCGACAACAAGCGAGTTGAAGCACATAAACACCCGAGGGGGAAGAACCTGCCCGTCAAACGAAATAACGCATGTCTGAGACGGCTTATACACAGGAGCACCATCAATTACGACCTTGTAATTCAAACGTCGAACTTTTACTATTGGTCCCCCATCATTAGGGACACGGATATTTTCTAGAACTTCATCTTCAGACCATTCAACGGGAATCCCTTTGACCAAACCCAATCGGACGGTACTGAATGAAGGTATGAAAGCTTTATAATCGTTATTTTTTAGAATCTCGCTTGTTACGAAATTGTTCGCAGAGATAGCGCTATTAAAGGATAACGATACTCTATTCCTCCCGATTCTTTGAACACTGCCATCAATTATGTCAAAAAATTTGTTCTTACTCAGAAAGCGACCAAAGTTCACCGGGTGTAGGGAGGTACCAGAGGTTGGAGAGAGCTCCACTTTTTGTACATGGACTACAAAGGGACCCTTGTCACAGGGCGTGTAGACCTGCCTGCCGGAGGGAATATAAGACGGAATTGACGGAGTTTGGGAAACAGTAGCCGGAGGGGAGGCAAATGAATCGGTGATTTGCGAATCTGGGACTGTATTTGATGATGAACAAGCTTGGCCTAAAGGTATAGTTGAGTCTTGCGACTCACTTTCCTCTTTGCTCTTTTTAGAATGCTTCTTGGAATGTCTTTTCCGCTTAACAGTATTGGAAGAGCCATTGCCCAGCAGGGGGGAACGCTCCACAACATCTGAAGAGTCAGATGCGATGGAAACAAATTCCACCGGTGACGGGATCAAAAAGCATCTATCCGTGGACGCGGTCTCAGTAGGATGGTTTTTATCAGGGGGCCTACCACCCCCATCGAAAATCTCCATGAAGATCGATAACAATGATTACCTACTTATAAAACAAATGAAGTCTATCTATGTAGCAACAAAACGAAAACCGGCAATGATATAAAGCACTACAATACTTATGAATTTTATACAGACACTTATTCTACATGAGATATATGATAATATTTTACACAAAATAATACAAGATACAATTTAAGGATATTTTTCAAATTTAAAAACTCGCCAAAGCACCCGCTCCAATCTGACAATCATCTGACCTGGCGTGCGTCGCGTCGTCGCAAAACTCAAAGGCAAAGGCAAAACTCGCCGCCAATGTTGCCATTTGCCAACAATTTTTTCCTAAAATGCCGTTTTGCTGCGTAAAATTGTAATGTACATAATTATTTTATTTGAGTTTGCAATAAATTGTGGTGAAATAGTACATACACACGTTATTTTTTATTAACAAAGTCAAGTCAAGTTAAGAAATAGCGAACAGAACGAACGATTATATTAGAAACCATAGAGCATTTCTAAGAATGATCTATGGCATTCTATGGATGGAGCATAGACTTGGCGTAAACCATAGAAGTTGAAGATGGCTAATACATCTGTGTTCACATCTTTGTGAGATACTGAGTTAAGTTGAAAAAGAAAAAGTATGAAATGAGATGACTAGATGTCATTGTCAGTTGTCAGTAGAGTCTGTCTCTGTCTTGACTCTTGAGCACGGCAGGTAATCACAGAACATCGTTTATGCTCTTAGAAGTGACCTGCGCCAGATGAGATTGGTGAACATGAACACTTTGAACAGGCTTCTTTCATTCAATTTCATTCAGTAATTCATTATTTATAATCTATCAGACGAAGTTTTGTTTGTGTTTTTTTACTCTTTGTGAAATAACGCCCGCCATATTTTCCCGGTCCCGCACAGTTTCGTCAATTTCTCTTTTTCACTTTGATTGCTTGCGAAAGTTGCGAAGCGATTAACGAAGAAACAAAAACTAGGTACTTGAAATTAAAACCGTTGCCCTTTAGAATTACATTAAATTTTATCTTACGTATCATTTCTATAATGACAAGGATCACAAGGTTAAAAACCTGTATCATCAATCAACAACTAACTGCTAACAGACAAAAACGTAAGTAGAGCTAAGCCTGTGCCGACTTAAATTACATGAAATAGCATCTTGTTAGGTTACAGAATAATTTATTACATTTAGGTTATGTTTGTTTTAGATTATTAATGTCTTCTCGCAGTCTCGCTCGCGCTGCATTGCTGATTGTAGCTGAACAATCAACTCGTGCTTTTTTGGCTCTCGAGACCAGAGGAAAATTTAGTTGGACTTGGTACAGCCACATAGTCAATATATAGCTGATGTAAATGCTCCAACAATAATTATGTGGCCATCAATTCGAGGAAAAATATCTTAGGAAGAGGAGAAGACTGCTTGTGAGTCACCCAACCCTATTTTGACCAAATGAAATTGAAACCAGGACTCTTGAGTAAGTAATACCTATCATTTATAGAAATAGAAAAATAAAAACAGAGATTTTGTATTGAACATAGATATAGAGCCTAACATGAATGTCAATGTGGCCAATATGTATCCAGCTGGTATCGGGTTTGGTATTTTTTTAATTTTTTTGTACTGCAGCATATTTTACCCTCCATATTCACAAAATCTTGAAATGCCTGGTCCCAGTTACTACACCCAACCCGATAGTCAATTATATTATTATGTATTAGCTATATTCGGTTTATAACGATGAATCAATGTATAATTCTATGTAGCTTGTTTAATATAGGTACATGCCCATACTGTGTATAATAATATAATTTCTTAGGATTTGCACTGTATATCAGATTGTTCAATATTGTATAGTACCTAATTTGATTGATGTATAGCTGTTGTAAGTACAAATTTGTATGATGGCATGTGCCTATTCTATGTGTAATTTTCTTGGATTTGTATTACATATATTTATCAGACAGTTAATTAAATCTTGTATGGTACATACCTAATCTTAATTTGATTGATGTATAATTAATAAGTAGCTTATTTAATATAGGTACATGGCCATTCTGTGTATAATTTCTTTAGATTTGTATTATAATCAAATTGTTAATTCAATTTTGTATAGTACCTAATAATAATTTGATTGCTGTAATAGTTGTAAGTAGCTAGTTCAAGAAAGGCACTTGCCCATTCTAATTTCTTGGATTTGGATTATATATATCAAACAATTAAAATTTTTGTATAAACCCCCAACTTAATTTGATTTGATTGAAGAAATTGTAAAGTTCCGAATCGAAGTGGTAGTATTATTTATCTGAATATAAATTTAAATATTAAAACTGAGTTTCATTATTTAAAAACCTTAAGCTATTGAAAACATAAAATAGGAAATGGAATGGGTTATCGATAGTGGGTTGGGTTTAAATGTCCCATCACTACAGATCGATATCGATATTTGCCGCCTGACGTTTCAAGCACTATCGTCACAGAATACTCCATAGTAACCTTCATCTGGCGCAGGTCATTTCGTTCACTTCTCTAACGATTGTGTCGTTCTATGGGTGATTTCCATCTATACGTAGTATATAGTCTACTTAATCTATGCTCTTGAGTCTGACTCACGGCAGGTAATCACAGAACATCGTTTATGCTCTTAGAAGTGACCTGCGCCAGATGAGATTGGTGAACATGAACACTTTGAACAGGCTTCTTTCATTCAATTTCATTCAGTAATTCATTATTTATAATCTATCAGACGAAGTTTTGTTTGTGTTTTTTTACTCTTTGTGAAATAACGCCCGCCATATTTTCCCGGTCCCGCACAGTTTCGTCAATTTCTCTTTTTCACTTTGATTGCTTGCGAAAGTTGCGAAGCGATTAACGAAGAAACAAAAACTAGGTACTTGAAATTAAAACCGTTGCCCTTTAGAATTACATTAAATTTTATCTTACGTATCATTTCTATAATGACAAGGATCACAAGGTTAAAAACCTGTATCATCAATCAACAACTAACTGCTAACAGACAAAAACGTAAGTAGAGCTAAGCCTGTGCCGACTTAAATTACATGAAATAGCATCTTGTTAGGTTACAGAATAATTTATTACATTTAGGTTATGTTTGTTTTAGATTATTAATGTCTTCTCGCAGTCTCGCTCGCGCTGCATTGCTGATTGTAGCTGAACAATCAACTCGTGCTTTTTTGGCTCTCGAGACCAGAGGAAAATTTAGTTGGACTTGGTACAGCCACATAGTCAATATATAGCTGATGTAAATGCTCCAACAATAATTATGTGGCCATCAATTCGAGGAAAAATATCTTAGGAAGAGGAGAAGACTGCTTGTGAGTCACCCAACCCTATTTTGACCAAATGAAATTGAAACCAGGACTCTTGAGTAAGTAATACCTATCATTTATAGAAATAGAAAAATAAAAACAGAGATTTTGTATTGAACATAGATATAGAGCCTAACATGAATGTCAATGTGGCCAATATGTATCCAGCTGGTATCGGGTTTGGTATTTTTTTAATTTTTTTGTACTGCAGCATATTTTACCCTCCATATTCACAAAATCTTGAAATGCCTGGTCCCAGTTACTACACCCAACCCGATAGTCAATTATATTATTATGTATTAGCTATATTCGGTTTATAACGATGAATCAATGTATAATTCTATGTAGCTTGTTTAATATAGGTACATGCCCATACTGTGTATAATAATATAATTTCTTAGGATTTGCACTGTATATCAGATTGTTCAATATTGTATAGTACCTAATTTGATTGATGTATAGCTGTTGTAAGTACAAATTTGTATGATGGCATGTGCCTATTCTATGTGTAATTTTCTTGGATTTGTATTACATATATTTATCAGACAGTTAATTAAATCTTGTATGGTACATACCTAATCTTAATTTGATTGATGTATAATTAATAAGTAGCTTATTTAATATAGGTACATGGCCATTCTGTGTATAATTTCTTTAGATTTGTATTATAATCAAATTGTTAATTCAATTTTGTATAGTACCTAATAATAATTTGATTGCTGTAATAGTTGTAAGTAGCTAGTTCAAGAAAGGCACTTGCCCATTCTAATTTCTTGGATTTGGATTATATATATCAAACAATTAAAATTTTTGTATAAACCCCCAACTTAATTTGATTTGATTGAAGAAATTGTAAAGTTCCGAATCGAAGTGGTAGTATTATTTATCTGAATATAAATTTAAATATTAAAACTGAGTTTCATTATTTAAAAACCTTAAGCTATTGAAAACATAAAATAGGAAATGGAATGGGTTATCGATAGTGGGTTGGGTTTAAATGTCCCATCACTACAGATCGATATCGATATTTGCCGCCTGACGTTTCAAGCACTATCGTCACAGAATACTCCATAGTAACCTTCATCTGGCGCAGGTCATTTCGTTCACTTCTCTAACGATTGTGTCGTTCTATGGGTGATTTCCATCTATACGTAGTATATAGTCTACTTAATCTATGGTCTGACTGACCTGTCTCACTTGTCTGTGTGGATTGTGGAATGGAAAGTGAAAGTTAGTAAATTAAAATTAAGTATTTCTCATCTCGTCCGAGCACACGTAACGTAACCAAATTCGATGGCTTGTTGCTCTTCAACAAAAAAAATATTTATTCTCACAGTTTATCGATAGAAAACAAAATGGTAAGAAAGATTTAATTTATAAAATTAGAGTTCAAATCCGGTGTCCCTGTTTTTATTAATTGCTACTTGATTATTTCCAGGATATCATAAATAGCAATGGAGATGTAAGGAAGAGGACAGTCAAAGGCCCGGATGAGGTCGCACAAGTTTCAAACGGCGATGACGTGATAGATAAAAATTTAAAAAGTTCGTCAACAAATTTGAAAACCATCGCACTTGTGTTTGTGTCTCTGTTATTGGACTTGCTGGCATTTACTATGATCTTGCCGCTACTGCCGTCGCTCCTCGATTACTACAATAAAGAAGAAGGCCAAGGGAATAGCTTATACGCCTCTTTGCTCAAAGCTGTCCAAGGGTTTCAGAAACTTACAGGGGCGCCAGACCGTTTCGCTTCTGTATTATTCGGAGGGGCGCTTGGCTCCATGTATAGTTTCCTACAATTTCTGACCAGCCCTATAGTGGGAAGCCTTTCAGATGCATACGGAAGGAAGCCAATGCTTCTAATCTGCTTAGTAAGTACATAGAATCGATTTCTATCTAATGCCCTAGTTTTTTCCAATAAGATAAAAGATTAGATTAGATAGGAAGTAAGAGTTAAAAAAATACCTTGGTATTACCACTCATTATCATACTCTTATATGGGTTTTATCAAAACTTAGGTCATGATAAAGAATAATCATAAAAACAATAGATAGGTATGTAAAACTTAATACTATTCAACAACTGACAAAAAAATATATAAGGTAAATTCACAAAACACACCCCAAATCAAAATTAAAAGTACATATATTTATTTAGTAGCAAACCATACAACATGATCACTTTAAAATGACAAACTTAGAACTTTCTATGCCTCCCTCCCTCCATATACCATCAAAAGAACATGCAAGGTACACTTATGCTGCTAAGCAATTCATCTGCCAATTTTGATGATATTTAGATTAAGGATAGCTTATGTCTTGGATTGAAACATAGAATAATTTTTATTCCAGAAAGAGGTTCTTATTTCTATGGCATAGTGGGGAAACCGCAAGTGTGTTACTTGTAGTCATAATATTAATGTATAGCATTAATTACTGTTGTGAAGAATGTAAGTTTGTACACATGTTTGCACAAGTGAAACTTGTTTCAAGCAAGGCTAATAAGAAAATTATGTACTCCTCCATTATGCTTAATGATAACGCCTTCAGTTTAACATACCTGCTTTATAATTAATGCTAATAAGGTGATATCGATTCAGCTATTCACGTTTTCTTTAGTGCCTTTATGTTATTAGTGTATAAATAACAGGAATTAAAACATTCTGGATGTCACCTCTTATTTTCAAGACATCAATTATTACTAGCTGTTCTCTGCAGTTTCATTCGCGTGGGCTACAATTTATCGCGATAAAAAGTATTCTATGTCCTTCCTCAAGGTTCAAACTATCTCCGTACCAAATTTCGTAAAAATCGGTCCAGTAGGTTAGGCGTGAAAGCGAGGCAGACAGAATCACTTTCGCATTTACGTATAGTATTAGTACATATATCCTAATTAATTGCAACCTATTTATTTAAAGATGGGACTAGCATGCCAAATATGGCAAAAGTCCCAAAATAAAATTATAATAAAAAAAATAAATTAGTTTTTATTTTAATATTGTTTTTTTTTTTTAGTCTGGAATAGCTCTGTCCCATGCACTATGGAGCTGCGCGAGTACATTCAGCCTCTTTGTACTGGCTCGGTTCATTGGAGGCCTGAGCAAAGCTAACGTGAGCCTCAGCATGGCGGTTGTCACAGACGCGTCCAATGAAAAGACCCGAGCTAGGGGCATGGTAATGAAAACAAATTGTCTATATTCATTTCAAACTAGTTTTTAATTGTTTTGTCTTTTGTATAGCACTACAATATTATAGTACAACTGTTTTTCTCTGCTGATTTTAGGCGGTTCTGCGGTAGCAAAAACAACCGCTCGCGGCAGAAAATCTTAGACTTATTCCTTACATTCTCTCTACCTTCAAAGATTACGGATGACGGATGACGGACCGTTCTCAATACCGGAATTGAATACGATGTTGGAATTCCGCTATTAATACCGGTATTGTCAATTTGTGTGGAAAACGTTAGCTTTACTGTTACGTAGTTCTAGGGCTTAAACTGTTGAATTTGACATAACAACTAGGTAACGTCTTTTGCTGCGCGGGATTGATTAACAAACTTTTTATGCAAACAAAGATACATTATTAAATTTAACAAGATTGGGTTCTCTCGATACCGGTATTGGAATATGGAACACATTTCCGAGATTACGATATTCACGCCGGAATCGGTTTCCGGTATTTTACTGATAGCACAGTAGAATAACATTAACAGTATAGCCTTCTACTGTGGTATAGCTAACTTACACTTATCCTTTAACGGTATAACGTCCGTGAAGATGATTAGTTTCGAGTTCCCGATATGTCGACGCTGTTTATACCGGTAAATATAATAAAATTAACATAAAAATGGTACCTGCAGCTATTTTTCACGTTTCAGGCATTAGTTGGGCTGGCCTTCTCAATAGGGTTCATAGTGGGCCCTCTAACCGGGGCGTGGTTCGCTATAACCAGCGACGCCTCCTCAGGCCCTTGGGGAGAGAAGCCTGCCATATATGCCCTGTCGCTCTCGCTAGCTAACATAGCGCTCGTTGCACTGTTTGTACCTGAGACACTTGCCAAGGTAAGTTGGACCTTAAGAACAGCTTTACAGCATAAATTACCTGACCATCATACTAAGATAACGCCTTCTGTGATGCTAAAGGATATTATATGTATATTTAGAAATCATTATTTCTCCTGATTGAATGTGAAGCGGGGATGTAGTTCAGCGGTAGCTATGACGACTTGCAACTTTTACGCCGTGGGTTCGAATCTTGCAATGAGCTTGCGGCCCCCAAGCTCAGGGGGGCCCCTTGAACTCGAATCTGGAGTATGTCGAATTCGGAACACCGGAACAAACGATTTTAAATAGTTTAGTTGGGGCCCTAGTTTATTTTTTGACCCAGGGACTTTGGTTACCTAGCTATGCCACTGTAACAGCTAGCGTTGCCCGGCAACGCCGTTGCATGTCAAAAAATGATTAAAACAATTCTAATATAAAAAAATATTTTCAGGACAAAAGGGCGCCTCTTTCTTTCACTCTCGCCAAAACAGTGGATTTCGTCTCGCCCTGGCACTTGCTTAAATTCACTGCCGTCAAAAATCTATCGAAGCACCAGAACAAAGTACTATCCAAACTGGGACTGATATACTTCTTATACTTATTTATTTACTCCGGCCTAGAGTTTACTATCACATTCCTGACTCATCACACCTTTAAGTACACAGCGATGCAACAGGGGAAAATGTTCTTAGTCATAGGTGAGTAACACTTGGAATCCTTTCGCAATAACAGTTAGTATAGTTGTTTGTTTCTAGTAGATTAGACACTGAGGAAATATTTATTAAGCCAAGGTACTAAACCTTTAGTGCTTTTGTATAATATGTACATTGTCTTTCACCACAAGGCATCATTAACTTGACTGCGGTCACAATTCTTATAAGTCATAAAGTAGTGTAGGTATACACAAATGCAGCTTAAATAGTATTGTAACCATGGTTTTATAATTGATTCATCAACTCTTTTCTATAGGAAATAGGCCTGCTTTTGACTGCAATCTTGCCTAAGCAATAATGCGGTCGACGATGTAGCATTTATGCCTAGAAAGTTCCTGTTCACTCTTACCTTGAAGATTAGCAAACGTTTTTCCGAGATAAACAATACAAGGTGAAACTGGGGTTAAATTCATACCTATCTCTAATAAAAAAAAATTCGGTAAAAATTACACAACAAAACATCTTTAAGAGTCTATCTATTCTTTACCAATAACTAACCTTGATAAATCCCCTGCAGGGTTAATAATGGCAGTCCTACAAGGGGGTGCAGCCAGGCGGCTGGGGGCGAGGGGGGCCGAGGCGGCGGCGCGGGGGGCACTCGCCCTGACTCCTGCCTCTTTCTTATGCGTGGCGCTTGCAGCTTTGCCGCGCCCGCCTCTGCTTTCACCTATCGTGTGGCTCTGGGTTGGGCTTGTGTTATTTGCACTATGTAAGTATATACTTACTAAGTAGGTAAGTAGTCGCTAAGTTAGTAAATACCTACTAAGTTACAGGTTTTGACTCCGCTCTCTAATGCGAAGAGCGTATCACACCCATCTCTATTATATTCTATGTAAACGACATGATACCACGACCGATACCTTCTCCCGGGCGCAAGTCCTGCTTTATGATCGTAAATTTACAACCAAAAAATTGAACATAGTGTTCGCTAAGCAAGCATAAATGGGTATCGGCGTATTGTTGCAGCAACATTGTAGCTCCAGTTAAAACTTACACGGTTTTCTACAGATAACCTCTAAGGCTGGTATACTAGAATGACGCTCAAGTGTAGATCAATACTTGAATGACATATTTTTATGAAATGACAGGCCCAAATCTTTGCTTAACAATTTATTTTATAAACTTCGTAACATTGCATTAGTTTTGATGACCTTCCGCCATCCCGTTCTTCTTTCCCCTCTATAATTATCTTGTTCTTGTTACAGCAACAGCGTTCGCCGTGTCGTGCATGACAACAATGGCGGCGGGGCAGGCGCCGGGCGCGGCGCGCGGGGCCGTGCTCGGCACGCTGCGCTCGCTGGGGGCCCTGGCGCGCGCCTCGGGGCCCTTGGTGGCTGCTGCAGGTACGTCTACTTAGCCCCTAGGGCCCTAGCTAGCCCCTAGGACTAACTAACCCTAACTATACCTATATGAATTATTATTTTCAATCTCTCAACCCCATATATAGACTAGAAATAAAAAAATGTTTGTCGGCAACCGCATTAAATTTTCCCACGGAGTTACAGTGAGTGAAAATAATCTTGTAACAAAACCTCAACATTACTCCAGGTGTTGCCGGTGACGTATTTGTGATGGGCTGTCACCTTGCTAGCTACTATATTTTTTTTATTAAATTGCAAACACCTGTTAGAAGGACAGCTAAAGTCATACATATTGTGTAGGAGATGAAAGTTGATCAATTTATACCAAACCAAAGTTCAATATCTTGATCAAAATGCAAGTTTGACGGTGGAAGTGGTAAATAAAAAAGTATACCACGATTTATGACACTTTACTTTTTGAGAGAAAGCCTGACTTCCAGTGTTAACGATGAGGGCTGATTTCTTTTTTGTTCTGACACGTTTTACCGCAAGTCACCTGATGTTGTCTGACGATGTGGTCGATGGTAGCGCCACGGTACATTTGGACTGGAAACTGGCACTCAACTGTGCCTGCCAGCGTTGGACCACAAGTGAGGCTGCCGCACTTGAGAGCATAGCTTCATTATGATGATTTTAATTTAAGGCTGCGCCTAATGCTGGAAAAAAAAACAGACGGCCCCTGTGTTTAATATTTTATCTACGTTACTTTGTTTAGAGTTTAAAATCGCGTGACCGCGTACAGTTGACGATAATGATGGATTCGAGCTCCAAGCTATAATTTTATTTAATTATTCAAAATATAAGCATGAAATAAAAAAACTAATCGATTACTCGAGTAGAACATTAATTTGGCTATGTAATTCGTAAAAAATAATGTATGGTTGTCGTTGATAATTTAGAACATTTGAACTAAAACAGTTTATTTTTCGTACAAGTTTTGTATTTTTTTTTAGACACCAGATTTTTTTTCAAAATTCGATTCGATTACTCGGCTTCTACGGATTCTACCCCTACCTATAGTATTTTTTTAATTTCACCATTTACATTCTTTACCATTAAACTATGTGTTTAAAAATACACCTTTTGGGGTTGATCGCCCCCTTATGCTAAAACACAGTCTTTATAATAATTTATTTTACTCATAATAGTTTACTGACTATTTATAACAATTTTATTTCTGTTTACAGTGTACTGGTATTCCGGGGCAGCTATTACGTATACCATAGGGTCGGTAATTCTAATCATTCCTGCTGTGATGTTATTCAGACTGAAGACTTTTTAATAATAAATTATTTAATAGCAGATTTTTTACTGCTGTAACATGTAAGCAATAACGCTATTTATTTTTATACCTTTCTATTTATTTTGATGTTTGTATAACAGAGTAAATGTATTACTTAATTGATACTTTTCGATTAATTTATCTCGAATAACAGTATTAAAAATTATTTGTTTAAATTTGTCGTTTTATTTTACGTCACGTCAACTTTGAGGTAGGCAGAATGGTAGGAGCTAAATTCTAACTTTCACTATAGAACATAATTATAGCACTACCTTACATCACATAATATTAGTCATGTGGGATTCGTTTTAAAATTCTACTAATATGTGAAAGTTTGTGAGGATGAATCTTTTTTACTCTTTTACACAAAAACTACTGAACGGATTTTGATGAAATTTGGTCTAGATATAGCTCTAACCCTGGAGAGGGACATATGATATTTTTATCGCACTAATGTGTAGTCCACGCGGGTGAACACGCGGGGCGCAGCTAGTGTATAATATAGTGTTTGTAGCAGATAAGCGTTATCTCATCTACCAATCTAGCTCATACATAACGATTTTGGTATGAAGATAAGCAAATAGCCATAGATTAGCAAACAGAAATAAAAAATACTATAGGTATGGCTGCAACCGCTTTTAGAAAAGTCTAGCCGTTCCCTCGGTTTCACTTACTTCTTAATTGCTACAGGATTTCTATAACATAGCCTATGACACTCAGGGATAGTGTAGCTTTCTAACAGTGAAATGATTTTAAGATACGGATCATTAGTTGATTAGTATATTTTTACCTGTTTAAAACAAAAGAGCATATTATTATTATTGCAGTACCTAATTAATTAGTGTCCAAAAACCATTCGTCTGTAGAAAACATTTTGTTGTGTATGTTTCCATAGCAACGGATTGTTTTGAAATAATACATTGACTCATGTCGTGTCAGCTTTGTTTACAATCGACCTTTTAAACCTTACATTCTCTTTGCGACCTTTCTCCAAACTTTCTCCCAAAATGCCTCTATTTAGTAATAAATTCACGCCAAAATCGATTCCTGTGATGAAACAAGACACTTCAGTGATAAAGAATGAGTTCGGCAGTGATTACGCCTCGAAGGAACTTGCAATAGATGTAGCACCTCTTAAACTCAAATTGGGAGACTTTGAAATCTCCTTCGAAGATGGTCAGTGGATTCCAGGTATGTACCTATGGTTTGTTACACAGTAGGTACCTACTTAGGCTTCGCAATTCATTACATTTAACTTCACGCATCACACAGCATGGGCTAGATATATTAGCTGAAGAACCGATAACCGTTGGGGCAAACGTGTTCGTAGTGGTAGGACGTCCTCTAGCTAGGTACTCGTAGATCGACGACATACGTAAAATGGCTGGTAGCGGTTGGATGAGAGGAGCTGAAGATAGGGCTCAGTGGCGTGCTTTGGGAGAGGCCTATGTCAAGCAGTGGACTGAAATAGGCTGATTATGATGATGGTGATCATCACCCATCATAGCGCAAATTCTGAGCACAATATTTATACAGCTTCAGGCAAAGCGGGTGCAGCTCACAAGGAGAACATTCGTCTCAAGAACGAGTTGGAGAGACTTGAAGAGGAGAACAACATGTTGCGGTTGAAGTTCGAGATACTGCTGGACATGATGACAGACAAGACCGTCGAGGCTGAGCAGCAGGACCTACAGAGGGCGCAGAGTCTGGGCTCTTTGAAACAAAAGAGTAAAAAGCAGAAGTGGTAGTTGGTAACCTTACTAGGTCAGGGTATTACTTTATTTCGTTTGGAGAGTATTTTGGTTTATTGACTTTAAGTGCGCATTAGGCCGCTGGCCGCGCGGCTAGAGCACTAGGTGGTCTGATGCTAAATGACGATATGGTCGAAGATGGCATCACGCTACACCTGGATTTGGACCTGGCATTATCTCCCACTGCATCGATGCTTTATATCGAGTTATTTGTGAGCAAACGTTAAATAGATAGATAACGCTTTATTGTTACCCTAAATTAAATGTTAAACGTTACCGTGTAAGAACCATAAAAAATAATAATAATAGGTGAGCAGCTATGGTGATGTAAATATAATAATAATAAATAATTTGTACGGTGTATATTATTGTTTTATTGTTGCAGTTGCACGAAGTACCGATTATTTTGTAGTTTACGAACTAGTTCTAAGATTTACTTATGATTAAAAAACCACAATATAAAATGCAAAAAATATTCAGAAATACTTTTAGTAACAACATTTATTACTCTTAAAACTATATAAACATAACTATCCTAATATAATGAGCTATATCACAAGTTATAAGGCTGTTATTACGACATGCTTAGTTTAAAAGCTCGCGCACATTAGGGCGGGCCGCGCCGCAACGCATTTCTACTGCTCTTTCCAACAGAAAATAAACGACAGTGCTGCATGATGTTTTACGGTGCGGCCCGTCTCGTGATCACGGTGCTTGCAACAGGGCGGAAATGTACAGAACTCAAACAAACACTTGGTAAATATTTCGTTTCAAAACCTATTCTATCTATGCGTTAACTAACTCAGATGGCTCAGCGACCCAAAGTGTCTTGGCCTCCGAAACGAGAGAGCGCTACTCTTTTCCATCTTGAGCGATTTTAGCCCAGTTCAGAGTCTGGAGTTCGCGTAGGTCCGCATCCACCGCGCTATGCGTTGGTATATTATGAGTATATAAGTTATTGTGAATCATTATTATTGGGACACCTGTTCCTCGTATGGCCCTCTTGCCGGCAGAGGCCACACTTGCGGCTCCTTGCGTTGCTGTCGTCCGAGTGGCCTCCTCTTCCACCCCTGCCGCCGCGACCGCGCC
Organism: Opisthograptis luteolata; assembly: GCA_931315375.2. Lineage (NCBI taxonomy): Eukaryota > Metazoa > Arthropoda > Insecta > Lepidoptera > Geometridae > Opisthograptis > Opisthograptis luteolata. The sequence continues at coordinate 4,776,492 of OV928044.1, forward strand.
CCCGTCCACGATAACCTGAACTGCCTCCTCCTCCGCCGCCACCACCTCCACCGCCTCCCCAGTCTGCACAAAATAGTAAAAGTCAATACTCAAAAATATTTATTGAGTACGTGTAGGTTACAATAAGGGATCACTAATTAATAATCCTGATCCGTTATCCGCGGTTTTGGATCGATATGTCGTGTTTTAATAAGTCATTTTAGTAGTAATATGTCAAGTTCTAGTACTAAAATGACATAGTGGTGTCGATTCGGTTTTGCATTCTCTAAAACTAAACTAAGTTTGACAGGTCTCTGATTAGCGCCGTCTTTATTTTACTTCAGTGGTTAGAAAAAGACAGCAATACTATTAGACCTGTCAAATTTAGTTTAGTTTTAGAGAATGCAAAACCGAATCGACACCATTATTAGTATGACATGACATATCGATCCAAAACCGCGGATAACGGATCGGGATCGATTATTAATTTCGGGCGTTAAACGGCAAACTGAAAAGTAGATACGCCTGTTCGAAACTCCTTACGTCGGCAAAATAACAGGCAAGAAATGTCCGGCAGGTTATGTTTGAGATTCTTCATTACCATCGATATCCACAGTTCAAAGGTGATGATAAATCCAGTTTACAACTAGCAAATGACCCAGTATTTTGTTGATTTTTACATAATAATACGAGATGTCATTAGAATTATATTACGTTGAAAGTGGCGCGGTTTAACCCGCGTGGGCTACAGTTTATCGCGATAAAAAGTATCCTATGTCCTTCCTCAGGGTTCAAACTAGATATCTCCGTACCAAATTTCATTTAAAGCGAGAGGCTTTCACGCTTAAACTACTGAACCGACAGACAGACAGAATAACTTTCGCATTTACAATATTAAGTTGGGATTAATAGGGATAATGAGCGATGGTGGCCGAACGGTTTAGGCGTGCGACTTACAAGACGCCGACACCGAGTTCGAATCCTCTCGGCCCCGCACCTATGACTTAAGTGCGGATTTGCCATCGCTCAAACCGGTGAAGGAAAACATCGTGGCATGTCCAAGAACTGCAACATTCAAGGGCATGCGACATCTACCAACTGGGCCAGCGTGGTAGATTACAGCCCATACTCTCTCTCTGAGAGAAGGCCGGAGTCCCAGCAGTGGGAACGTGAAAGGACGTGAATGATGAATAGGGATAAATTACCCGTGGAAGAGCTAGAGCCACCCTCATCTGCCCATTGGAAGAAGTTGCAACGAGCATTGAAATCTTTTGGGCATGCGTAAAACGGTCGGCCTTTGTTTGGCCCCTCTTTATGCACAGTTATCCTGTAAAAATAATAATATGTAATAGAAATACGTAAAAATAAATGAACTTTATTCCAAAGTCTGCGAGGTTGATTTCATGAACAAAATTAAGTTTTTGTCATTATTATCATTAGTTTATTACATTCCCTATGCTGCAACACAGGTCATCTCTCAGGGATATTCCGGGCCATGGTCTACCTATGTGGCCCATTGCGGGCTGGCAATATGTTTGTAATATATCAAGTTATAATTATTCCAATTGGATGGGACTGTATAAACTACGCGCGCGCGTATTCAAAACCTTTACCTACTTACCCTTGCGAAGCCCGAGTCAGTGTTATAAATTATACAACTCAAGTAATAGATACTAGGAGACTAGATCTGATATTGTCAGCCAGAAAGCAAGTCGGATTGTTATTGGTCAAGAAATCTTTATCATGACAACCGGATATTGGTGTTGATTCGGTTATGCATTACTTTATTAGGTAGAAAAAGACAGCAATACTATTAGACCTGTCAAACTTAGTTTAGTTTTAGAGAATGCAAAACCGAATCGACACCAATGTTTTGAACATTCTACTTTCAACACCAAAACTTCAACACTTACTTCTTGCAAGGCAATCCGCAATTACATTTGACATCATCATCGTTTCCCGGGAAGCTGTCTCTCGAGAAGCTAGGAGCAATGCCCCAGCCCCTCGTCGTGTTACTGCTAGACGGTTGCTGAGGGTTGCTACTCCACGAACTCGTTTGTGGCGGTGTATCAGCGTTTTGGGCTCCGTCCGACTCAGGGGCCCAGAGGAAAAAATCGCAACCCCCATTTTCTTTACCAACGGGACATTTGTAGAACTTTTTACCTGTAACATGAAGTTTGTATGAAGTAATTAATCATCATTGGAATTCAACGGGCAACTAGCAAGTTGGGTAGCTGCTGACTGGGCAGTAAGCTAGAGTTTCCTGTGGCTGGAGAAATTGGATTATCTATATTACAGACAATAAATTCTTCTATAGACGAGGGCCAGTTTTGACCACATTGTCACTCAAAATCAATTGTCATGGTTAAACGCTACCCTGTAAGATGTAAAACAAAAAGTTGTGCCGCTTTATAATATCAAAGATTTCAAAAGGTTACATTGACTTTCTTTCGTTTCGTTCGTTTTTTCCAGCAATACCTGTAGGTATTACAAAACATTTTCCTGAGATTTCTACTGTTACTGTTTACAATCCTTTATAAGCTGGGCTAAAGTTGTACACATATGACTAAGCTAAGATGCTACTAAGGGATACCACCACACACAAATGTCTGGATGAACGGGGAACTTTTACCAGCAGTGGGAGAAAGAGTATAAAATAAGCTGGCTGTGATTAGCCTAGTAGCAAAGAGTTTCACTCACCAAAATTAGCGGTCTGCTTCCGGACAGTCAACAAGATTGCTGCCATATTGCAACCACAGAGCACATCTCCATCCCCGTCGCCACCCGTACCAGGTACCGGCATTCTCTGATTATTTTGAGCTCTATTTACTGTGTGTGGCGGTTGAAATTGCCTTGGGGGATTCCCTTGCTGGGTAGGCCTAGATGGCATTACTGGTACTGTACTACTTGAGCTATTTGGCCAGCTGTTTGTTGATGGCGTCGGCCAATCGGTTGGCGGATTTGGTCCATTGTTCGTTGAGGAGTTCTGGACATTTTCCGCTGTACTATTTTGCCTGCTGACTGTACTATTTTGTCTATTAGTGGTTGTAATGTTATTTTGGGATCTAGCACTTTCTGGTACGGCTCTGACGCTGGAAAGCGTTATTTTCATGAGTTCTAGGAAGGTGGTGTCGCAGCCGCCGAGGCACGCCGTGTACGGCGGCGGGTAGAGGTGGCTTATAGAGTTGTTGCGCCACTCGAATGTGACCTTCTTGTAGTTGGGACCGCACTGAAATAGAATTTTTATTTGGGCACATATTTTTTTATTGGTAAAGGTAGCGCTTGACCACAGTCGCCAGATGTAAATAACGACGTGGTCGAAGATGGCACCGCGCTACACACGGACTGGAAACTGGGTCTTAAAGTGAGGTTTCCGGAACAGACGATTTATATATGTAGATAGATAGGATGTCTATATAGGATAGATTACAGAACATTACGGATGAATTTTCATATTGATTTTTTTTTAATTTTCTTCGTCCGTAGAGTGCAAGCTTGAAGAATAAACGTTCTCTATTTATTTTATTTTACATTATTTGTTCAAACTTACCGTAGAGCACGTTTCCGGTAAGACCTGCAACGACTTCACAATAGTGGGGAACCACAGAGCGTTCTTGCAGTTAGGGAACGAAAGGCAACTGATGTAGAATTCATCTGCGTTGTTCTTCTTTGTTCTCACGACCATGTCTGAACCGCATTTAGGACATTTCAACACTGAAAACGTAAAGTGGATATGAGTTGACAACTTGACGATTCACTAGCGTTTAAAAAAAACATGCATACCATCCACATATAATTTTGTCCATAATAGTACAAAAATTGTACAACAAATTCATATAACTTTCCCATTATATATTTTCTCTGCATAGTATAAAAACAAAGTCACTTTTAGCGTGTGTAGCTCTGTATGTCTGTAAATCCGCTAACTCTTCCTAAGTCATGCAACGAATTTTGGTGCGGTTGTCACCATCAGATGGGATATAGTCCTCCCTCAGGGTTAAAAAAATCTCCGCACCACTCACATTTAAATCGGATCAGTAGTTTAGGCGTGAACGCGAGGCAGACAGACAGACAGGCAGACAGACAGAGTTAATTTTCATTTATAATATTAGTAGGGATCAGGGCCGGATTAACCATAAGGCAGATTAGGCAACTGCCTAGGGGCCCCGCATCGGCTAGTGGCCCTGTGCACGCACCCAGAAACTTATAACGAACGAAAAATTTATTTGAAAATTGTTATCCTTCCAAAAATACTCATAATTTACTTTCATTTGTTTTCACTATGAATATAATTGAATAGTGATGGAAAAAATATATTTGAAAAGTAAGAAAAGGGTAACGTAAAGGGGCCCCGAGAACTGAATCGCCTAGGGGCCCTGACAGGGTTAATACAGCCCTGGTAGGAATGGTATAGTTACCAGGAGGCATATGAGGCATATTTGTAGTGCTGGGCGTGTATTCGTTCGGCCGCTCGCTGAATCTCTCCGCTAGCGCGCTGTCTATCTTGTTCGCTTCAGCCGCCACGGTTATGTACACTTCTCTGTACTTTGCTATCTAATTTAACAACATTACAAAAAAAATACATTTACAATTAGATTTAGCTTTGCAACTACAGTTTATCGCACTAACAAGTACCTACCCTAAATGTCCCCTAAACAACTATTAGTTTTTCCCGAATTTTCGGGCAATTTTTAAATTTATTTACCCTTTTTAAAATTAACAAACATCCATCCAGCCATCTTCACAAACTTTCACATTTATAATTATAGTGTAGAAGATATATTTTGCTGTAAACTTTTGTGTGAGTACCCATTTTTTTGCGTATTATAATGCCACCAACAACTTTGCACAGCAAAGTCCTGCGCAACACAGTATCGCGCTCAACACTCCCAAAAATCACCTTAGAAACCTAATATCCCTACTTAATATTATAAATCCGAAAGTAACTTGGTCTGTCACGCTTTCACGCCTAGTTTGAACCCTGGGGATGGACATGGCATACTTTTTATCGCGATAAACTGTAGCCTACGCGGGCGAAACCGCAGGGAACAGCTAGTACCCAATATTTTCACTTTTTACTACCTGCTCAGCCAAAACAACTTGCGGATTCTTCCTTCCTTCGCTAATCTCTTTCAAGTCCGCCTCGAGCTGGGCCCTCAGGTGCGGCTTCGATATAGTCAGCCCCATCGCGTCGTATCCCTCCACTAGCCCCATCCCGAGCAGGCCCGGCACGAAGTGGATAGCGTCGGCGAGAGCCACGTACGAGCGGTTCTTTATCGTTTCTATGTGATCGGCGTGGGTGGCGTCCGTCCCTATACAAATTAGGAAAGGGCAGGTTTTATTTATGGCATTAAAAAAACTTCTTATATATGGCAAAAAACATGAGAATTATACTGTTTTAAACTACCATGGTCAAAAACATTAGAATTAGGTTTTATAAGGGGATAATTACCATGTATTTGTTTTTGTTTGAGTTCTCGATATTTCGTCACTGTTGCAAGCGCCATGATCACGAAAATACTAAAAGTTTCTGACGTATCTATCTACCCGCTTCCTTGCACGTTTTTTGCTTACGATGACATTACCATTTTCACACAAGTAACTCGCAACTCGATTCAAATCTCGACACACAAAACTCACGGTAATTACATACACACATGGTAATTATCCCGTTATAAAACCTAATTCTAAAATGAGAATTGTAAACAAATGTAAGTAAATAATTTTTATTCGGTGTTTTATTTAATACTAGTACCGCGTGTTCCCGTTATCCCGCAAAACATTTTTCCAGGACTGTTAATCCAGGGTATAAGCTATCTCTATTTCAAATTTCATCAAAATCGGTTTAGTAGTTACGGTGATAGGTGGTAACAAATATTCACACACGAAAACAGAAACTGGTCTTAACTAATACCATAATGCAGTTTATAAATACCGATTCCATGTTTTTCCATTAAAGCTATCAGGTCGGCTTCGGTCAGAAGATTCGGCGGGGAAGTGCTGCCATCTAACATGTCTATGCTTGTTGGATTAAATGTTTGACCAGTCTGTAAAAATTACGAAAAGCTTTAGTAAAATGTATTTTTCTTCATTAATTAAATTTTGAACCTTATCACTCACCTGATAAACATGAATTTCCTTCGACGACCACTTATCGTAAGGATAGACCTCTAGATAATTCCTAGCTGTGATCATGAGGCCGCTAGCTGAAAACTTTTCGTTGGCGACTTCGATGGAAACGGTGGTCTCTTGGCCTTGCGCGTCTTTTGAGCAGCAAGCGAGGAAGGAGCGTACTATGAACTCGTAAAGTCGTTGCTCGTTGCCGGACAAACCTGGTGAGCAGGTAGGGAAAAAAATATATAGTTTAAAAAACTAAAAAAAACACTTTAAAAACGCACTGAAAAATATAAAATAATTAAATTGACTTGTATTAGTTACGATATAATGGTTAATTCAACAAGTGTTCCGGATGCATCATCAGATCAGGTCGATGATACCAAATTATTGCATTGTCATCGAGATTACATACACATACAAAGTTTCAAGTCGATACGACAATTAGAAGTAGGTGAAAATTGACTTCTAAGATTTGATTACATTGTTAGTTAGTTAGTTAGTTAGTTAGTTAGTTAGTTACAAGTCAAGCTAATAAAAGTGTTTTAAAAATGTATAAAAAGGAAAGAGTTACGATATAAGTGTATAACTCTTTTTAGAAGAATGATGATTATGATTCAACATTTCTGTCGTATTCCGCTAAAGCTAAGACTGTCATGCATATGGCTTGAGGATAAGGTATGTCCACATTACAGTTTTTCATGTTAATCTTACGTCTTCAATTTCTTTCTTTTCGATTCGTCTCGCGTCAAGCGTCAATATTGATTGCCTTAAGACGCATTCACAACGTCAACTTGTTTGTTGACAAAGTTTCATAGACAAAGTTTTTCTACGATACGGATGTTTTAGCCAATCAGCGAACGACGGTTTCATATAATATTTTATGCGTTTGGTATTGAGATATTTCTGCGAGAAAAAACACCGCTTCACTTAAAGAAAACTGAATAAGTCCATGCGAAGTCAATAACAGCAGACACTTACTATTTGCGTACTTAGTAGGATGTATAGGAGGATGGGCCTTATCACTCTTGTTCCCTTGCCTCGGCGTCGGGCCTCCGCTATCCATGATCCCTTGCGCGAAGGCCCCCCAGTTGGGGTCCCCAGTTTGTAACCCCACTAGCTGTCCGAGGTTCATCTCTTTAGGGTACTCATTGGTCTCTGTACGGGGGTATGAGATGAACCCTTGCGTGTATAGCTTTTCGGCGAGGCGCATGGTTTCTTTGGCGTTGATTTTTAGCTTTCTGGAGGCTAGCTTCTCTAGTTCCTGAAAATTGTGTTATACTTTTGAGTATGAAACTTGGAGGTGTTTAAATGATACATTAGTCCCTCTGCGGTCCTTAAACTATACCTGTGTAAAAATCACACCAATTATTTGCTACAATAGTGACAAAAAAATCTACAAACCAACAAACTTACTTTGGCATTTTAATCCCTACATAAATCCCTTACTTATTATAAATGCGAAAGTAACTCTGTCTATCTGTCTGTTACTCTTTCACGCCTAAACTACTGAACCGAATTAAATGAAACTTGGTACGGAGATAGTTTGAATCCTGGGGAAGGACATAGGATACTTTTTATCGCGATAAACTGTAGCCCACGCGTGTGAAACCGCGGGGAATAGCTATAACTCTACAATATAAATAGTCCAGTTGGGCCAGCCACAGGAAACTCCAGCCTACTGCCAGTCAGCAGCTGATTCATTACTTCATACAAACTTCACGTTCCAGGTAAAAAGTTCGTGTGAAACCGCGGGGAACAGCTAGTTTTAAAATAAAATTACTATTACTATCGGTTGGAACAGTCATAGTTAGTTTTAAGTTAGGCATTTTAAAGTGATCACATGTTCCTACTAAATATTTTTTTTTGACTTGATTTGAGTTTCGAATAGCTTTTTGCGGTTCTAAGTAGAAACCTAGTTAATTACCAACATACCACTGTGTCTAAAGGCAAAGGCCTCCATTTGGACTTGGGCTTGGTTTTGACGTCGCACACTTTAGCCTGCGGGCTCTCGAGGCACATGTCGTGGAACAACTGGCACGCGTCGCGGTCGAACAGGCGGACGCGGTCCCAGGAGAAGTCTACGCTCAGATCGTGCTGTGTGTGATTTACTGAAAGTAATATCATTACAATTAGACTACTATGTTCATGTTGGGAACGCGGAACTCAATTTATTTAATACTAGCTGCGCTCCGCGGTTTAACCCGTGTCTTCCCGTTACAAGCTATCTCCATTTCAAATTTCACTCAAATCCGTTCAATAGTTTTTGTTGAATGAGTAACGAACATCCATTCTCACAAAATTTCACGTTTATAATATTAGAGTACGATAAAATCAATGATAGACTAGTTTATATTTTTATTACTACTTATTAAATTAAGTTGAATTTGCTGTATTACTAAAATAAATTTGTTACACAAATTGTAGATAGCAAAAATGTAACAGCCTTTACTTGCAAAATCTGTACAGTCAGCGACAAAACTCCCTGAACAATAACAGATTTTCTGATCACCTTCATCATCGTAAACACCAACCTTTGACCGCATCATCACTTAAAATCAGTTGTGTGGTCAAACACTACCTTGTAAATTGTAAGAAAAACCCAATCATTACTGATCTAAATAATTGATTGAAAAATTGAGTATACCAGCTATTTTTGTCGCTGACCATACCTAAATCTGACAATGGTGTCGATTGACAGGTCTAATAGTATTGCTGTGCTTTTTTTACTTTAGTGCTTAGAAAAAGACAGCAATACTATTAGACCAGTCAAACTTAGTTTAGTTTTAGAGAATGCAAAACCGAATCGACACCAATATAACAGTAAAGATTTTACCTTTAATTTTCCAAAAAGGTTCAGCAACAAATTCTTCCACAGCCCTGTACCTCTCCACCACAAAGCCCAGCGTTGGGAACTGACATGACCCGTAACTGACTAGACTGTCTGCCAGTTTGCTCGGGAACACCTTCTGTAGTCGGAGGGTTTGGAACCTTGTGAATGCCGCACCTAAATAGTAAAAAAAAAATAGATTCAGTTTTTTTTAATATGATATGGTATGTGATATGCAACACGAATCAAGATAAAAAAGTTAAAATATTTGGTAGGGATTTTCAAGTTGTTCATGCATACTGCGTGACGATAAGGCAGCCGAATCGACGTAGGCTGCGCGGGATGCGGGGCGGGCCACACCGAAGGGGTCTGCGTCCTGCAGTCACCAGCGCGTTGCGTGCGCGCCGAACATTCGAGCATTCCACGGCCACGAAGGCCCACCTATATTACTCAGTACATTTAAATAAACTAACAATATCTCAAGAACCAACTCTTTCAATTATACTGTACGCCGCTGCACCTACACAAGTATTCGCCTGGCTAGCTATCATCTTCAAGTTAAGAATCTGTCGCCAAGCACTTAACGGTGCAGTCTGACATGACAGCCAGTTCCCAGCCCAGGTGTAACGTGGCGCCATCTACAACCACATCCGCACTTAACATCAGGTGACTTATGATCAAATGCTACCTTAAAATAAAAGAAAAAGTAAAATATTGTCTTAAGTCTTTTTCTGAACTTTCGCATATTTTGTGTACAATGAAGTAGCAGGTACTTTAAAGTCTTTTACCTATTCTTAAGTCCAACTCTTGCCTCACGTCAACAGCATCACTAATGTTCTTATTAGGCTGCTCCAAGTTATTCAAAGCTCTCTGTACAGACACAGATGTGATCTCTGAGAACTTGGCTCTGTATATCCTGAGGTTGCTCTTGATGGCTGTACAGACTTGGATGATTTCATAGCCAATATTTTCACCTTCCCTGTCGCAATCTGTCCAGATGATCAGGCCCGCGCAGCTGCGTACCTCTCTTTCTAGAGTTTTCTAGAAAATAAAACAATAGGATTAGTATTCGATTAGTATAGGGAGGTTTTAAACTCAATTTTGCTTAGTGTGTAAGTCTAAAACTGCTAAAGTAAATTGAATATATTGCTTTTTATGTAAATATGGTAATCTTGTGGTGAAAAAGCAGACAAGCCTGATGGAAAGCGGTCACCGTCACCTATGGACATTTGCAACACCAAGGGAGTTGCCGATGCATTGCCGACCCATAAGAACTCTTTTCACACCCATCTTGAAGGATTGCAGTTTGTAACACTGATGAAGGACTTGTGGGGGGAGCTTGTTCCACATTTGATTAATAACTTTTATCACCAAATTGTTTCCTCATAAATAATATTAAAGATTTTATATTGCTGGTGAAACTACTAAACTATCCATAAAACTTGCCTTAATTTTATCATAGTTGTCCGGGCAGTACTTGAACACGGGTGCATCAAACAAGCTCAGTGGACTGCAAGACTGCCAATGTTTGTATGCTCCTACAAACTCCAAGGCAAGGAGATGACCTGATACTGATGTCATCACCATTTGGCACTTCTGTCTCATCACATCAGCTTCAAACTCATAAATTTTGTTGTACTGTGATAGCCCTTCACGCTAAAATTTTAGAAAAGTAAAACTTTATTTCTTAGATTTTACACATACATGATATATGTATTGGACCTCAGTATTTAAATGTTATTTAAACTATTGTAAGTGATGAAAGGATGCATTTTATCTGATTTATCAATGAGATATAAACTGCTATGTAAAGAATTTGTTACCCTTCTGGAAGTCCCTCGAGATAGATGAAGAGCAATGTTTTTAGCGGCATCATTCTTTTCAGCTACATTTAAAAATTTCATAGTGTCTGTTTTACGACGAATTAGTATAATAACAGGGTATTTATTTGAATATAAGCTGATAACTCTTCGTCGGAGGTTATACCCATTACGAAGAAATATTCTCATATTTAGTGCATGAAATGGTTCATGGCTAGACTAAGCAGTTAATATTAGGTGAAAAACAATTAATTTGTGTCCAGAATTTATTGTATTATGATTAAAATTCAATATTATTATTATTGTAAACAAACAAAATTAAACAAATCACCCGCTTTAACCAGTGTCACTGTCAATGTCAAGGAAATTTGTTCTGTCAACTGACAAGCAATGAATGAACAAAGTGAACGAAGCTATGAATGAAACCTGTAATCATAACCACAGGAGACAATAAAAAAGACACTATAAAATAAAGCAATTGAACGGCGCTGCATAGTTCATGATGTGACAAGCTTGGCTTCATGACATTGACAGCTTGAAACTTGACACCTTGACTTGACAGACTGAGTTGTCTGTTTTGTTTTGGTTTGTTGTGGAAAGGACGGTTCCCTTTCCCTCGGAATTTATATAAAAATAGATTTTATATCTTTATTTATTTACTGTCAGACCATTCAGATATAATAAGGACAATGTTACACTCGCGCTCATTTGCGCACCAACCTTTAAACTTTACGAGGATGTGTTTTCTTGTTAATTGTCTCAAAAGGATGAAGAGTTCTCAGCAGTGGTTAAGTCGGCAAAAAACAGACCCTTACGTTGAAAAGGCAAAAATATATAATTACAGGTAAAGACATTTTAGGTGGCTTTAACCCTTCATTGGAATGCTAAGCCATTTGCTTCTCCTTTGTTCTAAAACAACAATAATAACCAACATGTTTTTCTTTGTTTTAGGTGTCGAAGTGCTTTCAAACTGATAGAGATGAATGAAAAGACCAATATTTTGACGCCAGGTCTCTCAGTAATCGATCTCGGGGCCGCTCCGGGGTCCTGGACCCAAGTTGCAGTTCAAAAAACTAATGCTGATGGAGTTGACGCTAACAAACCCAAAGGAAAAGTGCTTTCGATTGATAAACTGCAGATATTTCCCATCGAAGTAAGTGTAAACACTTTGTATCTGAATGTTCTAAGAAATTCGATCTGTGAAGTATTTGATAAAGTTAAAAGCCTGTGATGCACAACAATCATAATTCTTCAAGAACCAACATAAATTTTATGCATTGCTATCTATTTCGTCCATATTTTGTGTCTAATAATGCTAACTTTTTTTTTCATTAAATTGAAACGTTTATTATTTTGAGTTATGTACAGTCATAATGTCCATACAGCCAGTGTATGGTTCTAATGTTTTCTTTGCACAAGTTTCTCTTAGCCATCATTAGCCAATTATTATTATGTATATTACCTAGTTGTTTCTATATCATAATTTATTTGATGAGACGTGTGAAAAGTGTTACAGATTTTTTTTTTTCACAATTTACATGGTAGCGTTTGACCACAAGTCACCTGATGTTAAGTGACGATGTGGTCGAAGATGGCGCCACACTACACCTGGACTGGGAACTGGCTATAATATGGGTTATAGGAGTGTATGTATGCCCTTGATATGATTTCAAATTGATGAGACACATAATTTACTTTGACTTATTACTAGAAATTATGTTTCATTGCAGGGAGCGACTATAATGAGCAATATGGACTTCAACACTATTGAAGCTCATGACAGGGTGGTAGATATTCTCAATGGGAAGAAAGTGGATGTGGTTTTATCAGATATGGCACCAAGTGCTACTGGAGTCAGAGAATTGGACAAAGACAGAATTCTAGGCTTAGCCTATATGGCACTTAGATTCGCGGCACTGGTCACAAAGGTTGACGGTAACTTGCTGTTCAAAGTATGGGATGGTAAAGAAGTACCTATTCTTCAAATGGACTTGGAAAGATTCTTTAAAAGTATTAAAATAATGAAACCTCAGGCCAGTAGGTCGGAGTCATCAGAAAAGTTTATTTTAGCAAGAGGATTCAGGGGTATACAGAGACCTCTAGAAAATGGTAGATGGGGATAAATTTAGAAGGGAGTTGAGCTCCTTGCCAGAGTATGTTTTTATCAATTGCTATCATTTGAGACTCCTCGCATCAGATATATATAATTAATTGCTTTGCATCAGGCCAGATAGCAATCAAACGTTGATCAAAAAAAAATAATCAAAAAATGCTACTGTTGTAAGTAGATAATTTTTGTAAATATGTATATTTTTATGATTTAAAATGTCTTCCATTTTTGGTAGGTGATAATGATACCTGATAAGCTAAGTATATAGCAATAAATAATTGTTGTAGCAGAGAATGCAATAATATATTAAATGTTATGTAAGTAAAGTAAATAAAAGACAATGCCATACATATTACAAGAATTAATGTTTATTTTCCATTTAGCATGTTTCGCAGCATATAATTCAATCCTTGGATTAATCAACTATCCAGCAGTAAAATACAATCATAGCTAATAAAACACGCAATTAAAATATATCTCCATATCTTATTTATGTCTAAGCACTATCAATAAATTGCACACAATAATTTATTTTTGTACCAATTGTGTTAATTGAAACTTAAACATAAAAGTATTATAAAAATATCACATTATTATCTGAGTATCTACTACTAAGAATGTACAATAATAATGCACTAAATAGCTGGACGTAAACATATCCTTTTGTACAACATTCTTTTGTTTCCCAAAAACAAAGCTTTATGTTTTTTTATTGTTCAACACTTTTCAATAGCTATAAACAACTTATGGGGTTTATTGTTATGAAGTCTGTTCAAATGTTCAACAAGAATGGTGAGGTAGGTTTGGTACATTACCTACTCATTTACGTTTGTAATTTTTATCAGTATTCAATATACTGTGGAAGAACTGCACCATTTAAAAATACTTTTGATTTGAACAAATTGACTCACTTTTATGAATACACTGATGACCTCAATTCTGATAAATGAGTAACTACCACTAAATCGAATACTGATTGTGCGTTACCGATACAAATAACAGCAATAGCTGATCAATTAACGAGTTTTAACATTAATTTACGTGACATAATAAGAAAAAACTTACATACAAAATTGTATGGGCAGGCTCATTGATGCTTCTATAACGTATTTAGTCACAATATGAATAAATTATATTAATGCGTTTCTAATGTTTATTTAATACGTGTTATCATTGCCACAGAATAAATAAAGGGTCATCGCGACCACAAGGTCTTTGTACTCTTCAAAAGTAGTGCCTACAAGAAATTCACGCTACGCGACTCTGTGCTCGAACATAATGGGTAGACTAACTTTATATTTTATAATCGACTTAGTACGTGCATTAAGCGTAGGGTTCTTAGTATTACGATGTGTCCTAAAACTCTTATTTACAGTAAGTATGTTCTTGATCAGAATACATCGCAGTATAAGTGGGTTAGAATAGAGGTGTGTTGGATTCGCACATTACTGAAAGTTATTTTTGATCTAGATTCAAGACTAGGAGACTCCAATCTCAGCAGACCTCACAGCGTTGTGATTACAATAGTTTACTTTCTATCCAGTAATATGCGAATTGAAACCATACTCACGGCTCGCTTCCAAGAACCGATTTACCTACATCAGCGTAAAGTATCGTTCACACGAACTGCGACCTCGTGCCGTGAGATAGCTTGTTCAGCTGAGCAGCTGATAGCAAGCTGGAGTGTGCAGCGTGGTCGAGCAGCAGCAGACGTTCGCCGCGCTCGTCGCTGGTGGCGCGAGTTGCGCGTGCGCAGTGCCCGCTGCCGGTCTCCACGGCGAAACTGCACACCGCGCAAATGGCGTAGATGAACGTTAGCACGAACAGGGCACAGCCGAAGTCTAAAAATGAAAGGGTAAAAAGTTTTTAAATTGTGCAAAGATTTAGTTTGGTCGAAGCTTCGAAAGGAAAAAACAATACCTAATCATAAAAACTACCTAAAACTTTTCAACGCAGAACAACTTTGTAACGTAAAAATAATTAAGAAGTAAAGTGAATAAGTTCTAATACTAAAACCTATCAAGAACTGTAGAACTATGCTGGATGCCACTTTATTTGAAAATTTGTGAGATTCTAACTTACACCCATGTCGCTAAGGACCAATATCGGCGTGTTCCGGCAGCCTCACTTGAGAGCCAGTCCCTAATCAACGTGAAGCGCGACACCATCTTCGACCACATCGTTATTTATCATCAGGTGACTTGTGGTCAAACGTAACCAACAACTGTAAGTAGTAAAAAAAAGGTGTCCCTGCGCCATTGCCAACTACTTTCACCTTGGAAATACATATGTGGAACTCTAGTTCTTACTGCTCGCTTCTTACACCTACGCTTTATTTTAATATAATAACATAATTATAATAATGCCCGCACAATCACATACATAAGCTCTGACCCCTAACTAGGTTTCCCTGTATCTAGGGTATCAGAAACTACGAGGATCGGGGATCCACAACACCCAGACACAGAACAAATACTTGCACTTTTTTATTTTTATTTTCAATGCACAAATATTTGTCCTGTAGCGGGAATCGAACCCGCGACCTCACGCTTCACAGTCAGCTATCCGCCCATTACGCCACATCGATCGTCGAATTTTACGATCGCGCGCGCGGAAATCAATCTTTTTAGCCAATATAATACTCACGATAAAGATTATGTCCGCCGAAAAGGTTGACGATGCAGGGGTAGCTGTCGCCGATCACGATGGCCACTATGAGCAGCATAACGCCCACGCAGGCGGCCATGATCCAGGGGACGACGTACTCGCGCTTGTACTTCACGGCGCCGTGTAGCAGGGAGATGCAGCACATCAGGTAGATGGACGTCAGGATTGTGCTCGTGTACAGGAATATTACTGTCGCTGGAAATTAAAGTAACGCATGCCTATGATATGTTATGGTACTATGTGAAGCGCTGATGGTTCAGTGGTAATGACGCCGGCTTGCGATTGTAGTGGGTTCGAATGCTACAATACCGCGTAATACTGATGATGATACCTATAGGTACTAAGTAAAAGCCATGATGTGATCAGTAAGCGACCAAAGTGTATCGAACCTGTGAATGATAATATCCTATGGAGCAAGTTCTCTGTAGAAAAGAGTTGACCTGTCTAATAGCAAAATGTTTGGATAAGATGTAGTTTTTACTAGGCCAAAGCTCATTGATGGTTAATCTAGTGATTACTACTACTTGAGTATGAAATGGCAGACTTAAATTTGTCCGTAGTGAACACAGCTTAAATGGTGTTGTAGAATATGAAGCTAAAGATTGGGATGGTGATTGGATCATACCTATCACACTCGGCACCTTTCTACGTGCAATATAATTACAGTAGAAATATAATTACATACCTGAAGCAAGATGCTGCGCTTTAGCGAACCTCCTCTGATTGTTGGTACTCATCACTTCTCCCTCATGGAAAGTCAACGTTTCCCCGTATGCTATTTCGTAAAACCCACGCCTCTCCGCGTCGTCTTCCATGTCGCTATGAAGCATCGACAGCATCTCTCCGACGTGAGAGATACCGACTAGCAGAATGATTAAAATGAAAGATGATAACGCCTGGAAATAGAGCAAAATATTAGCACTTTCAAAAAATACCTTCAGATATCCGTTTATATAAACATTGGATTGATCGAAAGAGAAAATTGGTCGTAAACGGTCGATTTCTAGTTGGTCCTATAGGAAAATAACATAGACAGGGATAACATAACACAATTGTATAATGGACCACTAGCAGTTTTATGTAGTAAACATTATTGTAAAGTAGCGAAGGTATACTTACTATTTGATGGACGGCAATGAGAATGGTGCCCTGGCGTAAATTGAAAATATACAAAAAATTGTTCAGCCGAATCATCATCTTGTGCGAGAACTTACATCGTTTAGCCCTGTCGAACATTTTGCTTTCTAGTTTTAATACCTACTGCAAAGGAATGAAAATTTCACATTGTTTGGACACAGCCCAAGTAATAAGTTTCTACGCGCGGTGGATTGCGGTTTGCGCATGTTTTTTCTCATAGCTAGAATCTATTGATTATTTTTAATAGAGATGCGTAACGCGCATGCGGGACTGAGGTCAGGGTGAGCAAAAATTATGCCTACCTAGGAATTTGATTCAGATTGGCCTCTCAAAGCCATAAAATCTCTAGTAAAATAGGCTATATCCATTAATAGAAAGATAGATAACGCTAAGGATACAATGCTAATAGCTTGTTGAAATACTACCTATCTAAAGATACAATTAAAAATTGTTACCTTTTACTAGTTCTAAGCGACCTAACAAATTTTTTACTTCGTCATTTTGTATATAAATAAAACAAAAGAATATTTATTTATAAATTAGTTTTATTTTCAAACTTACGAGTGTATAGTAGTTATAAAGTTATGACTGTATCAACCTAACCCAAACTTATAGCTGGCATTAGTGTATGTTTTTGGATTATAAAATTAACAACTAAAGCTATCACATTATATAAAAATGTATGAAAGTAACGCATAAGTATGTACAAAATTATTTTATCTAGAAATATAATTATTTATTATTATTATTCACGTCAATATTATTTTTGTAACATGCTATAAGTCAAGTTGGTATTAAGTATCCCTGCTGCCTGAAAATTATATCAAAAATATTTAAATACGAAAAACTTAAACAGAACAGTTAAATAATTTAGTAAAGTTAAAATTTATAAACGAATAATTGATTTAGGTATTTTAATTGCTAGGGACGGACTAAACTAAATAGCCGCTAAAAATATAGATTCGAGACGTGAAATGTGAATGGTAAATGCAACACACAATTTTTTATTTTGTCACATGCTAAATAAATCTACACAACCGTTATCATATACAGTACAGAAATTAGCTTAACATTGACTTTAATAACTTACAATTAAATAATATACATATATTATCTGAAAATAGCCAATATCCCACATTACAATTTAGACGAAACTTTTGGTATGCGCTTAACGCATCGAAGTCATAGATAATATAGCCAAATTATTTACAGATTACACGTACATACTTAAAAATACAGCTTAAGAATAGTGGACATGTGGCTAAGATTAAATATCCAAACTAGACAAATTCAAGAATATTTAAAGTAATGATAAACAATGCAAAGATTTAGGGCCGGTTTTATAAACGTCCTCAAGTTAAATGTCATACCTTATTTCGGTTAATTTGATCTAATTGTCATATTTTCCGTGCTATAAAAATCCGTTCGTTTAATTTCAGTATCATTTTACGGACGCTCTTTACCGATGGAGATGGTAGCGGTTTGAGCTTACGAATAGTTTAATTTACGTATCGTATCATTTACGAGTCGTTATGTTACTAATGAGTTACCGAAAAAAGGTACATTGTGTTTAAAACCGGCCCTAAATAGTTCATTTGACTATAATTTTGGATATTTAACCTTCTCTTAGAGTAAATACACGCAATAAATAAGGTAAATGTTATGATGAATAAGTCTAGCGTTTTTACAAGGAATGAGCTCACTGTAAATCGATGAAAAGCGATTGCGCTGTCGATAATGATAATATAATACATATCTCATTGTTGTAGTGGTTTTGTAAGTAACATTGTCAAAGTATAATTTTGTTATATTTGTGTCATCAAAAAAATCGACCCACCTTTCGAAAAAAAAAGTAAGTAAAGGTGAAGTAGGTTGAATTTTTGATAGACATTCTTTTGTCGAAGTTCGAGTATAAACACTTGAAAGCTGCGATCTGTTCGTTATGTAACATTATTACGGTACTAAAATTAATTATATTACTTACAATTTGTTAGTACAAAGTTAAAATAGCAAAAGAATCAAACATCCTTTAATTCGACATCTCCACTCCACATTATACAGATTTAAAGTTATTTTCTTTTTGTACTACAAAACTTTATCATTGAGAGTACTCTAGCAATTATGTATACACAACTACAATATTGAATAAGTATGTGGAATTGATAAGGTGCAGATAGATATATTGCAAATTTCCAGTCATTTTTACATCGATAGATGTGGTGAGTCAGGAGTACTAGGGATTAACATTTAACATTCTCAGCTTCAATATCAATGATTATAATTATGGGCACTTGAGAGGGCTAGTCATTGTGTTAAACATTCATATACATATAATTAAACAACACTTTATTCACATCATGATATAACTGTTAAGTAACAATACATTAATCTAACTCGCCTACAAACTAGTCACAAATCCGTTGTCAATTACAGCCTGTATTTTTTGTTAGGATAATTTTAGTGAAATGTATTAATCCATACATAACTGGCAGAAAAAATGGCACATAGGAAGTTAAGAGGGATGCTTATTGTTTGTTACCTAACAAAGAAGGTATGTATAGCGAATTTTTACCAATCAAACTTCAAATTTCGTGTATGAAGTTTGTTAGTGTTGCGTTTCACTAATTGTCAGTTATTAACGCTATTTATGTAATTACCGGTTGGCATTGAATACATGCGCGGTGTAGACCTTTTGTGGCTTCTATTCCCTCTTAATTTGTTCCCACATAACATTATTTTTGCCGGGTATTCATTACTATTAGAATAACTTTATCCGTGAATGTTAAGTCTATAATAAGAATTGGATTTAAAATCGACTATTTAAATCTAACTTTCTAAATGACCATTGGCAGTCAGAGTTATCTTGTATGAATCGGTGAGTTGTGA
Organism: Opisthograptis luteolata; assembly: GCA_931315375.2. NCBI lineage: Eukaryota > Metazoa > Arthropoda > Insecta > Lepidoptera > Geometridae > Opisthograptis > Opisthograptis luteolata. The sequence continues at coordinate 4,796,035 of OV928044.1, forward strand.
TTTTTAATTTGATAGCGCAAAACTTGCTTTATTATCGGTGATGGTGTTATTTAGCGGATATTTTAATGATGCCTCTTTAACCTTTGTGTTTCCAAAACAAAGAACTCTTAAAATTATAATTGCAGTAAATTATGATTTTACTTTGTGACGCCGAGCCTCAAGGCCCGTCGATGGCTCACTCGAATTAATAAATAATGCAAGACCTCGTAAAACTTTCACCTTTTATAAGTCGCGACTGCATAAAATGTTTTTTACGATCGTCCCGTGCAACTGATTTGAGCATATTGGAGTTTCATATCGCGTGCCCGACTCAGCGGTGTAAGACTTCAAGTTGTATTTGTTATTTGCAGGTTCACATTTGGTACCATAACCTAAGTGACGTTACAAGAGTTGCCTGCGGAACAATTGAGTCGCGCATAGTTCTTTCGCAGCGGCTTAGTAATAAGTGTCAACTACTACTTGAACCTCAAGCCATATTGCAACAGTTCCATCCGGTGCAATTGCATTGCACTTTGTACTTGTATGCCGTAGCTCACAATATGAGTTGCCGCGTAGAGACGTGTGAAACGTGGCGAAGGTCGCGAAAGACTAACGGTTCTAACGTTAGCGAGTCAACCGTGAGACGTTAACACTTACATTTGCTACTCTCTATAGCAGCAAATGGTACCATAACCTCAAGCGATGTTGCAAGAGTTCCGTCCGGTACAGTTCAGCCGCTGGCGGTGTGGGTGCTTCGAGGCTCGGGCGCGGTGCCGGGTCGGAGCTGCGTTGGTCGCGTAGGACTTCAGCTGGGACTTCAGCGCGGTCGGAAGCGGCAGGCGCTCGAGACCGTAGACCGTTGTACGCGCCACGATTGCCCGGCAGCATAACTCTTGGAGGCTTAGTACTGCAATGAATAGTAATAAGTTTTATTATTGTCATCATTTGACAAGGCTTGAATAAAAGATCGACAAATTGCTCTTGAATACTTGTTTATGCTAAATTAATGTATAACAAGAATGATATATCACTGAACAACAATATAGTCATCATAGGCGTAGGCAGGCAGGCTAGGTTTTTTACATATTTCATAATATGTCGGGCGCTCACTATACCTAATCATCGTCAATTTTACACACTTTTCGGATAATATCCTATGCTATTCCCTTGATATTATTTACCTTTATTGCTCCTCCAAAGCCGTTCCATGCCATTCCTGGTGAGCGCCATCCGCGACAGTTCGCAGAACGACTCGTGGATGTTGAAATCGCACAACGGGCTCACTTCGAAGAACGCCATGTGGTTCTTGGCGGCGTAGAGCTCCGCTTCTCTCTCCTGCACTTGCCGTTTGAAGGCCAGATGGAGGCGGTTGCCGACTAGAACTTTAGGAACACCCGGAGCATGCTGTAACAATAGAAGTTACGTCTTACAGTGTTGTGTTTGGCCACCAGTCAGTTCAGTTGATATTAAGTGACGATGTGGTCGAAGGTGGCGCCACGCTACACCTGGATTGGGAACTGGCTCTGAAGTGGGGCTGCAGGACACAGATAGGTGTTTGGCGAAAGAATCTTAAATTGAAGGTAGTAGCTAGCCTGGCGAGCACTTGAAAGTGACCTATCAAGCTATGGATTCATCATGATATTTTCATTCACCAAAAGCTCATGCTCATTGTAGGGTTCGAACTCACGACCTACGCAAGCCAACGTTACTACCACTGAGCCATCATCACTTTCAAATCATTAAGTTTAATTCTGATCCTGATTATATTTCTAACGGATTCATTAAATTGCCACATTCCTGAGGTCTTAAATAAGCATGCTTTGACAAAACCGTACTTAGAACAGTATAGGCCCTTCTAACACAGCACTAAGAGAATGTATCATTTAATTTTGATTTAAAAATACTTCATTAATAAACACTCCGTGTTACCTTTTCAACCTCCTCTAGCCACCGGTCAATGCTGTCAAATGACCATTTGTTGGTTATATCGTAAACGAGAAGGATGCCTTGCGCACCTCGGGAGTATGACCGGATTATGGTACAGAACCGACCCTGGCCTGACGTATCCCAGAGTTGCAGCTTCACTCGCTTCCCATCCAGGAGGATCGTTGTTGTTTTGTATGCTGTGGCAAAAAGAAAATAAATAAAAACAAAAACAAAAAATAAAAACTGTGTCAAAAAGAAATGTTTAAAGGTGATTATCTTTTATTCTAACAAATAAGTCAGCAACATTCAGGGCCAAATAAAACAAAATCTTGTTAGCAAAGCTTATTAACAAATATCAGACTAGTCTAATGACAAAAAGCTTGGGATTAGCATTATTAGTGAGCTTGCTCCAATTGAAGCACTAAAACAAGTCATAAGAAAAAAAAATGCAAATGTGATCATCATGCCCAAGAGAAGAACTGATGGGCGTTTCTTGCCTGTTCTTTTGCCATTCGAAGGAGGTTGGAACAGACGCAGCAATTTTAATTTTAACGTTTTATAGTGTTAACATTTTTGTATATTTCTAAACAAACTACATATTATAGAATAAAATTTTTGAAAAATCATACCTAGGCTGTTGAAATTATTTGGAGGTTGGAACAGACGCAGCAATTTTAACTTTAATGTTTTATAGTGTTAACATTTTTGTATATTTCTAAACAAACTACATATTATCGAATAAAATTTTTAAAAAATCATACCTAGGCTGTTGAAATTATTTGGAATAAAATAATAGCAGCATTGCACCAAAGTGCGTAATATCAGCAATAATCACAACACACCAACAATAGCAATTACAATGTAAACAGTGACATATCTATTTGCGAACTGGTTATCAGCGCAACTTGTTACATCTTTTTAGTATTTGCATTATCTATCGCTGAATGATAACATTGTGCTTTTACTGGGTTTGCATATTAATATGCATATATATATATATATATAATGTAAAGGCAACACAGCCTGCAACACTTAATATGATTCTATTTAGCAGGGGTGGCCAACTTGGTTTTACCGAAGATCTACTATTTACTAAAGAAACTCCATGCGATCTACTATCTTCAGACTTCATGAAGACTTCATGTTCAGTGTATCATCATAAGTTCATTGCTGGACATAGGCCTCTCTCAAAGTACGCTACAAAGCCCAATCTTCGGCTCCTATATCATCCAATCACCACCAGCCACATTGCACTTTTTGTTCAGTATATACGAGTACAATTATGTAGTATTTTATTGTGAACATCTTTTGCTAGATTAGGAAAATCAGGTTGTTCTGTCTTCTACGTATTTGTTAAATTTTGTATGTAAATAATTATGACCACTAGGTATATTAAAATCATGTTTTTTGCCTTGCCATGATCAACTGAACTAATAGCCAAGATCGACTAGTCGATCGCAATCGACTGGTTGGCCACCCCTGCTATATAGCTAGGGCATGGACACGAAAAGGATTGTAGTTCACGACAACAACCTTGACATAAAACAAATTCATTGCGGCAACTTGAGTGTTAGGTGCAGCCTATTCAACCGTTACATTGTGGATGCTGTCATGCATGCATGCAGTGTCGTAGCCAATGTCATGAGCACACAGGGCAAGATTACAATTCTGTGCCCGGCAAAACTATTTTGTAGGAATTACAAGAGGTTAAAAGCACAGTTTCTTAGGCCCCTTGAAGTATGAGGCCGCAGATATTGCTATGCCAGTACAAGTACAATCTTGCATGCATGCAACATGTTAGCGATAGTACTTCAGCCCGAACTCATATAAGTATAATTCTCACAGAAAACTAATTATTGATACCAAGTTGCAAGTTAGTAAAACAGTTAATGGTATCAATTCGGTTTTGCATTCTCTAAAACTAAACTAAGTTTCTCTAAAACTAAACTAAGTTTGATAGGTCTAAAAGTAATGCTGTCTTTTTCTAACCACTGAAGTAAAAAAAAGACAGCATTACTTTTAGACCTGTCAAACTTAGTTTAGTTTTAGAGAATGCAAAAC